>CM066032.1:1018820011-1021422329 GCA_033557465.1 Ichthyophis bannanicus
TAACTTCCCCACATGTTGTACAAGGAGGTTAGATGGGGGGCGGGAAAGGGGTGTTGCGGGGGCAGAGTTAGGGTGGGTAGTGGGTGGTCGGTGGCCCTAGACTTATAGGGCTGATTCCAATTTCGGCCCTGTACGTCCGAGGCAGGTAGTCAGAACAGGGGACAGCGGGCCCGGTATTGGAGGAGGTAGAAAGGATTCCCCACAGCCTGACCCTGGCCTTGGGAGGCCAGATCGGGGGTCGGACTGCAGGGAATGAAGCTTTTGTTCTGGCATCTGGGGATCACGGCTCCATGCGTGCCATGGCAACCAAACGCCATGGACCTGCGGCTCCATTCAGGAGCCCTGACTGAGTTAGCTGCCGAAGGCCTGTATGTGCAGGTTGACCAGGATCGGGGTCCTGGCCTGCACATACAGGCCTAGATGTGATTTTGATCCCATGGGATCAGAATCCCGTCTCACTCTGTGCGTCTAGTTCCGAGCGCGTGCATGGAGGGCCGGCACGTCCAAAACAGAATCGGGCCCATAGTAAATGATAGCAGATGAAGACCAACAACTAGTCTGCTCAGCAAGGTGTTTAGAGTTGTAATAGCTGCTCTGTGCGGGTTGCCCCTGCTCTGTGCTTTTTACTTTGGGTTGTAACTGTTGCTCCATACATGCTACCCCCACTATGCTTTTTACTTGGGTTGTAATTGTTGTTCTGTGCAGGTTACCCCGTTCTGTGCTTTTTACTTTGGGTTGTAACCACTGCTCAGTGCAGGTTACCCTCACACTATGTTTTTTACTTTGGATTGTAACCGCTGCTCCATGCAAGTTACCAGTCCTTCGAGGATTTTGTTTGCAGTGAGTAATTCGTGTTATCTATGGCTCCACTTCAGCTTTCCCTTCATGAGCACTGCAATGTTCCAATACAGCAAAATATTACTTGCAGACGCCATATCAAATAATCTGATAAATCCACATGCAAATATTACAGTAGTCCAAAACTGAGATTTCCACTGCCTGCATAACAGTCCATAAAGCTCCCTCATCCAAAAATGGTTGGAGCTGCCTAACCAAACAAAGTTGTCCATAAGCCATTCGAATGATCTTGGAAATCTGGGCCTGCATAGTCAAATTTGCATCAAGCAGTACATCCAGATCCTTAATTTCCTTCTTCCATTCCAACCTCACACCCCAATGCAAGGCCAAACTGGTAGAGTTCCTGGGTCAAGCTTCCTACAAACTTGATAGATTATTTATTTATTTAAAAGGATTTATATCCCACCTTCTCCTGTAATCAAGGTGGTGTACACAGCAACCAATCGAATTATATTGACATTTCTGTGATCATGCAGTGTTATACAGTGAATGAGTGTGTGTGTAAGTTGGCGTTGATTCGTGGTGGGCTAGTTACAGCATGCGCTACTTTACAATGTTATGTACATGAGTGAGAAAGGGAGGGGGGTTGGTATTAGTCCAGAAGCTGGCGGGCAGAATTATGTGCTATCACCGTGGTGCTCGATGAAGAGCGTTGTCTTGAGTTGTTTTCGAAAGTCCTTAATATCTTCTGTCGATTGTAGGTCGTCAGGGAGGGCATTCCATATTGCAGGTGCCACCATCGATAGAGCTCTTCTTGCGGTGTTCTTGCGAACCTTGGTGAAGTCTTTTGGTGTATTGATGGTGTCAGAGATGGCTCTCCTCCTCAGTCTTGTGCTGATGTTGGGTTGTATGAGTGGTTGTAGACTGAGTGCTGAGGTCCAGTGTTTGATTTTTAATATGTTTAAGACTGTCTTATATCTGATGCGGGAGCTGATTGGGAGCCAGTGGAGGTGTTTTAGAATGGGGGTGATGTGATCTTGTCTTGATGAGCCAGATATTATGCATGCTGTGTTTTGAGCCATTTGCAGTGGCCTGAGTGTCTCTGCTTTGTTAGGCCAAGATAGACTGGGTTGCAGAGGTCTAGGATGGGAGTTATTAGTGCTTGACAGACTGTGTGGAAATGATCTTGATTATTGATTATGTGAAATAGGAAACTTTTTTAAGAAAGGCAAACTATGGGGTGGGTGAGTGAGAGGTAGGGTGGGAGGGAATTTAAGTGGCAAATTCTTCTGAATCTTCAAAAGATAACTGACAGAAAAATGCTAATAAGCTATATGTTTGACTTCATCCAGAAAGCATTGATGAACAACTGTTAACTACCAGAGTTCAGCATTGCTACTACAAGAACACGCCAACGCTTTTCCTTTAAACAACTATTTCAAAAGGTTGAAAAACTGAAGTTTTGCTATAGCAATAAATTTATGAAAAGTGAAAAAGATAGGTAATTTCTGTATAGTACCAATAATATCTATAAAGCAACAGAAACCTGCAAAGACAGATTGTTAAGCAATTTTTAAAGGAATAAAGTTACTCAAAGACAGCAATAAAGAATTTTTCAGCAAATTATTCAAAGAGGCAGAAAGGATACAGGTAGTTAGAAACTATTCAAAGAGCAAGAAAAAGGAAAAGAAAAACTTAGTCAGAGTGATCCACTCAGCATTCTTCTACTCCAGTGCTCTGGAGACCAAGCGTTCCTAGAAGTTTTAAACGGAGAGCTCTTTTTCCTTTTGCTTGACCTCCTCGGTTAGGACCCCTGCTGGGCAGTTTTTAACTATCAGAGCCCAGCACTGCTACTACAAGTACAGGCCAAAGCTTTTCCTGTAAGCAACATTTTCAAAAGGCTGAAAATTTGAACAGTTTTTATATAGTAACAAATGATAATGCCTAGTTACATCTCAAAATACCCTCTCGTGATTGCTCTGCCACCCCACAAACTGCCACATTCCTGTAAAATACCTCCTGCCAGGGCTGGTGCAAGGATTGGAGGAGTCCTACCCCCATTGCTGCCATTGCCATCCCTCTCTGGGGCCTGCAGCAGTGACAATGGCTCAAAAATCACGAGGCAGCGTTTATCTCAACTCATGAGCACCACTCTGTGGTATCTGCCCTCTACTAAATCTCTTCTGCCCCCTCCAGTGCAGACTGCTGGTTTGAAGTCTATATTGGAGGGGCAGAAGAGACAAATAGTACAGGACAGAAACCAGGGGGCAGTGCTGGCGAGGTGAAGTAAGCACTGCCCCAGCGAGGAATAGCATTGGTGGCAATGAACCACCAGAGGGCCTGTGCTCTAGGTGACTGCCTAGTTTACCTAATGGAAGCGCCAGCCCTGCCTCCTGCAACTTTCCTATCCTCTTGCCAACTGCCCCACTCCAAACTATTATCCCCTGCAAATTGCTATACTCCTGAAAAGTGCCATGCTGCAACTGCCTCACCATCTCACCTACTGCTCCAACCCTATAAACTACCTTTTACAACTGTCCCACCACCTTACTAAATGCCCTACCCACAAAATCTACCCTCTCGCAACTGTCTCATCATCACCTCACCAACTGCCCCCTGCACCTTCCCCACTCAAAAAACTGCCCCATTCTCAACAACTAATGTCCTGCAATTGCTGCACCCTCAAAAACCACCCCTTTACACCTCTTCCGCCCAACTTCCCAGCACACTGCCCCTGCCTCTAAAAAACATTCCCTTCCAACTGGCCTACCACCCCACAAATTGCTCTACCCACAAAAAATACCCCCCAAACTACCCTACCATACTGCAAAGTTCCCCAACTCCCAAAACTGCCCCCTGCTCCTGCATTTGCCCCACTACCTTACATACTTTTATTTTATTTATTTATTTAACTTTACTTCTATATTGCCTTTCAAGAATTATCAAAGTGGTTTACATTGAAAACTCAACTTAGGGGTATGTTTACCAATGGGCGTTAAGGGAGTCAGTGTGCCATTAACGCCTGTTATCAGTAGCCTTGTGCCCTTAACACAGCGAAAAAGCTGCTTTAACAGGCGTTAAAGGCTCCAGCAGCTTTAAGGGCACAGTAGGTGGAGAGTGGACATTAATGGGATGCATAGTGGGCGTTAAAAGCATGTGCTTCCTTAAAGCTTGTTGCGCAATGTGCTTAAAAACCCTTTAACGCTGGGAACCTTAACGCCAAGTAAAACCTCACAGAAAGGACGTATTTAGAGGAGAGACAGCCTTTTTTAAACTTCTGATGCACTGACAGGGGAGCCCCAGACAGTGATAGTAGTGCTCCATTAGTAGTAAGAGCATGGTGCCCAATTATGAAAGGGCACTATGTTGATAGTGTAAATGGTGCAAAGGAGGTGGCACGGGGGTCATGCAGTGGAGGTTGTTGGTGTATAGGGCGGACCACGCAGCTGCTCATGTAGCACATAAGAACATAAGGTCCTAGGAAATGCCATACTGGGTCAGACCAAGGTCCATCAAGCCCAGTATCCTGTTTCCAACAGTGGCCAATATAGGTCACAAGTACCTAGCAGTTTCCCCAAAAGACACACAGGTTCCACAGTGTTTATATTGGGGTAAGCAGTGGATTTTCTGGATCCCCTTAAATAATGGTTTCTGGACCTTACTTCCAGGAACCTGCCCAAAACCTTTTCAAACCCAGCTACATGAATAGCTTTTACTACATCCTCCGGTAATGAATTCCAGACTTTGATTACGTGTTGACTGAAAAAATATTTTCTTATTAGTCTTAAATGGTTACACTGTAGCTTCATTGAATGTCCCCTAGTCTTTCTATATTCTGATGACGTAAACAATCGATCTGTGTTTACCCATTCCACTCCATTCATTAATTTATAGACCTCTATCATATCTCCTCTCAGCCGTCTCTTGTCCAGGTTGAAGAGCCCTAATCTTTTTAGCCTCTCCTCTTAGGGGAATTCCTTCCATCTGCATTACCATCTGTGATGTCCGTCATGATCCCACAGTGACAGTGGCAGCACAGAGACATACTGCTGCTGCGGAAAGGTAATGTGCCACATGAGGCGGTCCAAGGGACCTGGCACCCTAGGCAGATATCCCGGCTGGCTCCCCCCTGCTGCCGCTGAACCCAGCTGTGGAGGAAGAGGCCGATAGTGCCAGTTGCTGAAGCCCTCCAGGTAAATGCAAAATGCAGGTGCCTGGGGAACTACCACAGCACTGGCTGTCATCCTCCCCCCGAGATGTACCAGTAGCAGGTGGAGATGGGGTCCCTGCAGAGGCAGATGGTAGGGGGGGGGGGGGCTGTGTGACCATCCATGTGTGCCTCTGCTTCCCCCATCCGAATCTTGCACCCTAGGCACCCTCTTTTGGTAACTGAATCATATCTTCCAAAATTGTATTCCACAGCCCAATGCCTATCTTTCGAATACTTAGCTAAAACAAGGCAGTCTGTTGCAGTGGTGTTCCTAGGTTCCTTTACACTTGGAGTGGGTGATCCCCCTTGTGGCATGTGCCCCCCTTGTAATGCATGCCCGCTGGGGCCACCCAGCAGACTCAGTGCAGCAAATCTACCTTGTGGGTGGCTTGCCTCATTGCCTCCGCTCCAGACCAGGCGGCTGTTCCCTCCTGGGCCGAAGTCCAATGGAGAATTTGAATCTTAGACATAACAGTAATAATTATCACCCCAAAAGCATCCCTCTCATAATGAACAAAACATCCCAGGGAAACAAGAGAGTGGGAGGGTTGCTGATTCCATTGGACAATAGCATCTAGACTGGCATGAACTGGCCAAGGCACAAAAAGCGTGGCAAAGTGCAACAGTCAATAAATAGTATGAACAGCCCAAGACCTAATGCTAAAGAAGAAAAATATTTTTTACTTTTTTTCTTTTATTCCTTTTTTGTTTTTGTCTTTTAGGGGTCAAAAGAAAACAACAAAGTGACAGGACAGCACATCATATTAGACAATGGCATTTACAGTGACATGAATGGGCCAAGGCACAAAATGTAGGGTAGAGCACAACAGTCAGTAGCTTAAACAGTCCAAGACACTAACACTAAGGAAGGAAAACATTTTTCCTTTTTATCCTTTTCTTTTAGTTAGTTGTCTTCTCTTTTTTTGGGCGGTAAAAGGAAACAAGAGAGTGACATGGCAGCTGATCACGTCAGGAATCAGTAGTTAGAGTGGCACTAGTAGCAATACAGCAGGGCAACGAATCTAGAGAGCAGGCCAGGAAGCAGCAGGGCAGACTGATACAGTGTGTCATGATGTAGATCGGTCAGAGCCTATGGAAATAGGTACTACTGAGGATAATAGATCTGACACTGACAGCTCAGAGCAGCACATGGCCCAGGGTTGCTATAGGCAACGTATACAAACTGCATCACAAGGTGTGAGAGCACGCCCAAGCAGCAAGCTAACTCACAGTTCATTAGATAATGAAGGGCAGCTGGGAGGGGGCGGAGCCCAGGCAAACACCGGGACACACGCAGATAAAATTCACTCACCGGAGGTTAGTGAGGAGAGACCACCAGGGAATTACAGAACAGCTGGTAACTGGAGGAGACCAGCAGAGAGTCGTGGTATCGAGAGAACAGCTGATAACTGGAGGACGGGAGGAAGTTGGAGACCCGGTAGAACCAGGGTAGCTGAGAGAACCACGGGAGACTGCTTTAGAGAGCAGTGCACAGCCAAACAAAAGTTCAGTGAAGTTTACCACGAAGGTGGCAGAGGAGATATTCCAGGAGCCAGGCTTAGGAAAGCCGAGGAGAACAGCCTTCCCAGCAACAGGTACAAGAAGGGAAAGAGTTTCTGTCCTGAAGGTAATTTTATGCCTAAAGGAAAGCTGAGAGAGAAAGTCAGTAAGACGCTTCCGTCATGGCAGAACTCTGCTAACTTTTTTGTACTGAGAGACTCCGCGCAAAGGGAGCTTGAAGGTAGGCTTATTGCTTCTAATATAAGAGAAACAGAATGTAAAGATTTTCCCTGCACCTATCAAGAGTTGTGTGGCTCTCAAAAGAGAAACTCAAGAGAATGTGGTAGCTTCCCATTCCACTCACTCAGAGAGGAGGAGGGGAACTCTCTTAGCCGTGAAGAGAGACTGTTCAATAATAGCATTAATTACAATCCAAAAGAGAATCATTCAGAAGAGGAATGTGAAGAAATGCAGTTTGCTTGCTATGAGGAACCAGCCTCTGATAGTTGTATGGATTGTACACTCATTATTTCTGATGAAATCACTTCTTTATGTTGAAGAGGCTGTTGGAAGTTTTCTAAAGAAACAGAAGTGAAGAAACTTACCTGTGTATGAAAAAGACTGTTTGAGTTACCTTTTTGTTCCACTGTAAAGCTGAAGATAAGCAATACTTTTGGTTCCTGTTGTTCCTTTATTTTGTACCAGACGTATGGTCCTTTTGTCTTTGTTTCCATGGCTTTGAAAATCCGCCCGGAAGGGGAATAAAAAAATCCTGTCTTAAGCCTTACCATTCGACTACAACTCAATTCTTTACTTAGCTTGCGGGACTGCAACTCCCAGAGGGCATTGCAATGCCTTTTTGTACCATCCCCTTGCTAGTTAAGAAGATGCCCCAGTGAAAAACCCACGCTTTAGCCTCTGGGGACCTTCACCGGGTGACAGGTTGGCGTAGTTGGCAGGATTTCTTCCTGAGAAATAAAAGACATTATTAGGGGAACGCTACTTGCCACTGGAGAAAACTGCTGCCGACCCAGGAGAGCCTCAGAGATAATTTCGCTGGCAGATCGGCCAGGTGAAGCTGGACACAGTGACCTTTCTCACATGCCTGAGTCTACACAAAGGCTAAGGTAAAGCTTACCTAGGGCATAAGTGTAGAAGGACATGGTTGAGAAAGGGGGCGCTATTGTGCACAGAGAGATAGATGGGGTAAAAGAGAACCATAGTGCCGCACTTGGTGGGCCTTCTCTTTTTTTCTCTCCACAGGGACGCAGACTCCAAGGATGAATCCGGAGAATGTGATGCACTGGATGCAGGTCCAATGGGACAAGCAGGTCGAACTGGTATGCTACATCCAGGAGCAGAATGCCATAGCAATGAGAGAGCAGCAGAAGCCGCTCATGGAAACGATGAATGCACTCCTGAAGAAGCCGCTGGAAGTGGGAGCTGCTATCCCCTCTATAGTTCAGGGGGTAGGACTGAACACTTGTAATGTGTTTACTTTGGGACAATTAAATTCCCAGGACAATCTGGATGATTTTATAGATGCCTTCGAGCGGATAGCGGAAGCTTTAAAATGGCCTATAGAGCAGTGGGCTACCCGCTTCGCAATGTCGCTCACTGGTGAAGCTCTATCCGCCTATAAAGTTATGCCTGCTGTCCTTGCCTCTGACTACAGAGAGGTAAAGAAAGCAGTCAAGGATAGATTAGGGTTGACCTCACTGCATTATAAAAGAATGTTTAGAGAGGCTAAAATAAAGCCTCGGGAGACCCCCAAAGCTTTATATCAAAGGCTAAAAAGTCTAGCCTGGAAATGGCTGACTCCAGAAAGCAGAACGCTAGAGTCAGTAGTAGACACAGTCATATTAGAGCAGTTTATGCAGGCTGTGCCTACTGAGGTAAAGACTTTCCTCAGCCTTCAAAATTGCCAAACCACTGAAAAGGCAGCCAATCTGGCGGAAAGGTATTTTGAGGCGGAGATGGCTGACACCTCAGGGGTTGCTGTGTTAAAAGCAGCTGGCATGGCAAATTTTAGTAAAAGGGGAAGGTATCCAAAAAGTAAAATGTCTAATGTTATTGATCAGAATGATAATGATAATATTTTGTTTGTATGTAAAGGAAAATGTTATGCTTGTGGAAAAACAGGACATTTCCGGAGGAACTGCACAGAACGAACAGTCCTCGTGTCTGGAGCTGAGAAGTCAGTCCAAGAAGGATTCCTTCTGCGAGTACAGGTAGAGGGTGTCGAAGCACTGGCACTACTTGACTCAGGGGCTGACCAGAGCATGGTTTCACGCAAGCTCTGGGAAGCCATTCAGGAGCGCCTTCAGTCAGCCCCGAGTCAAGCAGAGGGCCAAGTGCGGATAAGATGCGTGCATGGCGCATCTTCACATTACCCCCTACATAGGCTATGTGTGAGAGGGTTGGGAACAAACCGGCAGATGCTAGTAGCCATCATCCCAAAGCTACCACGCGAGGTCGTCTTAGGACGAGATTGGCCTCCATTTTACCAAGAGATGGAAAAAGGTCTTAACAAACCTGGCCATGAGTCCACCCAGCCCCAGAGAGGAATAATAGGAACTGGGTTAGAAGCCTTAGCCGCCAGAGTCCCTAGTCCCTTATTCGAGAAAACAGAAGACTAGCACCCAATCCCAGGCACGAATGACTGAAGTACCCCCAGGGAAGCAAAAGTTTGTGCTCCAGTTTTGCAAAGCCACTGATCAAGCTAAAAGCCCACAGAGAGCTTCCGCAGCCGCCGCGGGGTATGACCTTTTTAGTGCGGAGGAGGCAATAGTTTTAAAAGGGGTAAAAACACTAGTTGACACTGGTATAAAGGTAAAGATACCAGAAGGGTGTTACGGGCGCATAGCGCCAAGATCGGGTCTAGCCGTTAAATATTTTCTAGATGTTGGGGCAGGGGTTATTGACCCCGATTACAGGGGCCTTGTAAAGGTCCTACTTTTTAATTTCGGGGAAAAAGATTTGAAAGTACACATAGGTGATCGTATCGCTCAGTTAATTTGTGAGCGCGCAGGATTCCCCACAGTAGAGAAGGTACCCTCGTTGTCACCCACAATGCATGGAACGAGCGGATTTGGGTCTACCGGGCAGAGGGAGGTTAAAAACATGACGGCCATAGCAGAGGAGAAGAGGGAGGAAGACCTTGGCCCTCAGACGGCCGATTGGAAAGAGAAACCCAAGCCCAGAATAGGCACCGGGCTGTCACTACAGCAACAACAGGAGTTAACCCAGGTATTAGAAAAATTTTCGGACGTGTTAACAACTAGGCCAGGGGAAACACACATAGTCGCGCACAAAATAATTACTGCGCCCGGGCAGGTAATTAGACAGCGCACATATCGAATGCCGAGGCCAAGAAGAAAGAGGTAATTGAGCAGGTAAAAGAAATGGTGGCTATGGGTATAGTAGAGGAGTCAAGGAGCCCCTGGTCGAGCCCGATAGTCCTGGTACCCAAACCAGATGGGACCCTTAGGTTCTGTATAGATTTCCGTCAGGTTAATGGTATCTCACAATTCGATGCCTACCCAATGCCCCGAATAGACGACCTATTGGACCGCCTAGGGCAAGCAAAGTATTTGACCACTTTAGACTTAACTAAAGGGTATTGGCAAATACCTTTAACACGAGATTCCAAACCCAAAACGGCATTTAGCACTCCAATAGGACTGTTCCAGTTTCGGCGAATGCCGTTTGGGCTGTACGGGGCGGCAGCCACATGCCAACGCCTGGTGGATCAGGTGTTGAGGCCTCATCATGAATATGCGTTAGCATACATGGATGATATCATCATCTATAGTACAACATGGACGCAGCACCTCTCTAGGGTAGAGGCAGTACTTAGAGCACTGCGCAGAGAAGGTTTAACACTCAATCCAGCAAAGTGTTTGTTCGCTAGCGAAGAGGATAAATATCTAGGCCACCTGGTCGGAAGGGGGCTGGTAAAACCCCTAGCGAGTAAGATCGAGAGCGTTAGGGATTTCCCTCGACCAGTAACAAAAAAACAGATATGCAGCTTCCTGGGTTTAATAGGGTACTACCGTAGATTCATACCCCGATTCGCTGAGGAGAGTGTTCTCTTCACCGAAATGCTTAAAAAAATGCACCTAATAACGTGAGATGGACCCCAGAGGCTGAGGAGGCGTTCACCTCCCTTAAGGAGAAACTCTGTAAGGCCCCTGTGCTGCGAGGGATAGATTTTAGTTTACCCTTCGTAGTACAAACCGATGCTTCGGAGACAGGATTAGGGGCAGTGATGTCTCAGGAGTTTGAAGGGGTGGAACACCCAGTAACATACCTCAGCAGGAAGCTCTCGAAAGCGGAGAAGAATTATTCCACAGTAGAAAAAGAGTGCCTCGCGATAAAATGGGCCGTAGAGGCATTACGATTTTATCTTACGGGTAGAAAATTCCTCTTGGTTACGGACCACGCCCCTCTAAAATGGCTTAACCAGATGAGGAATAGTAATACACGTCTAACTAGATGGCATCTGGCGCTGCAGTCTTTTAATTTTGTAATACAGCATAGGGCTGGGAAACTGCATGGAAACGCAGATGCGCTCTCGAGGATTACGAGCTGTCTGGAAGGTTCAGCAGCCCGTAATATTTTAAGGGGGGGGGATCTGTCATGGTGTAGATCGGTGAAAGACTATGGAAATAGGTACTACTGAGGATAATAGATCTGACACTGACAGCTCAGAGCAGCACATGGCCCAGAGTTGCTATAGGCAATGTATACAAACTGCATTACAAGGTGTGAGAGCACTCCCAAGCAGCAAGCTAACTCACAGTTCATTAGATAATGAAGGGTAGCTGGGAGGGGGCGGAGCCAAGGCAAACACCGGGACACACGCAGATAAAATTCACTCACCGGAGGTTAGTGAGGAGAGACCACCAGGGAATTACAGAACAGCTGGTAACTGGAGGAGACCAGCAGAGAGTCGTGGTATCGAGAGAACAGCTGATAACTGGAGGACCGGGAGGAAGTTGGAGACCCGGTAGAACCAGGGTAGCTGAGAGAACCATGGGAGACTGCTTTAGAGAGCAGTGCACAGCCAAACAAAAGTTCAGTGAAGTTTACCACGAAGGTGGCAGAGGAGATATTCCAGGAGCCAGGCTTAGGAAAGCCGAGGAGAACAGCCTTCCCAGCAACAGGTACAAGAAGGGAAAGAGTTTCTGTCCTGAAGGTAATTTTATGCCTAAAGGAAAGCTGAGAGAGAAAGGCAGTAAGACGCTTCCGTCATGGCAGAACTCTGCTAACCTTTCTGTACTGAGAGACTCTGCGCAAAGGGAGCTTGAAGGTAGGCTTATTGCTTCTAATATAAGAGAAACAGAATGTAAAGATTTTCCCTGCACCTATCAAGAGTTGTGTGGCTCTCAAAAGAGAAACTCAAGAGAATGTGGTAGCTTCCCATTCCACTCACTCAGAGAGGAGGAGGGGAACTCTCTTAGCCGTGAAGAGAGACTGTTCAATAATAGCATTAATTACAATCCAAAAAAGAATCATTCAGAAGAGGAATGCGAAGAAATGCAGTTTGCTTGCTATGAGGAACCAGCCTCTGATAGTTGTATGGATTGTACACTCATTATTTCTGATGAAATCACTTCTTTATGTTGAAGAGGCTGTTGGAAGTTTTCTAAAGAAACAGAAGTGAAGAAACTTACCTGTGTATGAAAAAGACTGTTTGAGTTACCTTTTTGTTCCACTGTAAAGCTGAAGATAAGCAATACTTTTGGTTCCTGTTGTTCCTTTATTTTGTACCAGACGTATGGTCCTTTTGTCTTTGTTTCCATGGTTTTGAAAATCCGCCCGGAAGGGGAATAAAAAAATCCTGTCTTAAGCCTTACCATTCGACTACAACTCAATTCTTTACTTAGCTTGCGGGACTGCAACTCCCAGAGGGCATTGCAATGCCTTTTTGTACCATCCCCTTGCTAGTTAAGAAGATGCCCCAGTGAAAAACCCACGCTTTAGCCTCTGGGGACCTTCACCGGGTGACAAGTGGCAGATGCTAGACTGGTTGGTTGTAACTCGTTTTCTGTGCCTTCTTTCAGGGTTGCACATGCTGCTTGGCAGGGCCTTCCCAAGCCATAATTGTGCCCTGTGCTATCTCCAGTTCTTGCGCGCCCCCCTGTGTTGCCCTGCTGCTGCCGCCACCACGTTTTTGTTTTCTCAGAGGCGGCGGCAGTAGCAGTGAAGCAGACCCGCATTTGTAGGCTGGTTGGATCCCTCCTTCCCTTCTCTGATGTAGGTTGCATCAGAGGAGGGAGGGACCAGGCCAGCCATGCAAATGCTAAGTTGCAAAGACCCACGTTTGAATGGCTGGCCTGGTCCCTCCTTCCTCTGATGCAGCCTACATCAGAAAAGGGAAGGAGGAACCTGCTTAGAAATGCGGGTCTACCTCACTGCTGCTGTCGCCAACACCTCTGAGAAAACAAAAAAGTGACTGAGGTGGCAGGGCAATGCAGGGGGACAGGTGGGGGCCGACAACTGTACATGCACCCCTAATCCTCTTGCACCCTGTGCGGCTGCACCACTCGCACAGGGCTAGATATGGTACTGCTGCTCAGTTCAAGTATCCTCCCTTGTCTTCTTAGAAGTGCAAAGGTCTTCTCTCTTTTGTTTGGAGTTGAGTACCATCCTATTCCATTATGGGACCTCAATTTTAAGGAGTGGGATAAACAAAGATGATCCCTTTATGGGAGAGAATGAACTTGTTAAGAAAAGATGAACTGAAAACAAAGCATGAGATTGATAGTTGCACCCCATGACAGTGGATTATGGATGAGATGGTTCACAGCAAACAGAAAAAAAACAATAAAAAATGCATATTTAAATTATGTAAAATAAAAGAGCTGGAACTAGTTATGCATCTTATAGCTGACTGCAAAGTTTTGATGGCAGATTTCTATGCTTAAAGGCACAATAAAGTGGCATGTATCATCCACTGGAAACTTTGTAAGTTCTATAACATTGCTATAGTGGAAAAGCACTGGGATCATGACCTTAACAGAATTACAGAGAACCTAGGGGCGGGTTATTTATTAAAGATCCCCTTTTAGTACAAGCCACATGTGCCCATCCTTTGAAATTAAATGTCAGTTTCATTTTTTGGTAATAAACCTTTTTAGAATTAATGTAAATCATTTGGAGTTATATTGAGGTCTTCATAGATGTCTTTAGTTTTTTTTGGCAACTTTTGATAATCATAGCTATAGCTATGATGCCCATAGTCATAAGGCGACAAAAGAATTTCCTTGATTGTTAAAAAAATCGGGTGATAAAGTTCTCCACTATCAACCTTTTCTTAGAATGTTCTTCCTTTTTATTAGGTTTTTTTTTCATTATTATGTGGTGCCCATAATAGGGTTTCTTTCCCCTATTGATTTTGCTTATGTAAATGAGGAACTGTGTTACCTTTTGAGGACTCCTTTTAGGTGCAAGCCACATACGCAGTGTTTCTAGTTGCAGTCGGGAGGATTCATCCAAAGTACGATTCAACTACCCACTTCTTTAAAATAAGCTTTTAGATTTAATGTTGTCTTCTTTGTGACATGCTGGTGTTTACCATAGACATTTAGATTTCGCTTCAGACGATCACTGTCATATCTATGATCGCCACAAGATTTAATTGTTGATCTTGGAGAATGTCTTTTTAGTGTGGAAAGGACAATTCTATATGTAAGGATTAAGAGAGATCTTGGGGGTGGATATTCAGCACCGGAGGCTAGCGCTGCTAATGCGACTAGCCATTGGTACTGAAATCTAAACTCAGATATCCAGCCCTGGCATTAAATATCCAGGTTTGCCGCATTGCCACAAAGCAGCAGCAATATTGAGCTGCTGCCCAATTAGCTAATGTGATGAAAGTTAGGCCAGGATTTCCTGTGCCTCACTTTTGCCACGTATCGATAGGCAGGCAGTGCTTCAATATTGCTGCTGCCCGGTTAACGATGGGTGCTGCCCCACTCTGCCCTAGTACACCCGATGCTAATCGCTTAGCATCAGGGCATGTAGCAGCAGCGCCTGGGGATATTCAGCGGCACTAATCATGTTAATGCTGCTGGATATTCCACAGAGTGGCATTTACATGGTTGGCAGGTCTGCAAACCATGTAAATGCTTTTGAAAATGCCCACCTTGATTTTTAATTTTCTTTTTGTGGAGAATTGCTTCCCCCTTTTGTCCCGTATTGATGACTATTTTTGTATATAAATGAAGCAGCACATTATCTATTGAACACTGCCATTGATTGTAAGCTGCATGCATAGCGTTTTTTGTTTTTAAGTTTTTGAGCATATGTTTTGGTAAGTCACATCTGTCCTTTTTAGATGGAGCAATGTGCCTTTTAAATACAGTTTAAGTATTTCACGAATGATCCAGTTACTATTTTATCATTTGGGCTATGAATGATTAGAATAGTTTAGTTTTTACCATATCTTGGATATTTTAAACTGGTGGGCACATATCTCTAATATTATTGAAATGTGGACATTGCTAATAAGATTTCTTAATGCCATCAATGTTTATTTTCATCTTTGTTATTACAGCTTTTATTCTTGGCATAATTTTATCTTGTTTTTTAAGGGCATACAATATGGGTTCAAGTTATTTCTCATGGAGATCATCACTGTGAGGGTTTTGATTATGATTATTTTTATTTGTTTTGATTATGATCATTTTATTTATTATCATTTTCTACTATCTTTTATGCAAATATAAGGTTTACCAGTTACTCCAAAGGATCATTGTTTTTTTTCTTTTTATGGCCTTAATCTTTTTCCTTTTTTTCCTTTTGATTTTAATAGGTGTTTTCTCTGATCAGCAGCTTATACATTTGCAAAGATTTTGCTCATTATCCATTTTGGTAATGTGGCTTAGATCTTCTTCAACTTCTTACGTGGAACATAGCATTCAAGACTTCTAAATTGTTCACTTCTATCTAGAGCTGGCTCCAGAGTTGGTTCATGATGTTGGCACCCTAGGGAAACTAATATTTATGCCCCTCTGGCTTTCAAAATCTATTGTTAAGCTTTGAATGCCCTGCTCTTTGCCATCCTACCACACCCCACAAAGAAGCTGCCACCCTGGGCTACCAATTAGTTTGCCAAATGGCTGGGCCGGCCCTGCTTCTATCAAAGTTTTATCTAAAAATGAGTCTTGATTACGTAGAACCAACGTGTGCATACATACAATCATTGGTTTATCATTTTATTTCAACAGATTTTCTAGACTTGTCTTTCAAATATCTTTTAAAAATCTTGTATTAATGAATAGCATCATTTATGTTTTTGGATTTGGTTTATATTCTTTCTATTTAGAGTTTTAGATGTTTCATTATTTTTGTGTTGGTTTCTTGGATGGTTTGTTCTGAGCACATATACTTTTTATGTATGAAAAGGATTATTTATGATTTTTTCTTGTATGTTTGCCTGAGGTCCCTGATGCAGGCGAGTTTGCTGAAACCCATCTGAGTTGGGTCCTTGAATAAAGTTTCTGTTTTGGACTTTTTACAGTTGTGGCCATTGTCTATTTCCATTTTTTACTTTTCTTGATTTATGCACAAAACTAACCTATTCAGAGACATTGCCACCAAGAGAATGGAAACCAAACATTGACTTCTTCAGCTCAAAACAACTAACTTTTCCATCTAACTCTTCAACTATATTGCTCACAAAGATGTTGAACAGAACTGGCTCCAGGACCAAAGCCTGAAGCACTCCACTAATCACTATGCTCTTCTTAGAGTGAATTCCATTTGCTACCACCTTCTGTCGTCTATCACTCAACCAATTTCTTTTTTTTTATTATTATTATTTAAATTTTTATTGTCAACATTTCCTTGATATACATGCAACAGTCACAGTCCATCTTCTATACAATGGGTAACTAGCATCCTAATTTCTATACAACAATGCACTCCATATAATATGTTAACCTTTGTTCTTTGTTTTACCCTTGTACCTCTGCCCATTTATGTTTTCATAATAAACAATTTAACTGTACCGTGTCTCCATTCTTTATATTATTACCCAACTTGGACTTCACTACCCCCTATTTTAGACCTCCCTACCCCGAACTGCAAGTCTAGCATACCCCTTTGCCTGGTTGTAGTTGGTGTTTCTAATGACACATCTGCATGCTATCCCCACCAATTACAAGCATAATATTAACTTCCCGACCACTGGTTACAGTCATACCCTCTCCCCGTATCTTGCAAACTTTAAACCCATGGGAGTTAGCTTGGATTATCCTATTTATGCTTCCCCCCCTTTCCCACCTAACTCCCCTCTCTCATTCCCCAAATACCCCTACCTCCCACCCCCTTCCTTTCCCTCCTAGCCTTCTCCCCCCTCCCCCACCCCCTCCCCTCCCCCCATCTACTCCTTTCCTAATACACTGCACAGCTTTCCCCACACTTCATCAAACCGAGCCACCTTCTGCCTTCTTGCTGCAGTTAGCTTCTCCATAAGGACAACATCCCTAAGCCTCCTCTCATACTGCTCCACCGAGGGCATCTCCTTTTGCTTCCAAGCCATGGCCACCTCACATCTGGCTGCACTATGACATGCCATCACCATCCTACCCCCCTGTTGCTCCTGTCCCTCCCCCCACCAGGATAGCAAAAGGATATTCGGAGTCAAATCCACCCCCACCCCTAATTTCAGCAAGATCCACTTCTGGATCTGTCCCCAGTAACCCTGGGCCTTAATGCACCTCCACCAAATATGCCAGAATGTCCCCACCCCCCCACACTCCCACCAGCAAAGGGAGGAAATCCCTGGGTAAATCCGATGCAATCTCTTCGGTGTATAATACCAGCGCAGCATTACTTTATAACTATTTTCTTTAATCCTACTCAAACCCTACTCAAACCCTCTTTATCTGGTCCCACACTCTCTTCCATTCCTTGAATGTCATCGTCTGCCCCAAATCCCCCTCCCACTCTAACATATACCTACATTTCCCTAACCCCCTCCCCCTTCACCCCTTTATATAATCCCTAGATCATCCCCTTCGAACCTCTCTTCCCATACCATATGACCTCCATACCCGATACCTCTCTGCCCATTCCCTCCTTCCCCCGTACCCTCCGTAAAAAGGAGCTCACCTGCAAGTACGCAAATCTATCACACTCCTCTAATCCAAACTCCTCCTTCACCTCTTCAAAGCTCTTTAATTCACCTTCCTCCAACAGCTGACATCCGCACACTAACCCCTTTCCTCTCCAGATATCAAAACACCCTCCCTCCCATCCTAGTTTGAAAGTTCTCCACCCTCTCCAGGGGGTCATTACTGAGAACCCGGGCCCCTCTACTTGTAATATCCTGTCCTCTAACCTTGTCCCAAACCTTCACCACTTGCCTTATCGCTGGATTACCCCCCCTAACTCCGCTCTCATCGCCTTCGGAGCCCAAAGCCAAGCATCTAGGCACCCCCCCCCCCTGCACCTTTGTTTTTTCCAGGCTCATCCATGGTTTCATCCCCCCCTTCCAATCCATTATATGTTTTATCTGTGACGCTCTATGATAATCGAGCAGATTTGGTACCCCTAGCCCGCCCTCCTCCTTGGCTGCATACATAACTGTCCTCGAAATTCTTGGGGGCTTCCTTTTCCAAATATAGCTAAACACGCATCTTTGCAAGGCTGTCATCACCCCCTCTGGTATCTCTACCGGTAGAGCGTGAAACAAACATAACAAGCGAGGTAGGATATTCATTTTAATGGCAGCTATCCTACCTAGCCAGGATATCTCCAGCTGCATCCACCCCTCTAGATCCTTACCAATTTCTCCAATGAGTCTTGGGTAATTAGCTTTATATAGACCCACATATTGGTCCGTAATGTTTACCCCCAAGTAACCCAGAGATTTATTAATCCACTGTAAGGGATATAACCTTCATCCCTCTGGCTACATTAAAGACTAGAGATGCCGAGCTCCCGAGCCGCCCCACCATCTGCTACCTGGGAGTCACACTTGACCAGCACCTCGACCTCAAAGCCCACATAAGCAACACTGTCAAGAAAATCTACCACAAAATGAGGACAATCCAACATCTCCGACCCTTACTGCAATCAGAAGACTTCCAGACAGTCTTCCAGGCGCTAGTAAACCCCCACTTTGACTACGCCAATGTTATCCTCCACGGGCTCCCTTAGAACACGCTTAACCCCCAACAGCTAGCAATGAATGCCGCTGCACAATTCCTACATGGGGCCTCTAGAAGAGTGCACCTCACTCCAATCCTTAAGGACCTCCACTGGCTACCAATCTACTGCCGACTCATCTACAAGGTCGCTCTCTTAACTTTCAAAGCCATCAACAAAAAACCTCCATCTCCTTGACAAATCTGATCCACCTCACACCTACATCCAGAGCAAGAAGGTCCTTCGCCACTAACACACTAATAATCCCCAGTGAAGTAACAAAATGCACTCAGGCAACAAAAAACAGAGCATTCATGTTCTATGCACCTACCTGCTGGAACGAGCTCCCAGTGTCCATCCGCATGATCACTGACCTCGCACAATTTAGAAAAGCACTAAAGCACCACCTCTTCCTCCTGCACTATGCCCAGGCTAATATCACATCCCAACCTGACTCTACCTTATGACCCAATTCACATCCCTGTACATAGCTCACAGGGAAATCCATGTTCCAGAGCCGTGCAGCGACTTCCCGCCCTCACTGTATATATCCTGTATATAGCCTGTATTTACCTCCCCATGGTTATTAACCCAATTGTATATAGCCTGTATATAGCATGTATTCACCTCCCCATGGTTATTACTCCAAGTTGTACTTCCTGTTCAATGTAAGTGCGAAGTAGGCTCTTTCTACTTTGCACAAAATGTTATCTGTAAACCGCACTGATATAAACCGCGGTATATAAAAGCAATAAATAAATAAATAAAAAATAAATAAATAACCTCTTCAGCCTCTCTTCTGTCTCTCTACTCATCTGCACCTTCATTACTTCTGTCTTATCTACGTTCATTTTAAAGCCCGACACTGCCCCGTACCTTTCCACCTCCCGCACCACCTACGGTAACGTTTGCTGGGGCTTACTAATGTAAAGGAGAATGTCATCAGCATACAATGAAATCTTATGGCATCACCCCCCCTCTTTCTAATCCCACTATCCGCTCATTAACTCTTATCCTTTCCGCTAGAGGCTCCACCACCATTGCAAACAGCAGCGGGGACATTGGGCACCCCTGTCTTGTCCCCCGCCCTAATTCAAAATCCCGGGAGTACCTCCCATTAATTTTAACCCGTGCCCTTGGCCCTTTATAGAGTCCCTTCACGCACTTCAAAAAATTTAGCCCTCACCCCACTTTTTCCAACACCCTCATTAGAAATCCCCAATAAACCCTATCAAATGCCTTCTCTGCGTCTATTGACATCAGCAGGAAATCCTCTCATTCCTGTCTTGCCTCCCATACCACCCCTATTGCTCTCTTTATATTATCTGCTGCCTGCCGTCCCGTAATGAACCCCACTTGATCCTCCTTAACTATCCCCGGTAACCACTCTGCTAATCTACCCACCAAAATCTTAGCCAAGATTTTTACATCCACGTTAAGGAGAGAGATAGGCCTATACGAACTACATCTTAATGGATCTTTCCCTGGTTTCAATAAAACAGTAATCCCCACTGTTAGCATTCCCTGTGACAGCTCCCCTTCCTGGTTCAGCACCCCGTTAAATACCCTCCCAAGAATACCCTCTATCTCCCCCAAAAAGACCTTATAAAAACTCCCGGGCAACCCGTCCAATCCCGGGGCCTTCCCTCCCACCAACCCTTTCACTACCCTCCCTATTTCCTCCTCCGTGATACTAGCCTCTAGATCTGTATGGGCCCCCTCCGGCAACTCTGCTAACTGTATCTCTTCTAAATAACCTGTGATCTCCTCATCCCCTACCCCATCCATCCCGGTATATAGATCCTGATAAAATTCCTTAAATCGCTCCCTTATCTCTTCATCTCCCCTACAAATCCTCCCATTTGCCCCTTTAATCTGATATATCGTTGATGCCCCTTTTTGCTGCCTTAGTCGTCAGGCCAACAATCTGCCTGATTTATCCCCGAACTCATAATGCCTCTGCTTAGCTCTCCGCAAAGCGAAGGCTACCTGGTCAACCTGCAGGGTGTGTAACTCCCCTTTCACTCTCTCCATCTCCATCCTATCCCTCTTTGTCCCTGTCCTTCTGTATCTCTCCTCAGCCTCCTTTATGTCCTTCACTAACCCCCCCTCTTTCTTCTCTCTATCCCGTTTCTTCCTAGCCCCCCACATGATAAACCTCCCTCTAATAACCGTTTTCAAGCCCTCCCACACCATCACCTACCCCACTTCCCCCGTATCGTTAAAACCCAGATATTCCTCTATAACCCTCCTAACATCCTCTACCACCTCCCCATACTTAAGTAAACTTTCGTTCAGTCTCCAGAATACCACCCCTCCATGCTTCGGGCGTCTCAATACAATTTCTACTGTTCCATGATCTGACCATCCTATCGGTATAATACTCCCCCCTGCACCTCCAACATCCATTCCCTATCTAATAGAATCATGTCTATCCTACTCCAACTTTTATGTGGCATAGAGTAATAAGTGTATTCCCGCCCTTTGGGATTGAGTGCCCTCCAAGCGTCTACCAAATTATATTGTTTCATCAAGTTTCTTAAGCCTTGTCTGTTCCTTAAGTTTCTTAAGCCTTGTCTGTTCCTACTCCCCCCATCCCCCCTTTCGGCTCTCTATCTACCCCCGGATCCAATACCAAATTAAAATCCCCCCCTACCACCAATTTCCCCCCTCCTTCCCCCACTATTAATTTCCCCACCTCTTTCCAAAATGCCCCCTGGTTCCCGTTTGGTCCATACACCAACATTTATTACGATGTCCTCGGTCCCAAGTTTCCCCTTAATCCCCACAACCCTCCCCTCCAAATCCTTAAAGTACCCCCCTACCTGAATCCCACTCGCTGTTCTCACCAGTAGAGCTAACCCCCCACCTTCTTTGCCCCTTCTTTGTTGCAGGAGTAAAATTGCTCTGGATAATACCTATTCCACATCCTCCCTACATCTCCTCTCCGCAAATGAGTTTCTTGAATCAACACCACATCTCACTGATTCTTCTGTGCCTCCCTGTACAGCAAACTGCACTTAGCAGGGGAGTTCAGCCCCCTATCATTTACTGTCCCAATCCGCAACATTTCCCTTCAATCTCCCTCACCCCCTCCCACTGTGCTGTATCGTTGTCCCCTTCCCCCCTTACCACCCCCTCCCGCCCCTTCCCCCCTCCCCCTCCCTCTCCCTTCTCCCCTCCACCTCACCCCCCTCTCCACGCCTCTCCCTTTCCCTCCCCCCTTCCCCATCCCCACTTTCCCCCGTCCCATTCCTTTACCTCCCTCCTACTCTTCCGTGAACATCTTGTCCTATCCCATTGCTTATCCCCCTTCCTCTTTTTATTTGCTTTAAAACTTGGCCAGCACCCCCTCCCTCCATATCCCCTCTCTTTTTACATCCCCTCCCCACCAACCATATAACCCACATTATAGCACCACAACTCTCCCCTACCCTCCCCCTTTGCAGCCCTATAAGTCCAGTGTCCATTATACGTGAGTAATAGAGCTCTACCGCCCCATACTCACTGCCTCCTTTCACACACTGCTTCTCCAATCCGCCTCCTCAGGGGTCTTCCACCTCTGTTGCATTCTTCCAATCCTGGGGCAGCCGCTTCAGTCTCTTCCCCTTTTCCCCCACTCTCTGCCATTGCAAGTTCGTGTGCTGTTTACCGTTCCCAACTTTATTTTGCAGCCTCCTCTCGCTCTTAGCCGTTTGGGGTAGATTCTCACACCCCAACTCTTCCAGCGTCGACCATGCTTCCTCCACTGTTTTCACTGTTCTGGTCACCCCATTCACCGACAACAGGATGCCAAATGGGAACATCCATCTGTAGCGCATGCCTTTCCCCCGCATTTAGGCAGTAACTTCTTTCATATTTCTCCTCGGCTCCAGCGTTCCTCTTGACAAATCATTAAACACTTCCACTTCACTTCCTTCCCAGGCGATCCTGACATACTTCCGTGCCGTCTGTAATACTTGTTCTTTAATGGGGAAACTGCTCATGCAGGCAATAATATCTCGCGCCTGCTTCTCCCTTCTCAGGCCCAGGCTCCTATGCATCCTTTTGACTCCAATTGATTCTATTTGTGTCCCTCCGTCCTCACCCAGTTGCAATATATGGCTGCACAAGCATTGCACTATCTGAGCACAGTCTTTAGAAGCCTCCACTTCTGGCACCCCCCTTATCCGCAGATTATTCCGGCGTGCTCTATCCTCTATTTTCTCCTGTATCTCCTCCTGCTGGGCCTTGATCTTACACTGCACCGATGCCATTTCTCTCATCTCTACTGCTCCACGTGGCTTTCCAGATTTTCCACCCGCTGCCCCAAACAGCCCACCTCCTTCTGGATCACTATCAGAGTCTCTTTCAGATCCTTCCTCATTGCCTTGATCTCTCGTTGCATTTCCATTTTAAAAGCTTTCAGCCAAGCTTTCAGCGGTAGCTCCTCCGGCCACTCAATATTCACTTCTTCCTCTTCTTCTGTGCTCTCCACCTCGGCCCCCTCTTCTGAGCCCTCCATCTCCGCCACCGCCATCAGTTCCTGATGCACATACGGGGATTGGAAACCCGCCAACTTTTTTCGCGCTGCCATCGCAAAAGTGGGTGCTCACATCCCTTCCACTTTTTATCCGGGGGACACTGTAAAACCGCACTAACTCAGGATTCGGAGAGGAGCTGGGATACTAAGCGACCATTAGCTCCGTGACGTCACTGGAAGTCCACTCAACCAATTTCTAATCCAGTCCTCCATCTGGGAACCTATCCCCCATCTGTCCAAGAAAGGTCAACGCGTCTTCAGTAGTAGACTGGCTAATCTACTGAAGAGGGCTTTAAACTAGATTCGTTGGGGATGGGTGAAGAAAGCGCCCAGGTAGGTGAAAGCCCCCAGGTAGGTGATACATTAAATACCTTTATGGAAATGGTTAACAGGGGTAACATATGGAAAGCAGTGTGTATAAATGCCCGTAGCATGGGAAATAAGATACCTGATTTTGAAGCTATGGTGGGAATGGCTGACTTGGATTTAGTGGCAGTTACAGAAACATGGTTCACAGAAAACCATGACTGGGATGTAACTATACCTGGCTATACTTTATTCAGAAAGGACAGGGTAGGAAGAAGGGGAGGAGGAGTGGCACTATATGTAAAAATTACTATTAAAGCTTTGGAATTACAGAGCTTAAAAGGGAGAGAGGAGGCAATGTGGGTTAAACTAGAAAGAGGAAAAGAGAGATCTATTTGCACTGGTGTCATATACAGACCTCCCTCACAAGAGGAAGAGGTGGACAGAGAGTTAATTGAAGACATACGCAGCATTGCTAGGAAAGGGGAAGTGCTACTGATAGGAGATTTCAATATGCCAGATGTTGATTGGCACATTCCTGCTGCAGTATCATCTAGAAGTAAGGAGATCCTGGGTTCTCTACAGGGAGAACTATTCAGGCAATTGGTAACAGACCCCACACGTGAAGGGGCCATACTGGACTTGGTGCTTACCAATGGTGAAAGTGTTTCTGATGTGGTAGTGGGAGATCATTTTGCATCCAGTGATCACCAGATGGTGTGGTTCAGTATTAGGACTAGGGCTGTTAGAATCCATTCAAAGGTGAGGATCTTAGACTTTAGGAAGACTAACTTTGCCAAGATGGGCCAATACCTCAGGGAGTCGTTAGTGGGATGGGAACTGCTGGGGGATGTAGAAAAACAGTGGGCAAAACTGAAAGGGGATATTTAAGGGCAACCAACCTTTTTGTTAAAATGGTAAATAAAGGTAAAAGGAAAAGGAGACCGCTATGGTTTTCGAAAGAAGTAGCTGAAAAAGCGAAGAAAAACAGGGAGGCCTTCATGAAATACATGAGATCACAGAGCGAGGAAGACAGGCATCTATATTTGGAAAAAGTTAGAGAAGCTAGCAAAGTAGTCAGGAAGGCAAAGATTCAAAAGGAGGAGGAAATAGCCAATGCAATAAAATGGGGGGATAAGATATTTTTCAGATATATTAGTGAGAAGAGGAAGGGCAAAATCGGCATTGTTAGGCTCAAGGGTGCAGGGGAGGAATATGTAGAAGCTGATAAGGATAAAGCGGAATTGCTTAACAAATATTTCTGTTCTGTGTTCATAGATGAAGAACCAGGAGCAGGACCTCAGAAAACACCCACAAAGAGGAACAGAAGGGAGGGACATCTTGAACAATTTTCAGAAGACTGTGTTCGTGAGAAACTAGCTCAACTTAAAGTAGACAAAGTGATGGGACTGGATGGGATACACCCTAAAATACTGAGGGAACTTGGGGACGTTCTAGCAGTTCAACTGACTGACCTTTTCAATGCCTCGTTGGAGTCGGGAGTGGTGCCAAAGGACTGGAGAGAGGCTCATGTGGTGCCTTTACACAAAAGTGGAAGTAAGGATGTGGTTGAAAACTACAGGCCGGTTAGTTTAACTTCGGTGGTGAGTAAATTATTGGAAACGCTGTTGAAAGAGAAAATAGTGAGGTTTCTGGAGTCCAGCGGATTACAGGATCCGAGGCAGCATGGATTCACCAGAGGCAGGTCTTGTCAGAAAAATCTGATTGATTTCTTTGACTGGATGACCAGGGAGTTGGACTGAGAGAGAGCCCTAGATGTGGTGTATTTAGATTTCAGTAAAGCCTTTGACACTGTTCCTCACAGGCAACTTATAAACAAACTGAGCACCCTAGGGATGGACCCTAAAGTTACTGCTTGGGTTAGAAATTAATTGGTTGGGTGGGTGGGAGGTGACAAAGAGTACAAGTAAATGGAGCTCACTCTGAGGAGAAGGATGTTACCAGTGGTGTGCCCCAGGGATCTGTCCTTGGTCTGATTCTTTTTAACATCTTTGTTAGTGATATAGCGGAAGGGCTTTCAGGTAAGGTTTGCCTCTTTGCAGATGATACCAAAATCTGCAATAGAGTAGACACCCAGGAAGGTGTAGATAACATGAAGAGGGATCTAGCTAAGCTTGAAGAATGGTCTAGAATTTGGCAGCTGGGATTTAATGTTAAAAAACGTAAGGTCATTCATTTGGGCTGCAGCAATCCAAGGGAGCAATATAGTATAGGGGGTGAAGTACTTTTGTCCACTAAAGAAGAGCGGGACCTAGGCGTGGTTGTGTCTGATGATCTTAAACTAGCTAAACAGGTAGAAAAGGCGACGGCAAAAGCTAGAAGGATGCTTGGGTGCATATGGAGAGGAATGGCTAACAGAAAAAAGGAGGTGATAATGCCTCTGTAAAAGTCTTTGGTGCGACCTCATTTGGAGTTTAGTGTGCAATTCTGGAGAGCGCACCTTCAAAAGGATGTGAACAGGATGGAGTCGGTGCAGAGGGTGGCTACTAAAATGATTAGTGGTCTTCATTATAAAGCATATGAGGACAGACTGAAGGATCTTAATATATACACCTTAGAGGAAAGACGGGATAGAGGTGATATGATTGAGATGTTTAAATACCTCCGTGGCATAAATGTTCAGGGAGAGAGCCTCTTTCAATTGAAAGCAAGTTCTGCTACGAGGGGACATGGGATGAGGGTTAAAGGGAGATAGATTCAGGAGTGATATGCGGAAATATTTCTTTACGGAAAGAGTAGTGGATCCGTGGAATAGTCTCCCAGTGGAGGTGGTAGAGATGAGGACAGTAACTGAATTCAAAAAAGCATGGGACAAACACAGAGGATCTCTAAAGGTAAAAAGGGGACTGTTGTAGTTGTTGATATGGAAGGACAGACTAGATAGGCCATGTGGTCTTTTTCTGTCGTCATATTTCTATGTTTCTATGTTTCTCAGTTTATTCATGAGTCTCCTATGTTGGTGTAATGTAGGCCTTCTGTTCTCTGGATCTTTGCTTGACTCATTGACACTTTTCTTCTGTATCCACTTGTACCTGAAAACTTACACCCAACAAGGCCTTATTTCCTGTTATAAGACACAGTCACATCTAAATGCTACTATCCATCTTCCATGTGCATAGCTGTCAGCATCAAAAGGTCTTTAACCAAAGGCTCACAGTTGAGTAATTCAAGCTCAGCTTGCCCTGAACTTGTGTTTCTCTCATCACTGTAGCAAGATATTAGTTCATAGACCCATTTTTAATTATCCTTTGAAACACTCCTTTTAAATTTAAACATATGAGCATGACTCAGTTTGTGAATTATTCTTTTGAAATAAAACAAATGTTTCTCTCTCTCTCTCTCTATATATATATGACCACTAGATGTCATCACAAGCATAGGTTTTGAGGCATAAGCACAGTAGCAGATTATAAAGTATATCGGTTCACTTCAGGGCTTTCCAAACCTGTCCTGGGGATTCAAAGCCAGTCAATTTACAGAATATCCATAATGAATATGTATGAGACTAAGTTTCATGTATTAGGCCCCCAACATATGCAAATTTAATCTCATGCATATTCATTGTGAGTATCCTGAAATCCAACTGGCTATGGGTTCCCCAGGAGAGATTTGGGAAGTACTGTGCTACACAGTCCTGATTATTATATTTTTTAAAATCATTTACGAAACAGCATCAATGTGTACAGAGGAATAAAGAAGTACAGCAGATGGTTGGGCAGACTAAATAGTCCTTAAGATCTTATCGGCCTTTAATTTTGCAAGAGATGAACGTGGCTTGGACATCTGAAATGAGCGATGTGGACATTCAAATGGCAGGGACATATGAAGTGCAATTACAGAACCGGGAGAATCAGAATGTCATCCAAGTGCAGGAGTCCCAAAATGGGCATGATTGAGGGCGTTCTGGGGCATGGCTAGGGTAGAGTAAGGCCGCAGATATCCAAAGTGTATTTCATATAGTGTCTCAGACGTGCCAGGCGTGGCAGCCAGATGTCCTGGCCTAAACCTGTTATAAAGCACGAACAGGTAGGGGACTTAGCTATCCATGCTGACTGTGAATGCGATTGTGCTAGGAGCACCATAAAATTGAGAGAGAAAGAGAGAGGAATCTGCCAGTCATCCCTACCTGTTATGTGACCTGTGTCTCAAGCCTGCTCCCCATATGTCTGCCCTTGCTGACCCATTCCCAATAGGCACCCATGATACTGCATACCCCTTCCGGCCACAAGAACCCCTTCAACCCCCCCGCCCCCCACTGCTGACCCCAGATCTCCACTTCCCATGTCTCCACAAGTTAGCCTTGTCTGTGGCTGAGCAGCCAAAGTGGTAGTGTGTGTGTGTCTTTATGTGTAGAAGTGAAGACTCCGAGGAGGGTACATGACTGCCTGCGATGGTACAGGTCCTGTTGTCTGTGCATCTGTGTGCATCTGTTCTTATCCATCTGTGTCTGCATCTCACACATCACAGAGCACTGTGTGTTGGAGGTGGTGAAAGGTGTATTTGGTAATGGTCCCCATGGGTGTTGGTGGAAGCAAGCACCAGTGCAGTGGGTGAACTGTTGGTTCGCCGCTGTCATTGACAAGGATCTGGAGAGAGAGCACAGGAGAGTGCACAAAGGGCACCCATACCAGAGGGTATGCCGGCCAAGGGTCCAGTACTGATGAACAGTGCCTGATGCAGTTTCGATTTGATAAAGCTGCCATACACCGGCTGTACCAGGAGCTAGAGCAAACCCTAAGTGCCAGCATACAGAGAGGCCATCCCATCCCTGTGCACATACAGGTCACTACAGCCCTCACGCTTCTGGTGACCGGCAGCTTCCAGATCATGCTGGCTGCCTCATCAGGCATCGGCCATTTGGTCATGTCATTGTGTTTCACTAATGTCCTCACAGCATTTCTCCCCAGGATGGTGCAGTACATCAGCTTTCCCAGATGCACAGACAACAGGACCTGTACCATCGCAGGCAGTCATGCACCCTCCTCGGATTCTTCACTTCTACATACAAAGACACACACACACTACCACTTCAGCTGCTCAGCCACAGACAAGGCTAACTTGTGGAGACATGGGAAGTGGAGTATGTTAGACCATACTAGAGTTTCATTGGGTAGCAGGCTTTTCTGCAGTGTTGGGTATCACAGGAATTGAAAGTCATACCATTCCATGAACATGCAGGTGTTCTGCAATGGCTAGGGTGAAAAAACTAATGTGTTTCTCCTTTTTCAAGGGTCATGCATGATGCCTATATCTTGGTACAATAAGGCATTCACGAGTGTTTCAGCAGTGTGAAAATCACCAGTGGCTGGCTCCTTGGTAAGTAACACTCTCACCCACATACTTGTGTGTGGCACCAACACTTAGGACAGTGCAGCCAAAGGGGAGGAGGCGCCAGCTAGAAAGTGGGTATTGCAGCTAGAAATGGCTGGGTGGCAGCCTGAATGAAGGCATGCCAAACTGTGAGGGGCTGGAGTACAAAACACACCCCTGGCTCTAGTAAGGCTGCAAAGGAGGAACCCTGCAGGAGCTTGGATTGCATTGGCAGCTGAGCAGAACATGAATTGCATTATGTCTTCAACAGGAATTGGGGCCACTCAGTAGACAGCATATCACAGAAGGGAACCAGATAATGGGGGGGGGGGGGGGGTGAGCTATGCTGGCCCCACTGCCCTGCATACTGCTAGGATTTGGGGGCAGCAGGGAGATATGTAGCCTACCCGCCACTGGAGATTGGAGAATGATGGATGTGGGGAGTCGCAAGTCACAGCCTATGGAGGGGCATGCCACAACATGGCACAGGTATGTTCTCTGGCAGGGGTGCCCTGGGTATGAGGGCACAAGGGAATGAAAAGGCATGCACCAGTGTACTGTCAGTGGAGCAAGGCCCATGGAGCAAGGGTGGCAGGTATGACTATGTGGATGTGCTGCAGCAGGGATAGTGACAGAACAGTCCGCAAATTGAGTTACTCAACACTCTCCCCCTTCTTCACTGCCGTGTCCCCTTCTGCAGGATACCGTGGCTACCCACTGAGAAACTGGCTGATGACCTCCATTATATTCTCCCAAAATGAGGCAGAGGAGCATTATAACTGGGCCCACAGGGCAACTTGTTCGATCATAAAAAAAGCCATTCAGGAGGCTGAAAACCTGCTTTCAGTGTCTGGACAAGTCAGAGGATGAACTTAGGTATAGTCAGCAGAAGGCCTACGAAATCTTCATGACATGCTGCATGCTATACAACCTGGCAAAAAGGAGGCTTCTGTCCTTGCTCCTGGAGAATACACCGGAGGACGGCACAGAGGAAGGCACAGGCAGTGGCACAGACGTTAATGCACAACCTCCTGACAGGGAAAGGCAGCAAGGGACAGGCTGATCCAAAATCACTCTATATAAAGTATGATTTTATTTGTGAGCAGTCAAGTTAAGGTACATACATACCACTCACTTCTGCCCACCTGCCTGCCCACCCGCTTGTCTCCAAGGCTGCCCATGAGCACCAGCACACTGATGGCACATCACATCCTCTACAACCATTATGGCCCTCCAGGACACCAGTACAATCCTCTACTGACCCTGTCCAACACTGTCCTACCATTTACTAGCCCCAGTGGGAAGGATGCTCCCCTCTCTCCCCCTCTCCTCCCCAGTCAACACATCACACCCTATCAAACACCATGGGCCCGATATTCAACAAGGTGCTGATGCATACCATACCCACAGAAACATACCTGCCTAGGAAAAGTGCTTGAATCATGAGACATGTGCCTCCAAAACAGTGTGTGCCGGCAGTCCTACCAGGCGGCTGCCTAGTAGGGGCAGCGGGCCATATTACTTGTGTCTTGCTTCAGCCTGGTAGCTGAGGCCCTTAATTGTGTAGTTGTGGGGCAGTTAAAGCAGTCCAAGTGGAAATAGGCCAACACAGGAAAATTTATTTCTAAATTTTATTTTAATCATCAAGTTTGCAAATTGGACCTTGGCAGAAGGCTCCAAACCATTAACAGAAAGTGAGGATATTTTCTCCAACAAAAAGCTTCTTTGTAAAGGTACTTCAGCAGTGCTATAACAAATCAGTTTCCTTCAGTCTTTGAAACAAAACAAGTTTCCTTTTCATCCAAACCAAACACAGTTGAAAAATCACTGTTGCAAGTAAAGTCCAGCTAACCTTGTTAGCTTCTCCCAGCTGTTTCAGGTAAGCTTGAAAACAGGCTCTACTTTTCAGCATAGGAACTAAACTGCTGTTGGAACAGTTTCATAGCACAAGTACTATTTCAGCTTTAAAATGAGACTTCTCTCTTTTTCCAGCACTTCACAGTATCAATTGCTCAGTATAACTACTTCTTGGCTTTCTTTATAATATCTACTAATGCTTTCTAAGCACTTCTCATGCATAATGAGCATTTCATTGAGACTTCTGTAGAATCTGAATCCCCTTTATAGAATTCCACCTCCATTTCTTCCTCAGTGCTACAAGGCTCAGGGACTGGGATACATTCAGGGATTTCTAGTTTCACTTTCTTTAAAAGCTTAAAAAGTTTTCCCCAATGAACATTCCTGCTTCCCCCTGGAATAATGTCAGTGCTCCTAGACTTCCTTCCCTTTAGTGAGTCACTTAAAGGTACTGTCTGGTTTACCTTGCTTGTAGAAACCTTCCTTTTGTCAGGCTTTCTAAAAGGCTCCGTTTCTGGCTCAGAGTCTGAGCTGCTTGCTTCTGAGTTAGAACTATAGTCCTGGAACTCTCTCAAGCTTCTTCCCGCTCTTCTCTTGCCACTCGCTTTGGCAGTTCTGTCTGCTTCTCCTGGTTTCCCCAGTTCTCTCAGCTCTGCTGTGCTCTCTCCCCTCACTTGCTGACTGACCACGTTTAAATGTTTGCCAGCGTGCTTCCCTTTCTTACCCCACCCTCTCTCTCCCTGCTGTTGCCCTGGAGACTGGGTGTGGCTTCAGGCTAGCCTTGCAAGTGTGTGTTTCAGTATTACTTTCATTTTGGGACCTGTGCTTAGGTGAGCCCATCCCCCTCTTAGGAGAAAAACCTTCTTTTTTTTCTCTTTCCCAGGTCTGTGCTGCACCTGCCTCACCACATATCCCCCCTCCCTTAAGCTATTACAGGCTGGCGACGCAACCCGCGCACAGCCTGTAATCATAGATAGGGCATCAGCGTTGGTATGGAGCTTCCCGGCCCTGTGCTCTATCCGAAAATCGAATTCTTGGAGGGCCATATACCAGCACGTCAAACGTGCATTATTGTCCTTCATTTCATTTAACCACTGCAATGGGGCGTGATCTGTTACTAACAAAACTTTTGACCGGTTAAATAGAATCGTAACGCCATTACTGCCCATTTTATTGCTAGGCACTCGCGCTCAACCGTCAAATATTTTCTCTCCGGAGGGGTAAGCTTACAACTTAAAAACATCACAGGATGTTCTGTCCCCTCGTGCTTCTGCGACATCACCGCTCCCAGGCCCGTTTCCGAAGCATCGGTTTGAACGATAAAAGGTTGGTTAAAATCTACTCCGCGCAAAACCGGTGCCTCACACAATTTTTCCTTTAATACCTTAAAGGCCTGTTCCGCGATCCCAGACCACTGTAACTGTGTAGGGGCATTTTTTTAAGCATTTCTGTTAGAGCTGCACTCTCGGTCGCGAAATGCGGGATAAAACGGCGGTAGTAGCCAATTAAACCTAAGAAGCTTCGAAGTTGCTTCTTCGTCTGCGGCTTCGGGAACGTCTTAACGCTCTCCACTTTATCCAGGAGAGGTTTTACTATGCCATGGCCGACCAAGTGACCTAAATACTTCACTTCTGTCACGCCAAACATACACTTAGCCGGGTTTAGCGTGAGACCTGCTTGCCTCATCGCCTCCAAAACGGCCTTGACCCGAACTAAATGTTCATCCCACCGCGAGCTATGGATGACAATGTCATCCATATATGCTGTCGTGTAACGCTGGTGTGGGTGAAGGACCATGTCAACCAGGCGTTGACATGTCGCTGCAGCCCCGTGAAGACCAAAGGGCATCCGGCGAAATTGGTATAGTCCAATTGGGGAAATAAACGCGGTTTTTGGGCGAGATTCCCTGGTGAGGGGAATCTGCCAATACCCTTTGGTCATGTCTAATGTGGTCAGATAGGTAGTCTGGCCCAAGCAATCCAAGAGTTTCTCTATTCGAGGCATAGGATATGTATCAAACCTGGAGATTTCATTCACCTTATGGAAATCTATACAAAAACGTAACGACCCGTCAGGTTTGGGAGCTAGAACTATAGGATTGTTCCAGGGGCTTTTTGACTCCTCAATCACCCCCATCTTCAGCATTTCTTGGACCTGACCTATGACCTCACTTTGCTTCGCCTCGGGGAGTCTATAGGGACATTGGCGAACTATTTCGCCATGTGGGGTCACTATCTCGTGTGCAACCAGTCTTGTCTCCCCTGGTAAGGGAGTAAGGACATCAGAGAACCCACTTAACAATTTTGACATCGCCTCCCGTTGAGCCCATGAGAGTCCCTCTCCCATCCTATGTACAGGCTCTGCTCTACAATCAACAAGCTGTGGGCCTAACTCGTCCTCCTCTCTCTCCACACAACTGGCAGTCAAGCCTTTTATCTCGGCCTTGCCAGTGGACCCGAATCCTCCCGAGCCCCAGGCAGTAGTGGTTAACTCATCCACTTCTTCTAAGGGCGGGAACCCCACACGTTCATAAATCAACTGGGCGATGCGATCCCCCACGCTCACCTTAAAATTCTCCTGTGCAAAATTGAACAGGAGTACTTTTATGGATCCCCGGTAGTCTGGATCAATGACCCCGGCCCCTACGTCTATAAAATTCTTAAGAGCAAGGCCTGACCGAGGGGCAATTCGGCCTTAACATCCAGGCGGAATTTCAACCTGGAGGCCTGTTTCAACTAGGGCCCTCCCCTGTCGAGGTATGATGATGTCCACAGCACTGCAAAGATCAACCCCGGCAGCCTGTTCTATCGCCCGTTTCGGTACCTTAGCCTCAGGGGTGGTCCTAAAGAATCTGAGCACAAACTTGGGTTTTGGGTCAGATTTTTCCCTCCGGGGTTCTTTCTTACTTCCTGATCCCACTCCACTTCCAAATAAAGGAGCGGGCATTGATCTGGCCTTTCCTTTCCTGGGGATGTCTTTTGGGGGAGTAATCAATTCCTCATGAAAGGATGTCCCTGGTATAGGGTCTTCCTGAGGGTCCTTTTCCTTTTCTGAAGGCTCAAAGCCGGTGCGGGTAGTTATCATACCTGTCTTGCCTTCTCCTAGCCTGGGGTCAGCAACCTTTCCTACCTTGGGTAAGGCTTTCTCCCTGGCTAAGTTCTCTTCCTGAGAAAAGGTAGCTGGTTGACTTGTTTTGCCCTGCAACTCCTCAGCTAAGCCTTTCCTGAATTGAGGCCAGTCGCGGCCTAGGACTATGTCATGTGGAAGTCTCGGTACTATATCCACTTTGATCTGCTTTTTCATACCCAATCCTTTTATTTCAACGGGATGTATGGGATAGGTAGAGGAGGCTCCATGGATACTGCGAATCTTAATATGATTTCCAGAGGACTCTGGTGAGGGTTTATCTTTTGCCTCAATTTTCCTCCACAGCCTCTGAGATATCATAGATTGGTCTGCACCTGAGTCCAATAATGCCTCAGTTGGGATCCCTTCCACTTCCACTGTTAACAGGAACCCTTCTCCTGCATCTCTGTGGTGGGTAATTACAAAAGCTTTCTTAGCTTTACAGTCCCTTTTAAGATGACCCAACTCTCCACACAAAAAACATTTTCTCTGTGCATCAAATCTTTTATCCAAAGTCATACTTTCTTTCCCAAACTTTGCAAGCTTTGCCTTCCTTTCTAGTAACTCCACATTTGCACTCTTAAACACACCCTCTTTCTCAGGGCTCAACCTGTTAGCCTCTAGAAAGCGGCCAGCCAGTGCAATGGCTTCCTGAGTGTTTTTGCAATCCTGGAGGACTAGGAAAGTTTGCACATTGCGGGGTACAGCTTCCATAAACTGTTCTAGAATCACAGTGTCTAATACGGATTCTAAATCCTTAGTCTCCGGCGTAAGCCATTTATAAACTAAGCTCTTCACTCTATAATAGAGAGCTTAAGGTGTCTCACCTAACTTCAATTTACAGGAACGTAAAAGCCTGCGATAGACCGTGGGGTTTAATCCCATCCGATCCTTGATAGCTCGCTTTACTTCCTTATAATCTGTGACTAAACTGGTAGGCATGGCCCTATAGGCCGCCAAAGCTTCACCTGTGAGAGAAGTGGCGAACCTTAGCGCCCACTGTTCCTTTGGCCACCTGGCCAGGAGAGCTATTCTCTCAAATGCCTCAATATAATCGTCTACATCATCATCTCTAGTAAGGTGTCCACAAGAGAAAGTCTCAGTACCTGATAGGTCCCACCCACGGAAATCTCCCCGTGAACCTGGCACTGTCCTTGCAGCCTCGTCCATTTTCTCTTGCGCTGCAAGCCACCTGGACAACATCTCCAGTAACGGTCTTTGCTGTGCCTGGAGCATGGTCTTCTCCTGTTCTAGGCTCTGCGCCGACATCTCCCTTTGCTTGGCAAACTGGTCAGCCACCCAGGACAGGATGTCACGATTCTCCATTGTTGTAGTAGTGCTGTGAATAAAACAAAGAGAAACAAACACCAAGTGCGGTACTTTCTTATGTTCCCCTTTTCTAGTGAGCACTCCCCTACAGCCTCCCTCTTACACCAGCATCTGGCGATAACCCCTCCAGCCTACGGGTTACCTGGCCCTGGTGCAGAGTCTCGCCTTGTCAACCACGTGGATACCGACTCCAGCTCCACTGCCACTCTGGATCTTTTCTCCGCTTAGCAGGACAGCAGGTGTGTTGACAACAGCTGTTTCTCTGGGGGTCCTCTCCTCTTTCTGAGGTCAGGATCTTCTTTTAGGCGTGCAAAAACTTGATGAAAATCCTAGAACTACGCCACCCGTGGGCCGGAAGTCCTACCAGGCGGCTGCCTAGTAGGGGCGGCGGGCCATATTACTTGTGTCTTGCTTCAGCCTGGTAGCTGAGGCCCTTAATTGTGTAGTTGTGGGGCAGTTAAAGCAGTCCAAGTGGAAATAGGCCAACACAGGAAAATTTATTTCTAAATTTTATTTTAATCATCAAGTTTGCAAATTGGACCTTGGCAGAAGGCTCCAAACCATTAACAGAAAGTGAGGATATTTTCTCCAACAAAAAGCTTCTTTGTAAAGGTACTTCAGCAGTGCTATAACAAATCAGTTTCCTTCAGTCTTTGAAACAAAACAAGTTTCCTTTTTCATCCAAACCAAACACAGTTGAAAAATCACTGTTGCAAGTAAAGTCCAGCTAACCTTGTTAGCTTCTCCCAGCTGTTTCAGGTAAGCTTGAAAACAGGCTCTACTTTTCAGTATAGGAACTAAACTGCTGTTGGAACAGTTTCATAGCACAAGTACTATTTCAGCTTTAAAATGAGACTTCTCTCTTTTTCCAGCACTTCACAGTATCAATTGCTCAGTATAACTACTTCTTGGCTTTCTTTATAATATCTACTAAATGCTTTCTAAGCACTTCTCATGCATAATGAGCATTCCATTGAGACTTCTGTAGAATCTGAATCCCCTTTATAGAATTCCACCTCCATTTCTTCCTCAGTGCTATAAGGCTCAGGGACTGGGATACGTTCAGGGATTTCTAGTTTCACTTTCTTTAAAAGCTTAAAAAGTTTTCCCCAATGAACATTCCTTCTTCCCCCTGGAATAATGTCAGTGCTCCTAGACTTCCTTCCCTTTAGTGAGTTACTTAAAGGTACTGTCTGGTTTACCTTGCTTGTAGAAACCTTCCTTTTGTCAGGCTTTCTAAAAGGCTCCGTTTCTGGCTCAGAGTCTGAGCTGCTTGCTTCTGAGTTAGAACTATAGTCCTGGAACTCTCTCAAGCTTCTTCCCGCTCTTCTCTTGCCACTCGCTTTGGCAGTTCTGTCTGCTTCTCCTGGTTTCCCCAGTTCTCTCAGCTCTGCTGTGCTCTCTCCCCTCACTTGCTGACTGACCACGTTTAAATGTTTGCCAGCGTGCTTCCCTTTCTGGCCCCACCCTCTCTCTCCCTGCTGTTGCCCTGGAGACTGGGTGTGGCTTCAGGCTAGCCTTGCAAGTGTGTGTTTCAGTATTACTTTCATTTTGGGACCTGTGCTTAGATGAGCCCATCCCCCTCTTAGGAGAAAAACCTTCTTTTTTTTTCTCTTTCCCAGCTCTGTGCTGCACCTGCCTCACCACAACAGGCAAGCATTGAAAATGTAGCACAAACCGAGCATATCAGCAGTTGCCCAGCGTGGCATAGACAGATAGTTTTAGGGTCCAGAACCCGGGCTTAACGTCAAAGACTGACCTGCCATATCCATGTATATGTCCAAACCAGCGGCCAGAGAAGCAGGACAGCAAGTATTCATGAACCTGTGTATCGCCTGACTGGCGTACCCATGCAGGGACAACACTGTCATGCAGGCCCCGCAGACTGCCTGTGCAAGAGCCCCCTGTGGCTGGGTGGATAGACACCAGCAGCATGGCAGTGAGGAGGACAGCAGACCTCTGCCTTGATGAGTCTGAAATCCTTGCTCAATCCATGTTGGAGTACAAGGGGGTGCTATACTACAGGGGGGGCCAGTGGCCTAACCTGCGACGGGCCATGGCCATATGGAGGGGCATCCAACTCTGCCTGTGCAGGTAAGAGGCCCTTAATGTGCTGGGGGGATCTGAACACCATGATAGGCCACACTCATCCTGAAAGGCACGGTTGTGTGTCTGCACAGGGAGACAGGGCTGTGGTGTCAAGCCACATACTGATGGCAGCCCCAATGTATGCAGAACAGGTGTCAATGGGGGGGGGGCATGCATTGGTACAGGTGCCATCTTTGGCTGACCGCAGCAGGAGGCATAACCAGATATAGCAGGTGGGGAGGCCACTACACCCCCTGGTGGTGATAGGCAATAACACTACAGGGCACACACAGCAAAGGCAATGGCTGGTGCATAGGGAGCTGTGGTCAGGCTGCCCACCCCCCAGGACACTGCCAGCCAGTGCAGATGCCCTGGACGTGTGCCCACCCCCCAGCCCCTATGACCCCATCCAGGATTCCAAGGGGGCCAGTGGTGGAATCCATATATGTGCTGTCCGTCTGTCCCTGCAAGCAGATCTGCCACCACTGCCTGCCACCCTCTCTCAGGCTGTGGCAGCATGCCGATGATGTGATGCTACAGAACCTGACAGATGTGTAATGGTGAGCATGCACAAACTGCGACACCCTGTCCTGCATGGCGCCAACCAAACCATGCAGTGCTGTGGCCCCTGAGGCAGTGGATGCTGCCTAGTATGACATGTGCCCACAGCTGAAGCCATGCATGGCCCACAGCCATGTACCATGGTGCCAAGGCAAGCCTACGTGCAACAGATGGTAGCAAAGGAAGGGGGGAGGACTGAAGAGGTGGCTGAAGGGGCCAGAGGGGTGACACAGGTGAAGCAGTGGCCCAGATGACTCTGTTTTTGGTGGCACAGGGCACATTTCAAAGGTCCAGGGGAGTGGTGGGTAGGAATCCGGTGGCAGATGCCAGAGGTGTACTATCACATGCACTCCACACTTGCTACCCATGGGTATGCCCCTGCCCCCCAAGATGGGCAGGCCACCTGGCTGAGGCAGGATACAGGTATGCACAATAGGTGGTATCGAAACACCCAACTGAGCTCCTGTGTGTACTCCCTCTCTCTCCCGCAATGAATATGGCATGTGACGCACCCTGGAGGCCCTGAAGTGCCACTTTTGGACACTGCAAAAGAGTCAATCAAACCAGTTGCAGCACATCAGGGAGCAGCTGGCAACTGAGGAGGTCATTGGGGTACATAGTGGAGCTCAGCAGATGTAGGGGGTGGCAGCCATGGTTGTCAGACAGAAGCAGACAGACCATCTGTTGGTGGACCCTCTGTACACAATGATAGGAATGTGCTGTGGACAACTGTCCTACCCCCCCCCCCCGGTGCAAGTATCCCATGTATGCACCAGCTGGCACCCAATACATGCAAGTGCACACACACGTGGCTGTGGCACAGCATGGATGAGAAGTATAGGGGCACACGCCACCAGCGGTGGCCCCACTGCCCCCTGTGTGTACCTATTGCCTGGGGGGGGGGCCGGCAAGCCACAGCTGGGTATATGAGTGGGAGAACAGAGCTGGCTGGAAGTGGGCAAAGGGGAGGGCATGTAGTGTGCACTGTGGGGTGGCATGCCCTGTGGCCCAAAGGTGGGTCCCTGGAGGTGTGCCGGTACCACCATGCTTGTGCAGGCCCCTGTAGCTGTGCCAGTACCATCCCAGGGCCATGCCTGTGCAGACCATTAACCCCCCTTCCTCTTCCTCCACAGCCAGTCCCAGGGAGGCCCTGGACACTGCTGGCCCACCACAGCCATCACCCAGGAGCAGCGATCCAGTGCCAACACATCCTAGCCGAGGAGCAGAGACCAGCAGTATCTCCAGCAGTTACGGGGAGGAGGGGTCTAGCGACACTGTGTCAGAGGACAGCACCATGGAGGGGGAGGGCAGTGAGGGGGCCACTGTGCAGCAGTGGGATGGGGAGTCAGAGGAGGAGGAGGGATCAGAGGGCCAGAGGCAGGATGGGAAGTCAGAGGAGGAGGAGGGATCAGGGGGCCAGGGGAAGGGTGGGAAGTCAAAGGAGGAGGAGGGATCAGAGGGCTAGGGGCAGGGTGGGGAGTCAGAGGAGGAGGAGGGATCAGAGGGCTGGGGCAGGGTGGGGAGTCAGAGGAGGAGAGATCAGAAGGCCAGGAGCAGGGTGGGGAGTCAGAGGAAGTGAAGAGATCAGATGACCAGAGGCAGTGTGGGGTGTCTGATGAGGTGGAGGGATTGGAGGGGGCAGCAGAGGGGATGCAGGCACCATCCTCCAAGTGCCCCAAGTATGGCAGTGTGATGCAACACACAGCCAGCAGGTACCCGGCAGGAGGACCAGAGGAGAAGCTGCAACCCCCAGCTGTGTCCCACAGCCCACAGCCCACAGCCCACAGCCATGCCCGCCCACAACCATACCAGAGGGCTATGTGCCCACCACATGTCTTGGCATGGGCCAGGCACAACGGGCAGTGGAGCCGTGGTCTACCTTCCACAGCTAGGGGCCCCCACAGCCACCTCAGCACCCATAGGCACACCCTGGCCATGCCACATCAGGCTCCTCTGCATCACCATTGCCTTGTCCATCCAGTGATTGGGCTCTGGCCGCCCTGGTGGTGGAGATGCAGCTCCTCACGGAGGAGGTGTGGACTGCAGCACGGACCATTGCCGTGCACCTGGATGCCCTCACTGCTGCAGTAACAGGGCACAAGCAGGGCCCCCCTGCACCGTAGGCCATCCCCATGCCAGGGATTGCCCTGCAATGGGCTGTAATGGGGCAGACTGAGTTTTGTACCACTGTTGGTTGTATACTGCTGTTGCCACCTTTGTGATATATGTGGTATAAATAATAGAAAAAGCCATCCAGCTCTAACTACAGGAATTTATAGACACCACCACACCGCTGGATGACCAGCAACATGTGTTCCGACAATACTACAGTACTGAAATACTCCTCACTTCACTCCTTGACACCCTACTCAAGGGAATTGAAAGATCCAAACAGGCATTCATTCTCATATTCATAGATATCTCTGCGGCATTTGACTCCGTAAACCACAAAAGACTCCTCACCTGCCTGACAGAATCAGAGTAAATGGGATCCCCTTAAGATGGTTTCACTCATACTTATCTGACCACATAAAACAGGTTAAAGTACAAAGTAGGACATCAAAACCATTTCAGATTCACCAAGGACTGCATCAAGGATCAGCTCTCTCAGCTCTCTTATTTAACTTATACATCCAGCCCATTTGCAACATCCTCCGGAAATACAGGATAATTTTTCATATTTATGCAGATGACATTATGCTGTAAACTCCAATCGTGCCAAGGAACTCAGACTTCTCCACCATCCTCTCTTGCCTCAGTGAAGTAACCTGCTGGCTACATGAACACTTGCTCACCCTGAATGTAAGTAAACTGAGGCACTGGTTGTGAACAGAGACCCCAACTATATTCCAATAGAGAAACTTATCTTCAACAACCATGATGTCCCCATCAAATCTGAAGTCAAATACCTAGGAGTGATACTAGATTGGAAACTCAATTTCCAAGCACACATTAAGAAAACAACTGCAGCGACATATCAAAGGATAAGAACACTACATAACCTCCACCCATTGCTGGACCACAACCTATTCTGCATGGTCTGACAAGCAATCATTACTCCCAATGTGGGACTACTCAGTACTCCAAGGCCTAACAAAAGGCCCACTCCTCCCACTCCAGATAGCACAAAACGCTGCAGCACGCTTAATATCAAGGACACCTATACAAGAACACATTACTCCAGTACTAAAGGAACTATATTGGCTTCCCATCCAAGCTCGAATACACTGCAAAGCAATCATGAACACCTTCAAAAGTATACATAACCTAACTGCTGCCTGTCTACAACCTTTCATACTCATTCCTCCTGATGACAAACCAAGAAGAGGCCAAACCTCGAACCTCCTTAAAATTCCCAGACAGAAAACAACCAGTACGCAAGTAATATGCCACTTCACCTTCTCCATATATGGACCTCCACTATGGAACTCCCTTCCAACTAATCTCAGAGCAACTACTGATATAAAGGACTTCAGGAAGATGCTAAAAATGAACCTATTCAAGAAATATTATTGGACAGACTGCCAAGATCACTCACCCACAACCAAAGCTTGATACAAACCTAGATGACTAACAAAAGTATGGTCTATATACTGCTCAAATGTAAATAGTTATCAGATCACAGTTCAGACAGTAAATACCTTACTGCCTATCAGTTAAAATGTAAATAGTTAATCGCATTGCAATTCCAGTTGCCTGTTCCCATTTAGTTGTACCATGTTTCATGTAACTTTTTTTCTGTTCGATGTAAACTACCTTGATACCACTGAAAGGCGGTATATAAGAAATGCTAAATAAATTAATAAATATGTGACAGGTTTTCCAATAAAGAGTTCCCGGTTTGCAATCAAGATGTGTTGTCCGTTTTGTGGGGGCAGGGCAGTGTGTCTGCGGGGTGGTATAGGGGACTGTGAGAGAGGATCAGGGATATAAGGGCATGGGGTGTGTGCCCTGAGTGTCATAGAAACATAGAAATATGACGACAGAAAAAGACCACATGGCCTATCTAGTCTGTCCTTCCATAACAACTACAACAGTCCCCTTTTTACCTTCAGAGATCCTCTGTGTTTGTCCCATGCTTTTTTGAATTCAGTTACTGTCCTCATCTCTACCACCTCCACTGGGAGACTATTCCACGGATCCACTACTCTTTCCGTAAAGAAATATTTCCGCATATCACTCCTGACTCTATCTCCCTTCACCCTCATCCCATGTCCCCTCGTAGCAGAACTTGCTTTCAATTGAAAGAGGCTCTCTCCCTGAACATTTATGCCACGGAGGTATTTAAACATCTCAATCATATCATCTCTATCCCGCCTTTCCTCTAAGGTGTACATATTAAGATCCTTCAGTCTGTCCTCATATGCTTTATAATGAAGACCACTAATCATTTTAGTAGCCACTCTCTGCACCGACTCCATCCTGTTCACATCCTTTTGAAGGTGCGGTCTCCAGAATTGCACACTATACTCCAAATGAGGTCGCACCAAAGACTTATACAGAGGCATTATCACCTCCTTTTTTCTGCTAGCCATTCCTCTCCGTATGCACCCAAACATCCTTCTAGCTTTTGCCGTCGCCTTTTCTACCTGTTTAGCTACTTTAAGATCATCAGACACAACCACGCCTAGGTCCCGCTCTTCTTTAGTGGACAAAAGTACTTCACCCCCTATACTATATTGCTCCCTTGGATTGCTGCAGCCCAAATGCATGACCTTACATTTTTTAACATTAGATCCCAGCTGCCAAATTCTAGACCATTCTTCAAGCTTAGCTAGATCCCTCCTCATGTTATCTACCCCTTCCTGGGTGTCTACTCTATTGCAGATTTTGGTATCATCCGCAAAGAGGCAACCTTACCTGAAAGCCCTTCCGCTATATCACTAACAAAGATGTTAAAAAGAATTGGATCCCTGGGGCACACCACTGATAACATCCTTCTCCTCAGAGTGAGCTCGAATTACTTGTACTCTTTGTCGCCTCCCACACAACCAATTTCTAACCCAAGCAGTAACTTTAGGGTCAATCCCTAGGGTGCTCAGTTTGTTTATAAGTCGCCTGTGAGGAACAGTGTCAAAGGCTTTACTGAAATCTAAATACACCACATCTAGGGCTCTCCCTCGGTCTAACTCTCTGGTCACCCAGTGAAAGAAATCAATCAGATTTGTCTGACAAGACCTGCCTCAGGTGAATCCATGCTGCCTCGGATCCTGTAATCCGCTGGACTCCAGAAACCTCACTATTTTCTCTTTCAGCAGCGTTTCCAATAATTTACTCACCACTGAAGTTAAACTAACCGGCCTGTAGTTTTCAACCACATCCTTACTTCCGCTTTTGTGTAAAGGCACCACATGAGCCTCTCTCCAGTCCTTTGGCACCACTCCCGACTCCAACGAGGCATTGAAAAGGTCAGTCAGTGGAGCTGCTAGAACGTCCCCAAGTTCCCTCAGTATTCTCGGGTGTCTCCCATCCGGTCCCATCGCTTTGTCTACTTTAAGTTGATATAGTTTCTCACGAACACAGTCTTTTGAAAATTGTTCAAGATGTCCTTTGCTTCTGTTCCTATTTGTGGGTGTTTTCTGAGTTCCTGCTCCTGGTTCTTCATCTGTGAACACAGAACAAAAATATTTGTTAAGCAATTCCGCTTTATCCTTATCAGCTTCTACATATTCCTCCCCTGCACCTTTGAGTCTGACAATACCACTCTTGCCCTTCCTCTTCTCACTAATATATCTGAAAAATGTCTTATCCCCCCATTTTATTGCACTGGCTATTTCCTCCTCCTTTTGAATCTTTGCCTTCTTAACTAGTTTGCTAGCTTCTCTAAGTTTTTCCAAATACAGATGCCTGTCTTCCTCTCTCTGTGATCACTTGTATTTCATGAAGGCCTCCCTCTTTTTCTTCACTTTTTCAGCTACTTCTTTCGAAAACGATAGCGGTCTCCTTTTCCTTTTACCTTTATTTACCATTTTAACAAAAAGGTTGGTTGCCCTTAAAATATCCCCTTTGAGTTTTTCCCACTGTTTTTCTACATCCTCAGCTGTTCCCATCCAACTAACGACTCCCTGAGGTATTGGCCCAGCTTCGCAAAGTTAGTCTTCCTAAAGTCTAAGATCCTGCCTTTGAATGGATTCTAACAGCCCTAGTCCTAATACTGAACCACACCATCTGGTGATCACTGGATGCAAAATGATCTCCCACTACAACATCAGAAACACTTTCACTATTGGTAAGCACCAAGTCCAGTATGGCCTCTTCACGTGTGGGGTCTGTTACCAATTGCCTGAATAGTTCTCCCTGTAGAGAATCCAGGATCTCCTTACTTCTAGATGATACTGCAGGAGGAATGTGCCAATAAACGTGTTAGCAGTTCCCAAAGCTGAGGAGGTTACTGGAGTTCAACCACCTACTATGCTCAAGGAAAGTCCCACTAAAGCACCAAAAAGAAAGTAACCTTGCTTTAAAAATGTACAAAAAACCCTTTTAAGAGCTCCCAGTCAGAGAGCTAACAATTTAATATAATAAAACAAACCCTTAAATCCTTACTGTTAGCTGATCTGGAGAGCTCCTGTAGGAAAGCCTGAACAGGGCAGGGCACTGGAGCCTTTTATGCAGGCCCTCAGCTGCTCTCAGGTAATCAGGCCCACTAACTCCTGATTAGGTGTTAGCAATTCCCAAAGCTGAAGAGGTTACTGGAGTACAACCACCTACTGTGCTCAAGGAAAGTCCCACTAAAGCACCAAAATGAAAGTAACCTTGCTTTAAAAATGTACAAAAAACCCTTTTAAGAGCTCCCAGTCAGAGAGCTAACAATTTAATATAATAAAACAAACCCTTAAATCCTTACTGTTGGCTGATCTGGAGAGCTCCTGTAGGAAAGCCTGAACAGGGCAGGGCACTGGAGCCTTTTAAGCAGGCCCTCAGCTGCTCTCAGGTAATCAGGCCCACTAACTCCTGATTAGGTGTTAGCAGTTCCCAAAGCTGAAGAGGTTACTGGAGTACAACCACCTACTGTGCTCAAGGAAAGTCCCACTAAAGCACCAAAAAGAAAGTAACCTTGCTTTAAAAATGTACAAAAAACCCTTTTAAGAGCTCCCAGTCAGAGAGCTAACAATTTAATATAATAAAACAAACCCTTAAATCCTTACTGTTGGTTGATCTGGAGAGCTCCTGTAGGAAAGCCTCACGTCCATGTGCACGCGTATGGCACTGGGGCACTACATGCACAGAATGGCAGCGGGCTCAGCTCTGCATAAGTAGTATCTCTGTGCTGTACCCGGGCAGAGAGGCTGAAACCAGCCCACCTGTGCCATATTTGGGCAGAACAGGTGACGGTCAACATAGGTGTGGCACAGTGGCACCACACAAGCAGGGCGCCCCCTGCCCCGTGGAGGCACACTGTCGGAGTGATGCCATGTGCCTGTCCGCATGCCATGGTGACCATACCTGCATACTGTGCTATCTGTCCTACCTGAGTATTACCGTCTGGGCATCCATCCACGCATATGTTGCCGTCACATAGTGGTGTGCGGCTATGGCATTCTACGGCGGCTAGCTGTCACACAGATTTTCATACCATCGGCGCTCAGGAAACTACACAGGTACCAGGTATGCCTTTGGACGGTGCGTGGTATGGCTGCATGTCATAACCACGTATGTGTTAAAGGACCTACGCAGGTAGCCTAATACCGCCATAGTGCTTGAGCTACACAATGGCAGACACAGTGCTGAGAGGGGCAAAGCGAACACGGAAGGCAAATTTATGTCCTCCGAGACTGCTATGGCCCTGGTGCTCATCCTGAAGCAGCATGCTGCCCTCTTTGCGGCAGAGGATGCCAGCTCACAGCTGACAGCTTGGCGTGACATCGACAGGAGGGTCAATGCCATCCTCCACCACAACAGGGACATGGAGGATATCCAGAAGAAGTGGTGGATGGTACGGCAGGCTGTGAAGGAGAAGAGGGACAGCAACAGCAGGTAGCCATCTGTGCAGCAGCACAGACTCACCCTCTGGAGGAACAGGTGCTGCAGTTTGTGGAGGAGGTGTCCATCTTAGGGGTTGTGGACTTTGACAGCTCCACCCAAGGCACACAGGAGGGTGAGTAGGGGTGCCCCATGGCCTGGGTGGCATCATGATGGCCATGTATATGTCCCCACCATGGTTCTATCCACCCAGGGCCTGCCTGTCTGTCTGTCAGATCCTGGGTGCTGTCTGGATTGAGGAGTGTGCGGACTGGGAATCCACCTGTCAGTTCCATAGTGGACCTGGTGGCACTCCATAGGCCGACCTGTCACCCATGTCACCAACTTCTGTCTCCTTTGCTCTCCCACAGACCTACCAGGGACCCTACCCTCACAGCTTGGAACTGGTGCGTCGGGGGGGGGGCCTCAACCACCCACTGCGAATATTGGCAGTATGCAGCCAGGATGCAGTAAAGTCATTGGGGCTGATTTGCCTGCCAGGGCAGAGGAGCAGTCCAGTGCACAACCACGGGCAGAGGTGCAGTCCAGTATGCCACTATGGGCAGAGGAGCAGTCCAGTGCACCACCAAGGGCAGAGGGTCAGTCCAGTTTACCATACAGGGCAGTAGAGCAGGCCCAGTGTATCTGGCAGTGCTGGGGAGATGGAGACGGATGATGTCCCATTCACTGAACTACAATTCGCCAGCCTGGATGACCCTGTGGATGCAAGAGGCACTGATCTGGACCAGGTGCTACTGCAGGAGAGTGTGCGCCTGGTGGCCAGCATCGAGGGCATACTGTATGGGCTGCATGGCATCCAGCAGGACTTGCAGGCTGCAGGACAGGCAAGGGAGGCAGAGCGTCCATCGGCCTGCCTTGCTGGGGAGGGTGATGACACTGACAGCACATCATCCATCATCGGATATCACTCTACTGCATCACAGTGCATGTGTCAGCAAGTGCCCATGTTCGGTGGGGAGCCTGGGGGCAGGGGACACATGTGGGGGAAATAAATGATCACTCTGCACATGTAGCATAGTATTGGGCACTTTATTGGTGATTGTGTGTATCTTCTACTGGTGCTGGTGTGGGGCAGTAACATCAGAAATTGTCATGTATCAGCCATGCACGGTGGCCCACTGCCCGGGCCTGCTTCTGTCTCCCGGCCTCTGCCCTGTCACCATCTGCAGCCTTTGCAGCCTCCCACTCTTCTGCAGCTGCTTGCTCTGTGTCCGGCAATCCATGCATCTGTACAAGGTTGTGGAGTATGCAGCATGATGCAAAGATCAGGCATACATGCTCCATGCTGTAGAGGTGTTCCCCACCATTCCTGTCGAAGCTCCAGAAGTGGCTCTTCAGCACCCCTATTGCTCGCTCCACAACCACCTGTGTCTGCTGAGGGGCAGCTTTGTACAGTCCTTCCTGCCGGCTCATGAGGTGGTGCACTGGGACCAGCAGCCAAGTCCTCAGGGGAAATCCATGGTCACCTGTGGGGGAAATGTGAGATATGCACATGAGCATGGGACATGCTTTGGTTACAGTCTATGGGCTGCTATGGATGGCATACAACACACCATCTACAAGCAGGGCAGGGTGCAATATCTAACAGTCAGCGACACTGTGGCATTGAGTGGACACCAAAATATGGCATGGGTGGCAATCAGGTATTTGGAGTGGGGCAATGGGGGATGGTGACATGGGCTGGCCTGTTGGTTGGGCGGGGGCAAGGGCATAGCATGGAGATGTGGTTGGGGGGTCTGCTGGCTGGGATGAGTGCAGACATGGATGTGCCCTACACAAACTGCTGCCATGTGGCTGCACTACATGGTGCCAGCACATGCTCTTCCACATGCCACATGTTGGTACGTGCTGCCTGCTTTCGGCCAAGGGACTTCCCCTGGTTGTCTCCATGATGTGTGTCGTAGCCTGCAGTGTGCATGGATCTGTGGAACAGCAAGGCATGTGCACACAGCAGCCCATAGATTGTAACCAATGCATGTCCCATGCTCATGTGCACATCTCACATTGCCCCCACAGGTGACCATGGATTACCCCTGAGGACCTGGCTGCTGACCCCAGTGCGCCACCTCATGAGCCGGCAGGAGGGACTGTACAATGCTGCCCATCAGCAGGTGGTTGTGGAGCGAGCAATAGGGGTGCTGAAGAGCCGCTTCTGGAGCCTCGACAGGAATGGTGGGGGTGTCCCAGGCTGCTGCCTATCCCGGCTGCTGCCTGGAACAGGCAGCAGCCGGGGGTCAACTCAGAGATCTTCATGTGTTGCAATACATATGTAGCACATATATCCCCACCTGTTTGCATTACACATAGCATCATACTTCAGCAACCATTTGTTCTGGGCCTGTCCTGGGGCTCACACATGTGCATACTCACCTAGCAGCCATGCATCTCTGAGTTGACCCACGGCTGCTGCCTGTCCTAGGCTGAACTGGGCGAGGACAAATGCATCATGGCAGGACCCCAGGCAGCGGGCACACACATCCGTTAAGGTCATGCTGACATCCACGATGACCTGCATGTTCATCGATGTGTACCCATGTCTGTTCCGGTATGCCCTCTGCTCCAGCCATGGTGCCTGCAGTGCAATGTGGGTGCAGTCTATACTTCCAAGTACCAATGGGAACCCAGCGACATTGTAGAATGCCTGCATGCTCTCCTGCTGCATCTGCTGTGTCCAGGGAAAGCCTATGAGGTAGCGCATCCTCCGTAGCAGGGCCCTGCTGTAGGTTCTTATACAGTGGCTGGCAGTGGACTGTGTGATTTCAACAGTTGCCCTTATCACATGCTGGAAGCTGCCGGTTGCCAAAAGTCCCAGGGCAGTGGTCACCGTCATGAAAGGACAGCTAGGAAACCAGCTGGTACTTTGGTAGATCTTTCTCTTTTGCTTTAACAGATACCTAAGCTTCACGAACAGAACAATGGCTGGGAAAAATCGTATTGCTAAAGCTGTTGCCCCCGTTACAGCTTCTGCCTCTGTACAGACAGAGGTCCCAATGCCAGTTGAAGAACCGGTTCCATGTGCAGGGTGCCTGCATGCTGAAGCTCTGAGGAAAAAGTGGAGGAACTCAGAGAGGAGATGGCAAGGCTGAGGAGCATTCAGGCCAATGAGAAGTACATTGATGAGATGCTTCTTGCAGCAACCAAGCTCTCCAGCAGAGCAGAAGATGGGTGCGAACAGAATGACGAAGTTTGGACACAAGTCACCAGGGCCTGCAGAATCACCAATCCAACTTCTCCAGCCCTTGAATTGAAGAACCATTATGCAGCCCTGGAAGTGGAGGAGGTGAAAGCATCTCTGGAAAGGGATGAACCAGAGCTCAAGTACCCCAAAGTTGCAGAATTAGCGACCACAAGAAAGTGAAGGGTAATGGTGATTGGTGAATCTCTTCTGAGGGGTACTGAGGCATCCATCTGCCGACCAGACTTGATGTCTAGAGAGGTATGCTGTCTGCCTGGTGCCAAAATCCAAGATGTTACAGAGAGTTTGCCGAGACTCATCAAGCCCACTGACTATTACCCAATGTTGCTAATCCATGTTGGAACAAATGATACCGCCAGGTATCCCACGGTGCATATCAAAAGTGACTTCATGGCTCTGGGACAGAGGGTGAAGCAGTTAGGTGCACAGGTGGTGTTCTCTTTAATCCTCCCTGTTGAGGGTAAAGACCAAGGCAGAGAGGCTCGCATCCTGGAGATGAATGCATGACTGCGTGGATGGTGTCATCGAGAGTGTTTTGGTTTCCTAGACCATGGGATGCTGTTCCAAGGGTTGCAGAGCAGAGATGGCATCCATCTGTTCAAGAAAGGTCAACGTGTCTTCGGTAGTAGACTGGCTAATCTACTGAAGAGGGCTTTAAACTAGGTTCATTGGGGATGGGTAAAGAAAGCCCCCAGGTAAGTGAAAGCCCCCAGGTAAGTGAAAGCCCCCAGGTAAGTAATACATTAAATACCTTTATGGAAATAGGTAACAGGGGTAACATATGGAAAGCAGTGTGTATAAATGCCCATAGCATGGGAAATAAGATCCCTGAGGTTGAAGCTTTGGTGGGAATGGCTGACTTGGATTTAGTGGCAGTTACAGAAACATGGTTCACAGAAAGCCATGATTGGGATGTAACTATACCTGGCTATACTTTATTCAGAAAGGACAGGGCAGGAAGAAGGAGAGGAGGAGTGGCACTATATGTAAAAAATACTATTAAAGCTTTGGAATTACAGAGCTTAAAAGGGAGAAAGGAGGCAATGTGGGTTAAACTAGAAAGAGGGAAAGAGAAATCTATTTGCATTGGTGTGATACACAGACCTCCCTCACAAGAGGAAGAGGTGGGCAGAGAGTTAATTGAAGACATACGCAGCATTGCTAGGAAAGGGGAAGTACTACTGATAGGGGAGTTCAATATGCCAGATGTTGATTGGCACATTCCTGCTGCAGTATCATCTAGAAGTAAAGAGAGCCTGGATTCTCTACAGGGAGAACTATTCAGGCAATTGGTAACAGACCCCACACGTGAAGGGGCCATACTGGACTTGGTGCTTACCAATGGTGAAAGTGTTTCTGATGTTGTAGTGGGAGATCATTTTGCATCCAGTGATCACCAGATGGTGTGGTTCAGTATTAGGACTAGGGCTGTTAGAATCCATTCAAAGGTGAGGGTCTTAGACTTTAGGAAGACTAACTTTGCCAAGATGGGCCAATACCTCAGGGAGTTGTTAGTGGGATGGGAACAGCTGGGGGATGTAGAAAAACAGTGGGCAAAACTGAAAGGGGATATTTTAAGGGCAACCAACCATTTTGTTAAGATGGTAAATAAAGGTAAAAGGAAAAGGAGACCGCTATGGCTTTCAAAAGAAGTAGCTGAAAAAGTGAAGAAAAAGGAGGCCTTCATGAAATACAAGAGATCACAGAGAGAGGAAGACAGGCATCTATATTTTGAAAAACTTAAGAGAAGCTAGCAAAGTAGTCAGGAAAGCAAAGATTCAAAAAGAGGAGGAAATAGCCAATGCAATAAAATGGGGTGATAAGACATTTTTCAGATATGTTAGTGAGAAGAGGAAGGGCAGAAGTGGTATTGTCAGACTCAAGGGTGAAGGGGAAGAATATGTAGAAGCTGATGAGGATAAAGCAGAATTGCTTAACAAATATTTCTGTTCTGTGTTCACAGATGAAGAACCAGGAGCAGGATCTCAGAAAACACCCACAAAAGGGAACAGAAGTGAGGGACATCTTGAACAATTTTCAGAAGACTGTGTTCGTAAGAAGCTAGCTCAACTTAAAGTAGACAAAGCGATGGGACTGGATGGGATACATCCTAGAATACTGAGGGAACTTGTGGTTGTTCTAGCAGCTCCACTGACTGACCTTTTCAATGCCTCGTTGGAGTCGGGAGTGGTGCCAAAGGACTGGAGAGAGTCTCATGTGGTGCCTTTACACAAAAGTGGAAGTAAGGATGTGGTTGAAAACTACAGGCCAGATAGTTTAACTTCGGTAGTAAGTAAATTATTGGAAATGCTGCTGAAAGAGAAAATAGTGAGATTTCTGGAGTCCAGTGGATTACAGGATCCGAGGCAGCATGGATTCACCAGAGGCAGGTCTTGTCAGACAAATCTGATTGATTTCTTTGACTGGGTGACCAGGGAGCTGGACCGAGGGAGAGCCCTAAATGTGGTGTATTTGGATTTCAGTAAAGCCTTTGACACTGTTCCTCACAGGCGACTTATAAACAAATTGAGCACCCTAGGGATGGACCCTAAAGTTACTGCTTGGGTTAGAAATTGGTTGGGTGGTAGGCGACAGAGAGTACAGGTAAATGGAGATCACTCTGAGGAGAAGGATGTTACCAGTGGTGTGCCCCAGGGATCTGTCCTTGGTCCGATTCTTTTTAATATCTTTGTTAGTGATATAGCGGAAGGGCTGTCGGGTAAGGTTTGCCTCTTTGCGGATGATACCAAAATCTGCAATAGAGTAGACACCCAGGAAGGTGTAGATAACATGAGGAGGGATCTAGATAAGCTTGAAGAATGGTCTAGAATTTCGCAGCTGGGATTTAGGGGCTTGTTTACAAAAGCCGTGGTAGCTGTTTCCGATTGTTATCGGAGCCGCGGCCCCATTGATTTCAAGCCCCTTAATGTTAAAAATTTGATTTTGAGCAAACCACTCATGAATGCAGCAAAATATGACCTTGAGAATATACTACTGGAATTTAAAGACTGCCTGCAAAATCGATTTGCTGCTTTAGATACAAATGACAGAGCTCCGGAAGAGTTATGGAATGACATCAAGAAGGTTGTGTTGGAAGAAGGCGAGAAGTCTCTACAAAAGGTCAAAAAGCAAAAACGGCCAAAATGGATGACGGAAGAATCTCTGAAAATTGCCCAGAAACGTAGAGAAGCCAAAGCCAGAGGAGAAAGAAAGACAATCGCAGAACTCAACAGAGATTTCCAACGTGCAGCAAGACAGGACAAGGAAAAGTACTACAATGACACTTGCAAGGAAATAGAAGCAGAAACTATTAGAGGAAGAACAAGATCGGCTTTCCTAAAGCTATGAGAGTTAAAGAAAAAGTTCCAGCCTCTAACTGGAATGTTACAAGATGCTCAAGGTTCTATGTTGAATGATGCTGAGAAGATCAAGAAAAGGTGGAAGGAATATACAGAGTTTTTATATGATAAAGATCAAGTGGACCAACAGTCGTTTCAACCTGTACCTTATGATCGGGAACCATTGGTGATGAAAGAAGAAGTTAAAGCAGCATTGAAAGCCTTATCAAAGAACAAAGCACCAGGCATCGTTAGCATTCCCATAGAGGTATTGCAGCAATCTGATGCAGCTGTTACCGTACTTACAAGGCTCTGCCAAGAAATATGGAAGACAACATCATGGCCAACTGACTGGAAAAGATCTGTGTTTATACCAATACTAAAGAAAGGTGATCCAACTGACTGTGGAAATTATCGCACAATCGCTCTGATCCCACATGCCAGCAAGATTCTACTGAAGATTATTCAAAAGAGACTACAACCATACCTGGAACAAGAGCTACCTGAAGTGCAAGCAGGGTTCAGGAAAGGGCGAGGAACGAGAGACATCATTGCGGATATGAGATGGATCCTTGAAAAGACTAAAGAATACCAAAAGGATATCTTTTTGTGCTTTATCGACTATAGCAAGGCTTTTGACTGTGTAAACCATGAGAAACTCTGGGCCACATTAAGAAGCATGGGTATACCAGAACACCTGATCATTCTCTTGCGCAATCTGTACATTGATCAAGAAGCAACAGTTCGAACAGAACAAGGAGAAACAGAATGGTTTAAAATAAGCAAAGGTGTAAGACAAGGCTGCATACTTTCCCCCTACCTGTTTAATTTATATGCAGAACAAATCATCAGAGAAGCAGGATTGTATGAAGACAACAGAGGTGTGAAGATTGGTGGAAGACTCATCAACAACCTTCGCTATGCTGTTGATACCACATTATTGGCTGAAAGTGAAGATGATCTGAAACATTTGCTTCTCACAATCAAAGAACATAGTCTCAAAATGGGCTTGCACCTTAATTTAAAGAAGACAAAGATCATGACAACTGGCATAATTTATTTATTTTTTATTTATTGAACGGTTTTATATACCGCCTTTCAGAAAAATCAAAGCAGTTTACATAGAACAAAACTTGAACATTACATTGAAACTTATTCAAACAATTGAAATTACAGTGAACATTAAATTGTATATAATAAAAATGATAATTTGAGGGTTACAATGCTGAGTAAATGCTGATTAGGTATATAGATAGTTTAAACATATATACAGATTTAAATATTTACAAATTTCAAAAATCTTATCATCTTATCTGAGCAAGGAAAAATGTATTGTAGTTCACTAGAATTATTAGTGTAAAGAGTAAATGTGATAATGTGGAGAATCGCGAGGCCGCGGACAGGGTCCCGGTGTCCGACTTTAACCGGGCGTGCGACCCGGCGCAGGGACCCTGTGTGCGGCCTCGGTGGGGCGCGCGAGTGCGCCTTTCAAATTGATTGGCTCCCGGCGGTCGCGGCCGTACGGGAGCCAATCGATGGGTCTGTTGTTGTGGGGTGGGGGGGAGTTGCGGCCGGCAGCCTCCACGTGTCAGTTGGAGCAGAGGCTGCTTTCGGGGTGCCGGCGTTTTCGCGAGGCTGAGAAGCGGCGGCAGTGAGAAGCGGCGGCAGTGGAGCATCGGCGGCGGTTCCTGACTCAGGCGGTGCGGTGCATATTGGCAAGTTCAGGCACGCCAGATTTTGGTGTGGGGGTCGTTGAGTTAGTGGAGTGGGGGCAGTCGTGTGGTGGCCCGTTTTGGGGATAGTGCACTAACAAAAAAAAAAGGCAGCCACTACATTTCATTATAGCCCCAGCTTGCTTTCAATTGGATTCTCTCCTCCCCGGGAGTCCAAGTTTGGTAGAGGCGGTTTTTTGGCCCTGAGGGATGCCTGCACCACGTGGTCGGGCCAGAACAAGGGGTTTGGCCCCAGAAGGAGCTGCTGGGTCGGGGGTGTGGGGTCGGGGGGTCATGGTCTCGGGGGCGGCTGGGACGGGTAAGGAGCTGCACAGCCCTGGGGGTGGGGGGGGGGGCAGAGGGGTCATGGGGCTTCTGGTGGGTGTGCTGCGCGGGGACATAAGGGGGCAAAAGGGGTTCAGCAACCGGGGGGGTGCTGGGGGCAGCAGGGGTGACTCGTCCCCCAGTGGAACCCTGGGGGTGAGCGGGGGGCTTCGGGGAGCAGTTGGAGTGGTGGGGGGAGTGAATGTGGGGGGTGGGGGAGGTGCTGCGTGTCCATCGGGGGGTGCGGGGGCAGCAGGGAGCATGTTGGGGGTTCAGGGGCCTGGGGGAGGGTTGCGGCCAGAGGGGGCCCAGTGGGGCAGTGGCTATAGTGTGCCCGCTGGTTGGCTCCCTGGTCCCGGTGGCTATGGTGCGTCGGAGGGACCTTCACCGTGGGAACAGTGGTTGAGTGGGGGGCAGGGCTCATCTCGGGCGGATTGGGGTGGTCTTTGGTCTCAAGCTTGGTCGCTGGCAGTTCCCCCCCCCTGTTTTTCCTTTTATGTCTCCGCAGGGGCCGGTTATGGCGCAGCCCACATGGATGTCGAGCGCCGCTGGATGCGAGAGCTGGTTGCCTCCGGTGGCAGGTGCGGCGACACAGTATGGAGCGGTGGCTGAGTCAGCGCGGGGACGGCCCGAGGATATCGTGGGGGCCGACGGTGAGGCCGGTCCAGTTGCGGACGGGACAGCTGCAGCATCGGCGCCTGCTGGTGGTGAGCCTGGTGAGTTGCTTGGGGGTGCGGGCGATGTGGGGGGGGGGGGCGGTCGCAGGAGGCGAAGGAGGGGGTGGTACGCGGAAGAAGAGCAGGCGGTCTTGTCGGAGGCGTCGTAGCTCCAAATCGTCCTCGTCTTCTTCTTCTTCGAGTGGTTCGTCCGTGGGGTCAGGAGGGTTGACGGGTCGACAGGACGGGGAAGGTGGGGGGAGGGTGGGCTCCGGTTTGGGTGGTGGAGCTGCATCGGTGGTGGTTTTTCCAGAATTGTGGGAGGGGGTGCCGCGTAAGCTGCGGCGCAAGATTAGGAAGCGGCGCTACATCGATATCTTCCGCTTGCTTGAGGGGAGGAAGCATTCCGGTGAGAGTCGGAAGAAGAGGAAGGAGGATGAGAAGGCCGGTAGGGTTAAGAAGGTGGTGCGTAATGTGGTGAACTGGACGCGTTCCTTTCTGCGGTTGGCCAGTGTATGGGGTCACCACGAACCGGGCCAGTATGCGATGTTGTTAGCGTATGCCGATTCCATCCTGGAGGTGTCTCAGATGCATGACGGAGGGGCTTGGCTGAACTATGATGAGAAGTTCAGAGATAAGATGGAAGAGAGCAGATCGCTTTCATGGGGCACGCAGGACATTAACCTGTGGCTGACGCAGATGTCAGCTAGGTCTAGTGCCGGTGGGGGGGGGGGGCGGGGGAAAAGGTAGTGGCGGGGCGGTGGGGGGGGCAGTGCGTTCCTTTCGAGCAGTGGCAGGCGGGGTGCTGCCGAAGGCGGGCCCGGCGGCAGGCGGCGACGTGTGCTGGCGGTTCAACCGGTCCACTTGCCCCTTTCCCGACTGTAAATTCCAGCACGCCTGTTCCTTGTGTGGAGGTCCTCACTCGGCCACCAGGTGCATCAAGAAAGGCGCCGCTGGTGTTGCCGGTCCCGTGACTAAAGGGCAATGAGTGGTGGGGGCGTGCGCCCTCCCCGATACAGGTGGAGGCCTTTTTGGGGTGGCTGCGTCGCTACCCTAGGAGGCGGGAGGCGGTGATTTTGTCGTTTGGTTTTCGGTTCAGTTTCGTTATCCCGGTGCGCGGTGTGGTGTCGGCACTGAGTGCGCGGAACTCCCCTTCAGTCCGACGTTGGGCTGCGGTCGTCCAGGACAAGTTAGTGGGGGAATTTTGTTTGGGGAGAGTGGCGGGTCCCTTCACTGAGCCCCCTTTTCCTGACATGGTGATTTCTCCGTTGGGTATAGTACCCAAGAAGGAACCGGGGAAGTTCCGGTTGATTCATAATTTGTCTTGTCCGGTCGGTGCTTCCGTTAATGATCGCATTCCGCGTGAGTTTTGTACGGTCCGGTACATGTCCTTTGATAAGTCGGCTCTGATGGTTAGGGGGGCCGGTCGGTCTGCCCTTATGGTGAAGGTTGACATCGAATCGGCGTTTCGCTTGTTACCAGTGCATCCGTCTGCTTTTCCTTTCTTAGGTTTTTGCTTTCAAGGGGGTATTATTTTGACAAGTGCATGCCGATGGGCTGTTCGGTCTCTTGTGCTTACTTTGAGATGTTTAGTACCTTCCTGCAGTGGGTGCTGGCTCAGTTGTCCGGCTTGTCGAATGTGGTGCATTACCTGGACGATTTTTTGTTTGTGGGCGCGGCGCAGTCGGGGGAATGCCAAGAGCTGTTATCTGCGTTTGTTCGGCTAGCGCGGGAGTTCGGTGTACCGTTGGTGGCGGGTGCATCATGTTCGGGTGGAGGGGGGGCGGTTATGGATCCTTTTGGCGAGCTCCAAGATGGATCCGCTGGGAAAAGGTTTGTGGGTGTTGTTGGGTGAGGTCGGGAACCCGCGGGCTTGCCTGGTTCAGGCGGTGCGGCAGTATTTGTCGGTGCGTCCGAGGCTGGCGGGTGTTTTTTTCTTGCACGCGGAAGCGCGGGTCGTAACCCGTTTTCAGGTAACGGCGGTACTGCGCCTGGCGTTGCGTGCTGTGGGGGAGGACCCTAAGCAGTTTGCGCTGCACTCCTTTCGTATTGGGGCTGCCACTAGTGCGGCGGCGGCTGGGTTGCCCGAGCAGGTGATTCAGGATATAGGTTTGTGGCGCTCTCAAGCTTTTAAAGGCTACATGCGGCTGTAAGGGCTCGGGTTGTGGGTCGGGGTCTTTAACTGTTTATTTCTTTTGCAGATGGGGGTGTCGGGCCTGGCGGCTGTTGGGTTGCTGGCCACTCTTTTGTCCACTGGGCGGGACGGCATGCGGCTGCTCAACCTATCGGAGCTAATTTGGGACTGGACCCGTCGGTGGTGGCTGTGACATGGCTGGGAGTGAGAGGACTTCGTTGGTCACAATTGCTGCCTTTGCTACAGCGCCACGGGAGGACATCGCGGTGGCCGACAGCCCTGATTGTGCATCTTGGAGGCAATGACCTGGTGTCCTGGTCCTGCAGGCAGCTGATTCAGGCAGTGCAGGACGATCTGGGGGTGGTGCTTCAGATGTTTCCTGGTGTTATTTTGCTGTGGTCTGACATCATTCCAAGGCCGGCTTGCTGGGACCAGCGACGGTGGTCGCGGGGCCTGACTAAGATCAATTGACAGATTAGTCGATGGGTCTGTCAGAGGGGAAGTTATCAGATTTTGCATGACTGGGTGGATGTCGGGTGTTCGGGGCTCTATCGGGCTGATGGGGTTCATTTGTCACCAGTTGGTATGGACCTGCTCCTTAACGACTGGCAGGAGGCCTTGGAATATATGTCAGTCCGTGATGTTCGCTGGTCGCAGCTTAGGGTCGGGGGGGGGGGCGGCACATGAACAGGGTTCTGTGCCGGTGGCGGGATCCCGGAGGTTTCCGGGGTCCGGAGCAGCAGGCTACATTTGGGCGGGGGCGGGGTGCCCCTGACCCGGTTAAACCCCTGCCGACTTTTGCTAATAGCATGGCGAAGTCGGGGAGAGGGGCATGGCAACTTGCCGGGAGGCAAGTTATGGCATTAGCAGTGGCGGGCACTTTGCCAAGGTATGGCTGGTGCAGCCGGGTTCCGCTAATGGGGGGTTAGGAAGTTTGATGTTGGTTTGTTCTAATTGTTAATGGTTTAATAAAGCTGCGACCAGTTGTGTTCCATGAAGTTATGGTGTGATGTCTTATGTTGGGGGGGGGGGGGTGAAGGGGGTGGGGTGGGAACGGTTGGGCCCGAAGCGCCGGGTCCGCCTGCCTCGGTTATCGCGAGGCTGCGGGCAGGATCCCGGCGGCCGACTTTTACCGGGCACGCGGCCCAGCGCGGGGACCCTGCGCGCGGCCTCGGTGGGGCGCGCGAGTGCGCCTTTCAAATTGATTGGCTCCCGGCAGTTGCGGCCGTACGGGAGCCAATCGATGGGTCTGTTGTTGGGGGGTGGGGGGGGAGTTGTGGCCGGCAGCCTCCGCGTGTCAGTTGGAGCGGAGGCTGCTTTCGGGGTGCCGGCATCCCTCCCTCCCCCCTATCTTCTGAAGGCTTGGGTATGGGGTGTTGCAGCTTGGGGGGGTTGCGGGATCCTGGAGGTTTCTGGGGTCCGGAGCAGCAGGCTACATTTGGGCGGGGGCGGGGTGCCCCTGACCCGGTTAAACCCCTGCCGACTTTTGCTAATAGCATGGCGAAGTCGGGGAGAGGGGCATGGCAACTTGCCGGGAGGCAAGTTATGGCATTAGCGGTGGCGGGCACTTTGCTAAGGTATGGCTGGTGCAGCTGGGTTCCGCTAATGGGGGGTTAGGAAGTTTGATGTTGGTTTGTTCTAATTGTTAATGGTTTAATAAAGTTGCGACCAGTTGTGTTCCATGAAGTTATGGTGTGATGTCTTATGTTGGGGGGGGGGTGGGGGGGAACGGTAGGGCCCGAAGCGCCGGGTCCGCCTGCCTCGGTTATTGGGTATTGTAAGATAGAGTAAGAAAAAGGAAAAAGTAAGTTGTGAATTAATGAATATGAGTATACATGAGTTTAAGTGGGAAATATTTCATCTATTGGGAATGAGTCTCCAAAGTACTCTATAAATAGGTGAGTTTTAAGATTTTTTCGAAATGCTGAAAGATCTGTGATATCTCTGCGTTTAGCCGGCAGAGCGTTCCATATTAAAGGAGCATTGAAGCTGAATGCCCTATTTGTTGTAGTTTTATTGAGTTTTGAAAAGTTGTTTGGAACAAGTAGTGTGTTCAGGTTCCTTTTTCTCACTGTTCTGGTCCTTGAATGAATTGTCAGTAGATCAGTTAGATATGATGGGGCTATATCTCTTATCAGTTTGAACGTTGTTATGATAACTTTATATTTTATCCTACTTTGTATAGGTAACCAGTGAAGTTTGTACAGTATAGGGGTTATGTGTTCAGTTGGACCTGCATTTATAAGCATTCTTGCAGCAACATGTTGTGCTACTTTTAGTTGGTGTAAAGCATGTTTTGGAATACTTTGAAGAATTATGTTACTAAAATCTAAGTGAGGCAGGATCAGGGCTTGAAGGACTGATCTGAAGTCCAGATTTGATAATAATGGTTTTAGATTTTTAAGGTATCTTAATTTATTATATATTGTGTTTGTTGTATTCCTGATGTGTGTTGTTAGACTTAACGTTCTGTCTATGATAACGCCAAGATATCTTATTTCATCTTTTATGGGGATGCTTATGTTTTCAATTTTTATTTCTGTTGGAGGGGTAAATTTTTGATTTCTAGAAACAAATAATGCTTCTGTTTTCTTGAAGTTAATGTGTAGATTGTGTTCATTTAGCCATTGCGTCATTTTAGTGAAGCATGATTTGATATTGGAGAAGTCCAGGGAGTCTATGTCCATAGGGAGATAAATCATAACATCATCAGCATAAATTGCATATTTTAATTTGCACTGTTGAATGAAGTGGCATATAGGTTGTAAATATATGTTAAAGAGTAGAGCTGACAATGCAGAACCTTGTGGGATTCCTTGTTTTTGCATATAGGTTTTAAATGTATGGTTTCCTATTTTTACCTGTTGCGATCGATCAGTTAGATATGATTGCAACCATGCAAGAATAGTGCCATGTATACCAATCTGTTTGAGTCTTTCAAAAAGGATACGATGGTTAACTGAATCAAAGGCAGCCGATATATCCAAAAATATAAGTAATACTGCTTGTTTTGATTTGTCAATGTATTTTAGAATATCATCAAAGATAACTGCAAGAAGTGTTTCTATACTATGGTATGGTCTAAAGCCGTATTGGTGTGAATCTAAGGGGGCATGAAGTTCAATGTGATCCTGAAGTTGATTGTATACTATTTTTTATATAATCTTTGCCATAAATGGAAGGCTAGAGATAGGTCTATATGAAGAGGGATCAAGATTGTCTAGTTTTTTGTTTTTCAGAATAGGTCTAATCGAGGCTCTCTTTAGGATGGTTGGCATAGTACCATGTGTGAGAGAAAAATTTGCTATATTTAGAATGTAGGGCGCTAGGAGTGGTTTAGTATTTTTGATCCAGCTAACTGGGCAGGGATCAAGACTAGAAGTGGTTGTGTTAATATCTGAGATCACCTTATCCCGTTCTTTTAGTGTTACAGTATGAAATTTATCCCATATGTGTTCAGGCTTTGGGTTGGAGTAAATTAGTGGAATTGGAGGGTCTGATAGTGGAGAGAGCTTAGTTATGTAATAGTCAGCAAGAGTGTGTAGGTTAATAGGGGTGACATCTGTATTAGGAGGGTTTGATACTTTTTTAACTATTTCAAATAATTCTCTGGGACGATTGAGGGAATTTGTTAGTAATTTTGTATGAAAGGCTTTTTTAGATGCATTTATTGTTTTTCTGTAGTAGTCTAGTTTCTCATTGTATAAATTTCTGTCATTATTTGAGTTAGTTTTCCGCCATCTTTTTTCAATCTTTCTAAGTTCCCTCTTTATTTGTCTAATTTCTTGCGAGTGCCAAGGTTGGGAGTCTCTCTGTTTGGATCTGGATTTGTTTGTTTTAGAGCTAGGAAGCATAGCTGCTTTTTTTATAGTCTTGTTCCAGTTAGCAATACTGATATTGATGTCTGTTACTGTTTCAGGAATGATGAGGCTGCAGGGCAGGGTCCCGGCGGCCGTTTGTAACCGGGCATGAGGCCCGGGGCTGGGACCCTGCTCGCGGCAGAGCATGTCGGCGCTTATTCGAGGGAGGGGGGGCATTGTTTAAAATCATTGGCTCGCTGGTGAAGGACAGCTTGGCGAGCCAATGAGAAGAGCCGGTTCGGTGGGGGTTGTGGGAGACTGGTGTGGCGTCGCTCCTCTTCGTTTTGGGTAGCCGAAGGAGCAGGTCCTTCGCTGAGCTGCTCCGGGGAGTCGCCAGCATCATCGTCGGCCCAGTCCGGATTCGTGGTCTGAACGGTGTCGAGGTGCTCTGAGCGGCAGCGAGGGAAGGGACATTGAGCCCTATCGGGTTGCGGAGAAGGCTGGTGAAGTGCGGTGCCATTCATTGCGGAGGCGTGTTTCCTTTAATTGTATGCCCTTGGACCCTTTGTTTGTGACTAATTGAGTAGGGAGGCTGGCAGTTTTTTCCATAGTGCAGGGCAGGGTATAATTTTCTTTTATTTTTTAAATTTATTTTCTTGAAGGATGCTGCTTCAGCGGGGGCGGAGGGGCAAAGTTAGTGGGGGGGGGGGACAGGTTGCAGGGGGTAGGGGAGGGGGGCAGGTAGCACTTCCTTATGCGGAGCCTGGAAGTGGCAGTAGGGGGCTGCAGAGTGTGGCACTGTGATGGAGCCAGCTCCAGACATTAGGGGCAGGGGTATTGTGCGGGGTAGGGGGGCCAGAGGTGGAAGGGGGACGGTGGGGGTCACGGTCAGTAGGAGGGCAGATGGCCTATCTAAGCGGGGGTGCAGGGGGGATAGGATTGGTGGGGTGCAGCAGCATGGAGGGAGGAGAGGTGGTCAGTCGCGGGAGCCGGATAATTCTAGGGCAGGGGTGGTTAGTGAAGGGGTTTCCAGCAATGTGGAGGGTGGCGGAGCGTCGCAGGGGAGTGCAGGGGCCGGATTGGCAGAGGCTGGTGCGCAAGGTTGTGGGGTAGGGGTTAAGAGGGTTGGGGGGGTTTGGGGTGGAGGGGTGGACTCCGCGGTGGCATGGGGCTCATACCGTCAGTAATGGTCCGCCTGTCCAGATGGGCTGGCCCAGTGGTTTGGTAGGGGTTGCGGGTCCCGGTGCTGCGGCTTCATCTTGGGACCATTGGCAGGGTGGGGGGCAGGGCTCCTCGGGGGCCGCTTGGTTGGCGGCTTGGCAGCCGGTCGGTTCTCCCCTTGTTCCCCCCCTTGTTTTCCTTTTTTCTCTTCACAGGATGCAGCAATGTCGCAGGATGCTGGTGAGAGTGCGGCGGCGCATCGGGTTGCTGTCAGTGGAGGGTCTGGAGTGGCACCTGAAGGAGGACAGCGGCTACAGGCCAGCGTGGCGGATGGCGGTGGGACATCGCAGGAGGATTGGGGGAGTCAGTCGGTGGAGGTCCCGCAGGGAGAGGCGCAGGCCGGCGATGAGGCAGTGGCAGGTGAGTCTCCTGTGGGTGGAGGAGACGGGTCTGAGCAGCTGGGCGTGACGGTTGGGGGGTGCTCGGAAGGCAAGGAAGAAGAGAAAGCATTCTAGGAGTTGTCAGCACGGGTCAGGGTCGTCTTCCTCTTCCGTATCTACCTCGTCATCGTCGTCATCTGGAACCTCGCGTTCGGGACCTGCGGTGGGTCAGGCGCATGCTGCTCCTTCCCATGGGTTGGTCAAGCCTACGTTGGTATCATTTGCGGAGCTGTGGGAAGGGGTGCCCAGGAGTTTACGCCGGAAGATTTTGAAGAGGCGCTATATTGACATTTTCAGACTGCTGGAAGGCAGGAAGCGCTCGGGCGAGAGTAGAAAGAAGAGAAAGGAGGATGAGAAGGCGGGTCGGCTCAGGAAAGTGTCGCGTAATGTCGTAAATTGGGTCAGAGCCTTTCTACGGTTGGCAAGTGTATGAGGCCATCAGTCTCCGGAGGATTATGGAATGTTGTTGGCGTATGCAAACTCCATTTTGGAAGCGGCGCAGATGCATGAAGGCTTCACCTGGTTGAATTATGATGAGAAGTTTAGGGACAAGATGGAGGAGAGTAGGTGGTTGACCTGGGGCACCCAGGATATTAATTTATGGCTGACCGAAATGTCGGTCCGTGTGGGGGCTAGTGGGGGTGCTGGGGCGAGGGCTTCGATCGGCAGTGGTTTGGGATCAGGTCGGCCCTTTCATGCGGCGGGGGGTAACCCCCCGCAGAAAGTCGGGATCGGGGGACTGGGGGTCTTCTGTTGGCGCTTTAACAGGTCCGTGTGCCCTTTGCTGGACTGTAAATTCCGTCATGCCTGCTCATCCTGTGGGGCCGGACATTCAGCCAGTAAATGTATTAAAAAAGGTGGTGCAGGCCCCCCCCAATCAGCCGCCAAGTAATTTGGATGTATGGAGTATGGCCCCTACTCCGATTCGGAGGGAGATTTTAGGGGAATGGTTGCGAGGGTACCCGCGGGGGTGGGATAGGGTCGTGTTGGAGTGTGGATTCCAGGTCGGTTTCCGTATACCAGTGCATGGGGCTGTGTCGTGTAGACCTGCGCACAACTCGCCTTCAGTAAAGCGTTTGGGGCTGGTAGTCCGCGAGAAGTTGGCGGTTGAACTATGTTTAGGTAGAATTGCGGGTCCTTTTGCGGAGCAACCCTTAGTGAACCTTGTGGTTTTGCCGCTCGGGGTGGTTCCGAAGAAGGAGCCGGGGAAGTTTCGACTGATTCATAACTTGTCATTTCCGATTGGTAATTCGGTCAATGATCATATCCCGAGAGAGTTGTGTGCGGTTCATTACGCTTCCTTTGATGAGGCAGTTAAGTTGGTTAGACAGTGTGGCCCGGGAGCCTTGATGGCGAAGGTAGATGTGGAGGCGGCGTTTAGGTTGCTGCCTGTTCATCCCTCGGATTTTTATCTGTTGGGTTTCTGCTTTGACGATATGTTCTATGTTGATAAGTGCATGCCTATGGGGTGTTCGGTATCTTGTTCATATTTTGAGACGTTTAGTTCCTTTTTGCATTGGAAATTGGTCCAGAGGGTTGGCTGCGGTAATGTCATGCATTATCTGGACGATTTTTTCTTTGCAGTGGCGGCGCAATCGGCAGAGTGTCAACAGTTGTGTGGTTTCGTGGATATGGCTAGTGATTGCGGGCTTCCATTGGCTGTTGAAAAAACGGAAGGCCCGGCCAAGTGTATTACCTTTTTGGGGGTGGAGCTGGATTCTGTGGAAATGGTGGCTCGTCTTCCGGTGGACAAAGTGGTGCGGTTGCGCGTCTTGGTAGCTAATGGATTGGCGTCCACTAAGTTATCGTTGCGGGAATTGCAGGTGTTGATTGGCTCTTTGAATTTCGCCTGCCGGGTCATACCGATGGGCCGTGTTTTTCTGCGATCTTTAGCTGCGGCTACAGTGGGGGTTAGGAAGCCGCATCATCGGATCAGAATGTCCAAGGTCATGAAGGCTGATTTGCGCGTCTGGGATAGAGTTTTTAGCGGGTTTTAATGGGACATCGGTTCTGATGGAAGCGAAGATTTCAAGTGCGGATTTGCAGTTGTATACGGATGCGGTGGGTAGTGCTGGATTGGGTATTTATTTCGGAGGGGAGTGGTGTGCGGCCAGTTGGCTGCAGGTGTGGCACTCGGCGCGTCTCACTAGTAACATCACGTTTTTGGAATTGTTTCCGTTATTGGTTGTTTTGCATTTGGCCGGACAAGCTGCGGAACCGTAGAGTAGTTTGGTGGTGCGACAACGAGGCTGTGGTTGCTGTAATTAATCGATATACGCCGCGGTGCGCGCAGGTGGCTGGGTTGATGAGGGACATCATTTTGACTTGTTTGCGTTTGAATGTATATGTGAAGGCTCGGCATATTCCGGGTTGCACTAATAGAATTGCTGATGCTCTTTCTCGTTCCAAGTGGGAGCTGTTCCGGACCTTGGCACCAGAAGCGGAAGTCGAAGGGTTGGCGGTTCCGGAGAACTTATGGCAGATTGGTCAGCGTAATTGATACTGTTGTTGCGAAATTCAGTGGCACCTTTGACGTGGTCAGCGTATCGGAGGGGATTCGACGTGGTGGTGGAATATTTGCAATTGCGGGGTTGACAGCCGGGGATGGATGCGGATTCTCTATTGGGGCATTATATAGTGCAAGCAAAGCGAGAGGGAGCCTCCAGGGCGGCGGTATGGAGTCGATTGACTGGCTTCACTTTTTTTGCTAGAGCAGCGGGTTGGGGTCGTTCAGGCCTTGGGTTCTTGTCTCGAAAATTGTTGCACGGCTGGGAGCGAGCTTGCCCGGCTCCTCGGGATGCGAGGTTGCCAGTTACGCATGAGCTGCTGGTTCGGCTTTGCGCGGCCTTGCCGAGCGTGGCTCTGTCATGTTACGAGGCGGTATTGTTCAAGGCAATTTTTTGTCTGGCTTTCTTTGGAGCCTTTCGGATGGGGGAGTTGGTAGTGAGCTCCAGTCGGGACAATGCTGCCGGTGGCCTGTTGTGGGGCCATGTGCAAGTTCGGGAGGGGCAGCTCTTGGTTAGGTTGGCGAGGTCTAAGACAGACCAGTTGGGAAAGGGGTTATGGGTGGTTTTAAACAAGGTCTTGTCTTGCCCACGTGCCCGGTGTCAGCCGTGAGGGGCTACATGTTGGAGCGCCCTACAGCGGGCCGACTGTTTTTCCAGCATGGGGATTCTCGCGGGGTAACACGTTTCCAAGTATCGGCCGTTCTGCGGCTGGTATTGCAGCATCTGGGCCTGGATTCGCAGCGTTTTGCACCGCATTCATTTCGTATTGGTGCAGCCACCAGTGCGGCAGTGGCTGGGCTATCTGTGGCTGAGATTCAAAGCATTGGCAGATGGAGATCGCGGGCCTTTAAGGGTTATGTGCAGTTATAGGGGAATTTTCTTCGGATGCCTGACTTTTCTTTTCTTTTCCAGATCCCGTGCGGCGCCAGTTTGAATGCTGGATGATTGGGCATTCATTCGTGCATTGGGCGGGACTGCAGGCTGCCGAACGACCCTTGGGGAGTAATTTGGGCCTTGACCCGGATATGGTGTCCGTCCAATGGCTGGGTGAGCGTGGTCTTCGATGGCCGCAGCTATTACCTTTGCTTCGGCACCATCACCGAGTGAGGAGAGAGCCGGCAGCGATTTTACTGCACATAGGGGGTAATGATTTGGCCGGCTGGACCTGCAAGCAGTTAATCCGTGCAGCTAAGAGGGACCTGGCTGAAGTTATTTGGATGTTTCCGGAGGTTATTTTGTTGTGGTCGGATGTCATTCCGAGGCCTTCCTGCCAGCAGCAGCGGCGCTGGTCGCGTGGGCTAGCAAAAATCAATCGTCAGATTGGGCGGTGGGTTTGTGACCATGGGGGATATCAGGTCTTGCACCCTTGGGTTGATGTCACTTGTGCGGGTTTATACCGGTTGGATGGGGTGCACTTATCCCTGGTGGGAATTGATTTGCTGCTCAATGACTGGCAGGAGGCCTTAGAGTGGGTCATGCAGTGGGAGGCTAAATGGTCGCAGCTTGGGCTTGGGGGGGCGGCGTAGGGGTGCGAGGTACTCCTACGCCGGGTGGCGGGATCCCGGAGGTTTCCGGGGTCTGGAGCCTTTAACTGGAATTGGGGCGGGGGCGGGTGCCCCCAACCCGGATGACCCCTTGCCGGTCTTTGCTAGTGATATGGCGAGGCCGGGGAAAAGGTGGGCTGGCGTTTGCCGCTGGCTCGGCCACGGTGGGAGTGGAACGAATTCATCTTGCTAGTGGTATGGCGGGTGATGGCTCGTTCCGCTCGTTGGGTTATTATTAAGGAATTTGTGTTACAAGAATTGTTTGGAATTTTCCTAATTGTTAATAAAGCTGCGACTATATAAGCCCAATGAAAATGTATTGTGTGTTTATATTTGGTGGTTGGGGGATATAGGAGGTTGGGGGGGTATATAGGTTAAAGGAATGGTGGGAGGGGGTGTACGAGCAGGATAGCGCCGGGTCCGAATTGCCTCGGTTATGATGAGGCTGCAGGGCAGGGTCCCGGCGGCCGTTGGTAACCGGGCGTGAGGCCCGGCGCAGGGACCCTGCTCGCGGCAGAGTGTGTCGGCGCTTGTTCGAGGGAGGGGGGGCATTGTTTAAAATCATTGGCTCACCGGTGAAGGACAGCTTGGCGAGCCAATGAGAAGAGCCGGTTCGGTGGGGGGTTGTGGGAGACTGGCGTGGCGTCACTCCTCTTCGTTTTGGATAGCCGAAGGAGCAGGTCCTTCGCTGCTCACCCTCCCGCCCTTTAGTTCGGTGCGGGGGGGTTATCTGTTTAGGGGTTGTCGCAGCGGGGGGCGGGGGGGGGGCGGGATCCCAGATGTTTCCAGGGTCCGGAGCCTTTAACTGGAATTGGGGTGGGGGCGGGTGCCCCCTACCCGGATGATCCCTTGCCGGTCTTTGCTAGTGATATGGCGAGGCCGGGGAAAAGGGGGGCTGGCGTTTGCCGCTGGCTCGGCCGCGGTGGGAGTGGAACGAGGTCATCTTGCTAGTGGTATGGCGGGTGATGGCTCGTTCCGCTCGCTGGGATATTATTAAGGAATTTGTGTTACAAGAATTGTTTGGAATTTTCCTAATTGTTAATAAAGCTGCGACCATATAAGCCCAATGAAAATGTATTGTGCGTTTATATTGGGTGGTTGGGGGATATAGGAGGTTGGGGGGGTGTATAGGTTAAAGGAATGGGGGGAGGGGGTGTACGAGCGGGTTAGCGCCGGGTCCGAATTGCCTCTGTTATATGTGTATATATATCTGTAAAATCTTTCCCTGTCAAATTTCCTGAACATTGTAGTTAGTCTTTGTTTCGGCTGTTGGGTTGTGATTCTATTGAAATGTGGGAGATTGAATCTAATTAAATGGTGGTTGGACCATGGAATGGGAATAGCCTGGGGTTGTGAAACATTGAGATTATAATCTGGAGATCTTTGAAGAAAGATTAGGTCAAGGGTGTTTCCTTTTATGTGAGTCGGAAAATCTATGATTTGCTCAAAGTCAAGTTCAGACATGGTTTCAATGAATGCTTTTTAGTGTGATGGTGTAGTTGAGGGAGATTTAAGTCTCCAATGAATACTAGCTGTTTTTTTTCTTGTGTTGAGGGAACATATCATATCTAATATGGAGGATAAAGATCTTGTATCTGTGGATGGAGGTCTGTATATGAAACCAAATGAATGTGAAGTTGTTTCAAACATAAGAACATCCATGTTCTCAATATTGTTAGTGGAAATGAGGGAAGCTTTAAGGTTATTATTTATAATAGCGATGACACCCCCACCCCTTTTTAAAGTCCTAGAGCAGTGAAGTAGCTCATATCCATCAATTTGCAATTGATTTAGGAGAATGTTATCATGAACTGTGAGCCATGTTTCTGTTAAGAATAATATGTCAGGTTTATAATCGGTGAGGATATCAGTTATGATCGGTATTTTATTCCTAATTGATCTCACATTTATAAGCAAACAAAGAAGGTCTTTAGATAAGGATTTGTGTTGTTGGACATGGTGATGGTAAGATTTCCCAGGTGTGATATATATTAGACGATTTCTTTGACCTTGTGCATGAGGTGTTTTGTGATATGGTGCATTATGAAAGATGTTGGGATTCTTATGTTGGAGAATAATTGGAATGTTATGAGTAACAAGGGAGTATGCTTGGATATATTTTGGCACAAATATTGTAAGTAGAATTAGAAAGATAAGCATGATTTTAAGCCGATTGATGTAATCTATAATGATAGGAGTCTATTGTATTAATTACCTTTCTGAGATTTCAGTAGAATTGAAAAGGTGAAAGGCAAGGTTTCTGCTCTAAGGTCGAAATTAGGTTAATGCTCAGCTAGTTACTAATTACTGGCTACTGGCAACAGTATATGAATCTCATGATAGGAATAATTACTGACTACTGGCAATAGTATATTTAAAACAAGTAGAAGTAATTATTAGCTACTGACAATAGTATATGTAAGACAGGTTAGGAAAATTACTGATTACTGGCGACAGTATAAGTAGTTCACTAGCTACTGGTAACAGTATATGTAAGATATGTAGGGATAATTATTAATTATTGGCAACAGTATGAATAATTCATGAAAGAGATAAGTATTGGCTACTGACAACAGTATAATTAAAACAGGTAGAGATAATCTATTAGCAGGAGAGAAAGGGGTAGGCTTTTAATTTTTAAGGGGGCCATTATGTATTTTTTGGTGAGGGGGCTGTGTATGAAACTACTAACAATAGTAGATGCGGCTACTGGCAACAGTAAAGTGGTCAAAATAGAAACAGTTCTCTGGGGATTACTGGTGATAGTAAATGCAGTTCAAAATAGTGACAGTTATATGAGACTACTAGCAATAGTAGATACGGCTATTGGCAACAGTAACGTGGTCAAAAATAGAGACAGTTCTCTGAGGATTACTGGTGATAGTAAATGCAGTACAAAATATAAACAATTATATGAGACTACTAGCAATAGTAGATGTGGCTAATGGCAATAGTAATGTGGTCAAAAATAGAAACAGTTCTCTGAGGATTACTGGTGATAGTAAATGCAGTTTAAAATAGTGACAGTTATATGATGCTACTAGCCATAGTAAATGTGAGCTAATGGCAACAGTATTATAGTCAATAATAGAAACAATTCTATGGGAAAGGGTCTCTTTCTATAGTCAGTAATAGAAACAATTCTATGAGCTAATGGCAACAGTATTATAGTCATTAATAGAGACAATTCTATGGGAAAGGGTCTCTTTCTATGTCCGTTAAGGTGATGTATACTTGTTGTGGTCGCAGAAGTAGTTGTGTTGACGATGAGAGCGAGCTCAACCCTGGGGGAGCTCAAGCTACTATTGTATTGATGAGGATGGATCGCTTGTAGGTTTCTGGGGCATCTCAATGAGGGCCATTGCCTAAGGGCCGTGCCAAAGGGCCCTCTTGCGAGGACCTCAGGCGCGGGCCCACAAGGCGCGGGTGCGCCTGTGGCGCTCCTTTTTAAAGAGCAGTGGGCTGCCCCGATAATCAACAGGTTCATCGTTGAAGGAGAAGAAATTGAAATTGTGAACAACTTTAACCTACTTGAATCAACTATCAATAAAGAAGCAACAAGCAGTCAAGAAATCAGACGACGCATTGCTCTTGGCAAAATGGCTATGAAAGACCTAGATAAGATTCTCAAGAGCAGAGATGTCTCTCTCCATACAAAGATTCGACTTGTTCAAGCCATGGTATTTTCAATAACATCATATGGATGTGAAAGCTGGACAGTGAAAAAGACAGACAGGAAGGAAATTGATGCCTTTGAATTATGGTGCTGGCGGCGAATACTGTGTATACCATGGACTGCCTGAAGAACAAACCAGTCGGTACTAGAGGAGATCAAACCTAAGCTTTCTTTTGAAGCTCAGATGACAAGACTTTGACTTTCATACTTTGGACACATCATGCGAAGAGAGAGATCATTAGAGAAAGACATCATGCTTGGCAAGATAGAAGGTCAACGCAAAAGAGGAAGGCCAGCAATGAGATGGATCGATACAATAATAGCAGCTACGGGTACCAGTCTGTCAACAATGAGCCGCCTGACTGAAGACCGAACACAATTTAGGATAGCTATCCAGAGGGTCGCCATGAGTCGACTCCGACTTGACGGCACTTAACAACAACAACAATGTTAAAAAAATGTAAGGGCCTGCATTTGGGCTGCAGCAATCCAAGGGAGCAATATAGTATAGGGGGTGAAGTACTTTTGTCCACTAAAGAAGAGCGGGACCTAGGCGTGGTTGTGTCTGAGGATCTTAAAGTAGCTAAACAGGTAGAAAAGGCGACAGCAAAAGCTATTGTAGAAGGATGCTTTGGTGCATACGGAGAGGAATGGCTAGCAGAAAAAAGGAGGTGATAGTGCCTCTATATAAGTCTTTGGTGTGACCTCATTTGCAGTATGGTGTGCAATTCTGGAGACCGCACCTTCAAAAGGATGTGAACAGGATGGAGTCGGTGCAGAGGGTGGCTACTAAGATGATTAGTAGTCTTCATTATAAAGCATATGAGGACAGACTTAGGGATCTTAATATTTATTTATTTATTTATTTACATTCTGTTATATACCGCGCTATTCTGCATCAGTGCGGTTTACATTGAACAAACTGAAATTACATTGAACAGGGCATTATAACTTGGAGATAACTATTTTATAGGGAACATGGGCTATGGAGGGTTAAGTGGCTTGCCCAAGACCACAAGGAGCACCTTAGATGAAAGGCGGGATAGAGGGATATGATTGAGATGTTTAAATACCTCCATGGCATAAATGTTCAGGGAGAGAGCCTCTTTCAATTGAAAGCAAGTAACCGGGTAAGGCGGACGACGCCTCTCGCCCCTCCCCAAGCCCCACCCCCACTTTCCTTCCCCCAAGAGAGCAATTCAAAACAAACACATGACAACAAGTTGGGACTTAAACTGGTCGCAGCTTTAATAACCTTTTCAACACACATAATCCAACATCAACATATTTTTAACCCCCCCCCCCCCAAGCAGAGCGAGCTCTCACCCGCCGTGTTAGTAGCAAGGTGACGCCGCATCCGCTTCCCCCGGGCACAGGCCCGACATTTTCCACTCCCTCCCTCTTCCGGCTTCGCCATGCTATTAGCAAAAGCCTGAGGGATTAACCGGGTCGGGGGTACCCCACCCCCGCCCTCATGCTTGCCACCGGCTCCGGACCCCGGAAACCTCCGGGATCCCGCCAAAGCCCCCCCTCCAGCTGCAACAACCCAAACACCCCCCCCCCAACGCCTCCCCCCGCCTGGGTGGGCGGGCGGGACAACAGGAGCCTCCAGCCTGGACCAGCAACTGCCGATGCAGAGCTGGGTCCCCGCGACACTTACTCCCCCCCCCCCGGCTGCCGCGGCCCAGCCTCCCATTGGCTCCCGGGCGTTTAAAACGCCACGGGGAGCCAATGAGGCGCCCGGCCGCGCGGGCCGTAACAGCCGCGCGCCGCCGCAACCGAGAGGGGGCGGGGCGAACGGCCCGCCACTCCCCCGGTTAGTCGCGGCCGCGCGGACGGGACCCGCGGCCTTGCTGTAACCGGGTAAGGCGGACGACGCCTCTCGCCCCTCCCCAAGCCCCACCCCCACTTTCCTTCCCCCAAGAGAGCAATTCAAAACAAACACATGACAACAAGTTGGGACTTAAACTGGTCGCAGCTTTAATAACCTTTTCAACACACATAATCCAACATCAACATATTTTTAACCCCCCCCCCCCAAGCAGAGCGAGCTCTCACCCGCCGTGTTAGTAGCAAGGTGACGCCGCATCCGCTTCCCCCGGGCACAGGCCCGACATTTTCCACTCCCTCCCTCTTCCGGCTTCGCCATGCTATTAGCAAAAGCCTGAGGGATTAACCGGGTCGGGGGTACCCCACCCCCGCCCTCATGCTTGCCACCGGCTCCGGACCCCGGAAACCTCCGGGATCCCGCCACCGGCTCAGGTCAGCCACGACCAGAGCCGCCCCCCAAAGGTAAGCTGCGACCAGCCCTCGCCCCCAAAGGCATACCTTCCAAGGCCTCCTGCCAATCGTTCAGCAGTAAATCTAGCCCTATCGGGGACAAGTGCACCCCATCCGGCCCATAGAGGCCCGGGCAGTCCACGTCCACCCAAGGGTGAAAAATTTGACAGCCCCCGTGCTGTCCCACCCACCGGCCAATTTGACGGTTAATTTTGGTCACACCCCGTGACCACTGTCGCTGAGCCCTACAGGACGGCCTTGGAATGATATCCGACCATAGCAATAGTACATCCGGAAACATCCCCAACACCACCCCAAAGTCCTTGATAGCTGCTCGAATCAACTGCCGGCAGGTCCATGAAGCGAGATCGTTGCCACCCAAGTGGAGCAGTAACACATCCGGGGTGCCTCGGGAACGCTGGAGGTGCCGAAGCAAAGGCAGGAGTGGATCCACCGGAGTCCGCGTTCGCCCAGCCATGTGATCGTCACCGCCCGCTCAGGAAGTCCCAAATTCAGCCCCACTGGGCGCATCGCTGCTCGCCGACCCGCCCAGAAGACAAAGGAGTGGCCCAAAATCCAACAGCATCGCTGCCCCACACCTGAAAGACAAAGAACAGCCCCGTTAATGCCCCCCCCCACCCACTCCCCTACAAACGCACGTAGCTCTGGAAGGCTCCCGACCGCCATCGCCCAATGCGCTGTATCTCCTGATCGGGCAGTCCAGCCACCGCTGCACTGGTTGCCGCTCCGATCCGGAAGGAATGAGGGGCAAAGGCACCAGGATCTTCGCCTCTCTGTCGTAAAGCCAGGCGCAGCACTGCGGTAAATTGGAAGCGCGTAAGAACCCGCCCGTCCAGATGGATAAAAAGGCTACCATCCCTTCTGGACGAAGGCGTAAATACGCCTGCAGTAACGCGACCGGACACGAGGGGGAACCCTGAACCGCTGCCAAGTCCACCCACACCCCCCTACCCGCCTGATCCGTCTTAGAACGGGCAAGGCGGATACGAACCCTACTCCCGATCAAGTGCACGTGACGCACTTGCACCGCCCTCCCATTGTGAAGCCGCCCCGACTCCGAAACCAGCTCGCCCACCCGAAATGCGCCGAAAAAGGCTAACGAAAAAACGGCCCAGAAAAGCACCCCTTCATAGCAGGAGGACACTACCTGCGGCAAAGCCCCGCACAACCGACACAGTAGGTCATGCGTAATAGGACGCCGCCAATCCCCGGGCGAGGGACTGGACCGCTCCCAACCCCGCAACAACGTACGCGTTAGAAATCCCCCTCCCGCCCACCCCCACCCGAAAGCCCGTGCGAAAAAGGCGAAGCCTGCCACGTTCCGTCGGGTAGTGGCCCGAGAGAAGCCCTGTTCTTTAGCCGCCGCCACATACTGACCCATCAGCAAATCCGAGGCCAGCCCGGGCCGCCATCCATGGAGTAGCAAGAAGGACACCACACTGCAGTAGCCACGTTGATACGTGACCCATGTCGCTGAGGATACAGACTTCCGCAACAGCTCGATCATTCCTGGAGGCCAATCCGCCATAAATGCTCCGGGACCGCCGATCCCACGTCGTCCGCATCTGGGGCCAATGTCCGAAACAGCGCCCACTTGAAACGGGAAAGAGCATCAGCAATCTGGTTATGACTCCCAGGGATATGACGAGCCTTAATTACTAAATTCAACCGCAAACATGAAAACACCACCTGCCGCATCAGGTCAGCTACTGGCTGACATCTTGGGGAATAGTTATTAATCACCGAAACTACCGCCTCGTTGTCGCACCACCAGCGTACTCTGCGATCGCGTAGTCTATCCGGCCACAACGACAGTACCACCAAAATGGGAAACAACTCGAGGAAGGTAATATTCTTCGTAAGCCCCACCGCTCGCCAGGATGGAGGCCAGCCTTCCGCACACCATGCGCCCCCAAAATAAATCCCCAAACCCGAACTCCCCGCTGCATCCGTATACAACTGCAAATCCGCAGAAGTCACCTCCGGGTCTCTCAGCACCGTGGTACCATTGAAGTCACGAAGAAAATCGTCCCAAATCCGCAGGTCTGCCCGCAAGCTGCCGGACAGCCGGATCCGATGATGCGGCCTAGAGACGCCCGAAGTAGCAGCGGACAATCGGCGCAAGAATACTCGCCCCATCGGGATCACCCGACACGCAAAATTCAGGGACCCCACTAAAGACTGCATCTCCCGCAGCGTTAGCTTACTAGAGCCCAGCGCATTGGCGACCAACACCCGCAGGCTCGCCACTTTCTCTTGCGGCAAGCGAGCCACCAACGCCACAGAATCCAATTCCACCCCCAGGAAGGTAAGTGTAGTCGCCGGACCCGCCGTCTTTTCGGATGCTAATGGAACACCCCAGACTTGGGCCAACTGGACAAAACCCTCCAACAAAGCCTTGCACTGCCCTGACTGCGCTGGCCCCACGAAGAGGAAGTCATCTAAGTAATGCACTACCGAACCGCATCCCACCCAGTCCACGAATGCCCAGTGCAAAAAGGAGCTAAACTGTTCGAAATACGCACAGGAAATCGAACAGCCCATAGGCATGCATTTATCGAAGAAAAATTGCCCTTCGAAGCAAAACCCCAACAAATGGAAAGCAGAAGGGTGCACCGGCAATAAACGGAAGGCAGATTCAATATCCACTTTTGACATCAAGCACCCCGGCCCACAGGCTCGTACCAGCTCCACAGCCTCATCAAAGGATGCATACCGTACCGCACACAAAACTTTAGGAATGTGATCATTCACTGAGGAACCAATCGGAAACGAGAGATTATGTATCAGGCGATACTTCCCCGGCTCTTTCTTCGGAATGATGCCCAGCGGAGAAACCACGAATTCTGCAAAAGGGGGCTCTGTGAAAGGACCCGCCACCCTACCTAATGCCAGCTCAGTAGCCAACTTATCACGTACCAGCGGCGCGAAGCGCCGGACCGAAGGCGAATTCCTCGCCTTGTGTACCCCTACACAGCCCACCACCGGTATGGGAAACCCCTCCCTGAACCCAAATTCCAAAAGACTGCTGACCTGTCGCTTCGGATACTTCTTAAGCCAGGGGCCTAACACCGCAATCGCAACCGGGGTGGGGGCCAAGCTCCAGACGTCCCCGTTACTTGTGGCCGGGGGCTGACCCGCTCCCGCCATTCTTCCTAACACACTTGAGAGCTGAATGACCCCCATTACAGACGGAGCAGGCGTGCCGGAATTTGCAATCCGGAAAGGGGCAGGAAGACTTGTTGAAGCGCCAGCACAGGTCCCCCGCTCCTCCCCCCCCTGGAGTTCTCTGCAAAACAGGGGGCACGCCCGATCGAAAGGGCCGATCCGCCCGCGCAGGGGTGGCTACTCCACTTCTCTGCCCACCCATACTTCCCCCGCCCGGTCTGATGGCCATCTGCGTCAGCCAAAGATTAATATCCTGGGTTCCCCACGACAATAGGCGATTCTCCTCCATCTTATCACGGAATTTCTCATCATAGTTGAGCCAAGCCCAACCGTCATGAGTCTGTGAGGCCTCTAGTATAGAGTCCGCGTAAGCCAACAGCAAACCGTACTGCTCTGGATGGGAATGACCCCATACACTCGCCAACCTCAAGAAAGACCGAGTCCAATTAACGACATTCCGAGCCACTCTCTTGACCCTACCCGCCTTCTCGTCCTCCTTACGCTTCCGTCGGCTATCCCCCGACCGTTTACGACCCTCGAGTAAGCGGAAAATATCTACGTAACGACGTTTTACAATCTTTTTCCGCAGCTTCTTCGGTACCCCTTCCCATAACTCAGAGAAAAACGCCACCGAAGGCACCGAACCCACCTGCCCCACGCCGACCCCCGAACCCACCTGTCCCACGCCGACCTCCCCGCCAGTGGCCCCCGGACTCCCGGCCAAGTCGTCTGACACCGAGTCGGACGAAGACTCCGAATAGGAAGAAGAGGAGGACCCCGAACGCCGCCGCCGGCGACCGGAACCCCGCTTGCGCTTGGTCGCTCGCTTCTTACCCCCCTCCCCAGCCCTTTCCCCAGCCGCCAACTCACCTGCCGCCGGTGCTGCCACCGCAGAAGACGCACCCGTCTCCGGTGTTGTCAACGATGAGGCTGACGCTCCTCCTCCACTTCCCGAAGACGCGGGGCCTCCACTGGTGCTCGCCCTCCCACCGTCCGTCTGTCCAGCAGGAACCCCACACGGTTGCCCCCAGTAGTGCCAGCCGGGCGAAACCTGCGGAGAAAAAACAGGGAAAGGCGAAGGCGAACCCACCCCAGGCCAAGGCGGCTGCCACGCCCCTAGCCAGTCCGAACTGGAAGGGCCTTGACCCCCGCCCTGCCAATGCGCCCAGGCAGGGGAATAGGCCGCCCCAGCGGGAGCAGATGGACCCCCCGGACTCGCAGCGTCCATACCCACGTTGTCCGACGGAGGAGCGACCCCTTCGCTCCCCCCCCTGGGACCATTAGCCCCCCCCGGGCCATCAGGGGCCGCTCCCCGCCCCAAAGCACCTCTAGCTGGGGCAGGTGACCGGCCTCGCCGGCCCCCAGCTGCCCGACCAGCCGAAACCCCCTGACGTGCGTGCCTGCGGACCGGGATAGACCCCTGGTCGGACGTCGGACCACGGCTCGGAGCCCTGCCCCTTGTCCCTCTGCTAAGAAGAGCCGTGCGCCCCGCAGGGACAGGCTCTCCTCTCCCCGGACCAGCAGGCTTGGCCTTCCCAGTCCCGTGGCGCTTACTGGCACCCCCCTTTTTGCCCCCGCCAGCCATTGCCAATAATAGGCTGGAGGCAAGAAGCAGAGAAATTTCTTTTTTTTTTTTTTTTTAGTTAAGAGACTTGCCTAAGGCAACGAGGAGTGCTAGGGGAAATGAACCCTGGACTCCTGACTCCTAAGGCAGTGCTATAACCACCAGGCTAGTCCTCCGTCGCCAAAGCACTTGCCTGGAGAGCCACGAGCCTCCGTGTCCCCCGACGCTGAATCACTGCTTCCCGGAGCCCCGAAGACAGCGCTGAGCACGTGCTGCTTCCCGCAGCAGCCACGGGCCCTCCACAGCCAGCAGAATCCGGGGCAGCCAGCCACAACAGGAGCCTCCAGCCTGGACCCAGCAACTGCCGATGCAGAGCTGGGTCCCCGCGACACTTACTCCCCCCCCCCCCTGCTGCCGCGGCCCAGCCTCCCATTGGCTCCCGGGCGTTTAAAACGCCACGGGGAGCCAATGAGGCGCCCGGCCGCGCGGGCAGTAACAGCCGCGCGCCGCCGCAACCGAGAGGGGGCGGGGCGAACGGCCCGCCACCCCCCCGGTTAGTAGCGGCCGCGCGGACGGGACCCGCGGCCTTGCTGTTCTGCTACGAGGGGACATGGGATGAGGGTGAAGGGGGATAGATTCAGGAGTGATATGCGGAAATATTTCTTTACGGAAAGAGTGGTGGATCCGTGGAATAGTCTCCCAGTGGATGTGGTAGAGATGAGGACAGTAACTGAATTCAAAAAAGCATGTGACAAACACAGAGGATCTCTAAAGGTAAAAAGGGGACTGTTGTAGTTGTTGATATGGAAGGACAGACTAGATAGGCCATGTGGTCTTTTTCTGTCATCATGTTTCTATGACCACTGGCAGGGCCTGGCTTCTGGATGTGGATGACTCCAGGTCCATACTGAGTAAGCTGCACAACTCAGTTATCATTGCCCCATCCAGCCTGTATCTCTGGTAGGCCTCTTCCTCTGTGAGTTGCAAATAGCTCACCCTGGGCCTGTGTACACGAGGGGCACAGTACCTGCGTCTTGGTTGCTGGGCTACCACCTGCTGACGGGTATGTACTGCCTGCTGCATCCTCTGCTGTGCCCTGGCATGGCAGGCACGTCTCCACCTCTGGAGCGCCATGTGCATGACCCACATGGCTTCTCTGCTGGTCCAGCGACGCTTTACCTCTGCATGGTTTGGGCATGGGCCTGCACATTCTCCCCTCGCTTTACTATGCACTGTAATGCCACTACACTGTTTGTGACTCAAGTCACTTCCTTTGTCTGCGATTCATCAGATATGATCAATATTCTACAGGACTTTACAGGATATCATGAGCAGTTGATATTGGTTACATTGGATATTAACTCCTTGTACATTAATATTCCCTAGAAGGTGGCCTTGGACATTATAATAGGCGTCTTAATACAGAGAGACAAACCTGTCAGGACAATGACGTTTTTTTCTGATACAATTAGCTTCCTTGAGAATGTCAGAGAAATCTTTTGGCTTCAGAGGGGTCTTTTATAAACAGATTAAAGAAGTAGTCATGGGGTCTTCCATGGCACCAGATGTCGCTAACTTTTATTGACTGATTTTGAGAAGAAATATTTTAAGAGACATCCTTACCAGACCAACATCAGATTATGGAAGTGATATATTGACAATGTTTTAATGATCTGGGATGGTACAGAGTCGGAACTACTAGAGGTTTTGCTTGGCTTAATTCTCTAGATGAGAATTTGCATTTTGACCATACATATAGTTTTAGCCATATTGTCTATTTTGACATTACGATAAAAAAGGACCAAAAAGGTTTTCTTACTGATCTGTATTGTAAGCAGACAGATAGAAATTCTCTATTGAGGTTTGATAGTTTTCAAAATAGGTCCCCGAAAAATAATCTCCCCACGAGCCAATTTTTGAGGATAAGAAGATTGTGTGTCTCGAATCAAGATTTTGAACATCATGCAGCTGACATGGGCAATAGATTTGCACAACATGGTTATCCTCAGGATTGTATTCATAAGGCCTGTCAGAGTGCAAGGACTGCTGATCAGGCTGCGCTTCTTGAGGGCACTAGACGTCCAGTACAAGATAGGATAGTGTGCGCCCTTACATTCTCCAGTTTCTCAAAAGATATTGTGCACATTCTAAAACAGGAGTGGCGGCTTTTATCTCCATACCTGTTTTTGCTTCCAAACAACTGACTATTGCATATAAAAAAAATTGGAATTTAGCTAATATACTGGTTCCATCAGCTTTGTCCAAACTCAATGTTGTATCAAAAGTAAAGCGACATTTTAAGTATGGGCGATACTCTGTATATCCTAATGCTTTGGTGACTAAGAACTACTTTGAGCATCCTTTATCACACAAATAAACCTTTTTGAACAACTTTTCTAATTGTAATACTCAGAACTTAATCTACCTCATAGTTTGCCCATGTAACCTCATGTACGTGGAAAAAAACAAGCAACCGGTAAAGACCAGGATCACAGAACATAAGAGTTACCTCAATAGATGTGTTCTTGAGAAACCTTTGATGTCATACTGGGAGGAAAAAGGTCACAATACCATGGATCTCAGGTTCCTAGTACTTAAAGTTGTGGAGCCACATTGGAGAGGTGACAATATTGACTCCATATTGCTGAAGTTGGAACAATGTTACATCTATGAATTGTGAACCTTGGAACCATATGGTCTTAATCAGGAAGCCAATCTTGCCATTTTTCTTAGAATTTATGATCTTCTATCATTTTTTAGTTGTGTGTTTTTTAGCATTTTGACTCTGTAATTCTCTGACCTTCATGGCTTCCTCTGTTTTTCTCTGTCTTGACCTCCTGTTCCTCACAGGCTTTGTCTCTCTTCTTCCCTTTCCCCCTCCTTCTCCCCCCTTTTGCCCTTCTCCCCCCTCTCCCCTCTCCCCTTCCCCCTCCTCCTCCCTTTCTCCCTTTTCTTCCCCTCCCTTTCCCCCTCCCCCTCCTTTTTGGTTAATTGTGGGTTTTGTTTTACTGTTGGTCTTTTAATGTTGATTTTTATTTTAGTGGTTCCTGGTTTTCATTGTTTTAGTTCTTCGTTATTATTCTCATTATTCTATTTTATTGGTTGTTTTTAGCCCAGTTTTGGGGCATTTATTATTTTTTTGTTTTTCTTGTTTATGGATTTCATATCTCTTTATTCTTTTAGTATTTAGGCTAGCCTTCATTTTTATTGGGTGCTCTTGGCCTTGTTCTTTTTTAATATACTTTTATAGTTTTATTAGGGGCACCCTTTTGACTGTACTATTTATGGTTTACAATATCCTTTTATTGTTTTAGTGTTCAGGTTATTTTTCTTAATAATTTTTTAATGTACTTTTATGGTTTGATTGTTTTTAACCTTCTCCCCTTCTCCTTTCCTTCCCCCTCCCCCTTCTCTCTTGCAGTATCTTCATGCCATAGCAACACCTTTTCATTTATTTTGGTTCATTTTCCATCAGTAGGTTTATATAGAATTATAACATAACATTTTTTTAAGTGCCATCAAGTCAGTGATGACTCATAGTGACCCAGCTACCTCTGGGTTTTCTTGGCAATGTATCACTGGAAGTAGATTGCCAGCCTTTTCTTCCAAACATAACATTAAGGACCTTGTAATTCTGTTCAGGTATAGTTTGTATTTTTTAACTTATATGGCCATACATAGTAGGATCTGTACCAAGGACTGGTTTCGTCTTGGTCAGCTTCATTAACAACTGTATTATTGCTTATTACCACTTACCGGATGGTCAGCAGGACGCATTAACATTGAAAGTTTGTCTTACTTTTTGTTTTGCATTGGATCGGCTGCAGTGCTCCATGGCTTCTCTGATGCCTTTGCCGACTCTTGCCTCGGCTCCCACAAAGATGAATACATGTTACAATTTTTGTTGTGCTTCTGTTTTGCATAAGCACATGGCTCCTATTGCTTAACTCATAAACTTTAGCTACATGAAATATAACTCACCTTTGACCTTTTTTTTGGCATGAACGCACAGTCTTTTAAAAGGATGCTGTTTCGTGTGTTCAGTTTTAAATCCATTGGTGAATCACTGCATCGCTACGGTGTTTTTACTACTCCCCTTTGGGTGAATTTATACAATCCTTTATATTATTTATTAGGTTTTAGCTATAGCGTCTAACCTCAGGCTTGCCTCTGCTCGTCTCTCCGAATCCTTCTTTTTTATGATACCTGTTGCTCGCTTTCATAGTGTCTTTGGGAATGTGATGGATTCTAAGTTCTGGAGTGAAAAGTAGGTTTAAAGGATTGTTTTAACGATGTTAATAGTACTCTCTTTTGTAAGGAATTATTGTTTATATCTGGTTTAAATCAATTCCATGCTGATTTCTTGCTTTGTTATCCTTTCACAGATGCATGTGACTTTCATTAATACACTACTAGTGTGTCTTCATATCCTCACCCGTTAAGAAATTACACAGTGTGGCTTTGTGAGTACATATTATAGCTCACTTAGTACGTGCACTTGACTCCTCCTCATCTCTCTATACTATCCTTGGGGTTGGGCACCATATGCCCTCATTTTATTCATTCTTGTTTTTCACACAATTAGGGTGGTTTTTAATGTCTAATACTCTACCTTATGTTTTTGTCATACCTGTTTTACCCCCACAGATCTGGCTGGAACCTCCAAGGTAGTTTAGCAGATACACTTTTTAGGTACTCCATACTCTTTAGAAATACCCTCTAACAGTTTGAATCTTTAGGTAACTTGAGCAGGTTTCTTGCTGAAAAACACTTACTAAACCCAGATGGAGGTCAAGAAATCTTCAGATTGTATCTGGTCTCTATGCCTTTCTAAACTTCTTTCTCATTTGTTAGGCCAAACCAACCTGGGAAGCCTCCTAATTCAAGGTCTAGGAGGCCACGAAGGGAGGCAATTCTTTCTTACTTCCAAGCAGTTCTGAATCCCCATGGACTCCAGTAGCCAAGCACGAGCAAATTCCCCTGAAGTATATCAGGCTCAGCTTTTCATATAAAAACACTCTTGGGAAATATTCTCTCTTTGGCAGACACCTTGGCCCATCCTTCTTTACATCTTTACATTCACAGATTAGGAGCAGGGACTACTGAATTTTCTTTATTGTATTTATCTATTTATAAACATTCCTATACCACCCTCCCATACAAATCTGTCCTTCAAAGTGGTTTACAAAATCACATAAAATACAAAGTTAAAATGCATTCCACAGACAACAATACATGATATTACATCAGAGGAGAAGTTGGATTAGCAGGGGAAAGGAGGGAGGCAGGCCAAAACTCTTCTTTCTTCTATACTCCTGCATCTGATTCAACCCAGGGTATTAGGTATCCTAGGTGAATCTTCAACTTTGTACCCACTCACCTCTTTCAGGGCCTTAGGCTCCCTCCCGCAAGATTTCCAAAATTAAACCCCATAATCATGATGTGGAAGAGTAGCCTAGTGGTTGGAGCACCTGCCTGGTACCCAGCAGATCAAGAGTTTGATCCCCACTGGTACTCCTTGGGCAAGTCACTTTACTCTCTATTGCCTTGGAAGGAAAGGCTGGCAATCTACTTCCAGTGATACATCACCAAGCAAACCCAGAGGTAGCTGGGTCACTATGAGTCAACACTGACTTGATGGTACAAAAAAAATCATGATTATGCCAACACCATACCTGCCAGTGTAACCCTATAACAACTGAGTATGGCCTTCATAAAGCTGTACCTGAGGCACATTCTGGGGCCCTGCTATACAGGCAAGTCTCATTCATGGAAAAGGTAGTGAGCTCTTAGAAATATTTGCAACTTGAAATACTGGTATAAAAAGTATTAGCCACAAGATGGCAGTAAACTTCCATGTCCTGCATAGTAAAAGAAATGCTTAGTATTTTATGGGAGAAACTTTTATAACATAGAAATAAAAAAACACACCTAAATAAATTTTATTATCTGCATCAGAATGACAAATATTATTGGAACTATGATTATATAAGGGCTGGTGAACTATATAAAATATGACTGCTCCTTTTTAATCTAATTTTGTTTTTTTGCACATAATTACTTCACTTTTTTCCAGTTTTGTTCATTATTTTGCATTTGTTTATACACTTTCTGGTGATCTTTCTGTTTTTTTAATATTATAGTATTTTCTTAGGGCTCAATATTCGAAAGACATTTACACGGTTTACAGTCCAGTAAACCGTGTAAAAGCCTTAAATAGGGATATTCAAAGGCATTTACGTGGTTAGTGCTGTTGAATATCCCCTTCTAATTCCCCTATGTGCCCCAATGCTATCCAGTTAGCATCGGGGCGTGTCAGGGGCATTCTGGGGTGGAACAGAGGCAGTGACAAGCAATAACCGGGCAGCAGCAATATTGTATGCTGACCGATTAGCGATCTGCGCCGAAAAGCTAGGCAAGGAAAACCCTCGCCTATCTTTTGGTATAGGAGCTAATTGGACAGCATGCAAAATCACTGCTGCCCGGTTCCTTAATGCAGCTGCCAACATGGGTGGCGATCCCCGGATATTCAACGCTGGTGCCACATATGACCCTGGCATTGAATATCCGAGGTTAAGGATCAGCGGGCAGGGTTATGCGCCGTAGTGGCGCAAGTCGGCCCAGAAGAATATCGGGCCCTTAGTGTCCAGATAGAGGTCACATGCAGAATAATACATTTTAAGTTGTTCCTGATGTAAAAAACTGCGCTGAAGCTTAGTGCAGTGTTTTGCTCTTCTTTTAACATTGGATCTTTACACCAGCTTCAGGCAGGTATAAAGATATAGCTGGAGCAAAAGGTTTGACACTTTACCTCAAATGACCAGGCCATCCAATTGCGGTCCCCTGTCCCTCTCCCCCCCCCCCCCGATCATGACTCCCTGATAACCCAGTGGCCCCTAGCACTGACCTACCTCCCCAAATTGCCCTGATAGCATTGAGACCTTAATAGTTGGGAGCAGGAATGGTGATCATATTCTCCCCTATGCCACCGTCTTGAAAAATTGGTAGTGCCTGGTTCCGTGCAGTGCATTCTGGGATACATTGGGCAGGGACAGTCTGCCATGTAAGGCAACAATTCCTTATATGGCAAATTGAAACCCCTAAGGTGCATCCTGAGATGCAGAACGTGGGCTCAGTTGTCCCAGGTTATACCTTGGGGGAGGGGGTCACTCTGCCATATAAAGCAGTTTTTGCCTTATGTAGTAGGCCAACTGCACCTGGTGTATCCCATTTTTTAAGATGGAGGTGAAGGGGCCAAAGGGTGTTTGGTGTCATTCCTACCCCTGTCTTTTAAGGAATTGGGGGAGTTCCAATGCTTTTGGCAGGGTTCAGGGTTGGGATTGCGGCCACTGAGCCTCTGGTTCAGGGGAGTGTGGGGTAGGTGCCACTGGGCCACCAAGCTATTTTCTTGGTTGGGGGGGGGGGATGGATTGTGATCAGGAGGTCTGGTCATCTGAGGCAACCCTCAGATGCCTTTTTTTTAAAGGAATTCAGCATGCGCACAGGTGCCAGACTTAACGCAGACTCCTGTATGTATGTGTCTGGCTTGCTTTCCTTTTGCACACAGCTGATTTGCATGCTGGTTGCTTACAGCATAGCTGTGCAAAGAGCCAGCATTAAACTTGTGTTAGGAAACCCTGTGCAAAAGCTTTGGTGCTGGGCTCTAGAGCAAGGTTTCTGCATTGTCCTAAATTTCTTTTTTACAATGAATGCCAAGAGGCACAGGAGAAGAGGCACTGTACCTCTCAAAGTAATCTAGAGCTCTGCAGTTATAGGAGTCACCAGCATAGGTTGAAGGGAGTTTCAGTGAGCAAGAATGCCACACTTACAGTTCACAAGCAGAAAAACGTCCTTTACCTTTCCAAACGCTACAGTAAATTTTAACCTTAACTTCAAGCGCTTTCCAAACCCTGAAATATTCTTGGACTCTTTCTTATTGCCATTTTTAACTTCACCCAAGATATGGGTGCGTGTGGGATCCCAGCCCCCATCTTCTCACAGCCTTGCTTCTCTATCTCCATTAGTTCCCCAGCTACAATATCTGTTGCACTTTGTAATCTTTCTTTCAACCTCTAGGAACCTCTATCTGTGCCTTTGAGGCTTCTATGCCTTTTTCTCTATCTTTCCTCTTACAGGCTATGTACATTCCACAGCAGTAAGATATAGGAACATGTTTACTAAACTACGGTAATGACTAGTGCGAGGTTTAGTGCACAGTAAGCGCACCGCACTCTTAGCATGGGGCCTACCAATAGTGCCGAATGGACTGAGACAGGGCGGGTTGGGGGAGGATCGTGAGTGTTCATGGCACATCACAGTTAGCATGGGCATGATGGGCGCTTGCTAACCGCGAATACTGCCAACAGCACAGGTGTACTTAACACCATCTCAAGGGATAATGTTAAGTGCACCCATGTGCCGGGTTTCTGCTGTACCACGTGTTAGCAACGAGCCAATGGTGGGGGGGCACATGTACAGATTCCCTGAAGTCGACACAGGCTGCTGCATTGGTTTAGTGGGCTGACTGCGCACTACCGTCATGCTTTTCGATTAGAACTGTTTCTTTATTAAAGCTATTTGCCACTCATAGCTTGAAATTTGTTACACAGCAAGCTTGTTCCAACACACTCAAGAATAAGACACAACACTGAAAAGTATTTTATTTGATATGATTCTAGGGTTTTTCATTTTATTTCAGCTTGAGACAAGGTGTGATTTGTATAATCTCTGGAAAGGATCAATGTGAAAACAAACTGAATGTAAAGCAACTAACGCACAATACATCAATCCCATTTCTGGCTTGTAATAGATTGCATCTTCAATATAGCAACTATTTTCATTGAGGGCGGGGGCAATTAATTTTCATATTCCAGTTCACAGAAAACAATTCACAGAGAGCCAAAATAAAAAACAAAATCCTCACAAGGGAAAATATAAAAATTACAAGCATGAAAACAAAACCCACAATAAGAGAGGAGAGAATATAAACCAGAAAATCACAGATAAAGAAAAGGAAATATAACCCAAACAAGCTACTTCACACTGGGCACTAATCTTAATCAATATGACTCCAAAATAGTATCCAGAGCCAGGCATGACCTGTAAGATATCCACCTTGGGCCACTGAATATAAATCACTGGGGCCATTGAACATAAATGTGTTTTCTTAATATTTAGTAACACATTTACCTGGAAATTTCAAGAAAAAGGAAATACCCAAGGAATGTGTGAATGGACACATAAAAAGAAAGTCTTTTCTCATAGCTTGAGTAGTTAGAGTCAGATCTGAAATATAGTAAGCTCTAATATATGGCTGTGGCACATTTCAATACTCCTTCTCAGCAATGAAAGAGGTAGAATGTGAGGTTAATTTTACTTCATAGTTTATGGTGGCCCTCATCTGGTATCATGCTTGTTGTAGGGTGACATTCCAAGTCTGCTAATTCTGGTAACTGCAATGTTCTCAGGGACTGATGTTCATATCTATATGTTTGGTTCTGGGGTTGACTTTTGCAGTTTGTGCAAGTACAATACAACCTTAGTTGTCTTCCAGAATTTGTGGAACTGTCACTGCCAAATTACCTCTTGACTAGCTTGTGCAGTTGCTATCTACTGTGCCTCTGCTGGGAAAAGCACTACTAAAGTCTGTTTTCTGCTAGACCAATTGATAACTTCTTTATGATGCAGAAGCATGTCTTCATTGGTAGACTTCTGTTGGAACCATCTCCATTCTGAACTGCATCCATGCATCCAGTGATGTTGCTTTCAAAAGTTTGGAGGAATAGCCTAATTGTTAAAATAGCAGACTATGAATCAGGGTTCAGATCCCATTGCTGCTCCTTGGGATGTTGAGAAAATCATGTAACCCTCCATTGTCTCAGGTACAAACTTAGGGGCCCTTTTACTAAAGGGCGCTATGGTGTTGCACCTAACACACCTGTAGCATCAAAACCATGGTGCATTAGGTGCAACATCACTGTGTTAACTGTCGGGGAGTGGGAAGCATGTTCCTGTCAATGTGGAGTCCTGTGCTCTAACGCGGCATACAAATAGCACGGATGCACTTAACCCATGCTAATTGAAGGTCATGGGGATATTGGAAGCCTTTCTGTGCAAAAAGGGATTTGGGTTTAGCCATATCTGGATAGTGGGCTGATTTGTGCAGAGCCCCTGGTCAAGACCAGGATAGAAATGGCCCAGATGATCTGATGGATCGGAGAGATTTGGACAGGTAATCATTTACCCCAAGAACAGCCTAATTCTGTCTTAGGAATTGGAATATCTGGGTGCCTGCTTCAGCACTGTTTTGGGTAAGGTGTCTCTCTCCCCAAACAGACTTAACAAGTTGCAGCTGTAGCTCAGGAATTTATTTCTCACTTAGCTCCCTAGGCCTGTGATTACTGCATCTTCTGGGCTCCATAGCTTTGACCCTGGAGCTTGTACCTAGGGCTTGGGCACACATGTGTCCTCTGCAGGCCCACCACCTGACTCAATGGTCTCCTTGCTCTCAGTCCTTCAATCAGCGCCTGCCTCATCTACAGAGACACAGAGATCTTGTCATGGTGGCTATAGACTTGCCCACTAGTGGACAGGATGCTTCTGGAGGCATGTGTCTAGGTGACTGTCACCTTTGCAGTTGGAGAGTGCATTATTTGGGACAGTTGGTTCAAGGGCCTGGTTCCCTAATTGCTCAACAGGTTGACGGTCAGGGTGACACCTGGCCTTGAAGAGCTTTTGGATCCTCTGGTGAATAAAGTGAGTAGTGTTTTCAGACATCACTAAGGCAGCAGTTTATGTTAACAAGCAAAGCGGCATTCATGGTGGCAGAAATGGCAGAGCTTTTCAGTTGGGTAGAAAGTCCTCCACTGGCCTAGTTGGCAGCTTATGTAGCAGAAACCAACAGCATCCAGCCCGACCTCTGGACTCAGCTCATGGTGGATGCTGGAGAGTGTGAACTCAGTCTGTGTGCATTTAATCTACTTGTGAAAAAGTGGGGCCAGCCGGTCTTCAGTCATATGGCCGCTTATGTAAATGCCTGTGGGTGGCAGGTTTGGGGCCATGGCTGAAGCAGAGTATCCAAGGGGGACTTCTATTTCTTTTGCCTATGGCCCTTGGTGAGCCTCTACTGTGCAGAATTGCTCTCATCCCAGTCTGGTCATTCTGATGGCTGGAATAACCATGCAGCCCATGGTTTGCAGATCTCTTGATCTGAAGATCTATTGAAAGCAAGTTTTGCTTTGAGAGGACATAGGATAAGGGTGAAAGGAGATAGACTCAGGAATAATATGCAGAAATATTTCTTTACGATAAGAGTGGTAGATGCGAGGAATAGTCTCCCAGTTGAGGTGGTAGAGACGAGGACAGTAGCTTAATTCAAGAAAGCATGGGACAAACACAGAAGATCTCTAAAGGAAAAAAAGGGACTATTGTAGTTGATATGGAAGGGCAGACTAGATAGGCCATGTGGTCTTTTTTTGCTGTCATGTTTCTAGTGCATAGTGTTTATCCCACGCTAACTGTGCAGTACTTATCAAGCACACTCTCCACCCCTAAGGCTCCCCTTTACTACCCCATTGCATGATTCAAAGTGCAGGAATCAGCCCACGCTATCATGGTCCTGCACTAGCTGTCAATGCGTTTGTCAGTGCACCTTCAGAGGGTGCCAGACCACGCACTGACATTTAGTGCCCTCTAGTAAAAGACCCCCCTTAGATTTTGAACATCCTGGAACAAGAACATACTTACTATATCTGAATGTAACTCATGTTGAACTACTACTGAAAAAGGCATGAGCGAAATCCAAACTCCTCCTATCCCATTCAGATAGTGGATCTCTCTCTCTTCACTGTATTCCAGAAAGAAAGAATGTGAGAAGACAAAGTAAGGGAGAAAGAACAGAAAGGGAGAAAGATGCAAAGATTAGAGGATCACAAAGTAGTATGAAATACCATGGAACATGTCCTTCAGACTCCCATTAAAAATGGTAGCTTTCACTTACTAGCTTACTCAAATATAAAATTCAGTTCCATTCCTTTTGTTCAGGACAGTACTATGGGTAAGTAAGAAGTCAGGCTTAGAGGGACCCAAGAGAGGGACCTTTGTGGAAGACAGACTTGTAGAATTTAAAAGTATAAAGGTAAAAAGAACTGTAGGTCTATCATTACTTTCTCAATAGACATATTGGATCTTTTTATTATATTTGGCAGGAAACTATGAAAAGAACATTAGTGACAATTGTTGTTAAGTACCATCAAGTCGATGCTGATTGCTGGCAAATCCATGGATAGCTGGCCATGTTATGACTATTCCCCAGGTTTTCTTGGCAAGGTGCAACTAGAAGTAGATTGCCAGGCCTTTCTTCCACATATTAAGCCTGCAGCACCTGGTTTTCCAAGGTGGTCTCCCATCCAATTGCTTACCAGGCCTAACCCTACTTGACTTCCAAGACTGGGCTCACTCAGGGTGGCGTGGCTGTAGTGGTGACAATTAAAATGATGTATTTCCCCCAAACTTGACTCTTCTAGGGTTTATTACAATATTCTCTAAATGCTTGACTATTAAGTACTGCACCAAAAGAAAAATCATGGTTCCCTGTCAGTTAGTCGCAAAGGAAATTTCTCCCCCTTTTCCAAGAGTATATATGGGATGTGTTCTAGTGTTGGGGAGGAGGTGAAAAGTGTAACAAAAAGTAGTATAGCTTTTCTTGGGCACATGTCACTTCAGCATGCCCCTGCATCACACAACTCTGCATGCCATCAAAATCTGTTGGCACACTGGGCTTTATTGAATAAATATTTTTTCATTGGCACAAAATAATGAAAATACATTTCTGAAACTTAATAATAAACATTATAAAGAACAGAAGACAGAACTATAATGTAAGCTATTTCTTTTATTGAAAATACACCTACAAAGTAATCTTTTCAGTCCACACTGGGTGCATTATACATGCGGATCCAATGAAGGTTTTGGGGATTGTAGATTTCTATAGTACCTGATTTCCATAAGTTAGTACAAAAACAATAAAAAGAGAGAGATCATGTCACAATATACTTTTCTTAACTGATGTCATAAAAAGACAACCATTTAAGTTGTCTTTGCAGTGTATTTCTACATATAGCCTCAATGGAAATTAAATGGTTACTCCATGTACGCTGAAGTTAACATCTGTATACACATATACTCTATCTATATAAAAATATCTGGAATTATATATCAGGATGTGTGCCTGCATTCTAGAGTTTCATTCTGTTAGCAAGATAATAAAAATACATTCTTTCCCATATTTGGAGACAGACATAGGTCTGTATTGTTTTAAAGGTATCCATCTAACCTTCAAACAACCTCTGACTAAAAGTGAGCCCCCTTTCCTAATGTAAGAAAAGACTTGCCTTCAAATGAACACACACATTTACATGTACTTTACAGTTAATGTGTCTACCACTCTTTTCAGAGACAACAAACTACAAATAATGGTCTTATACGTTTGGTGAGTACAGTAGTGGTATTCTGGTATGATAAGTGAGTTCTGTATTTTTTAATTTCTTTTCAGTTTTTACAAAAACAAATGAGCGAAAAAACAAAAACAAAACAAAACAAAATCCCCCCCCCAAAAAACCAACAGCCCCCCCCAACAAGAAAATTGTGCTTTGTGGTTATACACCTGATCTTCCTTCTAACTGCACTCACACCATTTTCCAGTCAAGCGTCCTGCAATAATATAAGAAAAAGAAATAAAATATGCTTCAAACACACAATTATAGAATTTGGGATTCATTGGAAAGAACAGAGAAGGTAGCAGAAGTGAACGAGTCTTGTACCTGCTTCTGCTCCTTCATTTTATCCCTCTGGAAGGAGGACTATGAGCATGCCCTTGCAACTCCATCCTTTTACATACAAATTCAGATTTTCACTATAAAACTATTTTTAAAATTTAATTTACATAACCATTTATTTTAACAATTCCCTTTCTTTTAGAACAATAGTCTTTTGTGTGCTCACAGCTTCTGTGACTAGCACAGCTAATCAGAACGGGGTGCTACAGACCTTGGGTCATATCTTCTGATGTGACGATGATGCAGCCACCCCACACCTTACTGCCAACCCTTGCCTTGGTAATACAATCCATATAACACCGATTGCCATTTCAAAACAAACCACTTCCTTCAACAGGGGTTGTGATATTTTCAATAATGCCCTCATGGTGCTAGGAACAATGCATTCTTAAAATGAAATCCAATTTCCAGGTTTAGCACTTCCTCAGGAAAGAATTTTTGATACACTGCATGTGAGCAGGTTAAGAGGATAGTGAAATGGGCACTGCGAGGGAACGGTAGCCACCATCCCTTGAAATGATGGTGGTACTTCTCACATTGCTCTCTATGGCTTCAGATAATCCTTATTCAGAAATATTGATTTAAAAAAAGGTTTCCAGAAAATCCAATTACAAAAGTAGTTGGTTTCTAAAATCATGACTTTTCTTTAAAATATAAAATCTTGTTCATATATTTATTCTCTAAACATGCGAACATTTGCAAATGTTGTTGCCTAGTGCATTTTGATTTCTGTAATTTAAAGTGTAAATTTGAATTTCTCATCTTTCTTGCATCTGTTTTGATTCTGCGTTATTATGATAGAGGCAGGGTAAAGAATCAGCTTCTTTAATGATAAGAGCACATTTGTTGGTCCCATAAAGTAATGTAAATGTAAAGTAATGACCTTTAAGACCTTTGCACAAAAGTTAAAGAATGGCCAAAAGTCTCCAAGCCAGGATCTGTGAGCCTCCTGACTGGTGCTCTGTGATCTGTTAGCACTTTGTAACTTTAAACATTTGCAGTTTAGACCATGGTTTGCCGATAGTTTGGGATAATATCTAAGCATATGTATTTTGCCAAAATTTAAAAGTAAACCATATAAAAAAAAGGTAACTAAACTAAACTTTTAAAAAAACTTAATCCAAAAGATATACCTGGATAAAATAAAAATGTGGGATATCTCTCCCCTACTTTTGGAAGAACATTGAAAAAAATTCAAATAATGGTTTGTGTGAAGGCAGAAGATGCTGCTATTAAATGTCCTCTAGATTTAGGGTCTTCCATGGGGTATGTCCTTATTGTTAGCCCGTTTCCTTCCTTTACATACCTAAAATAAAAACTTTGCCAATTCAGAGTAATAAAATAGCTGCCGAATAAAGTCTAAGATTAAAGCGAAGAAGAAGGTGACAGCATCAGTACAGGATACAAGATCTTCTTATCATAGGAATAGGCCAGGTCATTATTAGAGTTACTCCTACCTAAGGCCAACTACCTTGCAGCTACTTATACAGTGGCAGCTTGTCAGTGCATGTTGTCTTTCGCACTGTTCTTTAGAGACGGTGAATAAAATGTCTGGGATACTATCACTGCAAGCATGTGAGCGGTGTGGTATCCTTTTTCTGATGTCACTGGGCCCCTTCCCTCCCCTTGTCTGATGTAATTTCTATTTCTTTAATTTCAGTTCTGTTACAAATTCTTTAGTTACTACTATTTCCTTTCCTTTTCTTTTATGTTCACTCTTTTATCTTTTTACTTGTGTTTGCTCTGTATCTCACACTCCTCTCTAGCACATAGAACTGTTGGCTCCAACCTCCTCCACTAAAAGCCACTCGGGAACGGTAGTGCAAAACAAGCAGAGAAGGAAATACAAATCATCCCAGGACAGAGATTCGCAACTCGAAGATATTCCTGCCTCTGATCCTCCTGGATTGCCCTCAGGCCATATTCATCTGATTTTCTCAATTTGACGTGTGTAATATGAAGAAAGTGCCCATCTTAAAATATAAACCATTCTCAGACTCTGGTGTAGTGCAGACTGTGGAAAAGCTGCAGATGCTATGGGATTAATGGAAAACCCAGAGGGAGATCTGGGCAGTTCCACTTTGCCCACAGGAGACTGTAGGCTGGCTACAGACTGCAGGCTGGAATCTGTAGCCTTTTATAGTAGGCTACACTGTATCTATAAGACTTGCCAGTTTAGAAAAATCATATCGCTTTTGCATGATTAACGTACTGCACACTCTTTTAAACATAAAAGTAAACCCTTGTTTCTCAGGCCATCCCTAGCTGGATCAGGAGGATGACCTGTTAGTTTTTAAGTTGGCATGAAGATTTATACACTCTCCTTTGTATAAAACGTTTTAAAAAGATGATTAAATTACCTACGGATTTGAGAAACACACAGACAGTAAACAGGGCTAAAGCATGATGGTAGGCTCTATTGTACAGAGGTTTCAAACCTCTTTTTTGTGTATGTTGCCCTATGTCCAATAGATGCACATGTATGTTTTCTCTGTATGTTGGGATGTAAATGGACATCTTGACACCTGATGAATGGAAATGGTCAATTCTTTGTCAGTGCTACCATACCGGGAGAATATCTGTTGAAAGCAAAATATATACGGATGGAAGGAAACAGACCTGTTTAAAAAATATTCTACTAACTGAACATGTGTTCTCCAGGTTCCCTTTCCTACATCTTGGTTTCACTGTCTATTGGCTTTTCATTCTCATTCTCCTGGGGGATCAGCTGGTAGGGTTTCTTCATCTCATTCTCCTCAATGACAGAGTTGCCCATCTCAGGATCCCTGCTCTTCAGCTCATGCCTAGACAAGTGCTCAACAATTCCTGCTCCCAGTGAGTCTCCCAGCACATTGGTGGTTGTGCGAAGACGATCCCTGCGGAAAATAGCATGTAATGTTACTCATTTATACAAACAAAGCCACTGAATTGGAAAACTTCAGTAAATCTGGTCCTGTGTGTACTAAGCCAACTAATTATTCAATAACTCTGTTGATTTATCAGCCATTTAAAAGATAATTTTCTGAAAAAGAACCCTTAAATGATTAGATCTTAGAAGGATATATGATAAAGCTAAAAAATGTGTTATCTTTCTAAATATTTTTATTTATTTATTTCATATCATTTTTATATCATCTTTCTACAAGTCAAGACGGTTCACAGAGAACAATGTGAGTATAACATTAGAGTGAAGTTATGCACAGTACATTTTAACATTTTACATTAAACTAGATGCAGGATTTTGGGAAACAGTGAGGTGGAGAATTAAAATGGTGCCATAAACTATATCTAATTACATGAGTTTAAGAGTTTGGAGTTTGTCTAGTGATGAGGTATTCCTAGTGAGGGTCAGCTCCATAGTGTTCAAGGAAAAGCTGAGTTTTCAGCCTCTTGCGAAAAAAAAAATCTCCCATGGATTTGGAGGATCTTATCTCAATAAGAACTAAGGGGTATGTTTACTAAATGGCGGTAAAGGAACAAGTGTGCCATTAGCACGCACTAACTGTGCACGTGCACACTTAGCGCGTGCAAAAAGCTACTTTAGCACGTGCTAATGGTACCAGCCACTGTAGCACGCACTAATAGTACCTGTGGGTGGAGAGAAGGCTTGCATGGGGCAGAGAGTGGGGAGTCAATGGGCGGAGAGAGGACGGAAACAAGGCTTGCTCCCTTAACGCAGGCACCTTAATGGCAGGAACCCTAACGCAATTCAAAATCTGGAGGAAAGGGTGTTTTTTGAGGAGAGAGAGCCTATTTTACGTCTGCAATGTGATGCACAGATAGGGGAGCCCAAGTAAGTGATAGTAGTGCTCCATTAGCAGCAATAGCATAGTGCCTAAGCATGAAAGGGCACCATGTTGATGGTGCAGATGGGAGCAAAGAAGGTGGCACATGAGTCATGCAGTGGGGGCCGCTGGTGCACAGGAGGGACCAGGCAGATGCCTAGATGGCACATAGGAACATAAGACTACAAAATATGTCACACTGTGTTAGACCAACATCAATCATTCCCAGTATCCTGTGTCCAACAGTGCACAAGCTAGGTCACAAGTACCTAGCAGTTTCCCCAAAAGACACACAGGATCCCCAATAACTATAATGGGGCAAGCAATGCATAGCTCGGGTCCTCTGTAGCAATGGTTTATGGACTGTTACCCAGGAACCTGTCCAAACTTTTTCAAACCCAGCTACAATGACAGCTTTTACCACATCCTCCAGTAATGGACTGAAGGGTCTGATTACGCACTGATTGAAAGGATATTTTCATCTAGAAGACCCAAATGGGTTACACTGTAGCAGCATTGCAGGTCCCCTAGTCTATCCACAATCTGATGGTAAAAAAAAGCAACCTACGTTTACCTGTTCCACTCCGGTCAATAATCTGTAGACCTCTATCATATCCCCCCTCAGCTGTCTCTACCCCAGGTTGATGAGCCCCAACCTTTTTAGCATCTCCACAAAGGGGTGTTCTGCCATCCGCAGAAACATCTGTGATGTTCGTCATGATCCCAAAGTGACAGTGGCAGCAAACAGTCCTGCTACTGCTGCGGAAAGGCAATGTGCCACATGGGGTGGTCCAAGGGTCCTGGCACCCCAGGCAGAGATCCAGGCTGCCCCCCCCTGCTGCTGCAGAACCCAGCGGTGGGGGAAGAGGCCGATTGTGCCAGATGCTGTAGCCCTCCTGGTAGCTGGAAAATGCAGGTGCCTGGGGAAATACCACAGCAGTGGTTGCCATCCCCACCATGAGATGTATCAGTGGTAGGTGGTGATAGGACCCTTGCATGCGCAGCTGATGGGGGTGGCTGCATGGTCATCCATTTGTGCCCCTGCCCCCCATCCGGCCCTTAAAATGCTGGGACTGCAACCACCACCACTGAGAATGCATGGGCATGTCTGCATGGTGGGGTGTTGGTGGTGGCATGGGAAGCCTTGTCCTGGTCGTGTGCACCATACACATTGCAGCATGTGCCAAAGGCCAGCTAAAGGGAAGCATGTCAGCAACAGGAGCTGCTATTCCCGTGGTGCAGCACACACAGTTGGTGTGTATATGTTTAGAGGGTCACAGGTTCAGGTCCCAGCTGGGGTTTCTGTACTGCATCTTCCTGTGGACAAGGTTTAGCTAACAGTGTAAGAACAGCTCCAGCATGTGCAACCCCCAAGGAGATGGCCAGCAAGGATGGAAACACCCACCAGCAGCACTGCCAGGCTCCACTATCCACAGCTGGTTGGAAGCCAAGGCATGGTAATAGCGTCTGCAAACAGAGCTCACGCTATCAGTCCTTGAGCTGACATTGAGACAGGAGTGTCAAGCAGGAATGCCAACCATCTCCACTTTTGCACAGTGAGCCAATGAGAGTGTATGGGTGTGTGTGTGTATGACGCCCCTTTGTCCTGTGGCTTTCTGCACTGCACTTTGGCTCACATTGTCTGAGTTTTTCCGAGCCTGCATGGAAAATGTGAATAAGGCGATGCAGAGCATTGTGGGTATCAACTGAAATAGCATCGATTGGCCTTGATGTGTTTGCCACAATGGTAGGGTCACTGGCTGAGATGCCATTGTACCCACTGCCATGTGCATTGCCATGTCATGCTGAGGTGGCATTATTACTATGACCAAAAAGTGACCATGGCATGGCTATGTATCCACATAGAGCTATTATACTGTCTGGCTCCAGTGATGTGGATGCATTCTCTCTATAGAGATGCCAGTGCTGAGTATCCCAAGGCAGAGTGCTTGTGGTTACACTATGCACATGCTGTGCATGCTGACCTGCAGACCAACAGGAGTTGGTTTGTTTGGCTGACACAACCCAGTGAAGGGCAGCAGGGGCAGTCTTACTGCCTTTGCTGTAGTCAACTGTTAGTCCACAATGGTTGGGACAACAGTGGTTCATGGCCTACTCAATAGGGTTCTGGCAGGACAGTAGCCACACACCAGCCTATACACTCCCACTGCAGTGGTGTCCATTGCAGCAGCATATTGACACTGGCCACTAACCTGTACTGTTATCAGAGGGTTAGTATCCAACATAAGTAGAACACAGGGCTGAGCTGTTGCTGTCACTGTTGCTTACAACATGCAAGAAACCAGGAGAAATAGCATAACACGCTAGCAGGGATGCACAGCCAGCAGAGACCATCTCTAACAGTGCAGGTTTAGTGGAACAGGTGCTGGGCACCCCTCCTCACCCTCAGGGTGACATCTGAAACTGCTTTGCAGCACGGCTTGCTGTGATGTGCATGTAGCACACACAACCAGTGCATATTACTGAGCTGATATGCAGTATCAGTGCATTCTCCATTGGTTCTTCAGCTGCAGACTGCCGTTTTGCATGTGCAGTGCCTCATGGGTAGTGGAGGGCCCAACCTATACTGGCACAGACAGCAAACAGTTTGATCAGAGATCTACCCATCTATGGAGTGCTGTATGTAGGTGTAGTCTACTGGTTGGTGCAATGTCACCATGGTCAAAGGTCCAGGGTTTGATTCCAATGTGTTCATTTTGTGCCTGAGTGCGCTTGCACAGTCCTGGTTCTGCTGTGACCTGCAGACAATTATTCTTCTACATTTCTGTGCATTATAGCCACATGTTGGTTAGCTCAACATGGCATTCCCCATCATGGACATCTGTGAGTATGGCTTTAGTGGCTCTGCCGCGGCGTATTGCAGTGGGTCAGTGATGTATATGCAGCAGATGTCTGGGTCAACTGGTATAGATGCGTTTTCTATTTTGCCATCATTGTGACCTCCCAGCTTTACGTAAAAAAGATATATTTTGTACATTCAGGCACCTAACACTCATTGCATAGCTATCTCCTGCACTGTTCTGCCATCATTACTTGCGCCACATGGGGCAAATGGGCTCAACTTGTTCCTTTCTATCATGCCACTCTGTCAGGTGTATTGTCTTGCAGTTGCTCAGGCTCAGGCACCAGTTCCACCAGCACAAATGGTGTTTCATGTACCCCATGGCACTGCTACTTTTGGATCACACACACCAAATGCTTTTAACCAGTAAGATCCCATACATCCACCCACCATACACATTGAAAACTCTCTGCTTGGAAAATCCATGGCACAGCCCTGCACCCACCATTTGACTGTCAGGGAGATTCATGGTGGGGCAGCTTATTAGCAGTAAGCTGCCCCATCATGGCCCTCAGGGGTCACTTGCAGCAGTTAGCTTGTGACTGCTCCACATGCGCACTCATGGACAATCCTCCCTTTGCTGCCCACATCAGGCACATGCTGCTTCCACTTAGACACTATCCCGGCCTATGACATGCCACACACTGACAGAACATCTGGATACATGTACACACCTCACAGATACTATAATGTAGCTTCAGGTGAGTCAACTCCATCAGTTACCATTTGTGCTTGCATCCGTACCTTGTCCAATGGCTTCCCTGCCCCCTTTCAGCATTTCAGTGGCTTTTCTGCATTAAGGTGCATGCCAGACATCTTCCCGCAGCATATGCTATTACCACACGGTGTGTCCACTACCACTCCTTAATGTCCTATTACCGCAGGGTAAGTGTCCACTACCACTCTTTAATGCAGCATGTGCTATTACCACACGATAAGTGTTCACTAGCACTTGTTATTGCCAGAACACCTCTGACACGCCCAGCACACTTACCACACGGTAACCCCTTATCACTGCCGTTAACTCACAGAAAAGACTGTTCCTTTACCTTGGTTTAGTAAACATACCCCTAAGAAATCTATAACTTGATTGTTTTCAGAGCTTTATAAACATAAAGACAATTTGCTTTCTTTTTGGAGGGATAGGAGGAGATTAGGGTAATATTGCTTGTCATGGTCACCAGGAGTGTGCAGCTTGATTATATGAGAATCTTTTGGTAATTTTTTTTATTAACATGTAGAATGGTAACATGTTTTTTCAGAATATTAAGTATTGATTTAAGCACTGCTGAAGATCTTAATGTAGCGATCTTAATATTACCTATCCTGTGTAATGAAAATATTTGGTAAAGATCACATGAATAAGAATACTTATGAACCAAAGGAATTTGCAACATTTAATATTAAAATAAATACTCTTTTTCAAGAACAAAGAAATATATAATTATATTTGAAGAAAATTAAGATCAGCTATTCACCATATTATTGTAAATAAGAAATTACTATATCTGTTGAGGTTAGAGCAGGGGTTCTCAACCCTGTCCTCGGGACATACCTAGCCAGTCAGATTTTCAGGGTAACCACAATTACCGTGCATGACAGAGATTTGCATATAATAGAAACAGTGCATGCAAATCTATCTCATGCATATTCATTGTGGTTATGCTGAAAGCCTGACTGGCTAGGTATGTCCCAAGACTTGGTTGAGAACCACTGGGTTAGAGACACAAGGGTTTACAGAGGATCTATTTGGACTATCTTGTGGTTTCAAAAATAGAAATACAGACCAGATGGAAAGAGATGGTATAAGGTATAGTTGTTTCAAGAAGAGGCCATAAGGATACTGTTTTAGAAAAGACAAACAGTATTTAGAAGAGACCACCTTTAGAGCTTAGCTTTGTGGGATAGGTTAGAATTAAATGGGAGGGATGAACGCCAACAATAAGGTCCTTGAGCGATTAGTTCTCGAGTGGCCAAAGAAGAACATCAGGGCATCCATTTTGTGAAATGTGAATGAAGTCCCATTTCTATGTCACAAGGAACAACTGACTTCAAACAATGAAATATGTAGATGACCCTAAATAGACCCCTAGCTAACAACTAGCTACGCAGGAAGGAGAATAGGGAACATTATCAGATGTTGCTCATACTGTCCTGACCTGAAGGTTTTAACCTTCAAAAGCTAGTCCAAAAACGTTTTATATTAATCTAATAAAAGTATCACCTTATTTTCCTTTTTTGTGTGGTCCCTGTGTTTGTCCCTGGACTAACACAGGGACCACACTGCTTTAAATTTTGTGTTAGCATATTTCACCTTAATTTTTCATTTTCTGAGTATTGTTCTTTAGCAGTAACTTAGTATCTCAGGTTAGCAACTCTCACGGTAAATGAGTAATGCAACTTGTGATCAGCAAATAAGCTCAGTCTGGAGGTACTCCTTCCTGCAGCAAAGACTCTCCCTCCCCACACAAATCTCCACTTCTCCAAGGAGATATTACATGCTCCTCCACCAAAGACCCTCACCTCTCCAGACCTCCAATCACTTCCTTCACTCTTCTCCCATGGGCCACCATAGGCCTACTTGTACAGGTTCCTGGTGTCTAGGGAAAGAGGGCAGAATGATCCCCATTTGCTCCTGTTGGGCACTGGCACTGGGTTCAAAATGGTGCCTGTCCCCCAACAGTAGTCTCACATTACTACTGTTAGGGGTCAAGCTGTCATATAAGGGCCTTATATTGCAGCTTGACCCCACTAGGGGTCCAGTGTTCAGTTCTAGGAATAATGCAGCTTGTGCTGTTCAACACAAGCTGCATTATTCAATTTGCCTAAGAATGAGGTCTGTTACATGCATTTAGATGCTTGTCCATCTCATTATTAAGTTAAGCATGCGTTACGGTAAAATAACACATGATTTTGCACTTTAATTTAATTTAATTTAATAATATCACATATAATCCACTTTTACTACCATATGACTTACAAATTGGAAAACAGATATATCATCATATTCATTCACTTAAAACATATCATAAACATACATACATTGTAAAATCTTCTAAAATACTTCCCAAGTTGATAGCCCAAACCAAATATCATTCCTTAAATTCTATAAAATATTTCTCGAATAACCAGATCTTCAATTTTCTGCAGAACTGCAAATAATCAATCACCTAGGTGTGGTCACAGAAAAACATTTCTCCTTTACCCTCATTTGAGAAAAGGTATGAGCAGACGGTAATTGCAGTACACAATGCAAAGAAGATTGTAGTGTCCTTGTGCATGAGTATTAACAAAAATCGTGCACTATTTCCTTAACACATTAGTAATTACCCCCCAGAACCTAGCATTAGCATTGTCCCTGATATATATTTTGGGATAATTTTATAAGAGCTGCATATTTTAAGTGATAAAGTATGTTCCTACATTGATTGTATTTTAGTCATGTGTACTTTGCTGGTGGATGTGCAAATGAGAAGACTTTGAGCAGAGCCTGGATGGAGTGCGCATGTATTATATTATAAACTACTATAATTTACGCATGTATATGAAAACTATTTTTGCGAACATTTACACGAGGCCTAGGGTAGGTGTAAATGTTCGCGCCTGCAATGTAGGTCTGCGTTATGACACTTATACTAGTATTTTATAAATAAAAGTAGCCACCTACTTTTCTGTATAAGATAGCGCCTATGTAAGCACCTTCCCATGGCACCTTGTTATAAAAATACCCTCTACATGTGGACTAATCTCATGTCAATGTATTTTGCAATTCAGTTTTAAGTTTAAGCAAAAAATACTTACAAAAACCAATCAACTGCAATGATAAGAGTGATATCGTCTGTGGGCAGCCCAACAGATGTTAGCACAATGACCATAGTGACCAACCCAGCTTGAGGAATTCCTGCAGCTCCAATGCTGGCAGCAGTTGCAGTGATACTGTCAAGAGAAAGAGAAAGAACAGCTACAAATTTTATATATAACCTATGGGGGGCATTCTGTCCCATTATTCGTCCTCCTGCTGTTCTCGTCTACAACCTCTCCATACGAAAAGTGGGTTTGAATGGGCAGGTCCAGACGGGGGCAGGATGGTGTGTTCCAGATGCAAAGTGAGGGTGTGACATGAGCGACTCTTGTCCCTGTACATACAGGGCCAATTCCGAGGTCGGCCCTGTACGTCCAGGGCCTTCAGGATAGACGGGGGACTTATTCCACCACTTTCACTTTAAAAAAATCACAACATTAACATTTACAAAAAACTTGCACAGAAGACCCCTTGTTAATAAATGTCTCCAAACACTTATCTGGACACAAATCCAAAAGGTCCTTCAATCTACTTCTGTTTGCCTTACAAAGATCTTTATTTCACTAACCGCTGCGTTAGGGGCTTTCTTCTCTGCTCACATTGTTGTTGATATTCAGTGTCTGACTTATGCTCCATACCTTCTTTATACTCACTTCAGATTAGCCAGTCCTCAATCCATTTTTGTCATCCTTCAAACCTTTCAATGCAGCCATATCCAATCACGTTGTCTCTATAGACTTGCATAAAGTAGGGGAAGAAACCTGAGAGATGCCCTTTCTTCAGCAGTGGTACGATTGGAACAGGTAATGGCTCAACAAATTAAGGGTCAGTTTAAATGTGGCCAATGTCCAATATGCACTATTATAGAAGCAGGGAGAGTTTTTCTTTCTAGGAGTGGGGCAAATTGCAAAGTCACGTTTTGCTACGTTCTGCAATTCTATCGCTGTGGTATATGCTGTGAGATGCCTTTGCCAGAAGGTGTACATGGGTAAGATCATGAGTCAGTTTCGAATACGGATGGCAGAATATAAATATTACTTGTTTGAGCAAAAAGAAAAAGCTCCTATGATGCAGCATTATGTGGCATATGGGCATAGTTTTGATGATTTATGGTGCATGGTCATAGATCATGTTCAAGAGAATGACCACAGAGGAAATCATGGTAAAACCTTACTGCAGTTAGAACAGTGATGGTTATGATTATGGTTATGGTTAGGTTTGACCCCCCCCTCCCCCCAAGATGGGTGTTTGAGAGTGTGCTGAATAATATAGAATCAATAGTAAATGTCACTGTATGCTGCTGAAGAAGTGGCTGTTGGGGAGGTCAGATGAAGGACAACATTAAAAGAGCAGCCTGCAGTAACAGCCACTGGGCTAGCAGAGCTGAAAAGTAGACATTTAGGGTGGAATATGCAAATCACTGTCCTGAAGTACCAAGGGTAATATTTACTCACATTTATATCTAATATTAAGATTTAACTTTAGAGCTATAGGGAATAAAGTAAGGGAATAAAGTGCACACACACTGGACAGAGGGTGGAGAAGCAAATTCTGGGACCAGTGGAATCTGCTCACCCTAAGAGAAATGGCATCACTTGGCACTGGGACCTGCAGTCTTGTGCTGAAAAGAGCTTGGAGAACAGTTACCTAGGATTAGGGGTGTCAGGCCTCTTTATCTAAAAGAGCTTAACCCTCATCTGAGAGGGGAGTAGGGAGCTCCCCCCCCCTACTCTGTAGGCCCTCCTTCTGAAGATTGTGCTAGAAAATCTCCTGGGAGCCTAGGCAGGTTTGGAGTGAAGATACCAGAAGAAAGACCCCTAAAGACCCATTCAGGGGTAGGAGTGAAGATGGGGGCAGATGGTTTCCTCCCAACTCAGGGATTAGAGATGGCAGCAGAGAGACTCTGGAGAGTCAAAACCAGGCTTGGGAGTCCAGCAGCAGATCAGCTCCAGGAGGAGCTGCGGTGGCAGACTCAGCTTCAGAGAGAGCTGCAATGGCAGAATCAGCTCCAGGGGGAGAGCTGTGGTAGCAGAATCAGCTCCAGGGAGAGCTGCAGTAGAGAATCAGCTCCATAGAGAGCAGTGGCAGCAGAATCAGCTCCAGAGAAAGCTGTGGTGGCAAAAAGTCCATTCTGGACTAGGAGCCACAAGACCCAGGGGAGTCCAGCAGCAGATCAGCTCAAGGGAGAGCTGCAACAGTTGCTCCTGATTGGACAGGAGTGCAAAACCCTCTCTGGATTGGAGGAGAGCATGGAGGAGGAGGAGCCAAGGCTACAGCCTCAGCAAATTGGACAGAACTACAAAACCTCTCCTTTCACAAGCAGCCACTGATCCAGAGCTCTAGCAGTGGGTGAGACTTGGGGCTGGTGGGCAAAGGGAAAGGAAGGGGAGTTAGGAGACAGATTATTAAGGTTAAATCCATAATATTTAAAGGTTTACTTAAGTCATTACGCATAATGTTATAGTTGGTTGTTTGAACTGCCTTATCTCTTATCCTGTTCTGCTATTTTACCTTACCTGCTTGAACCAGTTATCATAATATGGGTTGTACATAAACTGCATTATTTTATCACATAGTAACATAGTATATGATGGCAGACAAAGACCAGTATGGTCCATCTAGTCTGCCCTGCCAGGCGGTAAGAGTAGCTGCCCCTGCCACTCCGTGCAGGTCGCCCTTCCCCATGCCTTTGTTTAGCGGTGTACCCACCGCTCCGTGTAGGTCACCCCTGTTTGTTGAGATATAAGAGAGTTATGATTATTTTGATTTTATCCTGTTGCTAAAAAGGGATCCACTGTATCTGTCCCAAGCCACTTTGAATTCCGTCACTTTATTTGCCCCCACCACTTCCATCGGAAGGGCATTCCAAGCATCTACCACCCTCTCAGTGAAAATGTATTTCCTGACGTTGACTTTCAGTTTACCCTCTTGCAGCTTCATGTTATGACCTCTAGTTTTACAGCTTCCCCATCTTTGGAAGACGTTTGTTTGTTCGTTAATACTCTTTAAGTATTTAAAGGTCTGAATCATATCTCCCGTCTCTTCTCTCCTCCAGAGTGTACATATTTAGGTCTTCAAGTCTCTTCTCATATGTCTTCTGACGCAGACTCCAAATCATTTTGGTCGCCTTCCTCTGAACCATTTCCAGTCTTTTTATATCCTTTGCGAGATACGGTCTCCAAAACTGAACACAATATTCCAAGTGAGGCCTCACCAGCGACTTGTACAGTGGCATTAGTACCTCTTCCTTTCTTCTGGTAATTCCTCTCTATATGCAACCCAGCATCCTTCTGGCTTTTGCCACTGCCTTGTTTATTTATTTATTTTAGCTGTATTTATATCCCGCTTTTCACCGGGTCAAAGCGGTCAATTGGGAGATACATTTAACACGAGGGGATATGACACACATACGCTAATACGTATAGGGAACATGGGCAATGGAGGGTTAAGTGGCTTGCCCAAGACCACAAGGAGTGCCTATAGGAATAGAAATCCCAGTCCCTCCGGCCTGAGATTGCTCTCCCCAGGTGGGACTTGAACCCCCGGCCCTCCGGCCTGAAGTACCTTGTCCTAACCACTAGGCCACTCCTCCCTTGTCACACTGTTTCGCCACCTTGAGATACTCTGAAACAATCACTCCGAGGTCCTTCTCCTGGTCCGTGCACACCAACCTCTCGCCCCCTATTGCATACAATTCCCTTGGGTTTCTGCTTCCCAAGTGCATGACACTGCACTTCTTCACATTAAATCTTAACTGCCAAGCATTAGACCATTCTTCCAGCTTTTGTAGATCTTTCCTCATGTTATCCACTCCCTCTGAGGAGTCCACTCTGTTGCAAATTTTCGTGTCATCTGCAAAAAGACGGACTTTTCCATTCAGTCCTTCAGCAATATCACTCACAAATACATTGAACAGTACCGATCCCAGGACTGAACCCTGGGGCACACCGCTTATCACCTTCCTTTCATATGAGTGAGTTCCGTTTACCATCACCTTCTGTCATCTGTCAGACAACCAATTTCTGATCCAGTTCATCACCTTGGGACCCATCCCCAAGTTGTTGAATTTATTGATAAGCCTGTTGGTTAGGAGAAAGTCCAGTATTCGCTCTTTCAGGAGCGCTATCTCCATTGATGAGTATTAAATCCAGCATAGAGCTTTTCCTGATCGGTTCCATCATCATTTGTCTAAGTAATGCATCTTGGAGGCATCCACAATTTTTTTTTAACTTCCTTCGAGTTTTGCAGAAGGAGTACTCCAATCCACATCGGGTAGATTAAATCACCTAATATGATCACTTCCCCTTTCATGGCTATATTTGCAATATGAATAATCAATGCGGCGCTATCCATTTCTTCGGTTTGAGTTGGAGGCCTGTAGACCACACTAGTATGGATGACAGTGCCATCTCCTCTATCCAACACAATCCACAGCGCCTCTTCATTTCCCCATGTCCCCTGTATTTCAGCAGCTTTAATATTGCTTTTGAAATACAGGGCTCCTCCTCCTCCTTTTCTACCCTCTCTATTTCTTCTAAATAGATTATAGCCAGCTATGGCTATATGCCATTCATGTGAGTTGTTAAACCATGTTTCTGTAATGGCCACAATGTCCAAGTCCATTTCCACCATTAGGGCTTCCAGGTCAGGGATCTTGTTGGCTAGATTTTGAGCATTTGTGCTCATTGCTTTCCAGCATTTGTTGACTGGCTTGCCTGTATTTTGCATGGATTTTGTTTTACATGCCACTTGCCACTTGGTGTTGATGTGTGGGTTAATACTGTGGCTGTTTACAATGTTATTATGTTTTTGCTGGGAGTGACATCCTGAACATGTTCTTTTCCATCTGTCACCCCCTTTCCTTAGTTTAAATGCCTGTCCACATAATGCCTGAATTTTGCACTTAGGATCCTTTTCCCTGCAGCAGAAAGATGTAGCAAATCAACACAGTATAGCCTCTTGTTGTTCCATCTATTTCCCCATTTGCCTATATATCTAAATCCTTCTTGTTTGCATCAGGTTTGGAGTCATGTATTTGTATTACTAATTAAAAATTTATTTGGGGAGAGACTTCCGGTGGCAATGAGCTGGTAGGGTGTGGGTTGACCAGCTCCGGGGGATACCCCAATCTACTGCTATAAAACCCCTTTAAGCTGTGCTCTAAGCTCTCCGGAGGTTTTGCTACTGCCTGAGGAGACTGAGTGGGAGAGGAATCTTAATTCCGGGCTCTTTGGCGCAGCTGTATGGCCTCAAAAGTCACCCGCAAGGAGAAAGGACGGCTGCCGGAGGGTAAGATGGCGGAGGACGCACCGGCAAGCCCTGTAGCAGGCCAAACACAAGCTATGGTGGCTGAAGTAAGCGCGGCAGTGGTGACTGCGCTGGATGACCGGTTCCGCTCCCTGGCTGAGCAAATTTCCCAGGTTAACCAAAGTATTGGTGACTTCACGGGGCGCATGGAACAGGTGGAGGCCCGGGTCTCGGATGTTGAGGACTCCCATCGCACTTTGCAAGAGCAGGTGACGGCTTTGGAAAGTCTGGTGCAGCAACAGCATGACAAGATAGACGACCTTGAAAATCGGGGTCGACGAAAGAACTTACGTTTTGTTGGCATCCCTGAAAGTGTGGGGGATCGTATGCTGGCTGGGCATCTGGAATCTTGGATTACCCAGACTTTCCCGGACACTGTTGCAGGCCCGATAAAGTTAGAGAGGGTGCATAGACTGGGCCTGAGGAGGGACGGAGCCCGTCGACCACGTGCAGTCATTGCACGATTCCTGGAGTTTAGGCAGAAGGAGGACGTTTTGAGAGCAGCCCGCAATCGGAGGAGGCAGCCTGATAGTGGAGATCAGATCTTGGTGTTCCAAGACTACTCCGTCCTTGTGAGCCAGCAGCGGAGGGCCTTTTCTGCTGTCTGCGGCCAATTAGCAAATCGGGATGTGAGATTTGCATTGCTCTACCCTGCGAAATTACGAGTGGAGCACCAGGAAGGTGTGAAATTTCTGGCTACACCGGAGGAAGCCTGGAACTTTTTGGAGCAACTTGGTGGAGGTTCAACTCCATGAAGACGGATAGTTCTTGGATGCTGGGGTGAAGCTGTGGACTGCCTGCAGGCAGATGGAGTGGGTGGAGGGTGAAGGCATGGGGCTGCCTACCACATACTCATTGTTCCATAATGGATAATCTGCTATTTTATCAGTGTGTGTTACTATGAAGATGGGTGGTGTCGGTGGTCTGCCCTTTTGCCTTTATCTCCTTTATTTCTTTCTCTTTTCTTTTCTTCTTTCCTCACTGTTTGGATGATTGAGCAGTGTGTTATATTTTATGCGGGCTGGCGGGTGGGGGAGGGAGGGAGTGTGCCCATGGCTGGATTATCCTTTTTTTCTTTTATAGCACTCTCCTGCGGCGCGGCCTGACGCATTTGGCTTTGTTATCCCTCATGGGGAAGTTGCTCTGGTGGCTGTTGCCGTCAAGGCCGAGTGCTAGCTCCCCCTGCTCCCGGTGCGCGAACGCCATGTGGCAGGATTCACTGACTATCTGCTTCCTGGTTGGGAACGCCGGCCATATCGGGCTGGAGTGACAGTGGACATCCTACTCTTGCCTGGGCTGGACTTTCCTGGCAGAGCAGGCTGACAGCCGCTGCCGTCCTTGCTGTTTTTTGAAGTTTTACAAAGTTCATGCAGTTCTTGCTGTGGGTTTTGTTATAATGTTATTTGTGGTATTGGGGCAGTTCTGCAAAATGTTCTACTGTGGGATACTGTTGCAGAAGCAGGGGGGGAGGTGAGCGTTGTATACATTGTGGGGGGTGGTGTGTTAGGGGTATTTAGTTAGCTGCGAGGGGTGACACTGAATGCCATTGGAATGGGGTCCCGGGTGGAAGGGGGCCGGGTGGTGTTTTGGAAGGAGATGTGGAGGGCTGGGGTAGGTCGAGGGAGGGGCAGGGGAAGTGAAGTGGCTCGTACGGGGGGGGACGGGGACGGGGGGGAGGGAGGTCAGGGGTGGGTGGATGGGGAGGGTTGGGACTTAGTGGAGGTGGAATCGCTGCTGCTTGGTTTTTGGCATTGGCGGTGGAGGTGGGTGGATGTAGGTGTGGTGGGAGCCCTAGGCTGGGGTGGCTGCTGCCTCAATGCAGAAGATTTTTTCATGCTTAGATTGCGAGGGTGGCCCTTTGAGAATGGGTAAGCACTTGAAATTGGCCTCTTGGAATGTATGTGGTTCCCCTATAAAGAGATATAGAGTGCTGCAACAGTTGCGATTAAAACGGGTTGATATAGCCATGTTACAGGAAACACATCAGTCCTCTGAGGAGCATGATAAGTTGTGTAAGGGGTGGGTTGGCAAGGTGTATGGGCCGCGGCTGTTGGGAAAAAGAGGGGAGTGGCCATCCTTCTCGCGAAGCAAGTGGGGTGGGTGGAGGAGAAAGTGGAGGTTGACCCTGAGGGCCGCTATGTTTTCATTTGGGGGACTCTAGCTGGACTGCGGGTGGTGTTGGGGTCGGTGTACGTGCCTAATGGCTATGAAGCTCGCTTCTATAAGCAAGTGTCTCGGGTGGTGTCTGCTTTGGGGAGCTATCACCTGGTGTTAGGCGGTGACTTTAACTCAGTCATGGATGAAGAAATGGATCGCTCTGCGGCGTCTGGGTCCTGGGACCAGCGAAGTGCTCGGTGCATTCGGGGATTGTGTGAGGGGTATGACCTTTTGGACGTGTGGCGGGTCTTGCATCCTGGTGTGCGCGAGTACACTAATATGTCCAGGGCACATGGGACGTGGTCGAGACTTGACTATTTCCTTCTCTCTGCTGATTTGTTTCGGTTGGTGGACCGAGTGGATATTGGACCGCCGGTTCTATCGGTTCATGCCATGGTGATCCTGGGAATTCAGCACCTTGAGCAAGGACGGGGGTGGAGTTGGCGATACCCCTTAGATCTTGGGGGCGATGCAGGTTTTGTGCAATTCCTGCGGGGAAATTGGGAGGAATACACTAAGCATAACGCCCAGCATAGGGATAACCCGGTCCTCTTTTGGGAGGCGGGGAAGGCCGTGCTGCGCGGTGAGATTATTAGTTATCACAGTCGAAGGCGGAAAACCATCAACAGTCGGATCTTGCAGTTAGAAAAGGAGCTGGCTAAGGCACGCAGTTGGCATGCCCGCTGCCAGAGTAGGGAGGCTAAGGCGCAGTTGAAGGAATTACAAATTGAGTTGGAGGCTGTGCTCTGTCATAGGACAAGGAAATCCTTGTTGTATTATAGATACCAGCTATATCGGCATGGAAATCGGGCAGGTAAACTATTAGCTTCGTTGGTGCGGGCTGATGGGGGACCCCGGCAGGTGAGGGCGATACGACATGCGGATGGTACTTTGCGGACTAGGTTCGGAGGAGATTGAGCAGGTGTTCTGTGAATATTATCAAACTTTGTATGCTCGGGAAGGTCTTGGTTCGGGAGGAAGAGGGGAGGAGTTTTTGTGGGCCAGCAATTTACCAAGATTGGCAGAAGATCAGTTGGCGGTGCTGAACGCGCCCATTTCCATTCAGGAGATGCAGTTGGCGATCAGGGGTTTAAAGAGGGGACGGGCGCCCGGCTTAGATGGCTATAGGGGAGAATTTTACAAAGTTTTGGAAGATAAGGTGGCGATTCCTCTCTCTGAGTATTATGAGGACTTGATTCGTCGGGGCTTGTTTCCTTATGAGGCGAATAAGGCTCTTGTTACCGTCTTGCCTAAGCCGGGTAGGGACCCACTCTTGCCGAGTTCCTACCGGCCCATTTCCTTGTTGAATGTAGATATTAAAATCCTAGCTAAGATCTTGGCAGAGAGGCTGGCGGGCTTCCTGCCGAGTTTAATACGGACTGACCAGGTCGGCTTTGTAAGAGGTAGACATGCGGCTTATAGCTTGCAGCGGGTGCTGGCCTCTATGTGTGCCAGTCGGAAGGATAAAAAGCGATCAATGTTAATAAGTTTTGATGCCGAGAAAGCTTTTGATAGGGTGGATTGGGGCTTCATGTACCAGGTGCTTGACGCGGTGGGGATCACAGGCTTTTTTGTTGCAGCGGTGCGGTTGTTTTATGCTGATCCTAGAGGAGCGATTTTGGTTAATGGATGTATGTCACCAGAATTTCGGATTCAGAAAGGTACTCGGCAGGGATGCCCCCTTTCGCCTCTTTTATTTGTCTTGATGCTGGAACCCTTACTGTGTCATATTAGGTCTTCTATGGCCTTTCGGGGGATTTCGGTGGGCAAGGCCGAATTTCGGGTTGCAGCCTTTGCCGATGATCTACTGATGCATGTCGAGAATCCGGAGGAAGGGTTACCCGCTTTGCTACAGTTGTTTCGCAGTTATGGTGAGCTCTCCGGGTTTCGCTTAAACTTGGATAAATCCGAGGCGCTACCGCTCGATACCGCTATCTCTCAGGGCTGGTCGGGTCCTTTTCCTCTAAAATGGGCAGGCGATCGGTTCAAGTATTTGGGTATCTACTTGCCTAGAGATCTGCGGGATCTTTACCGAATCAATGTAACCTTTTTATTGCAACACTTAACTGATAAGGTCCATAAGTGGAAGGAATTGCCTTTGTCGCTGGGGGGTAGGATAGCCCTTTATAAAATGGTACTGTTTCCTAAATGGTTATACACGTTACAGACATTACCGTTGTTATTGAAAAGGACCGACCTCTTGTTAATGGAAAGACAGATTAATCTATTGTTATGGCGGGGAAGGAGGCCCAGAGTGCGTCTGGCGGTGTTGCAAAGATCGTGGGATGCGGGAGGTATGGGGCTCCTTGATCTTAGGCAATATAACCGGGCGTGTATTCTGCGGCATGTTAGGGACTGGATATGGGGGATGGGGGACTATACTCCTCTTGAGATGATTGGAGCTCTCGCTGCCCCGCTGCATGTTCGCTATGTTTTGCATATGCGACGGGCGACAGGCCTGGACCAAATGGTGTGGACTGTGTTGCTTTGCCCGGTGGTGCGAGTCTGGCGGTATTTGTGTGGCAAGCTGGGGCTCTCGGCCTTTTGTTCCCCCTATCTTCCAGTTAGGGGAAATAAAGACTTTCTACCGGGCCTCACGGAAGCCAGCTATGTGAGATGGGAAGAGATGGGAATCTGCACTCTTGAGCGGCTTTTGGCCGGTGATGGCACCCTTGAGCCTTTGGTTCGCTTAAGTGTCCAATATCGCTGGACGAGTAAGGACGTGTTTCCTTATGCTCAGATTCGGAGTTATATTGGCAAGCTGCCAGTGGCTTCTTTACATGGAGACATTTGTTCTCGGCTGGAAGAACTTTTGATGGGGGGAGAATTGGCGAGGAAGGTTTCCATCTTACATCAGGCGTTGTTGAGCCTTGAGACCCACGGGACTGAGGAGGCTTTAGCGGAGGCATGGACACGCGATCTGGGCGAGTCAGTGGTAGGCGAAGGAGTTGTGCAAGCCCTGGCGCAGATTCCTAAGGTATCTGTCTCGGTAGACCACCGGGATATGCAATACCGGTTGATCCGTCGCTTATATTTCGCGCCCAATAGGGCTTGGCGGGCGGGGGTGGCGTCCACGAGTGGATGCCCGCGATGTGGATGTGTGGATGCAACGCTTGGACATATGTTTTGGCACTGCCCTTTGGTGAAGCTTTTTTGGAGTAAAGTTGTTGGGTATTTAGACAATTGTTTGGGTACGCCGTTGGTACTGCAACACTTGAATTTGGTGTTGGACATCTGGACCGGGGACGGTGGGGCCGATCTGGGGCAGATAGAATGGGCTTGAGTGCGCCGGGTGCTCGTAATAGCCCGTATGACCATTCTGCGGAGCTGGTTGGATCCTCGGGGTCCGATGTTTGGACAGTGGCGGACACGTCTGCATAGTTTGTTGTGGATGGAGAGGCTTCACGCGTGCCATCAACCCAAAAGGTGGGAGGCCTTCAGGGTGGGATGGAGCCCCCACTTGTGGAGTCTCCTGACTAGAGTTCGGACTTGGATATTGGATGGGAGGGGCGGTTAAGGTGTCAATGCTGTGCAGTGGCAGTGATCTAGGTTGATGGGTCCCTGGGGGGGGGGGCGGGGGGAATGGGGGAGGGTGGTGGGGTGGGGGTGGGGTTTGGATGCTGTTTGGGATTGAGGACTTGACGACGCGGTGCTGGGTGGGGTGCAGAACCATCATCTTGCCTGGGGTCTGGGACTCTGCTATTGCTGAGGGATTAGGGCGGGGGGGGGGGTTAGGGCTGGAGCGAAGGGAACGGCAAGTGGGTTGGGGTACCTGCTTACTTTCATTTACTTTATTTTAATTTTATTCATTTTAGTTTTTCATTTAGTTCCACTCAACGGGCTATTTTGAGTCTGGTTGGGTGACTGTGTTGTCTAGTTTCCTTTCTTAGGCTGTCCTCTGATTGTGGATGGTCGTGAGTGTTGCTGGTGGGGGGGTGTAAGGGGTGGGGGGGGTAACGGCGGTATATTGTTGTGTTTCTGGGGGGCCACATGTTCGATACTCACAGTTTGAATTGTTGTAAGACTGCTGATTAGTCTCTATTATGTGTTTCTGTTTTGATTGAAAATGAATAAAAATGATTTTCACTAAAAAATTTATTTGGATCAAGCAAGGAATATTGAACTTTTGAGCCATCCTGTGAGGAATCATGCTGAGCCATAGCCATCCTGTGAGAAATCATGCTGAGCCAGAACCATCCTGTGACTAGCCAGGAGACAGAAGCTGTGGGGAGTGACTGACCAGAATTGTTTAATAACTCAGAGAACAAACAAAAGCTGGAGAAAGACTGGTCAAATTACTGTTGAACAAAGGTGTATGGGGTTGAGAATATCTGTAGAGAAAAGCTCATGTGAAGGGTCATGTGGTCCAGCTGCAACACACTTACAGCCTATATAGAGAGAGAAAAAATCCAGAATAGGGAGAGAGTAAATATCCGCTTGGCCAGGCACATGCCAACGCGTGAAGAATCCCAGACTTTTCTCCAGCCTTCGCTGAGGCTCTCCCAGCTGATGTTAAAAATGGGCAGTTTGGTGACACATTGTTCTGTTCTTGTAAGGGACAGGAAGTTTGGAGATGCAATATCTCATAACTCTATCGGTGATATATTATTCTCTTGTAATTACTTGTTTTCTAGTTATCTGTTTTATTGTCATTGTAATATCACTAACATATTGTTCTATTGTAATGTCACTAACTTATTGTCAAGCTAATTGTCATATTAAATAGCTTATTAAATACTATGCATGAGTGGTTGATTGATCTTGAATTTAATAGAATCCTAAGCAATACAAATGGCAACAAGGATAGGATTCAATTCAAGATCAAATTGGTAAAGGACTGCAGCTGGATTCTGCAGCCAAGAAAAAGAGCTCTAAAAACAAAAAAAAAACTGTTTAGGAAAATATGTAATCTTGCGATGCAAAGATGTTTAGTTCAGTGCTTTATTGGGATGCAAAGATGTTTAGTTCAGTGCTTTAAACAAAATGACTCTATCCTGTAGATAGGCACTATATTTAAAAACTACTATTAAAGCTTTGGAATTACAGAGCTTAAAAGGAAGAGAGGAGGCATTGTGGGTTAAACTAGAAAGAGGGAAAGAGAAATCTATTTGCATTGGTGTGATATACAGACCTCCCTCACAAGAGGAAGAGGTGGACAGAGAGTTAATTGAAGACATACGCAGCATTGCTAGGAAAGGGGAAGTGCTACTGATAGGAGATTTCAATGTGCCAGATGTTGATTGGCACATTCCTGCTGAAGTATCATCTAGAAGTAAGGAGATCTTGGATTTTCTACAGGGAGAACTATTCAGGCAACTGGTAACAGACCCCACACGTGAAGGGACCATACTGGACTTGGTGCTTACCAATGGTGAAAGTGTTTCTGATGTGGTAGTGGGAGATCATTTTGCATCCAGTGATCACCAGATGGTGTGGTTCAGTATTAGGACTAGGGCTGTTAGAATCCATTCAAAGGTGAGGATCTTAGACTTTAGGAAGACTAACGTTTCCAAGATGGGCCAATACCTCAGGGAGTCGTTAGTGGGATGGGAACAGCTGGGGGATGTAGAAAAACAGTGGGCAAAACTGAAAGGGGATATTTTAAGGGCAACCAACCTTTTTGTTAAAATGGTAAATAAAGGTAAAAGGAAAAGGAGACCGCTATGGCTTTCGAAAGAAGTAGCTGAAAAAGTGAAGAAAAAGAGGGAGGCCTTCATGAAATACAAGAGATCACAGAGAGAGGAAGACAGGAATCTATATTTGGAAAAAGTTAGAGAAGCTAGCAAAGTAGTTAGGAAGGCAAAGATTCAAAAGAAGGAGGAAATAGCCAATGCAATAAAATGAGGGGATAAGACATTTTCAGATATGTTAGTGAGAAGAGGAAGGGCAAAAGCAGTATTGTCAGACTCAAGTGTGCAGGGGAGGAATATGTGGAAGCTGATCAGGACAAAGCGGAATTGCTTAACAAATATTTCTGTTCTGTGTTCACAGATGAAGTACCAGGAGCAGGACCTCAGAAAACACCCACAAACAGGAACAGAAGCGAGGGACATCTTGAACAATTTTCAGAAGATTGTGTTTGTGAGGAACTAGCTCAACTTAAAGTAGACAAAGTGATGGGACCAGATGGGATACACCCTAGAATACTGAGGGAACTTGGGGACGTTCTAGCTGCTCCACTGACTGACCTTTTCAATGCCTCATTGGAGTCGGGAGTGGTGCCAAAGGACTGGAGAGAGGCTCATGGGGTGCCTTTAAACAAAAGCAAAAGTAAGGATGGTTGAAAACTACAGGCCGGTTAGTTTAACTTCGGTGGTGAGTAAATTATTGGAAACGCTGCTGAAAGAGAAAACAGTGAGGTTTCTGGAGTTCAGCGGATTACAAGATCCGAGGCAGCATGGATTCACCAGAGGCAGGTCTTGTCAGACAAATCTGATTGATTTCTTTGACTGGGTGACCAGGGAGTTGGACCGAGAGAGAGCCCTAGATGTGGTGTATTTAGATTTCAGTAAAGCCTTTGACACTGTTCCTCACAGGCGACTTATAAACAAATTGAGCACCCTAGGGATGGACCCTAAAGTTACTGCTTGGGTTAGAAATTGGTTGGGTGGTAAGCGACAGAGAGTACAGGTAAATGGAGATCACTCTGAGGAGAAGGATGTTACCAGTGGTGTGCCCCAGGGATCTGTCCTTGTTCCGATTCTTTTTAATATCTTTGTTAGTGATATAGCGGAAGGGCTGTCGGGTAAGGTTTGACTCTTTGTGGATGATACCAAAATCTGCAATAGAGTAGACACCCAGGAAGGTGTAGATAACATGAGGAGGGATCTAGCTAAGCTTGAAGAATGGTCTATAATTTGGCAGCTGGGATTTAATGTTAAAAAATGTAAGGTCATGCATTTGGACTGCAGCAATCCAAGGGAGCAATATAATATAGGGGGTGAAGTACTTTTGTCCACTAAAGAAGAGCGGGACCTAGGCGTGGTTGTGTCTGATGATCTTAGTAGCTAAACAGGTAGAAAAGGCGATGGCAAAAGCTATAAGGATGCTTGGGTGCATACGGAGAGGAATGGCTAGCAGAAAAAAGGAGGTGATAATGCCTCTGTATAAGTCTTTGGTGCAACCTCATTTGGAGTATAGTGTGAAATTCTGGAGACCGCACCTTCAAAAGGATGTGAACAGGATGGAGTCGGTGCAGAGGGTGGCTACTAAAATGATTAGTGGTCTTCATTATAAAGCATATGAGGACAGACTTAAGGATTTTAATATGTATACCATAGAGGAAAGGCGGGATAGAGGTGATATGATTGAGATGTTTAAATACCTCTGTGGCATAAATGTTCAGGGAGAGAGCCTCTTTCAATTGAAAGCAAGTTCTGCTACGAGGGGACATGGGATGAGGGTGAAGGGAGATAGATTCAGGAGTGATATGTGGAAATATTTCTTTACGGAAAGAGTAGTGGATCAGTGGAATAGTCTCCCAGTGGAGGTGGTAGAGATGAGGACAGTAACTGAATTCAAAAATACATGGGACAAACACAGAGGATCTCTGAATGTAAAAAGGGGACTGTTGTAGTTGTCGATATGGAAGGACAGACCAGATAGGCTATGTGGTCTTTTTCTGTCATCATAGTTCTATGTTTCTATGTTTCTAGAGCTAGTATTAATTGTTGGGGAAAATCCTTATAAGATTATGAAGAAGCGAAGACTATTGCTTGTTTTTTTTCAAGGTCCCTGGTTTTCCCAAGCTGTTGTTAAGGCATGTTGCTTTTCAGAACTACCCAGGGGGAGGGTCTTCAGTATGCAGGGTGAAATTTCTCAAGAAAAACTCCTTATTCTGATCAGATAGGCTGTTATACTTAAATACTAATAGATGCCTATGCATAAAGCACTTGTAAGCTTTGATCTGTCTTATGTTTAAATCTGAACTTCTGCAATGTATGTTTTAGTCTACAGTATATACTGTTTTTTCTTTCATTACTAGCTACTCAATGATCCCTGGAGCTGAACTGACTAGAGCTGTTTACTAAAGCTGAACGATATAAACAAAAAAAAAGATAGAAAATTAAGGAAACTGCTTCTGTTTTCCTTTGACCTTCAAAGTAGGGGTTGAGAGTCCTGTCAGGACAATGGAACATCCTGAGCCAGTAGTTGCAAGATTGTAACTTGAAAATGATTAACTCCTGAGTGAATAAGAAGGTAATCCTGCTTGAGTTTTATCTCTGGTATATGTTATGTGTCTGTTCTTTGTCTTTGACTGAGTATGCTATCAAGCAAACTTAAAAGTTAAAAGGGGATTTTATATATTGTGGCAAGCACCTCATAGAGGGCATAATTATTGTTCATATATGACAGAAATGCAAAGAGCTATAACAATAGGGTTTTAATTTGCTGTTTGTGTTTAAGATAATATCAAGGTTGGCTGTCACCCTGAGTAATTTACTTAAAATGACTCATTGTTTTCAGATCAGTTTGATACCAGTCTCAGGTATTATGTATAAGATTTTAATTTAAATGTGACAAAGTACTAGCATTTTGGTTCAAAATATAAAAAGGGGAGTATTTGCATTCCAGACATCCACCAACCTTTTCATGAAAAAGTATCAGTTTCATGTCATTTGAATGCCTGTTTCCTGAACTGTAAGATTTAAGGTAATTAATTTGCATTGTTAAGCTCAGTGCTGATGACTGATGAACAGGACAGTAACACCATAGGCGTTAACTACACTGATCTTTACAGTTTTATTTGTTACAATATTAGGTTTTAGGATAAATTCACCTGTTTTTCTGTATTTGAATTTTACGTGTTGGTATCCAGAGAAAAAGTGTACTTTGTTTTGAAAGTTTTTTATTTCATTTTCAGGAGTACAGTTCCTGAGAAAACAGATATATGTTGTAGCACTGTGAGATTTAGTTTATACACTTGCACTTATGTTACCAAATACACTTGTTGTAGCAGTACATTATGTAGAGGTCCAGTACACACTCAGCAATTACAAGATGAGTAAATATTACTGTTTCTTTTGAACTTGCATTGCCCTTAAGTTTGCTGGAATTTTGGACAGAGGCTGATCTGAAATTGCTTTGTTCCCAAGCATATAGAGTACATTTATTGGAAAGATGGAACTGAGTTCCCAGAAAATATGAGAATATTTTTAAAGCTATTTACAAATAAAACAATAACATTAACTTGAGTTGATTGGATAAAACAAAATCTTGCTTGTCAGCAACGATCCAGGAGAGGTTTGGGAAAAAGAATGAGAGAGAGAGAGAGAGAGAGAGAGAGGCATAAGGTAAGGCCACAGCCTAGGAAAAGGCAATAAACGTGCTTCTTCGAGTGTGATGATCTGGGCCACCAAAATTCTGACTGCTCTAAGACTCCTCGAGGACCCACAAGGCCTGAAGAACATGAACCTTGTATATTTATGCCTCGGCAGAGACATGAATAGGCAAGGGAGAGTAGGCCAAGAAGAACCTGAGGAAGTATCGCTATGAAGCCCAACCACAAATGCATATACCTTGTACCTTCTTAGGCCTCACACCTCAAAAGGATTTCTTAGGCCTCTCACCTCAAAAGGATCTCTTTTGACACCATAATTAATGAGTAGCTTACCCAAATCCTTGTGGACACTGCAGTTACAAGATCAGTCCTCAAATGTTTTGAGTTTTCTATAGCACTCTCACTGGGAACAGTGTATACGATAGGCTCTAGTCACACCTGAGAGATATGTGGCCATCCTGTTAGAAGCCATACTTCTTCCTATTGGGATTGATGTTATAAAATGTTGCAAAATAATAGTTTTATATTGTATTTAGAAAAAGCACGTGTCCATTTAGTACTGGACCAATTAGTGGGAAAGGGACACTGTTTACTCATACTGTTATGCTTATTGAGAAGAATCTAAATTTATATTTTCTACCTACCATTTGTTGATAACAATACTAAGATTTTAACAATTGTTTGATGTTCTTAGCAGCCTTGCCAAATAAGGATACATTAGTATGGTATAAAAAACAAGAAAAGGACCTATGTATGTATGTATAGTGGAATGATGCAAGTTGTGAAAAAGTGTTGTGAGGGATGAAGTGGGATATTAAAAGGAAGGACTCTAATGGACCATAAACTGATGAAGGTAATTTAATGATGTGAAGTTATGTATCTGCCTAATGAATATGTAAACGAAAAAAAAAATGATGAGCACTTTATTCAACTATGCCGTCTCCAGAATCTTCAGTTCAGGAAGTCATCTAAGCCCCAACACATACTCAACAATTGGAAATAGACACCTGGAGACAGGCTAGGTGCACCTTGCACCCTGATGAGCTTTGGAAAACCCACACTGGCCATGTGGTACTTCCAGATCCTTTTTTGCCTCATTTTGCCTCTGTATGTCCTGGCCAGGCATGCAAGGGCAAAGGGGGATGATTTGATGACAAATTCTCACAAAATTGGTATAATTCTAAACTTGCCAAAATTGCAGAACACGTGCGTGCAACTTGTCTGATCTGTAAACATGTAAAGATCTGTCAAGGGCATAATGGAATATTTCCTACCAGCAAATGAATCTCCAGTGATAGAGAGACAAGGAGTTAATCAAACTGTGAGACAAGGTTGACACCATACGAGATAGTTACTGGTAGACCATTGAAAGTTTATAAAGCAATATTTATAGGATATGATCTTAGTAAATATGGATGAAATTAAGTTTGTCTCTGCAAAATCTAATCTAGAATATTTAGTCTTTTCATTTAATATTGGTTGCTGCTCTTCTGAATGAGGCCTGGAGCCATGTCACCAACTGCGATCCAGAGATTCCAGCAGAGGAAACTGGCCAGAATCCAGATGCAACACACCGCAGCAATGTGTGAAGGAGTCCCTACCTGGATCCATGAGTCACATTGAAAAAGGGCCAAAATATCCGCCTATGAGAATGAGAGGTTCAACTTTTGAGAGAAACCAAACTTAAACTTCAGAGAAAGGTGAAGCACACTACAAAGTCCTGAAGAACTGCTGAGAAGCAGGACCAAATTATCTGGAAATAGGAAGAGGACTATTAGACTGATTGGGGGTTTTTGTGAATGATTTTTTTCGTCTTATGTATTGTTAAGCGCTAGGAAGGCAGTCTTGCAAAATCAAGTAGCAATAGATTATTTACTTTTAAAACACAATTATGGATGTGAACACTTTGAAGGCATGTGTTGCTTTAATTTTACTGACCATGCTACTTCCATTCAGTCTCATATTCAAGATATCAAACAAGATATTAATGTTAATTGGTGGGATTGGGTATTTGGATGGCTGCCCAGTATGGGTAGCCTCAGATAGATCATTGGGGGAATTATTATCTGTATCTGTTTATTGATTCAATGCATACCCAGTTTCATTACTATGTTTCGTCCACCTAAATTCCCCACTATGTTGCCGATATATGCATAAGCAATAGTTAAAGGACCGAATGTAGTACAAATGAATTAAAAATATAAGAACATAAGAACATAAGATATGCCATACTAGGTCAGACAAAGGTCCATCAAGCCCAGTATTCTGTTTCCAACAGTGGCCAATCTAGGTCATATGTACCTAGCAGTTTCCCCAAGGGACACAGGTTCCACAATGCTTATATTGGTTCAAGCATTGATATCCTGGGTCCCTTCTTAATAATGGTTTATGGACCTTTCCTCCAGGAACTTGTCCAAACCTTTTTTAAACCCAGCTACAATAACAGCCTTTACTACATCCTCCGGTAACAACTACCAGAGATTGATTCCACGTTGAGTGAAAAAATATTATCTTTACTAAGACTTAAATAGTTTACCCTGTAGCTACTATGCATCTCCCCTAGTCTTTCTATATTCTGATAAGGTAAACAATCGATCTACGTTTACCCGTTCCACTCCGTTCATTAATTTATAGACTTCTATCATATCTCCCCTCAGCCGTCTCTTTTCCAGGTTAAAGAGCCCTAACCTTTTTAGCCTTTCTTCATAGGAGCATCCTTCCATCCCCTTTACCATTTTGGTGACTCTTTTCTGAACCTTTTCTAAAATCGCTATATCCTTTTTAAGATACGGCGACCAGAATTGCACACAATATTCAAGGTGCGGTCTCACCATGGAACGATATAGAGGCATTATGATATCTTTTGTTTTATTTTCCATTCCTTTCCTTATCATACCTAGCATTCTATTTGACTACTGATTATGCATCAGCAGTGAGTTAGGGGTTAATTTAACCTCAGTTTTGCAGTTTGGTGGGAAACTGCTTGCATTGCTACAGAGAGATACTGGAAGACAAGATAAGAAGAATTCTTCACTTAGCAAATGGAGACCAATTAAGGAGAACAAGAGAACAATTCACCTAGGAAATGTAGACAAGATAAGAAGAATTCATCAATTGTAATTGTAGAGTTTTGAGCTTCTAAAACCATGGGGTGTGTGTGTGGGTGGGGGGGGGGGGTGGTATCCCTTGAGCATTCTCAGATGTCTGGTCAGCATCTTGATTGTGTTTAATGGATAACTGACCCTATACTATGAAATTGTATTCTCACTTATTGTATTTCCAAATGAACTACAAAGGCAATTCAGCCAGTGCTTACTACAATACCCTTGCTGATCCACAGGTGGAATGTATTACTAATTAAAAATTTATTTGGATCAGCAAGGAATATTGAACTTTTGAGCCATCCTGTGAGGAATCATGCTGAGCCAGAGCCATCCTGTGAGAAATCATGCTGAGCCAGAGCCATCCTGTGACTAGCGAAGAGACAGAAGCTGTGGGGAGTGACTGTCCAGAATTGTTTATTAACTCGGAGAACAAGCAAAGGCTGGAGAAAGACTGGTCAAATTACTGTTGAACAAAGGTGTATGGGGTGGAGAATATCTGTAGAGAAAAGCTCATGTGAGGAGTCATGTGGTCCAGCTGCAACACACTTACAGCTGGACCACATGACTTACTTATAGAGAGAGAGAAAATCCAGAACAGGGAGAGAGTAGATATCCACTTGGCCAGGTGCATGCCAACATGTGAAGAATCCCAGACTTTTCTCCACCCTTTGCTGAGGCTCTCCCATCTGATGTTAAAAATGGGCTGCGATGATGGCAGTTTGGTGACGCATTGTTCTGTTCTTGTAAGGGACAGGGAGTTTGGAGATGCAATATCTCATAACTCTTATCAGTGATGTATTATTCTCCTGTAATTACTTGCTTTCTAGTTATCTGTTTTATTGTCATTGTAATATCACTAACTTATTGTTCTATTGTAATTTCACTAACTTATTGTCAAGCTAATTGTCATATTAAATAGCTTATTAAATACCATGCATGAGTGGTTGATTGATCTTGAATTTAATAGAATCCTAAGCAATACAGTATTAAAGTTGATTATATGATGCAGCCTTTCTGCCCCCTTGCCAAGAATAGATAGAACTTCTGAAAATGCTATAGTGTTAGCAATGGGTTTGAGTTTCTCTCCCAGAATCTGGAAGTCCTTCTGAACTGTAGAGGCACTGTTTCTAGCCAGGTCATTTGTACCCAAGTGGATGACAACATCAATTCTGGAGCACTCACTTTCTGCACTAACTATGGCAGCAATTTGCTTTATATTCCTGCTGTCTGAAGAGCCGGGGAGGCATTTGACCATCTTCTCCCCTTTGAACTGTGTTCTCAAGTTGGTGCCTCTGATGATGGAATCCCCAAGTAGTAGTAGTTTCCTCTTTTGTGTCAGTTTCTTTATATGCAGGGCATTATCAATAGATCGGGCATTAACTTTCTCTTTTAAGGACACTTCAGTTTCCACTGATTGGGCACTTGAATTTCCCAAGGTAGAGAAGGCATTATGCAGGGATATCTCTTGATGGCAAGGGTGTCTCTTGTTACAGGTCGCAACCTATCAGAACCTACTATGATCCATTTATTACTGGGTTGTTTGATTCTTTATGGGAGTGGTGGTGGATTTTTTTCAATTTGTATTCTAGAGGAGGTATGTTTAATTGCACCTAATTCTTCCCTTAATAGAATCAATTCTTTATACATGGCAGATAATTTGAGACATATACGGCACGTTCTTAGACTCCAAATGATTCTTCTTAGAATGAAGGCACCACAACTATTGCATTGAATACACAACATGCTGATTGATATGGCTATAAAGCAGTTCTAGGACAAGAAGAAAAGGTGGGTGTTACACTGAATTGAAGGACAGATGTCAGTTCATATGAAGGACTATATAGGCAATGAAACCCTGGGGTGGGTGGGGTGGGTGGGGTGAGGGGTAGGGTGGGTGGGAATTTATTGTCCCTGGTCAGTAGACCTTCTATGAAGGGAGGGAAAACTCAAATCTAAGAGAATATAAACAGGTAATAACGAGGCAAGGAAGACCTATAACAAAAAGCAGCCAAAATAATAACTGTAGAAATTTATCTTTGCGGTGCTGGATCAGAACCCTTGCTCAGATAGCAGAGAGACTGATTGAATTAACTAACAATACTTGATGTATATATTTTGTAAATAAATTGTAAATACAGGACAGCCTTGTTCACAGGAGTATTTTTGGAGAGGTTTCCTGGGGTGAAAGGAGGGGAATCCTACTAGCTAAGACCTTTCTTCTCCAGGTGAAGGCACTAGGTGCCAAACTGACAAGGACTGATGGAGCCTGCCCTCGAGGGGACTCCAGTCAGGCCGGTCCTGGACCCAGAAGCACACCCAAGGGGGTGGTAGAGGTTTATTTGATATACCACAATGTGCACGCAGTCTATGCGGTTTGTTGTTGTTGTTAAGTGCCGTTGAGTCGGTGCTGACTCCTGGCGACCCTCTGGATAGTTGACCTAAACTTTGTTTGGTCTTCAGCCAAGTGGCTCATTGTTGATGGAGAGGTGTCCATAGCTGCTGTTATTGTATTGATCCATCTCATTGCTGGCCATCCTCTTTTACAGTGACCTTCTACCTTGCCAAGCATTATGTCTTTCTCCAATGATCTTTCTCTTTGCATGATATGTCCACAGTATGAAAGTACTTTGTATGTAATACAAGAAATTAAAAATATGAAAATTGGAAAAGAACTCCATTTTTCAGACAGGACAGAGAAAACCAAGATGAGAAAAGAAAGAAAGAAGGGCAAAGGCATATAGGTATGGGGGATAGGATAGTGGCAATCTCTGCTAGACCCAAGGCAACAACACATATCTCAGGGTGCCTAAGCTAGGCATTGAAGGCGGCTTCAAAGAGCACAATTTTAAGGGCCTTCTTAAAGCTTCTAAAACTTAGTTCTATATGCAGTAGTGCAGGTAAACTGTTACAAAGCACTGGGGCAACTGCTGAGAAGGCAGTTTTTCATGTAGCTTCATATTTGATCACTGTTGGAGAAGGGAAGTTTAGATGGAAGCCATGTACAGAATGAAGAGCCCTGGCTGGGGCATGTAGTGTAACTAGTGAAGAAAGATATTCTGGGGCAGCATCATGAATGGCTTTGTGAGTGACAGTCAGAATTTTGAACAAAATCAGGGAGTGAATAGGGAGCCAATGGTATTAAATGAATACAGAAGTAACACGATCAAATTTCCGTACATATACAAGCAGGCAGATAGCTGTATTTTGGAGAGACTGAAGACATTTCAATTGGCACTGGGGGAGACTGAGATATAAGACATTACAATAACCTAGAAATCATGGTATAAAGTAACATGGCTTATCAAGGATTATCAAGGAATACTGCGGAAACAACGAAGGGCCAAAAAGGTAGATTTGGTTACATGTGTCAGTTGTGAGGAGAAGGTGAGAGCAGAATCCAGCACAATACCCAGAGACCTGAGGGAGGAATGCAAAGACAGTGGAACACCTTCCAAAACTGGAGCTTGGGTGGGACAAGATTGGGTTCCAGTAAACCAAATAGCCATAGATTTTGACAGATTAAGTTTAAGCGAATTAGCCTGTAGCCATTATGGGATACTAGCTAAACAATCGTTGATGGGAGACAAATTCAAGCATGTTCAGCTGTAGAAAACAGCAGTAAAATATCATCAACATAGATGGATATTTACTTTGAAGACATTAAAGCTGAAGGGTCTCAATGGTATGATTGAATGGTAGTATTTTTTCAATGAATCTATGATGTTGTAATGACTATATTCCACTTTGGCACAGGGATTATTTTTGTGCTCTCTGAGGGAAGAAGAAAAACTGAGTTCTGTCTCTCCATATTTTATTAATGTTCATGACTTTATCAGAAGATTCGGTGACATTGTGTATGGTACCATCCTTTCTTCCTAAAGTGATTTCTCCCTTTCATCTCAATGAGAAGAACTACCTTCCAGCCTTTTATTACACAAAGAAGGATGAAACCTGTTCTCTCTATCTATTAATCCCATCCCTATCTAACATGATACTTTTTCAAGTAATATTACTATCATATGTATATAGTTCAAGTTCTATTATCCATTGTTACTATTACCCCTGTTTTCCAAGTTTTTCTTCCTGTTACATGTAAAAACAGATATATGTATCTTATCTTATCTGATGTTTTGTAGTTCTATGTAAACCGCGCTGATGATGAATAGTGCGGTATATAAAAATGTTAAATAAAATAAATAAATAAAATGTGAATAGAGTTTCGCTGAGGTACTTGAAAATCACCAGTTCCTTTCTTCAGTCAGATCGTAATTTTGTTCTCTTTGGCGATCCCCATAAAGGTGAAGCAGTTTTCAAGTTTCCCTAGACAGGTGGATTAAAGAAGCTATTCAATCAGTATACATATTGCAAGACAAAGAGGTGCAAGTTCATCTTTGGGCACATTCAATGAGAGTTCAAGGTACAGCTTGGTCAGAAGCTAGAGCTGCCACTTCCAAGGAGATTGGCAAAGCAGTGACATGGTCATTCTTGTATGCCTTTGTGAAGCATTATTATTTGGATTTGCATAAAAGGGAGGATGCAGCTTTGGTAGAGATATGATTGCTGAGGCCATGTCTTCCTCTCTCCTGCCTGTCTCAAAGCTAGGGTACATCTCACTTGTCTGGATTGGCCTAGCAAGATAAGGAAGGTGAAATTTGTTCTTTTCTGATAATTTTCTTTCTTTGAGTCCTGCAAGATCAGTTCATTTCCCACCTGGAAGTCTGTAGGCCCGGGTTTCTCCTCAGTCTGTGCTTGTACATAGCAGATCTAGTTAAATTTAGAGCAGGGGTTCTCAACCCAGTCCTTGGGACACACCTAGCCAATCAGGTTTTCAAGATAACCACAAGGAATATGCATGAAAGAAATTTGCATGCACAGCCTCCACGGAGTGCAGATCTCTCTTATGCATATTCATTGTGGTTATTCTGAAAACCTGATTGACCAGGTGTGTCTCGAGGACTGGGTTGAGAACCCCTGCTTTACGGTATTATTCTGCAGAGGTTGAGGATTATTGTATTTTTTTATTGACTGTATTTGATATATAGCCAATGGCCAAATGGTCATTGTAATAATTTACAATAAAAGAAAAATCATGGGGGAGAATGAGGAGAGACTGCACCTTTAATATTGTGTGTAATTCTGGTCATCATATCTTAAAAGCGATATAACAGAATTGGAAAATGGTAAAGGGGATGGAAGGATATCCCTATGAGGAAAGCTTATAAGGTTTGGTCTCTTCAACTTGAAAAAGAGACAAATGAGGGGAGATATGACAGAGGTCTAAAAAATAATGAATGGAGTGGAATGGGTAAACATAGATTGATTATTTACTCCTTCTAAAAGTGAAAGAATAGGGAGCATGCAATGAATCTACAGTGTGGCAAATTTAAGACTAATCGTAGAAAATATTTTTTTCACTCAATGCGTAATCAAACTCTGGAATTCATTACCGGAGGATGTAGTAAAAGCTGTTGGTGTAGCTGGGTTCAAAACAGGTTTGGATGAGTTCCTGGAGGAAAAGTCCTTAAACCATTTTTAAAGAGGACTGGGGAAATCCACTGCTTACCCCTGGTACAAGCAGCAGGGAATATGTATACCTTTGGGAACCCAGCAGGTACTTCAGACCTGGAATGGCCACTGTTGGAAACAGGATACCAGGTTTGATGGGCCCTTGGTCTGACCCAGTATGGAATATCTTATGTTCTTAAGAGAATAAAAAACAGAAAGAAGAAAAGCAAACAAAAGTGGAAATTTACAAAGGCAAACTGTGGAATGTAGGAAGGGAGAGGAGAAGAAAGGAAAAGCAGGCCGAGATCCCAGAGGAAATAAGGGTTAAGGAAGAGGGGACTGAAGGAAGACCTGTTGGAAAAGCCAGTTTTCAAGTTCTTCTCAAATTTGGGGAGAGAGGTTTCGAGAAGAAGAGGGAGAGAATGGGAGTTCTGGAGGGAAGGACCAAACTAGAAAAGGGGTCCGCTGCTTTTTGACATATTCATAAATGACCTGGAAAGTGGAATAACGAGTGAGGTTATCAAATTTGCAGATGACACAAAACTATTTAAAGTTGTTAAAACCCAAGAGGATTGTGGAAAATTGCAAGAGGATCTTGATAAATTGGAAGACTGGGCATCAAAATGGCAGATGAAATTTAATGTGGACAAGTGCAAGGTTATGCACCTAGGGAAGAACAACCCAAATTATGGTTACACGATGCAAGGTTCCACATTAGGAACCACCACCCAGGAAAAAGATTTAGGCGTCATTGTGGATACCATGTTAATACCCTCGGCCCAGTGTGCAGCAGCGGCCAAGAGAGCAAATAGAATGCTAGGTATGATAAGGAAAGGAATGGAAAATAAAACAAAAGATATTATAATGCCTCTATATCGTTCCATGATGAGACTGCACCTTGAATATTGTGTGCAATTCTGGTCGCCGTATCTTAAAAAGGATATAGCGATTTTAGAAAAGGTTCAGAGAAGAGCCACCAAAATGGTAAAGGGGATGGAAGGATACTCCTATGAAGAAAGGCTAAAAAGGTTAGGGCTCTTTAACCTGGAAAAGAGATGGCTGAGGGGAGATATGATAGAAGTCTATAAATTAATGAACGGAGTGGAACGGGTAAATGTAGATCGATTGTTTACCTTATCAGAATATAGAAAGACTAGGGGACATGCAATAAAGCTACAGGGTAAACTATTTAAGACTAATAAAAGAAAATATTTTTTCACTCAACGTGTAATCAAACTCTGGAATTTGTTACCGGAGGATGTAGTAAAGGCTGTTAGTGTAGCTGGGTTTAAAAAAGGTTTGGACAAGTTCCTGGAGGAAAGGTCCATAAACCATTATTAAGAAGGGACCCAGGATATCAATGCTTGAACCAATACAAGCATTGTGGAACCTGTGTCTTTTGGGGAAACTGCTAGGTACTTATGACCTAGATTGGCCACTGTTGGAAACAGAATACTGGGCTTGATGGACCTTGGTCTGACCCAGTATGGCATATCTTATGTTCTTATGTTCTTATGAATTTCTGGAGATAACCAGGCAGAGGGGAGAAGTGGGGGAGGAAAAGAAGAGCTGCATTGGAGGAGCAGAGGGAACAGGAAGGTTGATATGGTGAGATTAAAATGGAAAGACAGGGTGGACAGGCCAAATATAAGTCAAGAGTGCTTATGGAAAGAAACTGGAAGCCAATGGAAAGAAGCCTAGAAGGGGAAACATGTTCAGAATGGTGAGCGTTGAGGATGAGTTTGGTAGCAGTTGACTGGAATGGTTGGAGGCGGTGGAGTGAGTACTGGGAAGACCGGCAAAGAGGGAGTTACAATAGTTGAGAAGTTTGATCAAAAGGAGAACAAGATGAATCAGCTGTGGGGTGGTAAGGGAGGAATGTAAGCAACTGCGAGCATAAGCAATGAGGACTGTGATATGGAACTTAAGGGAGGAGTAGCCTAGTGGTTGGGGCAAGGTACTTCAGGCCGGAAGGTCAGGGGTTCAAATCCCACTAGAGGACAGCAACCTTGGAACGGAAGGACTGGGGTTTCTAGTCCCACAGATGCTCCTTGTGGTCGTGGGCAAGCCACTTAACCCTCCATTGCCCATGTTCCCTGTATTAGTGTATGTGTCTCATATCCCCACATATTAAATGTATCCCCCAATTGTGTTGTGACTGCTTTGATTGAAGGATAAGGCGGTATACAAAACTGTCTAAATAAATAAAATAAAAAAATAAATAAGTGAGTCTTAAAAGAAAGGGCGGAAAACCCCAGATTTTTAATTGTATCTTAGTATGGTAGAGTAGAGGAGGAGAGAAGGGGAAGGGGGAAAAGCAAGGAAGCAGCTGGTGTAGGGAAGACAATTGATCCATATTTTGAAACATTGAGGAGGAGGCGGTGATTGAAAAGCAGCTGATGAATGACCTGCAAGCAGGATTGGAGAGGAGAAATATCCAAGGAAGAGGATAGAATGGTGTAGAGAATCTGGATGTCATCTGAATGCAAGAAAGGGGTGAAACCAAGAGACTGAATTAAAAGAGGTAGAGGGGCAAAGAAGATATTGATAAGAGTTAGAGCCAGGAGAGAGCCTTGAGATACACCAGAAAGCAATAGGAAAGAGGGGGAAAGTCAGAGGAGACTTCGAAAGGTCAGAGATGTAGGAGAAAACCACTTAAAGATAGTACTGTAGAGACTGATAAAGCAGAGACATTGGAGAAAGAGATGGTGGTCAACTAGGGTGAAGGCAGAAGGTACGTTGAGGGTAACAAGGATGACGGAATTGCCATGATCAAGAGAGGTTGAAATGTCATTAAGAAGGGCATATAAAAGAGTCTCAGAACTGTGGCCAAGATGAAACCCAGCCTAACTGGGGTCAAGGATAAATCTTGTTAAGAAATAGAGATAGTTGGGAAAAGGACAATGTCCTCTAGGAGTTTGGAGAAAAAAAGCCAGGTTGGAGATTGGACGGAAGTTAGGAAGGCAAGAGGGGTGAAGGAAAGTCTTCTTGAGAAGGGGGCAAATGATGGCATGCTTCCAAGGGGGCAGACTATTATTACTATTATTTGTATTGCATGTCATTTGAAGTTTGTTTACGTTTCCAAGTTTATTTTGTTGTCATGAGTATACTGGCTAGCTTGAGGCCTGCACCCAGTCAACATAGCGATGATGACCTTACCAAAGCTCGGCATTCTCTACCTCCATCTGCTGACTGAGGAGCACAACACACTCGTCTGGAATGGTTTAGCTGGACCCAAGAAAAGGAAATGAAGTAAGAACAATTTCACCTTAAACTTCTATGTAATTAGAGACCCATGGATTTATACACTGAGAGCAGTAGCACCATCCAGTGGCTCTACCAATTATAATCAATCATTTGTGTAAGTTATGATTAATTCCAGATCAGGGGAAGTTCCCCTCTGCCAGTCATGTTGGGGCTGGATGAGACTCTCCTGAGAAAGGAACAGCCCCTAGGTTATAAAAGCCTCAACCAAAGGCATTTTTGTGGCCCTCAAACTACTGCACCATGTGCATGTGAGTGGATGTTTTCCCTTAGGAGCAAGTGCCTCTGGCACCCAGCAATGGTACTCCCTCCACTCAGGAAGAAAATCTGCACAAGACACCTCAATCAGCACAAGGAAGAAAAGAGGCTTGGAGCCACTGCAGAAGTGCAGGAGTGCTCAGCCTGAAGATGGAAGTTCCAGCAGGGACATGCTCATAATTTCACTAGCTAACTGAATCATCAAGGTACTTAACTAAGGAGAAGTGAAATTAATACTTTCAGTAGCAGGGAAGAGAAGGCCAATCAGCCCTAGGCTCTAGTGCTTTGACTACATAAGAGGGAGGAAGAACATGGTTAAACCTCTCCTCAAGAAACCCTCACTAGACCCTACCTGTCCTTCTAATTATTGACCCATCTCCCTCCTCCCCTTCATTTCTAAACTACTTGAATGTGTGGTTCATCATCGTTGCCTTGACTTTCTCTCCTCTCAAGCCCTTCTGGATCCATTGCAATCCGGCTTTCGTCCTTTACATTCTACTGAAATGGCTCTTATTAAAGTCTCCAGCAAACTGTTCCTGGCAAAATCCAAGGGCCTTTACTCGATCCTCATCCTTCTTGACCTTTCTGTTGCTTTTAACACTGCTGATCATCATCTACTCCTTGATAACTTGACCTTGCCTGGTTTTAAGGGCTCTGTGCTATCTTGGTTCTCTTCCTATCTCTCCCAACACACCTTCAGTGTTTGTTCTGGTGGATCCTCCTCTACTGCTATCCCACTCTCAGTTGGTGTATCCCAAGGGTCTGTCTTGGGTCCACTCCTTTTCTCTCTGTATACCCAGTCCCTTGGTGCACTTGTCTCCTCCCATGGTTTTCAGTATCATCTTTACGCTGATGGCTCTCAGATCTACCTCTCTACACCTGAAATCTCTCTGGCAATCCAGGCCCGGATCTGTGCCTGCCTATCTGACATTGCTGCCTGGATGTCTCACTGCCATTTGAAATTGAACATGGCCAAAACCGAACTTCTTATTTTTTCCCCTAAACCCACCTCTCCCTTCCTCCTTTCTCAATCTCTGTGGATAATGATCTACTCCTCTCTGTTTCCTTGGCTCGCAACCTTGGGGTCATCTTTGACTCCTCCCTCTTGTTCTGCACACACATCCAACTGATAACTAAAACGTGTTGTTTTTTTTACTGTATAACATCAACAAAATTCGCCCCTTCCTTTCTGAGCACACTGCTAAGATACTTATCCACTCTTTAGTCACCTCCCATCTAGACTATTGCAACCTCCTCCTTGCTGGTCCCCCTCTGAATCATATCTCTCCCGTTGAAGCTGTTCAAAACTCATCTGTGTGGCTAGTCTTCCGCCAGCCTTGATTTATTTTATTTAACTTTTTTATATACCACCTTTCAGATTCTCAAGGTGGTTTACATAGAACAGAACTTGTTTATATAAAACGTTTCATTAGAACTATGTACAAAATTTAACAGTGATTACATTTAACAATTAACTATTTACAGCTTTGTCTGTGGTTATAGATAATGTTTAGATGACTGGAGGGTTATGGAAATGTTCAGTGAATAAGTGAGTCTTCAGTAGTTTCCTGAAGTCTGTGGTGTCTATGGTGGCTCTCAGGAGGGGTGGGAGAGGGTTCCATAGCGAAGGGATGTAGAATTTGAATACTCTGTGTAGGCTATTCTGGGAGATGCCTGTGTATGATGTGGTGCTTGCAGGGGAGTTTTGGTGTTGGGTTCTCCTTGATCTGTTGTCAGGGATTCTTCTGATTATGTTTTTTAAGCAGCTGGCAGATTGGTTGTGTTGAATCTTGAATGCCATCATTATATTTTATTTGAGAGCTGATGGGGAGCCAGTGTAGAGATTCAAGTATGGGAGTGATATGGTCGTGCTTACTGGATCTTGTGATTAGTCGGGCTGTTGCGTTTTGGGCTAGTTGTAAGGTTTGGATTGTGCGCTTGGGTAGGCCATGTAGAATTAGGTTGCAATAATCAAAGTGGGGTGTAATTAGCGCCTGGCAGACGGACCGGAAGTGGTTCTGATCAAGTAAAGATCTGAGGTTTTGTAGGAGTTTCATTTTGTAACAGACCTTAGCAGTAGTCTTGTTAATGTGGGACTGGAAGTTGAGCCTCTGGTCAAGATGGATTCCCAGGTATTTTACCTCATTTTTTACTGGGATGGATCTGTTTCCAATTGTTATGTTTTCTGGAGGTTTGAATGTGGGGTCCCTTGTGACTATAAGGGCTTCCGATTTTTTATAGTTGATTTTGAGGTTGCGTAGGTTTAGCCATTCGGTTATTGCTGACATGCATGAAGAGATGCTGGAGTAGTTGGGATTCCTTGTGTCTAGGTCGGTGTATATCATTAGATTATCTGCATATAGGTGGTAGTATATGTTGTAGTCTTGTAGAATTTTGCACACTGGCTATAAGTAAAGGTTGAAGAGTAAGGCTGAAAGAGATGATCCTTGAGGAAGCCCTTGTTTTAAAGGGAAAGGGTGAGAAGTGTTGCCTTTTATTTTGACTTGAGATTTTCTGTCTGCTAGGAAGGAGTGAAACCATGCCAGAGGTGTGCCACTTACTCCTATTTCACTTAGCTTGTCCAGTAGTATGGAGTGGGTGATTGAATCGAAAGCTGCTGTTATATCTAGAAATAATAGGACAAAGCCCTTTTTGATATCTTCAAGTCCCTTGATACTGTGTTCAGGAGGGATGTCAGTAAGGTTTCGACCCCGTGGTACTCTCTGAATCCATGCTGTTGGATGTCAAGTGGGGCAGAGGTGTCAATGTGGTCTTGCAGTTGGCGTTGGACCGCTTTCTCTATTAGTTTAGATAGGAGTGGAATGCTGGAGATAGATCGGTAAGAGGCGGGGGAAGTTGGGTCAATTGTGTTATTCTTTAGTCTAATAGATGAGATTTTCAGTTGAGGTGGCCTAGTTCCTTGTGTTAGTGAGGCATTGACTATCTTGCAGAGTGTTGGAGCTAGTTCGTGCGCCATTGATATGCTCATATAACCCCTCTTCTCAAGTCACTTTCGAACTTCAAACTTTTCCTACTGACCTATAAGCGCACTCATTCTGCTGCTCCTCACTACCTTTCCTCTCTTATCTTTTCCTACACCCCTCCCGAGGAATTCCACTCTTCAGGCAGATTGCTTCTTTCTGTGCCCTTCTCTTTTACTGTCAACTTCAGACTTTGATCCTTCTACCTTGCTGCTCCTTATGTCTGTCTGTATGTCAGGCATCATCTCTGGACCTTTTCAAATCCAGGCTGAAAACTCACCTCTTCAAGGCCACTTTTGGTCCTGATCCGTTTAGTCTCCTATGTGTTTTCTTACCATTCCCCTTGATATATCCTTGTCCTCAGTTATTGTGTTATCTGTCTTGACTAGATTGTAAGCTCTGATGAGCAGGGTCGTCTTTTACAAGTGTCTGTACAATGCTGCATGCTAATATATCTTGTAGCGCTATACAAATGATCAGTAGTAGTAGTAGTAGTAAGGGAAAAGGGTACAACTGAAGTAAACTTTATTCAGAAGAGTGCAGATTGTAACAATGATTAGAATAAACTACTCCCATACCCCACTGGAGGAAACTTAAATAAGCATTTTAAAATAGTTGAATTATAAGATTGCAATTTTGTTTCAAGTTATAAATTTTTAAACAGTGACCCTAATTTTAACTAAACCCTTGATCCAGAACACAAACTGCTGGTGTGGATGCTAGTTATTAAGAAGGGTGAACGAGTGTGCCAAGTGTCTAAATATTAAATGCTGGTTGCCACAGAGGTAATTCCTCCCAAGTCTGAACCCTGATATTTACAGACCAAGAGCTCAGAGAAACTCTATCTACTAGATCCTGGATCTGGCGTGCTCTCTTGTTCTGCCTAGGAGTTCCACAGTATCTGCCTGGACCACACAGAAAGTGGGGTACATATGATATGACAATATTTTGTTACTAATTTTATAAGATCTTGCTACTTGTTAACTTTTTGCAGATATATTCACCATTAAATCTTAAGGTGAAGGATTTCAAGCAGTATAATCTCATGAAATTTACTTTTAGCAAATACTTAGGTAGCACTCCAGTGGGAAAGCATAAGGTTTCAGATACTTGGTTCATGCTAAACTTGGCTTGATTTGGCCTAATCACACTGCATGTGCAGATTGAGCAATTTAGCGCTCAAGTGACACCTAAGTTTGGGATCATCTACAGCTATTGGGTTCCATGGCAATGGACCTGGTCTTGGTTTTCGGGTCAAATGATTGGAGGACTCTGACTTAATGTTAAATTTTCAGGTGTTGAGTGCTTTTGGAAATGCATAGTATTTATTGACGCAGAAATTCAGATTTTCCTATTAATGCAGGCCTAAAATGAAATGGGCTAGATACACTCAGTGCCATCTCAGTCTAGACTGATTCTGAGGTACCTGCAGTTTAACTTTTTTTGTGTTACAGCAGAGGTTTCCTACCTTTTTGGTTCAAAAAGTTCAGGAAGCACATTTTCATCCCCATCATTCTTTCCAAACCTCCTCCCTTCAGGGCAAAACCTGTCCCCAGTAACCCTCTTTATCTCCCTTCCCCTTCCTGTCTCCACCAATCTGTCTTTTTCCTTTCAGCCAGTCCCCTAGTCTCCATCTCTTTCTCTCTCCACTCCCACCAGCCAGCTCTCTCTCCCCAGCCAATCCCCACCAGTCTCTCTCTTTCCCTCTAGCCAGTCCCCATTAGTTTTAGTCATGGACGGGCCAACCAGTGCTCATATGCAGGGCTCTTTCATTTATACATAAGGAGCATGGGTCAATTTTAGCAGGCACCGAAAAAGGTGCTGGTACTTTGTACCACCGCGTACGCCTTCAAAAGAAGCTCTGGGCCCAGCCATCAGGCAAACGAGGCAGTTGCCTAGGGCAGCAACTTCTGGAGGCAGCAAAGAGTAGGGCATTCAAAGCTAAACAATAGATTTTGACAGCCAGGGGATGTAAAGCTTAAAGGTTTGTCTAGGGTGCTAACACCTTGAACCAACTAGGACTGGCCCTGGTCTCAGACTCTTTCTCTCTCCTTTCCCCTAGCCAGTTCTCTCCAGACTCCTCCCCATCCAGTCCCCACCAGTCTCTCTCTCGTTTTCTCTTTTCAGCGCCCTGTGGATCCTCCGTTATGATCTCATGGACCCCCAGGCATCCACAGAGCAATGTGCTAAGAAAAAGGAATCTGTAATAAATAGACTCAGTTCTGCAATCTTTTCTTAACTTTTCTAAAACAATTATTAAGCTAAATTTCTTACCTTATTGTGATAATCTGTCCAAAATTGAGGTCATAGTTGTTGACTTGCGCAATGAATATAGCAGCTAAAGCCTCATACAAAGCAGTGCCATCCATGTTAATAGTAGCACCAACTGGCAGGACAAATCTCGTGACACGCTTATCCACTCCATTATTCTCTTCCAGGCATTTAAATGTAATGGGAAGGGTAGCAGAACTGCAAAGGTAATCACAGAAGACATAATTGCATGGCTTTGATTATTCAATATTTGTATTCTTTAAATTTGTTTTAATTACTTTTTATTAACCTTTGTTCAATACAAATGAGAACAGTCTTGTGTTTTACAGTCAGCTCATATTAAACATTGAAATTATCCACATTTTATCCCCCATCCCCCATCCTCCCTCACACTGTATCCTCTTGTGTTGCACTCTCCCTCTTCTTTCCCCCAGTCCCATTGGCATCTCTTGCTTTAAGTTCAGATCACTACTGGATTGCAGACAAAAGTAAAAAGGCAGGTAGCTGGTTCCTAGGCATTGCTGTCAGCTTTTCCATTTGATACATGCAACAGCGAGGCAGAGCTAGGTACCTATAGTATTTTTATTACATACAAAGCTTAATATCTTTTTTATAATAATCTACTGTAATTCACATAAGTTAATTTTATCCTATAAGGATGAAGTAAACCTTTGAATTCACACAATACATGAAAGAAAAATTGTTTTAAGAAAGCCTCTATTATGGCAAAGATCTCATGAGTTCATTCTGACTGCTGCCTAATTTTCAAACTGGAGATTTTATGGTATAAATGTATATTACAAGAATAATTTGGGAACAAAGCTGCCTAACTTGTATGGCAGATATTACCAATATTTTTAACAATTTACCAAAACATTTATTACATGCCTTCATCAAATTATAAAACTTGATACAATGAAAATAAATATATATAAAAAACAATCAACTTAAAACAATTAAAATACTATAAAACAAAATACATGAATATCTAAATTAGCAGAATAATATAACCCCACTATTTTCTTCGTACTATACTCAAAGGAGATAATTTTAAAAAGGCTTTCCACATGTAAAACTAGGTTTTACACATGGAAAGAGCTGTTATGTGCCTACATGCACAAAATTAGGAATAGGCAGCAATACGAAGCGTAAATATAAATGTTTTTAAATGGGTATTTCTGGGGGATGTTGCTGAACAGATTTTAGATTTCACATGTGTATTTTGCAAAATGTATAGAATATGCGTAAATCCTGGCAGATACACACATGTGTATTTATGCCTGCTTCAGAGTAGCAGATACTATACATATGTCCCCACCAATGCTAAATATGTATATAAGTGGCATTTCTGTAACTGAGGGCTGCCTTTTCTGCCCTGCAGTTGCTTGAAACCTACAGGAGACAGGCTCCAAGACATTTTCAGGAAGCTGGAGGTTTTTGGTGCTTCTGATATGCACTCCAACCCCTGGAAATTCAGGGTTGAAAGGACTTGTATCAGATGTAGTGAGATTGGTAGATTCTAAATGAAATAGTGAGTACTGAGCCCTGTTATATAATATACTGTGCACAAAAGAGGTCATTCCAGAACACGAATAAGGGATTTGTACATGCAGTGGGGCCATTTATTTGCTGAAAACATCCCCGACCGTATTCTGAAACACTGCTGTTGTGAACATCCAAAGCACTAGAATGTGGCCAGAAGGGGCAGAACGAGGGCGTGGTCAGTTGTGGAGAAATAAAATGTATTCAGGAAAGGCCTGTGTACGTTTTCAGTGCTTTCCGCAGACATCCATGTTATTCCTGTGGAAATGTGGTATAAGTCCAAGACAGAAAAACTTTGCTCTTCTCTGCAATGTATCCCATATTGAAGAATGGTTGTGACAATTATATTTCAAACTGATGTGACTGAGGTCTGGAAAAACACAAGATGCAGTTTTAAGGAACAGAAAGCAGAGGTAAGGGAATGTTGTAAGGTAGAGAAACATTAATAAACACCCTTACAGAAATATTAAGAAGAGCAATAGTGTGTATTATGGCTATGCTGAAATGTACTGTTTGTGCTAAAGGAGCCAATCTAGGGGACCCTAACAATTCCTATGTTCTGAAAAATGGTACTGCTGATATAGGGATAGTATGGGCATGAGTAGAGAAAGGATTCTTATTTGGGTGACAAACGAGATCATATTTTTAGTCCTGGTACCCCCATACTATTATGTTATGTCATAGCTGTTATGTATAGGTTCAGGGCATCTTTTTGGAAGAATTATGTTTTTGTGAGAGAGTGTGTGTGTGTGTGTGTGTGTGTGGTTTGAGGGGTGCACGGGGGGATCTGGTGTGCTCATCTGCAATTCAGGGGGGACATGAAAGCCTGGCTAGTACCTGGACTGTATGGATGACCACAGTGTCACCAGGTGCCAGTGTGATCGGGCAGACAAAATCAGAGAAGCTTCTCTATAGCTAAATGTCAAAACATATCCCTGTCAATAATAAGGGGCCCCCAGAATAAGAGCATCCAACTGTGAAAACAGCACTAATACATGCCCATAATGCACGCTTTCAGAGACCAATGATGTTGCTGTTGAGCATGTATTACTGCTGTTTTCAATGCTGAATGCTCTTATTCTGAGGGTCCCTCATTTGTATAGCGCTACACAGACACATATAAAAGATGGTCCCTGCTCAGCAGAGCTTACAATCTATTCAAGACAGACAGCACAGCAGCTGTGGACAGGATACATTTAGTGGGAATGGTAAGGAAACACAAGGGAGATTAGGTGGATCAGATCCAAAAGCAGCAATGAAAAGAGGTGAGCACTCAGCCTGGATTTGTGAAGGGCCAGAGAAGAAGCCTGATGTATAGATGCAGGTAGTTTGTGCCAGGCATATGGAGCAGCATGGTGAAAGGAGCAAAGTCTGTAGTTGGCATTTGAAGAGAAAGACACAGATAGAAGTGATCTGCTGGAAGAGTGGAGTTCCTGAGGAGGGATGTGGGGAGAGATAAGAGAGGAACAGTAGTGTGGAGCAACAGAATAAGTGCACTTATAGGCCAGAGGCACAATACATTTGTTGCTCAGCAATATTATGCACCCTTTGGGAAACTGCAATGTTAGTTTCAGGTTTGTGCACCTGGTAAAGGTTCATCCTTAGCAGTTTAAAGCGTTTTTGTAGAGATGACCATGGCAGGGATCACTGGGGCCGTTTCATAATGCCAAGTACCATTTGATGCAAGGTATGTCTTGACATACATGTTCATATTTACATTCTCTTATACCTTATTAGGGTGCACTGAGATTACCTAACACTTTTTAGGACCTGAGGAGGACTAGTATATGGTCAAGGTTGCAGCAGCAGTCATTTCTCATTGGTATTTATATCTAGTTTGCATCAGCAAACTGCTGTCAGTCTGAAGGGCAGTTTAGGAGATGCATGTTTTACCAAGGAGGCGTGGCATTTGCGGGTACATCCCGGAGATGGGCAGGATCCAAAACGTGCAACTTTTCAGAATACAGTGGGTGCGTATTACCCATGTCCCATATTATTACGAGAATGTGTTTCTCCATTATATCGCATGGCTCATGCCTACACCCGTGCACAGGTCTCGCGCCAGATGCGTACATGAGCCGGTTGCATAGCGCTTTGCCTGTGCTGCGCCGGACATGCCTATCTCCTTGATTACGTATCTGTGGGCATGTCTAGATCCGTGGATGCAAAATTGGGTTCAAACAGGGCCTGTTTTCAATCTAGACACGTCCGTGGGCCAGATGTGCATGTTATGAATTGGACTCCATGTGAAAGCAGATAGAAAAAAATACTTTAAATCAATTATGGTAAGATCTCACCATTTGGCCTCTAACAAATGCCAGGCTCAACCTTTTTCCCAAGGGAGCCTTGAAGTTGTAAGCCCACAGCAAATGCTGATTTTTTCCCTTCTGACCTCTGACCCAGAGCTAAGACAGATATAGTCTCACTTTTTTAGTTTGAGTCTAAAGCTTGGAACTCTGAAGGAGAGCTGAAACCCAACTCCCAACAGCCCTTCAATCAAGGCCAGCCCCACCATTCAGCAACTGTGTTCTGTGCACAAGGCCCTACTTTTCAGTCCCACTATTTAACCTCTATTGACTTATGTAAATAAGGCCCTGCTTCCCTCTGCATCCCCCTCAGGCAGTTCCTCTCTTCAATGTTTTCTCTCCCTAAGCTAGATAGCAACCGACTGACTTGATTGAAAAAACTCAGGATGTTTCAACCAATCACAGAAGACTGCAGTTCAATGCAGGGATCAACCATTCTGTGTCTGATTAAAGAGTCAGTCTGAGCTCTTGCTATTTCTCATGGTGGATAAGCTGTGCATTGAAAATTGACAAAAATGCTAAGCCTCTGAAGCAGTAATACGAAACCTGTGGGCAGGTCGGGACAAAAAAGTTGGTGTTCTTCTGACCATTAAAATCTATTCGGCAGCACAGCTGTTGTTGTTAAGTGCCGTCGAGTTGAAGTCGACTCATGGCGACCCTTTGGATAGCTATCCTAAATTGTGTTTGGTCTTCAGTCAGGAGGCTCATTGTTGATAGACTGGTACCCGTAGCTGCTGTTATTGTATCGATCCATCTCATTGCTGGCCTTCCTCTTTTGCGTTGACCTTCTATCTTGCCAAGCATGATGTCTTTCTCTAATGATCTCTCTTTTTGCATGATGTGTCCAAAGTATGAAAGTCGAAGTCTTGTCATCTGAGCTTCTAAAGAAAGCTTAGGTTTGATCTCCTCTAGTACTGACTGGTTTGTTCTTCGGCCAGTCCATGGTATACACAGTATTCGCCGCCAGCACCATAATTCAAAGGCATCAATTTTCTTCCTGTCTATCTTTTTCACTGTCCAGCTTTCACATCCATATGATGTTAATGAAAATACCATGGCTTGAACAAGTCGAATCTTTGTATGGAGAGAAACATCTCTGCTCTTGAGAATCTTATCTAGGTCTTTCATAGCCATTCTGCCAAGAGCAATGCGTCGTCTGATTTCTTGACTGCTTATTGCTTCTTTATTGATAGTTGATCCAAGTAGGTTAAAGTTGTTCACGATTTCAATTTCTTCTCCTTCAACAATGAACCTGTTGATTATGCCAATTGTCATGATCTTTGTCTTCTTTACATTAAGGTGCAGGCCCATTTTGAGACTATGTTCTTTGATTGTGAGAAGCAAATGTTTCAGATCATCTTCACTTTCAGCCAGTAATGTGGTATCATCAGCATAGCAAAGGTTGTTGATGAGTCTTCCACCAATCTTCACACCTCTGTTGTCTTCATACAATCCTGCTTCTTTGATGATTTATTCTGCATATAAATTAAACAGGTAAGGGGAAAGTATGCAGCCTTGTCTTACACCTTTGCTTATTTTAAACCATTCTGTTTCTTCTTCTTCCGTTTGAACTGTGGCTTCTTGATCAATGTACAGATTGTGCAAGAGAACGATCAGGTGTTCTGGTATACCCATGCTTCTTAATGTGGCCCAAAGTTTCTCATGGTTTACACAGTCAAAAGCCTTGCTATAGTCGATAAAGCACAAATAGATATCCTTTTGGTATTCTTTAATCTTTTCAAGGATCCATCTCACATCCTCAATGATGTCTCTCGTTCCTTGCCCTTTCCTGAACCCTGCTTGCACTTCAGATAGTTCTCGTTCCAGGTATGGTTGTAGTCTCTTTTGAATAATCTTCAGTAGAATCTTGGCATGTGGGATCAGAGCAATTGTGCGATAATTTCCACAGTCAGTTGGATCACCTTTCTTTAGTATTGGTATAAACACAGATCTTTTCCAGTCAGTTGGCCATGATGTTGTCTTCCATATTTCTTGGCAGAGCCTTGTAAGTACGGTAACAGCTGCATCAGATTGCTGTAATACTTCTATGAGAATGCTATCAATGCCTGGTGCTTTGTTCTTTGATAAGGCTTTCAATGCTTCTTCAACTTCTTCTTTCATCACCAATGGTTCCTGATCATAAGGTACAGGTTGAAACGGCTGTTGGTCCACTTGATCTTTATCATATAAAAACTCTGTATATTCCTTCCACCTTTTCTTGATCTTCTCAGCATCATTCAACATAGAACCTTGAGCATCTTGTAACATTCCAATTCGAGGCTGGAACTTTTTCTTTAACTCTTGTAGCTTTAGGAAAGCCGATCTTGTTCTTCTTCTAATAGTTTCTGCTTCTATTTCCTTGCATGCGTCATTGTAGTACTTTTCCTTGTCCTGTCTGGCTGCATGTTGGAAATCTCTGTTGAGTTCTGTGATTGTCTTTCTTTCTCCTCTGGCTTTAGCTTCTCTGCGTTTCTGGGCAATTTTCAGAGTTTCTTCCGTCATCCATTTTGGCCGTTTTTCTGTTTCACCCTTTGTAGAGACGTCTCACTTTCTTCCAACACAACCTTCTTGATGTCATTCCATAACTCTTCTGGAGCTCTGTCATTTGTATTTAAAGCAGCAAATCGATTTTGCAGGCAGTCTAAATTCCAGTGTAATATTCCCAAGGTCATATTTTGCTGCATTCATGAGTGGTTTGCTCTTTTTCAACTTTAGCTTGAGTTTGCATACTAGTAGTTGATGATCTGTACCACAGTCAGCTCCAGGTTTTGTCTTTGTTGATGTTACAGAGCTTTTCCATCGTTGACTTCCACAGATGTAGTCAATTTGATTTTTATACAATCCATTGGGTGAAGTCCATGTGTACAGTCGCCACTTGTGTTGCTGGAAGAAGGTGTTTGAGATGAATAGATCGTTGGTCTTGCAGAATTCTATCAGTCTTTCTCCAGCTTCATTTCTGTTGCCAAGTCCATATTTTCCAACTACTTTGCCTTCTTCTTTGTTGCCAACTTTTGCGTTCCAGTCACCCATGTCTATCAGGATATCCTGTTTGCATGTTCTGTCAATTTCAGCTTGTACTTGTTCATAGAACTCTTCAATTTCATTCTCTTCTGCAGCTGTTGTTGGTGCATATACTTGAATTATAGTTGTGTTGATAGGCATTCCTCGTAGACGAATAGAGATTAGGCGTTCGCTGACTGCATTGTATTTGATTACAGTTCTTGCAAGTTTCTTCTTTATTATAAATGCAACACCATTTCTTCTTTGTCTTTCATTTCCAGCATAGTAGACCATGTGATCATCTGATGCAAAGTGCCCGATGTCAGTCCATTTCAGTTCGCTGACACCCAACAGATCAAGTTGTAGATGTTCCATTTCATTCTTGACCACCTCCAACTTCCCTTGGTTCATGCTTTGTACGTTCCATGTTCCAATGTGTATGACATCTTTACAGCTTCTGGCTCTCATTTCATGCGCAGCTACATCAGCAGTCAGACATCCTGAGGGCTGTGATCCAACCACATCATAAATGCTGGCTTTACTCTGAAAGGTCTTCAGAACTGACTGATAAAGACTTGCTCTCTTACAGAGATTTCTGATATAAAGATATAAATCTCAGCATGGATGCTTCTTATCAGCTTTGGGAAGTACAAATCGGCGCATACAGAATGCTAACAGCAAACTCCAAGAGCAAACCTTTGAGACTGCTCAGGAAGTGCTGGACTGACTCTTTAACACAAAAAACCCTTTATAGACGTAAAGGAAAAAGGTTCTATCAAAAGTAAGAAAAAAAACCCTTGCAAAAAAGGATATTTATCAAATATCAATACACATGCAAAAATAGAGGTAAAAAAGCCATCAGAATGGAGACAGTTGCCTGTGTCTATTGTATTCCCCTTGTCAATCATCGGCTCTATTTCATACTTTAAAATTAATTAATTCATTTCTCATCTCTTTGGGTATTCTTTCATTTTTTTCTCTTTTTATTCTTATACCATTTAAAGTCAACATTTAAGAACCAAAAATGTGTACAGCCTCATCGTTTGGCTTGTTCAGTCATATGAGAACAAATAACACTGATCATTACTTCAATCACAAAGTTTCAAGGGCTATGTCGATAACACTGTAGCAGGGCCGGCCCGTCCATTGAGCAAGAATGTTTTTTGCACAGGGCCCCACGTTTCAGGGGGCCCCGCGCAAAAAACATTCTTCATCATCCCAAATTTAAAAAAAACAAAACAGCTGCTTCTGCCGCGGCAGCATCAAGAGTGCCGCCGCGGGGCCCCCCCTGCCCGGCAGAGCCTCCCTGCATCGTAGGCTAGCGTTGAATCCCCGAATGCAGGCTTCTTTCAGAGCCGCGAGAGTTTCCTTTCTCGCGGCTCTGTTAATCCCGCCGGGGATTTCCCATCAGCCCCGGCGGGATTAACAGAGCCGCGAGAAAGGAAACTCTCACGGCTCTGAAAGAAGCCCGCGTTCGGGGATTCAACGCTAGCCTACGATGCAGGGAGGCTCTGCCGGGCAGGGGGGGCCCCGCGGCGGCACTCTTGATGCTGCCGCGGCAGAAGCAGCTGTTTTTTTTTACTTTTTTAATTTGGGATGATGGGGGAAGGGGGTTTAGGACTGGTAATGGGCTATGGGGGGGGAGGCTAAGACTGGAAGTGGGCTGATAGGGGAGGGTTAGGACTAGTAATGGGCCATGGGGGGTGGTGCTAAGACTGGAAGTGGGCTGATGGGGGGGGGGTTAGGACTGGTAATGGGCTATGGGGGGGGGCTGACTGGAAATGGGCTGATGGGGGGGGGTTAGGACTGGTAATTGGCTATGGGGGGGGCTAAGACTGGAAATGGGCTGATGGGGAGGTTTATGACTGGTAATGGGTTATGGGGGGGCTAAGACTGGAACTGGGCGGATGGGGGAGGGTTAGGACTAGTAATGGGCCATGGGGGGATGCTACGACTGGAAGTGGGCTGATGGGGGGGTTAGGACTGGTAATGGGCTATGGGGGGGGCTAAGACTGGAAATGGGCTGATGGGGGGTTAGGACTGGTAATTGGCTATGGGGGGGGGACTAAGACTGGAAATGGGCTGATGTTGAGGTTTAGGACTGGTAATGGGTTATGGGGGGGCTAAGACTGGAAGTGGGCTGATGGGGGAGGGTTAGGACTAGTAATGGGCCATGGGGGGGTGCTACGACTGGAAGTGGGCTGATGGGGGGGGGGGGTTAGGACTGGTAATGGGCTATGGGGGGGCTAAGACTGGAAATGGGCTGATGGGGGGTTAGGACTGGTAATTGGCTATGGGGGGGGCTAAGACTGGAAATGGGCTGATGGGGAGGTTTAGGACTGGTAATGGGTTATGGGGGGGCTAAGACTGGAAGTGGGCTGATGGGGGAGGGTTAGGACTAGTAATGGGCCATGGGGGGTGCTAAGACTGGAAGTGGGCTGATGGGGAGGTTTAGGACTGGTAATGGGTTCTGGGCAGGGCTAAGACTGGAAATGGGCTGATGTGGGTTAGGACTGGTAATGGGCTATGGGAGGGGTTAGGACTGGTAATGGGCTGATGGGGGATTAGGACTGGTAATGGGCTATGGGGGGCTAAGACTGGAAATAGGCTGTTGGGGGGGGCTAGGACTGGAAATAGGGTGATGGGGGGTTAGGACGTAATGGGCTGATGGGGAGGTTTAGGACTGGTAATGGGTTATGGGGGGGGGGCTAAGACTGGAAGTGGGCTGATGGGGGAGGGTTAGGACTAGTAATGGGCCATGGGAGGATGCTAAGACTGGAAGTGGGCTGATGGGGAGGTTTAGGACTGGTAATGGGTTATGGGGGGAGCTAAGACTGGAAATGGGCTGATGGGGATTAGGACTGGTAATGGGCTATGGGAGGGGTTAGGACTGGTAATGGGCTGATGGGGGATTAGGACTGGTAAGGGGCTATGGGGGGCTAAGACTGGAAATAGGCTGATGGGGGGCTAGGCCTGGAAATAGGGTGATGGGGGGGGGGTTAGGACGTAATGGGCTGATGAGGGGGGGTTAGGACTAGTAATGGGCTATGGGGGGGCTAGGACTGGAAATGGGCTGATGGGGGGTTAGGACTGTTAATGGGCTGGGGGGGGGGGCTAAGAGTGTTAAACGGCTCTGGGGGTTGCTAGGACTGGAAATGGGCTGAGTGGAAGGAGGGCTTGAACTGCAAATAGCTGATGGGGATGGGGGCTTGGAATGGAAATGGGTTGTGAGGGGGAGGGAGCTAGGACTGGAAATGGGTGAGTTGGGGGGGGGCTAGGACAGGAAATGGGCTGATGGAGGGGCTAGAATAGGACTGGAAATTGGCTGTTGGGGGGGGTGCTAAGATTGGAAATGGGCTGTGGTGGGGGTTTGGATTGAAATGGACTCATGAAGGGGCTAGAACTGGAAGTAGGCTCATGGGGGGCTTGAATTGGAAATGGGCTGAGTGGAGGGGAGCTAGGATTTGACATGGGCTGATGGGCTCATGGGGGGCTGGGATTGGAAATGAGCTGATGGAGGGACTCGGATGGGACTGGAAATAGATGGGGGAGCTAGGACTGGAAATAGGCTGATGGAGGGTCTAGGATAGGACTGGAAATGGGCTTATGGGGGGCTAGGACTGGAAATGGGCTGACGCGGGGACTAGAAGGGAGCGGATGCTGGGTGGGACTGGAACTAGAATGGAGCTGATGTTGGGGGAGGATTAGAATGGGATGGAGCTGGGAGAGTGAAATGGAGAGGGAAAAAATATTTTGTGTGGGAGGGAAGACAAATCTATAATTGGCCAGATATTGGGAGAGTAAGTGGGGATTGAGAATGGAGGGGTAAAATTTGAGTAGATGAAATAGGAATGAGGAAAGAGCAAAAGGAGAAAGATTAGTATGTTAAAGCAGATGTAGAGAGAGAATGGAAAAAAACTAGAAGAGAGAAGAAAAGACAAATGGACAGCAGACGATGGAGAGTTAGCAGAAGACACAAAGGGGTATGTTTACTAAAGTGCGGTAAACTTGAATAACGCGCGTTGTATGACGTTAACGATCGTAAGTGCAGTATAACACGCGTAATCACGCGCCAACGACCGTTAACGTCATACTACACGCGTTAACCGCACGTAACGATCATAAAGCCCCGCGGCGCGTTAAAACAGCGCAGAAGGTGGAGAGTGGGCGGAGAGAAGGGGTCAATGGGCGGAGAGTGGGCGGGGAGAGGCTCCCCTCTCACTAACGCGCTGAATTTCTGAGCTCAATTCCAACGCGAATGAAAACCTGCCGTTAAAGGCATATTACAGGGAAGAGAAACCATTTCCGTCAGCAATGTACAGCAAAACCGGGGAAACCCACAAACGTGAGCAGTGTGATACATGTGCACAGAACAAAAGTTCACATAAAACTTTAAAAATGACCACAAGAAATATTGTAGAAAGTATAATCCTGCTGGGCAACAGTGATAGCAATGGGCAACAATGAAAAACACTCCCAGGAAAAGCTCCAAAAAAAATAAATGATGTTTGGAAGGGTCTACGCTCCGTAGACCCTTTCAAAAAGCATTTCATTTTATTGGAGCTTTCCTGGGAGTGTTTTTCATTGTTGCCCAATGATATCATTGTTGCCCAGCTCGGTTATGGGTGTTTGCCCCTTTTTTCGAGGTCTGTTTGAGGTTTATTTGCACTTTTGTCTCCATACAAGGTAAATGAGCCCACAGTAAAATTGTGCAGAGCAGGGTTTCTGACTCGTCAGGCAAGTTTTCCTATCTCCAGGGACTGCACTGTCTCTGTGGCCACAGTGTGGTGCAACGGACACAGCCAGTGCCTGTAAGACCAGAGGGTCACAGGTTCAAATCCCAGCTGGGGCTCCTGCCAACCCAGTCCCCATAGTTTTACCCACCACTAAACAGTGATAGTAAAGACACTCCTTTATTGCAGAGAACATACGCATGGTTACTACGCCTATATTTTACCACACCAAACACAGACACCAGAAACAGGCACATTACCTAAAGCAGAGTCCCGCAAATGCAGTCCTGGAGGGCCCCACACCATTCCGGTTCCATGCTGCCTCTAATAAAGATGCCTGTGCTGCATAGCTATGCACCACCCCCATGGTATGCAGATGTAGCTCATGCATATTTATGAGGGACAGCATGAAAACCCGAACAGTGTTTGGAACACCAGGACTGGAGTTGGGGAATTCTGCCGTATAGCAGCAGCCAACAGGGCCACACACACACCCACAGGCCCCATTGGCCAATGCCTCCTGGAGAGGCAAGACATTGGGCCCTGCCTGTATCTCCCAATACTAGCAGTTGCATACCTTAGCAATGCCACCCTACACCTGGGTATATGGTACACAGCTATCAAACGTTTCCTATGATAACTGGCAGATATCAATTCCTACGTAAAGCACATTTTGCTCATTGAGCTCCACCATAACAATCATTCTGATGTCTGCGGTGTGTGCTGCAGGTCTGGTCTCTGACAGTGTTCACCACCCTGGGGAGTGACCCCCCAACATTCTTGTGTACCATATCCATGCCTGTACTATGCCCAGGACTGGTGTGGTGGGTATGGCTGCTGACCACCTCTATAGTAGCACAATGCTGGCATAGGTGTGGGGGTGGCTGTCTGTCTATCCAGTGTGTGGTGGCTGCAAACACCTTCCACAGCCCACACTGCCAGCAATGTTGCCAGTATTGGGCTGCCAGTGTGCATAATGAGGAGCAAGGTACCATGGGTATAGGCTGGACAGGGTGGCCTGGCCAGGGTGCATCTGCACAGGGCATAGGGCAGTGACAGGCACATTGTAGTGCCCGGCCACCACCTACACAGACAGGGTGACCTCAGTATATCCTGCTGAGAGATCACTCTCACCCTGACTGTGCAGTGACCACAGCATGGCTAGGCACTCCCATAGTGCTATCTAGTATTTCTCTCATGTGATAGATATGGGTTTCCTTTTGGGGCCCAGTCACTGATGTATCTGCTTGCTGTGTATACTGACATCCCAGTTCTGGGTGCAGGCATCTCCACTGGACACTAGCAGACTGTTTGTAGCTGGTATGTGTTGTGATGGAGTGGCTTGCAGGGTGCAGTGGCTGATGGCTTGCACCAGGGGAATATCAGATAGTGGTGGGGTGCAGCATACCATATCCAGGCTTAATGTCTGTCTGCTATTGTGTTATGAATGTGTACAGAGCTGCATTGACTGCCCTGTGGGGTGTCTGTTCCTCAGCAGGAATGGGGTTGATGTTCCCCTCTACTGCCACCTTTGCAGGGAGGTAGACGGTGGATCTTTTGATGGGGGACCCTGTTTGCCACCCTCAGCCCTGGGGGAGGGGGGGGGTGGTGGTGGTGCATTGGGGGGCTACACCTGACTGAAGCAGACAGAGATGTCCAAGGTGTTCCTGCAGAAACTACCTATCTCACACATTTGGACCTGCGCCATGGCCTCTTTCAGCCATGGACGGTGCTGTGGACCTAGTGCTGGGCGCCTCACTGCACCCTCAGGGTGAGCACAGTACCCGCACAATGTGACAGTGTGTAGCTACTCTGTGCCAGTACAACACATGGTCAGTACCCCCTACCAGGCCGAGGTACTGTGGGGGTGCACCTGATCACTTCCCCCCTACCAGGCTGAGGTGCTGTGGGGGTACATTCCCCATGGTGTGTATCTGTGGACGGCTGATTTGCATGTGCAGTGCATCATGGGTGTGACTGGCACAATCCAACCCTGGGTAAATCCAGCACCTGCTCACAGGCTCAGATACACCATAGGCCATCACACGTACATCTGTTAGCATAATGCATAGGTGCAGGACACCCTAAAGAGTCTGTAATATTAGGTGCCCACGCTGGTACAAACACACGTAGCTACGCACGTACCAACGCACGCAGCCACGCACGTGGCTAGGCACACTGCGAGGGTGTGTTTCTGGCACCACTACTCAACGTAAAGAAAAACATGCCTCCTCATTCCCTATGTAATGTACAGGGTGATGCCTGGGCCAGCCTTCTGCGTTAGGCACACTGGGGACTCGAACCCATGCTGCCTGTAACAGCGATCAGTAAACTAACCATTGTGCTACAGCTCTGTTTCAGTGCTTTGTGTCTGTACGCCTTCATACGATTAACGCGCAGTAATGCGCCATGGCGCCCTGTAACGCTCGTTAGTTTTTGGAACGCGCGTTAGTGGTTAGGATGTCCTGCCCATGTCCTTTTTTGGCTTTCCTTTCAGTAACGCGCCACGGCGCCCTGTAACGCTCGTTAGTTTTTGGAACGCGCGTTAGTGGTTAGGATGTCCCGCCCATGTCCTTTTTTGGCTTTCCTTTCACTAACGCGGCTCCTAACGCGATTTTCACTAACGCAGTTTAGTAAACATACCCCAAAGAAACCAGAAGAAAGTGACTGGAGCAATTGCAGCTGAAAAAAAATGCACAAAAGGTAGAAAAATATCTCTTTATTTTGAATTTATTAATTGGAATATGTCAGCTCTGGGAAATGTGCATCATTAACGTCTGCGCTTTGTATTAGTACAAGAGCAAATTAATGTATAGTTTTATTTCTACAGTGTTGTACATTCCAAGTTTGGCTTTTGGGATTCCCAGTTTAATTATTGTCTTCCTGTTTCTAAATTGTGATTCCTTGTTTGGTGATGGTCTATGTTCTGCATATGTAACTGAGCTGAGGTATTCTGTTTATGTAATTCCTATTTGACATTGCCACTTGTTCTCTTTCCCCAGTAGGTCATGTATTGTTGTTCTCTGAAACGTATTGGTTTAATATTTGCAGCGTTTCCTTTTGATAGTTAGGGTATGGTGCTTTATGAGTCCTGGTAGTGCTGTTAGGATACGGCGGGTTTGCTGAGTTCTAAATGGGCAGTGTTTGTAGTAGTTCCTAATGTGTCTGGAGGTTGGCACTGGATTATAGTAATGTAGAAGTCTTTTAGTCTTTCTTTATTCATACACTCATTAAGAGGCATGTTTACTAAAAGTTAGTGTATGGTAACATTATGCAAATATTTATGCAAATGAGGCCCCGCACCGAGTCTCCGCACATGGCCCCGCACCCCCCTTGGGCCGCCCCTGCACTGTAGCAAATATTGTAGCAAAAAAAGGCACCACTTAGCTCATTGCAAAAAAGGTTCATTCACTTTCATTTTCACAAGCATTGCTATGCTGTGTGCTGTATGCTGTATTATATACTGGCAGCAGGGCCGGCCCGTCCATTGAGCGAGAATGTTTTTTGCACAGGGCCCCGCGTTTCAGGGGGCCCCGCGCAAAAAACATTCTGATCCTAAAGTCAAATTAAAAAAAAAAAAAGCTGTCTCCTCCCGCTGCCGGGGCCGCCGTGGCAGAATCGAGTGTGCCGCGGGGCCCCCCCTGCCCAGCAGAGCCTGCCCTCCCCTGTATCCGCTCTCTCGTACAGCTGCCTGCAGTCTCACGCGCCGACTTTCAGAGCGCGAGAGGAGAGTTTCTCCCTCGCTGCTCTGTTAAGCCCCCGCGGGCTTAACAGAGCCGCGAAAGGGAAACTAGTCCCTTCGTACTCTGAAAGCCGGCGCGTGAGACTGCAGGCAGCTGTACGAGAGAGCGGATACAGGGGAGGGCAGGCTCTGCTGGGCAGGGGGGGCCCCGCGGCACACTCGATTCTGCCGCGGTGGCCCCGGCAGCGGGAGAAGACAGCTTTTTAAAAAAAAAAAATTTGGCTGGGCTGGGCTGAGCTGGGGGGGGGGGGGGGTTAGGAGTGCTGATGGGCTATGGGGGGCTGGGGGGGTTAGGAGTGCTGATGGGCTGGGGGGGTTAGGAGTGCTGATGGGCTATGGGGGGCTATGGGTGGCTGGGGGGTTAGGAGTGCTGATGGGCTATGGGGGGCTGGGGGGGTTAGGAGTGCTGATGGGCTATGGGGGTCTATGGGGGGCTGGGGGGGTTAGGAGTGCTGATGGGCTATGGGGGGCTGGGGGGGTTAGGAGTGCTGATGGGCTGGGGGGGTTAGGAGTGCTGATGGGCTATGGGGGGCTGGGGGGGTTAGGAGGGCTGATGGGCTGGGGGGGTTAGGAGTGCTGATGGGCTGTGGGGGGCTATGGGGGGGATTAGGAGTGCTGATGGGCTGGGGGGGCTAGGAGTGCTGATGGGCTATGGGGGGCTATGGGGGGGTTAGGAGTGCTGATGGGCTATGGGGGGGCTGGGGGGTAGGAGTGCTGATGGGCTATGGGGAGGCTGGGGGGGTTAGGAGTGGTGATGGGCTATGGGGGGCTGGGGGGTTAGGAGTAGTGATGGGCTATGGAGGGCTGGGGGGGGTTAGGAGTGGTGATGGGCTATGGGGGGCTGGGGGGTTAGGAGTGGTGATGGGCTATGGGGGAGCTAAGTCTTTATATGGGCTGATGGGATTAGGACTGGAAGTGGGTTGATGGGGGGGTTAGGACTGCTAATGGGCTATGGGGGGCTTAAACAAAAAAATGGGATAATCTGGATTAGGATAGGAAATCGGCTGGATGTATTAGGACTGGGAGTGTGTGCTGATGGGGAGGTTAGGACTGGTAATGGGGTATGGGGGGCTTAAACTGAAAATTGGGTGATGGGGATTAGGACAAAATGGGCTGATGGGGGTTAACACTGGAGGTGGGCTGATGGGGTTAGGACTGGTAATGGGCTGTGGGCTGATGGGGGGTTAGGACTGGTAATGGGCTATGGGGGGGTTAGGACTGATAATGGGCTATGGGGGGGCTAGGACAGGAAATGGGCTGATGGGGAGGGGTTAGGACTTGAGGTGGGCTGATGGGGTTAGGACTGGTAATGGGCTGTGGGCTGATGGGGGGGTTAGGACTGGCAATGGGCTATGGGGGGCTGACTGGAAATGGGTTGATGGGGTTAGGACTGGAAGTGGGTTGATGGGGGCGCTAGGACTGGTATTGGGTTGGGGGTTGCTAGGACTGGAAATGAGCTGATGGCGGGCTAGGACTGGAAATGGGCTGATGCAGGGACTAGAAGGGAATGGATGCTGGGTGAGGCTGGAACTAGAAGGGAGCTGATGTTGGGGGAGGATTAGAATGGGATGGGGCTGGGAGAGTAAAATGGAGAGGGGAAAAATATTTTGTGTGGGAGGGATAAAAAATCTACAATTGGCCGGGTATTGGGAGAGTAAGTGGGGATTGAGGATGGAGGGGTAAAATTTGAGTGGATGGATGAAATAGGAATGAGGAAAGAGCAAAAGGAGAAAGATTAGTATGTTAAAGCAGATGTAGAGAGAGAGAATGGAAAAAAAACTAGAAGAGAGAAGAAAGGACAAATGGACAGCAGATGATGGAGAGTTAGCAGAAAACATGAAGAAACCAGAAGAAAGTGGCTGGAGCAATTGCAACTGAAAAAAAATGCACAAAAGGTAGAAAGATATCTCTTTATTTTGAATTTATTAACTGGAATATGAAAGCTCTGGGAAATGTGCATCATTAACATCTGCGCTTTGTTTGGTACAAGAGGAAATTAATTTATAGTTTTATTTCTACAGTGTTGTTGTACATTCCAAGTTTGGCTTTTGTGGTTCCCAGTTTAATTATTGCCTTCCTGTTTCTAAATTGTGATTCCTTGTTTGGTGATGGTCTATGTTCTGCATGTGTAACTGAGCTGAGGTATTCTGTTTATGTAATTCTTATTTGACATTGCCACTTGTTCTCTTTCCCCAGTAGGTCATGTATTGTTGTTCTCTGAAATGTATTGGTTTAATATTTGCAGTGCTGCCTTTTGATAGTTAGGGTATGGTGCTTTATGAGTCCTGGTAGTGCTGTTAGGATACGGCGGGTTTGCTGAGTTCTAAATGGGCAGTGTTTGTAGTAGTTCCTAATGTGCCTGGCGGTTGGCACTGGATTATAGTAATGTAGAAATCTTTTAGTCTGTCTTTATCCATACACTCATTAAGAGACATGTTTACTAAAAGTTAGTGTATGTTAGCATTATGCAAATATTTATGCACATAAGGCCACTTATGCAAATGAGGCCCCGCACCAAGTCTCCGCACATGGCCCCGCACCCCCCTTGGGCCGCCCCTGACTGGCAGCACAGCAGGACAGTATATAACACAGCATACAGCATGCAGCATAGCAATGCTTGTGAAAATGAAAGTGAATGAACCTTTTTTGCAATGAGCTAAGTGGTGCCTTTTTTTGCTACAATATTTGCTATAATATGAAGATTACTCAAATATTGAATAAGAAACTTATTCTATTTCAAACCTCTTTGCTTTTGGACATAGAAACTGCTTGTAAAAAATGTAATATAAACTATAATGCTATAAGGAAATTAAAATCTAACTGACATTTAAATAGGATCACTATTAAAATTGATGCGCCTCACTTATTCAAACACCTGCTTTAACCAAAAAAAAGCCGGCGTCTATGCTCTATAATAGGGAGACAGTCTACGTCGGAGCTATGATGAAAAATGATATGTGAAACAAATTAAATGACAAATATTATTCATGCCATTCTTGATTCCAATGTAAATTAAAATACTATCAAACACTGAGATCAAACTTACATTTGCCAGGATATACTGTTAAAAAATTGATGTGCCGCCCTCATTCAAACGGCTGCTCTGATCTGAAACGCCGGCGTCTGCGCTTAAAAGTGGAATTGCGGTTTGCGCGGGAAATGTAAATAAGATGACGTATAGAACCAAATGAGATGACGTGTGAGTATGCAAAACCTAATCAAGCCATTGTTTTATCAATTTGTGGTGGCTAATGTAAAATAAAGATCATAAACCATCAAAACAGGGGACAACGATGAATCATTATACCCGTATCCAAAAAAGGAGGCATAGTGATCCCTATAGGGATAACTAAAGATCATAAATTTATATTAAAGTATTATTTATTTATTTCATAGCTGCCAAATGTAAAATCTCTGTACTTCTTATCCTTTTATTTGTAAATTGAGGTACCATATGAGTGATTCACTATAACAATTAAAAAAAAAAGGTTACAGATCTACATGATTCTAAATTATTATTATCTTAACCACAAATAGGTTAACTTCACCTCCTCTAGATGTTAAAGGTGTGTACACTCCTCACTCCTGGGAGAAAAGGCACAGATAAGAGCCACCAAAATGGTAAAAGGGATGAAAGATATCCCTATGAGGAAAGGCTTAAAAGGTTAGGGTTCTTCAACTTGGAAAAGAGACGGCTGAGGGGAGATATGATAGAGGTCTATAAATTAATGAATGGAGTGGAACGGGTAAATGTAGATTGGTTGTTTACTCCATCAAAAAGTAGAAAGACTAGGGGATACACAATGAAGCTACTGGCTTGGTAACCAAGCAACCAGGGTTCGATTCCCACTAGCACTCCTTGTGGCCTTGGGCAAGTCACTTAACCCTCCATTGCCTCGGAAGAAAGGCCTGGCAATCTACTTCCGGTGACACTGCCAAGAAAACCCAGGAGCTTCTGGGTCGCCAGGAGTCAGGACTGACTCGAAGGCACACATTGCATTGCAAGAGAAAATACTTTTTCACTTAACGTGCAATCAAATTCTGGAATTTGTAACCAGAGGATGTAGTAAAAGCTGTTAGTGTAGCTGGGTTTAAAATAGTTCCTGGAGAAAGGTCTATAAACCATTATTATCACTGTTTACCCCAGGACAAGCACTGTGGAACCTGTGTACTTTTTTGTGAACCTGTCAGGTACCTGTGACCTGGATTGGCCACTGTTGGAAACAGGATACTGGGCTTGATGGCTGTTGGTCTGACCCAGTATGGCATTTCTTATGTTCTTATGTTATGTTCATCTCTGATCATTCTGGGTAAAAGTATATAGAGCAGTGGTCTGAGAACCAGGGTGACACTCCTTGTGACATTGGTCAAGTCACTTAACCCTCCATTGCCTTGAGTAATGCGATTCTGCTTTCCGTATCTCAAAAAATGATACAACGGAATTAGGAAAAGCACTTAGAGGGGTCACTAAAATGATAATAAGGATGAAACAACTCCCTTTTGAGGAAAGGCTGAAGAGGTTAGGATTCTTCAGCTTGGAGAAAAGATGGCTGAGGAGGGATATGATAGAGATCTTGAAGGACTACCAAGAGGGCTGCTACTGCTGGGAAGAAATCTGCACTTGTCTGTACTTATATCCTGGGACATTCTCTAAATCTTGAGGAAAAGAGAATTCTTTGGGTTGGAACTGATAAAATCTGTGTGTTTTAAAATTTGTTGTTTTAGGGCATAGTACTATAAGCCAGCTTTCAATTAAATTAAAGCCATCTTTCAGTGAAATTATAGCAGCTGGGACTTAGTATAACAAGCCAGCCTTCAGTTAAATTAAAGCCAGTTAGGACTTCGTATTACAAGCCAGCTTTCACATAAATTAAAGTCAGTTAGGGTATATCTTAACAGAGAAAGTAGAATGGGGTAAATGTTCTTTGAGTATATTGAGAGAAATTGTTTTCTAGAGATCTTTTACAAAGAAACCTTCCAGTTAGGAGGCAAGTGACTTGTGAAATCGTTTTAAATAGGTGTTAAAAGTCAAGTGACAGAACAAAAGGGCAACTTAAAAGGCTCTCTATCAAACCAAGGGTAGTGTGAATTACCCAGGAAATTAAGAGATTGCCTTAGAAGCACAGATATAAATAGGCCATATCTCCCACCCACCTCAGCTCCCACCTACCCTAGGCATAATCCTTGATTCATAGCTTCCTAAACCAGTTAAGGGGAAAGGGGTGATCTTACTCATTTTCAGGTTTAACTGATTATCTTCATCAACAGGTTATTAGGCCTTAGGAGTAGACTAATTAAGTCCTTGTAATTCACCTTGACAGAACGCTAAAAGTCCTTTATACTTATTAGGTATAAATGTGTTGGTTCAAGTATCCCTGGTCCCCTAGCAACTTTACATAACTTAATGACTTTAAATAGCTAAAAGAAATCTTTAAATCTAAGATGCAGACAGCAGTCCAGTAGCGAAATGGCGACTGAAGAAGCAGCACATTTTGGCATTGTAACAGGTCACCATCAGACCCCTTTCAGGGCACCCCCAGCATCGCAGAAATAATGGAAACATCTTCTGACATAGCTCCCATTCTCCTGGAACCAGAGAATGCCAGCTGAGAAAATCCATTTCACAGTAACCACCCTGGCAATGTGCAGATCCAACAAACTAGGAAGTTCTTCGCCGCCCGGGCAAACAGAAGAGCCATCTACAGGACTATCCCAGTACTCCTCATGCTGCCTTGCTGATGGACATAAGCTACCACCTCCATGATGTTGTCGGAGAACATTCAAACTGCCCGGCCCTCGATTGGGGGCCAGTCAAGTACGTCAGAAAAAATATTACGACCGTCGCACCCGACCGCGTCAGTTGAACGTCGGGGAAAAGGTCATTGTAATGGGGCCCGGTCACAGCCCAAAGTTTGAGAGTACCTGGAAAGGACCCTGCCGGGTCGTCAAACAGGTGGGTCCGACCACATACACCATAGAAACAAGGAAGGGAAAGCAACAAAATTTCCACATAAATGTTTTACGGTTATGGCACGAGCGAGTAGCTTTAGCTCGTTTGGCCCTGAAAATGGATACCTATGTTAGCTGCAGTCACCAGAATAAGATTCCGTGCTGTTCTGAAAATATTCACCAGCCCGGAATATCTTAAATGGGGGGTTATGTGACAAGGCAGAAGGTTTAAAACCTAGAAATAAGGCTTTAAAGCAGTTTTTTTCAGTAGAAGCTGTCAGTAAAGCAGGTCAAGAAAGGGTTAAAGTTGTAGCCCAGAAAGATTCTCTGCACAAGAGAACACAAAGAGAGCCACGCCCCAGCTCTAGGATAACCCAGGGAGCTGACGTGGGAGAGAGAGGGGCGGAGTCAAAGCTGATAGGGCAGCCCTGTCCTCTTAATCAGGAAGGAGCAGTTAGTAGGGGAGCAGCTGCTGAGAAGGAAACTGAAAGTGAGACTGAGACTGGAAGGACGAAGGGAGTTCAAGGTTCAGCTTCTGGAGGAGACTCAGAGATTGAGTGGGATCAAGCCAGAAAGCTGAGGACCGGAGGAAGCAGGAAAAGAGGCAGCCATTACCAGGATAGCCTAAGGGGCTTGGAGAGGTGCCAGCCAGATTGCAGAGAGTCAGAGAGAACTCTGGAGAGGCGTCTGGAAAAGCTTCCAGGTAGGAACTACCCCAAGTCAAGCAAAGAGGAGAAACAGATTAGAGGTCACTTTAAACCTGGGGAGAAGAGTTTTAAAACTTGGCCCAGAAGAGATAGAAGTACCTCTCTAGAATCTTCCTTGGAAGCTACAGTCACACGTGGGAGGTTGGGCAGAAGGAAATTGCCATTAGTTAAACTGCAAAGATATTCCCAAGGCAGACAGCGTGTCAGAAGCTCCAGTTCTGAGTACAGCCCAGCTGATTCTAAACAAACAGCTAATTGCAGGCTACAGAGCAGAACGTGGAGGTCAGACCTTGTGGAGCAACTTGCTACTCAGGAGCCAGGGAGGCAGTACCAAGACAAATGTTTACCTCCTAACCAAACAAAGAATCTTAGTCATGCCAGGAGAAAGGTGAGCCCTTTTAACACTGTGTTTAAAAGTGCTGGTAATGCTAAATCTTTGCATGTACCCAGAAGGTTGAATGAAACTAAGTGGAAGCAGCTTAATGCACTTATAGAGCAGTGGAAGTCTGTGGACTTACCTAAACCTAATTATAAGGACATATCAGATGCTGAAGTGGAGCCAATGCAAACTGAAGCACCTTTATCAGAAGATAGTTATTCTGATATGGACTGTGGTTTTTGCCAGAAAGAGTGAAAGCTGTAAAAGTCACTCTAGTAATAAGTGCTAAGAAAGCCTGATTGTTTTACTTGAGTTTTATATGAAGAAAGGCAGCGTTCTGCCTGAGTGGAAACTCAACACTCTTTGTGCAGCTGTGAAACTAAACGCGATGCTGTGAAGTTGCTTATGTTTGGACCTAGTACCAGAAGCAGTGCTTAGTCTGAGGAAAAGCACGTGTATTTAAAACCTGGAAAGAAGTTTGAGAAGATATGTTTGTTTGAAGTAATTGCCTGAGAAGCATCAGGAGGACTTTGTTATTGTTCTTTCTTTATTTGGCACAACAAGCACCAACATCTTATTTCTGTGTTTGGGGAAGTAGGTGTATGAAAATTCCTGTGCGACAATAAACTTATTGTTAACCCCTTTAACCTTGGCTGTGATTCACTTGGCCTCACAACTACACGGATACCAGGTTACAGCGTTTCAAGGTCCATATAAATACTGTGGTCCCACCTGCCAACCCTTCTAGGCAACTACCTATATTACCCTAGAGGGGGAAGGTGAGTGTGTGACAATATGCAAAGGGAAAGAAAAGCTTTCCAGGCCAGCATCAATGGGAGTCCTGAGACCCCTGGGAGTCTGACCAGCGTACCCGTGAGGAGTGTGTGGAGGCTGATGGAAAAGGGGCTTCTGCCTGTTTCACAGGCACCTTTGAGCTGTCCTCCAGAAGGCGGTTAGATGTTGTCTCACCTAGGTTCTTCACCAGCTTCTCCAAATTGGACCCAAGAAAAGCATCCCTCTAAGGCCAGATGGGCAACTGGGCTTTGTAAGATGAGTCCACTACGCCATGTCAGAGCCAAGCTAACGCAGTGTCACTGTCGACAAGGCACAGTCTTTGGCTGCTAGACATACTAGGCTGTAAATGGCATCAGAAAGGAAGGCTGTATCACATTCCAAAAGAGGGATAAAGTCATCTGGCAGAAAAGACTGAATCCAATGGAGCAGGGTTCAAGACATCAGGCCTGCACATACCACTGCAGTGAACTGATTCTTCAACATGAATCCACTTTTTGGTCCAGAGTATTCTTTAAAGCTAATCCACCTTTCAGAAGAATGGTGGTCCAGCTGGTAAAGCACAGTTACTTACCTGTAACAGGTGATCTCTGGGAACAGCAGGAATAAGTCTTCACATATGGGTACATCGGTACTGACGGAGTCTGCGCGAGAACGCTCCCCAGCGTCCAATTAGAATGCTTTTGGGAGCATCCCACCACGCCTGCGTGCTGCCTTCCTGCCTTTCCCAACTGCCTCTCCTCAGTTAAGTTTAAAGCTGAGACAAAGAGAGAGAGAGAGAGGGGAAATATAGAGATAGAGAAATACAACTCCTAGGGGAGGTGGGTGGGTTGTGAAAACTTATTCCTGCTGTTCCCAGAGATCACCTGTTACAGATAAGTAACTGTGCTATCTCCAGGAACAAGCAGGAATGAGTCTTCACATATGGGGACTCCCAAGCTAAGATGCCTGGAGGAGTCCCAGCATGCTGCGAATCTGAAAAAAGGCCATGCTATTCGATAGAACCTCAGGCATCCTGGGGATGGAGGGTAGGAGTTGGAAGAAAAAGATGTGCTATGGACAGCTGGACCAAACAGGACGCCTAGATAGGAGACCCTGTGAGGATAATATCCAGTAGTAAATATTGAACTGCAATATACCCATATACCCATATGGACCTCACCTGGTGGTATTGAAAAAAGTTTATGGAGGTTCATATGGATCTGCTAATATGAACCAGCAGAATATTCTCAAGGAGTACCTCAATGTAGAGCAGAGGTAAATAAACTGTGCAAAAGACAGGTTGAGGTCTGAACCCTTAGGGCGAGAAAAGTCCCAGGGGGAACTGGGGTAGTTCAATGAGGCAGGACTTTTGCGGGAAAACGCAGAAGTCCCTATTAGATAAGCCTGAAGCTCTTTTGACCTTAAAGAGACATAGTTCTTATAGGAGAAGAGGGGCTTTGAAGATCCCTATATCCGATAACAAAGAAGGACAGAAGTATGAGGCATTGTAGCCTCCTATTTTCTGAAGATTTAGAATGTCCTTCCTAATTGAAGTCACTTAGGAAAAAAGATGGTACATGGAGGGCTTCAGATGTACTTAAACTGAAGGTCATGGTGGAAAACCCTTTAACTACCACAGGGAAAGTGGTAGTTTAGGTAGAACCCGAAACATGCTGGAGCAGCATTGAAAGGGATAGTGACTATCTGTCGGGGTCGTATAGGAAATATATATATATATATGAACCTAGGCAGACAGATGGAAAAAAGTATATAGATACATATCCACCTATCATATATTGCAACATATATATATATAGATAGGTAAATACAGATATATCTATTTATATGAATATATAGATATATATGGGTACAGACATGCATATGTCTATATACATGTATACATATATATATGTACCCATGTCTCCACATAGGGATATGTGGAGAGAGAAAGATTCATCTAATAACAAGAAGGGAAATACCTGCTTGAGGAGATGTTTAGAGAATTCATTCTCCTTGGTTGTGGGTGGGAGAGCTAAGGGAGTGCTCTCACTGACAAGGAGAAGTCTAGAGTGTTCTAAGAACTCTAGCCCTTGAATAACCAGAAATGGAGGATGTTTTTAATCCGCTGACAGTAAGTCTGGATCCTTCCATAACTCCAGCATGGCAGCTGGAGAAGAAGATGCAATGAAATGAGATACCATATTTACCCTTCTAAGAGGGCAAAATGAGTCTGATGCATTCTTGCGCTCAATATGAATTACCCCATGAAGAATTGAGGGTGGAAGGAAATACAAGACAAGGACTGGTTGTTACTAAAAGAAAATCATCCCTGGTGAAGGGGTCCACTGGGGATGTGAACCAACCCAGGGGATTGGATAATTCTTTAGGTCTTCACTTAATTAAAGGCCTGTGTCCTTTATTGAAGAAGGAGACCTTAATGGAAATGGTAAGGGTAAGGGAGAACCCAGTAAAGCCCTTCCCAACCATCTGGAATTATTTGCTCTCTAGCAAGGGCCCATAGTGCAGAGCTGCTCTGTAGAGATGCAGAGAGCATGTTGCAGGTTGGTTAGAAGAAAAAACTGGCTGTTTAAGAGCCAGTATGTAACCTGAACTACTCCGCCAAAGCCCAAGGATTGGGGAAGGGTAAGGATAGAAGGTATGCTGATGTGTTTGCAACAAGAAAACCAGAAAAGGTTCTTAGTCTGTCTGGGACTTAGTACTAAGGCCAGAAAGACTGATATTGGAGATCAAGCCCTGGTTGCTTGGTCAGCAAGTCAGTGGTCTAACCACTAAGCGCCCCTGCATTCTGACTATTGTTAGGGCAGCAGAACAAATCTTAGGTCCCAAGATTGGACAAGACCTACAGACATAAGTAGGAGTGGTAAAACTCTGTCATTGTCTGAGAAGCTGCCACAAAAACAAGAATGCAAGGGGGAGACAACTCTGAAAAGAAACTCAGGGGCTTAGGGATAATCCTTCAGTTAAGTGGTATCACTCTTACAGACCAAAATGTCTTAGTAAGAGGGACAGAGTTGAAAAAGACTTACGATGGAGTAAATCTCTGAAAAGAATAGTATGAGACATGCTGATACAGGAGAAACTGTCAAAGGTAAAGGCATAGACGACCTTATTGATAGTTGTTACTCCTCTATCTACTTAGAAGGAAGAGGAGTAACCAGGGCCAGCCCGTCCATTGAGCAAGAATGTTTTTTGCACAGGGCCCCGCGTTTCAGGGGGCCCCGCGCAAAGAACATTCTGCTTTTTTCAAAATTAAGTTAAAAAAAAAAAGCTGACTGCTACTGCTGCCGCTACCGCCGCGGCAGCAGCAGAATGGAGTGTCCCGCGGGGCCCCCTCTGCCCGGCTGAGCTCTCCCTCTGCGATGGCTGAGCCCCTCTGTGCCGGCTTTCAGATACGCGAAGGGAGAGTGTCTCCCTCGCGTCTCTGTTAAGCCTGCAGGGGCAGATGGGAAAGCGTAGTTACTCACCTGTAACAGGTGTTCTCCAGGAGCAGCAGGAATCAGTCCTCACTTATGGGTGATGTCGGCGCCGACGGAGCCCTCGCGGAGCAACTTTCCCCAGCTTTCAAAGAAAGCCTTTGGGAATTGCAGCGCGCATGCGCGGTCCTCTTCCCGCCCAAGGGTGCCATCTTAGCCAGTCAGATGACATAGCTAAAACAGACAGCATAAAAAGATTTGCAAAAAAAAACATAAGCAGACGATTGCAACTCCAAGGGGAGGAGGGAGGGTAGTGAGGACTGATTCCTGCTGCTCCTGGAGAACACCTGTTACAGGTGAGTAACTACGCTTTCTCCAGGACCAAGCAGGAAGTCAGTCCTCACTTATGGGACTCCCAAGCTCAAGGCTACCGGAGACCCTAAGCACAAAAATGAGCTCCCTCTAGCTCAGCAGCACAGAAGGAAAGAATCTTCGCTGAATTGTCACCCACCGGTAGCCCACATCCGGGATGGAGGGTAGGAGTTGCTCAGACCTCAAAGAGATTACGGAGGACTGCCTGTCCGAAAGCACTGTCCCTGCGGGACTCCCTCTCGAGACAGTAATGGACCGCAAAAGTCTGGCTCGAAGACCAAGTAGCGGCCCGGCAGATGTCTGCCAGCGGAACAGAGCGGAGGTAAGCCACTGACGTAGCCTTTGCCCGAACGCAATGAGCCGTGACTCGACTTTCTAAGGAGAGTCCGGCCGCCCCATAAGCCCAAGAGATACAGTCCGCAACCCAGATGGACAGAGTACGCTTGGAGACCGGGAGCCCCAATTTATTGGGGTCAAAAGACACAAAAAGCTGAGCAGCTTTACGGTGCTCCCGCGTACGGTCAAGGTAGAAGTTCAAAGCCCTTCTACAGTCCAGGGTATGGAGGACCGTTTCAGCTCGGCTGGAGTGTGGTCTGGGAAAGAAGGTTGGAAGTACCACCTCCTGATTGATGTGAAAAGGGGAGACCACTTTAGGAAGAAATTTTGGGTGAGTCCGTAGGACTACCCTATTTTTGTAGAACCGAGTGTAAGGGGGATCAGCCACGAGGGCCTGCAATTCACTTACGCGTCTAGCGGAAGTGAGGGCTATCAAGAACAGTGTTTTCCAAGACAGAAAACGGAGAGAACAGGTAGCCATAGGTTCAAAAGGCGGACAGGTGATCCGCTGCAAAACCACATTCAGGTCCCAGTCAGGCGCTGGCGGGCGCAGAGGTGGTTTAAGTAGAAGGAGACCTCGGAGAAACCTCGCCACGAGAGGGTCGCTGGAGAGAGGTCTACCGTCCACCGGCACATGATGTGCCAAAAGAGCACTGAGGTGAACTTTGACGGAGTTGGACTTAAGTCCCAGATTAGAGAGGTGTAGCAAGTACTGCAAGATCATCGACACCGGGCAGGAGAAGGGATCCTGAGACTGTTGGGTACACCAGACTGCAAAGCGACGCCATTTAAGGGCGTAGCATTTGCGGGTAGAAGGCCGTCGCGAAGCCAAGACGACCTCCTCCACCTCCGCCGGCAGGAGAAGGGGAGCAAGGACTACCCTCTCAGCAGCCAGGCCATGAGGTTGAGAGACCTGAGGTTGGGGTGTAGTAGAGACCCCTGATCCTGAGTGAGGAGATCCGGTTGTACCCCCAGAGGGAATGGATCCTCCACCGCTAATTGCAGTAGGAGCGGAAACCACGGCTGTCTGGGCCAGCGAGGGGCCACCAGGATCATGAAGGCTTTGTCTCGGAGAACCTTGAAAAGAGTCCGAGAGACTAGCGGGATGGGAGGGAAAGCGTACAGAAGGCTCCCCGACCATGAGATTAGAAAAGCGTCCGCCGCAACCCGAAGGGGGTGTGGCTGACGAGAGCAGAAGCGAGGAAGCTGCCGGTTGTGAGGACTGGCAAAGAGATCCACCGTGGGGAGGCCCCACTTTAGGAAGAGCTTCTGAACTACCAAGGGATCCAGACGCCACTCGTGCGGCTGGAGTATCCTGCTGAGTTTGTCCGCCAGGCAATTTTCTTGGCCCGGGAGATAAACTGCCTTGAGGAGAATGCTGTGACTGACGGCCCAAGAGCAGAGCTTCTGTGCCTCCCGGCAGAGGAGGAAGGAGCCCGTGCCCCCCTGCTTGTTCACGTAGAACATGGCAACTTGATTGTCCGTCTGGACAAGGACGAACTGGTGGGAAGTCAGGTGGGAGAAGGCCTTGAGAGCTAGGCGGATCGCCCTGAGCTCCAGGAAGTTGATCTGCTGAGCAGACTCCCACGTGGTCCAGAGGCCCTGAGTACGTGCCCCTTGGCAATGTGCTCCCCAGCCCAGGAGGGATGCATCGGTGGTCAGCACCCGGGTCGGCTGAGGTGACTGGAAAGGCATTCCGAATATCAGGTTCGGCTGCCGAAGCCACCACCGGAGAGACGAGATCAGCGGCTCGGAGACGCGCACTAGGTCTGCTAGGCCGCCTGTGGCTTGTCGCCACTGCTGGCGGAGACACCATTGAGCAGGCCGCATATTCAGGCGGGCATTGGGGGTCACATGGACGGTGGAAGCCATATGGCCGAGTAGTCTCAGGAAGCGCCTGGCGGAGACCAGGGGCTGGCTGCGAAAACGGTCGGCTAGGTCCATGAGCCGTTGAGCCCTGTCGAGCGGTAGGTATGCTCGCGCCTGAGGAGTGTGCAGCCTTGCGCCGATGAACTCGAGATCCTGTGAGGGGAGCAAAGTGGACTTTGCGAAGTTTATAACAAAGCCCAAGTGCTGCAGAAGAGTCACCGTGCGGCGCGTGGCGTTGGTGACCTCCCGAGCGGACGCTGCTCTGATGAGCCAGTCGTCGAGGTACGGAAAGACATAGAGGCCGTGAAGCCGGAGATGGGCCGCCACCACCGCGAGACATTTTGTGAAGACTCGCGGTGCGGAGGACAGGCCAAAGGGCAGTACTCTGTACTGGTAATGATTTCCTGCCACCACAAACCTTAGGTATTGGCGGTGGCTTGGGTGGATGAGGATGTGCGTGTAGGCATCCTTTAGATCCAAGGAGCATAGCCAATCTCCCCGCTGGAGGTAGGGCAGAAGGATTCCAAGGGTAAGCATTTGAACTTCTCCCGCACAAGGAACTTGTTGAGGTTGCGCAAGTCCAGGATGGGTCTGAGGCCCCCTGTTCTCTTTGGTATTAGAAAATACCTGGAATAAAAGCCTTGACCTCTCAGGTGGTGTGGCACCGGTTCCACCGCCTGTTTCCTGCAGAAGACCTGCTAACTCCTGAAGGAGTAATTCACTGTGCAGAGGGGGTCGTGGAGGTTCTCCCGGAAAATAGGAGGGAGGGACCTGGTGGAAGTGGAGAAGATAGCCTTCTCGCACGACTTGAAGCACCCAGGCATCTGCGGTGATGCTGGACCACCTGTGGGCGAAGTGGACCAGCCGGCCTCCGGTGCTGGGAGGAACCAGCGGGGGGGGGGGAGAGGCTATGCTTAGTGAGTCAAAAAACCCCACCCTGCTGAGCAGGGGCTGGTGGTGCAGGCTTGGGGGCTTGCTGCCTACGGGACCCGTTACCCCGTCCCTTGGCCTGCTGGCCCTGTTGGGGAGCTGCAGGGGCCTGATAATGGGGGTATTGTTTGTAGGCAGCCGCCTTCCTCGGGTAAAAGGACTTTTTCCCCGAGCCCTTCTTTTTCTGGGAAGGGGCGGAGGTCTTCCTAGAAAGCCTGGTCCTGGTGAGAGTCTCAGTCTCAATTTGTGCAGCCTTTTCCGCCATGGGCTTGCCAAAGAGGTTTTCGCCTCGGCAGGGGACATCGACCAACTTGTCCTGCACCCAGGGCTCAAGGTCTGACGACTGAAGCCAAGCCTGTCGGCGGGCACCGATGCCGGCTGCGGCCACTCGAGCCGATGCTTCAAAGCCATCATAGGCTGCTCGGGACATGAACTTTGAGCATTCCCGAATGCCAGTGGACAAGGCCAGGAACCTCCGCAAGGGTTCCTCGGACAAACCAGCGGAGAATCCGGCTAGCTCTTTAGCCAGATCTCGGAGATACATGCCCATGTATAGCTGGTAAGTCTGGACACGACAAGCGAGCATAGAGCCCTGGAAACACTTCTTACCAAGGCCATCCAGGTTACGGGCCTCCCTGCCAGGAGGCACCGAGGAGTGCATCTTCTGGCTCTTAAGACGATGCATGGCCGATTCCACTACCATGGAATGGTGTGGTAGCTGTGCCTTTTGAAAGCCAGGGCTCTTGCGGACTCGATAGATAGAATCGACCCGCTTGGCTCAGGACCGGCGAGGAGGCCAGACTCTCCCACATGCGGAAGAGTAGTCGTTCCAGCATAGGAGGAACCGGTACAGTAAAGTGTTCCCTTGCGGGAGAGTCATACTGGAGGGCGTCGAGCTCTTCGGCTCGAGGCTCCTCCTCGGGGTCCGCAGGGAAGGCCAAAGCCTTGGCCATATCCCTAACGAAGTCCGAGAACCGGGCATCCTCCGGGGGGGACTGCTTCCGAGGCTCGGACTCCGGTGAGTCCGAGGGGACACACCGAGTCCGGAAAGAATCAGGGCGACTCTTCCTCTTCAGACTCCCAGACCGACTCCGACGAGGACTCGGTGGGGTCGGCTCGGGCAGGGCGCGGCGCCTGCCGCCCCGACGCCGAGGGAGTCGGCGTCGGCGACCTCGGTCCCGAACGGGAAGCCGAGGGTGACCTCGACCGAGGATCGACTCGAGTTCGCATCGACTCGAGGATCGGCTCGGTCTCCGGGGTCGACTTGGACGTCGACGTCCCGGCGGTCGGGGCAGCGGCGCCAGCGAGGCCAGCGAGCAGTGCCCGCTGCTGGTCCATGAAGGCAGACAGTCTGCTCTCCAAGGCCGTCAACCTGAGTCCGAGCTCAGGTGACCCAGCAGCCCCCGACTCGGGCCCCGACGGCGTCGGGCCCAACGTCGGCTGTCGCGGAGGCGAGTCCAGAAGGACCACAGGACTTACCCGAGCAGGCATCTCCGACTCCAGGCGAGGTCGCTTCGTGAGGTGTTCCTTCTCCAAGGACCCGGGGCGGCTGTCGGGGCTATGCGACCTGGCCCTCGCGGAACCAGGTGCGTCCACCGACGCCACCCTCGCGGGTTTCACCTTCCGATGATGGTCCCCGGAGGGAGAACCCCGGTCGGAGGAACTCCGGCGACGGTCCGAGCTGGAGCCTTTGGACGCGGAGGCCTCCGACGAGGTCCGGGTACGGCTGGGGTCAGCGAAGATTCTATCACGCTGATGCCGCCGACTTCTCAACGCTTTTGAGGACATTTTGCCGCAGGGCCCACAGATCAGTTCCTCATGATCCGGGCCCAGGCAGCGGAGGCAAAAGTCGTGTGTGTGTCAGTTAGTGACATATTTCGGTCACACTGACCACACCGCTTAAACCCACTGGCAGCCATCGGGGGAAAAAGGGCCCCTGCGAGGTCAAAGGACCGGGCTGCCAGGGAAAAATCGAAAACGAAAGCTGACTAAGTCAGAAAAAATCGAAAAAAAGGACGAGGACTCGTGACCGGCGTCGCGAGTCCGGGCGGGAAAAAGACCGGCGTCGAACCGAAGGAAAAAGAATAAAATAATGAAGAAATATCGACTTTTTCGCGGGGGACAAGACGGGGACGTCTGTAGGGCTCCGCGGAAAAAAGAAGACTGGCTAAGATGGCACCCTTGGGCGGGAAGAGGACCGCGCATGCGCGCTGCAATTCCCAAAGGCTTTCTTTGAAAGCTGGGGAAAGTTGCTCCGCGAGGGCTCCGTCGGCGCCGACGTCACCCATAAGTGAGGACTGACTTCCTGCTTGGTCCTGGAGAAATTTCCCATCAGCCCCTGCGGGCTTAACAGAAACGCGAGGGAGACACTCTCCCTTCGCGTATATGAAAACCGGCACAGAGGGGCTCACCGGCGCAGAGGGAGGGAGGGAGGGAGGGACTCAGCCGGGCAGAGGGGGCCCCGCGGGACACTCCATTCTGCTGCTGCCGTGGCGGCAGCAGCAGCGGTAGCAGCCAGCTTTTTTTTTTTTTATGTTCCTTGAACCGATGAGGGGGGGGGGGTTAGGACTTGTAATGGGCTGTGGGGGGGGGGGAGGACTGGAAATGGGCGGGGGGGGTTAAGAATGGAGGTGGGCTGATGTGGGTAGGAATGGTAATGGGCTGTGGGCTGGTGGGGGGGGGGTTATGACTGGTAATGGGCTGTGGGTTGATGGGGGCTGTCTGGTAATGGGCTATGGGGGGTTAGGACTGATAATGGGCTATGGGGGGGGCTAGGACAGGAAATGGGCTGATGGGGAGGGGTTAGGACTGGTAATGGGCTGTGGGCTGATGGGGCTGTCTGGTAATGGGCTATGGGGGGGGGGGTAGGACTGATAATGGGCTATGGGGGGCTAGGACCGGAAATTGGCAGATGGGGAGGGGTTATGACTTGAGGTGGGCATGTGGGGTTAGGACTGGTAATGGGCTGTGGGCTGTTGGGGGGGGTTAGAACTGGTAATGGGCTATGGGGGGGTTAAGACTGGTAATGGGCTTTGGGCTGAAGGGGGCTGTCTGGTAATGGGCTATGGGGGGGTTAGGACTGATAATGGGCTATGGGGGGGCTAGGACAGGAAATGGGCTGATGGGGAGGGGTTAGGACTTGAGGTGGGCTGATGGGGTTAGGACTGTAATGGGCTGTGGGCTGATGGGGGGCGGTTAGGACTGGCAATGGGCTATGGGGGCTGACTGGAAATGGGCTGATGGGGGGTTAGGACTGGTAATGGGTTATAGGGGGGGCTTAAACTGAAAATGGGGTGATGGGGGGTTAGGACTGGAAGTGGGTTGATGGGGGGCTAGGACTGGTATTGGGTTGGGGGGTTGCTAGGACTGGAAATGGGCTGATGGGGGGCTAGGACTGGAAATGGGCTGATACAGGGACTAGAAGGGAATGGATGCTGGGTGAGGCTGGAACTAGAAGGGAGCTGATGTTGGGGGAGGATTAGAATGGGATGGGGCTGGGAGAGTAAAATGGAGAGGGGAAAAATATTTTGTGTGGGAGGGATGAAAAATCTACAATTGGCCGGGTATTGGGAGAGTAAGTGGGGATTGAGGATGGAGGGGTAAAATTTGAGTGGATGAAATAGGAATGAGGAAAGAGCAGAAGGATAAAGATTAGTATGTTAAAGCAGATGTAGAGAGAGAATGGAAAAAAAACTAGGAGAGAAGAAAGGACAAATGGACAGCAGACGATGGAGAGTTAGCAGAAGACACGAAGAAACCAGAAGAAAGTGGCTGGAGCAATTGCAGCTGAAAAAAAATGCACAAAAGGTAGAAAATATCTCTTTATTTTGAATTTATTAATTGGAATATGTCAGCTCTGGTAAATGTGCATCATTAACGTCTGCACTTTATTTAGTACAAGAGCAAATTAATGTATAGTTTTATTTCTACAGTGTTGTACATTCCAAGTTTGGCTTTTGGGATTCCCAGTTTAATTATTGTCGTCCTGTTTCTAAATTGTGATTCCTTGTTTGGTGATGGTTTATGTTCTGTTCATGTGTAACTGAGCTGAGGTATTCTGTTATATAATTCCTATTTGACATTGCCACTTGTTCTCTTTCCCCAGTAGGTCATGTATTGGTATTCTCTGAAATGTATTGGTTTAATATTTGCATGTTTCCTTTTGATACGTAGGGTATGGTGCTTTGTGAGTCCTGGTAGTGCTGTTAGGATACGGCGGGTTTGCTATGGGTTCTAAATGGGCAGTGTTTGTAGTAGTTCCTAATGTGTCTGGCGGTTGGCACTGGATTATAGTAATGTAGAAATCTTTTAGTCTTTCATTATTCATACACTCATTAAGAGGTATGTTTACTAAAAGTTAGTATATGGTAACATTATGCAAATATTTATGCAAATGAGGCCCTTATGCAAATGAGGCCCCGCATCAAGTCTCTGCACATGGCCCCGCACTCCCCTTGGGCCACCCCTGGGAGTAACTTTACTACCTGTAAAGCATAATCATGCTAAGAAGCTCTATGAGCTAAAAGTCAGGATGTCTCTTTAATGTAAAATTTAGGATGGAACCGATGTAGAAGCAAACTACAGGTTCTAAACCTCAAAACAGGAAGAAAGATTCAGTGAAGAGTCTATCAGCAACCCTGCGGCTGCTGGGTTTGCTGAAACGGTTGAGGTTGTGATTTCTTTAGCCTGGTTTGATGTTTCCCTTGTTTGGAAACAGCTGTATGATGGTTAGAGAAAGGATAAAACTTTTTCCCCTTGGGGGAATAAAGTTTGGTAGAAGATTTCCTAACAGCTGGGATAGAGGAAGGTGTAGACAATCCTTTGAAAGCAACAGTGCCAGTGGTTAACTGAGCAACTTGGCGTAAAGTCTCTTTGTTAAAGAGATTCTCCCCAGTACAAGGAGTATTTCCCAGCCTTTCTTGTACCGATGTATCCAAGTCAGAAGCTTGGAGCCAGGCCATGTGTCGTGCCCCTATGGCTATAGCAGAAGTTCTGCTAACAGACTCAAAACAGTCCAGGGTAGCACAGTCCAGGAATAAGAAACCTAGAGATATTTTGAACATGACTAACCAGTAAAGAGTAGTCTGCTCTTTTGTGATCTTGAAGAAAAGGAGTCAAAAACAGCAAACTGTTTGTGACCTCTTCAAGAGATAGTCCTATATAGAAAATATATGAGAGAATTCTTGTTGAAAACATGGATGCCTGGAAGCTTTTACGTCCAAAGGCATCTAAAGTTCTAGACTCACGACCTGGCGGATAAGAAGAGTGCCTTTTAGCACTTTTCACACGCCTCATTGCTGATTCCACAACAAGAGAATGATGTGGAAGTTGAGTCTTTTGAAACCCTGGAGAAGGGGGCACCTTGTACAGAGAGTCAGTGGCCCTTGAAGGTGGGGATACCTGTAAGGTTTGATGCAAAGGGAGCATGATAACCTCCTTTGAAGTCTCAGGGAGACACAGAAACTCTGAATCCCTTGGTGCAGGATCTTGATCAGGTATAGAAATTTATTTATTTAGTATACATTTGTATACCGCTACTTCCAGCGATCAGCAGCAGTTTGATTACAGATTGGAAATTGTCAAATCATGACAGGAAATTTTTGAGGTATAAACACATTGATTAGACAGGAAAGCACAGCACACAGAGAACTATTTTACAGGGAACATGGGCTATGGAGGGTTAAGTGGCTTGCCCAAGACCACAAGGAGCACCTGTGGGACTAGAAACCCCAGTCCTTCTGGCCCAAGGTTGCTGTCCTCCAGTGGGATTTGAACCCCCGACCTTCCGGCCCGAAGTACCTTGCCCCAACCACTAGGCCACTCCTCCCACCTTGCCAGATCTTGCCAGATCAAGCAGGAATGCTTGAAAAGAAATTTCCCCAGAAGGGGATCCTGTATTATGAGGAGTGAAGGTCAGATCTGTTGAAGATCTAGCCTTAGCACTAATGGATTGATCCATTAGAGTACCAGACCCAAAAAGGTGGAGCATCGGGTTGTCCTGAAAGGATAGTCGGCGGTACCGCTCGAGGTTGGTACTGCGACGAATCGGTGAAAAACTATCCATGCCAGGGATGGACTCCAAACTCGGTACCGAAGGAAGTGAGCTTGTGGAAGTAAGCATGGAAGGCACCGGTACCGATGCAAAGGTAGAAAATGGTACCGGCAGTGGTATCGCGACTCTAAGAGAGCGGTAGACTTTGATCTCCGGGACAATGTCTTCAGCACCATCCAAGGTCGATACCGAGACGAGTTGGTACCCAATCGTCCAGGCTAGAGATCGAGTCTAGACTTGGCATCGAAAGTAGCGAATCAATCGAAACAGACCTGGAGGGTACCAACATGGATGCCAGAATCGGTACCGGGATCAATACCGATGCTGGAAGATCGGTCTGTAGCGGCTCTAGCGGCACCGAAGATACCGAGAATGCTAGACTGCAATCATCAGTGTGGAGTGTTTCATCCAACACCGTTGCCAATGCCGGGGTACCGGCACCACTCCCAGCGGATACCACCACCGAGCATGGCTCAGGTATTTTCTCGGAGGTAAAAACCCCGGAAACAACCTGAAACCCCATTAGTGCTTTGGAGGCCGAAGACTCCCGCTGGGGTTTTAAAGCCAAATTGTCCTTGAGGGCAAGGCCGGAGCCATCGTGATGTTGAACATGAGATCTACCACCCGAGGACTGGCTAGTCTTTACAGACTTTTGTGGGGTTACCTGATCCTGTGAAAAATAATTTGTAGCTTGTACCCTCAGAGCTGACGGGAACCGCGTATCGAGTTGAGCTCGATGCAGAAAACTTCTTTTGGAAAAAGTGCTGCAGGAGGGACACTCCAGCGGATAGTGGTCAGGACCCAAACATGGAAGGCACCAGTTATGGGTGTCTAAGACTAACTTAGTACCCCCACAGTTGAAACATGTTTTAGGGACAGTGGCTGACGTTTCCATGAAGAAAGTGGAGAGGCCTAGTAGGCCGAGAAACCGTCAGGCACTAAACAGGGAAAAATTCCCTACCAAGGAAATACATTTTTTTTAAAGAAAAAGAAAAAGACCGGTGGCACCAGTGCGTCGAGGGAAGGCAAATGCGACCACAAGAAAAAACAAAAATAAAGGAAGAATTTTCTGCGGTGACAGGAGTACGTCCTGCCGGCTCCGCAGAAAAACAAAAACTGAGGAGAGGCAGTTGGGAAAGGCGGGAAGGCAGCACGCAGGCATGGTGGGATGCTCCCAAAAGCGTTCTAATTAGACGCTGGGGAGCGTTCCCGCGCAGACTCCATCGGTACCGACGTACCCATATGTGAAGACTCATTCCTGCTTGTTCCTGGAGATCCAGTGTGACCTACGCATTCACCTTGGAAATATCAAACCATACAAAGCATTCCTTCTCCGGGAGAGTGTGCATCTTCTTAGACACCCTTAGCCCCTTAGGCGGGGAGTTGGGGGAATCCCACTCTGACCAGAACAGGCCCAGGAATGGGAAGACAGTAGTGGATTTCCACATCCCTTGCAAGAGTGGATGCATCTTTGGTTCCTGCTCCATGCCTGGAGCATCCGCCAAGCTCAAGGTGGATAAGACCCTGGGGATCAACACCTCCAGTTCCTCCTTCCGTAATAGATGGATAAAATCGATCTCCTCACAAGCCTCTGAAGGCTAGAGTATTTCTTCATCCACATTAGGAATCTGAATCCAAGCCACAGTCCAAATCTCAGACAGATCCCAGCTAATCCCCATTGCCAGGGGGCAGCCTTTGCTGGGGACTCTTAACCATAGGCAATCGAACAGGGCTTCAACTCTCAACCTGACCCTCATGAGACTGCACTGGGGGGGGGGACGGGGGACCCAGAGGTGACAGGGTCTGAATTTCTATGCCAGAATGACCAGGCCTGTTGTAAAAAGGAAAAGAATTCCAGAGAGGACAATCTGGACTCCAGAAGTTCTCCCTGTGGAAATGAGCCCCCTAAACCAGGGGACATAGTTGCTGTTAATCCTCTAGAGGTGGGGGAGCAGTGCACAGCATAGTCGCCTGAACCTCTGGCCACTGGTTATCCTTATCCATAGTGCCATCTGCCACCTCCTGCCCTTAGGCAAGCAAGACTGCATCCCCCCAGTGTAGAGAGGGCGGGTAACCCCTCAAGGGACAACTCAGGAGTTGCCATGCTAGAAGCTAGAAATGAGACAGCATGACTGCCACAGGCAGGGGCGGCCCAAGGGGGGTGCGGGGCCATGTGCGGAGACTCGGTGCGGGGCCTCATTTGCATAAGTGGCCTTATTTGCATAAATATTTGCATAATGTTACCATACACTAACTTTTAGTAAACATGTCTCTTAATGAGGGTATGGATAAAGAAAGACTAAAAGATTTCTACATTACTATAATCCAGTGCCAACCGCCAGGCACATTAGGAACTACTACAAACGCTGCCCATTTAGAACCCATAGCAAACCCGCCGTATCCTGACAGCATTACCAGGACTCACAAAGCACCATACCCTACCTATCAAAAGGCAATACTGCAAATATTAAACCAATACATTTCAGAGAATACTGGGGAAAGAACAAGTGGCAATGTCAAATAGAAATTACATAAACAGAATACCTCAGCTCAGTTACACATGCAGAACATAGACCATCATCAAACAAGGAATCACAATTTAGAAACAGGAAGGCAATAATTAAACTGGGAACCCCAAAAGCCAAACTTGGAATGTACAACAACACTGTAGAAATAAAACTATAAATTAATTTCCTCTTGTACCAAACAAAGCGCAGACGTTAATGATGCACATTTCCCAGAGCTTTCATATTCCAGTTAATAAATTCAAAATAAAGAGATATCTTTCTACCTTTTGTGCATTTTTTTTCAGTTGCAATTGCTCCAGCCACTTTCTTCTGGTTTCTTCATGTTTTCTGCTAACTCTCCATCGTCTGCTGTCCATTTGTTCTTTCTTCTCTCTTCTAGTTTTTTTCCATTCTCTCTCTCTACATCTGCTTTAACATACTAATCTTTCTCCTTTTGCTCTTTCCTCATTCCTATTTCATCCACACAAATTTTACCCCTCCATCCTCAATCCCCACTTACTCTCCCAATAACCGGCCAATTGTAGATTTTTCATCCCTCCCACACAAAATATTTTTCCCCTCTCCATTTTACTCTCCCAGCCCCATCCCATTCTAATCCTCCCCCAACATCAGCTCCCTTCTAGTTCCAGTCTCACCCAGCATCCATTCCCTTCTAGTCCCTGCATCAGCCCATTTCCAGTCCTACCCCCCATCAACCCATTTCCGGTCCTAGCTCCCCCATCCATTTTCAGTCTGAGTCCCTTCATCAGCTCATTTCCAATCCTAGCTCCCCATCAGCCCATTTCTAGTCATTTCCTAGCCCCACCATCAGCCCATGTCAAATCCTAGCTCCCCTCCACTCAGCCCAATTCCAGTCCAAGCCCCCCCATGAGCCTACTTCCAGTTCTAGCCCCTCCATGAGTCCATTTCAATTCAAGCCCCCACCACAGCCCATTTCCAATCTTAGCTCCCCCCAACAGCCCATTTCCAGTCCTATCCTAGCTGCTCCATCAGCCCATTTTCAGTCCTAGCTCCCTTCCCTCACAGCCCATTTCCATTCCAAGCTCCCTCCCCATCAGCTATTTGCAGTTCAAGCCTCCCCTTCCACTCAGCCCATTTCCAGTCACAGCAACCCCCCAACCCATTACCAGTCCTAGCCCCCCATCAACCCACTTCCAGTCCTAACCCCCATCACCCCATTTTCAGTTTAAGCCCCCCCTATAACCCATTACCAGTCCTAACCCCCCATCAGTCCACTTCCAGTCTTAACCCCATCAGCCCATGTCGTCTTAACCCCATCAGCCCATTTCCAGTCAGCCCCCCATAGCTCATTGCTAGTCCTACCCCCCCATCAGCCCACAGTCCATTACCAGTCCTAACTACATCAGCCCTCCTCAAGTCCTAACCCCTCCCCATCAGCCCATTTCCTATCCTAGCCCCCCATAGCCCATTATCAGTCCTAACCCCCCCAAAGCCCATTAGCAGTCCTAACCCCCATCACCTCATTTCCAGACAGCCCCCATCAGCCCACAGCCCAGAACCAGTCTTAAACCCCCCATAGCCCATTACCAGTCCTAACCCCCCCCAACAGCCCACAACCCATTACCAGTCCTAACTCCTCCCCTTCAGCCCATTTCCTGTCCTAGCCCCCCTTAGCCCATTATCAGTCCTAACCCCTCCATAGCCCATTACCAGTCCTAACCCCCCATCGCCCATTACCAGACAGCCCCCATCAGCCCACAGCCCATTACCAGTCTTAACACCCCCCTATAGCCCATTACCAGTCCTAACCCCCCCAACAGCCCACAGCCCATTACCAGTCCTAACCCCTCCCCATCAGCCCATTTCCTGTCCTAGCCCCCCCCATAGCCCATTACCAGTCCTAACCCCCATCACCCCATTTCCAGACAGCCCCCAACAGCCCACAGCCCATTACCAGTCCTAACCCCTCCCCATCAGCCCATTTCCTGTCCTAGCCCCCCCCCATAGCCCATTATCAGTCCTAGCCCCCCCATAGCCCATTACCAGTCCTAACCCCCCATCGCCCCCTTTCCATACAGCCCATTGCCAGTCCAACCCCCCCCCCCATCGGCTTATGGCAAAATTAAAAAAAAAAAAAACCTGGCTCTGGCTGCTGCCGCTGCCACCGCAACTTCTACACCCCATGTTAAAGCCATTAGCACATGCTGTTACTAAATGGACCCATCAACGTTGAATAAAAATGCAAAAAACAATCTCATCTTCAAGAGCACAAGAAAATATGCATTAGGGCAAGTACTTCTGAAGATGACCCATCTCTGCTTTTTTTTTTAGTTCTGTAGACTCTTTATTGAACAACAGGGGAAAAAAATTGGTCCCCTGGCATTTAAATGTAAATGATTTATGTTTGCTAGAAAGTTTTGAAAGCTTGCATATGGTATAATTTCTGAAAGACTTATGCAATTACTATTGAATTTAGATGCGGTATATTCTAGCAGATAAATATATTTCCTAATTAAGTGTGCACGCTCTTTTTTAAGACCGAAATTACTTTTGCCTTAATCTGGTTCTTGTCTGACATTGCATTTCTGAATCAATACTGCCAATGCAAATATATGTCATTTTTAATACATATGATTAGCATTTTTGAAAAGTGGTAAAACAGTGTGAGAAGGTGGTGGCAAAAGCCAGAAGGATGCTGGGTTGCATACAGAGAGGAATTACCAGCAGAAAGGAAGAGAGGTACTAATGCCATTGTACAAGTCGCTGATGAGACCTCACTTGGAATATTGTGCACAATTTTGGAGACCATATCTCACAAAGGATATAAAAAGGCTGGAAACAGTTCAGAGGAAGGCGACCAAAATGAGAAGAGACTTGAAGACCTAAATATGTACACTCTGGAGGAGAGGAGGGACAGGGGAGATATGATTCAGACCTTTAAATACGTAAAGAGTATTAATGGACAAACAAACCTCTTTCAAAGACGGGGAAGCTGTAAAGCTAGAGGAAATAACATGAAGCTGCAAGGGGGTAAATTGAAAGGCAACGTCAGGAAATACTTTTTCACTGAAAGGATGGTGGATGCTTGGAATGCCCTCCCGAAGGAAGTGGTGGGGCAAATACAGTGACAGAATTCAAAATGGGATGTAGGAGTAGCCTAGTGGTTGGGGCAAGGTACTTCAGGCCGGAAGGTCGGGGGTTCAAATCCCACTAGAGGACAGCAACCTTGGGCCGGAAGGACTGGGGTTTCTAGTCCCACAGATGCTCCTTGTGGTCTTGGGCAAGCCACTTAACCCTCCATTGCCCATGTTCCCTGTTAGTATTAGTGTATGTGTCTCATATCCCTGCGTGTTAAATGTATCCCCCAATTGTGTTGTGACCGCTTTGATTGAAGGATAAGGTGGTATACAAAACTGTCTAAATAAATAAATAAAGACACAGTGGATCCCTTTATAGCAACTATAAAATCAAAATAAGCATAACTATCTCTTATTTCTGAACAAATAGGAGTGACCTACACGGAGCGGTGGGTACACCCCTAAAAATAGGCATAGGGAGGGGTGATCTGCACGGCTGCCTTGCTGGGAAGACTAGATGGACCATACTGGTCTTTATCTGCCATCATATACTATGTTACTATGTAAAATGAGAAACCATCGAAAAAAAAGTATACAGAAACCTTAAACAAATGCAATAAAGGAAATAATAATGGATGGTGAAACCAATATCAATGAAACAGTGTTGGAAAAGAAATAAATACATAGGAAATTAGGCAAAAACACGCCATCAGAGGAGGAGATACATTACTAAGGGGCATGTTTACTAAACTGCGGTAAACGTGACTAACGCGCGTTATACGACATTAACGACCGTAAGTGTCGTACAACGCGTGTACCGACGCGCTAACGACCGTTAACGTCATACTACGCGCGTTAACCGTACGTAACGATCGTAAAGCTCCGCGGCGCGTTTAAAACAGCGCAGAAGGTGGAGAGTGGGCGGAGAGAAGAGAGAAGGGGTCAATGGGCGGAGAGTGGGCGTGGAGAGGCTCTCCTCACACTAACGCGCTGAAAAGCACAGCCCAATTCCTACGCGAATGAAAACCTGCCGTTAAAGGGGAGAGAAAACCATTTAGCTGTCAGCAATGTACAGCAAAACCTGGGGAAACCAACAAAACGTGAGCAGTGTGATACATGTGCACAGAACAAACTCTCAAATAAACCACAAAATGACCACAAGAAATAGTGTAAAACGTATAATTAAGCTGGGAAACTGTGATAGCAATGGGCAACAATACAAACACTCCCAGGAAAGCTCCAAAAAGAAGGAATGATGTTTGGAAGGGTCCACGCTCCGTACACCCTCACAAAAAGCATATCATATCATCGGAGCTTTCCTGGGAGTGGTTTCTAATGTTGCCCAATGATACCATTGCTGCCCAGCTCGGGTATGGGTGTGTGCCCCCTTTCTCTGAGGCCCTTTCTGAGGGTTACGTGCACCTTTGTCCCCATACAAGATAAATGAGGCCATAGGAAAATTGTGCAGAGCAGGGTTTCTGACTCGTCAGGCCAGGTTTTCTATCTCCAGGGACTGCACTGTCTCTCTGGCCACAGTGTGGTGCAACGGACACAACCAGTGCCTGTAAGACAGAGGGTCACAGGTTCAAATCCCTGCTGGGGCCCCTACCCATAGTCCCCATAGATTTACCCACCACTAAACAGTGATAGTAAAGACACCCCAATATTGCAGAGAACATACAAATGGTCACAATGCCCATATTTTTCCACCCCAAACACAGACACCAGAAGCAGAGTCTCGCAAATGCAGTCCTGGAGGGCCTCACACCATTCAGGTTCCATGCTGCTGCTACCAAAGATGCCAGTGCTACATATCCATGCAACACCCCCATGGTATGCAGATGTAGCTCATGCATATTTATGAGGGACAGCATGAAAACCCGGACAGTGTTTGGAACACCAGGAGTGGAGTTGGGGAGCTCGGCCGTAAAGCAGCAGCCAACAGGGCCCGACACATCCACACGCCCACCCACAGGCCCCATTGGCCAATGCCTCCTGGAGAGGCAGGACATTGGGCCCTGCCTGTACCCCCCAATACTGGCACCTGCATACCTTACCAATGCTACCCTACACCTGGGTATATGGTACACATCTATCAAATGTTTCCTATGATAACTGGCAGATATCAATTCCTACGTTAAGCACACATTTCTCAATGAGCTCCACCATAACAATCAGTCTGTTGTCTGCGGTGTGCGCTGCAGTTCTGGTCCCTGACAGTGTTTACCACCCTGGGGAGTGACCCCCAAGAGTATTGCGTACCATATCCATGCATGTTACCGTGCCCATGACTGGTGCGGTGGGTATGGCTGCAGAACCCCTCTATAGTATCACAATACTGGCATAGGTGTGGGGGTGGCTGTCTGTCTATCCATTTTGTGGTGGCTGCAAACACCTTCCACAGCCAACACTGCCAGCACTGTTGCCAGTATTGGGCTGAGAGGGGGCAGGGAGAGGATCCCCCTCACCAATGCGCTGTAATTCTGAGCCCAATTCCAACGCGAATGAACACCTGTCGCTAAAGGCTCACCAACTCTCAACGAAGATCAGCATAAGCATAAAGCTAGAGCTCCCTTGAGGTTGAGCTCGCTCCCATCCTCCTCCGGACACCCCGCTGATACAGCAAGTATATCACAGCTAATTGAACAGCCTTGTCATACTGTTATACGTAGCCATCACTCATTCTAACCTGTACTTTACTATTATGGCTGCCTGTTATTAGTCATTGCCCCCACCCACACTTAAAATACAGTTTCCAACAGCTAAAAATGTGCATATACTATTGTTAGTAGCCTTAATTTTCCACCATCAATCCCTTAGGTACTGTTGCCAGTAGCCTACCAAATTCAGCCATTTCTGTTTGAATCTAGTTCTGTCCACTTAGCTGGCTAGCCTATACCTATCCTTACCTTACCAAATTGAGCTACCTGCAACTAGCAAACTAACATAGCCGACACTGTTGCAATACTCAATGACCTTTATTCACTGTTGTCTGCAATAAATGACCTTTCAATTACTGTTGTCAGTATCCAACTAGCTTGAAAACTGTAATTACAAAACATATACTGTTGCCAGTAGATAAGGTTATACTGTTGCCAGCAGATAAAGTTATACTGTTGCCAGTAGATAAGGATATACTGTTGCCAGTAGATAAGGATATACTGTTGCCAGTAGATAAGGATATACTGTTGCCAGTAGACAAGGATCCACATATATACTTTATTTCCATAGCATATACTCCCATTGATAGCTAGAGATTTGGTCACACTGTTATCTGCATTAACCTAATACATAACACACAACATTGAACCTCAACCACACAACACTGAACCTCAACCACAGGACAATTACATCTAAAATGTCTTGCTCAAATACCTTCTGGCTAAAACTAATTTGCAGCTGTTTAACAACTATGACACTAATCACACTGACCAACAGTCTAAACAACAAAATCTACAAACCAATCCCAATAATACAAAGAATCATCCGCCCAGATCCCCCTTCATCTCAAATACATATTGGCATCAATACAAAAATAAATCATCACAGGCTAATACATATAAAACCTACTACACTCGCCCATCCACACACTCAACCGACAACCATTCAAACTTTGTCCTGTATATTAATAAATGCAAGATCTATGAAAAATAAACTACCTATTTTCATTGACTTACTAAAAGATCAAAAGCCAGACATCCTATGTGTTACTGAAACTTGGCTAACCGACTCTGATGTTGTTTACCTAAACCAACTCAACACGAACAACTATGACATATCCCATACACACAGAAACTCTAAAAAAGGAGGTGGTGTCCTTATAATGACAAAAAAAGAACTAAAGGCTAAACCACATCCATCTGATCTCCCAAATAACATTGACACCCTCATCTTAAAAATAGCTCATTTCAAAATTTGCTTATTATACAGACCACCGGATCAAAAATCTGAAAACTTAGACGCCCTAATAGAACTCCTCAGCTCATCCACAGTCTCCAACCCTATAATATCACTAGGAGATTTTAACCTCCCATCCCTGCCCCCCTCACACTCAGCTCTTTTCCTGGAATCATTAGCAGATATGGGTTTCCTCCAAATAATTAATACAAAGACACATAAGAAAGGTGGAACCCTTGACCTAGTCTTTCTACCAGAAGCTTTCCAAAAACATTTTAACCAGTCATCGCTTGAGTGTATACCCATTCCTTGGTCAGACCACCACCTGATCAAATTCACCTTAGCCTACACTGGAAGAAACAACAAAAATAACCTACTAATTACCCCTCCACCTAGATTCACAAAATTTAACGCAAATGAATTCATTGATCTAACTATTCCCTATCTCACCCTTGCACCAACTGACCTAGATGAAGCAGTCGCAACTTGGCACAATACAATTAACAATGCAGCGGCATATAAACAATCCATCAAGAAGAAAAGCTACTCTAGAATAGGAGATGCCCCCTGGTTCAACAGCACCTTAAGACGAATGAAGAGAGAATTGAGAAATATTGAATCTAAATGGCGCAAATCCAAATCCATCTCTTCTTATGACGCTTATCACAGCCACCTTAAAAAGTACAAAGAAGCTTCAGACGGCGCAAAGAAAAACTACCACACAACTATACTAACCAAATCCATTAATAGACCAAGAGAACTTTTCAGTATCGTCCAAAACTTAACTAATAACTCATATGGGACCAGCAACGATACTATTGATATCTCTGCCCAGACTCTAGCAAACCACTATATAAATAAATCAAAAACATTTGCATTCACACCAAATCCTCTTTCACTTTCCCACCAACATCATTTAGAAAAAATGGTCTGACTTCCACTCTATAACCAAAGACACTCTTAAGATGACTATTTCAAACCTGAACACTACGACCTCTCAACTTGATCCATGTCCGGTAAACTGGATCAAGCATACCCTCTCTACACTATCCCCCTTTATCCTTCCTATAGTCAATCTGTCGCTGCGCCAAGGATACTTACCACCTTCCCTCAAACATGCACAAATCCGACCGATAATCAAAAATAACACCCTCGACAAAACATCACCCAATTCCTACAGACCTATCTCTAGCATTCCATTTATGGCTAAACTGATTGAAAAGGTCGTTCAAATTCAAACACAAGATCACATAGAAAACCTCAGCCCCCCTTGATGACCAACAATATGGCTTTCGCCCCTATCATGGTGTAGACACTCTATTAACAGTACTCCTCGATACCTTAACACGAGGTATTGATAACCCTAAACAAGCTTTCATTCTCCTCTTTCTAGACATCTCTGCAGCGTTTGACAGTGTACACCATGCTGTAATGCTTAACAGACTAAAACAAATAGGAATACACTCAACTGTATATAATTGGTTCACCTCATATCTAACTGATCGAACCCAAACTGTCCGAACTAACACAGAAACATCTAAAACATATAAACAGGAAATTGGTCTCCCACAAGGCTCCGCCCTCTCTGCCCTCCTATTTAATTTATATATTCAACCAGTCTGCAACATTTTCAAGAAATTTAAAGTCCACTATCACATATATGCAGACGATATGATGATGTACATACCATTTACAATCCCAACACTCCCATTACAACTGTTAACAGAATGCTTCTCTGAATTAACAATCTGGCTAAAAGACCACAATCTCCATATCAATCATTCTAAAACAGATATATTAATAGTAACTAAAAATCAATCCTACATACCTCCAACACACATCACTCTCCAAAATCACAACATTACTATAAAAAATGAAGTAAAATACCTAGGTGTCACCCTTGACTCACACCTTAGTATGGACACACATATTAGAAACATCACTAAGAAAATCTACTTTAAACTTAAAATTTTAAAACAATTACGTCCTCTTGTACTCCTACATGATTTTCTGAGCATTATCCAGGCTATCATCACACCACACTTTGATTTCGCAAATCTCACCCTACTAGGAACAACAAAACAAAACATTAAAAGACTCCAACTTGCCCAAAATGCAGCAGCAAGAATTGTAATGAAGGTTCCACCATTTGAACACATTACCCCTATACTAGCAAACCTTCACTGGCTCCCAATTCAATCCAGAATAAATCATAAATTGATTATCACTACATTTAAGACATTAAATACAATGGCCCCAGTCTCTTTAACAAAACTTATCATTAAAGACACATCCCAAACTGCGCTACGGAAAGGCCACACGAATAAAATTAGGATCCCGAAAGATTTCACAACTACTAAAAAAACAACTAATAAAAAAGCGTTTTCTCCTCTCATGCAGCGCTCCCACCCTATGGAACTCCCTCCCTGAAGAAATAAGAGCACTAAATGATGCAAAGGAACTCCTCAAGAAATTAAAAACATATTTATTCATCTCCCATTTCGGCAAACTAGAAAATACCTTACCACTAACAGGAAATGGTTAATAGCGACCTCAGGGTACACCAACTCCAATTACTCTATCTAACTACAATTAAAGTCGATTAAATAACTATTTGTAAATCCTGTAAATATATGTAAATAGTTCAAAATATGTAAATAGTTAAATTGTTATTTAACAAATTTACCATATTTAGTCCAATCATGTTTAATGTATTTAGCAAAATTGTACCTAGTTAATTAATGTTTCATGTATTTAGCAAAATTGTACCTAGTTAATTAATGTTTCATGTAAAACAGACCTGTTAATCTGTTCATTCCTTGTTCACTGTAAACCGCACCTGATCTGTGGAAGGTAGCGGTATATAAGCAACTGTTAAATAAATAAATAAATAAATAAAGGGAAGAGAAACCATTTCCGTCAGCAATGTACAGCAAAACTGGGGAAACCTACAAAACGTGAGCAGTGTGATACATGTGCACAGGACAAAACCTCAAATACAACCATAAAATGACCACAAGAAAAATTGTACAAATCATAATTCAGTTGGGCAACAGTGATAGCACTGGGCAACAATAAAAAAAACACTGCCAGCAAAGCACCAAAACAAAACATATGATATTTGTAAGGGCCTACTCTCCGTAGACCCCTTCAAAACTCATATCGTTTTAATGGAGCTGACCTGGGAGTGTTTGGTATTGTGTCCCGATGATATCATTGTTGCCCAGCTTGGTTATGGGTGTTTGCCCCTTTCTGCAAGGTCAATTGTGAGGTTACGTGCACCTTTGTCTCCATACAAGGTATATGGGCACACAGTAAACTGTTGCAAAGCAGGGTTTCCGACTCGTCAGGCCAGGTGTCCTATCTCCAGGGACTGCACTGTCTCTGTGCCCACAGTGTAGTGCAACAGACACAGCCAGTGCCTCTAAAACCAGAGGGTCACAGGTTCAAATCCCAGCTGGGGCTACTGCCAATCCAGTCCACATATATTTCCCACAACTAAACCGTGCTACTATGGACAAACCTGTATTGCTGTGAAAATACATATGGTTAAGACACCTATATTTTACCACACCAAACACACACCATAAACAGGCGCATTACCTAGAGCTGAGTCTCCCAAATGCAGTCCTGGAGGGCCCCACACCATTCAGGTTCCATGCTGCCTCTAATAAAAATGTCTGTGCTGCATATCTATGCACCGCCCCCATGGTATGCAGATGTAGCTCATGCATATGTATGAGGGACAGCATGAAAACCCGAACAGTGTTAGGAACACCAGGACTGTATTTTGGAAACTCTGCTGTAAAGCAGCAGCCAACAGGGCCAGACACACACCCACAGGCCCCATTGGCCAGAGCCTCCTGGAGAGGCAGGACAATGGGCCCTGTCTGTATCCCCCAATACTAGCAGTTGCATACCTTTGCAATGCCACCCTACACCTGGGTATATGGTACACAGCTATCAAACGTATCCTATGATAACTGGCAGATAACAATTCCTACGTTAAGCACGTGTTGCTCATTGACCTCCACCATAACAATCATTCCGATGTCTGCGGTGTGTGCTGTAGGTCTGGTCTCTGATAGTGTTTACCACCCTGGGGAGTGACCCCCAACAGTATTGCGTACCATATCCATGCCTGTGCTGTGCCCAGGACTGGTGTGGTGGGTATGGCTGCTGGACTTCTCTATAGTAGCACAATGCTGGCATAGGTTTGGGGGTGGCTTTTCTGCCTATCCAGTGTGTGGTGACTGCAAACAACTTACACAGCCCACACTGCCAGCAATGTTGCCAGTATTGGGCAACCAATGTGCATAATGAGGAGCAAGGTACCATGGGTATAGGCCGGACAGGGTGGCCTGGTCAGGGTGCATCTGCACAGAGCATAGGGCACTGACTGGGAAATATTAGTGGCCGGCCACCACCTACACTGACAGGGCGACTGCTGTATGTCCTGCAGGGACATCAATCTCACCCTGACTGTGTGGTGACCACAGCATGGCTAGGCATCCCCATAGTGCTATATGGTATTTCTCTCATGTGATAGATATGGGTTTCCTGTTGGGGCCCAGCCACTGATGTACTGTCTGCTATTGTGGTATGGATGTGTAAAGAGCTGCAGTGACAGCCCCCTGGGGGGATGTCTGCTCCTCAGCAGGACTGGGTGATGTTTTTCCCCCCCTACTGCCACCTTTGCAGGGGGGGGTAGAATGTGGATCCATTGATGGCAGGCCCTGTTTGCCACCCTTGGCCTGGGGGGGATGCCCATGTGTGTGCCATGGGGGCCACACCAGACTGACGCAGACAGAGATATCCTGCTTTGGACCTGCGCCATGGCCTCTCTCAGCCATGGACGTTGCTGTGGACCTGGTGCTGGGCGCCTCACTGCACCCTCAGGGTGAGAACAGTACCTGCACAATGTGACAGCCACTCTGTGCCTGTGCAACACACGGTCAGTCCCCCCTACCAGGCCGAGGTGCTGTGGGGGTGCACACAGTCAGTCCCCCTACCAGGCTGTGGTTCTGTGGGGGTGCATCCCCCATGGTGTATAATCTGTGGACAGCTAATTTGCATGTGCAGTGCATCATGGGTGTGCCAGGCACAATTCAACCCTGGGAATCACCTGCAGCTACACACAGGCTCAGATGCGCAGGCTCAGGAGTGGAGGAGTGGCCAAGTGGTTGTGGCAAGGTACGTCAGGCCGGAAGGTGGGGGGGTTCATATCCCACTAGAGGACAGCAACCTTGGGCCGGAAGGACTGGGTTTCTAGTCCCACAGGTGCTCCTTGTGGTCTTGGGCAAGCCACTTAACCCTCCATAGCCCATGTTCCCTGTAAAATAGTTATCTCCAAGTTATAATGCCCTGTGCAATGTAATTTGGATTTGTTCGATGTAAACCGCAGTGATGCTGAATAGCGCGGTATATAAGAGAATATAATAAATAAAAAAAAGATGCACCATAGGCCAACACATGTACATCTGTTAGCATACTGCATAGGTGCAGGACACCCTGAACAGTCTGTAATATTAGGTGGCCACGCTGGTAAAGCACGCACGCACGTGACACCGCGCGCAGCTCACTCACGCGCACCAACCACTGCTCAACGAAAAGAAAAGCATGCCTCCTTGATCCCTATGTACTGTACAGGGTGATGCCTAGGAACTCGAACCCATGCTGCCCGTAACAGCAGTCAGTACACTAACCATTCTGCTACGGCTCTGTTTCTGTACTGTGTCTGTATGACCACATACGATTAACGCCATTCAGTCCCAGAAAGTAAACCTCACATTACCCCCACAGGTCCCCCAAAGTGATCCCTACAGCTGCTGAAACTGTAAACAGGTCTGTGGCCCTGTCACCACACATCACCCTCAACACATTCAAAGAGATGGAACAGCACAAATATCTGCACAATGCAACGCCCCTTAGCAACGCACGTGGCAACACACGGGGCAAGGCATATCTCATTCCACAGAGATGGCAGCAAGGTCAAGGAAGCCATCCTTTACCCACAGGGAGCTGTATCTCCTGACGGAGCTCATCTGCCTCAAGCAGAGGCGCCTATTCCCCGGATCCTCGAGGAGGCAGGACCTGGGAAGGGTGAGGAGAGCCTGGGAGCGCCTCACCTTTCGCTATAACCGCAGCGCAGACTACCCACGTGAGGTAAGTCCATGGGAGCAGGCACCACAGCAAAGCAGGTGCATAGGAACACCATGCAACCAGGGCAGCAAACACATATGGACCAAGTGGGACTGCAAGGTGTGTCCATATCCAGCTCTGAGTGAGGCCTGCCCCCCCCCCCCCGATACAACCACCAGCCCCACCTCAGGGGCACAAACCCATCCTGCTGCTCTGGTAGCTGTCCCTGTCTGTGCATACAGGGATGGACAATAGCCCAGGTTGGAGGAGGGCCCAAATGAGGCCTATTCACAGTCCCTGTGCTCTGTTATCTGTCCCTGTCTGTGCATACAGGGATGGACTATAGCCCAGGTTGGAGGAGGGCCCAAATGAGGCCAATTCACAGTCCCTGTGCTCTGTTATCTGTCCCTGTCTGTGCATACAGGGATGGACTATAGCCCAGGTTGGAGGAGGGCCCAAATGAGGCCAATTCACAGTCCCTGTGCTCTGTTATCTGTCCCTGTCTGTGCATACAGGGATGGACTATAGCCCAGGTTGGAGGAGGGCCCAAATGAGGCCACTTCACAGTCCCTGTGCTCTGTTATCTGTCCCTGTCTGTGCATACAGGGATGGACTATAGCCCAGGTTGGAGGAGGGCCCAAATGAGGCCACTTCACAGTCCCTGTGCTCTGTTATCTGTCCCTGTCTGTGCATACAGGGATGGACTATATCCCAGGTTGGAGGAGGGCCCAAATGAGGCCAATTCACAGTCCCTGTGCTCTGTTATCGGTCCCTGTCTGTGCATACAGGGATGGACTATAGCCCAGGTTGGAGGAGGGCCCAAATGAGGCCAATTCACAGTCCCTGTGCTCTGTTATCTGTCCCTGTCTGTGCATACAGGGATGGACTATAGCCCAGGTTGGAGGAGGGCCCAAATGAGGCCAATTCACAGTCCCTGTGCTCTGTTATCTGTCCCTGTCTGTGCATACAGGGATGGACTATAGCCCAGGTTGGAGGAGGGCCCAAATGAGGCCACTTCACAGTCCCTGTGCTCTGTTATCTGTCCCTGTCTGTGCATACAGGGATGGACTATAGCCCAGGTTGGAGGAGGGCCCAAATGAGGCCAATTCACAGTCCCTGTGCTCTGTTATCTGTCCCTGTCTGTGCATACAGGGATGGACTATAGCCCAGGTTGGAGGAGGGCCCAAATGAGGCCAATTCACAGTCCCTGTGCTCTGTTATCTGTCCCTGTCTGTGCATACAGGGATGGACTATAGCCCAGGTTGGAGGAGGGCCCAAATGAGGCCAATTCACAGTCCCTGTGCTCTGTTATCTGTCCCTGTCTGTGCATACAGGGATGGACTATAGCCCAGGTTGGAGGAGGGCCCAAATGAGGCCAATTCACAGTCCCTGTGCTCTGTTATCTGTCCCTGTCTGTGCATACAGGGATGGACTATAGCCCAGGTTGGAGGAGGGCCCAAATGAGGCCACTTCACAGTCCCTGTGCTCTGTTATCTGTCCCTGTCTGTGCATACAGGGATGGACTATAGCCCAGGTTGGAGGAGGGCCCAAATAGGGTTGCCAACTGGCCGGTTTTCAGCCGGCCTGGCCGGTTTTTCCACGGCCAGGCCGGCTGCCGGCGCAGAGGCAAAACCGGCCCTTTAAAAGCCGGTTTTTTTGCTCTGGCCGCAAAATCGGGAGCGGCCTGAGCAAAAAAAACGGCTTTTCTCTGCTTCAGAGGGAGCCGGGGAAGCCCGCGCGAGGCCCCGGCTCCCTCTGAACAGCCACCAGCGTGAAGAGCCTTTACCTTCACGCTGGCGTCTGTTCCTGTGAAGCCGCGAATGCTGGGAAAGGTTACAGGGCAACCTTTAACCTTTCCCAGCATTCGCGGCTTCACAGGAACAGCCGCCAGCGTGAAGGTAAAGGCTCTTCACGCTGGTGGCTGTTCAGAGGGAGCCGGGGCCTCGCGCGGGCTTCCCCGGCTCCCTCTGAAGCCTCAGACAGCCGCGATGCTGGTCCGGGGGGGGGGGGGCAAGGACTGCATGGGGGGTTATGGGGGGACCGGGACGGGAAAAGGGGGGGGGGACGTGGGCAGGAAAAGGGGTAAGGGGGGGGGGGGCTTGGGCTGGAAAAAGGCGGAGGGGGGGGACTTGGACTGGAAAAGGGCTAAGGGGGGGACTTGGACTGGAAAAGGGCTAAAGGGGGGACTTGGACTGGAAAAGGGCTAAAGGGGGGGACTTGGACTGGAAAAGGGCTAAGGGGGGGGAGTTGGAGTGGAAAAGATCTAAAGGGGGGACTTGGACTGGAAAAGGGCTAAGGGGGGGGACTTGGACTGGAAAAGGGCTAAGGGGGGGGACTTGGACTGGAAAAGGGCTAAGGGGGGGGGGGGACATGGACTGGAAATAGGCTGTGATAGGGGGGGGACCAGGACAGAAAAAGGGTTATGGGGGGGGACAAGGACTGGAAATGGGTTGTGATGGGGGTGGAGGGGACCTGGACCAGAAAAGGGCTATGGGGGGGGGGAAACTTGGACTGGAAATAGGCTGTGATGGGGGGGGAACTGGAATGTAAAAGGGTTATGGGGGGGGGGGGACATGGACTGGAAATGGGTTTTTATGGGGGTGGAGGGGACATGAAAAGGAAAAGGGCAATTGGGGGGGGGAACATGGAATTGAAATTGTAAATGGTGGAGGAAGGGGTATCTTGGACTGGAAATAGGCTGTGATTAGGGGGCTAGGACTGCAAATGGGCTGTGATGGTGCGGGGGGACTCGGACTGCAAATGGGCTGTGATGGTGCGGGGGGACTCGGACTGCAAATGGGATGTGATGGTGGGGGGGCCTAGGACTGGAAATAGGCTGTGATGGGGGACTTGGACTGGAAATGGGCTGTGATTGGGGGGGGAGCTAGGACTGGAAATGGCCTGTGATGTGAGGGCTAGCACTGGAAATGGGCTGACGAAGACCTGGAATAGGACTGGAAATGGGCTGATGTGGGGCATGGGAGAATGGGACTAGAAGGGAGTGGATGCTGGGTGGGTCTAGAACTATAAGGGAACTGATTTGGGGGGAGGACTAGAATGGATGGGGAATGAGAATAGAGAGGGGAAAAAATATTTTGTGTGGAAGAAAAGTCTATGATGGGCCGGTATTGGGAGAGTAAGAGGGGCTTGAGAATGGAAGGGTGAAATTTAAACGGATGATAAAGGAATAAGGAAAGAATTGGGGGAAAGAGCAAAAGGGAAACAATCAGTATGTTAAAGCAGAAATAGAGAGAGAATGGAAAACATCTGAAAGAGAAGAAAGGACAAATGGATAGCTCGCAGAAGACACGAAGAAACCAGAAGAAAGTGACTGGAGCAATTGCAACTGAAAAATAAAACGCCCAAACAGAAGGTAGAAAAATACTTTTTATTTTGAATTTATTAACTGGAATATGTCTGGTCTGGGAAGTGTGTATTGCTAACATCTTTGCGTTTTTGTTTAGTGCAAGAGGAAATTACTTTATAGTTTTATTTCTCCAGTGTTGTACATTTCATGTTTGGATTTTGGGGTTCCCAGTTTAATTATTATCTGACCAAGGAAGTTAGCCTACACGTATCCTCGGTAATTTTTGTGGGTGGGGCTGGGGGCGGGGCAGGGGTGGGACTAGGGGCGGAGAATGGGTGGAGCATGGCGAGCCACAGGTGTCGGGTTTTTCTCGGTGAAAAAGTTGGCAACCCTAGGCCCAAATGAGGCCTATTCACAGTCCCTGTGCTCTGTCATCTGTCCCTGTTGATGGGCAGGGGAAGCAGCCCACAGTCCCAGGATGCAGTAGGACGTCACCCAGAGCCCCACCCAGCATCCGGGTGCTGTGCTGAATGCCCCAGTCTGTCATCAGAGGGCCTAGCTATGTTGCACACCGTGAAACAGATATGTGCCCCGTTAGTGCCCACGAAAGGGTGTCTGTCCCCTAATGTCAATATGTGTTTTTCAAACAATAGGTCGAGGATCTCCATAAGAAGGCGCGGGAGCTGAGAGCGAGGTACCCCCGTTTTGTCGAACGGGTCCGGAGTGAGCGGTTGGCCGAACGGGACGGTGCGTGAGGTGACATGGCCCTCTGGGGCACCTGCTGTCCTGAACACAGGATGTATGTGCATACTGTGGCTGCTGTGTGACAATGGCTATAACACCTCCTCCCCTTTCCCACAGCGGATGAACGTGCTGAACAGGAGCCCATGGAGCAGGATGCGGGCCAGGGTGAGCCCGAGGAAACAGAGGGGCTGGAGCAGACGGCGAGCCCAGGGGAGATGCCGAGTGTCAGCCCGCAACACCCCGATGAGCCTGCTGAAGACGACGCTGGGGGGGGGGATGCCGAGGGTCTGGGGGGGCGGGAGGAGGGGGAAGGTGAGCAGATACGGGTGGCTGTGGAGGGGGAGGTGGGGGGGGAGGCGGAGAGGGCAGAGCGTGCAGGGGGGCAGGGGGCGGTGGGGATGGCACAGGTGGGGGGGGGAGGGACCCTGCTGTGGGGGGAGTGGACCTGGAGGGCGTAGTCCATGGGTTGGCGGAGCAGGAGGGGGATGGGGCGTGTGCGGGGAGGGGCCAGCAGGGTGGTCCATGTGCCCATCCACAAGGGTTGTCACAGGGCAACGGGGGCGCCAGCCACCTGGACCAGGGTGAGGGTGATGCGCTGCGTCTGGACCTGGACATGGCACACATAGCCGCTGAGATGCGTGCTGTGGATGCAGCCACACAGACACGGGGAGACCTGTGTCTGTGTGGCTGCATGTGCGGCCTGCGTGTGGCAGCGGCTATGCGTGCGCATGCACGCGCCCAGAGCCAGCACGCGCTCATCATGGGGCAGGTACTGGCAACCCTGACCATGGTGGCTGACCGGCTGCGCTCGCTGGAGGAGCGCGTGGGAGGGGGTGCGCCGGAACAGCCACCATGTGACAGGGGTCCCCGGGGTGTGTAGCGCGTGGATACGCAATGCACACCTGCTCTGTGACAGCCCATGTACAGGCCAAACCCACCCTGTGCTCTGTAGGGTGGTATAAAGGCAGGTCAGTCCCTGGGGATAACCCCACTGTTCAGTTGACTGTTAAAATAAATATTATATATGTTTTTCATAACACCCTGCTGTCCATATCTCATTCTTTGTGAGGAGTCTGTGTTGTGTGTGCAACACACGTGGGAACACACATGTCTGTAGGTGTACGATAGGAAGGGTGTGCGCCAGGGCCGGATCCACCCTGCGTGAGGCCTTACGCCAACAAACATTGTGGGCCCCCAGCAGGGGCGGGCCAAGAGGGGGGCGTGGCCTCATATGCATAAGGGGCCTCATTTGCAGATATATTCGCATAATGGTACCATATACAAACGTTCAGTAAACGTGCCTCTTAATGGGTGCATGGATAAGGAAAGACTAAAAGATATCTACATTACCATAATCCTGCGCCAACTGCCAGACACATTAGGAAGTACTACGAACACTGCCCATTTAGAACCCATAGTAAACCCGCCGTATCCTAACGGCACTACCCGGACTCACAAAGAACCATACACCACCAATCAAAAGGCAACAATACAAATAGTACACCACTACATTTCAGAGAACAACAATACATGACCTACTGGGGAACGTGAACAAGTGGCAATGTCACATAGGGATTATATAAACAGAACACCACAGCTCAGTTACACATGCCGAACATGGACCATCACCAAACAAGTAATCACAATCTACAAACAGGACGACAATAATCAAACTGGTAATCCCAAAAGGTAAACATGGAATGTCCAACACTGTGGAAATGATACCATACATTAATTTGCTCATGTCCTACACAAAGCGCAGACGTTAATGATGCACATTTACCAGAGCTGACATATTCCAGTTATTACATCCATGATAAAGATAGCTGTTCTACCTTTTGTGCAGTTGTCTCAGCTGCAATTGCACCAGTCACTGTCCGCTGGATTTGCCGTGTCGACTGCTAACTCTCCATCGTCTGTTGTCCATTTGTCCTGTCTTCTCTCTTCTAGATCTTACCCCATTCTCTCTCTACATCTGCTCTAACATACTGATCATTCTCCTTTCTCCTTTTGCTCGCTCATCATTCCTATTTCATCCACTCATATTTTACCCCTCCATCCTCATTCCCCACGTACCCTCCCAATACCCGGCCTATTGTAGATTTTGTTTCCCTACCACACAAACTATTCATCCCCCCTCCATGTCACTCGTCCAGCCCCATCCCATTCTAATCCACCCCCAACGTCAGCTCCCTTCTAGTTCCAGCCTCAACCAACATCCATTCCCATACAGTCCATGCATCAGCCCATATCCAGTCCTATCCACCCATCAACCCATTTCCAGTCAGCCCCCCCTAGCCCACTGCCAGCCCTGACCCCCCCAACAGCCCACAGTCCATTACCAGTCCTCACCCCATCAGCCCACCTCTAGCCTCATCCCCCCCAGCCCCAGCTCCAGCCCCAGCCCCCCCATAGCCCATTACCAGTCCTACTCCACCCCCATAGCCCGTCACCGGTCCTCCCCCCCCCCTGGGCCTCAGGTAACATCTAATTTGAAAAACAAACCTGCTGGCTCCCAGCGGGGCCCCCTCTGCTGCCGCGGCAGCACAGACTGACCTGCGGGGGGCCCCCTCTGCAAGCTGCCTCCGTCGGCCCGTAGATCCCTCCCTCCCTCCGTGCACGCTGTGAGAGGCGCGGAGGGAGAGGGTCACCCTCGTGTCTCTGTTAAGCCCGCAGGGGCTGATGGGAAATATCCCATCAGCCCCTGCGGGCTAACAGCGACGCAAGGAGACACTCTCCATTCCCGTCTCTCACAGCCTGCAGCCTGCACCCTGCACGGAGGGAGGGAGGGAGGGGGGGAGGGAGGAAGGGACGAACCGACGGCCTCAGCTTGCCGAGGGGGCCCCCGCGGGTCAGTCGGTGCTGCTGCGGCAGTAGAGGGGGCCCCGCGGCGGCAGACAGAAGGTTGTATGTCTCTACCTATATTCAACCAATTAAATGCCCTGTTCCTCTTGTGTGGGCCCCTGCCAGCTGTGTGCCCTACGCCATGGCATACTGGTATATCCGGCCCTGGTGTGCGCAGGTTACTGCATACGTGTCAGGCAGCTAGCATAACTATGGACAGTACATGTGGCCATGCCACACATGTCCCAGGGAACACACATGTGACAGTGCCCAGGGACCAGCAGTGGTGGGATATGCAGGCTATGTGCAACATCTGTGCTTGGTGCAGGCCAGGGTGGGGTATGGCATGGGGAACACAGGTGGCCTAATGGTCACTGAGCGTTGATGTGCACAGAGCTATGGGTGGATAGAGTGGGCATGGCCCTAGGGTGGCATGGGCTGTGCCACATGTTGTGCTCCGTGATCGTGTGTGTCATGGCGTGGGGAGACATATTGCAAGTGCTGCACATGGGGGCTCCCCCGCAGAAGCTGTGACACGTGACATTAGTCGATATATGGTAGGTGGTATGGCACACGACACAGGTATGCAGCACGGACAGTGCCCTTGCAACCACATGGCCTGTCCCTCCACACATGTGCCTGTGGGGCATCCCAGGTGGGTCTGGGAAGTATGCTATGTGCACGATGGTAGTGGCCCGGGGGGTGGTGGGGTGGGGATGTGACTGTCATGCCAAAACGTAGACAGGAAGCAGATGTCACCATCATTGTTCAGCTGTGTGTGTCTTTATTTAGACCTCCCCCTGCCACCTTTCGTGCGTCCCCGCCCACCCCGTGGCGCTTGCCGCCCCCTTGCTGCTGTTGCTGCTGCAGGTGGTGATGTCCCCTGTGGCTGCTGGACAAGAGTGCATCCTGCCCCCATCCCTGCTGCCATGCGCGCATGTGCGGCAGCCATCTCTTCACATGCTGCGGCAATGCGGCCTTCATGTCCCACGAGGGCCATCATGGTACGCTGTAGGCGCCGCAGCACTCGCAGTTGGCGCCGTTGTGTCCGTGACACCGTGCGCAAGGCATGCCGTAGACCTGGGGGGAGAGGACATAGCACAATATGAGATGTGTTACACAGCGACACCTGCTCGGGTCCATATATACCATGGCAGCATAGGGCACTCACCCTCAGCATCTCTGTGGGCTGCGTCAGTGTTGGCCTGCATCTGTGCGATAACCTCCACCACAGCAGCGAGTGCCTCATTCCGGTGTTGCCCACACACATCCGCAGGCAAATCCCCAGTGCCCTCTGTGTTGATTGGTGCGTCCACATCCGGGATGTCTGGAACCTCCAGCTCCCTATCACCAAGGGGTGCATCCTGGCCCTCCGCACACACATTGCCTGCCTCCGCACCAGTGTCAACGGGGCTTGGTGGTGCCACGTCTGCCACCGCCTGTGGCTCCTCCTCCTGGTCGATGGCGCGTGGATCACCTGGGTGCCACAGGGATACATACGTTAGAGGGTGCTATTTGCTGTTTGACATCCCCATCACATACCCCCTCAGGCACACATGGGTTACTGATCCACGTGTGTCTGAGCCATGGCTGTAGTAGCACCCTACTATGTTTGTGCACACCCCATGCAGGTGCCACCTGTGGTCCGCCCCCTGAGGCCCCCCACAGCAACTCTGTGTGCAGACGCACACCCCAGCCAGGGCCATCATCACCCACAACCTGCCCGCACCCAGCATGTCCCCCGAGGATGCAGTGTATCGTCGCGTAGGACACCCCCTTACACGTGTGGCCCTAGTGGTCCCGCCAGCTGTGCGCCCGTTTTTCACCGACTAGACCGCAACCTAATAATACGACTATGTACCTGCAATGATCAGAACCAAAATATCAGTACAGGTGCAATGACAGTCTCTGTTTATTAGATAACTGATGATCAGATACAGGTGGGAAATTGGGGGGAACGAGTTCTATCGGGCACTGGGCACCTCATGGCAGCATAACCCCCCCAAAATATGAGCTGCATACTATATAAAGATATGTCACCTGCTTCCGTTTCTTTCTACATGCAGTCCTCAGAACTAGTCCTGTGTGTCCTCTCCCCCTCCCTCTTATTTCCTATTATTTCCTATTTTGTACCCCTTCTTTCATGTTGTACAATCCCTCGTGGCCCCCCTCCCATACACACCAACTATGGTGCAGCTATCTACGTTTCTGCAGAGCCCAGGCCTAGCATACATGTTGGTAACTTGTGGATTCCTGTGTATGTTTTCCTGTGCACATACACCTTACAGGCCCTTATCTGATATCCCCTTGTCGGCCCATGTCTAGACTCTCCAGGCCACACTGGCACCTTACAAGGCCCATGATATCCCCTTACATGGGTATATCTGGTGCTGGATCTCCTCTTGCTAAGGCCTGTATTCTGGCCCACATGTTTTGGCCGCGTGGCTGTTACCAAACTATTCTGTGAGATTCAGGGAAACCACTAAGTGATTATGGACCTGGAACATTAGTAACCCTTAGCACCTACAACTCTGAGGCAAATCTATACTACATAACCCCAACGCAGTCATACGAAACCTCTACCAGTACGTCAACCCTACACAGCCCATCCATGTGTGGCATGCAACATGTGGTCAGCCTCTGCTGTCGTTGTGTGGCGGTCACCCATGCACAGTATCACATTCACTGCATGTTGCCACCAACTGCCACCCATACACAGGCCCCCCACCACCCATCATTGCTCCTGAATGGGTGGTCACACCGTGTCTCATTTGTCCCGCTCGCCCTGGACATCCACTTACTGGCCCCCCTCTTTCTAGTCTCGCACCATGTGACCATGCTACATCCCCACCTTGGTCTGCGTTCCCCCCTTACCTGCTTGTGGGTGGGCCGTGTCCAATGCTGCAGGCAGTCCGTGGACATACATTGTCCCGAGCCTATCAGCCAGGCGTCTCTCCAGCTCGCTGAGGTTGGCCACATATGCTGGTCCCCCTCCAGTGCCTTGGGCCCCACGTCGCTCACGTACGAGCTCAGCCCTCACCTGCCTCTTGATGTCACAGTATCTTTTCCTTAGATTTTCTATATCGCGGTGTGGTCCCCCAGCTGCTGCAACCGCTGACTGTACCTCTGACCACGCCCGTGCCCGCATGGCAATGGTGAGTGTGGCACTCTGGCGCCCAAAAAGGAGGTCGTAGCGCTCAAGTATGTTGGACAGCAGGTGCTCATTCTCCTGCTGGCTGAAACGTATGGCTCTGCGCCTTGTTTCATCAGGGACAGGGATCCTTGCCTGGCGTGGCCTGCCACCCGTATGCACACCTGCAGCCTGCTGAATCCCAGATGGTCCAGCAACGGCCTCCTGTGGAGATGTGGCTGGTGCTGCTGGATGTGGGGGCTGGTCCTGGGGTTGGTCCTGGTCCTGGGTCTGTCGATGATCCATAATGTCCATTATGTATCTGCACGGGGGTTCGGCACACAGTGGCAAGCCTATATATAGGCTGTCATGGGGTGTGGCTCGTGGGGCATGGGGTACACGGCCACGTGTGCCGTGACGCGTTCTGTTGCGCCTCGCTGCGCGCCTCGATACGCATTCCGCTGCGCGCCTCGATACGCGTTCCGCTGCGCGCCTCGATACGCATTCCGCTGCGCGCCGGATGTGACATCATACATGTGAGTGTCGGTAGTACCGGCCGTATCGCCGATCCCCCCTACCCATCCCTTCTGGGGCAGTTTGTTTTGTATAGTGGTGGTGCAGATGTACGCTCCTTTCTTAGGGCTATGTTTATCTGTGCCGTAGTGGAAGCATAGGCTAATGCACCACTACGTGATACGTACGCGACCGCACTCTGACGTTGCACGCGTTGTAAGGCGCGTCGCAACGCGACTTCCGTCGCCTGCACATGGGCACATGCATTTTACGTCATCCCTGCATTGGTATCTGGGTGTGTGATAGTTTTGTGCTACGCAGTTTATACACACCCTACAGCATCTCTCGGACTCACCTACAGCAGTGTGATACATGGATGAATCCCCTCAGCTGCATTATGTGGACGCGCGTAACATCGCGCGCTGCACTTTTCCTACCGGTAAAGAGTTTGATTACTGGAATCTGGAACATTCTGTCTCCCCAGGTGAGTGGCAATCATGTGGTGTCCATCCCCACCCACACCACTATTTCTAGCCCTGCTACCCTCCTAACTGTGTCTATCATGGCTCACACATCACATGCAGGTGGTGCAGTGTTTGCATTGGTTGGGCTGGCAGACCTGCTTTGCCAGGAGGAGGGGGATGTTGTTCCTGGGGCCGCTGCCCTGGGCATCGGTGCACTGCCACTGCAACTCAGGCCTGCAGCTGTGGGGCCTGCACAGGAGGGTGTTGTTGACCAACGGCGCCATAGGCGTGCTGAGGTACAACAACGCCTGCGGCGTCTCTACAGGCCCAGGGTCTTGCTCCAGGACCTGCGAGAGGGCCAGGTACTCTCCCTCTACCGGCTGGACACAGGAGCCATTAGGGAGCTCTATCAGGACCTCAGACCTGACCTTGAGCCCCTGAATGCCCGGTCACATTCTATACCGGGTATGACCAAGCTCCTGGCTGCCCTACATTTCTTTGCCTCTGGCTGTTTCCAATCCTCGGTGGCAGCAGTGGGTGGCATGAGTAGGCCCACCTTCTCCCGCTGTCTCCATCAGGTACTGCGTGCCATGGTCAGCCGGGTTGGGAATTACATAGCAATTCCCAATGGTAGGCAACAGTGGGCGGCCCTGGCACTGGCATTCCATAGGTTTGCTGGAATCCCACACGTGATGGGCACTATAGATTGCACACATGTTGCCCTTGTCCCGCCACGCGACAGGGAGGTTGTGTACCGGAAACCGGAAACACTTCCATTCCCTCAATGTGCAGGTTGTCTGTGATGCAGGTATGCGTATCCTGAATGTGGTTCCGCGGTTCCCAGGGTCGGCCCATGACTCCTATATCCTGCAGAACTCGGCAGTGTTTGACCAGTTTGAGACTGGTCAGTTTGGTGACTACGTCCTGCTGGGTGGGTATTCCGCGTATCTGACATGCGTCCACTGTAGGGGGGTGTATCTGCTGCATTGTCAGCATTCTCCACAGTTTGACTGACATTGCAGCGTTAGTTCTGGGAGTGCACTGTTGGGTGTGGCTCACAGCCTCATGCCGTGTCACTGGTGTCCTGGTCTTAGACATATGTTTCGCCACAGCCATCTCTCTGTCTCGGATGTGTGTTGGTTTGCTCGCACATGTGTGTCCCAGAGGGCCAGTGTGGTGTCTGTTTCTCCGTGCCCATGCCCTCGTTTTCCAGATGAACTGTGTCCATGTGCGACAGGGCAGAATATGCTGTGTCCCCCCCATGCCTGTGGGCTACACATGTATCCAGGCCATCGCCTCCACACCCGCACCACGGGCATACAGCGCTGGCAGTTGTACCCATGTCTCCCAGTGGTGTCAGTCACTTGGCTAGCCCATCCTTTGCATGGATTTCGGTGAGGCCGCCTGGTGGGGGGGGGGCCTGGGCCCACCCTCATGGGGCTCATACTGTGTGCGTGGGACCAATCTTTCTGGCCCTGTTTTTTGCTCGACAGGAGATGTGCTGGTGACCATGTGACTATCACACGTGTCTGCTGCATGTCTGGGCACCATGTTCGGGGTCCACCTCACCACCGCCGTTTGCTTCACCCCCAACACCCATGATATGTATCCCAGTGGCTGGTGCTGTGTATGCAGAGGATCGTGCCAGCCACCCACTTGCACAACTGTGCCACCCTGCACCCCCGGTTGCTATTTGACAATGTCCAGCACCTTGCCTCACAGCTCACGCAGATGTATTTGCTGAACCAGTTCTTGCACATGTCACGTGTCACGGTTACATGGGTGTGCACTGCCACTCTCAGCATGTCATGGTCGTTTCCCACTGGCCTCAACAGCCTCTGCTGTGCTACCACTGTGTGCACATCATTTGCCTCATATGTGTGTGCATGGCCTCTCGGCTGTCCAGTTCTGAATTGGTATGTCTGTCGTTCCATTATTGTCTCAGCACGCATGTGAATTTGCACCATTTTTCCCTGCAGGTGATGCAGGATATGGGTGTCGCACCTGGCTGCTCACCCCTGTGCGTCTCCCCCGGACAGGTGCAGAGCTACGGTACAATGAGGCCCATGCCTCCAGTCGCTCAGTGATTGAGCGCACCTTTGGTGTCCTCAAAAGTCGCTTCAGGTGTCTGGATAGGACTGGCGGGGCCTTACAGTACAAACCACTGACTGTGGCAAAGATCATCATAGCCTGTTGCATCCTCCACAACATTGCTCTCAGGCACAATGTTCCAGTCGACATTAATGAGGATCTGGGCCCGGATCCTATGTGCCCTCCTGCACCTGGCCATGGTGACACACGTGCAGGCATGGCAGCCAGGCAGCATCTAATCGAGAGGATCTTCACCTGTAAGTTATGGGTGTGCTGGGGACGTGTCTCTGGGTTTGCCATGTGTTAGGTGGTGTGAGGATTGTGCAGCACTGCCATCTGATGCCTCCATATCTCTGTCCTGTTCTTGGCTCCACAGGATGAGCATCTGTGTTCCAGGCCCACCCGGACTGCCTTGTAATGCTGCATGTGGCCGTGCTGCATGGGGGGGGGGGAGGGTGTTCATATATGCAGCCTTCATGTTGGCTTGGATGAGTTGCAGGGTAGTGGGGATTGCATGCCATTCGTCACGTCTGGTCACATATATGTTGTTTTCTCTCCACTGCTCCTGTGGTGCTGCACATTTATTTGGACCACTGCTCCTTCCCCCTTCGCCTCCATGGGTCACAGAGGTGGCCCTTACTTGTTCACATATTGGGGTTCTGCATGTTCTATCTTGCACACATCTTGAGCGGCTGTGTGTGTACTCTTGCACAGGTCAGTGTATACTGGTTTGCTAGGTTGATCAGCCACTGGCAATGGGTCATTTGGCAGATATGTGCCACTCATGCATGTGCTGTGCTGTGTGTCTCCATTTGACGTTCATTTTTGGGGGGCAGGACATCTTGGCTTTCTGCATGTGTACTTTATCACACTGTGTATGTTCATGATTGTTAGTGACCTTTCCACCTGGCCATTCCTCATGCGCCACCCTGCCTATGTGTGTTGTAGGGATGTATTTTGCGCCCTCTCTGATTATGTTCCCTCATCCATTTGTTACCTTCCACTGGTGGGCAACTGTACATTGTGCACAGGTGTCAAATATGTTCCTCAGATGGGTCACAGTTCCGATGGTGATGCAATGTACATCAACATTGTGTTTCCGCAGGACACACTGCACCGTGGACATGTTGCTCTCTCAGCTACCCATGCAGACGTCGTGCTGTCCGCCATCCATCGGGCTCTGGATCCGCTATTGTGTCTCTGTGTGCTTTTGGCTGACAATCACTGTTCCCTCTGAACTGTGCGCATGTGTCTGCGCACACACCTCGCCAGGGGAGCGCACATACTTTGCAGCTCTGATTCCACTAGGGAGCGACACAGACATCTTACACCTTTACAGTCAGGGTTGTAATTACTAGACATTTCCTGCTTCATTTATTAATCGTCTGTGTTCAGTTAATTTGATTTAACTCAATGTGGTGTACATACGATATTCTGACGTGTAGTCAACATAAAAAATTGTTATAACTCTGCCTGTCATTATGTTGCGCACAGACATGTCACCTTCCTTCCAAAGCTGCACTGAGCTGATATTTTACGCGCACACAGCCTACAGACGATTGGGGGGAACATTGCTGACAGTAACATTCACATCCAGGACACTGGTGTACCTTTCAGGTGGCCCTCACCTTCCATACTCTGTGACATACACCGCCTGCTTATTCTGCTTTTTGCCTATTGCTCTCAGCCTGTCGTTATTTGTTCTCTGGGTATGCCACCGCTGCTGCACATGCTCTTGTCCCCTGCGGTGTATGCGTCTCATGTGCAGGTTCTTGATGATATTGGGATGGTGCCGTAGTCTTCACTGTCATCTACGTCTGTGGTGCATGTGCAGTGTGCTCAGTGTTGTGGACACATCATGTGTTGCTATCTATTCATTCTGTGTGTGGCTGGTTTTATGTGTGTCTCCTTTCTGTCCTGCAGGTGTCATGGGGGTGTGTGTCCGTCCCTTACCTGATATCTGCTTCTTTTCACACAGGACACAGGCAACACTGTTGGTCTGGTTGGTGATTGGCATGTCCCTCTTTTGGTCCGGTGGCCCTTTCCACAGCCGATCCAAATGGGCCTCCATTGGGCTATCCAATTACACCCCTCATGTGTCACTTCCCTGATCACTTGCATGTTGTTTACAGTACATTATATCTCCTGCTGTGGGTGTGGGTGTGGGTGTGTGCCTCTTAATTTGTGTGTTCCATCCCACCTGTCGACTGTGTTGTGGGCTGTGGACCCCTCCTCCACATGTGTACTGCATTTTGCCTACGCTCTGTGCTTCTATCACCTGGCACGCAGCTGTGGTCTTTGCTGTTGGCATGATGTGGTCCTGTCTGCATCCATTTCTGTGTGCCTCTGTGTTTATTTTAGGTCATCTATGTTCTGCAGTGCTTTCCATCAGAGTGGTCAGAGCTTTGCGCTCTTTCTGTTCCTCTTTTCCTCGGCCTTTCCCACGCTGATGCTTATTGTCGCTGTAACAGTGGTCTCCGGGCGTCTGCTACCTGTCTGGTCATATTATTTATTTATTTATTTATTTATTTATTTAGCAAACATTTATATACCGCTGCTTCCAGCGATCAGCAGCGGTCCGATTACAATAGGAGAACTGTCAAATCAGTACAGTAGAATTTGGGGCGCGCATAGGTTGATTCGGAGGGTAGGCACATCACATCACACAAGTGGGTATAAGGGGCATTGTTTACATAAATACACTTATATGGAAATATGTACATATATACAAATAACCAGTATACACAAAACAAATTCAAGAGTAATAAATACAGTAGAATTTGGGGCGCGCATAGGTTGATTCGGAGGGTAGGCACATCACACAAGTGGTGTAAATAAGTATATCTGTATAAGTATAAGTATATCTGTATACATGTATATCTGGATACATGTATACTCATACCTTTGGGTATAAGGGGCACTGTTTACATAAATACACTGATGTGGAATATGTACATATATACAAATAACCAGTATACACAAAACCAAATATAAATTTACATAAACTATCAGGTGTACATAGGTATGCAATGGATTATTGCGGTGAATAATCTTAAGCTTTGGGCTTAAAACAAATTGAAATGACTCTGAAACAAATAAGTCTTGAGGTTTTTCCTAAAGTCAGTTAGGTCTTTGCTGGCTCGTAACTCTGGCGGCAGATGGTTCCAGAGTGTTGGTGCAGAGTATGAGAATGCTCTGTTACTTGTGCTAGTTTTAACAGCTCTAATATCTGATGGAACTATCAGGGTGTTAGTATTGATGGTTCTCCTGCTTCTGTTGAGTGGTTGAGAGCAGATCAAGGTGGAGAGGAATGACGGGGCTGTGTTGCGTATGAGCTTGAAAGTGGTTGTCATAGCGTTGTCACATTAGCTGTCCGTCCTTTGGTCCATGTATTTGCATCATGGTGTGGTGAGGTGTCATGTATGCTGCTGTGGACTCTTGCCCCGTACCCTACCCTGCTGCCATTGTCTACTGAGCATCTCCTTTTGCTTGTTTGTCCTGTGCCTGCTTGGCGTGTCCTGCTCACCTCTCGGGCGACCTCACCCTCCACTGGGGGGCAACTATTCCCCTCAGCTGCCACACACCTTCTTTCCAGTACACCAGGGTGCCAGGAACCTTTGCTGTGATGCTGTTGCTCCCAGCATGTTTGTCTGTGCTGCTGCCATACACGTGTGCTGCTGTCATGTGTGAGGGTCCGTGAACTCCATGCTTGCCCTCCAACAGTCACCTGTTCATTGCCGTTACTGTGGGCTCTAGGTGGTGTTTGTGCTACATCTATCTCTGTTCCACACAGGTCCTGCCGACCCTCCAGGCACACCTTGTGGCCTCTAGGGCACACTGACCTTTGCAAACATACCATTAGTGATGCACCATGCCATATTGTTCAATGGGCCACAGGTCTGTCAGCACTCTCCTATACCGCTTAGCCGCATATTTGGGTTCAGTTTGCACACCTGTCTTCACACTGTGCTGGTACACCTTTCCTGCTTGTTCTTGGCCACACTGTTGGCCTACTGTCGTTTGGTGCTCTATGGCAGGGGCGCACATATTCTTATCTCCCTTCCGGCCCAGGCGCTGTGGGGGCGCCTACCCCCTCCTATGGTCATCTCTGGACTGCTGCTGGGCATCTGCAGTGCACCATGGGTACTGTTGCATACTCCCATATCCTTAGCAGCCCAGCAGGCACCTTGGGTGACGACATGGCGCCCCTCGGTCCACAGTCAGGGGATTTGGTTTCAGGTGTTACGGACATCTTCATTTTCCTGCGCACAATCACCATAGTGTGTTTCTCCCTGCTTTTGCTTTTGCCAGTGACTTTCCATGTTGCAAAGCGGTCTGTGATGTTATTGGGCCTTCTATATTTGGTAATGATCATGACCTTGGTCTTGATTGTGTTTGCCATATGCCCTTGTTTGCTGAGACCTTGCTTTGTTTCTTAGTCAGGCATCCCTTGCATGTACATGCTGCGTCTTCTGTGGGTTTGTTTCGGGGGCTTGGGTCATCTGGCAGTTCTGCTCCAAGGGCTGCCCACCTCATTATTGTGACTTTGTTATGTGCACTGGCAATATGGGCATGGGGTTGCTTCCATGCTTGTGGGTGGGGCCCTGGGTCATGGGTTTGAACACACAGTGGGTCATTGCGAGCACCTTGGGGGGCGTATTCCTATCTTGCTTTACATTGGTGCTAACAACAGCAGCGCCCTCACACTGCAGACTCCGCACAGTGACTCCTCATGGGCCCTGTCACATGCCCTATAGGGTTCTTTGTGAAAAGCCCTGTCGGGTGCTGTGGAGACAGTGCACAGTAGCCTTAGTTCTCTGGTGTGGCTTTCATGGGGTTATCCTATGTGACACCTTCCAGGTACATCCCTGTGGGTGGGTGTTTGCCAGCACAACTTGTGGGACATACAAACCAGACCTCCTATGATATTACTGGTGTGGTGTGGGAGTCATGCCGCACACCCATCCACAGATATGCCAGCCTTGCAGGGACACAACCACTTGGTACACGGCCCATAGTTGTGTCACACATAGCATGTCCTGGTGCTGTTTGATGCTGCATTCCAATGGCAAGGCAATTGTGTTGTCCCCTGCATTGTTTCTGGTACAGTCTGACGTGGTATTTCCTTTATTATATGGGTTGTGTATATCTTCACCTTTGTACATTTCAAGCACCCGGTTCTGGCTGCAGATTCACACTGTTTTCTACCTTTGGGTGCTGCACCTCTCGGGATTACACGGACACTCCCAGCAAGGGGTGGTGGGCATACATTCCTCCCTCTCATGTTCTTTGTGTACAACCAAACATTGGGGTTCTCATTGGTTTAGACAGGGGGCTGACTGGTTCATCATATGTGTGCCTACTGTTTGCGGAGGGTACTGTTGCAGGCAGCCTTGGTCTTTGGACACACAGGGGGGATTGAACTCACAGACCTTGCTCCACCAGGCCGCTTTTTACCCATTGTGCTTATGATCTGTCTGCCTTCACTGACACATTTTCTAGCTTCTTCTGGGGCACCCTGTTGGGATACTCTCTGTTGCTACTATGTCCAGTGACACACACAGTCATTTCACCATACCATACCAGGGGGCTATGTGGGTATGTAGCCCTTCTTGTGTTCATCTGTGGACTGCTGGTCTGCATGTGCAGTGTGCACCATGGGACTCCCTGCATTGTTACGGATCCGGGACACTACAGCGGACAGTTCGGTGGTGTCCTGCCGCACTTCAGTGGACAGCCAGGGGGTGGTTACCGGCTATGGGGCTGCAGGCCAGTGGGTCACTCATTGCCTGTGGAGCCCGTAGCCATGGGTTGTGACCCACAATGGACTCCTTTTATAGGGGTGTCTGCCGCATTATATGTTTTACACACGCAGGACTGCTACCGGCGACAGCCTCTGATGCGTCATATTACTGTACTGAGCGTCATTGGGTGCACCATCTGTCACCTTATCTGGCTACCTTAAGGTTCCCTTATGGACTGCTCAATGGGGGACATCTTGTTGTGCCTCAGTGGACACTCTACTTTCTAGTGTGGCCTCTGTTGTGCGTTATGGGGTGCGTTCTGCAGCAACTTTGGATACACCACTGTGTGGGTGTGTTTGCTAGCAACCTTACAGCACATACAAAACAATGTTCATGGCCCCTCACTCACTATATGATGTGTGGGTGTGTTTGCTAGCACCCCTACAGACTATCAGCAACATATACATGCCCCCTCACTCACTATCTGATGTGTGGGTGTGTTTGCTTGCACCCCTCCGGGACGTATAAAAATATATGCCCCCTCCCTCACTCACTGTATCATGTTCGGGATGCTGCATCAGCCAGCCTTTTGCATCTGGCAGCCTGGGGACGCGAACCCATGCTGCCCGTATCAGTGGTCACTGCAGTAACCATTGTGCTACAGCTCTGTCTGGGTCAGGTTTGTATGGTAACAAGCATACAACACATACATAACATATACATGCCCCCACACTCACTATGTAATGTTTGGGTGTGTTTACTTGAGCACCGAAAGGGGGGGGAGCATAGACATGCCCCCTCACTCACTATATATTGTGTGTGTGTGTTTACTTGCACCCCAAATGGTAGGGGAGCATAGACATGCCCCCTCACTCACTATATGATGTGTGGGTGTGTTTGCTTGCATCCCTCCGAGACGTATAAAAATATATGCCCCCTCCCTCACTGTATCATGTTTGGGATGTTGCATCAGCCAGCCTTCTGCATCTGGCAGCCTGGGGACTCGAACCCATGCTGCCCGTATCAGTGGTCACTGCAGTAACCATTGTGCTACAGCTCTCTCTGGGTCAGGTATGTCTGCGTGGCTTCTTATGCTTCATGCGCAGTAACGCACGGCGACTTCCTCTAACGCGCCAGGTATCGCGCATGAGCTCTGTTACGCGCGTTAGATCTTCTGTTGTCCCGCCCATCTCCTTATTTGGGGGTTTGTCTTCTTAACGCGAATACTAACGCGAACTGCACTAACGCGATTTAGTAAACATCCCCCATAGTCTCCCTTTCGAAAGTTAAAAGGTAGTACTGTGGATTTCCTTACTATCCCTCCTCCACTAATTAAATCAAAGGCGATTATGCTATGATCACTATTGCCAAGTGGCCCCAACACTCTTATCTCTTGCACTAGATCTGGTGTTCCACTAAGGACTAGATCTAATATGGCTTCCCCTCTGGTTCGGTTCATGAACCAGCTGCTCCAAGAAGCAGTCATTTATTTCATCTAGGAACTTTATCTCCCTAGCATGTCCTGCCATGACACTGACCCAGTCGATACCGGGGTAATTGAAATCACCCATTATTATTACTGCGCTGTAGCTTTTGTTAGCTTCCTTGATTTCTTTGAGCATTTCATCATCCATTTGTTCATTCTGGCCAGGCGGTCAGTAGTACATCCCCACTGCCATCGCCTTCCCCTTTTTACATGGAATTTCAATCCATAGAGATTCTACAGTAAATTTTGTTTCCTGCAAAACTTTAATCCTTTCTGACTCAATGCCCTCTCTAACAGAGCGCAACCCCTCCACCAATTTGATCAGCTCTATCATTACGATATAGTTTGTACCCAGGTATCACAGTGTCCCACTGGTTGTCCTCCTTCCACCATTCCAATATTGGCCCTGTATGTCTGGGGGCCGGCTGCCTGAACAGGGAACTTATCCACCCCTGAGGTGGAATAAGTTCCCCTAGATGGGTGGTGCTGGCAGGCCTGGGACGCAGCAAAGGCAGAAGGGGGTAGAGGAGATTCCCCGCAGCTCGTCCCTGGCCTTGGGAGGCCAGAACGGGGGTTGGGCAGCAGGGAATAAAGATTCTTTTTGGCAGCCGGGGATCACGGCTCCTGAATGGAGCCATGGCAACTGGATGCCATGCGCCATGGCTTCATTCAGCAGCCTTGACTGAGTTAGCCAGGCTAGGCCTGTACATGCAGGCTGACCAGGATCGGAGTCCCAGCCTGCACGTGATTCTGATCCTGTGGGATCAGAATCCCATCTAAATCTGTGCATCCAGTTCTGACCGAGTGCACAGAAGGCCGGGACATTCAGGACAGAATCGGGCCCTCAGTGTTCAATACATGTTGCAATACAGTTTTTGGGTGTTATACACTCTCCTTGTTACTTTTGCAAAAACAAGAATATTCAGCCTGGGTGGGAGAATGTCATGGATCAGAACACTAGTAAATAGGATCGTTTGTACCAGTGAGTGCAGGTTTGCACACGTTCAGTTAGTCTGAAACTGGGATGGGAGTAAAAATCTGAATGCAGTCCTAATTCTGGCTTGTCCCCGGAAAAAGTTGATTTTTCTCTCCAAGTTTCATACTCATCTCGGTATTGCACCAGTATTCTTCCCGCCACCTGACCTCATTGCCTCAGCGTTGAGTTTGGGTCTGTTTTTGTAGTTTTCAATTTTCTTTTGCTGGCATCCTCACTCCTTTTTTCTTACAACTGGCAGCCCAGAGTGTTTTCGACCTCGCAGGGGTACTTTTTTCCCTCCATGGCTTCCAGTGGCTTTAAGAAGTGTGATCGGTGCTCTAAAATTATGTCTTTGACAGACACACATGACTGCTGTCTCTGTTGCCTAGGGCCAAACCACAACCCGGCAGCCTGCGGTCTCTGCAAAAGGATGTCCAGCAAGATCCTCAAGAGCCACCAGCAGTGGCAGCATAAGTTTTACCCCCGAGTCCCCAGTGCCACTGAAAGTCAGGGCCTTGTCTGAGGCCTCGACATCTCGGGCGGAACCTCCGAGCCCCATTGTGGGCCCTCAGAAAAGGGATCTCCCTTGAGGGAACCCAGGAAGAAGAAGAAACCCTCAAAGGTGGTGTCCTTGGGTGCCCCCGGGCTTGGTCCCACAGTCCGAGATGCTCGTCTGAGGCTTCGGAGAAGGAGCAGCCTGCAAAGATCCCCCGAAAGGATCCGACGGACTGGCCTCAGTCCCCAGACACCATCCTCATTGAGGATTCCCCTTTGGGGGAGCCTGGGTTGGGCCCGAGTCCCTCGGTGCCCATGCCGAAGGCTGTGGAGCCTTACATAAGAACATAGGATATGCCATACTTGGTCAGACCAAGGTCCATCAAGCCCAGTATCCTGATTCCAACAGTGACTAATCTAGGTCATAAGTACCTAGCAGTCTCCCCAAAAGAAACAGATTCCTCAATGTTTCTATTGGGTAAAGCAGTGATATCCTGGGTCCCTTTTAATAATGGTATATGGACCTTTCCTCCAGGAACTTGTCCAAAACTTTTTTAAACCCAGCTACACTAACAGCTTTTACTACATCCTCCGGTAACAAATTCCAGAGTTTGATTACACGTTGACTGAAAACATATATTCTCTTTTTCGTTTTAAATAGGTTACCCTGTAGCTTCATTACATGTCCCCTAATCTTTTTATATTCTGATGATGTAAACAATCGATCTATATTTACCCATTCCACTCCATTCATTAATTTATAGACCTCTATCATATCTCTCCTCAGCCGTCTCTTTTCCAGGTTGAAGAGCCCTAACCTTTTTAGCTTCTCTTCATAGGACTATCCTTCCATCCCCTTTACCATTTTGGTGGCTCTTCTCTGTACTTTTTCTAATAATGCTATATCCTTTTTAAGATACGATGACCAGACTTGCACACAATATTCAAGGTGCGGTCACACCATGGAACGATAAAACAAAGGATATTATAATGCTTCTATATTTTCCATTCCTTTCCTTATGATGCCTAGCATTCTATTTGTTCTCTTGGCCACTGCTGCACACTGGGCGGACGTTTTTTAACATGTTATCCACAATGACGCCTAAATATTTTTCCTGGGTGGTGGTTCCCAATATGGAACCTTGCATCGTAAACCATAGTTTGGGTTGTTCTTTCCTAGGTGCATAACTTTGCACTTCTCCACAGTAAACTTCATCTACCATTTGGATGCCCAGTCTTCCAGTTTATCAAGATCCTCTTGCAATTTTCCACAATCCTCTTGGGTTTTAACAATTTTAAATAGTTTTGTGTCATCTGCAAATTTGATAACCTCACTCGTTATTCCCTTTTCCATTTATGAATATGTGAAAAAGCAGCAGACCCAGCATAGATCCATGCGGTACTCCACTATTCACCTTTTTCCATTGGGGAAAATTGTCCAGTTAGCCCTACCCTCTGCTTTCTATCTTTTAACTAGTTCCTGATCCACAATAGTACACTGCCTCCTATTCCATGACCTTTTAGTTTTGCCAAAAGTCTCTGAGGGACCTTGTTAAAGGCTTTCTGAAAGTCGAGATATACTATATCAACCGACTCACCTTTGTCTACCTGTTTATTCACACCTTCAAAAAAACATAACAGAAATTAGTAAGACAAGATCTTCCTTGTCTAAAGCCATGTTGTCTGTCTCCCATTAAACCATGACTACCTACGTGTTGAGTAATTTTGTTCCTTATGATGGTTTCTACCATTTTTCCTGGTACTGACGTGATACTCACTAGTCTGTAGTTTCCCAGACCACCCCTGGAACCTTTTTTAGAAATTGGCATTACATTGGCGATCCTCCAATCTTCAGAAATTACAGATGATTTTAATGATAGTTCACAGATTACTAATAGCAGGTCTGCAATCTCATATTTCAGTTCTTTCAACACCCTTGGATGTATACCATCCCGTCCAGGTGATTTGCTACTCTTCAGTTTATCAAATAGTTGTAATGCATCTTCCCGGTGTATCGATATTTCTTTCAATTCTTCCACAGTATCATCTTTGAATACCACTTCAGTCATGGGTAACATCCCTACATCTTCCTCAGTAAAGACCGAAGCAAAGAATTCATTCAGTCTCTCCGCTATAACCTTGTCCCCTCTTACTGCCCCTTTTACCCCTCTATCCTCTAATGGTCCAACTGACTCTCTCACAGGTTTTTTGCTATGAATGTACTTGTACGGAGTCCAGAATGGCAGCCATGGCGCGCAGTTTGACTGCCTTCATGGACCAGCAGCGGGTGCTGTTGTCCGGTACGAAAGATTTCTCTGCCCTGACCACCGGGCCTTTGACGTCCAAGAAGTCCCTGGAGGCAGAGCCAGTCCTCGAGGTCCTTCGGCTTTGAGTCAAATTTCAGCCGAGGTCGTGATCCAAGTCCTGCTTGACAGGACCATGGTCATCCCCAGCAAGTATGCTGAGCACCGGCCACAGAGCATCAGAAGCCCTGAGGCACGCAGAGCAGCCCTCCTATGAGCCCTCGATGGACTACTCCCGATACCCATTGCCACCGCGACATCCCATCCGACTCTCCCATCGTGGAGCCTCAATGGCGGTCCTCACCGGAGGATATAGGCTTCCTTGATTTCGTCAAGGATATATCAAAGGCCCTGGCATTTTCTACAGAGTTAGAGCAGGACCCTCGGGTGGATGAGTTGGTAATCCTCCAGTACGAGGCCCCTCCCCAGGAATCGCTCACGGTGCCCATTTCTCCATTCTAGAACGGCTGATGCTACAAATGTGGAATACACCATCTTTGGTACCGCTGGTGAGCAAACAGCTCAACTTGATTTATTGAGTCCGCCAGAGCCCAGGCTTCCAAAAGTCACAGCTGCCGCATAACTCCATGATGGTGGAGTCATCCATACTGTGGCGGCGCTGTCCTTGCTAGGCGACTGCCTAGTAAGGGTGCGCCGGTCATCACACTTCTTTTAATGCTTCAACGTAGTAGCTGAGGCCCTTTTAGTGTAGTTGTGGGCTTGTTATTAAAGCAGTCCGAGTGGATGAGGCTTACACAGGAAAATTTGTTAAATAAATTTGTTTTATTTTTCTTTGCAGTGTCAACTTGGCAAATGACCTTGATAAAGGTTTCAAAATAGCAAACTGAAAGTAGGATAATTTCTCCAACAAAACTTTCTCAGCAAAACACTTTCAAAGCAGTTTCTTCACTCTTTGGTTAACTTTAAATTCTTCCTCACTTTAACAAACAGTTGAACCCTGTTACATGCACAGTCCAGCAAAACTTAAACTTCAGCAAGACAGTTTTGAACTCTGTTACATGCACAGTCCAGCACTCTTCTCTGCTAGGCTCAGCTGCTACAGACCAGTGTGTAATCCTGTGCTGCCTCTTAGTTTAAAACAAACAGCATTCTTAACGTAGCTCCAGCATTGGTAAAAATGGCTGCTTTTAAAAACATGAGGCTTTCTACCTTTTTTGTCTGCCTTTCTCCTTGGCATTAATTGGCACCAGCACTTCTTATCTTCTCACACTGTCTCACACAGCCTTCATAAAAAGCTCTAAACATTGCTTGTACAAAACCCCCAATTGTTTGCTTATGGGCTCAGAGCTTGAGCTGCTATCTTCAGATTCAAACGTGCAGTTCTGAATCTTTCCCCAGCTCCTTTCTTCCCTCTGACCCTGAGACTTGCCTTGGCAGATATTGCAGGTCCCTTTAGAATCACCAGGTCCTACAGCCCTGCAGTGCTGTCTCTTCTCCTGGTCTCTCTGGACTCTCTGCTTCTCCAGCCTTTCCTCGTGGCTTCCTTCCTGCACTCTGGCCATCTCTTCCTTGCAGTGTTTCCTGCTTTCTTCCCTGCTCTGCCTCACTTGCTGAGTGACGCAGTTTAAATGCTCTGTAGCCTGTTTCCTTCTCTGGCCCCACCCTCTCTCTCCCTGCAGCTGCTCTGGAGACTGGGCCTGGCTTCAGGCTAGCTCTGCTAGTGTGTGTGTTAGTTTCACTTTCTCTCTGGGAGCTATGCTTTGGTGAGCCCATCCCCCATTTATGAAAAAAAACTCTTTTTTTCACTTTTAAAGGGCTGTGCTGCATGCGCATCACCACAATACGTCAGCTGAAAAAACAGAAGACGCACTCCTTGGTGCACCATGGATGCCCTCGGCAGAAAGTGCTACCAGGGCTCAATGCTCATCGGCCGCATCCAGGCCTACCACATGTACATGGGCATGTACCTGAGAGACCTGGTGAAGGAACTCGCCGGGTTTTCAGCTCGTCTCTCCGAGGAACCCTTGCAATGGTTCAATAACCGGGCCAAGTCAGTCTGTGAATGCTCCAAATTCATGTCTTTGAGCAGCCTATGACAGGTTTCAGTCCTTAGACCTCAAGGATGCTTATACCCTCATCCTCATTCACCCCAACCACAGGCAGTACCTGCGGTTTGTAGTGGGGGGGGGCAGGCATTTTCAGTACAGGGTGCTCCCTTTTGACTTGGCCTCGGCCCCAAGAGTCTGCACAAAATGCCTGGCAGTCGTGGCAGCTTTCCTCCGCCTCCAGGGGCTCTTTGTCTTCCCTTACCTGGACGACTGGCTCAGAGGGAGGCACGGCCTCAGAGGTGCAGCAGGCCACTGCACGCACCATCCAGGTCCTGCAACACTTGGGGTTTGTCATAAACTACCCCAAATCTCACCTCCTCCCGGCACAGTGTCTGGAGTTCATCGGGGCAAAGCTTGACACTCTCCAGTCGAAAGCCTTTTTGCCCAGGGACCAAACCAACCATCTCAGGACTGGCACGGGACATACAGCACCGTCCCTCGGTGTCTGTTTGGCTTCTTCTGTGCCTCCTCGGGCACATGGCCTCCACGGTCTACGTCACCCTAGATGCTCGCCTCCACATGATTTATTTATTTTATTTATTTATTACAGTTTCTTATATACCGCGCTATTCGGTATCAGCGCGGTTTACATCATAACATAACTACCATAACGACAAGTTGTCAGGTTTTACATCGAACAGGGATACAAACTTGGATAAGAGGGTAAACTATGTACATAAGCTATTTACACGGCAAGGATAGGTAAAAATCAGAAAATGAGTATGAGGGCATTTCTATAGGGGTCACAGTTGTGTCTCTGGGACCAGTGGTCTCAGTCCATGGGTCACCTCCAAGACAGAGTCCCTGTAACCCGCCAACTGGTGGACTCCCTGGTCTGGTGGCAGCCTCTCCAGCACCTTGAGGCGGGCATGCCTTTTCAGGCCCCAAGCCCCTCAAGGGTCCTCACCACAGAAGCCTCCCTGCTCTGCTGGGGAGCCCACTGCGGGGAGCTCCACATCCAGGGCACCTGGTCACCAGATGAGACCACCCAGGAGATCAACCTCCTGGAGCTCCGAGTCATATACTTAGCCCTGCAAGTCTTCTATCACCACCTGCGTCACCAGCTGGTGCTGGTCCAGATGGACAACCAGGTGGCGATGTTCTACATGAACAAGCAGGGGGCACAGGGTCTTGTACCCTTTGTCAGGAGGCACTGGTCCTCTGCTCATACACAATCCAACAGGGTATCCTCCTGTGGGCAGTGTACCTGCCAGGCCAGGACAACCTTCTGGCTGACAGGCTGAACAGAGTCCTCCAGCCACACAAGTGGCAGCTGGACCCCAGGGTAGCCAGACGGCTTTTTCCAGTTCTGGGGGAAACACATGATGGACCTGTTCGCCAGCCCAGACAACTTCCAGTTGCCTCGCTTCTGTTCCCGGCAGGCTCACCCCTCCAGGGTGGCAGCAGATGCATTTCTTGTCTCAAGGTTGGAAGGCCTCATGTACGCCTTCCCTCCCATGCCGCTGATCGCCAAGACCTTGTTCAGGACCCTCCGCGACAGGACCTCGCTCATCCTGATAGCTCCTTGGTAGCCCAGGCAACCGTGGTTCCTGCTGCTCCTCCGGTTGACGGTGGAGACCCCCATCCCCTTGGGGACCGCCCCAGGACTCCTGTCTCAGGAGGGGGTTCTGTTCTGCACCCCAACCTGGGGTCCCTGTCGCTGACAGCATGGCTGCTGAGAGGATGACTCTGGCTCCTTTCAGTTTTTCGGTTGAGGTGGAAGAGATTCTGCTGGCCTCTCGCAAGGTCTCTACCAGGAAGGCTTACATCCTCAAATGGTGCAGGTTCTCGGCTTGGTGCGCCAAGCACAGGACTGAGCCATTCTCTTGCCCGGTGGGACTGGTGTTACATTACCTTCTCCACCTCTCTCAATCCAGGCTCCAGTCTAACTCCATCCAAGTGCATCTTAGTGCCCTTGCGGCGCACCACCATCCGGTGGATGATAAGCCCATCTCGGTCCAACCTTTGGTGGCCTGTTTTCTTCAGGACCTGCTCTTATCAAAGCCTTCGGTTCACCCTCCGGAAACCGAATGGGGCCTCAACGTAGTGTTGGGGCGGGTCACTCGCCCACCCTTTGAGCCTCTGGCTACCTGCCACCTTCATTAACTCTCTTGGAAGGTGGCTTTCCTGGTTGCACTCCCTTCTGCTCACAGAGTCAGTGAGCTTCAGGCCCTTGTGGCAGAGGCACCTTATACCAAGTTCTACAAGAATAGAGTGGTGCTTTACATGCACCCCAAATTCCTGCCAAAGGTAGTATCGCCCTTCCATCTCAACCAGGAAGTGGTGCTCCCTACCTTCTTTCCAAGACCTCACTCCAGTTGGGCAGAGATATTCCTTCACACCTTGAACTGTAAGAGGGCTTTGTCCTTCTATATTCAATGCACCCAGGGCCACCGCAAAGCTCAGCTTTTCATCTCCTACGGCCCCAGTAGGCTGGGGTGGTGGTGACCAAGCATATGCTGTCCACCTGGGTGGCGGACTGTATCACCCTCGCCTATGTGCAGGCAGGGCTCCCACTGGAAGGCCACATCACAGCGCACCGTGTCAGGGTCATGGCAGCATCGGTGACAGACATGCGCTCTGTCCCGATGGTGGACATCTGCCATGCCACCACCTGGTTTTCAGTCCATACCTTCGCAGCTATTACTGCCTGGAAAGAGAGTCCCAACGGGACAGTGCCTTTGGCCAGGCTGTGTTCTGGAACCTGTTCAGGGTTTAGGCGACTCCTACCCTCAGAGCCTTCTGTGTTCAAGCTACCGGAGGTCATTGGACACAGGGGTCCTACTGTGGCCTGTGGACACAGACTCATTTGCTGCAGCTCCCCATGAGGGAGCCCCTATTTTTGCTATGGGCTTTCGGTAGCCTATAGCTGGGGCGTCCCATATGTGAGGACTGACTTCCTGCTTGTTTCCGGAGAAAGTGTAGTTACTCACCTGTAACAGGTGTTCTCCGGGGACAGCAGGAATCAGTCCTCACAACTCTCCCTCCTCCCCTTGGAGTTGCTCCTTGACCATCTTGTTTTTGCCATCTTTTAGCTATGTCATCTGACTGAGCAAGTTGGCACCCATGGGCGGGAAGGGAACCCACGCATGCGTGTTGGCATCTCCCAAAGGCTTTCTTTGAAAGCTGGGGGGATGCTTCCGCAAAGGCTCCATTGGTGCCAACATCACCCATATGTGAGGACTGATTCCTGCTGTCCCCAGAGAACACCTGTTACAGGTGAGTACCTACGCTTAAACTGGTACACTTTGTTTAAAAAATAAAAATTTGCTACATCTGTAAAATTTGAACTGGGACTATTAAATCTGTGTCATGGGAAAACATCATCTACTCCAACTAGAAGCACCAATATATTAAATTTAAAACATTTTGCAGTTACTACTGTTGATAACCCTGGCATTTTTATTTACACATCTGCTGGAAATGTAATGGATTACCTTGCTTGATCATTATGAATCAGCAATATAATGAAACCAAACATGGATATTCTGCATTCTTCCATGTGAAGGGAGTCTGGGGGGAGGTAAGTGCCTGCCTCAAAATAGTCCACAGCCTCTTCTGCCTTGCCTTGCCTTGCCATTGCTGTTCCGTTGCTTTCCAGATTGCCACTATTGCTTCCCCCTCCCCCCAAAAAAATGGGAGGGTGGTAAACCAAGTTGCAAAAAGGCCCCCTGCCTCTGGGAATTGGAACCAGCCATTCCCATCTGGGGGGGAGGGGGGGTGGCACCAGAATACCATTCAATAAGAAACCCCAGCCCAAGGTGAAAAAGTAAACCCAAATAAAGAACCCTGGCATAAACCTCCGTATAAATAGGCTAAATTAAATAAACATGCATATGAAAAATCGTTTTTCTATACTATTTTCTTTTTTGTTGGAGTGACCATACAAAAGGGGAAGGAACTCCAACCCGCCCCTCGCCGTGGTCACTCCGGTTTAATCATTTAAATGCTTGAGAAAATCAATCAAAAACTTAGCTCAATCCAGCCATTGCAGAATTCATGGAACAAGCACAAATGCTTGAGAAAATCAATCAAAAACGTAGCTCAATCCAGCCATTGCAGAATTCATGGAACAAGCACAACATGCCACGTTTCGGGCCAGCAAAAATCCTATGGCCCTGCATCAGGTGGAGAAGATGAATTCCCAGAATAATGGCTTCTACTATGGCTTCTAGAAGCCATTATTCTGGGAATTCATCTTCTCCACCTGATGCAGGGCCATAGGATTTTTGCTGGCCCGAAACGTGGCACGTTGTGCTTGTTCCATGAATTCTGCAATGGCTGGATTGAGCTACGTTTTTGATTGATTTTCTCAAGCATTTAAATGATTAAACCGGAGTGACCACGGCGAGGGGCGGGTTGGAGTTCCTTCCCCTTTTGTATGGTCACTCCAACAAAAAAGAAAATAGTATAAGAAAAGGTTTTTCATATGCATGTTTATTTAATTTAGCCTATTTATATGGAGGTTTATGCCAGGGTTCTTTATTTGGGTTTACCAGACTACCATTGACATTTCTGCCCAATGTGTCACACCAATACCAGAATTAATCTTGCTTCCAATTTTCACTTCACTGGCTAGAGGTGGAAGTTAAACTATTATCTCTGATCATTGAAATGGGAGCTGTCTGGTCTATTCTTGAATGACCTTGACCCCCACCCCAGAGGTCAGAACACAGCCCTGGGAGCAGATAGCCTCCCACACCCATGCCAAATCCCACTCAACAGGCTTCCACTTCCACCTGTTCCTCCACCATGAGCCACCTACCTAACTCCTATCCATCTATCAGGATCTTAAAATGGGTAGGAGGGTGAGGAGTTAGGTGGACAAGTTTTTGCATGGGGGAATGGTTTGGGGAATGGGGGTTAACTGAAGAAGTGGGGATGAGTAGTTAAGTTGGAGGCTATGTAGATCAGTAGGAGTGCTAGACCCAGGCTGCTTCTTTTGGTGGTTCCAAATCTGTTCCATCTTTAAAAGATTCCATGTAAATTATCATATTTATGCAGACGACATAATGATTTATCTACCATGGGACACCTTAAATCCACCAACCCAATTACTGGGTTTTTATTGCAAATATAGAATATTAACTGTGGGTTAAACCTTAGGTACTGGGAAACTTGCTAATTGCTGGTCCTGTATTACATTTGGGGATAGTCAAACTGCTTGATTTCCTTGTGAAGCCCTAACAGTTTTCTGAGTGTGCCCTCAGTTCAGGTGTAAGCCTACTGGGGCAGTGACACTTGGGTTCCTGCCCATCCTACTCCTCACCCCACCCACCCCTGGGGCTGCATTGCCTATATAGTGGCCAAAAGGTTGGGATATGCCCACATTCTCTCAACCAGCATGTCTTGTATTCAGTGCAATACCTGCGGTACTTTTATTCCAAGAAGAATCATTTGGAGCCTCAGAGTATGTCCTATGTGCCGAAGGTCATCTGCCATGCATAACGAATTGACTCTACTAAGAGAAGACCTAGCTGCCATGCATAAAGAATTGTCTCTACTGAGGGAAGAACTGACTGCAATGAAGCACACCTCTTCTAGGATACAGACTGAACAAAGTCCACCACTGCTCCCACAAAGAGTCAAACACACCAGGAACAAATGTATCACAGTGGGTTCGGGTAGATTTTGATCTGTGACACAGAGGCATCTTATACACCAAGCGATATCCCTGCATGATGCACTCTCTGCCTTGGTTAATAAGGATGCCCAATCCAAAGAAACTGAACGGCCCTTAGAGGAGTCAGTCAATGTCCAATCTCCTGCTAACAGATATTAGGTCTCTTGCTGAACGTATAAATCAGATTATTATAAGATGCGTTCAATCTCAACAGTATATCTAATGGTTTCTTTCAATATCAACTCTAGACTTCACATTTAATTAAAATTGCAACAACTGTTTAAAACTCATGATACATGTTCTGCTGTGCACAATTATTGCTAAAAAAAACTTCACCACTGCTTTCCTATATGAAGGTCGTTGATGCAATAAGAGCAAGTTTTGGCTAGGCTAGCCTGCCAGCTTGTGAAATGAAGAGTCTGAGACCTTGGGAAACAGTTGTTGCAGTTTTAATTAAATGTGAAGTCTAGAGTTGATATTGAAAGAAACCATTAGATATACTGTTGAGATTGAACCAATCTCCTGCTAAAGCACCAAATATGAAGAAAAACTTACCAAACAGAAAACTACTACTACTTGGAGATTCCATCATCAGAGACACCAACTTGGGAACACAGCTCAAAGGAGAGAAGATAGTCGAATGCCTCTCAGGCTCCTCAGCCGGCAGGAATACAAACCAAATTATTGATGTACTTAGTGTGGAATGCAAACACTCCAAACTTGATGTTGTCATCCACTTGGGTACAAATGACCTGGCTAGAAATAGTGCCTCTACAGTCCAAAAGGACTTCCAATCTCTGGGAGAAAAACTCAAGCCCATTGTTAACACTGTAGCATTCTCAGAAGTTCTAGGAAAGGGGGCAAAAAGACTAAATCAGCATTAACAGCTTTAATACATGGCTCCAGACCTGGTGCAAACGATAAGGATTCAGATTTATTGGCGACTGGGAAAACACATGGACCAACAAGAAACTATACTGTGCTGATGGATTACACCTCTCTGTCGCAGGGAAAAGAATCCTACATGAAAAATTCAGGCAGTATGTCGATTTGCATTTAAACTAGAAGAAGGGGCGATAGACGGAGAAGGTCAAGTTCTGGACGTCACATTCTGCAATAGCAGAATAACAGAAACATGCAATAGCAGAATAACAGAAACAATCACACTTTTAAACAACACATCAAAAGCAACTGGGAAGAACTGGGTAAAATAAAATCAATGCAAAATACACACAAGCCAGTTAAATGCTGGAAAGCAATGAGCACAAATGCTCGTAGCTTAGCCAACAAACTTCCAGACCTGGAAGCCCTAATGGTGGAAAAGGACTTGGACATTGGGGCCATTACAGAAACATGGTTTAATGAATCGCATGATTCGGATATAGCCATAGCTGGCTATAATCTATTCAGAAGAGACAGAGAAAATGGAAGAGGAGGAGGAGTAGCCTTGTATGTCAAAACCAATATTAAAGCTACTGAAATGCAGGGTGCATGGGGAAAAGAAGAAGCCCTCTGGATCGTGTTGGAAAGAGGAGATGGCACTGTCATCCATACTGCTGTAATCTACAGATCTCCGACTCAAATTGAAGAGAGAGATAACGAATTGATTATAGATATTGCCAAGATAGCAACAAAGGGGGAAGTGATCATATTGGGTGACTTTAATCTACCTGATGTGGATTGGATTACTCCTTCTGCAAATTTGGAAAGAAGCAAAAAAATTGTGGACGCTATCCAAGATGCGTTATTTAGACAAATGGTAATGGAACCAACCAGGGAAAGCTCAATGCTGGATTTGGTGCTCACCAACAGTGATAGCATGTCAAATGTCTGGGTGAGTGCCCCTGCGAGCAACAGTGATCATCACACAGTGTGGTTTGAGATAAAAGCCAAGGTGCAGTCCAATCATAGCAAGCTCAAAGTCCTAAACTTCAAAAACACTGATTTCAACAAAATGGGCAAGTACCTAAAGGAGGAGCTGAAAGGGTGGAAGGGGATAAGGGAAGTGGAATTGCAATGGGTTAAACTAAAAGAGGCAATAAAAGGGGCAACAGATAAATATGTAAAAAAAGTAAATAAAAACAAGAGGAGAAGGAAACCTGTTTGGTTTTCCAAAGAAGTGGCTGCTCAAATACGGGCAAAAAACACAGCTTTCGCAAAATTCAAAAGCTTGCAAACAGAAGAACACAGAAATGATTACAGGACCAAACTCAAGGAGACAAAAAGAGAAGCATAGCAAAATCAAAGGCAGAGGAAAAGATGGTTAAGCTGTTAAGTGTGGTGACAAAACTTTCTTCAGGTATATTCGGGAAAGGAAGAAGATCAGAGGTGGACTTGCAGGGCTCAGAAGTGCTGGGAACAGACTCGTGGAAAATGACATTGATAAAGCGAAATTACTAAACAAATACTTCTGCTCTGTTTTTACTAAAGAAAATCCTGGAGAAGGACCACCTGTGACTCCCAAATATAAAAATGGGAATGAGGTAGATACCACACCATTCAGAGAGGATGAGGTGTTAGAACAACTTGCAAAACTGAAAGTGGACAAGGCCATGGAACCAGATGGGATACATCCCAGGATACTGAAAGAGCTCAGAGAGGTTGTTGCAGGGTCGTTAAAGGATGTTTTCAACGGATCCTTAGAAACAGGAGAGGTTCCTCAGGACTGGAGAATGGCTGACGTCGTACCTCTACACAAAAGTGGTGACAGGGAAGAAGTGTCAAACTACAGGCCCGTGAGCCTTACCTCGGTAGCAGGAAAGGTAATGGAGACACTCCTGAAAGAGCAAATAGTGAACTTTCTCAAAACCAGAGGGTTACAGGATCTGAGGCAACATGGTTTTCTCCAGGACCAAGCAGGAAGTCAGTCCTCACATATGGGTGACGTCAGCGCCGACGGAGCCCTCACGGAGCAATTTTCCCCAGCTTTCAAAGAAAGCCTTTGGGAATTGCAGCGCGCATGCGCGGTCCCCTTCCCGCCCAAAGGTGCCATCTTGGCCAGTCTTCTTTTTTCCGCGGAGCCCTACAGACGTTGTCTACTAGTCACCGCCGAAAAGTTGATTTTTTTCCTTATTATTTTCAGTATTTCTTCGGTTCGACGCCGGTCCTTTTTCCGTCCGGCCTCGCGACGCCGGTTGCGAGGCCTCCCCTTCTTTTTCGGTTTTTTCTGTCCTTCGCGACAACTTCGCGCCTTTTTTCATTTTTCCCTGGCGGCCCGCTCGTTCGACCTCGCAGGGGCCCTTTTTCCCCCGATGGCCGCCAGTGGTTTTAAAAAGTGTGTTAAGTGTAAGAAACTGATGTCTCTTACCGACACACATGATTGCTGCCTCCGTTGCCTGGGTCCCGACCATGAAGAAATGATCTGTGGGACCTGTAGCAAGATGTCCGCGAAGTCTTTGCGGAGTCGGCAGCATCAGCGGGAGAGAATCTTCTCTGACCCCAGCCGTACCCGGACCTCGTCAGAAGCTTCGGTGTCCAGAGAATCTGGCTCTGAACACCGCCGGAGCTCTTCTGAGAGGGGGTCCCCTAACCGGGAACATCAGCGGAAGAAGAAACCCGCGAGGGCGGCGTCGGTGGACGCTCCTGGCTCCTCGAGGGCCAGGTCGCATAGCCCCGACAGCCGTCCCGGGTCTTTGGAGCAGGAGCGGCCGTCCAAACAGCCTCGTCTGGAGATGGACTCCTCTGCTCACGTAAGTGCTGTTGTCTTCGTAGACTCGCCTCCGAGTGGTCCGACGTCGGGCCCGACGCCGTCGGGGCCGGAGTCGGGGGCTGCTGGGTCTCCTGAGTTCGGACTCAGGTTGACGGCCTTGGAGCGCAGCTTGACTGCCTTCATGGACCAGCAGCGGGCATTGATCGCTGGCCTCGCTGGCGCGTCTGCCCTGACCGCCGGGACATCGACGTCTAAGTCGACCCCGGAGACCGAGCCGATCCTCGAGTCCATGCGGGCTCGAGTCGATCCTCGGTCGAGGTCGCCTTCGGCCTCCCGTTCGGGGCCGAGGTCGTCGACGCCGACCCCCTCGGCGTCGGGGCGGACGGCGTCTGTGCCCGCCCGACCGGAGCCGCTCGACTCCTCCTCCGAGGAGTCCGCCTGGGAATCCGAGGTGGATGAGTCGCCTGGTTCTTTCCGGACTCGGTGTGTCCCTTCTGACTCCCCCAAGTCCGAGCCTCGGAGACAGCCCCCCCTGGAGGATGCCCGGTTCTCGGACTTTGTAAGGGATATGGCCAAGGCCTTGGCCTTCCCTGCGGATCCCGAGGAGGAGCCTCGAGCCGAGGAGCTCGATGCCCTCCAGTATGACTCTCCTGCGAAGGAGCACTTTACTGTACCGGTTCCTCCGATGCTGGAACGACTTCTCTTCCGCATGTGGGAGAGTCCGGCATCATCGCTGGTCTTAAGCAAGCGGGTCGATGCCATATATCGAGTCCGCAAGAGCCCTGGCTTCCAGAAAGCACAGCTGCCGCACCATTCCATGGTGGTGGAATCGGCCATGCATCAGCTCAAGAGCCAGAAGATGCACTCCTCGGTGCCTCCCGGCAGGGAAGCCCGCAGCCTGGATGGCATCGGTAAGAAGTGTTTTCAGGGCTCTATGCTTGCTTGTCGGGTCCAGACTTACCAGCTCTACATGGGCATGTATCTCCGGGACCTGGCTAAAGAACTAGCCGGATTCTCTGCTGGTCTCTCCGAGGAACCTTTGCGGAGGTTCCTGGCCTTGTCCACTGGTATTCGTGAGTGCTCCAAGTTAATTTCTCGAGCAGCCTATGATGGCTTCGAGGCATCGGCTTGAGTGGCCGCAGCCGGCATCGGAGCCCGCCGCCAGGCTTGGCTCCAGTCATCCGACCTCGAGCCCTGGGTGCAGGACAAGTTGGTCGATGTCCTCTGCAGAGGTGAAAACCTCTTTGGTAAACCTATGGACGAGAAGGCTGCTCAGCTCGAGACAGAGACTCTCACCAGGACTCGGCTCTCCAGGAAAACCTCTGCCCCTTCCCAGAAGAAGAAGGGCTCGGGGAAAAAGCCCTTTTACCCGAGGAAGGCGGCTGCCTATAAACACTACCCTCATTATCAGGCCTCTGCAGCTCCCCATCAGGGTCAGCAGGCCAAGGGACGGGGTAACGGATCCCGTAGGCAGCAAGCCCCCAAGCCTGCGCCACCGGCCCCTGCTCCGCAGGGTGGGGGTTTTTGACTCTTTCAGCATAGCCTCTCCCCCTCCGCTGGTTTCTCTCAGCACGGGAGGCCGGCTGGTCCACTTTGCCCACAGGTGGTCCAACATCATGTCAGATACCTGGGTGCTCCACATAGTCCGAGAGGGCTATCTTCTACACTTCCACCAGGTACCCCCCCCCCCTACTTTCCAGGGGAGCCTCTGCGACCCCCTCTTCACCGGGACTTACTCCTTCAGGAGTTGGCAAGTCTTATTCGGGAACAGGCAGTGGAACCGGTGCCCCACCACCTGAGGGGTCACGGCTTTTATTCCAGGTACTTCCTGGTACCAAAGCGAACTGGAGGCCTCAGACCCATCCTGGACTTGCGGAACCTCAACAAGTTCCTGGAGAGGGAAAAGTTCAAGATGCTTACCCTTGGAATCCTGCTGCCCTACCTCCGGCAGGGAGATTGGCTATGCTCCTTGGATCTAAAGGATGCCTACACCTACATCCTCATCCACCCCAGCCACCGACAATACCTAAGGTTTGTGGTGGCGGGCAATCATTACCAATACAGAGTACTGCCCTTTGGCCTATCCTCCGCACCACGAGTCTTCACAAAATGTCTCGCAGTGGTAGCGGCTTATCTCCGGCTTCAAGGCCTCTTCGTCTTTCCTTACCTGGACGACTGGCTTATCAGGGCTCCGTCCGCCACGGAGGCCACTCACGCCACGCAACGTACTGTGACTCTGCTCCAGTACTTGGGCTTTGTCATAAACTTCTAAAAGTCCACTTTGCTCCCCTCTCAGGACCTCGAGTTCATCGGCGCCAGATTGGACACGCTTCAGGCGCGGGCTTTTCTGCCGCTCGACAGGGCTCACCGGCTCATGGCTCTCGCCAGCCGTTTTCGCAGCCATCCCCGGGTCTCGGCCCGGCTCTTCCTGAAACTGCTCGGCCATATGGCGTCCACGGTCCATGTGACCCCCAATGCCCGCCTGAACATGCGGCCAGCTCAGTGGTGCCTTCGCTCTCAATGGCGTCAGGCCTCGGAGAGACTGGCGGACTCGGTACGCATCTCCAGCCCGCTAGTCTCTTCTCTACGATGGTGGCTTCACCTACCCAACCTAGTGCTCGGAATGCTTTTCCAGTCTCCTCCGCCGGTTCAGGTTCTGATGACCGACGCTTCTCTCCTGGGTTGGGGAGCACATTGCCAGGGGTCATGTACTCAGGGTCTCTGGACCCCGTGGGAATCTGCCCAGCAGATCAACTTCCTGGAGCTCAGGGCCATTCGCCTGGCTCTAAGAGCCTTCTCCCACCTCACGTCTCACCAGTCTGTGCTGGTCCAGACGGACAATCAAGTTGCTATGTTCTACGTGAACAAGCAGGGGAGCACAGGCTCCTTCCGTCTCTGCCGGGAAGCACAAAAGCTCTGCGCTTGGGCCGTCAGCCGGGGAATCCTCCTCAAAGCTGTCTATCTCCCAGGTCAAGAAAATCACCTGGCAGACAAACTGAGCAGAATCCTCCAACCGCACGAGTGGAGATTGGACCCGTTGGTGGTTCAACGGATCTTCCTACAGTGGGGCCTCCCCACACTGGATCTCTTTGCCAGTCCTCTGAACAGGCAACTTCCTCGATTCTGCTCTCGGGAACCGCATCCCCTCCGAGTAGCGGCGGATGCTTTTCTGCTCTCATGGTCCACGGGCCTTCTGTATGCCTTTCCTCCCATGCCGCTGGTGTCTCGAACTCTTTTCAAGGTTCTCCAGGACAAGGCCTCCGTGATCCTGATCGCTCCCCGGTGGCCCCGGCAACCGTGGTTCCCGCTTCTGATGCAGCTGGCGGTGGATACCCCGTTGCCTCTGGGGTTTCAACCCGATCTCCTGACCCAGGATCAGGGGTCTCTCCTACACCCCAACCTCAGATCTCTTCATCTGATGGCCTGGCTGCTGAAAGGGTAGTCCTTGCTCCCCTCCTGTTGCCTCCGGAGGTGGAGGAAGTCGTGCTGGCTTCCAGGCGACCCTCTACCCGGAAATCCTACGCCCTTAAATGGCGTCGCTTTTCCAACTGGTGTACTCAACAGTCTCAAGATCCCTTCTCCTGCTCGGTGTCGGTGGTCTTGCAGTACTTGCTTTCCCTCTCCAATCTTGGGCTCAAGTCCAACTCGGTCAAGGTTCACCTCAGTGCTATTTCAGCACATCATGTGCCAGTGGAAGGCAGGCCTCTTTCCGGCCACCCCCTCGTGGCTCGGTTCTCCCGGTGCCGCCTTCTCCTCAGACCACCATTGCGCCCCCCAGCCCCTGACTGGGACCTGAACGTGGTTTTACAGCGGATCACCTGCCCGCCTTTTGAACTCATGGCTACCTGTCCTCTTCGTTTTCTCTCTTGGAAAACCTTATTCCTGGTAGCCCTCACTTCCGCTAGACGCGTTAGTGAGCTGCAGGCCCTGGTGTCTGATCCTCCCTACACTCGGTTCTACAAGAATAGGGTAGTCCTGCGGACTCACCCTAAGTTTCTTCCAAAAGTGGTCTCCCCTTTTCACATCAATCAGGAGGTGGTGTTTCCGACCTTCTTTCCCAGGCCACACTCCAACCGAGCTGAAATGGTCCTGCATACCCTGGACTGTAGGAGGGCGCTGAACTTCTACCTCGATCGTACGCGGGAGCACCGTAAGACGGCTCAGCTCTTCCTGTCTTACGACCCTAATAAATTAGGGCTCCCTGCCTCCAAGCGCACTCTGTCCATCTGGGTAGCTGACTGTATCGCTTGGACTTATGCGGCGGCAGGCCTCTCGTTGGAGAGTCGAGTCACCGCTCATCGGGTTCGGGCGAAGGCTGCGTCAGTGGCTTACCTCCGCTCTGTTCCATTGGCAGACATCTGCCGGGCCGCTACTTGGTCTTCGAGCCAGACTTTTGCGGCCCATTACTGCCTCGAGAGGGAGTCCCGCAGGGACAGTGCTTTCGGACAGGCAGTCCTCCGTAATCTCTTCGAGGTTTAGGCAACTCCTACCCTCCATCCCGGATGTTGGGCTACCGGTTGGAGATTAATCAGAGAAGATTCCTTCCTTCTGTGCTGCTGAGCTAGAGGGAGCTTATTTTTGTGCTTAGGGTCTCCGGTAGCCTTAAGCTGGGGAGTCCCATATGTAAGGACTGACTTCCTGCTTGGTTCTGGAGAAAGCGTAGTTATTCACCTGTAACAGGTGTTCTCCAGGAGCAGCAGGAATCAGTCCTCACAACCCTCCCTCCTCCCCTTGGAGTTGCAATCATATGATTTAGTTTTTGCAATTTTTTTGCTGTCTTTTTGCTATGTCATCAGACTGGCCAAGATGGCACCTTTGGGCGGGAAGGGGACCGCGCATGCGCGCTGCAATTCCCAAAGGCTTTCTTTGAAATCTGGGGAAAATTGCTCCGCGAGGGCTCCGTCGGCGCCGACGTCACCCATATGTGAGGACTGATTCCTGCTGCTCCTGGAGAACACCTGTTACAGGTGAGTAACTACGCTTTATCGAGGGACAATCTTGCCAGACAAATCTGATTGAGTTCTTTGACTGGGTGACCGGAGAACTGGATCAAGGACACGCGATGGATGTCATCTACTTGGATTTCAGCAAAGCCTTTGATACTGTCCCTCACAGGAGGCTTATCAATAAACTCAGTAGTTTGTGGATGGGTCCCAAGGTGGTAAACTGGATCAGAAATTGATTGACTGACAGACGACAGAAGGTGATGGTAAATGGAGCTCACTCGGATGAAAGGAAGGTGATTAGCGGGGTGCCGCAGGGTTCGGTCCTGGGCCCGGCACTGTTCAATGTATTTGTGAGTGATATTGCTGAAGGTCTGAATGGAAAAGTCTGTCTTTTTGCAGATGACACGAAAATTTGCAACAGAGTGGACTCCCCCGAGGGAGTGCTGAACATGAGGAGGGATCTGCAAAAGCTGGAGGAATGGTCTGATGCTTGGCAATTGAAATTTAATGCGAAGAAGTGCAGTGTCATGCACTTGGGTAGCAGAAATCCAAAGGAAATGTACACGGTAGGGGGCGAGAGTTTGGTGTGCACGGAGCAGGAGAAAGACCTTGGTGTGATTATTTCTGTAGATCTCAAGGTGGCAAAACAGTGCGACAAGGCGGTGGCAAAAGCCAGGAGGATGTTGGGCTACGTTCAAAGAGGAATTACCAGCAGAAAGGAAGGGGTACTAGTGCCACTGTATAAGTCTCTGGTGAGGCCTCACTTGGAATACTGTGTTCAGTTTTGGAGACCGTATCTTGCAAAGGATGTAAAAAGAATGGAAGCTGTTCAGAGGAAGGCGACCAAAATGATTTGGAGCCTGCGTCAGAAGCCTTATAAGGAGAGACTTGAAGACCTAAATATGTACACTTTGGAGGAGAGGAGGGATAGAGGAGATATGGTTCAGACCTTTAAATACTTAAAGAGAAATAATGAACAAACAAACCTCTTCCAGAAATGGGGAAGATGTAAAACTAGAGGGCATGAACTGAAGCTGCAAGGTAGTAAATTGAAAGGCAATGTCAGGAAATACTTTTTCACTGAAAGGGTGGTGGATGCTTGGAATGACCTCCCGATGGAGGTTGTGGGGGCAAACACAGTGACGGAATTCAAAGTGGCCTGGGACAGACATAGTGGATCACTTTACAGCAACAAGATTAAATCAAAATAAACTGAACCATCTAATTTCTCAACAAATAGGCGTGTCCTACATCAAAATAAACTGAACCATCTAATTTCTAAACAAATAGGGGTGTCCTACATGGAGCAATTGGGGGAGGAGCAGTGGGTTCACCCCTAAACAGATATGGGGAGGGGTGCACCTGCTCCTGGTGGGTGCCCCACTAAGCAAAGACATGGATAGGGGTGCACCTACTCCCTAAAAGACATGGGAAGGGGTGCACCTACTCCTGCCATATTGCTGGGCAGACTAGATGGACCACACTGGTCTTTATCTGCCGTCATTTACTATGTTACTTGCTGACTGCTTCTCGGAAGTCATGAATTTGCTAGAGAACTACAACCTTAACATCAATTTCACAAAAACGGATGCCATGTTCGTAACAAGAAGTCAGAACTTCTCTCCCCTCACAACGATTAGAATCAACGACATCAACATTTCAATTAAAAATGAAGTGAAATACCTAAGGGTAATCATTGATCGTTCCCTTAACTTTGCATCCCATATTACGCAAATAACCAAAAAGATATACTATAAACTCAAACTTTTAAAACAACTCCGCCCTCTACTCCACCTTCATGATCTTAGTTCAGTTTTACAGGCAATGATCACACCTTGATTATGCGAATACTATTCTGCAAAGCATCACAAAACAGGAATTAAAACGCCTCCAACTAGCTCAAAATGTGGCCATAAGATTAATCATGAACACCAACTCCACAGAACATATCACACCAACATTCCATGCACTCCACTGGTTACCAATACAAAGTCGTATAAAATACGAAATTGTCACAACATTCAAATTAATCACATTTCCCCATCGTACCTTTCCACACTTATCACTAAAGGAAATAACAACCGCAACCAATGCAATGGAAACAAAAACAAACTCACGATTGCAAGTGACTTTAGGAAATCCAGACAGATAACTAGCAACAAGGCCTTCTCCCACTTGGCCCCTAACCTCTGGAACACTCTCCGTGACCACCTCAGAGAACAAAGCGACTTACAAACCATCAGAAAGAACCTCAAAACTCATCTATTTACTCTCCACTTTGGCACTTTCGAGCAACATAATAGTCCTACAAAAAACCCCTCCCTTCCCCACCCTTAATCCAAGATACTCCACTCTACTACTCACTGAAATGTAAATAGTTAAATTGAGTTTGCTCGAGTTTCTGTTATTCTTAGGCATATAGCTCATTGAATTCAGTTTATGTACATAGTTTTCCTCTGTCCCATGTAATTGAGAATGCATCTGTTCATGCACTTCTCAAAATGTTATTTGTAAACCACAATTGATCCTTGGAAATTGCAGTATAGAAATTGTAACAAAATAAAATAAATAAATAAATCTGTGTACCCTTAAACTGGGACTAAGGTATTTGGTGAGTATTTTTTGTTAACTACCCATTGACATCTCATAGATGACAATTGAAAGTTAAAACTTTCTTTCTTCAGCCCCTGAAGTGGAGTAAAGTTCAGAACTAAACTGGACATTATTAAGTGTTAATATTTAGGAGGAATATGGTGTTTAATTTTGCCTCTGAAACAAAATTTTAAAAAATGGTTTTTAAATTTTGGTCATTATTTTGTTTGTTGTATTACCGATGGTCTATCCTTTCCTCCCAGCTGCTTTCACCACAGCTTGTGACAAAAAGAAATCCCTCCCCCTCCCCCAAACACACTTTCCTTGGGTCCCCTACCTACCTCCAGACTACCCTCTTACCATTTGTAATCTTAGGACAGGTAGCATATTAACAAACAGAACTGGTGGGACATGAGTGAGAGGGAATTGTTCCAGGCGTAAGGAGACTATGAATGATAAGAGAGGGAACTGGGGTGTGTCTTTTTATTCTTTTCAACCCAACAAAAGTTGGAAAGAATTATATAAAAGGAGTTGAGAATGTCTGGAGGCATAATAACTCGCTGAAAATGTAACAATAGGTTGAAACTTGGCATAAGGGAAAAAATCTAGTAAAAAGACATGTGCCAAATTGACTTAGGGGTTCCAGAGAAATAAGCTCCCCTAAAACTAGCTCAGTCTATTTCTGTGGGAGAAGTACCAGCCTCTGTGGCATAGAAACGTAGATACACTGAAACATAGTAGTTAGGGAATTGCTCCTTTCAAACATCCTCTCCCTGTTTTCTACTCTCCCAACCCTCCAAATTGCCGCCACCACCACCAAAAACTGCCCTTCCACAATTGCCCCACCACCAAAAAATACTCCCTTGCAACTGCCCTACCAATCCCCAAAATGCCATCACAAAAGAAATATTCCCCATAACACTTGAAACTCCCCCAAAACTATCTGGAACAATTGTTCCACCACCCTGAAAACTGCATAACCCCAAAAAACTATCCCAATGCAACTGCTCCTCTATGCTTCAAACTGAGAAAAAGCGTAGTTACTCATCTGTAGCAGGTGTTTTCTGGAAACAGCAGGAATCAGTCCTCGCATATGGGTGACATCACCGATGGAGCCAATGCAGGAAACACTCCCTAGCTTTCAGAGAAAGCCTTTGGGAAGTCGACCACACATGCGTGCCCGTCTTCTCGCTCGAAGGAGCCATCTTACCTCAGTATGATGACATAGCTTAAAACTCAAAAAAGAAAACAACTCCATGGGAAGGAGGGAGGATAGCGAGGACCGATTCCTGCTGTTCCCTGAGAACACCTGCAACAGGTGAGTAACTACACTGTCTCTGGGACCAAGCAGGAAGTCAGTACTCACATATGGGACTCCCAAGCTACAGGCTACGGAAAAAATCCTGTAAACAGTCCAACGGGGCAACCAGAAAAAACAAACTGGGAAGAACAGCAGAAAAATGCTGAATGGTTCCAAGAGTCAGCATCGAGCAGAGGCATCAACATCAGTTCAACTCTATGGTAGCCTGGATGGACAGAAGGGCCAGTGGGAAGGAGTTGCATCAATTCTCAAAGAAGTGCCGGAGTATGGCTTGGCCGAAGGTGCCGTCATGCCAGGAATCCACATCCAGGCATTAGTGTACTGTGAAAGTGTGGGCAGACGACCATGTAGCAGCCCTACAAATCTCTACTGCAGAGATTGAGTGGAAGTTAGCTATAGAAGCCGCTATAGCTCGAACATTGTGCGCCGTGACATGGTGGTCCAAATTGAACCTAGCCTGGGTATAAGCAAAGGAAATGCAGTCTGCCACCCAAATGGAGAGGGTGTGTTTGGAGATAGTGACACCCGGTCGGTTGGGGTCAAAAGAGACAAAGAGCTGGGGAGAGTGGTGGTGGGCTTTAGTGTGTTCAAGATAGAAAGCTAGCGCTCTCCTATTATTTATTATTATTATTATTATTGAACATTTATAAAGCACTACCAATCGTACGCAGCGCTGTACAGACATATAAAGTGACGGTCCCTGCTCATCAGAGCTTACATTCTAATCGAGACGAAACACAGAGCAACAATCAAGTTAGGACAAACACAGGAAGTATGGGTAGGGGAAAATGAGATTAGGTGGGTCAGTGGGTTACATTACAGCAGCATTCACTACACACACACTAATCATAAATACATTCCAAACAGGCTCGGCATCATGGGGTACATTACAGTACAGGTTACATTCAGAAGATGTTTACATGTTTAAGTTACACGTGGTTCCGTTGCCACTGGTCTGGTCTTTGGTGGAGTTGCAGAAGTGGGGAGGAGGAGGACGACGCAAATATTCCAGAGTGCCGGCCCTTAGGTGTGGGCCCGCCAGACGCGGGCGCACCTTGGAGCGCTTCAGATATAAAGTCCGTTGCCGGTGATACTTTGGCCATGTGGTGGGGAGCAGGGAGGAGTGCATCTGCCTGCTCCCTTCCCCATCGCCGATCGGGCCGGGACTGGCTGCCGCGCGCCTTGGAGCGTTTCAAATATAAAGTCCATTGCCGGTGATACTTCGGCCTGATTGGCAATCCAAAGTGTGTAAGGAGGCCTCAGCCCTCTTGGCATGACGAGTGGGAAAAATGGTGGGCAGTATCACCGACTGGTTGAGGTGAAAAGTCGAAACTACCTTAGGAAGAAACTTGGGATGAATGAGGAGGACCACTTTATTTTTGTGAAACCTGGTATACGGTGGATACGCCACCAGCGCTTGTAACTCACTGACTCTGTGTGTCGAAGTGAGTGCTGCCAAAAAGATAACCTTCCAGGTAAGAAATTTGAGAGGTTAGGAGGCGAGCAGCTCGAAGGGTGGAGCGAGCAGTTGGCCAAGGACAACATTCAGGTGCCACGCAACCGGCGTTGGCTGGATCCAGTGATGGGACAACAAAAGACCCCCCATGAATGTCCAATGAGAGGATAAGAGGAAAGAGGCTTGCCAGCTACCGTATGGTGATAAGTTTCCAGGGTACTGAGGTGCACTCTGACAGAGTTAGATTTCAATCCAGAGATAGAGAAATGGAGCAAGTAAGAGAGTACCATCTCCACAGAGCAAGAGAAGGGGGTCTAGAGCCCTGTCTGCACACACCAAAGTAAAATTCTGCACCACTTAAAAGCATAGGGCCCAATTTTCGAAACCCTAGGCTGATGCTAAACATGTAAAAGCCAGCCTTACCCATGTAAAACTGCCATAACCGTGTAAACCAGATATTCAACAAGGCAGCTTGAATCACTGAGGCCCAGCTACCTGCACAGCACTAGGCGCTGAGGCCCGGGGGCAGAACAGGAGTGTGCCACCATGAAACCCACGTAAAGTGGATTTCCAAACCGATGTGCGCAGACATTAGACATCACTAACCATGCCACTGATAGTGATTGGCGAACCTGTGTAGTGGTGGAACAGTGCATAGTAGAGCAAGGGGAGCGTGTGAAGCCCTGTACCCAAACCATGCAGACGTAAAGCGATGTTGGACTGGCAGAGAAGCCATGTAGGCCATGCACATGGTGTTCCAGAGGTGGAGATGCGCCCTCCATGCCCGGGCACAGCAGAGGATGCAGCAGGCTGTGCATACCCATCAGCAGGCTGTAGCCCAGCACTTAAGATGCAGGTACCGTGCCCCACGTGTACACAAGCCCAGGGTGAGCTACCTGCAATTGATAGAGGAGGAGGTCTATCAGAGCTACAGACTGGATGGGGCAACAATAATCGAGTTGTGCAACATTCTCAGTGTGGACCTGGAGCCCTCCACTTCCAGAAGCCTGGCCCTGCCAGTGGCCATGATGGTGATCACCGCCCTGGGATATCTTGCAGCTGGCAGTTTCCAGCATGTGATAGGGGCAACTGTCATAATCACACAGTCTACTGACAGCCACTGCATAAGTACCTTCACCAGTGCCCTGCTGCAGAGGATGCATCATCTCATAGCCTTCCCCCGGACACAGCAGATGCGGCAGGAGCCCATGCAGGCATTCTACAATGTTGCTGACTTCTGTCAGTGCTTGGAAGTATATAGACTGCACTCACATTGCACTGCGGGCATCATGGCTGAGCAGAGGGCATACCGTAAAACAGGCTTGGGTACACATCGATGAACAAGCAGGTCATTGTGGATGCCATCCTGACTCTCACTGATGTGCGTGCCCCCTACTCGGTGTCCTGCCACGATGCATGTCCTCACCCAGTCTCACCTGGAACAGGCATTAGCCGGGGGCCAGCTCGGAGATGTGCGACTGGCCCAGAACATACACTTGATGTACTATGATGCTATGTATAATGCAAACAGGTGGTGATATGTGTTACATACGCATCGCAACATATGAGTACCACAACATGCACATGCTCTGCTGTTCTGCAGAGCCATGTACACTGTGGGCCAAAATGCACATTGCGGTGACAACCAGGGGAAGCCCTGTGGCCGAAAGCAGGCAGCATGCACCAACATGTGGAATGTGGAAGAACACGGGCTAGTGCCATTTAGCACAACCACATGGCAGCAGTTCATGTAGGGCACATCCATGTCTGCCTCCATCCCAGCCTGCAGACCCCCAACCACATTTCCATACCATGCCCCTGCCCCCCTCCCAATAGGCCAGCCCATGTCACCATCACCCATTGCCCCTCTCCAAATGCCTGAAAGCCGCACAAGCCATATGTTGGTGTCATCTCACTGTCACTGTATCATCGATTGGTAAATATTGCACCCCACCCTGCTAGTAGATGGTGTGCTGTATGTTGTCCATAGCAGCCCATAGACTTTACCCAACGCATGTCCCATGTTCATGTGCACATCTCACATTGCCCCCAAGGTGACCGTGGATATCCCCTGAGGACCTGGCTACTGACCCCAGTGCACCACTCCATGAGCCAGCAGGAGTGGTGGTACAATGGCGCCCATCAGCAGATCTGGGCGGTTGTATAGTGCGCAATAGAGGTGCTGAATAGCCTCTTCGGTGCCTTGACAGGAGCAGTGGGGAACTCCTCTACAGCCTGGAGCGTGTATGCAAGATATTTGCATTGTGCTGCATACTCTACAATCTGGCACGGATGCGTGGATTGCCAGACCCAGAGCCAGCGATTGTGGAGGAGTGGGAGGCTGCAGAGGCAGCAGATGGCGACATTGCAGAGTCTGGGAGCCAGCAGCAGGCTGGGGCACTGGCCCATTATGCGCAGATGATAAGTGACAGTTTCTGTGGTGATTGCCCCACACCAGCACCAGGATAGGACACACACAATCACCAATAAAGTGCCCTATACTACACTATTTGTGTAGAGTGATACTTTATATCCCCACATGTGTATCCCCTGCCCCTGGGCACCCCACCAGCCATGGGCGCTTGCTGACATGTGCACTGTGGAGCAATGTCCAATGATGTGCTGGCAGTGTTGTCACCCTCCCCAGTAGGGCAGGCTGATGGACAGGGGGCAGGGCTAGCAGGTGGCTGTGCTAGTGCACTGGCAGTCCCAGCACCCACCCCCTGTGTCCACATGAGGCCCACCAAACTGCAAAGGGAACCAGTAATTGATGCTTGGTATGCTGCTATCTTCCTCATCAGTCGCAGGTGCCCCTCCATGTGGTGCTCCACATGCAATCTGTGGTTCTGCTACTGCTCACGCTCTGCCTCCCTTCCCTGTTCCTCAGCCTGCAGGTCCTGCTGGATACTGTGCAGCTCGGACAGTATGCCCTCTGTGCTGGCCACCAGGTACGCATTCTCCTGCAGAAGCTCTTGGTCCAGATCTATGCCCCCTGCATCCACAGGGTCATCCAGGATGGTGAATTGTAGCTCAGCAAGTGGAGCGTCATCCATCTCCAGCTCCTCAGCACTGGCAGACACACTGTCCTGTTCCACTGCCCAGGGTGGTGAACTCAGCTGCTCCTCTGCCCTGGGTGGCACACTGGACTGCTCCTCTGCCCTGGCAGGCGCACTGGCCCCTATAGCTGTGCAGCATCCCAGCTGTACACTGGCATCATCTGCAGTGGTTGGTGAAGCTCCCCTTGATGCATCTGTTCCAAGCTGGGAGGGCAGGGTCCCTGGCAGATCTGTGGGAGAGCAAAAGTGGCAGAGGTTAGTGACATGGGTTGCCAGGTTAGCCTATGGGGTGGCACCAGGCCCACTGTGGAACCGGCAGGTAGTGTATGGTCCACACCATCCCCAACCCATGCAACACACAAGGTCCGACAGACAAGGCAGGCCCTGTGTGGATGGAACCATGGTGGGGACACATACATGGCCATCACTATGCCATCAGGGCCATGGGGCACCCCTACTCTTGTGCGCTTGTGGTGGAGCTATCCAAGTCCACATCCACTGAGACGGCAACCTCCTCCATGAACTGAAGCACCTGGTCCTCCAGAGAGATGTCTGTGCTACTGCGCAGGCGGCAGCCTGCTGTTGCTGGCCCTTTTCTCCTTTGCTGCCGCTGGCCCTTTTCTCCTTTGCTGCCTGCTGTACCATCCGCCACTACTTCTTTATATCCTCCACATTCCTGTTGTGGTGGTGAATGGCATTGACCATCCTGACGATGTCATGCCATGCTGTCAGCTGGGTGCTGGCATACTCTGCCATGAAGAGGGCAGTGTGATGCTTCAGGTGAAGTCCCAGGGCCAATACGGTCTCATGATGAGAGCATGAAGTTCGCCTTCCATGTTTGCTTTGCCGCTCTTGGTGCCATGTCTGCCAATTGTGTAGCTCATGCGCTATGGCGGTGTTAGGCTACCCGCATAGGTCCTTTTACACATACATGGTTACGATGTGCATCGGCGCCATGTCCCATCCAAAGGCATATCCGATATTTGCATAGGATTCTGAGTGCCGATTCAAAAATCTGTGTGACAGATAGCCAACGTAGGATGCTAAAACTGTACAGCACTGCACAACAGCAATATATGCATGCATGGACGCCCAGAGTGGAATATCTGGGTAGGTCAGATAGCACAGTATACGGGCATGGCTACCATGGTGTGTGGACAGGTGCACGGCATCGCTCCATGTGCCTCCATGGGGCTGGGGATGCCCTGCATGTGTAGCACCACTGTGCCACATCCACGCTGCCCACAGCCCATTCTGCATGGGTACAACACAGATGCTACCCAATGCAGAGCTGTGCCAGTGCCCTTTTGTGAGTGTGGTGCCTTGTTGCCATGCCCGCGCACACGGACATGCTCACAGGGCACACACCCCATGCCCATAAACTCCAGACCACCTCCCCTGATCCCCCACAGACACGCCACCCTGCCCCCACAAAACAGATAACAGCGTGTTTACAAAACAGGAACTGTTTATTAACAAACCTGGTACCACTATTACATTGGTGGCAACAGCAGCATACAATCAACAGTGGTACATACTATAGACCGCCCCATTATGGCCCATTGCAGGACATATACTGCATGGGGATAGGCTATGGTGCAGGGGGACCCTGCTTGTGCCCTCTTACTGTATTGGTGAAGGCATCCATGTGCTCCACGATGGTCTGTGCTGCAGTGTGCACCTCCACCACCAGGGCGGCCCAAGTCCAGTCACCGGATGGACGAGGGGATGGTAGCACAGAGGGGTCTAGTGCAGCACGGCCATGGCATGTCCATGGGTGCTGGGGTGGCTGTTGGGGTCCCCAACTACTCAGGGTGGACCATCGTTCTGTTGCCCATTGTGCCTGACCTGTGCCGAGCCATTCAGCAGGCACATTGCCCCCTGGTAGGGATGTGGATGGGCATGGCTGTGGGCTGTGGGTCACAGCCAGGGGGCACAGCTCCTCCTCTAGCCCCACCAGGTGCCTGCTGGATGAATGCTGCACTGCACTGCACCACACTGTCATACCTGGGGTGCTTGCAGGGTGGTTCCCGCATCCCCCCTCCTATCCCCTCTGATCCCTCCCCCCTCTTCCTCTGACTTCCCGCCCTGCCCCTGGCCCTCCGATCCCTCCTCCTCTGACTCCACATCCCGCTGCTGTGCCATAGCCCCCTCACTGCCTACCCTCTTCATTGTGCTATCCTCCGATTCAGTGGTGCTGGACTCCTCCTTTCCATCACTGCTGGAGATAATGCTGATCTCTGCATCCCTGGTTGGCTCTTCTAGTGCACTGCTGTTCCTCTGTGATAGGCATGGTGGGCCAGTGGTGTCCAGGGCTTCCCTGGAGCCAGCTGTGGGGGAAGAGGGGGGAGAAGGAGGGGAAGAGGAGGGAGGTTATTGGTCCACACAGGCATGGTCCTGGGATGGGACTAGCACACCTCTGTGAGGACCATACATGCACCTTTGGGCCATGGTGGCATGCCCCCCCCCCCCCCACAGTGCAACTGCATGCCCTCCCCTTTGCCCACCTCCAACCAGCTGTTGTACCCTGCACATGCCCAGCTGTGGCTTGCCGCCCCCCCCCCCAAGGTGATAGACACACACAGAGGCAGTGGGGGCAGGTGCACAATGTACACCTGGGGCCACTGTTGAGCGTGTGTGTCCCTGTACTGCCCATTCATGCCATGCCCCGGTCATGTGTGTGTGCATCTGCATTTGCCTAGATAACCCCACCAAAGAAAGTAACCACATGTTACCTCTAGAGCTTTGTCATCACACCTACTTGTAGATATTTTATGTAAATAGTTCATCCATGTTATCCAAATTTGTACACCTGTTCTCTGTAAAACCGAACAGCCTGTTGTTCTGGTCCTTTTGTTTTAATGTAAACCACGCTGATGTCGAATAGTGTGGTATATAAGAAATTGTAATAAATAAATAAATAAAATGTATTGTGTGCCAGCTGGTGCACACACAGGATAGTGGCACCGGGGGATGGCATGGCTGCCCAAAGCACATTCGCATCATTGTATACAGAGTCTGCCACCAGATGGTCTGCCTGCACCTGCCATGGCTGCTACCCCCTGCATCTGCTGGGCCCCATTGTGTACCCCACTGACCTTCCTTGGCCACTAGCCGCTCCCTGATGCACTGCACCTGGTTTGGTTGCTTCCGGCGCAGTGTGTGGTAGTGGCACTTCAGGGCTTCCAGGGTGCATCACACGCCATATTCACTGTGGGAGGGGGGGACACACATGGGCTTAGTTGGGTGCTTCCATATTGCCTGTTGCACATACCTGTATCCTGCCTCAGTCTGGTGACCTGCCCATCCTGGAGGCAGGGGCATACTCATAGGTAACAGGTGTAGGGTGCATGTGATGGTACACCTCTGGCATCTGCCACCATATTCCTGCCCACTGCTCCCCTGGCCCTTTGACATGTGCCCTGTGCCATCAGCAACAGTGCTATGTGGGCCACTGCTTCACCTGTGTCACCCCTCTGGTCCCTTCAGCCACCTCTGCAGTCCTCTCCCCTTGCTCCTATCTGTTGCACACAGGCTTTCCTTGGCACCATGCTACTTGGTTGTGGGCTGTGCATGGCCTCGGCAGTGTGCACATGTCATGCTAGGATGCATCCACTACTTCAGGGACCACATCACTAAATGTTGTTATGCGCCATACAGGACAAGGCGTCATGGTTTGTGCATGCTCACCATTACACATCTGTCATGTTCTGTGGCATCACATCAACATGCTGCCATAGCCAGACAGTGGTGGCAGATCTGCTTGCAGGGACAGACGTGCAACACATATGTGGATTTTGCCAATGGCCCCTCAGACCCCTGCACCAGGGTCAAAGGGGCTTGGGGGGTGGGACATGTGTCCAGGGCATCTGCACTGGCCGGTGGGGTCCCTTGTGGTGGACAGCCCAACCACAGCTCCCCCTGGAATTGCCATTGCTGTGCATGCCCTGTGGGGTTGCTGCCAACCACCACCAGGGGGTACAGCAGCCTCCCCACCTGCTGTGTGTGGGTATGCCTCCTGCTGCGGGCAACCAGGACTGGCACCTGTACCAGTTCATGGCCCACTGATGCCTGTTTGGCATACATTGGGGCTGCCACCAGCATGTGGCTTGGCACCACAGCCCTGTCTCCCTATGCAGACACACAGCTGTGCCTTTCAGGGTGTGTGTGGCCTCCCTCCCCACCCATTGAGGCCTCTTTAGCTGCACAGCTGGAGTTGGATGCCCCTCCATGTAGCTGTAGACAGCCGCAGGTTTGGCCACCAGCCCCCCTGGGGTATAGCACCCCCTCGTGTCGCAGCACGGATCAGACAAGGGTCTCACTCTCATCAGAGATGAAATTCATGGTCCTCTTTGCCGCCATGCCACTAGTGTCTATCTGCCCAGCCATAGAGGGCTCTTGCGCAGGCAGCCCGTGGGACCTGCATGAAGGTGTCATCTATGCACAGATATGCTGGACGGGCGATACACGTGTTCATGCAAACTTGCTGTCCTGCTTCTCTGGCCACTGGTTTGGACACATACATGGATATCGCGGGTCCACCTTAGGTGCAGAACCTAGGTTCTGGGCCCTATGCCTACCCATCTATGCCGTGATGGACTCCTGCTGCAGTGCTCTGTTTGTGCTGCATTTTTGTTGCTTGCCCATTTTGGAGGCTGCATTTTTGTGCTGCATTTTTGTTGCTTGCCCATTTTGGAGGCATGACTCACAATTCAAGCACTTTTTCTGAACAGGTAACTTTCTGTGGGTATGGCAAGCCTCGGCGCCTTGTTGAAAATCAGGTCCATAGGCACATCTGGTGGAACTCTTGCAGGAGACAAGAAGACTATCTTCGACATTTGTCGGTAAGCTGAAGTTTGCAAGAGCTATCCGCTCAGCATCCAGGCCATGAGCAATAGAGATTTGAGGTTGTGATGGAGGAAGGACGACGACTCCTGAGTAAGCAGATCCAGGGCATAGCCTAGAGGAATCGGTGGCCTCCGGGAGAGTTGATGCGGCAGGGGAAACCAGGGCTGTCTGGGCCAATGTAATGCTATGAGTATCATGGTGGCTTTGTCCACCTGCAGTTTGAAGAGGGTTTTGGCCACTAATGGAGTCAGCGGGTAGGCATAGAGAAGGCTGTCGCACCAATCCAGAAGGCAGCGAAGGCTATCCGATTGCTGCAGAGAATCATGGAGCAAAACTGTGGCAGCTTGGCATTGTGAGGCGTGGTGAAAGGTCAATGGATTGGGTGCCCCAAATCTGAAAGATGTGGTCGGCTACCCAGGTGCTGAGAGACCACTCGTGCGGTTGGAGAATTCTGCTGAGTCAATATGCCAATGCATTGAGCTCCCCCGGTAGATAAATCACCCGGAGGTGCATGTTGTGCATGGAGGCAAACTTCCAGAGATGGACTGCTTCCCAGCAAAGGAGATACAAACTGCCTTGTTTTTTGATACAGAACATGGCCACCTTATTGTACATTTGTATAAGGATGACCTGATTGGAGAGCTGTTACCAGAACACTTGTAGGGCATTAGCAATGTCCTGGAGCTTGAGGAAATTGATTTGATGGAGGCCCTGTGTGCACAGACCATCCAAATGTGCACCCCAGTCTAGCTTGGAGGCATCCTCCTCAGCACTCTCTGATGTGGCAGGGCCTGGAAGGCCCACAAACAAGTGCTGTTTGGTCCTGTCACCAGGAGAGGGATTCCTTGAGTGGCATAGTTACCGTATACTATCCAAGAGACAGACTTGAGACCACTGCGTGCAGAGCATCCACTGTGCCTGATGCATGTAAAAGCAGGCTAAGGGGGTGACATGGATAGAGGAGGCCCTGTGATCCAGGAGGCACAGCATTTGTCAAGCTGTGACCAACGAGCAATGTTGGACCTCGTGCGCCAGGGCAGCTAGATGCTGGGCCTGGGCTGCCGAGAAAAAGGCTTGAGCCAGAGAAGTATTGAGGAGAGGTCCAATGAACCCAAGGCACCGAGAGGGCTGAAGGTGGGAATTTGGTAGTTGATGTCAAACCCCAGCTGTTCCAGTGCTTGAGTGCGGGTCACGTATCACCGGACCTCTTCCAGTGTTGCACCCCTGATGAGCCAGTCATCAGGTAGGGGAAGACAAAGACCCCCTGGGTTTGAAGGAAGGTGATGATGACTGCCAAGCATTTTGTGAAGACTCGTGGGGTGGAGGCAAGGCTGAAGGTAGAACCCTGTACTGATAATGCTGTCCACTGAGCATGAAGCGGAGGTATTGACGGTGCATGGGGTGAATTAGGATGTGAGTGTAGGCATCTTTGAAATCCAAGGAGCATAGCCATCTTCCCGGTGGAGGTAGGGCAGCAATGTTCTAAGGGAGACCATCTTGAACTTCTTTTCCAGGAAACGATTGAGATTGCGGAGATCCAAAATGGGTCTATAGCCGCCAGTTTTCTTGGGGACCAAGAAGTAGCGGGAGTAGGACCTCCTTCCTATTTGAGATGGTGGAATGAGTTCTATAGCCCAATCTGCTAAGAGGGCCTAGATCTCCTATTCAAGAAGCATGCGATGGTGCTGCTGGAGAGGGTAATTCCCTGGAAAGAAGGTGGGAGGAAGCTGTTGAAAATGCAGCCGGTAACCCTTGCGGACCCACTGGGAGGGCCCAGGTGTCGGAAGTTATGATGGGCCACCTGTGGGCAAAGTATACCAGATGCCCCTCCCCCCCCAGAAAGAGAACAAGGGTTGTGGTTCTCATGTAGGAGTTAGAAACACCCACCAGACTGTGGCACTGGCTGGGACTTAGGGGTCTTAGATTTGAGGTACTGTTTCTGGCCCTAACCTTTAGGCTGTTGCCCCTGTTGGTACGAATGGTACAGGCTGTATGTACTATAGTAACCGCTTTTATGGGTCTTCTTTCTAGCAGGGTCAACTGTTTTCCTCGAAAGGCGGGTCATGGAGAGTTGCTCCGTCTCCGACTCAGCAGTCTTCTCTGTTATGGGATTGCTGAAGAGATTTGCCCCTCGGCAAGGGACATCAGTCAACTTGTTCTGAACCCACTGCTTCAGGTCAGAGATTTGAAGCCATGCCAGGTGGCAGGCAACGATGCCCACTGCAGCCACCCTGGCCACTGACTCAAAGTCATCGTAGGTGGCCTTGGTGATGTATCTGGAGCACTCCTTAGTTTTCCCACCAGGCTCCTGAAGTGCTTGAGGTATTTTACAGAAAGACTCGTGGAGAACCCGGCCAGCTTCCCTGCTAGATCTCTCAGGTGCATACCCATGTACAGTTGGTATGCTTGGATTCTGGCAACAAGCATTGAGCCATAGTAGGACTTTCTGCCAAAGCTGTCCATGGTTTTGCCTCCCAACTCAGGGGCACTGAGGAGTGTGTTTTAAATTTTTAATCCAGCGCATGGCTGATTCCACCCAGAGTTGTGAGGCAGTTGTGCCTTTTCAAACCCACGGCTCTTGTGCACCCGGTAGAGTGAGTTGAAGTGCCTGCTCACCGTTGGCACTGTAAGCAGCTTTTCCCACATTTGTAATAGAAGCCTTTCAAGAATGGGGTGCATGGCACCATGATGGCCTCCTTCGGGGGAGTCGGGTACCAGAGGATCTCCAGTTCCTCCTCTTGAGGCTCCCCCTCTATCTCTGTGGTGAAGGGCAGAGCCTTTCCCTTGTCTCAAACAAACTCAAGGAAGGAGAAGTCCTTGGAGGAGACTTCCTGTGCTTGAGCTGGGGCAAGGGATCGGAGGGAAGGTCACGGTGTCAGACTGTCTCCAGTGATTCCTCCTCGGTCTCCCATTCATTGTCAGAGAGGAACTCAAAGTACCTCTCCAACTGACACCCCTGGCAATGGCACTTGGGTAGAGTCAAGAGAGCCCTCAATCATGATGGGCTCGGAGGAGATATCCTTGCTATCGAGTGGGAGCAAGAGCATTCACAGGAACTGCCTGAGGTGGCAAATAGCTCCAAAATCGTCTGCACCCAATGGTGGGGCCATCACCAGTGCCAAAGAACTTGAGGTGACCGGTTCCTTGGGAGCCTGCTGAACCATGAAGGCAGCAAGACCACAGTCCAATGCTTGCATCATCTCCACAATGACTTAGGTCTCCGATGCTGGTGGAACTGATACCTCAGCTGTTAGTGCAGATGCCAGCTCTCTTGGTAGGGACTCCTCAATGATAACTTCTTTGGGAGTCCCATGCCGACCTCCTGGGCCTCAGGAGACAACTCCCCCACTGGGGCAGCTTGGAGGGCTGCTTCCTGCTCTCGCCCTTGGAATCTCGTCGAGGGTGTGATGGTGATGTCCATGTGATTTAGCCTTAGACTTGGCATCTCCCTTTGATGCCAAAGAGGCTGAAGACAGTTCCTTCTGGGGGTGCTCCTCTTTGAAGGAGAACCGCTGTTCTGGTATCCCACAACCTCTCGCCTCTGAGTGAGCCCGACCCTCGAACAAAGCTGAAACCTCAGTAGGTGCCTTCGAGGGCGTTGATGCTGATGCCTCGGAACCAAATAGTGATTCATGCTGCCGTTCCCGGTTCCTCAGCCCTTTGTGCATCATCTATAGACAGGGAGCGCAGATCAAGGGCTCGTGGTCGGGCATGAGGCATTGAAGACACCAGTTGTGGCGGTCCGTCATGGAGATGGTCTGACCACATCAGGTGCAAAATTTCTTAAAGCCACTGGGCAACTTTGACATAGTCGGGAAGACTGTGTCCACCAAGTCAAAGAACTCCAATGTCCAACCCAACCAGGATGGGGTGGGTGGTGCAAGAGAAAAAACCCACGCGCCAAAAATGAAAGAAAAGAAAACCCTGAAAAATGTGACACTGAGGCACCAACACTTCTGAGTGTGGCAGGAAGACGCCGAAAAAACACACAACACGAAAAAGAAAGGAAAAATAAAAGACTGGATACCAACCAAGAAAAATCTACTAGATTCCGTGACACAGACATTTAGAGGGCTCCACGGAAAAAAGAAAACTGAGATAAGATGGCTCCTTAAAGCAAGAAGATGAGCATGCATGCGTGGTCGACCTTCCAAAGGCGTTCTCTGAAAGCTGTGGAGCGTTTCCTGCATGGGCTCCATCAGTGACATCACCCATATATGAGGACGGACTTCCTGCTTGGTTCCAGAGAACCTAACTTCCCTCACCCCAAAAACTATTGCCCAACTGACCCACCACCCCACATGTAACCCAAAAAACTACCTCCTTGCATCTGGCCCACCACCGCGCATACTGCACTACTATTAAAAGAAACTCCTTCACAACTGCCCTACCACACATAAGAAATACCCCTATAACTGCCCCATCACTCTACATTCTGCCTCACCCCTGACTTCCCCACCACCTTACATTTGCCCCATCCCCTGCCAACTTCCCCCACTTATTCAAACGTTCAGTAGTAGTAATAAAATCTACAATCCCACAGTTTCCTTGCCATCCTGTCAACTGCTTCACCCACAGCACTTGGGAGGTTAGGATTGACAGCTGTCTGGCTTTTTTCATGATTTTGAAGACCGGTAATGCAATGGATCAATACAATAATAACAGCTATGAATGCCACTCTATCAATTAGCTGCCTGACTGAAGAGCAAACACCGTTTAGGACAACTATTCACAGGGTCAGAGGTGGCTAAAGACAATCTGCTGCCTGAGGCAAGAGATGAGCTGGTTCCCCACAGCAGCAAAAATGGAGTGGCCTACCCAGAGCCATACTCAGCAACTCGTCACTTATAATACCAGTCAAGTGGTTGCCCCAAGAATAAAGCAAGCAATATATCCCCAAGTTGAAGCTCTGTGGCCACTGTGTGTGAGAGAGAAGGGTCAAGGGTTCAACACCAGCCTGTGGATAAGGAATGGTAAGTCTTGATGTGTTATCTTTTTTTGACTTCATGGCTCTGGGACAAAGAATGAAGCAGATAGATGTGCAGGTGATGTTGTCTTCAGTCCTCCCTGTTGGGGATAAAGGCTGAGGCAGAGAAGCTTGCATCCTGGAGATGAATGCATGGCTGCATGAATGGTGTTCTCGAGAGCATTTTGGTTTCCTGGATCATGGGATGATGATCCAAGGGCTGCAGAGCAGAGATTGTATCCATCTGTCCAAGAAGGGTCGACGTGTCTTCAGTAGCAGACTGGCTAACTTACTGGAGGGCTTTAAACTAGATTCATTAGGGATGGGTGAAGAAAGCCCCCAGGTACATGAAACATTAAAAATATCTATAGAAATGGGTAAAAGGGGCAACATCTGGAAGACGGTGTGTATAATGCCCATAGCATGGGAAATAAGGTCCCAGATGTTGAGTCTTTAATGGGAAAGGTTGACATGGATTTAGAGGTGGTTACAGAGACATGGTTCACGGACAACCATGACTATGATGTAATTATACCAGGCTATACTTTATTCAGAAAGGAAAGGAATGGCACTATATGTAAAAAATAATATTAAAACTATGGAAATAACAGGTCTTAAAAGGGAGAGAGGAGGCACTGTGGGTTAAACTAGAAAGAGGGAAAGCGAAATCCATTTACATCAGCATGATATACAGACCCCACTCACAAGGAGAAAAAATGGACATAGATTTCATAGAAGACATTCATAGCATTGCCAGTAAAGGGGAAGTGCTACTGATAGGTGATTTCAATTTACCGGATGTTGATTTGCACACCCCTGCTGTGGTGTCATCTAGAAGTAAGGAGAACCTGGATTCTCTAAAGGGAGAGCTATTCAGGCAGCTGGTAACAGAAGCCACACATGAACGGACCATACTGGACTTTGCACTTACCAATAGGGAAAGTGTTTCTGATGTTCTAGTGGGAGATCATCTCCCATCAAGTGATCATCAAAAGGTGTGGTTCAGTATTAGGACTAGGGCTGATAAAATCCATTCAAAAGCGAGGGTCTTAGATTTTAAGAAAACTAACTTTGCCAAGATAGGCCAATACCTCAAGGAGTCATTAGTGGGATGGGAACAACTGAGGGATGTTGAAAAACAGTGGGCAAAACTGGAAGGGGATATTTGAAGGGCAATCAAACTTTTTGTTAGAAAGGTAAATAAAGATAAAAGGAAAAGGAGGTTGCTATGGTTCTCAAAAGAAGTAGATGAAAAGATGAAGTAAAAGAGGGAGGCCTTCATGAAATACAAGCAATCACAGAGCAAGGAACACAGGCATCTATATTTGGAAAATCTTAGAGAAACTAGCAAAGTACTCAGGAAAGCAAGGATACAAAACAAAGAAGCAATAGCCAATGCAATAAAATGGGGGGATAAGACCTTTTTCTGATATTTTAGTGAGAGGAGGAAGGGCAAAATTAGTATTGTCAGACTCAAGGGTGAAGGAGAGGAATATGTAGAAGCTGTGTTCTGTGTGCACAAATGAAGGGCCAGGAGCAGGACCTCAGAAAACACCCAGAAATAGGAACAGAAGCAATGGGAATCTCAAATAATTTTCAGAAGATTGTGTTCATGAAGACCTAGCTAAACTAAAAGTAGACAAAGCAGTAGGATCAGATGGGACACATCTGAGAATACTGAAGGAACTTGGGGACATTCTAGCAGCTCCACTAACTGACATTTTCAATGCCTCTTCTGAATTGGAAGTGGTGCCAGAGGACTGGAGAGAGGCACATATGGTCCCTTTACACAAAAGCAGAAGTAAGGATGCGGTTGAAAACTACAGGCCGATTAGTTTAACCTCTGAGGTGAGTAAACTATTGGACACGCTGCTAAAAGAAAAAATAGTGAGGTTTCTGGAGTCCAATGGCTTATCAGATCCAAGGCATCATGGATTCACCAGAGGCAGGTTTTGTCTGACAAATCTGATTGATTTCTTTGACTGGATGACCAGGCAGTTGGACCCAGGGGCAGCCCTAGATGTGGTGTACTTTGATTTCAATAAAGCCTTTGACATCGTTCCACACAGGCGACTTGTAAACAAACTGAGCACTCTAGGGATGGACCCTAAAGTTACTGCTTGGGTTAGAAATTGGTTGAGTGGAAGGCAACAAAGAATACAGGTAAAAGGAGCTCACTCTGAGGATGAGGTTACGAGTGGTGTGCCGCAGGGACCTGTTCTTGGTCCGATTCTTTTTAACAGCTCTGTTAGTGATATTGCAGAAGGGCTTTCGGGTAAGGTTTGCCTCTTTGCGGATGACACCAAAATCTGAAAGAGTAAACACCCAGGAAGGAGCAGATAACATGAGGAGGGATCTAACAAAGCTTGAAGAATGGTCTAGAATTTTGCAGCTGAGATTTAATGCTAAAAAAAATGTACGGTCATGCATTTGGGCTGCAAAATTCTAAGGGAGCGGTACAGTGTAGGTGGTGAAGTACTTCTCTCCACAAAAGAAGAGCGGGACCTAGCCATGATTGGTCTGGTGATCTTAAAGTAGCTAAACAGGTAGAAAAAGTGATGGTGAAAGCTATAAGAATGCTTGGGTGCATAGGGAGAGGAATGGCCAGCAGAAAAAAGAAGGTGATAGTGCCTCTGTATAAGTCTTTGATGCAACCTCATTTGGAATATTGTTTGCAGTTCTGGAGACCGCACTTTCAAAAGGATATAAACAGCTTGGAGTCAGTGCAGAGGGTGGCTGCTAAAGTGGTTAGTGGTCTTCATTATAAAGCCTATGAGGACAGACTGAAGGATCTTAATATGTATACTTTATAGGAAAGGCAGGATAGAGGAGATATGATTGAGACATTTAAATACCTCCGAGGCATAAATGCACAGGAGAAGATCCTCTTTCAATTGAAAACAAGCTCTGCTGCAAGGGGACATATGATGAGGGTGACTCAGGAATAATATGTGGAAATATTTCTTTATGGAAAGTGTGGTATTTGCGTGGAATAATCTCCCAGTGGAGGTGTTAGAGATTAGGACAGTATTTGAATTCAAAAAAGCATGGGGAAACACAGAGGACCTCTAAAGGAAAAAATGGTACTATTGTAGTAGTTGATATGGAAGGGCAGACTATATAGACCATGTGGTCTTTTTCTGTTGTCATGTTTCTATATAAAGTTTTAAAAGAACTTTGTTATGCTGTTTTTATGCAGCAAAAATTGTAGTAGCTTAATTATATAGCCTGGGAATCTAATGTAAAAAATACTGACTCCCTGACATTGCATACTGGCTTGACATGCTAGTCACCTCCCGCCTTGACTATTTCTGACCTGCTTCTCATTGGTCTCCCTCTGAATCATTTCTCTCCCCTTCAATCTCTCCAAAACTCATCTGCACAGTTTATCTTTTGCCAGTGTCACTATGCTCATGTAACTCCTCTTCTCAGCTCTCTTCAATGGCTTTCTATCAGTTTCCGCATCCAGTTGTTATTTTCCCCTACTGACCTATAAGTGCATTCATTCTGTGGCTCCTCACCACCTTTCCTCTCTTATCTCACTCTACACCTCCTCCTTGGGAGTTCTGCTTCTCTGGCAAATCCCTTTTATTTGTGCCCTTCTCTGCTACTGCCAACTCCAGACTTTGTTCATGCCATTTCACTGCTCCATATGCCTGGAACAAACTACCTGAGTCTGTGCGTTGGATCCCTTCTCTAGCCCTATTTAAATCAAGGCTAAAAACCCACTTCTTTGAAGCTGCTTTTGGATCCTGATGCTCTTCTCTCTCTTGTCCACTACTTATATGTATCTTGCTATACTCGTTCCCAGTTTCACTATGGGACCGATCCATGAAGGCGAATAGCGGGGCTGGACGTCCTGATGGGACATCCTGCTCTGCTTTCTGCCCTCAACCTATTTTGTCTTCTGGCTCTGCTGCACGTACAGAGCCGCTATGCGTGCTGTGGGGGAAGGGTGCAATGAGTGGGCAGAGTTTGGGTGGGACCGACCCCCGGACATACAGGGCCGATTCCAATGACAGCCCTGTAGTCCGAGGATCGCCGGGGGAACTCCATGCTTATTCCACAGGGGTGCCCCTCCGATCCTGCCTTGCAGCCCCTAACAGAACCCAGTAACACCCCCCGGAGCAACAGGCAGCACAAGGGACTGGGCAGCAGGATTACAGGAGGTCGGCGCTGCGGCGGGGGGGCACTGGCATGTGGGGTGGATATCCTTGCGAATATGCAGGGGCACGCTGGGATGTCTCAGGACCTGATCCTACATCATAAGAACATAAAATATGCCATACTGGGACAGTCCAAGGTCCATCAACCCCAGTACCCTTTGTCCAACAGTGGCCAATCACAGGTTCCACATTGCTTGTATTGGGTCGAGCAGTGATATCCTGGGTCCCTTTTAATAATGCTTTATGGACCTTTCCTCCAGGAACTTGTCCAAACCTTTTTTAAACCCAGCTACACTAACAGCTTTTACTACATCCTCCCGTAACAAATTCCAAAGTTTGATTACACGTTGAGTGAAAAAATATTTTCTCTTATTAGTCTTAAATAGGTTACCCTGTAGCTTCATTGCATATCCCCTAGTCTTTCTATATTCTGATGATGTAAACAATTGATCTGCGTTTACCTGTTCCGCTCCCTTCATTAATTTATAGACCTCTATCATATCTCCCCTCAGCCGTCACTTTTCCAGGTTGAAGAGCCCTAACCTTTGTAGCCTCTCATAAAGGTATCCCTCCATCCCCTTTACCATTTTGGTGGCTCTTTGTACCTTTTCTAGTAATGCTATATCCTTTTTAAGATAAGGTGACCAGAATTGCACACAGTATTCAAGGTGCGGTCGCACCATGGAACGATACAGAGGCTTTATAATATCCTTTGTTTTATTTTCCATTCCTTATGATACCTAGCATTCTATTTGCTCTCTTGGCTGCTGCTGCACACTGGGCAGAGGGTTTTAGCATGTTATCCACGATGACGCCTAAATCTTTTTCCTGAGTAGTAGTTTCTAATGTGGAACTGGAACGACTGGCTCCTGCAGTGCAGAATCGGGTCCTAGCAGGTCCCATCCTGCTTGGGGGCACCTGGATATGCCCTTACTGGGATCGGGCTCGTGTTTTGTCTTGATTAGATTGTAAGCTCCGATGAGCAGGGACTGTGTCTTACATCTATATGTACAGCATTGCATATGCCTTGTAATGCTATACAAATCATTAAGAACATAAGAAATGCCATACTGGGTCAAACCAAGGTCCATCAAGCCCAGTATTCTGTTTCCAACAGTGGCCAATCCAAGTCATAAGTACCTAACAGTTTCCCAAAAAGACATATAGAAACATAGAAACATGACGACAGAAAAAGACCACATGGCCTATCTAGTCTGTCCTTCCATAACAACAACTACAACAGTCCACTTTTTACCTTTAGAGATCCTCTGTGTTGGTCCCATGCTTTTTTGAATTCAGTTACTGTCCTCATCTCTACCACCTCCACTGGGAGACTATTCCACGGATCCACTACTCTTTCCGTAAAGAAATATTTCCGCATATCACTCCTGAATCTATCTCCCTTCACCCTCATCCCATGTCCCCTCGTAGCAGAACTTGCTTTCAATTGAAAGAGGCTCTCTCCCTGAACATTTATGCCACGGAGGTATTTAAACATCTCAATCATATCACCTCTATCCCGCCTTTCCTCTAAGGTGTACATATTAAGATCCTTAAGTCTGTCCTCATATGCTTTATAATGAAGCCCATTAATCATTTTAGTAGCAACCCTCTGCACCAACTCCATCCTATTCACATCCTTTTAAGGTGCGGTCTCCAGAATTGCACACCATACTCCAAATGAGGTCGCACCAAAGACTTATACAGAGGCATTATCACCTCCTTTTTTCTGCTAGCCATTCCTCTCCATATGCACCCAAGCATCCTTCTAGCTTTTGCCGTCGCCTTTTCTACCTGTTTAGCTACTTTAAGATCATCAGACACAACCACGCCTAGGTCCCGCTCTTCTTTAGTGGACAAAAGTACTTCACCTCCTATACTGTATTGCTCCCTTGGATTGCTGCAGCACAAATGCATGACCTTACATTTTTTAACATTAAATCCCAGCTGCCAAATTCTAGACCATTCTTCAAGCTTAGCTAGATCCCTCCTCATGTTATCTACCCCTTCCTGGGTGTCTACTCTATTGCAGATTTTGGTATCATCCGCAAAGAGGCAAACCTTACCCGGCAGCCCTTCCGCTATATCACTAACAAAGATGTTAAAAAGAATTGGACCAAGGACAGATCCCTGGGGCACATCACTGGTAACTTCCTTCTCCTCAGAGTGAGCTCCATTTACCTGTACTCTTTGTCCCCTCCCAGTCAACCAGTTTCAAACCCAAACAGTAACTTTAGGGTCCATCCCTACGGTGCTCAGTTTGTTTATAAGTCACCTGTGAGGAACGGTGTCAAAGGCTTTACTGAAATCTAAATACACCACATCTAGGGCTCTCCCTCGGTCCAACCTCTTATAAATATGTTGAAACCAAGCTATACTATATGTATAATTTCTCACCATACTATATGTATAATTTCTCACCATACTCCATGAATAATTACTCTGTAATTAGTTACCCCTGTTACCTCCAGGTTATCTCGTCCATGTTCAATGTAAAAACTCAATTGTCGTGTGACATTGCAGTATGTTTTTTGTTCAATTGTAAACCGCACTGATTTTAATAGCGCGGTATATAAGAGAAGTAAATAAATAAAATAAATAAATAAATAAATAAAAACTCCCTGGTCACCCAGTCAAAGAAATCAGATTTGTCTGACAAGACCTGCCTCTGGTGAATCCATGCTGCCTCGGATCCTGCAATCCGCTGGACTTCAGAAACCTCACTATTTTCTCTTTCAGCAGTGTTTCCAATAATTTACTCACCACCGAAGTTAAACTAACCGGCCTGTAGTTTTCAACCACATCCTTACTTCCGCTTTTGTGTAAAGGCACCACATGAGCCTCTCTCAAGTCCTTTGGCACCACTCCCGACACCAACGAGGCATTGAAAAGATCAGTCAATGGAGCTGCTAGAACATCCCCAAGTTCCCTCAGTATTCTAGAGTGTATCCCATCCGGTCCCATCGCTTTGTCTACTTGAAGTTTAGCTAGTTTCTCACAAACAGTCTTCTGAAAATTGTTCAAGATGCCCCTCGCTTCTGTTCCCGTTTGTGGGTGTTTCCTGAGGTCCTGTTCCTGGTTCTTCATCTGAACACAGAACAGAAATATTTGTTAAACAATTCCACTTTATCCTCATCTTCTACATATTCTTCCCCTTCACCCTTGAGTCTGACATTACAATTTTTGCCCTTCCTCTTCTCACTAAAATATCTGAAAAATGTCTTATCCCCCCCATTTTATTGCATTGGCTATTTCCTCCTCTTTTTGAATCTTTGCTTTCCTGACTACTTTGCTAGCTTCTCTAAGTTTTTCCAAATATAGTTGCCTGTCTTCCTCTCTCTTTGATCTCTTGTATTTCATGAAGGCCTCCCTCTTTTTCTTCACTTTTTCAGTACTTCTTTCGAAAGCCATAGCGGTCTCCTTTTCTTTTTACCTTTATTTACCATCTTATGTTTAAATTTGTTTATTCAGATGCACACAACAATAAACATCAAATTACATATACCAACTCAGATGCCCCTCATATAACTTCAACTATTCCCTCAGAAATTAAACCCTCAGAAATTAAAGCCATCGGGAAAGGTGATAAACGCCACCCGCCACCAAATCATGAACAGCCTCCTCCCCCCCCCTCCCCATCCCTCAGGACAAACATCCAGCGCCTATGCAATAGAACCAGAGGGAGCCAGATCTGTGTAAACCTGAACTTAGTCCACAGCACCCAACTGTAAAGTCAGTCTGCACAGCACGGGACTGTCCATACCAAATAGGTATAGTACTACCAAGGATGTATTTTAACTTTTTACCCCCTACCCCCCTCCAAAACCCAACCTTCATGCCCCCCATCCCCCCCCCCCCCCACCAGCCCCCTACTCTACACTTCCATTGCTAGCAGTGGGCTAGGTGTATTCCTGTTCCGGAACCTGGTAATCTCCCCCACCATAGTACTCCCGCCCTGCTGTTCCCCCTCCCCCCCACCCCACACCCTCCAATCCATCCCACCCCCCATCTACTTCTGACATTACCATCCAAGTGAATAGGCATATAGACCACCAGAATTATGAGTTACCCACTTTCACCCCCCAGGATCCTATGGTGCGCCCGAGCCGGCAGCAACTGAAGATGCGGGCCCCAGCCCCGCAGAAAACGGTCCCATTGTGTTGGATGACCATGGGCCCTAGACCGTTCAAACAATAAGATGTTATGCAGTCTAATCCTCCACTGCCCATACTTTGGGCCTCCCTTCTCCAGCCATGCATATAAAACAGTCATACGCGCAGCTACCAGGACCAATCGTATCCACCTCCATTCAATGCGACGCAGACACTCTTCCCACCCACCATCCCAAATGTCCAACATCAAATTAGCCGCTGTGAAAGTCAACCCGTCCCCCATACATCTCCGCAAGTGCCTTTGAACTCCCTCCCAGAATCCCACCATATGGGAGCAAGACCAAAACATATGTCCCAACGTGGCTGCTCCTGCCCCGCATCTCGGACACCTATTAGACGTACTAAGTCCCGCTTTCCATGCCCGATTAGGGGCGTAGTACAACCTTCTGATTAACTTGTACTACATGTCTCGGTGAGCTACCACCACACTTAGCTCCGGGATAGTAGCTATACTTTGCGCGATCCCCTCGCCCGTGATCTCTTCACCCAACTCACTAGCCCACATGTCCGCTAATCCAGCCTCATCCTCCCCCACCCCCAATTCCTCCAAGGCTTTGCGCAAGGACGCCACTCTCGCCCCCTGCTCCCCTCCCATTAACACTTCTTCCATCTTCGAGCTTACAGCACCCTGCAGCGACACCTTTGGGATGCTTCCTATATAACTACGGAGTTGGGCATAGGGGAACACATCTACTCCTGTCATTGCATAACGATCTCTCAGCCACGGAAAAGACTCAAGACTGCCATCTTCCCTAAGCACTTGCTCTAACGTCGTGATACCCATCCGCTTCCAGCGCAGAAAATCCTTCCTTATGATCCCCGGCAGAAAGTCCTTATTCCCTTGAAGTGGGAGAAAGGGCGAATACAAGGCCAACACACCCACTTTCCCACACAAATATCGTCACCCTTTCCGCTCCGGGTCCAGCAACACCACTTTAGTCACCAAGTCAACATCGGCCACCGACTGGGCATGCAGGATATAACCAAGGCTCAAAGGGTGCACCAATGCCTCCACCATATCTAGCGGTGTATAGTCCCCCATCCCCCACACCCAATCCCATACATGACGAAGCAGGCAGGCTATGTTATAGTGCTGGATATCCGGAAGACCCATCCCCCCCCCGGCCCCAGGCCCTCTGCAGCCTACCTATGCGGATTCTGGGCCTGCGCCCCCTCCAAAGCAACGTGTTGAGCACCTTATCAATCTGGCGGATATCCTGATGCTTCAATAATACTGGAATCGTTTGTAGCATATACAGCAGCTTTGGGAATAACGTCATCTTGAACAAAGTGATCCTGCCTCCCAGCGACAAAGGAAGGTCCCTCCATTTCTGCGCCTTATCCGTCACTTCACTGAGTACTTTCCGTACATTAACGTGATAGAGTTCTTTCAGATCAGCAGGTATATACACCCCCAAGTACTTAAACTTCCCGTCCGCCCATTTCAAGGGAAACCCCCCTCCCCACCCAGCGACCAACTCTGGATCCAGCAGAAGCGCCTCTGATTTGTCTAAGTTTAACCGGAAATCCAATGGTCCCCCATATGCCCGCAGTAACTCCAACAGGGCCGGCAACCCTACCCGTGGTTCGTCCAGGTGAATCAACAAGTCATCCGCAAAAGCGGCTACGTGAAACTCAGATTTCCCAATAGAGATACCCCGAAAAGCAGTTGAGGATCGGATCTTATGCAATAAGGGCTCCAATGTCAGCACAAATAGCAGTGGCGACAGAGGGCACCCCTGTCTCGTTCCCTTCTGTATCCGAAAATCGGATGACATATTTCCATTTACCAAGATAGCTCCTATAGGATCCGCATAAAGTACTCTTATCAATCTACAAAGAAGCCCCGCACACCCATAACCTCCAGTACTTGGTACATAAACTCCCAATCCACTCTAACAAATGCTTTCGCAGCATCAAAGCTGATAAGCATAGATGATCTGTGATCCCTACAGCTTGCACACATTGAAGCCAGGAGTCGGTGTACCCCATACACGGTGTGCCTCCCCTTCACGAATCCCACCTGGTCCCCGTGCACCAAGACCGGTAGATATTCCGCAAGACGATCTGCCATAATTTTCGCCAATATTTTTATATCTACGTTCAACAAGGAAATTGGCCTATAAGAACCTGGGGCAAGGGGGTCCCTCCCGGGCTTAAGCAATATTGTAACTAAGGCCTTGTTCTGTTCATATGGGAACCGCCCAACCTTTATTAGACCTGCAAAGTAATCTCCCAGCGGACTCACCACTCCATCCCCCAGTATCTTATAAAACTCCCCCCGCAAACCATCCATTCCAGGGGCCCGTCCTTTCCTCAGGTGTTTAATCCCTTTCAATACTTCCTGTGGGGATATAGGTTGGTTCAAGACCCCCAGTTGCTCTTCAGTCACCGTAGGTAACTTGCAGGTCTGGAGGAATTCACGCCCCCCACCAACACCACCCCTTTCCATACCAAATAGCTGTTGGTAATAATCACAGAAAACTTGTTCAATCTCCTCCGTTTTTCTCTTGAGCGTCCCATCGCTATGCCTTATTACCCCTATGTGCCTGGGTCCCCCCTCTGCTCGCACTAATGATGACAACAATTTCCCCGGCCCAGTTCCCATGCTGATATAGCCAATGTCGGTAATACAGCATCGACTTCTTAGCTCGTTGGTGTAACAAAGCATCCAGCTCCGCCTGCACCTCCTGAAAGTGGAGTTTATGAACCCCCCTCCTGTGTTGTGAGTATATGCGACGCGCCTTGGCTAATTCTTTTTCTAATTGTAAAATTCTGCGATTCATCCTCTGACGCTTTGAACTATGGTAGCTGATGATTTCCCCCCTAACGCCCCTAATGCCCCCCTAATGCCCAACATAGGGATAATCCCTCTTTTCCAGCTTCCCAAAATAAGACGGGATTATCCCTATGTTGGGCATTTGCATCTATGTAGTCCCCCCACTTAGCCCGAAGGTGGGCCTCGAATAAAACATCTCCTTCTAAGTCTAATGGATACCTCCATATCCAACTATGGCCTATGTCTTTGGACCTCATCTCCAAAATCACCATCGCGTGATCAGAAATGACCGACGGACCAATCTCCACCCTAGGAATCCAGCTAAACAGCTCTTCCGAAATCAAGAAGTAGTCTAATCGTGACCAAGTCCCATGCCCCCTTGACAAATGAGTATATTCCCTTTCGCCGGGATGCAGAGTCCTCCAAACATCCAGCAAATTATTCCCATCACGAATTCCCAGTATCCGCCGCGCCCCCCTTCTATCTCTAGGTCCTAATCTTCCCGACCAATCTAAGTCTTCGTCCATCACCGTATTAAAATCACCTCCCAGGATCAAATTATAGCCGTTTATGCCGGAGATAAGAGAGGTAAGTCGCTGATAGAAAGAGGCTTCATAGGTATTGGTTGCATACACCCACCCCAAGACTACTCGAAGCCCATTCAACACTCCCCATACAAACACATATCTACCTTCCGTGTCTATCACCACTCTTTCTTTCACCCATCCAGACCGTTTTGCAATCAAAATAGCCACCCCCCTTTTCTTCCCCACCGCCGGCGCCCCGTATACCGTGCCAATCCACCCTCTCCCAATTTTACCGTGTTCTACAGAAGACTGGTGCGTTTCTTACAGCATCGCGACTTCTATTTGCTTCCGTTTTAACTGCTGCATTACCTTGTATCTCTTTATAGGGGATCCCAATCCACAGACATTCCAGGACCCTATCTTTATATTCCTAGCCATTTATTCTCCATTCAAAAAAGGGGTATATGTTAAAGAGACACTCAGCCCTTCTGTGTGTGCCCCCCCAGCCTGAGGCCCACACCTCCCCGCCCACCCGAGCACCCGCCATTCCAGCATCAACTATATCCTCTATCATAAACCCCAGTCCATATGCCTGAGCTCGTATTCCAATCCCCATCCCCCCACCCCCCAGCCCCCCTACCCCACCCATTGATCATTGTGCCCCAAATCTAAACTGACCTCCCCAGTCCCTCCCTTCTCCACCCGCCATCCTTCCCCCCACCTGCTCTACACTCTCCTTTCGCCGTTTTGGCCCCTCCATTACCTCCGTGCCATGTGGAGCTCAACCCTCCCCTCATAGTTCCTTAACCCCTGCTGTGCCCCCTCTACCCCTTCTAAAATAACTCCCACCTCTGGTCCCCATAGCCTCCCCGATACGTATGTCAACCTCTATCTTAGCACCCTGCTCCAGAGTGTAGGCATTGGGGGCCCCCACAATACCAGCCCAACAGCCACCATATGTTTCTCATCGGCAAGTGTGCTCGCCGACCATAGAGTCTCCCAGACTCAGCTCTAACAAAGTATTCCCCCCTTGTCGCCACACCCCCGTACCTCCTCCCACCGTCCCAGCTGTTACTGGGTCTGAGGTAGCCGCTGGAAGTTAAGCCAGTTTTAACAAAATCCCCCTTATGTCGAATCCCTCCCTGGTGCCACTGTCCACACTCCCTTGCCCTATTAGGGGACCCCAGTGGCAATTTAACACGTTATGCCAAGCGCATCTAAGCCCTCAAAGATATCCACCCCACCTACCCACATAAATGCTTTCTGTTTCTTAGATTTTAACACACAGCACACAACAATAATAACAAAGACCATAAAAGTAACCAAACTTCTTTAACATGCAAATGCCAGGCCTCCACACCGCGCAGAAGCCTTTGCAGGTAGTGTCCCACCATGCGGCCGCAGCTTAGCCATCATCAGTTGCAACTGCCACGAGTGTCCTCCTCTCCGCTTCCCACCCTTATCACACTCCTGCATATTGTGTCCAACACAGGTTGCTGAAAGTCATCACCCCTCATTTGCTGCCAAGTTACAAAAGCTGTTAATGGGGGTGACAAGTTGCAAAAGCTGTTAATAATATGGGTGAGTCTCTGGCAAGCCCCCAAAGCAATCCTTCTCACCATCGTTGCCTGCAAAATGCCATCGCCTCCGCCGGGATCTCGAAATACATGCTGCACTCCTTCCCACTCCAAGCGCAGCTTTGCAGGATAGGCCAGGGTGAAACGCACTCCATGTGCCACTAAAGCACCACACACCTCCTTATATGCTCTCCTTTTCATGGAGACCCCGGCTGAATAATCCTGAAATATCAGGATGGGCGCTGCCTCACCCTCTCCACCGCTGCGCTGCTGTTTCCGTGCCGCCTGTAGCACCCACTCCTTCTGGAAGGCATTCAGGAAGCGAGCTATGACTGCTCGAGGCCTGTTATCTGCCACGCGGAGTGGGCCGATGCGAAGTATTCTCTCCAGCACCACATTGCCAATTCCATCCTCCAGATGCAGATTGTCCCTGATCCACTCTTCTACATAACTTTTCAGTTCCCGGTCCTTCACCGATTCCTTGATGCCAATAAATCTCAGATTTTTGTGCCGACTCCGATTTTCCAGGTCCTCCAATTTCTCCGCTTGCTGCTTCACCGTTGGCTCTAAAGTTTGCAGCCTGGTTGAGGCCTGAGCCTGCCCATCTTCTAGGGAGCTGATGCGCTGTTCGGCCTGCTCAACCCGGCCTGTGAAGTCCGAAACCACTTGGGCTACCTCGGACATCTGTGAAGCCAGCCCACACAGCCTATCCTCTAGCGCCTGCACAACTGCTCACGACACCTCGGCCACCATGCCGCCTGCCGAGCCGATGCCTGGGCTCGCCGCCTCCACACCCGCCATCTTGGCCTCAGTTCCGTGCGGCTTCTCGTGCCGGGTAGTTTTAGTTGCCATAAACAGTCCCACCGGGGCTACAACGCCAACGCTTTTCTTCCCAGATCACACTTGCCACTGTTTCCTCAGATTCCCTCAGGTAGGTAGATAATTATGCCCTGGGAAGGTATTGAGTCTCCGGAGCTAGGGAGCTCACGTCAGCCCTAGTCCACCATGCCACCGGAAGTCTATTTACCATTTTAACAAAAAGGTTGGTTGCCCTTAAAATATCCCCTTTCAATTTTGCCCACTGTTTTTCTACATCCCCCAGCTGTTCCCATCCCGCTAACGACTCCCTGAGGTATTGGCCCATCTTGGCAAAGTTGGTTTTCCTAAAGTCTAAGACCCTCACTTTTGAGTGGATTCTAACAGCCCTAAGTCCTAATACTGAACCACACCCTCTGGTGATCACTGGATGCAAAATGATCTCCCACTATAACATCAGAAACACTTTCACCATTGGTAAGCACCAAGTCCAATATGGCTCCTTCACGTGTGGGGTCTGTTACCAATTGCCTGAATAGTTCTCCCTGTAGAGAATCCAGGATCTCCTTACTTCTAGATGATACTGCAGCAGGAATGTGCCAATCAACATCTGGCATATTGAAATCCCCTATCTGTAGCACTTCCCCTTTCCTAGCAATACTGCATATGTCTTCAATTAACTCTCTGTCCACTTCTTCCTCTTGTGAGGGAGTATATCACGCCAATGCAAATAGATTTCTCTTTCCCTCTTTCTAATTTAACCCACGGTGCCTCCTCTCTCCCTTTTAAGCTCCGTAATTCCAAAGCTTTAATATTATTTCTTACATATAGTGCTACTCCTCCTCCCCTTCTTCCTACCCTGTCCTTTCTGAATAAAGTATAGCCTGGTATAGTTACATCCCAGTCATGGTTTTCTGTGAACCATGTTTCTGTAACTGCCACTAAATCCAAGTCAGCCACTCCCATCAAAGCTTCAACATTAGGGATCTTATTTCCCATGCTACAGGCATTTATACGCACTGTTTTCCATGGATTACCTCTTTTACCCTTTTCCATAAAGGTATTTAATGTTTCACTTACCTGGGGGCTTTCACTTACCTGGCGACTGTCTTCCCCATCCCCAACAAATCTAGTTTAAAGCCCTCTTCAGTAGATTAGCCAGTCTACTACTGAAGATGAGTCGACCTTTCTTGGATAGGTGGACGCCATCTCTGCTCTGCAACCCTTGGAACAGCATCCCGTCATAAAAACTAGAGATAGCAATACTCTTTTTAGGGACCACAGTTAGCTCTGGTGCATGCCAAATATTTTTGGACCCAAACAAGTCCTGCGCCAAACTCAAAGACAAACGGTCGAGCTTGGAGACCTGGGTTTGCGTTAAATTGGAATTTTCCATAAGGCGAGAGGAGGAAACAATACTACCATTCTCAAATAAGTGGCCAACGCACCAAATACACTTGGCTTGTCCTTTCCATGATATTTTACATTCATGTAAATGTAATTGACCAGACATATGTAAATTGTCGGATGTTTTTTGTTCAATGTAAACCGCGCTGATGTCTAATAGTGCGGTATATAAGAATTGTTAATAAATAAATAATAAATAAATGTGGAGTGGAGGAGTAGCCTAGTGGTTAGAGCAACTGCCTAGTACCCAGAATATCAAGGGTTCAATTCCCACTGGCACTCCTTGTGACTTCAGGCATGTCACTTTACCCTCAATTGCCTCAGAAGAAAAGGCTGGCAATCTACTTCCAGTGATACACTGCCAAGAAAACCCAGAGGTAGCTGGGTCACTATGAGTCAACACTGACTTCATGGCACTAAAAAAAAAAAATTGAAATTAAAGGATTATATCAAAGAGAAGCCAAATAAGAGCCAGGGCAAGCTCTCTCAAAGCTTTAATAGAACTAATTGGAGGAATATTTTGTTTTAGGAAAATTCATGGTAGGTAGCAATCTCATAGAAAATGGATATACTATTACTCTTTCAACCTCCAGCCAAAGGGGGGGGGGGGGGGGGTCATGACCTCCACCGGATTTTCTGATAGCCACAGTGTTCCATATCTTAGTAACATCGCAATGTACTACGCATAAAAATCTGGAAACTTGACTCCACCCTGTCCTCTAGATTGCATAAACTTAGCTTAAGCAATATGTGGCACTTTGTTATTCCACAGAAACTTAGGGGTATGTTTACTAAACTCCGTTGCTGTGCGGGTCCCCGTTAGTGTGCTGGTGCCATATAAGGAGTGGGCGGGCCAGGCAGAAAAAAGCAAAAAACCGGACCGTACGTGTGTGCGTCGCGCTAATGTGCAGGGCCCACATTAGCGCGTGGGAAGGCTAAGTGGGGCGCTGCTGCAAAACCAAACAACAGAGCCGTAGTACAACGGTGAAGACACTGACCAATGGTGCAGGGGCCAGGGGTTCAAACCCCCATTGCGCTCAACAAAAAAGACCAGCTGAGGCACCAACATTTATGGGCAAAAGTGGTTAGGAGGCATATTAATTTTGGGCGGCAGAAGGCGGCGCACTGTTATTTTTATTACGGCATGAGGCGGCGCACTGTTTAGTGTGGGCGGCAGATGGCGGAGCATTGGTAAGTTTGGGCGGCAGAAGGCGGTGCGCTGATAAATGTGGGCAACAGAAGGCGGCGAGCCGGTGGGCAGAAGGCGGTGCGCTGATGTGTGAGGGGGCAGTCCAATAGTGGGAGGGAGAAGTGGCGCGTGATGTGCAAATAACAGGAACAGAGCCATAGCACAATGGTTAAGACACTGACCAATCGTGCAGGGATCATGGGTTCAATTCCCCACAGTGCCCATTGAAGACAGCTAGCTGAGGCATTATTTTAGGGGCATTTCCATGTTGTGCGGCATAAGGCGGCGCGCTGTTAATTTAGTGCGCAACAAGATGGCACGCTGATGGCTACAAGGCTGCGTGCGGATGCACAAACACAGGAACAGAGCCACAGCACAATGGTTAGGACACTGACCAATGGTGCAGGGGCCAGGGGTTCAACCCCTCACAGTGCCCAGTGAACAAGGCTGGATGGGGCAGTATGTATCATGGTGAGGAGTGCTGTAGGAGGCCTTCCATTTATATTTTATTTCCCACCACTAGTAAACCCGCTCTCACAGTGTGTTAACATACGGATGCCCGTAAGGCACATGTTACAGTGCACTGTCCGCCAAGGCACCCTAGAATGTCCCCTATAGGGCACCATGTATGTTGCAAACACAGGATAATGTATAGTGCACCCTATATGGATGGCAACCATAAGGTGGCCTATAGGGCGCCCTATAAAGCACCCTCAGAGGCACCTAATGGGTATAGTAAGCTGTGTGTGGTTTTGCCGGCATTGACATATGTACAGTAAATAAAAATAAAGCTGTGGACAGCCCTATCAAAGGGCCCCACTGTGGGTTTGAACCCATGACCTCTGGCTGTACAGGGAGTGACATAACCATTGAGCTACAGCTGACAGCAAGCCCCTGGCTGGCTGCAGAGAGCCTGCACGTCACCCCACAGACAGTCTGCTGTTGTAGACAGGATAGGGTTAGGCCACCCGTACCCATGATGCACTGCACATGCAAATCAGCTGTCCACAGATGCACACAAGATGGGGAATGCACCCCAACAGCTACCCGGCCTGGTAGGGGGAATTGTCCATGTGCACCCACACAGCACCTCAGCCTGGTAGGGGGTCCTGAGCGGGTGGACTACCAGCAAAGAGTAGCTACACACCGTCACATTGTGCGGGTACTGTGCTCACCCTGAGGGTGTGATGTGGCGGCCAGGACCAGGTCCACAACACCAGCCATGGCTGGACGAGGCAATGACAGAGCTCCAAAACAGTACTAACCTGTGAGATAGGAAGGTGCTGCAGAAACATGTTGGCTATCTCTGTCTGTCTCAGTTAGTGGAAACCCCCTAGGTGGTCAAAGTACACCCCCCCCCCCTCTGAGGGTGGCAAACAGGGCCCCCCCCCCACCAATGGCAGTAAAGTGGACCATCAAACCCCCAGTCCTGCTGGGGAACAGACACCCTACAGGGCAGTCCAAGCAGCTCCACACACATCCATAACACAATATCAGACAGACTTTAGGCCTGGATATCCAAAGATGCACCTCAGCACTATCTGATATTCACCTGCAGCAAGCCATCAGCCGCTGCACCCTGCAAGGCACTCCATCAAGACACATACCAGCTGTGAACAGTCTGCTGGTTAGCCCTGATGGAAATGCATGCACCCAAAACTGGGGTAGCAGCACACACAAGCAGAGAGTTCTGTGAGGAGGCCCCAACAGGAAACCCATATATATCACAAGAGAGAAACACAATACAGCACTATGGGGGTGCCTAGCCATGCTGTCATCACTGCACACTCAGGGTGAGAGTGCTCCCCCAGCAGCACATACAGAGGTCACCCTGTCTGTGTAGGTGGTGGTCTGGCACTACAATGTCACAGCCAGTGCCCTATGCCCGGTGCAGATGCATCCTGGCCAGCCCACCATGTCTGACCTATACCCATGGTACCTTGCTGCTCATTATGCACATTGGCAGGCCAATACTGGCAGTAGTGCTGGCAGTGTGGGTTGGGGAAGGTGTTTGCAGCCAACACACATTGTATAGACCAGGGGTGGGCACCTCCGGTCCTGGAGGGCCGCAGACCAGTCAGGTTTTCGGGATATCCCTAATGAACATGCATGAGATATATATGCATTAGAGATATCCTGCCAACCTGACTGGTTTGTGGCCCTCCAGGGCTGGATTTGGAGACCCCTGCCTTACACCTCTGTCATTTAAGATTGTGAGTGGGCAAGGTACAGATGTCCTAGACATCGAAAGGGTATATAGAATGTGTCACATTCCTCCTCGATTCTCACCACCGCCAAAAAGTTGTCTAATAGACAATTTTTTGGTGGTGGTGAGAAGTGAGGAGAACTGTGACAAATTCTATCTAACCTTTTTGATGTCTTGGACATCTGCACCTTGTCCACTCACAATCTTAAATGACAGAGGTGTAAGGCAGGGGTCTCCAGATCCAGCCCTGGAGGGCCACAAACCAGTCAGGTTGGCAGGATATCTCTAATGCATATATATCTCATGCATGTTCATTAGGGATATCCCGAAAACCTGACTGGTCTGCGGCCCTCCAGGACCAGGTTTGCCCACCCCTGGTATAGACAGACACACACTCCCACACCTATGCCAGCATTGTGCTACTATTGAGGGGGTGATTAGCCTTGGCCACCACACCGGTCCTGGGCACGGCACAGGCATGGATATGGTACGCAGTACTGCTGGGGGTCACTCCCCAGGGTGGTGAACACCGTCAGAGGCCAGGCCTGGAGCATGCACCGCAGACACCAAACAGATTGTTCGGATGGGGTCAACTAGCAGTATGTGCGTAACGTAGGGATATCTATCAGCCTGTACTCTTAGCAAACGTTTCAGAGCTGTGTACCTCAGGTGTAGGGTGACATTGCTAAGGTATGCAGGTGCTGGTATTGGGAGATGCACGCAGGGTCCAATGTTCTGCCTCTACAGGAGACATTGGCCAATGGGGCCTGTGGGTGTGGGTGTGTCTGCCCCTGTTGGCTGCTGCTTTACGGCAGCGCTTCCCCACTCCAGCCCAGTTTTGCATCACACTGTTCGGGTCTTCCTGCTGTCCCTCATGAATATGCATGAGCTACATCTACATGCCGTGGGGGTGGTGCATAGATATACAGCACAGGCATTTGTATGAGTGGCAGCATGGAACCTGACTGGTGTGTGGCCCACCAGGACTGCATTTGGGGGATTCTGCTGTAGGTTCTGCCCCTGTTCATGGTGTCTGTGCTCAGTGGGGTAAAAGATAGACGTATTACCATTACATATGTCCTCGTCATGAAAGGTGTGTCCTTACTGTCACTGTTTATTTGTGGGGAAAATATGTGGGCAGGATTGCCGGTAGCCCCAGCTGGCCTTTGAACCTGTGATCTTCTGTTCTTGCATGCACTGTCTGTGTGCACTGCACCACCGTGTAGCCACAGCTTGGCTGAATTCCCTGGATAGTCCATGACTGTGGATCCGGCAGGGCCTGTCTGTTGCTTGGACTGTGCCAGCCTGCACATGGCTAGGCCTCTGTCTTCTGTCGCTAGCAGCCACTGCCCCCTGCACCACATGTACTCGTCCGCCAACATGCTGGCATGAGCTTCTCCCATAAAAAGCAGGTGACCTGATTGGAATGTGGCAGTACGGGACTGAATTTGGGGTACTTGGCTGTGGGTAATGCCCATTGTGGTGTGTGTGCGTTGTTGGGTAAAATATGGGTGTTTTCCCCATGCTTATGTCCCCTGCAATACAGGGGTGTCTGCGCTATCTGTGTTTAGTGGTGGGTAAAATATAGGGACTGGGCTGGCAAGTGCCCCAGTTGGGCTTTGAACCTCTGACCCTCTGGTCCCAGAGGTACTGACTCTGTCTGCTGCACCACACTATGGCCACATAGGTAGTGCAGCCCCTGGAGATAGTAAGCCTGGCAGGATGGAGTCACAAACCCTGCTCTACGCAAATTTACTGTGGGCATATGCACCCTGTCTGGTGACAAACGTGCACATAAACCCCGGAAATGACCATGAGAAATGGGGGACAAAATATCACCACGCTGGGCAACAGTGATATTAATGGGCAACCATAGCAAACACTCCCAGGAAAGCTCCACAAAAGGAAATGTTTTTTGGAAGAGTCTCCGCTCCGTAAACCCTTCCAAAATTCATTTCTTTTTTCTGGAGCTTTGCTGGGTGTGTTTTCTGTATTTGCCCATCACTATCACTGTTCCCCAGCTGAATTACTATTTTTAATAGTTCTGTTGTGGTCATTTTCTATTTTTATTTGCACTTTTGTGCTGTGCACATGTATCACACTGCTCACGTTTTGCTGGTTTCCCCGGTTTTCCTGTACATTGCTGACGGAAATGGTTTCTCTTCCCTTTAAATGCTTTCTACCGCGAGTGTTTCCCTCGTGGTAGTTTTTACATGCAAATTCGGGCCCGATACTGTGCGGGGAACCTCTCCCCTCCCACTCTCCACCCATTGACCCCGTCCCTCCGCCCCTCCGGAGCCTTCCTCCGCCCACCTTTAGCCGTTCCACGCCTCTATCGGACATTTGCGGGCCCGCACTTGTACGGGGCCCGTTAGTGTGCCGCGCACCTTTGCGGGGGTGACACGCATGTGTGCGGGGCATTTAAACGCGTTTATTAGCGTTTCAGTGCCGCGTTTCCGTGCGCTCTTTTGCGGCGCGCACATTTCCGGTTTTTAGTAAACATCCCCCTTAGTTAACATTCTTTCTAATTATGAAAAGAAGCATGAACCACAGAATTCACAAAGCATACTTAATTTATATACTACTTGTAGTAAAACCATCAATTTTATATACTACTTGTAGTAAAACCATCAATTTATATACTACTTGTAGTAAAACCATCATTTTAATGGTATCTAATCTACCCCGTTGTTTGAGGAGACACCTTGTGTGTCTGAGTGTGGAAGAGTTCAGCAAGTTATGAGATTTCTTTAAATCTTGTTCCTGATGAAGCCTGGTGGCCAAACGGAGGCTTTCGTTGAACAGAACGTTGTTTGGTGACCTTTGCGGTTGCTTGTTTAGAGCCATGGAGTGATGATATCTGACTCGTAGCAGATAAGTAACAGTTTGCTCTCTGCTTGTTGGAGAATTATAAATCTTATCTGATGTATTTTTGCTTATTTTCTTTTACAGCATTCTATTGCGGACATTGATACTGAGCATATCCCCTTTATATCTTCTGTATGAATAGAATTCGGATTTAATTCAGAGGGTATTTTGCAGCTGTTGCTTTCTGCTTTTTAGAGCGTTATTGGACACTCTTTTATAATGTGTGTGGTTTGTGTATGTGAATGATTGTGAATGATTGGGATTTTGGTATACTGATTTGAATGATTGGTGGATCCTTGTGTAGTTCTAATATTGGGAAAGTTTGTGAATGGTTTATTGTGTGAGGTTATTTGGTGTTATAATTATATAATTGGTGAGGCTCAGGACCTATGATGTAAGTGTCCACCATAACCCTATGGTGATAAACTCGCCACATGGGGGGTGTATAAGTCCTGAGGTCCGGCGTGAGCCCATTGTTTAGATTTGTAGTGAAGACTTTATACTCTTTTTTAGGTTTGTGGCTTGAAGTTGGAATAATTAGTGGTTTACTGAGAGGTGTTTTGTGTATTTGGATATTAGTATCTAATCTACCCCACCATGATAAGTTTAATGGCAACCAATGCTGTAGCAAATCCTTCAACTCAGATAATATAATTTAGGTGTTGTATGATATTATGTCCTGTAAGTCTGTTCAAAAGTACATACCTAAATATTTAATCTTCTACGGAGACCACTTGAAGTTTACATCCCCTAAGTCACCTTCGGCAAGGAAATCATTCATAGGCAAGATTTCTGTCTTTTCTCAATTTACTTTAAACCCCAAGAAAGAAGAAAACGTATCGATTAATTTGAGTAGGCAAGGGATTGAGGTCACAGGATTAGAGAAAAACAGAACATCATTCACATAAGCTGCAATTTTCCAACTACAAGGAAAATTACAGCTAACCCCAGAAATACCTTGCGTTTTCTTGATTGCAATAAGTAAAGGCTCCAACACCATGTTCAAAAATAAAGTGTCACGCCCTTAGCCCCTTACAGACAGTATGGAGGGGCGTGATTGTCATAGGAGAGATTCACCATTTAGCCTTACCTGACTGGCTGCCTTGTAATGCCTCATGGGAAAGGTAGTTCAGTCAGGAGGTACTTGGCTTCAGGTAAAAAAAAACACATTTGTAGTTGGCTTTGACTAGTAAGGCTTTGACAGAAATTTATTTATGGGGTAAACGCTAGGTTCACAAAATAACACCTTTGGATTGTTCTCCAGGATTCTTTCAAAAATACATCAGGATATAACTGAACTCAAAACAAAACAGCTTATAATGTTCTTCAGCACAAAGAAAAGTCCTTTCAACAGCCAATGCTATCAGATATGGCTAGCAGTGCTGTTTTAAAACAAACAGAAACAGCTTTTCCTAAAACAGGTTTCTTTTCTCTCAGTCCAGAACACTTCCCGGCTGTTTGTCTCCTTAAGCACAGGAAAACTTCCATCAAGAAGTTTAACTCTTCATAGGCAAACAATTCTCTATGCAAGGTTTTTAGGAATAGTGAAAAAACAATCAAAGCTTTTCTTACTTTCACCGTCAGCATGGCTTCAGGCTGTGCACTGCACTGGCTAGCAGCTGTTTAACAAGTTTTAATTAGACAGCTTCAGCTTGCTCAGCAAAGGTATTTCTCCTTTAACACAGGACTTTCACAAGTTATCTACAGGCTCTCAGGGTTACCGGACTCTGGAGGTTTTCCTTACGGTTGACTCCCTTCAAAACCCTCTGTATTTGAAGAATGGCATAAAGAACAATCTGTGTATGAGTCTTCTTCTTCTACAGCTAGGTCCTATTCACCCAGTTGCATAGGCTCTACCTTCGTTTCTAGCTCAGAGAGCTTGGCTGACTGCCTTCCATTAGGGCAAAAGCTGTCTCTTGCAACTCTGTAGTGCTCCAAATTAGACAAGCTTCTAATGCTCATACCTGGGTCAAGGCTTGTATCAGCTTCTCCTCGCTCATGCTCTGGCCACCATTCACCTGAGCCTCCTCGTCCTGTCCTCCAACTTGTGTTCTTTGTTCCTGCTGTTCTTACTGTTCCAGCTCCATTCCTCTTCCAGTAAGCATTCCTACTCCTCTCTCTCTCTGGATAATCTGACCTAGACTTAAACCTCTCAGGCTCCAGCCCCACCCCTTCTCCTCTCAGGTGTTACATAAGAACATAAGATATGCCATACTGGGTCAGACCAAGGTCCATCATGCCCAGTATCCTGTTTCCAACAGTGGCCAATCTAGGTCATACGTACCTAGCAGTTTCCCCAAAAGACACAGGTTCTGCAATGCCTGTACTGGGTCAAGCATTGATATCCTGGGTCCCTTCTTAATAATGGTTTATGGACCTTTCCTCCAGGAACTTGTCCAAACCTTTTTTAAACCCAGCTACACTAACAGCCTTTACTACATCCTCCGGTAACAAATTCCAGAGTTTGACTACACGTTGAGTGAAGAAATAATTTTCTTTTATTAGTCTTAAATAGTTTACCCTGTAGCTTGTCATGCCCTCATAGCCCAATCGGTAGGAACCGGTATTGCTTGGCTCCCTGAGGGTGGTAGTTGTGCCTTCCTTCGTACAAATCACAGAACAAGTTTAATTCTACGTTTAGGGTTTTATTCCCCGTCCCTTGAGGTTTCTTTTCCTTTTTGGCAACACAAAATAAGAGCCAACTTTGGCATATAACAAAAGACAAATGGTTAACAGAAATAGCTTACTTCAGCTTCAAACATCAAACAAAAGAAAAGAATAAACAGCCTTACTATCCTATGTAGGCTTTTCCTTTTGTTTGCAGATAGCACAGCTTACGTCTGCTGTTTGTAAGAGAGTGAGAGCAATTAGCACCTAAGTTACAGCACTGGTACTTTGGTTATAATCAAGTAATTTATCTCAGAGAAAACTCCTGGTCACACACAGTTAAAGAACAATCCATCGGTTCAGGAACCACAGACACCTCTGAACTCTCACATTCCATCAATTCTTGTTCACCTGTATTTATGCTCTTAATATCAGCTGTTGGATAAGAGTACGACTGGCTTGCTTCGTCACACAGGAAGTTTCTTTCTCCCTCTGAGCTAATGCCTCTCTGGGTAAAACCGTATGGCTTTGAGTTGAGCTTGTCAGGGCTCTGCCCCTGCTGGTAACCCAGTAGATAACTCAAATCCTTGTTTGGTTTGTTAGTAGAGTAATTACGGTAGGCTCTGTGCCTGCTCAGGTCTAGCTCAGCTGACCTAGATTGCAAAGCTTTAGACGGACCTTTACTAGAAGCTGGGAGCTCACAATCACTAGGGAAATCTTCAGCTCTTTCTGGTAAGGAAATCTCTCTTCTCCTAGGGTTTCTGTAATCAGGGGAAAAGTTATTCTCAGCCTCTATATAGCTTGTCTTTGTGTGGCTATTTCTATGACTCCAGGGTTTTACCCTCTCAGATAGCAAATAGCCTCTACTTTTATTTCTTGCACTGGTACCTGCTATGGCAGTCTTCCCACGTTTCTCTTGTCTTCCAGGCACATACACGCTATCAGGCTGCTGACTTCCAAACGTTTCATTCAGGTCTCTGGCTTCCCTCAGACCTTTATGCTGGCTCCCTTGTTGCTCCGATAACACATTCTCACTCTCTTTCTCTCTTTCATACCAACTCCATGCTCTCCACGGCTTCAGCTGTGTTCGCCACAGTCTTTCTGCTTGTGACCCTTGTTGCCTCAACTCCCCTCTCTTTCTAACTGTTTGGGAGCATATTTTATCCTCGTGTCTCCTGGCTCCACCTCCACCCAGCTGATCCCTATTAGGCAAAGCAAATTCCCTTTCTTTGCTACCTGGGTGTGTCTTCATTGGCCTTGTGCACGTGTGCCTGGGTTGTCTATAGCAACCTTCTGACATTACTTTGTTTACCCTGTCATTTTTCCTCTGATCATTCGTGCTGATCTCCATTTTCTCGGGCTGCCTTAGGTCTACCTTGTGACACATTCCCCCCCTTAAAATATTACTTGCTGCCGCGATTTTCAGCGGACAGCATGTAATCCCTTGCGGGGTTCTATAGTGCTGCTCGTGGTAGGCCAAATTAGCTGTGGCCACCCTTTCCTTCCATGGTTTCAGTACATTGACGTGGTATACTTGCCTACGTCCTTTTTCATTCTCCACGAGGTATGATACAAAACCTACTTTCTTTATTACAATAGCTGGGCCTTTCCAGCGAGATTCGAACCTCGGACCTGGGTCCGCCACTTGTATGAGGACCTTGTCGCCTGCTGCCAGTTCTCTGGCCTGTGTGTCCCTGTCATAATATTGTTTCTGGCGCTGTTTGCTACGATTCAGATTTTCCACTGAAGCTTGGGATGTTTTTCTCAGGCGCGTCCTTAGCTCTTTTAAAAACTGTGGAATCCCCACTTCTGGCACCTTTGGTTCCACCCATTCATCTTTTAGGATATCTAATACTCCCCTTGGAGTCCTCCCAAATAAAAGTTCAAACGGGGATACTCCTAAGGAGGTTTGAACTCGCTCTCGACAGGCGTACATTACAAATGGGAGTAATGTATCCCATTCCATCATCTCCCCCTTCCTTAGTCCTCTTCGTAATAAATGTTTAATGGACTGGTTAGTGCGCTCCACCAACCCATTGGTCTGGGGATGGTACGCTGACGTTTTTATGTGGCGTATCCCAAACGCCTCCCAAACCCTAGCAAGGTATCTTGAGACAAAGTTACTACCTTGATCCGTCAAGATTTCTTGGGGAAACCCCACCTCGCAGAACAATTTTATCAGTTCCTGCGCTATGATTTTAGCTGAGATATTCCTGAGGGGTATAGCCCATGGGAACCGGGTCGCATGGTCTACAATGACTAAGAGGTATTGAAAACCCCTAGGTGTTTTTATCAATGGGCCTATGATGTCCATTCCCATTCGTCTAATGGGTGCAGCTATGGTGGGCAATGGTATCATGGGCGCAGCCTTGGGTTTAGATACAGAAACCCTCTGACATGCGGGGCAAGAATCGCAGTAGCGTTTCGTTTCCTGATATACCCCCGGCCAATAAAAGCGCGCTAAAATCTGATCAAGCGTTCCTTGAACGCCTTTATGTCCCCCAACTGGATGGTCATGTGCCAAGCGTAAAACTACTGCCTTAAAGGCTACCGGCACCACTAGTTGCTTTCTCACAGCCCCTGTATAGGGATCTAGGCCCTCTCTATATAAAATGTTTTCATCGAGGAAGAATCGGGGTAATACATTGCGATCCTTCTGGGCCCACTCGAAAGCTCTTTTAAGTGCCAAATCTGCCTTCTGCTCCATCGGAAAAGATGGGAATTTTTGGACGAGGGCAGCGGGGACCCAGGGTAACCCTTCCCCTATTTCTAGTTCCCTTCTTCCTTGGGCTCTCTTACTTCTTTCCTGACGCTTTTTAGCCTTGGTTTTCTTTCCTTCCCCTGCTGGGCTCTGAACCAGACCATCATGGTTAGGCAGCGAATTTAGCTCTTCTGCCTCTATCTCCTCCTCCTCAGGAGCCTCCTTGACCCCCTCTTCTTTAGGCGTTTCTATTTCTTCTACCGGGGGTTCTCGGGATTCAGCTACGGGGGCTTGGGATCGAGTAGAGACCAACCCTACTTTCATAGCTATTCCCTGACTCAATCCCCCTGGAAAAGAAGGCCAGTCTCGTCCTAAAATTAGTTTTTGTGGCAGGTCAGGAACTACTGCCACCTGTAGTTTCCTTTCTATCCCTAGTGCTTTGACATTTACTTGGCGTAAAGGATAGGGAAGCCGTGCGCCATGTACACACTTTATTTCTATTTGTTTTGGGGCTACTGGGTGAGACTGTTTCAAGGTTTCCCAGAATTCTTGGGCGATTAAGCTTTGTTCCGCCCCAGAGTCAAGTATAGCCAGAGCGTCCGCTCCGTCTACTTGCACCCGCAAACATATTCCTTTTGGGACTGGTTTTTCTGCCCCTACTATAAGAACTGTCTTAGTTCGACATTCCTTCATAATGTGACCGGGTCTGCCACATTTATAGCACCTCCTGGTGTTCCTACCTATCTCATTCTTACCAGGGTCATACTCATACATTTTAACTCTTGCATACTTTTTGCATTCATCTATCCCAGTCACACCTGTGCCTTTTAAGAGGCCTACGTTAGAGGTACTCGCATGTTTGGCTTCTTTAAATACTTCAGCCATTTTAGCTGCTTCCTCTGTATTAGAACAATTTTGCAATGTTAGGAATGTTTTCATCTCAGATGGTATTGCTAACAAAAACTGTTCTAAAACAATTTCATCTAAAATAGACTCAAGTGTTCTGCCTTCAAGGTCTAACCATTTATATGCTAGGCTTTTAAGCCTTTGGCATAAGGCCTTGGGAGTCTCATTCTCCAACATCAGTGCCTCTCTAAATAACCTTTTGTAATGTCTTGGGGTAAGCCCAAGGCGATCTTTCACTGCCTTCTTAATCTCACTATAATTATTTGCTAGGCTAGCTGGCATGGCCTTAAAGGCAGATAAAGCTTCGCCACTCAAAGTCATGGCGAATCGCATCGCCCATTGCTCTGCAGGCCATTTCAAATTACCAGCTATGTGTTCAAAATGCAATGTGTGCCTTCGAGTCAGTCCTGACTCCTGGCGACCCAGAAGCTCCTGGGTTTTCTTGGCAGTGTCACCGGAAGTAGATTGCCAGGCCTTTCTTCCGAGGCAATGGAGGGTTAAGTGACTTGCAAGTCATTGGGATTGTCCTCCTGCCTTAAATGTCTTAAAGCAAGACCCGTGTTCATCTCTACTTGCGGTACTGCTGCTCCTTCTCCTTGAGACTTTTTCAGTAGCACAGTCATTGCCTCCAGTAACGGTTGTTGCTGTTCTTGCATAGCCGACATGTATTGCTCTTGTAGGTGTTGTATCATTCTTGCTTGCTTCTCTTGCTGCTCATTCATCCAGGCTAACATATCCTGGGGATCCATCTTCCTTTTCCTCTCTCTGCACCTGAAACAGATAAGAAGAGAAAGACCCACCAAGTGCGGTACAAAAAGAAGGTTTTTCTATCCCTGTTATAGCACCCTCTTTCCTCACAGGTATCCTGTACCCGTCCACCCAGGCTACTAATACCTTAGTCTCCTGGCAGACTTCAGCATGTGAGAAAAGGTCTTTTTCCAGCCACTGGCCGCTCTGCCAGCCGAATCTTCTTCAGACTGTGCCTTGGATCCAAACTTTTCTTGCTTTTCAGCAATGTCCCTTTTTCCTTTTTCAGGCAAATCAGCGTTATTCCACCGGAAAAATTATCCTCATTCCTACGCCATTTATGTCATGCCCTCATAGCCCAATCGGTAGGAACCGGTATTGCTTGGCTCCCTGAGGGTGGTAGTTGTGCCTTCCTTCGTACAAATCACAGAACAAGTTTAATTCTACGTTTAGGGTTTTATTCCCCGTCCCTTGAGGTTTCTTTTCCTTTCTGGCAACACAAAATAAGAGCCAACTTTGGCATATAACAAAAGACAAATGGTTAACAGAAATAGCTTACTTCAGCTTCAAACATCAAACAAAAGAAAAGAATAAACAGCCTTACTATCCTATGTAGGCTTTTCCTTTTGTTTGCAGATAGCACAGCTTACGTCTGCTGTTTGTAAGAGAGTGAGAGCAATTAGCACCTAGGTCTTGCACTGGTACCTGCTATGGCAGTCTTCCCACGTTTCTCTTGTCTTCCAGGCACATACACGCTATCAGGCTGCTGACTTCCAAACGTTTCATTCAGGTCTCTGGCTTCCCTCAGACCTTTATGCTGGCTCCCTTGTTGCTCCGATAACACATTCTCACTCTCTTTCTCTCTTTCATACCAACTCCATGCTCTCCACGGCTTCAGCTGTGTTCGCCACGGTCTTTCTGGTTGTGACCCTTGTTGCCTCAACTCCCCTCTCTTTCTAACTGTTTGGGAGCATATTTTATCCTCGTGTCTCCTGGCTCCACCTCCACCCAGCTGATCCCTATTAGGCAAAACAAATTCCCTTTCTTTCCTACCTGGGTGTGTCTTCATTGGCCTTGTGCACGTGTGCCTGGGTTGTCTATAGCAACCTTCTGACATTACTTTGTTTACCCTGTCATTTTTCCTCTGATCATTCGTGCTGATCTCCATTTTCTCGGGCTGCCTTAGGTCTACCTTGTGACAAGCTTCATTGCATGTCCCCTAGTCTTTCTATATTCTGATAACGTAAACAATCGATCTACGTTTACCCGTTCCACTCCGTTCATTAATTTATAGACTTCTATCATATCTCCCCTCAGCCGTTTCTTTTCCAGGTTAAAGAGCCCTAACCTTTTTAGCCTTTCTTCATAGGAGTATCCTTCCATCCCCTTTACCATTTTGGTGGCTCTTCTCTGAACCTTTTCTAATAACTCTATATCCTTTTTAAGATACGGCTACCAGAATTGCACACAATATTCAAGGTGCGGTCTCACCATGGAACGATATAGAGGCATTATAATATCTTTTGTTTTATTTTCCATTCCTTTCCTTATGATACCTAGCATTCTATTTGCTCTCTTGGCTGCTGCTGCACACTGGGCTGGGAGTTTTAACATGTTATCCACAATGACCCTAAATCTTTTTCCTGGGTGGTGGTTCCTAATGTGGAACCTTGCATTGTGTAACCATAATTTGGGTTGTTCTTCCCTAGGTGCATAACTTTGCACTTGTCCACATTAAATTTCATCTGCCATTTTATTTATTTATTTATTTATCTATTTCTTCTATACCGCCCCTTCCAGAGATCAAGGGTGGTTTACGTGTAACAGCTAACAATTTTGTATACTTAAGTTGATACCCAGTCTTCTAATTTATCAAGATCCTCTTGCAATTTTCCACAATCCTCTTGGGTTTTAACAACTTTAAATAGTTTTGTGTCATCTGCAAATTTGATAACCTCACTCATTATTCCACTTTCCAGGTCATTTATGAATATGTCAAAAAGCAGCAGACCCAGCACAGATCCCTGGGGTACACACTATTCACCTTTCTCCATTGGGAAAATTGGCCATTTAGCCCAACCCTCTGCTTTCTATCTTTTAACCAGTTCTTGATCCACAGTAGTACACTGCCTCCTATCCCATGACTCTTTAGTTTTGCCAAACGTCTCTGATGAGGGACCTTGTCAAAGGCTTTCTGAAAGTCCAGATACACTATATCAACCGACTCACCTTTGTCCACCTGTTTATTCACACTTTCAAAAAAACACAACAGATTAGTAAGACAAGCTCTTCCTTGTCTAAAGCCATGTTGGCTTCTCCCATTAGGCCATGACTATCTACATGCTGAGTAATTTTATTCTTTATGATGGTTTCTACCATTTTTCCCGGTACTGACGTGAGGCTCACCGGTCTGTAGTTTCCCGGATCACCCCTGGAACCCTTTTTAAAAATTGGTGTTACATTGGCGATCCTCCAATCTACAGGTATTAGAGATGATTTTAATGATAGTTCACAGATTACTAATAGCAGGTCTGCAATCTCATATTTCAGTTTTTTCAACACCCTTGGATGTATACCATCCGGCCCAGGTGATTTGCTACTTTTCAGTTTATCTAATAGTTGTAATACATCTTCTCAATGTATCGATATTTCCTTCAATTCTTCCGCACCTTTAAATACCACTTCAGTCATGGGTAACATCCCTACATCTTCCTCAGTAAAGACCGAAGCAAAGAATTCATTCAGTCTCTCTGCTATCGCCTTGTCGCCTCTTAGTGCCCCTTGAACTCCTCTATCATCTAATGGACCAACTGACTCTCTCACAGGTTTTTTGCTACGAATGTACTTGAAAAAATCTTTATTTCGCGTTTTTGCTTCCACAGCAAGCTTCTTCTCAAATTCTCCCTTTGCCTGCTTTATCAATGCCTTGCATTTTACTTGCCAGTGCTTGTGCTGTTTCCAGGTTTCGTCGTTTGGCTCTTTTTTCCATTTCCTGAAAGATGCTTTTTTGGCAACAACAGCCTCTCTGACCTCACCTTTAAACCATGCTGGCAGTTTTTTGGACTTCCTTCCACTTTTCTTAAAGCGTGGAATACAGCTGGTCTGGGCTGCCAAGATAGTATTTTTCAACAACACCCAAGCTTGATGTAAGTCTTTAACCTTTGCAACTGTTCCTTTTAGTTTTTTCTTAACTATTTTCCTCATTTTATCATAGTCTCCCTTTCGAAAGTTAAAAGGTAGTACTGTGGATTTCCGTACTATCCCTCTTCCACTAATTAAATCAAAGGCGATCATGCTATGATCACTATTGCCAAGTGGCCCTAACACCCTTATCTCTTGCACTTGATCTGGTGTTCCACTAAGGACTAGGTCTAATATGGCATCCCCTCTGGTTGGTTCATGAACCAGTTGCTCCAAGAAGCAGTCATTTATGTCATCTAGGAACTTTATCTCCCTAGCATGTCCTGCCGTGACACTGACCCAGTTGATACCGGGGTAATTTAAATCACCCATTATTATTACTGCGCTGTAACATTTGTTAGCTTCCTTGATTTCTTTGAGCATTTCATCATCCATTTGGTCATTCTGGCCAGGCGGTCGATAGTACACCCCCACTGCCATCGCCTTCCCCTTTTTACATGGAATTTCAATCCATAGAGATTCTACAGCAAATTTTGTTTCCTGCAAAACGTTAATCCTTTCTGACTCAATGCCCTCTCTAACTTGGAGCGCAACCCCTCCACCAATTTGATCAGCTCTATCATTACGATATAGTTTGTACCCAGGTATCACAGTGTCCCACTGGTTGTCCTCCTTCTACCATGTCTCTGATATTTATTTATTTATTTATTTAATGATATTTTTATACCGCCTTATCAAACAATCAAAGCGGTTTAACAAACAAGAAATATAAAAGCTATATATTCTAACTCTCCCATCTTATTTTTTTAGACTTCTAGCATTTGCATACAAGCATTTTAGAGACTGTATTTTATTCATATTAATTTGGCTATTGGTAGACATGGGTGTTGGAGATCAAACTGCCTCGTGGCAGCTGAGTAATTGGGGAATTCAGTGACGTAAGGGTTCCTTACCCTGGGCCTGAATTCCCTCTCCTTTTCTCCACTAGGGGCATTCTGCAACCTATTGCAGCTAGGAATTACCTGCTTTCTAGGTGTAAATGGAATTTTGTGTCCCTGACCTTGTAAAATAGGTCCTTTGATAAGGGTGAATTCCTTCTCTTTATCCCTGTCTCCTAGGTCATGATAAGCTTTATCACATACCCCCCTTGCTCAAGTTATTACGGGCTGGCAGAGGTTGCGAGTGTCCATCCGAACAGTCCGTAATTCCTGAGAGAGCATTGTTATTTTTGGGCAGTTTTTCTGCCGGCTGTTCTGCGCTGGGGATATTATCTGTTGCAGATCTCTCTTGCCAAGACCTAAGCACATTTATGTGGTAAGTCTGCCTGCGTCCCTTAGTATTTTCTATGACATAAGACACTGGGCTCACCTGCTTGACCACCTTCCAAGGCCCTTTCCACTGTACTTCAAACTTGGGTGTGGCACCTGCTACCTGCACCAGGACTTTTTCTCCCAGGCTTAACTGGTGAGGCTTGGCCCTTCGGTCATACTATTCCTTCTGGCGCACTTGACTGTCCTGTAGATTCTTCTCAGCTACCTGTGAGGCCCTATTTAAACGTGCTCTTAAGTCCCGTAAAAATTGATGAACTCCCTTGCCCTCCTGTTCTGGGTCTAACCATTGCTCTCTTAATATGTCTAAGAGACCACGAGGGGCTCGACCGTACATCAGCTCATAGGGAGATACGCCCAGGGAAATCTGAATCCGTTCCCGACAAGTGTATAGGACAAAAGGTAACAACATATCCCATTCCTCCATGTTTCCTGCTAACCCTCTTCTTAACATTTGTTTTAAGGTTTGATTTAACCTCTCCACCAAACCGTTCGACTGGGGATGATAAGCGGATGTTTTTACGTGATGAATTCCGAAAGCATCCCAGACCTGGGACAAATACTTCGATACAAAGTTGTTCCCCTGATCTGTTAACACTTCTCTGGGGAAGCCTATTTCACAAAACAACTTTACCAATTCTAAAGCTATTGTTTTTGCCGAGATATTTCGTAAAGGAACAGCCCAGGGAAACCTGGTAGCCTGATCCACCATGACTAAGATGTACTGGAAACCTCGGGGTGTTTTAATCAGTGGACCTACTATATCTATAGCGATACACCCTACGGGATCCGATATGATGGGTGTTGGAATCAGAGGCACGACTGGGGGTCGTGCAGCTGTAACTCGCTGGCACGCTGGGCGTGCGGCACTGAACTGGGCGGTTTCTTTAAAAATGCCAGGCCAATAAAAGCGTATCAGAATCTGATCTAATGTTCCCTGCACCCCTTTATGGCCACCCACTGGATGATCATGGGCAAGTCTCAAAACTAACCCCTTAAATGTTGTGGGTACCACTAGCTGTTTTCTGATCGTTCCAGTACAGGGGTCCTGACTTTCCCTATACAATATCTCGTTGTCCAGCAGGAATCTGGGAAGGACATCTCATACCACTTGGGCATACTCAAACGCTCGAGTGAGAGCCGGATCGGCTCGCTGTTCCTGGGGAAAAGTTGGAAACTTTTCTACTATTTCGGCTGGCACCCAGGGTAACCCTTGGCTAAACTCCATCTCAGCCCTTCCCTGTGCCCTACAACGCCTCTCATGACGTTTTTGCGCTTTCCCCTTCTTAACTTTTCCAGATGGGGAAACCACCAAGTCATCGTGTGAAGGTAAATCTCTTAGTGACTCTGCTTGGGTCTCTTCTTCCTGGGTATTGGCCCTAGACTGGGATCGGGTGGAAATAAGGCCACTCTTTTGCGCTAAGCCTTCCTCTAATCCCTGTTTGAATTGGGGCCAGTCTCTTCCCAATATTAAATCATATGGGAGTTTGGGAACCACTGCCACTGGGATCTCTTTCTGCACCCCTAAACCCTTGACCATTAACTTATACGTAGGGTAAAATGAAGCAGCCCCATGAATGCATCTAATTCGTACATTACTTTCGGGCTTTCTATGCTCGGAGTTATTCTGGGCCTCTATTGCTCGCCAAAGCCTTTTAGATAACATGCTTTGGTCCACACCAGAGTCCAAAAGAGCATTTGTAGTAATCCCTTGTATGTCAACCGTTAAAAGAAAACCTTCTCCAGGCCATTTTATACTGGTACCCATTAGGTTAGTGCGGGCTTTGCAATCCTTCTGCAAGTGACCCCATTTCCCATACTGGAAACATTTTTTCCTAGCCCACTTCCCATCTTGGGTAGGCATACCAACACTTCCAAATTCAGAATCCTTTCCATTCTTCTTTTCTGATGCAGCAAAACCCACCTCAGCACCTATTTTCAGAGTGCTACCCTTTTGCTGATAAGCTAATTCAGCTTCCATAAAACATTCAGACAAAAGGGTTGCCTCTCCCATGCTTTGGCAATTCTGCTGGATGAGAAAGGACTGTAAGTCTTTTGGCACTGCTGCCATAAATTGTTCTAGCATTATCATATCCATAATCATTTCTACATTTTTCCCTTTGGGAGCCAGCCATGTCAGTGCTAATCCACGAATCCTCTGGCTTAAGGCTTTTGGCGTCTCGCCAACTCTCAGGACTGTGGCTCTAAACATGCGTTGGTATACTGTGGCAGTTAATCCTAAGCGGTCCTTAATGGCACTCTTTACAGCCTTATAATCTAAAGCTTGGGCTGCCGGCATGGCTCTGTAGGCGACAAGTGCCTCTCCGGTTAAAGATGTAGCCAGACGCACTGCCCACTGGGTCTCCGGCCAACCTAGAGCCTGAGCCACTCTTTCAAAAGATTCAAGAAAATCATCCATATTGTCCTCTGGGATAAGTTTTCCAAAACTAAATGCCCCAGTACCCTGAAAGTCACCCATACTGTCCACACAAGGTGTAGCTGGTCCTGCTGGCACTGGTACTCCTCCGCCTCCCTGGCTCCGGAGCGTAATCAAAGCTTCGACCAAGTCAAAAACTGGTTTTTGCTGTTCCCTCATGGCAGCGATTGCACTGTCCTGCACCAGTTGCGCCAGCTCCTGCTGACGTGCGAACTGGGTCGCCATCCAGTTCACGAGCTCCTTAAGATCCATAACTTGTTACCTTGTGATAAGGAAGCTTATCATAGCTCAGGAAGGAGCTATAGAAAAGGTGAAGTGACTCTGAACAAGCAACCTGTCAGTTCTGGTAGAAATAAGAAAACATAATTTTCCCATAAAAGACTACCAGTCCCAGAATGCACCAGGTTTCCAACAGCCATTAGAGGAGCTGAAGTGGGGAAACGTGTGTTCAATCAGGAGGGCTATGAGGTAATCCCTAAGCACTCATCTCAAAGGGCAGGGCCTGATTCAGCACAGCTGCGCTGTATTAGGGAGGAGCACTCATCTAAGCAGAATAAGAGTAGAGTTTATTCTACAGATGACCATCTTCATGATCTTCATGATCACCTTGGATATCCAGAGAAGGATCATCAGTTTCATCTGAAGGATCATCAGAAGCAGAAGCCAAACCGGACGGACAGAGAGGGAAAGAGACCCTTTGGAAGAAGGAAGAGAAAAGCCTTTGAGAGGTCTAGAAGAGTCCAAAGCAGTACGTATACTGGGAGGTATTCCAAGGGCCAGCATACACCATTGGACTGGGGAAAGCCAGAGGAATGGTGCTGCAGAGCTAGGAATCACCAGAGGCTACCTGTGAGGGAGACGGCTGCACGTGGAAGGGACCCTAAGACCTGTGCCAGAAGGTATGTGAAGAGAGATCCAGTGTCCAGGGATCTGGATTGGAAGGCTGGACATAAGAACTGGACTACATACTGGCCAGGCTATATAAAGAGGAACTCTAGCAGCAATGGAAGCTCAGGTATGAACACTGATCTATGCCCTAGCTATAACCTTGAAAGACAGCAGGGAAACAAGTATTCTCCTGAAAATGCTCCATTGAGAGATTCATCTGTGCCAATCCATGATATTGAACCCATGCTTGTTGAACAAGGGGGAATAATAGCAGATGAGGATCCTGTTTATATGGACTGCTCTCTATCTAAACTCCGTTGGTAACTTTCTGTTATAAAGTACAGCAACCATCACAAAGAAATACAAATTTGTTCTTTAACCTACTCAGAAAAGCTCCTGAAGCAGGATTTGACCCACACAGTGGAAGGCAAGCCAGCTAAGGGGTTTCAGCTGGATAACTGCTAGCAATTAAGCCTTACCTAATTGCTTGTGAGCTAGGAGAGAATCACTTCTGTATCTATGTGGGAAGTAATCAGAAGTTAACCTAAAAAGAACACTTTGTTTCTTGCTTTGTAGCTTTTCATTTGTTGTTTTCCTGATTTTGACTTTGTTTTTCCAAGTTAACACTGAAAGCAAGTTACCTAATTTATGTGCTACCAAGCATATCTGTGTTGGGAGAAATAACCCCATAAATAAATATCTTATTGGCTTTACCCAAGAGCACAACTAAATTATTGTCAGCAGCTGTGTCTGGTGTGAATGAACTACATTGCCCACAATACCTTGCAAATCATATAGAAATATGCACTTGCCAAGAGTGTGAAGATTCTCACCCAGGCAGCCGTCTGACAACCTGCAAGAAAAAAGAGAGAAAAAAAAGACACCAAGGGCGGCACCCCACAACAGTTTTTTTCTTTTTTTCTATATGCCCCCTTTTAAATGCCTCAGCATAGACCTTTTCCTCTATCCAAAACTGGTCACGCCCAGTTAGGTATCTTTTACCTTATTCAGGCGTTGACACTCGCTTATACAGGGTCTTTTCCTCAGGAACTGCTCCTGGATCACCACTTCTGCTCATCAAGTCCATCATGGAAATTCTGCTTCCACTTGCTTCGGCTTGAAAATCTCGCAGCTGTATATCCTTAGTGAAATTCCTGGTATCCTTAAGTGTAAAAAATCCAAGAACTACGCCACTGTCATGCCCTTAGCCCCTTACAGACAGTATGGAGGGGCATGCTTGTCATAGGAGAGATTCACCATATAGCCTTACCTGACTGGCTGCCTTGTAATGCTTCATGGTAAAGGTAGTTCAGTCAGGAGGTACTTGGCTTCAGGTAAAAAAAAAAACACATTTGTAGTTGGCTTTGAGTGGTAAGGCTTTGACAGAAATTTATTTATGGGGTAAACACTAGGTTCACAAAATAACACCTTCGGATTGTTTCTCCAGGATTCTTTCAAAAATACATCAGGATATAACTGAACTCAAAACAAAACAGCTTATAATGTTCTTCAGCACAAAGAAAAGTCCTTTCAACAGCCAATGCTATCAGATATGGCTAGCAGTGCTGTTTTAAAACAAACAGAAACAGCTTTTCCTAAAACAGGTTTCTTTTCTCTCAGTCCAGAACACTTCCCGGCTGTTTGTCTCCTTAAGCACAGGAAAACTTCCATCAAGAAGTTTAACTCTTCATAGGCAAACAATTCTCTATGCAAGGTTTTTAGGAATAGTGAAAACACAATCAAAGCTTTTCTTACTTTCACCGTCAGCACGGCTTCAGGCTGTGCACTGCACTGGCTAGCAGCTATTTAACAAGTTTTAATTAGACAGCTTCAGCTTGCTCAGCAAAAGGTATTTCTCCTTTAACACAGGACTTTTACAAGTTATCTACAGGCTCTCAGGGTTACCGGACTCTGGAGGTTTTCCTTACGGTTGACTCCCTTCAAAACCCTTTGTATTTGAAGATTGGCATAAAGAGCAATCCATGTATGAGTCATCTTCTTTTACAGCTAGGGCCTGTTCACCCAGTTGCATAGGCTCTACCTTCGTTTCTAGCTCAGAGGGCTTGGCTGACTGCCTTCCGTTAGGGCAAAAGCTGTCTCTTGCAACTCTGTAGTGCTCCAAATTAGACAAGCTTCTAATGCTCATACCTGGGTCAAGGCTTGTATCAGCTTCTCCTCGCTCATGCTCTGGCCACCATTCACCTGAGCTTCCTCGTCCTGTCCTCCAACTTGTGTTCTTTGTTCCTGCTGTTCTGTTTCAGCTCCATTCCTCTTCCAGTAAGCATTCCTACTCCTCTCTCTCTCTAGATAATCTGACCTAGACTTAAGCCTCTCAGGCTCCAGCCCCATCCCTTCTCCTCTCAGGTGTTGGAGATCAAACTGCCTCGTGGCAGCTGAGTAATTGGGGAATTCAGTGACGTAAGGGTTCCTTACCTTGGGCCTGCATTCCCTCTTTTTCTCCACTAGGGGCATTCTGCAACCTATTGCAACTAGGAATTACCTGCTTTCTAAGTGTAAATGGAGTTTTGTGTCTCTGACCTTGTAAAATAGGTCCTTTGATAAGGGTGAATTCCTTCTCTTTATCCCTGTCTCCTAGGTCATGATAAGCTTCCTTATCACAAAAGGCAATAGTCTGGTGCTCCTACGAAGAAAAATAGACTCAGAACATTCTCCATTCACAATACATGACTCAGGACAGGTATACAACAATTTAACCCAATGGATGAAATCTAAACCACACCAAAACCATTCAAGCCCACATAACAAAATAAGGCCACTCAATACAATCAAAGGTCTTTTCAGCATCAAGAGACCTGGCAATCATGGGACAGCATTTACTCTGAGCAAGTAGTAGATCACTGAATATCCAGGTATTGTTGCCTATATATCTTCCTTTCATAAAACCAACTTATTCCATGCTAGTGATTCCACCCATAACCTCTCCTAACCTATTAAAGGCCATAATTTTGGCAAGAATTTTGTAATCAACATTTAGAAGCAATATTGGCTGAATTGCCAACCAATGTAGCATCCTTTCCAGGCTTTGGTATCAATACATATGCCTAAAAAGTTGTCAGTAGTTTTCAAATTTGCATACAAATATTGAAAAAGTTGTTGAAATCTAGGAATGAGGATGGTAGCCAATTGTTGGTAAAATTCAACAATAAAGCCATCTGGCCCCAGAGTTTTATTCCTCTACAGTGCTTGGATAACTGATAAAATTTCATGAATCTGCACAGTAGCCCCTAATCTTCCATTATCTCTTTGAGACAACAGAGGATGATCATCTGTATCCAAAAAAAAGACTTATTTAACACTTTTCTTATACCGCTTTATCATTTTAGTCAAAGTGGTTTACAATTTAACTTAAACTTGGTAATGTACATTAAACAGGGACATTCATAACTTGGATTTTTCTGAGGCAATGGTGAGTTAAGTGAATTGACCAAGGCCACAAGGAGTGCTAGTGGGAATCAAACCCTGGTCTCTTGGTTCCCAAACCAGTGCTCTAACCATTAGGCTACTCCTCCATGCCATACCTCATCCGTAATATTATCTGAAGAGAAGAATAAATTCTTTTAGAAAGAGACAAATAAGGGAGAGATGTCCTTCATTTTCATAAAGACATGTGCTTGTTCATTAAACATGGACACGGTAAACTGACTTTTCTTTTTTCAAGTTGAGCCAAAAGATGCCCAGATTTATTTCCCCCAACATAGTATTCTTTTCTCTGCATAAAAACCTCTTGCTCTGCTTGCCTACTCAAAAGTTTATTGTACATGTATCTAAGGTGTAATAGTTGCTTAAAGGCACCGTTGTTGTTTGCTTATGAATATATTCAATGTTTTTTTTTTAAATTCTATCAGTATAACAACAGAAATATATAATATAGGGGTCATTCCATCCTGGATGTACAGGCTCTCTGTGCGCCTGGTCGGAACCAGATGCACAGAGTCGTAATTCTGATTCCATGGGGCACATCTAGCCCCGTGGGATCAGAATCGCGAACAGACCCGTACATGCAGGCCGGGACCACAATTCAGCCCGGCTTGCTCATACAGACCTTGCCTGGCTAACTCAGTCAGGGCTTTTAAATGCAGCTGCGGCACCATGGCATCTGGTTGCCATGGCACCGTGGCTCCATTTAAAAGCCACGATCCCTGTCTGCCGGCACCCACAGTGCTTTCCCCACAGCCTGACCCTTGATCTGGCCTCCCAGGACCAGAGTTGGGCTGTAGGGAATGCCCTCTGCCCCCTGCCGCCCCTTCCCAGTCCTGGTTCTGCCATGTCCTCTGCATCAGGGAAGTTATTCCACCTCAAGAGGTGGAATAATTTCCCCATTCCAGTCGCTGGCCCTGGACATATAGGGCTGACATTAGAATTGGCCCTGTACATCCGATGCCGACAACCGTTCACAGCCCGCCCTAACACCACCCCCGATCCGCCGCTTTCCAGTCCCCATCTAACTTCCCCATACAATGCATGGGAAAGGAAGATAGGGCCGGGAAAGGGCACAAATAGTGGGGATGGACATACCAACTGAACTTTCTTCCTCACTATTCATGGGGAAGAATGACCCCCTATATGAACATTTCTCCAGGAACAAGCAGGAAGTAAGTCCTTACATATGGGTGACGTCGGCATCGATGGAGCCTATGTGGTTATCACTCCCCAGTTTTCAAAAGTCTTTAGGAGTTAGGCCGTGCATGTGTGGTCACCTTCCCGCCCAAAGGTGCCATCTTACTTCTGTCTTCTTTTTTCCCCAGAGCCCTGCAAACATCCTGCTTGTCATCCCCAGTAAAAGTCAAATTTTCTACCTTTACTCTTAGCATTTTTTCACTATTCTTTGCCGGTCAGTTCCCGATCACCTTCTCGCTGCCTGAGCCCGTTCTTGCCTCAGCATCACCTTTTTCTCAGGTCCTTTTTCTTTTTCCAGTGTGCGGGTTTTCTCTTGCAGCCAGCCTGACTGAGACATCCGAGTTTGATCTCACAGATGCCATATTCCCTGTTATGTCTTCAGTTGGCGGATTTAAGCAATGTGGCAAGTGCCCCTGTACTATGTCCATCACGGAGCACCACAGTTGCTGCATCAGGTGCCTCAGTGCAGATCATGACGACTCCACTTGCCTGCTCTGCTTGCAGATGTCGAGTAAGAGCTGGAGGAATCGTGAAAAGCAGTAGGGGGAGCTTTTTAGCTTGAAGGTCTCTGCCATGGTTCCGGCATCAAGCCTGGAATCGCTGCTCTCAGAGACTGCATCTGACGACTTTGTGTCATGCGCACGTGATCAATCCAAGCCCTAATGTTGTGGAGCCTCAGAATGGGTATTGTCCTCTGAGGTCCTCCCCCATGTGTCCAAGATGTCATACAAGCCAAAGTCGAAGTCTGATCCCAGAGATGGGGGTAAGACCTCCGATCCCCGGCCTCGGAACCCTTAACCCGACGCTGAAGGTAATGGCTGGGAGAGCGGCCCTCAAAGCTACCCCAGCAGGAGACTCCCACTGTGTTGAGGGATTGGGCTTGGTCCTCCGAAGCAATCACCATTGGCAATTCCCCTTTGAGAAAGCTGGCTTCAGGCTCGATGCTGTCAAGACCCAAACCAGTCACTGTGGAGCCTACTGGCATCGAAGCCAGGATGGCGGCCTTGGAATTCAGCCTGGCTGCCTTCCTTGAGGCACAGTATGGTCCGATGCCCAGAGTCTCTGGGTCAATGCTGACATTGGGACCCTCCACTGCGAGGACCTCCCTAGAGGACATTCAGCCTGTTCTGGAGTGGTGGTCGGTCAGTCGGTCGGTCAGCCTCCTGCTTGAGGCATGACTCACCCCTGAGCATCTTGGGGTCGATTCATCACTCACCTCATTCTCCCTTGGTGCCTCCTGCTCTTTGCTCCGGTGACCGTCTGGGACTTGAGGTCTCATCTGGTTCCGAATCAAACTGGGAGACCGATGATGAGTCGCCCAACACTAGAATACACAGAGATGGCCTACAGCATGGACTGGTTTGGCAGAAAGTGCTACCAGGGCTTGAAGTTCGCAGCCCACATGCAGGCTTACCAGCTGTATATGGGCATGTACCTGAGGGACCTGGTGAAGGAGCTCACCGGGTTCTCAGCTGGGCTGGCAGGTGAATCTCTCGAGCGCTTCCTGGAACTCATATCCTCAGTCAAGGAATGCTCCAAATTCCAGACTCAAGAAGCCTATGATGGTTTCGAGTCCATAGCTCATGTGGCTGCTGTGGGCATTAGTGTCCGCTGCCTCGCTTGGCTACAGTCCTCGGACTTGAAGCAATGGGTACAGGACAAACTGGTCAATGTCCCCTGCCAAGTGGAGAACCTCTTCGTCAAACCCATGCCTGACAAGGCTGCAGAGTTGGAGTTTATGACCAGGACTAAGCTGTTCTGGGAGACTGCTGATTCTTCCCGCTGGAAGGCTTCGGGAAAAAATCCCTTCCACCCGAAGGCAAAAAAAGGCTTATGGAAAATACCCACAATTTCTGACATATCAGGCTCCCCAACAGGGTGAACAGGCCAAGGGCCAGGGGCACATCCCCCATAAGCAGAAAGCCCCCAAGCCCCAAACAGCACGCAAGTCGTAGCCTGGAGGGGGCTTTTGACTCCTTGGGCATAGCCCTTCTTCCCCTCGAGAATCAGGGTCCAATGCACACAGGAGGATATCTGGTTTACTGCACTCACCTCTGGCCAAACATCACCACCGACACCTGGGTGCTGCAGGTGGTGAGGGAAGGTTATCTTCTGCAGTTCGACTATACACCTCCTCCTTTCTTCCCAGGGGAACTTTCCATGACTTTCTTCCCAGGGGAACTTTCCATGACTTCCCTGCACAGAGAGTTCCTGCAGAAGGAACTCAAATCCCTACTTGAGGATTGAGCAGTAGAGCCAGACCCTTGGTCCCTCTCGGACACGGGGTTCTGTTCCCAGTACTTCCTCATCCTAAAAAAGACAGGAGGCTTTTGGCCCATCCTGGATCTGCAGGACTTAAACTGCTTTCTGGTCAAGGAGACGTGCAAGATGCTATCCCTTGGAATATTGCAGCCCTTCCTCCAGTGGGGAGATTGGCTATGCTCCTTGGATCTCAAAGATGTCTATACCCATATTGTGATCCACCCTGGCACTGTCAATACCTCCACTTTGTCATCAGAGGGTGCCACTATCAGTATAGGGTGCTCCCCATCAGCCTCAGCCCCTAGGATGTTCATCAGGTGCCTGGCGGTAGACACCACTCATCTCTGCTTGCTGGGAGTCTTTGTCTTCCCCTATCTGGATGACTGGCTTCTAAAGAGCTGTTCGCCAGAAGAGGTCCATCACGCTGCCCAGGGGCGACTCTATAATGAGGCTGAGGCGGTAGCCTCAGGCGGCAACATTTTGGGGGCGGCAAAATTCCCCCAAAAAGACCGCCTCATTCAGCCTGCAAAATAAAAATAACCCCCCCTCAGACTAAAGAAGCAGCTGCCGCAGAATGAAGAGCCCCATGGTCGCGCCACCACCTCCCTAGAGAGCCATGCCCATTTCCCCTTTGCGCAGCTCTGCAAAGCTGAGCCGGTATGGAGGGGAAACTCTGGGCTCTCCGGGGAGGCAGGGGGCCGCAGCTGTGGGCTCTTCATTCTGCTGCTGCCGCTGCAGCAGCAGCTGCTTCTTTAACCTGAGGGTTTTTTTTTTAATTTTCAGTCTCCCTGGGCTGGGGGAGGGGGCTAGGACTGGAAATGGGCTGATGGGGGGGTAATAACTGGAAATGAGCTGATGGGGGGGTTTGAACTGGTAATGGGCTATTGGGGGGGCTAGGACAGGAAATGGATTGAAGGGGGGATAGACCTGGAAAAGAGCTGATGGGGGGTTAGACCTGGAAATGGGCTGATCGGGAGGGGGGGCTAGGACTGGCTGATGGGGTTTGGCCTGGAAATGGGCTGATTTTGGGGGCTAGGACAGGAAATGGACTGATTGGGGGGCTATGACTGAAAATGGACTTATGGAGGGGTTATAACAGGTAATGGGCAGATGTGGGCTAGAACTGGAGTGGGTTGATAAGGGGGATAGGACTGGAAATGGGCTTGGACAGGAAATGGGCTAATGGGGGAAGGGAGGAGAGTTCTGCTGGCACTGGAAGAAAACTAGGGGCTAGGGCTACAAATAGGCTGATGCGGGGAGATGATAGAATAGGACCGGAAGGAAGCGGATACTGCGAGGGTCTGCCAGGGAGAGGAGGGGGCTGGAAAGGAGCTGACACCTGGGATGTACTGAAGGGGGACTGGAAGGGAGCTGACCCTGGGGGATGGGAGTGTTAGGTGACTGGGTAATGGGGAGGAGGATGGAAGGGAGCTGACTGGGGGGTGGCACTGAGAATAGATCTGAGTCGATACCTGGGATGGTATTTGGTCTAGAAAGGGCTGGACAGTGGGGAAGGAAGTGGACTGGAAGGGAATGGACACCAGTGGCAGTCATGGGAATGCAAGGCAGTTGACATTGGAAGGTACTGGGAGGGGAGGACTGGAAAGGGGACTGATACTGGGGAGGGTAACTGGAAATGGGTTGATGGAAGGAAGTGAAGAAAACAAAATAAGAGATAAGAAATGGCAGATGAACCATGGACCATAGACCACAGAAAAAGAGCTAAGAGAAGACAGGAAAGCAGAAGCCTCAGATCAAGATCAGCATGATCAGAGAATAAAATGGTCAGACAACAAAGGTAGAAAAATAATTTTATTTAATTTTGGTGATTGGACTTTGTGCTATTTTTTATATTTTACACAGAATTGGAGAACTGCATCTCTTATTTATCTGATGTTGCACTACATATGGACTCTGGCTTCTTGGGGTTTCAGTTTAAATTTTGTCTACATATTTTTATTTTAGATTGTGGTTACTTCTTCTGTACTTGGTGAGGGTCGATGTTTTGAGTGTGTGACTGAGGTCAGGTGTTCTGTTAACATGGCATTTGTACATAAAGATCTATACTGTACTGTAGTAATTTGACTTGTTTAGCTTTTCAAATAGGTGTATGGATGTTCCAGGGCCCACTGTAGTATTTACAGTGATGCTTTTTTTGGATGGGCTCCTTATGTGAGTTTTGGAAATTTGTGCTATGGTATGGTAGGTTTGCTCTTTGTTGTAAGGTTTTGTATGAGTTCACAATATGCCTGGTACTGTCCTAATTTAGATTGTGAGCTCGTAAGAGCAGGGACTGTCTTGTTTGTTCATATGTAAACCACACTGATTTTAAATAGTGCGGTATACAAACCCAAATAAATAAATACATACATACATACTGGAGAATAGTAGTTGTTGTTGTTAGTGAGATGATCAGAATCAGATTTTTTTTTAAATATTGAGTTCTGTGGGTGAATGTCCTGGTTCTGCTCTGCACCTATTGTGGATGCAAAATATATGTTGAAAAAGAAAAAGCAAGAACCATAATGCAGTTTATAACAACAAAATAAAAATGAGTTATAATTTAGTTTTATAAACCGTGTTGTTGGTTCTTGCTGTCTTTTAGTTCCTTGGTGTGTAAACAGGACCGTACCTAGCCCTGTGCAAGCAGGGCGCAAAGGTTTGGGGGGCACATTTTGGCTGTCTGCTGTTGCCCTGCTGCCATTGGCAGGACAATAGCAGGCAGCCAAAATGCATCCCCAAGCCTTTTTGCAGCACTTTAAAGCAGGTCTGGTCCCTCCCTCCTCTGACATGATGTAAAGGTAAAGGTAAAGAGGTGTGCTTGAGTGAATTGCCCTGTGAACAAAAATGAGGAACTTGTACTGTATACTAAAGGAAATAGGAAGCCAGTGTTGACGTAAAAGAAGAGGGGGGGGGGGGGGTAACATGGTCAAAGCGAGAGGCGTAAGTTAAAATGTGAACAGCGGTATTCTGAACACATTGAAGACAGGAGAGTTGAGATTGTGGAAGACCTGCCAAAGAAACATTGCAATAGTCAAGACGGGATATTACAAGAGAGAGGAGCAATGTGGTCAGGGCAGAAGAAGAAAGGAAAGGATGGACGGCTCGTAACTGTTTGAGGGAGAGGAAGGAACGCTGGACAACTGAAGAAATGTGCTCCTTGAAGGAGAGAGAAGAATCGAGACCACCACCTAGATACCGAAGAGAAGAAACGAGAGGAATAGGCAGGGAGGAGAGTCAAGGGGCACAAGTGGGAGGGGGGCTCCCAAGGGTGAACCATATAGCAAAGGACTTAGAAGGATTGACATGAAGGAAATTGGATAAGAACCAGGAGGCAACAGCAGAGAGACATGTATGGAGGGGAGAGATATCAGGAGTGAGGGAATCGGTGTGGTGCAGGAGGAGTATATCATCTACGTAATAATACACAGATGCCAAGCTGTTGAACCAAAAGGGCAAGAGGGGCAAGGAAAACATTGAAAAGAAGTGGAGCAAGAACAGATCCCTGAGGTACACCACAGGAAAGAGGAGAAGAGGAAGAGGACCCAGAAACAACCTAGAAAGACCAAGAGGAAAGGAAAGAACGAAACCAATGGAGTACCGTACCAAAAAGACCAGCTTCCTGAAGATGTGCTAGGAGAGTGCGATGGTAAACTACAGGCCAGTAAGCTTTACTTCGGTGGTGGGAAAAATAATGGAGGCGCTTCTGAAAGAGCAAATAGTGGACTTTCTCAAAACCAACATGTTGCATGATCTGAGGCAACATGGTTTTACCAAAGGACGATTTTGCCAAATAAATCTGATTAAGTTCTTTGACTGGGTGACCTGAGAACTAGATCAAGGGAATGCGATGGATGTGATCTATCTAAATTTCAGCAAAGCTTTGATACTGTTCCTCATAGGAGGCTTATCAAACTCAGCAGCTTGGGGATGGGTCCCAAGGTGGTGAACTGGATCATAAATTGATTGACTGACAGACGACAGAAGGTGATGGTAAACGGAACTCACTCAGATGAAAGGAAGGTAATTAGCGGTGTGCCCCAGGTTTCGGTCCTGGGACCGTAACTGTTCAATGTATTTGTGAGTGATATTGCTGAAGGAGTGAATGGAAAAATATGTCTTTTTGCAGATGACGTGAAAATTTGCAATACAGTAGTCTCCCCTGAGGGAATGGATAACATGAGGAAAGATCTACAAAAGCTGGAAGAATGGTCTAATGCTTGGCAGTTAAGATTTAATGTGAAGAAGTACAGTGGGAAGCAGATATCCAAGGGAATTTATGTAATAGGGGACAAGAGGTTGGTGTGCACAGACCAGGAGAAGTACCTCGGAGTAAGTGTTTCTGAGGATCTCAAGGTGGCGAAACAGTGTGACAAGGCAGTGGCAAAAGCCAGAAGGATGCTAGGTTGCATACAAAGAAGGAATTACCAGCAGAAAGGAAGTGGTACCAATACCACTGTACAAGTCGTTGGTGAGGCCTCACTTAGAACATAAGAACATAAGATATGCCATACTGGGTCAGACCAAGGTCCATCAAGCCCAGTATTCTGTTTCCAACAGTGGCCAATCTAGGTCATACGTACCTAGCAGTTTCCCCAAGGGACACAGGTTCCACAATGCTTGTATTGGTTCAAGCATTGATATCCTGGGTCCCTTCTTAATAATGGTTTATGGACCTTTCCTCCAGGAACTTGTCCAAACCTTTTTTAAACCCAGCTACACTAACAGCCTTTACTACATCCTCCGGTAACAAATTCCAGAGTTTGATTACACGTTGAGTGAAAAAATATTTTCTTTTATTAGTCTTAAATAGTTTACCCTGTAGCTTCATTGCATGTCCCCTAGTCTTTCTATATTCTGATAAGGTAAACAATCGATCTACGTTTACCCGTTCCACTCCGTTCATTAATTTATAGACTTCTATCATATCTCCCCTCAGCCGTCTCTTTTCCAGGTTAAAGAGCCCCAACCTTTTTAGCCTTTCTTCATAGGAGTAGCCTTCCATCCCCTTTACCATTTTGGTGGCTCTTCTCTGAACCTTTTCTAAAATCGCTATATCCTTTTTAAGATACGGCGACCAGAATTGCACACAATATTCAAGGTGCGGTCAGTTTTGGAAACCATATCTTACAAAGGATATAAAAAGACTGGAAACGGTTCAGAGGAAGGCGACCAAAATGATTTGGAGCCTGCGTAAGAAGATTTATGAGAAGAGACTTGAAGACCTCTGGAGGAGAGGAGGGACAGGGGAGATATGATTCAGACCTTTAAATACTTAAAGAGTATTAACAAACCTCTTCCAAAGATAGGGAAGCTGTAAAACTAGAGGGCATAACATGAAGCTACAAGGGAGTAAGCTGAAAGGCAATGTCAGGAAATACTTTTTCACTGAAAGGGTGATGGGTGCTTGGAATGCCCGCCCAATGGAAGTGTTGGGGGCAAATACAGTGACAGAATTCAAAATAGCATGGGACAGTGGATCCCTTTATAGCAACAGGATAAAATAAAAATAAACATAACTATCTCTTATATCTCAACAAATAGGGGTGACCTACACGGAGCGGTTGGTACACCCCTAAACAAAAGGATAGGGAGGGGTAACCTGCATGGAGCAGCAGGTGCACCTACTCTTGCTGCCTTGCTGGGCAGACTAGATGGACCATATTGGTCTTTATCTGCAGTAATATACTTTGTTACTATGTTCCCAGCCACATCTCTCAAACTACCCATCTGAACTTTCAGAGATCTAAGAGAGAGACCCTTTTCCAGACTTTCCTGCAGAAAGGCCAATAGCAATAGCACTTTGACCACCTCAGAAGCCAGCTGTTGTGCACCACACTAATAAGAACATAAGATATGCCATACTGGGTCAGACCAAGGTCCATCAAGCCCAGTATTCTGTTTCCAACAGTGGCCAATCTAGGTCATACGTACCTAGCAGTTTCCCCAAGGGACAGCAGTTTCCTAGGGTCATACGTACCTAGCAGTTTCCCTAGGGTCATACGTACCTAGCAGTTTCCCCAGGTTCCACAATGCTTGTATTGGTTCAAGCATTGATATCCTGGGTCCCTTCTTAATATTGGTTTATGGACCTTTCCTCCAGGAACTTGTCCAAACCTTTTTTAAACCCAGCTACACTAACAGCCTTTACTACATCCTCCGGTAACAAATTCCAGAGTTTGATTACACGTTGAGTGAAAAAATATTTTCTTTTATTAGTCTTAAATAGTTTACCCTGTAGCTTCATTGCATGTCCCCTAGTCTTTCTATATTCTGATAAGGTAAACAATCGATCTACGTTTACCCGTTCCACTCCGTTCATTAATTTATAGACTTCTATCATATCTCCCCTCAGCCGTCTCTTTTCCAGGTTAAAGAGCCCTAACCTTTTTAGCCTTTCTTCATAGGAGTATCCTTCCATCCCCTTTACCATTTTGGTGGCTCTTCTCTGAACCTTTTCTAAAATCGCTATATCCTTTTTAAGATACGGCGACCAGAATTGCACACAATATTCCAGGTGCGGTCTCACCATGGAACGATATAGAGGCATCAGAACCACACATATGCAAAGCTGGCAGACCCCTCTGGAACCCACCGCAGGAGAACCCCCGAACCACGCTCTCCTCGGCCAATTTGGTGCCACCAGAACAATCTGTTCTGGATGGCACTCTACTCGCCACAGAGGATACAGTTACAGCAGACATTGCGTGGCTAAGGCATCGATGCCCTCAGACCCTGACTCCATGTAACGACTGAAGAAGTGGTACACCTTGGCATTGGAGCCAGTCACCATCAAATACATCACGAGGCGACCCCAATAGCGGAGAATCATCTGAAACACCTCCTGACTCAATTCCCACTCTCCAGGATCCAGAAAGTGAAGAAGTCCACCTCCACATTTTCCACCCCAGCAATGTGCTGAGCTGACAGAGCTAGGTGGTTCTTCTCCACCCAGGCAAATAAGAGATTCATCTCCAGGGCCACTCCAGTGCTCCTTGTGCCAAATGACATGTGCCACTGCCATGGCATTAACAGAGAATACTCACATTGCTCAACCCTTGACCAAGGGTTGGAAACGCAGGAGGGCCAACTTGATGGCCCTTGCCTCAAGACAGTTGATGGACCACGCCACCTCCCTGTGGCTCTAATAGCCCTGAGCCACTCTGTCTTGGCAATGCGCTCCCCAGCTTGAAAGAATGGCATCCATCATCAGAAGAACCCAGAAATGACCATCCAGTGCCATTCCCCTCTGCAGATGGCGTGGTTGTTTCCATCACCATAGACTGGCCTTCACCATCAGTTGGAGCGGAAGCCTGAACTCAAACTCCTGAGAACTCAGGGACCACTGAGTCAGCAAAGACCACTGGAGCAGCCACATATGAACAACCACCCACGGCACCATCTCGATAGTCACTGCCATCAATCCGAGGAGCTGTAGATAATCCCAAACTCTAGGAGCCTGCTGCAAACATACCACCACAATGTGATCCATCAATCTTTCTACCTTCTTCTCTGTCAGAAGATGTTGCCCACCTGAGTACTGAATCGTGCTCCCAGGAACTCCAGGGATTGGGAAGGTAACGACTCTTCTTCCAGTTGATCACCCAGCTGACGCTTTCCAGGAAGAACATCACTTGGGTCAACACCCAAGACACTTCCAACAGAGAACAACCACAGATGAGCCAGTTGTCTAGATATGGGTGCACACAAATCCTTTGGTGTTACAGCCATCACCACCATTTATTTATTTAGACAGATTTGTATGCCACCTTATCCTTCAATCAAGGTGGTCACATCACAATTGGAGGGTTACATTTAACATTAGGGTACGTGTAAACATTTAGACAGTACAGTTACATAACAGCATTTAGACAGTACAATTAAAGGTAACATTTAATGTGAGGGTATTTAATAACATGGTATGATAAACTTGTGTGGGCGGATAGAATGGTGCATACTTAGTTGGTGGCGTAAGTTGTATTTCAGTTTGGGTATGGGATGCTGCCTGGATGCTCATATGTTTCTATAAATAGAAATGTTTTGAGGTCTTTGCGGAAGTCTCAGGTCATCTAATGCTCTCAGGCTCGTTGGGAGGGAGTTCCATAGTGTGGATGCCAGTAGTGATGGTGCTCTTTTTGAGGTTGTTTGTTTGGTTTTGTAATAGCCTGCAGGGTGTACTGATCATGTTGTCATTATTGGTTCTTCTTGGTCTACTGCTGATATCCCTTATGATGTTTTGGAGTGCATCTGCTGAGAGATGGTGAATGACTTTGAAGATGATCATGATTGTTTTGTATTTAGCTCTTGTCACCATGACTTTGAAGAACATCTTTGGGGCAGTGGAGAGGCTGAAGGCAAGTGCAGATATCTTTGCTGATCTTCCTGGAAAGCTAAATCCAGAGATGCATGGAACTTCTCTTGGCTCAATGCATGAATCACTGATCTCAGGATCTCCATTCGGAAGTGGAGAATTCGCAAATGAGCGTTGACCCTCTTGAGGTCAAGAATTCGTCAGAAGACGCCATCCTTCCTTTGCACCACGAAATAAAAGGAATACCTGCCCTTGCCCCAATCGGCTGGGGGAATGAGCACCACAGGCTTCAGACATAGCAACTCGTCCAAGGCGATTTGGACAGCAGCTCTTTTCTCTTTTTTGCTGAACCACAGGGGGAGATGACAAATGCCTCTGGGATCAGCTCACTGCATTTCAGGACTTAGCCAAATTGAATGACATCTAGCACCCTGTATTCTTGGTGACTCAGGCCCACTCCTGAAAGAAAAGGTGAAGCCTGCTTCCAACCCAAGATAACTGAAATGGACCCCCAAACCTTCATTGCATAGACCAGGAAGGACTTGTGAATAGCTACTTGCTAGTCCTAGTTTGTACCTGTTCTTATTCCTTACTTTAGAATATTATAACTGACTTTGGAATATTATAGCAAACCAGATAGACAGAAAATACCAGTAGCTGTTAGAATCACCGCTCTGCTCTGCTTTTGATAAGAATGCTTCTGATAAACAAAAGTAAAACTTTTCCACTGTTATGATACGCACAGCTGTGCTTTCCACTATCTCCGCCGGCTAACTGACCTTGCAAAAGCAGCGAAATGTACTGTAGCAGAAGTATTATGTCTAGAGATTTGAGCCACTGTTAGAAAAGCCTGCACAGAATAAGAACAGGTACAAGCCAGATCAGAGGTGGCTATTGGGAGAGGGAGGGGGGCCACCAAGACCAATGAGGAGTTTTGCCTGTATTAGACTGGAGAAGAACAGTATATAAACTGTCGTTTTTCTGAGCTCAGGGCTCAGACATTTTGTATGTGACATTGGCCTGAGACTGTGCACATTAAACTGGTTTGAATTCTAGTCAATAGACTCCTGGTTTTATTTGTTGCGAGCCCTTCGCTATTACAGACTTCCTCTGGAGGGGCCAGTCCCTAAACCCATGAGATTCTCAAAAGGACTGAGAACAAGTCTGAGATCCAGAAGCAGAGGGCAAGAAAGGCTTTCCAGGATGATAACTATGGGAGTCCCAAGACCCCCAGAATTCCATCCAGTGTGACCACAAGGGATGGGTGGAGGCCAAGAGGAGGTGATCCCCTGCCCACTTCCCAGGTCCTCCAGGATGCAAAATGGTTTGGCCTCGCCCAATTCTTTCACCAACTTCTCCAAATCAGCCCCAAAAAGGAGCTTCCACTTACAGGCCATTTGCGTCAACCAGGCTTTGAAGGATGTGTTCGCTGTACAGTGGTGAAGACAAATCCAATGCCATGCCACTGTCGATAGGGTGCTATCTCTAGCCACTAAACAGACAAGATCATACATGGCATCAGAAAGGAAGGCAGTAGTCAATTCCAAAAGAGGGGTAATATCATCCGGCAGTAGAGACTGAATCCAATGGAGAAGAGCTTGAGATATCAGACTGGCACACTGCGAACTGCAGGATAGCAGCTGATGCTAAGAAATGGTTGTTGAGTAAGGAGTCCACCTTTCGGTCCAGAATATCCCTCAATGCCGAACTCTCTTCCATGGGAATGGTGGTCCACCTTGTAACTGCCATGACCTGCACATCCACCTTAGGTGTGCCAAACCACATGATGCATCCCTCCTCCGAGAGAGCATACATCCTCTTATACACCCTCAGACCCTTAGGTAGGGAGTCGGGAAGATCCCATTCTGGTGGATTATGTCCTTGATAACCTCCAGAAACAGAAAGACAATAGTGGATTTCTGCACTCCCTTCAGGAGTGGATGAATCTTCGGCTCCTGCTCCACAACTGGAGCATCTGCCAAATTCAAGGTGGATGAGACTCAAGCAATCAACACTGCCAGTTCCTCCTTCTGGAACAAGCAGATAATGCCAGCCTCTTCATAATCCTTGGAAGGTGAAAGCACTTCTTCCTCCACATCAGAGCCCAGAGCTGAGACATCAGAACCAAAATCACAGTCCAAGTCACGGACATATCTCAATTGATCCACATCTCCAGGAGGCAACCTCTGCTGGGGACACTTAGAAACAGGCACCTCAGACGGACTTCCACTCTCATCCTGTCCCTCACAAGACTGAGCTCGGGGAAATCCAGAGGATAAAGGATCCGAGTTCCCACGCGAAAATGACCAGGCTTGTTGTAGAAAAAAAAGAATTACAGGGAGGACAACTCAGATTCAGGGAGCTCTCCTCTCTGAAAAGGACCCCCAACCACAGGGGACATAGTTGCCTCTGAACCCTTAGAAAAAGGGGAGTAACCAGAAGCAGGCACCGGAACCTCCAGCCGGCTTACTATCTTTACCCACAGTGCCAATCACCTCCTGCACAGAGGCAGGCAAGGCCAGGCAAAGCTAAATCTTCTCCCTGGGAGAGGGGAAATGGACCCTCCAGGGATGAGTCAGAGGCTGCCATGCAAGAAAAGCAGTCCAGAATCCAGGAGCAAAACACCTCACTTGCCACAGGTCAAACATTTCCTGGAAGACAACATTGAGAATTAATGCATGCAAGTGTTACCTTTTCCTTAAGGCCACATATACACAGAAAGCATACATTATCGGAGCACGTACAGTATCAAACAAAAAGGGCGCTTGGGCAGGAATATGCATTGGAACCACTTGGGCAGAGCACACACTAGGACAGCATGACCGAAAGCACATAAGAGAAAACATTAACAGCGCACATTGGAAAAGGGCAGGAAACCCCACCCCATGCCACTCCAAATTGCACCCTAAGGACAATGACAAGGTCAAACCTTAGTACTCACCCCCTGGGAGCACCAAGCAGAAAGGTTATGCTAGTCTCAGTGCTACTCCCCTGAAGCTGCTTCTCCTGCTTTTTTGAAACTGTGCTTTTAGGTGGCTTGCAGTCAGATTCCTCTGAGAACCTTCTGCAATCTCCGGGGGAGAGCAGGAGGGACAGAGGGGCATTGAGGTTGTGTGAGGTTGCTAAATTCTTCCAATTTTCTGGCTGCTCAACAGGCCCTTAGGATAAGAGCACAGAGCTCAACCAATTTTCCCTCCTCCTATGACTACCAAAAAGACCTTAGCTTGGTTGAGCCTCTCACATTGTGCTTAAGTGAGTCACCCTCAAGTTGGTCGTTCATGAGCAAAATCAATCCTTTTCCACTCAATTATTCAGATTTTCTTCAGATCTTTGAGAAACTCCAACCACCATCTGGTGGAGACAGAATATTGAGCTGTCCTCCAGTGGCTCAGGCTGATAAGAGGCATGGGAGTGATGTCATTGAAAACTAGGCATTTCTTTGGTTCTCTGTCTCCACCAATCTGCTGGTCGAGGTGCCGCTGCTGTAGGTGCTGCTGGATTACGTGTGTTGCTCACAATACGCTTCCAAATTTGATGAACTTCCATGTTGAAAAGTGCCATTGAGTCAATGTCAACTCATGGGCACCCTGTGGATAGATGTCCTCAACAGGTGCATGTATCTTAATAATATTTGTGTTGATGGGCAGTCCTCATAAATGAAGAGAAACTAAGGGTTTACATTGCATTACCATGCCGTGCTTGCCTTGCACTTCATAGTAGACCATTGAGTTGTTTTAGTGATATGAGATCTTTGAAAATTCTGCTTCATGCCCTGATTATTAATACGAGTATTTGTAACTCCCTATAGGTACCTGCTCCATCTTATCAAACAACATATCTTCATTTACATCATCTTAACAGTTATGTTTTGAATTATCAGGCTAGAAGAAAGAATCCTCTGCTCTTTGAGCACATTGGTTACTAGTAAACCATCATGTTCAGTGCAAGATTTTAATGCTTACCCACAAAGCCTTTTATGCACACCTGCCTCCTTACCTATCATTTAGTCTAATTCCTTATCATCTCCCCCCGCCTTGCAGATGTTTGATTCATCTTGCAGTCACTTTAATAAACATTGAACATGCATTCATTCAGCAGCAGGCAATGCAAGATCTGCAGGACTAATCTCCAAATTCATTGCTATTCTCCATACAGGAGGCACTTGTAGATGTACAGGGGCATGAAAGGCTATGTGCTGAAGAGGTGGGAGACCCAATAAATATGAAGGTTTGGGATTTATTTCAGGGACCACAGATTAGAATTACACAAGCTGCTTCGCTTACCCAAACCTTATACTTCTTTGCTTATAGAGATTACATAATCCCTTTGACGGTAGTTAGGTGGAAACCCCAGCTTGGTAACAAGTACTGGTCATGTCTCTCTGACATAGGAACCTTATCTCATGTGATCTACCACTGTCCCCCAGTCAAATTATACTTGCAAGAAGTATGGGCACGGATTATCAGAATATGTAGACTAGAAGAAACGCTTACCTATCATACTACTGTATACAAATCTTTAGATATTTATCCTCATCAGCTTCTACATATTCCTCCCCTTCATCTTTGAGTCCAATACCACTTTTGCACATCCTCCTCTCACTAACATATCTGAAAAAGGTCTTGTTGTCTCCTCCCCCCATTTTACTACACTGGCTATTTTTCTTCCATTTGTAGCTTTGCTTTCCTAGCTGCTCTAGGTTTTTTTCAAATATTGATGCTAGTCTTCATCTTTCTGTGATCTCTTGTATTTTTTGAAGACTACTTTTTTTTCCCTTCATCTTTCAGCTACTTCTTTTGAGAACCATAGTGGCCTCCTCTTATTTTTTTTCCTAACAAAAAGGTTTATTGCCCTTAAAATATCCCCTTTCAATTTTGCCCAAGAAACCAGGGTTTGATTACCACTAACACACCTTGTGGCCTTGGACAAGTCACCTAACCCTCTATTGCCTCAGAAGAAAGAACTGGTAATCTACTTCCAGTCACTGCCAAGAAAACCCAGGAGCTGCTAGGTCACCAGGAGTCAGCACAGACTCAAAGGCACACATTAGTTGCGTGCTCAATTTTGCCCATTACTTTTCTACATCCCCCAGCTGTTCCTATCCTGCTAACAACTCCTTGAAGTAGTTTGTCTGACGTCTGAAACCCTTGCTTTTGAATGGACTTCACAAAATTTCAAAAAGCCCTTACTGCTTGAACGGTCACTTTAAACACTATGTAAAAATTTTTCCGTTCACTGTCAACAATCTCTGGATTAGAATATCCAATCACCAATGTTCAAAAACTAAAAAAATCGATGTATTTTCAAATTTCTTAATGAGGTTTCAGTATTACAGTGGCTAGGCCTCACAGACTCACGTCTTTATGAGACCCAATGCCTAATCACATCAACGACCTCAAAAATGCAAGCAACAGTTTCCTGTCTCTCAGCGAAATGATCAATGGACCAAAAGGTCTTCTAAATTACTTTAGTCTTAGCATAAAGTGATCTCACTATAAGATAAGATAAGAAAAAACAGGATTCCTGATCAGCAGGAAAAGCAATTAAAAAATTTTCAGGCTCTTTTTTTGCTTGTCTTTATGCTAAGACTAAAGTAATTTAGAAGACTTTTTGGTCCATTGATCATTTCGCTGAGAGACAGGAAACTGTTGCTTGCATTTTTGAGGTCGTTGATGTGATTAGGCATTGGGTCTCAAAGACGTGAGTCTGTGAGGCCTAGCCACTGTAATACTGAGACCTCATTAAGAAATTTGAAAATACATCGATTTTTTAGTTTTTGAACATTGGTGATCGGATATTCTAATCCAGAGATTGTTGACAGTGAACGGAAAAATTTTACATAGTGTTTGAATGGACTTCAGCATCCCTAGTCCCAATACTAAATCACACCGTCTGGTGATCACTTTGTGGCCCTAGCCATATCAGGGAACATGTACACAATCTGCTCACAAAAGAAAATTTCCTTAAACTTAAATTCTAAACAATTTAGTTTTCCATATGGTCCTGCTTGACCAGTCCAGACAAGTCAGCTGGGTGACCACTTATGGGAAGAGTCACTTGGCACCATCCCAATTACTAGAATATCTAGGGATGCGGTTTGACACTTGTAGGCAGGGTCATCCTACCTGAGGAGAGGGTGGAAATGTTGCAGCTGGCAGCTTCATGGACACAGCAGGCTCCCAGAGTTTGGGATTATCTGCAGCTCCTCTGCTCAATGGTAGTATCAATGACAGCCAAGCACAGCAAAATGGAGAAAGCACTGTTGATCCTCATGAATAGGAATGTGAAAATAGTCCTCAACCAGATCCAGAGACATAAGGAACTCCCTGCACTAGACTGTCTGGCTCACTGACCCCCCCTTGAGGCTGAGGATTGGCCAACAGGAACCCCTCCTCCTTTAGTACCACAAAGCAGATGGCGTACTGGCCCTTATTTTTTATTTACATTCTCTTATATACCGCGCTATTCTGCATCAGTGCGGTTTACATTGAACAAACTGAAATTACATTGAACAGGGCATTATAACTTGGAGATAACTATTTTACAGGGAACATGGGCTATGGAGGGTTAAGTGGCTTGCCCAAGACCACAAGGAGCACCTGTGGGACTAGAAACCCCAGTCCTTCCTGCCCAAGGTTGCTGTCCTCTAGTGGGATTTGAACCCCCAACCTTCCGGCCTGCAAGAGGGGACTAGGATAATCTCCCACAGACAATCTTTTATAGCATGACCTGAATGGTGGATCTCTTGACCACAGAATGATCTGGAGAGATAGCGTAGTTACTCACCTGTAACAGGTGATCTCCAGGAACAGCAGGAATTTAGTCTTCACATATGGGTGACATTAGTACCAACAGAACCCACATAGGAACGCTCCCCAGCATCTAATCAGAAAGCTTTTGGGAGCACTCCACAGCGCCTGCACAACTGCCTTTCTAACATCCTCTCTTCAGTTGAGGTTGCAGCTGAGAAAAAAGTAAATGAAACCCTCTAACTCCTCAGGGACAAGGATGGGTTGTGAAGACTAAATTCCTGCTGTCCAAAGGTCACCTGTTACATGTGAGTAACTATGCTATCTCCAAGAACAAGCAGGAATGTAGTCTTCACATATGGGACTCCCTAGCTCAAAGATGCCAGATGAAGTGACCTCAGAACCAGTAGAGGTTCACCTCTGAGTAGACATGAGGTGGTCATGGATCCCACATGGATTTCTGGTATCTTCAATGTCCAGGATGGAGAGTAGGAGTTGCATCTAAGTCTTAAAGAGATGCTGGAGTAGAGCCTGACCAAACATGGCAGCCCGACAGGAGGACTTGTCCAGACAATATTGGGCAGCAAAGGTATTGACGGTAGACCAAGTTGCTGCTTTGCAAATTTCATTGATGGCTACTAAACACAGGTTTGCCATTGAGGTGGCCATGAAGCAAACATTGTGAGCAGTGACATGCCCTTCCAGGGAGAGTCCAGCTTCATCATTGGCAAATGAAACACAGTCCACTATCCACCTGGAGAGCATATGCTTAGAAACAGGTAATCCCAGGTAACAGGGGTCAAATGAAATAAACAACTGTGAGGCTTTATGATGACCTCCAGTCCTTTGGAGACATAAAGCCAATGCATGTTTGCAGTCAAGAATGTGCAGAGTTGCTTCCACTCTAGATGCATGCGGTTAGGAAAGAAAACGAAGATAAATTGACTGGTTTAAATGGGAGACACTACCTTTAGCATAGTCATAGTGGAAGCAGGCATAGTGGAGATCTGCCCCCAAAGCCTAAAGCTCATTATGTGCCTAGCTAAAGTGAGGGTAATTAGGAAGATTACCTTTCAAGAGAGGAACTTAAGTGAGGTTGTGGCTAATGGTTCAAAGGGCAGCTTGAGAAGCTGCACTAGAATGACATTGAGGTCCCAAGCTACCAGAGGTGGCTTAAATAGGCAGTTTAGACAACAGGAGAGCTCTCATGAAATGTGCTACTAGCAGTTGCATGGAGATGGGCTGTCTGAGTAGATCATGAAGATCCACCTCAGTGCCATTGCAGCCTCTCACCGAGTTTGTCTTTAGACCTGTCGAGGACAGGTGAAGGAGATACTGGAGGAATGACTCCAGTGGAGCAGAAAAGGTATTGAGATCCTTCTGGGAACACCAGGCAGAGAATCTACACCACTTAAAAGCATATTAACATCTGGTGGAGGGCTTTCTAGAAGCCAAAAGGATCTCCTTAACCTCTTGAGTAAGATCAAAGCCTTGTAAAGCTATGCTCTCAGCAGCCAAGCTATGAGGCGGAGAGACTGTGGAATGAAATGGAGTAGTGAGCCATCATCCTGGGAAAGGAGATTGGGTACAGATCCTAATTACAGAGGATGCAAATGTAGTAGCAGTGGAAACCATGGTTGCTGCAGCCAGCGAGGGGCTATGAGTACTTGTCGGACTGAAGCTTGAAAAGGATCATGGGAATAAGGGGGTATCAGAGGAAAAGCATAAAGCAGACCCTGACCCCAGTGTAGGTGGAAGGCATCCACTTGGTGGTTAGTGGATATTGGAGTTCTTATGCAGAAGCGAGGAAGCTTGGCATTTTGGGGAGTTCCCCCAAGTCTGGAAGATATAGGACGTTGTGTCCAGATGAAGAGACCATTTGGGGAGAGAAGGATTAGACTCAGTCTGTCTGCCAAAATATTGAACTCCCCCAGAAGGTACACTGCTTGGAGGTGTATTTGATGAGCAATGGAAAAGGGCCACTGGTGTAGCACCTCCTCACAGAGGGTCCAAGAGCCTGTTCCTCTCTGCTTGTTCACATAGAACATGGCAACCGGATTGTCCCAACTAGAACTTCTTGTGCTCTGAGGTGGTGTTGAAACACCCAGAAGGCATTCAAGACAGGACAAAGTTCCAGGAGATTGATCTGGAGTTGTGACTCTTGTGTTGTCAGGTTGTGCAGATGGACTTCCAAACCCAGTTTGGAGGCATCTGAAAAGGTGACCCTACAAGCAGATTTTCTGGAGAACACCACCACTGAAGGGATGTGGTTAGATGGGCAGCGATTTGGATCATGTCCCGGAGACAGCCTGAGGCCGCCTTCCACTGGGAGGCAAGAGTCCACTAGGCTGTCTGTATATGTAGTCAGTCATATGGGATGACATGTACTGTAGAGACCATATGCCACAGGAGCTGCAGAATCTATCAGGTGGTAATATGGTCTCAAAGGAGCTTCTGGGATACTAGTTTGACTCGACAGGCACAACTGTGCTGGGGAAGAAATGCCCTAGACTGTTGAGTGTCTAGTAGGGCTCTGATGAACTCTAGTTTTTGAGTAGGAATGAGCTGGAATTCTGGAAAGTTTATCACAAATCCCAAGTGCTGTAGTACTGTGATAGTATGATGCAAGGAAAACAGAACCTCTTGGGAGGTGTCTGCTTTTATTAGCCAGTCATCTAAGTAAGACAAGACAAACATCCCCAGAGATCTTAAACTTTGTGAAGACTTAGGGCAGAGGTGAGTCCGAAGGGAAGGGCTCTGTATTGATAATGTTTTCCTTGAAAGGTGAAGTATAAATATTTCCTGTGTCCTGGATGGATGAGGCTATGCATGTATGCTTCTTTTAGATCTAGAGACCAGAGCCAGTCTTGACACTGGAGGTAGGGAAGAAGAGTCCCAAGAGACATCCTGAACTTTTCATGGACTAGAAACTTGTTAAGGTTTCTGAGGTCCAGAATGGGCCTGTACCCTCCGGTTTTCTTTGGGATGAGAAAGTACAGAGAGTAGATGCCCATTCCCTGTTCTGTCAGGGACATCTTCTATGAGACCCTGACAGAAGAGGATACCTTGTCCTATAGAAGAGTAGTGAATGGGGGCTGTGTTTGATTATTCCCCATGAAAGTGGAGGGGGTAGAGTTTATAGATGAAGTCTGTACCATTCCTGAACTATGGTGAGTGTCCGGTGCTCTCTGTGGGCATAGTGACAGTCTGCCTGCTATGTGGAGGGTGTGGGGGTCCTCAAGAGGCAGGGTAGCAATGTTCTCTAGGAAAGTGGATAAAAAACAGGCACAGACTGTGGCTACAGAGCTGGTTGAGATTTAGTCATCTGAAGCTTCTTTTGTTGCTTAGGAGGTTGCTGCCTCTTCTGTGGGACTGGACCCTGGTATAGAAGATAGCAGAAGGATAAGAAGAGAAGGATTTATTTTTATTACTGCAGAAAAACTTCTTTGCAGGTGTGTGTTTTCCTAGCAGGGTCACCTGTTACTCTGGATAGTCTCTAGATTTTCTGAGTCTAGTTGAGAGGCCTGAACTTGCCACTCTTTGCCAACAAGGTTTTCTCCCATGCAAGGGACATTACCCAGCTTATCTTGAACCCACTGTTCAAGACCTGAGGGCTGAAACCATGCAATTCAACATGCACCAATGCATATTGCTAAGGCCCTGCTTGTGCATTCAAAAGCAAAGGTAGTCTTATTGACAAACTTAAGAGGCATTTTAGCTATGCTTAATTAGGACAAGAAAATCTGCCCTTTTGTCATCTGGGAGGAGAGGGGCAAAGGCCTCAAGATCCCTGGAGACCTCTTTCAGAAACCTTCCCCTGTAGAAGATATTGGAGTTAATCCTAGCCAAGAGCATAGATGCTTGGAAGAATCAACACCCCCAAAGGCATCGACAGTTCTCGATTCTGTACCTGGAGAATTAGAGGAGTGAGTCTTCAAGCTTTTGATTCAGTGTATTGCCAATTCAACCACCATGGAGTAGGGGAGGAAGTTGTAGCTTTTAGAAGCCAGGACACTCCAATACCCAATACATGGTAACAGGATGTTAACTGAGATGAGACCATGAGAGGCAACTCCAACATCCAGAGCACAAGTTCATGAATGATGCAGTGCACAGGTAAGATGGCTGCTGTAGGGTACTGGAGGATCTCCAATTCCTCTGCCCTTTGCTCCTTCTTTGATGTTGCCGTGATAGAGAGACCCTTGGCTAGGTCTCTAATTCCTGAAAGGACATATCTTCCGGAGGAGACATGCATCGCTGTTGGGGGGGGGGAAGGGTTTGAAGGTAGGTCCCAGGGTCCCCAAAAATCAAGTGACTCTGAGTCTTCCAATTCCCCAGTTTTGGATGCAAAGTATCAACAGGCACAGTGGTCGCTGGGAGCTAGATGCGGGTACCAATGCTCCAAGGTATCAGCCACGGTGAGCCACTTGGGTTTGGTACTGGTATCAGTAAGAATTTCAAGGGATGGCATGGGTAGGAGCGATGTCGATGTCACCTGCAGCAGCGCTGATGCTGTGCCCAGAACCAGTGTCTATGTCAGCACCGCAATCAGTATCAAGGGGGCAGTATCTGTAGCCAAGGGTTTTATTGGAACAGAGGCTGCAAGGAGGGCTGCCAAGTTCTGCTCAATGGCCAGTATGCGCTGGTTTATCGAGGTTGCCGATGCATGGGTGTCTGTGATAGGTATTTGCGCTACCGTTCCAGAGCATGGCACCAGTTGCTCTCCAGAGGGCGAGGCCTTGGGAGCATCCTGGGGTCCCTCGATGGCCTTGGAGGAGAGGGCCTCCCACCGGGCCTGTTTAGCAGGCCGAGCCGCCTCTAAGGCAATACCTAAGAGGTCTTGATGCTTTGACAATACCTCCAGGGGAAGATCTTGCTTAGACTTCAATGCAGCCTTGTGCTTGGACATCAAAGATACTAAAGAGCCATGAGAGGATGATGAGGCCTCGAAATAGATACCATTGATACCACATCTGAAGTAAAGAGTGCTCCAAATTTAGAAGCCTGGTTTTTTAGGCCTCTCCATGTCATTTTCTGACAGAGGGAACAATCTTTTGGCTGTTGGTCTGGACCAAGTCATTTTAAACACTAGTCATGTGTGTCAGTCGCTGAAATGGTACTGGTACAGTTAGAACATTTTTTTGAAACCACTAGTTGGTTTCTCCATACCTTCAAGGATGTGAAGGGTATGGTAGGCTTAAGGCCTAAAAAGAGCATTAGCACCAAAGAGTGTTTTGTTTTGTTTTTTTAGTAAAGAAAGTAGTAAAAGAAAAGAATAAGGGAACCAGCGATATCTTAGATGGTGCCGGTGTCAAAGGGAAGACAGAAGCGCTATCAACAAAAAGATGTTTTTCTGCAGCGACAGGATTTGCTTCCTGCTGGCTCCTTGGAAAAGCAAAGAAATGAAGAGAGGGAGTTGGGAAGGCAGTCATTCAGGCACAGTGGAATGCTCCCAAAAGCTTCCCAATTGGATTTTGGGGAGCATTCCCATGCAGGCTCCATCGGTACAGACATCACCTATATGTGAAGGCTACATTCCTGCTTGTTCCTGGAGATTATGAAGGCATCCAGGATTAGCTCCTTGCATTCCAGAAAACAGCAGTGCTGAATGGTGTCTATAATACAGCAATCCTCTGTGACCTGGGTCCACTCCTGGTAGAAAAGGCACAGTTTGCTGTACTCTGGAATGGGCCCCCGACCCATTTTTGAGCCAGACAGGAGGTGGCAGGCTCCTAGGGTCCACAAACAGAGTCTGGGACCAAAAAACAGAAGCAGAAGAGATCAACTCTTCGGGACAATACTGGACAGGCGACCCAGGAACCCCAGGGTTCTAGGCATTGGGACCAAGAAAAACAGATTGACGCCAAGGAAAAGAATGCACCTATTCATTTTCCAGGCCCCTAGGGCCTATCCTCCAGAGGCGATAAGGTCTGGACCTACCCAAATCCTTAGGTAGTCCAACAAAAAGGCAAGAAATCACTTGGTAACAGGTACACAGTCCAAAACATGATCTGAGTGGAAAAACACTTTATTATCAATAATTCTATGACCTAGTACAACCCGACACAGGCCGTGTCGGGTTGTACTAGGTCTTAGAATTATTGACAATAAAGTGTTTTTCCACTCAGATCACGTTTTGGACTGTGTACCTACCCAAATCCTTAACCAGTTTTTCCAAGTTCTTTCCAAACAAAAGCATCCTTCTAAAAGGTAAGCTGAGATGACCAGGACTTGGGAGGCAGAGTCTGCTGCCCAGTGGTGAAGCCACAGCCAGCATTGTACTGCAGTTGAAAGGTCAATGTCTTTAACCGCAAAATGGACTAGATCATAAACAGCATCTGACTGGAAGGCTGCTGCCAACTCCAAGATGAAACAGTATCCTCCAAAGCGAGCTACTGAATCCACTGAAGGAGAGCTCGTCAAACACACCACCAACTGGAGGATAACAGAAAGTAAAAAACTGACTCTTCAGGAGTGCTTCCATCATAGATCCAGGTGGTCCTTTAGGGCCACATCATCCTCCACCGGGCTGGAGGTCCACTTCATGACCACTGTGACAGGCACATCCATCTGAGGCATGCTGAACCATGAGGTGTAATCCTCTTGTGGCAGGGCATAAAGTTTAAGGACCCTCAGCTCCTTCATCGAGAGTTGAGCAAGTCCTACTCCAAGCAGATCATGCTCTTGATAAGTTCCGGAAAGGTAAAGGTCCTCATAGGCTTCCAAACTCCCTGCAGGAAGGGGTGTACCTGTAGCACTTGTTCTGCCATCAGAGGGTCAGCCAAACGCAGAACAGAATACACTTGAGCAAGTAGAGCCATCAGTTCCTCCTTCTTGAACAGGAGGATGCTACTAGTCATTGTCATGCTCCAAAGGAGAAGAGATTTAATCTTCAAGGTTAGAATCATCGCCAGAGGTATCAGAACTGGTCTCTGGGCCTCGGCCAAAGGAAAGGTGATCTGAATCTCCAGACTCCAATCTTCATCGAGGCCACTTACAGTAGGTGGCAGTGCCTGGGCCAGGCTTTGACCAACCCTTCTGCTGAGCAAGTGAGAGGACCCAGAGGCTCCCAGGGTCAGAACTGCCTTGCCAGAAGGACTAAGCTTGTGTAGAAATGAGAAAAATTCCAGGGAAGACAACTTGGAAACTGGGAGCTCCCTGACAGGAATAGTCCCCCCAACTCAGGGGTGTAAGTCTTGCTGTCAGGCCTTTAAGAGAAGGGGAGTGGCCCATAGAGCAAGAGCTTGAGTCCAGTACCTGGAGATCATCTTTCATCACAGTGACTGCTGCCTTACCTCTGTCCCCTTGCTGCACTAGGGGAGACTGTCCCTTCAAGGTGCGATAGAAGCTTCCATGCAATAATCGCAGAAAACAGAATCTAGTGACACAAAACTCTCCACGGACCAGGCAACATTTTTCAGAAGCAAGCATGTGTTTGTGCCAACAATATGAGTCAGATGCTGCTAACAGCGCAGCTTCAAAGGCCTAGGGCACACTGCAGCGCACACTTAAGCTGCATGAGCACTAATACCATCCACGTACAGAGCTAAAGCACATACTTATGTGCACAACGTCGTAAGGTACGTATTGAGTGCACAAAGTGCAGCTAAGGTGTGCAGGCAGCACCAAGTAAGAAAACGGCATGAAAATCAGCATTGCACCAATAGATGCACCATCCAATGGACAAAGTCAGGTAGCCCCCCACAAAAAAAAAAAGGTCAAACAAAGCAGAGACTTAGTTTTGGTACTCACTCCCTGGGGAGCCTAAGGCAGGCAAACCATGCAGAGTTCAGTGCTAGTCCCCTGCTGCCAGGGCCTGCAGGCACATACCTCCAAGGAGCTGCCTTCTAATCTTTGTGAGAGCACTAAAGGGGGTGGGGGGAGAGACACACAGAGGTTGTGAGGCTTGAAGAATCCTTTTCCAAACTCCTTTCCAAAACTTCTGGCTGCTTAATTGGCCCTTCACAATATAAGGATGAGGGGCTGAACCAATTCCCTTTCCCATATGGCAATACCCAAATAGCACCAGGTTTAAAGGTGACTAGTGGAATCTCCAGCATTTTGCTCTAGTGAGAAAGTCACTCCAAGGTCAATTGCTCACAAGTGAAATCAATCAGAACTGTAATTTCTTGCATCCACCATCTGCTGGAGACAGAAATGAAGCATGGCCCTAGCTGTATGACTATTATAGCAGAATGAGGTTATAAGAAGCCTATGGAATAGTTTCTGTTTCCACATCTGCTGGTAGAGGGATACAACCAATTTTTCTGGACTGGTCCAGCAGAACAATACAGAGTAAAACTGGTGTGGAGAAGTCACAGCAAGAGTTAGCTGCTTTCAGAATTGTTGATGACAAAGATCCTTTGGTACCTACATGGCATCAAGAATTAACATGTTCCATAAAACCTCATTCCTACACAACATATAAAGAATGTATAACTGCCTAGTAGATGAAGGTTTATTCTCACTCACTTATAAATATAGGCTTCTACCCTACATTTTGGCATTCCTGAGTGAAAGTTGTCCTTTCATAACCAGTAAGAAAAAAATAATCCTTTATGAACAGGTACTCAATTACACACTCCATATTTCTTAGAGACATGTCACTTCTACTGCACCTTTTTTAATTTGCTCCTTTTCAGATCACTGCTAATCTGATCCATTTTTATGGCAAAGAGTCAGAGCATATGTTGCATCATCTGAATTGATCATTCATTGCTTGCATGAGTTAAGATTTTTCAACTAGCAAAATACACTGGATGTATACCAATACAGCAGAACAAAGACTCTAAAGAGATTTAATTGGAGCCTTTGAACAGTGCAGCATGTGGAGAAACCTGGCGTTTTCTGCTTCCTGGGCTACTGGGACTGGCACTATTGTGGAACCTGTGCTCACACACTCTAAGGGAAAGTTGGCATTGGTAACACCTAGTGGCTGGACTTTGGTAGCTATGATTGCAGGATTCCAGAAGAAAACTAGGAGCTCTGGATCAGGCTAAGGCGCTCATCAATGTTACAATATAAATGAAACATTCCCCAAGTACTTGTGAACACAGACTCATGGCAAAAGATCCCAGCCCTGGTTCTGATTACACAAAGTCCAAAGGGGTATAAAGAAACTTCTGGGCCCAAAATAGAAAAGCTAGCTAAGAAAAATTAAGTGTGCCCTCTCTAACACTTGCTGGGATTAAATAATCAGTTAAAAGATCAGCTATGGATGTGCTATCCATAACAAACATGGAAATATTTAGGAGAAAGACAGATTTGTTTGTTATAACCACAACCCCAGTTTCTGGCTGCAGTTCAAGGATAGAATCTTCAGTAAGAGTCAAATTCAGTGGCATACTTATATTAAGTTTACATAGGTCTTCTGCTGGTTGTGTTCAAATTTCCTTTTTTTTAGGGTAGGCTGGAGTAGAAGGACAGGGCTAAGAGAGAACATACACAAGGAATTACAGGCAGGAAGGAGATCAAAGATCAGGAGAAGGAAGGTGGGCAGAATATTCACTCTCATTTCAGTACTAATACATTCACACCCTTCCTACTCTTTTCAAGCCATTCAAATATCCCCTCCCCTCCATTCCAACCCATTATTCCCTCATTGCTGGCGCAGATTCAAGCTTCATGAGCAGAGGACAACAGTAGCAGTGCAGAGCTCATGGGAACAGGGCTGGCCCTAGAATTGGTTCAAAGTGCTGTAGGCCTAGGTAAGATTCAAGCTTTATGCCCTATCTCTCAAGATCTATTTAGCTTTGAAGGGCCTGATTTTTTTGCTGCAGCAGCACTGCCACCCTAGGCAACTGCCTAGTGGTTGGGCTAGTCCTGCATGGGAGAGATGCATAAGCATTACCGATTCCAGGTTAACCCTGCACCATCTGCAGCAATTCTACAAGGAATTCCATGGTTCTTCCCAAGGCAACAGAAACACAGGAGACAGTAGCACTAGTTAAAACCAGCTTTGCCATACTATTTCTTATAAACAAAAGACTTTCATAGTCAGTAAACAGTTTTAGGGTTTGAGGAATGACAATCTGGACATGTTATGGTTTATACCTCTTCTACTATGCATTTATGTTGGCTGTACATAGCATTGGGTGGTTTCTTATAAACCAGAGAGTAGCTATAAAAAAAACTATTAAATAAAATACAACTGCACTTAAAGTCTAGAATTTAGACAGCATGCAACCGCAGAAGACAGGCTCTTTTTGTTCACACGCAGTCTTCAATACAGGTCTCTGAGTAAAGTAGCTTCCAAAGTTTCTACTTTATGCTGCAGAGCTTGTAAAATTCTGTTTCTTCAATGGCTGTTTTAGTACATTTGACCGTAAGTTAGTCACAAGTGATAGTGGCTTTTTAGTTTTGTATGCTGGTGTTTTCCTGATACGTTCTCCTTTCACATGGACTATGTAGGGTAAGAGAGGAGGCTTGCGTATCATCAGAGTGGTCCCTTCAGGAGTATATCCTCGTAGATACAATTTTTCTTCAGAGTGAGCTGTTACAGCAACCCAACCTGAGTAAAAATCACAGCAAAAATGTGAAAAAAGAGACTCTACCAAAACACTGTCAGAAAGTGAACATATTGCTAACTAGGCAGAAATATTTCCTGATGCAAGTGCACAGGCTTCTTCACAATAGTTATGTGATAGATCTATCAGCCTACTCCTTTAACAATGCTCAAGTCCCAAGGTTGCACATTGAATCAGTGGCGTATCCAGCTCCCCGTCACCTGGGGCGGGTGGGTGGGCAGGCGCCCACCCCCACCAGCAGCAGCACAACAAACTTACCATTAAGTTGGCTTGCTGCGGTGCCAGCCAGAGTTCTCTCTCAGTCAAAGTCTCACAATTCTCAGGACTTCAGCTGGGAGAGAACACTGGCCAGCCCCTGAAACAAGCCAACTTAATATTGCATTTGCGGCATTGCCTGTCTGGCCCCACCCATCACCCCATCCACAGTACACCACTGCACTGAATTGCCAAGATTCTAAACAAGGAAAACTAAGTTCTAATTTAGTAACGCTAAGCGCTCACATTGAAGTGAGTGAACATAAAACATTACCAATAACCAGTTCTGCAGCTCCTATGCAACTAAGGAGAGAATTTGTTATTCATGATATTTTACCAGTACACTAAGGTTCTTTCAGCCTTTTGTCCTCTCTCTCCCACAGACATGCTTGCCCCATCTCTTATATCCAATGCTTGTCTCTTCACTTTCTCCCCTCCTCCCAGTGCCAATCCCTTTGCTTCCATCTGTATTATAGAATATTTCTTAATTTGATTTCAAGGCCGCAGCAGCCACGTTAGAATCATTCCTCCAAAAAGTTGTCTTTTACCAGCTGTGGAAAGTCTGATATCAGCCACTGCTTCAAGTGTACCAATTCCTTCCAACGTGATATCCTGAGAAGCAAGAGGGGGGAACTCTTTCATTCGCTCTTCACCACCAAATGGAACCTAAAATAGCAATCAAAGGTACAGATTTTGGATTCTAAGTATGAAACTCAGCACAGAAATAAATGATAAACTGTTTAAAAACTAATTTGCGACAAAATTCCAGGACATCCAAATGTCAAATCACAACTAACTAATCTTTGTATTATTGATGTTCTGGTGTAAAACATAGGAACAAAAACAGGTGTGCCAGGACAGTGGTAGGTTAAGCAGTCTTTACCCAACGCGTTTCAGCTGCTGCCTTCTTCAACCAAGCTATAAACACATAAGAGATCAAAAGCTATACGTCCATTATCAAATAAATAAATCTAAACCATAAAAGTATAATATGACATACAATAAAAAGATAAAAACAAATATATATTAAACTATAAAGAGACCACACATAGGCAGAATAAAACCATATAAAGATATCTCAAAGGGTGCAAACAGGAGGGACGAGGACTACCACATGTAAGCCTCTTGGCTAAATTATATAGTGTCTCTGCAACAGAGCACCTACATTTAAATCTATTGCATATGGATATTTTTTTTTATATTCACCTTTGGCCTCCCTTTTTGGGGCCCTTTCAAAGGTTTAAAATTTTATTTATTTATTTACTTACATTCTCTTATATACCGCGCTATTCTGCATCAGTGCGGTTTACATTGAACAAACTGAAATTACATTGAATAGGACATAACTTGGAGATAACCCTCCATAGCCCATGTTCCCTGTAAAATAGTTAAGTGGCTTGCCCAAGACCACAAGGAGCACCTGTGGGACTAGAAACCCCAGTCCTTCTGGCCCAAGGTTGCTGTCCTCTAGTGGGATTTGAACCCCCGACCTTCCGACCTGAAGTACCTTGCCCCAACCACTAGGCCACTCCTCCACTTACACTTAAAAGGCTGTTTGAACTATTATTGTTCATATCACCAGCTTTGTGCCTGTTTGCAAGCAGTTGTGGCATTTCAATAAGGTGAGTCTCCCTCTTTATTTCAGGTTTTATTGAGAGTTATATTGCAGTTACCTGCCTTTTGGAAAATTCATGATTGTGTGTTTTCTCCTGTTCAATTTAGGATTGGTGGTCTTTGCTTAGCGTTTGTGACTGCAGCGACCAAGTAAGGTTAATTAATTACACTGGTTCCTACTCTCTTCACATTTTCGGATATAAGTAAATGCAAGATTAGTCACACATCTCTTCTTTCTCAGGGAACACTATGCAATAGATTTAAATGTAGGTGCTCCAATGGTGCACACAGAATAGATAATTTAGGCCAGGGGCTTACATGTGGTCTTCCTCATCCCTCCTGTCCACACCCTTTGGTGAGATATCCTTATATGGTTTTATTCTGCCTATGTTTGGTCTCTTTTTATAGTTTAATGTATATTAGTTTTTATCTTTTTACTGTACATATTACACATTTTTACGGTTTAGATTTATTTATTGTTTTATGATGGACATATTGTTTTTGATCTTTTATTGTGTGTTATAGCTTGGTTTGTGATTTTTTTTTTTGTATATGTTTCTAATTGTATTTGAGTTATATCCCCCTGAAGAAGGCATCAGCCAAAACACGTTGTGGTGTGTCAAAGTCTGCTTAACCTACCACTGGTCCTGGAACACCTGTTTTGGTTTGTTCCTGTACTAGCCTATGGGTGGTTGTGCTCTCCTTAGGACTCCTGTTGTAAAACATAAGCATCTCACATTTGCTATTAGCAACAGAACTCTGTTATTAAATCCACTTCATGATTAAATTTCAGATAACCTTGAATAATTTTGTGCTAAGTGGTGAGCAGATTGTGAGGAGGTGCAGGAGGACTTGGCAAAACTGGAGGAATGGGGTGTCTGAATATCAAATGAAATTGAACGTGGACAAGTGCAAAATGATGCATATAGGGAAAAATAATCCTAGCTATAGATACATGATTCCATACTAGGAGTCACCTCCCAAAAGAAGATTATTTTTATTTATTTGCAGTTTTTCTATACTGCCCCTTCCAGAGATAAGGGGCGGTTTTACATGGAATGAGTTACATAGAACCGACATTAACTATTTACATCATAACTATACATTTAAACAGCGTTTCCCTCTAAATCCCCGATTTCCCTTTCCTGCTTTCATTCTCTCCCCCCTTCTCATCCTACCCTCTCTTCCTGCCCCATGATTTCTATTGATGAAACTGCTCTTCTTCTCTCCTCCTCCAAGCTCACCACTTGCTCCTCTGATCCTATCTCCTCCCATCTCCTCTCCTCTATTTCCTCTACCGTTGTCCCCTCCATTTCTCATATTCTCAACCTTTCGCTCTCCACTGCTACTGTCCCGGCTGACTTTAAACATGCTGTGGTCACGCCTCTCCTTAAGAAACCCTCACTTGATCCCCCTTGTCCTAATTATCGCCCCATCTCTCTCCTTCCTTTCATTTCTAAACTGCTCGAACGTGTGGTTTACCCCCGTTGTCTTGACTTCCTCTCTTCCCATGCTCTTCTCGATCCCTTACAATCCGGTTTTCGTCCTTTGCACTCTACTGAAACTGCTCGTCAAAGTCTCCAGTGACTTGTTCCTGGTTAAATCTAAAGGTCTTTAATCTGTCCTTATCCTCCTTGACCTTTCTGCTGCCTTTGACACTGTTGACCATGATCTTCTCCTTGACACTTTGTCCTTACTTGGCTCTAGGGACTGTTCTCTCCTGGTTCTCCTCATATCTCTCCCATCACTCCTTTAGTGTATGTTCTGGTGGCTCCTCCTCCTCTGTTACCCTGCTCTCGGTTGGTGTCCCCCAGGGTTCTGTCTTGGGTCCCCTTCTTTTTTCTCTCTATACCCAATCCCTTGGTGCGCTTATTTCCTCTCATGGTTTTCAGTACCATCTTATGCTGATGACTCCCAAATCTCTCTCTCTACTCCTGATCTTTCTTCTGCTTTCCAGTCCCGGATCTCTTGCTGTCTCTGCCATTGCTGCCTGGATGTTCCATCATCGCCTGAAATTGAACATGGCCAAGACTGAACTTCTCGTTTTTTCTCCTAAAAATTTCCCTTTCTCCTTTTTCAGTCTCTGTTGATGGCTCTGTTCTCCAACCTGTTTCATCTGCTCGCAATTTGGGTGTTATTTTTGACTCTTTGCTCTCTTTCTCCTCTCATATCCAACTCATCGCTAAGACCTGTCGCTTCTTTCTCCAACATTGGCAAAATCTGCCCCTTTCTCTGAGCTCACTACTAAAATCCTCATCCATTCCCTAATCACCTCCCGCCTTGATTATTGTAACCTCCTTCTTGCTGGTCTCCCTCAGTCTCATCTCTTCCCTCTTCAGTCTATTCAGCACTCCGCTGCCCATTTGATTTTCCGTCAGCCTCGTTTTGCCCACATCACTCTCCTCTCCTCTCCTCAGATCTCTTCACTGGCTCCCTATCGGTTTCCGTATTCACTTTAAGCTTCTCCTTCTGACCTATAAGTGCATTCACTCTGTGGCTCCTCAGTACCTTTCTTCTCTCATTTTTCCCTATTTCCACCCCTCTTGTACTCCGTTCTTCCCAGTTGCTTCTTGCTATGCCCTTCTCTACTGCCAACTCCAGATTCCGCTCTTTTCACCTTGCTGCTCCCTATGCTTGGAATAAACTTCCTTTGTCTATACATCAGGCATCTTCCTTGCCCCTCTTCAAACTCAAGTTAAAAGCTCATCTTTTTGCCTCTGCCTTTGGCTCTTGATTTTGCTGTTCTCTTTCCTTCCCCTCTTATTTCACCTTTCTTTCTTCCTCTTACACTTGGTTCTTACCTCTCCTTTGTCCTGTCTCTCCTGCTCTTGTCTGCCCTGGTTCTTATCTTTTTTTTCTACTCCTTTTCTTGCTTTGCCTTTTAGATTGTAAGCTCTTTTGAGCAGGGACTGTCTTTTTGTGTTTTCATTGTACAGCGCTGCGTGTGCCTGGTAGCGCTTTATAAATGCTTAGTAGCAGCAGCAGTAAACAGTGTGGATGAAACATAGAAATATAGAAATGTGACAACAGAAAAAGACCACATGGCCTATCTAGTCTGCCCTTCCATATCAGCAACTACAACAGTCCCCTTTTTACCTTTAGAGATCCTCTGTGTTTGTCCCATACTTTTTTGAATTCAGTTACTGTCTTCATCTCTACCACCTCCACTGGGAGACTATTCCACGGATCCACTACTCTTTCCGTAAAGAAATATTTCTGCATATCACGCCTGAATCTATCTCCCTTCACCCTCATCCCATGTCCCCTCGTAGCAGAACTAGCTTTCAATTGAAAGAGGCTCTCTCCCTTAACATTTATGCCACGGAGGTATTTAAACATCTCAATCATGTCACCTCTATCCCACCTTTCCTCTAAGGTGTACATATTAAGATCCTTCAGTCTGTCCTCATATGCTTTATAATGAAGTCCACTAATCATTTTAGTAGCCACCCTCTGCACCAACTCCATCCTGTTCACATCCCTTTGAAGGTGCGGTCTCCAGAATTGCACACTATACTCCAAATGAAGTCACACCAAAGACTTATACAGAGGAATTATCACCTCCTTTTTTCTGCTAGCCATTCCTCTCTGTATGCACCCAAGCATCCTTCTAGCTTTTGCAGTCGCCTTTTCTACCTGTTTAGCTATTTTAAGATCATCAGACACAACCACCCCTAGGTTCCCCCTCTTCTTTAGTGGACAAAAGTACTTCACCCCTAATATATTGCTCCCTTGGATTGCTGCAGCCCAAATGCATGACTTTACATTTTTTAACATTAAATCCCAGCTGCCAAATTCTAGACCATTCTTCAAGCTTAGCTAGATCCCTCATGTTATCTACACCTTCCTGGGTGTCTACTCTATTGCAGATTTTAGTATCATCTGCAAAGAGGCAAACCTTACCCGACAGCCCTTCTGCTATATCACTAACAAAGATGTTAAAAAGAATAGGTTATAGCTTCAACTATTTACATAATGCAATTAACTTATGTACAGAGTGCTGAGAATTTATGCCATAATAGTTATGTTGGTAAGTGTGTAAGAAGACAGATTCTAAGGGAGGAGGAAGTGGTAGAGGGGGGAGCTGAGCTAGGCACTGTTGCAATTAGGGCTGTTGTAGTGTTCGATAAAGAGGTCTTTAAATCCTTTCTAAATGTTTGTTGGTCCTTGATTTATTGGAGGGGGTCTGGTAGTGAGTTCCATAATACAGGGGCCATGAAGGTGACTGCTCTGTTGCTTGTTTGGTCTTGCGGATAGAAGATGGCACATTAAGGAGGTTCTGGTTGATTTTTCTTCTGTTTCTGAAGTCAGTTTGGATGTGAATAAGAGATGCAAGAAAAGAAGAGGCAATGTCATTGAGTAGTTTGAATGTGATGACTAGTATTTTATATTTTATTCGACTTGCTATTGGGAGCCAGTGGAGATTGTGCAGGATGGGGGCGATATGATCGGTTAGATGTGCCTTGGTTATGATTCGGGCGGTGATATTTTGAGCCATCTGAAGACTGATTATGTTCTTTTTGGGTGTTCCTTCTAAGAGCCTGTTACAATAGTCCAGGTGAGGCATGATTAGTGCTTGGACTACTGCTCTGTAACCATGAGGGTCAAGGAGGGGGTCTGAGGTGTTGTACAGTTCTTAACTTGAAGAATATGGTTCTGGCTGTTTGCTTTATATGCGCTGACATACTAAGGGATTTGTCTAATATGATTCTGAGGTATTTTACTTCTTGTTTGACTGGGATGGTGGTGTTATGTATGTGGAATGTTTGGGGGAGGGAGGGGGGTGTGAAGCTTTGGAGCCATTGTGGACACTACAATTAAATCCTCAACTCAGTTTGCAAAAGCAGTCAAGCAAGCAAACAATGTTAGAAATTATTTGGAAAGGGCTGGAGAATAAAATAGAATATTACGATGCTTCTGTATCAGCCCATGATGTGATTGCACACAGCATACTGACTGCAGTTCAGGTCACCTCATCTCAAAACAGACCTAGTGGATTAAGAAAAGGCAACCAAAATGATAGAGAGGATGAATGGTTAAACAGGAAAGGACTCTTCAGCATGAAAAAGAAATGGCTCAGATGGGATGTGACTGAATGCTATATCACGAGTTGGGTGAAACAGGTAAATAGGGAATGGTTGTTTACTCTTTTAAATACTAAGATGAAGGGACATGACATGAAATTTAATAAAGTAGTATATTTAAAACAAAATCAGAAAAAGTATTTTTTCCACTTAATATACAATTAAGCTATGGAATTGATTACCTTGATCACAAATATTCCAGCAAATAGCATAGCTAGAGTTCCTGGATAAAGAGTCCATTATTATTAGACATGTAGACTTGCAAAAACCACCATTTATTTCTGGATAAAATTGTGACCTGGTTTGGCCACTGTCAGAGATGGGATGCTGGGCTTAAAGCACTTCTGGTCTGACCCAGTATAGGACAACTTACGTGGAGAACTGTTTCCTGATCTTGAGTTCTCAGGGAATGAGACACTTCTAGATGAATCAGTTCTCTGATTAATAGCAGGTACAGATAAAGAAACAGGACTTTAGACCAGGACAGGGCTAGGAGGATTATGGAAACCCTCTCTCATTTTACCTTTTGCAATATTCTTGAAATTTGTGAAAGCAGGGGAGGGGTAGGCATAGAAAAGCTCTGGAATGGGGGGGGGGGGCAGACAAACCAGTAGAGGTAACTGCCGCAGCTCCAACTGCACTCTGGGTTCTCGTACCACCTAGGGAAGCCCATTTTAAAAATGGGAGAACCAACATCTGGTTAGTCTCCATGAAAAAACTCAAGTGATTTTTCCTCTTTGCCACAGAGTTAACATACATGCTAAAAAAATAGGGGAAAATGACACACACACAGCAAACAGAAAACTATATACAGAGCACAGCTAGGATGCAGGCAGGATTCTGAGTTTTTCAGTCTTCCTTACTCCTTGGGAACTGTCATACCAGTTCTCTCAGAGCTGCATCACCAGATACACTTTATGACTACATCACTTAAAGATGCTCAGGTCTGCCTCCACTTGCTGGCAAGGGAACATAAATAACCCACTTGTTTGAACTGTTTTAGCATGATTCATGGAAAGGAAATTATCAAGAATTATTAACATTTCTCCTTTGGAATTCACTGTCAGAGGATATAGTAAAAGCAGGTAGTGAAGCTGGATTTAAAAAAAGGTTTGGACAAATTCCTGGAGGAAAAGTCCATAAATTATTAAGGCAGAGAGAAAATCACTGCTTATCCCTGCAGATAAGCAATATGGAACTGGCTACTTTTGGGATATGCCGTGTACTTTCAGCCTGCATTGGCCACTATTGGAAAGAGGATATTGGGTTGATGGACCTTTGGTTTGACTCAGTATGGCAATTCTTATGTTCTTGTGTTGAAAGCATCTAATGCTGCTCTGGACTTCGATTAACTTCTGGAACAGAATTGCAAAAGCTTTTTGTCATCGTTGAAATTCTGAACAAATTTGTTCAGATCTCCAAAACCTAAAATTGGTACCCAACATCCCAACTCAACACATCTTGCAAAATTTGAGGGTCTAGGGACTATTCATGAAATTACAGCTTGCGAATGAGATTCTCTGCAATTACATTTCATGCTCCAGACAGGTTTACTGCCGACAGATATATTCCTTAAGATACTGCCCAACTTACAGAACCTTAAGAGCTTCCCTACAGCAGATGCAAGAACTATTTCCTCTTTTGATACAAAACCTCACCACTTGATTATCGGTCTGGGCTAAAATTCTTTTTCTTCTAAAAGCTAATTGCCAAATGCACTGAGGGCAATGATCATTCTCGACTCTAGAAGGTTAATCTAAAATTTCTGCCCAAGGAACTTCTGAATGGAAGTGAAGTTGTATGCATACCCTATTCCATACCTGAAATGTCCGTAGTTAGCATCTTGTGATGTTGAAGATTAAAGAGGCCAATGTATGATATTTTCCAAGGTTTTCCACCATTCCAGAGAATGTCAAACCATTGGTTATTTTTTGTCTGCCAAGTGTGTGTGTGTTGGGCGAATTGGTTCTACTAGAACTTAAGCAACCATTGCAGATGATGCATGCAAAGATGTGGCCGAGTAGTATGATAATCGAGTGAGCTGAAGAAGATACTTGCTCCTTAAGCATTCATTACTAATGGAGTAATATTAGGAGGGGAGGAACAGCTTAGTGGTTAGGGAAACCAATTGTGAACTAGGGAAGTCAGGGTTAATATACCACGTCTCCCCACAGACACAATGACCTTGGACAAACCATTTCACCTTCCATTGCCTCAGGTATAGCTTAAATCATGAGCCTTTTATTACATATATTTCTACATTTTACATAAACCACCATGCATATTATTATGCACTCAAGAGAAAAAAGAAGGCCGAACAAGAAATATTATCAGGAAAAATATACCAAAAACTTAGAAGTCAATCATAACAGCCCTCTACCACAGTCTACAAACACGAAGGGGAAGTAACAGAAAAAGTAGTTACTCACCTGTAACAGGTGTTCTCCAGGAGCAGCAGGAATCAGTCCTCACATATGGGTGACATCAACGTCGATGGAGCCCTTGCGGAGCATTTCCCCAGCTTTCTATGAAAGCCTTTGGGAATACTGCACGCATGCGCGGTCCCCTTCCCGCCTAAAGGTGCCATCTTGCTCAGTCTGATGACATAGCTAAAAGACAGCATAAAAAATGGAAAAAATGAACTATGTACAACTGCAACTCCCAGGGGAGGAGGGAGGGTTGTGAGGACTGATTCCTGCTGCTCCTGGAGAACACCTGTTACAGGTGAGTAACTACTCTTTCTCCAGGACCAAGCAGGAAGTCAGTCCTCACATATGGGTGACTCCCTAGCTCTGGGCTACCAGGAACCCAAGCTGAACAAGAGAACTCCCTCTAGTCCCAGCATCAAAGAAAGGCTTTTCACTGAAAGAACCTCCACCAGTAGCCCAACGGAGGGCTGGAGGGCAGGAGTTGCCTAAACCTCAAAGAGATTCCGGAGTACTGCCTGGCCAAAAGCACTGTCCCTACTGGACTCCCTCTCCAGGCAGTAATGGGCCGCAAAAGTCTAGCTTGAGGACCAAGTTGCAGCCCTGCAGATGTCTGCCAACGGTACAGAGCGGAGATGAGCTACTGAGGCAGCCATAGCCCTGACATGGTGGGCCGTGATCCGACCCTGCAAGGGAAGGTCAGCCGCCCTGTAAGCCTAGGTGATACAGTCAGCCACCCAGATGGACAAGGTACGCTTGGACACAGCTAACCCCAAATTATTAGGGTCAAAAGATATGAAGAACTGAGTAGCCCTTCTATGCCCCTGCGTACGGTCAAGGTAAAAGGATAAGGCCCTTCTACAGTCCAAGGTATGCAGGACAGCTTCAGCCTGGCTTGCATGAGGCCTAGGGAAGAATGTTGGAAGAACCACCTCCTGGTTGAGGTGGAAAGAGGAGACAACCTTTGGGAGGAACTTTGGATGAGTCTTAAGGACAACCCTGTTCCTATAGAAGCGAGTGTAAGGCCTGTCACAGACCAGGGCCTGAAGCTCACTCACTAGTCTGGCTGAGGTCATGGCTACCAGGAAGAGTGTCTTCCAGGAAAGGAAGGGGAGAGGACAAGTAGCCATCGGCTCAAAAGGTGGGCGAATCAGTTGTTGCAAGACCACATTCAACTCCCACTCAGGGGCTGGAGGACGGACAGGAGGCTTGAGCAAGAGCAAACCTCTGAGGAACCGGGACACCAAGGTGTGAACCGACAAAGAGTGTCCATCCACCAGTGAGTGGTGAGCTGCTAGAGCTGAGAGGTGGACCCGAACAGAATTGGACTTGAGTCCCTGATTGGATAAGTGCAGCAGGTACTGAAGCACCACTGGTACAGAACAGGAGAAAGGATCTTCTGTACGCAGCTGACACCACACAGAAAACCTTTTCCATTTCAGGGCATAGGTTTTCCTGGTGGACTGCTTCCTAGAGGCCAAGACGACCTCTTCAACTTCCTGAGGTAGGCCCCAGGGAGCCAAAACTACCCTTGCAGCCTCCAGGCCATCAAATTGAGAGATTTGAGATTGGGGTGCAGAAGAGAACCTTGATCTTGAGAGAGAAGGTCGGGCTGCAACCCCAGAGGCAGTGGGGTGTCCACTGCCAGTTGAAGCAGAAGTGGGAACCAAAGCTGCCTCGGCCACCTGGGAGCTACCAGAAGAACCGAGGCCTTGTCCCGCAGAATCTTGAACAGGGTTCGGGCCACCAGAGGCGTGGGAGGAAACGCATATAGGAGGCCCTGAGACCAGGAAATCAGAAAAGCATCTATTGCTAGTCGCAGAGGATGTGGTTGCCTGGAGCAGAACCTGGGCAGCCGTCTGTTCAGGGGACTGGCAAATAGATCTATGGATGGAAGTCCCCATTTCAGGAAAATTTTCTGAACCACTAATGGGTGGAGCTGCTATTCGTGGGGCTGCAGAATCCTGCTCAACCGGTCTGCCAGGCAGTTCTCCTGACCAGGGAGATAAACAGCCTTGAGAAACATGTTGCACCTGAGCGCAAATAAGCAAAGGTCCTGTGCCGCCTGACAAAGGAGCCTGGACCCAGTGCCGCCCTGCTTGTTCACATAAAACATGGCTACTTGGTTGTCTGTTTGTACTAAGACAGACTGGTGAGCCAGGGTTTGAGAGAAAGTCTTGAGGGCTAAGCGAATAGCCCGTAGTTCCAGTAGGTTGATCTGTTGCGTGGCCTCCCAGGGAGATCACAGGCCCTGGGTGCACTTGTCCAGACAATGTGCCCCCCCAGCCCTGCAGGGAGGCATCGGTGTTTAACACCACTGTGAACCCAGGTATCTGAAAAGGCACCCCCTGTAGTAAGTTAGGGGGGGGGGGTGCAGCCACCAGCATAGGGAGTTCAGGAATGGTCTGGACACCCGTACTCTGTCTCTGAGGCTGCCTGTAGCCTGTGTCCACTGAGTTCTGAGGCACCACTGTGCAGGCCTCATATGGAGCTGGGCATTGGGAGTCACATGTACTGTCGAAGCCATGTGACCCAGAAGCCTCAGCCAGAGTCTGGCGGAAACCAGTGGCCTGCTGAGAAACTGGCTTGCCAAGTCTATCAGTCTTTGGGTTTTGTCTCCTGGCAAGAAAGCCTTTGCCTGCAGAGAGTCTAGCCTCGCCCCTATGAACTCCAAGTTCTGGGAGGGGAGCAAAGTGGACTTTGCGAAGTTTATGACAAAACCCAGGTGTTGAAGGAGAGAAATAGTTCAGAGGGTGGCTTGCCTGGCCTCCTGGCATGTCTGACCCCTGATGAGCCAGTCGTCCAGATAGGGGAAGACAAAGATACCCTGATTTCTCAAGTAGGCTGCCACCACTGCCAGGCATTTGGTAAAGACCCTGGGGGCAGAGGTGAGGCCAAAAGGCAGCACTCTGTACTGATAATGGTTTCCTCCCAGAATGAACCTGAGGTACTTTCTGTGGTCTGGATGAATGAGGATGTGAGTGTACGCATCCTTTAGATCTAAAGAGCATAGCCAATCTCCCTGCTGGAGGTAGGGCAGAAGTGTTCCAAGAGTAAGCATCTTGAACTTTTCCTTCTCTAGGAACTTGTTGAGATTTCTGAGGTCGAGAATAGGCCTGAGGCCTCCGGTTCTCTTTGGTATGAGGAAGTACCTGGCATAGAAACTGTGACCTTGGAGGTGGGGAGGCACAGGCTCCACTGCCTTGTCTTGCAACAGACCCTGAAGCTCTTGAAGGAGGAGGTGTGTATGAAGAGGCGGCCTTGGAGGCTCTCCTGGGAAGTAAGGAGGAGGCAACTGATGGAAATGAAGCATATAGCCCTTGTGGACTATGCTTAAGACCCAACTGTCTCCTGTAATGGGTGACCACCTGTGGGCAAACAGGGCTAGTCGACCTCCTGTGCAGGGATGGGACAGCAGAGACGGAGAGGCTATGCCTTGGGAGTCAAAAACCCCCACCCTGCTGAGTGGGAGCAAGAGCCGGAGGCTTGGGGGCCTTCTGCCTACGGGGCCCATGTCCCTGCCCTTGGCCTGCTGACCCTGTGGGGCAGCTGGGGAGGCCTGGTAAGGTGGGAACTGTTTGTAGGTAGACACCTTCCTCGGGTAAAAGGACTTCTTACCCGAGCCCTTCTTTTTATGAGAAGGGGCAGAAGTCTTTCTGGACAGCCTTGTCCTCGTGAGGTGCTCGGTCTCGAGCTGTGCAGCCTTCTCGGCCATGGGCTTGTCAAAAAGGTTCTCACCTCGGCAAGGGACATCGACCAACTTGTCTTGCACCCATGGCTCGAGATCCAATGACTGCAGCCATGCCTGGCGTCGAGCCAAGATGCAGGCTGCCGCAACACAGGCCGAGGCCTCTAAGCCATCGTAGGCTGCTCGGGACATGAACTTAGAGCATTCCCGGATCCCCGAAGACAAGGACTTGAACCTCTGCAAAGGTTCCCCGGAGAGACCAGCAGAGAACCCGGTAAGTTCCTTTGCCAGGTCCTGCAAGTACATGCCCATGTACAGCTGGTAGGACTGGACACGGCAAACAAGCATCGAGCCCTGGAAGCACTTTCTACCAAACGCATCCAGGTTCCGGGCCTCCCTGCCGGGGGGCACCACGGAGAGCATCTTCTGGCTTTTCAGACGATGCATGGCCAATTCCACCACCATGGAATGTGTGGTAGCTGCGCCTTTTGAAAGCCAGGGCTCTTACGGAGTCGATAAATGGAATTGACCTGCTTGCTCAGAACCGGCGCCGAGGCCGGTGCCTCCCACATCTGGAAGAGGAGCCGTTCCAGCATCGGAGGAACTGGCACAGTAAAGGCCTCCTTCGGAGGAGAGTCATACTGGAGGGCCTCAAGCTCTTCGGCTCGAGGCTCCTCCTCGGGGTCCACGGGGATCGCCAACGCTGTGGCCATATCCCGAACAAACTCTGAGAACCGGGTATCCTCTGGGGTTCGGACTGCGGTGATTCCGATGGGACGCACAGAGTCCTGAAGGTATCGGGGGACTCCTCGTCCTCCGTCTCCCAGGCGGACTCGTCCGAAGAGGAGTTGGGCTCCGACCACGTGGGTCCCGGCAGCACCCGCCCCGACGCCAAAGGCACCGGCGTCGACAACCTCGGTCCCGACCAGGAGGTCGAGGGTGACCGCGACCGAGGACGACCTTGAGCCTTCATGGTCTTGAGTATCGGCTTGGTCTCTGGGGTCGACTTCGACGTCCCGGTGGTCGGGGCAGATGCGCCAGCAAGGCTGGCCATCAGCACCTGCTGCTGATCCATGAAGGCAGACAGTCTGCACTCCAAGGCTGTCAGCCTGAGTCCAAGCTCAGGAGACTCAGCAGCCACCGACTTGGGCCCCGGCAGCGCCGGGCCCGACGTCGGCTCCCTGGGAGGAGAATCCGAGGACAACAGGACTTACATGTCCAGCAGACTCTGGCTCCACACGAGGCATTTTGGACAGCTTCTCCTGTTCCAAGGGCCCGGGACGGCGGTCGGGGGTCCGAGACCTAGCCCTCGATGAGCCAGGGACCTCCTCCGACGATGCCCTTGCGAGCCGCTTCGTCCTCTTTCGCTCCCAATCGGGGGACCCCCTGTCCGAGGAACCCCGATGATGCTCGGGGTCAGACTCCCGAGACATCGAGGCCTCAGACGAGGTCTGGGCCCGGCCGGAGGCCGAATCAGAAAAAAGCCTTTCCTTTTGATCCTGTCGACTTCGCAGTGACTTAGTGGACATTTTGCCACACGGCCCACAGATCTTAGGATCATGAGCGGGACCAAGGCACCGAAGGCAGCAGTCGTGTGTGTCGGTGAGAGACAGTTTCTTGCACCGATCACACTTTTTGAAACCACTGGAAGCCATTGGGGAAAAAAGAGCCCTCGCGAGGTCAAAGGACCGGCCTTCCAGGGAAAGAGAAAAAAGGGCGCGAACGCCAGCCACTAAGGGCAAAAAATAAAAAAGTGAGGACGGGCTCAATACTGGTGTACCGAACCCAGCGGGAAGGGGGAACCGGCGTCGAACCGGACAAGAACCGCAATGAAATCGCAAGAAAAATCTAACTTTTCTCCAAGTGACTAGGATGGACATCCGTCGGGCTCCTCGGAAAAAGAAAGACTGAGCAAGATGGCACATTTAGGCGGGAAGGGGACAGCGCATGCGTGCAGTATTCCCAAAGGCTTTCATAGAAAGCTGGGGAAATGCTCCGCAAGGGCTCCATCGACGTCGATGTCACCCATATGTGAGGACTGACTTCCTGCTTGGTCCTGGAGAAAACAATCACCACCAATATCGAAGGAAAAAAAGGATCAGGCATACAGGTTTGCATTATATTTCAGCAGCAGAAATGTTGCCAACAGTTGTCCTATGGGCAGTCAAATGCCTGCAACTAGGTCAGGTCAAAAAAATATAGGAAACAGACTGCATTTTAACAGTACACTTACAGGGAAACTTTAAAAAGAACTGACCCCCCAGTTGCTGGACTCCGGGACGGAGCAAAAGAAATTCACATCTCCTCTTCTGAGTTTCCTGGCATAAATCCAGGAGGACCTGCTAACCCCCTAAACAAAATAGATCTCTTCTGAAAATACATTTTTAAACCAATCCCTATCAGATGATAAAGGAAATGTCACCAACAAAGTGGCCGGTGTGTAAGCATCAGCCCCAGATGACTCTAAAATTGCAGACATCCAGGGAGTCCGCCTGTTGCGCCTCCGGAATAGTCCCGGACCCAGAAGACCTACAGCCAGTGGGAATATAATACAATTTAGAAATTAGGGGATGGGATTCACTAGGAACCCCTAACACCTCTACCAAATACAATTTAAACATTTCCTTAGCATTAATACTTGATGATTTAGGAAAGTTTGTTCATCTCAAATTCTGATATCTGGAAAAATGTTCTAATTGTTCAATTCTGGTCTTTATAACTAAGGCATCCTTACAAAAAGGATCAAGAGAATCTTCCATCCAACCTTTTCTTGTAGAACAGAAGTAGAGATCTGTAAACCAACATTATCTTCTGTATGTTGCTTATGAGAAGACGTATTTGCCTGAACTTGTGCAGCCAAAGAATGTTCCTGAGGAACCAACGACTCTCCAAGCTGTACAACAGCAGACCAGATTGTTTCCAAAGTAAAGACAGCCGGTCTCTACAAAGAGAAGGATGCCGACCTCCATGATATGATTGGCATAAATGTTCAGGGAGAGAGCCTCTTTCAATTGAAAGCAAGTTCTGCTACGAGGGGACATGGGATGAGGGTGAAGGGAGATAGATTCAGGAGTGATATGCGGAAATATTTCTTTACGGAAAGAGTAGTGGATCCGTGGAATAGTCTCCCAGTGGAGGTGGTAGAGATGAGGACAGTAACTGAATTCAAAAAAGCATGGGACCAACACAGAGGATCTCTAAAGGTAAAAAGTAGACTGTTGTAGTTGTTGATATGGAAGGACAGACTAGATAGGCCATGTGGTCTTTTTCTGTCATCATGTTTCTATATTTCTCCAGTGCTCATAATGCCATTGCAAATTAGGAAGACGCTGTCAACTGGGTCCTCAACCATGCTGTGGCACACAGGAGGGGCCGGTGTTGCCTTTCCAATTCAGCACTCCACCGGCCCTGTCTGACTGGAACACAACCCTCTAGCAACTGCCAGTTCACCACTGTAGATAACTGGCTTTGTCTGGCTCACGGGGTAGGAAGACTCCAAAAACAACCACCTTTGTTGCACACTGCTGCTCCAGAGACTGGATGCCTGACCCAACTACTCAACAAGCATCTGGGCTCTGTCGGGCAGTCAATGAGGCTCTGCACTGCCGTGCTTTCACAAGCCTGTAGTGGTGCGTGAACAAGAAACTGATCAATAAGACCCTGAGAGATAATAGAAAAGGAAGCTGCAGGGGCTTCAGAGAGCTTTTTGCCATCCTTAACTTTACTCTTACCCATTGTAGAAACACACAGCACCCACTGGCTCCTGACAACCACCTGCCATTCTTAGATACCGCCCTGTATGGTTGGTACCTGTTCAGAAATTAATTTCTGAACCAGACAGCATGGCTTCCTGTTACAAGATGGGGCCTGCTCTGAACCAAAGCCTGAATTAAACAAGATGGATTCCTGATTTGTTATAACTCAGCATTAAAACTTGCAGATCAAGCAATTCTGCAGATTTACGTATGTACTTCACAGCAGAAGTATTATTTTCCAGCTATGTGCAGACACTCCTCACTGCTGAGACCTTCACTGTGCTACTGGTACTAGTATTTGCAACAATGTATGGACTTGCATACTAGCAACTTTCTCGCACCACGGACCTTTGTTTGCAAAAGGACCACCTAGTAGCTGTTACTGGATTTGTTGAAGATGACATACAGGATTTGAGACCAGCCAATTACTGGGTCATCAGGACAAAGCACAGTTACTTACCTGTAACAGGTGATCTCTGGGAACAGCAGGAATTAGTCCTCACATATGGGTACGTTGGTACCGACGGAGCCCGCGTGGGAAAGCTCCCCAGCTTCCCAGAAGGAAAGCTTTTGGGGCCTCCCACTGCGCATGCGCGCTGCCTTCCCGCCTTCCTGACCAACTCTCCTCAGTTCGAGTTTAAAGCTGAGACAATAGAGAGAGGAAAGGAAAGAGATAGATACAACTCCTAGGGGAGGTGGGTGGGTTGTGAGGACTAATTCCTGCTGTTCCCAGAGATCACCTGTTACAGGTAAGTAACTGTGCTATCTCCAGGAACAAGCAGGAATAAGTCCTCACATATGGGGACTCCCTAGCTAAGATGCCCAGGAGATCCCCTGAAAGGTATGAGATCCTGAAAGGTTCCTCATCTTCCTATGGATCTCAGGCATCCATTCAGGGAAGGTGGGCTGGAGTTGTTCAAGAATGGAACAGGTGTCTGAGGACAGCCTGACCAAACAAGGCATCCCGGCGGGAGTCCTTGTCCAAACAGTAATGGGCTGTAAAGGTATGAACCGAGGCCCAGGTGGCTGCTCGACAGATCTGGTCAATGGACACAGAGTTTAGATGAGCCATAGAGGAGGCCATGGCCCTCACGTTGTGAGCGGTGACATGGCCCTCCAGAGAAAGGTTCTTACTCTGGTAAGCAAAAGAGATACACTGAGCAATCCAATTGGAGAGTGTTCTTTTGGAGACTGGAAGTCCTAAATGAGAAGGATCAAAAGCAACAAAAAGCTGAGAAGACTTTCGATGTTGCTGTGTCCTGTGGAGGTAAAAGGCAAGAGCTCTTTTACAGTCTAGAGTATGAAGGTTCCTCTCTGCACTGGATGCATGAGGAGCTGGAAAAAAGACAGGTAAATATACCCCTTGATTAAGATGAAAAGGTGAGACCACTTTAAGCATAAAGTGGGGATTGGTCCTAAGGACCACCTTGTCATGATGGAACCTTGTATAAGGTGGATTAGCCATTAGGGCTTGCAGTTCACTGATACGGCGAGCTGAGGTGACTGCAATAAGAAAAATAACCTTCCAGGAAAGAAATTTCAAGGAGGTAGTGGCTAAGGGTTCAAAAGGTGGCTTCATAAGCTGACCAAGAACCAAGTTTAAGTCCCATGCCACCGGAGGAGGTCGAATGGGAGGTTTAGTTAAGGTTAGGCCTCTCATGAATCTTGCAATAAGAGGATGAGAGGAAACAGGTTGTCCATTGATGGGCTTAAGTGATGCCGCAATAGCACTCAAATGGACTCTTACTGAATTCGTTTTGAGTCCTGCATTGGAGAGATGCAGGAGATATTCCAAAAGAGAATTCAATGGGAGTGCTAGAGGGTTAAGACCCTTGTGAGCACACCAAATGGAAAATCTTTTCCATTTAAAAGCGTAAGAACGCCTAGTGGAAGGTTTCCTAGAGGCGTGTAGGATATCTTTCACTTGCTGCGAAAGACTGAAGTCTTGAAGGTCTAGGCCTTCAGTAACCAAGCTCTGAGGTGAAGGGACTTGGGGTTTGGGTGCCACAAAGTCCCCTCCTCCTGAGATAGAAGGTCTGGAGCCGCTCCCAAGTCCAGGGAGGGGGCTTGAGAGAGATGCAGAAGTAGAGGGTACCACACTTGGCGTGGCCAGCGTGGAGCTATGAGGATCAAGTTTGAACAGAGTCTTGGGAATCAAAGGAATGGGTGGAAAGGCATACAGGAAGTCCTGACCCCAATGAAGGAGGAAGGCATCCTTGGCATGAACTCCCTGATACGGAATCCTGGAACAGAACCGGGGAAGTTTGGCATTCCACGGACTTGCAAAGAGGTCTATGTCCGGGGTTCCCCATTTCTGGAAGATTCTGAGTACCTGATCCATGTGCAGGGACCATTCGTGTGGAAGCAGAACTCGACTGAGTCTGTCTGCCCAAGAGTTTTGGATTCCTGGAAGATATACTGCCAGGAGATGGATTTGATGCTCTCTGGCGAAGGCCCATAATCTTAGAGCTTCGTTGCAAAGCGACAGAGAGCCAGTCCCTCCTTGTTTGTTTATGTAAAACATGGCTACTTGATTGTCCGTGTGAATAAGGACTGTCATGTTGCTGAGGAGGGTATGAAAAACTTTGAGAGCTAGAAAGATTGCTCGAAGTTCCAAGTGGTTGATATGAAGGGTGGTCTCCTGTGGAGACCAAGTGCCCTGAGTGGAGAGATCTTGGAGATGAGCTCCCCAACCTGTTTGGGAGGCATCTGTTGTGAGGGTTGCTTGGGGCAACAATGGTTGAAAGGGGGCCCCCAACAACAGATTTTGAGTGGACACCCACCATTGGAGAGACCAAAAGAGACATTTGGAGTTTGCTATTTGGTCTGAGAGAGCTCCTGATGCTTGAGTCCACTGGGTGGACAAAGTCCATTGAGCTGCTCTCATATGTAGGCGAGCATAAAGCACCACATGCACTGTGGAGGCCATGTGGCCTAATAGTTGTAGCATCTCTCTGGCAGTCAAGTGGCTTCTGGACTGAATCTGAGAGGCTAAGTGCACTAGACGTTGGCAACGGGCCTGAGGCAGATAGGCCCTTGCAGTGGTGGTATCCAACCAGGCCCCTGTGAATTCTAGGGATTGAGTAGGGGTGAGTTGGGACTTTGGCAGATTGATCACAAGTCCCAGATACTGTAGAATGCGCCTGGTGCGATCCAGGGAAGACTGAGCCTCGGACTGAGATGGAGCTCGGATGAGAAATTCGTCCAGGTATGGGAAGACAAAAATTCCCAAGGCGCGTAGAAATGCAGCTACTATTGCCATGCATTTGGTAAATACCCTTGGAGCAGAGGCTAGACCGAAGGGAAGTACTCTGTATTGGAAATGTTTTCCCTGGAACAGAAACCGTAGGAATTTTCTGTGGTATGGATGGATGAGTATATGTGTGTATGCATCCTTGAGATCTAGAGAACAAAGCAAATCCTGACTCTGTAGGTATGGAAGGAGAGTACCTAGAGAAAGCATCTTTAATTTCTCCTTGCATAGAAATTTGTTCAATTCTCTGAGATCCAGAATGGGTCTGTACCCCCCTGTTTTCTTGGGAATGAGAAAATAAGGGAAGTAAAAACCTGACCCCTGTTGAGGAAGAGGAACCTCTTCTATTGCCTTTTGGGCGAGAAGAGTGGTCACCTCCTGACCCAACAGGTCTAGGAGAGATGGGGGAGAATTGAAGCTTCTCACCATTGTATGGGGAGGAAGGTTGGAGAAATGTAGTTTGTAGCCCTCTCTGATGATAGAGAGGGTCCATTGTTCTGATGTGATTTGCTCCCATCTGGGAGTAAAATGAGCTAACCTTCCTGGAATGGTGAGAGGTTCTGGATGTTTTAAAGCCAGAAAGGTTAAGTTCTCTAGTTTTAAGTCAAAAACCCTGAGGGGGTTGGGACTGTTGGGCTGTAGCAGCCCCTGCAGGTTTCGCCCTGGCCTGTTTAGGCTGCTGACGCTTAGGAGTAAAGCGAGCCACAGAAGATTGTTGGCCAGTATTTGTGGCAAATCTGGCCTTCTTGTAAAAAGGCTTTTTGAAAGATTTTTTCTTGACAGGGGTAGAGGTAGACTTAGAAAGTCTATCTAAAGCAGCATTTTCTGCATCCATTTGAGTGGCTTTGATTTGCCACTCTTTACCAAACAGATTCTCCCCTGTACAGGGCAAATTTCCCAACCCATCCTGGACCCAGGGTTCTAGGTCAGAGGCCTGGAGCCAAGCAATTCTACAAGCCGCTATGGCAATACCTGAGGCTCTGCTAGCACCCTCAAAGGAGTCAAAGGCTGCTCTGTTGGAGAACTTTGAAATATCTTGGGTATGCTTTAGCAAAAGAAGGAACTCCTCCTTTCTATCCTCTGGGATAAAGGGGAGAAAATGGCGTATTTTTAATGCAATCTCCTTCAGAAACATGCCCATATAGAGGTTGTATGAGTTGATTCTGCTAATAAGCATACTTGCTTGGAAGATTTTTCTTCCAAAAGCATCCAGAGTCCTACATTCTCTTCCTGGGGGAGTAGAAGAGTGTCTTTTAGTACTCTTGATCCTTTTCATAGCTGACTGCACCACGATAGAGTGATGAGGGAGCTGAGTTTTTTAAAACCCAGGAGAAGGGGGGACACGATACATGGTGTCCAGACGAGAATGTGGAGATAGGGTGAGAGGAGTCTCCCATAAGTCCATCATGTGTTCTTGAAGAATTTCATGGATGGGCAAGGTGACTGCCTCTTTGGGAACCTTAGAGTATCCTAAAATGTCTAACTTTTTTGCTCTAGGTTCTTTTTTCAGAGGATACAGAAATAGAAAGACCTTTAGCTACTTCAATGATGAAGTCTTGAAAGGATAAATCCTCTGGAGGAGACATTCTCCTCTTTGGAGAAGAGGGCTCCTCAGGTAGAGTAAGGGATACTTCAGCAGAGTCATCTGATGAATCAGAATCAGCAGAAGACTCAAAGTATCGTCTGTTTGCTTCCAGGGATCGATAAGCGTATCGACCGGTATCGACATCGGGGGTACCCGGAACCGGATCGGTATCGGGAAAAACCCCGGAACCGGGAACCGGAATTGGTATCCTGGTCGATGTGGATGGCTTGGGTACCGGTATCGGTTGTGGTACCGGAACCGGAGTCGGTACCGCAGGGTGCGGTACCGAGGGCATCGCAGCCTTAATAAAAGCCAAAATGGCCTGCTGCATGGATTGAACTGTATGATCCATGGACGCCACGACTGTCTGGATGTCGGTACCGGATGATTGAACCGGTACCCCAGAACAGTCTAACAGGTGATCGGTCGAGGCCGTGCCATCGATGTCAACCTGTAACCCTATAGGAGGAGCTTTGGAAGCCGGAGCTTCCCGCCGGGGTTGTTTGGCTGGGGCAGGGTCCTCAGGGTCAAGCCCAGGGGTATCTCGATACTTAGAGGGAGATTTCCCCTTTGAGGACCTGCCAGAGGAATGTTTGGTTACCTGAGATGCATCAGGAGAGGAAGACCTGGAAGATGTCGATGCTGGAGTATCTGTAGAAACTTGGCTGCCCGGTTTTGTAAGCCACGTTTAGACATCAAAGAACAGGATGGGCAATCCGGAATGGAATGGTCAGGCCCCAAACATTTAAGACACCATTCATGGGTGTCTGTGACTGAAATAGTACCGCTGCACTTGGTGCATTTTTTAAACCCAGAGGCTTGTTTCTCCATGAGGGAGAATTTGTGAAGGCCTAAAGGCCTCACAGAACAAATACACCAAGTGAGGAAAAAAGAAGATTTTTTTTTTTTTTAAAGAAATAAAGGAAAAAAGACCGGCGGTACCTGTCTGGAATCGGGGAAGGCAGACACGCGGCCAAAGAAATAAATTAAAATAACAACTTCAACGGTGACAGGAACACGACCTGCTGGCTCCGCGGAAAAAGAAGAACTGAGGAGAGTTGGTCAGGAAGGCAGGAAGGCAGCGCGCATGCGCAGTGGGAGGCCCCAAAAGCTTTCCTTCTGGGAAGCTGGGGAGCTTTCCCGCACGGGCTCCGTCGGTACCGACGTACCCATATGTGAGGACTTATTCCTGCTTGTTCCTGGAGATAGAATTATACGCTGGAGTCAGGGAGACACAGGACACATGCGCAGCCCAGCACATATACGCAGCACTCTAGAACATGCACCAAGGCTTGCAGAACATCTGGGAACTTTAACTTCTGACGCAGACTGTTTTGCTGGTTTCCTCTACCATTCTCTGCTCTCTATGTGCATGCCTGTCTCTGGCTGGAAAGTCAGATAAAGTCAGATAGTGTCCAAGGGCAAAACCTCAGGACCGAGTGAATCTCTCCAACAGACTTGTAGCAGACATTGGACCTCTGCCATACTTTACCACAAGCATTCTGGCAAGAGCTTAGGTACTGGTCTTTAAATCTCCCCCCTCCCCCCGAGGTTGGTGCTAACTTAGACAATGTACTGTACATCTGAGTGCAGAGCACATCAGTGACAATTCCTAAAACAGAGATTAGGTCTCTTGGTAATTGTAACACAGGGCTGCATAACATACTACCTCAGAAAACTAATTTATACTAATTTTTACACTATTTTTCCATCAGCAATAAAGTCTAATTTATATACACACACAGGTTTGGCTCTTGTTTTATCACATGGTTTGTTTGCTAGGTAGTCCTATGGAATCCTGGGAAATGGGGAGTAGCAGTTTTCCCTAGACGTACCGAGAATGTGTGTGTGTGTGTATTTATCTGCTACTGACAATATTTCCTACAGCCCCAAGCAAGTATCGCATATCCATGAGCCTGTTGCCATGGAGGAGAGAGGTCACGTGACAGGAGAGCATCACCCTGGTGTGGCAGAAAGTGATCCTGTAACTAGGACCTGTCCTCCAGGTGATGTAAAATCCTCTCGCACCGAGGAAGTTTCTCCAGGGCCATGTGCCCATGAGGGAAGGGTTAGGACAGCCGTTATAGTTGGTGATTCGATCATTAGGCATGTAGATAGCTGGGTGGCTGGTGGACGTGAGGATCGCCTGGTAACATGCCTGCCTGGTGCGGAGGTAGCAGACCTCACACAAGATAAGGTCTTAGATAGTGCTGGGGAGGAGTCTGCTGTCTTGGTACATGTCGGTACCAATGACATAGGAAAATGTGGTAGGGAGGTTCTGGAGGCTAAATTTAGGCTTTTAGGTATGAAGTTGAAATCCAGAACTTCCAGGGTAGCATTCTCTGAAATGCTTCCTGTTCCACGCGCAGGACGCAAAAGGCAGGCAGAGCTCCGGAGTCTCAATGCGTGGATGAGACAATGGTGCAGAGATGAGGGGTTTGGATTTGTTAGGAACTGGGGAACATTCTGGGGAAAGGAGGGGCTCTTCCGAAGGGATGGGCTTCACCTTAACCGGGATGGAACCAGGCTGCTGGCATTAACCTTTAAAAAGGAGATAGAGCAGCTTTTAAACTAGATAGTAGGGGAAAGCTGACAGTCGCCCAAGAGCGGATGGTTCGGAAGAATGTATCTTTGAAGGATACTACCAAAAGCAGAGAGATTCCACAAAAGAGTAAAGTAGCCCAAATGCCCTCATGTATGGAGCAGACAGAGCTTAAAGATCCTAAATTACCCATGTCTAACAATAGCCAAATTAATATGAATAAAATACATTCTCTAAAATGCTTGTATGCAAATGCTAGAAGTCTAAAAAAAAAGATGGGAGAGTTAGAATATATAGCACTAAATGAAAGGTTAGATATGATTGGAACATCAGAGACATGGTGGAAGGACGACAACCAGTGGGACACTGATACCTAGGTACAAACTATATCGTAATGATAGAGCTGATCAAATTGGTGGAGGGGTTGCTCTCTATGTTAGAGAGGGCATTGAGTCAGAAAGGATTAACGTTTTGCAGGAAACAAAGTCTGCTGTAGAATCTATATGGATTGAAATTCCATGTAAAAGGGGGAAGGCAATGGCAGTGGGGGTGTACTATCGAGCGCCTGGCCAGAATGACCAAATGGATGATGAAATGCTCAAAGAAATCAAGGAAGCTAACAAACGTTACAGCACAGTAATAATAATGGGTGATTTCAACTACCCCGGTATCAACTGGGTCAGTGTCACGGTAGGACATGCTAGGGAGATAAAGTTCCTAGATGAAATAAATGACTGCTTCTTGGAGCAGCTTGTTCATGAACCGACCAGAGGGGAAGCCATATTAGACCTAATCCTTAGTGGAACACCAGATCTAGTGCAAGAGATAAGGTTGTTGGGGCCACTTGGCAATAGTGATCATCGCATGATCGCCTTTGATTTAATTAGTGGAGGAGGGATAGTAAGGAAATCCACAGTACTACCTTTTAACTTTCGAAAGGGAGACTATGATAAAATGAGGAAAATAGTTAAGAAAAAACTAAAAGGAGCAGTTACAAAGGTTAAAGACGTACATCAGGCTTGGCTGTTGTTGAAAAATACTATCTTGGAAGCCCAGACCAGCTGTATTCCACGCTTTAAGAAAAGTGGAAGGAAGTCCAAAAAAACAGCCAGCATGGTTTAAAGGTGAGGTCAGAGAGGCTGTTGCCAAAAAAGCATCTTTCAGGAAATGGAAAAAAGAGCCAAATGACAAAACCTGGAAACAGCACAAGCACTGGCAAGTCAAATGCAAGGCATTGATAAGGCAGGCAAAGGGAGAATTTGAGAAGAAGCTTGCTGCGGAAGCAAAAACGCGAAGTAAAGACCTTTTCAAGTACATTCGTAGCAAAAAACCTGGGAGAGAGGCAGTTGGTCCATTAGATGATAAAGGGGTTAAAGGAGCACTAAGAGGCGACAAGGCGATAGCGGAGAGACTGAATGAATTCTTTGCTTCAGTCTTTACTGAGGAAGATGTAGGGATGTTACCCATGACTGAAGTGGTATTTAAAGGTGCGGAAGAATTGAAGGAAATATCGATACATCGGGAAGATGTATTACAACTATTATATAAACTGAAGAGTAGCAAATCACCTGGGCCGGATGGTATACATCCAAGGGTGTTGAAAGAACTGAAATACGAGATTGCAGACCTGCTATTAGTAATCTGTGAACTATCATTAAAATCATCTCTAATACCTGAAGATTGGAGGATCGCCAATGTAACACCAATTTTTAAAAAAGGTTCCAGTGGTGATCTGGGAAACTACAGACCGGTGAGCCGGACATCAGTACCGGGAAAAATGGTAGAAACCATCATAAAGAATAAAATTACTCAGCATGTAGATAGTCATGACCTAATGGGAGACAGCCAACATGGCTTTAGACAAGGAAGATCTTGTCTTACTAATCTGTTATGTTTTTTTGAAGGAGTGAATAATCAGGTGGACAAAGGTGAGTCGGTTGATATTGTGTATCTGGACTTTCAGAAAGCCTTTGACAAGGTCCCTCATGAGAGACTTTTGGCCAAACTAAAGAGTCATGGGATAGGAGGCAGTGTACTATTGTGGATCAGGAACTGGTTAAAAGATAGAAAGCAGAGGGTAGGGCTAAATGGCCAATTTTCCCAATGGAGAAAGGTGAATAGTGGTGTACCCCAGGGATCTGTGCTGGGTCCGCTGCTTTTTGACATATTCATAAATGACCTGGAAAGTGGAATAACAACGAGTGAGGTTATCAAATTTGCAGATGATACAAAACTATTTAAAGTTGTTAAAACCCAAGAGGATTGTGGAAAATTGCAAGAGGATCTTGATAAATTGGAAGACTGGGCATCAAAATGGCAGATGAAATTTAATGTGGACAAGTGCAAGGTTATGCACCTAGGGAAGAACAACCCAAACCATGGTTACACGATGCAAGGTTCCACATCAGGAACCACCACCCAGGAAAAAAGATTTAGGCGTCATTGTGGATAACATGTTAAAACCCTCGGCCCAGTGTGCAGCGGCGGCCAAGAGAGCAAATAGAATGCTAGGTATGATAAGGAAAGGAATGGAAAATAAAACAAAAGATATTATAATGCCTCTATATTGTTCTATGGTGAGACTGCACCTTGAATATTGTGTGCAATTCTGGTCGCCGTATCTTAAAAAGGATATAGCGATTTTAGAAAAGGTTCAGAGAAGGGCCACCAAAATGGTAAAGGGGATGGAAGGATACTCCTATGAAGAAAGGCTAAAAAGGTTAGGGCTCTTTAACCTGGAAAAGAGACGGCTGAGGGGAGATATGATAGAAGTCTATAAATTAATGAACGGAGTGGAACGGGTAAACGTAAATCGATTGTTTACCTTATCAGAATATAGAAAGAGTAGGGGACATGCAATGAAGCTACAGGGTAAAGTATTTAAGACTAATAAAATAAAATATTTTTTTCACTCAACGTGTAATCAAACTCTGGAATTTGTTACCAGAGGATGTAGTAAAGGCTGTTAATGTAGCTGGGTTTAAAAAAGGTTTGGACAAGTTCCTGGAGGAAAGGTCCATAAACCATTATTAAGAAGGGACCCAGGATATCAATGCTTGAACCAATACAAGCATTGTGGAAACTGTGTCCCTTGGGGAAACTGCTAGGTACATATGACCTAGATTGGCCACTGTTGGAAACAGAATACTGGGCTTAATGGACCTTGTTCTGACCCAGTATGGCATCTCTTATGTTATGTTCTTATGTTCTCTGTTGAGCCACAAGAATCTTTCCTACATTGCCTCCATGGCTCCTCTTTAGGCGGATGACCTTGAGGAGATTCTAGGAAGACATCTGGTTTCCAGGAAGCCAAGTCAAAGGATTAATTGAGCGATCCAGCCTATACTGAGTGGATGTTATTTGAGACATGCCCCAAGACAAATAGAAACATCCACTATTTGGATGGAGGGGACTTGTTAAATTTCTCACTATGCCTTCCTGGATGACTTAAGAATCTCTGGCTTTAAGCTTCCCAAAGGAACATGATTTGGAACTTCCCCCGGAAGATAGATGATGGCCTGGTTTGTCTAAATATCCTGTGTAACTCGCTCCAAATCTTGACCGTTAGAATTAACCAGCCACCTCTTATTTGAATTCCCCAAGCTCCTTCACCAAAACAGGCATTTTCTTAACTGGGAGCCCACCGAGATAATTCTTTGAGGTGGAGTCACCCGCTCAATGCTGCAACCAAGCCATTTCAATTACTATGACTGTGCCTAAGCTTTTGGAGGCACGCTGTATGATCTCATTCAGAGCATCTGCTAGGTAAGCTGCCCTGGGTTCTAGCTTTGGAGCCTTGGACACTTTCCAGGGACAGCGTAGTTACTCACCCTTAACAAGTGTTCTCCGGGAACAGCAGATGACTGAGCCCTCGTGGAAGCATCTCCCCAACTTTCAAAGAAAGTCTTTGAGAGATGCGCCATGCATGTCTGGTCCCCTTCCCGCCAAGGGTGCCATCTTGCTCAGTCAATGACATAGCTAAGACATCAAAAAATGGTACAACTAAAGCAACTCTATGGGGAGGAGGGAGTGTTGTTTAGACTGATTCTTGCTGCCCCTGGAGAACACCTATTACAGGTGAGTAACTATACTTTCTCCAGGAACAAGCAGGAAGTCAGTCCACACCTATGGTACTCCCTAGTTACAGGCTAATGAGAACCTATAGAAAACCACAGGAAGTCATGAGCAGCAGCAAGTAAGTCCATAGGACAGACTCTGGAAGGACCCCGGTGCCCAGGGAGAACCCCACTTCAGTAGTCTGAATAGAGATAGGTTGGAGGGTAGGGAGTTGCTTAGACCCCGAAGAGATTATAGAGTACGGCCTACCCGATGGCGCTGTCCCATCGGCACTCCCTCTCCAGGCAGTAATGAGCTGCAAAGGTGTAGACTGGACTGAAGACTAGGTGGCAGCCTGGCAGATGTCTGCCATTGGGACAGAGCGCAAGTTTGCCACCGAGATCGCCATTGTCAGGACGTTGTGCGCTATGACATAGTGCTCCAGCTAGAGACTGGCCTGTTCATAGGCTAGGGCGATACAGTCTGCCACTCAGGTAGACAGGGTCCGCTTGGTCACTGTCTCCCCCAGCAGACAGATGTCACAGGAAGGAAAAAGCTAGGAGGCTTTGTGGTGGCCCTGGGTATGCTGGAGGTAGAAGGACAGGGCCCTCTTACAGTCCAGAGTGTGAAGGACGGTGTCCACCCTGGTAGCATGAGATCATGGAAAAAGGTGGGGGGAGCACCACCTCCTGATTGAGGTAAAATGAAGATACCACCGTTCGGAAGGAATTTGGGATGCATGTGTAGAACAACCCCGTTCTTGTAAAACCTGGAATATGGCAACTCCGCCACCAGGGCTTCAAGCTCACTGACTCTGCGGGCAGAGGTTAGCACCACCAGTAAGGCAACCTTCCAGGAGAGGTACTGCAAATGGCAGGTAACCAGGGGCTCAAATTGTGGCTGAGAGGGTCACGCTAGCAGCACGTTGAGATCCATCCACCCCTGGCGGAGTGGGATTGGGAGGCTTGGAGAGTAGCAGACCCCATAGGAAGCGGGTGACGAGGGGCTGTGCCGAAAGAGGTTTGTCCTTGAGAGGGTGGTGGTGCCCTTAAAGAGCACTCAGGTGCACCCTAATGGAGCTGGACTGGAGTCCAGCCTGTGAGAGATGAAATGGGTACTCCAGCACCATCTGCACCATGCAGAATGGGTTAGTCCGCCTCTCCGAGCACCACACAGAGAATATGCACCACTTGAAGGCACAGGCACGCCTCGTGGAGGCCTTATGGGAGGCCTTATGGGAGGCCAGGGAGATCTCTACTTCCCCCATAAGGTTGAAGGGGACCAAGGCTACCCATTCAGCAGCCAAGCTGTTAGCTCCATAGACCCCAGATTGGGGTGGAGAAAGCCATCCTCCTGAGTCAGTAGCCCTGGAGAGTTCCCCAGAGGAACTGGGGGCTCCGTCGCTAGGAGGAAGGCACCCGCTGCCTCCTGGGAAGGGTGAGGCTGGCAGGAACAGAATTGTGCCAACTGAACACTGGCCGGACTAGCAAAAAGGACATTTGAGGGGTCCCACCGAGCCGAAACAGCTGTTGGACTACTCTGGGATCTAGCTGCCATTCATGCGGCTGGAGAACCCTGCTCAGTCTGTCCGTGAGGGTATTGTCCTGACCCAGCAGGTGAACTGCTCTCAGGAGCATTCCCTGGCTGATCGCATGCGAGCAGAGGGCTACTGCCTCCTGGAAGAGGGCGTACAACCCTGTACCCCCCCCCTGCTTGTTCAGGTAGAACATGACAACCTGGTTGTCTGTCTATCTGGACTAGTATCTGTTGCTGCTGGCAGAGGGCAAGAAATATGGCCCGAGCTCCAAGAGGCTGAACTGTTGGCTTTCTGCCCTGGACCAGGTACCCTGCATGTAGAGGCCTCTGCAGTGAGCTCCCAACCCAGCCGAGAGGCATCAGTGATGAGAACCTGCTGGGGGGATGGGGGTTTGGAAGGGCATGCCTGCCCATATGTGCTGTGTCACTTGCCACATTGAGCAACTCTCCCAGCAGGCGAGTCACGTGTACTCTGTCCCTGAGGTGGTTGGAGACCTGTGTCCACTGGGATCGGAGGCACCAATGGGAAACCCTCATGTGGAGGCGGGCATCTGGTGTGACATGCACCATGGATGCCATGTGGCCGAGCAAGCGGAGCATGGAGCAAGCTGGCACAAGCGTCGGTGCTATACTTCTGCAGCCAGAGCCTTGAGGCGACTCGCCCTGTCTAGGGGGGTGGATATCCAACTGCGCCCCTATGAACTCCAAGCTTTATGTAGGAGTGAGATGAGACTTTGGCCGGATTATTACAAAGACCAGGTGTTCCAGGACACTGATGGTGTGGCCTGTGGCCTGCTGTACCTCTGTGGTCATTTCTCCTTTTATGAGCCAGATGTCCAGATAGGGGAAGATGAAGGTCCCTTGGAGGCAGAGAAAGGCAGCCACCACCACCAGGCATTTGGTGACGACCCTGGGTGTGAAAGCCAGCCCGAAGGGTAGCACCCTGCACTGGTAGTGGCTGCCCTTGAGCACGGATCTTAGGTACTGTCTGTGAGGTGAGTGTAAGCATCCTTTAGATCCAAGGAGCATAGCCAATCTCCATGCTGGAGGTAGGGCAGCAATGTTCCAAGGGAGAGCATCCTGAACTGTTCCAGCACCAGGAACTTGTTCAGGTTCTGCAGATGTAGGATGGGCACGAGGCCTCAGATTCTTTTCAGCACGAGAAAGTACCGGAAGTAGAACCCCTTGCCCTTTTGGCAGTAAGGCACCAGTTCCACGGCCATCCTTGAGTTGACCGTAGCAGGTTCTGGTGAACAGGAGTCCTGGAAGGCTCTCCTGGAAAGAAAGAGGGGGGTGTCTGGTCCAGGTGGAGGAGGTAACCCTCCTTGACCTCCTGAAGGGCCCAGGTATCAGTAGTGATATTTGGCTACCAGGCATCCCCATTGGCAGCCACTGAGGGTAGAAGGGCTATGCCCAAGGAGCCAAAAGCTACCCCCAGATGGGACCAGAGTTGGGGCCTTGGGAATCATCTGCTTAAAGGGGCCTTGTCTGCACCCCTTGGCATGTTGCCCCTGTGCATGCTGCTCCTGCTGTGGAGCCTGGGAAGGCATGTACTGCTGATGGCATCGGTAGGATGGTCCCCTTCGCTGGGTAGGGTGGCTTCCCTCCCTCCCCCAAGGCCTTCTGCTTGGGCAGAGTGGTGGTCTTCTTAGAAAGTCGAATTCTTGTCAGGAACTCAGTCTCTAGCTCCGCAGCCTTGTCTGACATGGGCTTATCAAAAAGAGGTTCTCTCCTTGGCATGGGACAATCAAGTTTATCTTGGACCCATTGCTCCAAGTCAGAGGGCTGGAGCCAGGCCTGACATCTGGCGCAGATGCCCACTTGAGCAACCCAGGCTGTGGACTCAAAACTGTCACAGGCTGTTCGAGACAAACTTAGAGCAGTCACCGACGCCTCTGACTAGGTTCCAGAACCATTGGAGGGGTTCCTTGGAGAGGCCGGTGGAGAACCCAGTGAGCTCCTTCCCCAGGCCCCTCAGGTACATACCCATATATAGTTGGTATGCCTGGATCCGACAGGCCAGCATTGAGCCCTGGTAGCATTTTCTGCAGAGGGTCCTGGCCTCCCTGCCTGGAGGCATAGACTAATGCGCCTTCTGGCTTTTAGGCAGATGCATAGCAGACTTCACAGCCATGGAGTTGTGCCTTCCTGAGCCTTCCTGAAGCCCAGGCCCTGGCTGACTCGGTACATGGAGTCAAGTTGACGGCAGACTATGGGCACCTAGGCCAGCGACTCCCACTTTCAGAGTAGCTGCCGTTCCAGAAGACTGGGATGGGCACCATGTGCGATTCCCTTGGCAGGGACTCACATTGGAGGATCTTGAGCTCCTCCGTACAAGGGTCCTCCTCAGAGTCAGTGGGGAATGCCAATGTCTTCAACAGTCACAAATTTGAGGAATGCTGTGTCTTCGAGTGGTGACTGGCACCTAGCCTCGGGTGGAGACGGGTCTAACGGCATGTCACAGTGCTTGCGAGTGTCCCGGGATGTCTTGCCCTCGGACTCCCAGTCGAAATACTCTTTGGATGACTCTATGGTGGGCCATGCCAGCGATGGGCCCAGGGCCTGTGGTCCATGGGCCTTTGAAGCTGCATGGACGGAGGCATGAGCACTGGTCGAAGATGATCGATGGCCTAACGAACGGGACCAAGATCACTGTCTATCAACTCGAGGCTGTAAGCTCACAAGGATCAGCTCGACAAACAGGGAAGTCCTCTAAGTCGAAGTCCCGGTGGTCTAGGCAGATGAACCAGTTGAGCTGGACAACTGTGCCTGCAGCGTCTCCAGAAAGGCAATCAGACTGCACTCTAGGGACTCCATCCTGGACTCCAGTCCAGATGATACCCCAGCAGATAAAATTCCTTTCAGTTAAGCTTCCAAGATAGGTGTAGATTAGGTCATTTTCCTTGCCAGAAGCAATGAGAATGCAGAGATGCATTGTACAACACTTGCATACCAGGATACATAATAGTTCAGATCACCCTGAGATTGATGTAGACGTATTTTCTTCTCCCTTCCCAAGCTCCATTAATCTTTCTATGCCTTCCACCCTAAGGCTCAACACAATGCCTCCTTTCTCCAAATTCACCACCAATATGACCATCACTGCCTCCCCTCCTTATGTCCTGCATGGACCAATACCACAGCAGTTACCTCCTCTACAGGTCAATGCTACAGTTGTAGCTGCCTCATTCTAACCCAACAGTGACCAGTACCTAGAGATTTCCAGTGTGTTTCTGGACAACTTTTACAAGCTCTGGCATATCCTACAAAAAACACTTTCACAGCTATGAATATAAGGGATAACTACTAGCTAAAACAAATTAGTTTCATAAAGAAAAAAAAAATATTGTAGAGTTGTGAACCTAATTGGACCAATCTGAATGGCAAAGCCAAGTAGAATGCTAGGAATTATTAGGAATTATTATTCCTAGGAATGCTAGGAATTATTAGGAAAGGAATGGAAAATAAAACAGAATATAACGCCTTGAGTACTGGTATAAATCTGGTCACCACATCTCACAAATTCTATAGCAGAATAAAATAAAGGTACAGAGAAGGGTGATGGTGATTGAATGATACTCCTATGAGGAAAGGCTTAAGAGGATAGAGATATTCCGCTTAGAGAAGAGACAACTGAGGAAGATTATGATAGAGCTCTATAAAATAATGCATGGAGAAGAATAGGTGAATACAAATTGGTTTACTCTTTCAAAAAATACAAAGATTAGGGGACATGCAAAGAGGCTATTAAGTAGTACAGTACATTTAAGAATTTGGAGAAAATATTTTTTATTCAATACAATTAAGCTCTAGAATTCATTGCCAGATGATACAGTAAATGTCCTGGAAAAGGGAACAACAAGCGAGGTTATCAAATATGCAGATGACACAAAACTATTTAAAGTTGTTAAAAACCATGAGGATTGTGGAAAATTGCAAGAGGATCTTGATAAATTGGAAGATTGGGCATCAAAATGGAAGATGAAAATTAATGTGGACAAGTGCAAAGTTATGCACCTGGGAAAGAACAACCCAAACTATGGTTACACGATGCAAGGTTCCACATTGGGAACCACCACTCAGGAAAAAGATTTTGGCATCATCGTGGATAACATATTAAAACCCTCCACTCAGTGTGCAGATGCGGCCAAGAGCAAATAGAATGCTAGGTATCATAAGGAAAGGAATGGAAAATAAAACAAAGGATATTATAATGCCTCTATTGTTCCATGGTGCAACTGCACCTTGAATATTGTGTGCAATTCTGATCGCTGTATACTAAAAAGGATATAGTGTTATTAGAAAAGGTACAGAGAAGAGCCACCAAAATGGTAAAGGGGATGGAAGGATACTCCTATGAAGAAAGGCTATAAAGGTTAGGGCTTTTCAACCTGGAAAGAGAAAACGGCTGAGGGGAGATATGATACAGGTCTATAAATTAATGAATGAAGAGGAATGGGTAAACATAGATCAACTGTTTACATCATCAGAATATAGAAAGAATGGGGACATGCAATGAAGCTACAGGGTAACCTATTTAAGACTAATAAGAGAAAATATTTTTTCACTCAATGTGTAATCAAACTCTAGAATATGTTACCGAAGGATGTAGTGAAAGCTGTTAGTGTAGCTGAGTTTAAAAAGGTTTGACAAGTTCCTGGAGGAAAGGTCCATAAACCATTATTAAAAAGGGACCCAGGATATCACTGCTTGACCCACCACAAGCAATGTGGAATCTGTGTCTTTTGGGGAAACTGCTAAGTACTTATGACCTAGATTGACCACTGTTGGAAACAGGATAATGAGCTTGATGGACCTTGGTTTGACCCAGTATGGCATATCTTATGTTCTTATGTAGTTGCTCACCTGTAACAGGTCATCTCCGGGAACAGCAGGAATCAGTCCACACATATTGGTGACGTCGGCACTGACAGAGCCCTCATGGAAGCATCCTCCCAGCTTTCAAAGAAAGCCTTCGGGAGATCCCCTTCCCGCCCAAGGATGCCATCTTGCTCAGTCAGATGACATAGCTAAGAGACAGCAAAATAAAAGATGGTAAAGAAGCAATTCCAAGGGGAGGAGGGAGGGTTGTGAGCACAGATTCCTGCTGTCCCCAGAGTAAACCTGTTACAGGTGAGTAAAGCGTAAAGCGTAGCTACTCACCTGTAACAGGTGTTCTCCAGGGACAGCAGGAATCGGTCTTCACTTATGGGTGACGTCGGCACCGACGGAGCCCATGCAGAGAAATTCACCAGCTTTCAAAGAAAGCCTTTGGGATTGCTACCACGCATGCGTGGTCCTCTTCCCACCCAAGGGTGCCATCTTGCTCAGTCAGGTCCCTTAGTTCGAGCCCTACCAAGAAGATGGTAAGGGAAAGACAAAAATTCAGCAACTCATCGGGGGAGGCCGGGAGGGTAGTGAGGACTGATTCCTGCTGTCCTTGGAGAACACCTGTTACAGGTGAGTAACTATGCTTTCTCCAGGAAGTCCTCACTTATGGGACTCCCTAGCTACAGGCTACCAAACCTGTAACCAAAAAAACGCCTCCGCGAGGCCGTAAGCAGAAGCCGAAGCCCGTAGGGACCCAAGTCCTCGGGGTTCTTGGGGTGAAGCCCTCGGTAGCCGTGAAGAAGGGTCGAAGGGTGCAGGAGTCGCTTATACCCTGAACAGGTTATGGAGTACAGCCTAGCTGAAGGTGCTGTCCCGGCAGGACTCCCTCTCCAGGCAGTAGTGAGCAGCAAAGGTGTTCGTGGAAGACCAGGTCGCCACCCGGCAGATGTCCATCAGGGTCACAGAGCACAGTGAGGCCATCGAGGCCGCTTTGACTCGGACCCCGTGTGCAGTGACTCTATGATCCAGAGGGACACCCGCCTTCACATGGGCGAAAGTGATGCAGTCCGCCACACAAACCAAGAGGGTGCGCTTGGTGACTACTTGCCCCGGTCTATTGGGATCATAGGTCACGAAAAGCCCGTGAGACATGCGATGAGTCTGGGTATGCTGCAAATAAAAGGCGAGGGCCCGTTTGCAGTCAAAGGTGTGGAGAACCGTCGACGCCTGGTCAGCGTGGGGCCTCGGGAAAAAAGTCAGCAGCACTCTTCTCTTGGTTGAGATGGAAGTCCGAAACGACCTTAGGCAGGAATTTAGGGTGGGTACGGAGGACCACCCTGTTCCAATAAAACCTGGTGTAATAGCCCAGTGGAACCGGAGGCTCCGTCGGCAGCTTTGGTTCCTGCTCCTGCTATCAACGGAGCCCCCGGTTCCCCTGGGTTCTGCCAGGGGTCTGCTAACACAGGAGGAGGGTCGGGGTCAGGTGCTGCACCCAAACCTAACCTCCCTATCCCTCATGGCCTAGTGGCTGAACGGGTCTCCCTAGTATCTCTGGCCCTTCCGGAGGTCAAGGAAGTCCTCCTCGCCTCGAGGAAGGACTCCACTAGGTACGCTTACACCTTTAAGTGGAAACACTTCTCCATCTGGTGCTCGGAGCACCAGATCGACTCCTTCTCATGTCGTGTTCGGTGGGTTCTCCAGTACCTCCTCCACCTCTCAAGGGAAGGGCTGAAGTCGAACTATGTCAGAGTTCATTTGAGCATCATCTCAGCTAATCATCTCCCTATCGAGGGAAAACCCCTCTTGGGGCAGCTGTTAGTCTCCAACTTCATGCGGGGTCTTCTGCTATCCAAGCCACCCATCAGTCTCCCTCTGGTGGAATGAGATTTAAATGTAGTACTCATGCAGCTCACCTGTCCACACTTCAAGCCGATGGTGATGTGTTCGCTCCAGCACCTGTCCTGGAAGGTGGCCTTCCTGGTGGCACTGACCGAGGCCACGAGAATCAACAATGTCCAGTCCCGCTGAGCCTTGAACAGAGTCCTTGCAATGAGGGGGAAAGGAGGGAATGCATAGAGAAGACTGGAGGACCAGTCCAGGAGAAATGCATTAGGACCCTCCCTGCTCGGGTGCGGTACTGGCCTGAAAAAGTGGGGGAGCTGCGTGTTCTACGGACTGGCAAGAGGTCTAACGCCGGAGTCCCCCAGTGGAGAAACCAGTCCGCTACTCTGGCATCCAGCCACCATTCGTGGGGGCGAAGGATCCTGCTGAATTTGCCCACCAGGCCATTTTCCTGACCCACGAGGTACGTCACCCTGAGGGACATCATCCATCGGGCAGTGAAAGAACAGATGAGGACTGCTTCCCGGCAGAGGGAGCGCGATCCAATGCCCCCCCCCCCCCTTGTTGATGTAGAACATCACTACACGGTTGTCAGTCTGCACTAGAACTGACTTCCTGCTGAGGTGCTCCTCGAAGGCACTCAGGGCCCACCGAATGGCCCAAAGTTCGAGCAGGTTTATCTGCTGCTGAGACTCCTCGGGTGATAATTGCCCCTGTGTGCAGAGTGGACCGCAATGGGCTCCACACCCTAACAGGGAAGCGTCTGTCGTCAGCACCGCATCGTGTCACGGGGCCTGAAAGGGCAATCCCCAACAGGAGGTTACGGGGGTTTTGCCACCAGCTCAGGGACAAGCGGAGGTCGGGAAGAACCCTGATGGTGTTCCTGAGGTGTCTGAAGGACTGGCTCCATTGGGCACTGAGACACCACTGAGTCGTCCGCATGTGCAGGTGGGCGTGAGGAACCACATGTATGGTCGAGGCCTTGTGGCCCTGGAGACATAGCATGGACCAAGCGGTGACCTGGTGATCGCTTTGGACGTGAGCCACCAGAGCTCGGAAGTGGATGCAGCGATCCACCGGCAAAAAGGTGATTGCCTGCCAAGTATCGAAGCGTACCCCGATAAACTTGATGGCCTGCACCGGCTCGAGGTGAGACTTCAGGTAGTTGACTAAGAACCCCAAGCTCTCCAAAAGGAGGACAGTGCGCGACATCGCTTGCTGAGCTTCTTTGACCAAGGAGCCCGTAACAAGCCAGTCGTCGAGGTAGGGAAAGACCAGCACACCCTGGTGCCGAAGGGTAAGCGGTGAACACAACGAGGCACTTTGTGAAGACCCGTGGGGCAGACGCAAGGCTGAAGGGGAGAACCCTGTACTCGAAGTGCTCTCCCCGCACCCTGAAACGCAGGTACTGCCTGTGTTGGGGGTGGATTAAGATGTGGGCGTAAGCATCCCTTAGATCCAAGGAGCATAGCCAGTCGCCCTGCCGGAGGAAGGGCAGCAGCACACCAAGAGATAAATTGAATTTCTCCCGCATCAGGAACTTGTTTAGCCTGCGGATGTCGAGGATGGGCTGCAGACCTCCATCTTTTTTGGGACGAGGAAGTACCGGGAGTAGAAACCCTGACCTCGAAGGTGGAGAGGGACCTTCGACTGCCCGTTGGGCAAGGAGAGAGTAAATCCTGCTGCAGCAGAAGCTGGTGTGCAGGGCATCGAGAAGGCTCCACCAGGGAGAAAGGGGGTGGAAGCATGTTGAAGTGAAGGCAAAAGCCATCTCGGACGACTTGGAGGACCCAAGTGTCCGAGGAGATGGGAGTCCACGATGGGGTGAAGCGGGACAGGCGTCCCCCCATTGGCTGCTGCACCGCCAGAAGGCGAGGAGCTGTGCCAATAGCGTCAAAACCCCTGAGTGGGTTGCAGGGGAGCCGGCGTTTGGGCTTTTGGTCCCTTTGGCTTACGATGCCCCTGGCCAGACTTTACCTGCGCTTAGAGTGGGAGTAGCTGGATATGGTGGATAGACCCGATATTGGAGGCCCTTTCTAGGGAAGAAGGGCTTCTTGGTTGGCTGCTTCTTCCGAGGCAGCGTAGAAATTTTGCCAGAGAGACAGGTCTTGGTGACAAACTCCGTCTCAATTTCCGCAGCCTTCTCCTCCATCAGTTTGCCAAAGAGCTGCTCGCCGAGGCAAAACATGTCCAGCAGCTTCTCCTGCACCCGCTGCTCCAAATCAGAGGATTGGTGCCATGCCTAACGGCAGGCCCCAATGCCCGCAGCCGCCACCCAAGCCGATGTCTCAAAGCCATCATAGGAGGCTCGAAGAGGTACTTGGAGCAGTCGGCGATGGACTTTAGCAGGGTGCATAATCTGTCGAGGGGCTCTCCCTCGAGGCCTGCAGAGAAACCCCCAAGTTCCTTAGCCAAATCCCGTAGGAACATACCAATGTACAGTTGATATGCCTGAATGCGACAAGACAGCATGGAACCTTGGTAGGCCTTGCGGCCCAGGGCATCAAGGGTTCTCGATTGGGTGGTACCGATGAGTGTGATTTCGGGCTCTTTTGCTGCCTCATGGCCGATTCCACCACCATCAAGGTGTGTGGGAGCTGGGTCTTTCGGAAGCTGGGCCCACACTGCACACCTTGTACATCGTGTCAAGGCGTTTGCTCACGATGGGGCCCGAGGCTAGGGCCTCCCACATGCGGAGCAGCAGCTGAGACAGAATAGGCGGTACAGGTACAGTGAGGGATTCGCTGGGCGGGGGACTCGTACTGAAGAATGTAGAGTTCTTAAACACAAGGGTCCCCCCTCAGCCTGGGTGACCAGGTTAAGGGCCCATGCCATGTCCCGAACGAACACCAAGAAGGTGGTGTCTTCGGATGGTGAGCGCCACTGGAATGCGATGGGTCCGATGGAAGATCCCAGTGGGTATGAGTTTCTGGGGAGGTGTCCCCATCGGACTCCCAGTCCAAGGAGTCCGAGCCGGGCAAGTCACCCTTTCCAATGGCTAGTGGCCTGGTGCCGGAGGCCCTTTACGATCTCGCCTCTGAAGAATGGGAGGGCGAGCAAGACCGACGTTGAGGACCCTCATGAGGCCGCGGCTCTCGGGGGTTTCCTGGATGGATTTGAATGTCCCACGTGAGGGACCTGCGGTCTCTGGGCGCAAGTCAGCAAAGCTGGCCGTGAGTGCCTCTTGGGAAGCAATGAACACAGAAACGCTGCGTTCCAGAACTTGCATGCGCAACTCCCACGCAGGCGTGGGGTCCTGCGACGCCGATACCGGGGTCACTGGATTGGGCCTCAAGGAGGAGAGGGGGTCCTCATCGGGACAATCCTCCGGAGACCGGGCACCTTCGCCAGAGGCCTCCGCTTCCGTGTGGGGTACCTTGCAGGGCTGCTCCTTTTCAGACTCACGGGAACGCCGAAGGGGGCTAAGCGACTGGGTGCGAGAGAGCTCGTGCTTGTCAGGAGCCCCAGACAGCAACTGAGGCCGCCTTCTTTTTGCACTGCTCCACCTCTGGGGACTCCTGGTCGGAGTGCTGCCGAGAGCGCAGGGCTGTAGGAGAAGAACCCACCGGAGGAGAGATGACCGAGGGCGCCACCGGAGACTCCGAAGTGGCTTTTCGGAAAACGTCTTCAGACTTCTGCTTACGACTGAGCAGGGCCTTAGAGATCATTTTCTTGCAGAGTGAACAGAGCCCTGGGTCATGGTCGGCTCCCAGGTACGCAGACGAGTGTCCGTAAGCGACATGTTCCTAGAGCATCTATCGCATTTTTTAATCCGGTGGCCATGGGGGCAAACATGGCCCCAGCGAGGTCAAAGACCCATGCGGTCAGTGGTTAGAGATGAAAAAAGGGCATGAAGCCTTTGATGAAAAAAATGAGAAAAGAGTATCCCCGATAGCTCTAAAAAAGTAGAGCAGCAGAAAGACGGGTGGAAGACCGGTGCAACCGGAAAAAAGAGAAGCCTGATAAGGCGAAAAAAAAAAAACTTTTTCCGAGGGACGAGGAGGTGCGCCCGAAGGGCTCTGCAGAAAAAGGGAGACTGAGCAAGATGGCACCTTTGGGCAGGAAGAGGACCACGCATACGTGGTAGCAATCCCAAAGGCTTTCTTTGAAAGCTGGGGAATGCCTCTGCGCGGGCTCCATCGGTGCCGACGTCACCCATAAGTGAGGGCTGACTTCCTGCTTGTTCCTGGAGAACTACGCTTTCTCCAGGAACAAGCAGGAAGTCTTGAAGGACTACAAATGGGGATTGCTACTTCTGGAAAGAGATCTGCAATTGTAAGTATTTACTTCTGGGAATTTTTCTAAATCTTAGGGGAAAAGGAATTCTTTAGATTAAAGCTGATTAATCTGTGAACCCAGTGCATTTGTTAAATCAGTCAGGGCATAGTAGCAGCAAAGAGCTTACAGTTTAAACTTAAAAACACACACACACAGCAGACAGCTTTCTGGTTAAATTTAGACCCTAAGACTCCCACTATCCAAGCGAGGGCTGTAGGACTCCCCCTGGAAATTGGTCACAGATTACCTTAGAAGCACAGGACAGTGTACTATGTAGCAGCCAGCTTTTCATAGGCCTTCTTCCCCTCCCTCCCTTCCCAACACCCACCCACCCCTGGGATAATCGTAACTTTATAGGTGCTTAAACCTCTTAAAGGAAAGGAAGTGCCATATTCTCTCAGGTGCAGCTGTTTATCCTCAGGCATACATTAAGGACCTGAGATTAATTAAGCTTCAGGTGAACAAAGTACATTACCTAATACGTTTATAGTTTTATTAGTATATGTATCCCCAGCAACCCTTCGTAAGTAAAGCACAGTTACTTACCTGTAACAGGTGATCTCTGGGAACAGCAGGAATAAGTCTTCACATATGGGTATCGTCGGTACCGACGGAGCCTGCGCGGGAACGCTCCCCAGCGTCCAATAAGAAAGCTTTTGGGAGCATCCCACAGCGCCTGCGCGCTGCCTTCCTGCCTTTCCTAACTGCCTCTCTCCAGTTCGAGTTTTAAAGCTGAGGCAAAGAGAGAGAGAGGAAAGGAAAGATAGAGAGATACAACTCCTAGGGGAGGTGGGTGGGTTGTGAAGACTTATACCTGCTGTTCCCAGAGATCACCTGTTACAGGTAAGTAACTGTGCTATCTCCAGGAACAAGCAGGAATGAGTCTTCACATATGGGGACTCCCCAGCTAGAGATGCCTGGGAGATCACCCAGATTGTGAGTCCCTGGGAAGGGCTCTACCTCTACCCATGAATCTCAGGCATCCAGTCAGGGATGGAGGGTAGGAGTTGATTAGGTATGGAACAGGTGTTTGAGAACAGCCTGACCAAACAAGGCATCCCGGCGGGAGTCCTTGTCCAAGCAGTAATGGGCTGTGAAGGTATGAACCGATGCCCAGGTGGCCGCTCGACAGATTTGGTCGATGGACAGAGTTTAGATGAGCCAAAGAGGTTGCCATGGCCCTCACATTATGAGCTGTGACATGGCCCTCCAGAGAAAGGTTCTTACTCTGGTAGGCGAAGGAAATACACTGAGCAATCCAATTGGACAGAGTTCTCTTAGAGACTGGAAGTCCTAAATGAGAAGGATCAAAAGCAACAAAAAGTTGAGAGGACTTTCTATGTTGCTGTGTCCTGTGTAAGTAGAAAGCAAGTGCTCTTTTACAATCCAGGGTATGAAGATTCCTCTCTGCACTTGATGCATGAGGTCCTGGAAAAAAGACAGGTAAAAACACCTCCTGGTTCAGATGAAAAGGTGAGACCACTTTAGGCATAAAGTGTGGATTAGTTCTGAGGACTACCTTGTCATGATGGAACCTTGTATAAGGAGGATTAGCCACTAAAGCTTGCAGCTCACTGATACGGCGAGCTGAGGTGACTGCAATGAGAAAAATAACTTTCCAGGAAAGGAATTTTAAGGAGGTAGTGGCTAAGGGTTCAAAGGGTGGCTTCATAAGCTGGCCAAGAACCAGATTCAAGTTCCATGCCACTGGAGATGGTCTAATGGGAAGTTTAGTCAAAAGAAGGCCTCTCATGAATCTTGCTATAAGAGGATGAGAGGAAATAGGTTGTCCATTGAGAGGCTTAAGGGATGCTGCAATAGCACTCAAACGGACTCTGATTGAATTTGTTTTAAGGCCTGCATGGGATAAATGCAGTAAATAGTCTAGTAAAGAATTCAAAGGTATTGCAAGAGGGTTGAGACCAATGTTCCCTCTAATTTTTTGTAGGCTGTGTGCGCATAAAATATCAGCTGTGCAGCTTTTGAAGGAAGGTTTAATTTTTGTGCGCCACATAACGACACTCGGAGTTATATACTTTAAAATTTGACTACACGTCAGAATACAGTATGTACACCACATTGATTGCACTTGAAAATATTGTAGAACTTGTGAAAACCGTAAATACGCAACAACTTTTAAATTTTAAGACGTCTGTGTTGTTTTCTATCAGGATCAGAACTGTAATTTTTGTGCGCTCTGTTATAAAGTATGTGCGCTCGCTCGGCAAGGTGTGTGCGTGCACACACGCACAGCTTAGAGGGAACAGTGTTGGAGACCCTTCTCTGCACACCAAATGGAAAACCTTTTCCATTTAAAAGCATATGAACGTCTTGTGGAAGGCTTTCTGGAAGCATGAAGGATATCCTTCACTTGCTGAGAAAGTTGTAAATCTTGAAGGTCTAGGCCTTCAGCAACCAGGCCCTGAGATTTATTTATTTATTTATTTATTTAACAGCTTTTATATACCGCACTTTTGACATCAGCGCGGTTTACATTTTAACAAGTTTTGTACTTAAACATAAAAACTAATGTTAAGTTTACAGAGAACAGGGAATAAAAACATGGATAACAGGGATTAACAATTAACAGATGAAGAGACTGAGGATTTGGGTGCCACAAGGTTCCCTCCTCCTGGGAGAGGAGATCTGGAGCAGACCCCAGGTCTAGGGAGGGAGCTTGAGAGAGATGCAGAAGTAGAGGGTACCACACTTGGCGTGGCCAAAGTGGTGCTATGAGGATCATAGTCCCCTTGTCTCTCTGAAGCTTGAACAGAGTTTTGGGAATTAGGGGAATAGGTGGAAATGCAGAGGAAGTCTTGCCCCCAATGAAGGAGGAAGGCATCCCTGGCCTGAACTCCCTGACATGGAATCCTGGAACAGAACCGGGGAAGTTTGGCATTCCACGGACTTGCAAACAGGTCTATGTCTGGGGTACCCCAAATCCGAAAAATTCTGGCTATCTGGTCCCCATGGAGGGACCATTCGTGCGGAAGCAGAACTCGACAGTCTGTCTGCCCAAGAGTTTTGAACCCCTGGAAGATATACTGCCATGAGATGGATTTGATGCTCTCTGGCGAAGGCCCACAATCTCAGAGCTTCGTTGCAAAGCGACAGAGAGCCAGTCCCTCCCTGCTTGTTCACGTAGAACATGGCTACCTGGTTGTCCGTGTGGATGAGGACTGTCTTGTAGCTGAGCAGGGTATGGAAGACTGAGAGCCAGAAAGATTGCTCTGAGCTCTAAGAGGTTGATATGAAGAGATGTCTCCTGTGGAGACCAGATGCCCTGGGTTGAGAGATCTTGGAGATGAGCCCCCCAACCCCTTGGAGAGGCATCTGTTGTAAGGGTGGCTTGGGGTAACACCTGTTGAAAGGGGGACCCCAGCAACAGATTCTGAGTGGACTGGAGGTTGCTATTTTGTCTGACAGGCAACCTGATGCCTGGGTCCATTGGGAGGATAGGGTCCACTGAGCTGCTCTCATGTGAAGGCGAGCATAGGGAACCACATGCACCGTGGATGCCATGTGGCCTAAGAGTTGCAACATCTCTCGAGCAGTTAAATGGGATTTTAACTGAATCTGGGAGGCTAACTGCACCAAGCGTAGGCAACGGGCCTGGGGAAGATAGGCCCTTGCAGTTGTGGTATCCAGTAAGGCCCCTATGAACTCTAGAGACTGAGTAGGGGTGAGATGGGATTTTGGAATGTTGATTACCAGTCCCAGATACTGAAGAACACGCCTTGTGCAGGGCCAGGGAAGTCTGGGCCTCTGACTGGGATGGAGCTCGGATGAGCCAGTCGTCCAGATATGGGAATACGAATAATTCCTAGAGTGCGCAGGAATGCAGCTACTACTGCCATGCATTTTGTGAACACTCTTGGAGCAGAGGCCAGACCGAAAGGAAGCACTTTGTATTGGTAGTGCTTTCCTTGGTAAAGGAATCGAAGGAATCTTCTGTGTGTTGGATGGATGAGAACATGGGTGTACGCGTCCTTGAGATCTAGAGAACAAAGCCAGTCCTGACTCTGGAGGTATGGAAGGAGAGTTCCGAGAGAAGTCATCTTGAATTTCTCCTTGCATAGAAACTTGTTCAATTCTCTGAGATCTAATATGGGTCTGTAGCCCCCTGTTTTCTTTGGAATGAGAAAATAGGGGGAGTAGAACCCTGAGCCCTGTTGAAGAAGGGGCACTTCTTCTATTGCCCCCTGGGCAAGAAGGGTAGCAATCTCTTGACCTAGAAGGTTGAGGAGAGATGCTGGAGAATTGAACTGTTTCACCATGGTGTGAGGAGGAAGGTTTAAGAAATGAAGTTTGTACCCTTCCCTTATGATGGAGAGGGTCCACTGCTCTGCTGTGATTTGTTCCCATCTGGGAGCAAAGTGAGCTAACCTTCCTGGGATGGTGAGAGGCTCTGGATGTTCTAGAGCCAGAAAGGCTAAGTTCTCTAGTGGAAAGTCAAAGGCCCTGAGGAGGCTGAGGCTGTTGGGCCGTAGCAGTCCTCGCAGCCTGGGTTTTGGCCTGTTTTGGTTGTTGCTGTCTTTGTAGCAAAACGACCTTGAGAAGAGGCCTGACCATAAGAATAAAATTTCCCTTTCTTTGGGAAAGATCCCTTTTTGAACAACCTCTTTTTAAAAGGAGCAGTAGCAGACTTTGAAAGTCTATCTAAAGCAGAGTTTTCAGCATCCATTTGGTTGGCCTTTGCTTGCCAATCTTTGCCAAACAGGTTTTCGCCTGTACAGGGAAGGTTACCTAGACCATCCTGTACCCAGGATTCCAAATCAGAGACTTGCAACCAAGCAACTCTGCGTGCACCTATGGCAATAGCCGAGGCTCTACTGGCCCCCTCAAAAGAGTCAAAGGCTGCACGGTTGGAAAACTTGGATACATCCTGTGCATGTTTAAGCCAGGTGATGTATTCTTCTCTTATCTTCTGACATAAAAGGAGATAAGGTTTGCAGATGATCTGTAACTTCTTTTAGAAACATCCCCATATAGAGACTATAGGAGTTGATTCTGACTACAAGCATACTGGCCTGGAAGATTTTCCTGCCAAAGGCATCTAGAGTTCTGCATTCTCTTCCTGGAAGAGCAGAGGAGTGCCTTTTTGTACTCTTGATCTTTTTCATAGCAGACTCTACCACAATAGAGTGGTGAGGAAGCTGAGTCTTATGAAACCCAGGACAAGGAGGAACACGATACATGGTGTCCAACCTTCTGGAATGAGGGGAGGTGGAAAGAGGAGTCTCCCATATGCCCAGCATGTGATCATAAAGAATCTCATGTATTGGCAAGGTGGCTGCCTCTTTAGGAGCCTTAGGATACTGTAGGATATCCAATTTTTTGGCTCTAGGTTCAGTCTCAGAGGTCACTGAGATGGACAGGCCTTTGGCCACCTCCCTAATGAAGTCCTGAAAAGACAAGTCTTCAGGAGGAGACATTCTCCTTTTTGGAGAAGAGGGCTCCCGAGGAAGGATGCCCGATGCTTCAATTGAGGCCTCTGAAGAATCAGAGTCTTCAGAGGAATCGAAGTATCGACTATCTGGATGCTCTCGTAGAGCCCGATACGCGTACCGGAAGGTATCGACATCGGGAGTAATCGGTACCGGGTCGGTACTGATGGGCATCACTGGATAGCGTACCGCTGCGGTCGATGCTGTCGTCGATGCAAGCGGTACTGGTATCGGGACCGGTATCGGGTCCGGTACTGGAATCAGTACAAGTACCAACAACGGGGTTTGTTGCGGTACCGTAGGCGTCGCAGCTTGAATGAATGCCGTGATGGCACGCTGCATGGTCAGAATATTCTGATCCATTGACGCCACCAATGTCTGGATGTCGGTACCGGTAGAAACTGCCGGTACCCCAGAACATTGTAATAGGTGATCGGTCAAGGCCGAGCCATCGATGTCAACCTGTGACCCCATAGGTAGTGCTTTGGAAGCCGGAGCCTCCCGCCGGGGTAATCTTGCCGGTGTGGTATCCTCAAGAGTAAGCCCTGGGGCATCTCGATACTTAGAGGGAGATGAACTCTCTGAGAACCGGCCAGATTTAAGTTTGGTTACCTGAGATCCATGGGATGAAGAAGCAGCCCTGGAAGACGTCGATGCCACAGAAGCTGCATCGGAGGGAAACAGGGTACTGAGCTTAGCTGCTCGATTCTGTAACCCTCTTTTAGACATCATGGAACAGGACTCACAATCCGCAATGGAGTGGTCAGGACCTAAACATTTTAGACACCAGTCATGGGTGTCAGTGACAGAAATAGTGCTGCTGCACTTTGTGTATTTTTTAAACCCGGAGGTGGGTTTTTCCATGAGGGAAAAATATATCTGTAGGCCTAAGGCCCCAGAAGAAAAATGCACTGAAAAGAGTAGAAGTTTTTTTTTTTTAAAGAAAGAAAAGGACCGGTGGTACCGGTGCGGAATCGAGAAGGCAGACACGCGACTAAAGAAAAATAAAAGAAAATAAGAAATTCTTCAGCGGTGACAGGAAACACGACCTGCTGGGTCCGCGGAAAAGAAGAACTGGAGAGAGGCAGTTAGGAAAGGCGGGAAGGCAGCGCGCAGGTGCTGTGGGATGCTCCCAAAAGCTTTCTTACTGGACGCTGGGGAGCGTTCCCGCGCAGGCTCCGTCGGTACCGACGATACCCATATGTGAAGACTCATTCCTGCTTGTTCCTGGAGATAGAACTTTAATATCTAAACACAGCCTAAACTAAAATGCAGACAGCAGTCCAGCAGCGAGATGGGGGCTTTCCAGTCTTTTGCATTGAGTGTCACATGTATGATTTTCTCCCAGTTGGAGAGGGGTCTTACGTGTGCACTAGGTGCAAGGAGCTCTTTGCTCTCAGGGAACGAGTCCGATCTCTGGAGGCTAGAGAAGCCGACTTGGAGGACATAAGGAAGACAGAGGTACATAGACAAGACCTATAGGGAAATAGTCCTGAAGTCCCACCTCCAGTCTGGCAGCATCCCTGTTGCCATGGAGAAGAGAGGTCACGTGACAGAACAGCATCACCCTGGTGTGGCAGGAAGTGATCCTGTAGCTAGGACCTGTCCCTCCAGGTGATATAAAACCCTCTCGTGAGGATGTTTCTTCAGAGCCATGTGCCCAGGAGGGAAGGGTTAGGACAGCCATTATAGTTGGTGATTCAATCATTAGGCATGTAGATAGCTGGGTGGCTAGTGGACGTGAGGATCGCCTGGTAACATACCTACCTTGTGCGAAGGTAGCAGACCTCACGCAGCACCTAGACAGTGCTGGGAAGGAGTCTGCTGTCCTGGTATATGTCGGTACCAATGACATAGGAAAATGTGGTAGGGAGGTTCTGGAGGCTAAATTTAGGCTTTTAGGTAGGAAGTTGAAATCCAGAACTTCCAGGGTAGCGTTCTCCGAAATGCTTTGCGCTCCACATGCAGGACCCGAAAAGCAGGCAGAGCTTCGGAGTCTCAATGCGTGGATGAGACGATGGTGCAAGGATGAGGTTTTGGATTTGTTAGGAACTGGGGAACATTCTGGGGAAAGGAGGGGCTCTTCCGAAGGGATGGGCTTCACCTTAACCGGGATGGAACCAGGCTGTTGGCATTACTGTTGGCATCAGAGCAATCAGGGACCTGAGACAGTTCAGAAAAGCCCTCAAACACTACCTCTTTACCACTCACTTTAACCCTCTGGATATTCCTCCCCCTCTCCCACCCTTACCCTCACAACCCCACACCTACCCTATATGAATGCATAGAACTGACATATGTACCAACAGGTAGTTCCTAAGATTGTATATAGTTCCCCTGGTTTACCTCCATGTTAATTCCCTGTTATCTGTAAACGAAGGCCAAATTATCTGGCCTATGTGTTTTATTGTTACAACGTAAACCGCACTGATGACAAATAGTGCGGTATATAAGAAGTGTTAAATAAATAAATAAACCTTTAAAAAGGAGATAGAGCAGCTTTTAAACTAGATACCAGGCGAGAGCTGACAGTCCCCCAAGAGTGCATGGTTCCGAACAATGTATCCTTGAAGGATACTACCAAAAGAATGAAGTTAGGGCATACCTGCAGAGAGGTTCCAAGACGGACAGAAGTAGCCCAAATGACCTTGAGTACAGAACAGACAGAACTTAAAGATTCCTAATTACCCCTGTCTACAGATAGCCAGATTAATATGAATAAAATAAAATCTCTAAAATGCTTGTACGCAAATGCTAGAAATCTAAAAAATAAGATGGAAGAGTTAGAATATATAGCACTAAATGAGAGGTTAGATATGATTTGTATCTCAGAGACATGGTGGAAGGAGGACAACCAGTGGGACACTGATACCTGGCTACAAACTATATCGCAATGATAGTACTGATCAAATTGGTGGAGGGGATGCACTCTATGATAGAGGGGGCATTGAGTCAAAAAGGATTAAAGTTTTGCAGGAAACAAAATCTGCTGTAGAATCTCTATGGATTGAAATTCCATGTAAAAAGGGGAAGCCGATGGCAGTGGGGGCGTACTATTGACCGCCTGGCCAGAATGAACAAACAGATGATGAAATGCTCAAAGAAATCAGGGAAGCTAACAAAGGTTATAGCACAGTAATAATGGGTGATGTCAACTGCCCCTGTATTGACTTGGTCAGTGTCATGGCACGACATGCTAGGGAAATAAAGTTTCTAGATGAAATAAATGACTGCTACTTGGAGCAGCTGATTATTAAACCAACCAGAGGGGAAGACATTTTGGACCTAGTCCTTAGTGGAACACCAGATCTGGTGCAAGAGATAAGGGTGTTGGGGCCACTTGGCAATAGTGATCATAGCATGATCGCGTTTGATTTAATTAATGGAGGAGGGATAGTAAAGAAATCCACAGTACTACCTTTTAACTTTCGAAAGGGAGACTATGATAAAATGAGGAAAATAATAAAAAAATAAAAAAAACAAACCACCCCACCCACACCACAAACTAAAAGGAGCCGTTGCAAAGGTTAAACAACTTACATCAAGCTTGGGTGTTTTAAAATAGTATCTTGGAAACCCAGACAAGCTGTAGTCCATGCTTTAAAAAAAGTGGAAGGAAGTCCAAAAAACTGCCAGCATGGTTTAAAGGTGAGGTCAGAGAGGCTGTTGCCAAAAAAGCGTCTTTCAAAAAATGGAAAAAAGAGCCAAATGACGAAAACTGGAAACTGCACAAGCACTGGCAAGTTAAATGCAAGGCATTGATAAAGGCAGCCAAAGAGAAGCAGCTTGCTGTGGAAGCAAAAACACGTAATAAAGATTTTTTCAAGTACATTTGTAGCAAAAAATCTGTGAGAGTCAGTTGGACCATTAGATGATAGAGGGGTAAAAGGGGCACTAAGAAGGGACAAAGCCATAACGGAGAGACCAAATGAATTCTTTGCTTTGGTCTTTACTGAGGAAGATGTAGGGATGTTACCCATGACTGAAGTGGTATTTAAAGGTGATACTGCAGAAGAACGCGTAGTTACTCACCTGTAACAGGTGTTCTCCAGGGACAGCAGGAATCAGTCCTCACATATGGGTGATGTCAGTGCCGACGGAACCCTCGTGCGGAGCACTTCCCCAGCTTTCAAAGAAAGCCTTTGGGATTGCATCGCGCATGCGTGGTCCCCTTCCCACCCAAGGGTGCCATCTTGCTCAGTCAAATGACATAGCTGAAACGACGGCAAAAATGAGAACACCACTAATCAAAGGACTTCAACTCCAGGGGAGGAGGGAGGGTCGTGAGGACCGATTCCTGCTGTCCCTGGAGAACACCTGCTACAGGTGAGTAACTATGCTTTCTCCAGGAACAAGCAGGAAGTCAGTCCTCACATATGGGACTCCCTAGCTATAGGCTACCAAGAACCCATAGCTGAAAATGGCTCCCTCTAGAAGAGCCACAGCAGCAGTGATAGGATTTTTCTCCAAGAACGCAACCCCCAGGGTAGCCTGACACCAAAGGGTCGGAGGGTAGGAGTTACATAAACCTCAAATAGGTTACGGAGCACCGCCTGACCGAAAAAACACTGTCCTACTGGGACTCTCTCTCCAGGCAGTAGTGGGCTGCAAAAGTCTGGCTTGAAGACCAAGTTGCGGCCCGGCAGGTGTCTGCCAACGGAACAGAGCGGTGGTTAGCCACTGATGCGGCATTAGCCCTGACAGAATGGGCCGTGATTCGGCCCTGCAGTTGGAGGTCAGCTGCCCTGTACACCCAGGCGATGCAGTCTGCCACCCAGGTGGATAACATGCGCCTGGAGACAGGAAGACCCAAGTTTACTAGGATCATAAGAAACGAAGAGCTGGAAAGCTCTCCGATGTCCCCGTGTATGTTCCAGGTAGAAGGCGAGCACCCTCTTACAGTCCAGGGTGTGCAGAATCGCTTCTGCCCTGCTGGTATTTGGCCTGGGGAAGAAGGTTGGAAGAACCACCTCTTGGTTGAGGTGAAACAAGAATACCACTTTTGGAAGGAACTTGGGGTGAGTACGTAGGACCACCCTGTTTTTATAAAACCAAATATACGGTCTATCCGATACTAAAGCTTGCAGCTCGCTCACATGTCGAGCAGACGTGAGTGCTTTCCAGGAAAGGAAGTGGAGATGACAGGTGGACATTGGTTCAAAAGGTGGGCAAGTAAGCCGCTGCAAGACCACATTTAAGTCCCACTCTGTAGCCAGTGGGCGAATCGGAGGCTTCAAGAGTAGGAGGCCTCTGAGGAATCGGGATACCAAAGGGTGAGATGAAAGAGGTTGCCCGTCCACTGGAGAGTTGTTAGCTGATAGCGCACTCAGGTGGACCCTGACAGAGTTAGACTTGAGGCCTAACTCTGAGAGGTGGAGCAAGTACTGTAATACCTGAGGTACTTGTCAAGTGAACGGGTTCTCCTTATTTTGGGCACACCGCCCTTCAAATCTACGCCACTTGAACGCGTGGGATTTTCTAGTGGATTGCCTCCTAGAGGCCAGCAACACCTCCTCATCCTCCTTGGGAAGGAGTAGAGGAGCAAGTACTATCCTCTCAGCAGCCAGGCCATTAAGTTGAGGGATCCGAGATTGGGGTGTAGCAAGGAACCCTGTTCCTGGGTCAAGAGGTCGGGCTGCACCCCCAGTGGGAGTGGTGTTCCGACCGCCATTTGAAGGAGAAGAGGGAACCAAGGCTGTCTGGGCCACCTGGGGGTTACCAGGATGACAGAGGCTTTGTCCTGAAGAATCTTGAACAGAGTGTGTGCCACCAGGGGTGTGGGTGGGAATGCATAGAGAAGACCCTGTGCCCACGAGATCAGGAAAGCATCTGCCACCATGCTCAGCGGATGCAGCTGCCTCGAGCAGAACCAGGGCAACTGATGGTTTTGCGGACTGGCAAAGAGATCCATGGATGGGAGATTCCAGCAGTTGAAGATCTGCTGGGCTATATCCCGGTTCAGTTGCCACTCGTGAGGCTGAAGAATCCTGCTCAACTTGTCGGCCAGGAGGTTCTCCTGACCTGGCAGATAAACTGCCTTTAGGGACATGTGATGCTGCACTGCAAAAGAGCAGAGGTCCAGAGTTTCCTGGCATAGGATGCGAGATCCTGTGCCTCCCTGTTTGTTGATGTAGAACATTGCTACTTGATTATCTGTCTGTATCAGCACTGACTGATGTGAAAGAAGATGACAAAAGGCTTGAAGAGCTAGGCGGATGGCTCTAAGCTCTAGAAGATTGATTTGAAGTGCGGCCTCTCGCGAGGACCACAGACCCTGAGTGCATGAACCCTGACAATGGGCTCTCCAGCCAAGCAAGGAGGCATCTGTCATCAGCACGCTGGTGTGAGAGGGAGGTTGTAATGGTACTCCCTGAAGTTGGGGGGTGAAGCCACCATTGCAAGGCTGTCACCAGTAGCTTGGAAAATCGCTACCCTGTCTCTGAGGTGGCCAGTGGCTTGTGTCCACTGGTCTCTGAAACTCCATTGAGCTGTGTGCATGTGGAATTGAGCATATGGAGTCACATGTACCGTGGAGGCCATGTGGCCCAGGAGGCGTAGGAAGACCCTTGCAGAGACCTGAGGTCTGTGCTGGACCTGCTGTACCAAGTCCAGCAACCGCCTTGCCCTATCCAGCGGTAGGTAAGCCCTTGCCTGAAGTGTGTCCAGACTTGCCCCTATGAACTCCAAGTTCTGAGTGGGGAGTAAAGTGGACATTGCATGATTTATAGCAAACCCTAGGAGCTGGAGCAGGGTGACTGTGCGAGCAGTGGCCTGCTGTACCTCCTGTGCCGAATGGCCCCTGATGAGACAGACAGTCATCTAGGTATGGAAAGACGAAGACTCCCTGGCTTCTGAGGAAGGCCGCCACCACTGCTAGGCATTTGGTAAATATTCTGGGAGCAGAAGCTAGGCCAAAGGGAAGCACCTTGTACTGGAAGTAGTTTCCTCCGACCACAAACCTGAGATATTGTCTGTGGTCTGGGTGTATGAGGATGTGAGTATAAGCATCCTTTAAATCTAAGGAGCATAGCCAGTCTCCCTGGTGGAGGTAAGGCAGTAGGATCCCAAGGGAAAGCATCTTGAACTTTTCCCTCACCAGGAACTCATTCAGATTTTGCAAGTCTAGGATGGGGCGAAGGCCTCCTTTTCTTTTTGGTATGAGGAAATACCTGGAGTAGAAGCCTTGACCCTGCAGTTGGTGGGGCACCGGTTCCACCGCCTGATCCTTTAGCAGACCTGTCAACTCCTGCAGGAGGAGGTTCCTGTGAAGAGGGGGCCTGAGAGGCTCTCCTGGGAAAAAGGAGGTGGGTACCTGGTTGAAATGACGTAAATAGCCCTGCTGGACTATTTTCAAGACCCAGGCGTCGGTGGCCTTTCTCCTGTGCATGGCCAAACCACTGGTGGGAGAGGAGCTATGCACTGGGAGTCAAAAACCCCCTCATGGCTGAGTAGGAGCCAGAGCTGGAGGGTCTTCGGCATACGTGGGCCATGCCCCTGTCCCTGTCCCCTGGCCTGTTGCCCCTGTTGGGGAGCTGGGGTGGTCTGGTAAGTGGGGTAGTTTCTGTAAGCCGTACCCTTCCTCGGGAAAAAGAGCTTTCCCCCCCCCACCCCCCAAGGCCTTCTTCTTGTGAAAAGGTGCAGATGTCTTCTTCGACAACCTTGTCCGGGTCAAGTACTCTGACTCGATTTCTGCAGCTTTTTCTGTCATGGGTTTGCCGAAGAGATTGTTCCGTGCCGAGGAGACATCGACCAACTTGTCCTAAACCCATGGCTCCAGGTCCGACGACATAAGCCAGGCCTGACAACGTGCACCGATGCCGGCCACGGCTACTCGGGCCGAAGCCTTGAAGCAGTCGTAAACTGCTCGAGACATGAACTTCGAGCACTCTCGGATTCATGTGGACAAGGCTTTGAAACGCTGCAATGGTTCCTCGGAGAGACCAGCTGAGAACCCGGCAATCTCCTTTGCCAGATCCCGCAAGTACATGCCCATGTACAGCTGGTAGGTTTGGACACGGCATGACAGCATCGAACCCTGGTAGCACTTTCTGCTGAGGGCATCCAGGTTCTGGGCCTCCAGGCCGGGAGGCACCAAGGAGTGCATCTTTTGGCTTTTCAGCCGTTGCATGGCCGATTCCACAACCATGGAGTTGTGCGGCAGCTGCGCTTTCCGGAACCCAGGACTCTTGCGGACTCGATAGATGGAAGCAACCTGCTTGTTGAGCACCAGCATCGAGGAGCATCAGACGTTCCAACATCGGAGACACCGGTACAGTAAGGGCCTCCTTCGGGAAAGAGTCATACTGGAGGGCATCGAGCTCCTCAGCTCGAGGCTCCTCCTCAGCATCTGCAGGGAATGCCAAAGCCTTGGTCATGTCCCTGACGAAGTCCGAGTACCGAGTGTCCTCCAGAGGGGACCTTCTCCGAGGCTCTGAACCCGGAGAGTCCGATGGGATACACCAGGTTCGATGGGTGTCTGGGGAGTCTTCCTCTTCTGTCTCCCACGCCGAGGACGACTCGATGGGCTCCGGCCTCGAGGGCTTCGAGTCCGACTGCCCCGACGCCGAGGGCACCGGCGTCGATGACCTCTGTCCTGAACAAGAGGTCACGGGAGACCTTGGCCAAGGATAGACTTGAGACCTGATCGGCTTGGCCTCCGGTGTCGACTTCGACGTACCGGTCGTCGGGGCGGATGGACCGGCAAGACCGGCCATCAGTGCCCGCTGCTGCTCCATGAAGGCAGCCATGCTGCTCTCCAGGGTTGCCATCCTGATACCGAGCCCAGAAGGCTCCGCAGCTCCCGGCTCGGGTCCCGACGCAGGCTCTCCCGGAGAAGAGTCTACGAGGACAACATAAATTGCCTTGTCCGACGTCTCCTTGGGAGGTTGTTTAGCCAGCTGCTCCGACTCAGAGGACCCGGGGCGGCGGTCCGGGCTCCGCGGCCTGGAACCTGAGGGCCCAAGCTGATCAGAGGCATCCAGCGATGCCGCCCTCATGAGTTTTTTCTTCCTCCGGTGTTCCCTGGAGGGAGACCCCTCCCTCTCAGAAGACACACGACAGTGCTCGGGCTCCGAGTCCCGAGATGTCAAGGCCTCTGACGAGGTCTGGGCCCGAGCGGATGCGGACTCAGGAAAAATCCTGTCATGCTGATGCTGCCTGCTCTTCAAAGATTTCAAAGACATCTTACCACACAGCACACAGACCACCAGTTCATGGTCAGGGCAGAGGCATCGGAGGCAGCAGTCGTGTGTGTCGGTGAGAGACATTAACTTCTTACACCGATCACACTTTTTAAACCCGCTGGCAGCCATCAGGGGAAAAAGGGCCCCTGCGAAGTCAAACGACCGGGCTGCCAGTGAAAAATAAAGAGAGCGTGAACGCTAGTCATGAAGGACAAAAACGAAAAATATGACCGGACTCAATACCGGTGTACCGAGCCGAAGGCAGGAAGGGGAACTGGCATCGAACCGGGAAGCTGAAAGAAATAAACTTTTCTACTTTCTCCACGGTGAAAATGGGACCACGTCCGTTGGGCTCCGCGGAAAAAAAAGACGACTGAGCAAGATGGCACCTCTGGGCAGGAAGGGGACTGCGCATGCGCGATGCAATCCCAAAGGCTTTCTTTGAACGCTGGGGAATTGCTCCGCACGAGGGCTCTGTCGGCGCCAACGCCACCCATATGTGAGGACTGACTTCATGCTTGTTCCTGGAGAAATATCGATACATCGGGATGATGTATTACAACTATTTGATAAACTGAAGAGTAGCAAATTTCCTGGACCGGATGGCATACCTCCAAGGGTGTTGAAAGAACTGAAATATGAGATTGCAGACCTGCTATTAGTAATCTGTGAGCTATCAATAAAATCATCTGTAATACCTGATGATTGGAGGATGGCCAATGTAACGCCAATTTTTAAAAAGGGTTCTAGGGGTGATCCGGGAAACTACAGACCGGTGAGCCTGACATCAGTACCGGAAAAAATGGTAGAAACCATCATAAAGAACAAAATTACTGAACATGTAGATAGTCATGGCTTAATGGAGACAGCCAACATGGCTTTAGACAAGGAAGATCTTACTAATCTGTTATGTTTTTTTGAAGGTGTGAATAAACAGGTAGACAAAGGTGAGTCAGTTGATATAGTGTTTCTGGACTTTCAGAAAGCCTTTGATAAGGTCCCTCAGACTTTTGGCAAAACTAAAATGTCATGGGATAGGAGGCAGTGTACTATTGTGGATCAGGAACTGGTTAAAAGATAGAAAGCAGAGGGTAAGGCAAAATGGCCAATTTTCCCAATGGAGAAAGGTGAATAGTGGTGTACCCCAGGGATCTGTGCTGGGTCCGCTGCTTTTTGACATATTCATAAATGACCTGGAAAAGGGAATAACGAGCGAGGTTATCAAATTTGCAGATGACACAAAACTATTTAAAGTTGTTAAAACCCATGAGGATTGTGGAAAATTACAAGAGGATCTTGATAAATTGGAAGACTGGGCATCCAAATGGCAGATGAAATTTAATGTGGACAAGTGCAAAGTTATGCACCTAGGAAAGAACCACCCAAACAATGGTTACACGATGCAAGGTTCCACATTAGGAACCACCACCCAGGAAAAAGATTTAGGCGTCATCGTGGATAACATGTTAAAACACTCTGCTCGGTGTGCAGCGGTGGCCAAGAGAGCAAATAGAATGCTAGGTATCATAAGGAAAGAAATGGAAAATAAAACAAAAAGGATATTATAATGCCTCTGTACCGTTCCATGATGCAACCGCACCTTGAATATTGTGTGCACTTCTGGTCGCCATATCCCTCACATATGGGACTCCCCAGCTACAGGCTACCAAAAGCCCATAGTGAAAAAACAAACAAACAGTCTCCCTCAAGCGGAGCCGCGAGCAGCAGCAATTGAGTCCTTTATCCGCTGAAAACCGAAACTCTGGTAGCCTGAACACAGAAGGGTCGGAGGGCAGGAATTGCCTAAACCCCCAAAAGATTACAGAGCCTGGCCAAAGGCACTGTCCCGTCAGAACACCCTTTCCAGGCAGTAATGAGCTGCGAAGGTATGGACTGAAGACCAGGTGGCAGTCCGGCATATGTCCACCATTGGGACGGAGCACTGCACTTAGAAGGCGAGAGCCCTCTTGCAGTTGAATGTATGCAGAACTCCGATGCCCAATCAGCGTGAGGTTTCGGGATGAAGGTCGGCAGAACCACCTCCTGATTGAGGTGGAAATCAGAGACAACCTTCGAAGGAACTTCGAGTGGGTGTGAAGGACCACCCTGTTTCTGTAAAACCTGGTATAGGCGGCCTCGGCCATAAGAGCTTGAAGTTCACTGACTATGTTCAGAGGTCAGTGCCACCAGGAAAACCATCTTCCAGGAGAGGTGCCGGAGCGAGCACGTCGCCATTGGCTCAAAGGATGGCTGAGTCAGCTGCATGAGCATGATGGTCAGGTCCCATTCTGCTGGGGGAGGCCAGATGGGGGGCTTGGACAGCAGGAGGCCCCATGAAGCGGGAGACCAGAAACTGGCCCAAGAGAGGTTTGCCCCCGACGGGCAAGTGGTTGGCTGAAATGGCGCTCAGGTAAACCCTGACTGAGCTGGACTTCAGTCCCACCTGGGAGAGGTGGAGAAGGTACTGAAAGACCCAACGGGTGGAGCAGGAGAAAGGGGGGGGGGGTTGATCTGGAGATCGGAGCACCAGATCGAAAACCACCACCACTTCAGGGTGTAAGCCCGCCTCATTGAATCCTTCCTTGACGTGAGGACGTCCTTGATCTCCTCTGGGAGGTACAGCGAGGCTAGAGAGACCCGTTCAGCCGCCAGGGATAGCAAGACCAAGTTTGGGTGACGCACCCATCCCTCCTCCTGCATTGGCAGACTGGGGGCACTGCCCAGGGAAACCGGAGGCTCCGAAGAGAGCCAGAGCAGAAGCGGGAGCCAAGGTTGTCGAGGTCACAAAGGCGTCATGAGAATCACCAAGGCTCGGTCGCACTGGATCTTCTGGAGGGTCCTCCCAATGAGAGGGGTGGGGGGGGGGGAACACATACAGAAGCCCGGAGGTCCAGTTCAGGAGGAACGCATCCGGGGCCACCTTGCTTGGGTGTGGTATCGGCCCACATAAGCAGGAGAGCTACACGTTCATCGGGCTGGCGAGCAGGTCCATGGACAGAGTCCCCCAGAGGCAGAACAGGTGGAGAGCCACCTCTGGACTCAAATGCCACTCACGTGGGTGGAGAAACCTGCTGAGTCTGTCTGCGAGGACATTACCCTATGGGCTGTCTACCTCCTAGGCCAAGACAATGCTCCGATGCACCGTGAAGGAGCAGAGGAGGCCCGCCTCCCGACAGAGGCGGCAGGAGCCAGTGCCCCCCCTCCTTGTTTATGTAGAACATTGCGACTCAACTGTCGGTCTGCACAAGTACCTACCTGCCCTTCAGGTGGTACTCTAAGACCTTCAAGGCCACACGTACCGCTCGAAGCTCGAGCAGGTTGATCTGCTGTCAAGATTCCTCGGGTGACCACCTCCCCTGTGTGCAGAGGTGGTCGCAGTGGGCTCCCTAGCCCAACAGCGAGGCGTCCTTCATCAAGATGAGTTCATGCGGATGAGTCTGGAAGGGCATGCCCCAAAGAAGGCTCTGGGGTCCTGCCACCAGACTAGAGATTCGACTCCACGGGCTCCGTGGAAAAAGAGACTGAGCAAGATGACACCTTTGGGCGGGAAGAATACTACGCATGTGTGGCAGCAATCCCAAAGGCCTTCTTTGAAAGTTGGGGAATTGCTCCGCGCGGGCTCAGTCAGTGCCGATGCCAGCCATAAGTGAGGACTGACTTCCAGCTTGTTCCTGGAGAAGGGCCTCTTACAATCCAGAGTGCGAAGGACCGTCTCACCCCTGCTTGTGTGAGGTCTTGGAAAGAAGGTGGGAAGTACCACTTCCTGGTTGAGATGGAAGGGCGATACCACCTTTGGAAGAAATTTATGGTGCTTGCGGAGAACCACCCTGTTCTTATAGGACCTGGTATAGGGTGCCTCCGCCACTAAGGCCTGAAGCTCACTTATTCTGCGAGTGGAAGTGAGTGCAACCAGAAACGCCACCTTCCACAAGAGGTATCCGAAGTGGCAGGAAGCCAGAGGCTCAAAGGGCAGGCAAGTGAGCTGCCCCAATACCACAATGAGGTCTCATTCGGTCTCCGGAGGACAAACCGGGGGCTTCAATAAGAGCAAACCCCTTAGGAAGTGGATCACCAGTGGCTGGCCCAAGAGGCGTTTGCCATCCACCCGGTGGTGGTGCACCACCAGAACACCGAGGTACACCCTGATGGGGTTAGACTTAAGCTTGGATTGCGAGAGGTGGAGAAGGTACTTTAACACCATTGGCAAGAGAATGGGTCCATTCTGTGCTCTGCACACCAAGTTGAAAACCTGCATCATGTGAAAGCATAAGCTTTCCTAGTGAAAGCCTTATGAGAGGCCAGCAGGATCGCCTCTACCTCACCCGAGAGATTGAAAGGGGCTAGGGTCACCCTTTCAGCAGCCACACCATCAGTGACAGGAACCCCAAGTTGGGGTGCAGAAGAGAGCCCCCCCCCTCCTGAGACAGGAGCCCTGAAGAGTTCCCCCAACAGGATGTGGGTCTCTACCAATAATATGAGAAGTAGTTGGAACCACGGTTGTCTGGGCCATCGAAGGGCTGAGCGAGGCCTTGTCACGGAGGGTCCTGAACAAGGTTTTGGCAATCAGTGGCGTGGGAGGGAAGGCGTACATAAGGCCCTCTGACCACAAGACAAGGAATGCATCTACTGCCACCCAGGAGGAATGGGCCTTCCGGGAGCAGAAGCAGGGCAAAATGATAGTTGTCCGGGCTGGCCAACCAGTCCATCACGGGTTCCCCCCAGAGATGGAAGAGTTGGTTGGCCCCACTGGAGTCCAGCTGCTAATTGTGCGGTTGGAGGACCCTGCTCAACCTGTTGGCCAGTAGGTTGTTCTGGCCTGGCAGATATACTGCCCGCAGGAGTATACATCCTGTCAGACTACATAGGAGCAGAGGACCACTGCCTCTTGACAGAGGGCATGAGACCCCATGGCCCCTTGTTTCTTAAACATAGAACATCGCCACCTGGTTGTCCATCTGGACCAACACCGGCTGGTGACGTAGGCAGTGGCAAAAAGCTCAGAGGGCTAAGTATATCACCTGTGGCAGGAGGTTGATCTGATGGATGCTTTCGTCCTGTGACCAGCTGCCCTGGGTGCGGAGTTCCTCGCAGTGGGCTCTCCAGACAAGCAAGGAAGCATAAGTGATGAGGACCCTTAAGGGGCTCAGGGCCTGAAAAGGCATCCCCGCCTTGAGACATTGGGGAATCTGCCAACATGTCAGAGTCCACCAATTGGTGGGTCACTGAGATTTCGTCTCAGAAGGACCCCGTAGCCTGTTTCCACTGGTCCTGAAGGCTGTCAGACGGCTGCCTGGGTGAGAATGTTCACAGTCTTGGCAAGTGCATATATCAATATGATTTGCAAGGGATTGTGGGAAATGCAGTCCATTCACACCAGACACAGCTGCTCACAATAATTAGTTGTGCTTGAGTGTAAAGCCAATAAGATATTTATTTATGGGGCTATTTCTCCCAACACAGATATGCTTGGTAGCACATAAAACAGGATACTTGCTTGCAGTGTTAAACTTGGAAAAACAAAATCAGGAAAACAACAGTTGAACTTTGTCAGGCAATCAAAGCAAAAGAATAAAGACCTGGTTGGTAACAAACTGGTCTTTTCTGTAGGCTTTAGCTAATATTTTCTTAGCAGTGTATCAAACAACAAGCAAAACCCACAAAGAAGGGAAAAAACTGTTCTTTTCAGGTTAACTTCTTATATCTTCACACATAGATTCAGAAGTGATTCCCTCAGAGCTCACAAGCAATTAGGTAAGGCTCAATTGCTAGCAGTTACCCAGCTGAAACCCCTTAGCTGGCTTGCTTTCTACTGCGTGGCTCAAATCCTACTTCAGGAGCTTTTCTGAGTAGATTAAAGAACAAGTTTGTATTTCTTTGTGATGGTTGTTGTACTTTGTAACAGAAAATTACCAAAGGAGTTTAGACAGAGAGCAATCCATATATTCACAGCCTGTATCTAAGACCGCTCCCCCTTCTTCAACAATCATGGGTTCAATATCATGGATTGGCACAGAGGAATTTCTCAATGGAGCACTTTCAGGAGAATACTTGTTTCCCTGCTGCCTTTCAAGGTTATAGCTAGGGCATAGATCAGTGTTCATACCTGAGCTTCCATTGCTGTTAGAGTTCCTCTCTAAATAGCCTGGCCAGTATGTAGTCCAGTTCTTATGTCCAGCCTTCCAATCCAGATCCCTGGACACTGGATCTCTCTTCATATACCTTCTGGCACGGGTCCTAGGCTCCCTTCCACGTGCAGCCGTCTCCCTCACAGGTACCGTCTGGAGATTCCTAGCCCTGCAGCACCATTCCTCTGGCTTTTCCTAGTCCAATGGTGTAAGCTTGCCTTTTGAATGTCTCCCAGTATACGTACTGCTCTGGACTCCTTTAGAACTCCCAAATGCTTTTCTCTTCTTTCTTCCAAAGGGTTTCTTGCCCTCTCTGTCCGTCCGCTCTGGCTTCTGCTTCTGATGATCCTCCAGATGATAAAGATGTCCAAGCTGAATCTGAGGATGATTCTGAGGATAATTCTCTGTAGAATAAACTCTACCTTTATTCTGCTTTGATGAGTGCTCCACCCTAGCACAGCGCAGCTGTGCTGAATCAGGCCCTGCCCTTTGAGATGAGTGCTTGGGGATTACCTCATAACCCTCTTGATTGAACACACGTTTCCCCACTTCAGCTCCTCTAATGGCTGTTGGAAACCTGATGCATTCTGGGACTGGTAGTCTTGTATGGGAAAATTCTGTTTTCTTATTTCTACCAGAACTGACAGGTTGCTTGTTCAGAGTCACTTCACCTTTTCTATAGCTCCTTCCTGAGCTATGATAAGCTTCCTTATCACAAGGCCCACTGCATGGTCCTCATGTGGAGGGGGGCATCTGGGGTGACGTGGATTGTGACGGCCATGTGCCCGAGAAGGCGCAAGAGGAGCTGAGCGGGCACCAAGGGACGGTGCTGTACGTACAGTGCCAGGGACCTGAGGCAGTCGGCTCGGTCCCCGGGCAGGAAGGCCTTTACCTGGGTGTCCAGTCTGGCCCCGATGAACTGCAGACATTGTGTCATAAGGAGATGAGATTTGGGGTAGTTTATCACAAACCCCAAGTGTTGCAGAACCTGGATGGTGCATGCAGTCGCCTGCTGCACCTCTGAGGTCCAGGTAGGGCAAGACAAAGACCCAATGAAGGCTGAGGAAGGCAGCCATGACTGCCAGGCATTATGTGAAGACCCTTGGGGCGGAGGCCAAGCCGAAAGGCAGCACCCTGTACTGGTAGTGCCTGCCCCCCACCATGAACCGCAGGTACTGCCTGTGGTTGGGGTGAATGAGGATGTGAGTATAGGCATCCTTCAGATCTAAGGAGCATAGTCAATCTCCCTGCTGGAGTAAGGCTGCAAATGTTCCAAGGGAGAGCATCTTGAACTTCTCCCTCATCAGGAACTTGAGGTTGAGCAGGCCAAGGATGGGTCTTAGGCCTCCTGTTCTTTTTGGCAAGAGGAAGTATCTGGAGTAGAACCCCCTGTGTCCTTGAGATGGTGGGGCACTGGGTTCCACCTCTTTGTCCTTGAGAAGACCTGCAAGCTCCTTCAGTAGAAGGTCCAGGTGGAGGGGAGACCTGAGGGGCTCTCCCAGAAAAGAAGGGGGAGGTGTCCAAGTCAGAGGAAGGAGGTAACCCTGCTTGACCACTCAAAGTGCCCAGGAAATCGGTGGTGATTGTTAGCCACCTTTGGGCATAGTGGATCAGACGTACTCCTGTGGGTTGCTGACCTCCTTGGGAAGAAAAACTATTCTCAAGGAATCATACCCCAACCCCCCTCCCCTGCTGGGCTGGAGCCAGCGCCTGGGGTTTGGGAGCCTTCTGCTTACGAGGGCCATGCCCATGTCCCTTGGCCTGCAGACCCTGAATAGGTGGGTAGTTTCTATAAGCAGCCCCTTTCCTCAGGTTGAAGGGCTTGTTACCCTTGACGGAAGGGCTGGAGGAGCAGTGTTCTTTATGGAGAGCCTGGTCTTTGTCATGAACTTGATCTCCAGCTCAGCAGCTTTGTCGGTCATGGGCTTGCCAAAGATGTTCTCTTCTTGGCATGGGACAATTTGTCCTGAACTCATTGTTTGAGGTTTGACTATAGCCAAGCTCGGCATCGGGCACCAATGCCTACTGCCGCTACTCGAGCTGCTGATTCCAGTCATAGGCTGGGCTGCCCAAGACACAAATTTGGAGCACTCACAGACAGCTTTGGCCAGGTTCCTAAACCTCTGCAGGGGTTCCTTGGACAGACCAGCTGAGAACCCGACGACGTCCTTCAGCAGGTCTCTCAGGCACATGCCCATATACAGCTGGTAGGCCTGGACGTGGCTGATGAGCATCGAGCCCTGGTAACACTGTCTGCTGAGGGCATCCAACGTCCATGCCTCCCTACCGGGAGAGGAGTTAATCTTCTGACTCTTCAGTCTACGCATGGCTGATTCCACCACCATGGAATTGTGTGGCAGCTGAGACTTCTGGAAAGTCTGGGCGCCGGCAGACTCGATACATTGAGTCGAGATGCTTGTTCACCACCGGCACTGAGGGCAGTGTTTCACCACATGCAGAGCATCAGCCATTCCACAATGGGAGGGATGGGCACCGTGAGCAATTCCCTTGGAGGAGCCTCATACTGAAAGATTTCTAGCTCATTCACCTGAAAATCCTCCTCCGATTCTGTTGGGAACACTAGGGCCTTGGCCATGTCCTTGACGAGGTCAAGGAACCCCATGTCCTCCAGTGGAGACCTGCACCGAGGCTCCGAAGTAGGAGAATCCAAGGGGACATCACAGTGGCGACAGACGTCGGGCGATTCCTCATCCTCAGTCTCCCACTCTGAGTAATCCATAGAGGACTCGAAGGAAGGATGGTCTGTTGGCACTGGGGCTATCAAGTGGGAACCGGATCAAGACCACGGCAGAGGATTGACTTGAGGCCAAAGGACCTTGAGGATCAGCTCGGCCTCCGGGGATGTCTTCAATGTCAGAGGGCCAGGTCGTCGGGGTGGATGAACCAGTAGTACCAGACAGACGGCACCCACTGCTGGTCCATGAAGGCAGACAAACTGTGCTCCACAGCCGCCATTCTGGACTCCAAGCCAGAAGGCTCTGCGGCCATCAGTGCAGGTGCAGGCACAGAGGGACTCCGGCCTGATGCCGGTTCCTCCAAAGAGGAGTCCTCAATGAGGATGCGGTCTGGTGACCGATCTGAAGTAGATTCCTGTCGGGGGACCTTAGCATGCCACTCCCTCTCCGATTCCTCAGATGAGCATCTCAGACTGCAGGACCAGGCTTTGATCCATCCAGTGGATGCTGCCTTCGAGGTTTTCTTAAGAACATAAGATATGCCATACTGGGTCAGACCAAGGTCCATCAAGCCCAGTATCCTGTTTCCAACAGTGGCCAATCTAGGTCATACGTACCTAGCAGTTTCCCCAAAAGACACAGGTTCCACAATGCTTGTACTGGGTCAAGCATTGATATCCTGGGTCCCTTTTTAATAGTGGTTTATGGACCTTTCCTCCAGGAACTTGCCCAAACCTTTTTTAAACCCAGCTACACTAACAGCCTTTACTACATCCTCCGGTAACAAATTCCAGAGTTTGATTACACGTTGGGTGAAAAAATGGTTTCTTTTATTAGTCTTAAATAGTTTACCCTGTAGCTTCATTGCATGTCCCCTAGTCTTTCTATATTCTGAAAACGTAATCAATCTACTTTTACCCGTTCCACTCCGTTCAATTTATAGACTTCTATCACATCTCCCCTCAGCCCTCTCTTTTCCAGGTTAAAGAGCCCTAACCTTTTTAGCCTTTCATAGGGGTATTCTTCCATCCCCTTTACCATTTTGGTGGCTCTTCTCTGAATCTTTTCTAATAACGCTATATCCTTTTTAAGATATGGCGACCAGAATTGCACACAATATTCAAGGTGCGGTCTCACCATGGAACGATATAGAGGCATTATAATATCCTTTATTTTCCATTCCTTTCCTTACGATACCTAGCATCCTATTTGCTCTCTTGGCCGCCGCTGCACACTGGGCTGAGGATTTTAACATGTTATCCACAATGACGCCTAAATCTTTTTCCTGGATGCCATTAATTACCCTACCGTCTACGACTTCAGGAACATATGCTGATCCATAGGTCCAACTATCACCTTAGGGGTAGAGGAACCAGGCATCATAGTTGTTTCTGATTTCTTCACCTTATCCTTGATCTTTCGCTTCCCTGCTCCCTTGGGCATCTCTAACAGCACAACTTGGGGCCCCTGGGCCCCAAAGAGGTAAGCCCCTTTGGTCACATGACCACAAAGCAGCAGACAGATTTTAAATACAGTCCTAGGTCACCAGAAGATGACATAGATGCGAGGAGCAGTGCTTCCTCCAACCAAGGAAAGCACTCTTATAGCTATAGGGAGCATCTCAGGGCACACACCAGACAGTCACAACACCTCCATACTACTAGAGTTTCCACTCCCCATAACTGTGTTTAAAAAGAGTTTGGATAAGTTCCTGAAGGGAAAATGCTATAAACCAGTATTAAGGTGGACTATAATTCAAGTATATGCCCCAACAGCAGCTGCAGAAGAGAATGAAATTGAAGAGTTCTATGAACAAGTACAAGCTGAAATTGACAAAACATGCAAACAGGATATCCTGATAGTCATGGGTGACTGGAAAGCAAAAGTTGGCAACAAAGAAGAAGGCAAAGTAGTTGGAAATTATGGACTTGGCAACAGAAATGAAGCTGGAGAAAGGCTGACAGAATTCTGCAAGATCAACCATCTATTCATCAACACAAGCAGCGACTGTACACATGGACTTCACCCAATGGATTGTATAAAAATCAAATTGACTATCTGTGGAAGTCAATGATGGAAAAGTTTTATAACATCAACAAAAACAAACCTGGAGCTGACTGTGGTACAGATCATCAACTACTAGTATGCAAACTCAAGCTAAAGTTGAAAAAAGAGCAAACTACTCATGAATGCAGCAAAATATGACCTTGAGAATATACCACTGGAATTTAAAGACTGCCTGCAAAATTGATTTGCTGCTTTAGATACAAATGAGAGAGCTCCAGAAGAGTTATGGAATGACATCAAGAAGGTTGTGTTGGAAGAAAGCGAGAAGTCTCTACAAAAGGTGAAAAAGCAAAAACGGCCAAAATGGATGACGGAAGAAACTCTGAAAATTGCCCAGAAAGGCAGAGAAGCTAAAGCCAGAGGAGAAAGAAAGACAATAACAGAACTCAGATATTTCCAACGTGCAGCAAGACAGGACAAGGAAAAGTACTACGACGCATGCAAGGAAATAGAAGCAGAAACTATTAGAGGAAGAACAAGATCAGCTTTCCTAAAGCTACGAGAGTTAAAGAAAAAGTTCCAGCCTCGAATTGGAATGTTACAAGATTGCTCAAGGTTCTATGTTGAATGATGCTGAGAAGATCAAGAAAAGGTGGAAGGAATATACAGAGTTTTTATATGATAAAGATCAAGTGGACCAACAGCTGTTTCAACATGTACCTTATGATCGGGAACCATTGGTGATGAAAGAAGAACATAAGAAATGCCATACTGGGTCAGACCGAGGTCCATCAAGCCCAGTATCCTGTTTCCAACAGTGGCCAATCTAGGTCATACGTACCTAGCAGTTTCCCCAAAAGACACAGGTTCTGCAGTGCTTGTACTAGGTCAAGCATTGATATCCTGGGTCCCTTTTTAATAGCGGTTTATGGACCTTTCCTCCAGGAACTTGTCCAAACCTTTTTTAAACCCAGCTATACTAACAGCCCTTACTACATCCTCCGGTAACAGATTCCAGAGTTTGATTAAACGTTGAGTGAAGAAATATTTTCTCTTATTTGTCTTAAATAGTTTACCCCGTAGCTTCATTACATGTCCCCTAGTCCTTCTATATTTCTGATAGCGTAAAACAATTGATCCACGTTTATCCGTTCCACTCCATTTATTAATTTATAGACCTCTATCATATCTCCCCTCAGCCGTCTCTTTTCCAGGTTAAAGAGCCCTAACCTTTTTAGCCTCTCTTCATAGGAGTAGCCTTCCATCCCCTTCACCAATTTGGTGGCTCTTCTCTGTACCTTTTCTAATAACTCTATGTCCTTTTTAAGATACGGTGACCAGAATTGCACACAATATTCAAGGTGCGGTCGTACCATGGAGCGATACAGAGGCATTATATCATCCTTTGTTTTATTCTCCATCCCTTTCCTTATGATACCTAGCATTCTATTTGCTTTCTTGGCCGCCGTTGCACACTGGGCGGAGGGTTTTAACATGTTATCCACGATGACTCCTAAATCTTTTTCCTGGGTGGTGGTTTCTAATGTGGAGCCTTGCATCGTGTAACTATAGTGTGGGTTGTTCTTTCCTAGGTGCATAACTTTGCACTTGTCCACATTAAATTTCATCTGCCATTTGGATGCCCAGTCTTCCAATTTATCCAGATCCTCCTGCAGTTTTCCACAATCCTCTTGGGTTTTAACAACTTTAAACAGTTTTGTGTCATCTGCAAATTTGATAACCTCACTAGTTATTCCCTTTTCCAGGTCATTTATGAATATGTCAAAAAGTAGCGGACCCAGTACAGATCCCTGGGGTACTCCACTATTCACCTTTTTCCATTGGGAATATTGGCCATTTAGCCCTACCCTCTGCTTTCTATCTTTTAACCAGTTCCCGATCCACAATAGTACACTGCCTCCTATCCCATGACTTTTTAGCTTTGCCAAAAGTCTCTGATGGGGGACCTTGTCAAAAGCTTTCTGAAAGTCCAGATACACTATATCAACCGACTCACCTTTGTCTACCTGTTTATGCACACCTTCAAAAAAAAAACCAGATCAGATTAGTAAGACAAGATCTTCCTTGTCTAAAGCCATGTTGGCTGTCTCCCATTAGGCCATGGCTATCTACATGCTGTGTAATTTTGTTCTTTATGATGGTTTCTACCATTTTCCCTGGTACTGACGTCAGGCTCACCGGTCTGTAATTTCCCGGGTCACCCCTGGAACCCTTTTTAAAAATTGGTGTTACGTTGGCGACCCTCCAATCTTCAGGTATTACAGATGATTTTAATGAAAGTTCACAGATTACCAATAGCAGGTCTGCAATCTCATATTTCAGTTTTCAACACTCTGGGATGTATACCATCCGGTCCAGGTGATTTGCTACTATTCTGGGATGTATACCAGAAGTTGAAGCAGCATTGAAAGCCTTATCAAAGAACAAAGCACCAGGCATTGATAGCATTCCCATAGAAGTATTACAGCAATCTGATGCAGCTGTTACCATACTTACAAGGCTCTGCCAAGAAATATGGAAGACAACACCATGGCCAACTGACTGGAAAAGATCTGTGTTTATACCAATAGAAACATGATGACAGAAAAAGACCACATGGCCTATCTAGTCTGTCCTTCCATAACAACTACAACAGTCCACTTTTTACCTTTAGAGATCCTCTGGTGATCCAACTGAATGTGGAAATTATCGCACAATCGCTCTGATCCCATATACCAGCAAGATTCTACTCAAGATTATTCAACAGAGACTACAACAATACCTGGAACAAGAACTACCTGAAATGCAAGCAGGGTTCAGGAAAGGGAGAGGAACGAGAGACATCATTGCGGATGTGGGATGTGAGATGGATCCTTGAAAAGACTAAAGAATACCAAAAGGATATCTATTTGTGCTTTATCGACTATAGCAAGGCTTTTGACTGTGTAAACCATGAGAAACTCTGGGCCACATTAAGAAGCATGGGTATACTAGAACACCTGATCGTACTCTTGCACAATCTGTACATTGATCAAGAAGCAACAGTTCGAACGGAACAAGGAGAAACTGAATGGTTTAAAATAAGCAAAGGTGTAAGACAAGGCTGCATTGCATACTTTCCCCCTACCTGTTTAATTTATATGCAGAACAAACCAGAGAAGCAGGATTGTATGAAGACAACAGAGGTGTGAAGATTGGTGGAAGACTCATCAACAACCTTCGCTATGCTGATGATACCACATTACTGGCTGAAAGTGAAGATGATCTGAAACATTTGCTTCTCACAATCAAAGCACATAGTCTCAAATGGGCCTGCACCTTAATGTAAAGAAGACAAGATCTATGAAAAACAAACTACCAATTTTTATAGACATTATCAAAGATGATAAACCAGATATCCTTTGTATAACAGAGACCTGGCTCAAAGATACTGATTCAGTATTCTTAAACCAACTAAAGACACCTGAATATGAGATCTTCCATACTCACAGAATACAAAAAAAAGGAGGAGGAGGAGTACTTATAATATTAAAGAAAAACCTCAATGCAAAATTTATATCATCTAATAATATAGACAATGTTGACATACTCACCATAAAAATTAAAAACATAAATATATCACTAATATATCGACCACCAGAATACTACATAGATAAAATTTTACAACTTAATTGAATTACTAGCATCATCCACAGACACAAATCCTGTAATACTTATGGGAGACTTTAACCTTCCATCAACACCCAATAATCATTCTAATCACTTCTTAGAAATGATAAATAATTTGGATTTTCACCAAATAATAACTGAACAAACACACAATAAAGGAAAAACACTTGATATGGTCTTCCTACCAAACTCTATATACAACCTATATAACTGAATCCCTCTCAAACATTCCAGTCCCCTGGTCTGACCACTATCTTTTAAAATTCAATATAACCTTCACATACAACATCATACTAAAAAACCACAACCTCCTCAAACTAAAAGATTCAGAAAATTCAATGAAGAGGAATTTTTAGATCAAATAATACCACACCTTACACAAACACCCACAAATCTCGAAGAATCTATCAAAAACTGGAACAATATAATCTCCAAAGCAGCAGAAAATAACCCAAATCAATCAAACCAAAATATAAACAATAAAATTGAAAAAAGACATACTCCATGGTTTAATACATCTATCAAAACATTAAAAAGACAACTAAGAAAAGAGGAAAGGAAATGGAGACAATCAAAATCATTAATAAATCATGAGAATTACACTAAAACACTACAAATTTATAAACAATAAACAACTCCAAGCAAAATTATTATTCTAATATAATATCAAGAGCCACTAATCGACCAAGAGAACTATTCTGTATAGTACAGAAATTAACAAACAAAACACTAAATAATGATGAAATATCAATAGATATCTCCCCACAAGAATTAGCTCAATACTATAGCAACAAAACAAACCTACAAATAACACCATCAAATATTACTCAACCACAAATTAAAACACAATTAAAGCAAACTACAGTTGATAACTGGACCAACTTCAACTTAATATCAAAAACTACTCTCAAAACTACAATAACTAACATTAATACAACAACTTCATACCTTGATCCATGCCCAGTTGATTGGATAAAGAAGACTTTCCCAATACTCTCTTCTTTCATTCTACCTTTAGTGAATCTATCCCTTGCAAAAAGGCTATTTACCACCATCCCTCAAACATGTTCAAATACGTCCTATACTTAAAAATAACACATTAGATAAACTATCCCCAAAATCTTACAGACCTATATCAAGTATTCCTTTTATGGCTAAACTTATTGAAAAAATTGTACAAATTCAACTACAAGATTTTATTGACACATTAAACATTCTTGATGAACATCAATATGGCTTTAGACCCTTCCATGGAGTAGAAACCTTACTAACGATCCTTTATGACACAATATTAAGAGGTATTGATAATACTAAACAAGCCTTTATTCTTGTTTTCCTTGACATATCAGCTACCTTTGACAGTGTTGATCACTTAACAATGTTAAACAGACTTCAAAAATTGGTATAACATCTACTGTTTATAATTGGTTCAAATCCTATCTATCAAACAGAACCCAAAATGTAAGAATCCACACCCAAATATCTAACACCTTCAAACAAACTCAAGGTCTTCCGCAGGGATCTGCTTTATCTGCACTATTATTTAACATTTACTTACAACCAGTTTGTAACATCTTTAAACGCCACAATGTCTTTTATCATATTTACGCCGATGATATAATGTTCTACCTCCCATTTGAAATCCCACACCCACCTCTCCAAAAAATAACAGAATGTTTTAATGAACTGAGTGGCTCAAAGAACAAAATCTACTTATCAACTTTACTAAAACAGATATTTTATTTATCACTAAAAATCAAACATATATACCCCCAAACACGATTACACTAGATACTCATAAAATTAATATAAAAAAAGAAGTAAAATATTTAGGTGTGATACTTGACAATAATCTAAATATGGATTCACATATAAAATATTTAACTAAAAATATACATTACAAACTCAAAACACTAAAACAACTAAGACCTTTGATTCTTCTACAAGATTTTATTAACATAATTCATGCTATTATTACCCCACATTTCGATTTTGCAAATACAATACTTAATGGTATTTCGAAACAAAATATTAAAAAGATACAAATAACTCAGAACTTAGCTGCTAGAACGATTATGAATATAAGCCCACTTGAACATATTACACCAATTTTAGCTGAACTTCATTGGCTACCAATTTACTCCCGAATCAAATATAAAATTCTTGTCACTACATTTAAACTTATAAATAAACTTGCACCATCTGCACTAAATACACTGATTAACATTGACATTGATAAACGATCTCAAAGGAGCAGAAACAAATACTTTAACAATACCAAAAGATTTTACAAAAGCCAGAAAACAAACCAATAAGAGAGCTTTCTCACACTCTGCTCCAATACTCTGGAACAATTTACCTGACGACATTCGCCTACTGTCTGACATAAAAGAATTTAAAAAAAATTAAAAACTCACTTATTTACATTACACTATAATACACTCCCAAAACAGAATTCTCAAAGGGATACAGGCTAACATTTATTTTTAATATTTTATACCCTATTTTCAAAAATAAACGACACTAATACACTAATTTAACCATACTACACACTCATTTACATGATGATTAATAATTTAACTAGCAATGTATATATGTTCTAATATGTTATACTTGTAATGTTACAATTTTCCTTGTAATTTATAATTATCTGTTCTATGTAAAATGTCATGGTATATCTCATACCAATTAACCTACTGTTACATGTAAACCGCACTTGAAACAAGGGAAAGAGCGGTATATAAATAACTGTTAAATAAATAAATAAATAAATAAAATAAATAAAGATCATGACAACTGGCATAATCAACAGGTTCATCGTTGAAGGAGAAGAAATTGAAATCGTGAACAACTTTAACCTATTTGGATCAACTATCAATAAAGAAGCAACAAGCAGTCAAGAAAGCAGACGACGCATTGATCTTGGCAGAATGGCTATGAAAGACCTAGATAAGATTCTCAAGAGCAGAGATGTCTCTATCCATACAAAGATTCGACTTGTTCAAGCCATGGTATTTTCAATAACATCATATGGATGTGAAAGCTGGACAGTGAAAAAGATAGACAGGAAGAAAATTGATGCCTTTGAATTATGGTGCTGGCGGCGAATACTGTGTATACCATGGACTGCCCAAAGAACAAACCAGTAGGTACTAGAGGAGATCAAACCTAAGCTTTCTTTAGAAGCTCAGATGACAAGATTTTGCCTTTCATACTTTGGACACATCATGCAAAGAGAGAGATCATTAGAGAAAGACATCATGCTTGGCAAGATAGAAGGTCAACGCAAAAGAGGAAGGCCAGCAATGAGATGGATTGAGACAACAGCAGCAGCTACGGGTACTAGTCTGTCAACAATGAGCCGCCTGACTCAAGACCGAACACAATTTAGGATAGCTATCCAGAGGGTCGCCATGAGTCGACGCCACCGCCACCACCACCACCACCACAAGGTGGACTTGGGGAAAACCACTGATTATTCCTGGGGTAGAAGGAGCCTGACAGGTACAGTGCTTCTATCTATCTACTTAACATTTATAAAACGCTTCAAACATACAAAGCGCTGTACATACATGAAGAAGAGACAGTCCCTGCTCATCAGAGCTCACAATCTAGTCAAGAAGAGCACAAAATACAAATACAATCAAGACAGACAAAGTATACAATAAACAAGAGCAGCAAAACCAAGAATCAAGAACAGAAAGCAATAGAGAAGAGATGGGTTTTCAATCTGGACTTGAAGAGGACCAGAGAGGGTGCACTGCGCACAGAGGTAGATTGTTCCAGGCAAAGGGTGCAGCCAGGTGAAAGGAGTAAAGTCTAGAATTAGCAGTACGAGTGGAGGGCATAGATAGATGAAGGCTGTTCGAAGAGCGAATAACGCGAGAGGGGGTGTAAGGAGAGATAAGAGATGATAGGTAGTGGGGGGCTGAAGAGTGAATGCATTTATAGGTCAAGAGGAGGAGTTGGAATTGGATCCGGAAGCGGATGGGAAGCCAATGAAGGGACTTGAGAAGAGGAGTGACATGGGAAAAGTGGTGCTGACGGAAAATTAGTCGAGCAGCAGAATGTTGAATAGATTGAAGGGGAAAGAGATGGTTTGCAGGAAGGCCAGCAAGGAGAATATTGCAGTAATCAAGATGGGAGGTGATCAAGGAGTGGACAATCATTTTAGTAGTGTCATCAGAAAGGAAGGGGCAAATTTTGTTAATGTTATAAAGGAAGAAACTGCAAGTCTTAGTTACGAGTTGGATATGAGTGGAGAAAGAGAGAGAGGAGCCAAAAGATAACACCCAGGTTACGGGCCGAAGAGACAGGAAGGATTAAAGACAGTTATCCACAGAGACTGAGAAAGGGGGTAGAGGAGGGGAGGCATTGGGGGGAAAGATAAGGAGTTCAGTCTTAGCCATATTTAACTTGAAGCAGCGGTGAGACATCCAAGTTGCAATGTCTGAAAGGCAAACAGTGATCTTGTCATGGATTGCTGGAGAGACATCAGTGACCTGGATTGGCCACTGTTGTTAACAGGATATTGGGCTTGATGGACCTTTGGGTTGACCCAGTATTGAAGACTCAGAAGAACATAAGAACTGCATTTCTCTATAGCACTATATTAAGCTTATTTATAAAATATCTTACACCAAGAAGTGTGTTCCCAGCATGCTTTCGATAGATGTCATCTGCTTTCTCCAAACTGGTAATATGTACTGGCAACAAGTTAGAGGCAATAACGGAGAACCAGGCGGATCTATCTCCCTGAAAGTAGCAAAAGAAGGCACGTCACATTTACTGTCAAAAACAATGCAACAGGCACATTAACAAATTTAGTTATTTCTATGTCACACCTTTGATTCGCACACCTCACAATATAGTCCAAGGTGAGTTACAATTCAAATCAATTAAGCAATAGACAGCAGAAAATAAAACTTCACCTCTCTATTCACTACCCAGCCAACCTTGATTTTCTTCCCATTATCTTCTGCTTGCTATTAAAACTACAAGTTTTCCCTGGAAAGCGTCTATCAGGTGGGCATTAAGTAAAGAAAAAGGTTTTCCTTATTCTCTATGAATTTTTTTTTTTTAAGGGATTAAACCCCTAACTTAGGCAGTAAAATTTGGCCAACTAAACAGTTTTAATGGATTCTAGCAAGTTAATGTTTAGCCAATTATCAAAGCTGAGGAGCATCCTAATGATTAGAGCAGTGGGCTGATAACCAGAGATGTCCAGTTCAAATCCCACTGACAATCCTTGTGATTTCAGGAAATCACATAACTCTCCATTGCCTCGGCTATAAACAGATTTGAAGATGTTCAAGAGATAGGAAAATACCTACCATACCTGAATGTAACTTGCTTTAAGCTATTCCCGAAAAAGGTATGAGCTAAATCCAAAGTTAGTCAGATTTAGATTGCTCAATTTACAGCTGTTAAACTTTACTAACTGTGCTGAAAATTAGCACTAGCTGGTAACTATTTATTTATTTATTTATTTAGCTGTATTTATATCCCGCTTTTCACCGGGTCAAAGCGGTCAATTGGGGGATACATTTAACACGAGGGGATATGAGACACACACATTAATACATACAGGGAACATGGGCATTGGAGGGTTAAGTGGCTTGCCCAAGACCACAAGGAGTGCCTATAGGACTAGAAATCCCAATCCCTCCGGCCTGAGATTGCTGTCCCCAGGTGGGACTTGAACCCCCGACTCTCCGGCCTGAAGTACCTTGTCCTAACCACTAGACCACGCCTCCCCACCTCTCACCCACCTACTTAACTTTAAAGTGTATGGCCATACTTGCACAGTAGACTGGTACATAGAAGTAGGACTACATTGGAAAATTTAAAGAAGTAATTTGATCTTACCTGCTAATTATTGTTCCTGAAGGAACGACAGTCCAGTCCCTTTACTTCTGGGTTACGCAACCCTTCCAGCAGCTTGGAGGCTGAGCCCAACCTTTTTGGGGTGGAGCGGTATATATACCACTGGTGCCACCCACCAACTCCAGTAACCTACTACAAAAGCAGACTTAACAAAACTAAGAAATTGTCTAAAACGGAAATAAAACCAACTAAAGTCAAAAACTCCCTATACATTTTTTTTTTTTTTAACAGGAGTAGATAGTAGGAGAGAGAGAGGCAAGGGAGGAGGCAGGATAACTGCTACTGCATGGGCCTTTCCTCCCGCCTGACCTACCCGCAAGACCTGAATCCGCCCTCGGACCGCAGTCCCGCCCCAGAGACACGGCCGGAATGGCCCAACAGAGCTAGGGAAGGGATTAGGTACTGGACTGTCGTTCCTTCAGGAACAATAATTAGCAGGTAAGATCTAATTACTTCTTCCTTATCGTCACTCCAGTCCAGTCCCTTTACTTCAGGGAAGTACCAGAGCAGTACCAACCTCGGGCGGGATTTGCCATTCCGGAATGTAGCACTGCATGTGCAAACCTGGAGTCCGCCGAGCTCTGCACGTCTAACCTGTAGTGTTTGGTGAAAGAGTGCAGAGAGGACCAAGTCGCTGCCCTACAGATGTCTATAGGAGGGACTAGGCTGAACTCCGCCCAAGAGGCAGCCTGAGCTCGAGTGGAGTGAGCGCGCAGACCTCCTGGGACTTGCTTCCCCCTGAGGATATAGGCGGAGGCAATCGCCTCCCTGATCTATCTGGAAATTGAGGCCTTGGCCGCCGCCTCTCCCTTGTGGGGCCCTCCGAACTGCACGAACAGTCGTTCGGATTTCCGGAAGGGCGCCGTGCGGGAGAGGTAACGCTTCAAGGCTCTGGGGACGTTGAGCAGATGGAGCCTACCATCTCCCCCTCCTGGTCCCTCCGGCGAGAGAGACGGGAGAGAGATGGATTGGTTGACATGGAAGGGGGAAATCACCTTAGGTAAAAAGGAAGGGACCGTCCGAAGGACTACTTTATCCTTGAGAAACGCCAGAAAGGGAGGTCGAGAAGACAGGGCTTGTAACTCGGAAACTCGTCTAGCTGAGCAAATGGCCACTAGGAACACAGTCTTTCGAGTCAGATCCTTCAAGGAGGCCTTCTTCAATGGTTCAAAAGGAGCCGCGACTAGGGCATTTAGTACCAGGTTGAGGTCCCAAGGAGGGATGACCGATCTTCGTTGCGGGCGGAGCCTTCTGACCGCTTTCAAAAACCTGACAAGTCCGCATGAGCTTCCAAAGCTTTTCCGCCCACCTTGCCCCTATAGCAAGCGATGGCCGCCAGTTGCACTCGCAAGGAGCTGTGGGCTAAACCCTTGTCGAGCCCCGCTTGCAAAAATTCCAGCACCTCCGGAACAGAAGCTGACGGGGTTCTTCCGGCGATCCGCACACCATGCCTCAAAGATACGCCAGACTCTTACATAGGAAAGACAGGTGGAGCGCTTCCTCGCGCTCAACAGGGTCGTAATAACTGCTGGCGAGTAGCCACGCTTCAGGAGCCGCGCCCTTTCAATAGCCAAGCCGTAAGCGAGAATCGATCCACGTGTGGCATCTGGACCGGCCCTTGCCTCAGAAGGTCCTTCCTGGCGGGGAGGCGCCACGGCCGGTCGGCGAGCATTCTTACCAGGTCCGCATACCAGGGGCGACGGGGCCAGTCCGGGGCAATAAAGATTACTAGGCCCCGGTGAGCTTCCACCCGTTGGAGGACCTTTCCGATTAGGGCCCAAGGCGGGAAGACATAAAGAAGACCCTCCGAGGGCCATTTCTGGGACAGGGCGTCCAGGCCTTCCGACATCCTTTCCTTCCGCCGACTGAAGAATCTGCTTGCCTTGGCGGATGCAAACCGCGCCATGAGGTCCATAACTGGAGGACCCCAAAGAGCTACTATCTGGTCGAAGATCTCCTGATGCAGTTCCCACTCGCCATGGTCTATCTTGCACCTGCTGAGGTAATTGGCCGTGATGTTGTCCGTGCCGGCCACGTGCTGAGCCGAGATTGCTTCCAGGCGAACTTTTGCCCACTTGAACAGGGCGTCCGCCTCCTTTTCTAAGGCCGGACTGCTGGTGCCGCCCTGGTGATTGATGTACGCCACTGTGGTGACATTGTCGGAGAGAACGCGAATCGCTTTGCCTAGCACTGAGGACTGAAGAGCCTTGAGCGCCCGAGCGACGGCTCTCAATTCTAGGCGGTTGATAGGCCATAGGGATTCCAACGCCGTCCAACGCCCCTGGACAAACTGTTCCTCGAAGTGAGCTCCCCAGTCTGTCAGACTGGCGTCTGTCGTCAACAGCACCCACTGTGGAGATTCGAGGGGCATTCCGCGACTCAGATTCCTTGGGCACCTCCACCAGAGGAGGGAGTGCTTGGTTCGAGGCGCGCAGGGGAGCTGCCGGGACAGGGGGTGCTGTTGAGGAGACCACCGCCGAAGCAGGGACCGCTGTAACGGGCGCATGTGAGCTCTGGCCCACGGAACTACTTCTATTGCTGCCGCCATGGTTCCCAGCAATTGAAGGTAATGCCGCGCTGAGGGGAGCCGCCTGGCCATTTACTGCGAGACTAGGGTTCTTAGGGCCTTTATCCTCGTGCTGGACAGGAAGACCCTGCCTCTGCCTGTGTGGAATCTTGCTCCGAGGTACTTGAGCTCTTGGGATGGAACCAAACTGCTCTTTGCGCGATTGATGACCCACCCTAGCTCCTCCAGAAGTTGAACTACTTTGGCTGTCGCGCGGCGACTTTCCTCTTCTGATTTTGCCCGGATCAGCCAGTCGTCCAAATAAAGGTGCACTAAGATTCCCTTTTTTCGTAGGGCGGCCGCTACCACCACCATCACCTTGGTGAAAGTTCTTGGCGCCGTCGCTAGGACGAAGGGTAGAGCCTGAAATTGAAAATGCCCTCGAGGTACAGCAAACCTGAGGAACTGCTGATGGGACCTTCTGATCGGGATATGCAAGTATGCTTCTGTCAGATCCAGCGACGTTAGGAACTCTCCGGCCCTCACGGCTATTACTGCTCGCGGGGTTTCCATCTGGAAGTGAGGCACCTTGAGACAGCGATTGACCTGCTTTAGGTCCAGGATTGGGCGAAAGGACCCCTCCTTTTTTGGGACGAAGTAAATCGAGTAGCGACCCGTACCGCATTGGTCTGGAGGTACCGGAACCACTGCCCCAAGCTCTATGAGGCGGGAAAGTGTTAACTCTATGGCTTCTCTTTTTGATGAGGAACCGCAGGGGGACTGAACAAAGGCTGGATGTATTTGCTTTGCAAATTCGAGGGCGTAACCCTCTTGAATCACTTCCAGCACCCACTGATCGGATGTGACCCGGGACCAGGCGGGAAGAAATTGCCTCAGGCGACCGCCTACCGGCCGTCCACCCACCTGGGCCGCCGGTATCTCATTGTTGTTTTCTGGGGGCCGAAGCGAAGGGGGAAGGGGCCGAGAAACCTCTGCCCCAAAACCCCCGGAACCCTTGACCCCTAGCGTTAGACCGACCCCTGAGGAAAGGGTTAGGCCTGGCCGAGCGAAACCTCCGAGGTTCTCTAGGTTGGTTCCGAGCTGGGCCTGAGGGCCGCGCTTGCTTGGGCCTGTCCTCCGGAAGCCTGCCACCCTTGGACTCACCTAGGTCCTTTACTAACTTGTCCAGGTCTTCTCCGAATAATAGTTTCCCTTTAAAGGGAAGGCGACTCAGGCAAGCTTTGGAGGAAGAATCGGCAGCCCAGTTCCGGAGCCACAAATAGCGTCTGGCTGCCACCACCGAGGCCATGTTCTTTGCTAAGCTCCGTATGAGGTCATACTGGCTATCCGCCAAGAATGCCGTACCTGATTCCAACCTCACCGCGTTAGCTAGAACCCCTTCAGAGGGACCCTCCTCTGCCTGGAGTTGTTGAGACCACCTCAAACAGGCTCGCGCCACCCATGCCCCAGAAACCGAGGCCTGTAAGGCAAGAGCGCTCACATCGAAGGCTTGCTTAAGGAGCGTGTCTAATCTTCTGTCCTGGGCATCCCTCAAGGCCGCGCTGCCCTCCACTGGGATGGTAGTTTTCTTTGTCACTGCCGAAACCGCCGCATCCACCCTGGGGGACTTTAGAAGTTCTTTGTCTGCCTCTGGGAGGGGGTAGAGACGAGACATGGCCCGGACCCCTCTTAAGGCTGACTCTGGTTGATCCCATTCCTCCTGAATCATTTGGCGTACCACTCTGTGGACGGGAAAAACCTTTTGGGACTTCCTGATGGCCTGGATCAAGGGATCCTCCAATACCTCCTCCTCCGTGGGGGTGTCCGAAGCCACGTTCAGAGCTTTCAGGGAATCACTTAAGGCGGGGAGCTCCTCCTGCCGGAAGACTGATTATGCGAGAGTGGTCCTCCTCAGGGATCTCCCCTTCCTCCAGCTCCTCCTCTTCCTCTTTTTCGAGACCTCCTCTTCAGGAATGTCCTGGGAAAGAGAAGGGAGGGGTTCCTCCATTACCAGTCTGGGGCGCTTTGAGGGTATCCCGGGGTCCTGAGCGTTAGGCCTCAAGGGTCTGACCAGTTTGCCTTCGGCCGCTGGACCCGCTTCTCCCGGACCAAGACCCTTCTTACGCAAACAATAGGCTTGGTGCAGTAGGAGCACAAAATCAGGGGAGAAGAAATCCCCGGCTCCCCCTTCTGCTGCGGGCAGGGAGGAGGGAGGAACAGGGGGAAGGGGGGTCTCTGAGCGAGAGGGAAGGGATAACTGAGATACTACTTCCCCCTCCGAGGGATCCGAGGACCCCTGCGAGGCCTGGGACATGGCTAGGCTGAGTTCTTGCTCTACTGAGGAAGCAACTGCAGTGCAGCCCCTGCAGACCCCTGCCTCAGATGTAGTACCCCTCCAAGTGCCACAGGAAGGACACCTCGGTTTGCCCGTCATGCTCTTCAGAGGTAGCTCAATAGATGTACCCCGACTTGAGCCTCACCCACAGGTTATTATTTTTTAAAAAAGAAACAAATAAGTTAACCAATAAAAAACAAATTAAATCAACCCAATAAATCAAACAAATAAATCAACCAAATAAACCCCCCCAACTAGGAATCCAGGCTCTGCAAATGCTCTCCGGGAACAGGCCAACGGTAAAATATTTTAGATTAATTTTCCCATTAAAATAGTAAAATAAATTCAGCAGAAGCCTTCTTAAAATCTTTTCAGCCTATAATCTGGATACTTGCGGTTCTGGAGCTTCTCCCAGGCCCGAGGCCGCGATTTTCCGTAGAGGGCTCAACACGTGGTAGGCCGCGACCACGTGGAGCCCTTAGTAGAGGAGCTGCAAACAAACTGCCTTTATGCTGTCCCGCACGCTCCAACGGTGGAGGAAAGGCTGGGGACTGAGACCCGAACGATCCTGGGTCTCGTGCTACTCCCGGAGCCTCTCTGCTCGTCGCTGCCTTCTACCGCGCCGTGGACAGCACGAGGGGGGGGGGCTGAGGGGAATCGCACAATCTCCCTCGTGTATGGCGCGTCCTCCAGCGCTCAGCCGCCGGCGGGGCTTCGGCGCGAGAACGGACAGGTCTTCAGGCAGGAAGGCAGAGGAACCGACTGCACCGGCAGCGAGAGGAGCTCTGACCGATCCTCCTCGCTGCTGCAGGAACTGCAGGAAATCTCCTCCGGCCCCCGGGTCGGGCCGCGGGGTGAGGGGGGGGGGGAGAGAAGGAGTAGGCAGGAAATTAAGAAGTAAGTATTCCTAATGAAAATAAATAAGACTATGATACTTAGTAAAAATTAATTAAATTAAAACAGATTTAAAAGGAAGTTAGGACTCCAGTAAGCCCTAGGCTTACGGAACCCTCCAGCTGCTTGGAGGCTGAGAATACTGGAGTTGGTGGGTGGCACCAGTGGTATATATACCGCTCCACCCCAAAAAGGTTGGGCTCAGCCTCCAAGCTGCTGGAAGGGTTGCGTAACCCAGAAGTAAAGGGACTGGACTGGAGTGACGATAAGGAAATTCCAATGCTCTGTTAGCCCACCTCACAAGGTGTGGTTAAGACATACTTAATTCATTCAACTTCAGCTACCTGAGGGTTAATTCAATCAGTCTCTGCTACCTGAGTAAGAGTTCTGTTCCAGCACTACAAAGCTAAGTTTCTAGATTTACTATTTTTGGCTGGTTTTTATATAAATCTTCCCTATTACATGTTTATATAATTCTTAGATTTTAGTGTACCCTCAGTTCATAGAAGGTCTACTGACCAGGGACACTTAAATTCCCACCCACCCTTCCCCTCAACCCACCCACCTCAGGGTTGCATTGCCTATATAGTCGTCATATAAAATTGACATCTGTCCTCCGATTAGGTGTAACACCCACCTTTTCTCCTTGTCCTAGAACTGCTTTATAAACATCAGCATGTCACGTAATTAATGCCCAATCTACTGATAATGCCCTAAATATGAATAAACTGACACAGAAGAGGAAACTACTACTATTTGGAGATTCCATCATCAGAGACACCAACTTGGGAATGCAGTTCAAAGGTGACAAGATGGTCAAATGCCCCCCAGGCTCTTCAGTCAAAAAATAAATAAATTACTCTAAAGACATGGAATGCAGTTCCAGACACAGCTCGACACTGCCTGGTGTGCTTGAATTCATTCAAATAATCACTTGTATTAATTTATAAATTTTCCAAATCAGGTCTCAGACTGGGAGCTACAGCATAGACAACTGCCTTCTCTTGTTCCTTTTTTGCATCAATGACCCATTTTTTCCCATTTTTGTACATCAATATGCCTTAATTCAAGTGAATTTTCAGACCATATAAGATTGTTCCCCAGGCTCTTCAGCCAGCAGGAATACGAAGCAAATTGCTGGCATAGTGCAGAAAGTGCACTCCAAAATTGATGTTATCCACTGGCTAGAAACAGTGCCTCTACAGTTCAGAAGGACTTCCAGATTCTAGGAGAAAAATTCAAACCCATTGCTAACACTACAGCATTCTCAGACGTTCTACTTGTTCTTGGTAAGTGGGCAGAAAGCACAGTTACTTACCTGTAACAGGTGATCTCTGGGAACAGCAGGAATAAATCTTCACATATGGGTACGTCGGTACCGACGGAGCCTGCACGGGAATGCTCCCCAGCATCCAATCAGAAAGCTTTTGGGAGCATCCCTCGCGCCTGCGCACTGCCTTCCCGCCTTTTCCACTGCCTCTCCTCAGTTGAGTTTCATAGCTGAGACAAAAGGAGAGAAAGAGGAAAGGAAGATAGATAGATAGATACAACTCCTAGGGGAGGTGGGTGGGTTGTGAAGACTTATTCCTGCTGTTCCCAGAGATCACCTGTTACAGGTAAGTAACTGTGCTATCTCCAGGAACAAGCAGGAATGTCTTCACATATGGGGACTCCCTAGCTATAGATGCCAGGGGGAGATCCCATAAAATACGTGTCCCTGGATCAGGACTGCACTTCCCACACATGGATCTCCGGCATCCCATAAGGGATGGTGGGTAGGAGTTGAAAAGAGAGGAGCTGTAAGAAAAAACAGCGAACCTAAGGACTACAGGAGAGGAGTCCTTGGTATGTATGATAAGAACCATTAAAATTATTTAATGAACAATTATAATATGGAGCTTACCTACTGGATTGTAGGAGGTAAAGAGCGTGATGGAGTCTACTGGAGATTCAGTAGAGGAATCCTCAAGGTGACCTCACAGCAGTGAGGATGAAGGTGCAAACCTGGAATTGGTAGGTGACCCAGGTGTCAACTGGGGTAGTATAAGAACGGCAGGTCTTCAGAGGAAAGCTTTATGGGAAAAAGCTGAAAACTCTTAACTACAGAGTCATTAACATTGAGTAGTAAAAGAAGACTGACCGATTTGGACAACTAGCCCAGTCCTGGAGGGAAGAAGGGGTATGGAAAAAAGCCCGTATTCCCAAGGAGAACAGATGTGTGAAGGGCTGAAAACTCAGAACTACTGCAGATCTACACTGTCTTTCCTAGCTGGTGAGAAACAGGAAAGATATCGAAGCATGATGCTTCAGGGATAGCGAGACCTAGAGTAAAGTGGAAGCTGTTAGAACCACAGTAGTGGTTGTGTGCATAACAGTCCCCACATACCGAGGGACAGTATGTAAATATGCAAGCCCACTGTCTGGCATCTCTAAGAAGGTAAAACCCTTTATAGCATAGACAGTTAGGGAGATAGTATGTAAATACATATCGACCTATAAAAAGCATCGAGATAGAGATAGATAGATAGATAGATAGATAGATATAGGGCATAACTTATGCACACACAGCTTACAGAGATATGTATGTATAGAAATATATAGGGATATATACATACATGAATATATAAGTCTGAAGATACATGTCTGCAACTAAGCCCCATAAGAGCATTCACATGGGAGATGTGAAGGGGAAAGATTCATCTAACAAGAAGGTGGAACCTACTTGAAAAATATATAGAGAATCTATTTCTGCGGGTTAAGAGGGTGCAGGAATGCTATCCAGTGAAACAACCAGGATGGTTGTGTGAAAAAACAGAGGATGATATCAGTCTGTAGAGAGCAAGTCGTGAGTTCTGTAGAACTCTGACATGGTAAATGGACAGAAACGCATAGAAGGAGATACCAGGATGACCCACTGGAGGGACACAGGGGTATCATGCGTTACTAGTAGAATATGTGCTGTCCATAAGGAGTAGGATAGCATGAGGCCAAGCTGTAAGGAAAAAAAGAGCATATTCCTGCAGGATTGGGAACTCCTTGGACATTCACGCAGAAAAGCTTATATTCTGTATTATAACAGGAGACAAGAGGGTGTGGAGAACCCTCACAGTCATGGAGAATGATAAGCTTTTTCTACTATATAGAAAAGCCATCAGAGACAAAGTTCAATGCTCTGTAGCAAGGGCCCATAGTAGAAAGCTTCTCTGAAGATTGCAGAGAGCATTATGCAGAAGAATTAGAAGATAAAACTGACTGTAAGTCAGGTGTGTTGCCACATCCAAGGAAATGGAGATGGCCAAAAAGAAGATAATGTGAGAAGCCTGAAGTGAGTAGGATTATCCAAGATAGATTAGGACTATATTGGAATCACTACTAAGGCTAGACAAAAGTAGTGGAAGACAGACTGGAAACTTGTGGGAAAGTACCAGTAGGTCAATCAGTGGACTCCTGCATGAACAGCAGCTGAAAGAGACAGCAGAGAGAATCTTCCTGTGTAAAACAGAGAGAACAGAAAGGGAGAGGAAATATTCCTGTCCCTGTCTGATGAGCTGTCCAGAGAATTTATTCACTGGAATGAAAGGCTAGAGAAGCTGTTCAGTATGGTACCGCTCATTCAGGGGAAACCCTGGATGAGAGGGTAGAGAAAACAGGTAACTGAAGGGTGACTTATCATATGGTGAGTCAGCTGAAGGAAAAAATGTTCATGTTGGGACAGAAACTATCATGGGATAGTTGTAACTTCTCTTCTTGTTAGGAAGAGGAGGAGAAATCTGTAACCCATGGACAAGAATATCCTGACAGCTTAGCATACTGAAGGAGGGAAACCACGTGTAGAGCTTTAAAGAAAAAAAAACAGTGAACAAACTTCTGCTAAGAAGAAGTTAACTGTAGGTTGCAACCTTCAGGAACCTATGGTTGCTGGGTATGCTCAGACTGGCTAGAGTTTGGATTCTTCAGACCAGGACGAGGTGTCCCCTGCTTGGGTACATCTGGATGATGGGCAGGAGAAGAGTGAAACCTTCTTTTCTTAGGGAAAGAAGGTTTGGTAGGACATTTCCTACCTCCTGGGGAAGAAGGCTTAGAATGGTCTCCAAAACCAGTGAAGTCAGTGAAGCAATGAGCAACCTGACATAAAGCCTCCCTATTGAAGAGATTTTCTCCAGTACAAGGAGAATTACCCAGTGTGTGTTGTGCCCATCTGCTTAAGTCTGAAGCTTGGAGCCAGGCTCTACGACGTGCTCCAATGGCAATAGCAGAGGATCTGCTAACAGACTCAAAAGAGTCTAGAGAAGCACGAGAAAGAAACCAAGAGATATTCTGGCTATGACTAAGAAGCAAGGAATAGTCTGCAGCCTTAGGCTCTGATAGAAAAGGAGTCAAAAGAGAATTTCTTTGTGACCTCCTGGAGAGATAGACTCATAAAATATATAAGAGATAATCCTTGATGCCAGCATAGATGTTTGGAAGGTTTGACGTCCAAAGGCATCAAGTGCTCTAGATGCACGACCTGGCGGATAAGAAGAATGCTTCTTCTTGCTTTTTACCTTCCTCATTGCTGATTCCACTACAATGGAATGATGGGGAAGTTGAGTTTTTTGAAACCCTGGAGAGGGGGGCACCTGATACAGAACATCAGTTGCTGTAGAAGGTGAGAGAACCCTTAAGGGCGATTCCCATATTCTCAGAAGAAGATCCTGCAAAGAATGATGTACAGGAAGCATTATATTTTCCTTTTCTGCAGGAGAGCCTCGAGTAGGATCACAGTCAGGGATAGGAATAGCAAGAAAGGTTGCCATGTCAAGGAGAAATTTCTGAAAAGAGGGATCTCCAATGGGAACTATCCCTGGGTAGGCTAAGGTTGAAGGAGCAGCCTGAGCACCAGAGGATGTACTGGTCTGGTGCAGAAAAAGAACCCCACTAGATGGATAGTGGTACTGGCAGTCACGATTTGAGGCAGTCAGTACTGCATCGTCCATGCCAGGTATCGATTCTAAACTAGGCATAGAAAGGATCGATGGTACCGATGTAACTGCAGGAACCGACATCGATACCGGTAGCTGAGTCGGAATCGGAGACGGTAATGCCATCGAAGCAGTCATCGGAGGCTGCTCAAGCGGTACCCAGGCAACCAGAAACACTTGGTGAATATCCCCGGTACTGCGTATCCGGAAACGATAAGGGTCGGTTCCGGGACGCGTCGGTACCCAGTCATCTAGACTAGATATCGATTCCAGACTCGCCATCGAAGGGAGTGAGTCTATCGATGCATGTCTAGAGGGTACTGACGTCGGTGGTGGTACCGGCGATGTTGCTGATACAGGAAAGTCAATCTGGGTTGTATCGATCGGTCCCGAAGGTACCGACGCCGCCAGATGACGATTCCTGGTGAAGAGTGGAACACTCAACACCGGTGCCGATGCATCGCTACCGCTTGAAGCGGATGCCACCACCGAGCATGGCTCAGGTATGTTCTGTGAGGGGTGAGCCCCAGGAACAACCTGAAACCCCTGAAATGCTTTGGAGCCCGGAGACTCCCGCCGGGGTTTTAATGCCAATGGGGTCTTGAGGGCAAGGCCGGAGCCGTCATCATGCTTGGCATGAGACCTACCACTCAAGGATTGGCTAGTCTTAACAGACTGTTTGTGGGTTACCTGATCCAGTAGAGAAGAAAAGGCCGGTGCCCTCACTCTGGGAGGGAAAACGGTATCGAGGGAAACTCGAAAGAGGGAATTTCTTCTCACAATTTTGTAGCCTGATTGTTCAGGGGAAAAAGGGTCAGGACCCAAACAGGTTAGACAACAGGCATTGGAGTCTAAAAGGAAAACTGTGTTTCCACAGTGAAGGCACTTCTTAGGAGAAGGCGGCTCCATGATGGAGAGGCCTTGTAGGCCCAAAAAAGTTAAGACAGAAACAGAGGGAAAAATCTCTCTGAGTTTAAGAAAAAGAAAAGAAAAACCCACCGGCGGTACCGGTGGCGGCGGGAAAGACAGCCACGACCACAAGAAAACAAGAAATAAAGAATTTAAAGAAAAAAGTTTCTGCGGTGACAGGAGGACGTCCTGCCGGCTCCGCGGAAAAACGAAAACTGAGGAGAGGCCGTGGAAAAGGCGGGAAGGCAATGCGCAGGCGCGAGGGATGCTCCCAAAAGCTTTCTGATTGGATGCTGGGGATCATTCCCGTGCAGGCTCCGTCAGTACCGACGTACCCATATGTGAAGACTCATTCCTGCTTGTTCCTGGAGATAGGCTGCATCACATAATCAACTTTAATACATGGCTCCAAACCTGGTGGAAACAAGAAGGATTTAGATATACAGGCGACTGGGGAAATAGATGGAACAACAAGAGGCTATACTGTGTTGATGGACTACATCTCTTTGTTGTAGGGAAAAGGATCCTAAGTGAAAAATTCAGGCATTATGTGGACAGGCATTTAAAGGATAGGGGGGTGAAGGATGGAGAAGAACAAGTTCAGGACATCACTCCCAGCAAAAACAGAACATTGGAAACAGACGTGGTATTAACCCACACATCAATGCCAAGTGGGAAGAGGCATGTAAAATAAAATCCATGCAAAATACAGGCAAGCCTGTCAACAAATGCTGAAAAGCAATGAGCACAAATGCTCGAAGCCTAGCTAAAGAAGTTACTGACTTGGAAGCTCTAATGGTGGAAACAGACTGACAGTGTGGCCATTACAGATACATGGTTTAACGAGTCGCATGAATGGGATATAGCCATAGCTGGCTATAATCTATTTAGAAGAGATAGAGGGTAGAAAAAGAGGGGGGGGGGAGTAGCTCTATATGTCAAAAGCAATGTTAAAATGTAGGGGACGTGGGGAAAAGAAGCAGCCCTGTGGACTGTGTTGGAAAGAGGATGGCACTGTCATCCATACCGGTGTGGTTTACAGGCCTCCAACTCAAACCAAAGAAATGTATAGTGAATTGATTATTGATATTGCAAAGATAGTCATGAAGGGGGAAGTGATCATTTTGGGTGACTTTAATCTACCCGACGTGGACTGAAATATCCCTTCTGCAAATCTGGAAAGAAGTTAAAAAAAATAAAAATAAAAAAAAAAATTGTGGATGCCTTCCAAGATGCGTTACTTGGACAAATGGTGATGGAACAGACCAGGAAACGCTCAATCTGAATTTAGTACTCACCAACAGAGATAGCGTGTTGAATATCCGGGTAAATGCCCGGTGAGCAGCAGCGATCATCACACGGTGTGGTTTAAGATAAAACCCAAGGCAGAGTCCAATCACAGCAAGCTCAGAGTCCTAGACTTCAAAAATGCCGACTTCAGTAAAATGGCGAAGTGCCTGAAGGAGGAGTTGGCAGGGTGGGATGGGATAAGGGAAGTGGAATTGCAGTGGGCTAAACTAAAGGAGACAATAAAAGGGGCAACATATACATATGTAAGGAAAGTAAATAAAAGCAAGAGGAAAAAGAAACCTATTTGGTTCTCCAAAGAAGTGGCTACACAAATAAAGGCAAAAAAACCACAGCTTTCACAAAATTCAAAAGTTTGCAAACAGAGGAACACAGAAAGGAATATAGGATCAAACTAAAAGAGACAAAAAGAGAAATAAGGATAGCAAAATTCAAGGCAGAAGAAAAGATTGCTAAAGATGTGAAGTGTGGCAACAAAACGTTTTTCAGGTATATTCATGAGAGGAGGAAAATCAGAAGTGGAATTGCAGGACTCAAAAATGCTGGGCATGGATTTGTGGAAAGCGACATTGAAAAAGCGAAAATGCTAAACAAATACTTCTGTTCTGTTTTCACTAAAGAAAATCCTGAAGGACCACCTGCGATTGACAAATATACAAATGGGAATGGAGTAGATACCACACCATTCACAGAAGATGTGTTAGAAAAGCTTGCAAAACTGAAAGTGGACAAGGCCATGGGACTGGATGGGATACATCCCAGAATACTGAAAGAGCTCAGAGAGGTTCTTGCAGGGCTATAAAAGGATGTTTTTAACAGATCCTTGGAGACAGGAGAAGGTCCACAGGACTGGAGAAGGGCTGATGTGGCAGGGTACCTCTTCACAAAAGTGGTAATAGGGAAGAAGTGACCAACTACAGGCTGGTAAGCCTTACCTCAGTGCTGGGAAAAGTAATGGGAGGTGCTCCTGAAAGAGCAAATAGTGGACTCTCTCGAAAACAGGTTGCATGATCCTAGACAACATGGTTTTACCAAAGGACGATCTTGCCAAACAAATCTGATCGAGTTCTTTGACTGGGTAACCAGAGAACTAGATCAAGGGCATGCAATGGATGTGATCTACCTAGATTTCAGCAAAGCCTTCGATTCTGTTCCTCATAGGAGGCTTATCAAACAACAGCTTGGGGATGGGTCCCAAGGTGGTGAACTGGATCAGAAATTGGTTGACTGACAGATGACAGAACTCACTCGGATGAAAGGAAGGTGATTAGCAACATGCGCCAGGGTTCGGTCCTGGGACTGGGACTGTTCAATGTGACTGTTTGAGGATCACAAGGTGATGAAACAATGTGACAAGGCAGTGGCAAAAGCCAGAAGGATGCTGGGCTGCATACAGAGAGGAATTATCAGCAGAAAGGAAGAGGCACTAATGCCACTGTATAAGTGCTGGTGAGGCCTCACTTGAAATACTGTGTTCAGTTTTGGAGACCATATCTCGCAAAGGACTGGAAACTGTTCAGAGGAAGGAGACCAAAATGATTTGGAGCCTGCGTCAGAAGATGTATGAGAAGAGACGAAGACCTAAATATGTACACTCTGGAGGAGAGAAGGGACAGGGGAGATATGATTCAGACCTTTAAATTATAAAGTATTTATGAGTATTAACGAACAAACTAACCCTTTTCAAAAATGGGGAAGCTGTAATACTAGAGGACATAACATGAAGCTGCAAGGGGGGTAAATTGAAAGGCAATGTCAGGAAATACTTTTTCACTGAAAGGGAGGTGGATGCTTGGAATGCCCTCACGATGGACGTGGTGGGGGCAAAACAGTGACAGAATTCAAAATGGCATGGGACAGACACAGTGGGTCCCTTTTATAGAAACAGGATGAAATCAAAATAAACTTAACTGTCTCTGATATCTCAACAAGTAGGGGTGGCCTACACGGATCAGTGGGTACACCCCTAAACAAGGGCATATGGAGAGGTGAACTGCATGGAGCAGCAAGTTCACCTACTCTTGCCGCCTTGCTGGGCAGACTAGGTGGACCATATTGGTCTTTATCTGCTGTCATATACTGTGTTATACTTTGCCTACTAGATTCTTATGAAAACTGACCTCTAAATTTTAATTTTTAACTCAAAAAAGAGACAGGCTGCATGAACTATGAATATCTGCTTCAAATTTCTACAAACACCATATGTATTTCCTTCCAATGTTGCTTTGATTTCTATGACAAATCACCAAGATTAGAATAATGAGAGTCAAAGACATAGCCCTTGTAAGGCTAACCCAAGGAAGGAGGTGGTCCACTCTGCAGTTGCTCCCATACCTGAGGTAGACATTCCCTAATCTGTGAACCCGTTACAAAACTGTCACTTTGAAGCCTTTAACTTAAGGATGAAAGCAAAATCCAGAAAGAAGCTTACCCGACTCCTACTGGCTGAGGGGAAAAAATGTCTACTTCATGATATGTAAATCATTTCCAGTGTAACTGCCTGAATGAAACAGTATTCTGCTTTACCTGTATGTAATCAATGCGTCCTAAAGCACCCAAAAATAAAGTCATCCCAGGCTGAAGTACAAAGGTCCTAGGGATAATTGCCTGCAGTGGCAAGACCATCTTTACTTCTTTGTCATTCAGAAGATTTAGAACCTACAAAGCAAATTGTGGTACAAACATAACATTTGATTACTAAAGGGAAAACATGTTCTCTCAATGAATTACTATCAGAGTTCACAAAATCTACACTGGCAGGTAAATTTTCCCTAGGACTCCTAAAGACATGGCAGTGTTCCCCCGAGGACCTTCTAAATGGGCATGCAACCCAGCTGATTTTACTGACAGCCCAGCTAACCACCCAATGAACTGACATGGCAAAATAATGAGCAGGAATGGAAAAATGAATAAAGTGATTTTGTATTTACTACTTCAAAAATTTAACAGTATATATAAATATAATATGAATGAATTACTGTAGACAAATTTGATTTAACACATTGTATATGGTACTTCTGGAAAAACAACTATTATGTTGCCTGCCGACAGCTGGCTTAAAGAGCAGACTACCCAGCTGACAAAAATGTCTAAGGAGAATACTGCATGGTGTTAAACCAGCATCTCATATTAGCCTCCTGCAGACAGACTGAAATTTATCACTAAGAGTAGATGGCCTTTACTTGCTTTTCCTCCCCCCCCCCCCCATTCTGCTAAAAATAAAGAATTCAACCTTAAACACTGAATACAAACAGAAATATAAATGTACATTTCTTTGGAAACCCTTACACTCCCTTAAAGGAAAAAGCTAATGTTACTTAAGCCAAATGGTTTTCAGACACTTAAGTCTGATCCTTACTTGCCAATAACTGGAGCTGAAATGCTCTTGGAAACTGCAAGTCTCATATCATGCAGTCCCTAGACATTCCCTCCTCACCATTTAAAAAAAAAAAAGCAAAACACAAAAACACACACATACCCCCACACACCAGAGAACATGTCTTTCAGGTATACTGGTGCAAACAGCTGAAATACACTGGATGATAATCTTGGTGCTGGCATTGTCACCATCTGTCCAAGAAGAGTGGAAGGGTCTTCCGCAGCAGACTGGCGAACCTACTGAAGAGTGCTTTAAACTAGATTCTTTAGGGATGGGTGAAGAAAGCCCCCAGGTAAGTGAAACATTAAATATCTCTGTAGAAAATGGTAAAAGGGGCAACATCTGGAAAGCAGTGTGTATAAATGCCCGTAGCATGGGAAATAAGATCACAGATGTTGAGGCTTTAATGGAAGAGGCTGACTTGGATTTAGTAGCGGTTATGGAGACATGGCTCATGGACAGCCATGACTGGGATGTAATATACCGGGCTATATTTTATAAAGGAAGGACGGGGTAGGAAGAAGGGGAGTGGCAGCACTATATGTAAAAAATATGAAAGTGTAGCATTACAGGGCTTAAAAGGGAGAAAGGAGGCACTGTGGGTTAAAACTAGAATGGGGGAAAGGGGAATCCATTTGCATTGGTGTGATATACAGATCGCTCTCACAGGGAGAAGACGTGGACAGAGATTTAACAGAAGACATATGCAGCATTAGCACGAAAGGAGAAGTGCTACTGCTAGGTGATTTCAATATACTGGATGCTGACTAGAAAATCCCTGCTGCAGTGTCAGTAAGGAGATCCTAGATTCTCTACAGAGAAAACTATTCCAGCAACTGGTAACAGAACCCACACATGAAGGGGCCATACTGGACTTGGTGCTTACCAATGGGGAAAGTGTTTGATGCCATAGTGGTAGATCTCCTCGCATCCAGTGATCACCAGATGGTGTGGTTCAGTATTAGGACTAGGGCTAATAAAATCCATTCAAAAGCAAGGTCAGACTTTAGGAAAACTAACTTTGCCAAGGTGGGACAATACCTGAAGAGTCATTAGCGGGATGAGAACTGGGTGATGTAGAAAAGCAATGGGCAAAGCTGAAAGGGGATATTTAAGAGCAACACACCTTCTTGTTAGAATTTGACTTTTTTTATACCACTTTATTATTTCAGTCAAAGTGGTTTACATTGTAACTTAAACTTGGTAATGTACATTAAACAGGGACATTGATAACTTGGAGTTTTTCTGAGGCAATGGAGGGTTAAGTGACGTGCCCAAGGCCACAAGGAGTGCTAGTGGGAATCAAACCCTGGTCTCTTGGTTCCCAAGCCAGTGCTTTAATCATTAGGCTACTCCTCCACTCTATTAGAAAGGTAAATAAACATAACAGGAAATGGAGGCCACTACGGTTCTCAAAAGAAGTAGCTGAAAAGGTAAAGTAAAAGAGGATGGCCTTCATAAAATATAAGAGAGAGGAAAAACAAACATCTACTATTTGGACAAACTTAGAGAAACTAGGTAAGTAGTCAGGAAAGCAAAGATACAAAACGAAGAAGAAATAGCCAATGCAATAAAATGGGGGGATAAGACATTTTTCAGATTTTTATGTATTTAAATCTTTTCTATACCACACTTTTTGGAATCAGTGTGGTTTACAAGTAACAAATTGTAAAATGTCGGCTAAAGAGTACATTGAACTTTAGAAGAAACAGATGATACAACTTGGGTTTCAAACCAGGGTAACTATATACAAACATAGCAGTTGCATCATGGATATGTTTAATGTCCACATTAAATCTGCATAACTATTTACATGTTGCATAATTGTAATTGATGGATATGGTTACGTTAACATGATGTATGTGTGCTGGTGGTGTCGTCATGATGGGTAGGCATGTATGCTAATTGTTTTATGTCACTGGTAAGGGAGTAGTATTGAAGGAAGAGATAGTGCCTTAGTGCCTTCCTAAATTGTGCAATGTCAGTTATAGCTCAGATAGGTGTTGGGAGGGCATTCCAGAATGTAGGTGTGTAGAACACAAAGCCTCTGTTCTTTGTTGCAAGGGAGCATTTTGTTATTGTGTTGGGGATTGCGAGTGTGTTGGTAGCGGATGACCTTCTGGATCTGTTCAGAGGAGTATGTTGGATGAGTTCAGTAAGTGAGGTGGAGGTCCATGTGTTGATGGCTTTGAAGATCAGCAGTAGAACTTTGAATGTGAGCCTGCAGTGGATTGGAAGCCAGTGGAGGTGTTGCAAGATTGGAGTTATATGGTCTCTTCTGGAGGCTCCGTGGAGGATGCAGGCCGCAGTGTTCATTGCTAGTTGTAATGGGTTCAGTGTGTTCTTGGGGAGTCCATGCAGAATGGAATTAGAATAGTCAAAGTTGGGGGTTACAAGTGCTTGAAAGATCGTCCAGAAGTCGTCAGGCTCCAGTAGGGGGTCGCAGGTGACAAATAGTCCGTATCTTGTGGTAGACTGCCTTGATGGTATTGCTTATATGTGCTTTCGTGTAAAGCTGCTGGTCTAGGGTGATACCCAAGTAGTGGATGGTTGGCCTGCTTTGGAGTTCCGCATCTCTCACCTTGATTGAAGCGGGAGGGGTGAAGGAATGATTTCTGGTGATGAATAGGACATTCGTCTTGTTGAAATTTATTTTGAGGTTTTGCGTTAAGAGCCAGTCAGTGACAGCATCGAAGCATTTCGTTAAAGGCAAGAAGTCAGAAGTCAGTCAATGGAGAATGGAGTGAAAAGCAGGATATCATCGGCATACACCAGGCAGGAGATATTGAAGGAGCGGATGATTGAACATATGAGCTGCATATATATGTTGAAAAGGAGTGCTAAGAGTGAGGAACCTTGGGGGACTCCTTGCTGTTGTTGAAATGGCTCAGAGGTCATGGATTCATTCCACACCTGTTGCCATCTGTCTGATAGGTATGACTTGCACCAACTCAAAGCTGACCCATGGATTCCCTTCTCTTGGAGATGTTTGGATACTGAGTGAATCGAAAACCCCTGATGCAGCTACTGGCAAAACAAAGATCTTTGTCAGGAAATTAATATTGAGTGGATTAGGGGTCGGGGAGCAAAATAATGAAATGCAGAATTATTTTTGGCCCTATGTTCATAGACACCCTGCTTCTACCCCTAGTCAATCCTTGGCCTTCCATATACTTACTGCAAATGGGATTGTTGAACTCAATTCTAATCGACAAACAGAAAAAAAACCTACTGGAATTCCAAAAGGGTGCATAAAGCTTTTGTGCATCATGCTGGTCTTTATCTGCCATCATATACTATGTTACTATGAACACTTAAAACTTTTTTTTAGTCTCAGCTACATGGAGAAGCTCTATAAACGCACATTCTCACGGAATGTTAATGAATTCTTGCATTTCTCATAGAACACCTGCATGCAGCCTGGGAACCACAAAAATAATAAACAGCAGCAGAACCAGGGCCGGCCCTAGGACAAATGGCAGCACCAAGCATGTTTTATGACTCCATGACCTGCATTCATATATCTTGTAGTTGCTTGTGTGCAAAAGTGTATGGAAGACAGCATCATGAGATATTCTACACACTTTTGTACCCTCTCCACCCTACCTGACCCCTTGATTTCTCCCCCAGTTCCACACACACACACACACACACACACACACACACACTCTCTCTCTCTTCCCTATCACCTCCCACACTTCCCCAGGCTCCATTTCTGCACAGTTAATTTTTTTTTAAACTCCATCATTCTTAGTTGCAATAAAAAATAGACGCCAGGTTCTGAGAGATAACCTTGCAATTGGCAGCTGAACAGAATACTACCAGGTTTCTTCTGCATATCCTTTCTAAATGAGGAAAGCTTATCTAGTTTGTCTCTCTCTCTTTTTTTGGTTCCGTCACGCCCTTGACGTGTCCTTTCTTCCACCGCTCCTCTCATGTTCCACTCTGTCCTAATGCAAATGACACTTACTGTCCTTATAATCACTTCTGCTTATTACCCTCTGCTCCTCCCATGTTCCAATGTCCCTTACCTCTCGTCAATTCAATAATTCACCCTCTCTGGTTCCATCACTTCCTCAAATTATATTAGCCATTCTTCAGATAACCACATGCCTAGTTCTAATGTCCCCTTTCTCTACATCTCCTCCATTGCCTCATCTGCTTTCTCTTCTGCACTCCAGTTTTATTACTCCTTCAGTCTTCCTCCTCTTCAGTCTGTTTACATTTTTTTCCCCATCACCTTCTGTCGTCTCCCCTTTCCCCAATTGTTACACTCTGAGAAGCAGCGGATAACACATGTACACTAAAAAAAAATTTTTTTAAACTGCCTCTAATGTTTCGATTGATTTTTACGTTTTTTGGTGCGCTGAATCCAAATCTGGTAACCAATTTGCTCCATCACGTACAGATTTTTTGCTACATTGGGTTAGCAGTTTGAGGTGAACGTTTCAGATTGAGTGCGATCGAGATAAAAGTTTCTTGGATGAATTCTTTATACTAATTGTTTAGTAGTTATTCAAATAAGAATAAAGAAAATTGTAACAAGGCAGCACATAAGAATAGAGTAATGTCAACAAAACACACTGTGATGGTAGCAAAATTGTCTGCACTTAAAACAGCCACATACATGTGCACAAACATTGAGCATATAAGAGCGAGGTTAGACACAAAGCAAAGCAAAGAAATGTGCAAAAAATGTTGTACAGGTATGTATGTAAGAATAGAAAACGCAAACCGCACCATTGCAATACATGAAGACAAACACCCGATGGTGTGAAAATAAAATTCTAATAAATGAGATCCGACACTGTGGTAATAACTAGCAAATTTTTATTTCAAAGTTTAGTAAAAACACAATATTTGTCAACACAGTTTAGATTTTAAAGTCATTCTTGGGTCAATCAATCTCCTGGTGGGCCCGTTTCTTCTTCCCCCGAATGCTTCTCTTGGTGCGCTGCTTGGCGTATTTTTCATCTGGGGTTTCCCGCAGCAGCAACCAGCAGAAATCAGCCATCATAGTGGTGTTCCATCTTCCTTGGTACCTTCTCTCTGCGTCCTTGATGTCCTGGTGAAACCTTTCACCTTGTTCTTCACTGTACGCCCCCAAGTTTTCGGGAAAGTAGTTCACATGGGAGTGCAAGAAATGGACTTTCAGGCTCATGTTACAGCCTTGTTCTTTGAAGGCATTGAGCATCCTGGCAACAATATCCTTATAGTTCTCATCCCGCCTGTTCCCCAAGAATTTGAGAACAACATCCTTGAAGGAATCCCAGGCTTCTTTTTCCTTCTCAGACATCGTTTCAGCGAATGCTCCATCTGAAATGAGTTTCCTTATATCAGGGCCAACAAACACTCCTTCCTTTAGCTTTGCTTCAGAAAGTCGGGGGAACTTTGAGCAAAGGTACCGAAAGCACTCACCATCTTTTGGAAGGGACTTGATGAATTGCTTAATGAGACCCAACTTAATGTGGAGAGGTGGTAATAGAATTTTATCACGAGGTACCAAGCTCTCATGAAGAACATTTTTCTCACCGGGTCTCAAATACTCCCGAATTGGCCAGTCTTTTTTCCCCCAGTGTAGGTCGCGGGCCCGGCTATCCCACAAGCAAAGGAAGCAGGGATATTTGGTGAAACCGGATTGCTGCCCTAATAGCATGGATAGAATTTTAAAGTCTCCACAAATCATCCACTTATGCTCATCATAACGAATCTTCTGAAGAATCAGGGCCAAATTCTCGTATTTTTCTTGGAGAATAACAGAGTGAGCAATAGGAACTGAAGCGAATGTGTTGCCATTATGAAGAAGAACACCTTTTATGCTGTCTTTTGACGAATCAATGAACAGCCGCCATTCAGCAGGATCATACTTGAGTTTAAACTTTTCCATCACTCCGTATATATCGTTGCAAAATACCAAATCTTCCTCTTTGCTGAAATACTTCAAAAATTATGTCTCGCGGTTGCGGTACCAATAAAAAGTTGTTCCTGGTGACAATAGATTTTCTGTTTAAGCCGAGAACCTAGCAGTTGGGCAGCATCTTTTGGGAGTCCTAAATCCCGGACTAAATCATTCAATTCAGCTTGAGAGAAAAGTTCAGGTTTCGGATCTGGTTCAGTTTCAAACTCGGAAGTACTGGACTCATCGGGAAAAGCCATCTGATGAGTCTCATCATGATCAGAACCGTCCACACAAATATGATCCAAAGATTTTGGTGGTTCAGGCACAGGTACTTCGTTGCTATGAGGCATAGGCCTAATTGCTGAGGGAAGGTTGGGGTAACTTATTACGTTCTTATTTTGTAAGTTGTATCCCTTCACAATGTAAGAGCAAAAATAGCAGTCATTGCTGTGGTCTCTTTGTTCACGCCACATCATAGGTATTCCGAAACGAAATGCTTGTTTTTTACCTTTCATCCATAAGCGTAGATCTTCCTCACATGTCTTGCACACTTTGTGAGGAGCCCACGGTTTGTCTTGATCGCCTAACTTCAAACCGAAATAGGCGAAATATACTTTTTTAATAAATGCAGAAATGTTCCTCTGCCGCTTTTTCACGGTATATTCCCCACAAATAAAACAAAAACTGTCCGGAGAGTTGACGCAACTTCTGGCTCTGTGAGCCATCACAAATACACAGCACTGCAAACTACAACTGTAGTGAACCACTTCGGAATAAAGCTGGATTACGACTGAGCAAACAAAAGGTAATAATGAACTTGCAAGAAACTGAAATTTGACAGGAACGTTCATGTCGCAACCACCGTGTTTGAGCGAGCGAACGAGGCGAGGCGAACAGGAAAGAACATGCGCCAGCGCGAGTACTGGATTTAGCCCCCCGCCTCCCAATTGTCCTGTTAATGTATAAAATGAATACAAAACACTCTAAAATATCATGAGGGAGTGTTTCTAGTTAGTTAACCATTACAACCTCTATTTTGGGCCAAGAAAATAAACTGCAGTCGGCTAAAAAGAAATTATGTGAACATTCCTTATATGGGTAAGAAATCTAATTTTGCAAGAAAACGTGACGTGATGGAACATTTTGGCTATTTTTCCTGGATTCAGCACCCCAAAATCTATAGGAATCAGTTGCAAAACTGGAGGCAGTTTTTTGGTAGTGTACCTGTGTAATCAATGAAAGCTGCCAGTATGGATGAGGTATCCTCTATGTCACTTAAAACTTTATGATGTAAGGCACAAATTACCATGCACAATCCATGCTGTGTCATATTAGGACTTAATTTTGGTTGATATATATAGCTTTATAGCCAGTATTGTATAAGCAGTGTCGCTAGATTTGGCATTCTTTGCATGGCACCATAAAAAGTTTCACTGATCGCGCGTTTTGTGTGGTTTTTTTTTTTTTTAACTATTATTTCTATATTTAATGCTTTGGAGCAATTTGAAACTGATAAGTTTACAGAGGCTATTAAGAGAATGATCTTTGTTTTATTTATTATATACAATTTGAATATGGAAGATTCAAAACGATTATAGGTTCTTATTAGGTCTATATAAGCACCTTAATTTTAAAATCGGCAAGGTCTAAAATCAAAGCATATATATCCAATGATGATGCAAGCTATACAAAAAGTCTATTGGCTGTTTTCAATGGGTTATAAAGTAGACAATGACTGTGTTCTGATTAATAATTAGACCATGTTTATCAATACGATTTTAGTTTCGTCTTTTTTATATCCTGAAACTTTTTATATCCCGATCTCTACATTTTACGTTTTTGGTCCATTGTGAACATCGGTTGCATTTTAAAAATTTGTGCATGTAGTTGTCCTGTGTGTCCTTTTTATGTGGGCAGACATTTGATGGAACATGTTTAAAAGTAATCCATAAGCACAAAATCTTATTGTTTTTTCATTTTACAGTACAGTGGCTTATATCTTGTGAGTGTCCACATACAGTCATATGTGGATTGCTTTTTTTTGAAAATTGTCTTGTATCCCAGGGAGTATGGATTTACCAGCTATAAAATTAAAATGATTTAACAGATATGTTATCAAGAAAAGGGGGCATTATAATTATCATATTAATCTTCATATGTACAAATTTCAAATTTTATATTATTTTTAGGATTTACTATTGTTCAGTTTCATCATAAAGTAGAATTATTTAATATGAATCATGTGGGTTATGTTATATACAACCTGTTGTAGACAATGATGTAATGCATTGACAAATTTTGTTTAGTTTTATAATTGTTTTATTATAATTTTATGCATGTCGTCACATTTATTTATATCAAAATTGTGATTGACACATTTTTGTGTGTTTGAATTACATGTTTATTTGTATTTGTATTTTTTGATTTTAAGATACACCCCTGATGAAGGCTTTGCCGAAACACCGTTGTGAAGGGTGGACTTGATAAGTGACATACAAGCAATAAAATACATTTGTAAATCACTGTCTGAGCTGTAGCGACTTGATTACCTCACTCTTTTTTGTTGGTATTTGAGACTTGCAAGTACGAATGCTTTTTTCTTGGATGTGGCAGAAGGGGAAGCCTGACCTTGAAGTCTTGCAAGCAAAGTGACCAATGCAAAAGAAGTGTCCTTTGGAGCAGTTTCACATGAGCTCTTGTCCAAGGGACTAACCCAAGAGTTGCTGTCTTTGAATCCAAGAGTTGAAGTTGGACCCAAACCTTGGGAGCTTGCTGCTGTGAGAAGGCCTCCAGCTTTGCTAGAAACCTCTTGGTAGTCAAGACAACTCTGCCGGCACAGATATTGAAATGGGCCCAGAGATACTCCAAGTGAGAGGGTCCTAGATGACTCTTGCTATGATTAACTAACCAGTAGAGGTCTTCCAGAAATTGGACTATACTGGCTGTCACCCTGATGGCTTCTGATTGAAACTTGGCCTGAATAAGTCAGTTGTCAAGATAAGGAGTGTAAACAGATGCCCTTGCACCACGATCTTGGAGAAAGCCCTTTGGGGCTGTGGCAAGATCAAAGGGCAGAATACACAACTGGTCCTCCTGGATGGGAATGTGAAAGTACACTTATGCTAGGTCCAGAGATGCAAACCAAGCCCCACTTCAAATTGCTTAAATAACTGACCTTAGCATTTCTATTTGGCATCTAGAGACCTTCAGGGAAGCATTCATGATTTTCAGATCAAGGATGGGCCTGAAGGTTCAGTTCTTCAGTGTAACAAAATAGATGGAATATCTCCCTCTGCCTCTTTGAGCAGGGGGAATGGGTACAATGGTCTGGAGTCGCACTAGCTTATCCAGAGTGGACTGAACAGTGGCCTCAGAACCACAAGGAGAAACCACAAATGCATCCTGTTCTCCAGGTTGTAATTGTGCTAAACATCGAGAACCCAGTGATCAGCCATAAACCAGGCCCATTCCTGGTGAAAAAAAAAAAGACCGAGATGGCTACTCAATGGAGACACCTTGGAATTGACCTCCTCTGCCTGTTATTGTGCTTACCTGGGGGGGGGGGGAGGGGTGTTAGTATTTGAGGAGGAAGAGTCACTGGGTAGTACTGCTGATGTCACTAGAAGCATTCTAGTTTGTTCTCCATCTCCACCTCTGCTGGCAGAAGAAAGTAATCCTCTTGTCTGGACTGGTCTGGTAGGATGATCTAGAGCAGGGATTCTCAACCCTGTCCTCGGGACCCACCTAGCCAGTCGGGTTTTCAGGATAACCACAATGAATATGCATTAGAGACATTTGCATATAACGGAGGCAGTGTATGCAAATCTCTCTCATACATATTCATTGTGGTTATCCTGAAAACCCGACTGGCTAGGTGGGTCCTGAGGACAGGGTTGAGAACCCCTGATCTAGAATGAGCTCACTTGGCCTACCTACTGCTGCCTACCATAGGATGAAACTGTGAAAATGATTGTTTTATTTTTTTATGGAAAGGGGAGATGGTGTTCCTTTTCATTCCTCTCTCAATTTGAGGCAAACATAGTTCCCTTTCCAAGGAGGAGAACATTTTAAGAGATTTTTTTAAGACATAGCATCAATAAAATACATTTATCCTGGTGACAGCAGAGCTGAAGTACAGAACACCAGTAGTCTTTGCCCCTGATCAAGCCTGGATAGCAAAGAAATATTTACCAAAAATAATTTTCCAAACTTTGTGGCTGTAAGTTTGACTTTGTGTCCTTGCTTATTCTTGCACTTAAGCTTCCTTTCCATCTTCACATCTATTCTCTGTTAAAGTATCCCTCTTGTTATTTCATAATTTCTATTTCTTCCATGTATGTCTTTCCACAGCTTCTCATCATCCTTCCTGTCAATTTCTTCCCTGTACCACCTCTTCTCTTTTTCTCACCTTCGTGTCCGAGCCATGACCCTCCATTCTTCTCATGCTTTCCCCTCAGTCCCCTCCTTCCCCAATCCCACACATCTCCTCTCCTCTGCATCTTTTATCCCCTCTTCCAAGACCTCTGCCTTTCTCCCAGATCATGTAACCCCCTTTCTCCCTGCTCTCCACATGCCATCACAGCCCAACTTCTCACTACTGTTCAACTTCCATCCTCTACCCCCCACCATTCACCTTCTCTTCCCTTTGCAGCTTGTCTCTTCCAGTGCCCCCCCCAGAGCAGCACTCATAACATCATAAGAAATGCCACACTGGGTCAGACCCAGGTCCATCAAGCCCAGTATCCTGTTTCCAACAGTGGCCAATCCAGGTCACAAATACCTGGCAGATGGCCAAAAAGGCACAGATTCCACAATGCTTATCCTGGGGCAAGCAGTGGATTTCCAAGGTCCTCTTTAATACTTTTATGGACCTTTCCTCTAGGAACTTGTCCAAACCTTTTATAAATCCAGCTGACAGCTTTTAACTACATCCTCAGGTAATGAATTCCAGAGTTTGATTACACGTTAAATGAAAAAATATTCTCTCTTTTTAGTCTTAAATGGGTTACCTTGTAGCTTCATTGCATGTCCTTGTCTTTCTACTTTTTGATGGCATAAACAGCTGATCTACCATTACCCGTTCCATTCCATTCATTAATTTATAGACCTCTATCATATCTCCCCTCAGCCGTCTCTTTTCCAAGTTGAAGAGTCCTAACATTTTAAGCCTCTCCTCATAGGGGTACCCTTCCATCCCCTTTAGCATTTTGGTGGATCTTCTTTGTACTTTTTCGAGTTCTGTTATATCCTTTTTAAGATAAGAACTGCACACACTATTAAAGGTACAATCGCACCATGGAACGATACAGAGGCATTATAATATCCTATTTGCTTTCTTGGCCACTGCTGCACACTGGGCAGAGGGTTTCAACATGCTATTCATGACGACATTCAAATCTTTTTCCTGGGCGGTGGTTCCTAACGTGGAATCTTGCATCGTATAAGCACAGCATGGGTTGTTCTTTCCTAGGTTCAAAACTTTGCACTTTTCCTCATTAAATTTCAATTGCCATTTGAACGTCCAATCTTTCAATTTATCAAGGTCCTCTTGCAATTTTTCACAATTCTCTTGAGTTAGTAATAACTTTGAATAATTTTGTCTCATCTGCAAATGTATCACCTCACTCGTTATTCCCATTTTCAGGTCATTATGAATATGTTACAAAGCAGCAGGCCCAGCACAGATCCCGGGGTACTCCACTATTCACCTTTCTCCATTGAAAAAAATTGGCCATTTAACTCTACTCTCTGCTTTCAATCTTTTAACCAGTTCCTGATCCACAATACTACATTGCCTCCTATCCCATGACTTTTTAATTTCACCAATAGTTTCTCATGAGGGATCTTGTTAAAAGCTTTTTGAAAATCCAGATACAGAGTATCAAGCAGCTCAAATTTGTCTACCTGTTTATTCACACCTTCAAAAAAATATAACAGATTAGTAAGCAAGACTTTCCTTGGCTATCTACATGTTCAGTAATTTTGTTCTTTATAATGGCTTCTATCATTCTGCCCAGTATCAATGTCAGGCTCACCAGTCTATAGGACCACCCCTGGAACCCTTTTTAAATATTGGCATTACATTGGCCATTCTCCAATCTTCAGGTACTACAGATGATTTTAATGATAGTTCACAGATTACTCTGCAATCTCATCTTCCAGTTCTTTCAACACCCTATGATATATACCATCCAGTCCAGGGGATTTACTACTCTTTAGTTTATTAAATACTTGTAATACACTTCCTGGTTTATCAATATTTCTTTCAATTCGTCTGATATATCACCTTTAAATACCATTTCAGGCATGGGTATCTTCCCTACATCATCTTCACTAAAGAGTGAAGCAAAGCATTCAGTCTATCCGCTATGCCTTGTCCTCCCCTTAGCATTCCTTTTACTGCTCTATCATCCAATGGTCCAACTGACTCTCTCAAAGGATTACTGCTATGAATATACTTGAAAACTGTTTTATTATGTGTTTTTGCTTCCACAAGCAGCTTTTTTTCAAATTCTTTTTTCCCGCCTCATCAATGCCTTGAATTTAACTTGCCAGTGCTTATGTTTCTCATTTTCGGCATTTGGCTCCTTTTTCCATTTCCTGAAAGATGATTTGGCTACAACAGCTTCTCTAACCTCGCCTTTAAACCATACTGGCAGTTTTTTGGCCTTCATTCTACTTTTCTTAAAGCATGGAATACATCTGGTCTGAGCTTCCAAGACAGTGTTTTAAACAATACCAATGCTTGATGTAAATCTTTAACCTTTGCAGCTACTTCTCAGTTTTTTCTAACTATTTTCCTCATTTTATCTTAGTCTCCCTTTTGAAACGTAAAAGGTAGCACTGTGGATTTCCTCGACATCCTCCTTCCATTTATTAATTCAGATGTGCTCATGTTATCACTATTGCCAAGTGGCACCAATACCCTTATCTCTTGCACCAGATCCTGTGTTCCACTAAGGGCTAGGTCCAGAATAGATTTGCATCTTGTCAGTTCATGAACCAGCTGCTCCAAGGAGCAGTCATTTATTTAATCTAGAAACTCCCTCTCTAGCATGTCCTGCAGTGACATTGACCCAGTCGATAATGGGGTAATTGAAATCACCCATTATTACTATATTGTAACTTTTGTTAGCTTCTTTGATTTCTCTTAGCATTTCATCATCCATCTGCTCATTCTGGCCATCTGGTCAGTAATACACCCCCCACTGCCATTGCCTTCCTCTTTTTACATGGGATTTTTATCCATAAAGATTCTACAGTATTTTGTTTCATGCAAAAACTTTACTCCTGTGTGATTCAGTGCCCTAACAGAGTGCAACCCCTCCACCAATTTGATCTACCCTATCATTGCGATATAGTTTGTACCCAGGTATAAGTGTCATATTGATTGTCCTCCTTCCACCAGGTTTCATATGCCAATCATATCTAAGCTTTCATTTAGTGCTATATATTCTAGCTCTCCCATCTTATTTTTTAGACTTCTAGCATTTGCATAGAGGAATTTTATTTATATTAATCTGGTTATCAGTTGACAAGGTAATTTGGAATCCATCAGCTCTGTACTTAAGGACATCTGGGTTACGTTTATCTTTATTTGAATCTGTCAATATGCCCTAACTTCAATCTTTTGCTAGTATCCTTCAAGGATACATCGCTCCAAACCATGTGTTCTTGGGGGACTGTCGGCTTTTCCCTACTATCTAGTTCAAAAAGCTTCTCTCTCCAGCCCGGTTAAGTGGAGCCCATCCCTTCAGAACAGCCTCTCCTTTCCCCAGAATGTTGCCCAATTCCTAACAAATCCAAAACACTCTTCTTTGCACCATAGTCTTAACCACTAATTTAGACTCCAGAGTTCTGCCTGCCTTTTGGATCCCATGTATGGAACAAGAAGCATTTAGTGGAAAGCCACCCTGGAAGTTCTGGATTTCAACTTCCTGCCTAAATTTGGCCTCCAGCACATCCTTCCCACACTTTACTGTGTCACTGGTACCAACACGTACCAAGACAGCAGACTCCTCCCCAGTACTATCTAAAACCTTGTCTAGGTGGCGCATGAGGTCTGCTACCTTTGCACCAGGTAAGTATGTTACCAGGTGATCCTCATGTCTACCAGTCACCCAGCTATCTACATGCCTAATGATCGAATTGCCAAATATAACAGCTGTCCTAACCCTTCCCTTATGCAAGAGAGTTTTACATCCGGGGGGGGGGGGGGACAGGTCCTAGCTACAGGATCACCTCCTGCCACACCAAGGTGATGCTCTCCTGTCATGGGACCACTCTCCCCCATGGCAACTGAGAGGTGGGACTTCAGCATTACGCCCCTGTAGATCTCATCTATATACCTCTGTCTTCCTTATGTTCTCTAAGGCTGCCACTCTAGCCTCCAGCACTCTTTCCAAGATAGTAACCCCTCACAGTTCCCTCCACCCTTTCCTAGACCCTCCATCAGATTCCTCTCAGCTCTTTCATGATGCTTCACCTCGGTCCCTTTCCCCCTTGGTATCTATTCTGCTTTTCCTCTTCTCATTTGCAGCTTCAGGCATGAAGTCAGTCTATGCTGTTATGCTACGGCTTCCTCATCTCCCTGCATCATTGGGCAGACACAGCCAGCGAGCACTATGTAAGAGGAAGCAGGAGCAGTAGCACAGGAGACCAACTTCCTTCTTCTTCCTCCATGGCTCTGTGACATTGAGCGCCCCCACTATTCTCTCCTGCATTCTATAGTTTGAAGGTTTGAGCACTCCAGTATTCACAGTCCTGGTGCCTACGCTGTAAAGCATGGAGAAATGAAGCAGCCATATATATATCAATTACATTTCTGAGTTTAGTAATTTACATTTTTGCATTTTGTTTTGGTTTTTTTTTTTTAAACTTACAGCAAAATAGTGTTACTGATACTGGATTTTCCCATAGCACACTACTGTTAACTATTTATCACCATAAAAATAAATTTTAAAAATCCTTTACACAATCTTCCTTCACGATTCCTGGTGTATCATAAAACCAGTGGGCATCTTTGAGTTCATTGTAGGTAAACTCTACTTGTTCTGTAGTTGCTTCAGTGAGGCTATCACTGACATCATCTTCCATGCTAAATGAGAGCGAATCTGCATCAAACTCAATTTCCTTTTTCACATGGTTCTTGGTACGTTGAAATGTTCTCCCAACTCTACCTATAAAAGAAAAAGGAATAATGTAGAACGCAGATTTATTTTTATTTCCTTAAAATTAAAAATTATTACTATTAAGCACCCAAAATGAGGAACAGTAAGAACTCCAAGTACAGGTCCCAGACAGACGGGGTAGAAGATAACACAGCTTTAAAGAACACCACCATCACACAAGAAGAAATCTACATACCTGGTAATTTTCTCCAAATCCTGCTAGCCAGCAGGTATAGGCAGACTAGAGCAACTTTCAGCTATGTCATCACCAGTATATCCAATGGTGCAGCACGGAGAGAAGTCAGTATAACACTTCTCAAGCAGTTAACAAGACTTTAAGAAAAAACACCCCCCCCCCAAAAAAAAAAAAACCTCAGGAAGCATCAAAACATCAAACTAGATTTGTTGGGGATGGGTGAAGAAAGCCCCTAGGAAAGTGAAACATTAAATACCTTTGTAGAAATTGGTAAAAGTGGCAACATCTGGAAAGCGGTGTGTATAAATGCCAGAAGCATGGGTAATAAAATCCCAGATGCTGAGGCTTTAATGGAAGAGGATGACTTGGTTGTCCGTGAACCATGTCTCTCTAACCGCTCACTAAATCCATGACTGGGATGTAGCATATCTTCACGCAAGTAACGTGCACATGTATAAGTACCCCAATGTTGAAGAATCAGTGACCACAAGGAAGCGAAGGGAAGTGGTAGAAACATAGAAACATGACGACAGAAAAAGACCACATGGCCTATCTAGTCTGTCCTTCCATAACAACAACTACAACAGTCCACTTTTTACCTTTAGAGATCCTGTGTGTTGGTCCCATGCTTTTTTTGAATTCAGTTACTGTCCTCATCTCTACCACCTCCACTGGGTGGTTGGTGACTCTTCTGAGGGGTACTGAGGCATCCATCTGCTGACCAGACTTGATGTCCAGAGAGGTATGCTGTCTGCCTGGTGTCAAAATCCAAGATGTTGCAGAGAGAGTTTGCAGAGACTCATCAAGCCCACTGACTATTATCCAATGTTGCTAATCCATGTCAGAACAAATGATACTGCCAAGTATCCCTCTGAGCGTATCAAAAGTGACTTCATGGCTCTGGGACAAAAGGTGAAGCAGTTAGGTGCACAGGTGGTGTTCTCTTCAATCCTCCCTGTTGAGGGTAAAGGCCAAGGCAGAGAGGCTCGCATCCTGGAGATGAATGCATGGCTACATGGATGGTGTCAGAGAGTGTTTTGGTTTCCTAGACCATGGGATGCTGTTCCAAGGGTTGCAGAGCAGAGATGGCATCCATCTGTCCAAGAAAGGTTGACACGTCTTCAGTAGTAGACTGGCTAATCTACTGAAGACAGCTTTAAACTAGATTCGTTGAGGATGGGTGAAGAAAGCCCCCAGGTAAGTGATACATTAAATACCTTTATGGAAATGGGTAACAGGGGTAACATATGGAAAGCAATGTGTATAAATGCCTGTAGCATGGGAAATAAGATCCTGATGTTGAAGCTTTGGTGGGAGTGGCTGACTTGGACTTAGTGGCAGTTACAGAAACATGGTTCACAGAAAACCATGACTGGGATGTAACTATACCTGGCTATACTTTATTCAGAAAGGACAGGGTAGGAAGAAGGGGAGGAGGAGTGGCACTATATGTAAAAAATACTATTAAAGTTTTGGAATTACAGAGCTTAAGAGGGAGAGAGGAGGCATTATGGGTTAAACTAGAAAGAGGAAAAGTGAAATATATTTGCATTGGTGTGATATACAGACCTCCTTCACAAGAGAAAGAGGTGGACAGAGTTAATTGAAGACATACGCAGCATTGCTAGGAAAGGGGAAGTGCTACTGATAGGAGATTTCAATATGCCAGATGTTGATTGGCACATTCCTGCTGCAGTATCATCTAGAAGTAAGGAGATCCTGGATTCTCTACAGGAAGAACTATTCAGGCAATTGGTAACAGACCCCACACGTGAAGGGGCCATACTGGACTTGGTGCTTACCAATGGTGAAAGTGTTTCTGATGTTGTAGTGGGAGATCATTTTGCATCCAGTGATCACCAGATGGTGTGGTTCAGTATTAGGACTAGGGCTGTTAGAATCCATTCAAAAGGTGAGGGTCTTAGACTTTAGAAAGACTAACTTTGCCAAGATGGGCCAATAGCTCTGGGAGTAGTTAGCAGGATGGGAACAGCTGGAGGATGTAGAAAAACAGTAGGCAAAACTGTAAGGGGATATTTTAAGGGCAACCAACCTTTTTGTTAAAATGGTAAATAAAGGTAAAAGGAAAAAGGAGACCACAATGGCTTTCGAAAGTAGTAGCTAAAAAGGTGAAGAAAAAGAGAGGCCTTCATGAAATACAAGAGATCACAGAGAGAGGAAGACAGGCATCTATATTTGGAAAAACTTAGAGAAGCTAGCAAAGTAGTCAGGAAAGCAAAGATTCAAAAAGGAGGAAATAGCCAATGCAATAAAAAGGGGGTGGGGGGCTAAGCCATTTTTTAGAAATTTTAGTGGGCAAAAGTGGTATTGTCAGACTCAAGGGTGAAGGGGAGGAATATGTAGAAGCTGATGAGGATAAAGCAGAATTGCTTAACAAATATTTCTGTTCTGTGTTCACAGATGAAGAACCAGGAGCAGAACCTCAGAAAACACTCAGACAGGAACAGAAGTGAGGGACATCTTGAACATTTTCAGAAGATTGTGTTCGTGAGAAACTAGCTCAACTTAAAGTAGACAAAGCGATGGGACCGGATGTCATACACCCTAGAATACTGAGGGAACTTGGGGACGTTCTAGCAGCTCCACTGACTGACCTTTTCAATACCTCACTGGAGTTCGGAGTGGTGCCAAAGGACTGGAGAGAGGCTCATGTGATCCCTTTACACAAAAGGGAAGTAAGGATGTGGTTGAAAACTACAGGCTGGTTAGTTTAACTTTGGTGTTGAGTAAATTATTGGAAACACTGTTGAAAGAGAAAATAGTGAGGTTTCTGGAATCCAGCAGACTACAGGATCTGAGGCAGCATGGATTCACCAGAGGCAGGTCTTGTCAGACAAATCTGATTGATTTCTTTGACTGGGTTACCAGGGAGTTGGGACTGAGGGAGAGTCCTAGATGTAGTGTATTTAGATTTCAGTAAAGACTTTGACACTGTTCCTCACAGGCGACTTATAAACAAACTGAGCACCCTAGGGATGGACCCTAAAGTTACTGCTTGGGTTAGAAATTGGTTGGGTGGGAGGCGACAGAGTACAGGTAAATGGAGCTCACTCTGAGGAGGTTACCAGTGGTGTGCCCCAGGAATCTGTCCTTGGTCCAATTCTTTTTAACATCTTTGTTAGTGATATAGCGGAAGGGCTGTCGGGTAAGGTTTGCCTCTTTGTGGATGATACCAAAATCTGCAATAGAGTAGACACCAAGGAAGGTGTAGATAACATGAGGAGGGATCTAGCTAAGCTTGAAGAATGGTCTAGAATTTGGCAGCTGGGATTTAATGTTAAAACATGTAAGGGGCATGCATTTGGGCTGCAGCAATCCAAGGAAGCAAGATAGTATAGGGGTGAAGTACTTTTGTCCACTAAAGAAGAGCGGGACCTAGGCGTGGTTGTGTCTGATGATCTTAAAAGTAGCTAAACAGGTAGAAAAGGCGATGGAAAAAGCTAGAAGGATGCTTGGGTGCATACGGAGAGGAATGGCTAGCAGAAAAAAAGGAGGCGATAGTGCCTCTGTATAAGTCTTTGGTGCGACCTCATTTGGAGTATAGTGTGCAATTCTGGAGATCGCACCTTCAAAAGGATATAAACAGGATGGAGTCAGTACAGAGGGTGGCTACTAAAATGGTTAGTGGTCTTCATTATAAAGCATATCAGGACAGACTTAAGGATCTTAATATGTACACCTTAGAGGAAAGGCGGGATAGAGGTGATATGATTGAGATGCTTAAATACCTCCGTGGCATGAATGTAGAGAGGGAGAGCCTCTTTCAAATGAAAGCAAGTTCTGCTACGAGGTGACACGGGACGGAAAGAGTGGTGGATCCGTGGAATATTCTCCCAGTGGAGGTGGTAGAGATGAGGATAGTGTCTGAATTCAAAAAAGCATGGGACAAACACAGAGGATCTCTAAAAGGAAAAAAGGGGACTGTTGTAGTTGTTGATATGGAAGGACAAACTAGATAGGCCATGTGGTCTTTTTCTGTCATCATATTTTTATGTTTCTATGCACAGCAATGACGATATTCCATGTGAAACGTCATGGATAATATGCCCATACTTATAGTGTGCATGCCTTTTTGGTTGAGGATCATGCCAGGAATGAAATACAAGTCCCACACTACTGACTGCAAAATGCAAGTTGTTGTGAGAGCAGAACAAACAGAATGTCAGAGAGCACTCGAGGTTAGAGAGAAGGCTATTCATGAATGGAGAAAGTGGAGCTCGAGAATATAACCCCGAAAACACATGTCGTGGGCCCAAAGCAAAGCAGCCTCAACTGGAGAATGACTTAAGAGTGGGTTCCTCTCTCAAAGGGAACAAAATCAAGCTCGCTGTACTCTCGCAATTCAGATGAAAGTGAAGTTTCTGGCACATGAAAGAGGAATCATGGATTTCAAAGCAGGTTTCACCTGGATTTCCAGATTCATGAAAAGAAATGGATTTTCAGTGAAAATGAGAACCACTGTAGGCCAGCGACTTCTGGATGATTGGGAGCAAAAGATGTTGTCAAATTCACGGACATCTAAGGAAATCTCTGAACATGATATCTCCACAAGAATCAATTAGATCTTACCTGCTAATTGGTGTTCCTGAAGGAACGACAGTCCAGTCCCTTACTTCTGGGTTGTGCAACCCTTCCAGCAGCTTGGAGGCTGAGCCCAACCTTTTTGGGGGATGGAGCGGTATAAATACCACTAGGACCACCCCCAGGCACCAGTAATCGAATGAAAAAGCAGACTTAAAAAACTTCCCCTAAAGACCTACGTAAATACACCCCGAAAGGCAAACCCCTACTTATAACTAACAACTTGAACTTTTTTTTTTTTTTTTTGAATTAGGAGTAGGAGAGGGAGGACCACGAAGGGAGGTGGTTAACTTGCGTTTGTCCATGCCGTCCTTCCCTTGGGCCCCTCGCCCCAGCACCTGCCTCACGCTCGGCCCTCCGCTCCGGCCCTGACTAACAGGTCTAATAGGCCTTAACAGATGTCGGAGAACCGGGCGGGACCAGGGACTGGACTGTCGTTCCTTCAGGAACACCAATTAGCAGGTAAGATCTAATTGATTCTTCCTTATCGTCACTCCAGTCCAGTCCCTTACTTCTGGGATGTAGCAGAGCAGTTCAACCCTGGGTGGGGTCCGACATACCGGACTGAAGAACCGCAAGACCAAACCGAGCGTCCGCTGAACTCTGTACGTCCAGCCTGTAGTGCTTGGTAAAGGTATGGAGGGAGGACCAGGTCGCTGCCCTACAGATATCCAGCAGGGGAACTAGGCTAAATTCTGCCCAAGAGGTAGCCTGAGCCCGGGTTGAGTGTGCCCGCAGGCCCCCTGGCACCTCTTTCCCTTTCAGGATATAGGCGGAGGCAATAGCCTCTCTAATCCATCTGGAGATGGTGGCCTTGGCGGCCGCTTCCCCTTTGTGCGGACCCCCGAACTGAATGAAAAGGCGTTCAGATTTCCGAAAGGAAGCTGTACGGGAGAGGTAACGTTTCAAAGCCCTCTGAACATCCAGTAAGCGAAGCTTGTTCTCCCCTCCTTCTAACCTCTCGGCCGGGAAGGACGGGAGAGTAACTACCTGGTTAACATGAAAGGGAGAAATAACCTTAGGAAAGAAGGAAGGCACCGTCCTTAGAACCACCTTGTCCTTGAGGAAGGATAGAAAGGGTGGCTGAGAGGAAAGCGCTTGGAGTTCTGAGACCCGCCTGGCCGAGTATATAGCGACCAGAAAGACTGTCTTCAAGGTTAGATCCTTTAAGGAGGCTCTCTTAACTGGCTCAAAGGGTTCCCCGACCAAGGCATTTAATACTAGGTTAAGGTCCCAGGGGGGGATGATCGACCTTCGTTGAGGACGCAATCGTTTCACAGCTGTAAGGAACCTGGAAACATCCGAGTGGGCCCCTAGGGACTTCCCGCCGACCTTCCCCCTATAGCAGGCGATGGCAGCTAGCTGGACCCTTAGGGAACTGGGCGCTAGACCCTTGTCAAAACCTGCCTGCAAGAACTCTAAGACCTCAGGGACCGAGGCCAAAAGAGGGTTCCTCCGGTGCTCCGCACACCATGCTTCGAAGATGCGCCAAACTCTGACGTAGGAGAGACAGGTTGAGCGCTTCCTCGCCTTCAGCAGCGTCGAGATTACCGCTCCTGAGTAGCCCCGCTTCAGGAGCTGTGCCCTTTCAATAGCCAGGCCGTAAGCGAGAATCGATCCACGTGAGGCATTAGAACCGGCCCTTGCCTCAGGAGGTCTCTTTTGTAGGGGAGACGCCAAGGCTGATCGGCGAGTAGCCTCATCAGATCCGCATACCAGGGACGGCATGGCCAATCCGGTGCTATGAGAATTATCAATCCCCGGTGAGCCATTCTTTCCCTTCTTCGGCTGAAGAAGCGAGCTACCTTGGCGGACTCGAATCGTGCCATGAGATCCATGATCGGAAGACCCCACCAGGCAACTATTTGGTCGAAGGTCCCCTGGTCCAGCTCCCACTCTCCTTGGTCTATCTTGCACCTGCTGAGGTAATCTGCCGTGACGTTGTCCGTGCCGGCCACGTGCTGAGCTGAGAGTGCTTCCAACCGAACCTCGGCCCAGCGGAACAGGGTGTCCGCCTCCTTCTCTAGGGCGGGACTGCTGGTGCCGCCCTGGTGATTGATGTATGCCACTGTTGTGACATTGTCGGAGAGGACGCGAATTGCTCTTTTCCACACTAAGGTCTCGAGAGCCTTGAGGGCTAGGACGACGGCCCGTAGTTCCAGCCTGTTGATGGGCCATTGAGCTTCCAACGGTGTCCAGCGACCCTGGACAAACTGGCCCTCGCAGTGTGCACCCCAGCCTGATAGACTGGCATCCGTCGTTAATAGTAACCACTGAGGAGGTTCGAGAGGCATCCCGCGGTCCAGATTTCTGGGGCTCCTCCACCAGTGTAGTGCCTGCTTTGTCCGTGGAGCACAGGGTAACTGCATTGACAATGGATGATGCTGAGGGGACCAACGCCGCAACAGGGCCCGCTGCAGAGTCCGCATATGGGCCCTGGCCCATGGAACTACCTCTATCGCCGCGGCCATGGTTCCCAGGAGCTGAAGATAATGTCACGCTGAGGGGTTCCTTCTGTGCAGAAACTGTGTGACTAGGAGCCTTAGGTCTCTTGATCTTGTATGTGACAGAAAGACTCTGCCTTTGTTGGTGTCGAACCTTGCTCCGAGGTATTCGATTTCCTGGGAGGGGGTCATCCTGCTTTTTGCTCGGTTGATGATCCACCCCAGCTCCTCTAGAACTTGGACTACTCTGGCCGTTGCCGAGCGACTCTCCTCTTCCGACTTTGCCCGGATTAACCAATCGTCCAGGTAAGGGTGCACTAGTATTCCCTCTTTCCGTAGGGAAGCCGCCACTACCACCATCACTTTGGTAAAGGTTCTTGGGGCCGTAGCTAGACCGAAAGGTAGAGCCTGGAATTGATAGTGACCTGTGTGTACAGCGAATCTCAGGAAACGTTGATGAGACTTTCAGACTGGTATGTGCAAGTAGGCTTCTGTCAGATCTAGGGACGTCAGGAACTCCCTGTCCCTTACGGCTGCTATGACTGAACGTAGGGTCTCCATCCGGAAGTGAGGTACTCTGAGGCAGCGATTGACCTGCTTTAGATCCAGTATCGTGCGAAGGGACCCTTCTTTCTTTGGGACCACGAAGTAGATAGAGTACCGACCCGAGCCGTACTGGTCCGGTGGGACCGGGACCACGGCCCCGAGAGCTATTAGTCGGGCGAGAGTTGCCTCTATCGCCGCGCTCCTTGCAGGGGAACTGCAGGGAGACAGAACGAAGGCTGGCGGTATTTGTTTTTCGAATTCGAGAGCGTAGCCCTCTCTGATCACCTCTAGGACCCATTGATCGGATGTAACCCGGGACCAGGTGGGAAGAAACTGCCTTAAGCGGCCGCCGACTGGCAGTCCGGCCCCCTGGACCCCCGTTGTCTCATTGCTGTCTTCTAGAGGCCGAGGAGGAGGAAGGGGCGGCGAAGCCTCCCCCTGCACCTCGAAACCCTCTAAAACCTTGACCCCTTGAGGGAAAGCGGCCCCTGGGGAAGGGGTTAGACCTGGGTGGGCGAAACCTCCGGAGTTCCCTTGATTGGTTACGTGCCGGGGCCAGGGGACGCCCTTGCTTCGGTCTGTCTTCCGGGAGCCTGCCTCCCTTAGATTCGCCCAGGTCCTTTACTAGCTTTTCTAAGTCCTCCCCAAATAACAGCTTTCCTTTAAATGGGAGGCGACTGAGGCGTGACTTGGAGGAGGCATCGGCGGCCCAATTCCGTAGCCAGAGATAACGCCTAGCAGCCACAACCGATGCCATCTTGGCCAGGCTTCTGATGAGGTCATACTGGCTATCCGCCAAGTAGGCCGCTCCTGATTCTAGTCTAGAAGCGTTGGCCTGCGCCTCTTCCACGGAGCTCTCTGCTGATTGAAGCTGTTGTGACCATCTTAAGCAGGCCCGAGCTACCCAGGCCCCTGAGACGGAGGCCTGCAATGCCAGAGCGCTAATATCAAAGGCTTGTTTTAAAAGTGTATCCAATTTCCTGTCTTGAGAATCTCGTAGGGCTGTGCTGCCCTCGACTGGGATAGTAGTCTTCTTCGTAACAGCTGATACCGCCGCATCCACCCTGGGGGACTTCAGCAGCTCTTTATCCGACTCTGGGAGAGGATATAGGCGGGTCATGGATCGGACTCCCCTTAGGCTTGACTCTGGTTGATCCCATTCCTCCTGGATCATCTGACGCACCACTCTGTGGACAGGGAAAACTTTCTGTGATCTCCTGATGGCCTGGATTAGAGGATCTTCCAACGCCTCCTCCTCTGCCGGCGTGTCCGAGGCAACATTGAGAAGTTTCAGGGATTCATTAATCAGTGCCGGGAGTTCCTCCCGACGAAAGATCCTGATTACACGTGAATGATCTTCCTCAGGGATCTCCCCTTCTTCAAGCTCCTCCTCTTCTTCATCGAACTCCCTGTCGGAGGTCTCTCCCTCAGGGATATCCTGTGAGAGGGATGGGGGAGGTTCTTCGGAGCTCAGCCGGGGGCGCTTAGGCGGGATTCCTGGCTCTGCATTGCCTACTCTCGTGGGCCTGGTCGATTTGACCTCTGCTGCCGATCCAGAATCCCCTGGCCCCAAGCCCTGCTTCCGTAAGCAATAGGCCTTGTGTAGTAACAGTACGAAGTCTGGGGAGAAAAAGTCCCCGGATTCCTCTCCCCCGGTAGGACAGGAGATGGGGGGCAGGGAAGGGGTGGATAAATCCGAGGACGTAGAAGGAGGTAGGTGGGAACCCCCTTCCCCTTGTAGGGGGTCTTCAGAGCCCTGGGAAGCTTGTGACATGGCCAAGTTGATTTCTTGCTCCACGGAGGCAGCCACTGCAGCACAATCCCTGCAGATCCCTGTCTCCGAGGAGGTACCCCGCCGGGTGCCACAGGATGGACACCTAGGCTTGGTCGCCATGAGCTTGGGGGGGGGGGGGGTACAGTAGGCCCTCCTGAACCTCGGGGCTGAAACACTGGGTCTAGGCAGGGGGAGAGTTAAACCGTTCCTTTAATACAAATATATGTGCTCTCTCCACTATTTGAATTATAATTTTCTCTTTAAATCTTGAACTTAGAATCAAAACAAATAAATGTAAAAACAACAAGTCACATTAAAACTATTAAATTAATCAAAGAAACATTAAAATCGTCGTTAGACTATCCCTTAAGGCAATGCCCAGTACTTGCGATTTTGAAGCTTTGCTGATGAAAGGCCCGAATCCGCGAACTGCCACCGTTGGCTCTACACGTGGTAGGCCTCACCACGTGGAGCCGAAAACGGGAATCGCGAGTCTGCCTAGCCCCGATCTTCCTTCTGCCTGCCGAAAGAGGGATGGACCCCGCGATTGCCTTAGAGCCGGGACCGCCGCTTCAAACAGCCTCCCGCTGGAAGCGCGGCCACCGGAGCTCAACCCTGCGTCCCTCTGCTCCGGGACGGGGCCTGCGGGGAGCTTGAACACGCGGTGTTGCCTCTAGCGCTCAGCCACCTGAGGGCTTCGGCGCGAGGCAAGGCAGGGCTGAAAAGAGAGAATTGAGCAGGAGCCGGCCGGATAAGCAGCAGAGGAGCTTTACGCGATCTTCCCCACTGCTGCTTGCAGGGAAACCACCTCCGATCCCCGGCTCGGTCAGTCAGGGGGGGGGGGAGGGAGGTAGGAGAGAGCAAGCAAATTTAAAGGCACAGGCCTGCTAAAACTCAAACAAAGAATTAATGAAGAATTAATAAAGAAAGTAAATGTAAATTTGACTAAAAAAAGGAAATAAAAAGGAGACTCCAGTAAGCCCTAGGCTTACGGAACCCTCCAGCTGCTTGGAGGCTGAGAATACTGGTGCCTGGGGGTGGTCCTAGTGGTATTTATACCACTCCATCCCCCAAAAAGGTTGGGCTCAGCCTCCAAGCTGCTGGAAGGGTTGCGCAACCCAGAAGTAAGGGACTGGACTGGAGTGACGATAAGGAATGGAGATTATTAATATGGATGAGAGGGGGGTGCCCGCGAGCCCAGTGAAGATGGCCGCATCATAGATCTGCTCTCCCTGCCTCCAATCCTGATGGACATTTTCCCTTCTTTTGGTGATCTTGGTGGTTCAAAGCATTAAAATCCGATAGCTATTCTTCTGGTAAGACCAACGATGTAAAAAAATTAAAAAGAATACACTCCCCCCTGCACTCTCTGCTCGCCTGTACTATGCATCTCCGATATCGGGCTCAGGCGGCTCGAGTCTTTCCACTGGTATGACCGCCGACGGATACATATGCTTCTTGTTTCTTCACCCCCCAATGATTTCGCTGCAGCCCATTGAGGCTTTTGCCATGCCAGCTTATGAAGTCTGGTTTTGGAGGTAAGAGGACGCCTGCTTTGACAACGTCTGTTCGGCGTCAGTCATCGGCTCCCTTTGCCTGCTCTGTAGGGCTGTCGGATGACCACGCGCCCACTCATGTGTGAGCCATCTGTGTTCTAGTGGTTGTCAAACTTTCTCACCAGCAATTTTCAAGGTATTGTCATCGGTTCTCTGGGCTGATGGGTCGCTGCTTGTCTGGTGGAAAGAGATTGCAGGGCGGCTTCCTCTGCGGCACCATTCTGAAATGCACTCTTGGCACACAGAAGGCCAACAATTTGGCGGGTAACTGAGCAGTGCGTGACCATCTTCAGTCCTCTGGGACTTGTATCTGAAGGCTCTTAAGCAGACCCATCTGTCCTCAATGTGGGAGTGCGTCTGAGGTGAGCAGGTTACAGAGAGTTGCAGATCAGCTAGCTCTCATCAGAATACTGTACTACTGCATACAATTGTGTCACTTCAATTGAGAGGGAGAACACCTTCACTAAACTAAAGACTCAGACTCTACATCCCATGCCTAACCTGGGGCCAGCTTTGTCGAGAGTTGGGAAGCCAGAGGCAACGCTCTAGTAAAGGGCAGCTGTGCTACAAGGGGTACCTTTACCTAAAACTTTACTATTTTTCTAAAAAACTCTCAATAAAACAAATCAAAAGGAAAAGGAAAAGAGAAAAGAACAGGAGGAAGACGACAGTATAAAAAGGGGGAAGAAGAGAACAGAGACTAACTCACATCACTATACTCTGAAAGCTACACAGGGGAAAACATACAAAAGGACAACATAAAAAAAGAGGAGTAAAGAAGAAAGAAAACAAAACAAAAAAAAGGGCACACGAACGAAGCAGACTGGATCACTAGATCTCATCTTCATAAAGTGCTTACTTTTTTTTTTTTTGCCAAACAGTAACACAGTTGTAGCCCTATTCACTTCAATTAATTTAGTGATTGGGAGCAGTAGGTTTGCCTTGGTGGGACCACTTATTGCCTTGTTTTTACTGTGCTCTGCCTTAAACAGCTGTTCCTCCAGCATTTGAGAAAGCCTAATTGCCTGCTGAGGAAAGCACTGACCAGGATGATGCTCTACATAAAGACATGGACACTATTGCACCGGCTTAATAGCTCTGTTACTGTTGGCTTTGTACCTCATTAGTGTTTGCAATATTTTGAGTCAGGATGCTGTTTAGTAGTCAGGTAGTTGTGCCCCATTTATGTGTCGTCTATCCCTGTGGCTGTGGGGGGGTGGCTGTTTGCAGTGTGAGTCGGGATAACACAGCTGTTTCAAGCGGCTGAGGTGTGACTGAAGAGTTGTGGGTGGTCAGGTAGAGCATGGGAGGATAGTTGGAGGGAGCGTTTGGGTGAATGTGGGTCATATTAGGTGGTTTGGAATGGGGGGGGACCTTGGTCCTAAGTGCCTACCCCTAGAACACCTTTTGTGTCAGTTTGCTCTTTTGGTTTTGTTTCCTTCCTTCAGAGTTAGGACGGAGGGGCTAGGGTCTGCAGGGTAGGTTTGAATGCTCAGAGGATGGGTATGCTCAGCTTGCCTTGGGGGGGGGGGGGGGGGAGAACAGTATGACTCAGCAGACCAGAGCCTGTCTGATATTGGTTCTATCAAATGTACTTGGGTCAGGACATCATCTTTTTTTCTCTTCCCTGTACATTTTTCGGTCACCTTTTGATAACCACAGCTATGATTAAAGTGATCTCGTGGAATGTACATGGTCTGAATAACCCCATCAAGCGCTGTCAAGTCCTGGACCAGTTGGTCTGAGAGAGAACAGACATTGTCTTCTTACAAGAGACACATCTTGCACACCAGATTCTAGTTTGCTTCTCGCAAGTTCCCAACTCGCCAACCTTTCTTCTTGTAAAAGAGGGGTGGCTATTATTGCTTCGTCGGCATGCCCTTTCCAGCTGATTGATTAGGTTAAGGACCCATAAGGTAGATTTCTTATTCTTGTAGGCTTGGTAAATTACTTGGTGCTTACCTCTGTAAATGTGTATATGCCCCCCTTGATGATTGGCCGTTCCCTTTGGGAGGTCTCGGAGGTTGTGCAGTCTTCATGTCAAGGTGAGCGTCTGATAGGAGAAAATTTTAATTGTGTGATATCGGGGCTTGATTGCTCTGACCCGGGATCCTCATCCTCTAAACCGCCATCTCAATTGGCTGACCTGATGTCAAGTCTGGATCTCTGCGATGCCAGATGGACTTTCATGTTGGTGAACGGGACTGTACCTATTTTTTTGCATGTTCATAAGAGTCACTCTCATGTAGACATGTAGTTTGTGTTTTGGACACTTCTTCCCTGGCTTTTGCAAGTTTCTATTCGTACCACGGTGCCTTTGGATCACACCCTCATCTTCTTGGTTCTGACTGTGGTGGATGTGGAGTTGCCTCTGCGCACTTGGTCCTTACCTCAAGGTCTGCAACAGAATACAGACTTTAAGATGGTTTGTTCAAGCTGGCATGAGTATACTGCTTTTAATGAGTCCTCTGATATCTCAACCATCTCATTGTGGGATGCAGGTAAAGTCGTGCTGTGCAGGCAGCTGATCTCCCTTTTCAGTGCCTTCTAAAAGAAAGCCATTGCTCTGCAAGAAGCATTACATCGTAACATTCTTATCCAGGAATAATGTCACAGACAGGGTGGTGACCCTCAAGTATGGCACCAGCTAGAGCGCTTGCAGGGCGAGTTGGCCACTCTGGACTCTGGTCATATTGCATCTCTGCTCCTTCGGACAAAGACATTTTTATGAACAAGGCAATAAGACTGGTAAATTGTTACTTTGGCAGTTAAAGAGAGAGGTAATGGCATCGGATCTCTGCCTTGTCCTCTGTGCAAGGCATTCCCACTTAACGTTCTGGCAATATGGCTGCTACCTTTGCTAAATTTTATGAGGATCTTTACTCTTGTTCCTTACATGTAGACACAGCATCTATACGTAATTGGCTAGCGAGGCTCTTGATCATCCCTTCTCTTCAAGGAGGTGCTCCATGTGATTTGCAACTTGAAGTCTTCCAAAGCAGCCAGTCACGATTTGCTTCCAGCAGAACTCTAAGACTCTTCCTGATCTTTTCATTCCAGTTTTGGTCTGAGTGTTCAATGGCATCTTACCTATGCAACATCTACCTTCTTCCTATCAGGCTACAATTACCGTTCTTCCCAAGGGAGATAAGGATCCTTTGGTGTGTGGCAAATACTGTTCTATCTCCTTCTTGAATACAGATTACAAAATTTTTACCAAACTGTTGTCCAATCACTTAGATTACAAAATTCAAGATATCGTCCATCTGAACCAAACCGGATGTATCAAGCAGTGCTATGGTTTCAAAAATGTTCGGCAACTGGTTAATATAGTGCATGGTTTAAGATCTTGGGGAGGGCAATATGCGGTATTGTCACTAGATGCGGAGAAGGCTTTTAATAAAGTGGAATGGCCTTACTTATTCAGTCCTAGAGTCTTTTGGCTTTGGACCCTCATCACAGGGCTGGGCTGTGGCTATGTACATGCACCCACAGGCTTCTGTAATGGTTAATGGCTTTTTGTCTAGGGCGAGATACTAGGCAAGGGTGCCCCCTGTTCCCACTCTTGTTCGCTCTCGCCATTGAGCCTTTAGCAGCTCATATTCAGCATTGTGCCATGGACAATGGTATACCAATCTCATATGCCTAAGACATTAATGTATCTACGAGAGCCCACTGTTTCTCTTCCGATTGTTACAGCCACCTTAGGTAGCTTCTCCCACCTTTCAGGAGTCACTATAAGTAAGCAGAAGTCAAATGTTTCTTCCTTGTTTCTCAGGGACTCCCCCCCCCTCCTGTTAGGAACTTTCCTAGAGGCTTCCAGGAAAGTCCCTAACAGGGATACCTGGGAATCCTTATTCACCATGATCTCTCACATCTCAACTCTCTTAAGTACGGCCCCCTTCTTCAGATTGTGAAATGTGAATTAGAGTACTGGCAAGCCATATCCGTTTCCTGGTTGGGACGGATCAATATCATTAAAATGTTAGTATTACCTAAGCTCTTATTTTTATTTGCCCAGCTCCTGATTGTGGTCCCAAGGCCCCTTTTTCTAACCCTTCGTCACGCTTTCACTCACTTTCTTTGGCGGGCCCGTAGACCGCGGATTAGCTGGCTGGTCTTAATCCACCCTAAGCTCTCTGATGGTCTTTGTCTTCCTGACCCTGAGCTCTGTTACAAGTGCGCATGCTTACAGGCCATGCCTTCATGGCTTCACACCCCAGAGGTAGAGAGTCACTTTGAGGAGGGATGGAATCGCTCCAATTCCCCTGACTGCAGTCCCCTTTCTTCACCATCCTGCAGATCTACAGAATGTGCTTATGCATCCTTTTCTTCATCCCTTGTGGCAAACCTGGAAGAGTGTGTGCTCTAAACTGTGTCTCCTCACAGTTTCCCCCCCCCCCCCCCTTTTCTTTCATTTCTGCCTTTGGTTTTGTGAGAGGTTCTAGAAAGCGGTTCATCCTCTTTGCATCTCTCAGCTCTTTTTGAGAACTCCACTATGCTCACAAAAGCTCACATAGAACAGTTGTGGGGTCTCCCCTGTCTCACTTTCAGTATTTGCACCTTCATCACTGCTTTGATGCCCCAGCTATCCGGCGTGATGTGCTATGTCCTCCTTGGCTTTTTGATTCGCAGCGTCTTCATTATTTTCCAGACTCTATAGATTGATTGCATCTGATCTCCCATGCCCACCTGGGGCTCGTCCCTCCAAGGCACGATGGGACATGGTTCTGCCTGAAAAGTCTGAGTAATTTTGGACAGACGTATATTATTCTCACTTCTGCTCTCTCTCTCTCTCTCTTGCGAATACACAATTACAGATTTTGTTTTGTCTGTCAGTTCGACTGATCTCTTTCAGTGGCACTGGGCTGATGCTCTCCTTTGTTGGTGATTATGTGGCTGGAGAGGGATTTTGAACATATGTGGTGGCCTTGTCCTCACTTGCAAGAGTTCTTGTCTACTATCCACGCGTATATTACACGCATCTTCGGAGTGCATATAGATCTAACTATGGAGTCTTGTGTATTGGGTTTTTTACCCCATGATCAGCATGAGGGACTTCTCTTGTCTTACCTCCCCATCTCTTCTTCGCAGCTCGTTTGGTTATCGCCCATTTTTGGAAGCGAGCTATAGCTCCCTCTTTCGAAGAATGGATGGTTAAAGTTTAGGAAATTTACCACTTGGATAAGCTTACTGATGCAGTCCAGTCTCTTTTCAGGGTGAAGACATGTAGACAAGAATCCTGCACGAGAGCTGATGAGCACGCTCTATTAGAGACTGTCCTCCTTTTTTACAGCTTTGTCTGTTGCCGATATCTCTGGTCTCAGAGTCTGCTCTGTTTTTACTGTTCTTCTGCATGTGTGATTGGAAATAGGTTGGGGTGGGTTGGGGACGGAAGGGTGGGCAGGTGGGGTTGCTAGGGTGGATGGTGTTCTACTGGGTTTAGTGGTCTTATTAACAATATGCAATGGTTCCGGTGGCTAGTTTGTTTAAATATGTACACCTTACAGGAAAGGCGGGATAGAGGTGATAAGACCGAGATGTTTAAATACCTCCATGGCATAAATGCACAGTGGGAGAGCCTCTTTCAAATGAAAGCAAGTTCTGCTACGAGGGGACATGGGATGAGGGTGAAAGGGGATAGATTTAGGAGCGATATGCGGAAATATTTATTTACAGAAAGAGTGGTGGATTCGTGGAATAGTCTCCCAGTGGAGGTGGTAGAGATGAGGACAGTATCTGAATTCAAGAAAGCATGGGACAAACACAGAGGATCTCTAAAAGAAAAAAAAAAGGGGACTGTTGTAGTTGTTGATATGGAAGGACAGACAAGATAGAAAAGACCACATGGCCTATGTTTCTACCAGCTTTCCTCAGGCCCCGGGACAGATCGGGTTGGATTTATTTTAATTTATACATTTTTTCTATACCGCCACTTCCAGAGATCAGTGGTGGTTTAACAGGTAACAAAAACATTAATAATAGCGTGGCAGACTATCATTTTTACAGAGAACAATTGAAGAACATTTTTAACATTTAACTCTTAACATCAAAGCAGGAGGAACTGGGTGCACAATAATATGCCGTTTCATATAACTGATTGCATTCAATATTAAAAAAGTAACTATTTACATTAGTGATAACAAATGTATTCAAGAGTTAGTTGATCTAGGTAGGTATTATGACTGAGTGAGAAGCGGGTGAGTGCCTTGATTAGGTAGGATCTAAGTATAATTGTTGCTCAGTGCTGTTCTGAACATTATCAAGTTGAAGGTTGTGATAGTGCAGAGTAAAAAGATGGGTTTTTAGTTCTTTTCTAAATGACTGGAGGTTTTTGAGTTCTCTAAGTTCAATTGGGAGGTTGTTTCATAATGTAGGAGCGAAAAATGAGAAGGCAGTGTTACTTGTCTTCTGACTTGTCTTTCAAATGGTATCCGGGACTAGGAGCATGATTTGGTCTGGTACTAGGAAGGTTGTTGATGACACAATCAATTTTGTTGCTTGAGGCTGTACATGTACATATTTCTGCCTTTATTGTTCTTGCTCAATAAAATTTACAACAAAAAAATATGGACGAGGTTCCAGTATCTTTAGACATCCATGCCACCAGGACTGCAGCTGCTTCGGGTATGAAAACTGTAGCCATTACAACCACTGGGCATGAGAGGGCCTGCTTCACTGTAGTCCTTGGATGCACTGCGAGTGGAGTGAAATTAAAGAAAATGGTATACTTCCGAGTTATATTACCCTGTTACAATGTAAGCATATGGCTACTTGGTCTGTTGCAAAATATTGTTATTTGTAAACTGCACTGTTACTGAAGAGCGCGGTATAGAAGAGCATGTAAATAAATAAATAAAATAAATAAATCATTTCAGAAATCACAGAAGAGCATCTGCAGGCGGCTTTTAGATATTTCAATGACAATGAGAAGGGAACAGACTTTGAAGGGTTCGAGTCAGATGATGTTGACTGAATTGGAATTGGCCTAGTCTAATTTAGAACAAACAAAAAATGTACAGATATAAACCTTATTAAAATTCAGGATTAAATTAAAGGTAAAACTGCTTTTTCTGCACTGTCGTCAATAACGTGTCCATGTGTAAACACACGCCATTACATAAAAAAAGCATAACATACATGTTATATGCGTGAAAATACAATATTTATACCGGGCTATACTTTATTCAGGAAAAACAGGGTAGGAAGGGGAGGACGACTGACATATGTAAAAAAAACAACATCAAAACTAGAATTACGGCTTGGGGGAGGGGTCTAATCAAGATGGCTGCTGGAGCGTGTGCTGAGTGAGATTATGCCGAAGCGTAAGGGCAAGCTAAGGGTGTTCCCACCCGAACCCGTGGTAGGCCCTATGGATCGGTTCATTCAGTTGTCGGAGGAGGCGGTTCAGGAGATTGGAGCAGGTGGAGGAGGTTCGCGAGAGGAGGTGATCTCTCCCGAGTGCTTGGATTCCACACTCTCTCCTGTTGCAAGGTCTCAGCTGCAGCCCCCGGCGTCTTCCCCGCTAACGTCCCCAGCTTCCCCCGCTAGTGAGTCGGAATGCAGCGTCACTGCTGGGGCATGGTGGGATGTGGACGAGGTGGAAGAGGGGAGTGTGAGCTATGCCGCCGGTGGAGAATGTGTGACGGATGGTTCCCCAAAGCTGAGATTGCAAACTCCGAGTCAGGGAAGCACAGGTACTTTGATAACTGTGCATGAGGTCTCTTCTACTGTATTTAAGCTGGCTTGCCCCAAGATAATTACCTTGGACAGTATATGGGATGCTATTACTTCTTTATCAGAGGCAGTCACTTCTCAAGTTGCTGGGACTTCGGCGAGTGTCTCAAGTCGAGAAGAATTTACAGAGATATTGTGCTGAAGTGTACCAACTTAAAATTCAGGTTGGAGTGTCGCATCAAAAATTGAGTTCTGTTCTGGATACTAACATGGCTCTTAAGGATAATACCTTGCTCCGGGTGAAAATGGAAGGATTGGAAAACGCTGTTCGGGCTGCTAACCTTGAGAGTACTGAATTTTCCTGCGATTCCAGGGTTTGCACCACTGGATCTCTTTAAAAAGTATTTGGTGGACGTACTACTGCTACCTCAAGATTTAATGCTACCGATTTTGAAGGCCTTCTATCTTCCTGTGGCAAAAAAAGAGCTGGGTTCTGTTAGCGAGGATGTAGTTACAGATGTATTGAATGTTTCAGATTTATTAGCCTCCCCAACCGTAGGCTCTGTCAAAGTGTCAGCTCTGTTGGTGTCTCTTGCCTTAGTTTCAGATAGAGAGAGTGGTTGCTTAAACTATTCTTCAAAAAAGAGAAATTACACTTACCTGGTAATTGTTGTTCCTTGAGGAACTCCAGTTCAGTCCTCCACCTCTGGGTAGTGTACTTCCTCCTGCAGCATGGAGACTGGACATGTCAGAAAAATGACATCACTGGATGTAGCCTGCTGCTCTCTCCCATCAGCCCCAGTGAACTATTGACAAAAGCAGACTCAAAGAAACACCAAATAAGTAGCTAAAGCATTAATTCAACTTTCAATTTATTTCAATCCATAAACTAATTTCCCTCTATTAAGAAGGAACTATTTCTCCTGACTGCCTCCTCCATCCTGAACCACTTAAGAAAGAAAGAAAGACAGAAAGACTATAGGAGAAGAACCCCAGCGATTCCGAGACTATTCAAGGTTCTTATCCCCAATGTACCCGACACTCCTCCCAAACCAAACTGACCTGTGAAAAAAACATCCCCAGGCGGGATTGAGGACTGAACTGGAGTTCAAGGAACAACAATTACCAGGTAAGTGTAATTTCTCTTTCCTTATCATTCCTCCAGTTCAGTCCTCCACCTCTGGGAAGTAACAGAGCAGTAATCATTGGAAAGGACCTCTCCACCCGGATTGCCAGACCGCCGACCCGAAACAGATCGCTCGCCACCCGAACATCCAGGCGATAGTGCTTACTGAAGGAATGGTACGACGCCCAAGCAGTCGCTCTGCAAGTCTCCACTGGCGGAACCAAACTGTGCTCCGCCCACGATGCCGCTTGCGCTCTATGGAGTGCGCCCGTAACCCCACAGGCACTTGACGCCCTTGCAAAATCTCTCTCTCTATCTCTATCTCTACATATCTATGCAGATGCTATAGCTTCCCGAACCCATCTGGCCAGCGAAGCCTTGGCTGCTGCTTCCTCTTGTTTGCATGCCTCCAAGAAAACGAACCGATGGTCCGATTTCCAGAATGTTTCTAAAACTAAGTATTGACGCAGTGCCCTTTTAATACCTAACCTACTCAGGCTACGGTCAGAACCGTTCTCCCCCATATAGCCTAATACAGACAACGAAACTGCCTTGATTCACGTGAAAAGGAGAAACCACTTTAGGCAAAAAGGACGGCCTCGGCCGAAGCACCCCCTTTTCACTGGACAGCCAGCCAGAACGGCTCTCGGCCTGAAAAAACCTGCCACTACGAGATTCGGCGAGCCTGCTGTGAGAGCATGAGAAGTCCTTGGGGCATTGACTAAGGAACCCAAGTGAGGTCCCACAGGGGAACCACCAACCTACAAAAAGGACGCAGCTGGTGCACCGCTTTAAAAAAAAAAAAAAAAAAAAAGAAAAAAAAAAAAACAATCATACGACGTCGACGTGAGAGCCCAAGACCGTCCTGTGGACTTTACCTCGATAACACGAAAGGATCGACAGCCGAACCCTTAAGGAGCTAGCCACCAGGCCCCAAACAAATCAGTCCTGCGAGAGACCCAGGACCATAGGTACGAAAACTAGAGAAGCTCGGACTGCCGCTGCGATCACCAGTCCTCAAATATCCTCCAAATCCGCCTATACACTAGAGATGTGGATCCCTTTCTGGCTCGAAGTAATAAGGTAACTACCACTCCAGAACAACCCTTCTTTTTAACCTCACCCTTTCAATGGCCAAGCTATGAGCGAGAATCGATCCACTTGAGGTATGCGGAAAGGACCCTGAACCAACGTATTCGTCGTCGTAGGTTGCTGCCACGGCTCCCCGACGAGAACCCGCCCCAGATCGGCAAATCTGAACCAATCTGGCACCACTAGCAGTACTCTCCCCCGATGCACCCTCCACGGGGGGAAACCCGTAGAGCAAGCTGGACGTCAGCCACCGTTGTATTAGGGCAACGATGCCCTCTGACATCCTCTCTCATCTACTGGTGGAAAGGTGACTCGTCTTGGCCTTCAGAAAAACCGCCGTGAGATCCAACATTGAAGAACTCCGCCTGCTGACTAACTGCGCAAACACATGCAGACGAGGCTTCCATTCTCCAGCATCAACTCGGACTGCCGAAATTGCCTACAGCTGTGGCTCCTCCGAAACAGAGACTTTGCTTCCTTCTCTAGGGCAGCTCTTCCTGTGTCCCCTTCTTGATTGGTATAAGCTACCGTGTGGAGTTGCCGGATCGCACATGCACTGCTTGACCCTTCTCCGTGGGCTCAAACGCTTGAAGTACAAGTAGTACTGCCCTCTGATCCAGGTGGTTGATTGATCATAGGCCTCCTGCTCGTTCCAAGCTCCTTGTGCGAACCAAGCTCCGTAATGAGCTCCCCCAGTGGCGAGGCTGCCGCCAAATTTCCTGGTGAGAGCCACCACCAAAGGGATTGTCTGATCTTCAAAGAGCAGGGATGACGTCTGTTTAGCGAATCGCTTTGGAGAGACCAGTCCCAAAGTAACGCCCTTTGTAAGGACCGCATGTGCACCCTAGCCCCTGGTACTACCTCCAGGTCGCAGCCCTTGTCCTTCAGACCCGAAGATAGCTTTAAGCCGACAGAGCCAGAGTTGATAGGAACTGACTTATCCCCTCCCCCCCGTCAGAGAATCCGAGTTTGCCATTCCGGCAGACACACTGTTCCCAATTGAGTGCGGACCGCACTCTCCAAGTTTTCAAGGACCTGATATGGCACTAATCGGCCAGATTGCTATTCCTGAGCCTCCAGAGCTCTGTGCTCGTTTCCTGTTGTTGCCAACAATACGCTGGATATCTTATAAGCCAAAATCCGGAGAAGGTGAAATTAGACTTACCTGCTAATTGTTGTTCCTGGAGTGGAACCAGTCTAGTCCCGAAACCTCTGGGTTGTCCATCTCATCTAGCAGCTTGGAGACTGAGAAACTCCTCTTTTTGTGACATCACCAGTATAACTCTCCGGTGTCCGCCTCCTGCCATCAGTAACCTATTGACAAAGCAGACTCACCGGAGAAACAAGTAAGAATTTACCAGCAACATGAAACCAACCAGGGCTACCTTAACTCGCTCCCATTGAAAGAGGACCCGGCAAATCAGCCTGAAGAACCGCCGACCCAAACGACGCCTCCTCCGCCATCTGCACATCCAGACGGTAGTGCCGAACAAAGGAATGCAACGACAACCATGTCGCCGCCTTACAAATCTCCACCGGCGACACCAAGCGAACCTCTGCCCAGGAAGCAGCCTGAGCCCTAGTGGAATGGGCCTTCAAATCCTCTGGCACTGCTCTACCCTTCAAAACATAAGCCGACGCGATAGCCTCTTTAATCCAACGCGCAATAGTCGCCTTGGAAGGCGCATCTCCCTTTCTTGGGCCCGCGAAGAGCACAGCCTATCCGACTTTCGAAAATCCGCCATGAGACTGAGATATTTCTTCAACGCCCGCCAGACATTCAGAAGATGCAGCTGCTTAGCCGAAGACTCCACCTCGCCCTCTGTAAACACCAGCAAGGAAATCTCCTGGTTCACATGAAAAGCTGATACCACCTTTGGGAGAAACACCAGCACCGTCTGCAAGACTACCTTAGCCGCAAAGAAGGAAAGATAAGGTTCCCGGCAGGAAAGAGCTTGCAACTCCGACACTCGTCTGGCCGAACAAACCACCACCAAACACACCACCTTCAAAGTGAGATCTTTGAGCGACGAGCGCACTAACGGCTCGAAAGGGGCCTGCTCCAATGCGTCCAAGACGAAGGGAAGATGCCACTTAGGAAAAAACTTGCCTCGCGGGCGGCCTTATAAGCAACACCGCCCTCAAGAACCGCTTCACATCGCATTGAACTCCGAGTGACTGTCTCGCCAATCTGCCTCTGAAACAAGACAACGCCGCCACCTGAACACGCAACAACACTGCCGCTAGGCCTTTGTCGAAGCCATTCTGTAAGAATTCCAAAATCTGGGGAACAGAAGCCTTTAGAGCCTCACACTCTCACCTCACACCACGCCTCAAAGATCCTCCAGACACGAACATACGCCAGTGAGGTAGATCGCCTCCGAGATTTCGACAAGGTCGCAATAACCGCCGCCGAGTATCCCCGGGACTTCAACTGAGCCCTCTCAAGAGCCAAGCCGTAAACGAGAACTCACCCACGTGAGGCATGACCAGAGGCCCCTGCATCAACAGATTCGCTCTGCAGGGGAGCCGCCAAGGCTTTGCCACCAACCACCTCACCAGATCTGCATACCAGGGTCGACGAGGCCAATCTGGAGCTATCAGAATCACCTGACCCTTGAATCTCTCTATTCTCTGCAGGACCCGTCCTATCAGTACCCAAGGAGGAAAGACATACAGCAGCTGCACCTCTGGCCAGACCTGCTTAAGGGCATCCAAGCCCTCAGACATCCTTTCTCTGCGCCTGCTGAAGAAGCGACTGACCTTTGCCGAGGTGAAGGTTGCCATGAGATCCATGACCGGGACTCCCCATCTGCAAACCACCATCTGAAAGACCTCGGGATGCAGGACCTGGATCTACCGTGACTCGGCTGAGGAAGTCTGCTTCCACATTGTCCACTCCTGCTACATGCGCTGCCGACAGGTCCAAGAGATGTTCTTCCGCCCAGCCGCACAGAACTTCGGCTTCGGCCTCTAGTGCTACCCTGCTGGTGCCCCCTTGCTTGTTGACATAGGCAACTGCCGTCGTGCTGTCGGACAACACTCGGACCGCCTTCCCCCCGAGCACCAACCGAAACTCCCGGATTGCCAGATACACCACTCTTAACTCCAAGCAGCTGATTGGAACCTTCAGGAGCGGTCATGGGCAAAGCCCCTGCGCAAAGCTGCCCTGACAATGAGCTCCCCAGCCTAGGAGGCTGGCATCCGTCATCACTGCCATCCAGTCTGGGACCTCTAGGGACTTTCCCTGCTCCAACGAATTGAGAAGCAACCACCAGCGCAGGGCCTGACGAGTCTCTTCCGGACAGACTAGTTTCCTGGACAGCGGATCCGACTGATGCGACCACCGAAGTAGTGCCCTCTGCAAAGGCCTCATGTGAGCTCTTGCCCAAGGCACTGTCTCTATCGTCGCTGCCATGGTACCCAGTAACTGGAGGTAACGCCATGCTGAGGGAGCCTTGGACCTCAAGAGGCTTCCTACAAGAGCTTGCAGACCTTGCGCTCGCTGCCTTGTCAAAAATACCTTCCCGTTGCACGCGTCGAAGCAAGCTCCCAGATATTTCAGATTCTGGGTAGGTAGCAGGTGACTCTTGGTCATATTGACTATCCACCCGAGACTTCCAAAGAACGTCACCACTCGGGCCGTCACCCTCTCGCTTTTGGCCTGCGACTTTGCTCGAAATCAACCAATCGTCTAGATAAGGATGCCCTCCTTGCGCAGAGCTGCCGCTACAACCACCATAACCTTGGTGAAGACCCTCGGGGCCGTTGCTAGGCCGAAGGGCAACGCTTGGAACTGATAATGACCGAACGGCACTGCAAATCTCAGAAATTTGAGATGATCCTTTCTGATGGAAATATGAAGATACGCTTCCGACAAATCCAGGGAGGTGAGAAACTCGCCTTTCTGCACCACCACTATAACCGAACGCAACGTTTACATATGAAAGTGCGACACCCGCAAGCAGTGATTGACACCTTTGAGGTCCAGAATTGGTCAAACCCTCCGTCTTTTTTTGGGACGACGAAGTAGATGGAGTACCAACCGCATCCGAACTGGTCCAGGGGCACGGGAACTATCGCCCTGAAGTTCAAATGATAATTACACTTACCTGGTAATTGTAGTTCCTTGAGTGACGACAGTTCAGTCCTCTACCTCTGGGTTGTCAATCTCCTCCTGCAGCTTGGAGACTGGTATGTCGAAATCGTGACATCACTGGATATAGCCTGCTGTAGTCTCTCTCTCCTCCCAGTGTGAACTAACAAAGCAGACTCAAAGGAGTAAAAAATAAGCAGCCAGCAACAACAATCCGGAAACAGCATTTAAACAAAACTAGAGACTCACCCCACTCTTCCGCAAGGCTTTCTTACACCCTGCCCTGACAGAGGGAAGGTTAAAAACACACCAAATAATTTTTTTTATTTTTTATTTATTTATTTATTTATTTATTTTTACTATTCCAGACCTACCTGTACTACTCCTCTTACGTTCGCCCTCCAGATCCCTCTTCAATAAGCTGGGTGGGAAGGAGGACTGAACTGTCGTCACTCAAGGAACTACAATTACCAGGTAAGTGTAATTATCATTTCCTTATCATTCCTCCAGTTCAGTCCTCTACCTCTGGGATGTACCAGAGCAGTAATTATTGGGGGGGGGGGGGGGGGTCCCTTTAAACCGGCAGACAAAACCACCGATCCGAAACGGGCATCAGCAGAAGCCGCGACATCTAACCGGTAATGCTTACTGAATGTATGGAGAGACGACCAAGTCACAGCCCTACAGATATCCCCCCACGGAACCAAACTGTGTTCCACTAGAGCGCAGGTGTGCTCATGGGTGGAATGCGCCCGCAAGCCCCTGGGCACCACTCGACCATGAATCAAATAGGCAGAAGCAATTGTCTCTTGAATCCACTGGGCAATGGACGCTTTAGCTGCTGCCTCACCTTTACGTACTCCGCCAAACACAAACAACCGCTCCGACTTGCGAAACGACTCCGTCACCTTAAAATACTGACGCAACGCCCTTTTCACATCCAGACAATAGAGCTCCCGATCTGACCCTCTGCCCTCCTGAGACCCCAGAACGGGCAGGCAGACCGTCTGATTCAAATGAAAGGGAGATACCACTTTAGGCAAAAAGGATGGAACCGGACGTAAGACCACCTTTTCCCGAGAGAAAGATAAGGGCGGCTCCCTACACGACAGCGCCTGTAACTCCGAAATGCACCTCGCCGAACAAATTGCCACCAGGAACACCGTTTTCAACGTCAAGTCTTTCACAGACGCCTGACGCAATGGTTCAAATGGTGACCGGGCCAACGCCACCAAGACGAGATTGAGATCCCAAGGCGGAACGCACACCCTACACACCGGCTGCAACCTGGAGACCACCTTAAGAAATCGATACACATCAGGGTGAGCCCCCAAGGGCACTCCATTGACCCTTCCGCGGTAACAGGAAAGGGCTACCAACTGAACGGGCAAGGAACTTGCCACAAGCCCCTTATCAAACCCATCTTGCAGGAACTCCAAGACGAGAGGCACCGAGACCGTAGCCACCAGGTTCTAGTCGATCCAACTCCTTGACCTCCTCGGGTTCCAGATACGAAGACTGACGCAGCCGCTGGACCCATCGCAGACACGCTCTGGACACCCATGCCCCACAGATGGAGGCCTGCAGGGAAAGAGTCCGCCTCAAAGGTCTGCTTAAGCAACCCATCTATCTTGCGGTCCTGAGCGTCCTTTAAGGCCACACCACCTTCCACTGGAATAGTGGTTTTCTCCGTAACTGCCGACACCACCGCATCCACCCGCGGTGCCCGGAACCTGTCCTTATCCTTATCGGCCAACGGATAAAGCCTAGTCATCATCCGTATGCCACGGAGACCCGCTTCCGGTCGATCCCACTCTTCTTGAATCATCTTGTCCACCACGCGGTGGACCGGAAATACCACCTGTGTTTGCCAAACCGCCTGAATGACGAGATCCTCAAACTTGTCCTCCACTGCCACCGGCACAGCAAGATTCAACATCTGCAATGTCTCCGAGATCAAAGCCGCAAGCTCCTCTCTGCGATAGACTCGAACAATTTTAGCCTGATCCTCGGGCTCCTGGATCTCTCCTTCCTCCAGATCCTGTGGTCCTTCCTCATGATCCCATTCCATCTCCTGGAGCTCGGGTCACTCGCCTTCTGTTGAGGGTGACTCCTTCCTTCTTGCTCGCTCAGGGGCTGGCGGCTCCTCGCTGACCTCGACCGCCGCCTCCCTCTGCTGAGCAGCACCAGCTAGCAATTCTGAACCTGGCCTCTTACCCAATTTTCCCAATGGAGAAAGGTGAATAGTGGTGTACCCCAGGGATCTGTGCTGGGTCCGCTGCTTTTTGACATATTCATAAATGACCTGGAAAGTGGAATAACGAGTGAGGTTATCAAATTTGCAGATGACACAAAACAATTTAAAGTTGTTAAAACCCAAGAGGATTGTGAAAAATTGCAAGAGGATCTTGATAAATTGGAAGACTGGGCATCAAAATGGCAGATGAAATTTAATGTGGACAAGTGCAAGGTTATGCACCTAGGGAAGAACAACCCAAACTATGGTTACACGATGCAAGGTTCCACATTAGGAACCACCACCCAGGAAAAAGATTTAGGCGTCATTGTGGATATCATGTTAAAACCCTTGGCCCAGTGTGCAGCGGCGGCCAAGAGAGCAAATAGAATGCTAGGTATGATAAGGAAAGGAATGGAAAATAAAACAAAAGATATTATAATGCCTCTATATCGTTCCATGGTGAGACCGCACCTTGAATATTGTGTGCAATTCTGGTCGCCGTATCTTAAAAAGGATATAGCGATTTTAGAAAAGGTACAGAGAAGAGCCACCAAAATGGTAAAGGGGATGGAAAGATACTCCTATGAAGAAAGGCTAAAAAGGTTAGGGCTCTTTAACCTGGAAAAGAGACGGCTGAGGGGAGATATGATAGAGGTCTATAAATTAATGAACGGAGTGGAACGGGTAAACGTGGATCGATTGTTTACCTTGTCAGAATATGGAAAGACTAGGGGACATGCAATGAAGCTACAGGGTAAACTATTTAAGACTAATAAAAGAAAATATTTTTTTCACTCAACGTGTAATCAAACTCTGGAATTTGTTACCCGAGGATGTAGTAAAGGCTGTTAGTGTAGCTGGGTTTAAAAAAGGTTTGGACAAGTTCCTGGAGGAAAGGTCCATAAACCATTATTAAGAAGTCACCGAAGATATCAATGCTTGACCCAGTACAAGCATTGTGGAACTTGTGTCTCTTGGGGAAACTGCTAGGTACATATGACCTAGATTGGCCACTGTTGGAAACAGAATACTGGGCTTGATGGACCTTGGTCTGACCCAGTATGGCATATCTTATGTTCTTATACCCTGGCGCCGCAGTCAGAAGGCCTGATGCATTAGCAAAATGAAATCAGGGCTGAAATCCCCAAAACCGGACAACTGCGCCACCAGGGAAGTTCCAGAGGGACCCGCCAGCTCCTCCAATGCCAGTCCTGGTGCTGGGGAAGGTGGGGAATCCGCCCCCCCCCCCTCACAGACAGACCCTGCGACTCTGGAACCTCCTTGATGTCCATCTGTTGCTCCACGGTGGATGAGAGGGTGGCACAGCACCAGCACACCCCTGTATCGGCCACTGCGCCCCTCCTAGTGCCACACACAATGCAGAGAGACCTTGCTGCCATCAAGCAAGGCAGCAACTGTCCCAGGGGCTTATTCCCAAACCGGAGCTCTTATTTATTTATTTTTTTGTAAACACCTATATAATCATTCCTCTATTGGGCTTCCAGTCTATCCCTGCTAACAGCAGAGCCACCCGCAGTCCCCTTTCTCCTTTAAGAGATTGAATCGGGTCAGCACAGCAAGCCCCTACACGAGATAAAATTAAAGAAAACCAAAACACACTTAAAAAAAACCAAAACAAGCCAAGGATCAAGGAAGAAGAAAACAAACCCCCAAAAAAATCTCCCCTTTGCCTTTCCGAGGCCCAGAAACGCGAAACTCACTGACACATGCGGCTTACCCGCGTCAGCTAAAATGGCCGCCAAGAAAGCTGTGCAGCCAAAAAGTGCACCAAACGGCCCTGCGGCTTGCAGACGCCAACCTAATGGCGCTCCCGCTATGTAAGAGCACCCACCGCGGTGAAACACTTACTGGGCAGGGCTGCCGTTGCTCCGGTGCTCTCAGGCCAAAAAAGAAACATTGCAGTGGATAGAGACGGCTCACCGGCGCTGTTGCCCCAAGCGACTGAAGCAACTAAGCCGGTAAGACAGGCACTACAAACTCCAAGTGTACTCACACTGCCGTCGCAAGAAGGGCTCTCCCCCGTGCAGTCCGGGGGGAGAGAACCTCTGGGCCACCGCAGGGTAAACTGAACTCGAAGTCCTGAGCTAACACCCTTCCCATAAGGGACAGTATGCAGGGCCAGGGAGCAAGAATGCCTCTTTAAAAAAAAAAAGAAAAAAAAAAAAAAAAAAGGTACAGTTCTGAATACTAAGGGAAAATTAATTCCAAAACCCCACTAGGCTCTATCCTATTAGCTCCTTATTTATTCCTCCAGAGAGCCCTTCCACAAGGCTCGTCAAGTCTTCCTGCTGCATGGAGACTGGAGACTGGTCACACTGAGGAGAGAGAGACTACAGCAGGCTAAATCCAGTGATGCCACGATTTTGAGATACCAGTCTCCAAGCTGCAGGAGGAGATTGACAGCCCAGAGGTAGAGGACTGAACTGGAGGAACGATAAGGAACAGCCTTTGTACTGTCTCCCGCAGAGCCACACACTTTGCTATCAACTTGCCGGGAGACTGCACGAAGGCCTCCCGCACTGGACCCAAGAACTCCAGCGTGTAGCCTTCCCGGATGATTTACAGAACCCACTGGTCTGAAGTGATTTGGACCCAGGCAGGATAGAACTCCCGCAAATGCCCCCCTACCGGAACTAGGGGCGACTGGGTCCCCCTCATCTCATTGGGACTTCTTGAAGTTAGAAGCGGAGAAAGAAGAGGGCCAGAATCCCCTTCCCGCTCCGCGAAACCCTCGGAAACCCCTGGTTTCTATTGGGAAAACGTCCCCGTTGTCCGGGAGAAAACTTGGGGGATCGAAAATGACAAAACTCCTGCAAGTGTCCCCTACCTCCGGAGGCACCCCGAGTCGATTTGGGCTTGTCCTCTGGTAATCTTCCACCTTTGGACTCCCCGAGATCCTTCACCAACTTCTCTAAATCCTCTCTGAATAGCAGTCGACCCTTGAAGGGCAGCTTACTTAACCTAGCCTTAGAGGAGCTATCCGCTGACCAATTGCACAGCCACAGGTACCTCCGTGCTGCTACCATAAGATCGTAATGAATGTCCGCCAGGTAGGCCGCCCCAGATTCCAATCTGGCAGCCTCCCCCGCCAGCGGACTAGGCTGAGCCTCTTGGACTTGCTGCGCCCAGCGAAGGCAGGCTCTAGCCACCCACGCTCCACACACAGCCGCCTGAAGGGAAATCGCATTGACGTTGAAAACTTGTCGCAATAAGACATCCAACTTTCTGTCCTGTGCATCCTTGAGGGCCGCACTTCCTTCAACAGGGATTGTTGTCTTCTTGGTCACAGCCGAAATGGCCACGTCTACCCTAGGGGACTTGAAGACTTCTTTATCCTGATCCAACAAAGGATACAGTCGACCCATAAACTCTGGCCCCCTTCAGCGGTACCTCAGGCACATTCCACTCCTCCTGAATCATCTCCTGAAACACCCTGTGTACCGGGAAAGCCGTTTGGGTCTTCCTGAAGACCTGTAACAAGGGATCCTCCAGCGTATCATCCGCCGCTGACCCTGGGACCGGCATACTGAGCACTTTTAGGGTCTCTACAATGAGAGCAGGCAGCTCCTATTTTCTGAAGACTCTCACCACTCTAGCCTGATCTTCTCTCTCAGAAATCTCCCCTTCTTCCAGATCTTCCTCTAAGACCGATCTGTGGTCCTCCTCATCTGACAGAGGACTCTCAAAAGTCTCAGGTTGGTCTCTCATCTCTTCCTCAGCACGGAGCTTTTTGCCCCCGCGCGGAGGAAGCTCCTATCGCTGAGACGCCGAACGCTTCCTCGCCCCGCAAGCGTCCGACACCAGCCTCTGCTGTGGAACACCACCAAGAACTGCCTGCTGAAGTAGCATCACAAACTGTTGCGAGAATATGGCAGACAAATCCGCAGGAAGAGCTGCCTGTGCAGGGGGGGGGGGGGGGGCCCGCGAAGGAAGAAGGCCCTGCCACCGGCTCCTCCTGCACTATCTCGGGAACTAGGGAGGCCAAAGACTCTGAAGCCCCTCCCGGAGTGCCTGATTAATGTGATGGGGCAGGTCCGACTCCGTAGCCTCCCTTACACACACCCGAGTTGGAACCCTTTCGAGCTCCACACACCACGCATTGCGATTTGGATGGCATTGTCCCCCTAAACCCACAGGGCCCAAGCCACTTGCCTTCCCTGTAGAGTCTTTACGTGCCCCAAGCAAGGGAAGCCAAAACTACCCAGAGCACAGGAAAGTAAAACCAGAAAGAAACCCAAACCAAAAAACTGTAAACTAGCCTCTCTTTTTTCTTAAACAAACACTAGCACTACCCCCGCTCCCAACTCCGCATTCACCCTATTAACAGTAAGCGGGACCGCTGAGCTGGGCCTGCAGTGCAACCACGCGGCCGGGCTGAACCCCAAGTTTGCGCGAAAATCACGCTGAGGCCAAATATCTGCATGGAGACCCAGGAAGCTTACCTCGTAAGAGAGGGGGGGGGGGGGAAAAAAAAAAAAAAAAAAAAACACACCACACACACAACCACACAGCTCGTTTCAATTCTTGGCACCTGCCTCCGGCTCCGGAAACCTCCTACCGTTCCGGGCCCGATCAGGCTCCTCGCACCGCCAAATGTAAGCTGCCGGCTCTGTGCGGTGGACCAGAGCTGCCAGGCGCGCTGGCAGGCACCACCTTCTGTGCGGCGCCGGCAGACACTGACTTCTGCACTTGAAAATCCATCTCCCCATTCTGCTGAGCCCCAGGACGCCTTACCGAAGGAAACTGTCACCAATCCAGTAGGGCCCAGATGACTTCAACTACCCCAATAGCCTGGAACAGGTAAAGAGGAAGGAGGGAGAAGTAGAAACAAAAATGAAAGAAACGGAGCGCTGCAAGTTGACAGGCCACAGGCTCTTAAAGCCACAGCACTGAATTAATTAAAACAAACCCAAAAATATCTAACTAAACTAAATCTAAGCATCCTCAATCGTTTCTCCTGTGAGCCCAGACCCCCCGGGCTCCATCTATCAAGCTGCTTGGAGACTGAGGTAACTGATGGCAGGAGGCGGACACCAGAGAGTTATACTGGTGATGTCACAAAAAGAGGAGTTTCTCAGTCTCCAAGCTGCTAGATGAGATGGGCAACCCAGAGGTTTTGGGACTAGATTGGGGACACGATCAGGAAAAACAAATCTCCTCCTCCACAGAGGTAGACGCTCGTGCACCGCCCCTAAGGATCCTGGTGTCCGAGACTGCGCCCCAATGGGTGTCCCAGACCCGCCCTGCGGTCTCGACGGCATTAGCCATGAAAAAGAAGGTTAACATTCTGCAGGACGCAGGGATTTGATTCCCTATCAGTTTTCCTTTTTTTTTTTTTTTGACGGGAAGGGCTTCCATTGAACCCCCTCCAACGGTCACAACTTAACAGAAAATATTAAAAGAAATTAAACCAAAGAAATTAAATCCAAATAAAGTTAAGGAAATTAAAAATATACCTTTGCAGATTTCCCTTGAAATCAGAGCCTGTCAGCGTTCTGGAGAATGAGTCCCCTGGGCTGCTCAGCCGTGGCCTCCAAAAAAACCACAGGAACCCCAGCCCGCACAAATCGGCAGGGCCTAGTTGCCTGCCCTGTCCCCGGATTCGGGCCCCGAAGCCTCCCCACTCGATTCAGGCTTAATCGGGCCGCTCCTCCGGCTGTACGCACAGTACCGGGCTCATTACCTTGTCTCCTGCTGCCGATCCGACGCCCTGCTATCTGCCGTGCTGATGACAGCCAAATGTGATCAGCCACAGCGGAGAGGGCTATCCATCTCCCAGCATCTGCCACGTGGTCCCCGACAGGGACGTAGCCACCTGGCTCGGTGTTGCCGTCGCTGCACAACTCCCCTCCGTTCCGACAAAGAGGGGAGAGCGGGCGAGTCAGCCAGGCCGGTCCTGAGAAGGAATAAGGAGCCAAATAGAAGCCAGTTCGATTCCCCTCAAAACCTTCTTTTTTTTAAATTTTTTAAACAGCTGAAAAAAATAGAATTAAATGTGAAACTGAAATCAAAAGCCCTAATACTAACTACACTAAGGACTACTCCTTCGTTCCTCTAGTGAGCCCAGCACCTAGGCTCACTACGTCCTCCTGCTGCATGGAGACTGGACACACTGGGGCTGATGGGAGAGAGCAGCAGGCTACATCCAGTGATGTCACGATTCTGACATGTCCAGTCTCCATGCTACAGGAGGAGGTACGCTACCCAGAGGTGGAGGACTGAACTGGAGGAACGATAAGGAAGCATCTCTTTATTTTATGCGGTTAAGATAGCCATGTTTCCTGATATAAGAAGAGATTCTCAAAAAAGGCGCAGGCAATTTCTTATGTTAAAAAAATGGGGCATTGCAGATAGGGGGAAATCAATCATCTGTGTTTTCCTTGTAAATGTATAATAGTGATTAATTCACAGAAATTTATCTTTTACCAACCTGAAGCCCTAACCGCTTTTATTAGTTCTAGGTTGCCCTCTGTCTTATTCCTTGCTGAGGGTTGAAGTAACCTTGCTGTTAAATTATGCCTACCTCCTCGCTCTATGGCCCATCTTTTTCTTTCATTATATTAATTGTATTGCTCTTGGTTGGTTTCCTCGGCCACTAAGAATTTTTTTACTTTAGTCCTTCTCTAGTTTGTAGACTATAGGTGAACCAGTTTTTACTATTTCCTTTTCTTATTATTGATATATTACTGGATGGTGTCCCCTTTGCAAACAAGCTTGTTTATTTATTTATAAATTTTTAACAAAACAAAATCAAGCAAATGAAACTAGAATTAAAGGGTTTAAAAAGGGAGCAAGGAGGCACTGTGACTTATGTAATCCATTTGTATTGGTGTGATACACAGATCTCAGTCACAGAGAAAAGAAGTGGATGGGGATTTTATAGAAGACAAATGCAGTATTGCCATGAAAGGAGAAGCGCTACTGATAGGTGATACCAATATGCCGGATACTGATTGGCACATCCCTGCTGCAGTGTCATCTAGAATAAGAAGATCCTAGATTCTCTACAGGGAGAACTATTCCCACACATGAAGGGTCCATACTGGACTTGGTGCTTACCAATGAGGAAAGTGTTTATAGTCATAAGATGGTGTGGTTCAGTATTAGGACTAGAGTTGATAAAATTATTCAAAAGAGAGGTTCTTAGGCTTTAGGAAAACTAACTTTGCCAATATAGGACAATACCTCAAGGAGTTGTTAGCGAGATGGGAACAGCTGAGGGATGCAAAAAAGCAATGGGCAAAACAGAGAGGATATTTTAAGGGCAACTAACCTTTTTGTTAGAAAGGTAAAATGCGCGTCCCGCGGTGGGGGCAAGATCTTATACCCCTCGCTGGTCACGTGATCGGAAGTGCACACCGGCACGGTCCAGGAGCTCCACTCACGGCACAGGTAATCCAAAGGTAAAGAGCACGCTCAGAGGAAACTCCACAGCAGGGACAGGTCTTATACCCCTCGCTGGTCACGTGATCGGAAGTGCACACCAGCACGGTCCAGGAGCTCCACTCACGGCACAGGTACGCCCCTTCGGAGCACTGAGGAGCCGTGAGCCGTTGATTACTAACATTGTAAATGGGGAAGAGAAAAAAGAAACTTCCTTCTTCTGCTACACCTACAGGTAAAGCGGTGAAGGTTGTGGGTCCCTTGGACTCTCATTTTAAGTCCGGGGTGCCTCCCCCTACCGCTGAGATGTCTGACTCCTCCGTTTCTGTTAGTCCCGGCTCTTTAGATGCTACTCCTCTTCCGCGTAGGGTTTGTACCCCACCCAGCGATGAACCTACGATATCTGGTAAGGTCTCCCCTCAAGCTATGGGGGGTGCCCTTCCTATTTCGGCTGATCTATCTGATTCCTTTTTGACTTTGGTTCCCTCTAGCGCTATAATGCCTCATCCATTTGATTATAAGTATTTTCCCGAAGAGCTTAATCCTCCTAAGGAAATATCGTTGTTGGATATATGGCAGATTGTTTCCTGAACTGAACAGTCCCTGAAATCTTCTTTGTTGCAGTTGTCTAAATTTACCTCAGAAACTGTCGGTATGCTGACTGAGCATCGGGATAGACTTGTTTCTCTTGAATCCCAGAATACTAAAGTGGTCGGCCAAATTACGTCGATTCAGCAGGCCTTGACGTCTTCTGTTCAGGACTCATTACTTCTACATCGTCGTGATGAAATGCTAGAGAATGTTATATGCATGAAGAATCTCCGTTTATTGAATTTCCCCCGCACTCATTTTCTTTCACCAGCTATTCTTTTTTCTAAATATTTAAAGTGATGTCCTTAAGATCCTTGATCCGGATTCTATTCCTTTATCAAAAATTTATTATCTACCCTCTGGAATTAAAGTTAATCCGGATCCTGAATCTGGGGCCACTAATACTGAGGCGGGGGAAATGGACCATCTCTCAGTTCCAAGTTTGGATCTATCTACTTATTTGGAAACCTCCCTAGAGGAGATTTCAGTTCGTGCTACGTTGTTAGTCTCTTTCTCCTTGGAGAAAGATAAAGATAAGATTTTTCAAGCTTATTTTAAACATCGACGTGACAAATTTTTTGGTCAGGAGGTACAAGTATTTCCGGATGTATGTCGAGCCACTCAATTGCGGAGGAAAGCTTTCCTTGCATTACGCCCTCGGGTACTTGCAATGGGAGCTTCCTTCCAGCTTAAATATCCTTGTAAAATGTCTTGTTTCCTTTCAGGGTAACTCATTTGTTTTTTATGATTCTCCGCAATTAGAGACTTTTACATAAGTCAGGATGAAGATGTATCGTCATTAGTTTTAGTTGTCCGGTTCTTGCTAAGTTAAAAGGGGTTATATAGTTTCTCCGCTCTTGCTCAGGATTGTTTTTTCAGTCTCGCTTTTATGAATGCGCACCAAATTTTGTGGGCTAGTTTTTGGGGAATGATATATATTTGTTATAGTTGAAGATATGGTTATGGAAACTATCTGTATTTGCCTCAGATTTTCTAAATAAAAAATTTTTTAAAAGAAAGGTAAAATACATGTAAAAAAGAACGAGGAGGCCACTACAGTTCTCTAAAGAAGTAGCTGAAACGGTGAAAGAAGGTGGCCTTCAAAAAAATACAAGAGATCACAGAGAGAGGAAGACAATATTTGAGGGGAAAAAAACCCCTTAGAAAAACTAGGAAAGTAGTCAGGAAAGCAAAGATACAAAAAGAAGCAATAGCCAAGGCAATACAATGGAGGGGGGGGGGGGGGTGTAAGATGTTGTTTTCAGATATGTTAGCGAGAGGAGGAAGGGCAAAAGTGGTATTGTTAGACTACAGGGTGAATGGGAAGAATATGTAGAAGCTGATGACGATAAAAGTGAACTTACTTAACAAATTTTTGTTTTGTGTTCACAGATAAAAGAGCCAGGAGCAGAGCCTCAGAAAAAGTAATTAGTCCTTACCTGCTAATTAGTGTTCCTGAAGAAACGCCAGTCCAGTCCCTTTACTTCTGGGTTGCGCAACCCTTCCAGCAGCTTGGAGGCTGAGCCCATCATCGTTTTGATGGTGTGGTATAAATACCACTGGAACACCCACAAGCACCAGTAATCTATTGAAAAAGCAGACCTATCGGATAACCGCTTAAGCGCCTATAACCGTAACATGCAATAAACAAAATAGACTATAACCCCAACCTTTTTTTATTTTATTTTATTTTTTTTTAAGTCTTAGGAAGTATCGGAGGGAAGGGAGGGTACGGAGGAGAAGGCTTACCTGAGGCTGACCTAGCCTTTACCCACTCTCCCCGTCCTAGCGGACCGTCACGCTCCCGGGGCCCTTTGACCGGGAGCCCCCGCTTCCGCTTCGCATTCTGACTTCGGTCTGTTGATCTTTTCTGCCTACCACGAAACCGAAACTGGGCAGGATCAGGGACTGGACTGGAGTTCCTTCAAGAACACTAATTAGCAGGTAAGGACTAATTACTTCTTCCTTATCGTCACTCCAGTCCAGTCCCTTTACTTCTGGGATGTAAAAGAGCAGTTCAAACCTGGGAGGGGTTTGCCATCCCGGACCGAAGTACTGCATCCCCAAACCTGGAATCCGCCCTCCTCTGGACATCCAGCCTGTAGTTCTTGGTAAAGGTGTGCAGCGACGACCACGTAGCTGCTCTACAAATGTCCAGCGGCGGAACCAAGCTATGCTCCGCCCAGGAGGTCGCCTGTGCTCGTGTAGAATGCGCTCAAAGACCCCCTGGAACCTGTTTCCCTTTCAGGATATAGGCGGAGGCAATCGCCTCCCTGATCCACCTAGAAATGGAAGCCTTGGCCGCTGCCTCTCCCTTGTGCGGCCCCCCAAATTGAACGAATAAACGCTCGGACTTTCGAAAGGAGGCCGAGCGGGAGAGGTAACACTTCAGCACTCTATGCACGTCCAGAAGACGAAGCTTCTCCCCATCCTCTGAATGTCCTTCTCCCGCGAAGGATGGGAGAGATGACCTTGGGTAAGAAGGAAGGAACTGTCCACAAGACCACCTTATCCTTAAAGAACGAAAGAAAGGGGGGCTGAGAAGACAGTGCTTGAAGTTCAGAAACACGTCTAGCCGAACAAATAGCTACCAGAAAAAACGTCTTTAGGGTCAAGTCCTTAAGGGAGGATTTCCTTCCTGGTTCGGGCATTCAATACCAGGTTGAGGTCCCAGGGAGGGACTACAGATCTTTGATGGGGACGTAACCTCCTGACCGCCCTTAGAAACCTGCTCACATCCATGTGGTCTCCTAAGGATTTACCCCAGACTTTACCCCTATAACAAGAAATGGCCGCTAACTGGACCCGCAGTGAGCTAGGCGCTAGCCCTTTCTCGAATCCTGCTTGTAAAAATTCCAGGATCTCCAGACTGAGGCCGCAAGAGGCTTCTTCTGGTGCTCTGCACACCAGGCTTCAAAAATGCGCCAAACTCGCACATAGGAAAGGCATGTCGAGCGCTTTCGCGCGCTCAACAATGTTGAAATCACCGATCCCAAGTAACCTCGCTTCCGGAACCGCACCCTCTCAATAGCCAGGCCATAAGCGAGAATCGATGCACGTGAGGCATGCGAACTGGACCCTGCCGTAACAGATCCGATCTGCATGGGAGCCTCCAGGGCTGGTCGGCCGTCAGCCTCACCAGGTCTGCATACCAAGGGCGGCGAGGCCAATCCGGGGCTATGAGAATTACCAAGCCTTGGTGGGCTTCCACCCGCTGCAGCACTCTCCCTCCCTATGAGAGCCCAGGGAGGGAAGACGTACAGGAGACCCTCCGAAGGCCACCTCTGCACCAGGGCGTCCAAGCCCTCGGACATCCTTTCCTTCCTGCGACTGAAAAACCGGCTTGCCTTGGCCGTAGCGTATCGAGCCATGAGGTCCATGATTGGCGTCCACCAACGGGCTACTACTTGGTCGAATACTTCCTGTGCTAGCTCCCACTCTCCGAGGTCTATCCTGAACCTGCTGAGATAATCGGCCGTTACGTTGTCTGTTCCGGCCACATGCTGCGCTGATAAAGTTAACAAATGGGCTTCTGCCCACTGCAAGAGGCTGTCCGCTTCCTTCTCCAAGGAAGGACTGCTTGTTCCCCCCTGGCGGTTGATGTAGGCCACCGTGGTGACATTGTCAGAGAGGACACGGACTGCCTTTGATGAACCAAGGGCTCGAGAGACCTGAGTGCTAAGGCTACCGCCCTCAGCTCCAGCCTATTGATGGACCACCGAGATTCCCTCGGAGTCCAGCAACCCTGTGCAAACTGGTTCTCGCAATGAGCACCCCATCCTGTTAAACTTGCGTCTGTTGTCAGCTGTACCCACTGGGGAGGTTCGAGGGGCATTCCGCATTCTAGGTTCCTTGGGCGCCTCCACCACAGAAGAGCCTTCCTGATCCGAGGAGGGCAGGGTAGCCACATGGCCAAGGGATGATGCTGATGGGACCAACGCCGTAATAACGCGCGTTGGAGAGGTTGCATATGTGCCCTGGCCCAAGGCACTACCTCTATCGCCACTGCCATGGTTCCCAGCAATTGAAGGTAATGCCAGGCTGTGGGGCTTCGCCTTAACAGGAACTGAGCAACGAGGTTCCTCAGGTCTCTTAACCTCTGCTTTGACAGAAAAAAAAACTCTTCCCCTTTTGGTGTCGAACTTTGCTCTGAGATATTCGATCTCCTGCGTGGGATTTAATCTGCTCTTTGCCCGATTGATGACCCACCCCAACTCCTCCAGGAATTCCACCACTCTGGCTGTCGCCGAACGACTCTCGGCTTCTGACTTCGCCCGGATCAGCCAATCGTCCAGGTAAGGATGTACCAAAATTCACCAAAGTAATGGTGGTGGTAGCTGCGGCTCTACGAAAGGAAGGAAAGTCCTGGGAGCTGTTGCTAGACCAAAGGGTAGGGCCTGGAACTGAAAGTGACCCCTTGGTACCGCGAATCTTAGGAACTGTTGATGAGACCTTCGGACCGGGATATGTAAATATGCCTCCGTCAGATCTAGGGATGTTAGGAACTCCCCCTGCCATATGGCCGCAATAACCGACTTCAGGGTTTCCATTTGAAAGTGCGGTACTCTGAGACAGCGATTGATTTGCTTTAGGTCTAGAATTGGACGAAAAGACCCTTCCTTCTTTGGAACCACGAAATAAATTGAGAATCGACCGGACCCGCGTTGATCTGCTAGAACGGGAACCACCGCCCCCAGAGCTATAAGCCTTGAAAGCGTGACTTCTATCGCTGCCTTCTTTTCTGGTGGTCCGCAGGGGGACTGAATAAAGGCTGGAAGTACCTGTTTTGCAAATTCGAGAGCGTAACCCTCTCGGATCACTTCCAAGACCCATTGATCAGATGTGACCCGGGACCAGGCGGGAAGGAACTGCGTTAACCGACCCCCCCACTGGGAGGCCTCCCACCTGGACCCCCGTTATCTCATTGTGGTTTTCTGGGGCCCGTGGAGGAGGAAGACCTCAAAACCTCTACCTGCCCCACGAAACCCCCTGAAGCTTTGACCCCTAGAGGGGAAGCGGCCCCTAGGAAAGGAGTTCGATCTGGCCTGATGGAATCTCCGAAAATCCCTAGGCCGACTCCACACCGGAGCTAGCGAGCAGCCCTGCTTAGGCCTGTCTTCCGGAAGCCTGCCTCCCTTAGAGACTCGCCCAGGTCCTTCACCAACTTATCCAGGTCTTCTCCAAAAAGCTTCCCCTTGAAAAGGAAGCCGGCTCAGGTGCGTCTTTGAGGAGGCATCCGCTGCCCAATTACGTAACCATAAATACCGTCTGGCCGCTACCACCGAGGCCATATTCTTAGCCAGACTCCTAATGAGGTCATACTGGCTATCTGCCAGGTAGGCCGAACCGGACTCCAACCTAGCCGAAACGGCTTGCGCGTCGACTGAGAGACCGTCTGCTAGTTGAAGTTATTGGGACCACCTCAGACAGGCCCTAGCTACCCACGCCCCAGATACTGAGGCCTGTAAGGCAAGAGCACTAACATCAAAGGCTTGTTTCAGTAGTGTATCCAATCTTCTATCTTGACTATCCCTCAGAGCCGCGCTGCCCTTGACCGGAATAGTCGTCTTCTTTGTCACCGCCGATACTGCCGCGTCCACCCTTGGTGACTTCAGTAGGTCTTTGTCTGGTTCTGGCAATGGGTACAGACAAGTCATAGCTCAGACTCCCCTCAAACTTGATTCTGGTTGATTCCACTCCTCTTGAATCATCTGACGTACTACCCTGTGGACTGGAAACACCTTCTGTGACTTCCTGACGGCTTGAATCAACGGATCCTCCAACGCTTCCTCATCTGCTAGAGTGTCCGAGGCCATATTGAGCACCTTCAGCGACTCACTTATCAATGCAGGGAGCTCTTCTCAACGAAAAACTCGAACTATGCGGGATTGTTCTTCCTCCGGAATCTCTCCCTCTGAGCTCCTCCTCCTCTTCCCCTACTTCTTTGTCCGAGACCTCCTCTTCTGGAATGTCAAGTGACGGGGACTCAAGAGGGTCCTCGCTCAACAGCCTTGCGCGTTTGGGTGGGACCCCGGAGTCAAGGGTCCTTCTCTTACCCGGACAGGTCTTCGCTGCCACTGGCTCTCCTGCCCCCTGCCGGCGCAAACAGTAGGCTTTGTGCAATAGGAGGACAAATTCTGGGGAAAAGCGTTCCCAGTCTCCCTCCGCCCCAGTAGACGAGGGGAGAAGGGATAGGGAAGGGCCCGGCAACTCTAAGGCTGTGGAAGGAGGAGAAAGAACCTCCCCTCCCCCTTCCAGTGGGTCTCCAGAACCCTGGGCTGCCTGAGCCATGGTCAAATGGATTTCTTGCTCCACGGAAGCAGCCTCTGCAGCACAACCCCTGCAGACCCCTGCTTCCAAGGCGGTACCCCTACGAGTGCCGCAGGAAGGACAACGTGGTTTGTCAGTCATGTTCTCTCTGGCCCAGGAGGACTTAGAGTGTACCCAAAAATTCTGAATTTAAAAGCACATCAAAAAACAGAGATTCCAATCCTTAAATAAAATTTCGATAAAGAAAATTAAAGAAACTAAAGTTATATAAAATTAAACAAATGAATTGAAAAATTTCAATCTGGAGCCTGGAAATAACGGTTCCAAGAGTCCTCCACCCCCCCCTAGAAAAGGCACAGAGAAAGGGTCCTTTTTTTTTAAAATTAATTCCAGAAGCCCTGTGTGCCAAAATTCTTTTTAATACTTGCGGTTTGCTGCTCTTCCCCTCAAACGCGCAGTCTTGAGAGAGAGGGAAACCAGCTGTCCTCCGCTGGTTCCCACGTGGTAGGCCTCAGCCACGTGTAGCCTGGACCTGCAAATGGCGGCCTTGCACTCGCCGCCGGTCTACAGGCTCTCTGAACAGGCCAGAGAACGTCTTCCTGCGCTCCGGTGCTTCCTCCAATGCACTGCCAACCCAGGGGCTGCTGTGCGAGGCAGATAAGGCTGTCGGGGGGAAAACCGCGATGCTGCCTCCAGCGCTCAGCCACCCGAAGGGCTTCGGCGCGAGGCAGAAGGGGCCGACGGAAGCGGCGTCGGTGAGCCGGCTGGCAGAGCAAGCGTGAGGAGAGCTCTCTGATCCTCCCCGCTGCTCAGGTAAACCTCCTCCTCCGGGAAGAAAACAGGCAGAGACAGAGCATGAAGGAGGGGGGGGGGGGAGGAAGAGCAGCTAAAAATATAAAGGCACAGGGGAGCTTAAGGGGGGGGGGTGTAAGATGTTGTTTTCAGATATGTTAGCAAGAGGAGGAAGGGCAAAAGTGGTATTGTTAGACTACAGAGTGAACGGGAAGAATATGTAGAAGCTGATGACGATAAAAGTGAAGTGAACTTACTTAACAAATATTTTTGTTTTGTGTTCAGATAAAAGGGCCAGGAGCAGAGCCTCAGAAAAACACCCACAAATAGGAACAGAAGTGAGGGGGATCTTGAACGATTTTCAGAAGACTGTTCGCGAGGAACTAGCTAAACTAAAAGTAGACAAAGTGATGGGACCAAATGGAATATATCCAAGAATATTGAAGGACCTTGGGAACAATTCTACTAGCTCCACTGACTGACCTTTTCAATGTCTCTTTGGAGTCAGGCATGGTGTCAGAGGACTGGAGACAGACGCATGTGGTCTCTCTATAGAAAAGAAGAAATAAGGATGAGGTTGAGAACTACAGGCTAGGAACCTCAACACCTCTCAGGCCAGCCAGGGAAATATAATAAGGGCTGCCCAGCAACTCCTGCAGGCTTGAGAGACTGAGCTGCCCGGAAAGGGTTTTTTTTTTTTTTGGTTTTTTTTTTTTAATTTGAAGCTGCTTTATTACAAGAAGCCAAACAGCCAAAAGGAGTCAATTGGAAACAAAGGGAAAAAGAAAAAATGCTGAGCAAGCAGATAGAGAACAGCAAGAGGGAAGGAGGGCCTGGGTCCAACCTTTTCCTCCCCCTTCCCCCCCTCCTCGAATCTCCTGTCCACACGGACCCACAGGTGCTGGAACTCGCAAGCAATAGCAATGGACACAGGGCAGTTGTTCACTTAAGGAGACAAGGGAATACTCATGGCTCCAAGGAAACTTTGGGCCTACAGGTCTCAATCACAGATGCCACAATACCATGGTCTGGTCCAGGGGAGAAAGGCCCATCTATACTGCTGCACCAGTCCATATAGCTTGCCACCTGCTGGATGCAGGCAAATACCAATGATTGCATCGCTGAAAGTTGCTCTAATCTACTTCCACCTGCTGACTGGGAAGCATAACCCACTCATTTGAACTAGTTTATCAGGATAACAAAAATATAATATAAAACCAGTCATAGGTGGTGCTCAAGCAGACAAAACTAAGCAGGAGTAAAACACCACCACGTACATCACTGAGATGGATATTATTGCTGGTATTTCTTCCTTATCCCAGTGTATGGTGGAATTAGACCTTAACTGCTAATTTGCTTTCTAAAGTCCTTCTAGTCTAGGTTTGCGCCTTCCTACCAGCGAATGGATACAGAGAAATACTGCTTTGATGATGCACCCTATAAGGGTTCTGTGAAGCCAATCTTACCCTTGAATTTCTATAACAAAGCAGGCTTTATAAAAGAACCGCTATACTAAAGTCAAATATACAGTTAACGTAGCAAATTATGTTTATAACAATTGCTCCAATAAGGGTTCAGAACCACAGAGATAGAACTTCCACCCTCCAGACCCCAAATATGACCTACAGCACTAAGTCAAAACAGTACAGCAGAGCAGCAACAATGCTGAGGCATGCAACACCAGAACCATAGCCTGGACCTACCAATACCTTCTTCCTCCAACCAGGCTCCATAAAAACAAATTGTTTGGACTGGTATAGCAGAACGATATGGAAACTGGTATTCAAATCCAACCAAATGTAGCAACAATTTGTATAAAAGGAGTAAAAAGATTGAAGACTGATCAAGAAATAAATATATTTTTTATAAACATAGGTTGCATGCAACACGAAGAGAAAAACAAACAATCTCAAAGTAGTTGGTCCTTAAGTGTTGCATTAAGTGCAATGGGACAGGGGTCATAAGAATGCTTACCTATCAAGTAGCCTTGCTTTTTAAGCTTATTTATATGTTTTTGTTCTTCTTCACTTAGGTCTTCTTCAAATTTAGCTCTATCTTCTTTTAATCTTTTGTGTCTCCTGAACATTCTGTACGGTGTAGGGTTAATAATGGGGAACTTCAAAAGGTTTAAGGTAGTACCTGACAAGAAAAAGTGTAGAAAGTTTTTGTACATAAACCGATAGCATGTATATATCTACACAATGTAGGAGCACACATAAATGATGTATCTTGGAAGACTATGACAGGTGACATCCACAGTCTTTATAATGAGGGAACGAAAAGGATCAGGATTCACATGGAACAGTAAAGGTTTGTTCTTTCACAAAGTAGTGAAAATCAAAATCAGAGATTCCGCTAGTTGCAGTTTATATATAAATGCAAGAAGTAATTAGGTCTTACCTGCTAATTAAGTGTTCCTGAAGGAACGACAGTCCAGTCCCTTTACTTCTGGGTTGCGCAACCCTTCCAGCAGCTTGGAGGCTGAGCCCATCATCGTTTTGATGGTGTGGTATAAATACCACTGGTGCCACCCACAAATCCCAGTAATCTACTGCAAAAGCAGACTTGACGAAACTTCCATTAAATAGCCTAAGTAAAAATAACACCCCAAACAAAACCTCCCCAAATATTTAACGTCAAACATTTTTTTCTTTTTTTCAAAAGGTAGAAAAGGTAGAGCCAAGGAAGGAGGTGGATTACCTGAGTCTGACCGGGCCCTCCTTCCACAGCCACCCTCTCCTTAGATCTGACCCCGCTCTCAGTCCGCAGCACCGCACCTGTTTAATCGGCCGGAATGGCAACCGGAACTCGGGAGGGATCAGGGACTGGACTGTCGTTCCTTCAGGAACAGTAATTAGCAGGTAAGACCTAATTACTTCTTCCTTATCGTCACTCCAGTCCAGTCCCTTTACTTCTGGGAAGTACCAGAGCAGTTCAAGCCCGGGTGGGATCCGACATTCTGGACCGCAGAACCGCATGCCCAAACCGAGAGTCAGCTGAACTCTGCACGTCCAGTCTGTAGTGCTTGGTAAACGTGTGCAGAGAGGACCAAGTCGCTGCCCTACAAATGTCCAGAGGGGGAACTAGGCTGAACTCTGACCAAGAGGTGGCCTTGTGCCCGAGTTGAGTGGGCACGCAGTCCCCCTGGGATCTGCTTCCCTTTGAGGATATAGGCGGAAGCAATAGCTTCCCTGATCCATCTGGAGATGGAAGCCTTGGCCGCCGCCTCTCCCTTGTGTGGGCCTCCGAACTGAACGAACAGGTGGTCGGATTTCCAGAAAGGCGCCGTGCGGGAGAGGTAACGCTTCAAGGCCCTCTGAACGTCTAGGAGATGGAGCTTTCTATCACTCCCTTCTTGCCCTTCTGCAGAAAAGGATGGGAGCGTAACCGACTGGCTCACATGAAAGGGGGAGATAACTTTAGGCAAGAAGGAGGGCACCGTACGCAGGATCACCTTATCCTTGAGGAAAGACAAAAAGGGGGGCCGAGACGAGAGGGCTTGCAATTCGGAGACCCGTCTGGCCGAGCAAATAGCGACCAGAAAAACAGTCTTCAGTGTCAAATCCTTCAAGGAGGCCTTCTTTACTGGCTCAAAGGGTTACGCGATTAGGGCATTTAGCACCAGGTTGAGGTCCCAAGGGGGGATGACCGATCTCCGTTGAGGACGTAGCCGTCTAACTGCTTTTAGGAACCTGGACACGTCCGCGTGGGCCCCTAAAGACTTTCCGCGGACCTTACCTCTATAGCAAGCGATGGCTGCCAGCTGGACTCGCAAAGAACTGTGCGCTAGGCCCTTGTCAAAGCCCGCTTGTAAAAATTCCAGCACCTCCGGGACCGAAGCCGAAAGGGGATTCCTGCAGTGCTCCGCACACCACGCCTCGAAGATGCGCCAGACTCTTACATAGGAGAGACAAGTCGAGTGCTTCCTAGCACTCAACAGCGTCGCGATTACTGCCCCCGAATAACCCCGCTTCAGGAGCCGCGCCCTTTCAATAGCCAGGCCGTAAGCGAGAATCGATCCACGTGGGGCCTCAGAACCGGACCTTGCCTCAGCAGGTCCCTTCTGCCGGGAAGCCGCCAAGGCTGGTCGGCGATCAGCCTCACCAGATCCGCATACCAGGGGCGGCAAGGCCAATCCGGGGCAATGAGAATCACCAAACCCCGGTGAGCCTCCACCCGCTGAAGGACTTTTCCGATCAGAGCCCAAGGGGGGAAAACAGAGGCGGCCCTCCGAAGGCCACTTCTGGGCTAGGGCATCCAGGCCTTCGGACATTCTTTCCTTCCGCTGGCTGAAGAATCGGCTTACTTTGGCGGACGAGAACTGCGCCATGAGGTCCATGACCGGGGGACCCCAAAGGGCTACTATCTGGTCGAAGATCTCCTGATGCAGTTCCCACTCCCTGTGGTCTATCTTGCACCTGCTGAGGTAATCGGCCGTAAGGTTGTCCGTGCCGGCCACGTGCTGAGCTGAAAGCACTTCCAACTGAACTTCTGCCCACTGGACTAGGGCGTCCGCCTCCTTCTCCAAGGCGGGACTGCTGGTGCCGCCCTGGTGGTTGATTAAGCCACCGCGGTGACATTGTCGGAGAGGACACAAATCGCTCTTCCTAGAACTGAGGACTCGAGTGCCCTGAGCGCCAGGGCGACGGCCCTCAATTCCAGTCTGTTGATGGGCCATAGAGACTCCAACAACGTCCAACACTCCTGGACGAACTGGTCCTCGCAATGAGCTCCCCAGCCTGCTAGACTGGCGTCCGTCATCAACAGCAACCACCGAGGGGGCTCGAGGGGCATCCCGCGATCCAGATTCCTTGGGCACCTCCACCAGCGAAGGGCCTGCTTGGTTCGAGCACAGGGTAGCTGCAGGAACAAGGGTTGGTGCCGAGGGGACCAACGACGCAACAGAGACTGCTGTAAAGGTCGCATGTGAGCCCTTGCCCACGGGACTACTTCTATCGCTGCCGCCATGGTTCCCAGTAATTGAAGGTAATGCCACGCTGAGGGGTTCTGTTTGCCCAGAAACGGCGTGACTAAGGTTCTTAGGTCCCTTGACCTCATGCTGGACAGGAAGACCCTGCCTCTGCTGGTGTCGAACCTTGCTCCGAGATACTCAAGCTCCTGGGAGGGAATCAACCTGCTTTTTACGCGATTGATGACCCACCCCAACTCCTCTAGGACTTGTACCACTCTGGCCGTTGCCAAGCGACTTTCCTCTTCTGACTTTGCCCGGATCAGCCAATCGTCCAGATAGGGGTGCACTAGAATTCCCTCCTTTCGCAGGGAAGCTGCTACCACCACCATCACCTTGGTGAACGTCCTTGGAGCTGTAGCTAGGCCGAAGGGCAGAGCCTGGAATTGAAAATGACCTCGTGGCACTGCGAATCTCAGGAACTGTAGATGGGACCTTCTGACCGGAATATGCAAATAGGCCTCCGTCAAGTCCAACCTTTTGGGCCGGAAGGTCGGGGGTTCAAATCCCACTAGAGGACAGAAACCTTGGGCCGGAAGGACTGGGGTTTCTAGTCCCACAGGTGCTCCTTGTGGTCTTGGGCAAGCCACTTAACCCTCCATAGCCCATGTTCCCTGTAAAATAGTTCTCTGTGTGCTGTGCTTTCCTGTCTAATCAATGTGTTTATACCTCAAAAATTTCCTGTCATGATTGACAATTTCCAATCTGTAATCAAACCGCTGCTGATCGCTGGAAGTAGCGGTATACAAATGTATACTAAAAATAAAAAAAAAATAAAACGACGTTAGGAACTCCCCGCCCCTTACGGCCGCTATAACCGATCGTAGAGTTTCCATCCGGAAGTGTGGCACCCTGAAACAGCGATTGACTTGCTTTAGATCCAGGATCGGGTGAAAGGACCCTTCCTTCTTTGGTACCACGAAGTAAATAGAGTACCGACCAGTACCGCACTGGTCTGGAGGCACTGGAACTACAGCCCCGAGCTCTATAAGTCGAAAGAGCGTTGCCTCTATTGCCGCCCTCTTTATCGGAGAACCGCAGGGAGACTGAACAAAGGCTGGAAGTATTTACTTTGCAAATTCGAGAGAATAGCCCTCTCGGATCACCTCCAGGACCCATTGATTGGACGTGACCCGGGACCAGGTGGGAAGAAACTGCCTTAAACGACCGCCCACTGGCAGTCCGCCCTCCTGGACCCCCGTTATCTCATTGTTGTTTTCTAGGTCCCGAGGAGGAGGAAGAGGCCGCAGAACCTCTGCCTGCTCCCCGAAACCCTCTAAAGCCTTGCCCCTTGAAGGGAAACGACCCCTGAGAAAGGGGTTTGACCTGGCTGGACGAAACCTCCGGGGAGCCCTAGGTTGGTTACGTACCAGGGCTAGGGGGCGCCCTTGCTTCGGTCTGTCCTCCGGAAGCCTGCCACCCTTGGATTCACCAAGGTCCTTTACCAACTTATCTAAGTCCTCACCAAATAACAGCTTCCCTTTAAAGGGAAGACGACTCAGGCGAGCCTTGGAGGAGGCATCGGCCGCCCAATTACGTAGCCACAAATAGCGTCTAGCTGCCACCACCGAGGCCATGTTCTTGGCTAGGCTCCTGATGAGGTCATACTGACTATCCGCCAAGTAGGCCGCCCCGGATTCCAACCTAGCTGAGTTGGCTAGAGCATCAGAGGAGCCTTCGGCTGCCTGAAGTTGCTGCGACCACTTCAAACAGGCCTGCGCCACCCAAGCACCCGAGACGGAGGCCTGTAGGGCAAGAGCGCTCACGTCAAAGGCTTGCTTAAGGAGCGTGTCCAGTTTTCTATCTTGAGAGTCCCTCTGGGCCGTGCTGCCCTCGACTGGGATGGTAGTTTTCTTTGTCACCGCTGATACCGCCACATCTACCCTGGGGGACTTCAGCAGCTTTGTCCGACTCTGGAAGAGGATAAAGGCGAGCCATGGCTCGGACCCCCTCTCAAACTTGACTCTGGTTGATCCCATTCTTCCTGGATCATCTGACGCACCACCCTGTGGACCGGGAAAACTTTCTGGGACCTCCTAATGGCCTGGATTAAGGGATCCTCTAACGCCTCCTCCTCTGCTGGGGCGTTTGAGGCTACGTTAAGCGCTTTCAGGGACTCATTTATTAAGGCAGGAAGCTCCTCTCGACGAAAGACTTTAATGATGTGAGAATGGTCCTCCACAGGGATCTCCCCCTCTTCAAGCTCCTCCTCTTCCTCCTCTAAATCCTTTTCAGAGCACTCCTCTTCCGGCGTGCCCTGAGAAAGGGATGTGAGGGGGTTCCTCACTCATCAGCCTGGAGCGCTTCAGTGGTATCCCTGAATCCTGACTGCTTGCCCTCATTGGTTTGGCTAACCTGCCTTCCGCCGGCGGGCCCACTTCCCCTGCCCCCAACCCTTGCTTGCGCATGCAATCGGCTTGGTGTAGCAAGAGGACGAAATCAGGGGAGAAGAGATCCCCTGCGGGGAAAGGGGGGGGAGGCAGGGGGGGGGCATGTAAATCGGAGCGTGTAGGAGGGGGGAACTGGGACCCTACCTCCCCCTCCAGAGGGTCACCGGACCCCTGAGAAGCCTGGGCCATGGACAAGCTAATTTCTTGTTCCACGGAGGTAGCCACTGCAGCACAACCCCTGCAGACCCCTGCCTCCGAGGAAGTACCCCTACGAGTGCCACAGGATGGGCACCTTGACTTGCCAGTCATGTCCGCCAGGAGTATTACTGAAGAAATGCTTCACCGCTCAGGTCTAAGCAATAACTGTATAAGAAAAAAAACTGTACAATACCGCTGTGGGGGAAAGGGAAGGCAATAGGCTTTCAAAGTGCTCTCCCCTCAACAAGCTATAGACAGAAGCCCCCTGTGAACAGGAAAGGAAATTAACATAAATTAAAATAAAACATTAAATTAAAGTCAAAATTAAAAGGCTAATTGATTGAGAGCTACAAAAACCAGCCCAAACAGAGTACTTGCAGTTCAGAGGCTTCTTCTACTGTTGATCAGACCCGGCTCAGCGATCCCTGCCCGTTGGCTCAACACGTGGTAGGCCGCGACCACGTGGAGTCCTAAACGAGGGATCGCGAATCTGCCCTCCATGCTGCTTTGAAAACACCGCCGAAGAGGATCGGGGCTGGAATCCGCGTCCCGATCAGCAAAGAACACCGCCGCTTTTAATAGTGCTGTGCTCGCGGCTCTGGATCTCGCCCCCGTGCCCCTCTGCTCCGGGGGAGGTCGGAGGATTGAGCACAATCGCGGCGTTGCCTCCAGCGCTCAGCCACCAGGGGGGCTTCGGCGCGAGGCAGGGCAGGTCTCCAGAGAGGGCTGAGAAGTGCAGGCCGAATCGGCAGCGAGAGGAGATCTGTCTAGTCCTCCTCGCTGCTGCAGGCAATCAAACAACCACCTCCGATACCCGGCCCGGCCCCGGGGGGGGGGGGGGGGGGGGGGGGGAGGGGAGGATAGAGGAGTGGAAGGCCCGCTTCCCCAGAGATCCGGCAAGAAAATTAAAGACACAGTAGCAGAAAAAAAACAAAAAGGTAAGTAAACTCCCACCAAAAATAAAGCAGCTAATAAAGAAGACTAGAACATTTAAGCTAAGATAGGACTCCAGTAAGCCCTAGGCTTACGGAACCCTCCAGCTGCTTGGAGGCTGAGAATACTGGGATTTGTGGGTGGCACCAGTGGTATTTATACCGCTCCATCCCAAAAAGGTTGGGCTCAGCCTCCAAGCTGCTGGAAGGGTTGCACAACCCAGAAGTAAAGGGACTGGACTGGAGTGACGATAAGGAATACATTTTATTTATAAAATAGCTGCAAAACGAGTCATTATTTCAGAATGAAAGTAACATTCTGGTTACAAGTGCACACACTGCTGGGCAGAAATGACACAAAATAAAAGAGTATAGAAATACAATTCATGGAAAAATTCCTTAATTCCCTATATTGCTAGCAGGCCCATGGAATGTGTCTTTGAAAAGTCAAGAGCTGGATAACACAGACTGGCAGAAAGGTATTACCAAGGAGATGAAAATCTGAGCAGTCTTTGAACCAAGTGCTGAAGAGTAAATGGTAATTAGGCCTTACCTGCTAATTGCTGTTCCTGAAGGAACGACAGTCCAGTCCCTTACTTCTGGGTTGCGTAACCCTTCCAGCAGCTTGGAGGCTGAGCCCAACCTTTTTGGGGATGGAGCGGTATAAATACCACTGGGACCACCCCCTAACTCCAGTATTCGAATGAAAAAGCAGACCTAACAAACTTTCGTAACACACTATATAGCTAAAAGATCTAAAGAAAAATTGACCATAACTAAAACCTTTTTTTTTTTTTGGAATAGCATAGGGAGGATGGGAGGGATGGCCCCAGACGGAGGGGGTTTGCCGGGGCTAGCCGCCCCTGGCCTGGGTTCGTTCCGATGCTTCAGACTAAACAATACTCTTAACTTCAGCCGGAAACGGGAGGGATCAGGGACTGGACTGTCGTTCCTTCAGGAACAGCAATTAGCAGGTAAGGCCTAATTACCATTTCCTTATCGTCACTCCAGTCCAGTCCCTTACTTCTGGGATGTACCAGAGCAGTTCAAAGCTGGGTGGGATCCGGCATACCGGAACGAAGAACCGCCAGGCCAAACCGAGCGTCCGCTGCACTCTGGACGTCCAACCTGTAGTGCTTGGAGGTGGTGTGGAGGGAGGACCAAGTCGCCGCCCTACAGATATCCAGTGGAGGAACTAGGCTGAACTCCGCCCAAGAGGTAGCCTGAGCCCTCGTGGAATGTGCCCGCAGGCCCATGGGAACTTGCTTCCCCTTCAGGATATAGGCGGAGGCGATTGCCTCCCTGATCCACCTAGAGATGGAGGCCTTGGCCGCCGCCTCCCCTTTGTGCGGACCCCCAAACTGAATGAATAGTCGCTCGGATTTTCTGAAGGGCGCTGTGCGGGAGAGGTATCGCTTCAGGGTCCTGCGAATGTCTAGTAGGTGAAGCTTGTCAGCCCCACTTTCCTGCCCTTCCGTTGCGAAGGCCGGGAGGGTAATTGTCTGGTTCACATGGAAAGGGGAGGAGACTTTGGGCAAGAAGGATGGAACCGTGCGCAGCACCACTTTATCCCTGAGGAAGGATAGAAAGGGGGGCTGCGAGGACAGTGCTTGTAGTTCCGAGATTCTTCTGGCCGAGCAGATGGCTATAAGGAAAACTGTCTTCAGGGTTAAATCCTTTAGGGAGGCATTCTTTAATGGCTCAAAGGGATTCCCTATCAACGCATTTAGCACAAGGTTAAGGTCCCAGGGGGGGATGACTGACCTTCGTTGTGGTCGTAGCCGTCTAACTGCCCTTAAGAACCTTGCGACGTCCGCGTGGGCCCCTAGGGGTTTGCCTCGGACCTTGCCCCTGTAGCAAGCGATGGCCGCAAGCTGGACCCTTAAGGAACTGTGGGCCAGACCCTTGTCAAACCCTGCCTGCAGGAATTCCAGGACCTCCGGAACAGAGGCCGAGAGTGGTTTCTTTCGGCGCTCCACACACCAGGATTCGAAGATGCGCCAGACTCTCACGTAGGAAAGACAGGTCGAACGCTTCTTGGCCTGCAGCAGAGTTGAGACTACTGCCCCTGAGTAACCTCTTTTCAGGAGCCGTGCCCTTTCAATAGCCAGGCCGTAAGCGAGAACCGCTCCACGTGTGGCATCAGTACCGGGCCTTGCCTTAGTAGATCCCTTTTGCAAGGGAGGCGCCACGGCTGGTCGGCGATCATCCTTACCAGATCCGCATACCAGGGTCGGCGAGGCCAGTCTGGGGCTATGAGGATTACCAATCCCTGGTGAGACTCTATCCGCTGGAGCACTTTTCCGATCAGAGCCCACGGCGGGAATACATAGAGAAGACCCTCCGAAGGCCACTTCTGGGACAGGGCATCCAAGCCCTCGGACATTCTTTCCCTCCGCCGACTGAAGAATCTGTCCACCTTGGCTGACGAGAACCGTGCCATGAGGTCCATGACTGGCACTCCCCACCGAGCTTCTATTTGGTTGAAGGTCTCCTGTTCCAGTTCCCACTCCCCGTGGTCTATCTTGCATCTGCTGAGGAAATCGGCCGTGACGTTGTCCGTTCCGGCCACGTGCTGTGCTGATAGCGCCTGCAGATGGATCTCCGCCCACTGTAAGAGGGTGTCCGCCTCCTTTTCGAGAGCGGGGCTGCTGGTGCCTCCCTGGTGATTGATGTAGGCCACCGCGGTGACATTGTCGGAGAGGACGCGAATTGCTCTTCCTTGAACTAATGTCTCGAGAGCTTTGAGCGCCAGGGTGACGGCCCGCAACTCCAGTCTGTTGATGGGCCACTGCGATTCCAACGGTGTCCAGCGACCCTGTGTGAACTGATCTTGGCAGTGTGCCCCTCAGCCCGATAGGCTGGCATCCGTCGTCAACAGTAACCACCGAGGGGGTTCGAGAGGCATCCCGCGGTCCAGGTTCCTTGGGTTTTTCCACCAGTATAGTGCCTGTTTGGTCCGCGGAGCGCACGGTAACTGTCGAGAGAGAGGATGATGCTGGGGGGACCACCGACGCAACAGAGAACGCTGCAATGGGCGCATGTGGGCCCTGGCCCATGGTACTACTTCTATTGCCGCCGCCATTGTTCCCAGAAGCTGAAGATAATGCCACACCGAGGGGCTTCTTCTGGCTAGAAACTGCGAGACTAGGAGCCTTAAATCCCTTGATCTCGTTCGTGACAAGAAAACTCTTCCGCTGTTGGTGTCGAATCTTGCCCCGAGGTACTCGAGTTCCTGGGAGGGAGTCAGTCTGCTCTTTGTACGATTGATGACTCAACCCAAGTCCTCTAAAACCTGGATTACTCTGGCCGTTGTCGAGAGACTTTCTTCTTCGGACTTTGCCCGGATTAGCCAATCGTCCAAGTAAGGATGAACTAATATGCCCTCCTTCCGAAGGAAGGCCGCTACCACTACCATTACCTTGGTGAATGTTCTGGGAGCCGTAGCTAGGCCGAATGGAAGGGCCTGGAATTGAAAGTGGCCTCCTGGTACCGCGAATCTCAGGAACTGCTGATGGGACTTCCTGATTGGGATGTGCAGGTAGGCTTCTGTCAAGTCAAGGGATGTTAGGAACTCCCCTTCCCTTACGGCTGCTATGACAGAACGTAGAGTCTCCATCCGGAAGTGGGGTACCCTGAGGCAGCGATTTACCTGTTTTAGATCCAGGATCGGTCGAAGGGAGTCTTCCTTCTTTGGTACCACAAAATAAATTGAGTACCGACCCGATCCTCGCTGGTTTGGTGGAACGGGGATTACTGCCCCGAGAGCTAATAGGCGGGCGAGAGTCGCCTCCACCGCCGCCCTCTTTGTAGCGGAGCCGCAGGGAGAGCGGACAAAGGCCGAGGGGATTTGTTCTGCGAATTCGAGAGCATAGCCCTCTCTGATCACTTCTAGGACCCATTGATCGGACGTGACTCGGGACCAGGCGGGAAGGAAGAGCCTCAGGCGGCCTCCAATCGGGTGCCTTCCCTCCTGGGCCCCCGGCCTCTCATTGTTTTCTGGAACCCGAGAAGGAGGAAGAGGCTGTTCCGAAACCTCGGCCAGCTCCCCGGAACCCTCGGAAACCTTGTCCCCTTGGGGGAAAACGGGTCTTGGAAAAGGGAGCTGACCTGGCTGGACGAAACCTCCGTGGTTCCCTAGGCTGGGTACGTAAGGGGGGTAGGGAGCGCCCCTGTTTTTGTCTGTCTTCTGGGAGCCTGCCTCCCTTTGACTCCCCCAGGTCCTTAACTAGCTTTTCCAAATCTTCGCCAAACAACAGTTTGCCCTTAAAAGGAAGACGGCTCAGGCGCGCCTTAGAGGAAGCATCTGCTGCCCAATTCCGTAGCCAAAGATAGCGTCTAGCCGCCACCACCGAGGCCATGTTCTTGGCTAGGCTTCTGATGAGATCATACTGGCTATCCGCCAAATAGGCTGCTCCGGATTCCACCTTAGCCGAGTTGGCTTGCGCTTCGGCCGTTGATCCCTCTGTTGACTGGATCTGTTGTGCCCACCTTAAGCAGGCCCGAGCCACCCAGGCTCCTGATACTGAGGCCTGCAAGGCAAGGGCGCTGATGTCAAAAGCTTGTTTCAGGAGCGTATCCAGTTTCCTGTCTTGAGCATCCCTTAGAGCCGTGGCTCCCTCCACTGGGATAGTGGTCTTCTTGGTGACTGCTGATACCGCCGCATCTACTCTGGGGGACTTCAGCAGTTCTTTATCTGACTCAGGGAGAGGGTAGAGGCGAGACATGGTTCGTACCCCTCGCAAGCCTGATTCTGGTTGATCCCATTCCTCTTGTATCATCTGACGTACCACTCTGTGGACAGGGAAGACTTTCTGGGACCTTCTGACGGCCTGAATCAGGGGATCCTCTAGAGCCTCCTCCTCTGTTGGGGAATCAGAGGTAACATTGAGGGCCTTTAGGGACTCATTGATTAGAGAAGAGAGCTCTTCACGGCGGAACACCCTGACAATGCGAGCATAGTCCTCTTCTGGGATCTCCCCTTCTTCCAGCTCCTCGTCTTCCTCCTCTAAGTCCCTTTCGGAACCCTCCTCCTCTGGGGTGCCCTGGGACAGGGGAGGGAGGATCTCTTCACTTATTAGCCTGGTGCGCTTGTGGGGTATCCCTGAGTCCTGACCGCTCGCTCTCCTAGGTTTGTCTAATCTGGCTTCTGCTGGCGGACCTGTATCGCCTGGGCCAAGCCCCTGCCTGCGCCTGCAGTAAGCTTGGTGAAGCAAAAGGATGAAGTCTGGGGAGAAGAGCTCTCCGACCCCTTCCTCCAGCGTGGCACGGGATAGAGGGGGTGAGGGAACCTCTGTGCTAGTAGTCGGAGGTAACTGACCCCCCCCTTCCGCTACCAGGGATTCCCCAGGCACCTGAGGTGTTTGGGACATGGTCAAACTGATTTCCTGCTCTACGGAGGTAGACGCTGCCGCACATGGCCTGCAGATTCCCGTCTCAGTGGGGGTGACCCTCCGTGTGCCACAGGATGGGCACTTTGCCTTGGTAGCCATGCTTTCCAGTCGGCTCCAAAGGCTGTGCTTAGTGGCAGGACTAATCAATTGGCTGTATGAGAGAAAAAACTGAAAGGCAAAACCCAAAGCAAAACTGAGGGCAAATCAGGGGTCCCACTCCAGGGAATTGCTGTGGGAGGAAACTAGTTAACCCCTGAGCCTTCCTCTGTCCTAAGAAAGGTCAGCAATTTTGTTGAAGAGATGCCTAGACGATTAAAACCAACGTGATCCACAGCGAGCTATTTAATTTAAAATAACCTAAAAATAGCATAAGAATAGCATAAAAATAACTTTAAACTAAATAAAGGTAAAGTAAAACCGACAATGATAATACTTGCTGTTTGTTGAACCGAGAAAGCCGCGATTCCACTCCGTTGGCTCTACACGTGTTAGGCCGCGGCCACGTGGAGTCCGGAACGGAGGATCGCGCTTCTGCACGCTGCCCTGTTATGCAGGCCTGCTAGGAGGGAGCGTTCTCCGCGTCGCCGACTGCAAGGGCTGCCGCCGCTAGAAATTCCTCCGGAGGAGAGAGGCTTCAGCTGCCGGCCCCGTGAATCGCCGCCGCACCCCGCTGCTCCAGGGGGGGGGGGGCGTCAATGTCCCGCTCGTGTCTCTGCCTCTAGCGCTCAGCCGCCTTTGGGGCTTCGGCGCGAGGCAGGGCTGCTCCTCGAGGGTGCTGAAAAAACAAGAAATCCCCCCAGCCGAGGAAGAGGGAGATCTTTTATCCCCCTGCAGCAGGCAGCTCCGGTGTCCCCTCCGGTCTCCGGCCCGGTCGGAAAGGGAGGGAGGAGGGGGAGGGAGAAGCAGAGGGATTGCAGAACTTAAAGGTACAGGCACTAAAGGAAAAACGAGCACCTTAACTAAAGAAAGAAAATAAATAATTAAAGAATTCAGCAATTAAATAAAATTAAATAACATTAATTAAGAGAAGGCAGGACTCCAGTAAGCCCTAGGCTTACGGAACCCTCCAGCTGCTTGGAGGCTGAGCAATACTGGAGTTAGGGGGTGGTCCCAGTGGTATTTATACCGCTCCATCCCCAAAAAGGTTGGGCTCAGCCTCCAAGCTGCTGGAAGGGTTACGCAACCCAGAAGTAAGGGACTGGACTGGAGTGACGATAAGGAACAGCTTCCGTTTTATGAAAGGGAAAGAAATAAAAATAGTAGCATAAGCACATTTGCTATCTATAATAGGCAGAAATTAGCAGTGGTGAAGGTGTACACTTCAGCCCTGAAGAAGAGCCAACCAAGTGATCGCAGAAACAGCTCCTTGTCCTGTCCCATCACTTGCACACACTGAAAGGGACATATCCCATGAACCAGACCACTTCTGGGGACCGAAAGCTCCATCATTTCTATCTTCCCCAATGGTTCTTCCCCAATGAATGCTCAGATTCACAAGTAGTATAGCCGGGTTTAAAAGAGGTTTTGGCAGGTTTCTGGATGAAAAAACCACTGACTGGATAGTAAGACAATGTGTGGACACCAGCTTTTATTTCTGGAGGATGATCTCTCCATTAGGATCCATTGGGTTCTTTCAAATGACCCAGATTAGTCACCATTACAAACAAAATGCTGGGTCCAACGAAGATATTAGCAGCATGATACTGTTATAGTCTTAAATTCCCCTACTAGTCTGATCTGAGGGAAACAAACAAGCTTTGCAAACAATGCAATAGTAAATGTCAAGCTGACATTTTCTCAAATGAGTATTGTTTTGTATAAATGAACTACAAGTTATTTGTATTGATATTTGTCAGTGAGTGAGTAATCTGGCTGAATACTAGGTTTTCAACTGAAAATACAAGAAATATAGGGGGGGAAAAACAAAAAACAAACAAAAACCTTGGCAATTCATGTTCTCCATGGACAAGCAGGATGTATCAGCCACACCTGGTGACATCCTCCAACAGTGCCATAGACAGAAGTGCTCTACAGAGCTCAGAAAGGCAAGCCTTTTTCTAAGCATGTGCAGGTAGCCCTACCACCGGCCCGCCCCTAGCCAGCAAGGCAGACTGAGCTCTTCAAGGAACTGAACAAACAAATATAGAAGAAGAAAACATTCTATCAGTAAGAAAACACTTGAATCAAACCAGCATCGGAAACAATTGCAGCCATCATGACAAAACAAGGGTTTAAAAAAATGCACAAGATGCAGTAAGAAGATGAACAGCACCGACACACACGAGCTGTGTGTGCAGTGCCCGGGAGTGAGCCACCAGGTCCAGGACTACTATCATTGTTCCCTGATGTCTCCCCGGACCCGTAAATCCAGAAGCCATGTGATCAAGGGCTTCCTTGCAGTCACCCGCTTACCTCCCCATAAGACTAGTGCAGTCACATGCAGCAAGGACCACCTACAGCCTGGGATGTGCCCCCCCCCCCCCAGGGACTTTCATCCACAGGGAACATGGACGCACCTGTGCAAACCACCATGCCCACAGTTTCTGGCCTCGATATGCCTGCAGGTAGCCTTGTCAACCAAATGTGGATGCACCAGGTCCCCTCTGAGGGGACTCCTCCTCAGTCTCCTCACGTCCCTCAGATCGGAGGAAAGCAGTGCAGAGGAGGAGGAAGAGGTGGCTTTGTTGGGCTCTACTACCTCCAGAGTCTCCGCAGAGGGCTCTCTGCCAGCATCGGCCACAAGCTCTGAACCGCCACCACCACAACCCCCCCAGAGAGCTCAGCTATCCGAAGTTCCTACGGAAGGTTGCAGCTACGCTGACTTTCACTCCCCCGGACACTACAAATCAAAAGGGCCCTGAGGCACTTCCAATACCTGGATGCTCCTAAGCAGACAGTGACCCTGCCAATCCACCAACACTTACTGGATGCCCAGAACACATTCTGGCAGATGCCCACCTCGGGCCACACATGCTTCTGCAAATTAGAGGCAAAGTACCAGGTCCGGGCTTCACCAAGACAACTTCCCCACCTGCTGTGGTGTCATCTGCTCTGAAGCATGCATAAATCTTCCTACAACCATTCCAAACAACCCACCCGGAAGGATCCAGAACTCCTGGATGACATGGGAAAGAAAGGGTTCCAAGGTGCCATGCTCAGTGCAGGATTGTGGCACACCAATTTCAGCACGTTCTCTTCCAAGATGCCTTGCTGGGGACCTTAAAGAACACCACCATCTCAGCCTTGACCCAGGAATCACAGGCATCCTGTGAGGATGGCTGCAAGCATCTGGTAAGCATAGCGTTCGATGCCTTCGACACCGCCATCCATACCGTAATGCCTGGCTTGGCTGCAGGCCTCAGGGCTGTGGGATGACACACATGACTGCGTAGCAGAGACACCCTGCACCAGTGACACACTGCTTAGAAACAAGGTCAATGACAGTGAACAACATGAGAGAGTGCCAAGGATGGCTTTGAGCGCAGCACCAGCATCCAAAAAGGGGGCCCTCTTTGTAAGCCATACTCCACCTCCAGAAAATACAGCTCCAATCGCAAATGGCAGGGCCCCCGGTACAAACACACATACCAGGCACCCTACCAGCAGGAGCATCACCAGAGGAAGCGGAAACAGAAGCATGCAGGCTCCTCCCTTGACAAAAAAAAAAAAAGCACCCCCCTTTTGATAAGTGGTTACAGGCCACGCTCCTGGTGGGGAGCAGACTGTCGGCATTCCTAGACTCCTGGAAATGCATCACTACTGACAACTGGGTCCTCCAGATCGGAGAGGGATATCACATCCGATTCTTGTCCCCTCCCCATCAATACTCACAGCCTATCAGCGAGATGCCACCACACCTAGTCCTGCCAATGACAATAGAACTGCTGCATCTCCTGGTCACACAGGCGATAAAAACTGTTCCACCAGACAAGAAACAAACAAACACACACACACACACACACACCCACACACACACAGAGCCAAGAAATCTAGTGCGGTCCGCCCCATCCTCAACCTCAGGAAACTAAACAGATTCATCCTCAAGGAGAGACTTTCCGGATGTACTCCTTTCTTCTGCTCATCCAAGCTGGGGACTGGCTAGCCTCCTTGGACCTGCAAGAGGCCTATACCCACATCCTCATACATGTTACGTAGAAGCGGTACCTGCAATTCCAGGTCTTGGGCAGTCATTACCAATACCAAGTACTGCCTTTTGGCCTTTCCCTGGCCCATGGATATTCACCAAATGCGTTGCCGTTGCAGTGGCACACCTGTGCAAGCAAGGCATCCATGTCTTCCCATAACTCAATGACTGGCTCCTATCATCTCCCTCAGTGCACAGGGTGCAGAAAGCGGTCTGAAAAACCATCAGGCTGTTATCCTCCCTCGGATTCCCCGTGAACTACCAAAAATCACATCTCAGCGCCGCCACGATGTCTGGAATTCATTGGAGCAGACAGACACCAGGACTGTCAAGGCTCCTCCCCGTGCAGCAGGCGACATGGATCACCACATTGGCTTGAGAAGTCTCCTCGGCAGGGCAAATGACAGCTCAGACCCTCTTACATCTCTTAAGCCACATGGACGTGACAATTCAAGTCTTCCTACTCTCACAGCTGTGCATGCAAAACCTGCAGTTGCACCTGCACTCACAATGGAACCAACACTCGCAACCACTGTTCATGCCCATCCCGCTGGATGCACGGACCAAGAAAGGCCTAGGCTGGTGGGCCACCCTGGAGATCCTCACAGAAGGCAGAGACCTCCAGCAGCCCCACCATCACGACCAATGCCTCCACGGCAGGATGGAGAGTCTGTCTGCTACTCCTCCACACCCAGGGAGCCTGGACGACAGGGACCACCACATTAATATGCTGGACCTTCAAGCCACATATCACTGGCAAAACGCTCCTGGTGCAGACAGACAGCCAGCCAAGTGGCCATGAGCTCGTGAACATTGTGCAAGAAAGTACTGGCAATCACACTCACAAACCGATGCTGGCTCCAAGTCTCCTACCTTCCTGGTGAGCAGAACAACCTAGCGGACAAGTTGAGCTGCCAACTGAACCACCACGAATGGGCAGTCGACCACGAGGTGACTGAAACCCTCTTCCAACACTGGGGTCATCCACAGATCAACCTTTTTGCCACCGATCAGAACAGAAGTACCACCTCTTCTGTTTGAAGCACCTGTTAGCCACGAGCAAGGCCACAGATACCTTAGATGTATTCTTGAGGGGGGGGGGGGGAGAGTGGTCACCAGTGTATGCCTTTCTAACCACCCTGCTGATCTTCAAGACCCTCCAGAGGTCATCCTGGACAAGGCACAGATCACACTCATGGGCACCTTACTGGCCCCGACATATGTGGTTCCCCTTCCTCCGCTGTCTTGCATGGGAGCCGACTTCTTCTGAAGCCGAGCCTCTTCACTCAGGACAATGGGACCACTCTCCACCCCAATCTACAGGCCCCAGCACTGATGGCTTGGGGAGCGAGCAGTTGACCCATGACTCCCTCAGCCTATCTTCGGAAGTCCAACTAGTCATCCTCATGGCAAGACTGCCATTCACAAAGAAATCTTACGGCCTTAAGTGGAAATAGTTCAGCATGTGGTGCACCTCACTGGGGCTGGATCCTGCCTCCTGCCCGGTCCCCCAGTATCTTATCAGCCTTTTTGAACACACACTCAAGACGCAATCCATTTGAATGTGCCGCTTGGCCACAACAGGCGACAACTCTATTGCCACACTGCCCTCTGGTCACCAGCTTCATGAAAGGGCTGGTCAACTTGAGGCCCATGGTGCAACCCCCAGTACTGCCTTGGGAACTCCACACTGTCCTCCACCAACTGACACTAGAGCCATTCGAACACCTTACAAGCCACAGTGCTGAAGCATATCTCATGAAAGACCCTTGTCCTTGTCACCATCACTTCTGCCAGATATATCAGCAAGCTGCAACGCTTGTGGCACACCAACGATACACTCAGCTCCATCACAATCAAGCCATCCTCTGCACACATCCAATGTTCGTGCCTAAATTGACCTCTGCCTTCCACATTAACCAAGCCACTGGAGCTGCCCACCTTCTACCCAGAACCCCACGCCTCTGTAGAGGAACAGAGGCTCCACCAGGGCCCTACGCACCGAACTCCACAGGAAGGAGCCCCTCCAACGGGCCACACAACTCTGTATCTTTTGACCCAAACAGGCGGGGTCGACCTGTGACAAAACTGACACTGTCACAGTGGATAATCGGACTGCATTTCTTTCTGCCATGTCAAGGCAGGCTCCCAGACACCAACAAAGATTGGGGTCACCGTCTCCAACCTGATGGACATATACAAAGCCGCCACCTGGTCCTCCATCTACACCTTCCAGAAACATTACTGTCTGGACCTGGAGGCACAATCAGGTACCTTTTTCGGCTGAGCTGTCCTTGCAATGACCGCCAAGCAGAGTGGTACAGGCCAGACCCTAAACAGCTGGGCCACTCCCGAACTTGTTCATAAGCCACATTGGCCACAGTTATAGACACACCACCCATTATGGTAGCCTTGTTGTTAGCAACGTTGGCCCACCATTGCTTTTCTGTAGGCCATGCTGGCCCACTGTATCCCTGTTGCTTATCCTGCTCTGTTATGCACTGAATTGTCCTGCTTGTTCTGCATTATGCATGGACTTGCCTTGCTTGCTCTGCATTGTTGCCACATGCATTATTGCCATGCTATGCTCCTGTGTAATGCTACCAAGTGGGAACGTATCATACCACCATACTTCAGGGTATTGTTGCCATGCTGCTCTTGTTAAAACTGTTCCACTTGTTGCCATCTTACAAGGTCTATCCCGACCTGTTGATGGACTATGATGGTTCCACTGAGTTCTGCAGTTATGAAATAAAATGGAAAAACCCTGTCATCTGTCTCCTGCTTCTCCCTCATCCACCAAAGTGCACTAGCGCACACCTAGGGAAGACACCAGGTGTGGCTGATGCATCCTGCTTGTCCATGGAGAAAGCAAGGTTCTTACCTGTAACAGGAGTTCTCCATGGACAGCAGGATAAGTCAGCCACACAAACCCACCCACCTCCCCCTAGACAAGGATGACCCCTGCTAGAGCCCACCTACCTAGCCACGCAGGCACAACTTGGATCACATTGGATTGGCTAGGGGCTAGGTAGACTACCTGCACATGCTCAGAAAGACTCGACTTTGAGCTCTGGAAGAGCACTTCCATGGATGGCACCATCTGAGGATGTTACCAGGTGTCGCCGACTTATCCTGCTGTCCATGGAGAACTCCCGTTACAGATACGTAACCTCGCTTTAATCAGGACCAAAGCAAATCACCAAAATTGACCTTTTATGTTCTGATTTTTGGTTTTACTACTGAAAAAAAATAAATGTTCGAACTTGTCCTAATTTAGTTAGCCATTTTCAGTTGTATAAGCAAACTTTTAGTTCACTGATGTGTGCGAGAGTTCTTTCAGGAATCGGTACAAAAAGGGATGAAGAATGCAACATGGAAATATTTTAAAAAATGTATTTGTAATAAAAATTATTCAGAAAGTAATGTTGTTGCTGTTAAGTGCCGTCAATTCTATGTTGACTCATGGCAGCCCTCTGAATAGTTGTCCTAAATTGTGTTCTGTCTTCAGTAAGGCAGCTCATTGTTGATAGAATAGCATCCATGGCTGCTGTTATTGTATCAATCCACCTAATTGCTGGCCTCTTTTGCGTTGAGCTTCTACCTTGCCAATTTACTTACATTTCTTTTATACCGCGCTATTCAACATCAGTGCGGTTTACATAGAACATAAAACATACACGTTGCATATAATGAAACAGTGTTTACAGGTAACAAGAACTAGAACTTGGATAACTTGGGGTAACTATTTACATCAGATATTCATATTGTACAAGCTAAACTTATAAGTGACTTATAGCAGAGGATTTGTCATGATATCTATATTAAACTGTAGGTGACGTTACTGTATCTTCGTCTATCTTGTAGTACTGAAGGAAAAGGTAGTGTTTCACTGCCTTCCTAAATTGGGCCAAGCATAATGTCTCTCTCTAAAGATCTCCCTCTTGGCATGATGTGTCCAAAATGTGAAAGTTGAAGTTATCATCTCAGCTTCTAGAGAAAGCTTTGGTTTAATCTCCTCTAGTACTGACTCGTTTGTTCTTCAGGCAGTTCATGGTATACACAGTATTCTTCGCCAGTACTATAATTCAAAAGGCATTGATTTTCTTCTTGTCTATCTTTTTCATTAACGTTATATAAAATGCCATGGCCTGGACAAGTCAAAACTTTGTATGGAAAGAGACATCTCTGCTCTTGAAAATTGTATCTAGTCCTTCATAGCCATTCTAAGAGCATCATTGTGAAAATGGAACAGGGAGTGAATGTGGACATTTTAAACATAAGAGCCATCATTCATTGGTTGGTTCGAGTCATGTGAGTACTGACAATTGATCACAGGTGTCTCTAATTTTACTGCAATGGGAATGTGGTTCTTCTGTTCAGATTTGAATTGTTTATAAGGGTGCCAATAATCAGTCTTCTCTAACAGAACACAAAACGGAGCAATTCATTAAAAAGGAGAAAAGGATCTTAGAGTACCATGAGCTAACAGTCATAGGCAAAGAATATCAAAGCGATGAGACACAGCAAAACGTAGGTTGAAAAATAAGTTGCACTTTGATGCATCATCTTTGAAGTTAAACCCCCCGAGGAAGCTCTTGCAAAAATGCCAGAGATGGTGTCCCGAGTGGTGGTGAGGAATGGGATGTGCAGTGGTGCAAATAAGTTCAATAATGCTATTAATTTTGAATAAGTTGTCTTCTGTGAGAGAAAATCAAAGTTTCATTCAGGGTAGTTTCTCCAAATGGATTAATTCTGCACATACTACGGCAATCGTGAACCTCACTTCTAAGCGAGGGTATGTAGAGTATGATCTTAAGTCTCTCAAATTTACTGCTAATGCTCTATGTAATACCTGCATCATGCCAAAGAAAGCTTCCTGCTGGAGTTCGTAAGATGTAACATAGTATATGAAAGCAGATAAAGACCAGCATGGTCCATCTAATCTGCCCAGCAAGGCGGCAAGAGTAGGTGCATCTGCCGCTCCATGCAGGTCGCCCCTCCCCATGACTTTGTTTAGGGGTGCACCCGCCGTGCTGTGTAGGTCACCCCTATTTGTTGGGTAGTATTTGTAGTGGGAGATCATTTTGCATCCAGTGATCACCAGATGGTGTGGTTCAGTATTAGGACTAGGGCTGTTAGAATCCATTCAAAGGCGAGGATCTTAGACTTTAGGAAGACTAACTTTGCGAAGATGGGCCAATACCTCAGGGAGTCGTTAGTTGGATGGGAACAGTGGAAAAACTGAAAGGGGATATTTTAAGGGCAACCAACCTTTTTGTTAAAATGGTAAATAAAAGGTAAAAGGAAAAGGAGACCGCTATGGTTTTCGAAAGAAGTAGCTGAAAAAGTGAAGAAAAAGGAGGGAGGCCTTCATGAAAATACAAGACATCACAGAGAGAGGAAGACAAGCATCTGTATTTGGAAAAAAAAAACTTAGAGAAGCTAGCAAAGTAGTCAAGAAGGCAAAGATTCAAAAGGAGGAGGAAATAGCCAATGCAATAAAATGGGGGTGGGGGGGGGGGATAAGACATTTTTCAGATATATTAGTGAGAAGAGGAAGGGCAAGAGTGGTATTGTCAGACTCAAGGGTGCAGGGGAGGAATATGTAGAAGCTGATAAGGATAAAGCGGAATTGCTTAACAAATATTTTTGTTCTGTGTTCACAGATGAAGAACCAGGAGCAGGACCTCAGAAAACACCCACAAATAGGAACAGAAGCAAAGGACATCTTGAACAATTTTCAAAAGACTGTGTTCGTGAGAAACTATCTCAACTTAAAGTAGACAAAGCGATGGGACCGGATGGGATACACCCGAGAATACTGAGGGAACTTGGGGGACGTTCTAGCAGCGCCACTGACTGATTTTTCAATGCCTCGAAGTCGGGAGTGGTGCCAAAGGACTGGAGAGAGGCTCATGTGGTGCCTTTACACAAAAGTGGAAGTAAGGATGTGGTTGAAAACTACAGGCCGGTTAGTTTAAATTCGGTGGTGAGTAAACTATTGGAAACGCTGCTGAAAGAGAAGATAGTGAGGTTTCTGGAGTCCAGTGGATTACAGGATCCGAGGCAGCATGGATTCACCAGAGGCAGGTCTTTTCAGACAAATCTGATTGATTTCTTTGACTGGGTGACCAGGGAGAGCCCTAGATGTGGTGTATTTAGATTTCAGTAAAGCCTTTGACACTGTTCCTCACAGGCAACTTATAAACAAACTGAGCACCCTAGGGATGGACCCTAAAGTTACTGCTTGGGTTAGAAATTGGTTGGGTGGGAGGTGACAAAGAGTACAAGTAAATGGAGCTCACTCTGAGGAGAAGGATGTTAATCAGTGGTGTGCCCCAGGGATCTGTCCTTGGTCCGATTCTTTTTAACATCTTTGTTAGTGATATAGCAGAAGGGCTTTCAGGTAAGGTTTGCCTCTTTGCAGATGATACCAAAATCTGCAATAGACACCCAGGAAGGGGTAGATAACATGAGGAGGGATCTAGCTAAGCTTGAAGAACGGTCTAGAATTTGGCAGCTGGGATTTAATGTTAAAAAATGTAAAGTCATGCATTTGGGCTGCAGCAATCCAAGGGAGCAATATAGTATAGGGGGTGAAGTACCTTTGTCCACTAAAGAAGAGCAGGACCTAGGCATGGTTGTGTCTGATGATCTTAAAGTAGTTAAACAGGTAGAAAAGGCGACGGCAAAAGCTAAAAGCATGCTTGGGTGCATACGGAGAGGAATGGCTAGCAGAAAAAAGGAGGTGATAATGCCTCTGTATAAGTCTTTGGTGCGACCTCGTTTGGAGTATAGTGTGCAATTCTGGAGACCGCACCTTAAAAAGGATGTGAACAGGATGGAGTCACTGCAGAGGGTGGCTACTAAAATGATTAGTGGTCTTCATTATAAAGCATGTGAGGACAGACTGAAGGATCTTAATATGTACACCTTAGAGGAAAGGCGGGATAGAGGTGATACGATTGAGATGTTTAAATACCTCTGTGGCATAAATGTTCAGGGAGAGAGCCTCTTTCAATTGAAAGCAAGTTCTGCTACGAGGGGACATGGGATGAGGGTGAAGGGAGATATATTTCCTCATATCACTCCTGAATCTTTCTTTACGGAAAGAGTAGTGGATCTGTGGAATAGTCTCCCAGTGGAGATGGTAGAGATGAGGGCAGTAACTGAATTCAAAAAAGCATGGGACAAACACAGAGGATCTCTAAAGGTAAAAAGGGGACTGTTGTAGTTGTTATGGAAGGACAGACTAGATAGGCCATGTGGTCTTTTTCTGTCGTCATATTTCTATGTTTCTAGTATGGGTAGTTTGTCAAGATGTGCTTGAAAATTCTTCTTTATCAAGCCTGTGGCTCTCAGTACAATGGGAAACATTTCCATATCTTTCTGCCACATTTTCTTGTTACTTCAAGATCTTCTGCCTCTCCACGCGATTCATGGAGTAATCACTTGGTACCGACACATCTATTATCAATGCCATTCTAGTATTCTTCTCCTTTACCACTATGTCAGATTTCCTGGCATCCAGTTTCTTATCCGTCGGAATGGGAATGTCCCGGGTGATCATAACCTCTTCATTCTCTGTTATTCTCTTAGAGTCATGGTCCCAGTGTTTTCAGGGACAGTGATACTGTAGTGTTTACAGAGTTTCCAGTGGAGGAGGTGTGCTACTTTGTTGTGCCTTTCTGTATAGAAATTTTCTGCCATCAGGTGAGTCACCATTTCCAGCTCATTCTTACAGAATCATCATATATCTGTTGTGACAGGTTTTTTTTCGATACTTGCCGTAAACTCTCTCGTCCATAATCCGCTGTCCTGGGCTGCAACTATCAATCTTTCATCCTTCTGTTTCAGGTCATCTCTCAACCTTTCATGTGTCAGTTCTTGAGTGACAAAAGGTTCTTGGAGTAACACTGTATTTTCCACTGTATTTGCACATTTGCCACTTGTTTTTCCTCACCTGCTGATCTAACTCGTTGAAGAGTTTTTTTCTCTTGGTTTTGCAAATTCTGTTCCTTCCTTTCCCATGCACACCTGTGGATTCTCACTCATTCCTTCTAATTGTCGGAACGCTCATCCAAGTTTGATGATTGAGACAGATTCTGGGTGTTTACTTTCATATTTCAGCACTTTTTGCATATTTAGATCCAATGATGCTGTCACATAGGCTTGGAGGCCTACGATATTGACTACACCTATACAGCTAAAGTCCTAGCCCTCCATCAGCTCTAGGAATGTAAAATCTTGGCTTGTAAATTACTTCATGAGCACGGAGGCATTTTCTTTCGTACATCCAGTTTTTCCAAGATCTTTATGAGGCCAATCCACAATCCCAAAACTGTATGAGAGTACAGGAATTGCCAGCCAACTGATGGCTTGTATCATGATGTCAAAGCACTTATATCTTATTTCGTGATGTTAAAGCACTTTTCAGTAATAGCTTTAATCGTCTAATATTTTTTACTGATCTTCTCTCTCAATAGTTTCTGCTCAAGTGTCATTCCTTCCTCTATTCCGAGATACTTATATACGCCTTCCTGTTCAAGGTCCTTGATGTCACAGCCCTCAGCATGGGAGATGTTTTTGGTTTTGCTCAATTTTCCTCTGAAAAGGTTGCCTTAACACACTTGTCAAGGCCAAAGGTCATCCTGATGTCATCAGAAAAGCTTTACACCAGATGAAGTTCCTCTCTGAAACTGTAAAGCTTCAGATCTATAAATAGCAGATGGGAAGTTGCTTCTGAGTCGGTACGTCTTTAGAGTTGATGAGAACACTCATTGAATTAAGAGCCAAACCAAACACAAGTGGCGACAGGGAATCTCCTTATATTCCTCACTGAATCTTAATGTTAGGAATGATGTACTGACCATCTTCATATCTCAAAAAGAATGTGGATTGCCACATTGTCAAAGTGAACTTAATGTACTATCAAACCAGAATTTATTTTAAACATTTCAAGGCAATGTATTATCCAAGTGTGAGATTTATTTTTATTTATTTATTTATACATACATTTATATACCGCATCTTCCAAAGTTCAGTTGCGGTTCACAGTGAACAACAATTAACAAAGCAAGTTTGTTTTACAGGGAACGTCATATTATACATAGCGTATACAGTCTAAACAATGTGAGATAATATAGAACAGATTAAACTATATACAGTTTTGTATATGTATATATATACTGTGATAAGGAAGCTTATCATAGCTCAGGTAGGAGCTATAGAAAAGATGATGTGACTCTGAACAAGCAACCTGTCAGTTCTGGTAGAAGCAAGAAAACAGAGTTTTCACATAAAAGACTACCAGTCCCAGAATGCACCAGGTTTCCAGCAGCCATGAGAGGGGCTGAAGTGAGAAAACGTGTGTGCAATCAAGAGAGCTATGAGGTAATCCCTAAGCACTCATCTCAAAGTGCAGAGCCTGATTCAACACAGCTGCGCTGTGTTAGGGAGGAGCACACATTAGGACAGAATAAGAATAGAGCTTATTCTACAGATAAGAGCTTCAGACACATCTTCAGGAAAGGAGACAGCAACAACTTCAAGCTCAAGCACCAGTATCACCTGGAGAAACAGAAGCCAAGCCAAGCGGATAGAGAAAGAAGGAAACTCTCTGGAAGGAAGAGAAGAAAGCCCATTGGATGGTCTGGGAGAGTCCAAGGCAGTACCCATACTGGGAGGTATTCCAAGTGCCAGCAGAGACCATTGGACTGGAGTCAGCCAGAGGAATGGAATGGCAGAGATAGGAATCACCAGTGGCTACCTGGAAGAGAGAAGACTGCACGTGGAAAGGACTTTCAGACCTATGCCAGAAGGTATGTGAGGAAAGATCCAGTGTCCAGGGATCAAGATTGGAAGGCTGGACATCAGAATTGGATTACATACTGGCCAGGCTATACAGAGAGGAATTATGATAGCAGGAGAGGCTCAGGTATGAACACTGATCCAGACCCTATCTATAATAGTGAATGGCAGCAAGGGAATAAGCATTCTCATGATAGTGCCTTATGGAAAGACTCGTCTGTGCCAATGTATGATAGTGACCCTATGCTGATTGATGAAGGGGGAGATACAGCAGATGAAACTATTCATTACATGGACTGTTCTCTATCTAAATGCTATTGCTAGCTTTCTGTGAGCAAACACCTCAGCCATCACAAAGAAACCTAACTTTGTTCTTTATTTCCACTGCAAACAGCTCTTAAAGCAGGATTTGGGTTCACACAGTAGCAGCCAGCCAGCTAAAGGGTTTCAGCTGGTCAATTGATAGTAATTAAAGCTGCACCTGATTGTGTGTGAGAGCAAGGGAGAATCACTGCTGGGATCTGCGTGGAAAATAAGCAGAAGTTAACCTAACAAGCAAAGTTTATTCATTTCTTTGTGCCTTTTTATTTGGTAATTATTTGCTAAGAAAACATTAGCTAATTGCCTGACAAGCTGAAAGTTGTTTTCTGATTTGCTTTGTGACTTTATGTTATCCATTTAAACACTGCAAGCAAGTAACCTCATTTATATTGCTACCAAGCATATTTGTGCTGGGTGAATTAAATCCCATCAATAAAAGAAGTATTTTATTGGCCTTACCACTGGTTTCACAACTCAATTATTGTCTTCAGTTGTGTTTGGGAGTGAAGGAACTACATTACCCACAATACCTTGCAAGAATCATATGAATATATGCATCGTCAAGATTGTGTAAGTTCTCACCCTAGGCAGCCGTCTGACAATACACATGGAGGTGAAAGGACATAGGCTGCGAGGTCATTATGGGTATGTGTTATCTGTATGTGTTAAGGGCTTTTGCTTAATGTAGACAGATATCTGTTTAACCTTTGTCTAAAGCAGATGCTGTCAAAAGCATTATTCAGCATTAACTGGCCTTTGGTTCCATATGCTCCTCTCTTATTGCCCTATCGCCATGATGTTATTGAGCTCAATGTGATTGTATATTCAGTCTGCATCTATCGCAGTAAACAGCTTATAGATTGTAGGTAAACAGGTTATTGGTCTATAATTTTTAGGAAAGTTAGTCGGGTTTCTCTTCGGAAAGGGAACAGTTCTTCCTGTAGTAAGCCATTGCAATGTTAAGTCAGGTTGCTTGAACAATTGATTTTTGCAGTTCGCTAGGTTTTGTTGGAGCGATGTTAACTGTTTGAGCAAAAAGCTGGTTACTCAATCTGGGCCAGGGCTCTTCCAATTTGGGGCTCATTTTAACTTCATTTCATCTGTGTTTGGCATATGGTGCTGCTATGTACGACATGCTCTGTGGGGTGAAAGGCATGTTCATCTAATGATCTAATGAATAATTGTAAATTTAATATTTTTTTTGTAATCTCCTATCAAAAATAGCTATAAAACTTTTTTGATGAAATAAATTTATATAAGGAGTTTTTTAGGATCATTGATGATGTAGTTGAGCATTGGTCAAGGGCAGAGATATTCTTATGCCTATGACTGTTAGCTCATGGTACTCCGAGATCCTTTTTAATGAATTACTCGGCATCGTGTTCTGAGTGGAGTTTTGATAATTATATCACTCTTCACTCCTTGAATGTTTTGAAAGATCATGCCCTGACAATGTCCAATAGTTTTAGACTATTTCCTTTTTTAATTGGTCTTGTTTTATTTGATTCTTGTATATGTCAAATATGTGTACATATATAGTACAAAGCCATTTCACTGGCCACATTTTTTAAAGATGATATTGGACATTAAGGCGTTGACCTGCAAGAGTGCCAATAATGTTGACCACAACTGTACACATCATTGAAAACTTCCCAAGATCAAAAAGTCTGATTAAATGTAAAAAGTCTAGTTTTCAGGTCAAGATTCCTCTTCCCAAAACATCACTGATGACACAGACATAAATGCTGACTAATTCTGATGCAAGTTGCAATACCAGTTACTGGACCAAATGAAAAGAAATGCAAGAATGTAAAATTAACAACCCCCCCCCCCCAAACTTTCCAGATAAGCTAAGTCCCCTCCTAAAGTTATAGCCTACAAGTCTTGCAAGCTCATGTACTCAAACATCTCTGAATCAACTTTATGTTGAGCTAAAAGGTGGTCATCAGAATAACCCTGTATAGAGAAAAGGTGCATTAGCCTGGTTATTTGGGGGATGGACTCCCACAGATAACTAAAGTTTTGTGCTCCAAGCTCTGGCTTTTGAAGCCTTTCCCCCTTTCAAATCCTCACAAAAGTCAACTCCTTTTGAAGATTTGAGGTGTGATCAAAAAGTATCAACACTTGTATGCTTAATAGCATTGTGGTGCAATGTATTGTTGTAGCTACACAGTGAACTAGTTATGTGCTCTGCAGTGTAATGCAGCTGCAGCACACCTGTACTTTTTTAATCACATGATGTTTGATATCGTGTAAAGGAGTCAGTCAGATTTACGATGAGTGAAAAAAAAATTGAATAGCAAATGTGTATTAAATTCTGCCAGAAACTTGGAGATTTGTGCAAAGAGACTTATGATGAATGCACGAGTCACGCTCGAATTTATGACTGCTACAAACATTTCCAAGAGGGCTGCCAAAGTGTGACAGTGACGAACTTATTTATTTTATTTGTGTATTTTATATAATCGCTATATTGGGTAATCATAGCAGTTTACAATTAAAACAACTGATACATTAAACATTGTAACAATAAATGGTGCAATAACAGGCAATGAAGAATGTACATGATTTAAGATAGTTTTGACTTACATACCCCAGTATATTTACAGTTCTGTTGATCATTAATATCAGTCAGTACAGGATGTAGTTAAGGGATGGGTGATTTAGTGTCCAGTTTGATTGGTCGGATAGCCTAGTGGCGAGGAGGGGGGAAAGTTATGTTGGGTCAGTGAGAGTAGTAGTTTCATTTTGACCAAAATGTTCTGTGAAGAGATGGGTTTTGAGTTGGGAGCGGAACGAGGCTAAGTCTGTAATGTTTCGGAGACTGGGTGGTAGGGAGTTCCAGAGCATTGAGGATATAAACTCAAATGCTCTGCTGCTGGTGCACTGTTTAGACTTACGGAAAGCTGCTGAGGTTCAGAGAATGCTGGTCATTTGTTCTCTTCTTAGTCGATTGATGGGGGCCACTTTAATTAACTGGGAAAGAGTTTGGGGAGCTATTTTTCTGATGATTTTGAAAGTGGTCATTAATATCTTGAATTTGATGCGGCTTTCTACAGGCAGCCAGTGTAAGTCATAAGATTGGCATTATATGATCAATTCAGCATGCATTGTGGATGATTCGTGCTGCAGTATGCTGAGCCATTATGAGTGGGTGTAGGGATATTTTGGGAAGACCATGAAATAGACTATTCCAATAGTCTATTTGTTGGGTAATCATTGCTTGCATTATGGTTCTGAAGACAGAGGGCTGAAGGGTTTTAGATGCTGCAGAAGACTGATCTTATTGAAAAATTTTTTGTAAGATTTTTGATGTGTGACTGAAAAGAGAAAAGTGTTTGTCTAACGTTACACCTAAATATTTTACTTTGTCTTTGATTGAGAGATTAACATCACCAATTGTTATGTGTCGTGGTGGTATGTAGGCTTGATTCCTAGTTATTATTAAGGCATCTGTTTTATTGTAAATGATGTTTAAATCAACATCTTTAAGCCAGGTGGCTATTTCCCTAAAGCAGAAAATTATGGGGTCAAAGTTGGGCGTGATTATGTTGAAGGGCATGCAAATCATATCAAATCTTGTATTTTTTATGGATTTGGCAAACTGGCTGAATGTAGATATTGAACAGGGCTGAAAGTGCAGATCTTTGTGGAAGGCCTGAGGTTTGGGAGTTAAGAGTTGAAGCCGATGTGTCCCATGCAGACTTGTCGAGACCGGTCAGAGAGATAAACTACTTGAGCGTTAGGTTGCTTAGATCTATTGATCTTAGTCTTTGCATTAGACGTGTGTGTATGACAGAGTCAAACGCAGCAGCTATATCTAGGAATATTAGTATGCAGGCCTGGTTGATGCTATCAATTCCCTTGAAGATTTTATTGTATAGGCCCAGCATTAATGTCTCAACACTGTGGTAGGGCCTGAATCTAAATTGGTCATCATCCAGTGGGGCATAGATGTCGATGTGTTCTTGCAGTTGCAAATAAACGTGTGTTTTTTTCTATAATTTTGGCAAAGAAAGAGATGGATCTATAGGAAGCTGGGTTTGTTTTGTCTAAGGCTTTGTTTTTTAGTATTGGACGAATGATAGCTCCTAAGTTCACAAGGCATGTACCCTTGAGAAAGTGATTTGTTGGCAATATCTAGTATGAAGAGGGCTAATACAGAAATTGAATCCTTGATCCATTTAACTAGGCAAGGATCAGTATTGGAGGTTGTAGTGTTCATATTTGCAATTACCTTTTTAAGAGGTTCTGGATATATTGGATGGAACATTTCCAGGATTCAGTGAATGTCAATGCGCTAATTGTGCATGGCTTGATAGGGTGTGTTGGGGAATTTATTTTAGACATGTAAACATCTTTGAGCGTGTGGGGTGATATGTCTGGCGTTACAGTAGAGGCGCTTGGATGTGTTGTGAGGTATTTAAAATCCATGAGCAGGAATAAAGACAAAATTGAAGCAGCATGTACAACAAAACACTCAAATCCTCCATTGACTTGCTGATGACACTAACATCAGTTCCAAGTTGTTATAGTCCATTCTTACTGTCAGTCTGGGGATGAGACGCATGTCTGCAAAATTCAAATCCCCTGACTTCACATTATTTCAGGATTTCATATACCCCCCAAGCAATAGAGTCAGGATGGTTTACAAAATCAAAGTGGCTGCAGGTATAGAAAGAACAAAAGAACTCCATTTTTTGGACAGGCAAGAGAGAGGGCAGGCAAGGGAGAGTGAGAAGAGTGGAACGAGAGACTTAACACTAGGCAATAGAACTCAGGAGGAGGGTTCCTTCCTCCTTGATAGGAGTCAGTAGGAGGAGGGGGAAAGTCGAAAGCAAGGTGGAAAAGGTGGGTTTTGAGCATGGTTTAAATCTGGGGTAAGAGAGTTCAGTGCGGAGTGAAGGTAGTAGCGAGTTCCAGAGAGCAGGGCCCAGGAAAAAGAAAGCAGAATGGCTTGTAAGCTCGAAGTGTACCTAAGTGGGGGAGGAGAGACAGACAGTAGGCATGGAGGGACCGGGAGGGGCACAGGGAAGCATGAAAGTGGAGCTGATCTGCCAGATATTGAGGGATACCAGTGCAGATGACCTTATGGATGATGGTAAGAATTTTATATGTGAACCTGGAGTTAAGGGGGAAGCCAGTGTAATGCTAGGAACAGAGGGGTAACATGATCAGATTGGGAAGAGTGGGTGAGAAGACAGGCTGCAGTCAGGTAGCTGTTGGAGTTGGTATTTCATAAACCGGCAAGGACCAAAAAGATAAGACTGTCGCAGTTAGGGAGTTGTTGGAATGTGTTGAAAATGACCGATTTCATCAAAAAGATTATTACTGGTGATGAAGTCATGAGTTTATGGTTATTACCAGGAAACTAAGGCTCAATCCTCACAATGGAAGACTCCAGACTCCCAGAACCAAGAAAGCTGCCAGGTGAAGTGCAATGTCAAGGTGGAGCACATAGTTTTCTTTGATTACCATGAGTATGTTACAAGAGGCCAAACCATCAAAAAGGAGTACTACACAAAAGTTACTATGAACTGCAACTTTCAAACGAGTCAGAAGAGGCCAGACTTGGAGGAATGATGAATGGTTACTACATCACAATAGCACCCCAGCTCACACATCACATCTTATCCAACAGTTCTTGGATAAACACCAAAATTAGCAAGTCTGCCAGCCTCCATACTCTCCTGACCTAGCACCATGTGACTTTTTCTTGTTTCCAAAACTGAAATTACCACTGAAAGGAGGAGAATGAACGACTTGGAGATCATTAAGCAAAATTCAACATAGCAACTTCACAGCATAACGAGAGAGGCATTTCAAAATTGTTTCCAGCAGTGATGGCATCACTGAAGGAAATGTGTTTTATCAGAAGGGAACAACTTTGAAGGAAACCGAATGCAATAACTGTCAGTTTTATATTTCTTGTGTTATTGCACAACCCTCCATACTTTTTGATCGAATCTGGTATCACTTAGCACTGTAGAAACAGTGCTCTCACTCCCATCATTAAAAGACGCACATCTTTTCAGCTAGTAACCTTTTCCTCTTCTGAAACAAAGTAGCTGCACTTACCAGGCCAGGGGGAGATGGTGGCCCTGTCGATTACCTCGGGGGCCTTGGACTTGCAGTAGTCGGACAACAGCAGAGCGTTGAAGAGTGTGGACTTGCCGCTATTGGTGGCTCCCATCAGATAGACATCGCCCTTGTACTTCCAGGTATGCTGCAAACCAGTTATGAGCTCCTCTACACCGTAGCCGGTCTTGGCGCTGATCAGAAACGCATCGTCCGGCCGGGGGAGGCCGGCAGTAGCGCACAGTTCTAGCAGCCGGAGCCGCAAGCGCCACAGGTAACCGGGCCGGTCGGCAGGAAGCAGGTCCACCTTGTTACCTAGCAGGACGAGGGGCCGATACTCTCCACCCCCCAGCTGCAGCAGTTCGGGCAGATCGGGTAGGAGCAAGGAGCCGGACAGATCCAGCAGGTCGACCATTAGCAGGACGAGGGCAGGCGAGGGCCGGGAGCGCAGCGAACGCAGGATGTGGCGGAAGCTCTCCCCGGGGAGCTGCAGGCGCAGCGCTTGCTGGTAGTGCTGCAGGAGGAAACAGCGCCGACACACGCCGCCCGCCCGCTCCCGGGGCACGAAGCCAGGCATAACGGGATCCAGGCACTGCAGCACCGCTCCGCAGCCCGGACACCGCTCTCCCAACATCGCCTCCGTCTCCGGTACTGGCAACACCCCGTGAGCGAGGTTACCAAGCCCGCGGCCGGCCCGGATGCGGCCTGCCGCCTCCTTCTTCTCTTCTATCTCCCTCTCCCGCTGTAGCCGCTCCGCCTGAAGTCGCCGCACGAAAGCCTCCGGTTCCTCTTCCACCTGCTCAGCAACGAACTCCGGGAAGACGAAATGCTCTCGAGCTCCGGGCTCCACCTCCGCGTACTGTTTCCGGGACCCCAGCTCCCAGCCCGATCGCCGCTGCTGCTGCTGCCGCCGCCGCCACTCCTCTTCCCCCCGCGGCGGTCCGGTCGCAGTGCAGGACGAGAGGTCGTGGAGCCGCAGCACAGAGCGTAGCCGGGACACGGGGCGCAGGCGCATCAGAAACATATCACAGGCTACACGCGGGAACGAGAAGGGACAGAAAACCTTCAAGAAAAACCCCGCTTCAGCACACAAGTTTTACCCCATCCCTCTAACTTCTTCCGGGTGCTGAAGCATGCGCGTACGTGGCATTTCCGCTTCCGGGTTGAGCCATTGAGGAAGATTTCTCTGGGGAGTTTCTCTATCCCGTACTTATGTCTGTATTTGGTCACGAATCCCACATCTGTACTCTTCCTTTCCTTAACCTTCATCTGGGACTTTGCAGCTGGGAGCATGTTGGAAATTGGAAGTCGAGCGACGAATAATAGGGTCACCCACGAGATCTATAGTGGATGTTTTCTGATGACGTAGCTGGTTGGCAGCATCCGCAGACGATATGAGTTGTTTCGATTTAAGTAAGGCTATGCTGGGTGCTACTACTACTGAGCATTTCTATAGTGCTACAAGTCGTACGCAGCGCTGCACAGACATGTAATGAAGCAGCTGATTAGTATGCAATAAATAATACCAGGAGTCAGTTCAAGGATCCAAGCCAATTTATTGTGCACAGGCTCAAACGGACAACTTTAGTGTCTGAAAAGAATGAGCAATGACGTATGATAGCCAATTCCTTATATACAGTTTTTGCAGTTTGATAGAAGCATAATTTTCTATTGGTTTGACACCCCTTACACCTGTCCAATTGGTGACCCGGTCCCCCATCCTTTCTGCTCAAACTGTTTTAACAAAGACATAGTCTTAAACATGGATACAATTCTACTGCAAGGACATTGCTAGCTCGAGGAATGCAGGAATAAATCATGCATGAAGAGATAACACAAACCTCCTAGGGGGAGGGAGGGAGCTCTCAGAACAGCAATTTAAAGCAAATTTTTCTAACTTTGATTCTTCTCAGCACTAGTCCCAAGTGGGGGTTGGGATCTAGACCTAGGCCATAGCCTACCACATTCCCCCCTTTGATTATCATTACCCCTTCAAAAGGGGTAGGATGAAAATCACACATTAAGTTCCTCTCAGACTGTTGCTTCCTCTTGAGGCGGGGCTTGGTACTTCCATATAGCTAGTTCTCGGGCCGCTGCCTTCCGTTCAACTGTGCTGTCAATAGTTGAAGTAATCATGCGCAAGCAAAGGGGTAGGAAACATGGGAGAAGCAAGCACATTGCTAACATGAACAAAACAGCAAATACAATAGTCTTTAAACCTCCTAGCCCTGAAAATAGGCTCCCAAACCAACCATTAAGTTCTAGCCCATGCCATGTCTGAACTGGTACATTGTGGTAGGCCCCAGAAATTAGCCAGGCCTCTGGTAGGCCTTATGCTTAGAAATGTATCTATGACAGTATAGGGTTACCAACTTTTTCACCGAGAAAAACCCGACACCTGTGGCTCGCCATGCTCCACCCATTCTCCGCCCCTAGTCCCACCCCTGCCATGCCCCCAGCCCCACCCACAAAAATTACCGAGGATACGTGTAGGCTAACTTCCTTGGTCAGATAATTAAACTGGGAACCCCAAAATCCAAACATGAAATGTACAACACTGGAGAAATAAAACTATAAAGTAATTTCCTCTTGCACTAAACAAAAACGCAAAGATGTTATGAATACACACTTCCCAGACCAAACATATTCCAGCTAATAAATTCAAAATAAAAAGTAGTTTTCTACCTTCTGTTTGGGAGTTTTATTTTTCAGTTGCAATTGCTCCAGTCACTTTCTTCTGGTTTCTTCGTGTCTTCTGCGAGCTATCCATTTGTCCTTTCTTCTCTTTTAGATGTTTTCCATTCTCTCTCTATTTCTGCTTTAACATACTGATTGTTTCCCTTTTGCTCTTTCCCCCAATTCTTTCCTTATTCCTTTATCATCCATTTAAATTTCACCCTTCCATTCTCAAGCCTCTCACTCTCCCAATACCCAGCCCATCATAGACTTTTTTTCCACACAAAATATTTTTCCCCTCTCCATTCTCATTCCCCATCTATTCTAGTCCTCCCCCAAAATCAGTTCCCTTATAGTTCTAGACCCACCCAGCATCCACTCCCTTCTAATCCCATTCTCCCATGCCCCACATCAGCCCATTTCCAGTCCTATTCCAGCTCTTCATCAGCCCATTTCCAGTGCTAGCCCTCACATCACAGACCATTTCCAGTCCTAGCCCCCCCCATCCAATGTTCCCTCTAATTTTCTGTAGGCTGTGTGCGCATAAAATATCAGCTGTGCAGCTTTTGAAGGAAGGTTAAATTTTTGTGCGCCACATAACGACACTCGGAGTTATATACTTTAAAATTTGACTACACGTCAGAATACAGTATGTACACCACACTGATTGCACTAGAAAATATTGTAGATCTTGTGAAAACCGTAAATACACAACAACTTTTCAATTTTAAGAATGTCTGTGTTGTTTTCTGTCAGAATCAGAACCGTAATTTTTGTGCGCTCTGTTGTAAAGTATGTGCGCTCACTCGGCGAGGTGTGTGCGCGCGCACACGCGCACAGCTTAGAGGGAACAGTGCCCCCATCACAGCCCATTTCCAGTCCAAGTCCCCCATCACAGCCTATTTCCAGTCCTAGGCCCCCCCCATCACATCCCATTTGCAGTCCGAGTCCCCCCGCACCATCACAGCCCATTTGCAGTCCTACCCCCCCCCCACCATCACAGTCCATTTGCAGTCCTAGCCCCCCTAATCACAGCCTATTTCCAGTCCAAGTTCCCCCTCCCTCCACCATAGCCCTTTTCCAGTCCAGGTCCCCCTCCCCATCACAACCCATTTCCAGTCCATGTCCCCCCCCCCCCATAGCCCTTTTCCAGTCCAGGTCCCGCTCCCCATCAAAACCCATTTCCAGTCCATGTCCCGTCCCCCCACATAGCCCTTTTACAGTCCAGGTCCCCCCCCCCTTCACAACCCATTTCCAGTCCAAGTCCCCCTAATCACAGCCTATTTCCAGTCTGTTCCCCCTCCCTCCACCATTGGCCATTTCCAGTCCAAGTTCCCCCCCCCCCCTAGCCCTTTTCCAGTCCAAGTTCCCCCCCCCCCATAGCCCTTTTCCAGTCCAGGTCCCCCTCCCCATCACAACCCATTTCCAGTCCCTGCCCCCCCCCAAGCCCTTTTCCAGTCCATGCCCCCTCCCAGCCCTTTTCCAGTCCAGGTCCCCCTCCCCATCAAAACCCATTTCCAGTCCATGTCCCCCCTCCCCTAGCCCTTTTACAGTCCAGGTCCCCTCCCATCACAGCCCGTTTCTTTCCAGTCCAAGTCCCACCCCCCCCCCCAATAGTCCTTTTCCGGTCCAGGTCCCCCCCCCCCCCCTAACAACACTTTTCCAGTAATTTTCCACCCTCCTAGCCCTTTTCCAGTCCAGGCCCCCTCCCCCCATCACAGCCCATGCAGTCCTTGGCCTCCCCCCCCCAAAACCGCGGCTGTCTGAGGCTTTAGAGGGAGCCGGGGAAGCCCGCGCGAGGCCCCGGCTCCCTCTGAACAGCTGCCAGCGTGATGAGCCTTTTCCTTCACGCTGGCGGCTGTTCCTGTGAAGCCGCGAATGCTGGGAAAGGTTAAAGGGCATTGCCTTTAACCTTTCCCACCAATCGCGGCTTCACAGGAACAGCCGTCAGCGTGAAGGAAAAGGCTCTTCACGCTGGCAGCTGTTCAGAGGGAGCCGGGGCCTCGTGCGGGCTTCCCCGGCTCCCTCTGAAGCCCTCCGGGGGAGAAAAGCCGGTTTTTTTGCTCTGGCCGCTCCCGATCTTGCGGCCAGAGCAAAAAAAACGGCTTTTCAAGGGCTGGTTTTGCCTCTGCGCCGGCAGCCGGCCTGGCCATGGAAAAACTGGCCAGGCCGGCTGAAAACCGGCCAGTTGGCAACCCCCACTTTAGACTAGTGCTGGAGAGAAAAATCTGCTTTTAAAAACGGCTTCTGAACATTTCTTCTCTTTCCAGGCCCCCTCCCTTCTACTGCTCGCTCAAGCGTTCCTTGAACTCGAATCGACCTGGCCTTCCCGGGCCAGGAATGCCTTCCCAATTAAAATGGTTTAATTAGAAGTGTACTTATGGTGGGCCTCATCTCCGGGCCTGGAGGGATAGGCCCACACTTCACAGAGCAGGAAAGACCATATATGGTGGGTCCATCTGTCCAGGTGCCCCTGCTTTGCAGATAACACACTCTAAGCTTTGAACCTCTCTGTGCCTTTTGAAGTTTTAGATAGAGAACTTGTTATGCAGATGCAGGAATGTCTTAACGAGGGAAAGGTGGACTGGAGTGGAGGAAGAGGGCTGGCATGGTTACTGATTGGAGGCCAATTGCCAATAGAGAATTTACTTTGACTTAATGATGAAAATGGATATGTGAGAATGTATATAAGCAAGCTGCAAGCGCACCTCGTGGCTCAGCCTTTTGTTCCTTGGATTTGTTCCAGCTGAGCCTGTGCTGCACATTAAAAACTTGATTTGAATTCTGCAAATGACTCCTAGTTTTATTCTTTGAATACAATCAGCCACAACATTTAAACCTCCTAGCCCTGAAAATAGGCTCCCAAACCAACCATTAAGTTCTAGCCCATGCCATGTCTGAACTGGTACATGAGCTAGCTTTCGCATATGGTCTGCTATTTCTTCAATTACTTGACCCTGATCATCAATCTGCAGACAACAGTTTGTTAGATTGAATTTTCCACATACACCTCCCTCAGAGGCCAACAAGTAGTCAAGGGTCAACTGGTTCCGATAAATAGCAGTGCGCATTTGAGTACTTTGCTTTGCTAGGAGAGTCAATGCTCTACTAGTTTCATTAGTAATAATTTCTACAACAGCTTGCAAGCGTATGATTCTGTTTAACATATAGATAGGTGTGCGGTACCCCCAGGACCCATCATTTGCCCATGTGGCGGGTCCATAATAGTTAATAATTCTCTCAGGTGGCCATTCATCTGCGTACCACTTATTCCATTCTCCAATCTTCAGGGTGTCCCGCTTCTGTCGACTGTTGTACACCGGGAACCCCAGTTGCTCTCCTTGAGAAATGGGAATGAGGAAGAAAGATTGGCGAATGGTTTCCAAGACACACGCCCCTCCCCAGTTGGTAGGGAGCTGAGCATATGCTCGAGTACCACAAATCCAGTAGAGCCCAGGAGGGGCTTCCCAAGTATTTGCAGCAATCAAATTAGTCCATACTGCAGTTAGTCCAGAAAAGCTCACTAAAGGGTTAGATGGTTCTGTAGCATTCACGCCGGACCACCAGGATGTCTTCTTGGTAGTAGCATTATAATACCGTTGGCTGAGACATACTAGTTCTCCTACTCGAATATTAAGCTGTGGTCCTGTGCGGACAAAGCAAAGACGGCCAACAATGGAGTTGGATAGCACCCATTCGCTGGTGGTGCGGTTCAAGGCAGTCTGATTATATGGAATAGAGTAATTCAGTTCTCTTGCTTCCCATGGCCATTGGTCTCCTATCCTCGTTCCACCGCAAAAGAAACAATTGGAAATATGGAGACTGGATGCTACCGTTTCAGCCAACTCAATAAATAAGTTCTGAGTAGTCTGGGAAATCTCCACTGGTGTTTGCATGACTTCATAAAAGGCGTGGTGCACCCGAAAGGGTGATGACTTGCGTGTTGTGGAGGTAAGCTGTATATATAGATATGTTCCAGGATCTGCCCCCCAACTCTGTATCCGTAATCCAAACGTATATCCGTAATCCAAACGTCAACTTCAACTGTGATTAATGTATATAGACTATTGTATATAGTTACATAGTGTACATAGTTTCCCTTTATTACCAAGTTCAATTTCCTGTTACTTGTAAAATGCACTACAGTTTTCTGTATGTATATGTTTAGTTCAATGTAAACCGCGCTGATGATAATAGTGCGGTATATAAGAAATGTTAAATAAATAAATAAATAAATATATATATCCTTTTATCCATTTGCTGGGGTCAAGCACAGTAAGCTTCAAGTGGTTACAAGTACCCCTCTGGCACTTTCGAAGTTCGGGCACGGGGATCTTCTCCAGGATTGCTTTGCGATCATCTCCAGCTCGACCTTGTGGTCCTTTAGGCCAGGTGGCAAAGTAGACACACTCCCACCAAGGACAAAAGTAATCTCCCTTGGATGCTAAGGCGAAGGTGGCCGGAGCATTTATCCTCATACATACTTTCCAGTCATAGGCTGCCTCCGGACACATATATTTATCATCTTGGTAGTAATTTCGCTCAACGTCAATAGATCCACAGTTGTAGTAACCATTTCCGTTGATAGCTCCACAGGCATCAAAGTAGAGAGAAACAGGATTCGTAGAATCTGAGAGTCGTTGAGTGGCATTCAGGAGTGGTCCATCCTTATTGTTCCAGCGTAACTCCAGGACATAGGAAGTAGGGTTCTGACGGGGATTAAAACAAATCTTCTCTTTTCCTTTTGTACAAATGCTCAATTCTGTCCCATTGTACATACATCGGCTAACAGAGCCAGTACAAGTATAGTAGGAGTGGTATAGTAAGGTTTCGGTAATCTTTACCCCAGTTCGAGTAATAGTTATGCAAGCTGTACAAGGAGGTACGGCACTGGCCATTCTAAGGGGTCCCAGGGCTACCGCAATTACAACGCAAGCTAGCATATATAGCATGGTTAGAATATCAATAAGTTCATATAGAAATTGCAGATACTTTGTTCAAAGTCTCTTTCTCCCACAGCTTCTGCCGTACGTGGACCTGTCAGCTTCCGGTATGTGACAGGAGTAAGGCTGTAGACTCCTCAGGCTTCCGCCGTAGAGTGAGCCGCAGAGGTGATCCTGGGTGATTTGTTGATGTCAGCGATGGGGTTCTTCTGCTGCTGCTGACTTCACTCGGCTTTGATGAATCCAAGGTTCAACTTCTGCAACCTTAACTGCTGTTGGGGTTGACAGTATGACAACGTAGGGTCCTCTCCAGTGAGGTGCTAACGGCTCTTTTCTCCACTCTTTGATCCACACTGAAGTTCCAGGCTGGAAGGGATGCAGTGGTTCAGTCAGATTGATAGGCAGTTGGTCTCGTACCCAAGTATGAAGACTCTGTAAGACAGAACCTAATGCCAGTAGCTCTTGTCTAGTAATTTCAGATCCAGTCTGATTTACATCTCCCCTTATCCCTCTGACAATGGGCGGAGGTCGCCCATACAGAACCTCAAATGGGGAAACTCCTAACACTTTATGGGGGCTGAACGTATCCTAAGTAGGGCTATAGGAAGAGCTTGGGGCCATTTCAGGTGAGCTTCTTGGCAAAGTTTAGACAGCTGGGACTTCAGGGTACGATTCATGCGTTCTACCTTTCCTGAACTTTGGGGTCGGTAAGCTGTATGTAACGTCCACTGCACTTGTAGAGCTCGGGCCAATTGCTGAGTTACTTGGGATACAAATGAAGGACCATTGTCTGACCCTAGAATCAATGGCATACCAAACCTGGGGATAATTTCATGGAGTAGAACTTTCGTGACTTCTCTAGCTTTCTCAGTCCTAGTAGGGAATGCTTCTACCCACCCAGAAAATGTGCAAACTAGGACCAGTAGGTAGCGATATCCATTTGCCCGTGGCATCTCAGTAAAGTCTACCTGAATATTTCCCATGGGAGTTACTCCTAGTGACTGGACTCTTGGGGGTTGGGTAGGACCTTGTCGGGCATTGTTCTTGGCACAGGTCAAGCATCTGCGGGCCGCTGATGCTGTCAGAGGTCCTAGCATTGAGATATAGAAATGGGGCCTAAGAGCTTTCTCCATTGCTGTCTTCCCATAATGTGTGGCGTGGTGAAAAGCATGAACAAAGGCTGGACCTAGTGATTCAGGGATAACAATTGGACCTGGGGGATGCTCATCATCTGGCGGTGGTAGCTCTATCCATCCAGTTTCTTTCAATACTCCCCCTTCTTCCTGACAGAAATAGTCTAACTCTTTGGAGGTATAGCGGGGAGTCCATGCACTGAGTGGCACTGGAAGTAATGCTGCCTGGACTGCGATGTTGGGAGCAGGAACTTGTCCAGATATGGCCACTTCTCGAGCCACAGTGTCTGCATACCTATTTCCTCGTAAAACCTCTCCTGTTCCTGACTGATGTCCTCGGCAGTGCATCACTGCGACTTGTTTGGGGGCCCACACAGCATCTAGTAGTGTCAATATCTCAGGGCCATATTTGATGGACTTGCCCCCCGAGGTTATCAACCCACGCTCTTTGTACAGGGCTCCATGGGCATGTAATGTCGTGAAAGCATATTTGGAATCTGTACACATTCAAACGGAGCCCTGTTCCTAACATCAGTGCCCTGGTGAGGGCTATCAACTCAGCCTTCTGTGCTGAGGTTCCCGGGGCCAAAGCTGAGGATTCAACTACCGTGTCCAGGGTCACTACTGCATAGCCGGCACACCTTCTTCCGTCGACAATAAGACTGCTTCCATCCACAAAGAAAGTGTTTAGGGTCATCCAATGGTAAATCAGTTAGATATGGACTACTGGAAAACACTGTGTCCATAACTTCTAGGCAATCGTGATCAGGAGGGCCTGAGCCAACTGGTAACAACGTGGCAGGATTCAGGGTTTGGCTGACAGTCATTTGTATTTGAGGATTTTCACACAGCATGCTCTGGTATTTTAACATTTGAGAATTGGTGAACCAGTAATTTCCTTTGTGTTCCATGGTACGGTAACTTGAAGATTCTGACCCAAAGTGAGCTTGTCGGCTTCACCCACCAGAAGGGCTGTAGCTGCGATGGCTCGCAGGCAAGGTGGCCATCCCTTTGCAACGGTGTCCAGTTGTTTTGATAGATAGGCAACAGGCCGCTGCCAAGATCCAAGGGGTTGAGTCAATACACCTAGAGCATTTCCACTTGCTTCATGGACATATAAGCGAAATGGTTTCTGTACATCTGGCAGACCCAGAGCAGGTGAGGACATCAATGCTGTTTTCAAAGCTCGGAAGGCTGCATCTTGTTCAGGTCCCCACTCCAAGGAGATCGCTCCACTCCTTGGGTGGCCTGGTACAATGGCTTTGCCAACAGTGCAAAGTTGGGTATCCATATTCGGCAATAGCCTGCAGCTCCAAGGAAAGCCCTCACCTGTCTTCTGGTTGTTGGGGTAGGGATGCGACACACAGCTTCTTTACGCTTTGATCCAAGTTGTCGAGTTCCCTTAGCCAAATGGAATCCCAGATATTTTACTTCAGTTTGGCACAATTGAGCCTTAGCTCTTGAGACCTTGTATCCGGCCTCATTCAAAAGATGTAAGAGATCGCTGGTAGCTTGCACACATTCATCTTTGGAGTCAGTGGCTATCAATAGGTCATCCACATACTGGAGGAGGACTCTTTTCTCTGGAGTAACAGGATAGCTTGAAAGATCTTGATTAAGGGCTGCACTGAAGAGGGTAGGCGAGTTCTTGAATCCTTGGGGTAATCAAGTCCAGGTGAGTTGACCTCGCCTTCCTGTAGTGGGGTCCTCCTACTCAAAAGCAAACAAAAGCTGACTGGCTGATGCTAGGCGTATACAGAAGAATGCATCTTTCAAGTCCAAAACGGTGAAATGGGTGGCCTCAGCGGGGATCAGTCCCAGGAGAGTGTAGGGGTTTGGTACCACAGGATGGATGGTTACAACTGCATCATTCACTTTTCTCAAATACTGTACTGGGCGGTAGTTACCGGTCCCAGGTTTCTTGACTGGGAGGAGAGGGGTGTTCCAGGGCGACTGACATTCTTTCAGGAGCCCATACTTCAATAACTTAATTAAATGATGATGAATGCCTTCAATGGCTGGCCGTGGAAGAGGATATTGTCTCACATGCACTGGTTCGGCTCCAGATTTGAGGGTGACAAAAACAGGGGCTACATTCTTTGCTAGGCCAGGTGGATTATCCTCTGCCCACACCTCGGGCGGAGCTAAGATGTTGGTGGGTATACGGGGGCTGGCTACTTTGGACGGAGGTGTACTATAGAACCGGCATTCTTCTTCTCGGGGGACAGTCAACACCATCAGGCCGGCAGATTTTGAGTTTAAAGTCATTTCCACTTTCCCTCCTTCAGCAAAGGATATCTGCGCCTGGAGTTTAGCAAGCATGTCTCGGCCCAAGAGAGGGATTGGGCATTCAGGCATATACAGGAACTGGTGTGTTATCTTCCGTCCCCCTAGTTCACAGGTGCAGTTCTGCAAGAAAGGCTTGGTAGTTCGATTTCCAGTGGCTCCAACAATAGTGCTAGTTCGAGTAGACACAGGAGCCACAGGGGTAGCCACTACTGAATGTTCTGCCCCCGTATCCACCATAAAGTCCATTAATTGGCCCCCAACTTTCAAACTGACCATAGGCTCCTGGGGACCTAGAGAAAACTTGGAGCCCGGTCTGGCCTTGTACCCATCTGAATTGTAGCCTTCTTCAGCTGTCACTCCCTCCATAGCTACTTCTTCTCTTTGGGATGGTGTACGCTGTGTTTCTCCGTAGTGCTGAAATCGTCCTCCTCCTCTCCCAGTATTCTCTCCTCCCCTCCTGGGGGCGGAGTCAAGGTGCGGGCACGCATTTTTCCAATGTCCTTCCTTACAGTAGGCACACTGATTAACGCCTGCTTGGGGCCGGCCGTTTCCTCAGCCCCTCCCACGTCCTCAATTCTTTCTGTTAGGAAAACCTCCTTCTCGTCTTTCAACTAAAGCTGCTGCAAGGAAATCAGCTTTCTTCTTCATTCTACGTTCACTTTCTCTCTGACTTGCTTGATCACGATTCACAAACACTTTCTGTGCTCCTTCCATTAACTGAGCTGCATTCTTGCCCGCAAATCCTTCAAGCTTTTGCAATTTCCGTTTAATATCTCTTTGGGACTGACTCACAAAGGCCGCATTCACCATGCGCAAATTCTCTGGGGCTGCTGGATCATATGGGGTATAAAGTCTATAAGCTTCAGCTAAACATTCATAGAAGGCCACTGGACTCATCTAAACGCTGGGTAACTTCTGCTACTTTTCCAATATTCATGGCTTTCTGGCCTCCTCTCTTCAATCCTTGCATAAGGTGTCATGAGGTGCAGCGGTCAGAGCCCATGGAGATAGGGGATTCTGAACAAAACGGAGCTAATTTTGACAGCTCAGAGATACACATGGCCAAAGGTTGCCATAGGAACTATACACAAGCTATTTTACGTGGTGTAGGGGAACGCCCAGAGCCAAAGCTAGCTCGTGGCTCATCAGGGGATGAGGGGCAGATGACAAGGGGCGGAGCCAACATCACAAGCTACGCAGTTAAAAATCACTCACCTGAGAGTAGTGAAGGAGCGGCTAAAGGGAGAGATGCAAAAGAGAGAACTGCTGAAGAGAGACGTTCTGGCAGGGAGAGAAGTCCCGATAGCAGGAGAACTCCAAGCAGGGAGAGAAGCTTGAGAGGCAGGAGAGAAGGATCTCCATGCTGGTTAAAACCTATTGCTGACCAAAGGAGACTATCAGGGAGGTGCAGTGCTGAGAAACCCAGGAAGGGCTGTTTGGAAGAGCAGTGCACAGCTGACCAGTGCTTCCGAGAACCTTGCTACAGAGGAAGCAGAGGTAGTAGCTCTGAGGCCAGGCTAAGGCAAGACCAGTCACCCAGCACAAGGTATCAAGCAGGAGAAAACCATTATCCTGAAGATAATTTGGTGCCAAGGAGAAAGCCCAAACAGACACGGAGTGAAAAGCCTTCCCACGAGCAGGGCTGTGCTCGAGGGAGGAACGTTGAAGGAAAACTGCCAGAAGGTAACCTTATTCTTCCTAATAGGAGAAGCTTAGACTATAGCAGTCAGCCCTGTACTTACCAAGAATTATGTGCCGCCTCTGAGAAAGACTATAGTAATTACGGTAATTACCCATTCACCTCTAGGCTGGTGGGGGAAGGGAATTCCCAGAGCTATAGAGAGGAACTCAGCAGTCAGAACAGAAGTTTCACTCACCGGGAAACTTACCCAGATATAGAAGAGATGCAATGTGATCCGTGTGAGGAGTCTAACGGTGATATTTACATGGACTGTACATATACCTTATCTGATAGCATATCTTCTCTATGCTGAAGAGCTGTAGGAGCTAATTCATAAAGAAAACAGACAGGAAGAGTTTTGTGAAGGAAACTGTTTTCTTTTACCATTTTTGCCTCCGTTGTGAAAGCTGAAGATAAGCATATCCTTTGTTCAAATGTTTCTTTAACTTTGATACCAGACGTATGGTTTTTGTGTTGCCTTATTTCATTGTGTGAAAATCCAACCCTGGGAAGGGAATAAATCCTGTTTAAATCCTTATCACTCCGACTACAACTACTTTCTTTTTGCTAAAGTTGTGGAACTACAAATCCCAGAGGGCATTGCCAAGCCTCTCTACTATACTCCACAGCTATTAAAGAACTTACCCTGCTAATCCACCCATGCCTATGGCCTCTGGGGGGTGAGTGGGCGACAAAGGGCTCGGCGGAACCTGTTGAGGGCTGCCACTCCTCCTGCACTATTAGGATCCCACTGGGGATCTTCATTTGAAAAATCCGCGGCAGTTGCTTGCCGGGGATCTAAGTCTCTGTCCTCTACAGGATTTTCTTCTAACCATCGGGTAGAGGCCTGCACAATCTGTGTTCGCTCTTCAGTGCTAAAGAGGGTGGACAGGAGCTGACGGCAGTCAGACCAGGTAGGCTGGTGAGTCTGTATTATGCTAGACATTAATTCGATCAAATCTTGGGGCTTCTCAGTATAGGAAGCATAGTGTGTTTTCCAGTTCAATAAATCAGTGGTGGAGAAAGGCACATAAACTAAACTGGATGGCCCTGCCACAACTCGGCCCGCGGTGTTAAGGGTGGGCAGGCCAGGGACCTGACGCAATGGACAAACGTAACCATCTCTTTGGCTTGTGGTTGCGCTTCTGAGACCATAATGTATTTGGGACTGTCGGGTTCCTGCTTCATGATCTTGGGTGGCGGCAGTGTGTGACCCAGAACCAGCAAATGAATCCCTGCTTCTAGTATCATCGGTGGACAGCTGCCCACTCAATGTGGTCTGTACAGAGCTGGGCTGCCAGCTTGGGAGGAGGATGCACTCTCCAGCTGCGGAGGCTGGTGGAGAGCTGCAGGGGGTGTGGCTGCACGAACGGGTCCTCCCTGGGCAGGTTCTAACTAGGATAGGGGCGGAGCCGAGGGGATGGGCCTATAGAGGTGGTGGGACAGATGAGCCTGAATAATGTCTGGAGATTCTGGAGCTGAATAGATAGGCAGTTTCTTTTCCCCAGACTTCCGCACCCCTAAAGTGGTTTCTACAAATATTCTACACTGTTCTTCCTGACAAAGTTTCATCCAGGAGGGCCTTTTCTCACAAACATTCAACCAGGAATCTATATACGGGAACTGGTCAGGGTGTTCTCTACGTACAATCTGGTGGACTAGGGATACAATATTAATATCAAAGGTGGCACCAGGGGGCCATGAAAAGACAAGTATTGGCCACTCCCTTTGACAAAGCATTTCTAATCGGGACGGAGACATTTTTATGCCATAGTTTCCAGCAAATCCCTTGCTAAATTTCTTGATCATACATTTCAACGGAGTTAACATGGACTCCGACCCTCCCATAATGACGTACAAGACAACAGACAAAAAGGACGGGTAGTATGGCTGCAGGTAGGGGGTCCATACAGCCCAAGAGACAAGAAAGGAGACAAATACCAAACGCTTCCTCCTTTTTGCGACCTGGGCGCGGTCACCCGGCCAGGAACTGCGCTACTCAGGAGTCCGCTCTTGCTTGGTCTGTGTTTCAAGACCTCTCATTCACACAAACAAACAGGCATGCCAGCAGGATCCCAAAATTCCAAGTTCAGGCCTGACTAACTAACAAAGGGGCAATGGTTTCAGTCTCGCGCATGCTCATGCGGGACTTACTAGGACCGCCCCGAGAGGTGATCAAGCTCTCATTTCAAACAAGTTCAAGTTCCAAGTTCCAAACTAACTGACTGAGTAGCAAAAGAAAATTCCTACTCATCGGATCCGGGTTCAAGTTCCAAGTTCAGGTCATGAGTTGAATCCCGGACTCCCCTTGGGTTCGGAGGTGTTGGCCAGCAGGGACCAGCAACCTGCGGAGGCAAGGAGGAGTCCTCTCCAATACAAGAGGACCGGTGGCGCCAGAGGCTCTCCTGCGATCAGTCAGGTGTGGCTCCAGCCGGACCAAAACTTTGAGGCGAGAAGTCGTGGTATATTTACTTGAATACCATCACACTACTCACACTTCCCGGCCAACGCACCAAGAACTGAAGCAGCTGATTAGTATGCAATAAATAATACCAGGAGTCAGTTCAAGGATCCAAGCCAATTTATTGTGCACAGGCTCAAACGGACAACTTTAGTGTCTGAAAAGAATGAGCAATGACGTATGATAGCCGATTCCTTATATACAGTTTTTGCAGTTTGATAGAAGCATAACTTTCTATTGGTTTGACACCCCTTACACCTGTCCAATCGGTGACCCGGTCTGGGCCCTGTCCCCCATCCTTTCTGCTCAAACTGTTTTAACAAAGACATAGTCTTAAACATGGATACAATTCTACTGCAAGGACATTGCTAGCTCGAGGAATGCAGGAATAAATCATGCATGAAGAGATAACACAAACCTCCTAGGGGGAGGGAGGGAGCTCTCAGAACAGCAATTTAAAGTAAATTTTTCTAACTTTGATTCTTCTCAACACTAGTCCCAAGTGGGGGTTGGGATCTAGGCCTAGCCCTAGGCCATAGCCTACCACAGTAACAGTCCCTGCTCATCAGAGCTTACAATCTAGTCAAGACAGACAACACAGAAGGTGTAGAGAGGAATACAAGGGGGAAAGGTAAAAAAACTGAGGAGATCAGGTGAGTCAAGATCCAAAACAGCGAAGAGGAGTTTTCAGCCTGGATTTGAAAAGGGTCAGAGAAGGTGCCTGGCGTACAGACACAGGTAGTTTGTTCCAGGGTAAGGTGCAGCAAGATGAAAGGAGTGAAGTCTAGAGTTAGCAATAGAACAGAAGGGCACAGATAGAAGCAGTTTTCCAGAAGAGCAGAGTTCCTGATGGAGGAAGGGGGGTGTAAGGAGAGATAAGAGAAGAGAGGTATTGAGGAGCTGCAGCGTGAATGCATTTATAGGTCGGCAGGAGAAGTTTGAACTGGATGCGGAAACAGATAGGGAGCTAATGAAGTGACTGGGTATATAACTCGTCCTAAATGGGCGTTTGAAGTGCACGTGAGACTCCTACTTGTTTGAGTTAAAGGCTCCAGAGCCAATAAAGTTGTTTCAAAATAGTCAAGCCTTAAAATAATCCAAGTCCCTGAACTGTACAAAGCAAAAATGTAACAACCAAGACAGACTGTGCTGCCCCCCTTCCCAGACTGGAGATATTTGACAGCTGTCAAGTGGATATTTAATTTGTTTGTTTTAATCCAGTGGGATGGTAGAAACAAGTTAAATATATAAGGGGTTAAAGAAATCAGCTGTCTGGGGAAAATAACTCTGAAAGTTTGATGGAATGGGTCCGCTCCTTCTCTATCCCTATTCAAATCCAGGCTGGAGACCCACCTCTTTGGGGCTGCTTTTGGATCCTGATGCTTCTCATTCTCTTGTCCACTACTTATGTATATCTAGCCATAATCTAATCCCCGGTTTTGCGATGTCTTTTTATCTTGATTAGACTATAAGCTCTAGTGTGTCTTACATCTATATGTACAGCGCTGCATACACCTTGTAGTGCTATACAAATAATTAGTGGGGGGGGGGGGAGGGCAGAAAAATAAGCTTCTCCCAAAGCGGCACAATGCATTTTTATGAGAGGTAATTCAGCATCTTCAGAGACAACAAATGATAATGCTGCTTGTTATTACCTTCTTGCATAAGTTATTAGGGAAAATGAGGAGGAGGAGGGCTTTTATGTGGTGAACGTATCTGAATTTTAAAATCTATCCAAGTTCTCAAAGACTTTCCATCGCAGTATTACATGGGCTACACTTCTGGTATCTATTTTCTATTGGAAAAAGATACAATGCTTATTTTAAAATTTTGAAGAAAAAGTTTTTATGTTTTGTAGGCAGAAGCTGATGTGGCAAGGGCTCCTAAAATGTTTCTTTAGTTGAAAAACAGTGCATTGGCTTCGGAAACTGCCTTTTTAAGTTCCCTTGCAAGTAATAAAGTACCTGAATTCATTATTTTTTTTTTTCAAATAGCTTGAAACATTTCTGATGGACAGGCTGATTTGGCTTTTTTGGTAGTGTGTGGTTTGGGGGCAAAAGAATATTTCGGTTTGTAAGACTCACAGCTAATAAGTGGAGGTGCAGGGCTGGCCCAAGGTTATCGAATACCCTAAGTGAACCTTGAGCCGTGTGCCCCACCCCACCTCGTCCAGCATCTCCTACTCACTACTCTCCTCCCAAGTGACCAGTATCTCCCCTTTCCAACCCTCCCCCAGTTGTTCAAGTTCTCACTTTTCTCCGTTACCATTCCCTCCACCACCAGGCCAGTATATCTCCCCTTCTTTCCCCCTCCCATCCCTATTAGGAGTCCAGCATTTCCTCTTTTTTAAAATAAGGGTTCCGGGGTGATCCGGGGAACTACAGACCAGTGAGCCTGATGTCTGCACCAGGCAAAATGGAAGAAACCATTATAAAGAATAAAATTACTGAATATGTAGTCATGTTTTAATGGGATAAATCCAGCACGGATTTAAGTTTTGTCTTATTAATGTGCTATATTTTTTTGAAGGTGTGAATAAACGGGTAGACAAGTCGATACAGTGTATCTGAATTTTCAGAAAGCCTTTGACAAGGTCCCTCATGAGAGACTCTTGGCCAAATTAAAAAGTCATGGGATAGGAGGCAGTGCACTATAGTGAATCAGGAACCGGTTAAAAGATAGAAAAGTAGAGAGTAGGACTAAATAACCAATTTTCTCAGTGGAGAAAGGTCAATGGTGGAATATCCCAGGGATCTGTGCTGGGCCCACTGCTTCTGAACATATTCATAAATGACCTGGAACTGGGAATAATGAGTGAGGTGATCATATTTGCAGATCACACAAAATTATTCAAAGTTTTAAAACACAAAGAGGATTGTGAAAAATTGGAAGAGGACCTTGATAAATTGGAAGACTGCACGTCCAACTGGTAAATGAAATTTAATGTGGACAAGTGCAACGTTATGCATCTAGGAAAGAACAACCCAAACTATGGTTACATGATGCAAGGTTTCACAATAGGAACCACCACACAGGAAAAAGATTTAGGCATCATCGTGGATAATACGTTGAAACCCTCCGCCCAGTGTGCAGCGGCAGCAAAGAAACAAATAGAATGCTAGAAATCATAAGGAAAGGAATGGAGACAAAAATCAATGATATTATGCCTTTATATCGTTCCATGGTGTGACTGCACCTTGAATATTGTGTGCAATTCTGGTCGCTATATTGTAAAAATGATGTAGCAGAATTAGAGCACAGAGAAAAGCCACCAAAATGCTAAAGGGGATGGAAGGATACCCCTATGAGGAAAGGCTTAAAAGTTAGGGCTTTTCAACTTGGAAAAGAGACCACTGAGAGGAGATATGATAGAGGCCTATAAAATAACACAGGTACACTAAAGAATTTTTTTTTTAAACTGCCTCTAATGTTTCGATTGATTTTTACGTTTTTTGGTGCGCTGAATCCAAATCTGGTAACCAATTTGCTCCATCACATACAGATTTTTTGCTACATTGGGTTAGCAGTTTGAGGTGAACGTTTCAGATTGAGTGCGATCGAGATAAAAGTTTCTTGGATGAATTCTTTATACTAATTGTTTAGTAGTTATTCAAATAAGAATAAAGAAAATTGTAACAAGGCAGCACATAAGAATAGAGTAATGTCAACAAAACACACTGTGATGGTAGCAAAATTGTCTGCATTTAAAACAGCCACATACATGTGCACAAACATTGAGCATATAAGAGCGAGGTTAGACACAAAGCAAAGCAAAGAAATGTGCAAAAAATGTTGTACAGGTATGTATGTAAGAATAGAAAACGCAAACCGCACCATTGCAATACATGAAGACAAACACCCGATGGTGTGAAAATAAATTCTAATAAATGAGATCCGACACTGTGGTCATAACTAGCAAATTTTTATTTCAAAGTTTAGTAAAAACACGATATTTGTCAACACAGTTTAGATTTTAAAGTCATTCTTGGGTCAATCAATCTCCTGGTGGGCCCGTTTCTTCTTCCCCCGAATGCTTCTCTTGGTGCGCTGCTTGGCATATTTTTCATCTGGGGTTTCCCGCAGCAGCAACCAGCAGAAATCAGCCATCATAGTGGTGTTCCATCTTCCTTGGTACCTTCTCTCTGCGTCCTTGATGTCCTGGTGAAACCTTTCACCTTGTTCTTCACTGTACGCCCCCAAGTTTTCGGGAAAGTAATTCACATGGGAGTGCAAGAAATGGACTTTCAGGCTCATGTTACAGCCTTGTTCTTTGAAGGCATTGAGCATCCTGGCAACAATATCCTTATAGTTCTCATCCCGCCTGTTCCTCAAGAATTTGAGAACAACATCCTTGAAGGAATCCCAGGCTTCTTTTTCCTTCTCAGACATCGTTTCAGCGAATGCTCCATCTGAAATGAGTTTCCTTATATCAGGGCCAACAAACACTCCTTCCTTTAGCTTTGCTTCAGAAAGTCGGGGGAACTTTGAGCAAAGGTACCGAAAACACTCACCATCTTTTGGAAGGGACTTGATGAATTGCTTAATGAGACCCAACTTAAAGTGGAGAGGTGGTAATAGAATTTTATCACGAGGTACCAAGCTCTCATGAAGAACATTTTTCTCACCGGGTCTCAAATACTCCCGAATTGGCCAGTCTTTTTTCCCCCAGTGTAGGTCGCGGGCCCGGCTATCCCACAAGCAAAGAAAGCAGGGATATTTGGTGAAACCGGATTGATGCCCTAATAGCATGGATAGAATTTTAAAGTCTCCACAAATCATCCACTTATGCTCATCATAACGAATCTTCTGAAGAATCAGGGCCAAATTCTCGTATTTTTCTTGGAGAATAAGAGAGTGAGCAATAGGAACTGAAGCGAATGTGTTGCCATTATGAAGAAGAACACCTTTTATGCTGTCTTTTGACGAATCAATGAACAGCCGCCATTCAGCAGGATCATACTTGAGTTTAAACTTTTCCATCACTCCGTATATATCGTTGCAAAATACCAAATCTTCCTCTTTGCTGAAATACTTCAAAAATTGTGTCTCACGGTTGCGGTACCAATAAAAAGTTGTTCCTGGTGACAATAGATTTTTCTGTTTAAGCCGAGAACCTAGCAGTTGGGCAGCATCTTTTGGGAGTCCTAAATCCCAGACTAAATCATTCAATTCAGTTTGAGAGAAAAGTTCAGGTTTCGGATCTGGTTCAGTTTCAAACTCGGAAGTACTGGACTCATCGGGAAAAGCCATCTGAAGAGTCTCATCATGATCAGAACCGTCCACACAAATATGATCCAAAGATTTTGGTGGTTCAGGCACAGGTACTTCGTTGCTATGAGGGATAGGCCTAATTGCTGAGGGAAGGTTGGGGTAACTTATTACGTTCTTATTTTTTAAGTTGTATCCCTTCACAATGCAAGAGCAAAAATAGCAGTCACCGCTGTGGTCTCTTTGTTCACGCCACATCATAGGTATTCCGAAACGAAATGCTTGTTTTTTACCTTTCATCCATAAGCGTAGATCTTCCTCACATGTCTTGCACACTTTGTGAGGAGCCCACGGTTTGTCTTGATCGCCTAACTTCAAACCGAAATAGGCGAAATATACTTTTTTAATAAATGCAGAAATGTTCCTCTGCCGCTTTTTCACGGTATATTCCCCACAAATAAAACAAAAACTGTCCGGAGAGTTGATGCAACCTCTGGCTCTGTGAGCCATCACAAATACACAGCACTGCAAACTACAACTGTAGTGAACCACTTCGGAATAAAGCTGGATTACGACTGAGCAAACAAAAGGTAATAATGAACTTGCAAGAAACTGAAATTTGACAGGAACGTTCATGTCGCAACCACCGTGTTTGAGCAAGCGAACGAGGCGAGGCGAACAGGAAAGAACATGCGCCAGCGCGAGTACTGGATTTAGCCCCCCGCCTCCCAATTGTCCTGTTAATGTATAAAATGAATACAAAACACTCTAAAATATCATGAGGGAGTGTTTCTAGTTAGTTAACCATTACAACCTCTATTTTGGGCCAAGAAAATAAACTGCAGTCGGCTAAAAAGAAATTATGTGAACATTCCTTATATGGGTAAGAAATCTAATTTTGCAAGAAAACGTGACGTGATGGAACATTTTGGCTATTTTTCCTGGATTCAGCACCCCAAAATCTATAGGAATCAGTTGCAAAACTGGAGGCAGTTTTTTGGTAGTGTACCTGTGTAATGAATGGAATGGGTAAGAGCAGATTGATTGTTTACTCCATCAAAAGGTAGAATGACTAGGGAACATGCAATGAAGCTACAGTGTAATCCATTTAAGAGTAATAAGATAAAATATTTTTTCACTCTGCGTAAACTCTGGAATTTGTTATTGAAGGATGTAGTAAAAGCTGTTAGTGTAGCTGGGTTAAAAAAAGGTTTGGACAAGTTCCTGGAGGAAAGGTCCATAATCTGTTATTAAAGAGACCCCAAGAAGTCCACTGTTTACCCTGGGACAAACACTGTGGAACCTGTGTACCTTTTTGGGAACCTGCTAGGTACCTATGACCTTGATTGGCCACTGTTGGCAACAGGAAACTGGGTTTGATGGACCTTTGTCTGCCCCAGTATGGCATATCTTATATTCGTCTCTTCTCTTTTTTTCCCCTCCATCCAGCATTTCTCCCTCATTGTGCCTGTCTCTAGCATGGCCTGCTTCATCCCCCTCCCCTCCCACTATTGCTACCATGCTCTCTCCCTGGGGCCCTTGAAACATTGTTGTTGTTATTGTTAAGTGCCGTCGAGTTGGTGTCGACTCATGGCGACCCTCTGGATAGTTGTCCTAAATTATGTTCAATCCTCAGACAGGCGACTCATTGTTGACAGACTGGTACCCGTAGCTGCTGTTATTGTATCGATCCATCTCATTGCTGGCCTTCCTCTTTTGCGTTGACCTTCTATCTTGCCAAGCATGATGTCTTTCTCTAATGATCTCTCTCGTTGCATGATGTGTCCATAGTATGAAAGTCAAAGTCTTGTCATCTGAGCTTCTAAAGAAAGCTTAGGTTTGATCTCCTCTAGTACTGACTGGTATGTTCTTCGGGCAGTCCATGGTATACGCAGTATTTGCCGCCAGCACCATAATTCAAAGGCATCATTTTCTTCCTGTCTATCTTTTTCACTGTCCAGCTTTCACATCCATATGATGTTACTGAAAATACCATGGCTTGAACGAGTCAAATCTTTGTATGGAGAGAGACATCTCTGCTCTTGAGAATGTTGTCTAGGATTTTCATAGCCATTCTGCCAAGAGCAATGCGTCATCGGATTTCTTGACTGCTTGTTGCTTCGAGGCAGTATCCTCTTATAATCTTGCACTATCCTCAGCTCTCTACACTCTTGCCCCACCCACCCCACGTCATGTCAGACGATCTGCTCCCCAGCCCTGGCTTTCATCCACAACCCGCTATCTACGCACCTGTGCCTGTTCTGCTGAACGCGCTTGGTCCAAATCCCGCTCCCCAGAAGACCACCTACACTTCAAATTCATGCTTGGCTCCTTCCAATCAGCCATAGCACTTGCCAAACAAGAATACTACATCCATCTGACCAACTCCCTTGCCTCTGATCCTCGCCGCCTCTTTAATACCCTCAACTCTCTCCTCAAGGCGCCCCGCCCCCTGTCCCGCCCTCCCTTTCTGCCCAAACTCTAGCTGACTACTTCCATGACAAAATCCACAAGATCACCCTCCAATTCCCCACCCCCTCCAATTCCCCCCTCTCCAATTCTCCTCTCCCATCCATACTTCCTCTGCTACCCTCTCCTCCTTCCCTGTGATCTCCGAAGAGGAAACCACACTTCTTCTTTCCTCCTCCAAACCCACCACCTGTTCCTCTGACCCCATTCCCACCCATCTCCTACACCCCACCTCCCCCATTGTTGTCCCCTCCATCTCTCATATTCTCAACCTCTCACTCTCCACTGCAACTGTCCCCGCAGACTTCAAACATGCTGTTGTCATACCCCTCCTCAAGAAACCCTCACTCGATCCCACCTGTCCTTCTAACTATCGACCCATCTCCCTCCTTCCCTTCATATCTAAACTACTAGAATGAGCTTTCCACCGCCACTGCCTCGACTTCCTTACCTCCCACGGCTTACTGGACCCACTACAATCCGGCTTCCTTCCCCTACACTCCACTGAAACGGCACTTACAAAAGTCTCCAATGACTTGTTCCTGGCTAAATCTAAGGGCCTCTACTCCATCCTCATCCTTCTTGACCTCTCCACTGCCTTTGACACCGTTAACCACAATCTTCTCCTCACCACCCTCTCTTTGCTTGGTTTCAAGGGCTCCGTACTTTCCTGGTTCTCCTTCTACCTCTCCCATCGCTCCTTCAGTGTATGTTCTGGTGGCTACTCCTCCTCTCCTACCCTGCTCCATGTTGGTGTACCCCAGGGATTCGTCTTGGGCCCCCTCCTTTTCTCTCTCTATACCCAAGCCCTTGGCGCGCTTATCTCCTCCCATGGCTTTCAGTACCATCTCTATGCTGATGATTCCCAAATCTACTTCTCTACACCTCATATCTCTCCAGCAATTCAGTCCAAGATCTCTGCCTGCCTTTCTGACATCGCTGCTTGGATGTCTCATCACCGATTGAAATTAAACATGGCCAAGACTGAACTTGTCTTTCCCCTCAACTCTTCCCCTCCCCTCCCCTTCCCCCCTTCTCAGTCTCTGTGGATGGATCCACTATCCTTCGTATTCCCTTGGCCTGCAATCTGGGGGTTATATTTGACACCTCCCTCTCCTTCTCCGCACATATCCAGCTTGTAGCTAAGGCCTGCCGTTTCTTTCTCTACAACATCAGCAAGATCCACCATTTCCTTTCTGAACACACTACCAAAATGCTTGTCCACTCCTTGATCTCCTCTCGCCTCGACTACTGCAACCTACCCCTTGCTGGTCTCCCTATGAGCCATCTCCTTCCCCTTCAATTTATACAAAATTACGCGGCTCAACTAATCTTCCGCCAACCCCGCCATGCCCACATTCCTCCTCTTCTCAAGTCGCTTCACTGGCTCCCAATCCAATTCCGCATCCCAATTCAAACTTCTCCTACTGACCTATAAATGCATCCACTCTATGGCCCCTCAATACCTCTCATCTCTTATCTCTCCCTACATCCCCTCTCAGGAACTTCGATCTGCTAGCAAATTACTGTTATCTAAGCCTTTCACTCACACCGCTAACTCGCGACTTCGCTCCTTTCACCTTGCTGCACCTTACGCCTGGAACAGCCTACCTGTGTCTATACGGCAGGCACCCTCCCTGGCCCTCTTCAAAACCAGGTTGAAGACCCACCTCTTCACTATCGCGTTCAGATCTTAACTTCTATCCTCATTTTAACCTTACCCCGTCAATTTTCATGACCAAATTGTAAAGACCATATTGTGCCTTGCACCATTTTGACTAATACCCTGTATTATTGCGCCTAGATTGTAAGCTCTGATGAGCAAGACTCTGATGAGCAGGGATTGTCTCCTGTATGTTTGACTGTACAGCGCTGTGTGCGTGGTGCTATATAAGTGCTAAATAGTAGTAGTAGTCTTTATAGATAGTTGATCCAAGTAGGTTAAAGTTGTCCACAATTTCAATTTCTTCTCCTTCAGCGATGAACTTGTTGATTTTGCCAGTTATCAAGATCTTTGTTTCTTTACATTAAGATGCAGGCCCATTTTGAGACTATGTTCTTTGATCATGAGAAGCAAATGTTTCAGATATCAGATCATTTTCACTTTCAGCCAGTAATGTGGTATCATCAGCATAGCGAAGGTTGTTGATGAGTCTTCCACCAATTTTCACACCTCTGTTGTCTTCATACAATCCTGCTTCTCTGATGATTTTTTCTGCATATAAAATTAAACAGGTAGGGGGAAAGTATGCAGCCTTGTCTTACACCTTTGCTTATTTTAAACCATTCTGTTTCTCTTTGTTCCGTTCAAACTGTTCAGATGTACAGATTGTGCAAGACAACGATCAGATGTTCTCGTATACACATGCTTCTTAATGTGGCCCAGAGTTTCTCATGGTTTACACAATCAAAAGCCTTGCTATAGTCGATAGAGCACAAATAGATATCCTTTTGGTATTCTTTAGTCTTTTCAAGGATCCATCTCACATCTGTGATGATGTCTCTCGTTCCTCGCCCTTTCCTGAACCCTGCTTGCACTTTAGGTAGTTCTTGTTCCAGGTATGGTTGTAGTCTCTGTTGAATAATCTTCAGTAGAATCTTGCTGGCATGTGGGATCAGAGCGATTGTGCGATAATTTCCACAGTCAGTTGGATCATCTTTCTTTAGTATTGGTATAAACACAGATTTTTTCTAGTCAGTTGGCCATGATGTTGTCTTCCAAATTTCTTGGCAGAGCCTTGTAAGTATGGTAACAGCTGCATCAGATTGCTATAATACTTCCATGGTAATGCCATCAATGCCTTGTGCTTTGTTCTTTGATAAGGCTTTCATTGCTGCGTCAACTTCTTTCATCACCAATGGTTCCCGATCATAAGGTACAGGTCGAAATGGCTGTTGGTCCACTTGATCTTTATCATATAAAAACTCTGTATATTCTTTCCAACTTTTCTTGATCTTCTCAGCATCATTCAACATAGAACCTTGAGCATCTTGTAACATTACAATTTGAGGCTGGAATTTTTTCTTTAACTCTCATAGCTTTAGGAAAGCCGATCTTGTTCTTCATCCAATAGTTTCTGCTTCTATTCCTTGCATGTGTCATTGTAGTACTTTTCCTTGTCCTGTCTTGCTGCACTTGGAAATCTCTGTTGAGTTCTGCGATTGTCTTTCTTTCTCCTCTGGCTTTAGCTTCTCTGTGTTTCTGGGCAATTTTCAGCGTTTCTTCCATCATCCATTTTGACCGTTTTTGCTTTTTCACCTTTTGTAGAGACTTCTCGCTTTCTTCCAACACAACCTTCTTGATGTCATTCCATAACTCTTCTGGAGCTCTGTCATTTGTATCTAAAGCAGCAAATATATTTTGCAGGCAGTCTTTAAATTACAGTGGTATATTTTCAAGGTCATATTTTGCTACATTTGCTTTTTCAACTTTAATTTGAGTTTGCATACTAGTAGCTGATGATCTGTACCACAGTCAGCTCCAGGTTTTGTCTTTGTTGATGTTGTAGAGCTTTTGCATCGTTGACTTCCACAGATGTAGTCAATTTGATTTTTGTACAGTCCATTACATAAGAACATAAGATATGCCATACTGGGTCAGACCAAGGTCCATCAAGCCCAGTATCCTGTTTCCAACAGTGGCCAATCTAGGTCATATGTACCTAGCAGTTTCCCCAAAAGACTCAGGTTCCACAATGCTTGTATTGGGTCAAGCATTGATATCCTGGGTCCCTTCTGGTTTATGGACTTTCCTCCAGGAACTTGTCCAAACCTTTTTTAAACCAAGCTACACTAACAGCCTTTACTACATTCTCCGGTAACAAATTCCATAGTTTGATTACACGTTGAGTGAAAAAATATTTTCTTTTATTAGTCTTAAATAGTTTACCCTGTAGCTTCATTGCATGTCCCCTAGTCTTTCTATATTCTGATAACGTAAACAATCGATCTACGTTTACCCGTTCCACTCCGTTCATTAATTTATAGACTTCTATCATATCTCCCCTCAGCCATCTCTTTTCCAGGTTAAAGAGCCCTAACCTTTTTAGCCTTTCTTCATAGGGGTATTCTTCCATCCCCTTTACCATTTTGGTGGCTCTTCTCTGAACCTTTTCTAATAATGCTATATCCTTTTTAAGATACGGCGACCAGAAATGCGCACAATATTCAAGGTGTGGTCTCACCATGGAACGATATAGAGGCATTATAATATCCTTTGTTTTATTTTCCATTCCTTTCCTTATGATACCTAGCATACTCTTTGCTCTCTTGGCTGCCGCTGCATACTGGGCCGAGGATTTTAACATGTTATCCACAATGACGCCTAAATCTTTTTCCTGGGTGGTGGTTCCTAATGTGGAACCTCGCATCGTGTAACCATAGTGTGGGTTGTTCTTCCCTAGGTGTATAACTTTGCACTTGTCCATATTAAATTTCATCTGCGATTTTGATGCCCAGTCTTCCAATTTATCAAGATCTTCTTGCAATTTTCCACAATCCTCTTGGGTTTTAACAACTTTAAATAGTTTTTTGTCATCTGCAAATTTGATAACCTCACTCGTTATTCCCTTTTCCAGGTCATATATGAATATGTCCAAAAATCTGCGGACCCAGCACAGATCCCTGGAGTACACCACTATTCACCTTTCTCCATTGGGAAAACTGGCCGTTTAGCCCTACCCTCTGCTTTCTGTCTTTTAACCAATTCCTGATCCACAATGCCTCCTATCCCATGACTCTTTAGTTTTGCCAAAAGTCTCTGATTAGGGACCTTGTCAAAGGCTTTCTGAAAGTCCAAATACACTGTATCAACTGACTCACCTTTGTCTACCTGTCTATTCACACCTTCAAAAAAACATAAAAGATTAATAAGACAAGATCTTCCTTGTCTAAAGTCATGTTGGCTGTTTCCCATTAAGCCATGACTATCTACATGTTCAGCAATTTTGTTCTTTATGATGGTTTATACCATTTTTCCCGGTACTGACGTCAGGCTCACCGGTCTATAGTTTCCCGGATCACCCCTGGAACCCTTTTTAAAAATTGGTGTTACGTTCTCCATCCTCCAATCTTCAGGTATTACAGGTGAAGTCCATGTGTACAGTCACCGCTTGTGTTGCTAGAAGAAGGTGTTTGAGATGAATAGATTGTTGGTCTTGCACAATTCTATCAGTCTTTCTCCAGCTTCATTTCTGTTGCTAAGTCCATATTTTCCAACCACGTTGCCTTCTTCTTTGTTGCCAACTTTTGCATTCCAGTCACCCATGACTATCAGGATATCCTATTTGCATGTTCTGTCAATTTCAGCTTCAACTTGTTCATAGAACTCTTCAATTTCATCCTCTTCTGCAGCTGTTGTTGGGGCATATACTTAAATTATAGTTGTGATGATAGGCATTCCTTATAGACGAATAGTGATTAAGCGTTCACTGACTGCATTGTATTTCATTACAATTCTTGCAAGTTTCTTCTTTATTATATATGCAACACCATTTCTTCTTTCTTTCATTTCCAGCATAGTAGACCATGTGATCATCTGATACAAAGTGCCTGATGCCAGTCCATTTCAGTTCGCTGACACCCAACAGATCAAGTTGCACACGTTCCATTTCATTCTTGACCACCTCCAACTTTGCTCGTACGTTCCATGTCTCTCTATATAAGAAATCTTTACAGCTTCTGGCTCTCATTTCATGCGCAGCTACATCAGCAGTCAGACCTCTTAAGGGCTTTGATCCCACCACATCATAAATATTGGCTTTACTTTGAAAAGTCTTCAGCTCTTCCCCAGTAGCTAGTTGAGTGCCCTCCTACCTGGGGGGTCTCATCTTCCAGCACTATAGTGCAATTTGTTTTGTTGTGACTATTTCTTTATTTTATTTAACAGTGTTTATATACCGCCTTTCTACAAGCATCATGCATGGTGTTGGGCCTCTGACACAGGCACATGCTCAGGCTCTGCCTCTTCCACCAGGAAGATTGCATAGGAGAAGGCAGGACCCAGCAGAGCTTCAGAGTACACCTGCGATCAGAGGACCTACTCCATGCATGCCACTTTACAGTGCTTTGGACTGGCCAGGCAGAAACAGAATGGCAGCAGTAGAGGAGGGGATGGAACAAGCCCAGTCCTCCCATGCTGTCACTGCATCCTCTCCTCCCCCCCCCCCCCCGCTTCCCTTCTGAACCCCCGCCTCCCTTCTGAACTCTGCAGCTTTAGGTGGATACTTAGTCTCCCTCTATTTTCCTTTTTCTTTATTTGCTTATGATTTTCTCCTCTCTTTAATTGATGTGGACTTGAACATTGGTAAACTGGATATTTTATTTGGTTGTTTCGGATTTTGTGATTTCACCTAATGTATGCATAAACTTTTCATTTTGAATTGTTCAAAACCTGAAATTAAAAAAAAAGAAATGATACTGAAAAGCAGTTTTTTTGTGACCTTCATTGCACACTTGCAGTTGTTTTGATGCTCAAAATGTTACTCTAATGTCCTATGCCCATCATGTCAGAGAGAGGCTCATAGGAGGTAGTATACTGTTGCGGATTAGGACCTGGTTAAAAGATAGAAAACAGAGAGTAGGGCTAAATGGCCAATTTTCTCAATGCAAAAAGTTAATTGTGGAGTAATTGAAGGGATATGTGCTAGGCCCACTGCTTCAAACAAAATTCATAAATGTCCTGGAAATGGGAATAGCAAGTGAGTGATCAAATTTGCAGATGACACAAAATTATTTAAAATTGTTAAAACATAAGAGGATTGTGACAAATTTCAAGAGGGCCTTGATAAAGTGGGAGACTGGGCATCCAAATAGTAGATGAAATTTAGTGTGGACAAGTGCAAAGTTATGCATTTAGAGAAGAACAACCCAAACTATGGTTACACGATGCCAGGTTCCACATTAGGAACTACTATCCAGAAAAAGGACCTGGGCGTCATTGTGGATAATATGTTGAAATCTTCTGTTCAGTGTGCAGTGGCAGCCAATAAAGCAAATAAAATGCTAGGAATCATAAGGAAAGGTAAGGAGAATTAAACCAAGGCTATTATAGTGCCTCTTCATCGCTCCATGGTGCCACCACACCTTGAATATTGTGTGCAATTCTGGTCAGCATAACTTAAAAAGGATATAGTGGAATTAGAAAAGGTACAGAGAAAGAGTCACCAGAATGATAAAGGGTATGGAAGGATACTCCTACAAGGAAAGGCTTAAAACGTTAGGGCTGTTCAACTTGGAAAAAAGACGGCTGTGGGGAGATATGACAGAAGTCTATAAAATAATGAATGGAGTGGAACAGGTAAATATACACTGTTGGAATCAGGATATTGGGCTTGATGGACCCTTGGTCTGACCCAGTATTGCATATCTTATGTTCTTTTCTTATGTTCAGCTAGGAGGAATTGTGTTCTCTTCAGGAGATATTTTCTCTTCTCTTGACTGACAACTCTAGAGTCTATGGCACAGAAAGAAAGATGTATTCTCCATTGTCTCAGCTACCTATTTTGATTGTAAGCCCTGTGTGAATAGGAAAATACCTATTGTACCTGAATATATAATTTGCCTTAAACTTCTAAGAAAGGTGCAAGTGTAATACAATTCCCATTTCCTTATTGTTCCTCCAGTTTAGTCCTCCACCTCTGGGTTGCGCACCTCCTCCTGCAGCATGGAGACTGGGCATGTCAAAATCATGACATCACTGGATGTAGCCTGCTGGTATCTCCCATCAGCCCCGGTGTGTCCAGTTTCCAATGCAGCAGGAGGACGTAGTGAGCCTAGGTGCTGGGCTCACTTGTGAAAGCAGTTAGAGTAGCCTTAGGTTTGAAGTTAATTTGTGCAGATACATTTATCTATTTTGTGTTTTTTTTTCATTTCCGATTATTGCAGTTAAAAAAAACAAAAAAGGATGCAGGGGCAAGGTTTGAACCGGCCAAGGCTGTCTGCCCCATCCTTACATTTTGGACAACTGGTCTGTTCCCCGGCAGCTCTCTACTCCTGGGCTTTACGGAGGAGAGCTCTGCACTGCACAGTGCTGCTCTATCCTGTGTCCCCGCTAGGCCCGGCGTGGCGGGAGTGATCAGGGCAACAGACAGGAACAGAGGCAGATCACTCTGCGGCAGACCGCTCGATTCTGGGTCGGGCGGCGCCGTGCAGCGTGTAGCAGCACGAGGTAGGCGTTTGGGTGCAGTTCAGGGGATCGCAGAGTCAGGACGTGGGCCTGGTTTGCAGCCAGGAGGTTTTTGGCACCAAGTCAGGGCCGGTAGCTCCAGCGGCCATTTTGACCGTGTGGTTTGGCCACGTGGCGGGTCTCCGTGAAGCGGCTCTAAGGAACAGCGTTCTCTCTGCCCTGCAATGTCAGGTAGTTTCTCCCCACTCTCCCCTCCTGGACTATACGGAGGGGTGCTGGGTTGGCTTTCAGCGGTGGCTGCTATTGCTTTGGCAGGCAGTGGCGATGGCCGCAGAAGATATAAAGCATCGCGGAGCTTCGTGCAGTTTTCATGCTGGCACGGCTGTCAGCCCGGTTTCAGCTGTCTGCCGGGTAGAGCTGCCGAGGATATGATCGGCAGCAGGTAAGTCATTTGCAGGAATGTAGTCAAGTGCTTTTACTTATCTTGCTTTGGATGATTTTTATTTACGTTATGTACTTTGTTTTGATTGATGAATATGGTGTCCTTGATGACTGATACCGTCCCTTGGTTAGGTGGCCTGGAGGATTTAGACACAGGAGTAAGGCATTGTTGCCCTTCCCAGAGATCTACTTTATTTTATTTTTGTTTTCTTCCCCTCTGTTTCTCTGGACGACATATCAGATGACGGAACCCCATGATTATATGGGAAATAGGACAGTGAGGTTGCCTGGATGGTCACTGACAGCACACCAGGAGGGGAAGTGGTTCTCTAGTTCTCTGTTTGCAGGCATCCCAAATTAAAATTGCAGTGGCAAGTGATCCCAGGGATCGGAGCTTCTAATTACAGTATTATGTTATCAAGGTATCTCTCTTGGAGAAATGCAAGTATTTTCATTAATCATTCTAATGCTTTAATGGTTGGAGCTCATTCTTCTTCAAAGTTGAGGAAAGTTCCCCTAGTATCCGTTAGAAGAGGAGAAGATAGAGAGTGGCCTGCAGCCGCATTGTTTCCTGGGAAAGGCAGCCTCCGGAGAATAACAGCAGGACATAGCAACACCTTCTTAGAGGGGTCTTTGCAGTTGCTTAATTACATTTTTAATTATATTTTAATTATATTTTTAATTTATTTACTTCAACGGCGTGACCTGTGGGAGGTGCACTGTGCTAGGGATCTTGTTTCATTCTTGGATGCAGATTGAGGGAGTTCCTAGGGAGTGTTCCCAGTCCTTCCCACCAGGCCGGCCAGGCCTTAGGGCCTGGTATGGGATGGGGTCAAGGAGTGTAAATCCCATTTGATCCTTAAACATTCCTGGTGTTACACAGTTCTAAGCGTACTCAGTGTGCAAGGACTTGATGCAGACAGGTGGAAAAGGCCTAATCAGTTAGGCCATAGTTGTAGCTGCGCAAATGTCAGCGTGCTGGCTGCCTGGTCAGGATACCTAAACGATGGATTAAAAAAAATATATATATATATTGTATAGAGGTTTATAGCAGCTACAGCTCTCTGGAGAACAAGAGGTGCCTGCTACACAAAAGGTATATAGTTTGAAAGGTAGGGGATGGGAAGCAAATGAAATCTTCCCATCTGCCTATGGTCGCTGAGTGACATTCATTGGGAGTGTCCCAGCGAGGTGCATTGGCTTCCAGAGCTCAAGGGTGTCAGGGCTTCCGAAGTGCAAGAAGGGAAGCCTCGGTTAATTTTTCCGCAACTGCCCGAAAACCACAATTAAGCAAGGTGAGCCCTGGTGGCAGTTCAGTCGGCAGGGGAAATTCTTTGGGAGTTTCTTCCGGCCGGGGGCTGGATACACCAGAGCATTGGGTGGTAGTGATAGGATACAAAGGGTATACTTTAGAATTCGATTGCCCAATGCTAGTATCGTTGATGCTGTCTTCTTGCGAAGGACAGAGGAGATAGTCTGCATCTCAGCGAAATTGGATCGTATCGATCCCAAGGAAGTAAATCGCTGGCTCCGAGCACCTTTCTTTCGCAGGGCAATGTTGCGATCAGTAGTGTTGGTGGTTCCACTGGAGGAGTTCTTATCCTCCCCCCATCTTTATAGGAGATTTCTTAAACATATCAATAAGGACAATGCATCAGAAGTTTCTAAGGTTTGCCTTCCCCCGGAGGCATTTTCAGTTTCTAGTTCTGCCTTTTGGTCTGGTAATGGCACTGCGCACCTGTACCAAGGTTATTGTGGTGGTTGGGGCGGCTCCGCGAAAAGAAGGAATCTTAGTTCAACCTGGCCTCGACGAGTAGCGGATTCGTCCAAAGTCCAGGGCCGAGAGTGCCCGCTTTACGAACAGAGTAGTAAAGTTTCTTCAGGCTCTAGGCTGGGTAGTCAAAATGGTCGAAAGTCGCTTAGTCCATCTCAAGCCTTAGAGTACTTGGGGGTACGGTCCGACTACCAATTGGGTACAGTGTTTCTGTCGGAGCAGAGAGATCAGGCCCTTCAACAGCTGGTATGCAGGTTTCTGTCGGATCCGGCGCTATCGGCTTGGGGCTATCGTTGGATACTCGGGACATTGGCGGAGGCTCTGGAGGTAGTTCCGGAGGCCAGAGTTCGCATGTGCCCTCTACAAGGTCTCAGGTATGACGTTGATTGCACAAGATCGATTCTTTGAACTATCGTCTCCCAGGTCCTGCGTAGGTCAGGCAATCCCTTGGCTGGGAGTTTGCCTAGGAGGGCTTGCGGAAGACATGCCGCTGGAACTTCCGCAGTGGCTCCCGATGTTGATAGTTGCAAGTCTCACAGGTGGGGGAGTTCTTGCAAGGATCTGTTTGCACGTACGATTTAGAGCGATTGGTAGGCACATTGGCGGTTCAGCCGTTTGGAGCTGATGGCGTTGCTCGGGCTTTTCAAGCGTTCAATTCTGAACTGAAGGTTCAGGCAGGGCGAATGCGGTGCAACAATGCCGCAATAGTGCTTTACCTAAACCAGCATGGAGGTTCAGGTATGGCGGACATGCAAGGGAAGTCAGAGGTTCCTCTAGTTTCGATGAAGCCTAGGAGGCAGGCGCTTATTGCGGTGCACATGGCAGAAGCTGACAACATGGTAGCGTCAGCTGGAAGTGTTCCCACAGAGTCGTCAGGTGGGGTCCTCCGATCATGGATCGAACGACGACCTGACTTCCGGCCACGTCGAAACATTTTTACAGCAGAGGACGAGATAGGATATCGGAGGGCGTCGATGTTCTGATGCAACCAGGACCATCGTTCGGAGCTCTCTAGGTTGTCCCCCCGGGGTGCTCATAGGGCGTGTAGTGCAGCACTTAGGAGATCTTCGAGGAGGAGTGCTGTTAGTGACTCCGGACTGGCCAGGGCGCTATTGCCCTGCCGGTCTATTTCGTCTGCTCGACGAGGATTCCTGGAGATTGCCGGTGTTGGAGGATCTTTTGTTTCAGAGTCCGCTGCGAGTGTCTCTGATGCATCGGTTTCGATTGCGGTTTGGCCCTTGTAAGGGCGAGGTTAAGGAGAAATGGTTATTCCCGAGCAGTCATCTCAGCTTTACTTGGGGTCAGGAAGAGGTCCACGTCTCTAGCTTATGTGCGCTTTAGCGTATCTTTGAGGACTGGGGTTCACGACGCCAGATTCGAACGGCTACGGTACCCGTGCCTTTAGGGTTCAATTTCCCTCTTAGCGGGTTTGGAAAGGGGCTGGTGGTCAGTCCTTTAGAAGTATAGTTATTAGCCTTGGCTTGCTATAGAATATTGGTGTCTCAGTGGAATCTCAACTTGGTATTAGGGACCTTAGCTAAGGAAACCTTTGAGCCCTTTCTACAGGCGCCAGCTTTTATTTTAAAAGCAGTGTTTTTTGTGGCCCTCTGCTCGGCAAGGCGCATATCGGAGTTGCAGGCGTTGTCCTGTAGAGGATCATTTTGTCTGTCTTCAGAGAAATGGTGGTCTTGTGACCTGTTCCGTTATTTTTGCCGAAGGTAATTTCTCCGTTTTACCTAACTCAATCGCTAGTCTTTCCAGGTCTAGGTGCGGCGAAGGGAAGCCCATCAGATTGTAGCTTCGACATTTGGATGTCAGAGAGTGCTACGGCAGGAGTTAAAGGTCAGAAATTATCCGCAAGTCGGAACGGCTATTCCTGCTGTTCGGTGTTTCCCGTATTGGGGAAGCAGCGGCGGGAGCGTCAATTTCCAGAGGGATTAGAGAGGCAGTTGCATCAGCATATATGTTGCAAGATCGTACACTACCGTAGGTTTGCGGGGCCACTCGGCTAGAGCGCAAGCGATTCCAGGGTGGAGCACAGTTTGGTCTGTCAGTGGAGATTGGCAGAGTGCTCTCCTACTCATCTCTTCATACCTTCAGTAGACACTACTGCCTGGTCGTTAGGGCAACAAACAATGCTTGTTTCAAGGTGGCGGTGTTGCGATCTGAGTGGAAAGGTCCCTCCCAATAATTACTGCTCTGATACATCCCAGAGGAGGAGGACTAAAGTGGAGGAACAATAAGGAAATAGAAATTACACTTACCTGGTAATTGTTGTTCCTTTAGGAACTCCAGTTTAGTCCTCATTCCCGCCCGAGGGGGTGATCTGTCAGTTTATTTTCAGATGGGGAGGACCATCAGTTGTTGAAGATCGTACTAAATCCTTTTGGTTGCTAATTCGCAGTGATTGTTACTGTCTGACCTGTTTTACTGTCTTTCTCTCTAAATGGCTTTTGGGGTGGAACAGGGAAAGTGAAAGAATAATAAAAAAAAAATTCCTTCTTGTTGAAGAATTGTTAGTTTAGTTCTCACGGTTATGAAAACAGTTATAGTTAATTTATGGCTACTTATTTGGTTGCTCTTTTGAGTCTGCTTTGTCATTAGTTCACTGGGGCTGATGGGAGATACCAGCAGGCTACATCCAGTGATGTCATGATTTTGACATGCTCAGTCTCCAAGCTGCCGGAGGAGGTGTGCAACCCAGAGATGGAGGACTAAACTGGAGTTCCTAAAGGAACAATTACCAGGTAAGTGTAATTTCTATTTTCTCTAGGCAAAGGGAGAGGTAGTCTTGTTTGACATAATTTTTGTCTATTTTTATCCCAATGCTGGAAAATTTCAATGATGGTTTTTACTACAGCTAGAATGCAAAATGGACATTTTGTGAAGAAATGACAACAGTTTGTGATGTGACTGTATTCTGTTTTCTTTTTGGAGACTTTGGTATGTTATATTGTTGAATCTTTACACTTTTTGCTTTGTAAGCTGTTAAAACTAATTTAAAAATTGCAAATAAAAAAAAGGAAATAGCACTGATCAATATTTTTTGTCAGAAATATCTGAAACCTCTTTTTTCTCTGTGCCATGAGAGAACCAGCATCTTGACTCTGTCTGGCTATACCAAGCCAGTCCTTAGAGCATGTTACTTTTAGAACTGTGCAAGAATAAGGAGACCTCATAGAATAGCTTAGTGGAAAAAGATTTATCTGAACAAGTAACTCTCCATAGGAGTTTGTAATTGCTATTAATCTCCCCCTCTCCCCCCCCCCTTCTCCTGCACCAAAATTAGGGATGCCAGAATGGCAACAACATCATCTCAAAAAGTAATTAAGCAAGAAATGTCAAAGTTAAATGATTTTGTTATAGAAAAGGGTCCTAGATGCTCAGACATTTTTTTGAAGATTACCTCTTAGGGCCCATGTTTAGTGCTCCATATACACAGTGTCCCGAATTTGGCGTAACCACTCCTACTTAGTAGGAGCTTGTTCTTTCTTCCAATATCTTGTGATTACTAGTCTTGCTGCTAACAACAAATTTTGGCCAAGTTCATTCTGTTCTTCAGAAAGACCATTATGCACATCCTCTCCCAAAAGGAAAAAAAAAACTTGCTATCATCTGTAGCTGGAACAAATGATTCAAAGTAGTATGTACGATAGACAAGTAAACTGGGCTACAGTATAACCGGATATGTCCACCAAAGATGGTCAAAAGAGCCCTGTGTCAAGCATCCCCTGCAGAACTCTTCTGTTCCACTCAGTTGAAATTTGTATAACATGGAAGGAGTCAAAAAAGTTTATGTCGGCATTTTAACTTGAGTGTTAACTTGAGATAAAAACAAAGAGCATTTAAACAGGTATAATTCCACACATCCTGCAAAAGGAGCATAATTCCTGAGGCCTCAAAATTGGGACCCATCTACTCGGGTATGCATGAATTTCTGGGCTACGGTATACTGTCGCTAACCCATTATACAGTTCAGGCACAATTTTCTTTTACTCCACAGCTTCAAACAATACTACCTCAACGACACATGCTCATTTCACAGTCATCCATTGCACAGATTCACTCAGGAAGTAATCATGAAACTGAAAATTCTGGAACTAGTGCCATTTAAAACCCAGGAGCTGCCCCAGATCTCCCTGCGTCTGAAACAGAATTTAGCCTGTGTAATTGCAAAACTACCTGTATCTCACAAGTTTCTGTACAGTGCTGAGCATGCCAGTAGTCCCCATTGCACAAATGAATCGTCCAACAGAGATAGGAGTATAGGGAGCTAACAAGGTGGCAGGCAGTGTATAAAAGAACCTCTTTAACAGTACTACCATAAAGGGATGGATAGCACACCATTGAGCTAGCATTCAGTTCTTCATAAATAAAACTTCTTATAGGGTAGAACGGTGGAAAGGAATTCCAAATGAACCCAATTTGCACCATCCTTCCAACCTTTGATAGCTTTTAAACATGATCCCCAATAATACAAAGAGATATTTGGTAAGCCCACCCCTCCCAATGTTTTAGGTGTCACTAGTAACTGATAATTCAACTGAGATCTCTTTCCTAACCAAATACATTTCACAAACATTGTTTTCAACTTCTTAAAGAAAACCCCCAAGACATGGATAGGCCAGATAAAAAATATTAAAAAAATCAGTTTAGGAAAGTGCTGTTCTTGACATTTTTATATCTTAAGATACATGAACCGGAAGAGTTAAACTGAATCTAAAAACCTCCCACCAGTTAAATGAAACTTATTTGGCCTATCTCCATCTACAGCCTGCAGTGTGGTTGTTGTCTCACCAGAGTTTACAAGATTAGTGATGGTCCTTATGCAGAGTCTAATTAACTCAATACTTTTTCTAAAAACTCTGTAATTATTCACGAAAGTGTCAAGCGACTTACAGTGACAATAGGTTAACTTATACGATAGGTATTGTTTTCTATTAGGCTACTAGGTCTCAGAACATCTGGGCTATTACAACGACCTTGTCAGCTTTGGTCAATCAAGCCCTATATATCAACGACCTAGAAGTGTAGCCTTAATTATTTCATTTTTTTGATCCCTTTTTTTTGTTATTCTTTAAATGTTATTTGTAAAAATATTTCTTAACTGAAAAACAATGGGTGTCCAGCTCAAAAGTTCCAAACAGCAGAAGAAGTTAAGTTAAGAAATATTTTTACAAATAACATTTAAAGAATAACAAAAAAAAGGGATCAAAAAAATGAAAAAATTAAGGCTACACTTCTAGGTCGTTGATGTATAGGGCTTGATTGACCAAAGCTGACAAGGTCTTTGTAATAGCCCAGAAGTTCTGAGACCTAGTAGCCTAATAGAAAACAATACCTATCGTATAAGTTAACCTATTGTCACTGTAAGTCGCTTGACACTTTCGTGGATAATTACAGAGTCACCAGAGTTTATGACATGCAGAGCTCAGAAAGCAACTGTAAAATCAGCAAGATGGTCTTTTAATTGCTTTGACTGGGGCCAAGTGCATAAATGCTGACAAAAGGGCTAATGCCGAAAGCCGGTGTTAGAATTGTGCATTAAAAGCCATGCACACTGTTTTCTAACATGAGAATAATAATGAAGTTATGAGCCTGTATGCAGCAAGCAAATAACATGCAAATGAGGTAGGCACAGAAAGTCTGCGCTAAACCAACAGGCACATGTACACAAGCATCTGCGTTAGCAGCATCTAGTACCAGCATAAAAAAAGGCACGTGCTGGAATTCTCTGTAGCTTATATTGCTGCTCAGAAGTTTTACTCTGAACAATATCGGTGTCTTTGAACAGCAGAATGGTTGCTGACTTGTGACACATATGATTCCAGCATAGCTTCCCTATCCTTTTTTTTTTAAGAACCCATTTTAGGAAAGCCCAGAAAATACAACAGGGGGAAGGGGAGGGATTCGTCTGCTTCTGAAACAGAGATAAATTCTTCCGCAACATTGAGCGCAAACCCCTTAATGTCTCCTTCGAGTAGGCGCTAAAGTTTTGGCGTTAAGTTTATTCTTCGCTCCTCTGTGCACTTCTCTGCATCCAGACGGAATAGCTAATTTGGATGGATTTACATCAGCTGTATGCTAGCATAGGTGCTGGCTCCTGTCGATCTCTTTTCTGCATTGTGGCACAATGTCTACAGATATGAATTATGCGCAGATGTTATGCAGATGGCACACTAACATTTCTGCATCACCATTAAACCTTCGGTAGCTAGTGGGAAATGTATATTTTCTGTGGTTTTAGCCCCCTCTTGTGGCTGTAAGCAGAATAAATGTTAAAATTTTAGGCTTTTACTTCTTGGTTTGTTTGATCTTTAAAATGAGCCAGGAATTAATTCTGCATGCATAAGCAAGAATGAGTCGGCCTTTCTCAGCATGTGCCAGCTATTGACCCCACCATAGTGCTGCCCCTTCTCTCTTCATCTATTCTAACCACACTTCCTGTTGCATCTTCCTGTTGTCCTCTATTAATTTATTCTCCAAGTTATCCTATTGGTTTGATTTCTCATCTATTTTATTTTAATATAGTACCTCAGAACATAAGAGTCCATCAAGCCCAGTAGTTTGTTTCCACAGCAGCCAATTCAGGTCACAGGTACCTGTCAGTTTCTCAAAAGATACACAGATTCTATGCTCTTATCCCAGGGGTAAGCAGTGGATTTCCCCAGTCCGCTTTAATAATAGTTTATGGACTTTTCCTCCAGGAACTTGTCAAAACTTCTTTTAAACCTAGATGCACTAACAGCTTTTACTACATCCTCCAGCAACAAATTCCAGAGTTTGATTATGCATTGAGTGAAAACATTTTCTCCAATTAGTCTCGAATGTGCTACATTGTAACTTCATTGCATGTCCCCTAGTCTTTCTACTTTTTGAAGGTGTAATTGCATTGCAAACAACTGATGTATGTTACCTGTTCCACTCTATTCATTATCTTATCTCCCCTCAGCCGTCTGCTATCCAAGTTGAAGAGCCTTGCAAATGCAATTCCAGAAGAAATCACCAAACCTGGTGGAGTTTCACAATGTCCCATGACACCAGTTTTGAAACCTCCTCCACTGTACCTGTCACTTAGATCTGAGAATGGAAAAAAGATATATACTCGGGGCCAGCCCTACCACCAGATGGATTAGATGTCTGCCTAGGGTGGCAGAATTTGGGGGATAGCAACAAAGTCTGACAACATCCAATATTTATTTATTTTATTTATTTATTTACATTCTCTTATATACCGTGCTATTCTGCATCAGTGCGGTTTACATTGAACAAACTAAAATTACATTGAACAGGGCATTATAACTTGGAGATAACTATTTTACAGGGAACATGGGCTATGGAGGGTTAAGCGGCTTGCCCAAGACCACAATATCTCCTACCTCTTCCCCATGCCCCTTTACTTCCATCCTCCAGTCAGACCCAAGCTTCACAAAATGAAATTCAGCACAGCAGCAGGTTTTGCAGCAACCACACCCTCTCGATCAGCTATGTTCCGTCCCTTCTGACTGGTACTGTTGGAGGAGGCAGCATGCAGCAGCCTAAATCACACAGGTGCTGCAAGGCCCATTGCTTCACTCTTTTTGTGCAGCCTCACTCAGCCCAGCAGAAGGATGGAGGTAAGTAGGCACAGCTAGGATGACCAACTGCCCAGTTTTGGACTGAACAGTTCAGTTTTGTAGGTTCTTGTGCAGTGTCTGGTTGAAAAGTGTAACTAGACACTAATATCCGGTCAGGCTTGGCTTCTGTGGTTGGAGTAATGGGGTGCCTTTCACCTGAAGGAACTCTAAATGTGCGCTTCATCATGACATTTTTGCCTGTGCTCCTCTGCAAGCTATGTCATGTTGCTGACTCCTGAAGTGGCTCATCCTGCTGCAGTCAGGAAATCAGCTATTGGATTTGCTTCTTGCTCTGAACTTTGTGGCTCCTTGCTGCTCTTTTTTCCTTTGCTCTCTCTCTCTCTGCTCCGGTGACTGGTTCCTACGCTGCCCGAAGAAGCAGTGCAGCACAGGAAATTTCCAGGTACCAACTAATTCATAGGCCTGAGGGAAGGCAGGAAGTATCTTCAACCTGCAGGGGTTGGAAGGAAGTAGCCTCTGTTTTGATTTGTCAGGGCCAGAGAGACGGAAGTGCCATCAGCCCCTGCAGAAGGAGAGGTTACTGAATGGATCCACATAGTCTGGTAATTATTCTATTATTTTCTCCTTTTGAAGATACTGTAAATGATTTGCTAATTTAGTTCTGTATATCTGCTGGCAGGGCTTGCCCAAGCGCACCTACACCCCCCCCCCCCCGCCATGTAGCGTCTCCCTTTCCCCACTGCCCTACTCCTCCCCAGGGTGGCATCTTCCCTTCCCTACCCCCCCCCCTTTCCCGGTGTAGCACCCTTCCCATCCTTCACCCCCCCTTGTTGTGTCCAGTTTCTCTCCTTCCCTCCTTGCCATGTCCAGCATCGCTTACTTCTTCCTGCTGCTGCCATTGCTCCTTTAACTCCATCCTGCCACCAGGCTAAGACTTCTTCACAGAATGAAACAGCGCAGGGGCGGGTCTTGCATCAGCCATGTGCACTTGAGGTCAACTGCATCCTGCCCACTCCGATGCTTCCTACTGAAGGGGGTAAGGCACAGCCAGTCTAGAGCACATATGGGACGGCAGGATAGAGTTAAGGGGGTGATAGCAGCGGGGGGGGGGGGGGGGGGAAGAGGTGGGTGATACTGTCACATTTTGCTGCTCTCCAAATTCTGTCACCCTAGATGGATGCCTAGTACATTTAGTGGTAAGGCCGGCTTTGCCTGCTGGGGATCAAGTGGGGTTCACTAATACTAAGTGACTTCTATATTGGTCACTTTGGGTAAATCTTAAATACAAAGGCAATTCAGAGGTCTAATTAAACTAGCGGTGCCACTTGTCTAGTTACATTTCTGATAATCCTATATTTCCAAAGATTGTAGGGTAGATGTTGGTTGGTGATCCTTCTCCAACTTCTATGCCAAAATAATTCTTTTAGGTACAGGAGCAGATTTACTGGTACAGAATTGGCAGGCTTAAGCTGTGGCAGATATTTGAAAGTGATATGGTGTTCCCCTTTATTTAAGATGCCCATCTACATAAAGATTTTGTAAATCCTATTTTTCTGGATGACTTGCAGCTGATGGAGACTAAACTGAACTCCTAACTACTTTCGCAGAAGAGTTTGAGTCAGTAATGACCAAAACTAAATTATACAGCAGTATTAGTTGACTAAGCCTGAATTAAATTAAATTGATTTTAGATATTTTCTATAAATTAAACTTATTCCTAGTACATTATCTCCCAGCAATACAGCATGATGTTAGAGGGCTGCATTACTGAATGGACATAAAGACCAAATCTACCCTGTCTTCCAAATCCGAGCTGGATATAATTTGTGCTATTGGCCTGCACAAGTCTGTAATGGAGACTAAAGTTTCTGAAAAAAAGACTGAAAGAATACACCTTTGACGCTCCAGAAAGCCATGTTGCTTATTTTACCAAGTTTTGTTAGAGCACCTATGTGAGATGCTTGAATTGTTGGATGAGTGAGGAGGACAAGAGCAAACAGATTATTTGGGGGATACGTTCATGTGGCATGAGAGGGCTGATGTTAGGTGAGTAAAGAGAGAGGATGCCGGGTATTGGCTAGGGAGGGAGGCAGAGAGAGTGTGAAGAGAATTTCTAACTGGATAGGGAATGATTATTAGTTGATATCAAGGGTAATTTAATGTTATATAATCATTAAAATACAACGCTACATTCATAATAGTAATTTTTTTTTTTTTAAACTTTTATTTTCATTTTACAACAAGCAAAAAGAAACAACACACCAAAGGAAACAAATACAAACATACAATAAGGAAAAAGCAACCCCAGTTACCCCCCACCCCTATGCTTCTTCTCTAAACTGATAAGTATCATCATATAAGCGCTTACAAACAACAGTAATTGTACATCAACACAAACAGAAATAGTATCTGCGATACAGAATGATCATGTGACAGAGATTTACACAGATTTAAACAGTCAGATGAGAGCATTTAGCAGTGTGAACATAGTCGTTGAGCATCTTCCATTTAGACAAGTGGTGAGGGGTCTGAGCGGAAGAAGCTAACATACGAGGTATTTGCTCATATTTACTGTAGAGACAGACATGATTCCACCATTCATTGGGGCTCAGATGGGAGCTATTTTTCCAGTATTTCGTAATTAGGGATATAGCTATGCCCAGCATAAAGTCTAAAAGGAAGTAAGCCGATTTGGAAAGAGAGGGGATCCCCGCAGCTGAGCGGAGTCCCACTATCTTCCAAGAGAGGGGCTCTTGAAAGTGCAAAATAGATTGAATACGACCCCAGACCCGACTCCAGTAATACTGTAATGCGGGGCATTCATACATAACATGAGTGAGTGAACCAATGGCCGCATGGCATGTCCAGCATCTATTGCTCTGGGTGGCGTTCCATTTGGCTAACCTGTCAGGAGTATAGAAACATCGGTGGGCTAGAAAGAAAAGTGTCTGAGTGAGTGAGGCGGATCGAGAGACCCGTGTCACCTTGCTCCAGACTAGGCTCCATTGCTCCGGGGTCAAAGTTACATGCATTTCCCGCTCCCAGAATTTCTGTGCTGTAGGAGTGCCTCTATTAACAGTATTACATAAAGTTTTGTAAAAGTTAGATGCTACACCCGATAAGCTCCCGATAGATCGGATAATCTCCGACAAACCTTGGGTATGGGTTTCCGATGGCGGGAGCACCTTAGCACTCTGAAGACAATGCTGAAGTTGCACCAACTGAAAGTAGTGTTTCGCAGGGAGACCAAATTCAATTTGTAATTCGCTAAAAGTTTTCCAGCGACCATCAGAGAACAGCTGGTTAGGGATCCAAATGCCCCTAGTGTACCAGGGGCTCCACGCCATCGGTTTATTTTGTATTTGAAATCGAGCATTGTGCCAAAGCGGGAGTCTATCTAGCGGACAAAGTCGGGAGTCTAGAGATTGCGCAAGGGTATTAAAGGCACCTAAAGTGTCTAAGAGCATTGGTGGATAGTGGGAGTCTGATGGGAGAGTCATACCAGGGAGATAAGTAAGAGGAATTGGTTTGCAAAGGTCCTCCTCTATATCTAGCCACACTGGTCTACTCGGTGTTAGGTCTTCCAGCCAACGAGCGCCTTGTTTGAGAAGAAAAGAGTGGTGATATTTCAGGAAATCAGGGAATCTGACACCACCATTTTCTTTATCTGCTTGTAACTTTTGTTTCGCTATCCTAGGTGTCTTGTTTTTCCATAAGTATCTAGTCAGAAGACCCTCTAAATCTTTATATGTACGTCGAGGTAGGAGACATGGCAATATTTCTAAAATGTAGTTCACTTTGGGAACAATCATCATTTTAATGGTTTCTAGGCGGCCCCACCAAGTAAGTGTTAAAGGGGTCCAGCGTTGAGTAAGCGCCCGGACCTTAGAGGTTAAATCTTTAGCATTGAAGGTGATGGTGTCTTCTAAAGGAGAGCAGTAGTGCACCCCAAGGTATTTGACCATGCGAGGCTGCCATAAAAAGGGAAAGGACTGCATATCTGCCTGATGGATCAGAGGATTTAGTGGAAAGGCTACCGATTTGGTCCAATTTATCTTATAGCCCGAGAGTTGTGAATAGTGACCAATTTGCTCTAGGACAGCCGGCACTGAGTCTAGGGAGACAAAGAGCATAAGGTCATCAGCATATGCGGAAATTTTGATTTCCCTATGAGAGAAAGGGACTCCATGAATATCCTTGGATTGCCGGATTAGTAAAGCTAAGGGTTCGAGTGCGAGATCGAAAAGAAGTGGAGACAGTGGGCATCCCTGGCGAGTACCGCGTTGCAGGGGAAATGGCTGAGACTTTAAAGCATTAGCACAGTTACTAGCTGTAGGCTGTGCATACATGGTTTGGAGACATCGGAGAAAGCCTTCTCCGAATCCGTACCAGCGGAGAGTTGCAAACAAGAAGGGCCATTCTAAGCGGTCGAAGGCCTTCTCAGCATCAAGTGAGAGGCCAACCAATGGTCGATCAAGATTAACAGCGGCAGTCAGTACATGACATAGGGTCCTAGCATTATCAGCAGTTGATCTACCGGGAATGAAACCGCATTGATCTGGGTGTATTAAAGTAGACATCTTGTCAGAGAGCCGGGTGGAGAGAATGGTGGCAAATATTTTATAGTCTGCGTTTAGTAGGGAAATGGGACGATAATTAGCTGTTAGTTGCGGATCTCTCCCCTCTTTCTCAAAAACTACTACATTTGCCATTGAGAAGGATCCAGAAGGAGATCCCCCCTCGGCCAGAGCAGAAAAATAAAGTTTCAAAAACGGAGCTAAGTCAGCGTTAAAAGTTTTGTAGAATTCGACTGGGAGACCGTCCGGGCCTGCGGCGCGACCTGTGGCACATCTCTTGAGTGCCGATTGAATTTCTGATAAAGTGAATGGTTTGTCCATGGCCTCTCTATCTTCGTCAGATAGGGTCGGTCGTTGTACCCCTGATAGTAATCGTTCAAATGCTTCTGGCTCGAAGTCACATTCAGATTGATAAAGCCGAGTATAAAAATCACGAAAGAGTTCTAATATTTCTGTATCTTTAGTGACCAATCTCCCCCCCGACGGATTGCGGAGAGCGGTAACACGCTTGGCTTCTTTTTGACCTTTCAGGGCATTGGCTAACAATTTGCCAGCACGGTTATTTTCCCGATAGTACATCCCTTGTTGTGATTCAATATTTTTAGCAGCAGCGGTATATAAAAGCTGATTGTATTGAAAACGAAGGCGTTGTAAGCGAAGTAAAATACATGGGTCAGTACGGGACGTGAGGAGACGCTCTCCAGCTTGTATCTGTTGTTCTAGAGTCAGTAAATGTTGCTTTCTTTGTTTCCCCTGTCGGATTTGATAGCTAGTTATAGTTGCACGGATAGACGCCTTGAAACCCTCCCACCAAGCCCAGCTCGCAGTGTCATGGGGTGAATTAAAATGAAAGTAGTCTTGGATAGCGGCCTTTATGTCAACCTGAAAATCTTTTTGGTCTAGTAGGGATCTATCAAAATACCAAGCACGGGGATGGTCACCTTGCGTAGTGACATGTAATGAGAAAGATATGGCAGCATGATCTGAAATATGGAGAGGATGAATCCTAGCCGTGTCCACTTGGGGTATCAGCGCTTTGGAGATAAGAAAAAAATCTATTCTAGATTGTGAGTGATGGGGGGCTGAGAAAAAGGTGAACTCTAAGTCGGAGGGGTGAAGCAGCCTCCATATATCTACTAACGCAAGATCTTTCATCAGAGCTGTGAGGGTATCAAGACTCTTGGGTGGACCACTCGTTCTAGGCGGCTGTCTATCTATCAAAGGATCAAGTACTTGGTTGAAATCGCCGCCAAGTATTAATGGTGTATTGGCAGAGGCCTGTGCCAACTGCGCAATACTTGCATAGTAAGCAGGGTTATCCACATTCGGAGCATAAATACAAATACACGTGAATTCACTATCTCCAACCTTAAGGTGTGCACGGGCCCATCTACCCTCCTTATCAGAGCTAGTATCCATTACAGTAGCTTGCAAAGACTTCTTAACCAAGATGGCTACCCCACACCGTTTGGAAACGGCGGGAGAGTAGGCAGCCACCATGTAAGGCTTAGCATTAAGTTTCAGTGTTTCAGCGGAGTTTAAATGCGTTTCCTGAAGAAACACTAAATCAGCATGCTCATGATTAAGATAGCTAAGGATTTTCTTTCTTTTGATTGGACTATTGATGCCTTTTACGTTCAGTGATAAGATCTTACATAAGGCCATTCAGAAAAGTTAAAAATTCTGAGAAAGAACATGATAACGCACATAATTTCACAATGTCCCTCATATTAACTGTATATGGCTGTACACATGACATGATAGAAAATAAGCTAATGAAAAACAATGAAGCGCCCCTTATGAAAAAATAAGCACCGAAGTGCATTAGAGAAGAAGCAGAACCCCAGAAATTACTGGCGACCATATGTCTGCGGGGAGAAACCCCAGAGAAGGCCTAAATTAAAACATATAACCTGTATAGCTGTGCGTGTTCCGAATCCAACCGAGGTGCACATCATGGAGGGATAGGAGACCAAGAAAGTTATATATAGACAGAAAGAAAAGTCCAGGCAGTCTCTGTTCCAGGCTGTGATCACCGCGTCGGGCCATTCAAAATGGCGGGCAGATCCGGCGGATTACAGATCCAAGTTGTTGGATTAGCGCATCTGGTCTGCTTCTTTGGAATCTAAAAATGTTGCTAGTAGATCAGGATCTTCGAATGTTCTAGTTTGGTTATGGAGAGTCACTCTGAGCTTCGCTGGATACAATAGGCCAAAGCGAGCCTGTAGCTGTTGAAGTCTAGGGCGAAAAGCAAGGAGTCTCTTCCGACGGTCAACTGTGGGCTTTGCCAAGTCAGGGAAGAAGGAGACTTTATGACTTTCAAACTCCAGATGATGATTCGCCCGGGCAGCATTTAGAATTTGCTCAACTTGCTGATATCTCAGTAATCGAAAGATGATAGGCCGGGGGGTCGTCCGATTGAGCGCCATGTTGGTAGGAACACGATGTGCTCGGTCAATTTCCAGATCTCTGTGAAAAGTGATCTTCAGCAAGGAGGGAAGAGTTTTGACCAGGAATTCTCTTATATCTCCTGCTTCGGCCCCCTCCGGTACTCCAATGAGCCTTACATTGTTGCGACGGGCTCGATTATTGCTATCCTCTAATTCTTTTTGAAGATTCTGTATCTGACGTTCAGCCTTGTCCAGTTTCACCAAGCGCACCGCGTGCGAGTCGAGGACCCCCGCCATGTTGTCCTGCCGTAGTGAAAGACCTTCAAGCCGGTCCTGAAGCATACCGAAGTCTTCTCGCATGGCTCGGAGCGCTTCTCCGTTGGACTGTACCAGTTCCTTCACACCGCGTATTTCCTCCAAGATCTCCTGTTGCATTTCGGGGTTTTCCCGAAGTGGAACTATCTTTTGTGGGGAAGACAACTCTGTTTTGGAGCGTTTTCCGTGTGAAGAAGAGGGAGACCCGAAGTCTAAGCGCGCTGGTTTGTGGGCCGCCATCCCCCCCGAGGTACCCCGGTAAGTTCGGAGCAAAATATTAAGTTTAGGTAGGTATTAAGTCAGGATTCTGAGTAGGCCTCTCGGGAGCTTCAGCGCGAAGCGTCTAACCCGCTGGACATCAGGCTCCGCCCATAATAGTAATTTTTATAGAATATACTACCCCCCCCCCCAGGCTCAGAGGGAACTTCCCCTATTCCCTGCTCTGCCCCCTCACCACCCTGCTCGCACTCACTGATGGGTGGCCAGTTATGTTTTGTGGAAAAGTTGGTAACCCTAGGCATGGCAGCAAGGGGAAAGAGAGATGCTGGTGCTGGATGCCTGGATGGGAGGGAATAGAAAAAGAGGGAAGGAGAGATGCTAAACACCTGGGGGAGGGGCAGGAAAGGAGAGGAAGGATGCTGAGACCCAAGACACCTCTGAAAGAGAATGGTTTCAGATGAGCCAGTAGTCCAGATATGGGTACACATAAATCCTTTGGTGCCGTAGTGCCACAGCTACCATCACCATGACCTTGGAGAATGTCCTTGGGATAGTGGAGAGTCTGAATGGGAGGGCAGTGAACTGAAAGGGAGAGCCAAGCATGGCAAAACCCATATACTTTGCTGATCCCCCGGATTGTAATATGAAAATATGCCTTGGCCAAATACAGAGATGCCAGGAACTCACTCAGCGCACTGCTTGAATCATGGATCTCAAAGTTTCCATCCAAAAGCTCATGACACGCATGTGTCGGCCCCACAAAACAGATGGAATACCTGCTCTTGCCCTGGGGGAACAGGCACCACTGCCTTCAGGAGGTGATTCACACACCAGCCTTGCTTTTCACAGATCCAAAAGGGGAGAAGACAAAAGCTGCTGGGATCAGCTCTTTGCATTCCAGGACATAGCCTTACTGCACAGGGACTAGCACCCAGTGATCCTTGATGGGCCGGGCCCATTCCTGAAAGAAAAGGTGAAGCCTGCCCCCAAAACTTCATTGTGCAGCCTAGGAGGGTTCCCCTCTGAATGTGACTGGGTCCCTGGGACCAAGTGCACCACGAAGGGACTGAGAATGAGCCTGAAGTCCATAAGCAGAGGGGAAGAAATGTTTTCCAGGCCAACAGCAATGGGAGTGTGACTAGCCTGCCCACGATGAGTGGATGGAGGCTGACAGAAAATGGGCTCCTGCCCACTTCACAGGCCCCTTGGGCCTCTCCTCCAGAAGGTGGAAAAATTTCATCTCGCCCAGGTCCTTCACTAGCTTTTTCAAATCGGACCCAACAGAAGCATCTCTCTAAGGCCAGATTGACAACCAGGCTTTGGAAGATGAGTCCCCTGCCCTTTGTCAGAGCCAAGCCAACACCATGTCACCATTGATTGGGCACAATCCCTGGCTGCTAGACGTACCAGGCTGTACATGGCATCAGAAAGGCCGTAGCAGACTCCAAAATAAGGGTAGAATCATCTGGCGGAAGAGACTAAATCCACTGAAGCAGGGCTCGAGATGTCCAGCCTGTACATACTGCCAACCGAAGAATAGCAGCCGCTGTCGCAGCAAACTGATTCTTCAATATGAATCCACCCTTCCGTCCAGAGTATCCTTTAAGGCCAATCTGCCTTCCAAAGGAATGGTGGACTATTTGGTAACTGCTGTGACCTGCGCATCCACCTTGGAAATATCAAACCACACAACACACTCCTTCTCTGGGAGAATGTGTATCTTCTTATACACCCTTAGCCCCTTAGGCAGGGAATCGAGGGAATCTCACTCTGACCGGAAGAGGGCCTTGAGCATCTCTGGGAACGGGAAGACAGTAGTTGATTTCTGCACCCCTTGCAGGAGTGGATGCATTTTCGGTTCCTGCTCTGTGCCTGAAGCATCTGCCAAGCTCAAGGTGGATAAGATCCTGGGAATCAACACCTCTCGGAACAGGTGGATAACATCGGTCTCCTCAGAATCCTCTGAAGGCAAGAGTACGTCTTCATCCATATCAGACATCTGAACTCAAGTCACAGTTCAAATCTTGGACAGATCCCAGCTGATCCCCATCTCCAGGAGGGCGCCCTTTGTTGGGGATGGTTAGCCATGGGCAGTTGGATAGGTCTTCCTCTTGCAGCCTGTTCTTCATGAGACTGCACTCAGGGGGAACCCAGAGGCCACAGGGTCTGAATTTCCATGCCAGAATGACCAGGCCTGTTGTAAAAAGGAAAAGAATTCCAGGGATGACAATTCAGAATCCGGAATCTCTCCTCACGGAAATGAACCCCCTACACCATGGGCAAAGAGAAGCAGGACAGAAACACACCGTGGATGTTTTAGGACCCTTTATTGAGAACAGTAGGTCAGCCCTATACGTGCTTCGGCCAATAGCCTTCCTCAGGGAACAATGACCTCAAAGACAATAATAAAAACAATTAAATACATACAAACCAAAAAATGACCATAGAAGTAACATAGTAAATGATGGCAGATAAAGACCAGTATGGTCCATCTAGTCTGCCCTGTAAGATGGCAAGAGTAGGTGCACCTGCCGCTCCATGCAAGCCACCCCTCCTGATGTCTTTGTTTAGGGGTGAACCCACTGCTCCGTGTAGGACACCCCTGTTTGTTGAGAAATTAGGTAGTTACGTTTATTTTGATTTTATCCTGTTGCTGTAAAGGGATCCAATTTGTCCCATGCCATTTTGAATTCTGTCACTGTATTTTCCCCCATCACTTCCATCGGGAGGGCATTCCAAGCATCCACCACCCTTTCAGTGAAAACGTATTTCCTGACATTGCCTTTCAATTTACCACCTTGCAGCTTCATGTTATGCCCTCTATTTTTACAGCTTCCCCGTCTTTGGAAGAGGTTTGTTTTCTCATTATTTCTCTTTTAAGTATTTAAAGGTCTGAATCATATCTTCCCTGTCCCTCCTCTCCTCCAGAGTGTACATATTTAGGTCTTCAAGTCTCTTCTCATAAGGCTTCTGACGCAGGCTCCAAATCATTTTGGTCGCCTTCCTCTGAACAGTTTCCAGTCTTTTTATATCCTTTGCAAGATATGGTCTCCAAAACTGAACACAGTATTCCAAGTGAGGCCTCACCAATGACTTGTACAGTGGCATTAGTACCTCTTCCTTTCTGCTGGTAATTCCTCTTTGTATGCAACCCAACATCTTCCTGGCTTTTGCCACTGTCTTGTCGCACTGTTTTGCCACCTTGAGATCCGCAGAAATAATCACACCAAGGTCCTTCTCCTGGTCCATGCACACCAACCTCTTGCCCCCTATCACATATATTTCCCCTGAATTTCTGCTTTCCAAGTGCATGACACTGCACTTCTTCGCATTAAATCTTAACTGCCAAGCATTAGACCATTCTTCAAGCTTTTGCAGATCTTTCCTCATGTTATCCACTCCGTCATGAATAAACTTCACCAAATAATATACAAAAAAATCTTAAATAAACGTGTATATTGTCACACCCCCTTTCTCAGTGTATAGGCGGTTGCCTGGAAGAGTGGGAAATGTGCCAGATTATCCTTGTAAGTGCTGAAGCTTGGGATATCCCTGTAGTTGTGGCCCAAACGAAGACAGCCAAGGTTTATGTGATAACAAAAACTTTATTTGTTGCACAGGATTCTGTCATCTACCATCCCCTAACCAGAAACAAAAAGGTGGATACTTCTTATGCCAAAATAAAGTCCAAAAGGTGATAAAGTCCAACCTGATCCTTCTCAGGGTTTTGTCAGTTATATACAAGGTTAATTCAACTTCTCTTCACTTATGAACAGCTTTAGTTGCAGCTAATCACTTCCATAGCATTCACAATTCACAGCTGCTTAAAGACGTTGAGTTTCACTCCAGCAGAACGCTGCTTCTCTCCGTGCAAATTCAATAGCATGCAATAACTTCTCAGCACTTATCATATACATTGATATCAACAGCTTCACTCTTGGCAACACAAAGCACAGTCTGCCTCCATCTCAGAATAAGAGCTATCTGATTTAGTTGAACCCAACTGCATTGATTCAACATCAGAGTCAGACGTCTTATGATTCAATTCAGGGTACTGCAGATCAACAGGCTTCCATTGTTCCAAATGGTGTCTAAGCTGTTTCCACTTTCCCTCTGTGGTATCTGGATGTAGCTAGAATCAGCAGCCTCCTTTAAAGTAGTGTTAAAGGAATTCAACCGGCTTAATCTTCTTCTAGTGTGTCTGGGTTGCAAAGGTTGGTAAAAAGGCAAGTCTCTGTCTTTGCACTGCTCTCGTTTCACTGGCTTAGCAGGGGCTAGCTTTAGCTTCTGTCGGCATAGCCTACCATCAGCTGATGAGTTAAGAACAGCTGGGCTAGTTTCTAAGCTTCTGCTAGTATCAGGCTTCCTGCACTTGGAACGCTTAGGCAGCTTATCATACAGAACTTTATACTTGCTCAAACTCTCACCTTTGTTCACAGCTTCTAGGGAAGACTCTAGGGAAGTAATGCTATCTCTTCTGGATAAGGGTTCCAGCCTCTCTCCGTGAGAATAAAAATAGCTTCCCACCTGCTTCTCTTGGCTGTCTGGTTCGTGGTGACCTCTCTCTCCCAGAGGAAGCTTTCTCCACTGCTTTCTCAGAGACCTCCGTGTCTCAAAGCAGTCTGGAAGGCAACTCTCCCGGCACCATGTGCTATCCTGGCAATGGCTGCTCCTTCCTTTGCTTCTCTCTGCAACTTGGTCAAAGTCAGGTCCTGAGTCTCCTGCCTGAACACTTCCTGTTCTCCCAGGCACTCCTCCTGCTCCCACACGAACTCTCTTCCTTCCAGGATCAATGTTACTCTGACTCGAGCTTTCACCTGAACTGGAACTGGAACTTCTCCTCAGACTCCTTCTCCCACTCGAACTCGAACTAACTCTCTCTGTTACTTCCTGGTTAAGAGCATAGGGCTGTCCTATCCGGTTTGACTCTGCCCCCTTGCCTCTTACGTCAGCTCCCCTGTTTGTCCTGGAGCTGGGGTGTGGCTCTCTCACTGCCTTTCTGTGCAGAGAGTTTCTCTGGGCTTGTGCTTTAACCCCTTCCTTGCCTGCCTTAATGTGTGCATTTGAGGAAAACTGCAGTTTTAAACCCTTTTTCTTACTGTTTAAACCCTCTGCATCATCACAATATGTAGCAATACTATATGCACCAAATTCATATGGTCATACTACATACAAATTGATCACAAGACGTATACAAACAATAAACCAATTAAAACAATAATAATAATAATAAATGATAAAAATAATTGTAATAGAGTCATGATTAAAAAATAGGTGAATAGATTGGAAAATTGTGTTGGAGGATACTGCTCAGAAAAGAGTCACCTGGTTGGAGTTCCAAAATGGCTGACTAGGTTGCTGTTCTGCCGGGGGCTATTTTTAGTATGGCAAAAAGGAAAGGGAAAACCCACTGGAAGCCTCCCTCAGCAGTGAGAACTCCCTTACCTTTGGTTTCCGCAGATTCTTTGGATCGTTACTTCTGCCCAGGGAGCCAGCATGCAGGAAGTGGCACTTTACTGGGCTTGATGACACTGGGGCTGGAGCGCTTAGTGTCATCCTCCAATTGTGAGCTCTCGCCAGTGCTACGCGCTCCTCCTGGTTGTTTTGCTGGATTGTCTGATTCAGGTGCACTTGAGGCAACCGGCCCTGATAGGGAACGGGTGGTGGCTTCAGCCGGGGGCAGCTCTCCTGTCTTGGCTTTGGCTACTAAGCAGACAGTGGGATCTTGGAGTCTGCTACAGGAGGGGTTTCTCTTCCGTCCGGCATGGAATCCGAAGTAGCTGATGAACTTACAGCTGGAGTAGAGGAGCCTGCATCATCTTCAGGGGGTTCTGCAGTGGCTAAACAGGATTTTTCCTTTTCTTTTCACTTGGAAAAGTCTACAGTTATTTCTTTGGATTCCATTTGGACTGCTATTTCATTGTTGGGTAGCGTATTGGTTCAACAATCAAATAAATTAGCCTCGCAAGTAATGTCTAATGTTGCTTCAGTGTCTGGTGTTTCTGCTGAACTTGGTGAGCTTAAAGAATCTGTAAAGAGCCTATGATCAGAAGGAATATAACATAATAATTACTATTCCCTGATTGTTAAGGATATGGCTGTGATGAAACTGAAAAAAAGAACTTTTGAAAAATCAGGTTCGTTCCCTTAACCTTCGTTTGGTGAATTTTCCTCGCTGTTCTCTGATTTCTGTGAGGGACATGTTGAAACGTTATATAATTGAGACTTTAGGAATAGCTACGGAATCTTTGCCTCCTCTGTCTAAAATGCATTATATACCTACTGGGAAGAAAAGTTCTGCTGTATTACTGCAGTCTTGTCCTTCTGATTTACAATAAATGGACATTTTCGAGCTCCATTGGGCGCGAAGAGAAGCTTAGCGCCACTGGAACATCACCTCCTCCTCCCTGACCGGCATTGGGCGAGGCAGCGGGAAAGAGATCCCCTTTCCGCTCACCAGCCCATGGCCAATCAGGGCCATCCACGGACATTTAAATTTTCGAGCACCATCGTGCGTGCCCGCACCTGGCGGGCCCACGCCTGAGGGCCCTTTGGCGTGGCCCTTAGGCATGGAACATAGGCTTGAGAATAAGAACACTAAACTATCCAGCCATCTTCGACTTACTTGTGGTGATACCTCCCAGCTGATTACCTCCGCTACTAAATACTTGTCTGTAAGTTAATTATACATTTACTCTCTGAGTTTTTCCCCACGTAAAGTTATATATAGTGTCTGCCTTAAGCATAATTGCCTCAACCTCGATTCTATAGTTCTGCACATTTATTTCTCCATCTAGTACCTTATTTATTATACTGCAGATCTCCCTGTAGGACATTGTAGTAGTTTCTCACTCCCTGCTATCCCTACAAGAACTTACACCTACTGTTAACTTGATAACTACTATCCCACTCACCTTGCTTTCACAATGCCAAACTATATGCCCTTCATTCTATGCCTATATGGTCTTGCCCTATCCTTTATATCTATCAAATCATTTTCACACCAACATGGCATAATTTCTGCTATACATGGCTTTGGTCAAAACAAACAAGAATATTTCTTCTCCAGGATGAGACAACCATGTCTGATAAGTGTCGCCCCCACCTGGCTGGGCATATAGCCGGGTACCAGGATGGAGTCGCCTTGCTGCCCTAGAATAAGTCCTCCCAATATGGCTGCCAGGAGGGCTGCTGGGATATGTAGTTTCACTTATCCTTATTAGGCAAAAGTAGTTGTGCAGACAAGTGGTCAGGCGAAACAGAGAAATATTTATTTGTTGTGTTCTGGGGTTTCCATCATATTCACAAGTAACAGGCTGAATAAACAATAATGGGATTCTTCTCCAAAGCAAAGGTATAACTTTTACAAAAGTATGCACAGGATTACTGGTATCAGCAATAAATAGCTTCTTAGGAACTTGCTTTCAAAGCTCAGATTATAAAGCTTCTCATGGGCACATTAGCTTCTTATGGGAGTGTTTACTTCACAGCTCCTTTATAACCGAAACAGCTTTAAAAATGTCCACTGAGCTTTCCCTTCAGTTTCAGGCCTTACACAGCAACCGCTTGATTAACAACGTTCAGCTGTGCTCTGTGCTGCGTCCTTCAATCAGGTAAGTTCCTTACTATGGCATTCACTCATTCAAACAGGTTTTAAGCTTAACACACTTCTAATTCATTAGCTTTACAATAAGAACACTGCATCTCATCAGAGCTATCTTCATAGTCTTCATAGCAGCTTCCTATATCCATTTCTTCAATGGCATCCTCACAATATTCTTCAGAGGGTACCTGGCTGTAGAGCTGACTAGTTTGCTTCTGGAGCATTTCATTCAACCTCTCTAATAGAACCCTTTTCTGCTCTATTTCTTCAGAGAGCTGGGGTTGCTGACATGCAGACAAGCTATTGTTTCTACTGCTAGAGCTTAGCTGGCTATTATAATTATTTCTTCTATCAGGAACTAATTCTCTTAACTTTCTTTCAGGCAGGAACTCTGGAAGACACACTTGCCTTAGTTCAGGGCCGTTTAGTAGCTCTCCCCTTTCCTTGCCAGAGCCATGCTGCTTTCTCTCTGCAGACACTTCTCTCCGTTGTAGCAAACTTCCTTTCTGCTGAGACTGCCTTGGACCGGTTCCAAGCAGATCCCACTGCTTGTCTTTGAGCTTGAGCCCAGCACTTCTTGTGCCTCCTTGGGCCCCTTCTCCTCTAGCTCCAGTTCCTCTGGATTCTCTTCCAGGTCCTCTGGGTTCACTGCCACTCCTTCTTCTCTCCTCTCCTTGACTTCCTCCTTCACTTTCCGGTCCTCCTCTCCCTCCTTCACTTTCCGGTCCTCGTCTCCCTGACTTTCCAAACACAGGAGTTTTAAACTGCTCCCTCTCAGGGACCACGCCTCTTTCCCAGCACACGTGGAAGCTGCTAGGCTTCACTCCAGCCCTGACGTGCTGAAGTGGGCGGGGCTTAATGGTGACTGTGCTATGAGTCAAAGGTTCTCGGTTGCTGGGGAAACCCTGAATGCTCTCACTCTTAAAGGCACAGAGTTCATTCTCCTGGCATTCCATAGCTTCTGAACTGCCTTCATCATCACACAAGACACCAATATCTTATCCATATCATATGCCAGCCCTTAAGAAAACCTTTCACTCGGAAGTCCACAGATGAAAAAGCACTAAAATGCATGCTTATAAATGCAAGATCAATTTGGAATAAATGGCCAATTATTGGTGACTGTGTGGAAAACCATAATCATTACAGAATCATGGCTTACAGATACTGAGGCAGTGCTTATGAATCAAGTCAAGCTTCCAAACTATGATATCTTCAACTGCCTGGCACACTCATAATGGCTAGATCAGACCTACAGTTCCAATGCCTCACCTCTCATAACTCTAATAGTCTCGACGCCATCATGATAGCAAATAGGCAATTAGCAACAGCACGTTTCTATCGTGCCCCATCTACTTGTGCGGACAACCTCTCCATAACACTAGATCTTGTCTGCAACCACTCACCACAGGCTAAACCTCTGTATTCTGTGTGACTTCAATCTCCCTGTCTTATCAAAGAAGAACTCCACAGCTTTTCTGGATGCTATGTCTGCTCTGATTTATGAGCAATTAATACATGCTCCTACCCACACTAAAGGTAACACTTTGGATTTAATATTTGCACCCCCCTACACTTGTGGTACCAATAACTCTGTACAACCACATATCTTCCCAGTACCTTGGTCACACCACATAGCTATCTTATTTCATATCCCATTCGACATACCAGACACAAAGGTTCCTGTTAATACTGCATTAACATCTGCTCGTCGTTTTAAACCATTCAACAGAGAGTTATTCCTTGCAGAAACTCTGCCTAACCTTAACTCTGACTCCTCTGATTTAGCTGAAGTTATACATTTGTGGAACTCTACCCTAAGACAAGCTGCACTACTAACCAGCTCAAACACCCAAATAATAGGTCACATACAGCTATTTGGTTTTCAGCTGATCTACGCAAATCCTTACAGAATCTCAGAAAGCTTGAACGAAAATGGCGCCATTCCAGGCTCCCCCATGACCGAGAAATATACATGAAGACCTTACAAGAGCACTGCCTTAACATCATGCAAAGGATGAAGGAATACCATACAAATCTTCTTACGCCCTCCTTCAACAAGCCCTGTGAACGCTTTAGATTAATTCAGTCCCTTACAAAAGACACATCACTGCATCAAGCAAATAATTTAATCCACCCTCAAGACATTGCTATTCACTTTCACAATAAAACCAAAGTAACCCTCAACAATCTGGGAGACTTCTGCACAGACACTCCATTGACTGAAAGTTCCAATATCCCCGCTCTGAGTCATTTCTACCCATACTCCCCCAAACAAATTGAAAACATAATAAAAGGACTTAATTCTACCACCTCACCCACTGATCCATGCCCTTCTCATTGGATCAAGTCTACTTGCCCTGAATTAAGTTTCCACATCTCCAAGATTATCCACCTCTCCTTCAACAAGGGTCTGGTCCCAGTATCACTGAAAACTGCCACAATCAAACCTCTCCTAAAAAATTCCAAGCTAGACCCACAGGACCAAAATTCTATCGTCCCATATCTAGTCTTCCTTTCCTGGCTAAGATAATGGAGAAGATAGTACAACAACAAATCCAAGACCACAGTGATTCCAACGCACCACTGGATCTTCAACAACATGGTTTTCGACAACATCATGGTTTCGAGACTTTGCTCACCTCCCTGTTTAATAACCTGATATTAGGCATAAATAGTCTGAAACAGGGCTTCATCTTGATATTTATGGATATTGCTTCAGCCTTCGATGCGGTCTGTCACAACCATTTGATTAATCTACTTGACCTTAAGGGCATTCAGAGCTCAGCACTAGATTGGTGTCACTCATATCTAACTGATCATTAGCATCAAATTTGTATGTGTAATCAAACATCAGATATGTATCAGCAAACCCAGGGAATACCATAGGGCTCTTCCCTATCCGCTTTACTATTTAATATATATATATATACAACCAATATGTACTATCATACAATCCTTCGGCATTCTTTATCATATCTATGCAGATGATGTGCTTCTCTACACTCCTTTTTCAACAGACAACCCAAACTTCACTGGAATCATTGATTGCTTCAATGCTGTCTCTGACTGGCTAGATGCTCACAACCTGAAAGTGAACTTTAAAAATACAGAAGTCCTCTTTATCACAAAGGTCTTAACATTCATACCTCCAGCAACCCTACAGGTTAAGAATGCTGATATGACGTCTAATCACGAGGTTAGATATCTGGGTGTCACTCTGGACCAGGCCTAAACATGGAGTCCCATATAGGCAATATCACGAAGCCTGTCTATCATAAAATACGCTCCCTCTGTCATCTTCGACTCTTATTGGAGCCTACTGACTTCCGCACTGTCTTCCAAGCTCTTATTACTCCGGTCTTTGACTACACCAATATCATCTTACATGGTCTTCCTGGATATGCTCTCCATCCTTTACAATTTGCATTGAATACTGCTGCTTGAACCATTTACGGAGCTTCTAGATATGAACATGTAACTCATCTCCTAATTCATCTACACTGGCTCCCAATAAGCATTTGATTTAAGTACAAAACTCTCCTGATAACATTTAAAATTCTTCATCATCTCTCCGCATCCTCACTGGAAGATTTCCTACATTAGACTCCTGACAACACAGTAAGAAGAACAAATATGGAAAACACTCTTACCATCTCAGCCCTAGCTAGAAAAAGCTCCCAATTCGCTAACAACAAAGTCTACTCCCTCTTCGCCTCTTTACTATGGAATTCCCTGCCTGCTCCTATTCATCTCATTTCAGATCTGACCACCTTTCGCAAAGCAGTCAAAACACATCTATTCCATCTTGCTTTCAACCACATAACTTAACTTCTGTCTGTCCATATTCTAGTCAAGATTCTGTCAGACTGTAAATAGTTCACTGTTCTTATATGCTACCTTTGTATGACTTATTTAATGTAAATTTGTTAATTGTATTATATCATGTTCACATGTTCAATGTAAACGGTTTCATGTAATAAGTTGTTCTGTTGTAAACCATGTTGATTATGAATAGTGCGGTATATAAAATGAAATAAATAAATAAATATTTGAGTTATTAGAAACTTCACATTCTGAAGCTGTGACTGTACCTGTTGCAATTAGGTAACGTAGGGTAATGCAATGTATGCAATTAGGTGGCAGCAGGGTAATGCAATGCTAGTTATGTTTGCGTTACTCACTGATAGGGAGTGGTTTTTTAAGATATATTTGTGCAAGTGCTCTATTTCATTTAGCAGGCTTCAAGTTAGAATTTATTATGATTTAATACATGAAACCCAGAAATGGCGGCATGAGTTTTTGTTCTACAAACCTGCTGTTGCCCAGCTGAGTGGTCAACATTGTCTTAAATTTCCTAGTTAAATAGCATTCCAAAAGTTATATATATTTTTTATCCTACCCAGTTGGGGGTGTTCATCAGCTCACATTTGCCTCTGGCCCCGGATTGAGTAAGGTATAGCATTTGAAATAAGCTTGCTGTTTAGGCAGTCTGTATAGTACCTTACGGTCTTGGTTTTGTATCTTATTTCCTTTTTGGATCTCCTGTACCCTTATTGTTGGGCTGGTGGGCTAGGGCTGGCATGTTGCGTTACCTATGATTATTATCTTATTATATAGTAACATATATAATAACATAGTATATGATGGCAGATAAAGACCAGTATGGTCCATCTAGTCTGCCCAGCAAGGCGGCAAGAGTAAGTGCACTTGCCGCTCCATGCAGGTCACCTCTCCCCATGCCGTGTAGGTCATCCCTATTTTTTTAGATATGAGATAGTTATGCTTAATTTGATTTTATCCTGTTGCTATAAAGGGATCTACTATGTCTGTCCCATGCCATTTTGCTGTCACTGTGTTTTGCCCCCACCATTTCCATTGGGAGGGCATTCCAAGCATCCACCACCCTTTCAGTGAAAAGGTATTTCCTGACATTGCCTTTTTCTGTTCACAGGTGTATATGCTTGTGTTATATTTTGTGAAAATTGCATTAAAAGTTAAATTAAAAAAATAGGTGAATAAATAAATGAAAATTGTGCAATAAAACAAATCAAATAACAATCCCCCAATGAACTACTGTAAATAAACTTAGTTAATCAATCACTGAGAAACCATAGGTGTTTTGGAAAAGTACTAGCATTATAAAAAGAGAGGGCAGGCACGTACCTGAAACCGCATTCACCACTTCTGGCAGAAAAAAGCCGTTGATATGCCTGACCACATTTAAACCCGGGCACAATGACATCACAATGACATTAAGATTTGCTGGAACGCATTCTTCACATACCAAAATAACTTCAATGGACCCCTCAAAAGTTAAATCATGTTGCAATGAAAAGAGATTGCACCGCCATTGAAACCAACTGTCAAGGGGTAGTGGTGGCAAACAACATACATAAGAAAGTACTGTTTACTTTCATGAAACAACATTGCTAACAGATACTGCACTGAAAACATCAAGACCTTAAATACAGCTGTTAATTTAATATAACAATAAAAGCCATAAGACCAATAAAAGGAGGAATAAAAAAGGAAGATAAAAAAGTCAGAAAACATAACAAATCCAGCATCATCTATCCGTGTAAACATTATAAGCACTACAGGGTAGGCAACCAGGTGTGCCGCAAAGGATCAAAAGTAAAATGATGAATTAAAAATAAAAAATACAAACTAAAAATAAGATAAAAATTGAAATCAACCCAACCTTATTGAGGGGTGTGATAACTGAGTGAAATCTTAAACTTAAAAAAACATCATATTGATTCTTAAAACCAGGTTAAGAGGTAGAAACGGGATTAAAATGCTGAACCTAAAAAAGTCATTATACCAAAACTAAAAACCCAATAGTTATGATGAAAAACATCTAAGAAAATATAAATCAAATTGTGAACATCTAAAAAGTATTTATATATAAAAAATGTAATTAAAATGTAGTAGGAAATATGCTAAAAAATTATAATGAAAAAATAATATAAAAATGGTATGTTATGTATAAGTATCAAAACGGGGAAAAAAGGCAGGCAAGATCAGACTAACCGCATCCCCTGGCGTAGAGAGGGGGAGCAATCCTTTCAGGAACAACTCAGAAGCTGCCATGCAAGAAGAGCAGAGTCTAGAAGCTGGAGATGAGGCACCTTGCTTGCCATAGGCCAAACAACATTTTCTGGAAGAGGACATAGAGAGTTAAGGCAAGGATCACAACAGCATATGCTAAGGCCACATTGACCCAGAAGGTATGCATTAACAGCGCTATTATAGCAACACACATTACAGGTGCGAGCATAGGAATGCGTGTTGGAGTCGCTCGGGTGGAAAGCGCACATGGACTGTGCAACCGCAAGGAGCACAATAGTAAAAGCATTACTACCACATTCAGAAAACAATGAGAAGCCCCCACACTGCGCCAACAGTCACCAGCAGACCACACCGAATTGCAGCCCAGACAGACGGAATCAGGATCCCCCAACAAGGACAATGAGGTCAAGCCTTGGTACTCATCCCCTGAGAGCCCAGGCAGAGAATCTGTGCCAGGCTCAGCTCTACTCCCCTAAAACTGTTTCTTTGGCTTGGCAGACACTGTGTTTAAGGTAGCTGGCAGGCATATTCCTCTGAGAGCCTTCTGCAATCTTCAGTAGAGAGCAGGGGGGCAGAGGAGGAGGGCGGGGGTGTTGAGGTTCTGTGTGGCTGCTGAACTCTTCTAGATCCTTCCAAAATTCTGGCTGCTCAACAGGCCCTTAACAGGATAAGAGCATGGAGCTGAACCAATTTTCCTTCCTCCTATGGCTACCGAAAAGACCCACATCATGCTCAAGTGAGAGAGTCACACTCACGGTGGTCGTTCATAAGCATTTCAATTAATCCTTTCCTCTCAATCATGCAGATTTTCTTCAGAGTATAGAAAATCCATCTACCATCTCTGGAGACAAAGAAATACTGAAGAGACCTCTGGTGGCTGAGGCAGATAGAACCATGGGAGTGATGCCATTAAAACCTGGTCTTTTCATTGGTTCTTTGTCTCCACCAATCTGATGATAGGGGAACACAATCCACTTGTCTGGACTGGTCTGGCAGTACAATATGGAATAATATATTGCCACTATTATGCCACAAATCTTTTATTGTAATAGAAAGCATGCAAAGAGAGTTGACCCAAAAATGGAAGAAAGCATAAATATTGAAGGAAAAACTGTAAAAAGCAAATGATATAAATATAATATAATTGAACAAATTAAATGAGAATTCCTGAGAATGAAGCTAGAGACTAAAAAAAATGTGTCAGAAAGATACAGAAATAATTGCAGTTATGTTGGATGCCATTGGTGCGATCAAAAAGAATGTCCAAATGCGTCTCAATTAATGTCTCAATTACTTGTACAAATTACTAGGAATGTGCATTTATTTCATGTTATTTTTAACCTGAGATAATGTTTATGGGATTTTCATCGTATTTTATTCTGTTGAAGTATTGTGATGTTTATTGTTATGTTTATTACTTCATGTTCCGAAAGGAAATTAAAACATTTCTATTTATAAAACAATACGGTGGCAACTATGGCAAGAATGACATATATCCAACCTAAAGCCACACTCAGAGTCTCACCAATATCACAGATACCAGATGAATCATCTATCAACGCTTGAACTCCTTCTATTATAAACATGATATATGTAAAAATATGTAAATAGTTTGTCAGACGGCTGCCTAGGGTGAGAACTTACACAATCTTGACGATGCATATATTCATATGATTCTTGCAAGGTATTGTGGGTAATGTAGTTCTTTCACTCCAAACACAGCTGAAGACAATAATTGAGTTGTGAAACCAGTGGTTAAAGCCAATAAAATACTTCTTTTATTGATGGGATTTAATTCACCCAGCACAAGTATGCTTGTTAGCAATATAAATGAGGTTACTTGCTTGCAGTGTTTAAATGGATAACATAAAGTCACAAAGCAAATCAGAAAACAACCTTCAGCTTGTCAGGCAATTAGCTAATATTTTCTTAGCAAATAATTACCAAATAAAAAGGCACAAAGAAATGAATAAACTTTGCTTGTTAGGTTAACTTCTGCTTATTTTCCACGCAGATCCCAGCAGTGATTCTCCCTTGCTCACACACACAATCAGGTGCAGCTTTAATTACTATCAATTGACCAGCTGAAAGCCTTTAGCTGGCTGGCTGCTACTGTGTGAACCCAAATCCTGCTTTAAGAGCTGTTTGCAGTGGAAATAAAGAACAAAGTTAGGTTTCTTTGTGATGGCTGAGGTGTTTGCTCACAGAAAGCTAGCAATAGCATTTAGATAGAGAACAGTCCATGTAATGAATAGTTTCATCTGCTGTATCTCCCCCTTCATCAATCAGCATAGGGTCACTATCATACATTGGCACAGACGAGTCTTTCCATAAGGCACTATCATGAGAATGCTTATTCCCTTGCTGCCATTCACTATTATAGATAGGGTCTGGATCAGTGTTCATATCTGAGCCTCTCCTGCTATCATAATTCCTCTCTGTATATCCTGGCCAGTATGTAATCCAGTTCTGATGTCCAGCCTTCCAATCTTGATCCCTGGACACTGGATCTTTCCTCACATACCTTCTGGCATAGGTCTGGAAGTCCTTTCCACGTGCAGTCTTCTCTCTTCCAGGTAGCCACTGGTGATTCCTATCTCTGCCATTCCATTCCTCTGGCTGACTCCAGTCCAATGGACTCTGCTGGCAATTGGAATACCTCCCAGTATAGGTACTGCCTTGGAATCTCCCAGACCTTCCAATGGCCTTTCTTCTCTTCCTTCCAGAGAGTTTCCTTCTCTCTCTATCCGCTTGGCTTGGCTTCTGCTTCTCGAGATGATGTTGGTGCTTGAGCTTGAAGCTGTTGCTGTATCTGTCTCTGTAGCCGTTGCTGTCTCTAAAGCCTATAGAATAAGCTCTATTCTTATTCTGTCCTAATGTGTGCTCCTCCCTAACACAGCGCAGCTGTGTTGAATCAGGCCCTGCCCTTTGAGATGAGTGCTTACGGATTACCTCATAGCTCTCTTGATTGCACACACGTTTTCTCACTTCAGCCCCTCTCATGGCTGCTGGAAACCTGGTGCATTCTGGGACTGGTAGTCTTTTATGTGAAAACTCTGTTTTCTTGCTTCTACCAGAACTGACAGGTTGCTTGTTCAGAGTCACATCATCTTTTCTATAGCTCCTACCTGAGCTATGATAAGCTTCCTTATCACATACCCCCCTGCTTAAGTTATTACGGACTGGTTTTACTGGTGAACCTTCCTCTCTACAGTCCGTAATACGGGAAAGTGCGTCCGCATTCTTGTGTAACTTCCCGGCACGATGTTCAACTTGGAAATCAAACGCCTGTAAGGCCATGTACCAGCGTGTCAACCTGGCATTGTGGTTCTTCATTTGCTGCAACCACTTAAGTGGGGCATGGTCCGTGACCAACTGGAACTTTCTCCATGTAAGGTAAAACCTTAACGCCTCCACTGACCACTTGATAGCCAAACACTCTTTTTCTATCGTGGAATACTTTTGTTCAGCCGGTGACAACTTCCTGCTTAGGTACATCACAGGATGCTCCTCCCCATCATGGCACTGGGATAGGACCGCTCCTAGCCCTACATCCGATGCATCGGTTTGAACCAGAAAAGGTTTCTTGAAGTCTACTCCTTTCAGTACCGGTCCTGTACACAATTTTTCTTTTAATACTGAAAACGCTTTTTCAGCTTCTGGTGTCCACTTTATCTGGTTTGGACAATTCTTTCGCAGCATATCCGTGAAAATGGCACTTTTCTCTGCGAATTGCGGTATAAACCGGCGGTAGTATCCAATAAGTCCTAAGAAACTTCTTAGTTGTTTCTTGGTTGTTGGAGGAGGAAAATTCCTGATGCTATCTATTTTGCTTAATAGAGGTTTAATTTTTCCTCTTCCCACTAGGTGGCCTAGGTATTTTACCTCCCTATTTGCAAAGGCACACTTCTTCGGGTTTAAAGTGATTCCCGCTTGCTTCATAGAGCACAAGACTGCCCTGATCCTCTTCAAATGCTCCGCCCAGGTGTTACTATGGATTATGACATCATCCATGTATGCAAAAGCATAATTTTGGTGGGGTCGAAGTACCTGATCCACTAACCTTTGGCAGGTAGCCGCTGCTCCATGCAGTCCGAAAGGCATCCTCTTGAACTGGAAAAGGCCAACGGGGGTGCTGAACGCAGTCTTCGGCTTCGACTCCCTGGTGAGAGGGATTTGCCAATATCCTTTTGTCATATCAAGGGTGGTTAAGTATTGAGCCTGTCCCAGCTGGTCCAACAGCTCCTCAATTCTTGGCATTGGATATGCATCAAAAACTGATATGGCGTTTACCTGCCGGAAGTCAATACAAAATCTTAAGGATCCATCAGGCTTCGGCACCAGGACTATGGGGCTATTCCAGGGACTCTTTGACTCCTCTATTACCCCCATATCCAACATCTCCTGGACTTGTGCCACTACCTCCTGTCTTTTGGCTTCAGGCAAGCGGTATGGCCTTTGACGAACCAATTTCCCAGGTGGAGTTATTATTTCATGGGCCACCAAATGGGTCTCCCCAGGTATGGGTGTCAATACATCGGGGAATTCCTTAAGCAACTTCTTAATTTCTTCCTGTTGTACCATTGTCAGGTCCTCACCTATTTGGGGCTCTGATTTTTCTTTACAATCAGATATCTGGGGTCCCAAATCTTCCTCTTCACTCACCTCCCTCTCTCGGGCACAGGTGGCAGCTAAGCTTTTAACCCCTTTGACATCAGTAGAACCAAAGCCTTTGGCTCCACGTTCAGAATTCTCTAGGGATGTGACCTCCTCCACAGGTGGAAAACCCAGCCTCTCACAAATCAATTGGGAAATTTTGTCTCCTGTCTTCACATGATACTCATTCTGTCCAAAGTTAAACAACAGAACTTTAATATTGCCCCTGTAATCGGGATCAATTACTCCCGCACCCACATCGATGAAAAATTTAAGGGCTAATCCGGACCTTGGGGCTACTCTCCCATAACATCCAATTGGTATTTCCACTTGGAGACCGGTGTCAACCAGGGCTTTCCCTTGGCTAGGTACAGTCACATTTTCTATGCTGCACAGGTCAAACCCAGCAGACTGAGGGGTTGCTCGCTTAGGAGCTTGGGCCTTCTCTGAGACCTTATGGTACTTTAGGACGAATATCTGCTTTGGGGTAGCTTGGTCTTCTGGACGCTTAACCATCTTTTTAGCTGGGGTCTGAGGACTTCCAAATAAAGGCCCGGGAGCTACTACCATTAAACCTTCTCCCTCCTTCTTTCCTAGTCCCTCCACTAGACCCTGTTTAAATCTTGGCCAGTCTCTTCCTAGAACCAAATCAAAGGGTAGCCTAGGCACTACTGCTAATAGGACTTCCTCTTGTTTCCCTAGGCACTTAACCTTTAGCCTATAGGTGGGATATGATGATGCAGCACCATGAATGCATCTGATGTGAACTTGGCTTTCAGGGGTTCTAGGCACAAATCTTTCTTGGGCCTCTATCCTCTTCCAAAGCCTTTTTGACATCATACTCTGGTCTGCCCCAGAGTCTAATAATGCATTTGTGGTAATTCCCTGCACATCAACCATCAAAAGAAATCCTTCCTTGGGCTGTTTTAAATCCAGACCCATTAAACTAGTGTGTGTCTGGCATCTCTTCTCTAAATGTCCCAATTTTCCACACTTGAAACATTTCTTTCTATTCCACTGTGTCATCTGGTTTGATACAGTACATTCATTTTCAGAAACATTCTTAATTATTCCCTTTTCTGATACAGCACATCTAGCCTCAGCATCCATCTTTAGAGGGCCACCCATTCTATGGCAAGCCTGCGTGGCTTCCAAGAATCTCTCTGCTAGCATGGTTGCCTCTCCAAGATTTTGGCAATTTTGCTGTATAAGAAAAACATTCAAATCTTTAGGTACCCCAAGCATAAATTGTTCCAGCATTATAATATCTAATAACATTTCTACTGTCTTTTGCTCAGGCTCCAACCATTTTACAGCTAAACTTCTAATTCTCTGACTCAGAGCCCTGGGTGTCTCACCCACTTTCAATGTAACAGCTCTAAACAGTCGCCTATACTCTGAAATAGACAACCCTAGGCGATCTCTAATAGCTGCCTTTACATCCTTATAAATCAAAGCCTGGGCTGCTGGCATTGCTCTGTAAGCTGCTAGTGCCTCACCAGTTAATGAGGCTGCCAGCCTTACTGCCCACTGGGTCTCTGGCCATGCTAAAGCCTGTGCCACTCTTTCAAAAGACTCTAGAAAATCATCAACATTATCATCTGGAGTTAATTTCCCAAAATTAAATGCCCCAATCCCTTGATTGAGTCCCACACTGTCCACATGTGGTGTACCAGTACTAACTGCTGGTCTTGCATCTGTTCCACTTTGGCTTTGCAGCTGAACTAGAGCTTGCACCAGATCAAGCACTGGTTTCTGCTGTTCCATTAAGGCCTTCATAGCAGTGTCCTGGGCCTGCTGTGATAGCTCCTGCTGCTTACTAAATTGGGCTGCCATCCACTGAGCCATCTCCCTCGGATCCATCTTGACCCCTGCAAGAAATAAAGAAAAAAAAAACCAAAGTGCAGCACCTTCCAACCAGGTGTGTTTTTTTCAACTTTTTTTTTTTTTTCAATTACCCCCTGTGCTTACACACATCCACCACTAGACATGCCCAGGTACATATTACCTTGTCTCAGTGATGAATCCAGCTCTGCACAGGGTCTTTTCATCTGGGACAGCTTCCTGGAACAACCACTTCTCCTCCAAAGTGTAGATGAGGGAAAAAAAATCTTCTTTCAGCTTCAAACTTGAATTTTATTTGTAATCCACAGCAAGTAAATCCTCTTGGTGCAAGAGCAATCCTGCCAACTACGCCATTTGTCAGACGGCTGCCTAGGGTGAGAACTTACACAATCTTGACGATGCATATATTCATATGATTCTTGCAAGGTATTGTGGGTAATGTAGTTCTTTCACTCCAAACACAGCTGAAGACAATAATTGAGTTGTGAAACCAGTGGTTAAAGCCAATAAAATACTTCTTTTATTGATGGGGTTTAATTCACCCAGCACAAGTATGCTTGTTAGCAATATAAATGAGGTTACTTGCTTGCAGTGTTTAAATGGATAACATAAAGTCACAAAGCAAATCAGAAAACAACCTTCAGCTTGTCAGGCAATTAGCTAATATTTTCTTAGAAAATAATTACCAAATAAAAAGGCACAAAGAAATGAATAAACTTTGCTTGTTAGGTTAACTTCTGCTTATTTTCCACGCAGATCCCAGCAGTGATTCTCCCTTGCTCACACACACAATCAGGTGCAGCTTTAATTACTATCAATTGACCAGCTGAAAGCCTTTAGCTGGCTGGCTGCTACTGTGTGAACCCAAATCCTGCTTTAAGAGCTGTTTGCAGTGGAAATAAAGAACAAAGTTAGGTTTCTTTGTGATGGCTGAGGTGTTTGCTCACAGAAAGCTAGCAATAGCATTTAGATAGAGAACAGTCCATGTAATGAATAGTTTCATCTGCTGTATCTCACCCTGTGTAAATCAGCATCGGGTCACTATCATACATTGGCACAGACGAGTCTTTCCATAAGGCACTATCATGAGAATGCTTATTCCCTTGCTGCCATTCACTATTATAGATAGGGTCTGGATCAGTGTTCATATCTGAGCCTCTCCTGCTATCATAATTCCTCTCTGTATATCCTGGCCAGTATGTAATCCAGTTCTGATGTCCAGCCTTCCAATCTTGATCCCTGGACACTGGATCTTTCCTCACATACCTTCTGGCATAGGTCTGAAAGTCCTTTCCACGTGCAGTCTTCTCTCTTCCAGGTAGCCACTGGTGATTCCTATCTCTGCCATTCCATTCCTCTGGCTGACTCCAATCCAATGGACTCTGCTGGCAATTGGAATACCTCCCAGTATAGGTACTGCCTTGGAATCTCCCAGACCTTCCAATGGCCTTTCTTCTCTTCCTTCCAGAGAGTTTCCTTCTCTCTCTATCCGCTTGGCTTGGCTTCTGCTTCTCGAGATGATGTTGGTGCTTGAGCTTGAAGCTGTTGCTGTATCTGTCTCTGTAGCCGTTGCTGTCTCTAAAGCCTGTAGAATAAGCTCTATTCTTATTCTGTCCTAATGTGTGCTCCTCCCTAACACAGCGCAGCTGTGTTGAATCAGGCCCTGCCCTTTGAGATGAGTGCTTAAGGATTACCTCATAGCTCTCTTGATTGCACACACGTTTTCTCACTTCAGCCCCTCTCATGGCTGCTGGAAACCTGGTGCATTCTGGGACTGGTAGTCTTTTATGTGAAAACTCTGTTTTCTTGCTTCTACCAGAACTGACAGGTTGCTTGTTCAGAGTCACATCATCTTTTCTATAGCTCCTACCTGAGCTATGATAAGCTTCCTTATCACAAGTTTCATATTCAATAGTTATTTTATTTGATGTTCCTATCTTGGACCTATGTTCTATGTAACTTGTTCGTTCTTTGTAAACCACCCTTGATCTTGGGAAGGGGTGGTATAGAAAAGCTTTGCAAATAAATAGATAATGTTGTTTTTTCTGTAAACCACAGAGGTATTTAAGATCTGTAGTATATACGTTTTATAAAAATAAATAAATGCATACGTTTCGGGTTTTTTTAATGATTTCTGTTCATTTTGGGGTAATAGTATCAATAGTGCACCCTATAGTTGAACACTGAGAACTTAAACTAACGTACCCCTGATGAAGTTGAGGATGCGAAACGCTGGCCATCCTAGCATGCTTGGGTGCTTATAGCAATGATTTGATTTGTCAGTTAAGATAAGTAAATAAGATATACACATGGATAGAAAATGTTTGTGCTTCTGGAGGTTTAATATGACCTGTGAGGAAGGACCTAGTTCCCATCAAATACTGTGTTGTTGATATCCAAGAGTAGTATGGTACAGGATATATTATAAGGTCTTTTTTCTCCAGTAATTTTATGGTTGTGATTGATGTGATAGCACTGATTTGTTACCAATAACTAATGTACCAGATGTTTGGTTGTAGCCACTTGTAAGCATTTAAAAATGACTGGCTAAACTTTGAATTTGATTTTACAACTGGCAGGTAATGCAACTTATTCAAAATCTGTGTAATATGGTGATCCATACCAGCAACTTTGCTGAAGAATGTTGGAGGAACTGCAAGTGCTTAATTAATTTATTTATTCATTTAACATTTCTTTTATACTGCTATTCACAGTATCACTGCGGTTTGCATGGAACTCAACTGCGTAGTACATAGAACACTGCATCTGTAACGTAATTATTTACATTGAGGCACATTCCAATGTGGCTGTCCAGGCCCTTGTATGGCCGATCAGAATTGAGACGCCCAGAGATAGACCTGATTCTGATTCCACTGGGGTTAGATGGGCCTATGGGATCAGAATCGGGTCTACGGTCTGAATGTGCAGGCCGGGCCCTGATTCTGATCAGCCTGCATGGCCAGCCACATGCCCGGCTATCTCAGTCAGACTCCTGAATGGAGCCGCAGTGCCATGGCATCCCGTCGCAATGGCACTGTGACTCCATTCAGGAGCTGCAAATGCCAGCTGCCACTGATGTCCTTCTTTCCCCGCAGCTGGACCCTCGACCTGGCCTCCCATGGCCAGGGTCCGGCTGTGGGGAACTTCCTGTACCCCCCTACCTTTCCGTTCCGGCCTGGCAGCTTGATCCCCCCGATGTCTAGGAGGACTTATTCCACCTCTGCGGTGGAAAGTCCCCCGTCTAAGTTCATGGCCCTGGACGTACAGGGCTGACCTCTGAATTGGCCCTGTATGTCCGGAGTCATGGCTTTCCATTGCCCCACCCTCACTCTGCCTCCGGAACACCCCCTCCCGCCCCCGTCTAAGCCTCCCCCTACAACCGTGTTGTTTGTACGGGAAGGCTTTTGTCGGGGCCGGCAGGGGGGGTGAATAGTGGGAATGGACGTCCCAGCGGGACGTCCATCCCTGCTATTCACGGGATAGAATGACTCCCATTGTATATACATTGTATTTTGAGCATCATTAAGAGAAATATATACATAAGATTTGCTTTTGTGGGTTTGATTGTGTAGTATATTGATTATTGTGTCTGCAACTTGTAGCTATGTACATTGTATGTAAGAAGAGTTAATTTGAGCAGGTTAGCATAGGCTGGAATGAGATTTAATATGTAGTGTATGGGAATCTGAGTAGCATCTTGCTATGGATAGACTATGTGCAGGGCCGGCCCGTCCATTGAGCAAGAATGTTTTTTGCACAGGGCCCCGCGTTTCAGGGGGCCCCGCGCAAAGAACATTCTGCTTTTTTTCAAAATTAAATAAAAAAAAAAAAAAGCTGGCTGCTACTACTGCCGCCGCGGCAGCGGCAGAATGGAGTGTCCCGCGGGGCCCCCTCTGCCTGGCTGAGTCCCTCCCTCCCTCCCTCTGCGACGGCTGAGCCCCTCTGTGCCGGCTTTCAGATTCGCGAAGGGAGAGTGTCTCCCTCGCGTCTCTGTTAAGCCTGCAGGGGCAGATGGGAAATTTGGCCGGGTATTGGGAGAGTAAGTGGGGATTGAGGATGGAGGGGTAAAATTTGAGTGGATGAAATAGGAATGAGGAAAGATCAAAAGGAGAAAGATTAGTATGTTAAAGCAGATGTAGAGAGAGAGAATGGGAAAAAAATAGGAGAGAAGAAAAGACAAATGGACAGCAGACGATGGACAGTTAGCAGAAGACACGAAGAAACCAGAAGAAAGTGGCTGGAGCAATTGCAGCTGAAAAAAATGCACAAAAGTTAGAAAAATATCTCTTTATTTTGAATTTATTAATTGGAATATGTCAGCTCTGGGAAATGTGCATCATTAACGTCTGCGCTTTGTTTAGTACAAGAGCAAATTAATTTATAGTTTTATTTCTACAGTGTTGTTGGGCTTTTGGGGTTCCCAGTTTAATTATTGTCTTCCTATTTCTAAATTGTGATTCCTTGTTTGGTGATGGTCTATGTTCTGCATGTGTAATTGAGCTGAGGTATTCTGTTTATGTAATTCCTATTTGACATTGCCACTTGTTCTCTTTCCCCAGTAGGTCATGTATAGTTATTCTCTGAAAAGTATTGGTTTAATATTTGCAGTGTTGCCTTTTGATAGGTAGGGTATAGTGCTTTGTGAGTCCTGGTAGTGCTGTTAGGATAAGGCGGGTTTGCTATGGGTTCTAAATGGGCAGTGTTTGTAGTAGTTCCTAATGTGTCTGGCGGTTGGCACTGGATTATAGTAATGTAGAAATCTTTTAGTCTTTCTTTATCCATACACTCATTAAGAGGCATGTTTACTAAAAGTTAGTATATGGTAACATTATGCAAATATTTATGCAAATGAGGCATATTATGCAAATGAGCCCCGCACCGATTCTCCGCACATGGCCCCGCACCCCCCTTGGGCCGCCCCTGACTATGTGATACTTCCGAAGGCTTCCTTGTATGGAACTTAGTGTGGGTGGTGGTGAGTTCCAATTTGTAGATCTGTAGAAAGAAAAAGCTCTTTGACAGAGCAATTGAATGCTTTTTATTTTTAGAGCTGGGATGGAGAGGAGGCTTTGGTGCTGTTGGCGATGTAATCTTGTGTCCATGTTCCTTTTGATGAGTGGAACCAGGCAGGTTGCTGAGAGATTGTGCATAGCTTTGAAGGTGGTCATTATTGTTTTATATTTTATTCTTGTTCCTACTGGGAGCCAGTGTAGTTCTTTATGTACTGGTGTAATGTGGCCATATTTGGGGGTTTAGCTGATGAGGCGAGCTGCTGTATTCTGTGCTGTCTGGAGAGGTTTAAGAGAGAGGTTTGGTAGTCCTTGTAAGAACAAAGGGCGGTATATCAAATGTAATAAACATAAACATAAGACTTAATTGCTGTAATCCAGGTGTGGTGTGATGAGAGCCTGGCATACTGTACGGTAATGTTGTGTTTCTAGTAGTGGACATAAGTTGTGTAGGATCCTGATCTTCTGGTAGATAGAATTCGTTATTCTTTTTATATGGGTCTGGAAGGCCAGCTTAAGATTAATACATGCTAATGGAAGATGATAGCATAAGGAGTTATAATAGTTTAAGTGACTACTAAGTAAAGAATATATAATTTTTATGATTACACAGGTACACTACCAAAAAACTGCCTCCAGTTTTGCAACTGATTCCTATAGATTTTGGGGTGCTGAATCCAGGAAAAATAGCCGAAATGTTCCATATAAGGAATGTTCACATAATTTCTTTTTAGCCGACTGCAGTTTATTTTCTTGGCCCAAAATAGAGGTTGTAATGGTTAACTAACTAGAAACACTCCCTCATGATATTTTAGAGTGTTTTGTATTCATTTTATACATTAACAGGACAATTGGGAGGCGGGGGGCTAAATCCAGTACTCGCGCTGGCGCATGTTCTTTCCTGTTCGCCTCGCCTCGTTCGCTCGCTCAAACACGGTGGTTGCGACATGAACGTTCCTGTCAAATTTCAGTTTCTTGCAAGTTCATTATTACCTTTTGTTTGCTCAGTCGTAATCCAGCTTTATTCCGAAGTGGTTCACTACAGTTGTAGTTTGCAGTGCTGTGTATTTGTGATGGCTCACAGAGCCAGAGGTTGCGTCAACTCTCTGGACAGTTTTTGTTTTATTTGTGGGGAATATACCGTGAAAAAGCGGCAGAGGAACATTTCTGCATTTATTAAAAAAGTATATTTCGCCTATTTCGGTTTGAAGTTAGGCGATCAAGACAAACCATGGGCTCCTCACAAAGTGTGCAAGACATGTGAGGAAGATCTACGCTTATGGATGAAAGGTAAAAAACAAGCATTTCGTTTCGGAATACCTATGATGTGGCGTGAACAAAGAGACCACAGCAGTGACTGCTATTTTTGCTCTTGCATTGTGAAGGGATACAACTTAAAAAATAAGAACGTAATAAGTTACCCCAACCTTCCCTCAGCAATTAGGCCTATGCCTCATAGCAACGAAGTACCTGTGCCTGAACCACCAAAATCTTTGGATCATATTTGTGTGGACGGTTCTGATCATGATGAGGCTCATCAGATGGCTTTTCCCGATGAGTCCAGTACTTCCGAGTTTGAAACTGAACCAGATCCGAAACCTGAACTTTTCTCTCAAGCTGAATTGAATGATTTAGTCCGGGATTTAGGACTCCCAAAAGATGCTGCCCAACTGCTAGGCTCGGCTTAAACAGAAAAATCTATTGTCACCAGGAACAACTTTTTATTGGTACCGCAACCGCGAGACACAATTTTTGAAGTATTTCAGCAAAGAGGAAGATTTGGTATTTTGCAACGATATATACGGAGTGATGGAAAAGTTTAAACTCAAGTATGATCCTGCTGAATGGCGGCTGTTCATTGATTCGTCAAAAGACAGCATAAAAGGTGTTCTTCTTCACAATGGCAACACATTTGCTTCAGTTCCTATTGCTCACTCTGTTATTCTCCAAGAAAAATACGAGAATTTGGCCCTGATTCTTCAGAAGATTCGTTATGATGAGCATAAGTGGATGATTTGTGGAGACTTTAAAATTCTATCCATGCTATTAGGGCAGCAATCCGGTTTCACCAAATATCCCTGCTTCCTTTGCTTGTGGGATAGCCGGGCCCGCGACCTACACTGGGGGAAAAAAGACTGGCCAATTCGGGAGTATTTGAGACCCGGTGAGAAAAATGTTCTTCATGAGAGCTTGGTACCTCGTGATAAAATTCTATTACCACCTCTCCACATTAAGTTGGGTCTCATTAAGCAATTCATCAAGTCCCTTCCAAAAGATGGTGAGTGCTTTCGGTACCTTTGCTCAAAGTTCCCCCGACTTTCTGAAGCAAAGCTAAAGGAAGGAGTGTTTGTTGGCCCTGATATAAGGAAACTCATTTCAGATGGAGCATTCGCTGAAACGATGTCTGAGAAGGAAAAAGAAGCCTGGGATTCCTTCAAGGATGTTCTCAAATTCTTGGGGAACAGGCGGGATGAGAACTATAAGGATATTGTTGCCAGGATGCTCAATGCCTTCAAAGAACAAGGCTGTAACATGAGCCTGAAAGTCCATTTCTTGCACTCCCAAGTGAACTACTTTCCCGAAAACTTGGGGGCGTACAGTGAAGAACAAGGTGAAAGGTTTCACCAGGACATCAAGGACGCAGAGAGAAGGTACCAAGGAAGATGGAACACCACTATGATGGCTGATTTCTGCTGGTTGCTGCTGCGGGAAACCCCAGATGAAAAATATGCCAAGCAGCGCACCAAGAGAAGCATTCGGGGGAAGAAGAAACGGGCCCACCAGGAGATTGATTGACCCAAGAATGACTTTAAAATCTAAACTGTGTTGACAAATATCGTGTTTTTACTAAACTTTGAAATAAAAATTTGCTAGTTATTACCACAGTGTCGGATCTCATTTATTAGAATTTTATTTTCACACCATCGGGTGTTTGTCTTCATGTATTGCAATGGTGCGGTTTGCGTTTTCTATTCTTACATACATACCTGTACAACATTTTTTGCACATTTCTTTGCTTTGCTTTGTGTCTAACCTCGCTCTTATATGCTCAATGTTTGTGCACATGTATGTGGCTGTTTTAAGTGCAGACAATTTTGCTACCATCACAGTGTGTTTTGTTGACATTACTCTATTCTTATGTGCTGCCTTGTTACAATTTTCTTTATTCTTATTTGAATAACTACTAAACAATTAGTATAAAGAATTCATCCAAGAAACTTTTATCTCGATCGCACTCAATCTGAAACGTTCACCTCAAACTGCTAACCCAATGTAGCAAAAAATCTGTACGTGATGGAGCAAATTGGTTACCAGATTTGGATTCAGCACACCAAAAAACGTAAAAATCAATCGAAACATTAGAGGCAGTTTAAAAAAAAATTTTTTTAGTGTACCTGTGATTAGTTTTTGATTGAGCGCTTTTTCGTGGGAGCAACACAGCGGTGTGCAAAGGCTGAAAACAAGATTAAAAAGGGATGAAAAGAACGCCAATAAAAACAGGATGGGGGGAGCATTGAAATCATTCATACTTAAGGGAGGGGAAAAACACAGGGAGAGGGCGGAAGAAGAAACACCAGGGACAGAGGTAGGATAAACTAGGAAGATGGGAGATTATAAGCTATACTGAAGAGGTGATTTTTCAACAGTGATTTGAATTTATGGTATGATTGTTCCAAGCAGAGGGCAGGGGGCAGTGCGTTCCAGGAGGTGAGAAAGAAGAACATAAGAACATAAGATATGCCATACTGGGTCAGACCAAGGTCCATCAAGTATCCTGTTTCCAACAGTGACCAATCTAGGTCATACGTACCTAGCAGTTTCCCCAAAAGATACAGGTTCCACAATGCTTGTACTGGGTCAAGCATTGATATCCTGGGTCCCTTCTTAATAATGGTTTATGGACCTTTCCTCCAGGAACTTGTCCAAACCTTTTTTAAACCCAGCTACACTAACAGCCTTTACTACATCCTCCGGTAACAAATTCCAGAGTTTGATTATACGTTGAGTGAAAAAATGGTTTCTTTTATTAGTCTTAAATAGTTTACCTTGTAGCTTCATTGCATGTCCCCTAGTCTTCCTATATTCTGATAACGTAAACAATCGATCTACATTTACCCGTTCCACTCCGTTCATTAATTTATGGACTTCTATCATATCTCCCCTCAGCCATCTCTTTTCCAGGTTAAAGAGCCCTAACCTTTTTAGCCTTTCTTCATAGGAGTATCCTTCCATCCCCTTTACCATTTTGGTGGCTCTTCTCTGAACCTTTTCTAATATCGCTATATCCTTTTTAAGATACGGCGACCAGAATTGCACACAATATTCAAGGTGCGGTCTCACCATGGAACGATATAAAGGCATTATAATATCTTTTGTTTTATTTTCCATTCCTTTCCTTATCATACCTAGCATTCTATTTGCTCTCTTGGCCGCCGCTGCACACTGGGCCGAGGGTTTTAACATGGTATCCACAATGACGCCTAAATCTTTTTCCTGGGTGGTGGTTCCTAATGTGGAACCTTGCATCGTGTAACCATAGTTTGGGTTGTTCTTCCCTAGGTGCATAACTTTGCACTTGTCCACATTAAATTTCATCTGCTATTTTGATGCCCAGTCTTCCAGTTTATCAAGATCCTCTTGCAATTTTCCACAATCCTCTTGGGTTTTAACAACTTTAAATAGTTTTGTGTCATCTGCAAATTTGATAACCTCACTCGTTATTCCACTTTCCAGGTCATTTATAAATATGTCAAAAAGCAGCGGACCCAGCACAGATCCCTGGGGTACACCACTATTCACCTTTCTCCATTGGGAAAATTGGCCATTTAGCCCTACCCTCTGCTATCTATCTTTTAACCAGTTCCTGATCCACAGTAGTACACTGCCTCCTATCCCATGACTCTTTAGTTTTGCCAAAAGTCTCTCATGAGGGACCTTGTCAAAGCCTTTCTGAAAGTCCAGATACACTATATCAACCGACTCACCTTTGTCCACCTGTTTATTCACACCTTCAAAAAAACATAACAGATTAGTAAGACAAGATCTTCCTTGTCTAAAGCCATGTTGGCTGTTTCCCATGAGTAATTTTATTCTTTATGATGGTTTCTACCATTTTTCCTGGTACTGACGTCAGGCTCACTGGTCTGTAGTTTCCCGGATCACCCCTGGAACCCTTTTTAAAAATTGGTGTTACATTGGCAATCCTCCAATCTTCAGGTATTAGAGATGATTTTAATGATAGTTCACAGATTACTAATAGCAGGTCTGCAATCTCATATTTCAGTTCTTTCAACACCCTTGGATATATACCATCCGGCCCAAGTGATTTGCTACTCTTCAGTTTATCTAATAGTTGTAATACATCTTCCCGATTTATCGATATTTCCATCAATTCTTCCGCACCTTTAAATACCACTTCAGTCATGGGTAACATCCCTACATCTTCCTCAGTAAAGACCGAAACAAAGACTTCATTCAGTCTCTCCGCTATCGCCTTGTCGCCTCTTAGTGCCCCTTTAACCCCTCTATCATCTAATGGACCAACTGACTCTCTCACAGGTTTTTTGCTACGAATATACTTGAAAAAGTCTTTATTTCGCGTTTTTGCTTCTGCAGCAAGCTTCTTCTCAAATTCTCCCTTAGCCTGCCTTATCAATGCCTTGCATTTGACTTGCCAGTGCTTGTGCTGTTTCCAGGTTTCATCGTTTGGCTCTTTTTTCCATTTCCTGAAAGATGCTTTTTTGGCAACAACAGCCTCTCTGACCTCCCCTTTAAACCATGCTGGCAGTTTTTTGGACTTCCTTCCACTTTTCTCAAAGTGTGGAATACAGCTGGTCTGGGCTTCCAAGATAGTATTTTTCAACAACACCCAAGCTTGATGTAAGTCTTTAACCTTTGCAACTGCTCCTTTTAGTTTTTTCTTAACTATTTTCCTCATTTTATCATAGTCTCCCTTTCGAAAGTTAAAAGAATGGTCTCAGTGCTGTACCCAGGATGAAAGCCAGACTGATGTGGATGAAGTGTATTGACAGAATCTAGGAAACCAGAAAGCTGAGAGAACACAAGTTTTTCCAGTAATTTTTACAAGAAAAGACGAGTAGAAATTGGATGGTAATTTGTTAGAGGGAGGGATTCTTCAATATTGGATGGATAATGATGCGTTTCCAACCGAGGGGGGAAGGAACCAGAAGAAAGACTATTATTAAACATGGAAAGGACTAATGGTAGAAAGGCAAGTGAAGGAGCAGTGAGCCAAGACAATGGGATAGGATATGAAGAACAGGTTGTTTTATGAGACGTTTTAATGATCTTAAGAAGTTTAGCAGAAGAGATAGCAGAGAAAGGGGACCAATGGTGAATCCAGGAAGGATTGGGGACTAGTAGATCAGAGAGGGGGGCCATGAAGGAAGTGGAAACTGAGGTTTCGGAGTAGGGGGAGGAAGAGGGGGAAAGATTTGGGACAGGAAGGTCAGGGGAGAGAAGAGGGGGACAGTTAGGTGTAGGAATGGACAGGTAAACAGGAAACCAGAATCCCCAATATGTAATTGAAGATAGATGGATTTCTTGATACAGATCTCTAAAATGTGCTGATAGAAGAACTTTGCTAACAATGACTGTCACTCACAAGTTTATATTTTCACCTACTTCTTCTTAAATAAAATAGGATATCATGATCATGAGTTCTGTGTAACTGTCTTTAAAATAGTTTGAGAACATTGCTAACACAAGCATAAAGAGTAAACATAGGCTATGAACTGTGCAACCATAGTTCATTGTACAGTCAACTATAGGTCACTGCTGGCACAGCATAATTTCTGCAACTCTGCAATTACAAATAATTCTGTCATAATCAAGTAAATTTCATCTAATACACTGTAATCAGCTCTTACTCTGTAAAATAATTCTAGCAATACCTTGTGTTATTTCATGTTTATGATTGACTGTGTTACTTCCCCTTTTTCTATAACAAAAAGGGCTTCAAGGGAGGAAGACTTTGAAACCAACAGAGGTGGAACTGTGCTGTGTCCATGGACCTTCTGTTGCCTTCCCTCTGAGCTCAAAGAAAGTAGAACTTTGTGTTTGATTGTGTTCTGTGTTACTCTCTGCTTATTTCTCACTGCTTGAGGGACCAGAGACCAAAAGAGCCGAGGTATTGTGGCCAGCTCATGGGTATTCTTCATTAGGAAAGATAGAGCGGTCCAGGAAAACACAAACAGCAAACCCTCAGTCTAAATAAAATAGATCTTATACAGAATTTTAAGGAATGAGTCTCTATCACTAGATAAAGTGAAGATTACCAAAAGGGTGGATGGAGTGTAAGAGTCAGCCTCAGACATCTCCAAAGTCTCTCTGCTTTTTGATGGTGTAAACAACCAATCTACATTTACCTGTTCCACTCCATTCATTAATTTATAGGTCTCTATCATATTTGTCCTTAGCCATCTCTTTTCCAAGTTGAAGAGCAGGGATCCTTATTTGTCTTTTTCAGAGGAAGACGTTTCCATTTGACCTGTGCCTTCATTTTTGCCTAAGGTGATTTCTCCCTTTCTTGTGAAACAGGTGGTTTGCCTGGCCTCCTTTTCTAAGGAGCATTGTTGGGGGAAAGATAAGGATCTTCACCCTGAGGATGTCCGGAGGGTGTTGCTCTGGTACTTGAAGGTTACAAATTCCTTTCATAAATTGGATCCTCTTTTCATGCTGTTTGCTGGCCTGCACAAGGGTGACATGGCGGCTAAAGTCTACATTTGGGCACTGGATCAAGGAGGCTATTGCCTCAGCATATCTACTACAGAACTGACCAGTTCCAGAGGGTTTGTGCACCCATCCTACTTGGGCACAAGCATCCCCATGGGCAGAGCGGAACTCAGTAGCCCCTTCAGAAATTGGTCGGGTGGCAAAGTGGGCATCACTTTCCACTTTTGTCAAGCATTACCGCTTGGATGTCCATGCTCAAGTGGACACGACCTTTGGCTCTAAGGTTTTGCGAGCTGCTGTGTCTTCTTCCTGACCAGTGGAGGTGTAGCTTTGGTATGTCCCACTTGTCTGGACTGGTCTAGTAGAACGATATGGAAGGTGACATTTTACTTACAAGATAATGTCCTTTCCTTCAGTCCAGCTAGACCAGTCCAGGACCTGCCCCTGAAACTTTGATTGCTCTGTTATTCTGCAGCAGTACCTTGGTCTGCTATGAAAATTTTTGCTGCTTAGTTCTGCATGTTCATATGCTACTGACAGACTTTGCATCTATCTCTCAGGTACATAGTTTCTATACCTAGTTTCTCAACTGTTTGCCATGTTTCCCATATGCTCTAGGCTCATGCTGAGAAGAACATGGGAGTGATGTCATTGAAGCCTGGGCTTTTCATTGGTTCTCTGTCTCCACCAATCTGCTGGTAGGAAAACACAACCAACTTGTTTGGACTGGTTTAGCAGGACTTGAGGGTAATTGGTTCCTGAAACAACAGACCCCAGAACGGGGGCAGACAAAAAGGAGACTCCTTCAGGAGCTGCATCAGGTCTCATAACCACATTCTCCTTGGCCAACCCGGCGCCACCTGAATAATCCTGCTCAGGTGGTGTTCTATACGCTGAGTCACATGCCCCAAGAGGAAACATGTACAGCCAGTGCTAACTTGGCCAAGGCTGAGTCAGGGCATTGATGATCTCTGACCCCGTCTCCATGTGGCAACTGAAGAAGCGGCAAACTTCGGCATTGGAGCAGGTCATAATCATATCCATTTTGGGGTGACCCCAGTGGTGCAGAATAAACTGAAACACCTCCTGACTCAATTCCCACTCTCCAGGATCCAGAGAGTGCCAGCTGAGGATGTCCACCCCAACAATGTGCTGGGCCGAGAAGGCTAGGAAGTTTTTCTCTGCCCAGGCAAACAGGAGAGCCATCTCTAGAGCTACACCGGCACTTCTCATGCTGCCTTGCTGATTGACATAAGTCATCATTGTGGCATTGTCTGAAAACTCTTGAACCACCCGGTCCTCGATAAGAAGCTTGAAAGCAGACAAGCCAACCTGATGGCCCTGGCCTCAAGGCAGTTGATAGACCATACAGCTTTACTGTGGGTCCAACGGCCTTAAGCCATTCAGTCCAGGCAATGGGTTCCCCAGCAAGAAAGAATGGCATCCATCAGAATGATCCACAAGTAATCATCCAGCAGCTTGCCCCTCTGCAGATGACAGGGCTGCTGTCACCAACGCAGACTGGTCCAGGACATAGCCGTCCTGAATAGTATCTAGCACTCAGCAATCCTTGGTGACCCGCATCCACTCTGGAAAGAAGAGATGAAGCCTGCCTCCAACCGGAGGTAACCAGAGATGGGCCCCCAAACCTTCATTACGTAGGCTGGGAGGAACCTCTTCTGGAGAGGCCAGAGTCTCTGGGTCCCTGAGATTCCCAAAAGGATTGAGAATAAGTCCAAAATCTGGAAGCAGAGGGGAAGAAAGGCTTTCCAGGGTGATAATGATGAGTCCCCAAACCCCAGAAGTCCAAGTAGTATGACTGCAAGGGGCATGCGGGGGCTGAAGAAATGGGGCTCCCTGCCCTCTTCCCAGGTGCTTTTGGCAAGTCCTTTGAAAGGCGATAAGGTTTGGTCTCACCCAAGCCTTTCACCAATTTCTCCAAATCGGCCCCAAAAAGAAGCTTCCCGTTAAGCCAGTTGGATCAACTGTGCTTTGGAAGATGTGTCCACCCCACAGTGGTGAAACCAAATCTTAACACCACATCACTGTTAAGGCGCTATCCCTAGCCACTAGGCGGATGATGTCATACATGGCATCAGAAAGAAGGCCGTAGCCAACTCCAAAAAAGAGTTAGTATCATCCGGTGGTAGAGACTGAATCCATTAGAGAAGGGCTTCAGAAGTCAAGCCTGCACACACTGCCAACTGCAGAATAGCAGCTGCCATCATGAACTGATTCTTCAGCAAAGAATCCACCTTGCGGTCCAAAGCATCTTTCAAGGCTGATCCGCCTTCCACAGGAATGGTGGTCCGTCTCGTAACCACCGTGATCTGCGCATCCACCTTAGGTGTGCCAAACCATGCAACACACTCCTGCTTTGGGAGCGCATACATTCTCTAATACATCCTCAGCCCCTTAGGCGAGGAGTTGGGAAGATCCCACTTCGACCAGATCATGTCCTTGATCACCTCCAGAAAAGGGAAGATTGTAGTGGATTTCCGCACTCCCTGAAAGAGGGTATGAACCTTCAGCTCCTGCTTCATCCCTGGAGCATCCACTAGGTTCAAGTTTGATGAGACTTGGGCAGTCAACACTGCCAGTTCCTCCTTTCAAAATAGGTGGATAATGCCAGCCTCTTCACAATCTTCTGAAGGCGAAAGCATTTCTTCCTCCATCGACCTCTGCTGGGGATGCTTAGCAGCAGTCAACCAAACAGGGCTACCACATTCAGCATGACCCTCATGAATGTGCTCGAGAAAATCCAGAGGCCACAGGGTCTGAGTTTCCATGCCAAAATGGCCAGGCCTTTTATAAGAAGGAAAAGAATTCCAGAGAGGACAACCTGGAATCTCTGAGCTCCCCTCTAGGAAAGGAACCCACACTACAGGGGACACAGCCTCCACTGGATCCTTAGAGGAAGGGGAGCAGCCAGAAGAACAGTCGCCGGAACCTTCGGCCAGCTTACCATCCTTACCAACAGTGCCACCCGTAACCTCCTGCCCTGAGGCAGGCAAGGCTGGGCTAGCTAAATCCCCTCACTGGGAGAGAAGAAAAAGACCTTCCAGGGAAGACTCTGAAGCTGCCATGCAAGAAGAGCAGAGTCCAGAATCCAAAGACAAAAACACCTCACTTGCCACAGGCTAAATAACGTTTTCTGGAAGAAGACATATAAAGTTAAGGTGGACACAATAACTGTGCATGTTAAGGTCATGCCAACACAAAGAATGGATGTTAACAGTGCTTACAGTATCACGTGCAAAAGGCGCTAGGGAAGGAACATGTGCAGGAGCCACTCAGGCACAGCGTACACTAGGACCACGTGACCGCAAGGCGCACAACAATAAAAACACTATTAAGGCACGCTGGAAAGGGCAGGAAAACCCCACACTGTGCCAACAGTTGCTGTCGGTCCACTCTGAATTGTACCTCAGATGAACGAAATCGGGAGTCCCCAACAAAGACAATGGTGAGATCAAGCCTTGGTACTCACCTCCAGGAAGCCAGCAGCAGAAAACTCATTCCAGGCCCAGTGCTTCTCCCATGAAACTTTCTTCTGCTTTCTATAGACTCACTGTGTCATGCAGGCTGAGATCTTTCTTGTGATCTCTGGGGGAGAGTAGGGGGGGGGGGGGAAGAGGAGGAGGGCAGGGGCGTTGAGGTTGTATGAGGCTGCTTATCTCTTCCAAATCCTTCCAATTTCCTGGCTACTCAACAGGCCCTTATCATGTAAGAGCATGGAGCTCAATTGTTCAGATTTTCTTCAGTTAAAGAAATCTATCCACCATTTGCTGAAGCCAGAAGAACACCGAGTTGCCCTCTAGTGGCTCAGGCTGAGAAGGGCATGGGAGTGATGTCATTGAAATCTGGGCTTTTCCTTTGTTCTCTGTCTCCATCAATATACTGGTAGGGGAACACAACCCACTTGTCTGGACTGGTCTAGCTTGATGATATGGAATAATGGTTGATGGCTTTTCTTCCAGAAACTTGTCCAAATCTCATTTAAGTCCAGCTACACTAACAGCTTTTACTGCATCCTCCAGCAACGAATTTCAGAGTTGAGTGAAAACATATTTTCTCTGATTATTCTTAAATGTGCTACATTGTAGCTTCATTGTGTGTCCCCTAATCTTTCTACTTTTTTTTCTTTTATGGATTTTACAAGAATACTTACAAAAGCAAATACAAAGAAAAAGAAAACATCAACAGTCCTAGTTTTAAATGGTCTGCAGCTGGTGTTCACAGACGGCCGTTGCTATATCTTCCTCTGCTCCACCTCTCAATGTGCAGGCAGGTAGGGAAAGCTCTCATCTAGTCTTTCTACTTTTTGAAGGAGTAAACAACCAATCCATGTTTACCTCTTCCACGACTCATTATTTTATAGACCTCTATCATCTCTTTTCCAAGCTGAAGAGTCCTAACCTTTTAAGCATTTCCTCGTAGGGGGATCCTTCTATCCCTTTTATCATTTTGGTTGCTCTTCTTTGTACCTTTTCTAATTCCACTATATACTTTTGTATATATGACAACCAGAACTGCAAACTATATTCAAGGTGCGGTTGCACCATGGATCAGTACAGAGGCATTATAATATCATTAGTTTTATTCTCCAATCCTTTCATTATGATTCCTGGCATTCTATTTGCTTTCTTGGCCACCGCTACACACTGGACAGAGGGTTTTGACGTATTATCCAAGATGATGCCTAGATCCTTTTCCTGGGTGGCAATTCCTAATGTGAAACCTTGCATCATGTAACTGTAGTTTGGGTTGTTCTTCCCTGAGCACATAACTTTGCACTTGTCCACATTAAATTTCATCTGCCATTTGGATGTCCAATCTTCCAGTTTCTCAAGGTCCTCTTGCAATTTTTCACAATCTTCTTGTGATTTAACAACTTTGAATAATTTTGTGTCATCTGCAAATTTGATCAACCCACCCCTTGTGTCAAGGGGAGTTTAAGAGGCTGCATGCATATGCATGTATGTGTGTGTGTCATGGGGAGTGTTGGGAGCTGCATGCGTGTGTGGGTGTGATAGGGAGTGTCATGGGCTGTGTGTTTGTCTATCATGGGGAGTGCCTTGGATTCTGTGTGTGTGTCTATCATGGGGAGTCTCATGGGCTGCATGTAGGTCTCTCTCTTTCTCATTAACCTCCCCCCCCCCCCCCAGCTTCCTCCAGTCTGCTTTCTGTCTCTTTCTACCAATCCCTCTCACATGCTTCCTCCACTCTGTTTCTCTCTCTGTCTCATACCCCCCCCCCCCCCCCGCCTGTTTGTCTCTCTGTCTCTTGAGGCTTCTTTCTCTCTTAACATCTCATCCTTCGCCCAGTCTGATTCTATCTATCTCATACCCCTCCCTCGCCCAGCATCCATCCCTTACCCTATCCTGCAGCTCCGCCAGAATGCCACGGTTCAGCAGCTTCCTGCACCATGACTGGCTCTCTGAATAGTGGAGTCACGTGGGTTAGGAAGTTCGGACTGATCTCTCAAATCATGAGATCAGCATGAACTTCCTGCCCCATGTGGCTTCACCTTTCAGAAAGCCAAATCATGATGTAGTAAGTGCCGACACTGGTGCCAATGCCAAAATGCCCCCTGAAAATCAGCATGGTGCTTTGGAGCCCATGCACATGCTGCATGTCAGAAGTGCAGTGCACACATGGGCTTCAAAGCCCTATGCTGACTGCTGTCTGCCACTGTGCCACCTGCTGCTCACCTGCCCCATAGCTGGGCCTGGTCGGATCACTATGCTGACCTTTCCACCATCCCAAGGCTATCACCCGTGCAGTTGCACGGTTTGCACAGTGGGCTGCACTGGCCCTGTACCCCCTTATTGCCTGCACCAGGGGCGGACGCTCCCACCACCCCAGCCTTGGTACACCACTGGTCCCAAAACAGAGTCCTGAGGTACACCAAGGGCCAGTGCAAGGGCATTAGCTGCCCTAGGCAGCAGTGATTCTTGTCCACCCTGCCTTACCGCTGCCTTGCCATATCTCCTGGGCTCAGCAGCAACAGCAAAACAGCTGTAAAGAAGCAGAAGCACAATGTGGAAGGAATCTTCTGAACTCCTGTGTGCTGTGCTCTGAAAGTGCAGCCGGTCTTGCCCCCTCTGGCGCAGACTTCCTCTTTGCACCAGGGCAGGACCTGCTGCAGTTTCAGAGTGTAATGCGCAGGGGTTCTGGCTTCCCTCCGCACAGTGCTCCTGCTTGTTTACTGCTCTGTTGCTGTTGCCACTGGATCTGGGAAATAATGGCATGGTGGCGGCAGCAGCAGCAGGGCTAAGAGCGAGCGAGCGAGGGAGTGTGAAATTGGAGGCCAGGGCTTTCTGTTGCAGTGCCACCCTCCAAAACCTGGTGCTCTTGGTAACTGCTTAGTTTGCCTAATTGTAGCATTGGCCTGCGTGAGAGTACTGGCATCTTTTTTTCTAGAAACAAAGTACTGATTAAATTAAAAAAGGAGGTAGAAACAAAAAAAGGCAAGAAATAATAGAAAAAAATTCAAGAATATAAAATACAACAAAGGTTAAAAGAGTTTAATTTCCATGTTTAAAAGAAAACCATTTAAATGTTAAAATGCAGGGGGTGCTAGTGTGTCATTTGTAAGATGACCGCACAGTCTTTGTACTTGCTGTCTCCATCCTGCTAATTTTCTGTTTTTGGCTCCATGAATGTGATCCCAGCAAACAAAAAGATATATAACATTAATTGAAGGCCAGCACTAGAGATTGGAGTGAATCCTGTAATCCTTAAACAGCACCTAGAAGAGCTGAAAATTACAAAGTTCAGAGGAGGTGGCCATGGTGAACACCAGGTGGCTGGGCCTATTACAGATGCCACAGGTAGTGCAATGGTGAGTGAAATCGGCCCATAGAAATTAGGAATTATTCCAGTCTTATCTGCAGCAAATGCACCTTTTTGCTCACATATCTGGCTAGAAGTGGTGCAGAATTTATGAAGCATTTTTTTATTTATTTATTTTATTTATTTATTTAGTAAACATTTGTATACCGCTGCTTCCTACGATCAGCAGCGGTTTACTTTACAGAATTATAATGTATCGTACAATACAGTGATTTTTTAGATTTACATTTCGATTAGGCAATGATTTACATAAAACAGGAGAATCAATTGGATACAATATACATTTGGATGGGGCACACAGATCTGGGTATACATTTGATTACAAGAGCGTGGGAGGGGTCCAAAATATACAATTTATACATGATTACCTGCCAGTATTCCAAATGCCGCCATGGCAGGCAAAAGCCATCTGGTTGAGGTAGAGTATCGCACTTAGGTCAGGTTGTAGTGAGTCTGAAATAAATGGGTTTTGAGTTTCCTTCTAAATTCACTCAAGTTGTTTGTGAGTCTCAACTCGTGTGGGAGCTGGTTCCAGTGGATTGGTGCTGTATATGTGAATGCCCTATTACTTGTTTCTGCTTTGATGGTTCTTATGCTTGTCGGAACACAGAGAGCGTTGAGATTTATGGTTCTTCTGTTCCTGTTGTGTGGTTGAATAGCGATTAGGTTATCGAGGTAGGATGGTGCGATGTTATGGATGAGTTTAAACGTTGTTATGAGAAGTTTGAAAATGATGCGAGCGGCCACCGGGAGCCAATGCAGTTCCATTAGTACTGGGTTTATGCGGTCTGTGACTTTCCTTTCCATGATAGCTCTTGCAGCAACATTTTGAGCCATTTGCAAGATGTTTAGGGTGTTCTTCGGAAGCCCTTGCAGAATGGCGTTGCAGTAGTCCAGGTGGGGAATAATGAGAGCTTGTGCAACAGTCCTAAAGTCAGATTTTTCGAGTTTATTGCGAAGTGGTTGCAGAACTTTCAGTTTGTAAAAAATGGCTCAGTTAATTGTTCGGAGGTGTTTATCCATCCTAAGGTTGCAGTCTAGTAGGACTCCTAGATATTTTATTGCAGGTTTCGTATGATATATGTTTTTGTTAAGGGTGACTGTGGTGGGCGGAATGAAGTTGGTTTTCTTGGAGATAAACATGACCTCTGTTTTCTTGTGGTTTATTGACATGTTGTTTTGTTGCAGCCATGATTGGAGCAAGTCAAGGCATTCTTCTAGTGGAGTGAAATCCGGTTGTGTTATGTCAAGGTGCGTATACAGCATCACATCATCAGCATAGATGTGGTAATTGATGTTGCGCTTCTGAAAAATCTCGCAGATCGGTTTTATATACAAATTGAATAAGAGAGATGATAAGGCAGACCCTTGCGGAATCCCCTGGGTTTGGGGGAAGGCATCAGCTTTATCATTGTTGAACTGAACTTGTTGCATCCTATTGGATATATATGATGCAAACCATTTTAGGGGGTCCCTGCTATACCTATGGAGGCAAGACGGTTTAAGAGGGTGCTGTGGTGAACTGTATCAAATGCAGCTGAAATGTCGATAAATATAAGTATGAACATAGTGTTTTTGTTTTCAAGACCCCTGAGGAGATTGTCAAGGAGTGCCAGCAGTAGTGTTTCTACTCCGTGATGCTGACGAAACCCATATTGATGTTCATCTAAGGTTTTTCTATCGTCTATGTGATCTTGTAGTTGTTGCTGAACCGCTTTTTCGATTGTTTTAGCTAAGAATAATATGCTTGAGATCGGGCGATATGATGCAGGGTCACTTTTGTTGAGAGATTTGTTCTTTAAGATGGGTCTTATAAGCGATCTCTTGAGATGGGTCGGCATGGTACCTTGTTGGAGTGACTGGTTAACAATGTAAGCGATAGGTTTTGCGATTTCCTTCTTAGATGCTTTTATCCAGGTGGTTGGGCATGGGTCAAGAGGGGAGGTAGTGGTGTTTAAATTAGTTATGATGTTTATGATCTGTTGTTCACCTAATTGCTGGAAGGTGTTCCATTCTGCTGCAGAGTAGAGGAACCCAGAGTGGAGGAACCCAGGCCCCTACCAACATGATGGTGCTGCAAGCTCTAAATTAAGTCAGGTGCAGCACTAAGTGCACCCTTGAGCAGGATGTTTCTCGATTTTATCAGACCAACATCAGAGGATGAGCTTCCCTTTCTCGTTCCTCCTCTCATACTAAACTTCACAGTGTATTAATCTCTTCAGCCTGAGAAAATATTTAAAGTTGCCTGATCTCACCATTACCAAATATACTACCAGCCAATGTAGAGCAGTGCTCGTATCCTATTTTATGAATTGATTGCTATAATATAGACTCCTCCATGGCTTCTAAAATCTCTTATGCTGAGGCTTGTCAGACGGCCGCCTGGGTGAGAATGTTCACAGTCTTGGCAAAAGCATACCTCTATATGATTTGCAAGGATTTGTGGGTAATGTAGTCCATGCATTCCAGACACAGCCGTGACCAATTATACTTGCTCAAGGGTAAAGCAAATAAGATTTTTATTTATGAGGGGTTCTCCCAACACAGATAATGCTTGGTAGCACAGAACTCAGGATGCTTGCAATTTTAAAGTTAGGAAAACAAAATCAGGAAAAAAACAACATCTGAACTTGTTAGGTAATTAAAGCAAAGGATTAAAGACCTGGTTGGCAACAAACTGGTCTTTCTTGTAGGCTTCAGCAAATAATGTCTTAGCAATGCAGTAAGCAACCAAATAAACCCACAAAGTAGGAAAACTGTTCTTTTCTTCCGGTTAACTTCTTATATCTTTACATATAAATTCAGAAGTGATTCCCTTCAGAGCACACAAGCAATTAGGTAAGCTCAATTGCTAGCAATCACCCAGCTGAAACCCCTTAGCTGGCTTGCTTTCACTGTGTAGCTCAAAATCTTACTCAGAAGGTTTTCTGAGTAGATTAAAGAACAAGTTGGTATTTCTTTGTGATGGTTGTTGCACTTTGTAACAGAAAACTACCATTTGAGTTTGGACAGAGAGCAGTCCATATATTCACATTCTGGTTCTAAGACCTCTCCCCTTTCTTCAATAATCATAGGTTCAATATCTTGGCTTGGCACAAAGGAATTTCTCAATGGAGCACTACCAGGAGAATAATCATTTCCCTGCTTCCTTTCAAAGTTATAGCTAGGGCATAGATCAGTGTTCATACCTGAGCTTCCATTGCTGTTAGAGTTCCCCTTTAAATAGCCTGGCCAATATGTAGTCCAGTTTCTGTGTCCAGCCTTCCAATCTAGATCCCGGGACACTGGATCTCTCTTCACATACCTTCTGGCATGGGTCTTAGGGTCCCTTCCACGTGCAGCTGTTTCCCTCACAGGTGCCGTCTGGAGATTCCTAGCTCTGCAATACCACTCCTCTGGTCTCCCCCAGTCCAATGGTGTATGCTGGCCTCTTGTCTGTCTCCCAGTATACGTACTGTGCTGGACTCCTGTAGACTTCCCAGAGGCTTTTCTCTTCCTTCTTTTAAAGGGCTTCTTGCTCTCTCTGTCCGTCCGTTCTGACCTCTGCTTCTGATGAGAATGAAGATCAGGATCCCGTGGATGATCAAGATACCAATGATCATGACATCCCAGCTCTGGATGATTCTCTGTAGAATAGACTCTATCTTTATTCTGCCTTGATGAGTGCTCCTCCCTAACACAGCGCAGCTGTGCTGAATCAGGCCCTGCCCTTTGAGATGAGTGCTTAGGGATTACCTCATAGCCCTCCTGATTGAACACACGTTTCCCCACTTCAGCTCCTCTAATGGCTGTTGGAAACCTGGTGCATTCTGGGACTGGTAGTCTTTTATGGGAAAATTCTGTTTTCTTATTTCTACCAGAACTGACAGGTTGCTTGTTCAGAGTCACTTCACCTTTTCTATAGCTCCTTCCTGAGCTATGATAAGCTTCCTTATCACAGGCTCTAACTAAATCCGCATGTACTTCTAGAGGGCCCAGCTGTTCCGAGGAAGAACATAATTATCAGAGATGACCTCAGTAGAGCCATCATACGAGCGGGATCTGGAAGTTCCAATGAAGAAGGCTCATTTGAAATTAAACTTACTCGCCTAGATATCTCACAGGCGGTATTTGAGGTGAAGGCTGCGTTAAAGTCACTTGATGCTCATGTCACCCAGAAGAAAAATAATATAGGGGGAACAAATAGATGCAGTAGCTATTTTTCAATTTAAGATTTAAAAAAAAGTTGGAATCCTTAAATAAAGACATACAGTAAAAACAGGACGATTTAGAAAACAGACAATGCCGTTGCAACATTCACATCTTGGGCTGTCCTGAACAAGGGCTGAAAGAAAACATCTTTAAATTGGGTACAGGATATACACAGTTTATATGTACCCAAACATAAAGGTGTGAAAATCCAACTAGAATGTGCTCACAGGGTCTTTAGAGATCCAGACTCTCAAGATTACAGAGCTCGATCAATCATTGCTTACTTCCACAGCTTTGATGAGAAACAGCAGCTAATAACTTGTATAAGAAAAAAAGGTCCACTTATGTTTTTGAACTCAAATATAAAAATGCATTCTGAACTCTCTCAGTTTACACTGCAAAAGAGAAAATTCTTTAGACCCTTGATACTTAAACTTCAGGAAAGAGGGGAGAGGGGACGAAACAAGATGGCGGATACCTAGACACTCACGCACTTGGCTGTATCTTTTCAGGAGATGTATGTTTGCTCTTTAAACAGCTTTCCTCATTATTTCTGTATGGGTAAAGCCAAGTGAAAAGCAAGGGTATGGGAACAGCAGTCCAAGGTCACTAGAGTACAGAGCGGGCCTATGGATTGTCACCTTATTCCAGTCATAAAGCAGCAAGGAGAAGCTGTCTTGCTGGGTATGGGGGTGGAAGAGGCTTTATCCCCAGCTCTTGAGCTGGATACATCATTGAGTCCGGTCTTCCAGGTACCTCCCCCCCTCCACATGCTGGGGGCGTGGGTTGTGGAAGCTGTGGTAACCAGTCTGGGGCAGCTGATGACGCTAGAAGGGGAACTTTTATCCCCTCTGGGAACAACGCAGCAGGCCCAATCTATGTGGAAAGCTTCCACTTTAACAGCTTCACATGTTTCGAGCTCCTGGCCAGCTTGGAGAGGTGGGAGCCCTTGTTCTTCCAGAGGAGTGGTGTCTGCGGGAAAAGGTCTTTTAGCATTTGTAGTACCTTCTAAGCCTAGTGATGTTAGCCTGGACGCCATCTGGGAGATGGCTCTTTCCTTTCAGATTGAGTCTCAGACTGTGACTGTAAAGGCCCAGGACAATGAAGTTAAAAGGTTGTCAGCACGGTTAGTTATGCTTGAGACAAAGGTTTCTCAGGACCATGACATTCTTACCACTCTGACTAAAAGGAATTATCTTGTACAGAATAAGCTAGAGGCTTTGGAGAAATGCATCAAGAAGAGGAATTTACGTTTGATAAATTTTCCAAAATCACATTATACCTCACCTAAGGATATGTTTAAAAAATTTATGCTGAGACTTACTTAAAAATTCCTGAGATTGCCTGCCCACTACATAGTAACATAGTATATGACGGCAGATAAAGATCAACATGGTCCATCCAGTCTGCCCAGCAAGGCAGCAGGAATAGGTGCACCTGCCGCTCCATGCAGGTCAGCCCATCCCCATGTCTTTTTTTAGGGGTGTCCCACCGCTGCATGCAGGTCACCCCTATTTGTGAGATATAAGAGACAGTTAAGTTTATTTTGATTTTATCCTGTTGCTATAAAGGAATCCACTGTTTGTCCCATGCCATTTTGAATTCTGTCACTGTATTTGCCCCCACCACTTCCATTGGGAGGGCATTCCAAGCATCCACCACCCTTTCAGTGAAAAAGTATTTCCTGACGTTGCCCTTCAGTTTTCTCCCTTGCAGCTTCATTTTATGCCCTCTAGTTTTACAGCTTCCCCATCTTTGAAAAAGGTTTGTTTGTTCATTAATACTTTTTAAGTATTTAAAGGTCTGTATTTTATTTTATTTATTTATTTATTGTAAATTTTTATACCGTATTTTTCTGACAAATCCAAAGCGGTTTACAGAGAACAAAGTTTGAATATTACAGTAACAAGTATATATTTAGTACAAGGAACATTTTCTTTTTAACTATGTACAATAACATTTTAATTATAACAGTGAATGCTTAACAGGAATCTATGAACAACTCTAATCTGTATCATATCTCCTTTGTCCCTCCTCTCCTCCAGGGTGTACATATTTAGGTCTTCAAGTCTCTTCTTATACATCTTCTGGCGCAGGCTCCAAATCATTTTGGTCACCTTCCTCTGAACCATTTCCAGTCTTTTTATATCCTTTGTGAGATATGGTCACCAAAACTGAATACAATATTCCAAGTGAGACCTCACTAGCGACTGGTACAGTGACATTCGTACCTCCTCCTTTCTACTGGTAATTCCTCTCTGTATGCAACCCAGCATCCTTCTGGCTTTGACCACCGCCTTGTCATACTGTTTCACCACCTTAAGATCCTCAGAAACAATCACCGAGGTCCTTCTCCTGGTCCGTGCACACCAACCTCTTGGCCCCTATCGCATACAGTTCCCTTTGATTTCTGCATGCCAAGTGCATGACACTGCACCTCTTCACATTAAATCTTAACTGCCAAGCATTAGATCATTCTTGCAGCTTTTGTAGATCTTTCTTCATGTTATCCACTCCCTCAGGGGAGTCCACTCTGTTGCAAATTTGTGTGTCATCTCAAAAAGGCAGACTTTTCCATTCAGTACTTCAGCAGTATCACTCACAAATACATTGAACAGTACTGATCCCAGGACCGATCCCTGGGGCACGCCACTAATCACCTTCCTTTCATCTGAGTGAATTCCGTTTACTATCACCTTCTGTCATCTGTCAGTCAACCAATTTCTGATCCAGTTTACCACCTTGGGACCCATCCCCAGGCTGTTCAGTTTATTGATGAGCTTCTTATGAGGAACAGTATCAAAGGCTTTGCTAAAATCGAGGTAGATCACATCCATTGCATGCCCTTGATTTAGTTCTCTGGTTACTTAATCAAAGAGCTCCATTAGATTTGTTTGGCATGATCGTCCTTTGGTAAAATCATATTGCCTCGGATCATGCAACCTATTAGTTTCAAAAAAGTCCATTATTCTCTCTTTCAGGAGTGCCTCCATTACTTTTCCCACCACCGAGGTAAAGCTTACTGGCCTGTAAGTTTGCCACTTTTTCCCTATTACCACTTTTGTGACGAGGTAGCACATTGGCTCTTTTCCAGCCCTGCGGAACTTCTCCCGTCTCCAAGGATCTCTTAAAAACATTCTTTAAAGGCCCTGCAAGAACCTATCTGAGCTCGTTCAGTATCTTGGGATGTATCCCATCCCGTCCCATGGCTTTGTCCACTTTCAGTTTGCAAGCTGTTCAAACGCATCATCTTCTGTGAATGGTGTAGGAGGAGTGGCCTAGTGGTTGGGGCAAGGTACTTCGGGCCGGAAGGTCGGGGGTTCAAATCCCACTGGAGGACAGCAACCTTGGGCCGGAAGGACTGGGGTTTCTAGTCCCACAGGTGCTCCTTGTGGTCTTGGGCAAGCCACTTAACCCTCCATAGCCCATGTTCCCTGTAAAATAGTTCTCTGTGTGCTGTGCTTTCCTGTCTAATCAATGTGTTTATACCTCAAAAATTTCCTGTCATGATTTGACAATTTCCAATCTGTAATCAAAACCGCTGCTGATCGCTGGAAGTAGCGGTATACAAATGTATACTAAATAAATAAATAAATAAATAAATATTCCATTTCCATTTGTATATTTGTCAATCACAAGTGGTCCTTCTCCAGGATTTTCTTTAGTAAAAATAGAACAGAAGTATTTGTTTAGTGTTTTTGCTTTTTCAATGTCACTTTCCACGAATCCGTTCTCAGCACTTTTGAGTCTTGCAATTTCACCTCTGATCTTTCTCTTCTCCTGAATATACCTGAAAAATGTTTTATCACCACGCTTTAGATCTTTAGCCATCTTTTCCCCCACCTTTGATTTTGCTATCCTTATTTTTCTTTTTGTCTCCTTTAGCTTTATCCTGTATTCTTTTTGGTGTTCCTCTGTTTGCGAACTTCTGAATTTTGTGAAAGTTTTGTTTTTTGCCTTTATTTGTGCAGCCACTCCTTTAGTTACTTTCCTTACATATGTATCCGTTGCTCCTTTTATTGCCTCCTTTGGTTTAGTCTACTGCAATTTCACCTCCCTTACCTCCTCCAACCCCACCAACTCCTCTTTCAGACACTTGGCTATTTTACTGAAGTCAGCGTTTTGAAGTCTAGGACTTTGAGCTTGGTATGAGGGGACTATGCCTTGACTTTCATCTCAAACTACATCGTGCGATGATCGCTGCTGCTCACTAGTTTTGAAGGTTTACTATTTGCCTCTGCCAAAGCAGGAGCAATCCGTGGACACCTCAGGACTGACTACTTTTTTGGAAACATCTGAAGGAAAGGTTTTGCCAGCTACAATGGTTGTGACTTTGATCTGCCCAGCAAGGCGGCAAGAGTAGGTGCACCTGCCGCTTCATGCAGGTCACCCCTCCCCATGCCTTTGTTTAGGGGTGTACCCACTGCTCCTTGCAGGTCATCCCTATTTGTTGAGATATAAGAGATAAGTTTATTTTTATTTTATCCTGTTGCTATAAAGGGATCCACTGTGTCTTTCCAAATACATTTCGAATTCTGTCACTGTATTTGCCCCCACCACTTCCATGGGGAGAGCATTCCAAGTATCCACCACCCTTTCAGTGAAAAAGTATTTCTTGCTGTTGCCTTTCAGTTTACCCCCTTGCAGCTAAGATTCATGTTATGCCCTCTAGTTTTACAGATTTCCCATCATTGAAAAGGGTTTGTTTGCTCATTAATTCCCTTTAGGTATTTAAAGATCGGTATCATATCTCCCCTGTCCCTCCTCTCCTCTAGCATATACATAGTTAGGTCCTCAAGTCTCTTCTTAAACGTCTTCTGGCACAGGCTCCAAATCATTTTCGTCACCTTCCTCTGAACCATTTCAAGTCTTTTTATATCCTTTGCGAGATACGGTCTCCAAAACTGAACATAATATTCCAAGTGAGGCCTCACCGGTGACTTGTACAGCAGCATTAGTACCTCTTCCTTTCTGCTGATAATTCCTCTCTGTATGCAGCCCAGCATCCTTCTGGCTTTTGCCATTGCACTGTCACACTGTTTCGCCACCTTGAGATCGTCAGAAACAATCACTTTGAGGTCCTTCTCCTGGTCCATGCACACCAATATCTCGCCCCCTATTATATACGATTCCCTTGGATTTCTGCATGCCTAGTGCATGACACTGCAGTTCTTCACATTAAATCTTAACTGCCAAGCATTAGAGCATTCTTCCAATTTTTGGTAAATCTTTCCTCATGTTATCCACTCCCTCAGGGGAGTCCATGCCATTTCAAATTTTTGTGTCATCTGCAAAAAGACAGACTTTTCCATTCAGTCCTTCAGCAATATCATTCACAAATACATTAAGAACATAAGATATGCCATACTTGGTCAGACCAAGGTCCATCAAGCCCAGTATCCTGTTTCCAACAGTGGCCAATCTAGGTCATACGTACCTAGCAGTATCCCCAAGAGACACAGGTTCCACAATGCTTGTATTGGTTCAAGCATTGATATCCTGGGTCCCTTTTTAATAATGGTTTATGGACCTTTCCTCCAGGAACTTGTCCAAACCTTTTTTAAACCCAGCTACACTAACAGCTCTTACTACATCCTCCAGTAACAAATTCCAGAGTTTGATTACACGTTGAGTGAAAAAATATTTTCTCTTATTTGTCTTAGTTTACCCTGTAGCTTCATTACATGTCCCCTAGTCTTTCTATATTCTGATAGCATAAACAATCGATCTACGTTTACCCGTTCCACCTCATTCATTAATTTATAGACCTCTATCATATCTCCCCTCAGCCGTCTCTTTTCCAGGTTGAAGAGCCCTAAACTTAGTAGCCTCTCTTCATAGGAGTAGCCTTCCATCCCCTTTACTATTTTGGTGGCTCTTCTCTGTACCTTTTCTAATAACGCTATATCCTTTTTAAGATACGGTGACCAGAATTGCACACAGTATTCAAGGTGCGGTCGTACCATGGAATGATACAGAGGCATTATAATATCCTTTGTTTTATTTTCCATTCCTTTCCTTATGATACCTAGCATTCTATTTGCTTTCTTGGCCACTGCTGCACACTGGACGGAGGGTTTTAATATGTTATCCACGATGACTCCTAAATCTTTTTCCTGGGTGGTGGTTCCCAATGTGGAACCTTGCATTGTGTAACCATAGTGTGGGTTGTTCTTTCCTAGGTACGTAACTTTGCACATGTCCACATTAAATTTCATCTGCCATTTGGATGCCCAGTCTTCCAATTTATCCAGATCCTCCTGCAGTTTTCCACAGTCCTCTTGGGTTTTAACAACTTTAAACAGTTTTGTGTCGTCTGCAGTTTTGATAACCTCACTAGTTATTCCCTTTTCCAGGTCATTTATGAATATGTCAAAATGTAGCGGACCCAGTACAGATCCCTGGGGTACTCAACTATTCACCATTTTCCATTGGGAAAATTGGCCATTTAGCCCTACCCTCTGCTTTCTATCTTTTAACCAGTTCCCGATCCACAAAAGTACATTGCCTGCTATCCCATGACTTTTTAGTTTTGCCAAAAGTCTCTGATGAGGGACCTTGTTAGAGGCTTTCTGAAAGTCCAGATACACTATATCAACTGACTCACCTTTGTCTACCTGTTTATTCACACCTTCAAAAAAACATATCAGATTAGTAAGACAAGATCTTCCTTGTCTAAAGCCATGTTGGCTGTCTCCCATTAGGCCATGACTATCTACATGCTGTGTAATTTTGTTCTTTATGATGGTTTCTACCATTTTCCCCAGTACTGACGTCAGGCTCACTGGTCTGTAATTTCCCGGATCACCCCTGGAACCCTTTTTAAAAACTGGCGTTACATTGGCGATCCTCCAATCTTCAGGTATTACAGATGATTTTAATGAAAGTTCACAGATTACTAATAGCAGGTCTGCAAATCCCAAGGCTGATCCCTGAGGCACAAAACTACTCACCTTCCTTTCTTCAAAGTAAGTTCTGTTTACCATCACCTTTTGTCATCTGTCAATCAACCAATTTCTGATCCAGTTCACCACCTTGGGACCCATCTTCAGGCTGTTCAGTTTATCGATAAGCTTCTTATGAGGAACAGTATCAAAGGCTTTGCTGAAATCTAGGTAGATCACATCCATCACATGCCCTTGATCTAGTTCTCTGGTCACCCAATCAAAGAACTCGGATTTATTTAACATGATCATCCTTTGGTAAAACCATGTTGCCTCAGATCCTGCAATCTATTGGTTTCAAGACAGTCCACTATTCTCTTTCAGGAGCGCCTCCATTACTTTTCCTGCCCCCAAGGTAAATCTTACTGGCCTGTAGTTTGTCATTCTTCCTTATTACCACTTTTGCAAAGAGGTACATCAGCCTTTGATTTATTAAAAACATCCTTTAAAGGCCCTGCCAGAATCTCTGAGCTCTTTCAGTAACCTTGGATTTATCCCATCTGGTCCCATAGCCTTGTCCACTTTCAGTTTTACAAGCTGTTCAAACAGATCATCTTATGGGAATGGGAATTTAAGTGTCCCTGGCCAGGAGGCCTTATATGAACTGAGGGTACACTCAGATTTCTGATTTAGAAAGGCTATGAAAGGCTAGTAGGCACGCTAAAGCTTCCTAAACTTTTAACCAAAATTTAGGTTGTTTGCCATTAGACTGTAGATCAAGGTGGCTGTGAACAGATAGAAATTTGATAGAAATCCTGTTAGACTCGATGCCCTCTAACATATGGAGCCACCCCTCAACTAATGCGATCTACCCTGTCATTGCGATATATTGAGTTTTTGCTCTTGTTTTTCTTTTGGAATTTGGGGCTCTGCTTCCCTACCATTTTGAGGGCTTTATGATTTCTTTTGTCAGGGATTTATTGATATAATTATAACTTTTTATTATTGTTACCTTTTATTTGTATTTTTCTGAAAGAAGTTACAAACGTTTCATAGTAACATACATAGTAACATAGTATATGACAGCAGATAAAGACCAGCATGGTCCATCTAGTCTGCCCAGAGAGGCGGTAAGAGTAGGTGCACCTGCTGCTCCGTGCAGATCACCCCTCCCCATGCCTTTGTTTATGGGTGTACCCACTGGTCCATGCAGATCACCTCTCCCCATGCCTTTGTTTATGGGTGTACCCACTGGTCCGTGCAGATCACCCCTCCCCATGCCTTTGTTTATGGGTGTACCCACTGGTCCGTGCAGATCACCCCTCCCCATGCCTTTGTTTATGGGTGTACCCACTGGTCCGTGCAGATCACCCCTCTTTGTTGAGATATAAGAGATAGTTAAGTTTATTGTGATTTTATCCTGTTGCTATAAAGGGATCCACTGTGTCTGTCCCATGCCATTTTGAATTCTGTCACTGTATTTGCCACCACCATTTCCTGCCTTTAAAAAAGGTTTGTTTGTTCTTTAATACTCTTTAAGTATTTAAAGGTCTGAATCATATCTCCCTTGTCCCTCCTCTCTTCCAGGGGAGATACGATTCAGACCTTTAAATACTTAGAGTATTAATGAACAAACAAACCTATGGGGAAAGCTGTAAAACTAGAGGGCATAACATGAAGCTGCAAGGGGGTAAACTGAGAGGCAATGTCAGGAAATACTTTTTCACTGAAAGGTTGGTAGATGCTTGGAATGCCCTCCAGATGGAAGTGGTGTACAAGAGTCATATCTTGTGATTGTAATTGAAAATTCATTAAATAAATAAATAAATTTTAAAAAACCTTCACAAAAGATATATACAGTATATATATCAGTGGTTCTCAACCCAGTCCTCTGGGACCCCAGGCCAGTCAGGTTTTCAGGATATCCACAATGAATATGCATGAGATAGATCTACATGCACTGCTTCCATTGTAAGCAGATCTATCTCATGTATATTGTGATAAGGAAGCTTATCATAGCTCAGGAAGGAGCTATAGAAAAGATGAAGAGACTCTGAACAAGCAACCTGTCAGTTCTGGTAGAAATAAGAAAACAGAATTTTGCCATAAAAGACTACCAGTCCCAGAATGCACCAGGTTTCCAACAGCCATTAGAGGAGCTGAAGTGGGGAAACGTGTGTTCAATCAGGAGGGCTATGAGGTAATCCCTAAGCACTCATCTCAAAGGGCAAGGCCTGATTCAGCACAGCTGCCCTGTGTTAGGGAGGAGCACTTATCTAGGCAGAATAAGAGTAGAGTTTATTCTACAGATGACCATCTTCATGATCACCTTGGATATCCAGAGAATTATCCTCAGTTTCATCTGAAGGATCATCAGAAGCAGAAGCCAAACCGGACGGACAGAGAGGGAAAGAAGCCCTCTGGAAGAAAGAGGAGAAAAGCCTTTGAGAGGTCTAGAAGAGTCCAAAGCAGTACGTATACTGGGAGGTATTCCAAGGGCCAGCATACACCATTGGACTGGGGAAAGCCAGAGGAATGCTGCTGCAGAGCTAGGAATCACCAGAGGCTACCTGTGAGGGAGACGGCTGCACGTGGAAGGGACTCTAAGACCTGTGCCAGAAGGTATGTGAAGAGAGATCCAGTGTCCAGGGATCTGGATTGGAAGGCTGGACATAAGAACTGGACTACATACTGGCCAGGCTATATAGAGAGGAACTCTAGCAGCAATGGAAGCTCAGGTATGAACACTGATCTATGCCCTAGCTATAACCTTGAAAGATAGCAGGGAAACAAGTATTCTCCTGAAAGTGCTCCATTGAAAGATTCATCTGTGCCAATCCATGATATTGAACCCATGCTTGTTGAACAAGGGGGAATAATAGCAGATGAGGATCCTATTTATATGGACTGCTCTCTGTCTAAACTCCGTTGGTAACTTTCTGTTATAAAGTACAGCAACCATCACATGAAATACAAATTTGTTCTTTAATCTACTCAGAAAAGCTCCTGAAGCAGGATTTGACCCACACAGTGGAAGGCAAGCCAGCTAAGAGGTTTCAGCTGGTGACTGTTAGCAATTAAGCCTTACCTAATTGCTTGTGAGCTAGGAGAGAATCACTTCTGTATCTATGTGGGAAGTAATCAGAAGTTAACCTGAATAGAACAGTTTGTTTCTTGCTTTGTGGCTTTTCATTTGTTGTTTTCCTGATTTTGACTTTGTTTTTCCAAGTTAACACTGAAAGCAAGTAACCTAATTTATGTGCTACCAAGCATATCTGTGTTGGGAGAAATAACCCCATAAATAAATATCTTATTGGCTTTACCCAAGAGCACAACTAAATTATTGTCAGCAGCTGTGTCTGGTGTGAATGAACTACATTGCCCACAATACCTTGCAAATCATATAGAGATATGCACTTGCAAAGACTGTGAAGATTCTCACCCAGGCAGCCGTCTGACAAAATTCATTGTGGATATCCTGAAAATCTAACTGGCCTGGGGGTCTCAGAGGACCGGGTTGAAAACCACTTGTATAGATGGACCTTCCCATTTGCTCTTGTCTTTCAATATCAGAGGGAGACATGTAAGTTCACTGAGCAAGAGGAATGCATATTTGGCTAGAAATTTTCAATTTGGTCACAGAGGATACTGGCAAGCCAAAGGAATCAGATTGGAGACAGTCTATGCCTAAACAAAGAAAGGTTTCAGGTGGCAGACGTTCTCTGCAGGAAGCACTGGATAGGTCATCTCCAGAGATGGATACCACAGTTCCACCTTGACCTTTCCTGCTCTTTTTTGTTTATTGTCTTACATGACATTAAAATGTGCAGATGCACACATGAAGTTGGTTATATGGGGTGTGCAAGTAGTTGAAAGTTAAGAGTTTGAGATCTGAGTGGAAGCAGATTGAACTGTTTATACAACAGATGCCTGACAAATAGCAAAAATGGTATTATGGATCGGTACTTAACTGGGTTGCTTCGTATATTTTTCTGTTGATGCTGGTGTTGATGGTGTGAAGGAAGAGAAGCTTGACTTTAAACTTGTTATTGAAAGAATGTTTGTTAAAGAGATCTGAATAGATGAGAGTGGGATTTTCTTTCTTATCAGGGATTTATGGATAGCGTAGGATGACTGTGGAGAGGGCATGTTGTAGTGGAGTTTGTGTAAGCTTCTGAAAAGTGGGATGAGGAGAGGGGAGCTTCTGCCAGCAGTGTCCCTTACTCACTTCTAATGAAAGTGAGAAATCATAGAAACATGACCACAGACAAAGACCACATGGCCTATCTAGTCTGTCCTTCCATATCAACAACTACAACAGTCCCCTTTTTTCCTTTTAGAGATCCTCTGTGTTTGTCCCATGCTTTTTTGAATTCAGATACTGTCCTCATATCTACCACCTCCACTGGGAGACTATTCCATGGATCCACTACTCTTTCCGTAAAGAAATATTTCCGCATATCATTCCTAAATCTATCCCCTTTCACCCTCATCCCATGTCCCTTCGTAGCAGAGCTTGCTTTCAGTCAAAAAAGGTTCTCCTGTGCATTTATGCCATGGAGGTATTTAAACGTCTCAATCATATCACTTCTATCCCGCCTTTTCTCTAAGGTGTACATATTAAGATCCTTAAGTCTGTCCTGATATGCTTTATAACGAAGATCACTAACCATTTTAGTAGCCACCCTCTGTACTGACTCCATCCTGTTTATATCCTTTTGAAGGTGCGGTCTCCAGAATTGCACACAATACTCCAAATGAGGTCTCACCAGAGCGTTATTAGAAAAAGTACAGAGAAGAGCCACCAAATTGGTGAAGGGGATGGAAGGCTACTCCTATGAGGAGAGGCTAAAAAGGTTAGGGCTCTTTAGCCTGGAAAAGAGACGGCTGAGGGGAGATATGATAGAGGTCTATAAATTAATGAATGGAGTGGAACGGATAAACGTGGATCAATTGTTTACGCTATCAGAATATAGAAAGACTAGGGGACATGTAATGAAGCTACAGGGTAAACTATTTAAGACAAATAAGAGAAAATATTTTTTCACTCAACGTGTAATCAAACTCTGGAATCTGTTACCGGAGGATGTAGTAAGGGCTGTTAGTATAGCTGGGTTTTAAAAAGGTTTGGACAAGTTCCTGGAGGAAAGGTCCATAAACCACTATTAAAAAGGGACCCAGGATATCAATGCTTGACCCAGTACAAGCATTATGGAACCTGTGTCTTTTGGGGATATTGCTAGGTACATAGGACCTAGATTGGCCACTGTTGGAAACAGGATACTGGGCTTGATGGACCTCGGTCTGACCCAGTATGGCATGTCTTATGTTCTTATGACTTATGCAGAGGCACTATCACCTCCTTTCTTCTGCTGGCCATTCCTCTCCCTATGCACCAAAGCATCATTCTAGCTTTTGCCGTCGCCTTTTCTACCTGTTTAGCTACTTTAAGATCATCAAACACAATCACGTCTAGGTCCCGCTCTTCTTTAGTGGACAAAAGTACTTCACCCCCTATACTATATTGCTCCCTTGGATTGCTGCAGCCCAAATGCATGACCTTACATTTTTTAACATTAAATCTCAGCTGTCAAATTCTAGACCATTCTTCAAGCTTAACTAGATCCCTCCTCAAGTTATCTACACCTTCCTGGGTGTCTACTCTATTGCAGATTTTGGTATCATCTGCAAAGAAGCAAACCTTACCTGAATGGATGGGGAACGTGATCAGGCCTTTGGGGCGATGTGTTCTCCAGTGGGATGGGTAAAGGAGGGTGGGGGGATGGTTTGTAATATTGAGATGTTGGAGTTGACTTCAGAAGTTTTGATGTGATAATAATATTCCTGTCATCTGGTTTACTATCTTGGATTGCCCATGGGTTAAATAACCCACTTAAAAGGAAAAGGGAACTTGCTACTCTTTGGAGAAAGCGCCTGATGATTGCATGTCTTCAGGAGACACATTTATTAGACCCAGAACATTATTATTATTATTATTGAGCATTTCTAAAGTGCTCTCAGGCATACACAGCACTGTACAGACACAAAAGACACTCCCTGCTCGTCGAGCTTACAATCTAAAAGGACGGACATACAGTAGTATGAAAGGAGGACAAAACTACAGGGTGGCTGGTTAGAGAATCTTTTATTCATCCTATAGAAAAGCAAGAAGAGGTACGGCTATTCTATTAGCAAACTCTTGCCCACTTATTATTAACAAAACTATAATTGACACAGAAGGGAGTTATGTTATCGTTATAGGTACATTAGAGCAGAACTTAACTTTAGTTTCTGTGTATGACCCTAATGAGGATTTCTCTAAATTTTTACCATACTTTTTTCAATTATTGAAGATGGAAGCGTAAGATCACATTATAATGGGAGAAAATTTTAATTGTACATTGTCTACCCAAGATAGCTCTGGACTGACAAGGGAGGATGGTAAAAAAATTTAGAAAATTTCAAAATATGTTGTTCGATTTAGGGCTGATGGAGAGTGAGACACAAGAGAGAAAGAGATTACACCTTTTTTCCCAGGCTCATAAATCCTAATCTTAAATTGATTATTGGTTCATTTCAAGAGAAGCACAGGCTTTGCTGAGGACTTGTTACATAGATAACATAGTGATCTCTGATCATGTACCAGCTGAACTACAGCTGGAATTGAACAAATTGAAGCCTCCCAGATAAGAGCAATGAACAGGCAATTATTGGATGATCCCCTTTTCAATTCAAAATTGATAGAGATTTGGAATGATTATTTACAGTTCAATTGGAATTCCGATACAGATATTTTCATAGTATGGGAAGCAAGTAAAGCTGTGTTGTGGGGTCACATCACTTTGTTTGCTACCTACTTAAAACGGCAAAGAGAGGCTACATATATAGGAATTACACTTACCTGGTAATTGTGGTTCCTTGAGTGACTCCAGTTTAGTCCTCAACCTCTGGGTAGTGAACCTCCTCCTGCAGCTTGGAGACTGGGCATGTCAAAAACTCATGACATCACTGGATATAGCCTGCTGGTCTCTCCTATCAGCCCCCAGTGAACTATTGACAAAGCAGACTCAAAGGAGCAAAAAAATCAGTAACTTTTTTTTTTTAACTTAACATTATATTCAAGGGCACGCAGAACATATAACCTATCTACCTACTACGCCCCTTCCAGAAGGAAAGGAACTGCTTCCTGCATGCTCTCCTTTCCGTCGAATGCCTAGCCCTAAACAATCCAGAGCAACATAGCAATATATATAACAATATATAACAATATCATAATATAATAATATAACAATATAGCGCAAAACAAATGGAAGCATCAAAATGACTGAACACCAGTGAAGATCTATATCCACTTTTAACCTTGCACTTCCCCCAACAGAAAGACCACTGCTAAGACCCCATCCCTGGGCGGGAATGAGGACTAAACTGGAGTCACTCAAGGAACCACAATTACCAAGTAAGTGTAATTCCTATTTCCTTATCGTTCCTCCAGTTTAGTCCTCAACCTCTGGGATGTATCAGAGCAGTAATCATTGGGAGGGACCTTTCCAGCCGGATCTCAACACCGCCTCCCTGAAAATGGCATCCTTAGCCGCCAGAACATCTAGGTGGTAGTGCTTACTGAAGGTATGGAGAGACAACCAAGAGGCTTCCCTACAGATGTCCACTGGCGGAACCAAACTGTACTCCGTCCAAGAAGATGCTTGCACTCTAGTAGAGTGAGCTCATAAGCTCCCTGGGACTTTACAGTCCCGTAGAAGATAAGCCGATGCACTCGCCGCTCCAATCTATCCAGAAATGGACTTCTTCGCCGCCACTTCCCTTTGCGGTGCCCTCCGAACACCCCGAAGAGAGACGATCCGCCTTGCGAAAGTTTCTGAAACCTTTAAACACTGCCGCAGCGCTCTCTTGACGTCCAAACAGCGCAAGCTATGATTAAATACGTTCCCCTCCGCCACACCTAGCGCTGGAAGAGAGACCATTTTAGTTAGGTGAACGTAGATACCACCTTTGGCAACAACGATGGAACCAGCCGCCAGGTGACCTTCTGTCTGGAGACAGACAAAAAACGATTCCTGACAGGTCAACGCCTGCAACTCCGAAAATCGCCTCGCCGAACAGATGACTATCAAACATACCATCTTCAAGGCAAAACCCTTAACCTATGCCTGTTGCAAGGGCCCCAATGGCGTGCTAGCTAACGCTCCTAAAACCAACTTGAGCTTCCCCGGTGGAATTAATATCCTACGACAGGATTACAGTCTGGTAACCGCCTGAGAAAGCATACCACGTCGACCTGTGCATGAGAGCCACTCCCTGTCCTTTGCCCCTATAGCAAGATAGAGCTGCTAAATGAACTGTCCAGGACCTGCCTTTTACCAAACCCGTCCTGCAGAAAACTTAATACCAAGGGAACTGACACTGTTGTCGCGCGAGCGTGCCTCCGCGAGCACCCGTCCTCAAAGATGCCCCATATACGCACATATGCAAGGGACGTAGACTTTTTATTTATTTATTTTTTTTTTTTTTTTTGCAGCAAGGTGACAAAAACTGCTGTCGAGCAACTCTTTTTCCTTAAGCTTGCCCTTTGCCCTTTCAATGGCCACCCCGTAAGCAAAAACCGATGCACCTGAGGCATTCGAAGGGAACTCCGTAGCAACAGAATCTCCAATGTTGGAAACCTCCATGGATTCCCGTCAAGCAACCGTATGAGGCAGGCATACCACGGGTGCCTCGGCCAGCCCGAGGCCCCCAACCACACGTTTCTCCAAAGCGCTTCGATACGCAGAACCACTTGACCTATGAGTGCCCCCGGTGGAAAGACATAGAGAAGACTGGACAATGGCTGCCGTTGAAACAGTGCGCTGATGCCTTCCAACCTCCTTTCGCGTCGTCTGCTGAAGAAGCGACCCGTTTACGCAGAGTGAAATGCCGCCATGAGGTCCATTACTGGCTGTCCCCATATGCGACCGATCTGTGCGAACACCTCCGGATGCCACTCCCATTCTCTGGCATCTACTCGGACCCAGCTGAGGAAATCCGCTGTCACAATGTCCTTACCCGCAACATGCGCCACCAAAAATGCTGGCAGCCAAAGCTCTATGCACACACACAGACCCTCTGCTGCGGCCTCTATGGCCACACTTCCGGTTCTGCCCTGCCGATTGATGTAGGCCACTGCCGCAGAGTTGTCGGACAGTATTCACACCGCTTGACCTGTCACTGTAGCTTCGAACGCCTGCAACACCCGGCGTATCACTCGCATTTCCAGTCGGTTGATTGACCACTGGGTCTCCTGTGTACTCCAAGAGCCTTGCGCGAAACGATCTCCGAACGTAGCGGAGTTTAACAAAGTTTTTGGCCAAGCTCCCGGAGGAAAGGTCCATAACCTTTTATTAGAAAGAAGCTGGAAAATTATATATTTTTTTTATACCAACTTTCACCAATTCAAGATGTTCTACAAGGCACACAACCCAACAGAGCGTCACATCTGTTGTACATGCAACGGAACCCTTAAAATATGAGCATACATGAATCCACCGCTTGCCTCGATACAAGCATTGAGTAGCCTATTCGTCTTTTTCAAAACCAGCCAGATACTTAAGACCAGGGTTGGCTACCCTAGGAAACAGGATATGGACCTGAAAGAGCTTGGTCTGACCCAGTATGGCATTTCTCATATCCTTATGAATGGAACCTCCCCAAGGTTTCTGCCTTGGAAGTAACAGGCTGCGCCTGGCCCTATGGCCCTGTGGCTAGCTCACATGGATCAGTGCGGCCTAGTGGTTGAGGCAAGTTGCCAGAGGACCAGGGGTTTGAATTCCAATCGAGACCACTAACCTTGAGCCATAAAAACTGGGGGTTCTGGTCCCACAGGTAGTCCTTCTGGCCTTCGTTAAGCGACTTAACCCTCTGCCTCAGGTACCAAAACATAAATTGTGAGCCCTTCGGGGACAAGGGAAATAGAAATACCGTAATTGATTGTATGCCATCCTGACCTGTAGGCAATCAGTATACTCAAATAAATAACTGACTGTGAATATGTGACCGTAGTAAACACTGGCAGTAGAGAGACATCAGAGCTGGTGCTGGTTCCTGGTCTTCCTTTCTCGCTCTCCCAGTCCTTTTGCCAGCATTGAGAAAAGGCTGAGAATAGATTGTCCAGTGGGCCGGGGACCTTGCGTCCTGGACATCAGAGAGAAAGAGAGGCTAGGATCTGGGAGCAAAGCCCAAAGAGAAAGGGAAACTGGTGACTGTGACACTGTAGCTCCTCTGGACGGCTCACTCCACAGCAGATCCCACGACTGCATCTCCAACCCCATGTAACACCATGAGGACCTCACGCACTTTATTACAATCGACATCCCCCCATTACTGGAGAAATTACCTTAGTCTGATAATACAGTCTGAGCAAAGAAATGCAGTCTCACTCTGCAAAGAGTGCACCCAAAAATCATGCCTAAGCAATTGTGAGCACATACAAAATGCACATCTACATATTGTCAGACGGCTGCCTGGGTGAGAATCTTCACAGTCTTGGCAAGTGCATATATCTATATGATTTGCAAGGTATTGTGGGCAATGCAGTTCATTCACACCAGACACAGCTGCTCACAATAATTAGTTGTGCTTTTGGGTAAAGCCAATAAGATATTTATTTATGGGGTTATTTCTCCCAACACAGATATGCTTGGTAGCACATAAATCAGGTTACTTGCTTCCAGTGTTTAACTTGGAAAAACAAAGTCAAAATCAGGAAAACAACATTCAAACTTGTCAGGCATTAGCTAATGTTTTCTTAGCATATATCAAACAACAAACGAAAAGCCACAAAGAAAGAAAAAACTGTTCTTTTCAGGTTAACTTCTGATAACTTCCCACATAGATTCAGAAGTGATTCTCTCCTAGCTCACAAGCAATTAGGTAAGGCTCAATTGCTAGCAGTTATCCAGCGGAAACCCCTTAGCTGGCTTGCTTTCTACTGTGTGGGTCAAATCCTGCTTCAGGAGCTTTTCTGAGTAGATTAAAGAACAAGTTTGTATTTCTTTGTGATGGTTGCTGTACTTTGTAGCAGAAAGTTACCAAAAGAGTTTGGACAGAGAGCAGTCCATATAAACACTTTCTTCATCTGCAATCATTCCCCCTTCTTCAACAAGCATGGGTTCAATATCATGGATTGGCACAGATGAATCTCTCAATGGAGCACTTTCAGGAGAATACTTGTTTCCCTGCTGTCTTTCAAGGTTATAGCTAGGGCATAGATCAGTGTTCATACCTGAGCTTCCATTGCTGTTAGAGTTCCTCTCTATATAGCCTGGCCAGTATGTAGTCCAGTTCTTATGTCCAGCCTTCCAATCCAGATCCCTGGACACTGGATCTCTCTTCACATACCTTCTGGCACAGGTCTTAGGGTCCCTTACACGTGCAGCCGTCTCCCTCACAGGTAGCATCTGGAGTTTCCTAGCTCTGCAGCACCATTCCTCTGGCTTTCCCCAGTCCAATGGTGTATGCTGGCCCTTGAAATGCCTCTCAGTATACATACTGCTCTGGACTCTTCTAGACCTCTCAAAGGCTTTTCTCTTCCTTCTTCCAAAGGGTTTCTTTCCTTCTCTGTCCGTCCGGTTTGGCTTCTGCTTCTGATGATCCTTCAGATGAAACTGATGATCAAGCTCAAGCTGATTCTCAGGATAATGAGGATAATTCTCTGTAGAATAAACTCTACCTTCATTCTGCCCAGATGAGTGCTCCCCCCTAACACAGCTCAGCTGTGCTGAATCAGGCCCTGCCCTTTGAGATGAGTGCTTAGGGATTACCTCATAGCCCTCCTGATTGAACACACGTTTCCCCACTTCAGCTCCTCTAATGGCTGTTGGAAACCTGGTGCATTCTGGGACTGGTAGTCTTTTATGGGAAAATTCTGTTTTCTTATTTCTACCAGAACTGACAGGTTGCTTGTTCAGAGTCACTTCACCTTTTCTATAGCTCCTTCCTGAGCTATGATAAGCTTCCTTATCACAATATATGGGTTACCCAGCACCTGTCACCCAAACACAGTACAGTGAGCACGCTTGAACATAGGCTGAATGCATGGAGCATACACAGAGTATTGACTTCCTCTATGAAACCTTCCAGTGCCCTGGAGCACTAAGCCCCAGACTGTGCTACCTAGACGTCCTTCTCTTCACCCTCAGCACGGCCCCTTTAACAAGATGGCACAGACGGGTCAGTGCCCATGCTAAGTGCTTAAAGCCCTGCTCTGACAGCACACGCTCTAGAAATAGATGAGAATTTCCTGGGAAGGGCATGCTAAGTGGAGCTATGAAACACACAGGCACCGCACCCCCCCCCCCGCACCCCCGGCCTTCCTGCAGTCAGAGAAATAGCAGTGGGATACATTGACAACCTTGCAAGTGGAGGTCTTAGAGGTTGCTGCCTGTTTGAACCCGATGAGGAATACGATTTCATATTTTACCACCCATCCCCCAGGGATGGGGGCACTGAATACTATATGTGATTTATGAGCAGCGCTGCCATCCAGTGGCCTTTAGGGCACCAGAGCCCGACAAATGATACAGAAGTTAAGAGCTTTAAATCTTGGTCATATAATCTTGATTTGCAGAACATTACAGTTGCTTGTTTAGTCACTAACCCCTGAGTGCCCATGAGATGGCCCTGTGGTTATTTCTTCCCTGACTTGCAGAGATCAATCTGAAGATGGCTGCATACACACGGTCACAGAAAGGCATTATTGAGTGTACCAGCTGCCCTCTGGTGGCCATAGACCGTAGCACAGGCACTTCTTGGTTGACAGTTTAACTGTCATTATTATTATATATTTTTTTATATCCTAAGGTTTCCTAAACCTGTCCCTGTAAAACCATAGGCGTTTGGGCAACATTCACTATAGAATACTGTCAGACGGCTGCCTAGGGTGAGAACTTACACAATCTTGACGATGCATATATTCATATGATTCTTGCAAGGTATTGTGGGTATTGTAGTTCATTCACTCCCAAACACAGCTGATGACAATAATTTGAGTTGTGAAACCAAGTGGTAAGATCAATAAAATACTTCTTTTATTGATGGGGTTTAATTCACCCAGCACATGTATGCTTGATAGCACTATAAATGAGGTTACTTGCTTGCAGGGTTTAAAATGGATAACAAAAAGTCACAAAGTAAACCAGAAAACAACCTTCAGCTTGTCAGGCAATTAGCTAATGTTTTCTTAGCAAGTAATTACCAAATACAAAGGCACAAAGTAAAGAATAAACTTTGCTGGTTAGGTTAACTTCTGCTTATTTTCCATGCAGATCTCAGCAGTGATTCTCCCTTGCTCACCCACACAATCAGGTGCAGCCCTAATTACTATCAATGGACCAGCTGAAAGCCTTTAGCTGGCTGGCTGCTACTGTGTGAGCCCAAATCCTGCTTTAAGAGCTGTTTGCAGTGGAAATAAAGAACAAAGTTAGGTTTCTTTGTGATGGCTGATGTGTTTGCTCATAGAAAACTAGCAATAGCATTTAGATAAAGAACAGTCCATGTAAATAGTTTCATCTGCTGTATTTCCCCCTGCATCAACAATCATAGGGTCAATATCATACATTGGCACAGATGATTCTTTCATTAAGGCACTATCATGAGAATGCTTATTCCCTTGCTGCCATTCTCTATTATAGATAGGGTCTGGATCAGTGTTCATACCTGAGCCTCTCCTGCTATCATTATTCCTCTCTGTATAGCCTGGCCAATATGTAATCCAATTCTGATGTCCAGCCTTCCAATCTTGATCCCTGGACACTGGATCTTCTCTCACATACCTTCTGGCCTTGGTCTGAAAGTCCCTTCCACATGCAGTCTTCTCTCTTCCAGGTAGCCACTGGTGATTCCTATCTCTGCCACTCCATTCCTCTGGCTGAATCCAGTCCAATGGACTCTGCTGGCTTTTGGAATACCTCCCAGTATGAGTACTGCCTTGGAATCTCCCAGACCTTCCAATGGCCTTTCTTCTCTTCCTTCCAGAGAGTTTCCTTCTCTCTCTATCTGCTTGGCTTGGCTTCTGTTTCTCCAGGTGATACTGGTGCTTGAGCTTGTAGCCGTTGCTGTCTCTGTATCTCTTCCTCCCTCTGTAGCTGAAGCTCTCCCTGAAGCTGGGCTGGAGCTTGTAGTAACTGTTATCTGAAGAATAAGCTCTATTCTTATCCTGTTCTAATGTGTGCTGCTCCCTAACACAGCGCAGCTGTCTTGAATCAGGCCCTGCCCTTTGAGATGAGTGCTTAGGGATTACCTCATAGCTCTCTTGATTGCACACACATTTTCTCACTTCAGCCCCTCTCATGGCTGCTGGAAACCTGGTGCATTCTGGGACTGGTAGTCTTTTATGTGAAAACTCTGTTTTCTCACTTCTACCAGAACTGACAGGTTGCTTGTTCAGAGTCACATCATCTTTTCTATAGCTCCTACCTGAGCTATGATAAGCTTCCTTATCACAATACACAAAAGCACACTCCCAGCCCGTCCCTCCTTCCACCTATAAGTTAGGGCTCTGCTCTTGAAGAACCTAAAAGGTGGCAATTTGCCTAATATCCCGGGACTTAACAGATGCTCCTCAGAGACATGATTAGGAGAGAAAGAACATGTGGCATCAGAGATCAATGCCAAAACTGTTGTCCTATAAAACTAAGAATAAACTTAAAAATAAAGAGGACTGACAACAGCCCCCTTAAGGCTGAGGAAACCCCCGACCCTCAAAAAACCTACAAACAAAAGAAAGAAACACTAGACCTAAAAATCTAGCTATTCTGCCTGTCGTCTTCCTCACACAGGCAGCTCACTGCAACTCTCGCCATGCGGTCCAAATACCTAGAGAGAAAATGGCTGCCCTTTTGCCAACGAATTTTGGCGCCAAGAACAACAGCCGCTGCAAAAAGGAGGCCTCAGCAGACCAACAGAGCCCGAAGGCCTTACCTGCGGGGCCGAAAGCCACGCAGCCTGCTCCTACCGCCTTGAATTCATCCGATCCTCAAGCCGCACTGCTGCACCTGGCAGCCGCGGCGACGACCGCTCAGCCAGTCCCACAGAGTAAAATTAAAATCCCACAGCAACGGAGAGGCTCCGTCTCACACAGCTTCAGTGTGGCTGTACGGGTCCCAGAGCTCTCTCCTGTACCGTCAAGGGAGAGAGATCCGCACTGGCGAATGCCTGCAGCAAGTGAAAGTGAAAATAACTGACAAGGAGGGAAGGTGAGAGCTGCTACTAATTTGAAGAGCCAGGCTCAAATTTAAAATTATTGTAAATATAAGGAAATTTGTCCTAACAACTAAAGGGAACTAATCCCTGATTGCCAATTAACCAAAGATAACTGAATTAAAAGTAAAACTAAAAGTAAAATCAGAATACAATTTGTCACACTAAATGCTCCTTATCTGTTCCCCAAGTGAGCCCAGAAGCTAGGCTCACTACGTCCTCTTGCTGCATGGAGACTGGACACACTGGGGGCTGATGGGAGAGACCAGCAGGCTATATCCAGTGATGTCATGAGTTTTTGACATGCCCAGTCTCCAAGCTGCAGGAGGAGGTTCACTACCCAGAGGTTGAGGACTAAACTGGAGGAATGATAAAGAAATGGATCTTATAGCAGAGATCATCCAGATGAAGGCCTTACATAAAGCCTATCCTAAAGAGACTAAGGGGTATGTTTACTAATCAGTGGTAGCGACTTCCATGTGCTATCAGAGCTGCAGCCCCATTGAATTCAGTGGGGCTGCGGCTCCAGTATTGCACGGAAGCTGCTACCGCTGATTAATAAACATAGCCTTAAGTATATGACTGCTTTGATACACCTGAAGGGAGAAATGGATAGATTAGATACCTCTAGAGATGCCTATAGAATGATGTTAGCAAAATGTTCTTATTATGAACATGGCAATAAGGCGGATAAGCTTCTATTGTGGCAACTTAAAAAGATAAGACAAAAGAGGAGAATACATAAAATCAAAGCTGAGAATGGTGTTGATGTTTCTAACTCAATAAAAATGGCTAATTGCTTTGCACAGTTTTATCTAAACTTTTATAGTTCCAGGACACAGATCGTACCTCAGTACATAGAATCCTGGCTTGATGGGCTTCCCATTCCTCGATTAGCTATTGACCTTGCTACAATTCTTGATAAATCCTTTGCAGAGGTAGAGGTACATTCAGCTATTGCCTCTTTGAAAAGTAATAAATCTGCTGATCCTGATGGAATTTTGGTGGAGCTATATAAAAGCCTGTGTGATCCAATGGTTCCATTATTACCAGCAGTATTTAATTCAGTCTCAGAAGTAGGGAGATTGCCCTCATCCTTTTATGAGGCTTCAATTTTGGTCTTTCCCAAAGAAGAAAAAGATCTTACACTGTGTGCAAATAATAGACCTATTTTGCTACTTAATTTAGATTATTAGATCGTCACTAAATTGTTGGTCTCCAGACTTGCTAATCAAATCCTTCAGATTATTAATCCTGATCAGACTGGCTTTTTAAAGAACAGATTCTGGTCAGATAATGTGAGACTTCATAAGAATAAATAACAACTCCACATATTAACCAACTGTAGTATTAGTAACTCTGCATCAAAAGGTTTTTTTGCAACGTAACAACGGGGGCACAGACCTCAGAACTATCCTCATATATTCATAAAATGCTTCAAGGCCAGAAGATCCGGCTCTAGTAAAGCGATTTGAGGAAATTTACATCAACGGTCTGCATCCAACCCCTCCGTCCGTCAAATAGTGCCAATAAACTGATGGAAATCCAACTAAAAAGTGCTTTAACAAAACTCCATTCTTATAATCAATAAACAAAATTCAATACTGCAAAGCTACTTAACATAGGACCCTCAGCCATTTAACATGTTAGTACATATATCTTATATCAACATGTTAGCACATTTGTCTTATATCAATATTTAACCATGGCTTAAAATAAAAACAGGCTCCTATATAACAAAAGGACCCATCAGCAAAAGATAACGATCCAAAGCTCAATCTTCCATGATGATCATAGCGGTATCAACCCCGACGCCACATTCAGACGTCCCTCTTAGTGTTTCGCAGACGCTGCCTCATGGGGGTATACTAAAAAATAAATAAAAACAAAAAAAGTGCTAAATGCTCTTACTACAAGAATATACACTCACTTAAATCAAAGCAAACACAGCCCGAGTTCCTTACCCGAACCGCGTCTTCTCCACAAACTCACCATGCAACTTAGATAACACTCAACACTGCAGACACCCCACAGTCAAGATATCCAAAAACTGGCGTCTGACGTCATACCCACGTCACCACTAAAAACAAACCTACCGGGCTTCTTAACTAACTATCAAAGACAAGCCTTCCAATCAATGTTGAAATTCAACCCACCTGGGGCCACAGTTCGAAGCGTAAATATCCACCACTGTTCCCGATATATCAAAAATTGCTCACGAGACAAATCTCGAAAACCATTAACTATCTGCTCAATCCCAAAACATTGCAAATTAAGAAACTCATGCCCCAACTCTAAACAGTGACTGACCAGCGGTGCCTCCCGTCATTTGCACCGCAACCTACTGCGATGTTCCCCCAGACGTATAAACAGAGGGCGAATCGTTTTACCCACATACACCTGTACATAGTTAAAGCATAATGTTCCTTGTAAATGTATACAGAAGTATACAATTGTTCTGTTTAATGTTCAATGTAAACCGCCCCTGATCTCTGGAAGGGGCGGTATAGAAAAGACTGTTAAATAAATAAATAAATAAATACAAAAAACGGCAAGGGCAAAAAATACCATAAACCAAATAGTCAGATCTACAAGAAGTCGAGGATCGCAAAAAAAATTCCCTGCCATTATACATAAATCGATCTGTCTCCCAACAAACAGCACAACAGGTACAATCCCCACAACGAACATGCTTACCCCGTTGTTCAAGCCGCATAGCACTCATTAATCGAGACGGACTTAAAATTTCCTTAAAGTTCCGGTCTCGCCGCCAGACACATCTCAAATTTTTAGCACCAAGACCCAGTAGAGTCTGCAAAATGTTACTGTGCCGACGCAGAATCCGCTGGATCCGCATACTGAGGGGGGAATATTTAGAAATAAAATTCACACAATCATCTTTTTGAACTGACCTCTCCTTAGGGGCTAATAACCACCCTCTATCATTATACAGCGCCCGGTTGATTGGAAGGCTTGTCTTTGATAGTTAGTTAAGAAGCCCGGTAGGTTTGTTTTTAGTGGTGACGTGGGTATGACATCAGACGCCAGTTTTTGGATATCTTGACTGTGGAGTGTCTGCAGTGTTGAGTGTTATCTAAGCTGCGTGGTGAGTTTGTGGAGAAGACACGGGTCGGGTAAGGAACTCGGGCTCTGTTTGCTTTGATTTAAGTGAGTGTATATTCTTGCAGTAAGAGCATTTAGCACTTTTTTTGTTTTTATTTATTTTTTAGTATACCCCCCTGAGGCAGCGTCTACGAAACGCTAAGAGGGACGTCTGAATGTGGCATCGGGGTTGATACCGCTATGATCATCATGGAAGATTGAGCTTTGGATCGTTATCTTTTGCTGATGGGTCCTTTTGTTATATAGGAGCCTGTTTTTGTTTTAAGCCATGGTTAAATATTGATATAAGACAAATGTGCTAACATGTTGATATAAGATAAATGTACTAACATGTTAAATGGCTGAGGGTCCTATGTTAAGTAGCTTTGCAGTATTGAATTTTGTTTATTGATTATAAGAATGGAGTTTTGTTAAAGCACTTTTTAGTTGGATTTCCATCAGTTTATTGGCACTGTTTGACGGATGGAGGGGTTGGATGCAGACCGTTGATGTAAATTTCCTCAAATCGCTTTACTAGAGCCGGATCTTCTGGCCTTGAAGCATTTTATGAATATCTGAGGATAGTTCTGAGGTCTGTGCCCCCGTTGTCACGGTGCAAAAAAACCTTTTGGTGCAGAGTTACTAATACTACAGTTGGTTAATATGTGGAGCTGTTATTTATTCTTATGAAGTATCATTTTTAAACTCCGGTTAGGCCCAGTATAGTTTGTGTGTAGATAATGTGAGACGACATCTGAATATTATTCGTCATACTCAGAAATTCAAGGGGGAAGCCAAGAAAGCTTGTGACATGGTAGAATGGCATTATTTGTTACATGTGCTTAGAAAGTTTGGATTTGGAGAAACCTTTTTAAATGGATTCAGGCTCTCTACTTAGCCCCATCAGCTAAGGGATTAGTCAATGGCTTTCTTTCTTCATTTCAGCTCTCTAGAGGCACAAGACAAGGATGCCTGATATCTCCTCTTCTTTTTGCAATGACAATTGAGCCATCAGCAATTGCAGTCTGTGAAGATTCAGATATCAGAGGCATTCAGTTGAAAGATGAAACTCATAATATATCACTATATGCTGATGGCACATTAATTTTCTCTTTCCAATGTCGTCCTCCCTCCCGCGATTATTAACATTGTTGAACTATTTCGGGAAAATAGCAGGCTATTTGGTTAATTGTTCTTAGTTCACAATTATGTCTTGTGGAGCAAATGCTTCTTCAACCTTCACTTTATTAGTTGATCATCCTTTTAAATGAGTTTCCCAATTCAAATATTGGGTATTTTTATTGCTAGGGTCCTCTCATTGCTATATGAACTGAATTATGAAAAATCCCTTCAGCATATTAAACATGAGTTGGAGAGTTGGTAGGACCAGGCTGTGACTTGGCTAGGAAAGATTAACTCTATTAAAATGTTTATCTTTCCTAAACTGACTTTTGTATTCTCTAACCTGCCTATCCATGTCCCTGGGATTTTCTTTAAGAAGATGAAAACAATGTGAAATTTAATTGGGTAGGAAAGAGATCTCAATTGAATTTCCAGTTACTAGTGACTCCTAAAACCTTTTTTTTTTTAGGGGGGGGGGGTTACTAAACATTTCTTGGTATTACGAATTGGGGATCATGTTTAAAAGCTATCAAAAGTTGGAGAGATGGTGCACATTGGATTCGTTTAAAATCCCTTTTAGTCCACCCTTATACTCTACAAGAAGCTTTATTTATAAAGAATCAGATGCTAGCTCAGCAGTGTGCTACCCATCCCTTTGTGGGAGCACTGTTAACAAAGTGATGGGCAGTATATAAAAGAACCTGTATATCTCCTTACATATCTCCCTATACTCCTGTTTCTGTTGGGGGATTCATCTGTGCAATGGGGACACAGGTAATTTTGCAATTATGCAAGTTAAATTTACAGTTTTCACATCTTTTTACCCAGGGAGTGTTTTGGATGCAAGGAGACTTGGAGCAGTTCCTGGGTTTCAAATGATACTTGTTCCAGTATTTGATATGTGAGACAAGCATGTGACTTTGAGATAGTATTGTTTGAAGCTGTGGGGAAAAAGAAAATTGTATCTGAACTGTATAATGGGTTAGCGACAATATACCATAGCCCAGAAACTCATGCACATCTGAGTAAATGGGTCCCACTGTTGGGATGTATGCTCCTTTTGGCAGGATGTGTGGCATTATACCTTTAAATGCTCTTTGTCTTTATTTCAAGTTAACACTCAAGTTAAATATTTGCTAACAACCTTTTTGACTCCTTCCTTTTGATGTAAATTTCAACAGTGTGAAACAGGGGAATGTTGGAGAGGATGCTCAACACCGGGTTCATTTGACCATCTTTGGTGACATGCCCAGTTATAGCTCAGTTTTGGTCTATAGTACATACTACAATGAATCATTTATACCAGGTCCAGCTAGAGATGACAGCGAGTGCTTTTCTTTTAGGAGAGTGCGTGCACAAAGGTCTTTCTGATGAACAGAATGAACTCACTCAGAATTTATCGTTAGCGGCAAGAATTATAATTGCAAGATATTGGAAGAAAGAATGAGCTTCTACTACGCAAGAGTGGTTATGGACCCTAAGAGGTAAGCTTCAAATCCTTTTGAGCATCTGGGATCCTTTTCTACAACAAAATCATTTGTTTAACTTGGGCAGGTTTTGCTGAATGAGTTTTTGAGATGATGTTGTTGACATTCTGTCATCCCTAATTTTGATACAGCAGAAGAGTGGGGTGGGTGGGGATGGGGGTGGGAGAGAGGGAGGAGGAATTTGTGAAGAAATGAGAACTGTGTGATTGCATTCTGATTTTTTTTCTTTTTCTCCTTTTGGAGATTTTGGTGTGTTATACTGTTAAATCTTCACACTCTTTATTTTGTAAGCTGTTAAATACAAAATTGGATAGCTAAATGTTAAAATGTTTTAAAATAAAAATGAACTGATATTTGATTTAGCTCATGCTGTTCTCAGTTCTGGGCAAGTGACATCATGTACAGTGGGTATCCTCAGAGAGCTTACAATCTTAGGGGTCAATGTAGAAACCCTGCGCTACAACCGGGCACAAAAGCTCTAGTTTATTTATTTATTTATTTAATTTATTTAACATCTTTTATATACCGCGCTATTTGTTTTCAGTGCGGTTTACAAGTTTACTAGTGCAGGGTTTACTAGTGCGGGGTTTCCTAATGCAAGTTTAGTACAGACATTTTGCTCAGCAGTGCTGTAAGTAAACTGTGTGCAAATGTTTTGTGTGCAAAGTCTGCGCTAAACAAGGAGAGCAAACCAAGAACATGTACACAAAGCAGGGCCGGCCTGTCCACTAGGCATACTAGGTGGTTGCCTAGAGTGGCAAGCTCTGGTGAATTGCTTTGCCCCCCCCCCTCCCAACTCTCCCAGCGAAGCAGCAGTTCAGCACTGCCTGGCCCGCCATGCCTCCCCCTTCCCGGCATCCATCTTCTCGCCTGGGAGGGAAGGGGACGGCATAGAGATCCCTCCGCTGCATCGGGCTTTAACGTGCCTGTACTGGCTTTCCTACCCCCTCCAGCAGGAAGCTGTGCCATAGGGAGACAGGAGCATCAGGCCGTGAGTGTGCTAGCGTGGGCACTTTAGTCTGATGCAGCAGAGGGATCACTGTGCTGCCCCCCTTCACCCAGGCATGAAGATGGATGCTGGGGGGCCTCAATCCTCAGGGGCGGCATGGAGGGTCCGCCTAGGGTGGCAGAAATCCTCAGGCCGGCCCTGACACAAGGTTCTGCCTTAGCAGCATCTCTGTCTTGTGTACAAACCAAAAAAAAAACAGTTTGGCACTTGTGCTGAAATGTTTTGCGGCACATAACAGCAATATTATTCCGAGCAGAACCTCTGTGCATAATATTGCTGTCTATGTGCCATGTAGCATTCCAGCACATGTGCACACGGTTCCCCTGCGGTTTCCTTTCAGCAAAGCCAGAAAAAAAGCTGTGGGCACTGTATGATCAAGAAACGGATATAAATCCTTCACCAGCACGGACTAAAGACCTATGAGCTAACCCTTGACATCTCCTCAGACCTTGTGTTAAAATCCCAACATTGAGCTCAGTCTTCTAGTCTTCTGCGGGCCTCTCTGCATCTGTACTTGAAAGCTAATCACTTCATTACAATCCATTTATTTGTATTTAAATATGTTGCATATTGCCATTTAGTGCATTGATTGCACCCATACTAGTACAGAAAATCCTATGCTAGAGCCCGGCACTAAAGATCTAGCGCAGGATTTTGTAATGCAGGTTTAGTGCAGAGGTTTTTTGCAGCAATACTGTAAGCAAACAAATTGCAAATAAGCTTTGCACAAAACATTTGTGCTTAACAAGGAGAGCAAGCGAGGAACATGCGCACAGAGATCTGCATTAATAATAATCTGGCACCTGTGCACATGTATTAGATTGCTTACAAAAAATCATCTTAGGTAGGGTGGCCAGCTTTTTGAATGAGAAAAACCCGCCACCAGTGGCTCGCCATGCTCTGCCCATACCCAGCACCTGCCCCAGCCCTTCTCTGCCCCCAGCCCCACCCACAAAAAATTACAGAGAACAACAGTGTAGACTAACTTTTTGAAAGAGAAAAACTCAACACCTTAGCTCCATGCCTCTCTTTTGCCACAACCCCTACTCCCTCCCATTCCATACCCCCTCTACTTTCACTATGTTAATATTGAATTCAGCTACACTACCCAACTTTTTTTTTTTTTATTAATTTGAAGTTTCTTGCCAGAAACAATTTGTACTGGATGTAAAGGAAGGAATTTTTGGAGATTAGCAAACAGAAGTTCCGTGGAGGTTCACAGGACTGGTGTGTGGTGAATGAAAGTGATGCTCTGAAGCGCTAATACAGATCTAAGGTAGAATGTGTCTGGTTGCAAAGAAGGAGATGAGCCCTGACCGAAGAAGAATCTAAAGGAGAAGAGATGAAAAAAGGTCCCAAAACAGAAGAGGAAATTATAAGAAGTATCCCAGTGTAATGTTTTGTTTTGATGTTTATGCCGTATCTGCAAATAAGGGTGTGCATTCCTCCACCTACCACTGCCCCCCATCTACTCTTCCCCCCACGCCTGCCTGCGGGACCAGCATATCCAGTGGGCAGAAGGCTGTGCAAGGCTGCGATCACTGCCTTAAACAGCCTCTGCCCGTAGGACATGCTACTCCTGCCAGCAGGTTCGGCCTTCTCTCCACCACAAATATGACTGCTGCCTTAAAGGGCCTCTGTCTGCAGGACATGCTACTCCCATGGGCAGGCTCAGCCCCACTTTCAGCCATGATCACTGCCGAGCTCAGCCCTCAGCAGTTTAAGACCACTTAGGGCTGAGCCAGGTAGTGATGGGGGCGGATGGTGGAGAGAGGGCTGAAGCTGCCTGCAGGAGTAGCATGTCCCATGGGCAGGGACCCTTTAAGCAGCAATTGCATTCGTGGCAGAGAGAGTGCTGAGCAGAGGCTGTTTAAGGCAGCGATCACAGTCTTGCACAGCCTTCTGTCCGTTGGACATGTTGTCTGGCGTGCAGGCTCAGTTTCTCCGGCTGCACTTTGTCTTCCTGCTTGGGGGGTGGGGGCATCTAGCGATGATGGCTCCCCTAGAGATCGGTGTCCCTGCTACCATGCTTACCCCGCAGTGTCGGCCCTGACCGGGAGATAGGGTCCCTACGTGGGCAGACACAGAGAACATTATGGCAGGCTGCATTGCCATAAGAATCGAGGGGGGGGGGGGGAGGAGGCTCCAAGTCTAGGGTGGGACCATGGTGGCTGTACTATGAAGGGAAGAATAGGTAGGAGAGGGGGCTATAAAAGCAATGGGTCTGGACCACTCTCAGGCACAGCACCACACATAAAAACTTTTAAGACCCTCCGAACTGACAGTATCAGAGTAATCAGACTCACTCCCCTGTTGGCACTGTTGGTTCTGGTTCTAGCTGTAGAGGACTGGCTCCCTTTCCACTATAGAAGCAGGACCCTATTGCCCGAAGCTCCCACCACTACTCCCTCCCTCTGTTCTCATAGGCTGGCTTTACTTAGCCTGGCTAAATAGCAGCTCCTCATTGGATGGAAGAAGAGAAAACCTGCCATTTGAAGGCAGTTGCACCCACCAGCCCAGAAAATCCCAGCTTTTCAAGTGCTGATTTTAACTCTCTGCCGACAGCTGGCCTAGCCATATAAAAATTGGCCAGGCTGGCTGAAAACCAGTCAGTTGGCAGCTCTAATCTTAGGTAAAATTTGACTGCATCCTGGGATGCACAATGTGGGGGGTCAGCTCACTGATCCCATACTGTGCATCCCAGGATGCACCCCGGAGGCTGCTCTGCCATTTTTGCTTTATAGAGCAGATAGACTTTGCTCAGTGCATCCTAGGATGCAGCATGCAGGGTCAAGTGCCTCCATTTTCCATGATGGTGACAGGGGCGGGAGCATCGCTCCTACTCCCCAACAGATAAGGCCCAGGGGATTGGGCTGCTACCAGGTGTTCAGGGTGAGGAACTTTGGGCCACCAGGGAGTTATTTCTGAGGTTTATGGGGGTGGGGGTAGGGGCAGTGAGAAGGTCTTTCAGGGGGCTGGGGTCCACCCATAATCAATGGTTTTGGGGTCGGTTTAGGTGTGATCATTTGAGGTGAAGTGCTAAACTTTATGTCAGATGATCCTTTTGTTCCCCGTGTATTGTTACACCTGCCTGAAATCAGTGTAAAGACCCAGAGTTAAGAGTAAAAGACTGTGCTGGTTCACTGCAGTTTTTTTTTTTACATCAGGAGCAATTAAAACGTAATTATTTTGCATACAATTAGCATGCTCATTGCACTATGCTTTAGCACACTGGTTTGCTCGCATTTGTCCTGTCCTAGTTTGCTTTCTGTATCAGAGAGCAATACTAGAGTAGGAAAATCTCTAGCAATATGCTGTGCTAGCAGTTTGCTGCATAGACCCAAAGGTTTGTGACTATTAATACACAACTATCAACCATTTTATCCAGATATGTTGCTGAATCCAGGGCCGGCCCATCCATTGAGCAAGAATGTTTTTTGCACAGGGCCCCACGTTTCAGGGGGCCCCGCGCAAAAAACATTCTTCATCCCAAGTTTAAACCCCCCCCCCAAAAGAGCTGCTTCTGCCGCGGCAGCATCAAGAGTGCCACCACCGCCGCCGCCCCCCACCAAAGCCTCCCTGCATCATAGGCTAGCGTCGAATCCCCGAACGCGGGCTTCTTTCAGAGCCGCGAGAGTTTCCTTTCTCGCGGCTCTGTTAATCCCGCCGGGCCTGCTGAGAAATCATCGGACCAATGTTCTCAAGCTGAGAGCTCGATGCGGAGGCAGAAAAACCTTGCCCGCCGCCGTATCGAACCGCGCCCCCAGGTACTCCAGATTCTGAGATGGCAATAGACTGCTCTTGGCCATATTGACCACCCAACCTAAATTCTGCAGGCAGTTGACTACTCTGGAAGTAGCCTCCTCGCTTTCTGTCCTTGACTTTGCACGAATTAACCAGTCGTCCAAATATGGATGAACCAGAACACCTTCCTTCCTCAGCGCCGCTGCAACTACTACCATGACCTTGGTAAACGCCCGTGGAGCCGTTGCCAGCCCGAACAGTAACGCTCGAAACTGAAAATGCCCCATTGGCACCGCAAACCTGAGAAACTTTTGATGCTCTTGATGAATCGGAATGTGTAAGTATGTTTCTGACAAATTGAGGGATGTAAGAAACTCCTCTTTTCTGACTGCTATGATGACCGACCTCAGTGTCTCCATATGAAAATGAGCTACCCGGAGACACCGGTTCACTCTCTTTAAATCCAGAATGGGCCGATAAGTGCCTTCTTTTTTCGGGACCACGAAATAAATGGAGTATCGACCTAACCCGCATTGGTCTTGAGGAACCAGCATTACTGCTTTGAGAGCTAGTAACCTTTTCCAGGTCTGCTTGACTGCCTCGCACTTGCGATGTGCCTTGCAATGGGACTGTATGAAGGAGTCGGTCATTGGTCGCTGAAATTCCAAAGCATAGCCTTCTCGAATCACTTTTAACACCCACTGATCTGATGTAATCTGGACCCAGGCAGTGTAAAAATCCTGCAAACGACCTCCCACCGGAATCTCCACCTGGGTCTCCCTGACTTCATTGCAGCTTTCTGATACCCGAAGCGGCGGCAGCAAACCCTCTGCTCACCCCTCGGAACCCCCGAAAACCTTGGTTTCTATAAGGAAAATGTCCCCTCTGACTTTGAGTGAACCTTGAGGAACGAAAACGACAAAAATCCTTCTGTAGCATTCTAGCCATCGGCGGAAATCTCCCTTGCTTCTGCTTATCCTCCGGAAGCCATCCGCCTTTGGATTCTCCTAGATCCTTAACAATTTTGTCCAAATCCTCTCCGAACAGCAGTTTTCCCTTAAAGGGAAGCTTACTTAACCTGGCCTTAGAAGACGCATCCGCTGCCCATTTGCGCAGCCAAAGGTACCTCCTTGCCGCTATCACCGAAGCCATACTGTTCGATAACCCCCTAATGAGGTCATAATGAATATCCGTGAGATACGCAGCTCCTGACTCCAGTCGAGCCACCTCACCTACCGACTCTTCGATCCGGTCTCCTTGGACTCGCTGAGACCAGCGCAGACAGGCTCTTGCTACCCACGCCCCACAAATGGACGCTTGAATGGCAAAAGCATTCACCTCAAACACCTGTTTTAACAAAGCATCCAGCTTTCTGTCCTGGGTATCTTTGAGAGCCGCACTCCCTTCAACCGGAATAGTCGTCTTTTTGGTCACCGCAGATACGACCACATCCACTCTTGGTGACTTAAAGAGTTCCTTAGCTTGCTCCACCAGCGGATAAAGACGAGACATAACTCTAGAGCCCTTGAGTGTCGCCTCTGGCATGTCCCACTCACCTTGAATCATCTCCTTCACCACTCTGTGCATTGGGAAGGCTCTCTGAGTCTTCCGAAATGCTTGTAACAGCAGATCCTCTAATGTAGCCTCCTCCACCTACCCCGACGCCGGCATATTAAGTGCTTTAAGTGTTTCAGAAATAAGTGCAGGCAACTCTTCTCTCCGAAAAATGCGCACTACTCTGGCCTGGTCCTCCTGCTCCGTGATCTCTCCTTCTTCCAACTCCTCGTCTATCTCTGGATCTTGCTCCCCGTCTTCCATGTGCAAATCCTCCGAAATCTCCGACTGCTCCTTCTCCATTCTAGATTTCTTCGGCAATACCCCCGAAGTTGCCACTGACAGAGGAGTCCCTGGTCTTTTCTGTCCCAAATCCCCACCAATGGGTCCAGAAGAAGAAGAAGAGGCTTCTCTTCCTCCGACAGAACTTGCACTGCCAACATAGGATCCTGGGTGGGAATGAGGACTAAATTGGAGTTCCTCCAGGAACATCAATTACCAGGTAAGTGTAATTTCCATTTCCTTATCGTTCCTCCAGTTTAGTCCACACTTCTGGGATGTAACAGAGCAGTACTTATTGTTAGGGACCTTTCCAGGCTGCTTGCAATACCGCCGAACCAAACACAGCATCCTTTGCTGACAAAACATCTAGGCGGTAATGCTTACTGAAAGTATGCAAGGACGACCACGTAGCTGCCCTACAAATTTCCACAGGCGGAACCAAACTATGCTCCACCCAACAAGTCGCTTGCGCTCTGGTAGAATGAACTCGCAATCCCGACAGAATCTGTCAACCTGACAAGAGATATGCCAACGCAATCGCCTCCCTAATCCACTGAGAAATAGAGGCCTTCGCATCCACCTTGCCCTTCCGGGGACCCCCAAAGAGAATGAACAAATGGTCCGATTTACGAAAAGCCGCTGAGACCTTCAATAATGCTGAAGAACCCGCTTAACATCCAAGCAGCGTAGCCCCCGGTCCGCTGCATCCCCACTCAGAGAACCCAGCACTGGAAGACACACCGTCTGATTTAAATGAAACGGGGAGACTACCTTAGGTAAAAAGGACAGAACGGGCCTCAGCACCACCTTTTCACGAGAAAAAGACAAAAACGGTTCCCGGCAAGAAAATGCTGAACAAATAGTCACCAAAAACACTGTCTTCAGAGTTAGATCCTTTATAGATGCCTGCTACAACGGTTCGAAGGGCGCCGTAGCCAGTGCTCCCAAAATTGAGATCCCACGGAGGCACCAAAACTCTACGAGAGGGACGCAACCTGGTGACGGCTTTCAGGAACCTCAGAATATCCACATGCTCGCCGAGCGTCATTCCCTGAACCTTGCCTCTATAGCAAGACAGTGCCGCCAACTGAACTCTCAAGGAACTGGCCGCCAGGCCCTTATCAAAACCCTCTTGAAAAAAGCTTAAGACTATCGGCATGGATACCTTCGCTGTATGCACTTGTCTCCTCGAACATGTGGGCCTGGTTTTCCCACAAAAGTTCCTCAAATATCACCAATATTACCAATTGCCTGGGCACATGGGAGTCGTGCACCAGAAAATAAAAAGAACTCAGATCACAATTATTTGTCAGTAAAAATAACTCTTTTATTTGGCATAAGCAAAAGCTGTAAGCACAGATATACAAGTGTCTATCTGAGGGATCTGAGTGCAGGCAGCGTTCCCTTTCTCATAGTGATGAGACAGAGAAGGCCCCCCATGAGCTCTGTAACTGCTTCCTTATATACCCTATACCCTCTGTAGCAACTCCTGCACAAAAGTTTTGTACCGTGTGCAAAGGTTGCTGTACTGTCTGTAAAAGGCTGGAAGGCCATGTCAGAGGCCTGTTTCCTTTGGGGCAAAGGAGGGCCGTGTGCAAAAGTCTGCAGAGGGTCTTTCCTTTGGAGCAAAGGCTCATTCTTGGGATCTACCCTTATTAGCATATTAATGGCTTTTATTCTTGCTAGTGTTGAGTCATTCTGGCTACACCCTGCCATCCCCTTTGTTTCATTAATCACTGGCACTGTAGTCTTCAGGGCTTATGAATAGTTTTGTATCACCAGCTTTGTTTGGCCTGTTTAACTTGTCCAGGCTTGCCCAACTTGCTGAGGTCTGTTCAATCTGTTCAGGCCTGGGCTATCTTTTCTTAGCTGGGTCCATTTTTTTCTGTGCACTCCTGCTCAGAATATGGTTCCTCTAGCTTCACTCTTGTTGTGCTGGGCTCTGGGTACTCATTTTCTTAGCCCACATGCTTTTCTTCCGTGCCATCATAATGTATTACAATCTCAGGCAAGGATGCAGCCATACTAGACATACCTGTCAGCCAATTTCCCTTCATTCCCCAATTTTTTCTTTTTCTTTTCTTGTGTATGGGGCAAAGGTAATCCCACTAAGGGCAATGAACAACAACCATTTGAGACAGAGAGGGGTCATCAAAAGGCAGCTTCTGGTACTGTTCCCTAGATACAATGTACATGGTTTTAGTGTTCTACAATATCATTCTTTTACAGCAGGCAAGCAAAATGGATAATACACAACAGGCAATAATTCCAAAACAAGCTATAGTTAAAAGCGTAATAAAGAAGGCTTTAAGACCTCCTCCTAAACTAGCAAACCATGATGTAATACTTTCCCAAATATTATCAAGCTGAAGCCCCCCCTTAAAATCATCAATATGTAATTCTGAGAGATGTTTTATCTTGCTCATTGCATCTAGCACAAATACCGTATGGTTAGCGATGACAGTACAGCAATTAGTGGCATTAATAAAAGTACAAGTTCCGCCTTCAGCAGCGAGGAGCAAATCAAGAGCCTGTCTATTCTGCAAAGTCATTTGGTTATTTTGTTCTAAGGATTCAGCTAAGCGAGATATGGATTCAGTAACAGCTTTCATCTGAATATGTAATAAGCATTGCAAACGGCGGATGGACATACCTAGTTCAGCAGTAAGAGCAGGGGTAGCAAAGGGAATCCAAGCAGTAGCACTAAGGGCATCTAAACGAGTTTTAGTCATAGGATAAGTGGAATTGATGTATTCGAATGAGGCCTGAATGGCATCATCCTCTGCAACAGAGGAGTCCCAAGGACTTGAGTTGGCTGACAGACTGCGCTTCAATCTGTGCAGAGGGGAGTGGGCAGCAGGGTGATGGGTAACATTAAGGGGTATCAAGACAGAAAAAGGAGAAACTTTGACCAAAGCACAGGGTAATAGGGAGAGGTTGACTACCTGAAACAGAGTTTCCCCACACAACCAATAATGGCCCCCTACAGCAAAGAGGTTTGTGGCAGGTGTCCATATGCGGCTCATATTATGCCCATCAAACCACTTAACAGGAGAATTACCCGTGATAGATGACTTAAGATCCCTCCTTAAATTGGACATCGGGAGATAGCATGAAGTAAATGGAGATTCATTCTGGGAACCCGTTGTCAGCACAGCTGAACCATCGTGGTAAATGGGACCAACCCCCACATACCAGCGGAAGTCAGATCCATTAAGCACTAGTGGGCTCTCCGTAATGTTTCTCCAATCATTTTACATCTTGGAAAGGTCCATATTACCGGTTTGATTATACCATTTTATCATGACTGAATTACTAGCAAAATGAAAGGACCCATTAACCACATTATACGACAGGTTACACCTGTGTGAAAAAGCAACAGATGCATTTGTTATCAAACATAGATCAAATACCATATTTGGGTCAGCATATACACGCAAAGGGTCATGTGTCATATTCATCATATGCCACGTTTGGGAACAATTAAAAACTTCATAACAACTGGCAGAAAAATTATTATTGTCTACACAAGCAAGTTGTCCTGCATACTCATTTAAGGGAACCTTTGAAACATGTACCGGAGCATATGATACACCCTTTGGCAGAGGAGTACAGATAATGCAGTCTGAAATGTTCACCAGGGAAACAATGTGTAATACTGATTGCTTCCATGTGTTCAGAGAGCCTTCAGGTAAAATCCGGGGTACTCGAGATATCGTCTGGTTAGTCTGGTTCTGTCCTAGGAGGAACAAAGCCAGCTGTCCATCTGGGTGTAGGCACTCAATAAGAAGGACGATAATGACTGAGATTCCCAGAAGGATACACAAGGGTGCCCATGGGGCAGGGTTGCTAGTGACCATCCTTGGCACTAATGATGCAGGGGTGTAAGGAGAACACGTTAGTCTTGTAAGGGGAAGGAAGTTGGTTAATCAGATGAGGCAGGTGGAGCCGCTTTTAGATTGCTGACATGTATCCAAGTGTCAGTATCATTAAGTCTGGCAGCAAAAGGGGAAGCAGCAGTGACAATGTGGGGTCCTGAAAAAGTAGGGCAGTCCCAGGATGCACAAACACAATTTCTTTTATAGACAGTAGTCCCTACAGGAAAACAAGGTAACAAGGATGGACTGGATACAGACTGTGTGACTGCTACACGATCAGCAATTTCTTGGAGAGCAATCCGGAGTCCTGCAAGGTAAGAGGAGAGACTATCATGAATCGGAACCAGAGACTGTGGTAAACTAGTTGTGCGCATACGCCGGCCAGTGGCCATTTCATGAGGTGTCAGATGTAACCTTTTGATTGGGCTGTTGCGCAACTGAAACAGACACATTGGCAATGCTTGTAGCCAGGTCATGTGACCAGAAGCACAAATCTTTCTGAGTTGAGTTTTCAAAATGCCATTGCATCGTTCAACAAGACCATTAGAAGTAGGCTTATACACAGAAACATGTTTCCACTGAACAGGAAGATGTTGAATGAGTGCAGACACAAGAGCGTTGCGAAAGTGAGAACCATTGTCAGAATATATGACTTTGGGAATGCCAAATCGGGGTATTATTTGTGTTTGCAGAATCTCTACTACTTCTTCTGCAGTCTCTTTGTTGCAGGGGAAAGCCTCAATCCACCGAGACCAAGGGCAAACCTACACCAAAAGGTAGCGTTTCTGGGCACATCTATGAATCATGTCAGTGAAATCCACATACCAGGACTCAAAAGGACCACTCAGAACCGGAAGGTGGCCCTTGCCCATGACTTTTCCCCCTGGCTGGGAGTTCAGAATACACACGGGACACTTAGCCACTAATTCCTGAATGCGATTTTTCATGTGCGGGCACCAAAAGGTGTCCTCCAACATCCCATGAATATGTGCAGCACTAGAATGGTAGACATCATGTATGAGAGCTATTAAACGTTTCAGCGCTACAAAACAGATACAAAGTTTCCCGGATGGGTGTACCCATATGTTCTTAGTTTGAGAACAACCTAATCTCTCCCAGCTCCCTATCTCATAAGCAACTGCATCCTTCTGATAGTCAGTTAGGTCAGGTACCAGATAAGTCTTTGATCTGGTGACAGGTAATATTAGGGAGGTAGTGCTGGTTACTTCTTTTGCCAGCTGATCCGCCAGGGCATTGCCCATTTGGCGAAAGGAGTCCCCTTGTGTGTGTCCAGGGACCCATTCGCAGCATAAAAATAAATTGTTGAGTTTACGTTTCTCTAGGCACTCATAAATTTGATGTATCTCATCAAGATGTGAGATGGTGCTGGCTGAGGAGGTAATGAAACCTCTCTGTGACCATTTTTGATGGAGTACTGTCAGTACTCGTGCTGCATAATGGGAGTCAGTGAATAGGATAATGTTCTGTTCTTCCTGATGTAGTAAGACTGCCAAGATTGCACAGAGTTCAGCACCTTGGGCGCTATAAATGCTTGGTAATTGATATTGCAGTACATCTAGAAGGTCACCAGAGGGAGATATTTGCACTGCACTGAAACCAGAGCACAGTGATGTCTCAGAACCATCAGTGAACCAAACAGCTGAGTTTGGAGGCATTTCATGGAATGGCAAAATATTGTCTGCGAAAGCAAATGTGGGGACCTTGTCCCCTTCCTCACCATCAGTAACAGAAACTAAGTTCTGTAAGTAGCCAAAAGGGTGACTTGCAGGAAATGGCTTGATGAGGATATGACTTCGTAACAGAGCAGCACAGACCTGGTGCACTCGATGTGGAGTAAAGTGGAGAGTATTACTGCATAATAATGCCTCTACACCTCCGGAGCAATACACAGTGAGTCTCAAGGGATGGAAAGTGTTATAGGTTTTCCGGACTGCTTCACTGATGGCCACTAAACCTTTTTCAATGTCAGGCAGAACTATTTCAGTAACAGAAAAAGATCCTGACAAATAAGACACAATTTTACCATCATCCTGGTAAATTACAGCTGCCCATGTGTGACGCCCGTGGAAACTTATCAGGAACATTTCTTTTGAGTAGTCAGGGAGGCATAAACTTGGTGCGCTGGACACATCGGACAGGAGTGACTGAAGCAGTGCCTGATCAGGACCTGACAAATTAATAGCAGTGGACCCTTTAACACCTCCTTTCAAATATTTGCGAAAAGGATGTGTGCGCTGACTATGACCGGGGACCCAATTTCGGCAGAAGTTTATCATGCCAAGCAGAGATCGCAATTTCTTAACTGTAGTGGGCATCTGTAATTTCAGGCAGTGTTGTTTAGTTTTCTCTGTCAGAGACAGCATCCCGTCTCCTACTAAGAAACCCAGAAAAGTGACTTCGGTTTGGCATATCTGTGCCTTGTCCATGTTAATCTGGTAACCACTTTCCAAAAGATAACAAACAAGTTTATCTGTGAGGGCCAAATTTGTCGCAGCCTCAGCTGTGGAAAGCAGTAAGTCATCTACATACTGTAACAGAGACGCATTGCTGGGCAGTTCTGCTCTGAATGATTGTAAATCAGCAACCAATGCCTGAGAGAATATGGAGGGACTTTCCACATACCCCTGGGGTAACCTGGTCCACTGGTAATGCTGACCCTCATAGGTAAAAGCCAGGAACAGCCTGGATGCGGGTTCCACAACAATCCCAAAAAAAAGCATGGGAAAGGTCCAGAACAGTGTGATATTTGTACAGAGTAGTCATTGTCAGCAATGTGGCAGGATTTGAAACTACTGGAAACTGGGGTTCAATGACACTGTTGAGTGCTCGTAAATCATGAACTATTCTCCACTTCCCATTAGGCTTTTTTTTACAGGGAACAGTGGGGTGTTGTATGGAGAGTTACTAAGTTCAATGATTCCATGCTGCAATAGTTCCTGAATCTCCTGGAGAGATCCCTGCAGGGCCTCTGGTTGGAGAGGATACTGCGGAATCTTTGGTGGTTTACAGCCATGTTTAATGTGAATGGTAATAGGCAGATGTGATTTAACCCGTCCATAGGGGCTGAGGAGCAGTGACCGTTCAGGGCCTTTCTCTCCCAGCGGACCATAGGTGAATTCAACCTGTAATTTCACCAATAAGTCCCGTCCCATCAAATTTACTGGACAATGTGGGGCAAACAAAAAAGAATGAGAAATCTGTTGATCTCCTACTCTCAAACAAACAGGTGAGGTCATGTAAGATGTAAGGGGTCTACCATCAAAACCAGTGGTAGTCATTTTATTTTTACTAAGTTGGCATCCCTGTGGTAAAGCGGTTAATACAGAGGAAGTTACAGAATTCAGCCAGCAGCCATTTGTTGAGCTCCCCGGTCGGGGTAGAGCACAGGGGGAGCTTCGGTTTCCCGCTCCTGCACTCCAGCCCAATCCGGGTTGTGGGAGGTCCCGGCGGCTTATCTAAAGGTGCCGCGGGCAGGAGAGAATCTCAAATTCAGCCAGCAGCCATTTGTTGAGCTCCCCGGTCGGGGTAGAGCACAGGGGGAGCTTCGGTTTCCCGCTCCTGCACTCCAGCCCAATCCGGGTTGTGGGAGGTCCCGGCGGCTTATCTAAAGGTGCCGCGGGCAGGAGAGAATCTCAAATTCAGCCAGCAGCCATTTGTTGAGCTCCCCGGTCGGGTTAGAGCACAGGGGGAGCTTCGGTTTCCCGCTCCTGCACTCCAGCCCAATCCGGGTTGTGGGAGGTCCCGGCGGCTTATCTAAAGGTGCCGCGGGCAGGAGAGAATCTCAAATTCAGCCAGCAGCCATTTGTTGAGCTCCCCGGTCGGGGTAGAGCACAGGGGGAGCTTCGGTTTCCCGCTCCTGCACTCCAGCCCAATCCGGGTTGTGGGAGGTCCCAGCAGCCTCTTTAAAGGGTGCCGCCGGCAAGCGCACCCGCGCCTTGCGGGCCCGCGCCTGAGGGCCTCGCCAGAGGGCCCTTTGGCGTGGCCCTTAGGCAGTGGCACGTCAGCAACCCTACGAATGAAGCCAGAACTCTCACCTGCAACAGAATCTGACTCCTGCGCCAAGAAAACATCAGAATAATAACCTGAGACTCTGATATACCCTAACAACTTACTTAGGTAACCCACTTCTACCCCATCTATAAGGTAACAGTAGACCTAATATACTAGAGAAGTTCACTCCTTGTTACTCTGTTACAAACAGACCTCCCTTAAAATAAGATTTGCTACTGTATCTAGTTAACAGAATACATTGTTCCTACTTGATAGGCCTGCTTTGATACAATTGTTCACCTATTTCCACTGTTCTGTACCTAACCAGTTAATCTGCATTTACTGTTTCTAAAGACCCGTATTACCTTACATTGTATCCTCCCATTGCTGTAACCATGGCTCTCTCTCTATTTGCATTAGTTAGCCTCTATCTGTTAACACACACCACCCAAAACACAGCAGCATTCCCTACCACCTCACACAAGATCCCCATATTACATGGACTAGGAAGAAAAATATCATTCCTCCTATCATCACTCAGCTCCACAACCACACCATGTTAGGCACTCTCATCTACTATATATCTCCCTTAACACTGTTAGTAGTTCTAAACCCAATCCTGTTCCCTCACATGCTAACTTAAACTGTGCACTCATCAACGCCCGCTCAGTACGTAAAAAGTGGCCAGCCATTACAGATCTCATCACAAAGCTGAAACTAGACATCCTCCTGGTCACAGAATCATGGCTAGCGGACACAGACAATGTCCTTATAAACCAACTCATTCCCCCAGAATACTCAATACACACGTCACAGAGCAGACCGAAGAGGAGGTGGTGTTCTCATTCTTTCACGAACTAACCTTCAATTTAGATTACTTTCCACCAGGAGTACCACACACATGGACCTAGTTACTATAGCTAACAAACATATCATCCTAAATCTCATATATAGAGCCCCATCCTCACCACCAGAAGATTTATCTAATATAATAGAGCTTGCCTGCAACCCAGAAAGCCCACACAAATCCAACTGGTTAATGGGCGACTTTAACCTCTCCTCACTTCACCATAGCCATTCTACCACATTCCTTGATGCCATGGCTGACCTCAACTACTCGCAGCTAGTTAGCTCCCCTACACACCTCAAGGGTAACACCCTTGACCTCATTTTTGCGCCTCAGTCTACAGCGAACACCAACTTTAAGCTATCTCATACCCCTGTCCCATGGTCTGATCATGATTTATTATCCTTCCAAGTCCCATATCAGCAAAACAGTATCCCAGCAAGACATACAAATTTAATCTCATCAGGACCAACAGCCCGTTTCAAAACGCTCAACAAGGATGACTTCATCAGCCAGACTCTTCCAACCCTTTGTCTACCAACCAATGACCTTGATGAACTGATCAACAATTGGTACAACACCCTGAACTCCTCTTCACATCTACCTTCCTCAGTAAGATCACCAGCATCCAGCACAGCACTAAAAAGTAGAAACACAAAACCATGGTTCTCCACTGAACTACGACTATCCCTCCAGAATCTAAGAAAACAAGAGAGAAAATGGCGCAGATCACGTGCTCCAATTGACCAAATGGATTACGAAAATGCCCTAAAGAAACACCGGGAGAAAATAGCTGAAAAGATGAGGGAACACCATACAGAAACCCTCCTCCGATCACTGAACAAACCACGAGACCTCTTTAACATCACCAAATCCTTAACCAAGGCACCATCCTCCAACCAAACAATATCAATTCAACCTCAGGCTTTTGCCGACTATCTTCAATCTAAATCCATTAACACGAACTCCACACCAAGTTGTATACCTAACCCCATCTCAATTACTCAGCCTCTAAAAAATTTTGTCGCTCCCACAGTGAAATCCATCACTGACCTTATTGCCACCTTGAATACTACCACAGCCCCAAACGATCCATGCCCTGCCTACTGGATCAGAACAATGCGTGCTGAACTGAGCCCCATACTTGCCTTTATCATGCAACTTTCCTTCACAACCGGATCATTCCCATCATCTCTCAAGCAAACTTCAATACGCCCTCTCCTGAAGAACAATAAACTCGACCCAGCAAAAACTGATTCATATCGTCCAATTTCAAGTATACCCCTTCTAGCCAAAATCATCGAGAAGGTGGTACAAATCCAATTGCAACAGCATATAGATACTTCAGCTCCTCTCGATCCCTGCCAACACGGATTCCGAGAATCACATGGCATAGAGACCCTTCTCACACTACTCATCAACACCTTATCAAGAGGGATTGACAAAATTGAAAATGGGTTCATCCTCATCTTCCTTGACATCTCAGCAGCTTTCGACTCGGTTAACCATGTACAACTTCTTCACCGTCTTAAAGAAAAGGGAGTCCAGGGATCAGCTTGGGAATGGTGTAGATCCTACTTAAACAACCGCTGGCAACAGGTGCGGATAGGATCTTCAACCTCCGATCCTTTCCAGCAACAACAGGGTGTACCCCAGGGATCCTCTTTATCAGCTCTTCTATTTAACATATATATCCAACCAATCTGTGAAATCATCAAAACATTTAACGCCTCCAGCTTGATCTACGCAGATGACGTACTAATATTCACGCCAATAAAAATTAATGCCCCTGACTTCTCCCCAATTATCGCCTGCTTCAACGCGATTACAGATTGGCTCCTATCACAGAACCTGCGAATAAACTTCAAGAAAACGGAAGTCCTATTCGTAACCAGGAATAAGAAATTCTCCCCCCCCGCAACTTTGAAGGTGAGAGATGCGGAACTACCATGTAAATCATCAATTCGCTACCTGGGAGTAACCATAGACCAAGAACTGACCTTCAAAGATCACATAAAGCAGACCGTTAAATCCATTTACTACAAATTAAGAACGCTGAAACCCTTAAGACCACTACTCGCCTCCAATGACTTCCGAACAATCTTCCAAGCCCTTATAACACCTCATTTTGACTATGCTAATATCATCCTGCATGGTCTACCCAAGAGCACCCTCAACCCACTCCAATTGGCGATGAACTCAGCAGCTCGCATCCTCTGCGGTACTTCCAGTAGAGACCACATCACCCCCATACTAACAGAGCTTCACTGGTTACCCCTACAAGCCAGGATAACTTACAAAGCACTTCTGCTATCCTTTAAAGCAATTAATCAAATAGCCCCACCTTCCCTCTCATCACTTATTATCAACACCCCCACGAACAGACTGAGAAGATCCGCAGCCACCAATACCCTTGTCGTACCAAAGGAGTACACTAAATGTAACCAAACAACCAGAGACAGGGCCTTCACCTTATTCGCTCCAACTTGCTGGAATAATCTCCCTCCTCATATCCGATCAATAAAAGACCTCTCTCAATTTAAAAAGGCCCTCAAACACTACCTATTCTGTCATCATCTCTTAGGCCCTAACCCTACACCTCCTCCCCCCATCTCACAAATCACTCACACAGCCTCTGACATTCCAACAACATAGTCATAACAGAACACGACCTAGACGCTCTGCACACCCAAAGTTACGACCCAATTTAACTGTAAATTTCCAGAGGTAATATATCTTTCTGTATATAGCTTGTATATAGTTTACCATGTTGTCTCCAAGTTACTGACCCTGTTATAATGTAAGCAAAAGACCCTGTTATAATGTAAGCAAAGGACTGTTCTAATGCGAAATTTGTTATCTGTAAACCGCGCTGATACCAAAGAGCGCGGTATATAAAAACTGTAAAATAAATAAAATAAATAAATAGGAAGTGGCCCCAGTATCAAGTAACATTTCTGTGGGCTCATCATTAAGATGTACTGTGATCAGAGGTTCCCGATATGTGAGCCTCGCCTGCAAGATAAAGATTCCCAGTCATTGTTGAGGTGGGGGTCCAGAATCCCGGGGAGGTGTCCACAAGGGAAAACGTCTCCTGCCGGAGTTTTCAGGTCTGCGTTGGGCATGACATGAACGCTGAAAATGACCATAACCACCACAGTTCCAACACTGCGGGGCGGGAGCATGGTTATTCTGCTGGTAAGAGGGGCCTCTGCGCTGTGGCTGGGAATAACGGGGTCGTTGGGCTCCATTATAGTAGATGCGTTCCTTATGTCTATCCCATACTTCATCACGGGGGTCTGGAACATCGTCCTTATAAGGATCCAGATATTCCATGTTATCAATTTTCTCCTGCTGTTCTTTGATTTTCTGTTTTAGTTGTCTAATAAGTTCATCATTAGATTTATTAGGATGTGTTTTGATTGTGGGTTGGGGTTCTTTAGTTTCTTGTAAACCTTTAAGTTGAAGGTTTAACAAGCGCGCTTGGGCCTGCTTCAAATCCTTCTCAGGTTTCAAAGTGTCCTCCTCTAGGGACCGAATATAATGCAAAATATGGGCCTGTTGTTTTGGCCATGGCTCGGACTCTAAGGCTACTACAGATTTCAATTTTGCAGTCACGAGTGGGGGTAATGTGTTACACAGGGTCTGGAAAAACATGGATCCCATGCAAACATCATCGTATGGTACCCCCATGTGTGCTTCCCATAAGTCTTGAAATCGTGCAAGATATGCACTAATGTCCTCACCTATTTGGAATCTCATAGTAGTGAGAGGAGTCAAACTGCGCTGAGTAGGGTACATCTCCCTAAGGGCTTCCCAAATACGAGGATGATACTCATTAAAAGAAGCACCGTCATAAGTGTTAACTGTAACCTTCACCTGGTCTAAATTGGCAGTGGCAAACACTTGATTTGTCGCACTGTTCCCCAGAATTTTGGCCAATAAAGCTTTGATATCTCCCAAAGCTAAATTATATCCGGCCGTAATTCTTTCAAATTTTTGAATCCATGTCCCTCCTCCTCTACTGAGAGGAGGTAGACTACTAGCTATGTTAGCCATATCAGTGAAATTCCATGGTATATATTTAGATCTTCCTTCATTTGTGTGGATTACTGGAAACAGGAGCTGTTTATTAAAGTCCTGGTTCTCATACTTCTCCCAAACCCTAAGACCTGCTTCCATATAAGTCAGGTCCCATTTTGGATCGCCAGATCCACCTCGAATGCATAATCTAGCTGTATTCAGGTGAGCTGTATCTAGTGACCCATCAGGCGGCCACTGTACCATTTGGGGCTGATTCGCCTTTGTCCATCTATACATATTAGAGGACCACAGGTACACATAGTATCCATTTCCCCCTTCCTGTTCTGTTATGAATGAAAGTATGTCAGGGGCATGGTTTTGGACCACACAGGACCGATTGTCCTGATTATCATCTGTCCTAGGTTTACCATCAGGTATTTTGCTGTTATTTTTCTTCTGATTACGTGTATTAGGTTTATCCTGCTTAGGGCCTTTTTTGTCTGGGTTGCCTTGACAATCCTGACCATCTTGGCCATCATTATCCTCCCCATCATCACTGTCCTGTAACCCGGGGTCATCCGGATTCGGCATCCCCGTCTCAGGCTCAGTGAGTTGTGAGGGAACTTCCTTCCCAGTCCCACTGAGCTGTTGCAGTGCTTTCTGCTTATGCTCATGAAAGGATTGCTTTTCAGCTAGTAACTCCTCCTCTGCTTTCTTTAATGCAGCCTCACGCTTAGCATATCCCTTGGGATCGAAAGCTGGGGTTTTTGATTCTTCTAGATGAACCTGACCAGAAACCTTAATCCAGGTTCCACTTTCCTCATTAGAGGTGTCATTTAAAGTTTCAATCATTTCTTGGTCCGAGATCGTGGGATCGTGAACCAATTTTCCTGGGGTGGATTTGGGAAGTGATGGATAGAGGGGCCGTGAGGACTCCTGTTTAACCTTAAGGGTCACTACAGGATCGGAGTAACCAATGGCTGCCATAGTTTTACTTTCGGCTACCCAGTAAGGAGGTGGAGATGCAGGGGCAGATGGCAGGGGCTCTGGGCCGGCCTGCATCCACAGAGAAATATGTCGCAAATGTTCCAATTGGGCTTTGCCACATTTTTTAAATAAAATATGATCTCTAATTTTGGTCAAAATGAGCGGATCGAACGACCCTCCTGCTGGCCAAGCAAGTGAGGGTGTTTTCTTGGTCCATTTTTCCCATTGTTTAGAACAATTTTTTATTGAGGCTTCCAGTAGGGGGTTCTTTTTAACAAGGCTATCTATGGGGTTAGGACTGGACTCTGTCCCTTTTTTATTACCTACCCCCTCCTTGGATTTATTTTTGAACATTTTTTAGACTGTCCCTCTTCCTATAGTCTGTGTAGATCTGGTGTTTTTCACTGTTTGGGGACAGGGGCAATTTGTTAATAACTTCGCCTTTTACCGATAAAATATCGAACTTCTTTATGTACAGAAGCTGGTAACTTTGCTTTTATAGATGGAGAATCAAACCTCTTTATATAGAGAGGCGCAAAGTTACAAATCCAGGACTCATACAGGCACACAATTCTTACGCTTCGTCCAAACCCAGCCAATCCCCTCGCGGGGGTATGAAAACGTGGATAGGGACACACAGCCACTTCGTACCAATGTACGTACAGTCTCAAGCATACACCAATCAATCCTGGATTTTGTTTTTATTTTTTTTTTTTTTTAAAGACCTAATGTCTGGGCAAACTTTCAAACTTTCTTTCCCTAATATTACATCTAAACACAGAGACACTCTTAACAATTTTATATACAACAAAACAACATTAATTAAATAAAATACATATGCATATGTGTAAATTTCGTACTTACCCACCAATCAGATAGGGTAAGTCTTCTGTCCGTGTTTGTAGGCAGGTAATGCAGCAATACTCACCACTGTAGGGTGTCCACAGAGCTCTTTTCATCCCTCGGGACGGTATTCTCATCTCCTGAACCCGGCAGGAGGAATCCTCATCTTCTGGACCGGCAGAAGGAATCCTCATCTTTTGAACCAGCAAAAGGAATCCTCATCCTCTATTAGAATGGTATTCTCATCTCCTGTTTTTTGCACAATTTAAAACAGGAGGTATCCTCTCTGACAAAAATGCAGGCAAGCCAAAACTGCAGTCAGAAGAATCCTTGGGCAATTTAGAAAAACAATTTAGGAGTTCTAAAACTCAGGAGACCAGGTTTCAGGCACCAATTGTCCTCAAATATCATCCCGGGTTTCGGCACAAATTGTGGGCCTGGTTTTCCCACAAAAGTTCCTCAAATATCACCAATATTACCAATTGCCTGGGCACATAGGAGTCGTGCACCAGAAAATAAAAAGAACTCAGATCACAATTATTTGTCAGTAAAAATAACTCTTTTATTTGGCATAAGCAAAAGCTGTAAGCACAGATATACAAGTGTCTATCTGAGGGATCTGAGTGCAGGCAGCGTTCCCTTTCTCATAGTGATGAGACAGAGAAGGCCCCCCATGAGCTCTGTAACTGCTTCCTTATATAACCTATACCCTCTGTAGCAACTCCTGCACAAAGGTTTTGTACCGTGTGCAAAGGTTGCTGTACTGTCTGTAAAAGGCTGGAAGGCCATGTCAGAGGCCTGTTTCCTTTGGGGCAAAGGAGGGCCGTGTGCAAAAGTCTGCAGAGGGTCTTTCCTTTGGAGCAAAGGCTCATTCTTGGGATCCACCCTTATTAGCATATTAATGGCTTTTATTCTTGCTAGTGTTGAGTCATTCTGGCTACACCCTGCCATCCCCTTTGTTTCATTAATCACTGGCACTGTAGTCTTCAGGGCTTATGAATAGTTTTGTATCACCAGCTTTGTTTGGCCTGTTTAACTTGCCCAGGCTTGCCCAACTTGCTGAGGCCTGTTCAATCTGTTCAGGCCTGGGCTATCTTTTCTTAGCTGGGTCCATTTTTTTCTGTGCACTCCTGCTCAGAATATGGTTCCTCTAGCTTCACTCTTGTTGTGCTGGGCTCTGGGTACTCATTTTCTTAGCCCACATGCTTTTCTTCCGTGCCATCATAATGTATTACAATCTCAGGCAAGGATGCAGCCATACTAGACATACCTGTCAGCCAATTTCCCTTCAAACACCAGTCCTCAAATTTATGCCATATATGCACACAGGCCAAAGACGTAGACATCTTCTGTGCTTTAAGCAAAGTAGAGATAACTGCCCAGAATAACCTTTCCTTCTTAGCCTCGCCCTTTCAATGGCCAGACCGTAAGCGAGAATCAATCCACACTGAGGTATCTGCAGAGGCCCCTGAATCAACAGACCCTCCGAGACCGGCAGCCTCCACGGCTCCCCGTCGAGAAGACGTATGAGGTCGGTGTACCATGGACGCCTTGGCCAGTCGGAGCCACTAGCAACACTCTCCCCCGATGCGCCTCTATACGCTGAACCACCCGACTTATCATCACCCACGGTGGAAATACGTATAGAAGACCAGGCACCGGCCAAGGCTGCAGCAGAGCATCGAGCCCTTCTAACATCCGCTCCCGTCATCTGCTGAAGAACCGACTCACTTTCGCGGACTGAAAGGTCACCATGAGATCCATGATTGGCGGACCCCATCGCTGAACCAATTGCGCAAACACTTCCGGATGCAATTCCCATTCTACGGCCTCCACTTGAACTCTGCTGAGGAAATCCGCCATCACATTGTCCTTTCCCGCAATGTGCGCTGCCGAAATTGCCATCAGCCGCTGTTCTACCCAAGTGAACAGTGCCTCGGCCTCTTCCATGGCTGTACTCCCTGTACCGCCTTGCCGATTGATGTAAGCTACTGCAGCAGAATTGTCCGATAGAACTCGCACCGCACGACCCTGCACCGTCGGCTCAAACGCGTGCAGGGCTAACCTCACTGCTCGCAACTCCAACCTGTTGATTGACCAAGCGGTCTCCTGACTCGACCAAAGACCTTGCGCGAAGAGCTCTCCGCAATGAGCTCCCCGTCCCGCAAGACTTGCGTCTGTCAACAACGGCAGCCACTCTGGCTGTTCCAGAGGCATCCTGGCCGAAAGAGAAACCGGACGTAGCCACCATTCCAGAGCCTGCTTGACCCCGAGAGGACAGGGTAGACGCCTGCTCAGCGAGTTGGATTGATGAGACCATTGGCGAAGTAATGCCCGTTGCAGCTGCCGCATATGAAACCTGGCCCAAGGCACTGCTTCCAAGGTTGCCGCCATTGTGCCCAGCACCCTGAGATAACTCTACGCCGAAGGTGCCAGAGTTGCCACGAACTGGCGTACCAGTTGCTGAAGAATTTGGATTCGGCGATCCGGGAGAAACACCGCTCCCCGCTGCGTGTTGAAGCGCACCCCCAGATACTCGAGACTCTGGGCTGGACTCAGGTGGCTTTTTGCCGCATTGACCACCCAGCTGAGCCCTTCTAAGAACTTCACCACCTTCTCCGTAACTCTTATGCTTTCGTTCTTGGACTTCGCTCGAATCAACCAATCGTCGAGATAGGGATGTACCAGAATTCCCTCCTTTTGCAATGCCGCGGCTACCACCACCATGATTTTGGTGAAGGTTTGCTAGTCCAAAGGGCAATGCCTGAAACTGATAGTGACCCCACAGCAGAGCGAAGCACAGAAATATTTGATGCCCCGCTCTGATCGGGATATGTAAATACATTTCCGTAAGGTCGAGAGATGTCAAGTACTCCCCTCGACGCACTGCTACAATTTATTTATTTATTTATTTAACAGTATTTCTAAACCGCCTTATCTTAATAATCAAGGTGGTATCACAGCAAACAATCAGGTCAAGTGAGTGTGTTATACATGCAGTGGGGGGAAATTGAGTGTGTGTTGTGTTGTGTGCTAGATTGGTGTGAGCTATTTACAGAGTGGGCTATATACAGTGGTGCAAAAACAAGTTCCATGCATACATTGGTTAGGCGGGATCATGTGCTGTTGTTCATTCTCTGAAGTTATGTGATGTGTCCATAGTGTTCTATGAACAGTATGGTTTTCAGCTGTTTTCTGAAGTCTTTTAGGTCTGTAGTGGCCCTCAAGTCGTCCGGGAGTTTGTTCCATATTGTTGGAGCGGCCATTGAGAGTGCTCTGTCTGTTGTGTCCTTGCGTGTGTGTTTGTATTCACTTGGGGTGCTGACTCTGTTGTGGGTTTGTTTTCTTCTGGGACGCGTACTGGTGTCTGATTGTATGAGGGTGTGTAGGCTGTTGGCTGATGTATGGTGTTTTATCTTGAATATGTTTATGATAGTTTTGTATTTGATGCGTGCACCGATTGGAAGCCAGTGTAAGTCCTTTAAGGTGGGTGTGATGTGCTCCTGTCTTGCAGTTCCTGATATGATTCGTGCAGCAGTGTTTTGTGCTAGTTGTAGAGGTTTGAGGGCTTGTTTCGGTAGGCCAAGGTATATCGGATTGCAGAAGTCCAGTAGTGGGGTTATCAGTGCTTGACAGAAGTGTTCCGGGGCAAGGAGCGGCTTTAGTCTCCTGATGATTCGCATCTTGTAGTAGGCTTTTTGGATTGTTTTGTCTATGTGTGGATTGAGATTGAGTTTATTGTCCAGAGTAACTCCGAGGTATCTCACTTCTGATCTTATTGGTATAGTGGTGCTTTGTATCTTTAAATTTGGTGGGTGTATGAAGCTTTGGTTCCGGGTGATGATTAGGGCTTCGGTCTTGTTGTAGTTTATTGCTAGGTTGTTGTTTTGACACCAATTCTCCATTTGGGTGAGGCAGTCTGTTATCTTAGAGAAGTCCGGGTTGTTGATTGATATCGGGGTGTATATCATTATGTCGTCTGCATATATTGTGTATTGAATGTTGTTCTTTTTCATGATGTTGCAAATTGGTTGTATGTAGATGTTAAATAGGAGTGCCGAGAGTGCGGATCCTTGAGGTACTCCCTGTCGGACGTTTATGGGTCGAGAGGTGTTGTGTCCCGACTTGACCTGTAGCTGTCTTTCGGTTAGGTACGAGTGGAACCACTTCAATGTGATACCGTGTATACCAGTGTTCTTTAGTCTTTCCAGGAGGGTGTTGTGGTCCACTGTGTCGAAGGCTGAGGAGATGTCGATGAAGATCATTATGATTCCATTCTTGGTGTTGTCGATTATTCTTAGGATGCTGTCGAAGAGGTAGATCAGTAGCGTTTCGACTCCATGGTTGGGACGAAATCCGTGTTGGTTGTCATCGAGTGTTTCCTGTTTGTCGATGTGTTCCTGAAGTTGTAGTTGGACCGTTTTTTCGATTATTTTTGCAAGGAAGGGTATGCTGGAGATTGGTCGATATGCTGCTGCTACAATGACAGACCGCAACGTTTCCATTCAGAAATGCGGCATCCAGAGACACCGATTCACTCCCTTGAGGTCTAAGATTGGGCGAAGAGCCCCGTCCTTCTTCGGGACCACGAAATAAATTGAGTATCGACCCCTGCCGTAATCTTCCCTGGGTACCGGCATGACTGCTCCGATTTGCAAGAGTCGATTCAAGGTGTCGCGAACCACCAGAATGTTTTGGTGACCTTTGCAGGGAAACATCACAAATGATTTGCGAACTGGCCTGGTGAACTCCAGAGCATAACCATCTCATATTATTTCCAAGACCCACTGGTCGGACGTTATCTGGGCCCAGGCAGGAAGAAAATTCTGAAGTCGCCCGCCTATCGGATCGCTTCCTACCGGAGTCCCCCTCGCTTCATTGCGGCTTACGAGCGGTGGCAGTGGCCGTCGCGGCGAAACCTCTACCTGCACCGCAAACCCCACGAAACCCCTGGGCTCTAGATGGAAATCTCCCTCTTTGAAAAATTACCCAAGCTGGAGGTCCGAAATCTTCGAAAATCCCTAAAAGAGCCCCTAAAAGCTGGCGAGGATTTCCCTTGCTTAGGCTTATCCTCCGGGAGCCTACCCCCCTTAGACTCCCCCAAATCTTTAACCAGCTTATCGAGATCCTCACCGAATAACAGCAGTCCTTTAAACGGCAGTTTACTGAGACAGGCCTTAGAAGAACCATCCGCCGCCCAATTTCTCAACCACAATGACCTACGGGCGGCCACTAATGATGCCATGCTATTACTAGAGCCCGAATTAAATCATAATGCACATCTGCCAAATAAGCTGATCCTGACTCCAGACGATCCAGCTCACATAAGCCCTCCGGCTCCAGCTGTACCGACTGTCGCAACCCCTGCGACCAGCACAGACACAGTCCCGCCACCCAAGACCCACATATGGAAGCTTGTAATGACAAGCCGTTGGCTTCAAAGGACTGCTTCAGAAACCCATCCACCTTTCTATCCTGCGCATCTTTCAAGGCTGAACTACCTTCCACCGGAATAGCGGTCTTCTTGGTTGCCGCCCACACCACTGCATCAATCCGCGGAGACCGAAATCTTTCCTTGTACTTATCTGCCAGAGGATACAACCTATTCATAACCCAAGCTCCTCTGAGCCCCGCTTCCGGTTGATCCCACTCGTCCTGGATCATCCAATCTACCACCTTGTGGACGTGAAACACAATCTGAGTTTGCCGCACCACCTGAATGATTGGGTCTTCCCCCGAATCCTCCTCCACCGGGAGTTCCGTGGCCAGCTTTAGCGTTTGAAGAGATTCCGTGATAAGAGGCGTCAACTCATCTTTTCAGAAGATCCGAATAATTTTTGCCTGATCCTCCGGTTCTGGAATCTCTCCTTCTTCCAACTCTTCCAATCCAGCCTCCAGTTCCACCTCGGCCTCGTTGGTTCCTGCCACTCCAACTCAGGTGGCCTAGCAGAACCACTACCTTCCTGTGCCAGCACCGGTTGCTGCAGCTTCGCTAGCAAGGACAATGGCTCCGGCAGTTTCCCCTGCCTTCGTAAACAAAAGGCCTGATGCATAATTAACACGAAGTCAGGGCAAAAATCCCCAAGCTGAGACCCCAAGTCTGAAGCTGGAGGAACTGCTGAAGGCCCCGCCTGGGGCTCTGGAACGTCCCCCGGTGACTTGACCAGCAGGACATCCCCTTCAGGTGAAGCGGACACTCCCTGAATGTCCTGTCCCATTTTAACTTCCAGTTGCTGCTCCACGCTGGCAGACGCTGATGTACAGCCTCTGCAGATCCCCGAATCCGCAATAGCACCTCTACGTGCACCACAGACAATGCAAAGCGGACAGGACGCCATCTCTCACCGCTCAGGCAACTAATCCCAGCGGTAAAAGCAACAAGAGCAACTTTGTCGCACCACAAGTGTTTTTTTTTTTTTACATAAAGTCCAACAATGTCCTTGCTCCAGTCAGGGGATTCACCCAAAATTTCCAAGTCCCCAGTACTGGGGAAGGCACTCCAGGGATATAGGATATGCTGCTATTACCCCTCATAGGAAATAGAACTCCCCCCCAAAGAAACTACAATGAACACCTATGGAGCCCCACAACTACCAAATAGTGACCCCGGGAGAGAGACAAAACAAAAAACAAACCAACTGCTACCCCATGTGATCCCTGGCTGAGCAGTGCCACGCGGTCACCACGCTGTTAAAATGGCTGCCACTGACTGAAAAGAGAAGCGCCAAAATCGCAGCGGGACAAGTCCCGCGCCTGTGGCCTTCCGAGCCTCAACAGAACCGGCAAAATGCTGCCCCCTGCCTACCTGCAAGTCCGCCGGAGCGATCCACTGCCTCGGGGCTCAAATCTGCGTGGCTGCGCTCAGCTAAACAGTGAGCGAGCTGCCGCGGACGAGCTCCCCGCTGTCGTCAATCAACTGGCTCTTGCAGGACCGCAGCTGCCCCGAGGCGCCGGATGCAACTGCAGTTCTGTGGCCACAGAGCTCTCTCCCGAACCCTCCAGGAAGAGAGATCTGCACCAGGAAGGCTCTGAACAAATCTCCTTCAGGCTCAGATGCCCACAGACAGGCATGGCAGGACCCGGCACAAACAAGAACAGGCATAGAAAAAACAGCCTCTACTTTTTTTTTTTTAAAGCTACAGACCCCCCAAATCAATAAACTTTAAAGGGATCCCAAAACCCAAACCAAAACCTTTCCTATCCTATACTAATAGCTCCTTATGTGTTCCTCCAGTGAGCCCAGCACTAAGGCTCACTGCGTCCTCCTGCTGCATGGAGACTGGACACACTGGGGCTGATGGGAGATACCAGCAGACTACATCCAGTGATGTCATTTTTTTGACATGTCCAGTTTCCAAGCTGCAGGAAGAGGTGCACAACCCAGAAGTGTGGACTAAATTCTTCTTATTGTTATTAATACTAATTCTGTATTCTTCCAGCTTGATAGTGTAAGATACTTTTTCAACATCGCTCTTTGATCTTCTCCATCTCCTTTCTAGTTTTCTTAGCTCCATCTCCTTTCTAGTTTTCTTTGTTGCGGATATCTTTTGTATACCACACTGCACTCTTCCTTGTCTCTTTCTTGAGAGGAGTGTGTCCAATAGAGGCAGAGGCCACCCGACTTACTGCTGAATTTCAGATACTTATGAGTGTGTCAGTTTCTGTAATATCCATGTGGAGCTGCGGTAGGATTTCTTCTAGGAACTCTTCCTTATCAAATTTATGGAATTTCCTGGAGATCATATTGACTTGTTTTGTCTTACTTCTTCTAGTTATGTTTGGTATGGCAAAGCATAACGTGTGGCGATCAGACCAAGGGTCTTGTTGAATCTGCACATTTGGATCAATGTTGCAATTTCTCAGTTCTGGAGGAAGGAAAATGAGATCCAAAGCAATTCCTTTTATGTGAGTGGGTTCTAGCACTATTTGCCAATAACCTAGTGCATCCATTGTGACCATAAATGCTTGTGAGTGGTAGGAAGTGATTGATGGTAGATTCAAATCTCCTAGAACTATTATGTGTTTGTCGGATGTATTTTTGCAGCATATAAAATCTGGGATGGAAAAAAGCTCCATTCCGACTGATGATGGGGTCTGTAGATTAGGCACAAGAGCAGGTTCTTGTTCTCTACCAGTAAGACATCCTTATCCTGGAAAAGTTTGTTTGATCCTTTTGAGAGTTGTGAATCTCTTTTTGCTATTATGGTTACTCCTCCACCTCTCTTTTTTTGTTCTTTGATGGTTGAAAATATTGTATCCATTTGGTTTATTAGAACTGTGTCATTAACCATGAGCCATGATTCCATTATGAATAGGATGTCCATGTTATTGTCTATAATGTGATCTATTATTATTGGTATCTTGTTCCTGATTGAGCAAGGATTGATTAGCGAGCATTTGAGGATAGGTGTATCCTTATTGGTGTTTGTCCCGTTTCAACCAAGTTAATCTGTATAAGACATTGTTTACGATCTGAGTTATTGGGCCATGAGTTATAATTTCTCATTTCTGTTCTATAACGTTGGAGCATATGTACGACTGTGATTGGGTGGATGGAAGGAGAGAGAGCATAAGACGAGGATGATATAGCCTCCTACTGAACCCAGGAAATAGGAATTACACTTACCTGGTAATTGTGGTTCCTTGAGTGACTCCAGTGAGGACTAAACTGGAGGAACGATAAGGAACTGCATATTAAAACTTTTCTGAATCTTTGATACGCAGAAGGGTGGCTGGATTTGAGCTAGAATTGGAGGAAAGCTCCCCTTTGCAAGGATCTTTTTGAAATTCAGAACTGCTTTGGAGTAAATAAAATTATCTGGTTAAGGTAACTAAGGCACTAAATCCTTTGCAGATATTAAGAGAGAAAATGAATATGCTTGCTGATTAGTTGTTATACATTTCACCTTTAGCAGTATAGGAGAAAATAAAACATTTTCTACAGTAAAATTTCGCAAAACATATGCTATAAGTCCCAGTAATTGTGTTCTCTGATAGACTTGGAGACATCTTATCATACCTTCCGATGAGTTTTCCCTGACGTGCTTCCTTTAGGTTGTGGAGTGGTTGCTGTGTCTTCTGCTCAGCTTGTTGCCGCTATAATGATGGTGAAAAATACCTATTTGGATCTTTTAGGTATTGCTAATCTCCTTTCCTCCGTTGTTCCCTCAAGTGTGGGCATGCCTAAGCGCCGTGGATGCTCTTTTGAACTGTAGAATGGTGGAGGAAGCGCCGGTTTGATTGGCAGTCTTGTAGGGGAGTGTGGAAAAGCTCATCTCGTTCCAACAAAAACAGGGAGTACCCCAGGGTTCCTCCCTCTCCGCGCTGCTCTTCAACATATACATGCAGCCAATCTGCGAAATCACCCGTGCCTTCGGAATATCTTGCCTTATCTACGCAGACGACGTGCTGATGTATTCACCTTTCAACGTCACACTTCCAGATTACACGACACTAGTTGATTGCTTCAATGCAGTAACAGACTGGCTCCTCAACCAGAACCTAAGGATAAATTTCAAAAAAACTGAAGTTCTAACCATTACAAGAAACAAAAACTTCTCTCCTCCTACATCCCTGATAGTGAGAGATACGGAACTACCAATCAAGTCAGCCATACGCTACTTGGGTGTGACTCTAGATCGGCAGCTAATCTTCAAAGAGCACATAAGCCACACAGTAAAGTCTATTACAAGATCAAGACCCTTCGCCACCTGAGACCCATGCTAGATCCTGACAGCTTCCGCACAATATTCCATGCACTTGTCACACCCCACTTTGACTACGCAAACATTATACTTCAAGGCCTCCCCAAAACCACACTTAATCCTCTTCAATTGGCGATGAATGCTGCTGCCCGTGTATTGTGTGGGACATCAAGAAGAGATCACATATCCCCCGTCCTAAGAGATCTTCACTGGCTCCCGATAAGCTGTAGGATCTCCTTCAAGGCCCTCTTAATCACTTTTAAGGCCGTAAACAACATAGCGCCCCCCTCAATCTCCATGCTCTCCCAACCCCCTGACAACAGATCCAAGAGGTTGCATTCCGCCAACATACTTATTATCCCAAAAGCTTCCACAAAATGGGCACAATCAACCAATAAACGTGCATTTGTGTCCTACGCACCCAGATCATGGAACAACCTCCCGCATGACATCAGAGCAATCAAGGACATCATTCAATTTAGAAAGGCCCTCAAGCACCATTTGTTCATTACTCACTTTCCACAATACAATAATTCCTTCACGCCTCATACCCTCACACATACCATCCCACAACCTGATAGCTTATCAGCTAACACAAGTTTGATAAGAGGAAGCGGTCTGTAAATGGATTACGGTCCACTGTGGATCACACTCCCTTGTTCTACCCTTGTAACATTACTTTATTGACACAGCAACATGTAAATTGTACATAGTTTCCCCTGCTCTTTCCAAGTTGTTTTCCCTGTTCGATGTAAACTCGGGAGTGCCCTACGGTCCTCGAGTCGTTCTGTTAACTGTAAACCGCAATAATGATAAAGAGCGTGGTATAAAAGAAATGTTAAATAAATAAATAAATCTCTTCGCTCCCTGCAGGACTCCTGATCAGGCTGGCGTGGTGGTAAAGATGATGAAATCAAAACAGCAGTACTCCATCCTCCTTCCCCTCCCACACTCATCTAAAGCAGGAATGCACAGCCACAGTAGTGACAATATAGTAGTTTGCACATGGTCCCTTGTGTCATTGTGCAGTGTATGATTACAGACTCCAGTACTCGTTTCCAGTCTTAATCCAGGAGTGGCCAAGGAATGATTACTGGCTCACATGCCAACTGGTGACTGCCACTACTTGGCATAGTTACAGCAGAAATCCAGAGAGATGGGGAAATGGCCATGTTTCTGTGGCCCCATCCACTCATGATGTAACCCTAGGTTTAGGAACCTAGCCAGTCGGATTCTCAGAACAACCACAATGAATATGCACCACAGAGATTTACATAAAATGGAGGGAAATCCCTCTCAAGCATTGTAGCTATCCTGAAAACCTGCCTGGTTAGCTGTATCAAAAACTATCTTGCACGTTCCCTTTCAGATACACGTCTCACCAAATTGTCAGGTTACTTCCGTCCTTTTGATTAAACGTAAATACTCCTTCCGGTTCCGATTCCGATTCCGGGGCGGCGACTGTTGTAGGTGTTATCCTGAGCACATACGGGTCCTTCGGCGGACTCTCTTGCGTAATAGTGTCACTGTACGGCAGAGTGTATGGCGACTGGCAGATTTTAATTTGTCTTACGAGGTTTCTGTCTTCTGTTTGTTCTTCGGAGACGGGGTTGGAAGCGACGCCAGGATGTACGACGCCGATGAGGGTGAGTGGGGTTTATTCTCTTTGCCAAGCTTCTTCCCATGGCTTTCTATCACGCTATAAGCGAGCGACCGGGCCGAGCGCTGTTTCAGGCCGCGCATAGGTACCCAAGATAGTAGCATCTACTTTGCGTGAACTGTTTTCTCTGTCAAAGTGAGCTTCCTTTGAGTAGATTAAAGATGTTCTGGGCTTTCTCGGGGTCCTCTGTACTAAGCATTTTGTTTCATAGAGCCAAAATGGTGGAAAACTGATTTTGGTTTTCAGTGGGGAGCAAACTTATGGATGGCGTTTTCGCGGAGATTCCAGATGTATAGAGGGGTGGAATTAGCACAGGTTTGTAACTCGTGAGATGATGTGGAGATGTCAGCCTCTGCACTGGCAATTGGCAGTACTCGTGATATGCAAATCCAGCCCTTTGTAATATTACCAGACCCTAGATATGTGCAAGTGATCTGCATGGAGCTGCAGTTACAGCCACTCTGCCCAGTAGGGTGGCTGGAGTGATTATAACTAGCTCCGTGCAGGTCAGCCCTCTCTATGCCTGTGTTTAGGGTTGTATCTGCTGCTCGGTGCAGGTCAGCCCCTCTCTATTTATTGAGTATAAAAGATATTTAAGTTTGCTTTGATTTTTGTTCTCTTGCTATAAAGGGATCCACTGTGTCTGTCCAATGCCATTTTGAATTCCATCATTGTATTTGCCCCCACCACCTCCATCGGGAGGATATACCAAGCATCCACCACTCTTTCAGTGAAAAGTATTTACTGCGGAGTGGCAAATGCTTGGAATGCCCTCTTGATGAAGGTAGTGGGGGCAAATACAGTGACAGAATTCAAAATGGCATAGGACAGACGCAGTGGATCCCTTTTATAGCAAGAGGATCAAATCAAAGCAAACTTAAATATCCTTTTACACAACAGGGGGGGGGGGGGGTTGACCAGCACTGACCAGCACGTACAACCCTAAACAGCTGGCTTGTCAGGGTGAAGTCAGACTTGGAGAGCTAGGTGGTTGATTGGGTGACAGAGCTTCACAAATCCTGGTCATTTTGGCAACTATAAATTGCACCTTGGTGTCTGGAATTTCACTGCCCCCCTCCAACCCAGCTATCTTACCATTCTGTTGTGGTGTTTGCTGCTCCTCCACTGCACAGCTTGAGCTACACAGAGCTAATTGCTTTAGGAGTTTGCTGACCTCACGATTTCAAGTATCACAAGATCAGCAAACTTCTTTCACTGTGCAGTTCAAGCTACATGCAGAGCTGATTGTTCACTACTCCACCGCAATGTGGCAGGAATGATAAGAGGGTGATGGCTGGTGGAGAGGGGGGCAAGGGGAAACTTTTTTTTTTTTTTTTTTGCGCTATATATTTTACCATGCAGTGATGATTATGTGAAGCAAAAAAGGAAGTTTCCTCAGGTGCAGCTATAAAGAGTTGCCATATGCTGCTGACAATGTACTCATTGGGTGTGGTGGAAGGGGGAGGAGGAGACTGGTTACTGCCTTCTGTTGGCACTGTGTAATGGCACATTAAGGGCCTGATTTATTAAGCTTGCTTTTCCCATAGAAAATGAGGGGAAAAAAGTAAATCAAGTTCTTAAAAAAGGAGATGACTTGATGGCTGGCTCCTAAATGTTTACGCTTGCTCCTAAATTCCAAGAAAATTTGTCATGCCTTGCTATAGAGTCTTGAGTTGAGTTGCCAACTTCAACAAGAGCAAGTTGGAAACTTCTCAGTCCTTGGAGTCCCTAGGGATACACTTTGATGCCAAGAGATCAAAGATATTCTTGACCAAGGAGAGGATGTGCAAGATTCAGGACCAGCTGAGGGCCTCCTCGACAGTGAGTGTACCTTGCTTGAACTGGTCCCTCAGCCTCATTATAGAGTTGTCTCCTGTGAAGCTGTCTGTGCGGGTTTGGCGCTGCGAGGTCAGGCCCCTGCTGCTGAAAGTCAATTCGAGCTTGACTTGATGGCTGTACTCCTGAAACTTGGCAAGGGACATAGACCTGGAAATTCCCAGGTAAATGTCATTACAACAGATACTAGTCTTGCTGGGTGGGAGTCACTTTGTTAGACTAGGTGGCACAAAGTTGGTTGTTGTTGTTCAAAGCTAGGTTATCAGTAACTTTCTGGAGCTGAGCCATAAGGAGGAGACATTCATGCCACTAGTTCAGGAAAAAGCTATCAGTTATGTCAGAAAATGTTACAGTGGTAGCAGGCCATGCCCTTCAGCACACATGGCCTGTTGCTTCTAATCCCCTTCAGACGCAAGTTACTGTCAGAGGGGGTCAGAAGTGGCAGACCATATCTGTTGAAGGAAACAGCCTGCTACAGGCAAAAAAGCAGCCGCTTTTGGACATAATGCCACTGCCTGCTTCCCCCTCCCCCCCCAACGGACTCAGTGGCGAGGGGGGAGGGGCCGCAATGCAGTCAGTCATGTGTGCCACTGCCCATCTGGGGTGGCCACCTAGTGGATGGGCCAGCCCTGGCGGTAGCATATGTCATTTGGTAGGGAGGCATGAGGAGCATGTCTCTGGCTCAGGAAGCCAACTTATTGATTAGATGGGTGGAGGCTCACCTTCAGGTGATTTTTGGTGGCTTGCATTATGGGAGCCTGAATGTGCAGGCAGACTTTATGGATTCGGGGGAGTGGGAGTTGTCACAGGAGGTCTTTTATTTGGTCCCTTTGGGACAAGCTGATCATGGATCTGATGGCCACATGGCTCAATATGAAAGTCTCTCCATTCTTTCAGTTGGCAGAGAGAGTGGGGTTTGACAGGGCTTGATGTGCTGATGCAGTAGTAGCTATCAGTTGGATTGCTTTATGCTCCCCTCCTTCCCCTCACTTCACAGGGAGCTTCTATGTTTATGGTGCAGAGGTGAGGTTCCTGTCTGTGTATGTGTGTATGTAATGTGGAGCTGGGATATGGGGGTCTCGTCTGTGGAGGTGATGTGTGCACACTAAAGGGAGGGGAAGGCACCTTTAAGGTAAACAAGCATTGTGGCCATTTGTTCCCATGCATTCATCCCTTTAACCTTTCTCTGTTCCCCCTTCCAGGTTCTCTCCCCTTCTCCCCCCCCCCCCCTGCCCTGGATTCCCCCATTCTGTTTCCTTTTTTTTAGTTTCTGGCCGTTTAAGATTTTCAGCTCACTCCCCCCCCCCCCTCCACCCTCCCATCTAACTTTTTTTAAAAACAATTTTGTTGCAGACCCCGACCAGCTCAGATCCCTTCCCCCTCCTGTCCTGCCTGTGGGGATCTCATCGCCCGCTGCAGAAGAGGGCTGGCAATACAGCCCAGATACAAGTTGTCTACCTGTGGGGATCCCTTCTCCCGCAGACAGAAAGTTTGCATCTGTGCTGCAATTATGGCTATCCCCTTCTCTTCTGCCCATGGGAGATTGGATCCTCATGGGAAGCCAGTACCGGTACCGCCACAATCATGGCCTTAGGGGGAGCACTTCTGCCCACGAGGCATGGGATCCCCACAGGCAGCCTGTGCCAGTCCCTTGCAGTCGCAGACTTGGGCAACCAGGGTTGATCATGTCGTAGGTGTTCCTAGGCCCAGGTGCCGGTTCCAATTATTTTCATTGTTTTTGTTTTGGGGTTTTTTTTAGTCTCCATGGCGACCTGGCGCCTGGGGTTTGTCAAGCCTTGCTATTAGGAGTTGCAATAATAGATGCAACTTAGTACAAATGATTGAATGAGTGCATGTAGATCCTTAGGGTCAAGACTAGACAGAATGCTACAGATTTTGCCTCAGGGCAAAGTGACTAGATTAGATGATGAAAGAGATCTGGGTGGAAAAGTTTAGTTCTGGATTGAAATGGAGAGCTATTTATTTAATTAGAACATAAAAAATGACACACTGGTTCAGACAAGGCCTTTCAAGCCCAGTATCCTGTTTCCAACAGTGGCCAATCCAGGTCACTTGCTGTGTTAGCTACTGGCAGGGTCTCTAGACAGGTCTCAGCTGAGGTGCCAGATTAAGAGAAACCACCCATCTGGGCAGCAGCAAAATTGGGGTGGTGTTGGCAGCGGAGGATTACATTTCTGTGACAACTGCAACAACACTAGAATTATCTGTATGGAAGAAAGGCCTGACAAATCTGTATCTTGCTATGAAAACCCAATGGATAATCACTAAACAAACTGCACTGTAGGGCTGGAGGATGAGACTCCAGATCAGAAGGCACTCAACTGGCTACTGGGGATGAGCTGAAGATTTCTCAGAGTAAAGCCAGCATTTATGATGTGGTTGAATCAAAGCCCTCTGGACATCTGACTGCTGATACAGTTGCACATGAAATGAGTCAGAAGTGTAAAGATGTCTTACATATTGGGACATGGAACATACGAAGCATGAACCAAGGGAAGAGGAAAGTGGTCAAGACTGAAATGGAACGTGTACAACTCAATCTGCTGGGTGTCGGCAAACTGAAATGGCCAAGCATCAGGCATTTTGCATCTGATGATCACATGGTCTACTGTGTTTGAAATGAGAGACAACGAAGGAAAGACAAATAGGGCATTTATAATTGAGAAGAAACTTGCAAGAACTGGAATGAAATACAGTGCAGTCAATGAATGCTTAATCTATTCATCTACGAGGAATGCCCATCAGCAAAGCTATAATTTGACACTGACTTGACATCACACAACAATCATGGCTTTCCCCTTCTCTTCTGCCCAAACAAATAAGGGTGACCTACACGGAGCGGTGGGTATACCCCTAAACAAAGGCATGGGGAGGGGTGACCTGCACGGAGTGGCAAGTGCACCTGCTTTTGCTGCCTTGCTGGGCAGACTAGATGGACTATACTGGTCTTTATCTGCCATCATGTGCTATGTAACAACAACATTTTTCAGATGGTGGAGGATGAGTTTGGTGGCTAGGGACACCCCTCTCCTTCCATTGAGGGAACTAGGGAAAGATCTGGAGTTATTTCATTACAGAGGTTCTTTATAGACAAGCAGGGTGAAATGCATGCACGTTATCTGGTAATGTCATTGATGGAGCCAGAGTGCCTGGAGCTCTCTCCAGCTTTGAGATGTCTTTTGACTTATCAGCACCTGAGTAGCTAGTTCCTGCTTTCCCTATCAGAGTTGCTATCCTTCAGTTTGTTTTTATCCACAGACAAGTACAGTAGTGGCCAAAAAAATTAAGGCAGAGTCCAAAATATCAGAATTTTATTAGAAAAGTATGTATTATTGTCACTTTCATGGTCAAAAGCTTTAAGAACCAAAGATATATATGGCCATTTTCAAAGTTTTATTCAGGAAACAATATATGTGTCAATATTTGATAGGGTGTCCATGATTTTTCAGCACAGCCTGGATTCTTGTAGGCATACTGTTAACTAGCGTTTTACAGTGTGCCGGAGTGATTTTGTCGACCCATACATGCTTGAGTATGTCCTTTAAATCTGCTTCTGAAGTTGGACGTTGTGCTGCCACCTTTTTCTTCATAAGATTCCAACAGTTTTCAATTACATTGAGATCCGGAGAGTTTGATGGCCAACTTGGTAGCAGTTCGATCTTGTTGTCCATGAACCGTTTTTTGACTGTTTTTGCAGTGTGGCACTGTGCCGAGTCCTGCTGAAATATAGTTGTGCCAGAAACATTCTTGTGTATTAACTTTACTATTCAGCACAAATGTGTTTTGCAGCATTTACTCTTTCACCTTTCTCAAAAATGTGCAGGCCACATCGTCCATTCGCTGAGATACCACCCCATACCATGACCGATGGTGGGTGTTTAACATTCTTGATTGTGTACTTCGGATTTAGTCTCTCGCCTGTTGGTCGACGGACGTAGTTGTAACCACTCCCACGTACTTGTTAAAATGTACTTTCATCTGTGAACATTACCCTCTCCCACCATTCAGCAGATTTGTCTTTCATCTTGCTACAAAACTGTATGCAGGCAGAAATTTGTTTCCTTGTCATCATAGGCTTCTTGGCAGGTCTTCTGGCCACGAGTTTGAATTCATCCACAAGCTTTCGTCGGCCAGATCTGGCACTTATCTTTATTCCTCGATCATGAGCTAACTGAGCCACACGTTGAGATGAAGTATGTGGACTAGATGTAATAATGCTTTTGAGGAATCGGTCATCTCGTCCAGTAAGAACGATGTGTATGGCCACCTGATTTCAGAACGTTCTGAACTGCACACCTTGATGTATGCAAATGTTTTGCAATAGTACATTGCGAATATTCTTCAACATGGAGTGTGACAACTTGTCCCTTTACAAAGTCATTAATATCGCACTTTCTACCCATCTTGATTGTATATTTTACATGTAACTTTCAATCTTTTCCTAGTTGTAAAAATTCAAAACTTCATCCAAGAAACCTACTACAGAGAGTGTAAGTAAACTAAAATGGGCGCCAGACGTATGGTGTGACTAATCGCCATGCTGATTAAATAAGTAAGCACGTGTGACATCTCCACAGTACATTATTTAACAATAAATTTTAGAAAAAGATACCTGCCTTAATTTTTTGGCCACTACTGTATGGTTGAACCCTCCCTCACCTTTACTATTCAGAACTTGATAGCCTTCAGGAAAAAAAAAGGTGTGACTGACTAACAGCTGATCCAGAGTGAAAAGGAAACTAAAGCAGCACTGCCCCAATGGTGTGGAGCTGAGATCATGACTGCTTAGAGTCAGAGAATTGCCTTGCCCACCTCAAGAACCCTGTTAGGCCCAGTATTGCCACCAGCAGGGGTGTTTGTTAGCGGTATTACTACTGCCATGGAAATAGTGACAGCAGGGAAGCTGCTACCATCGGAAGCGAATGGCTCCCAGCAATGGTCCTGCTGCTGTATGCCATCACCATAGACTGTTCCTTCTAAGACTGACCTTCCTGCCCAATCGAGGTTGAAAAGAAAGCAAGTCTCCCTAATCAGCATCTCCCAGGTAAACTGTAACCTGAAAAGCCACTCGACCTCTTGCAAAAATGGGGATGGCTGCCACAAAACACAAACATAAGGAAGGCCTTTTCTCCATCTCATCAGAGCCCACAGAGTAAAAAGCCTTTGTGAAGAAAACAAAGTGCTCTCAGAAAAGGGGAGACAGAGCAGCCCACTGTCTCCCTAGACCAGACAATCCTAATGCTATCTCCTAAACCTCATGTTTCACTGGTGGACCATTCTCTCGCTGGTTCTCACTCTGCATTCTTCTAGCTGCTGTCTAGTTTGTCGAGACACCGCAGCTATGCTTCAGTGCTCTGTCAACACATCCTGGTGAGCACTCGCTTCACATCTTGTCCAGAACTGCGGTAGCCAACACAGACTCATCCTCAACCACCTAGTCCTTCTCTTCAGACACATGCAGTGCCCCTTTGAAGGGGGATATACAGACACCCCCCCCCCCCCAGGGTGAAGAAGTGGATGGAGATTTAATAGAAGACATATGCAACATTGCCAGGAAAGGGGAAGTGCAATTGATAGGTGATTTCAATATGCTGGATGTTGATTAGCACATCCCTGCTGCAGTGTCATCTAGAAGTAAGGAGATGCTGGATTCTCCACAGGGAAAAATACTGGTAACAGAACTCACACATGAAAGGGCCATACTGGACTTGGTGCTTACCAATGGTGAAAGTGTTTCTGATGTTACAGTGGGAGATCATCTCGCATCCAATGATCACCTGATGGTGTGGTTCAGTATTAGGACTAGGACTGATAAAATCCATTCAAAAGCGAGAGCCTTAGACTTTAGGAAAACTAACTTTGCCAAGATGGACCAATATCTTGAAGAGTCATTAACAGGATGAGAACAGCTGGGGGATGTAGAAAAACAGTGTGCAAAACTGAAAGGGGATATTTTAAGGGCAACCAACATATTTTTTAGAATGATAAATAAAGATAAAAGGAAAAGGAGGCCGCTATGGTTCTCAAAAAAGGTAACTGAAAAGGTGAAGAAAAAGAGGGAGGCCTTCATGAAATACAAGAGATCACAGAGAGAGGAAGATGGGCATCTATGTTTGGAAAAACTTAGAGAAGCTAACAAAGTAGTCAGGAAAGCAAAGGTACTAAAAAGAAGAAATAGCCAGTGCAAAAATGGGGGGGAGGGGGGAAAGGGAATAAGACTTTTTTTTTTTTTCAGATATGTTAGTGAGAGGAGGAAGGGTAAAAGTGATATTGTCAGACTCGATGGTGAAGGGGAGGAATATGTAGAAGCTGAGAGGATAAAGCAGAATTGCTTAACAAATATGTCTGTCCTGCGTTCAGGTGAAGGGCCAGGAGTAGGACCTTTTAGAAAACCACAAATAGGAACAGAAGTGATGGGGATCTTGAATGATTTTCAGAAGACTGTATTCTTGTGGAACTAGCTAAACTAAAATAGAAAGTGATGGGACTGGATGGGATACATCCGAGAATACTGAAGGAACCTGGGGATGTTCTAGCGGCACCACTGACTGACCTTTTCAATGCCTCTTTGGAGTCTCGAGTGGTGCCAGAGGACTGGGGAGAGGCACATGTGGTCCCTTTACATAGAAGCGGACATAAGGATTACATTGAGAACTACTGGTGGATTAGTCTAACCTCTGTGGTGGGTAAATTATTGGAAACACTATTCAAAGAGAAAATAGTGAGGTTTCTGGAGTCCATTGGATTACAGGATCGGAGGCAGCATGATTCAACAGAAGCAGGTCTCGTCAGACAAATATGATTGATTTCTTTGATTGGGTTACCAGGGAGTTGGACCGAAGCAGAGCCATAGATGTGGTGTAGGATTTCAGTAAAGCCTTTGACACCGGTCCGCACAAGTGACTTATAAACAAACTGAGCACCCCACGGATGGACCCTAAAGTTACTGATTGGGTTAAAAATTGGTTGAGTGGGAGGCGACAAAGGGTACAGGTAAATGGAGCTCACTCTGAGGGGGTAGTGGTTACTAGTAGTGTGCCACAGGGATATGTCCTTGGTCCAATTGTTTTTAACATCTTTGTTAGTGATATTGCGGAAGGGTTGTCGGGTAAGGTTTGCCTCTCTGCCGATGATTCCAAAATCTTCTGTAGACTAGACACCCAGGAAGAAGTAGATAACATGAGGAGGGGATCTAGCTAAGCTTGAAGAATGGTCTAGAATTTGGCAGCTGAGATTTAATGCTAAAAAATTCTGGGTCATGCATTTGGTTTGCAAAAATCCAAGGGAGCGGTACAGTGTAGGAGGTGAAGTACTTCTGCTCACAAAAGAAGAGCGGGACCTGGTCGTGATATGTGTCTGACAATCTTAAAGTAGTTAACAGGTAGGAAAGACGACAGCAAAAGCTATAAAGATGCTTGGGTGCATAGGGAGAGGAATGGCCAGCAGAAGAAAGTAGGTGATAGTACCACTGTATCAGTCTTTGGTGCGACCTTATTTGGAGTATTGTGTGCAGTTCTGGAGACCGCATCTTCAAAAGGATATAAACAGGTTGGAGTCGATGCTGAGGGTGGCTACAGCATATGAGGACATACTTAAGGATCTTAATATTTATATGTTAGAGGAAAGGCGGGATAGAGGAGATATGATAGAGACGTTTAAATACCTCTCTGGCATAAATGCACAGGAGAGCCTCTTTCTATTGAAAGCAAGCTCTGCTATGAGGGGACATAGGATGAGGGTGAAAGGGGGTAGACTCAGGAATAATATGTAGAAATATTTCTTTACAGAAAGAGTGGTAGATGTGTAGAACAGTCTCCCAGTGGAGGTGGTAGATATGAGGATAGTATCTGAATTAAAAAAAAAAAAAAGCATGGGACAAACACAGAGGATCTCTAAAGGAAAAGAGGCGATTATTGTTGATATGGAAGGGCAGATTAGATAGACCATGTGGTCTTTTTCTGCTGTCATATTTCTATTGTCGTCAGAGATCTCATATACCTAATCTTATTAAGAGCTCTTGCTCACCCCAGAGTGCATCTTGCTTCCACAGCTGGGACACTGACGGAAGGAACATACTCTCCTATTTTTGATCCCCATTCTGTATCATCCCCTGGATGCATATTTTTGGAATCAAATGAAGAATTTTTCTTTCCTAATATCTACAGAAAATAACCAACGAGCTGTCTCTTTGGTCCCACGCAAGCACTGCTTAATAAGAGAGACTTCCATTCCATCCTCCAATCATGCAGAAACCCCAAAGAAATCCTAGCATTATTACTAGTTCACCAGATTCTTTGACTGGCCATCTGGAAAACCTTGTCCATTATTTCACCCACCTATTAGCACCTCAAACTCAAAGGTGCTGCTGTTACCACGCCATGGTCTCCCACAACTTTCTCACCAGTCATTGGTCTCAGAAGCAGTTATTAAACACAACAAATCCTTAAGCTGCAGGTCTATGCTCCCCCAGGTGAGGAGCACAAGATCCTAGATTCAGTGTGGAGTGAGGAGGAGGGGAAGGTGGTATATGATATACCTAATTTCTCTCTATTTCTCCCCTCGTGTACTCCGTTCTTCTTCCCAGTTGCTTCTTGCTATGCCCTTCTCCTCTATTGCCAACACCAGATTCCGCTCTTTTCACCTTGCTGCTCCCTACGCTTGGAATAAACTTCCTTTATAAGTCAGGCATCTTCTTTGCCCCTCTTCATACTCAAGTTAAAAGCTCATCTTTTCGCCTCTGCCTTTGGCTCTTGATTTTGCTGTTCTCCTTCCTTCCCCTCTCATTTCACCTTTCTTTCTTCCTCTTACACTTGTTCTTATCTCTTTCCTTTGTCCTGTCTCTCTTGCTCTTGTCTCTTTGCCCTTGTTCTTATATTTTTTTCTACTCCTTTTCTTGCTTTGTCTTTTTAGATTGTAAGCTCTTTTGAGCAGGGACTGTCTTTTTGTGTTTTCATTGTACAGCGCTGCGTGTGCCTGGTAGTGCTTTATAAATGCTTAGTAGTAGTTGTATGATAGTACCAAACTCCCCTTAAAGATAGTGGAACACCATCTGCAGATTTTACAGCATTGTTGGGCTAACTTGAAAGCCAATAGGACCTGTTGGACACAAACCTTAGAGGCCACGTACCATCCCATTAGATCAATGTATTGATGTCTACGACAACTTCCCGCACAGCAGCCACAGCTTATCACAGCCTGCTGTTACGGCATGGCTTTGATCTTCAGACTTCAGAGAAGACTTATATGACAAGTTAGCTGATGCTCCTTGCCTAAATAATGGTCTGTTTGGAAACGAGATAAAGGAGGCAGTATTTCAAATTCAATATGATAACTCCATGATTAAGGAGATTTCTGTCATGATAAGAGTCCTCATCCTAATACAGGAAAAATCAACACCAGTCATTTAAGCGGCCATACCACTATATCGTCATCATTTTCAGCAATTTTGCCTGAGAAGGAGATAGCAACCATATCCCAGACTTCCAGCACAATGTCCAGTAATTTGTTCATATAACTGCGTCAGCAGCCATGAGAACACAAACGGGCAATTTCCTTGACTTCTCTGGGAAGCAAATCCTAATTTTTGTCTAGCATCCAGTGGGAGGCAGAATTCTTTATGGCTTATTAAAGTTTAATATACAGCCTTTTTAAGTACATAGCAAAGCGATTTACAATAAGTTAAATCAAAGATTGAAAAGAACTGATAGAGACAGAGGGGAAGGAATAAAGACTTATAGGGAGGGAGAGAGAAAGCACAGAGGCAAGGGTTATGGGTAAAGAACTCAGGTTACAGGTTGTAGGTGCCACTGTCACGCCAAGTAGTGTCCTTCAGGAAATGCAAGGTGAAAAAAGTTTATTTTAAAGCTGATTTGAATGCTTTGTAAGATGGTTTGGTATGGAGCATGAGTGGAAGGGCGTCCCATAGGATGGGAGCCATGAAGAAAAATGTGTGTCTGGTACTTTTCAGTCTGGTGCAGGAGACTGGAGGGGGATATCTGGGTGGTTGTCATGTAAGAGCAGAAGACACTGGCAGGAGTGTGAAAGGAGACCATAAAAGACATAAAATGGAATATCGGTGTATAAAGTCTTATGAGTTAGGGTGAGAATTTTGTAGTTGATACGGTAGTAGACAGCCAGTGGTGTTAAAATAAGAGTGGAGTAATGTGATCAAACCTGCTTGCGAGAGAGAGGAATTGGACTGCGATATTTTGGATTGTTTGAAGTTGTTTTAATTCAGATTGGGATATGCTGGTGCATATAGAGTTATATCATCTCTTGCATGGAAGGCAACTTCAGGAAATCCTTTTTCTCTGAAAGGGTAGTGGATGCTTGGAATGCTCTCTCGATGGAAGTGGTGGGGACAAATACAGTGACAGAATTCAAAATGGCATGGTATAGACACAGTGGATCTCTTTTATAGAAACAGGATAAAATCAAAATAAACTTAACTGTCTCTGATATCTCAACAAGTAGAGGTGACCTGCAGGAGCAGTGGGCACACCTACTCTTGCCACCCTGCTGGGCAGACTAGATGGACCATGCTGGTCTTTATCTGCCATCATATACTATGTTACTATGAATGCTAGTGTGTGTGGAGTTGAGGAGTCCAGAAAGGGGCAGAGGGCTTGGAGTTGATGGAGCACAAGGAACAAAGACTGCAAAATGTGGCTAACTTGTGTTTTGAGGGAGAAATCTGAATTAAGGAAGACCACCCCAAATACTTCAAATGTATTGAGAGGGGAATGGGGGAGAGAGTGGGTACTGAGGCATCCCTGGTAAACCAGGTGACTGAGGTCTTGGTGATTGAGTTTCAACTGATTTTCTGTTAGCTAGTTACACCTTGCACAGGCAGTTATTGAGTGCTATGAGATCAGATGATAGGGAGTCTGTAAATGCCACCAGAAGAATGTCATCAGCATAATAGTAGGTGGTAATGGAAGCCTCTTGGATGACCAGAGTAAGCGGACTTAGAAACATGTTAAACAGGAGGAGTGCCGGGACGGAACCCTGGGGGACTCCACAAGTGAGCGAGTAGGAACAGGAGGTGCAAGGACTGGCCGAGACTGAACAGGTGCACCGTGAAAGAAAAGAGGAAAACCAGGTGAGAACTGTCACAAATACTAACGGCGGCCAAATGGGAGATTAGGATAGCATGATTAATGATGTAAAAGGCTGCAGAGAGGTCAGTGGACACAGTCCAGGTGATTTTTGCCATTATCGAGAGCACCATGAGCCTCACTCGGGGGTGAGGTAAGAATAGTTTCTGTGCTACGTCTCAAACAAAACCCAGATTAGCAGGTTTGAAGGGCATTTTGGTTTTTCCAGGTGGTACCAAAGTTGAGTGAAGACTATCTTCTCAATCACTTTTGATTTAAGGAAGCATGACAGGCTATAGCCACATAATCAGGCAAGGCTACAGAACAAATTTTGAATCTTTCTCCAACAGCAAAATTCAGATGACCTCTCCCCCCCCTCCCCCCAATATTCCACAAGAACACCAAGACATTTTAGGGGAAGACCTTAAAATACTGTTGCATAACAAAGCTATTGGGGAAGTCCCACAGGCCCTCCAAAGGTTAAGGCATCCATTCCAGGTTCTTCTTTTTTATGAAATAATTGAGATCATATAGGACATAAGGATTAGTCTGGAACCTCCAGTTCTTTTTGAAATGAGAAGAGTTCAAGATGAGCTCCCTAGCCAGGATAATGCCACCTCTTTTAGATCAGAACTGGCATGCCTCCTTGGATCTGAAAGATGCTTAAGATGCAAATGGACCAATTTTGAAAATCGGCCATGCTTGACCTCCTCCAAATGGAATAACATTTTGTGTGGATGTTCAGAGTCTCAAACCAAACTATGCAAACTGTTTGGCTGGATCTCTATTGATTTGAGAGCTAGAGGCAGCTTAATGGAGGTCACCATCTGAGTATTGCAGTCCACGCAACACAAAACAGCCACTTTGTCTAAGCACTACAACCCAACAAATCCCGTTAGGGGCCTGAGGTTTTGCAGATACGTACCAACCCGTGGTGCTAAGTTCCTGTGCAAAATTTGGAACCGAACATGATCTTGCCTCTTTATTTTATGGGTCAGCAAAGTATGCAAAAAATTTAACAAAAGTAATATATGGCCAACTTTGACTAGTCATTGCTTCTGACCTGACCTGTACCTCCATTCAGGTCATAAGTGGACCAGTAGTCATAGACCATGGAGTACATCTAGGATTTGCCATAAGAGGTTTTGCTTAAATTTGTAGCAATTACTCTAATATCAACAGCATTAAACATAAGGAAAAATTGCGCTGAGGGTTGTCATCAATAATATAGCACGGGAACGTCTCAGACAAATCGGCACGAAAACAAAAGATACTATGTATCAATCAGTGCCCCGATAGCATCAATGACGGTTCACCGGCTGAAATAGTCTCTATGTTTTTGTAGTTTTCTTTATATCACCAACACACCCACAGCCTTTCACGAAAGTACTTGTATTTCAAATTTTTACTTAACTTAGTGTTCCCCAACGCCGTTGTATTGGCGCCATCCTTTGCGTTTCACTCATTGATTTGAGTTTCTTCAGGGGGATTTATCACTAGAATTAGTAATTGATGCTGCCCACGTTTTAATTCAGAGGACTATCTCCTTCAACTGTCAGCTTCCACAAAGAGGTTTTGCAGCCAACTGGAAGCAAAGATATAATTACATGAAGACATGACATCACTGTTTTATGCAAATTTTCAGCATATTTTGGGTGCAAATATCTCTACTGTGTAGTTTTTTAAATATTTTCTTTGTCATTTGAAAGAGTGTGGTGGTTTTGTTTTTTTGCTACAAAAGTTGCCCTGTTTAATCTTGGACCCTGATTTCCTTTGTTCAGGATTAAGGACCCAAAGAGATGCAGCATTTGCACATGGAGATGGCACAATGTTTAAAAAAAAATCTTTGGCACCCTCTTGTTTAACATGTAAATGGGCTAGAGATATAAAATTTTACACTGCAACTAAGCTTATTAGCCAAGCCTTTAACTTTTTGCTTTTGCATATTTTCATAAATTAGTCATTTAATGTTGTTAATAACCTTGCGTTGGTCAGTGGTGGCTGAGCCACTGCCAATTCAGTAAAACTGGCAACCCCATTGCCTAGGGGCAACTCCCAGTAGTCAGATAGGGTACCACTGGTTTCAAAATTTTATTTAAACACCAAAACAAGAAAACGTACTGCATAACAGAATTGCCTAAACTGCACATGAGTACAGAAAAGTTGCACAAAAGTTCACTTAGTGTTTATTCCTGCCTTGCACATGCCTTTGAAAGTGTTGTCAATGCTTGACAAAGTGGCTTTTGAATAAATGTACTGCCTGCCTGATGAAGTTGTCAAGGATAGCAGTTATATGCTCTTCTGGAACCCAACAGTTGTCTGTACGTGGTGGCCAGTAAAATGACTTGGCAGGACCTTGGGGGTGTAAAAAACTAACCAAGATGTCATGTTTCTTAATTGAAATTTCACATATGTGGTTAATCTCGCCAGGAATTGTCATAGATGCAAGCTAAATTCTGACCAGGTTGGTGGCTGAATATTTGAAGGGCAAGACAATATTCATGGTGATGTTCTAAAACACTTGTAATGAATGAGGTGAGGTCATTTGAAATTGTGCTAATGTAAATCTTAGTTGCATCTATGGTCTTGAATTGATGAGTTCCCTTTGTTCCAGCAACTGTATAACCTTTGAATATCTCATTCTGAACAAATCTGGTTGCTTCAACATCTTCCTTTTGGATAAAGAAAAATTTGATACCAGGGACATGTTTATCACAAAAGTCAAACAGATCCTTTGGTGTTAAAATTTGGTCCTTGAGAGGGTGCTGTAAACTAGCATGGGCAGCTAAATGTTTTACGGTTCCTCCAATGTAAATACACCACATCTAGGGCTCTCCCTGGTCACCCAGTCAAAGAAATCAATCAGATTTGTCTGACAAGACCTGCCTCTGGTGAATCCATGCTGCCTTGGATCCTGTAATCCGCTAGGCTCCAGAAACCTCACTATTTTCTCTTTCAGCAGCGTTTCCAATAATTTACTCGCCCCCGAAGTTAAACTAACCGGCCTGTAGTTTTCAACCACATGAGCCTCTCTCCAGTCCTTTGGCACCACTCCCGACTCCAACGAGGCATTGAAAAGTTCAGTCAGTGGAGCTGCTAGAACGTCCCCAAGTTCCCTCAGTATTCTAGGGTGTATCCTATCCGGTCCCATCGCTTTGTCTACTTTTAAGTTGAGCTAGTTTCTCACAAACAGTCTTCTGAAAATTGTTCAAGATGCCCCTCTTCTGTTCCTGTTTGTGGGTGTTTTCTGCGGTCCTGTTCCTGGTTCTTCATCTGTGAACACAGAACAGAAATATTTGTTAAGCAATTCTGCTTTATCCTCATCAGCTTCTACATATTCCTCCCCTTTATCCTTGAGTCTGATAATACCACTTTTGCCCTTCCTCTTCTCAGTAACATATCTGAAAAATGCCTTATCCCTCCATACCCACAGTTCCTTTAAAAGAGATACTTTTGCATGTCTAGGCTTGCATGCAATAACTAACACAGCATGATCTAATGTCCATTTTGAGGTATCATTTATTAAAGTGTGTTCAACCAAAATGTGTCATATAAGCTAAAAGCACGATAAGCACAACAAGCTCAGCTGCACTGTAGACTTTTACATCTCTAGCTCATTTGCATGTTGCCCAGTAGTGTGCCAAATGTGGTGGTTCTTAATATGCATCATTTGCATGCAGATATGTGCTATATCTTTGGGGCCTTAATTCTGAAAAAAGCAAGTCTGGTTCCAAAATGAAACTGTGTGACCTTTGTAGCAAAAGAGATGCCCTTTCAAATGACAAAAAAAGAACATGAAACACTACACAGAGATTTGTTCCCAAAATGTGCTGAAAATTTGCATATATCAGTGACTTCATGTCTTTATGTAGTTATATCTTTACTTCCAGTTGGCTGCAAATCCTAGATGTACTCCATGGGCTATGACTATTGGTCCAGTTATGACCTGAATTGAAGTACAGGTCAGAAGCAATGAGGAGTCAAATTTAGGCCATATGTTTCTTTTGTTACATTTTTCACATACTTTGCTGACCCATTAGAAGCGGGGCAAGCTTGTTAAGTCCCAAAATTTGCACAGGAACTTAGCACCAGGCGTTGTACTAATCCACAAAATTTCAGGCTCTTAGGTTTTGTTGGGCTACAGTGCCTGGACAAAATGGCTGTTTTATGTTGCGCGGACTGCAGTACTTCGAAGGTGACCTCTATTCAGCTGCCTCAGCTCTCCAACCAATTGAGATCCAGCCAAAATATTTTGCATATTCTTGTTTGAGACCCTAGGAAACATCCACACAAAATTGTATTCAAGTTGGAGGAGGTCAAGCGTGGACCTCTGGTCCACTTGATATGGAATGATCCATATGCACACATGCTCATCCATCCAAACTACTGGAAATTTCTATGATTCACATTCTGGAACCAACTCTTCCAATACTAAGTTCTGCCTTTCAGCCTCTCGTCAGCACCAAGAGTCTTCACAAAATATTTAGCATAGTGATGGCTAATCTTTGCAAGCAAGGCCACTACATCTTTCCTTATCTGGACAATTGGCTTATTCTGCCACAAAAGAAGGCATAAGTGCTCCATTCGGGAAACCACACATCTCCTAAAAAAAAACCCCTTAGGTTTCTTGATCAATCATGAAGTCCAACCTGCAACTAACACAAACAATCCTATTCATTGGGGCTCAAACATGAGGAAAACAAAGGTTTACCTCCCCAGAGCTAGAGCTACTACCCTTTTCCAGCTGGCTTGTACCCTCAATCGGGCATGTTCTGTCATTGCAAACTTTGTGTTCAAAACTCTGGGGCACATGTCGGCAGCAGTTCATGTATTACCCCTAGCAAGGCTGCACGTGAGACTACTGCAATGGCACTTCAAAGATCATCATCAGTCTCTCAACAAACAGATCCCAGTTTCATTCTCTGTTCAGCAGTCTCTGAAGTGATGGATGAATCCAAATGACCTCTTTGTGTGTCCTCCTTTCTCAATTTCGCCACTCCCCATTATGCTCATGTCAAATGCATCCATGCAGGGGTGGGAAGCACATATTTTCTCTCTAAGAACATATGGTCCTTGCAGCTCAGTCCTACAGGACCAGCATATAAACTTTCCGGAACTCAGGGCAGTATACGATGCCATAAAGGCCTTCACACCATGACCTTGGCAAAAAATAGTCATGGTCAGAACAGACAGTCAGATCAAGAAACGGGGTGGATCAGAGTTCTGCGCCTCTCTCTGGAGGTGACAAGAATTTGGCACCTAGCTTGCTTTCTCCAAATCACGCTCTAGGCTGTTTATTTGACCAGCAAAATCATCTGGTAGACTCTCTCAACCAACAATTGGACTGGCATTAGTGGTCCCTAGATGCAAAGGTGAATCTTTTTGCTGCAGTGGAAAATTCCAAATGCGCTCTCTTCCGCCCCCTTTGACCCAGCCCATATCAACTCGCTGACAATATTTAGCAATCCCATGGACCAGACACTTTCTCTGCGCTTTTTCCTCAGTTTTCCCCTCATCTCAAAGAGTGTTGCAAAAAATATTGCAAGGGAAGAGCACAGTTAATTCTCATTGCCCACATGGGCCCAGACAAATGTGGTTTCCAAGCCCTTGTTTTAGCTTCACCACTGCCTCTGGGACAACATCAAACACTTTTTTAAGCCAGGGCTCAGGCTTCATACATCTGAACCTCAAAAGTCTCTCCCTGACAACATGGGGATTGAAGGCTAATTAATAGACAACCTTCCTCTCTCCCATGATGTAAAAGATATTAATATGACTTCCAGACGACCATCAACTTGCAAGTCTTAGCAAGCAAAATGGGTTTGTTTTGTAGGGTGGGCTGACTAACACCAACAAAACCTCTTTACTTGTCCAATTTCCCAAGTTACCTCATCTTTTCCACCTATGGGAGTCAAAACTCAAGACTTCCTCGGTTAGACTTCAATCTCGTAGCTATGGCAACCTACTATGCATTAATGGCAAATCCCTTTCCATGGACCCTTTTGGTTTCTAGGTTCATGAAACTGCCTTCTCCGACTTGAGACCTCAATATTCTTTTTGCCCACCTCCATGGAGAGCGCGTTTGAACCCTTAGGACTTGCATCATTAATACATCTGTCCTGCATAATGATTTTTCTAATAGCCATAATCTCCGAAGAGAATTGGTGAGCATCAGGCTTTTATCCACTATCCACTGTACACTCTGTTCAATCATAGCGGAGTTGTTCTCTGAACACATCTAAAACTTCTTCCAAAAATAGTCTCTGCTTTCCATATCAGTCAATCTATAGTCCTAACCATCTTCTTCCCTAATACACACTCAGATGAGACAGTCTCTTCCCTAAATGCTCTGGATTGCAGACGTGCATTTCATTACTGCCTTCATACCATGAAGGACATTGGAAAATGATCTCAGCCGTTCATTTCTTAGAACCCTAATGATCCTGGGAAGCCAGCCTCAAAAAGGACCTTGTTGATTTGGGCATATGTATAGCCCAAGATGCAGCATTTGGGAAAGCTGTCCTCAAACACCTATTTGTACAGTAGCTTTCAAGATGTCTCCTGCTGCTTCCTCTCATTCTTTTTTCCTCTCAGGCTGTGAAAGCTAGTGATACTGACAAGCCTCAAAGCGCCAGTGTGCGCCTGCAATTTCCCTGCTTGTTTACAGAGAAAGTGTAGCTGCTTCTGTCAGCATAAAGTCCAAAAAGAGCTCATATAGGAAATCCTATATAATGTCCTTCTCGATAGTTACATACAAACTGAATGACACTGACTGTCATGAAAGTGGGAACAAGCTATATGGGCACACAGAGAAGCCAGACTTTTGAAAGCTGTGAAGGGCTCCATGAACTCTGGCTCCATCGATGATGTCGCCCGATAGTGTAACTGCCTTCCCCTGCTTACAGAGAGCCCCTGTTACAGGCAAGCAACTCCATTTACTAAGAAACTTCAGACTGCACAGTGCCATATAGGGCAGGGATCACAAGCTTCTATTCTCAGTCTGCTTGTGTTTGTGTGTTTGAGAGAGAGGCAGGGGTGGTACTAAACCTGAGTCCTACCAGACCAGTCCAGATGCAAGGAAAGAAAATTAGCAAGTAAGACCAAAATGTTTCATGAGCTTATGCCATATCTAGAATTTTGCCAGCAGCCATTTTTGGTTTAAATTCACAGTTGTCTCTAAAAGGTTTCCTTTCTCAGCAACATTTCCAAATATGTCCAGTCCAGACGCATGAGTTGTGCCCCCTGACCAGCTTTGCTGACCACATACTAAGGGTACTGTGCATCAGGAGGCTAGTCAGTATTGCTCAGCCTTCTAGCAGGTGAGGGGACCTCCCTGTGCATCTCTACTGAGCTGTAGGGATCCCTGTAATCGTGGTTTTTTTTTGGAGGCCTTTGCAGAAGGACCCCAGGTGTTTCCTTGGCAAACTTAGGATTCGTGGATACAGAGCAGCCGAAATATATATATATATATATATATATTTTTTTTTTTTATTTTTTATTTTTTTTTAAAGTAGTAAGGTTTGATTGGGGCATCATCAGCATTCTTGGTTTTCGTAGGAAGGCTTGGCAGGTGTTCGGGGGGGGGGGGGAGGCAGATGGCTTCCTCCTCCTCCTTGGCGAAACCTGTGTGCGCACGACCTGTGGCATGTGCTGGGGGACGGTCTCCATGGCTGGACTCTGCCTTCTTTGCTTGAAAGCGAGCAGGATGGCAGAGCAGATGCTTCAGGCTGTACAGCTCTTGAGTGTGTCGTTCTGTGCAGTGTCTGAGTCTCAGGCTGTGGAAATGTACCCCTCGCAATATGGCCCAATTTTGACAGCAAATGGCACTGTTTTGGGCTGTGCAGAGGTGGGAAAAGGTAGAGGCAAGGCTGAAAAAGCCTGCAGGCAAGGCCAAGATGAAGAGAAAACATCCGGAGCAAAATTTGTCTTGCTTCTACATATAGCTTTTATGTCTCAAGCAGTGCGACTGCGCTAGCGATTAGAGGACAGTGTCAGCAAGAGAGACGGCAGGGTCCTCCAAGCCCCTGAAGCTCCATGAGGAGGATCCCCCGGCAAAGAGGAGTAGGGGGCCCATAGACACTTCCACTTTGGAGGAACCGGCATCTCCAGGCTTAAGGTCCTTGGCGGAGGCAGTGGCCCAGGAGTGGGAAGAACCTGGAGAGAAGGAGTGGAGTGCCTAGGTGGAGATGAGTCCGAGGTGGTCAGTTTTTTCCATAGGGAAGAATTGACAGGGCTCATCTCCAGCTCCTTGGGGGTCCCTAAACATGTCTGTGGTATCCTCTGTGGAGGAACTCTTGTTTGAAAAATCCCCTGCTGCAGGGTCTTCGGGTCCCACAGGATTTCTTTCTAGTTCACAAGGCCATTAAGCAGATAATTGATGCAGAGTTGGAGCTGCCAGAGTCTGGCTTGAGGGGGACTCGGACCTTGTTGTGGCTGTACCCACTCATGCTGGAGGAGAGGGAGCCTTAGTGACAGGTATCACCAAGAAGACCACCATCCCTGTCAAGGGTGGTGCGGCCCTGTGGGATACACAGTATTGGAAGTTAGAGACTGTGCTCAAGCAGGCCTTTGAGGCTCATGCGCTCACCCTGCAGACATCCATCTGTGGAGCATACGTCGCCAGGGCGTGTCTCCATTGGGCTTTGGGTATCCAAGACTCTGGGCCGAAGGAGGCTCAGATGGGGTCAGGGGTGGCGTACCTAGCTGATGCCTTCTATGATCTGGTCCAGCTATCCCCCAAAGGGATGTCCTTGATGGTCACCGCACAACGTCTCCTGTAGCTCCAGAATTGGTCAGCGGATATCTTCTCCAGGGTGAGACTTACCAGACTGCCATTCAGGGGCAAGCTTTTCTTCGGGGGAGACTTTGGAGAAGTTGGTGAAGGATATAGGAGATTCCAAAGGAGTTTGCCTACTAGAGGATAAGCCTGGGTGGGGAGGGGCTAAAGCCGCTGGGTGGGGCACGAGGTCAGCTCAAGGACACGCAGGTTTCAAGCGACCCATTTTGCGCCCTACCAGGGAGAGGTTTCTACTCCCAGTCCTCTGGGGGAGCCGAGAAACCACAATGAAGCGAGGGGAGGAGCAGATTGGGCCCGGGTCACACAGGACTAGTGGGTCTTAGAGATCGTGCGGGAGGCCTATGCCCTGGAATTTGCACGGCCTGTACCCGATGCCTTCGTAGCGTCCCCATGCAAGATATCAGCCGAGCGGGCAGCGGTTCATGGGATCCTGGATCACCTAGGGGCCGTGTCTTCAGTCCCACTCAACCAGTGCGGGTCCGCTCATTACTCCCATCTATTTAGTTGTCCACAAAAAAGAGGGCCGCCTCCTGCCCTATCCTCAACCTCAAGGCCATCAACAGGGGCCTGTGAGTCTTGCGGTTTCATATAGATATCCTGCAGTCGGTGATTCTGGCTGCCCAGAAGGGGGAGTTCCTCACGTCCCTGGATCTCATGGAGGCATACCTCCACATTCCCATCTGCAAGAAGCATCAGCAGTACCTGCGCTTTACGGTGTTCACAGAGCATTTCCAGTTCTGTGCCCTGCCATTCGGGTTGGTGACGGCCCCAAGGACATTCACCAAGGTCATGGTGGTGGTGGCAGTGGCCTTGCGGTGAGAGGGCATTCTGGTGCACCCTTATCTGGATGACTGGCTGAGCAGAGCACAGTCCTTTGAGGAAAGTTAACAGGCCACTCGGCGAGTGGTAGAATTCCTTCAAAGCTTGGGCTGGGTAGTAAACCCAGAGAAGAGCTTCCTGCAGCCCTCTCAGCAGCTGACCTACTTGGGCGTGCAATTGGAGATGGCGGCAGGACTGGTTTCCCTGCTACCGGAGTGGGCGCCAAAGTTGCGGGAACAGGTCTGTCCCTGGGCTTGGCATAGCCTTTGGCATTGCATTACCTGCAGTTGTTGGGCTCCATGGTGGCCACAATAATAGACCTGGTTCCATGGACCCGGGTGCGCACACATCCCTTGCAGTTTTCCGTCCAGTTGCGGTTGTCTCCACAGAAGGAGTCTCTTTTGCAGCGGCTGCCCCATCTATCAGAGGTTCGGCTCAGCCTTCAGTAGTGGCTCTCCTTGCCAGCAGTGTTAGAGGGCCTTCCGCTGGAGATTCTCATTTGGGCAGTGGTGACGATTGACACCAGCCTGGTCGGTTGGGGAGCACACTCTCTCCCAGTTCGCTCAGAGCTGGTGGTTGGGGAAGGAGTCAGCCTGGTTGATTTTAACAGGGTTTTCAAGAGTTTCTCCCACCTCCTCCAGGGTCAGGCGGTGTGGGTCTTCTCTGCCAATGTGACAGCAGTAACTTACCTCATTCGCCAGGGCGGCACTGCCAGTGCGATGCTGATGGCCAAGGCTACTCCGCTTCTGCAGTGGGTGGAATGGCACCTGGTGGCCCTCTCGGCTCTGCATGTAGTGGGGAAGAAGAGCATTCAGCGGACTACCCGAGTCACTTTCAGGTGGACTCAGTCTTCCAGGTCATAGAGTGCAGAGACCCATAGGTGATGGATCTGATGTTCTCCAACGTCAAGGTAAACTGCTTTTTAAGCAGGTGGCGCAAACATATGACCAAGTGGGCTCAATGCCCTGGCCATCTGAAGGCTTTCTGTATATGTTTCCATCTTGGCCCCTGATTGGGCAAGTCCTTCACAAAGTTAGGCACCATGGGGGGGGGGGGGGCTGGGGCTGGGGCTGGTGATGGGGCTGGGGCTGGTGATACCGTTGGCTCCAGATTGGCTGCGGAGGCTGTGGTATGTGGACCTGATATGATTGCTGGTGGGGGTGCCTTAGCGGCTCCTGACAAGGGACGATCTTTTGACCCAAAGTCCAGTCGGGGTGGCTTCATTCTTGCTCATGGCCTGGCTCTTGAGGAGATGTGTTTGAGCAGGCAGGGGTATTCGCTGGTGATGGTGTCCACCTTCCTGAAGGCTTGAAGCATTCCACATTGTTTTCGTACATACATGTAAATAGTTCATTCCCGCCCCCCCCCCCTTTATCTTCAAGTTGTACTCCCTTGTTTAATGTAAAATAATTCCTTTGTAATTGTTATGTTTGATGTAAACCGCCTTGGATAAAGGCTGTATAGAAAAAATGTTATTAAAAAATATGGGTACAGAGAGTGTTTGAGGCCTGATGCATGGACAAGGGCTTCTCAGCCTCTATCCCACACATCTGTCCTTCCTGCAGGCCAGGCTGGAGAAGGGACTAGCCCTTGGTTCCTTGAGAGTTCAGGTGGTGGTACTGGCCTGCTTTCAAGGCAAGGTCTGGGGCACGTCCCTGGCTGCTCATGGGAATGTCGTACATTTTTCTTCGAGCAGTCTGGCAGGTTTGACCTCCGAGGTGGCCGATTGTGCTGCTGTGGGACCTGAATCTGGTGCTGTCTGTGCTGACGGGATGCAGCGTTCAAGCCGTTGTGGGAGGCCTCCTTGAAGGACCTCACTCTGAAGACTGTCTTCCTGGTGGCAGTCTGTTCAGCGAGGTGTGTCTCGAAGCTACAGGCTTTGTCCTGTTGGGCTCTCTCTTGATTTTCCATCCAGAGAAGGTGATCCTACATACCGTTATATCCTTCCTACCCAAGGTAGTATCCTCCTTCCATGTGAACCAGCCGATTACCCTGCCAATGCTGCAGAGTGACAGACCCTCGAGGGAGGAGTGGCAGCTACAGTTTCTGGATGTCAAGCAGGTCCTCTGGCAGTGTTTGGAGTGTAGGGAGGACTTTCAGCAGTCAGGCCGCTTGTTTTTTCCCTTTCGATGGGCGCATTGGGGGGCGGCAGCTTCCAAAGCATCTGCCACTTACTTGCTGAAGGAGGTGATTGCAATCGCCTATCTCTTGAGGCACAGATTGGTGTCATCTGGGTTGCGGGCGCATTCTACTTGGGCAAAAGTGGGATTGTTCCCCCCCCCCCCCTTTACCCTGGAGAGATATGTCGGGTGGTCTACCTGGTCCTCCTTGGATACCTTTGTGAGACATTATCGTCTTGATGTGGGAGCGCAGGAGGAGGTGTGGTTCGGTTCTCTTGTGCTGATGACTGGACTCGCAGCACCTTCCCAGTGAGAGGTACTGCCGTGGTACATCCCCGTGCATCTGGACTAGACTGGACGGTTGATTTGGAAGGTGTAAGTAGACCCTACCTGCTAATTGCCTTTCCTTGAATCCCTCCAGTCCTGTCCAGAACCCTCCCAGTTTTGTCACTGCTCGTCCATATGTAATGGAGTTGTTCCGGTGGAGCATGCAGTGTGTTTTGGCTTGCCCCATCAACAGAAAAAGAAAAATATAATTTAAAAAAAAAAGAGAGAAAAAGGTGAATATGACAAGGTCTTCAGGGAAACCTTGCAATTGAGGAGCATTAAGCCAATCTTTTGCTGGCGGTATAACTTTATCATCTGGTTGGTGATGTGTGGAATGATGTGATCAGGCTTGGAATTCTGTGGCGAGCCAGGGGAGAGGACCCATGTGGCTCCTGGTGTGGTTCCTCTCTGGGAGGTGTGGCCAGGACTTGTCAGCTAGCATGTCCTTGAGTGTTAGTATTGCCTAGATAGGTCTGTGAGGATTCCTTCTGCTTTGTGACTGATACTGGCTAGCCTCCTGATGCACTCTTAGTATGTGGTCAGCAAAGCTGGTCTTGCTCTATCTCTACCTGCTGGTCAGTGGGCACAACCTGTGCATCTGGACTGGAGGATTCAAGGAAAGGCAATTAGCAGGTAAGGCCTAAGTACACCAATTCAACTCTTCACTGCTCTCCCAACTGACAGCTTATTTATGGCCTGGTAATCTACTTCTGGTGATACATTGCTAAGAAAACCCAGAGGCAGCTTGGGTTGTCAGGAGTCAGCACTAACTTGACAGCACAAAAAAATAACAAAAAATGCTGTACATCTTTTTATCGAAAGTGATGGCCATTGAATTATGTGGATCTGTATCTGCGTATTCACAAAGAGACTGCATGGCTTTCTACACCAGGATTGCACTGGTAATTGTGCCACAGTTAAAGAATATTCTTTTAATGCTTGAGCTCATGTGGTAGATCAAGGACCTTTGATGGGAAGGTGCCCTGATTGCTAGCATATTGTTTTGATTTTCAGGCTTTTCCATACTTATCGTTTGAAAGTTGATATCAATACGATTTTGTAAGCTGCTATTCTTCATGCTTATGTCTGTACTTCAATCATTTTTATGCATGAGGGTTGCTCTTTTCTTTTGGTGTCTGCTGGGGATCCTGTATTGAGAAGCACTGGGCAGGTTTTTTGTCCAGAAATGATATGAGCATGCTTTGTCCAGGGTAGGTTCTGATTATTTTGTTCTCCTGACAGATATACAATATGATGAGGATGATGATGAAATCACTCCTGATCTGTGGCAGGAAGCCTGCTGGATTGTGATCAGGTAATGCAGTTTATGAAAGAAAACGATGCTTATGCAAAATCTCTTCACGTTGAAGTATATTGTGTGTGAATGTTTTAGCATACATAATCATACCATATTTTCAGAGTAAACTTTTTGTGTAGCTGTCACGCCCACCCCAGAACTTTGGATCAGATCATTAAAATGACAAAAATTAATTACATCTTTCTCTAACCTTTCTGTGTCGTGTTCTTTGTCTTGACCTTTTTGTTTTACTGTATTTCATCTGTTTTCCCTAACTTGGATTTCTTCTATTTTTCTCTCCCTTCTTATTCTACTTTTGCTGTTTTTCTATATATTTTTAAGGTAATGAAATCTAACCTTGTTAAACTGCCAAGAAGCATTGATTTGAATGTAGTCTGAAAAGCAAGACTGGTTCAGCACAGGTCTTTCTTTGCCTCTGGTACATTTTTAAATAGTGAAAATTATAATACATTGCCAGCTCCTGTTCCCACACCACTTAAGTTACCCAACCAGTCTCCTGTCTTGCATATATGTCTCATACCTTCAGTAGAGGCAAGCGGATATTTTCAAGAGCTTCTGCTAGTCTAAGGTGTATGTAGAACGATTGGGATAGGAATTGGCAGCCAAAAATTAATATGCAAACTAACTAATTGGTAGTGCTGTGCCTTGCCATGCTGAGGACCTAGGGTTTTTTTTTTATTGTCTTCAACTCAACCTTGGTGGGAGTTGAAGATTTTGAACAAATTAGTCATTCTGCAGGATTAAAGGTTGCATGGAGCCATAAGGAGCCCTGGAGCAGTTAGCAAAAAATCTCTTATCTAGTCACAATTGAATGCTCATGGTGCCAGACGTAGCTCTGATTCAGATTCAGATGAAAGTACAAAGGAGTATGAGGAAATTACCAGGCTAAAATAGCAATTTGCCCAAGGAAAAGTGGGTGTGGATGTGTTTTTTCTAAGGTGAACCACTTGCGGATGTCTCATGTCTCTTGCTGAAGAGGATGAGGTGTACATGATAAGAAATCACAAATATCAGTAGTCATTGGGACATAATAAAGACAGAAGCTGTATAATTAAAACAATTGGTATAGAGAGAGAGAAATTGTACATAATTCTACAAAAGGTATCTAGAAAAAATGGAAACCGTTTATAGAACAAATATGGCAGTCTGTGACTTAATGGGTATATTCTCATAACGGCATAATCAGGAATAAGATGGTATGTAGTCATTCATAAATGGAAGAGATCTGGTACCCTGCAAAATAAAAGCTAATTAGAATATCATGCTCTTCTACAAAGGAATAAACCCATGTACCATCATATACTAAACAGTTTTCGCAGACTTAACTGATTGCCAGGAATAAAGACTTTCTCATGTTTTTCTGATGTGATGTTAGATGTTCCCTGGTTTTCAGTGGTTTTAAAGTTTCTGAAGTATCTGTATTGTCTGACTTTATTTTATTTTATTTTTTTTAACTTTATTGCCTTTTTCTTTTTTAGTTTCTATTCTACCTTTTACTTGCGGTTTTACCTGGTGGCATATTGATTTTATGACTTCTCCATATATGTACTGATTATTCTTTTTCCCCTGTGTCAGCTCCTACTTTGACGAGAAAGGTCTGGTGCGTCAGCAGCTTGACTCCTTTGACGAGTTCATTCAGATGTCTGTGCAGAGGATTGTGGAGGATGCCCCACCGATAGATCTGCAGGCTGAAGCTCAGCACGCAACTGGCGAAGTAGAAGATCCGGTAATGATGCAGTGTGGGCACATATAACTGGAAACTCTAAAATGAGCCTTTGCTTTCACTCAGCCCCTTCTATCTGGGTGTTTTACTGTTTAGCTTTCATGTCTCTTTATCTAGAGGTGCATGCAACGCTTCCATTAGTCCTGCTTTTTTCCATGTCCAGGCATGAGCACTCAAACTTGAGAGAGATGAAGTCTTGCTGGGCTGTGAGTAGAGGAGATAGAGGAACAGTGTGTGAAACATGCTTGACCATTAGCCAAGAGATCCAAAATAACTTGCCTAAAGTTTTTTTTTCCAATCATTTTCCAACTATGCAGCAATTAATGGTGTAACTTAAAAGTAATAACTCTGTTTCTGTACTCTAATCACTGCCGAAAGAATTTTCATTATGCAAGTCAGCAACACAGGCCACCACGTCTGACCCCTTAGTCTTTTTTGCTGGCATTCATCACTATTACTGTGTTTTTCATTGTGCTAAAATTACTTTCCGAACAGCACCATTAACTGACCATATGCTGTGTAGGATTTGGGATTTTTCACACTTTGAGATGGGCACTTCCAGGAGAGTTAAATGGTTACCACCCAAATGAGAGTGGCTGAGGAAAAGGTTGGAGGATAAGAGGAATTGTGATTCCAACTGGAGCAAGCTTGGGGACCCAGTTTTCCTTTATCTTTTCAGATGTGCTGTGAGATCAAAGTAGGCCTTGAACTAAAAAGTAATCTTATTCCATTGTGACTTCCATCATATTTTGGTGTTGATTGATGTAAATACTGAATTAGGTACCAGCATGTAGGATTTTTCTTTATCTCGAATTTCCAGATTGTCCTGCAGATGATAGGGAGAGAGAAACAACCAAAAGGTTCTATTGACGATGACATTGGTACTAGTGTGGTGCAGCTAGGGGTCATCTTCAGTATTTCTCTGTCTCCTGCAGATGGTGTTGCTGGATCCGGTGCAGCTTGAGATCCTAGGTTAAGAAGTTTAGAAGCTTTTGGGCAGCCATTCTATGAGGCGTCTTCCTATGGAATGTCTTCCCAGTGGAGTTTGGTCAGCAGACATCTCCAGGGCGTATCTGTGGATACTCTACTGGAGTTTCCTGCCAGTGACGAGCGGGGAAGGCATGGCTCCCCCATCATCTGTGGATGGCAGGTTGAGCTCCTTGGCCTAAAGTTGCCGGGCTCTTGGCTTTTTACAGTCTCCTTTTATTAATTTTCTTCAGCTCTTCTCTGCCCTCTCTTGAGTTTCCCCTGTTCTGACCCATTAAGGCCCAACTTTACAAAAATAAGAGGTTATTTTCTTGAAGTGCTGCCGTGGCCTGCTCCAGTGCAGTGTCTGGGAGGGCTCTGTCTTTCTTTGCTTACAGCCCGGGGCCTGTCTCTGGGGTAAGTTTCAGTGACGCCCTTCTTTTGCGCCTGCTATTTAGGGCAGATGTGAAGCTTACTCTTAGGGTCTGGGCTTTCCTTTCATTAATCTGGAGCTTCAGAGAAGGGCCACTGGGTGGGGATAGTGGCACATGTGCTCTTTCATTGGGCTCAATTGTCATCTGGAGTCAGTCGCAGCCTTTTTGGCCAATGCTTTGATTGACCACCTTTGTCTTTATGCAAAGCATATGGTGATGGCTCGGCGCTGGCTGTTGCTCTGGCACTGGACTGGAGGCTCAATTATTCAAGCTTCCCTTAAAGAGAAGTTTTTATTTTGGGGTGGGGGGACTTAGAGAATTTGGTGAAAGACCTTGGGGGAGACTAAGCTACAATGTCTTTGAGGATAAGCCGAAGAGTTCCTTTTAGGCGTTCCTCCTCTCATGCCTTCATCTTGAGACTTGCGCTGTTACCTGCTGGGTAAACAGGCAGATTCCTTTAACAAGCCTTGAGGAAAATCTCAGCCCTTTTTGGGCATGGAGGAAGCTTACTGGGCCTGGAATTACTCCTTCAGAGATTCGGCCTCCCACACTGCCCAGTGATGTATAGGCCCCATTCCAGCTTTTCTCCAGTGGGCAGCCAGTTACACCTGTTTTACCAGGAGTGGACCCAAGTAACATCAGATCATTGGGTTTTCAATATCATTTGTCACAGCTAGGTCCTTGAGTGTGAGGGCCTTTTCCAAATGCCTTTATAGCTTCTCTATATTTTGCTGCTAAAAAGAGCACTCTCCAGACCACCCTGGAGCGGCTTGTGCATCTTGGAGCCATTGCACCTATCCCTTCCCTCCAGAGGGGCAAGGTCAGGTACTCTCTATTACTTTGTCATTCCCAAAAAGGATTGGTTCTTCTGATGGAAGATCAATTATCCAAACTGTCTGGAGGGGAGAGTTTCTCTCTATGGATTTGGCTAAGGTCTACTTTCACATCCCCATTTTGAAGGACCAGCAGCGTTTCCTGTGAAATTTTTCCATTCTGTGCTTTTCCTTTCAGTCTAGTAACGGCATCCAGAACCTTTTCCATGATCATGGTAGTCGTCGCCGCAGCTTTCTAGGAGAGCTTCGGCATCCACCCATATCTGGAAGATTGACTCATTCAGGCCAAGTTACCAGCCAAGGCTGTCCGGGTAATGCCCTGGGTAGTTCAGTTCTTGGAGTGCATGCTCTAGGTGGTAAACCACAGCAAAATCCACTTGGAGCCAGTGCAGTAACTCGAATATCTCAGTACTTTAAAACACCCGAACTGGTAGGGTATTTCTGATGACAGAGAGGTGGAATAAGCTCCTTTCTCAGCTGGCAGTGCATTATTGGCAGTGATCTACCGGACTCTGGGACTATCTACAGTTCCTTCGCACGATGGTGGTGATCTTGCAAACTAGAGATGTAATGTGCTAAAATTTCAAAAGAAAAATGTTATGTTTATGGGAGCTAAAGTTCAGGTGAAAAGGAAACAGTTGCTGGCCTTGCACTAGGAAGTGTGATCTCTTGGAGTTAGTATTGTGTTGTGTTGTGTGTAATCCTTGTAATATTTTTATAGTATCTGAATCCTCCAGTTGTGTTTCTTCATTGATAATAGAGGTTTGAGTCTCTAGGAAGCTCCTAAGGATTGAGTGTTACTATGGCTGTCCGTGTACTTTGGTTCCCCTTAATGTTGTCCCATGGCGTTTCTTGTATTTTGCTGTTTATTATGCTTTATTAACTTCTGTTTGATACAAGATGAAGTATACATCTATTTTTTTTTTTTTTTTAAGTATCAAACGTGCCTTTGATTTGTAATACAAGTAAAAAAAAATATGTTTAAGAAACTTTGGAAATAGTAGCTCATATTAACTTAATACATATGTCTGTCATTTGCAGTTAAGGTACCTGTTGAAGTTTGAACAGATTTACCTCTCTAAGCCTACACACTGGGAGAGAGATGGTGCCCCCTTGCCGATGATGCCAAATGAAGCAAGACTGAGAAACCTCACGTAAGGAAGAGCTGAGCAGGGACTCTTAGTTCATACAATAACACAGGCCTTTACAAATTTTATGTGGATTTAGGAGGCAGGGCAACATTTTAAGAGCCAGTGCTGGTGGCTGCCCCCCCCCCCCCCACTCTCCCTCTGTTGTCTCACACTGGTCTCATGCTCTCATGAAACCAGTGCCAGAGTTCCTCCGCCATGCCAAGATGATCTTTAGATAAGAATAGTTATAGCTTTAGCTAGCAAGTGTCTCTGTGGGTGTGTGGTGCGATGGTGGTGTGCCTATCTTGTGTGTGGGTTGTGGTGGTGGGTGCCTTTTTGTGAGTGGGGTGCAGGGCTGCAGTGCATATGTGGATGGGGTGCAGGGCTGGGGAGCGCCCTGTGTGTGGCGCAGAGGTGGGTTGCCTGTATGTGTGTGTCATGATCCGATCCCATGGGCTGTCTGCTGCATCTAAGCCCCAAATGCAGCAAAGATCACTCCTGTTCTGCCCGCAGGGATCTGATCTCTCGTGGGCAGAACAGGAGGGGTTTTCTGCCTGTTATTGAGAGAGGGGGAGAGCAAATCACAGGTGCCAGGTATAAATTTCTGGTTGCTGTGATTACTTGGCGCCTGGGCTTTTTCGAGTCCTGCAATAACAAGAATTCATAAACTCATAGAATTCATGATTTCTCTGTTTAGGATGCCCTAGAATTCTTCAAGAACTGTTCTCACTATGTACCAGGATAATTTTTTAATCTACTTTATTATAGCTTTGAGGGGGAAAAATAGCTTATTTTTTATTAGTGTACTAAAGTTGATAATTACAGATTTCTGCAGTTTTTTGATAAACAGCAGTCAATTTCTGTAAAACTACTGACATTTTTGTGAGGTGAAAAAAGTGTGCATATAACCACTTTGTGCAGATGGGAAGTTTGCTTTGAAAAATGTTAGCTGGCTGCTGATGAAAGAAAACAGTCAATTGTTAGCAACATGGTTGTTGTACACCCTTTTGTGTTCATGCTACTAGGTGGGCAGTGGGTCATTTCAATCTTGAATAATCCGAGGGAAGTCTTGTCAAGGGTGGGCATCCTTTTAATACAAGGCTATGAATTAGAATACCCTTTCTGTAGAAAGGAAAAGGAAACAAGCTTTCTAGTGCACTTTAACATCCTCTTTTAGTAAAACAAGACTTTTGTATGCCTCAGTCTGAGGAAGTGGATTTAGGTTTCAGCCTGCTACAGAGTATGTAAGACATGTATTCCCCTCTGCTAGCTGCTCTCTTCCATCCCAACTGTTTTCCAGTACAGCCAGATACCGGCTGCATCTGTTGCACTTCAACTCTGGCTGATCTGGTGGGAGTTTGCATTCAGTGGCTAACCTTGCACCAAAGGCCATATGTACCTTTGAAGTTGCAGCAGCTATTGCAGCTGATGCTGCTAACAGAGAAATTGGATTGTCAGACTCCCCACATTCATTGCTAGTTCCACTACAAGAGGGAAATTGAGCATCAATCGCTGTGTGATGTCTGTATAGCTGAATTGCAGAACATGAAAACATGAGATTAAAACATCAGTAGTTTTTTACTTAGTTTATCTGTTTTATACTGAATCTAATGTGGTTGCCATTTTATTTCTATGCATTTGAGTAGACTAAAAGTCATCAAAAACAATATCTTATTGGACTAGCTATAAACATTTCTTAGAGGCTGCACTCCTTGGATTTAGATTTTTCGATTTAATTACCCACTGTTAAAAATTTAGGTACCCCTCTGCTCGAGTGTGGGGGGCTTACAATCAAAGGACTTACATTATTAAGGATTTAATCCCATTCTGTGTTTGTGATTTGGGGGAAAGGGGGGAATTGCTTAGTAAATCGGGCACTAAGTTTGTGCCTCAGGCATTTGAATGTGAAGGGACTTGGCCAAGGTCACAAGGAGCATTAATGGGAGAAGCAGGATTCAAATTCTGGCTTTTCTGGTTCTCAAACTTCAGCTTTTAACCACTAAGATGCTACTTGACGCCATCAGGTCATCTGTGAATGAAAAATAGTCTGACCCTGTGCTTTCTCCTGCCCATTTTGATTTGATTTGACTTGACGAAAGGAGTAATAGCTTCTGAAAGCCAGTTAAGAACTGTATCAAGCTAGTCCAGTAGAAAGGTATCCATTTTTATAGTTTATTTTCATGAGCATGGCAAAACTTTCAATGATTAGGCCACCAGCACTTTGCACAGTTTGGTTAATCTTCTTCCATATAAAAACACGACAGAAAAAGACCACATGGCCTACCTAGTCTGCCCTTCCAAATCAACCACTACAACAATCCCCCTTTTTTTTCTTTTAGAGATCCTCTGTGTTTGTCCCATGCTTTTTTGAATTCAGATACTGTCCTTATTTCTACAACCTCCACTGGGAGACTCTTTCCGTAAAGAAATATTTCTGCATATTACTCCTGAGTCTGTCCCCTTTCACCCTCATCCTATGTCCCCTCGTAGCAGAGCTTGCTTTCAATCAAGAGGCTCTCTTCCTGTGCATTTATGCCATGAAGGTATTTAAATGTCTCATTCCAGGGCGGCCGGCAAGTTCAGTACAGTCTAGACAAATGGGTAGATGCTCACCAACCAACTGGTGGAGACTGAGGAAAGCTTCTCAGTTTCAGTATAAATAGCCTGTGCCCACTGGACTGACCCAGTATTCCTCATTCTCCATGCAGGTGATGTGCATAGCCTGTGAAATATGGAGCCTTGTCGTGGCTTTGGGGTGCAGAACCTGGGGGTCCTGGGTCCCTCCCTTGTTCTCTCCCACTGGCCTCTCTTGTGCTCCCTCCTTTCCCTCTCCCCAACATTTGGTAGAGGGCCGGAGGTGGTAGCAGTGCTGCTTGTCCTGCCTGTATGCACCGTGGAGCCTTTGGCAGTAAAGTTTAGCAAAAACCCCCAAAGATAATACAAAGTAGGAGCGGCTCTGAGAAGGACACACTTCTGGGGGGCGGACATGCAGTTTCCTGTGGAGAGGGGCAGCACGGGTAAATCCTTCTGCCCCAGACCTTTTCTTTTGTTGGAGTGGGGGACTTCTGTGCACACGCAGTCACATGGACAGGGCCTGGTGTGCACTGTGCAGCAGCCGCAGAGCCCATTTGTCTGAGCTTAAGCTTTGTTGTGGCTGCCAAAAGACGGACGGGATTGCTGCGGTGGAGTTAAGAGGGACCAAAGAGGGGTCTGAGGAAGGAGCAGGACTTTCTTTCGATAGGCAGGAAGCCGCGGGTGCATCTGGCGGTACCGCGAATTTGGCATGAAGCCCCGCCATGCTGGATTTTACAGCAGAGAGAGACCCCTCTGGGGCTTCCGGACTTGCAGGATTTCTGCTCTTTTCATAGGGGACAGCCCCTAGATATGTCAGAAGCTATAAAAGGTACTGGCTCCATCCCCTTTTCGCCCAAATTCATGCTCCTGCTTCATCAGGCCTTTCTGATGAAGTGGGGAGCGGAAAGGGTGGGGGTTTACACCAAACCGCCCCCCCCCCCCCCCTCCGTCCACGGGTAGGGGCACTCCTGCTGGGAAACACCCAAGGCAGGAATATCTGGATGATATGCTGGAAGTGTGCTCCTTAACCTCCCTGGGGGCACTGGAAGGGCCCTCAGATTTCTTCGTCCAGGCTTCAGAGGAACTCAAGGAGGGGGGAACTCCTGGGAGGGGGAAGACCTCTCCAAGGTTAGAATAGAATTTTCCATCATGATGAGCTCTCTGCCTTAATTATGGAAGCTTTAGCCACCCGAGGGGGACCCTCTAATGGTGGGTATCTGCAGACCCTCCAAATCCTTCCTAGTTCATGGAAACCTGAGGGTTATGATAGAGAGAGAGTGGAAGACTTGGGATGTAGGGCTGCGGGTGGGATGGAGCATGGCTCGGCTTTATCCCACCCTGCTGGAGGTGAAGGAGCAGCTACGCTTTCTTAAGGTCGATGCCCTGGTGGTGACACTCACCCTGAAGACCACAATCCTGGTGGAAGACGGTGCGGCCTTAAAGGGTCCACTAGACTGGCATCTGGAGGTGATGCTTAAGCAGGCCTTTGAAGTCTCTGCCTTGGGTCTGCAAGGGCCATCTGTGGGGCTTATGTGGCTCGGGCCTGCCTTCGTTGGTCCCAGGATTCCACGGACCAGACAGTTGTGGGGGCTCAAGCTTTTTCACCAACTCCAGGCTGGAATCAGGGTTTGCCTTCCTGGCCGACCACCTATATGATCATCTATGGGTTTCTGCCAAAAGTATAGCCTCGGTGGTGGCAGCCCGTTGCCTTCTGTGGCTGCACCACTGGTCAGCTGATGTGGCATCCAAGACGAAGCTTTCTTGGTTATCCTTTGGAGTTATCGGCTATTTAGAGATTACCTCGATAAGTTGGTAAAGTCGCTGGGAGAAATCAAGGTTCCCTGCTTGCCAGAAGATAAGCCCAAGGCAACGAGAGGAGGCCAGAGCTGTGGCCGGGGCGGAGGTGTGTGAGGATTTCACCTTGCCCATGGCAGTAACGCCCAAAGGACTCGCTTCCTCCAACGGGGCGTGTCCTTTCGAGGAGGATCCCAGGGCAGTCAGGACTTTGGCCCCACAACCTCAGTCTTAGTTAAACCTGCACAATGAAGGTCCGGGGGCACTGGCAGGAGTTCAGCCAATGGGCAGCTGCCTACAGTGCTTGGGCCCAGATTACATCAGACGCTTGGGTCTTAGAGGTCATTTTCGAGGGATACTCTCTTGAATTTTCTGGCCCCTAACAGACATCTCCATGTTTTCCCCCTGCAGCTTGGCCCACAAAGCCAAGGTTGTACAGGAGACGCTCCAGCAGCTGTTGCAACTCGAGGCGGTTGTCCCAGTCCCTCAGACAGTGGGGTCTAGGCCATTACTCCATCTACTTTGTGGCGCCAAAGAAGGGGGGGTCGTGGTGCCCTATCCTGGACCTGAAGGGAGTCGAGGCTCTCGGGGTTCCTCGATTCCACATGGAAACCTTGCGGTCGGTGATAGTGGCAGTACGCAAGGGCGAGGTGGTTTTTTTTTTTTTTTTTTTTTTTTTTTCTTACCTCCTTCGCCCTCACGGAAGCCTATCTACATATCCCAGTGCGGCCACAACATCAACGGTTCCTCTGCTTCGTGAAGTCCGCAGGGCATATTCAATTTCAGGCCCTTCCCTTCGGGTTGACCACAGCGTCGCAAGTCTTTAACAAGGTAATGGTAGTGGTGCAGCCCATCTCTACAAATAAGGAGTGTTGGTTCACCTGTATCTTGACAATTGGCCGATCCGCAGAATGTTCTGTGAGGAGAGCCAGATGGCTATGGACTCCATGGTGTGTTGCTTACAGGAGCTCGGCTGGGTGGTCAGTCTTTAGAAGAGCCAACTCCAGCCCTCACAGTCATTAGGGTATCTAGGTGTCCGCTTCGACACCCTCGGGGACAAGGTATTCCTCCCAGAGAGGAGAATAGTGAGGCTACAGACTCTGATTCAGGGGCTCTGACGGGCCCTTTGGCCTCAAACCTGGGACTACTTTCAGGTCCTGAAGTCTATGGCGGCCTCATTAGAGTTGGTGCCTTGGGCACGCCTGCATATGCACCCCTTACAGGCCCACTTCCTGTCCCTCTGGTCTCCACTCCATCACTCCGTGTTAGTGCGCCTCTCCCTCTCTCAGGCAGCTTGTTCCAGTCTACAATGGTGGCTGGACCACAGCAATCTGGAGGCAGGCATGCCCCTGGAGATCCCTCAGTGGATGGTAGTTACAATGGTTAGGGAGGACACTGCCAGACCCAAGCACCAAGTCCATTATGTCCTCTTCACATGTGGATTCTGTTACCAGTTGCCTGAATAGTTCTTCCTGTAAAGAATCCAGTATCTGCTTACTTCTAGATGATACTGCAGCAGGGATACGTCAATCAACATCTGGCATATTGAAATCCCCTATCAGTAGCACGTCCCCTTCCCTGGCAATGCTGCGTATATCTTCTATTAAATCTCTGTCCACTCCTTTCCCCTGTATATCATGCAAATGGATTTCTCTTTCCCTCTTTCTAGTTTAACCCACTGTGCCTCCTCTCTCCTTTTTAAGCCCTGTATTTCCCTAGCTTTAATATTTTTTACACATAGTGCCATATATTGTCTTCCTAGACCAGTCCAGACAAGTGGGCTGTGTTCACCTACCAGCAGGTTGGTGGAGACAAAGAACCAATGACATGCCCAAATTTCAATAACGACATTCTCATGCCTCTATTCACCTCAGTCACCAGAGGGCCCTTCAGTATTCTTCTTTTCCAGGAGATACTGGATGGATTTTCTCCACTCTGAAGAACATCTGACCAGTTGAGAGGAAAAGATTGTTTGTCAATGACCACCCTGAGGGTGACTCTCTCTCTCTCTCACTTGAGCATGATGTGGGAGGCTGAACTAGACTGCAGTCTCTTCGGTAGCCATAGGAAGAGAGAACATTTGGTTCAGCTCTGCTTGCTTATGGTAAAATCCTGTTGAGCAGCCAAAAAATTGGAAGAATTTGGAAGAGTTCAGCAGCCTCGAACAACCTCGGCACCTCCTCCTCTGTCCCCCTTGCTCTCTCCGAAGACTGCAAAAGGCTCTTGCAGGAAAATGCCTGCTAGCCACTTTAAAATAGTGTCTGTAGAGCAAGAGAATCACTGTCAGGGGAGGAGAGATGAGCACAGCATGAGTTTTCTGCCTGGAGTTCTCAGGAGGCGAGTAGCAAGGCTTGAACTCGTCATTGTCCTTGTTGGGGGCTCCCGATCTGTCTGTCTGAGGTTGAATTTGGGATGAATTGCCAGCGACCGCTGGCATGGTGTTGGAGTTTCCTTTGTTCAGGAATGGGCCTGGGTTATCAAGGGTTCCTGGCCTGGGTTATCAAGGGTTCCTGGGTGCTAGATACCGTTCAGTACGGCTATGTTCTGGAATGCAAAGAGCCAATCCCAGATGTGTTCGTCGTCTCCCCGTGTGGGTCGCCGAACAAAAAGGTAGCTGTGAGAACTTAAGAACATAAGATATGCCATACTGAGTCAGACCAAGGTCCATCAAGCCCAGTATCCTGTTTCCAACAGTGGCCAATCTAGGTCATACATACCTAGCAGTTTCCCCAAAAGAGACAGGTTCCGCAATGCTTGTATTATTTTATTTATTTAACATTTCTTATATACCGCCTTTCATGATATCAAGGCAGTTTACATTGAACAAACTGAAATTACATTGAACAGGGCATTATAACTTGGAGATAACTATTTATTTTACAGGGAACATGGGCAATGGAGGGTTAAGTGGCTTGCCCAAGACCACAAGGAGCACCTGTGGGACTAGAAACCCCAGTCCTTCCGGCCCAAGGTTGCTGTCCTCTAGTGGGATTTGAACCCCCGACCTTCCGGCCCGAGGTACCTTGCCCCAACCACTAGGCCACTCCTCCACTCCTTGTACTGGGTCAAGCATTGATATCCTGGGTCCTTTCTTTTTTTTTTTTTTTTTTTTAATCTTTATTTATCCATTTCAATCATAAAAAATACAAACAAAACTCACAAACAACCAAAACAACATAGCAACCAACACTGGCCATGAAATACAGTATGTAAAAGTTAGTATGAGTCTAAGCAAATATACATGTAATCATCTCAACATACATTACAACTAACATTCGAGTTAGGAAGACACACTATGGCTTATAGCAGAGCACCCGGCGATGGACATAGACTCCCAAAACCAGCCTGCATTATTTTGGAATAATCTTTAAGTCCAGGGCAGCCCATTTTTGCAATCTAAAGGAAAGATAAGGGTTTTGTTTAACATAAATTTGCTCATACATACGATGGGCACAGAGCAAGTTCCACCACTGCTCAAAGGTCAAAGCAGCAAAGTTTTTCCAGTGACTCATCAGGGCTTTTAAGGCCAGTCCAAGCAGCAAATCCAATGTTGCGCAATCTGTCCTCGGTAGTTCCGGTATTCCCGCTTGCGAGCGGAAAATAATTATTCGGAATGACAAAGGGACATGTATACCCAGTAAAAGGGTGATTCTATCCCAGACTTGTCGCCAGTACCTTCTCAATTTTAGGCAAGTATATAACATATGTTCCAGTGTGCCGGGTTCTGTTCTACACGACCAACACAGATTATCAGCTTGGGCCTGCCATTTTGCTATCTTCACAGGGGTCAAATAGGCCCGATGCGCTAGGAAAAAGAGCGTTTGCGTTAGAGAGGCAGAACACACTACTCTGATCTGCGATTGCCAAAAATGAGTCCAATCTTCCGGACTCTCTATGCGACCAACTTCATCTTCCCAGATGGATTGCACGCCTGTACACTTTCTGGTCTGCCCCTCACGTAGAATGGTGACTATTTTCGAGACAATCCGTGGCCCCTCCCGCAATTCTTTAACTTTCATCCTCCATGAACTGGAAGCTGGCAATCCAATAGGCGAAACTTTGGCCTTCCCAAGACAGTGACGCAATTGACACCATTGGAACATACAGCTGTTAGGAGACCAAATTCTTGTTGCAAATCTAGGTAGGTTTTAAAACTATCTCCAACAATCAGGTATCCAAGGGTATATATACCATGATGGAGCCATAGAGGCCAAATGAAGCATTCCCCAGCTATCTTAAATCTGGGATTTAACCATATGGGAGTATCTGCTGTGTACCCTATCCACTCTTCGACTGAATTCTGGAGCAGTTGATAAGCTTGTTGCGTCGCTTGGATAACTACATTCGATTTCGACCCTTTAACGCAGACAGATCCAATACAAGCCGTCAATGGGAGCGGTTTGCTGATTGCGGCTTCTATCCGCAGCCATTGTGGTTCATCAGAGCTCAGATCTTCATCACTCCAGAGGCACCCATGGCGCAATATTGCAGCGACATGGTACCAATAAAATTCAGGGAATTGCACCCCTCCGCATCCCTTAGCCAGCTTTAATTTCCAGAGTGCGATTCGGGGAGTTTTATTACGCCATAGGAAGGTCAGTAAGGTCTGACTCAGTGTTCTATAAAAGCGTGGTGAAAATAAAACTGGTATCATACTCGGGATGTAGTTGATTTTAGGAACTATCACCATCTTTATAGTCTCAAGTCTGCCCCACCACGTCAGATGGAGAGGGTTCCACTTGTGGGTGTAGTCTCGCACGAGCCTCTCACAATGGGCTTCGTTACGCGTCACTGTTTCTGATAGGGTGGTACTATATTCGACTCCCAGATACTTAAAGCAATTTGACTTAACCTTAAACGGATATTTGTCCAATGAGCCACCAGTGACCATGTGGTTTAACGGTATCACAACTGTTTTAGTGAGATTCAATTTGTAGCCGGAGACTTCCGAGTAAGTTGCTATAGTGTTCAGTAATGCATCCAGAGACTGCGGCTCCACAAATAACAGTAGGTCATCCGCATAAGCAGACAATTTGTACTGGCACCCGTGGATCTCAATTCCCCTGATGTTATCCTGCTGTCGTATGCATATAGTCAACGGCTCAAGGGCTAAGTTGAAAAGCAGCGGCGACAATGGGCAACCTTGCCTTGTGCCCCTGTAGAGCCGAAAAGCGGATGACATCACTCCATTTGCTGCTATCCGAGCAGTGGGCCGGGTGTATAGCATCTGAACACGTTTCAGGAAGCGGTCTTCAAAGCCAAACCATTGTAGAGATCGAAAAAGGAAGGCCCATTCAATCCTGTCAAAGGCCTTTTCTGCATCCAGTGCCAGCCCCACAATTGGGTGATCAGCTTTGTGAGATTCCAACAGTATATGAGCCAGCAACCTACCATTATCAACAGTCGACCGTCCAGACATGAAGCCGGATTGATCCGGGTGTATGAGAGAGCTCAATACGTTATTTAATCTGTTAGCAAGAATTTTGGCATAAATTTTATAGTCCGAGTTGAGGAGAGAAATAGGTCGGTAGTTCTCAATCCGTTGAGGATCTCTACCGGGTTTGGGATGTATGACGATCGTTGCCTCAGCAAGTGCTCCTACCTTAGGGTGTTCATCATATAGGCGACTGTAGTAAGCTTGTAGCTCTGGAACTAGTAGTGAAGAGAAGGTGACATAAAATTCCAGTGGAATGTCATCAGGACCACAGGCCTTCCCCTTAGCTAGCTGGCGCAGAGCTTTATCAATTTCAGAACAGGTGATCTCTGCTTCCAACATCGACGCCTGTTGCTGGGTTAGTTTAGGTCCCTGAACATTAGCTATCAGGTGCTGGAAAGCATCCTCATTCCAAGTTACTTCTGACTTATATAGGTCCTGATAGAACTCCCTGCATTTCTCCAGGATGTCATCATCTTTCACCAGCAAGTGACCCTGCGTATCCTGCAAACCCGCTATACGTTTAGATGGCTGATTCGCCCTCGGAGATCTTGCTAACAGCGGGCTAGCCCGATTACTCTCATAATAGTAAACACTTTGCTGTGCGTGCTGTTGCTGCTGGGCTTCCTTACACAAAATGGCATTATAGTGGTACCGCAGGCGCTGCAGACGAAGCAGAACCAATGGGTCAGCATTCCGAGCGAGAAGCCTCTCTCCAATCCTAATTGAAGTTTGCAATTCCTCCAACTTTTCCTTGCACAGTTTCTTCTGTTGAATATCATATGTGGTCATATGGCCTCTGAGAGTAGCTTTAAGAGCTTCCCACCAGGCCCAAGTAGCCGTGTCATCCACTTTATTAAATTCCAAATACGTATCTATACATTTACGCATATAGCTCACAAACTCCGCATCAGTTAGCCAGGCTTTGTCCATTCTGAATCTCAAACTGGAGTGCCCACTGGGTTTGGCTCCCAGCGTCAGAGCTATAGCCGCATGATCCGAAACTGTTTTTGGTAAGATTTCTACACTTGTGAGCCGTGGTACTAGTGATTTAGATATCAGGAAGTAATCAATTCTAGTTTGCGTATGGTGTGGTAAGGAGTAATATGTATATTCCCGAGCGTTGGGATGCAAAAGACGCCATGGGTCAATGAGTTCAAAGGCCTCCAACATGCCCTGTAAAACCCCATATGCCCTGGGCTTGTTTTGGGGCCGATAAGGGGTGCGATCTAGTAGGGGGTCTTGGATCATGTTAAAGTCCCCACCTAGTACCATATGTACAGAAGCCGACACCTTCATTTCAATCGCTAGTTGCTGGAAGAAATTCGGATCTTCGATATTAGGCCCGTAGACTGATAACAGGAGATATTCCTCAGATCCTATCTGTACATGCGCCCTGGCCCATCTACCGTTTGGATCTATCCTGGTCTCCTGAATGATGGGATGCAAAGCTCTCTGGATAAGGATGATTACCCCACCCTTCTTTTTTGATGCAGGAGATGCCAAAATATTCTGATAAACACCGCTACTGACTTTGCAAGACTCAGATAGGGTCAAATGCGTTTCTTGCAAATGCACAATGTCAGCTCCTTGTCTCTGGCAATACATTAAGATTTTCGTACGCTTAATGGGGTTGTTGATGCCCTGAACATTTAGCGTTAGAAGTTTAATTCCACAATTAGCCATCAGTTAGCTTACCCGGCTCCTTGGGGTCCACATCCATCGCCAAGTGCTTGCAGATCATACATTTGTTGCCAACCATAATTTGTAGACATAGCCAGTTTACATACAAAACTATTAATAACAAACTCATTTGTGTGGTGGAGTACCCTCCCTCCGCAATCAGACCACCCATCCCCACCCCCCTGTAATTATCCCTTAACATAATATGCCCACAACCCTCTTTTCCCTCTGACATCTTCCGACTTCATCCTCTTGCTATCGTTACAATGTCGACTCAAAGAGATGGGCCACCAGTCATCTTACACACAGTTCCCTCTATGCCTCCCATCCCCAGAAATGTAGCCGGACTGTATTTACAAGGAGTTAAACGTGACGGGACCCAGAAGTCCTGCCAAGCCCAGCAACCCCCATCACCTCCTGACATTGTCCTCCAGGGCGCACCACCACTTCTAGGCGCATGAAGCGCGGGCTTCATTGGCGTCTAAAGATGAAATCATCAAGTGCCCGGAATCAGCGGCCCGTCTCCATCTGCGAGTAGTCTTGCAGGAAGGATCTTAACATCGCAGCATTTTCAAAGTTCCTGGTGACATTATCAACGGTGACCCGCATCTTGGCTGGGTAAAATAGCCCATAGCGCGCTTGGATCTTTTGTAGCATCGGCCGACAATCGAGCAGCTCCCGGCGACGGTCTACCGTCTTTTTGGACAGGTCTGGAAAAAAGGCGATCTTGGTACCATTCAGCTGTATAGAATTCTTCTGCTTTGCCGCTTGCATAATTTGTAGGACTTGGGGATACCGCAGGATCTTAATCAACATAGGTCGCGGTCGATTCGCTTGAGCCGCCCTTGCTATGGGGACCCGATGCGCACTCTCAAGTTCAAAAGGGACTGTAAATTTAATTTGAAGGAGTTCTGGTATCAATTTTTCCATATAACCAATCGGGTCATTCCCCTCTATTCCCTCCGGGAGACCGAGAACCCGAACATTGCTCCTTCTTGATCTATTGCTCTGCTCTTCGAGTTGTGCTTCTAACAGGGTAACTCTTTTTGCAAGGGGGCCTATCTGCGAGACCATGCCCTCGTGCTTTTGAGCAAAGGCCTCTACCTTCAGCAGGCGACCATCCATGTAGTTCAATTTTTCATGAACCTCGTGTAGTTCCTCCTGCATTTGGGTTAATGTCTCCCCGTTATTAGCCAGCAGCTCCTTCATTGATCTCAGCTCCGTTAGGATTTCACGGACGCCATCGTCGGTCTCCTTTTCTGGTTTCACCTTTTGCGGGGAGGCCGCATCATGCTTTAGGCGTTTTACCGCTTGGCCCGTGGACGGTTGGAACGCCAACTTTGCAGGTTTTAACGACGCCATAATCTCATACACTAGTACAAAAATTAGTTCGTTTCCCTCGCCGTTAACCGGGAAGAGAGGGCGGATTCTGCAATGTGATACAGGAGCGAGTTCTTTAGGCGGCCATCACGCTTCGCGGCAAGCTCCGCCCCCCGGTTCCTTCTTAATAATGGTTTATGGACTTTTCCTCCAGGAACTTGTCCAAACCTTTTTTAAACCCAGCTACACTAACAGCCTTTTTACTACATCCTCCGGTAACAAATTCCAGAGTTTGATTACACGTTGAGATCACCTTGGACAAGTTGTTGCTCCTGAAGGCTGTGGTATCTGTTCCCCGGACAACTGGGGCAAGGGCAGATATTCCATCTATTCATTGTGCCAAAAAAAGGATGTATCCTTCATGCCCAGTCTAGACCTCAAAGGTGTCGGTGTCCACTTGTGCATCCTGCGCTTCTAGATGGAAACTTTGAGATCAGTGGTTCAGGCGGTGAGCTGAGGGGAGTTCTTGCATCTCTGGATTTGGCAAAAGCATATTTTGCAGATCCTCCTGGATTGGGATATGAAAGGTATCTGCATTTTGCCGTGCTTGGCTCGCACTTTCACTTGGCTGCCCTTTCATTCAGGCTCTCCACTGCCCCAAGGTCGTACTCCAGCACTGGGGCACCAAGGGATTTGTGTGCACCCATATCAGATCGACACCTGAGATGCCTCTGACAGAGAATGGGTTCAGATGAGCCAGTCATCCAGAGTGGTGTCCTTCTTGGAAAGCCTTGGCTGGGTGATCAATCAGTAGACAAGCCTTTTGGTGCCTTCCCAATCCCTGGAGTTCCTGGGGCATAAACGAGTGGACAGCCTTTTTGCCAGAGGAGAAATTCAAAAGGTTGGATTGCCTGTTACTCTTCTATTCACAACAGGCTCCCAGAGACTGGGATTATTTACAGCTCCTCCAATTGAATGTAGAAACGATCAAGATGGTGCCGTGAGCACGGGTTCATGCGCAACTGCTCCAACGGTCCTTACTGGCTCGGTGGTTCTCAGGAGCTCGAGCTCAGGCTTCCGCTCCCAATGATATTGAAAGCCAGCTTGCGGTGGTGGCAGCAGCCCAGTCATCTGAAGAAGAGCATGCCACTGGATGATTACTCGGGGATCATTCTGACAATAAATGCCAGTCTCTCTGGTTAGTGAGCCCATTGCCAAGACCGAATGGCCCAGGACCACAATGAGGTGGGTGAGATCCATCAACTGCCTCGAGGTGAGGGCCATCAAGATTGACTCTTCTGCATTTCCATCCCCTCGTCAAGGGCTGGACAATTCAAGTGTTTTCAAGCAATGTCACTGTGGTGGCTTATGTCAATTGGCAAGGCAGAAAGAGGAGTGACGGAGTAGCTCTAGAGATGGCTCTCTTGTTTGCCTGGGTAGAGAAAAACCTCCTAGCTCTGTCAAACCAGCACATAGCTCGCCTCCACACTGTCCACCCTGGCAATCTCAGCTGGCACTCTTTGTATCCTGGAGAGTGGGAGTTGAGTCAGGAGGTGCTTCAGTTTGGGGGGGGGGGGGGCCTCAGAGATATATCTGATGGTGACTTGTTCCAGTGCCAAAATGTCTCCTCTTCGCTCGCCATATGGAGGCAGGGTCCGAGAGGCATAGATGCCAGGGTCCAGCCCTGGCAAAGGTAAGGCCTGCTGTATGTGTTTCTACCTTGGCTGCTGTTGGGGCTTGTGGTTCAGCGTGTAGAGCACCACTCGGGATGGCTTGTTCTGGTGGCAACAGATTGGCCGATGAGTGTGTGATTCGGAGACCTGATGTAGCTCCTACAAGTGCCACTTCTTAGTTTACCTCCGTGTCGGGGCCAATGTTCCTGGAAGACCTGACTCCTTTCTTGCTTACAACTTTGCTCTTGAAAGGAGTAGGCTAGTGTGTAAGGGCTGCTCTCCTGAGGTGGTTTCCACTCTGCTCGGAGCCCAGAGGAGGTCTACCAATCTGGAATACATGTGGATCTAGTGCGTCTCTGAACAGTGGTATGGCACACGAAAGCTGATTCCTAGGGGGTCATGGTGATGCCTCTGTTGGCCTTTCTGCAGAAAGGTCTGGAAAAGCGTCTTTCTCTGAGCTCTGGCCTGTTTTAGAGATCCGATGGCTGGTGAGTCTCTAGTATTACACTTGGATGTGTGCTTTCTTCAGGGGGTTCGGCGCCTGGGTCCTCCTCTGTGGTCCCTTCCTGGGATCTGAGTCTGGTACTCAGGATTGTGATGTCTGAGCCTTTTGAGCTGTTGAAGCATGCTACTCTGAAGGATTTGATGCTTAAATGGTCTTCTTGGTTGCAATTTGCTGGGCAAAAAAATGGATTTCCAAGCTGCAGGCGTTGTCTTGCCAGGATCCCTTATCTGTCCTTTTCAGAGGAGACCATTCAGTCTGTGCCTTCCTTTTTACCCAAGGCAGTTTCTCCATTTCATGTGAACTAGGTGGTTTGCCTGCCCTCCTCCTCTAAGGAACAGTGTTGGGGGATGGATAAAGATCTTCACCTTGTAGATGTCTGAAGGGTGGTTCTCCGATACTTGGAGATCATAAATTCCTTTCATGAATTGGATCATTTGTTTTGTGTTTTTTTTGCTGGCACTCGCAAGGGTGGCATGGCAGCTAAGTTTACATTGGGTGCTGGATTAAGGAGGCCATTGCCTCAGCATATCTGTTGCGGAATTGACTGGTTCCAGAGGGTTTGCAGGCACATTCTACCTGAGGGCAAGAGTCCTTGTGGGCAGAGCAGAACTTTGTAGCACTTGCAGACATTTGTTGGGTGGCAGTATGGGCATCTCTTTCCACTTTTGTTGAGCATTACCTCTGGGATGTCTATACTCGGGCAGACATGGCCTTTGGCTCTAAGGCTTTGCTAGCTGCTGTGTCTTCCTGCCCAGTGGAGGCATAGCTTTGCTACATCCCACTTGCTGGACCAGTCCAAACAGGACAATATGGAAGGTGACATTTTACTTAGCAGATAATGTCCTTTCCTTGAGTCCTGCTAGACCAGTCCAGGGCCCACCCCTGATACTGTTTGGCTCTGTTATTCTGCAGCAATGTCTTCTGGTCCACTATGATTTCTATGCTTAGCTCTGCAGGTCCATATTCTACTGACGGCCTTCTGTTTATTCTTTCCTGTGCATAGTTCTCTGCTGTTTGATCATTCGTTTTTGCCCATGTTGAGGTTGTGTGAGGTTTGCCATGTTCTTCTATATGCGTTGGGACAGATACTGAAGGGCCCTCTGGTGAATGAGACAAATAGAGGTATGGGAGTGATGTCATTGAAACCTGGGCATTTCATTGGTTCTTTGTCTCCACCAATCTGCTGGTAGGGGAACACAAACCACTTGTCTGGACTGGTCTAGCAGGACTTGAGGCAAGGACATTATCTGGTAAGTAAAATGTCACCATAGCTACCCAGTCCAAGATGAAATGTGAGAGAGGACCAGACAGTCTGTGGCAGAACCATAGAGCATGGGGTTAAAACTCAAAGGAGCAAAAGTTGGGTTGTATCATTGCCATCAAGGTACAGTAGAATTAGTGGAAATTGTACTTAGTTAGAGAAGAGCATAGAGTAAACTTACCACAGTTAATGGCACCGTAAAGGAAAACTGAGTTGCTGGATATTTCTTATTTATATCCCGTCCATCTAATAGCATATAGACAGTTCACAATAAACATAACATTTATTGATTTGCATAAAATGCACACCATACAATATAACAAGTAAACATAAATAACTTCTTCAGGTATCTTAAACCCTTATAAGTATTCTAAAGTGACCAACCTTAAATGTAACATTTCTGCTCTTTCCCATAGCTGTCATGGCCCCAGCTGTAGTAATATCTTGGCTTTACCAGTGACTTAAAAAAAAATGTGGTGCCACCACAAGGCCAGGGTAACCTTTGATTGGGAAATTTTGAAGGAAAGCAGCCATCTTTTTAATTCAGGGAAGTGAGACATTGAATTGAGTCAGCTAATTTATTGATCCAAAGATCCAGAAGTTAGGAGGAAGTATAAACTTTTCATTTAATGCCTTCTGTATAAGAAGATGGTGTTTTGTTCTGTTGTTTCTGTGAATGGTAATGCAAATGATGGGGGTCACAGCAGAGGAAGTTGCTAGGTCTAAGCAATGTCTCTGCATGTGTCTGTTTTTTTTCTAGGTACTCCGCTCCATTATATGTGGATATTACAAAGACAGTTGTGAAGGAGGGCGAAGAACAGCTGCAGACCCAGCACCAGAAAACATTCATTGGGAAGATCCCTATCATGCTGCGCTCCACCTACTGCCTGCTGAACAGTCTGACTGACCGTGATCTCTGTGAACTGAATGAATGTCCCCTAGACCCTGGAGGCTATTTCATTATAAATGGATCAGAAAAGGTAAAAAAACAAAAATGAAAGGTCTCATTCAAAGGACTCTTACCTCCTCAGTTTATTCCCCTCATCTCCCTTCTCCTACATTTGGGAATCAAAGTCAGCCATTGAGTTAGCGGCTGATGGATTGACTTGTTCAGGTGACCTTTCCATGAGGGGGCATGGTGGTATCCACCTAAGGCAGGTCTTGACAAATCCCAGTCGCCATGCTTCTAACGATTGTATCCTGGTGCTTGGGATTTATGGTTTATTAAGCTTGATTTCCTGAGCGTCCCTCCAGTCTAGTCCCGGAATCTCTGGGTTGTCAACCTACACCAGCAGCTTTGGAGACTGAGAAACTTCACTCCTGTGATGTCACCGGTATATAAGGACTGGAACCTCCTCCTCTCACCAGTTTCAACAGTCTCCAAAGCAGCTAGTGGGGTTGTGAGCCCAGGGTTTGCAGGGCTCACTTGAGAAACGATTAAGCAGAGTTAATGGATTTTTTTTGTTTGGGGGTTTAAAAAAAAAGAAAAAAAAAAAGAAAGAAAGGAGAATCTTTAACAGAGATTTAGAGTTTAGTAGCCACTGAAGGGATTCCTACCTTCCTCTACCAGTGGAGGTTTTTCTTCAGGTGGCCGAGCTGTATTTGCCCTCAGGGAGAGGACCGGCAGCTAGTTACCGCTCCGGGTGAGAGAGGAGCAGAAACTATAGCTAGCTGTCTTCAGCTCAGCGCATGCAGAGGACTTGCCTGCCAGCACTTCAGCAGTCGGCGGCAGTTTTCAGCGGGTGCCGACCCGTTTTTCAGCCCGGGTTTGAAATTTTTCCCAGCAGCTTGTGCGCAGCAGATGAGCACGGGGGAGAGGCCAGCAGACTGTTCGCAGCAGAGGCGAGGTAAGACATCGATTTTTTTTGAGCGGGAACTGCAAGTTTGGTAGGCCCAGCCAGACCGCGTGTGCAAAGCGCAGCAAAACGCCGGTAGCAGGCCCGGGGGCGCTGTGGCTGTTTGAAGTGGGGGAGCCTCGTTTTTCAAAAACTCACTCTGATTTGGCTGGGGCAGCGAGTCTGCGGGCCGTTAAGGTGAATAGTAAAAAAAAAAAAAAAAAAAGCTCTCCAAACCGGAATTTAAAGGCCTCCTTTCAGTTTTCAGTTTTTCCTTTTTTGGGGGGTACATCATGCCTTCTCGGCAGTTGTGTTTATTATGTGGGGCCAAGAGGAGTTCGGTCTCGCTGGATGGTGTCTGTAGGGGTTGCAGTCAGGAGACTAAAGAACTCTTGGGGGCAGAAGTGGGAGATCCAGAGGGCTCGGGGGAAGGGCCTGAGCACATCTCTGAGCTCCTGTCCGGATCAGATCCGGGGCCCAGTACAGTTTTGAGTCCGGAACCCCCTCCGCCACAACCATCGGTATCGGGGAGTTTGGTGGCAATTTTTTCACCTGATTTCATGGCTCTCCTGCAAAAGGCTTTGTCCAGCTCCCAGGGGATGCCTGCAGCTGGGTCCTTAGGGGCTGAGCACAGGCGGAAGAGACCGTGTTCGCCTGTGAGGGCCACAGAGACTTCCTCCAGTGCAAAGCGTTCTAGGGTGGATATGGATCCACTTGAGCAATCACTTATTTCGGAGGATATCCGTTCCGAGCAGGCGGACTTAGCAGGAAGAAGAGGAGCTGGAGGAAGGCGAAATTAAAGAGCAGGAGGATCAGGCACGAGTGGTGCGGGTGTTCTGCAGGGAGGAGCTTCCAGCACTCATTGCGGAGTCCCTTAAGGCTCTCAATATTCCGATCGATAGCGCGGCAGAGGACTCTACCCTTGAGGATCCGTTGCTGCAGGCTATTCGCAAGACACAGAGAGCATTCCCGGTGCATAGGGTGTTTAAGGAGGAGATTCAGGAGGAATGGGATTTGCCGGATGCCGCTCTTAAGAGATATAGGGTTATGGCGAGGCTTTACCCTATGCTGGATCAGGACCGGGAGTTGTTTAAGGCTCCTAGAGTGGATGCAGCCGTGTCCACAGTGACCAAGAAGACTACGATCCCAGTAGAGGGTTCCACGGCCCTCAAGGATGCCCAAGACCGGAAACTGGAGACGGTCCTGAAGCAGGTATTTGAAGCAAATGCGCTATCTTTACAGGCGTCTATTTGTGGGGCCTGGGTGGCGAGAGCCTGCTTACGGTGGGTGCAACTGCTTCAGGGGGACCCCGCAGGGGAGGAAGCCAAGGAGGTATCCAGGTTGGAGTCTGGGGCGGCGTATTTGGCCGATCTTCAGTACGACCTTATCCGGGTCTAGCGATGAGTATGGCGTCCATAGTTGCGGGGCGACAATGTCTTTGGCTGCGTAACTGGGCAGCGGACGGTTCTTCCAAAGTGAGTTTGAGTAAGCTCCCCTTCCGCGGCAAGCTTTTGTTTGGAGAGGATTTAGGGAAGTTGGTGAAAGATTTAGGGGAGTCCAAAGGCGGTAGGCTCCCGGAAGATAAGCAGAAGCAGGGGCGCCCCAGTGCCGGCCCTAGGGGTCAGCAGTGGGACGTTCGCAGGTTTAGTGCCGCAAGATATGGTCAAGGTCAGCGGGGGCGTTTTCCTGGGTTGTCCCGGGGGTTTCGAGGAGCAAACAGGGGTTTTGCTTCCACCTCCTCGTCCTCCACCTTTAGGAAATCGCAATGATGCCAGGCGGGTCCGGGAGGATCTGATTCCCGTAGGGGGTCGACTGCGGGGGTTTTATCCAGCCTGGACCCGACTCACGTTGGATCAGTGGGTGTTGGAAGTCATGCGAGAGGGTTATGCATTGGAATTCCAACGCCCAGTGGCCGACTCGTTCGTCCTATCACCATGCAAGCCCAACGCAAAGCGTGCGGCAGTGCGAGAAACAGTCCAAAGATTGCTAGATCTCAAAGCCATTGTCCCGGTTCCGTCAGACCAGTGGGGGTGCGGTCGATACTCCATATATTTCGTAGTCCCAAAGAAAGAGGGGACGTGGCGGCCCATCCTGGATCTAAAAAATGTGAATTGCTGTCTCCGGGTGTCTCATTTTCGGATGGAAACCCTTCGGTCCATCATCGTAGCAGTGAGGAAGGGAGAGTTTTTGACATCCTTGGACCTGTCGGAGGCATATCTTCACATTCCGATTCGCCGCGAGCATCAAAAATTCCTCCACTTTACGGTTCCCATGGGACATTTTCAATTTCAGGCTCTTCCCTTTTGGCCTCGCCACCGCGCCACGGACGTTCACGAAGGTCATGGTGGTGGTGGTGGCGGCTTTGCGAAAGGAGGGAGTGTTGGTTCATCCGTATCTGGACGATTGGTTGATAAGGGCAAAGTTCTGGGAGGAGAGTGTGTCAGCGACGGCCAAGGTGATCGAGCTCCTGCAGAGCCTCGGTTGGGTGGTAAACGTGGCAAAGAGTCACTTGGAGCCGTCGCAAGTCTTGGAGTACATGGGAGCTCGTTTCGACACAAACATAGGTTGCGTGTTTCTGCCGCAGCAGAGGGTCCTCGGCCTCAGGCAGCTGGTGCGGCAGTTTCTCAGCAAGCAGTGTCCCACAGCCTGGGAGTACTTGAGGGTTCTGGGGACAATGGCGGTGACTTTGGAGTTGGTGCCGTGGGCATGGGCCCACATGAGATCGCTGCAGAGCGCATTGTTAAGAAGGTGGTCACATCAGCGAGATCCACTGTCCCAGAGATTGGCCTGTCCAGCGCGGATCTGCCGGGCCCTGCAGTGGTGGTTACGTCCAGGGTGCTTAGAGAGAGGAATGTCATTGGAGGCGCCTTCATGGATATCCCTAACGACAGATGCCAGTCTGCAGGGCTGGGGGCCCCATTGTCAGGGTCGACTGGTTCAGGGTCAGTGGTCCTCGGTGGAGAGGACGTGGTCCATCAACAGGTTGGAGTTGAGAGCGGTAGCGCTGGCGCTGCAGGAGTTACGCCCTTATCTTCAGGGAACAGCTATTCGGGTGTTCTCCGACAACGCGACAGCAGTAGCCTACGTAAATCGTCAGGGAGGCACAAGCAGCGTGGCGCTAGAAGCCGAAGCAGAGAGTTTGTTCGAGTGGGCCGAGGAGAATCTGGTGGCCCTGTCGGCGGCGCATGTCGCAGGAGTGGACAATGTAGAGGCTGATTTTCTGAGCCGAGTCCGGGTAGACCCAGGGGAGTGGGTTCTGCATCCAGAGGTCTTTGCGATGTTGGTGCAGCGTTGGGGGACGCCGGTGATGGATCTGATGGCGACCTTCCGGTCCGCGCAAGTCAACCGCTTCTTCAGCAGAAGAAAAAGGATGGTGGAAGGCCTGGATGCCCTGATTCAGGTGTGGCCGGAGGGTCAGCTGCTGTATGTGTTTCCTCCGTGGGTTTTGATCGGTCGCGTGTTGCAGCGCATAGAGCTTCACAGGGGCCGAGTAATTCTAATTGCTCCAGATTGGCCGAGGAGACCGTGGTATGCCGACTTGGTCAGGCTCCTGGTGGAGGAGCCATGGCGGCTTCCAGTTCGCAGAGATCAGGGGCCCCTTTGCATGCCGCAGGTGGATCGATTCTTGCTTACGGCCTGGCTATTGAGCGGGCTAGGTTGAGGGCGAAGGGCTACTAGGCGGCAGTGATTGCTACCTTACTGAAATCCAAATGTTGATATACTTCGTTGGCTTATGTTAGAGTGTGGCGTGTTTTTGAGGCCTGGTGTGAGGAGAGGGACTTCGTCCCCTTAAGGACGTCAGTCCCGCAGGTTCTAGCGTTTTTACAGGACGGTTTTCAAAAAGGCTTGGCGGCAGCTTCACTGAAGGTGCAGTTAGCGGCTCTGTCCTGTTACAGAGGTAAGGTGCGGGGCAGTCCTCTGGGAAGTCATCCAGATGTGAAGCGGTTCCTGAGGGCGGTGATGCTCCTACAGCCGCCGCATAAGCAATCGGTCCCGGCGTGGGACTTGCCCTTGGTTTTAGAGGCGTTAGGAAGAGCACCTTTTGAGCCGTTAGCAGAAGCCTCATTGAAGGATCTTACCCTTAAGGTGGTGTTTTTGGTCGCCATTGCTTCGGCGAGGAGAGTTTCCGAGCTACAGGCGTTTTCTTGTTGAAAGCCATTTTTGTCCTTTGATTCTAAGGTGGTATTGCGGCCGGTGCCTTCCTTTCTGCCTAAGGTGGTCTCGGTTTTTCATATGAACCAGGTAGTGGTTTTGCCGGTTTCTGTTACCAAAAAGAAGGGACAAGTAGAGGATCAGCTTCACCGCCTTGATGTGAGCCGAACTTTAAAATGGTATGTGGCTCGCACGGCTAGTTTCCGTAAGTCTGATCGGTTCGTGCTGTTTGCCGGGCCGCGGCAAAGGGGGGCGGCCTCTAAAGGATCTATTGCTCGATGGTTGAAGGAGGCGATTGCATCAGCATATCTCCTGCGGGGCCGCGAGGTGCCGGAGGGGCTGTGGGCTCATTCCACCAGGGCGCAAGCGTCGTCGTGGGCAGAATGGGGCTTAGTTCTGCCAGTGGAGATCTGTAAGGCGGCGACTTGGTCTTCGCTGCATTCCTTTGTGAAGCATTACGTCTGGACGTGCAGGCGGGGAGGGATGCCTGTTTTGGAGCGGCGGTGCTTCAGGCTGGTGTGACAGTTCCCTCCCGTTGAGTATCTGCACTGCTCTGGTACTTACCCAGAGATTCCGGGACTAGACTGGAGGGACGCTCAGGAAGGTTAAATTAGACTTACCTGCTAATTGTAATTCCTGGAGTAACTCCAGTCTAGTCCCGTATCCCGCCCTGTCTCACTGGTGGACCGTCGCCTGAAGCATATGAAGAATTACTGGTGAAAGAGTACTCTGCACCCCCCCCCCCCTCACCTATAACAGATAGGGCTCTTGGGTCACAGAAATCCACACACAAAGCAAGGAGAAGGTTAATTGATCAGAATCTTTAAATACACAAATCTGCAAATACACAACACACTTGTATTATAAAATCCACCAAAGCTTTGGAAGAGTAAGCTAGGCCTTTGCCTATGTTTACTCTGATATCATAGCTTTAGGCCACTTTATTTATAGGTAAAGTGAAATTATGCTGTGTAATGGAATCTTTATTATTCTACGTCTCATCACGTATATTCATAATATACATATTCTATTCTACGCCTAGTGTTACGTATATCCATTACATACTTTTCTATAGACATGCACATCATAGACAATCATGAAAAGACATACATATATTCTCAGACATGACTATGTAGGCCTTAATTTTAATTAATCCTAACACTGACAGTTTGATATCTCTGACCAGAGACTAAGAGACTGAGAAGCTGGGTAAACAACTTGCCTTTTACTTATCTTTCTAATAACAAGACTAATGTTTGTTATGTAAAACCTTTCACCCAGTTTCTTCTACAGAGTTTTCAAGGATGGTATTAAATAAGGAGCTACAAATGATATTAACTCTTTCTTAGGGCTTATAGTAATGTAATGTTATACACAGGGCCTGACTGTGTATCCAGCCTGGTACAATCAAGCTTTCTTTCAGTCCTTCCTCTGATTCTGTAAAGAATCATTTCACAGATAAGGAAACTCAGACATTGGTATTAAAAATGGATCGTAGCTAGCTTCTGGGTCAACCTGTAACATCATTTTAGGGGGTCAGTGTCTCCACTGATTTCTTACAGCGGATATTACACAAAGAATTATTGTTCCTAAAATGATGATCCCTAATAAGCCAAATAATGAAGCTAATATGCCTTGCAGGGGCCTAGATAATAAATTCCAGAAAGAAGAAACAGAACTAAAAAAATCAGAAAAAGAACTTTCATAACTACTACTTGATACAAATGTACGATTCCTAGCCTTCTCTAGTAGGCCTTTCACTACTTTCCCTTCATCATCAAGCATACTGCAACAGAAATCAGAAATTAGGCCACATACGCCATTTTCCTTCGCTAGTAGGTAGTCTAAAGCCTTGCGATTCTGAGCTGCATAAGTGGACACTTTGTCTACTGCACCTTGTAACACGCTAATAGCCTCTGTGAGATCCAGGGCTGTAAGTTCAACAACTGCCTGTAATCGCATAATCTGGGTACCATATTCTCTAGTGGGTGCTATGGCTCCAAACGTTGAGAGCCAAACAGTACCTGTAAATGCATCTATCTGAGATTTAGTTAAGACTTGTAGAGTCTACCAACTGTTGTGCTGCTATTATGGCTTCATCCTGAGGGGAAACATCCCTTTTTTCTTCTTAAGGAATTTATTCAAGGTTGATAATAAAGTAACATTTTGGTAAGGTAAAAACCGCCACGGGGTATCTAACTGAGCAACATAGCAACTACCTGACCAACTTCTGGGAAGTTCTGTATATGCGAGATTACCACACACAAAATAGTCTCCCTTTAAAGCCACTAATCCATTTTCCCAAATTGTCAAGTTGCGGGGACAGACTAGATTCTGTGTACAATTATTCAAAGCCCACTGAGTAATGTTCATTTCCTTAATTCCTACAGATAGATTACGTTCCCAGGGATGGTAATATCCTAATAAGGGGCAACTCCAGTTAGGTATGTCTCGGACTGAGTCATTCAAAAGGTAGCCAGAACTATTATACTGTAACAAGTCATAAGCATGCACTTGATTCCCTTGAACTTACATTAATTGTACTACGGAAATATAAGGTTTCTGTACGTGGGCTTTCTTATACCAGATGGAAGAATTATGTAGCATTATTATTCTACAAACGTTCCATGGGGTGTCCCCTACCTTTTTCCCTGTACCTAGAGCCATAAAACATATTGGAGGGGACTTTAAAGGCATAGAACTAACTACTCAACACGTGTTGTGCTGCAAACATCCATAATTTTAGAATTCTTCATAGTTTTAAGCACCCCTGTCACTTCTGTAAGGCAGAATAACCCTTCATTGCCTGTTGTGACCTAGCCTACTGCACTAAGTATCCGCTACAAAGTATCTGTACAAATAGCTGTTACAAGACAGATATCACAAAGCAGATGTGTCTAAGTAGATGTTACACAGTATCTATTGCAAAGTACCTGTTTTGACTTCTGCTAAATTTACCATAGGAATCTGCTACATTGTATCCACCACTCAGCAATTGAATTGTGTACTCATTATTTATTTATTTACATTCTCTTATATACCGCGCTATTCTGCATCAGTGCGGTTTACATTGAACAAACTGAAATTACACTGAACAGGGCATTATAACTTGGAGATAACTATTTTACAGGGAACATGGGCTATGGAGGGTTAAGTGGCTTGCCCAAGACCACAAGGAGCACCTGTGGGACTAGAAACCCCAGTCCTTCCGGCCCAAGGTTGCTGTCCTCTAGTGGGATTTGAACCACCGACCTTCCGGCCTGAAGTACCTTGCCCCAACCACTAGGCCACTCCTCCACTCCTTATAACTTAGGACTGCTGACTAACGTCTGTCCTTTATCTCCTCCTTTGTGCCTGCCGTCAGTTAACAGACCAAGAGTCACGTTGATAATTTCCTGGTGGTCTGCCCGTAGCTACCCGTTCACAATTACATAGCGCCCTACCAAGATGGGTTCCCCCATTACCACCATAGTCTGATATTATATCATCCTTTCAAGTTGGTTTTCCAGCTCTCTTGCCTTAACCCCATCCTCCAACCAGATCCCAATATTACAGAGCCATGGAAGGAGATGGACTGGTGCATCCTGTAACAACATAAATTGGGACACCCGCTCACACCACCCCCATCTGATACACATTGCACTTCAACACTCTATGAAATCCAAACAGGTTGAAAACTCCTACCCTCATAGCCTAAAATGTGCCCTCATCAATGCCTGTTCAATCCGGAAGAAGTGGCCAGTTGTCACTGACATAATTTCCCTCCACGACCTTGATATACTCATGGTCACAGACGTGGCTATCCGCCGAAGACAACATCATACTCAACCAGCTCCTCCCCCCGAATTTCACAGTACATACAAGTCATAGACAAGACAAAAGATGAGGAGGTGTGCTCATCCTTACCAGGACAGACCTCCATTTCCAGACAGTGGATTCCACCAGTACAAATCACCTGGAGACCGTCACCATTTCCAACAAATGCTGCTCAATCAACTTGCTTTACAGAGCACCCTCAGCTTCTCCGGATGATCTCGCTGCTATCATTGATCTCGCCTCCAACACTCATAACCCAAGCATCCCAAATTGGATCCTAGGTGACTTTAACCTGCCTACGCTACAAGATAATCAAGCGTCATCCTTCCTTGATGCCCTTGGAAATCTCGGCTTCAAGCAATTAGGGAACCTACTCATATTAAGGGAAATATCCTGGACTTAGTATTCGCCCCGCAGATATCTCTTAACTCATCTCAGGATCCCATAACGTCAATAACGTCTGTTCCTTGGTCAGATCACAAACTGATCATCCTCCAGATTCCTTCGCACAAAGCCCATTCAAAGAGCAACAAGATCCCAGGCAACACCGCAAGACCGCCCTCTCGATGTTTCAAGCCATACAACAGAGATCTTATCCTTGCGGAAACTCAACAACTCATCAATGAAACCACCCTGAACCTCGACGACCTAATCTCTCACTGGAACAATTGCCTCAGCGCAATCGCCCTACGCACACCAACCAACAAGCCCCCAGGGAAAAGAACGAGCGCTCCATGGCACACAGCTGATCTTAGAGTATCTCTTACCCACTTACAGAAACTCGAGAAACACTGGCGCCGATCTCATTCTTTAAGTGACCAGACAGCATACAACGGTCATCTGGCTGCGCACCGCAAGGCAATCACTGAAACAGTGAAACAGTACTACTCGGATACCTTAAAGAGATCACTTAATAAACCACACAACCTTTTTGACCTGGTCAAGACTCTATCAAAGGAACCAACCTCTGGGCCTCAATTTGAGATACACCCACAAGATTTTGCAACCTACGTACAATCCAAGATATGCCAGACCAACAAAACCTCTACTACAACCACCACCCCAGAGCAAGATTGCCCAACAGCCCTAACCGTATTCTCTACCCCTACCAGGAAAGGAATTGAAGACACTATTATGGCCCTTAACACCACCACATCCCAGTCCGATCCATGCCCAGCCTTCTGGATTAAGGAGCTCCGCAGTCACTTCAGCCCAGTACTATCCAAAATAATGAACCTCCTCCTTCTCAACCGTCTCATTCCCTTCAGCCCTTAAGCATACCTCTATCAGACCTCTGCTAAAAAACTGCAAGCTCGATCCCCAAAAGGTAGAATCTTACAGACCTATATCCAGCACACCACTACTCGCGAAGATCATTGAAAAAGAGGTTCAACGACAATTACAGGATCACATCGATGCCACTGCACCGTTAGACCCCTGCCAACATGGGTTTAGGGAATTCCATGGAGTGGAAACTCTTCTTACCACTCTCTTCTGCAAGATAATCACCGGCATTGACGACATTCGTCAAGGATTTGCTCTCATCTTTCTGGACATCGCTGCAGCTTTTGATTCAGTAAGTAACGAGCTTCTCTTAGGACGACTAATTGTGAAAGGCATTAATGGAAGAGCACTTGAATGGTGCAGATCTTACCTGTCCGGAAGATGGCAGCATGTTTGTTCTGGAGGGATAACTTCAGAACCCTTCCACCAAAGCCAGGGAGTCCCACAAGGACTATTGTTCAACATCTACATGCAGCCAATTTGTAAGATCATCCGGTCCTTCAATGTTGATTGCATGTTATACGCTGACGATGTCCTACTTTACATACCCTTCTCTACTGAACATTTGGACCTCTCCCCACTGACGAGCTGTTTCAATGCAATATCTGACTGGCTTCTCTCCCAAAACCTCTGAATACAACATAAGAAAACGGAAGTACTCTTCATTACGAGGAACCCTAACTTAACCCCACCACAATATCTTAAAGTAAAAGAAGCTGAGTTACAATCTAAACCTTCAATACGTTACCTGGGAGTCACTTTGAATCAACGCCTGGACATGAAGGCCCACATAGGAAACACAGTCAGAGCAGTATACTACAAGATCCGCTCACTTAGGCATTTACGATCCATGCTGGAACCAAATGATTTCAGGACAATCTACCAGGTGTTGATCATACCTCATTTTGACTATGCCAATGCCATCCTGCAAGGTCTCCCCCAATCCACCTTGAACCCACTGCAACTCGCCATGAACGCGGCAGCAAGGGTCCTCCATGGAGCCTCCAGGAGTGACTACGTGGCGCCTCTGCTGATACAGTTACATTGGCTACCCATCCAGGCTAGAATTGTTTTCAAGACCTTGTTGCTCACTTTTAAAGCTGTTAACAAGCTCTCCTCTGCATCCTTAACTGCCCTCATCCATACCACATCTCCAAATAGAGCAAGAAGATCCATGGCTATAAACTCTCTAAAAGTCCCGAAAGCACTAACAGATTGTACTACATCTACAGCCAATAGGGCCTTTAGTCTCAGTGCGTCAAGATGCTGGAATGCATTACCCCCAGGTATCCGGGCTATTAAGAGCCTAACACAGTTTAGGAAAGCCCTCAAATTCCACCTTTTCAACAAGTACCTCATAGAGCCCAACGACACCCCATAGAGTCCAACGATACAATTCGCTAAGCAAATATATGGTATCGCAACAACACGCCAAGACAGATACTCTAACCCTTAGTGGTGCATATGTTTCTATGAAACTCCTGTTCATATGACTTTATGTAGCAAGTTTTGTAAATAGTTTACCCCTGTTATCCAAGTTTTTTGCCCTGTTATCTGTAAACTCATACGTGTTAACTGTACTGAGCATTTTTGTTCCATGTAAACTGTGCTGATGCTGAATAGTGCGGTATATAAGACTGTAAATAAATAAATAATACTCTAGGTTCTGTGTTTGTATGAGACCATCGTACAGTAGTTATATTAAAAGCTGTAGCATGGAACTCTTCAAAGGCTTTGGGCCTAACTTGTGGTAAAAACCCCTGTTGAGTAGCTGTCGCAGTTGGAAGGCAGACTCCACAACGTGACAGATTAAAATGTTTTGTTACTGAGTGTAAATGTAACTCAAAAATATTTGGATATTCCCCATAACTTTCCCAAGATTCTAAATGCAGTACTGCTTCATTAACAATAATATGCCATAGGACAACTAAGACCAAATACGGAAACATTCTTAGCAAACCTTCAAACATCTGAAACTATAATTACTCCAAAAATAAATGTTCTAAGACAAAATAAAAATACACCTACTCTTCTTAAGATGATGAAGATATATATTATAGCTATAACTACCCCTTAATTCTCAATTACATCATGAAGTAGAAGTTAAGTACCCAAAGGTCATTGCTTATATATAAGTAAAATACTAAATCAAACCACCTTTATCCACCTAATCAGTAGTATAAATGCTGGACAAAAGGTTTTTGCATAAGTAGTTCATTCAAAAAGCATGTAAATCCTGATGATCTTTTCTGTAATATCAATGTAATGTTCAGTAAGTCTCTGCGTTGTATTTTCTTGATTCACTGATGAAGGGAGCCGCCGTCTGGAGTCTGTGAAGGAGCCTTTTTACACTGTGTAAGGTGTATCCAACGAGAATGTCCTTCCACTTTACAAGCCGAGTATCCCACCAGGAGCACACAAAATGGACCTAGAAACTTGGGAGCCAGAAGCGTCTTTGGATGCAAATTCTTAATCAGGACCCAATCTGGTGACTTCACTTCTGGATATAATGATTCTGATGATTCTGGATATGATTCTGTCATCTCGTTGAGGATTCACTTGCAATAAAGGGGAAACAGACAGGACTGAGTGCAACCGTGAGCAATAAGTCAAAATATCGCTGTGCAACAATTGGGGATCTGGGATAACTGCCAAGTCATGTGGAGAAGTAGCTGGACATCCAGTAACTATTTCATATGGTGTCAGGCTGGGGGAATTACACACTGCCATAAGGGCAAAGGGAAGGGCTTCTGTCCAATCTGTAGCCCAATCCTGTGTCAGAGTGCGTAAGTGACCTTTGAGTGTCCTAGTCATCCGTTCCACTTGGCCAGAGCTTCGCGGATGATAAGGAGTGTGCAGTTGTCTCTTAATACCAAACCAAATTTTCAATACCCTCCCAGACACTTGCAATAAAGGCTGGACCCAGACAAGAAGAAAGAACAAACAGGAATAAACTGAGTGATCAGTAATCTGATGACAACCCCAGCAGTCATACTGGTAGTGGGATAAACTTCTACCCATCCGGAGAATAGACAAGTGACCACCAGACAAATACCACCTCCCTCCTCTGGCACAGGGCAGATCTTCAAAACAGGCTGCAAAATCAAAAAGAGTTCGGAAGGCAGAAATCTTAATAACTGACCCTACAGTGCCAGTCTTGAAACAGTGCAGACAAGCTATGCCCAAGAAAAAATAACAGAAGTTCAGGTGATACCGGAGAACCAAAAAGACATAATTCATAGCCACAGCGGTAAAGCTTATGATGCAGGAACAGGGCAAGTAGAAACAAAAGACTGTCAGGACAAATAAGCAGATGATCCTCTATTTACTGCTCGCAGGTCTTGTATAAATCTATAAGTCTTACCGTCAGCCTTTAGCACAGGAAGGATTGGAGTATTGCATGGTGAAGTTGTAGGATAAATGACACCTTGTTTCTGGAGATCCGCAATCACAGGACGAATTCCTTCAATGGCAGCTGCTGGCAATGGATATTGCTTGAGTCTAGGAAGCTGAACTCCAGGTTTCACGGTGATTTTCACAGGAGGAATAGAAAGGCACCCGACATTAGATCCTGGCACTGCCCACAAAGTAGAAGGAAGGTCTTCAAGCACCGGATGAACAACACTGGCATCTGCAGGGGACAGCACTTCGGAGAGAGGCTACAGCTGGAAAGAGAACTTGCCACCCATCCAGGATAGAGTAGCATGATGTGACACCAAAAAATCCCGACCTAGAAGATTCACTGGCAAAGTGTCTCCCACAAGAAAAGTAGTTGGATATACAATCTCTCCAATCTGCAAAGGTAAATATTCAAGTCTACGATGAGGAATTATCTTTCCCTCAATGCCTTCACAGTGTACTATCGGTGCTTGTGCTAATTGAGTATGATAGATGGCAGGCAAATCCTGTAAACACAGTGCTGATGTTGTAGCTCCAGTATCAATAACAAATTTCAAATTAGAACCCCCCCAGTTTAGCTTCTAACTCACCCTGAGGAGTTACAGTCAAATTCAGGAATTTATTTATTTATTTATTTATTTATTTATTTTTATTTAGCAAGCATTTGTAGCCCGCTCCTTCCAGCAATCAGAAGCGGGTAGGATTACTATTGTGAAACTGCCGAATCAAGGCAGGTACAAATTTTGTTTACATACAGATTGTCAGAAAAGCACATCATACAGAGTTAACACTTCTTAGCTATGGGGGAGTTCATTTACATATATACATAAATACATATATACAGGATAAGCTTTTTGGCCACAGTGGTCAGGGGCTGCTCCATCTGTGGATTTAGTTCAGGTTGAAATGAGATTGGAAAATGTGCGTTTTAGTCATGCATCCCATGTATCACCATGAATAGTCATGCATCCCATGTATCACCATGAATAGTCATGCATCCCATGTATCACCTCCACAATCTTCTGGGTTAGAGAAGCACTGATATACTGGAGTAAATTCAGCTTGTACTGGAGGGGGGAGGAGGGAAATCAGCTCTCTGGCCATCAGGATTCCGATTCCAGGGACAGTCTCGCTGCAAATGTCCAGCCTCTCCACAAGTGTAACAAGTACGCAGCTCTCTGGACTGTCCACGCCCTCGCTGAGAATTCACATAACCTCCTCTAGCTCTGAATCTACCCCTCCCTCTTCCCTTGGGAGTTTGCATGGAAGCAATCTGCAAATTAAGCAACTTCGCTTTTTTTACATCTAATCTGGTTTGTTGCTCCTGTTGTTCCTTGAGGAACTTCAACTCACTGTATCGAGCCCCTTCCAAAATTGCATCGGCTGTTCTAGCTGGCCAATCTATTATTGAAGTTTCTAAAATTTTCTTTTATTCTTGGAATCAATCCATTTACAAAAATGTTAGTAAATCCTGAAGGTGTGTCTTCTGCCTCACCAGAATAGTCTTTAAAAGCTAGCATACACCTAGTGTGAAAATCTGTAACTTTTTCACCCTTATCCTGCCTTAGAGATGTTAATCTCGACCAATCCTTTACAAGTTTGCATACTACTTTAAGGAATTCTAACAATTTTTTTTTTTACACAAAAACAAAATTATCTCTGAGTCTTCTCTTGGAAATCTATCACAGGGTCTGTCACGAACTGGATGAGTGACCCTATGAAAATCAGCTGGATTAAAAAAAAACAGATCTGAGCAAATTATCTAGATCTGCCCAAGTAGGATTATAACTGTTAATTATTTGAGATCATAAAGACACAAATCTACCAGGATTATCCCTGTAGTTAGGAAACGTTTTAGCCAAATCAAACACTTCTTTTAAGTAGTCACAATATCATTTCCCACAGCTACTTCAGTTTAACAGTGGCAGAACATAAATCATGTTGCTGGTGTAGAACATCCTGACTAGAGCCTAGATCATAATATAATTGATCACACTCCTCTTTGTAAGTTTCATAATGTCTAAATCTCTCTCAATTTTATCAATAAGTTCATCAGAAACACTTAATTCTTTTGCAACAGAAACACTATGACCTATTGCCATTCTTATTACAAGTACAACACTTTCCGTTTCTTGGTTCAAACGTGCTCTCAATTCTTTGAGCTGGGAGACATTCCAAATATCCAAAATACACAATACTACTCCCCCTAACTGCTGTTGCTCTTTAAGCATTTTCTTTTTCTCTTAGCTCTGCTACACAAGTGACCCGCACTTGCTCAGCTGGTCATTAATTACATTTCTTAACGCAAACATCTTTTGTTTCAAAACATAAACATTCCAATGTTTTGCATCATGTACCATCTGTTCCCACCATGTAAGCACAATTGCACGGTTTACCTTTAACCGCTAACTCATATCTCAGGCAATGGACCTTATCTACAGAGAAAGTTCCCTCCAAAGGAAACTGCAAATTCACATTACCTTTTGTCACTGAATCCCTATGTGCTACGGAATCGATGGCTACATCACCATGCTTCTCATACATACAGTAGAAGCATACAATAAGAAGGGCTATCTTTCTTAAACACTAAAGCCCTAGCTCTGTCATGCCACTCACGCATCTGAGACGGAGCCTGTCTACTTAACAGATTACCCATCACTGGTAATTTTCATAATACTCACAAATCTTCAGGCACCTTCTGCCCTTGCCTTGAATGCAGAGAACTATCCTAGTCACGGAACAAACTGAGAGTACTCTGCACCACCCCCCCCCCCCCCCTACCTATAACAGATAGGGCTCTTGGGTCACAGAAATCCACACACAAAGCAAGGAGAAGGTTAATTGATCACAATCTTTTAAATAATACACAAATCTGTAAATACACAACACACTTGTATTATAAAATCCACCAAAGCTTTGGGAGAGTAAGCTAGGCCTTTGCCTATGTTTACTGATATCTCAGCTTTAGGCCACTTTATTTATAGGTAAAGATTCCATTACACAGCATAATTTCACTTTATTATTCTACGTCTCACATCACGTATATTCATAATATACATATTCTATTCTACGCCTAGTGTTACGTATATTCATAACATACTTTTCTATAGGCATGCACGTCATAGACAATCATGAAAAGGCATACATATTGTCGCGCCCCCTACTGGCCAGGTGGTAGCCTAGTGGTGGGGGACGGAACTTATTTTTTTAATGTCCCTTGTTTAATCACCTATGCATGTAGTTGTGAGGTTGAATGAATTCAGCCGAGAGGTTTTTCCAAGGCACACAGGACTTTTATTTATTCTTCAGCCAAATGAACTTTGCAGTTCAAAAATACCAAAACACAAAAATGGTGGATACTTTCTCCAGTGAAACAAAATCAACAGAATAAATTGCTTCTGAAGTTAGCTTATTTACAATGCCAGGCAACAGTATATCTTCAGGTGGAAATAGCCAGTACTCTTCATGCCAAACAACAGCTTCCAGCTTGGTTACAAACTTTACACTCCAAGTTATGCAGACCAAAGGCATTTTTACTGCAACTATTTTTCTCTAACCCACAGGCTTTCCTTAGAGGCTGAATTACGAACTCTGGCCTTCACTTGCAAAACAGTCTTTTGAAAAACTCTGAGTCAAGCCTCAGAGCTCAGCACCTCATTTGCATATTCTCAGCACTGCCCCACTGAAAGCTAAACTTCTAGGTTTCCTACTTTCTAAATCTTATAGCTTGTCAGTTTTGGGCATAAGCTAAAGAGCAATCCATTTCCATATCTGAGGGCAAATCCTCTAGCACAGATTCTTCTAGGGCCATGCTTTCCCCTTCAGAATCTGTTGGTAAATGGTTTAACTTTGTCCCAGAAGTAACAGGCTTTAACTTTTCTAAAACCTTTAAAACTTTCTGTAATATGGCTTCCTCTCTCTGCTGAGGACTCTTGGAGGAATTAGGAGGTTTCTTATCTCTCAGGAAGCTATGAGAGGCTTTTAAGGTGCTCACCTTAGTTTGTGGAAATAAGCTCTCCTCAGACTTTACTGCCGAAGGCTCTGTTTCCATCTGCTCTGCTGGGGACAACTCTCTGCCATTTTCATAGCTTGGTTCGTCTCCCTGATAAGCTTTCCCTCTCAATGGATTTCTTCCGTACCTCCTGCAGGACTCCTTGGGCTCATGCCTTACTCTGTGTACAGGCCTTGCTCCGTGTTCCTTCTCTCCTCCGTGCTCCTCGTGCTGCTGCTTGTGCTCCTCGTGCTGCTGCTTATGCTCCTCGTGCTGCTTATGCTCCTCCCTTCCTCTAACTTCCTCCACCTTTATATCTGTGTATTTCCCTTTCGTTTTCTATCTCCACTCCCAGCTGTTCCTCGTGAGCAGTGCTGGTTGCCATGGAGCTAGGGCGTGTCTTTCTATCACCAACTTTCTGCAGGGAGTTTTTTTCTAACTCTGGAGTTTTAACCCCTAAACTCCTGGAGCTAATTCCTTTCCCAGAGGAAAATGCCTGGTTTTTTCCCCCTTTCCTCCTGCTCTCCCGTGGCCTTGCCACCGCAATATATTCTCAGACATGACTATGTAGGCCTTAATTCTAATTAATCCTAACACTGACAGTTTGATATCTCTGACCAGAGACTAAGACTGAGAAGCTGGGTAAACAACTTGCCTTTTACTTATCTTTCTAATAACAAGACTAATGTTTGTTATGTAAAACCTTTCACCCAGTTTCTTCTACAGAGTTTTCAAGGATGGTATTAAATAAGGAGCTACAAATGATATTAACTCTTTCTTAGGGCTTATAGTAATATAATGTTATACACAGGGCCTGACTGTGTATCCAGCCTGGTACAATCAAGCTTTCTTTCAACTGGTAAGTGCCCTTTTTCCTAAAGGGGTTAGGTATGGTTCACGGTGGGACGGCTTACGCCTTGGGGCGGTTTTGGTCCGGGGATCCTTCTTTGCAGTTAGAAACAGGGGGACCTCAAGGCATGGCCCGTGTAGCTGAGGGCTTGTATATAGTTGGGGCTTAGGGTCCTGTAAGGCTCAGTGGGGCAGTTGTTTTTTGATTTTACGATGTTGCCTACTTGTTGCTCCGGTGAGTCTGCTTTGTCAATAGGTAAACTGGTGAGAGGAGGAGATTCCAGTCCTTATATACTGCTGACATCACAGGAGTGAAGTTTCTCAGTCTCTAAAGCTGCTGGTGTAGGTTGACAACCCAGAGATTACTGGGACTAGACTGGAGTTACTCCAGGAACTACAATTAGCAGGTAAGTCTAATTTAACCATACTGCCCTTTCTAGACATTCAGTGCAGTTTACATATCGCACAAATTACAATAGGGAAGAAAGAAAAGGAACTCCAATTGCGAGAGCAAAATATAAAGAAAAAGTTTCAAATTGTACTTCTCTGCACGGACCTAGGGAACACCTTGGTCCCAATGCCTTCTCAAACAAAGTTTTCAAAAGGGTCTTAAATTTTATTTAGGAGAGCTCAAAGCAAATAGCGAGAGGTCAAGACCATTCCGCAAGTTTTTGACTACAAAAAAAGCTGAGTTTTGAGCATACTCAGCTTTAATGGGAGGGGGTATATATAGTCTGTTGCTATGAAGAGAGCATAGGCAGCGAGGAGAGGCATATAAAATGATGAGGGATGAGAGGTATTGGGATGCTTTATTTATATTCTCTTATATACCGTGCTATTCTGCATCAATGCGGTTTACATTGAACAAACTGAAATTACATTGAACAGGGCATTATAACTTGGAGATAACTATTTTACAGGGAACATGGGCTATGGAGGGTTAAGTGGCTTGCCCAAGACCACAAGGAGCACCTGTGGGACTAGAAACCCCAGTCCTTCTGGCCCAAGGTTGCTGTCCCCTAGTGGGATTTGAACCCCCGACCTTCCGGCCTGAAGTATCTTGCCCCAACCACTAGGCCACTCCTCCACTCCTATCATGCAAGACCTTGTTAACTTTTTAAGACTTTTTAACCCTCCCTTCTCTTTATACACAGTGTGGAGTTACCATGTGGCTCGGCAGGTTTTCTGAAACATGGGAACAGATCGGGAAGCCGCAATTAGCAGAAGTTTAGAAGGGGAGAGCTCTCCCAGCTGGTTTGTGGCTCCCTAGGCTTGTTTTTTTGTTTGTGGCATTTGAGGAGTGAGAGACCTTTCACTATTTAAAAAAAAAAAAAGGGGGGGGGGAGCATATAGACTTTCTTAAAGGGGAGCTCCATAGTTCTCAAGGGAAACGGAGACCCAGGAGTTCTTTACTTCCTCTCAGTAAATAGCCCCTCGCAGCTAGCAGGGCTCAGGGAGGGGGCTAACTAGGGGAATAGACCGTGGGAACTATGCCAGCCCAGATGCAGTGCTTGGTGTGCGGGGCACAGTGGAGTTTGGTGTCTGAAAAGGGTGTTTGCCGTGGCTGCGAGAAGGAACAAGGCCCGCAAGAAGGTGACATAGGCGTTTTGGGGCGATTGGTCTCCTTGGGGACAGCAGGGAACATCTCGCAAGCCTAGGAGGGGTGGGACTTGGCTGCAGTGGCGGTACTGAGGTCATCTCCCCCCCTGCTATTAGAAGCCTACAACAGTGAGCAGGATTCTCCAGGACCCTCTACATCCCAGAGGCTTGGTAACACTGGGCCGGGGGGGGGGGGGGGGGTGCGCCAGAATTCATCCTCCACTTACATAAGGCCTACTGTATGATGCTCCAGGGGACGGATGGTCAATCCTCTGCACAGGAACGACTTGTGAAGAGGCCAGTGGCCACCAGGGTGCTGGAGGTGGGCAAAAGGCCAGCCAAGCGGCGGCACAGGCTCAAGTGGAGCTTGGAAGGAGACTCGCCTCCAGGCGGAAGAGCCAGAGGAGTTGGATATGGGCTCGGACGAGGCCGCAGAGGAGCTGGAGGAAGGACAGAGTCCTCAAGAGGAGGAGTCCCGGATAGTCAGTTTTCCGCATATAGGAGTTGGCGGCACTCCGTGCGGAATCCTTGAAGACATTGAATATGCCTACAGGTCTCCCTCCAGAGGAGGAGGATCCACTTCTGCAGGCGGTTTGGAAGCCACAGAAGGTGTTTCCTATGCATAGAGTGGTTAAACAAATGATCCAGGTTGAAAGGGACCTCCCGGAGGCCGGCCTCAGAGGTGTCTGGTCCATAATGCATCTTTACCCACTGCTGGAACAGGCGTGAGAGTTGCTCCGTTCACCAAAGATAGATGCTGCTGCGTCAGTTGTTACTAAGAAGACTACGATCCTAGTTGAGGGCAGTTTGGCACTCAAAGATGACCAGAATAGAAAGCTGGATATGTTGTTGAAACAAACGTTCGACATCAATGCACTGTTTTTGCAGGCTTTGGTTTGTAGGGCCTTAGTGGCCAGGGCCTGCATGAGCTGGGCGCAGAGGATACTGGAACCCAGGGACAAACCTCCAGATCTGGCAATGGTGGCATCTAGACGAGTCTGGAGCTGCCTACCGGGCAGATGCCTTCTACGATGTGATTAGAGACATCTCTAAGGGTATGGCCTCAGTGGTGGTGGCCCGCTGCTACCTCTGGTTACAGAATTAGGGGGTGGATGCTTCATCCAAGTCCCAGCTTAGTAAGTTTCCATTCAAGGGGAAGGTTCTGTTTGGAGAGGAGTTAGATAAGTTGGTGAAGGATTTAGGTGAGCCAAAAGGTGGATGCCTCTCTGAGAACAGTTAGAAGCAGACTCGCACCATGACACAACTGGGGTCAGTCGAGGGACTTCAGGCGGTTCCGTTCAGTGAGATTTACTCCTTACCAGAGGGGTCATTTTGCATCTTGGGGGCAAGGCTTTAGGGGGTTTCGAGGAACAGGATGGGGCTATTTCGCCGCCTCGCTGTCCTCTGGGCCTAAGAAGACACAGTGAAGTGAGGGGGACCCAGGCACTTCAACCCGTAGGGGGACGGCTGTGGAAATTTTACCCGTCTTGGGTCCTGATCACGTCTGACCTATGGGTGCTGGAGGTCATCAGGGAAGGCTATGTATTTGAGTTCATCAGTCTCCTGGATCCCCTCCTTCATGCAGTCTCCCTGCAAGGCATGTGCCAAGACCGGGGCAGTACGGGACACCCTGGTCCGCCTGCTGCAGTTGGAAGCGGTAGAGCGGGCTCGAGGCCCAGTGCATCTCTGGTCGATGCTTGATTTATTTCGTAGTCCCCAAAAAGGAGGGCTCTTTTCAACCCATTCTAGATCTCAATGGCATGAACAGGTGTCTGTGGATGCCCCGGTTTCCATGGAAACATTGAGGTCTGTTTTAATGGCAATGCGAGAAGGGGAGTTCTTGACATCCCTCGACCTCACAAAGGTATTTACATATTCCCATCCAGACACATTTTCAGTTTCTGACCTTACCCGTCGACCTAGCGATGGCTCCACGTACCTTCACTAAGGTGATGGTGATAGTGGCAGCGGCACTTCGCCAGGAAGGAATCCCAGTACACACTTACCTCGATGATTGGCTCATCTGGGCAGAGTCAGAGCACGAATGTGAGCAGCAAGAGTATTGGAGTTCCTGCAGAGTCTAGGATGGATGATCGTATCCAAGAGTCTCTGGGGGCATGTTTTGACACCCCTAGCTGGACCAAAGGGCGCAAAGACTGACAGTTGGTGTGCCAATTCCTGCACATGAAGCAGCTGACGGCATGGCATTATCTGCAACTGCTAAGGACCATGGTGGCTACCATCGAGCTTGTCCCATAGGTACGCGCACACATGCAACTGTTGCAGAGAGCACTACTGTGCATATAGTCATATCATCTACATCCTGTTGCAGCTGCTGCCATGCCCGAAGGAGACAAGGAAGGCGATAAGGTAGTGGTTGCAACTCAAGAAGTTGGCAGAGGGGATGCCTTTCGAATTGCCTCATTGGATCCCCTTGATAATGACGCCAGCCTTTCTGGCTGGGAGGTCCACTGTGAAGGACAGATTGCTCAGGGGAGCTGGCCTTGGAGGAAGCGGTTTGGCCCATCAACAAGCTGGAAATGAGAGCAGTCTCACTGGCACTACAGAGGTTTCGTCCCTGGCTGCAGGGGAAGGCAGTTTGGGTGGTCTTGGATAACACTGCCAAGGTAGCCTATATCATTCAGCAAGGGGGCATGGAATGTGTGCTCTTGGAAGCAGATGCCGAAAATCTCTTGACATGGGCGGAAGAGCATCTCCAGGCATTTTCAGCAGTGCACGTGGCAGGAATAGAAAATGTGACAGACGATTAAATGAGCCAGGTCCACGCGGATCCGGAGGAGTGGACGTTCTGTCAGGATGTCTTCTTCCAGATAGTGCAAAGATAGGGCACTCCTATTTTAGATCTCATAGCAACATTTGCCAATGCCAAAGTGAGCTGGTTTTTCAGCAGGAGAAGAGAACGGATGTCGGAGGGCTTGGATGTCCTGGTGCAGAAGTGGCCCATGGAAGGGATTTTCTGTCTTTCCGCCATGGACACTCATAGGCCAGGTGGTGCAACAAATCGAGGCTCATCGGGGAGGGATCATTCTCATTGCCCCAGATTGGCCAAAGCATCCTTGGTATGCAGACCTAGTCGGACTAAAGGCAGATCAGCCGTGGCACCTACAGTTCCAGACAGACCTTTTGTCCCAGGGGTTGGTGCATATGCCTCAGGTGGAGCGATTCTTGCTTATGGCATGGCTCTTGAACAGGCTAGGTTAAGAAGACGCAGCTATTCAAGATCGGTGTTTGCCACATTGTTGAAGGCTTGTAAGTGGTCCACTTCTCTCTTATATTAGGGTGTGAGCATCCTTGAGGCTTAGTGTGGAGAGAGGCAGTGTAGACCATTTTTGGCTATTGTACCAGAGGTGCTAGCCTTTCTACAGGCAGGGTTTGAAAAGGGATTGGCTGCTAGTTCATTGAGGGTACAGGTAGCAGCCATTATGTGTTATCGCAGTAGGATCCAGGGCATGTCATCGTTAGCGCACCAGGATATAGTTAGGTTCCTGAAGACAGTGAAGCAGCTCTGCCCGCCATTACAGTCAGTGGTTCCACCTTGGGATCTCAATCTGGTGTTGTCGGCTCTAGTGAAGGAGCCATTTGAGCCTCTCAGCTCCTGTACATTGAAGGACTTGACTCTTAAGATGCTTTTTCTGGTGACAATCTGCTCAGCTTGGAGAATTTCGGAATTGCAAGCTTTGTCGTGCAAGGAGCCTCTCCTTTCTATTTCAAAGGAAAAGGTGGTTCTTTGTCTTTTTGCCCAAGATAGCATCAGTTTTTCATTTGAGTCAGTCAGTCAGTTTTCTTGCCAGTGCTGTCAAGGTCGCCAGGGCAAAGCACAGATTTGCAGATGCACTGGTTGGATGTACAGAGGTATTGTGCCGATATTTGAAAAGGACAGCTCAATTTTTCATAGGTCAGATCGTTTGTTCTGTTTGGGGGGGCTGTGCAAAGGAGAGGCAGCGGCTAAGGCTTCTATAGCCAGGAGGATTAAGGAAGCTATCGCGTCGGCATACATGTTGAGAAGACAGTCGGTGCTAGCGGGACTGTGAGCTCATTCGACCAGGGCTCAGGAAGCTTTGTGGGTGGAGTTCAGCATGGTGCTGCTGGCAGAGATTTGTAGGGTGGCCACTTGGTCCTCCCTTCATACCTTTGTGAAGCATTATCGCCTGGGTGTCCAGGTGGCAGGGGATGCCAGATTCAGGGCACTGGTGATTCAGACCGGGATCATGGGCACCTCCCGACTATAGGCTGCTCTATTACATCCCAGAGTGCAGGACTGGACTAGAGGGTCAATGAGGGTAAAATTAGACATTACGTGCTAATTGGCTTTCCTTGAGTAACTCCAGTCCAGTCCCTAGCGATTAGGTGTTCAAACGTCGCAATCCCAGGCCTGAAGAAGGTCAGCTTTGAGTTTAGGGTCTGGGGAATGTGTCACTTGCGTAGTTACAGCGTTCAAGGCTGGTGAGTGGTGCTGAGACTGCTTAGGGTCTCAATGCCCGAAGCAAGAAAACAGTTTTTTTTTTTACTTGGGCAGATGAGTCCTTCATAGGGCTGAAGTAGTTTGCCGATAGGTTGTTCACAGGTAAGCATCCTTGTTCTGGGGGTGGAGGCTCCCTGGGGAGTTTGGCGGGGTCCAAATGTAGATAGCGTTTTTTGTTAGAGGTTTGCCTACTTATTTGTTGCTCCTGTGAGTCTGCTTTGTTAATAGGTTACTGGGGCTGGTAGGTGGAGCCAGCTGCCTAAGTATACTGATGTCAAGAAAATGATGTGCTCAGTCTCCAAGCTGCTGGTGGGGGTTGACTACTCAGAGGTGCGGGATTGGACTGGAGTTACTCAAAGAAAGCCAATTAGCAGGTAAGGTCTAACTTTACGTTTTCCAAAAGTCTGAATCCACGCCAGAGTCTCCGGTGATACCCTGCTCCAGAGTCTCCTCCGGTTCCTCTGTGCCCGTGAAGCCTGGGCCTCCTTAGAGTCCCGCAGCTGCGGTTGCTCCGAGAGGAAATCCCTGGAGGTGGAGCACAAGAAGACTAAGTCCTCGAAGACCTCCTCTGAGACAGGGTCTGGGAAGATGGGAAAATCCCACTCCAGGTCCTGCAGTCCCTGACATGAATTGGAGGAGTTGGAGCAGGAACGGCAGCACATGCTACACCAGAAGGAGGAGTTGATACTCTGCGACCAGCCTCGAGACCCGATGCCATCATTGTTGAGGACTCCCCCTCGACGGAACCAACGCTAGACCTAAAACTCGTGGTGTCTGTGTCGAAGGCTGCGGAACCAACTGGCATGGATGGTGGCCTTAGAGTGCAGTATATCTGCCCTTATGACCCAGTAGCGGGCATTCATATCTGGTTAGTCTAGTTCATCTGCCTCGACGACGGGACCTTCAACATAGAGGGCATCCCAGGACATCAAACCAATCCTCGAGCGCCATCTACTTCGAGAACCTCATCGGATGAGGTCCTGGTCCTGTTCCTCGGGTCACCGGTTCTCTCTGGCAAGTGCACGTGGCTCTGGCAGCACGTCCTCTGGAGGTCCTGGGGTCCTCAGCGCGGACTTTGATTGCAGTGACTGCAAAGCCTGGAAATCGACTTTGGACTTCCAGTCCAGTTAGGAGACCAAGAACGAAGAGTCCCCGGACACTCTGCACCACTGAGACATACCTTCGGTCCCATCCCCCTGGATGTCTTGATGCCATTTGCCATCAGAGGATGTTGCTTTCCTCGACTTTGTGCGGGAGATGGCTAGGATGCTGTCCATTGAGACCAAGGCAGAGGAAGACCTTTACACAGAGAAACTGGAGATCCTTCAGTATGTGGCCCCTCCGAAGGATGCTCTCACGGTACCAATTCCACTGATCCTACAATGCTGCCTTCTCTGTATGTGGGAGACACTGGCATTGGTGCCCGTTGTCGGCAGGTGACTCGACTCTATGTATCGAGTCTGCTGAGGCCCTGGATTCCAGAAGGTCCAATTTCCTCACTATTCAATGGTTGTTGAGTCTGCCATGCGCAGACTCAAGAGTCAGAAAGACCCATTCCTTGGTGCCCCCTGGCAGGAAGGCCTGGACCCTCGGTGCCATTGGCCGAAAGCCCTTTCGGGGCTTGATGCTGATATGCTGGGTCCAATCCCACCAACTCTACATCAGCATGTATCTAAAAGAGCTGTTGAAGGAACTCAGTAGGTTCTTGGCAGGCCTTGACGGGGAACCCCTCCAGAGGTTCAAGTCACTGGCCTCGGTGGTCAAAGAGTGCTCGAAGTTCCTGTCTCGAGCAGCTTACGACAGCTTCAAGTCGTCAGAGTGACCGAAGCTGGCATTGGGGCTTGATGCCAAGCATGGCTGCGGTCATCTGACCTCGAACAATGGGTTCAGGACATACTTACTGATCTCCCCTGCATTGGAGAGAACCTCTTCGGGAAACCCATGGCAGACAAAGCAGCAGAGATCGGGGCAAAGTTCCTCACGAAGACCAGACTCAAAAAAAGAACTCTGTGCAGCCCCGAAAGAAGGCCCCAGGGAAGAAGCCTTTCTTCCCGAGGAAAAAGGGCAGCTTTTGGCAACGCCTCACAGTTCCAGGCCTTCTCAGCCTAACAGCACTGCCAACAGCACAAGGGAAAAGGGTACAGCCCTGGTAAGCAAAAGACCCCCCCCCCCCCCCCAAGTCCCAGGTGCCGACCCCGGCTCAGCCTGGGGGGAGCTTTTGACTCCCTGGGCATGACCTCCTCTCCCACAGGTGGTCAGCTATAGCCCACAGGGAAGCAGCTGGCCCTGTTTGCCAACAGGTGGTCCATCACTGCCACCAATACTTGGGTTCTACACGTAAGACCTCTCCTCCACCAGACCCTGCTCCTCACAGAGCTCTCAGGTCTCCTCGAACAAGGCATAAGAACATAAGAACATAAGATATGCCATACTGGGTCAGACCAAGGTCCATCAAGCCCAGTATTCTGTTTCCAACAGTGGCCAATCTAGGTCATACGTACCTAGCAGTTTCCCCAAGGGACACAGGTTCCACAATGCTTGTATTGGTTCAAGCATTGATATCCTGGGTCCCTTCTTAATAATGGTTTATGGACCTTTCCTCCAGGAACTTGTCCAAACCTTTTTTAAACCCAGCTACACTAACAGCCTTTACTACATCCTCCGGTAACAAATTCCAGAGTTTGATTACACGTTGAGTGAAAAAATATTTTCTTTTATTAGTCTTAAATAGTTTACCCTGTAGCTTCATTGCATGTCCCCTAGTCTTTCTATATTCTGATAAGGTAAACAATCGATCTACGTTTACCCGTTCCACTCCGTTCATTAATTTATAGACTTCTATCATATCTCCCCTCAGCCGTCTCTTTTCCAGGTTAAAGAGCCCCAACCTTTTTAGCCTTTCTTCATAGGAGTAGCCTTCCATCCCCTTTACCATTTTGGTGGCTCTTCTCTGAACCTTTTCTAAAATTGCTATATCCTTTTTAAGATATGGCGACCAGAATTGCACACAATATTCAAGGTGCGGTCTCACCATGGAACGATATAGAGGCATTATAATATCTTTTGTTTTATTTTCCATTCCTTTCCTTATCATACCTAGCATTCTATTTGCTCTCTTGGCCGCCGCTGCACACTGGGCCGAGGGTTTTAACATGGTATCCACAAGGACGCCTAAATCTTTTTCATGGGTGGTGGTTCCTAATGTGGAACCTTGCATCGTGTAACCATAGTTTGGGTTGTTCTTCCCTAGATGCATAACCTTGCACTTCTCCACATTAAATTTCATCTGCCATTTTGATGCCCAGTCTTCCAATTTATCAAGATCCTCTTGCAATTTTCCACAATCCTCCTGGGTTTTAACAACTTTAAATAGTTTTGTGTCATCAGCAAATTTGATAACCTCACTCGTTATTCCACTTTCCAGGTCATTTATGAATATGTCAAAAAGCAGCGGACCCAGCACAGATCCCTGGGGTACACCACTATTCACCTTTCTCCATTGGGAAAATTGGCCATTTAGTCCTACCCTCTGCTTTCTATCTTTTAACCAGTTCCTGATCCACAGTAGTACACTGCCTCCTATCCCATGACTCTTTAGTTTTGCCAAAAGTCTCTCATGAGGGACCTTGTCAAAGGCTTTCTGAAAGTCCAGATACACAATATCAACTGACTCACCTTTGTCCACCTGTTTATTCACTCCTTCAAAAAAACATAACAGATTAGTAAGACAAGATCTTCCTTGTCTAAAGCCATGTTGGCTGTCTCCCATTAGGTCATGACTATCTATATGCTGAGTAATTTTATTCTTTATGATGGTTTCTACCATTTTTCCCGGTACTGATGTCAGGCTCACCGGTCTGTAGTTTCCCGGATCACCCCTCGAACCCTTTTTAAAAATTGGTGTTACATTGGCGATCCTCCAATCCTCAGGTATTAGAGATGATTTTAATGATAGTTCACAGATTACTGATAGCAGGTCTGCAATCTCAAATTTCAGTTCTTTCAACACCCTTGGATGTATACCATCCGGCCCAGGTGATTTGCTACTCTTCAGTTTATCTAATAGTTGTAGGACATCTTCCCGATGTATCGATATTTCCTTCAATTCTTCCACACCTTTAAATACCACTTCAGTCGTGGGTAACATCCCTACATCTTCCTCAGTAAAGACCGAAGCAAAGAATTCATTCAGTCTCTCCGCTATCGCCTTGTCGCCTCTTAGTGCTCCTTTAACCCCTTTATCATCTAATGGACCAACTGACTCTCTCACGGGTTTTTTGCTACGAATGTACTTGAAAAGGTCTTTATTTCGCGTTTTTGCTTCCGCAGCAAGCTTCTTCTCAAATTCTCTCTTTGCCTGCCTTATCAATGCCTTGCATCTGACTTGCCAGTGCTTGTGCTGTTTCCAGGTTTCATCATTTGGCTCTTTTTTCCATTTCTTGAAAGATGCTTTTTTGGCAACAACAGCCTCTCTGACCTCAGCTTTAAACCATGCTGGCAATTTTTTGGACTTCCTTCCACTTTTCTTAAAGCGTGGAATACAGCTGGTCTGGGCTTCCAAGATAGTATTTTTCAACAACACCCAAGCTTGATGTACGTCTTTAACCTTTGCAACTGCTCCTTTTAGTTTTTTCTTAACTGTTTTCCTCATTCTATCATAGTCTCCCTTTCGAAAGTTAAAGGGTAGTACTGTGGATTTCCTTACTATCCCTCCTCCACTAATTAAATCAAAGGCGATCATGCTATGATCACTATTGCCAAGTGGCCCCAACACCCTTATCTCTTGCACTACATCTGGTGTTCCACTAAGGACTAGGTCTAATATTGCTTCCCCTCTGGTCGGTTCATGAACCAGCTGCTCCAAGAAGCAGTCATTTATTTCATCTAGGAACTTTATCTCCCTAGCATGTCCTGTTGTGACACTGACCCAGTCGATGCCGGGGTAATTGAAATCACCCATTATTATTACTGCACTGTAACTTTTGCTAGCTTCCTTGATTTCTTTGAGCATTTCATCATCCATTTGTTCATTCTGGCCAGGCGGACGATAGTACACCCCCACTGCCATCGCCTTCCCCTTTTTACATGGAATTTCAATCCATAGAGATTCTACAGCAAATTTTGTTTCTTGCAAAACTTTAATCCTTTCTGACTCAATGCCCTCTCTAACATAGAGCGCAACCCCTCCACCAATTTGATCAGCTCTATCATTTCGATATAGTTTGTACCCAGGTATCACAGTGTCCCACTGGTTGTCCTCCTTCCACCATGTCTCTGATATTCCAATCATATCTAACCTCTCGTTTAGTGCTATATATTCTAACTCTCCCATCTTGTTTTGTAGACTTCTAGCATTTGCATACAAGCATTTTAGAGACTGTATTTTATTCATATTAATTTGGCTATTGGTAGACATGGGTAATTTGGGATCTTTAAGTTCTGTCTGCTCCATACTCGAGGGCATTTGGGCTACTTTACTCTTTTTTGGAACCTCTCTGCTTTTTGTAGTATCCTTCAAGGATACATTCTTCCGAACCATGCGCTCTTGGACGACTGTCGGCTTTCCCCTATTATCTAGTTTAAAAGCTGCTCTATCTCCTTTTTAAAGGTTAATGCCAGCAGCCTGGTTCCATCCCGGTTAAGGTGAAGCCCATCCCTTCGGAAGAGCCCCTCCTTTCCCCAGAATGTTCCCCAGTTCCTAACAAATCCGAACCCCTCATCTCTGCACCATTGTCTCATCCACGCATTGAGACTCCGGAGCTCTGCCTGCCTATTGGGTCCTGCGCGTGGAACGGGAAGCATTTCGGAGAACGCTACCCTGGAAGTTCTGGATTTCAACTTCCTACCTAAAAGCCTAAATTTAGCTTCCAGAACCTCCCTACCACATTTTCCTATGTCATTGGTACCAACATGTACCAAGACAGCAGACTCCTCCCCAGCACTATCTAAGACCTTATCTAGGTGGCGTGTGAGGTCCGCTACCTTCGCACCAGGCAGGCATGTTACCAGGCGATCCTCACGTCCACCAGCCACCCAGCTATCTACATGCCTAATGATCGAATCACCAACTATAACTGCTGTCCTAACCCTTCCCGCATGGGCACTTGGCCCTGGAGAAACCTCCTCGGTGCGAGAGGGGTTTACATCACCTGGAGGACAGGTCCTAGTTACAGGATCACTTCCTGCCACACCAGGGTGATGCTCTCCTGTCACGTGACCTCTCTCCTCCATGGCAACAGGGATGCTGCCAGACTGGAGGTGGGACTTCAGGACTATATCCCTGTAGGTCTCGTCTATGTACCTCTCTGTCTGTCTTATGTTTTCCAAGTCTGCTACTCTAGCCTCTAGAGAACGGACTTGTTCCCTGAGAGCAGAGAGCTCCTTGCACCTAGTGCACACGTAAGACCTCTCACCAGCTGGGAGAAAATCATACATGTGACACTCAATGCAAAAGACTGGAAAGCCCACATCCCGCTGCTGGACTGCTGTCTGCATCTTAGTTTTAAGTTTGTGTTTTAGATCTTTAAGTTCTATATGTACTAAAGGGTGCAATGGATATTTATACCACTAAAACTGTACCTAAGAAGTTTAATATACCTTGTTCACCTGAAGCTTAATTAATCTCAGGTCCTTGGTGTATGACTGATTTGGGTAATGAGCTTCACCTGAGAGCACCTCCTGTCTTTTAAGTTGTGCAAGTACCTATAAAGCTGTGATTTTCCCAGGGGAGGGTGGGTGTGGGGAGGGAGGGAGGGATATAACACTTATTAAAAAAGGGCTGCTACACAGTACCTTGTCCTGTGCTGCTGAGGAAAACTATATTCTGTTTTGATTTGATTTAAATTATAGCTCTTTGCTGCTACTAGGCTCTAACCTATTATGAAATTTAAACTACAAGCTCTCTGCTGGATTCTAAATTTAACCAGAAAGCTCTCTTCTGTGTTTTAATTTGAAACTAAAAGTACTTTGCTGATGCTAGGCCCTGAGTGACTATGAAATTTAAACTACAGCTGTCTACTGGGTATGAAAGGTAACCAGAAAGTTCTCTTCTGTGTTTTTAAATTGAATCTTAAACTGTTGCTACTAGGCCCTGACTGATTTAACAAAAAAAAAAAATAGTGGGTTCACAGATTAATTAGCTTTAAAAGAAAAACAATTCCTTTCAGAAAAATTCCCAGAAGTATATACTCACAATTTCAGATTTCTCTCCAGAAGTAACAGCCCCCCTTTCCAGTCCGTCAAGGCGGTGGAGACAACGCCAAAACATCTCAGCGGTACTGGCTTCTACTTCAGGTATTTCCTCGTCCCCAACAAAACAGGGGGCCTAAGGCCTATCCTGGATCTGTGGGACTTGACCAGGTTCCTGATAAGGGAAAAGTTCAAAATGCTCTCTCTTGGAACATTGATGCCATTCCTCCAGCAGAGAGATTGGTAATGCTTCTTAGACCTAAAGGATGCCTACACACACATCCTGATCCATCCCAGCCACAGAAAACGCCTTCCGTTCATGGTGGGAGGAGAGCACTACCGATACAGGGTGCTGCCCTTCAGGCTGGCCTCATCGTCGAGGGTCTTTACCAAGTGCCTAGCGGTGATCGCAGCTCACCTCTGTCTCCAAGGGGCCTTTGTCTTCCCTTAACTGGATGACTGGCTCATAAGGGGAGGCACAGCTGCAGAGGCGCAATGCGTCACAGGGCACACCATCAATTCCATGCAGCATCTGGGGTTTGTCATCGGCTACCCCAAGTCCCACCTTGCTCCAGCTCAATGCCTCGAGTTTATAGGGGCTCAGACACCCTCCAGGCCAAGGCCTTCTATCTCAAGAGAGGTCAGAATGCCTCAGGGGGCTAGCCTCAGAGGTACGACACTAGTCGTTACTTGCCCAGCTTCTCCTCCACCTGATGGGCCACATGGCCTCCATGGTTCACATGACCCCACACACCCAACTGCACATGAGAGCAGCTTAGTGTTGCCTCTGTTCTCAGTGGACACAAGCCACAGGCAGGCTCTGGGACAGAGTGAGAGTGACCTGCCAGCTGGCGGACTCCCTCGGATGGTGGCAGATCGCTCATCACCTTCAGGCCGGGATGCTGTTCCAGGCACCCACCCCCCAGAGGGTCCTCGCCACGGATGCCTCCATACTGGGCTGGGGAGCACATTGTGAGGGCTCCAGATGCAAGGCAACTGGTCCTAGATGGAATCCCAGATGCAAATCAGTCTGCTGGAGATCTGGGTGATATTTCTGGCTCTCCAAGCCTTCCGCCACCGGCTGCAGCACTAGTCTGTGCTGGTCCAGACCGACAACCACGTCGCAATGTTCTACGTGAACAAACAAGGAGGCACAGGGGGTCATATTCCCTTTGCCAGGAGGCGGTAGCCCTCCGCTCCTATGCGACATGCAGAGGGATGCTCCTACCTCCCGTGCCAAGACAATGCCCTAGCAGACAAGCTGAGCAGAGTTCTCTAGTTCATGAGTCCTCTAGCTCATTTATTTATTTTATTTAGCTGTATTTATATTCCGCTTTTCACCGGGTCAAAGCGGTCAATTGGGGGATACATTTAACACGAGGGGATATGAGACACATACACTAATACTTACAGGGAACATGGGCAATGGTGGGTTAAGTGGCTTGCCCAAGACCACAAGGAGTGCCTATAGGACTAGAAATCCCAGTCCCTCTGGCCTGAGATTGCTGTCCCCAGGTGGGACTTGAACTCCCGGCCCTCCAGCCTGAAGTACCTTGTCCTAACCACTAGACCACTCCTCCCATTTGGATGTTAGGTAATGGACCTAACAATATAGTCCAAATTGGTGAAGTGAAATGACAATAAAACACTTTGTGTATATATTAAAAAAAAAAAAAAAAAAAAAGTAAAAACTCAAAAGTTGTGAGTGCATATGTATTCGTCCCTTTTGCTATGAAACTCCTAAATAAGATCTGGTCCAAACAATTAACCTCAGAAGTCACATAATTAGGGTCCACCTGTGTGCAATTGGTGTCACATGATCGGTCACATGGTGCCTGTATAAATATACCTGTTCTGAAATGCCCCTGACTGCAGCACCACTAAGCAAGCAACATGAAGACCAAGGAGCACTCCAAGCAGGTCAGAGACAAAGTTGTGGAGAAGTATAGATTTGGGTTGGGTTATTTAAAAAAAAAAAAATCCCAAATTCTGAATATCCCACGGAGCACCATTAAATCCATTATAACAAAATAGAAAGAATATGGCACCACTACAAACCTGACAAGAGAAGGCTGCCCACCAAAACTCAGACTGGCAAGGAGGGCATTAATCAGAGATGCTACAAAGACACCAAAGTTAACACTGAAGGAGCTGTAAAGATCCACAGTGGAGATGGAAGTATCTGTCCATAGGACCACTTTAAGCCATACACTCCATTCTGTGGGGCTTTATGGAAGAATGGCCAAAAAAAAGCCATTGCTTAAAGAAAGAAATAATAAAACACATTTGGAGTTTGCACAACAGCATGTGGTGGATCCCATAAAACACATGGAAGAAGGTTCTCTGGTCAGATGAGATGAAAATCAAACTTTTTGGCCATCATAGGAAATGCCATATATGGCACAAACGCAACACTTCCCATCACCCCGCGAACACCATTCCCACAGTGAAGCATGGTGGTGGCAGCATCATGCTGTGTGGATGTTTTTCATTATCAGGGAAAGGAAAACTGGTCAGGATTGAAGGAACTAAATATAGGGTAATTCTTAAGACTGGGATGAAGGTTCATCTTCCAGGAGGACAATGACCCTAAACATACTGCTAAAGCTGATTTAAAGGGAAACATTTAAATGTCTTGGAATGGTTTAGTCAAAGCCCAGACCTCAGTCCAATTGAGAATCTGTGGCATTACTTGAAGATTGCTGTACACCAACGCAACCTATCTAACTTGGAGTTGGTGCAGCTTTGCCTTAAAAAATGGCTAGATGTGCTAAGCAAATAGAGACATACCCCAATAGACTTGCAGCTGTAATTGCAGCAAAAGGTGGCTCTACAGTGTGGTGAGTTTGTGAGGTGAATACATATGCACACTCCTGCTTTCAGGTTTTTTTTTTTTCTTATTGTTTTTGTGTCACAAAAGGATATTTTGCACCTTCAAAGTCGTAGGCATGTTGTGTATATCACATGGTGCTATTTTAATTCCAGGTTGTAATGCAACAAAACAGGACAAACGCAGAGGGGATGTATACTTTGCATTGCACAGTATATGCCTTCCTGCTGACACCACTAATTGCCAAGACCCTCTTAAAGGTCCAGTGTGACAGGGCATCACTAATGCTGATAGCTCCCTGGCAGCCCAGGCAATCTTGGCTCTCTGCTCCTCTCCCTGTCTGTAGGATCGTCAATTCCCCTGGGCCGAGCCCAGGACTACTCTCATAGGAGCAGGGCTCTCTCATACACCCGCCCTGGGGGGGTCCCCCTGTCCCTCACGGCCTGGCTACTGAAAGGGTAGTGTTAGCTCCCTTCAACCTCCCACGGAACATGGAAGAAGTTCTTCTGGCCTGTCATATGGCTTCCACAAGAAGGGCCTACGCCTTCAAGTGGCGCAGATTCTCGGTGTGGTGCACCCAAAGCCGGGTGAACCGTTCTCCTGCCCGGTACAAGTGATACTCCAGTACCTGTTCCATCTGCCGCAGTTGGGATTAAATTCCAACTTGGTCAGATTACTCATGAGTGCTATCACAGCTCACTACTTTGTGGCTCAGCCCCTTGTGTCTTGGTTCTTGCGGGACCTCATGCTATCCAAACCCTCCCCCCGTCCACCATCCAGCGGCAGTGGGAACTCAATGTGGTGCTATCGCAGCTCACTAAGTCACCGTTTGAGCCTCTGGCTACCTGCCACAAGGTATCTCTCCTGGAAGGTTGTCTTCCGTGTAGCACTTGCATCAGCTTGCAGAGTCGGCGAGCTCCAGGCTCTAATGGCAGAGCCCCCCCTACATGAGGTTCTACAAGAACAGGGTGGTGGTCCGCACACGCCCCAAGTTTCTGCTGAAGGTGGTGTCCCTGTTCCACCTTAATCAGGAGGTGGTGCTCCCCACCTTTCCAAGGCCTCACTCTGGCAGAGTGGAGACCATTCTCCATACTCTGGATTGTAACCATGACTTTTTCCGTGGCAAATCTGCGTTCCATCCATATGATGGAAATCTGTCGGGCTGCCACATGGTCTTCAGTCCATACCTTCGCAGCTCACTACTGCCTGGAGAGGGAGGCCCGACAGGACAGCACCTTTGGCCAGGCCGTACTCCATAATCTCTTCGGGGATGTAGGCAACTCCTGCCCTCCGACCCTTCTGTGTTCAGGCTACTGGTGTTCTGGTTCTCTGCCAGACAATTGGGTCGTGTGAAAGTCTGTCAGTAGGGACTCATCTGCTGCTGATCACAGCTCATCCTTTGCAGGTCACCGTGGTGCTTTTGCAGGTTCTCTGTAGCCAGTAGCTGGGGAGTCTCATATGTGAGGACTGACTTCCTGCTTGTTCCCGGGGAAAGCATAGTTACTCACCTGTAACAGGTGTTCTCCGGGAACAGCAGGAATCAGTCCTCACAACCCTCTCTCCTCCCCTTGGAGTTGCTTCTTTACAGTATTTTTTTTCCATCTTTGCTATGTCATTAGACTGAGGCAAGATGGCACCCTTGAGCAGGAAGGGGACCATGCATGTGTGGTGCATCTTCCAAAGGCTCCATTGGTGCCAATGTCACCCACATGTGAGGACTGATTCCTGCTGTCTTTGGAGAACACCTGTTACAGTTGAGTAAATACACTATATCTATAGTCTGAATGAGGGCTACAAGTGGACTTAGGAAAAGATTAAAGTGGAGAGGAGAGAGGCACAAACCCTGTGGAATGTCACAGGGGAGTGAGTAAGGGAAGGAAGTTGAACAACCTTTGGAGACCTGAAATGATCTGTTTAGAAAGAAAAGAAGCTAATTAAGAAAGAGCTTTCCCTTAAAGCCCAGGATTATAAAGGCAGGAGAGAAGGAGATTGTGATTGATTGACTGACTTTGTCAAAGGCTGCTGTGAGATCTAAAGAGAGAGCTAGCAAAAAGTGACCTTGGTCAAGAGTGCTGTGAATTTTGCTGAGGACTGAAGTAATTATAGTCTCTTTACGATGGTTAGTGCAAAATCCTGATTGATGGGCCTCAGGGAGTGCAAATATTCTAGGTGGTCTGTGAGCTGAAGAATCAACTGCTCTGAGATTTGAGAGAGATTGAAGATTTGAGATTGGAAGATAGTTTGCTATGATAGAGGGAGTGAGTTTAGAATTTTTTTGGAGGGGTCTAATTGAGGCTTTTTTCCAGGCACCAGTAATAAGCCTATAGAAAAACTGTTATTCATGATAAAGAGGATGATGGGACGTGAGCCTAAAGAATTTTCTGTAAGCCAAGTGGAAAGAATAGGGTCTAAAGGGCAAGTGGTTTTCTTGATGGTGGATGTCGGTTTATGCAGCCTGACTTTAGAAACATGAAAACTCTGACGAGGTGTGCATCAGACTAAGTGAGCTGAGATCAGGGTAAGTGAGGGGGGACGAAGAGTGAGGATATACTGCAAGTTTATTTTGATGGCGGCAATCTGGTTGCTGTAATAAGCAGCCAAGGCCTCAGATGGGGGTCGTAGCCATAAATCAGGTTGCCTAGTGTTGACAATTGATAAGTGAGAGAGGATAGAGAAGATAGTCTTTGGACAATAGTATGACTTCTTAATCGGAAAGGAATAATGCTCAGTTGAAAGATCCTGAGCCTTTTACAATGAATGATGCTTCTTAAACAGAACTAGAGCAGCTGGACATCTAGACTTCCACCAAGCCCTGTCACAGCTCTCGAGTGTGCAAAGGCTGACATGATCCCATGGAAATGATTTTTTTCATGGTCTGCTTGGTTAGAGGGCGAAAGCATATGAAAGTTGGTAGGGGAGAGTGTGACAGGGGAACAAGGCGAGTGTGTCTGGTGTAATGTTATGGCAGAAAAGCATAGAGAAGGCGATCCGCCCAAGAGATGAGGAAGGCGTCCGCCACCCATTTGTCTGAGCTGAGAAGAAGGGAACAGTTGAGCGGATATTTGGCATTGTCTGATGCAAAGATATCCACTTTGGGCATACCCACAAGGAGGGCATTGCATCACACAGGTGGAAGTAGGATGGACTTGCTGTCCAGTAAATGTCATCATCCAAAAGTTCTGGATCTCGGCAGTCCACAAGGGGTGGAGGACCAGTTTGAGAGGCTGGCGGAAGCTGATAAGAAGGTAAAACAATCTCCATACATCCCTTAGTCTCTCACTTCATGAAGGATCTGATGAACACTAAACCTCCTCTGAAGCCTCCTGCTCGATGTGGGGGATTTCAATGTAGTTCTCACGGTATTCATGCATCCCCCTTTTTAGCTCCTGGGGTCTTTTTCATTAAAACATCTCACTTGGGAAAATGTGTCGGCGAGCTTCAGTATCTCGCTCATTATCTTCCATTTACCCAGTTCCTTCATGCTAAAGTCCTATTACTTACCCATCTCGAGGAGAGCCGGGCACACAGGCGCTGTCAGTAGACAGCACCTATAGTGTGGCTGCATACCCCTGCTGTATATGCATAACCCAGAGGCATGGGGCTATAGGGAGAGAGGTGGAGCTATGCACCCTCTTAAATAGGCTTTGTTGGCAGCTTCCATTTCTAAGAGTGTCCCTATCCCTTTAGAGGGTGGAACTGCTTCCCGCATCCAGTTGGACTTGCAAACCTCCGCTTTCAGGGGATGCATGATTGGCCGCTTTCTAGTAGATCCGCTGGAGCCAGCGGTTGAGCTATTTTATCTGATGTCTGTGGCTGCCTTGGGAACCTATAGTCACACCTCCATGAGCGTGCATGTGATCTTGGAAACTGAATAGACTTGGGCCTGCTTAGTGCTTGGATGAGAGACTATGGATTCCGTATACATCTACATCGTGCTTGCTGTTGGCTGCCAGAGGTGTTGCTACTGTCTGCGCCAGGGGGTGGCTCTGGTTGACACTGGTCATTGGATGTGATCTCTATGTCCTGTTTTGCCGCATTACCCTTGACCGGAGAGTGTCTGCTTCAGTGCCTGCTCGTGGCCATGACAAGGGAGGCGGCCTGGGGATTATTGTCTTGAGCCTGGCTGTTGGACTCAAATGGGTTCCGCCCAGGATGGCAGGTGACTTGCTGGGCAAGGCTCCTGGCAAATCAAAACTCTCTTCAGTGCAAGTGTTGTGGTCTGAGCTGGCATTTCCCATCCTGTTTATTAAGGGACTAAGACCCAACAATATGCAGAAATTCTGTGAAATCTCATACTGCTGAGACAGTAGTGAATGCTTCAGGGTGGGTCGTAGTTAGTTCAGCAACTACCTCTGCTCAGCTGGTGGCTATATGTTGGTATGTGTGAAGTAGTTTCTCCATGCGGTTCCACAGCCAAGAAGACAGCTGTCAGAGCTACTCTTGAAAGACCCTTGCACTTCCAGGCCACTGTTTCTGTTCCTCCCCTCCTGAGGGGAAGAGGAAGGTATTTTATTTGCCTTGTACCCAAGAGGGAAGGGTCCTTTTGGGACAAGTCCTTCAGACCCCTTCTCAGTCTCAAAGGGATCAGTTCTTGCCTGCAGATGTCATGTTTATTGTATGGAGATACTAAGATTGGTCATCCAAACGGTTGGTTAGGGGGTGTTTTTCTCAGGTCTCGAGACCAAGTAGATACTGCAGTTCACTATTCTAGATGAACATGCCTATGTCCTGTTCTGTGCTCTGGCTTTGGGCTTGCATTTTTCTCCCAGAATTTCTCAAGGGCATGATGGTGGTAGCTACACTTCTCCATCACAACTGCTTTCCAAAGTTATGGTGGTGGTAGCTGCAGCTCTCCTTAGGGGTATAGATGTCCACTCATATCCAACTGCTGGGTGCATACAAGCTAGATTACAGTTGGTTGGTGACTGGTTCTTTGGGACAAATTGGAATGAGGGATGTAATTGTATCATCCCGTGGGATTCTATGCTTGGAAGCTTAGGAATGGCGGTGATTCAAGCAAAGGGCTAGCTGATGGCATGAGTTGTGCGAATCGCCAGCTGGCCCTATCAAAGTCCTTGGTGTTTCAGAACACAAGATCCTCTGTTGGCTGGCTGCCATCAGTACTGGCCAGATCCTGGGACTTCTGGTTGGACATGCCAGTTCTACTCTGAGGGCATGGATGCTTGTGAGTTTGTGTTGGAGGGTTCTCCCTGTAAGGGAGGGGGGGCTGCTGTATCTCAGGATGCCTGATGTGGCCTTTTTTGCCTTTTATCAGGAATGAGAAATAGTGGCTGTAGTCTTCTCTCTCTAACCTGGCAAGAGGAATGGCTCTCCTGATCTCCCTGGGTCTCTGTGCCTTGTAGTGCTATACAAATGATTAGTAGTAGCATTTTATTTAGCATTTTTTATATACTGCATTTTCTAAGGTCAATGCTGTTTACATGTTACAGATTTTAAAGTTTACAATGAACAAGCAATAAGAAACATGGAACAAAGCCTTTAATAGAGTGGGTAAAACATTGTCTAGTAAGTTTTAGTATTTAACTTATATTACATGGTTATGCTTAAATGATGTGGTACATGGAACTGCGCTGCAATTACCTACAAAATCCAGCACCCCACGGAACTCTGGAAACTGACTCTTTATCAGCCAACCTACCAAAACACATGAACGACTACCTATCTGTAAAGAACAGTCTCCATTCCCTTCAGAGAGCCAGCAGGACATTGTCAATTCCCCATAGAAATAGTATGAAGTGGGACGAGTGGACAAAATGTCTGTTAACTGCCCAAAAGGCTACCACAAGAAAAGGATCAAGCTCCGCAGGGCATTTCCAGCCTGTAATACAAGGGAGGACTCAACAAGGGCTGACGCATGAGCCTAATGTGAGCCAAAAGTCTACCCACAGATAGGCTTGGTGGGCAAGCCATGCAGGTCTGCTTCCAGTCTGCTGCCAAAAGGAGAAACTTGTGACCAGAGATCCAGGAAGAGAGCTCCTCATAGAAAGGTGGAAAACGATATCTTAAGTCGGGAAGTGAGCCCAACAGGAGTCTACCTCATGGGCTGCAGCAGCAAACCAATGGGTTATTCTGAACACTCAGGGAGGCCAACACACTGCCCTGAAGGAAAGCTATGAAGAACACAAACCAGGCCCTCCAAGGTGAGAACTCCCAAGAGTGACCCTCCTGCTCTGAGCAGATGCCAGACCTGGGTCATCTTACTAATCATTTGTATAGTGCTACAAGGCATACACAGCACTGTACATATAGATGTAAGACAGTCCCTGATCATCAGAGCTTACAGTCTAATCAAGACAAAACACATAGCGAAACTAGGGACTAGAATAGGTAAGATACACAAGCAGTGGACAAGAGTGAGGAGCCGCAGTATCCAACAACGGCTTCAAAGAGGTGGGTTTTTAGCTTGGATTTGAATAGGGCTAGAGAAGGAGCCCTACACACAGACACGGACCTGTGAACAGGAGAAAACAGAGAATTTACGATTGACTAGAAAATGAAAGGAACTCCTCATAGCTTACCTTGCACAGTCCAGAATACTACTACTACTTTTACCAAAAGATTAAAACTCTCCAAAACGTGTCTTCTAATTGAAGCACATGGCTTTCAAATGGTATTTCAGGCAATAATATTCATGCACTTGGATGTCTGTAATATTTTATTTATTTAATTAACAGTTTTTCTATACCGTCCTATCACAGGATTCAGAGCAGTTTGCATCTAGCATGAATCAACAATAACATAGAAGTTTACAATGAATAAGGGTGTTAAACTTGGATGATTATATGTGGTTATAGATAATTCACATGTATCATTGATGTGGGTGATACATTACAGCAGACTGGGAGTATGCTCTTTGGAAGATGGAGCCGGATGGGTGAGAGGGTTAGGTTGGGTAGGGAGGGAATGAAGGGGCAGAGTGTTGGGAAGATTTGGGTCTGTATACTCAGGTGTTTCAGTTTGTATCTACTGTTCATAGGGTGTTCCCATACTATTCGATAAATAGGAAGGTCTTCATTGCTTTTCTGAAGTCTGATATGTCCTTGATGGTTCTTATTGAGTTAGGCAAGTCGTTCCATAGGGAGGGAGCATACAGGGAGAATGCTCTTTTACATGTTGTTTGTTTGGCTTTCCTCTTGTCTGTGGGTATATTCAGAGTGGTGGTGTTCAAAGTTCTTGTTCTGACTTCTGGTGTGGTGTGTTTTTTTTTTTTAAATCAGCGGTTGAAGAACTGGGGATTCTAGGTTATGGATTATTTTAAAGATTACACTGGTCAACAAATTTTTACAAAAGTCATGTTACTGAAATAAAAAGTCATTTCTTATCAATTTTTATATGCTGAACACGAATATGATAGTGAAATTGCAAAGTTGGCTCTAGTTTTTTTGTAATCTACAAGAATTAATGTTTACATCACGAAATGCATGTCAATAATAAATATAATAGGCCTTCGGTTAATACCTGTAAAAAAACAAGTCATAGACTACTTCTTAGATTTTTTTGCCTGTCTCTTGTGCAGCTGTTCGGGAGCTTCTCTGGGGAGTGTCCAGCAGTAGTCAGCCAGCATTGTAGTGGACCATTTTCCCTGGTATCTTTGCTCCATCATTGCGATATCCTGGTGAAAACGTTCACCCTGTTCATCACTAACCATACCACAGTTGTCAGGAAAGAAATCGAGATGGGAATCAAGGAAATGGATCTTTAGAGACATATTGCAGCCAAGTTTCTGATACTGCATCAGCATGTCTTCTATTAGTTCCTTGTAGTTTTCTGCCCTAACATTCCCGAGAAAGCTTGTTGACACTAGGCGAAAAGCATTCCATGCTTGTTTCACATCACCCTGCAGCAAGTTGTTGAACCGGTCATCTTTGAAGAGCTCTTGAATCTGAGGACCCACAAAAACTCCCTCTTTAATCTTTGCTTTGCTGAGTCGAGGGAATTTTTCATGCAGATATCGGAAAGCTGGCGAAGTGCAGTCCATGGCTTTCACAAAGTTTTTCATCAAACCTAGTTTGATGTGAAGGGGTGGTAGCAGGTTTTTGTGAGCCTCAACCAGAGCTGGGTGCTGGATATTCTTCTCTCCAACTGTTACATTTTGTCTGCAATTCCATTCCTTCCGCAAGTAGTGTCAATCCCTTGCTCGGCTATCCCACTCACATAAGAAACACATGTATTTTATATATCCCTGCTGCAGTCCCATTAAAAGGGCAACTACCTTCAAGTCACCACAAAGGTGCCAGCTGTACTTGTTATAGTTAATGGAAGTCAGTAGATGCTTTATCGTATGTGTCTTTCATGTGGACAGCATGCGCTACTGGAATAGATGGAAGACAGTTTCAATTGTTCAAAAGCACAGCCTTCAGACTCAGTTTCGAAAAGTCTATAAATAGTCTCCAGTCTTGTGGGTCATGAGTGATTTTTAAGGCATTCATGAGGCTTTCAATATCGGAACAGAATACCAGATTACTTTCCTTTCTGAAGAAAGGCTCCAACTGCTGGTGGTGCTTTCGATATGAAGTAATGTTGACATCTTCTAGAAGATTCCATTGTTGGAGTCTTGATGCTAGCAATTTTGCCTTGTTCTTGGATAAGTCCAAATCACGAACCAGGTCATATAGTTCTTCCTGTGTTCTTTGTGGAGTTGATATGCATCCCAGTGAAAATCTGGGTCACTGCATGCTGATGGACCAGGAGAAGAACAGGTCGGCTCACCCTTGTCCTCATCAAATGAATCAAGAGAATATTCTGATGGAGGTTCTGGAATAGGAAGTCCCTTACCATGTGGAACTGGTCTCAATGCAGACGGAATGTTTGGGTAGACTATGCTCGACTTCTTTTGCTTCGTTATTCCGCTGGAAAGAGGAGGAACCAAGCAGAAGTAAGTCATTTATGTGGTTGCTTGGCTCTCTCCACACCATGGGGACTGCAAACGGCATTGATGGTCTTTTGCAATTCAACCACTGTGAAAACTGTGTTGTATATATAGCGCAGCATATATGCGGGGCCCAAGGCTTGTCTTGGTCACCAGTCTTGCATCCAAAGTAAAGATGATATATACCTTCTTCAGTTGAGAAGTGATACCTTTCTTCTGGTTGGCAAATATCACTTACCCACAAATGTAGCAGAAATTGTCAATGGTATTAACGCACTTTCGCGGCATCACTGTTCTGTATTGTACCTAAATGGCTAAAATTATATGATTAATAAAAGTTACATGTAACAGTAGCTTAAACTGTCTCGCACAGTCTAAAATATTTTAAATGCTCAACCTTTCCGACTGCGTATAGGACACTACTGACGTCAGATGGCTTCAGCAGCCGTCTGGCAGTAGTATTGCTTTGCATCAGAAAATGATGCAATCAACTCTGGATGATGTGTGTGTGTGCTGGTATTATGCAATGTGATGCAATATTACATCATTCAAGGCTTATTTGGGATGTTGTTGATGTCCTACTGGATGAATTTACACGGTGAAACATCAGAAATGAACTACATGCAATATCTTCAAAACGAGAGCCAATAATTTTTTTTTAATGTTATATTCGTGTTCAGCTCACCAAGATACTACAGATTAGGGCCTTTTAAAGTCGGTAACGATTTCAATGTTGACCAGTGTTTAGCAATAAGGCCTTGTATTTGGAACATGTGACTATTGTCAGCCAATGTAGTTGCTGTAGTGTAGGGGTTATGTGGCAGTATCTTGTTATGCATGCAGTAGTGTTTTGTACAAGTTGGAGTGGAGTGGAGTTTTCTTTAGTAGACCTTGATAGATTATATTACAGTAATCTAATGTGGAGGTTATAATGGCCTGGCAGACTGATCTGCAGTTGCTGTCGCTGAGTAAAGGCTTGAGTCTGTGTATGGTTCTTAGCTTTTGGTATGCTTGCTTGGTTATTCTCTTGATATGGGTCTGGAAGTTGAGCTGTCGGTTGAATGTCACTCCAAGGTATCTAACCTCATTCTCGACTCTTAGAGCGTAGCCTAAGATGTTTGTTTGATTCCGGTGGAGAGAATAGTATGTTCCTGGTGATGTGTAGCACTTCTGATTTTTTTGAAGTTTATATTGAGGTTTTGTTCTTTAAGCCATCCAGTCATTGCTTCCAGGTATGTGGTGATCTGTGTGCAATCGGCTTGTTCAGTGTTTATTGGGGTAAAGACCATTATGTCGTCTGCATATATCTTGCATTGGATTTTGTGTTGCTTTATGATGATACAGTGTGGCTGTATTTAAATGTTGAAGAGGAATGTCGAGAGGGCAGAGCCCTGTGGCACACCTTGTTGCTGTGTGAATGGTCTTGGTTGTTGGCTGCCAGATCTCACTTGTTGCTTTCAGTTTTATAGGTAGGATGTGAACCAATTCATCACTGTTCCATGAATCCCTATTTCATGAAGCTTTCGCAGCAAGGTCCTATGATTGACAGAAATCAAAAACTGCTATGATGGTATTGAAAAGCAGGATATTACCTTGTACGATGTCTGTACAATTTGTTAGTGTCAAGGAGTGATGTAATTAGTGTTTCCACACTGATTGGGTTTGAAGCCATACTGGTGTGCATCTAATGGGGCATGTTCATCTTATGTGGTCTTGTAATTGTTGTAAGACTACTTTTTCGATCACTTTGGTTAAGAATGGTAGGCTTGATATTGGCCGATATGAGTTGATTGATGTCTTTGGTGTCGAAGTTCTTGCCTTTCAGAATGGGTCGTATCAAATCTTGTTTAAGATGAGAGGGTAGGTATTTTTGCATGAATGAGCATTGGGTGATTTCCAGTATGGAGGGTGTTAGATATTCTTTTGCGAGTTTGATCCATGTGGTTGGACATGGCTTTAGAGGGGAGTAGTTGTCTTTATGCTGGTTATGTTGGCTTTAAGGTATTCTTCTGAGGGAATGTGAAAGGATTTCCATAAGTTCATATTCTGGTGGTATATTCTATGTAAAAAGTTAAGATGTTCGATGTAAAACAAACCTCGCTTTGTTAACTGTTAATTGTACACCGCAACTGATCGCTGGAAGATGCGGTATATAAATGAGTGTTAAATAAAATAAAAATAAATAAATAAATAAATGACTGCAGCAGGGTAAGATCTGATGATGGTGCGTTCTTGTAGTTTAGTATTAGGTAGTCTGCCTTTTCTTGAATATCTGGGGAGTTGGTGTTCATTGACTGTTGTGGAATTGAAACCAGTGTGTTCACTATTTCAAAAATTTCTCTTGGTTTGTTGAGTGACTTCATAATTAAGTTTGTATAATATTCTTTCTTGCATCTATGCATCATGTTGTGGTATGAGGCTTGCATATCACTGTATTTGATTAGGTGTTCTTGGTCTTTATTTTGCACCATTTTCTTTCAAATTTCCGTAGCAGTTTCTTTTGGCTGCTGATTTCCGTTGAGAACCATGCAGCAGCGTGTTTTCTTCTGTCTTAGACTACTCTGTTTGGGGCTGCTGCTGCATTGTTGAGATGTTATGGTAAATATAATTTACCATAGCATCCCTAAAAATGTCCTGTATCCATTACAAATGGCCCAGCATACTGCAACTCAAGTCCTGGAGGGTGTATCCAGAACAGATCACATCATCCTTATTCTCAAACAGCTACATTGGCTCCCCCTCCAATGACATGTCAAAGTATTTATAACCACTTTCAAAATCTTGCACATGATGACTGCGGATTTACCTACAAGAGCATCCCTTAAAAAGCCATAAGAAAATAGACTCAGGAGAACATATGCTCAGAACACCTTAAGTGTGCCTGCTGAAAAACTAAGATTCAAACAAACAACTTGCTCATGCTCTCGCGGTATGCATTAGTCCTCTGGAGTAGCCTTCCTATAAAACTTAGAAACATAGATGATGACAGTCACGTCCGAAGTAAAAACTCTGTTCTTTAAAGACCATTTTGAGAAAAAGCAAGTGTATAGACCAGTGTTACAGCAGCTGATAATCTCCACACTTCCTAAGGCATATAACAATGTTGGACAATCTCTTTTTAGCTTTACAGGACCTCAGTCCTGCCATTAAATATACTTGCTGTTAAAGAAACATACTTCCATGTACCACATCATTTAAGCATAACCATGGTAATATAAGTTAAATACTAAAACTTACTAGACAATGTTTTACCCTCTCTAACTGTTTTGTTTGACCAGAGTCCAGGATACTGGCTCTGATGATCATGGTTTCTGGTGATCATGTTTTTTGGGCAGAGTCTAGAACACTGGCTCTGGTCATGGTTTGGACAGACTGCAAGGTCCTGAGTGCAGGCTGTGATTGTTATCTATAGAGTAACTCAATCTGCCCGGCTTGATCCAGCAATTATCTGGCTACTTTATCCGCTTTCTCACTAGGTTCTGCTCAACAGGTTGGGCGCCATTGTGGGACTGGCATGCCTTCTCACCCAATTTAGTAGCTTTGGCACTTCCCACGTGTGGACTGGTCTAGCAGGATGAACTGGAAAGTGACATTTTACTTGCCTGATAATTCTGCTAGAATAGTCCAGGACCTGCCCATGGTGGAGGAGCTTTCTTTCTTGGTTTGTTTCCTCAGTGGTATTAGTATTCTGATTATTCCAGTACTTGGAGATTGTCAGGTGAATACTGAAGGGTGCCCCTAGCTATACCAATCTATATACCAGTGGTGGTGATGCTGGAAGTTTCTAGTCTTCTCTGTCTCCATTAGCTGCTGGCAGGGGTCATAACACACTTGTCTGATCTGGTCTAGCAGTATTCTAGGAAAGGAAATGATCAGATAAGTAAATGCCACCTTGCCTTAAATTACTCGGTGGTAATTTGAATACCACTAAACGCCATACTCCTGAGTCTATCCTTTTTTCGCCTTTATCTTATACTCCCTCCTTCCTTTCAGTTGAGAGGTCTATTCTTCTGTGCATTGATGCCTCGGAGGTACTTAAATGACTATGGCACCCGAATCCCCAGTCCCTGCACCTCATAGCCTGGTTGCTGAAGGCTTAGACCTCCAGGATCTCAACCTGTCTCAGCAGGTCAAAGATATCCTTCGAGCTTCTAGGAAACTTTCCATAAGAAGATCTTATGCCTTCAAGTGGAAACGTTTTACTATATGGTGCTCCAGGAGGGGATTAAACCCCCTGGTCATACCCTTAGACTCGATACTAGAGTATCTCCTTCACTTATCGAATTCTGGGTTAAAGACCAATTCGGTAAGAGTCCATCTTAGTGCAACTGCAGCTTCTTATAAGCCTCTGAATGGACAACCAATTTCCTCTCATCCACTCATATCAAGATTTATGAGAGGCCTTCTATTAACCAAACCTCCCATTAATCCCCCACCGGTGGCATCCCTGTTATATTGTAAGTTAAAATTGTACATTTCTGTTATATTGTAAGTTCAGTGTAGATTGTCTTCACTGAACAGTTATTGTTACATGTAAACCGCGCTGATGCTGAATAGCGCGGTATATAAGAAATAAAAATAAATAAATAAATAAATTATATGTTGCCTCTCATAGCTTGTGTAGCTCATTCTGATCAAGCAAGTAAATCAACTTTTGGATATTTAGAGCATTAACACATGCTTATCTTGGCCAGTATTACATTTTTAGCTCTCTGCCCTGACTTTAAAGTTGTGTTGCCCCTCCACCCCCCAACAAAGCATATCTGAAGGAGGGGCCTAGTATGGTAATATCCCAGGTATGTGCAAAGATAAGTGAGTTGTGCAGGTTTGAAAACACTTGGTTAAAAGATAAGATGTTCTCCTTAGTGTTCAAAGAATGGTTATCATGATGCTGATAAACCTGTTTTCTTTGATAAAGAAAGTAAAAACTTGGATATTTCCCACTGCTTTATAATATGAATTTTTGGCATTTTTGGTTTTCGTTTTGGTAAGTCTTATGGCTGTGTTGTGGTTGCTATTTCTTTTATGTGAAAGGTGCTTGGTGTTGAGCTTTTATTAAAGCTGTTGTGATTTTTGTTTTTAGCTGGTTTGTATTTTTACAGATGTTTGGCATTTGCTTTGTAAACTATATTCCATGTCTGGACTGATATAGCAGGACAATAAGTGGGTTGTGTTCCTCTAGCAGCATATTAATGGAGACAAAGAACCAAAGAAAAGCTCAGGTTTCAATGACAACACTCCCATGCCTCTATCTGCCTCAGCCATCAGACGTCTCTTCAGTATTTCTTTGTCTTCATCAGATGGTGGATGGATTTTCTCCTCCATGAAGAAAATCTGAATAATTGAGAGGAAAAAATTGATTGCATGCTTGGAAAGACCACCTTTGAAGGTAACGTGGGAGGCTTCACTAGACCGGAGTATTTTTGGTAGTCATAGGAGGAGGGAAAATTGTTTCAGCTCTATGCTTTTATCATAAGAGCCTTTTCAGTAGTCAGAAAATTGGAAAGGTATGGAAGGATTGTAAGAGTTTAACAGACTCGCACAACCTCAACACCCCCCCCCCCCTCTTCTGTCTCCGCTGCTCTCCTGAAAATTGCAGAAGGCTCCAGAGGAATCTGTCTGCTAATCGCCTTAAACGCAGTGCCTGCAAAGCCAGAGAAACAGTTTCAGGGGAGTAGAGCTGAGCCTGGCAAAGATTTCTGCCTGGGGCTTTCAGGGGGTGAGTACCAAAGCTTGACCTTGTCATTGTCCTTATTGGGGGCTCCTGATTCTGTCCTCCTGGGGTGCAATTTGGGGTGGGCTGTTGGTGTGGTGTGGGGGTTTACCCACCATTTTCTGAGTGGCTCCAGCACGTGTTCCTACCCAAGCGCCTGTAACACACATTGTTGTGTAAGCTCTAAACATGTGCCTGCCAGGCCGACACGGCCTTAGTGCGTGATGATGTGATACTTGCCTTACCTCTGTCATCTTCCAGAGAGATGCCGTCCTTGCCTGCCTTAGAGTATCCTCATCCCCATCCTCGTGGCTCCTTGATCCTTCACTTCACCTCCTTCCGTATATCCTTGGTTTAATCAATACTAGCCTCTCCTCCGGTAGTTTTCCCCACTCTTGGAAACATGCCATAGTCCGCCCTCTTTTGAAAAAACCCTCTCTTGACCCTAGCTTACCTGCCAACTGGCGTCCAGTTTCAAATCTCCCTTTCCTTTCTAAAGTCTTAGAGAAATTAGTCTTCACACAACTTTCACAACATCTTGACTCTACTCTTTATCTTCACCCCCGTCAATCCGGCTTTAGACCTGGCCATAGCACTGAAACTGTTCTTGCACTTCTTAGTGATCTTCACCGTTCTCACGATCGTGGTGACTTGTCTATCGCTGTTTCTTTAGATCTCTCCGCTGCTTTTAACGTTATTGATCATCGCACCCTTCTCACACGTCTGTCTGACTCTGGTATTCGCGGCACTGTATTGCATTGGTTTCATTCTTTTCTCTCCCACCGTTCTTTCTCTGTTCACTCTGGTTCTTCCACTTCGGTTCCCTCTCCTTTGCACTGTGGTGTTCCACAGGGTTCCATTCTTGCTCCCTTACTCTTCAACATTTTTCTTGCTCCCTTAGCCCTCCTCATTCAGCAATCCGGTGTTTCTTTCTATTTTTACGCAGACGATATCCTTCTTGTTCATCATACCAGTTCCCTTTCCCCTGATCTTGCCGCCCTTAACACCTGTCTATCCTCTATTGCCTCCTGGTTCTCTGAAAATTTCCTCTGTGTTAACCCTTCTAAATCCTCTGCCATCTGGTTTTCTTTCTCTTCTTCACCGCCTAGTCTAGCCCCCGTGATGTCTTCCCTTCCCATTCCTGTTGTCTCTACCCTCCGCTATCTGGGTGTTACCTTGGATTCCTCTCTCTTTTCATCCTCACATTTCCTCCCTTGCCCGTACCTGTCACTTTCATCTGCGCCGTATTCGCTCTCTTCGTCCTTTTCTTTCCCCCCAATCCCTCACCACTTTGGTTCTCTCTTTTGTAACTTCCCGCTTAGACTACTGCAATTCCATCTTATCTGGCCTCCCTTCCTGTCAACTCCGTCGCCTTCAGCTTCTTCAGAATACTGCTGCTTGTCTTCTCACCTCTTCTTCCCCCTTTGATCATATTACCCCCTGCCTCTTCTCCCTTCACTGGCTTCCCATCAAATTCAGACTCATTTACAAGTATATCATTATCACTCATAGGGTTATTCATTCCAGCACCCCTCGGTATCTCTGACCTTATCTTCCACCAGCCCGCTCCCCGTCTTCTTCGCTCATCTCATACCAATCGTCTATTCCTTCCTTCTCCATCCCAGGCCCACCTTGAACTTACCCGCCACTCTGCCTTCTTTTTCCTGGCCCCTGTCCTCTGGAATTCCCTCCCTCACACCCTTCGTATTGAACCCTCCTTCCCCCATTTCAAAACTCTCCTCAAGACTCATCTTTTCTCTCAAGCGTACAACCTACAGGTCTCCCCCTGATATGCAGTCAACATACCTATTCATGCCCCTCACGTTACATTTAACTGCCACTCAACTCTTGTCTCCCACATTACACTCAACTCCCACCCCCTGTCCTCTTTCCCTCCCCACGTTCCTGTGTTTAGCTCGTTAGACTCTATTCTATTTTTCTCTCTTTCTCTCTCCTATTCTTTCCTATTATCCAATGGCGTTCCTTTCTCTCTTTGCTTTTCCGTAGCTGCCTTTTATTGTACACCGCCCTGATACTTCGGTCTTGGGCGGTATATCAAGCCTAAATAAATGAAATGAAATGAAATGAAAGGTGGTGGCAGATGGCACTGTGTGAGTAAGGATGACCAGCTTTCCAGAGCTTCTAGCAGCTGTGCTGTGGACCGCTCCCTGTCCTCTAGGGCAGCAGCTATGTCCCCTGGTACATTCTCTAAAATGCTTGTATGCAAATGCTAGAAGTCTAAAGAATAAGATGGGAGAGTTAGAATATATAGCACTAAATGAAAGGTTAGATATGATTGGAATATCAGAGACATGGTGGAAGGAGGACAACCAGTGGGACACTGTGATACCTGGATACAAACTGTATCGTAATGATAGAGCTGATCAAATTGGTGGAGGGGTTGCGCTCTGTTAGAGAGGGCATTGACTCAGAAAGGATTAAAGTTTTGCAGGAAACAAAATCTGCTGTAGAATCTATATGGATTGAAATTCCATATAAAAGGGGGAAGGCAATGGCAGTGGGGGTGTACTATCGAGCACCTGGCCAGAATGACCAAATGGATGATGAAATGCTCAAAGAAATCAGGGAAGCTAACAAAAGTTACAGCGCAGTAATAATAATGGGTGATTTCAATTACCCCGGTATCGACTGGGTCAGTGTCACATCAGGACATGCTAGGGAGATAAAGATCCTAGATGAAATAAATGACTGCTTCTTGGAGCAGCTGGTTCATGAACCGACCAGAGGGGAAGCCATATTAGACCTAGTCCTTAGTGGGACACCAGATCTAGTGCAAGAGATAAGGGAGTTGGGGCCACTTGGCAAATAGTGATCATAGCATGATCGCCTTTGATTTAATTAGTGGAGGAGGGATAGTAAGGAAATCCACAGTACTACCTTTTAACTTTCGAAAGGGAGACTATGATAAAATGAGGAAAACAGTTAAGAAAAAACTAAAAGGAGCAGTTGCGAAGGTTAAAGACGTACATCAAGCTTGGGGGGTGTTGAAAAATACTATCTTGGAAGCCCAGACCAGCTGTATTCCACATTTTAAGAAAAGTGGAAGGAAGTCCAAAAAACTGCCAGCATGGTTTAAAGGTGAGGTCAGAGAGGCTGCTGTTGCCAAAAAAGCATCTTTCAGGAAATGGCAAAAAGAGCCAAACGACGAAACCTGGAAACAGCACAAGCACTGGCAAGTCAAATGCAAGGCATTGATAAGGCAGGCAAAGAGAGAATTTGAGAAGAAGCTTGCTGCGGAAGCAAAAACGCGAAATAAAGACCTTTTCAAGTACATTCGTAGCAAAAAACCTGTGAGAGTCAGTTGGTCCATTAGATGATAAAGGGGTTAAAGGAGCACTAAGAGGCGACAAGGCGATAGCGGAGAGACTGAATGAATTCTTTGCTTCGGTCTTTACTGAGGAAGATGTAGGGATGTTACCCATGACTGAAGTGGTATTTAAAGGTGCGGAAGAATTGAAGGAAATATCGATACATCGGGAAGATGTCTTACAACTATTAGATAAACTGAAGAGTAGCAAATCACCTGGGCCGGATGGTATACATCCAAGGGTGTTGAAAGAACTGAAATATGAGATTGCAGAACTGCTATCAGTAATCTGTGAACTATTATTAAAATCATCTCTAATACCTGAAGATTGGAGGATCGCCAATGTAACACCAATTTTTAAAAAGGGTTCCAGGGGTGATCCGGGAAACTACAGACCGGTGAGCCTGACGTCAGTACCGGGAAAAATGGTAGAAACCATCATAAAGAATAAAATTACTCAGCATGTAGATAGTCACAACCTAATGGGAGACAGCCAACATGGCTTTAGACAAGGAAGATCTTGTCTTACTAATCTGTTATGTTTTTTTGAAGGAGTGAATAAACAGGTGGACAAAGGTGAGTCAGAGACTTTTGGCAAAACTAAAGAGTCATGGGATAGGAGGCAGTGTACTATTGTGGATCAGGAACTGGTTAAAAGATAGAAAGCAGAGGGTAGGGCTAAATGGCCAATTTTCCCAATGGAGAAAGGTGAATAGTGGTGTACCCCAGGGATCGGTGCTGGGTCCGCTGCTTTTTGACATATTCATAAATGACCTGGAAAGTGGAATAACGAGTGAGGTTATCAAATTTGCAGATGACACAAAACTATTTAAAGTTGTTAAAACCCAAGAGGATTGTGAAAAATTGCAAGAGGATCTTGATAAATTGGAAGACTGGGCATCAAAATGGCAGATGAAATTTAATGTGGACAAGTGCAAGGTTATGCATCTAGGGAAGAACAACCCAAACTATGGTTACACGATGCAAGGTTCCGCATTAGGAACCACCACCCAGGAAAAAGATTTAGGCGTCATTGTGGATACCATGTTAAAACCCTCGGCCCAGTGTGCAGCGGCGGCCAAGAGAGCAAATAGAATGCTAGGTATGATAAGGAAAGGAATGGAAAATAAAACAAAAGATATTATAATGCCTCTATATTGTTCCATGGTGAGACCGCACCTTGAATCCTGTGTGCAATTCTGCTCACCGTATCTTAAAAAGGATATAGCGATTTTAGAAAAGGTACAGAGAAGAGCCACCAAAATGGTAAAGGGGATAGAAGGATACTCCTATGAAGAAAGGCTAAAAAGGTTAGGGCTCTTTAACCTGGAAAAGAGACGGCTGAGGGGAGATATGATAGAAGTCTATAAATTAATGAACGGAGTGGAACAGGTAAACATAGATCGATTGTTTACGTTATCAGAATATAGAAAGACTAGGGGACATGCAATGAAGCTACAGGGTAAACTATTTAAGACTAATAAAAGAAAATATTTTTTCACTCAACGTGTAATCAAACTCTGGAATTTGTTACCGGAGGATGTAGTAAAGGCTGTTAGTGTAGCCTGGTTTAAAAAAGGTTTGGACAAGTTCCTGCAGGAAAGGTCCATAAACCATTATTAAGAAGTGACCGAAGATATCAATGCTTGACCCAGTACAAGCATTGTGGAACTTGTGTCTCTTGGGGAAACTGCTAGGTACATATGACCTAGATTGGCCACTGTTGGAAACAGAGTACTGGGCTTGATGGACCTTGGTCTGACCCAGTATGGCATATCTTATGTTCTTATGGTATAGGGTGGTCATTTTCATGAGGAGAGCTGCTGGAGTCTGGATTGTCCTCCCTGGAATTCTTTTCCTTTTTGCATCAGGCGTGGTCATTCTGGCATGGAAATTCAGACCTTGGAGCCTCTGGGTTCCTGTAAGCGCAGTCTCGTGAGGGGCAGGCTGAGAGTGGAAGCCCTGTACCTATGGCTAAGCATCCCCGGTGACGGGTGCCCCCTGGAGAGGAGGATCAGCTGGGATCTGTCTGAGATTTGGGGACTGTGACTTGGCTTCAGATGCCTCAGTTCTGGGCTCTAATGTGGATGAGAAAACAATCTTCCCTTCAGAGGACTGTGAAGGGGTCAATGTTCTGTTCTGAAAGGAGGAACTGGTGGCGTTGATTGCCAGGGTTTCATCCACCTTGAGCTTGGTGAGCATCCCAGGCATGGAGCAGGAGCCAAAGGTACATCCACTCTATCACGGGGTGTAGAATTCTCCTACTGTCTTCCTGTTCCTGGAGGTAATCAAGGACATGATCTGGTCCGAGTGGGATTTTCTCCAACTCCCCGCCTAAGGGGCTGAGAGTGTATAAGATGTATGCTCTCCTAGAGGAGGAGTGCATTGTGTGGCTTGATATTCCCAAGGTGGATGCGCAGGTCACGGCGGTACGTCTAGCTGCCAGGGAGAGTGCCTTACCAGTGGTGACACAGAGCTAGATTTGGCTCAGACACTGGACAGCAGACATATCTTCCTAAGCCTGGTTGACCCAACTGGCTTTTAAAGGGAAGCTTCTTTTTAGGGGCGATTTGGAGAAGCTGGTGAAGCACCTTTGCAAGATGAAATCTTATCTTCCGGAGGACGGGTCCAGAGGGCCTGTGAAGTGGGTAGGAGCCCATTTTCTGTCAGCCAGCTCCTGTGCTGGTTGGACTCCCGTGGGTCTTGGGACTACCGTTGCTACTGGCCTGGAAAACCCTTCTTCCTCTCTGCTTCTTGATTTTGGGCTGGTTCTCAGTCCTTTCGTGGAGCGCATGGGCTCGGGGACTCTGTCCTTTCCAGAGGAGGACACTCCTGAGCTGCGCAATGAAGGTTTGGGAGCCCATTCCCTGGTTTCTCCGGTTGGGGGCAGGCTTTGCGTCGTCTTGCAGGAATAGGCCCAGGTCACCAAGGATCGCTGGGTACTAGACACCATTCAGTATGGCTATGTCCTGGAATGACAACAGTGTCTAGGATTGGCTCTTTGCATCTCCCTCTGTGGGTCTTGAAGTAAAAGGGCCACTGTGCGGTTCACTTTGGACAAGTTTACTGCTCCTGAAGGCAGTGGTGCCCGTTCAATGGGACGATTGGGACAAGGGCAAGTATTTCATCTATTTGTGGTGCCGAAAAAGGATAGATCCTTCCGGCCTATTCTGAATCTCAGGGGTGTCAGCGAGCACTTATGTGTCCTGCGATTTAAGATGGCAACTTTATGATCGCTGATTCAAGTGCTGCGCCGAGGCGAGTTCCTGGCATCTCTGGAATTAGCCAAGGTGTATTTTTATATCCCAGTTTGGGAGGATCATCAAAGGTATCTGTGTTTTGCCATGCTTGACTCTTGCTTTCAGTTTACTGCCCTCCCATTTGGACTGTCCACTGCTCCAAGGATGTTCTCAAAGGTCATGGTGGTGGTGGCCACGCCACTATGGCACCAAGCGGTTTCTGTGCACCCATATTTGGACATCTGGTGCTTCTGAGCCTGTTCTCTTTGAGGCATCTTGAGTAGCGACCTGAGTGGTGTCCTTTCTGGAAAGCCTCAGCTGGGTGATCAACTGGGGAAAGAGCCAGTGAAGGCCTTCCCAGTCCCTGGAGTTTCCAGGAGCATGTTTTGATACTTAAGTGTGAAAAGACAGTCAAAAGGTTGTTAGATTGCCTGATGATCTGTTCACTGTAGACTCCCAGAGTCCGGGATTATTTTCAGCTCCTCAGTTTGATGGTGGCAGCGATTTGAGATGGTGTTTGGGTATGTGTGCACATGTGGCTACTCCACTGTCTTTGTTGACTTAGTGGTCCCCCAGTTCTGAGGCGTTTGAGCTCAGACTCCTGATGGTGAAAGCTAGCCTGCAATGGAAGGTCATCTGCTTGATGATTACTTGTGGATCTTTCTGACAATGGATGCCAGTCTCTCGGGCTGGAGAGTCCATTTCCAAGACCGCACAGCCCAGGGCTCTAAGAACCGAAGGGAGGTGGTGTGGTCCCTCAACTGCATTGAGGTGAGGGTCACTTGGTTGGTGCTTCTGCATATCCAGCCCCCAGTTGAGGGCCAGGTGGTTCAAGTATTCTCAGAAACGCCGTGGCTTATGCCAATTGGCAAGGCGGCACAAGGAGTGCTGTTGTAACTTTGGAGATAGCTCTCCTGTTTGACTGGGCAGAGAAAAACCACCTAGCCTTGTTGGCTTGCATATTGCCAGGGTGGACATAGTGGAAGCGGACTTTCTCAGCCAGCTCTCTTTGGATTCTGGAGAATGGGAGTTGTCAGGAGGCGTTTGATTCTGCACTGCTGGGGGTGCCCCAAGATGGATATGATGGCAGTTTGCACCAATGCCAAAGTGTGCTGCTGTTTCAGTCGCCGCATGGAGACTGGGTCAGAGGGTGACAGTGCCCTGGTTGAGCTTTGGCCAAGTCATTTCCTGCTGTATGTGTTTCCACCATGACCTCTGATGGAGCATGTGATCTGGCATATAGAGCGCCACCTGGGAAGGATTGCTGTGGTGGTGCCGGATTGGCTGAGGAGAGCATGGTTCGGAGATCTGATGCAGCTCCTGCAAGCACCACCTCTTTGCTTGCCTTCATCTCGTGGTCTCTTGCGATTCCTGGACACCGATGGTGTTTTCTTCCACTGGGGCAGCTTCGAGGACTGCTCCCAGCCATCACTCTTTGCCTCCCATTAAGGGCTCCAAGGCCAGGGACCATGGGACTTCCCCACGGCCCCCGACTCGTCACGCGACGAGGCCACCGACGGCTCCCAGCCAGAAAGGGCTTGTAAGCCCTCTCATCAAAGATTGGTGCATCTCCCAAAGGCTTTCTTTGAAAGCTGGGGAGAGCTTACCGTGTGGTCTCCATTGGCGTTGACATCCCCCATATGTGAGGATTGATTCCTGCTGTCCCTGGAGAACACCTGTTAAAGGTGAGTGAGTAACTATGCTTTCTCTTAGCTCTTATCAACGGTTGCCACTCTACGAAGTTTAAGATAAGTAGACTGGCTATCTTTTTATATAAAGCTGTTGAAAAAGTTTATAAAAATTGAAAGATTAAAGGCAATATTTACATAATTTAAAAAACCACTTGCACGACAGGTCATTGATGTGAACGGACACAAAAGTGGGCAAGCAAACATACCCCTATCAACGTGTCAAAAAAACCGTTTATCTGAGACCAGTGGCAAGAGGTTTGTAATTTAATTATGGTTATCTGAGAGACTTTTTGAGTGAATTTTTTCATATTGTGGTTCTCTTAGCTCTTGGCAACTTTGTCCTGTTTCAGAGGTTTGGTGCCCAGCCTTACACCCGTATATTTTGCTCTTTCTTCTGGGGGTTCGGCGTTTATGTCCTCCCCTCCAGTCTGTGGTCCCTTCCTAGGATCTGTATCTGGTGCTCAGGGCCCTGATGTCTAAGCCCTTTGAGCCACTGACGTGCACTACTCTAAAGGATTGGATGCTCAAGACAGTAATCTTGGTCACTGTTCCGCAAAATGGATTTCCAAACTGCAAGTGTTGTCTTGCTGAGATCCTTATCTGTCTTTTTCAGAGGAGGCCGTTTCCATTTGGCCCGTGCCTTCCTTCGTGCCTAAGGTGATTTCTCCCTTTGATGTGAACCAGGTGGTTTTCTTGCCCTCCTTCTCAAAGGACCAGTGTTGGGGGAAGGATAAGGATTTTCACCTTGTGGATGTCCAGAGGATGCTTTTCTGGTTCTTGGTGGTTACGAATGCCTTTCGTAAGTCTGACCATTTTTTTGTTCTGGTTGGTTGCCCATGCAAGGGTGGTGTGGTGGCAGCTAAGTCTACATTGGAGTATTTAGATTAAAGAGGCCATTGCCTTGGCGTATCAGTTGTGGAACCGACTGGTTCCAGAGGGTTTGAGCAGCCATTCTACCGAGTGCAAGCATCTTATGGGTGGAGCGGAGTTGGGTAGCTTCTGCAGACATTTATCAGACAGCCACATGGGCATCACTTTCCACTTTTGTCTAGCAATACTGCTTGGATGTCCATGCTCAGATTGAGACAGCCTTTGGCCCAAATGTTTTGTGAGCTGCTGTCTCTTCTTCCCCGCCCTGCCCCTCCCAGTGGATGCATAGCTTTGGTATGTTGCACTTGACTGGAGTTGTCTAGCAGGATGATATGGAAGGTGACATTTTACTTACCAGATAATATCCTTTCCTTGAGTCCTGCTAGACACAGTTCAAGGGGTGGACCCTGGACTGATTTATTCTGTTCTTTTGTGGCGGTGCCTTTGGGTCCACTATGACTTATATATGTGGTTCTGGAGGTCCATTTTCTATTGACAGTTTTCTGTTTATGCTTTATTGTACGTAGTTCTCTACTGTTCGATTACTCATTGTTGCCCACTTTGAGGTGGTGTGAGGCTTCCCATATTCTCCCATATGCTTTGGAATGGATACAGATGAGACCTCTGGTGGCTGAGGCGGATAGAGACATTGGAATGATGTCATTACAACTTGGGCTTTTCATTGTTTTTGTCTCCACCAGTCTGCTGGTTGAGGAACACAGATTACTTGTCTGGACTTGCCTGGCAGGACTCAAGGAAAGGACATTTTACTTACCAAATAATGTCACCTTAATTTCTCTTCAGAGCAGGGAAAACTGTCTACATGTACAAATAAATATCTGCAACTTTGTTTTTTTTGTAGCCCAGTTTCATCTTTTAATAATCTTTTCTTCCTCTGATATAGGTTCTGATCGCTCAGGAGAAGATGGCCACAAACACAGTATATGTGTTTGCAAAGAAGGATTCTAAATATGCTTATACAGCTGAATGTAGATCCTGTCTGGAGAATTCTTCCAGACCAACAAGTACTATCTGGGTTAGCATGCTGGCAAGAGGTGGGCAGGTAAGGTCTACTCATGTAGCTTTGGTTGTATTTACAGGATGTGCCCTGTCTGTCTGCATAACATACCTCCTTTTATAGTTAGAAGACTGTTCTCTCCTGTCAGCTTTTGTACTCTATTGCAAGGTTTGGTTGATTGATGTTACATCTGAGTATGGATACCTCTTTGGAGATTAAAATTTGTGTACTGCATCATCTCGCATAATATGTTGGCCTGCAAAGCAAACAATCCGGGGCTGGTTTGATAGTGAAAGATCATGGAAAAGATGAGCTATATCTGTACCTTCCTGGATGCACCTTACTTCCTGGCTGCCCAATCCACAAAATTCTATTTGTTAAACTGTTAAGCTAAGCAATTGCCAGCATCAAAGATGAAGCATGCAAATACTAAAATGTTAATCAGAATGCCAAAGCAGTAGCAGAACTAGATTTGCCTTGCTCTTAGGAATGCTGTGTTTGGACTTGTTCATATCTTAGTATTTCCTTTCTTAGCTTTCACTTTTTGTTGTTTTTGAATTGCATTAATGTATTTTAAGGCCTCATTTATGAACACATTAACCAGTTAAGTTTTTTGGATTGAGGGGGAAGACAAAAGTGTTCTTAGTGTCTTGACTACTAGGATATTAGAATGCAAGCTTCGGCATACAACTGAAGGAGAGCTGCTGCTGTGCCACTGTTTGGCAGAGTTTATGGTTTATTAAAACTTATTCCTCTTCGTCTCTCCGGGCCAGTCCAGGAACAGAAGGGTTGTCAATCCCATTCAGCAGCTGAGGACTGGAAACTGAAAAGTTTCTCCTGTCAGACCATCTATCTCCCGGTGACGTCAGCTACTCAGTCTTTCAGTCCTCAGCAGCTGAATAGGACGTGTTGCCTGTTAGGCTCCTGGAGAGACTTGAAGAAATTCATCGTTAGCAGATTATTTTTTTCACCAGGACTGGGGGTTTTAGGTGTTCTGGCAGAGCATCCTATCCTTTTCAGTTTGCCCTCGTTCAATTTAAGCAGAACAATCAAAAGGCTGACAAAGGTGGTAGCTATCGGGGGCAGAGCCTGCTCACCGCTACGCTGCCATCGCCGCACAGCTTAACCGGGAGACGCTGGGAGCCCCAGATTTTCCTCCCTCTGCTGTTTTTTGCTGTTCCTCCGTGTCCCGCTGGCAGCGGGAAGTAGGAGTGCAGTCTGTGCTGTAGTTCTGGTGCTGGTCGGTGTCCCTGCAGGTCTGGTGAGTGTTGCGGGGCTCGCGGGGGCCGGGCGGGCTTCTGTCGGGCTCTGTTTCTTCTGCCCTCGCAGGCGTCTCAGCGTTAGCGCCCTTTTTTTCTGTTTGACGGCGTCGGCATGTGGACTTCGGTCTAGCGATGCTGACGACGGGGCCGGACCGGGGGAGCTCTCAATCTTTGTTTTTGCTGTAGTAGTAGGTGAGTGAGAGTACTTGGGGGGCCTGATGGACGCGGTTTCACTGTCGAACATCGTGGGGGAAGCCTCCAAAAGCAAGCCGATTCTGGCGGGAACGGCGGCCATTTTGTCTTCAGGCACGTCTGCTTCCGTGCCTTCGGGGAAGCCGGAGAAAAAGAAGGCGAAGTCCAAAAAGCCCTCCTCTGCTGAGGAGGGGATTAAAGGGCTTTCTGAGAGGGTTCCACACAAGTTGGAGTCCTTGTTTTCCCCGGATTTTATTTTGGCTCTTCATAGAGCATACCTTTTGAAGACAGAGCAGGCTGGCAGTGCTGCTTTCTCTCAGCCCTCCTTCCCCCCCCCTCCCCTCTTGGCTGATCCGCAGATGGCGGTTCCAGGTTTGGATCCAGGTGAGGGTACCTCTAAAATGGATAGGCTCCCAGGCAATGGGGCTGATTTCTTGGGGCCCTCGCTCTCTGCTGCTCCTTTGGGGGAAGAAGGAGAAATCATATCTGAGGCGGATGTGGACTCCTGGTCTGGGGAGTTAGTAGAGGGGGAGATTGCTTCGGGGGATGATCCTAATATTTTTCGAGTATTTCGAAAGGAGGAGCTGGGTGCCCTCCTTGCGCAGTCGTTAGCAGCGCTTAATATTGTCCCCCCAACGGTCCCGCAGGAGCCCTTGGAGGATCCTCTGTTACAGGGGTTTAAAGTTGACCAGCGGTGTTTTACGATCCATAGAGTGATCAAGCAAATGATTGAGTCTGAGTGGGAATGCCTGGAGGCGTCCTTGCGGGGTAGTCGGGCTATGGGTCGGCTCTACCCAGTGCCGCAGGAGGAAAAGGACTTGTTGCGCATGCCCAAAGTGGACGCCTTGGTTTCCGCGGTGACGAAGAAGACCACAATTCCGGTGGAGGGTGCCGCGGCCCTCAAGGATCTTCAGGATAGGAAATTAGAGACCATTCTGAAGCAAGTTTTTGATTCCTGTGCACTGGCACTGCAAGCGTCCGTTTGCGGGGCGTATGTGTCGTGGGCTTCCATCCGTTGGCTCCAGGGAGAGTCAGCGGCTGACAAGGAAGGGTTCCTTAGGGACAGAAGGGGCAAAGCTGGAGTCCGCTGCCGCTTACTTAGCGGACGCCTTCTACGACTTGGTTCGGATTTCTGCGAAGTCCATGGCATCTGTGGTAGCCGCCCGTAGGTTTCTCTGGCTGAGAAATTGGGCAGCGGATTCATCTTCTAAGACTCGGCTCAGTAAACTGCCCTATAAAGGTAAGCTACCTTTTGGGGAGGCTCTGGAGAAAATTGTGAAAGATCTAGGAGATTCCAAGGGCGGTCACCTGCCAGAGGATCGTCGAGGCCCGGCTCTCAGCTCAGGGGTCCAGTCAGAGATACTCGCAGGTTTCGGGGTCCTCGCTTTGCACCGTATCAGAGAGGTCGATTTTGTAGCGCGAGGTCAGTCCTTTCGTGGAGCTCTAGGGTTTGGCAGAGGATTTTTGCCCTCTCAGCAAAATGCCTCCAAAAAGCCGCAATGAAGGGCGGCAGGTCCAGGCGGAGGTGCCGGTGGGCGGTCGATTGCAGGATTTCCTCTCCGTCTGGACCTCCATTACCACGGACCGTTGGGTTCTAGAGATTATCCGCGAAGGTTACATGTTGGAGTTTGCTCAGCCTCTACCACACGCCTTCGTGAGGTCCCCGTGTGGGTCTCCAGCGAAAAGAACGGCGTTGCGGGAGACACTTCTACGGTTGCTGCGGCTCAAGGCGGTTGTACCGGTGCCGCCAGACCAGTGCGGCTTAGGTCGATACTCAATTTATTTTGTGGTCCCCAAGAAGGAAGGGTCCTTTCGTCCCATCCTCGATCTGAAACATGTCAATCGCTGTTTGCGGGTGCCTCACTTTCGCATGGAGACTCTGCGCTCTGTGATTCGGGCGGTGCAACCGGGCGAGGTGCTCTCGGCCATAGACCTCACGGAGGCTTACCTTCACATTCCCATCCGAGCAGAGCATCACAAGTATCTGCGTTTTGCCGTGCCCATGGGACATTTTCAATTTCGGGCTTTGCCCTTCGGTTTGGCCATGGCTCCTCGGACCTTCACGAAGGTCATGGTGGTAGTGGCAGCTGCCTTGAGAGAAGAGGGGATCCACGTTCACCCCTATCTCGACAATTGGTTGATCCGGGCTCGCTCTCAGGCGGAGTCTGTTTCTTCGACGGCTCGGGTGGTGCAGGTCCTGGAGAGTCTCGGTTGGGTGATCAACCTGGCAAAGAGTCGGTTATTGCCGACATGTCGCCTCACTTATTTAGGGGCGTTGTTCGACACTCAGCTGGGTTCAGTGTTCCTTCCCGAAGATCGTGTCCACAAGCTTCTCCGGCTCCTGCGGGCCTTTCTACATTCGCAGGCTCCCACCGCCTGGAAATATTTACAGCTCCTAGGGTCCATGGCGGCAGCCTTGAATCTGGTTCCGTGGTCCAGGGCTCATATGCGTCCTCTTCAAAGCTTCTTCCTGAGCCAGTGGTCTCCTCAGCTCCATCCCCTGCACTGCAGGTTGCCGTGTCCGCAGTCAGTGGCGTCCACTCTTCAGTGGTGGTTAGATCCCACGCACCTTCAGGCGGGGGTTCCCCTAAAAGAACCCGATTGGCTGTTGGTCACTACGGACGCAAGTCTTGTCGGGTGGGGAGCTCATTGTCAGGCTCAGGTGACGCAGGGCTCCTGGACAGTGGTAGAGAGCAAGTCGTCCATCAATTTGTTAGAGCTCCGAGCAGTGCGGTTGGCCCTGTTGGATTTCCGGAACCTCGTTGTGGGCCGAGCGGTTCGCGTCTTCTCAGACAATCTGGTGACGGTGTCGTATATCAACCGGCAAGGGGGCACGGGCAGTGCCGCCTTGTTGGAGGAGAGCCAGTTGCTGCTGCTCTGGGCGGAGGAAAATCTGCTGGCACTATCGGCGGCGCACGTAGCGTGAAAGGACAATGTGCAGGCCGATTATCTCAGTCACCATACCTTAGATCCCGGAGAGTGGGAACTGAATGCAGCGGTCTTCCACGACATCACCGTTCGGTGGGGTCCAACCGGTCATGGACCTGATGGCGACCTTCGCCAATGCCAAGGCGGATCGGTTTTTCAGCCGACGCCGGGAACATACGTCGGAGGGCCTGGACGGGTTGGTTCAACCCTGGCCGGAGAATGTGTTACTTTATGTGTTTCCGAAGTGGCCGATGATCGGCAGAGTGGTTCAGCGGATTGCGGGTCACGAGGGTACCGTGATTCTCATAGCTCCAGATTGGCCAAGGAGACCGTGGTATGCGGATCTGGTGCGGTTGCTGGTGGAGCGCCCTTGGCGCTTACCCAACCGGGTCAATCTCTTGTATCAGGGTCCAGTCTTGTTGCCACAGGTGGATCGGTTCTTGCTTACGGCTTGGCTATTGAGAGGGAGCGCCTTCGGCGGAGGGGCTACTCCGCGGCAGTGATCGCGACTTTGTTGAGGTCCAGGCGTAGATCCACTTCTCTGGCTTATATTCGCATGTGGCGGATCTTTGAGGCTTGGTGTGCGGAGCGGGGGTTGCGCCCGTTCTCCGCTCCCCTTTCGGATATTCTCGCCTTCCTTCAACGGGGGCTTGAAAAGGGTCTGGCGCTTAATACCCTCAGAGTTCAGCTGGCGGCACTGGCGTGCTACAGGGGCAAAGTACAAGGCGTGGCATTGTCGGCGCATCCGGATGTGCATCGATTCCTCAGGGCGGCGCGAATTATCAAGCCGCCCATTCGTTCCGTGATGCCGGCTTGGGATTTGAATTTGGTTTTGGAAGCCTTGACGCATCCGCCTTTCGAGGCGGGTAATTCCGTTAGTTTGCAGCATCTTTCTTGGAAAACGGTTTTTCTGGTGGCCTTGTGCTCGGAACGTCGGATTTACAGGCACTTTCTTGTAGGAGCCCGTTTCTTCACTTCTCGGCTGAGAAGGTGGTTCTGCGACCTGTTCCGTCCTTTCTCCCTAAGGTGGTGTCGGAGTTTCATGTGAACCAGCCATTTTCCCTTCTGACTTTTTCCAGCAAGGGAAGAGAGGAGATACCGCGCTCATTGCGTCTCTTGGATCTGGGCCGGGTGCTTAGCCAAGTACCTTAAACGGACGAAGCCGTTTCGGAAATTGGATCGCCTTTTCGTGCTCTTTGCAGGTAGGCGTAAAGGTCAGGCTGCTTCTAAAGCTTCTATTGCTCGTTGGGTGAAGCGGGCGATAGCGGAGGCATACGAGGTTAGCGGGCGCCCGCCTCCTGGGAATCTTAAGGCTCATTCTACCCGGGGGGTGGCGACATCGTGGGCGGAGTTGGCCTTGGTGCTCCCATGGATATCTGTCAGGCGGCGAAGTGGTCTTCAATTCACACGTTCGCTAGGCATTACCGCTTGGATGTGCATGCCAGGGAGGATGCGAGAGTTGGGGCTGCAGCTCTTGTGGCCGGGCTTGCTGGTCCCTCCCATGTTTAGGAACTGCTTTGGTACTTCCCTTCTGTTCCTGGACTGGCCCGGAGAGACGAAGAGGAAGAAGAAATTAGACCTTACCTGCTAATTGTCTTTCCTTGAGTTCTCTCCGGGCCAGTCCAGGACCCACCCTTTGTAGTGGCGAGCTGGCACAAGGACCGTACTGCTGGCTGCTTTTGCCTCCCTGGGTGGCGGTCAGGAGGGGGTACTGATAATATTCCGTAGGTGCACGATGGTAGTGTAAAAAGAGAAAAAAAAAATAAAATAAACCTAACTTCATATATGAGACGAAACGGAACCGGGAGGATGCGAAGCTAGATTTCCTTTACCTTGGAGGTTTTTGTTTGATTGTACATAGTTCCTTGTTTTTTGTTCATTTCTGGATGTGTTTGGAGTTTGTGGCTGCTTGGACATTAAGTAGACTGAGTAGCTGACGTCACCGGGAGATAGATGGTCTGACAGGAGAAACTTTTCAGTTTCCAGTCCTCAGCTGCTGAATGGGATTGACAACCCTTCTGTTCCTGGACTGGCCCGGAGAGAACTCAAGGAAAGACAATTAGCAGGTAAGGTCTAATTTCTTCTTAGACCGCCCTTCACAACAACAGAGTGGTGTACATAAAAACAATTTAAAAGGAAAGGAACATCAATAAAATAGTAAAGAGGAAAAAGAGAATTATGGCAGTGGTGGAGAGGAAGGAGTGAGTGGAGGGGAAGCAGGAGCAGGAGGGAGAGGAGACAGGATCCTGAGCAGCCTGTGGGGTTAAATTAAAGGCTAATTAAAATAGATGGGTCGTAAGGCGAGAGTTGAATGTAAGGAAGGATAGTTCTAAGCTAAGTTTGTGGAGGATAGTAAATTCCAAAGACTGGGGCTCAAGAACTAGAAAGCGGAGTGCCAGGTTGCTTCATAATGGGACATGGGCATGGATACGGGAAGGGGAAGGGAGGTGCAGACGATTGGCATGAACTGATCGAAGGTTCCGAGGCAGCACATGGGGAATAATGTATGAGGACAGATAGGTGGGGATATCAGTGTGTAGGTTTCTGTGACTTAAGGTGAAGAGCTTATAGTGGATCCAGAAGGCAAAGGAATAGCCAGTGGAAATTGATAAGTAGAGGGGGAGACATGATTGAATTTTGAGGATTGGTGTAGTAATCAGATGGCTGTGTTCTCTGGGAATAAGCAGGAAGTCCGGTCCTTGCATATAGGTGAGGTCGGTACCAATGGAGCCTGCGCAGAAGCATTTCCCCAGCTTTCAAAGAAAGCCTTTGGGAGATGCACCACACATGCATGGCCTCTTCCTGCCCAAGGGTGCCATCTTGCCTCTGTCTCTCTTTTTCCGAAGAGCCTGCCAGACATTGTCCAGTTCCCCCTGAAAAAGTGTGTTCTTTACTGTTTTATCTGGTACGCATATTGGTTCCTTTCCCGCCACCAAGCAGCTCACCTCGGCGTCGCTCATCAGGTTAGTTTCCCTGTTTTCATTTTTTTCTTCGCAGTTTCTCTCAACCGGTATTCACACCCTTTTTTGACTGCAGGCCTCCGACCCCTACTGCCGACAGGGCCTCCCTTTTTTCCAATGGCCTCCAGCAGCTTCAAGAAGTGTGATCGGTGTGGTAAGATCATGTCCCTCACTGATGCATATGACTGTTGCTTCCAGTGCCTTGGCTGGAACACAATGACTCGGACTGCGAACTCTGCAGAACCATGACCCCAAAGGCCATCAAGAGCAGTCAGCTGCATCAGGAAAACCTTTTTCCACAAGTTTGACTCTGCGTCAGAGTCTCTGGAAGCACCGTGCTCCAGGGCCCCTTCCGGGACCTCAGTGCCTCTTGAAGCCTGGGCTGCCTCGGAGTACTGTGGTCACAGCTCCCCTGAGAGGAAATCCCCGGAAGTGGAACGCAAGAAGTCAAAGTCCTCGAAGACCACTTCAGAGAGCAGGTCCAGGAAGAAGGGAAAATCCCATGCCAGGTCATTCAGTCCCTGGTGTGAGTGAGGATTCGGAGTGGGAGCAGCCGCACAAGCTGCCCCGGAAGGAGTCGTCTGCATTCGGCAACCGGCCCCAGACACCTCAGGCCACCTTCGTCAAGTACTCCCCCTCAACAGAACTGACGCTGGGCCTGAAACCCTTGATGCCCATGACGAAGGCTGCGGAGCCAACTGGCATGGAGACCAGGATGGTGGCCTTGGAGCACAGTATGTCTGCCCTCATGGCCCAGCAGTGGGCGTTTATGTCCGATTTGTCCGGTTCATCCACCCCGAAGACGGGACCTTTGACATCGAGGGTCTCCCCAAACATCAAGCCGATTCTCGAGCACCACCAGCCTTGAGAGCGTCATCGGCACCGTTTGAGATCCTGTCTCATTCTTCAGGTCACCGGTCCTCGGCGAGTGCACGTGGTTCGGACCGCAGGTCCTCTGGAGGTCACAGGCCCCAGGGCTTGGCCTTGACTGTGGTGACCGTGAAGCATCAGGCTCTACCTCAGTCTTAGAGTCCGATTGGGAGACTGAGGACACAGGGTCCCTAGATACTCTGCACCAGAGACGTGCCTTCGGACCCGTTTTCCTCAGCGTCCCAACGCTGTTCCCTACCCAATGATGTTGCTTTCCTCAACTTTGTGCGGGACATGGCTAAGGTGCTCACCATCGAGACAGAGGCAGAGGAGGACCCTTCCACGGAAGAACTGGAGATCTTACAGTATGAGGTCCCTCCGAAGGAGGCCCTCATGGTACCCACTCTGCTGATCCTTATATGGAGTCTGCTGAGGCCCTGGGTTCCAGAAAACCCAACTTCCCCCACAAATCGTTGAGCCATGTGCAGACCTGAGCCAAAAGACTCATTTCTTTGTGCCCCCCCCCCCCCCCGGCAGAGAGGCTCGGATCCTCGACACCCTCAGCTGGAAGGCCTTTGAGGGCTCGATGCTGACAGGACTGGACCCAGCATATCAGGTCTACATCATCAACCTCGAGGTGCAGTCGAAGGAACTCTTTGGGTTCTTGCAGGCCTCAATGGGGAACCCCTCCAGAGATTCAAGTCTCTGGCCTCGACGGTCAAGGAGTACTCTAAGTTCCTGTCTCGAGTAGCCTACAACGGCTTCGAGTCTTCAGTCAGGGTGGCGGCCGTGGGCATCAGGGTCCGATGTCAGGCTTGGCTGCAGGACCTCAAACAATGGGTTCAGGACAAACATATTGATGTCCCCTGCACCGGCGAGAACCTCTTCGAGAAACCCATGGCAGAAGAAACAGCAGGGATAGAGACTGAGTTACAGACTCTCAAAAAAGACCTCTGTGCAGCCTCGTAAGAAGGCCCTGGGAAAGAAGCCCTTCTTCCTGAGGTAAAAGGAAGGTTTGGCAATGCTTCACAGTTCCAGGCCTTCTCGGCCCCACAAGACGTCCAACAGCACAAGGGGGCAGGGGCATAGCTCTATAAGTAAAAGACCCCCAAATCCAAGGCGCCGACCCTGGCTCAGCCTGGGGGGAGCTTTTGACTTCCTGGGTGTGACCTCCTCTCCCTCAGGGGTCCCCAAAGGCATCTGGTCCTTTTTGCCCACAGTTTGTCCATCACCACCAATACCTGGGTGCTGCAAGTGGTTAAGGAAGGCTACCACCTCCATCTACTGGGAAGTATGAGGGTGGTAAGACCTCTCCTTTACCAGACCCTGCTCCTCACCGAGCTCACAGGTCTCTTCAAGGACAAGGTGGAGCCAGTGCCAAAATATCTCTGGGGCACTGGCTTCTACTCCAGGTATTTCCTTGTCCCCAAGAGAGCAGGGAGCCTCAGGCCCATCCTGGATCTGCAGGAGCTGAACAGGTTTCTGGTAAGGGAGAAATTCAAAATGCTCTCCCTTGGAACACTGATGTCATTCCTCCAGCAGAGAGATTGGCAATGCTCCTTAGACATATAAAGGATGTTTATGCTCGCATCCTGATCCATCCCAGCCACAGAAAATATTCCAGTTCGTGGTGGAAGGAGAGCACTACCAATACAGGGTGCTGCCCTTTGGGCAGGCCTCATCGCCAAGTGTCTTCACCAAGTGCCTAGCGGTGGTTGCAGCCCACCTCAGCCTCCAGGGAGCCTTCGTCTTTCCCTACCTGGACGATCGACTCACAAGGGGGCAGGCACAGCTGCAGAGGCACAACACGCCACAGGGTGTACCATCAACGCCCTGCAACACCTGAGGTTAGTCATCAACTACCCCAAGTCGTATCTCTCTCCGGCGCTGCACCTGGAGTTTATAGGGGCTCAGCTAGACACCCTACAGGCCAAGGCCTTCCTACCTCAGAAAAGGTCAGAATGCCTCAGAGGGCTAGCTGCAGGTGCAGCATTGCTGGTTGCTACCCTCCCGGCTTCTCTTCCGCCTGCTGGGCCACATGGCTTCCACGGTTCATGTGACCCCATACGCCATTGCTGCCTCAGCTCTCAATGGACGCAAGCCACAGACAGGATCTGGGACAGAGTGAGAGTGACCTGCCATCTGGCGGACTGCCTTGGATGGTGGCAGATTCCCTGTCAACTTCAGGCCCGGATGCCCTTCTAGGCACCCATCCCCCCCAGAGAGTCCTCACCAGGGATGCCTCCTTGCTGGGTTGAGGAGCACGTTGCAAAGGCCTCCAGACACAAGACAACTGGTTCCAGACAGAATCCCAGATGCAAATCAATTTTCTGGTGCTCCGGGTTATATTTCTGGCTCTCCAAGCGTTACGTCACCAGCTATAGCACCAGTCGATGCTGGTCCAGACCAACAACCAAGTGGCAATATTCTATATGAACAAGCAAGGAGGCATGGGAATGTACTCCTTCTGCCAAGAAGCAGTAGTCCTCTGCTCCTATATGACATGCAGTGGGATGCTCCTAAGACGGTCTACCTCCCAGGCCAAGACAATTCCTTGGCGAACAATCTGAGTAGCGTCTGGGTCCTAGTGTCGCCCTGGCTGTTTTGGCTCTGGGGCGTCCCCCAGTGGACCTGTTCGTTAACCCGGACAACATGCAGTTGTCCCGCTTCTGCTCCTGCCAGCCCCACCTGTCCCAGGTGGCAGTGGACGCATTCCTCATTCCATGGATGGAAGGTCTCCTTTATGCCTTCCTGCCAACACCATTGGTTGCTGAGACCCACTTCAAGGTCTAGCGTGACAGGGCATCACTAATACTGATAGCCCCCCTTCCGGTGGCCAAGATAACCGTGGTTCTCGCTGCTTCTCTTCCTGTCAGTGACGTCGTTGATTCCCCTGGGCTGAGTCCCAGGACTACTCTCACAGGAGCAGGGCTCTCTCCTGTATCCCAGGCTGGGGTCCTTTCACTCACAGCCTGCTGCTGAAAGAGTAGCTCTAGCTCCCTTCAACCTCCCATGGGAAGTGGAAGAGGTTCTTTTGGCCTCTTGCAAGGCTTCCATGAGAAGGACATCTATTCTCTGGCGTCTATTCTCAGTGTGGTGCGCCAAAAGACAGGCAAACCCGTTCTCCTGCTCTGTACAGGTGGTACTCCAGTACCTACTCCACCTGTCGCAGGTGGAACTAAAGTCCAACTCAGTCAGAGTGCATATGATCGCTATCGCAGCGCACCACCATTCCGTTCAGGGCAAACACCTCTCGTTCAGTCCCTTGTATCTCGGTTCTTGAGAGGTCTCATGCTGACAAAACCCCTCCATCCGCCTGCCGACAATGGAGCAGAATCTCATTGTGGTGCTCTCGCAGCTCACTAAGCCACCATTTGAACCCCTGGCTACCTGCCACTTGAGGTACCTCTCCTGGAAGGTAGTCTTCCTTGTGCGGTACTCACATCAGCTCACAGAGTGTGCAAGCTCCAGACTCTGAAGGCAGAGCCCCCCTACACGAGGTTCTACAAGAACAGGCTGGTGCTACGCACATACTCCCAAGTTTCTGCTGCAGGTGGTATCCCCATTCCACCTCAATCAGGAGGTGGTGTTCCCATTCTTCTTTCAGCAAGGCAGAGACCATCCCTCCATACTTTAGATTGTAAAAGGGCCCTGTCTTTCTATCTGCAATGGACTCGGGGTCACTGCAAAGAACCACAGCTTTTTGTATTCTATGACCCCAGTTGACTGGGGCTCCCAGTGTCTTAGCAGATTTTGTCCACTTGGATGGCAGACTGCATTGCCCTCATCTATGAGCAGGCGGAGATCTCACTAGTCCAATGGGTCACAAAACACCGCATCAGGACCAAGGTTACTTCATTGGCAAATCTGCATTCCTTACCTGTAATGAAAATCGGCCGGGCCGCTATCTGGTCTTTGGTCCATACCTTTGCAGCTCATTCCTGCTTGGAGAAGGAGTCCTGAAGGGACAGTGCCTTCATCCAGGCCATACTCCGTAATCTATTCGGAGTGTAGACAACTCATGCCCTCCGACCCTTCTGTGTTTAAGCTACCGGAGTGTTGGTCCCCAGCCGGCCACTTGGGTCTTGTGAGAGTCTCTCAGTCTGAACTCAACTTCTGCAGCTCACGGCTCACCCTTTGCAGGTCACCATGGCATGTTTTACAGGTTCTCGGTAGCCTGTAGCTGGGGAGCTCCATATGTGAGGACGTACTTCCTGCTCGTTCCTGGAGAAAGCGTAGTTGCTGACCTGTAACAGGTGTTTTCCAGGGACAGCAGGAATCAGTCCTCACAACCCTCCCTCCTCCTCTTGGAGTTGCTTCCTTACCGTATTTTAATTTTGGCAACTTACCTATGTCATTAGACTGAGGCAAGATGGCACCCTTGGGCGGAAAGGGGACCACGCATGCGTGATGCATCTCCCAAAGGCTTTCTTTGAAAGCTGGGGAGATGCTTCCATGTAGGCTCTATCTGTGCCGATGTCACCCATATGTGAGGACCGATTCCTGCTGTCCCCGGAGAACACCTATTACAGATGAGTAGCTATGCTTTCTGAACTGTCTGTAAACATTTACCTGAGAGGTGGTAAATGAGGCAGGTCTAATCCAGGACTTCAGGAACAAAACAGCAAAAAAAACAAAACAAAAGGGACATGCCGCAACAAAAATGAATGATAGAGAAACAAGGAGCGGATGAGCAAAATTAACAGCGACAAACTTTATTAAGCTTGACACAGCCATGTTTCGGCCTATTGTGCTTACGTCGGGGGCAAAATTGTAATGGCAATCAATAGGTTAAAGTAAAAATAAAATTGCTTAGCAGGTGTAAGTGTGGACTCAACAATGCATAGAGTAGGTCCAGTTTTCTGCCAGACCATGTCCGGCCGTGTCAGGCCTAATAAACTTTGTCGCTGTTAATTTTCCTCTCCCACTCCTTGTTTCTCTGATTCAGGGCTTGACAAATCCCGGGTGCCAGGTCGCCATGTCCTAGAAATTGCACCCTGGCACCTGGTATGTCATTTTCTAAATTCGTTTTTTCATTGCTGCTGCCAAAGAAAATGCTGTTCTCTTATGCGTCCCACCTTCTAATCGGCTCATAGGTTCAAGCTGCACAGTGCAAGAAGTGCAGCCTTCACTTCTGCTTCTGGCTCTTTGTCTTTGTGGTTCCTGCCTGTGCTCTGCCAATATTAAAAAAAATAATAAATAAAGGTCCAGCTAAGTGTTCTGTTATGCTCCCCACCCCGTAATCCATCTCTGTGTAAGTTTGAGCTGTATGGTGCAAGTACTGGTTGGTCTCGCGGCCTGAGGTCTCGCAAGACTTAGACCACAAGATCCGCTGGACGTTCCTCCATTCTGTGACTTGAACTTGAACGAGATTACATGGTGGGGATCATAACAGAACACTTAGCTTTAATTTTGTAATCTGTCAGCAGAGCACTAGTAGGAAGCACCGGGATCAAGAGAGCCAGAAGCAGAAGTGAAAGCTGCACTTCTGCCACCCAAATGCTACTGTCCATAGACCTGGACAGAGCTTGAGCTACCTGCACATTCTGCTGGACAAGAAAATGGCAGAGAGCTGGGTTTAACAGCAGATGAAGTGTATCCCGTTGTGACACATCTTCCCCCCTTCCAACTCCTTCACCCCCCACCAAGAGACACATCCCCCTCCTCCCGCTGAAATAGTTCTCTATCAAGACATCACCACCACCACCCTTTCCCTAATCCCACTGAGACATTTCCCCCCCCAATCACAGACACATCTCTCCCCCCCCCCCCCCAAATCACTAAGACACATCCCGATCCTCACACCACTGAGACATCTACTCTACTGAGACTCTTCACCCCACCACTGAGACACAACAGTGATCTGTGTTTAATGGTGACGGAAACAGATGCAGAGCACTGTGCATTGCTCTGTAGATGGAGGAAATGTGAATTGTTTTATTTGGAAAGAATGAGAGATTGGGTGAATGCTGGAGTGAAAGAGTGGAGATCTGAGCTATAGTACTCTATGAAACAGAGGAATCTTTGTTTCACCTATCAAGTGGGTGCTGTCACACAGCTAATGGAGACTGCTGGCTTCTGCCAGGAATGTGCAGTGGCATCTTAAGGGACTTATTTGCTAAACTTTCTTTTCATATAGACACATACAGGCCGATGCAGAAAGCCTCTTTGCAGCCTACTGATAGCATGCGACTATAGCGCCAGCATGTAGAAAGGGTTGCATTTGCAGATTAGCCACAAGTTAAACTGTGGCATAAATGGCAGTGTTAAACTGTGAGAGCAAGCCAAACACATATGCACAGAAGTCTGCTCAAGTTTGGCATGCTCTCCCAAAAGAAAAATAGGGGCTCCACATGGCTAATTTGCATTTGTGCCCTGACAGTACTCTGATGGCATTGGGGCTTTCCCCGATGCCTGGATCATCTGAGAGGAAGTTTGACATTTCCCCTCAGATGATCCAGGACCAGCGACCCCGATCCCCACCCCCACCCGTTCAGCTAACCCTGGTTGGCCCAGTGGCCCCAAAGTGGTGTGTTTGGGTCCCCCCTCCCCCCTCATCCACCCACCCAACTAAAAATAACCCCGCGACCCCCCCCCCCCCCCACCTCCCTCCCAGTACCTTTACAAAGGAGCGATAGCGCTGCCCATGTGCTCCCCATTCCTATGCCACCATCTTGAAACATAGCAGTGCCTGGCCCTGTGCAGTGCATCCTGGGATATTTTGGGCAGGATCAGACTGCCCTATAAGGTAGAAAATGCCTTATATGGTAGTCTGACCCTGCATGGTGTATTCCAGGCTGCACTGCGTGGGGCTACGTGTTGCCATTTTTCAAGATGGCGATGCGGGAGTGCTCCCACTCGTTTGTAAAGGTACCGGTAGGGGGATGGAGGGTTCAGGGATGCTGGGCCACCAGGGTAATTTTTAGTTGGGCAGGCTGGAGGATCGGGGCCACTGGGCTACCAGGGATTTGCTTTCTGTTGTGTACTCTGGCCCCCCGACACTATTTTGATGGCATTGGGGGCTTTCCCTGATGCCTGGATCATGTGAATGGGCATCAGGGAAAGCCCCCGATGCCATCAAAATAGTGTCAGGAGCACATGCTAAATGTTCAAGCCACCTCAAGACCAGGAATAGAGAGATTGGCTCTGGTTCCGAAATCTTTTACGCATGTCTCTGCATTGGGCGCAGAAAATATCAGGAGGGAAGAGTGGCCTAATAGTTGAGACAAGGTACCTCAGGTCAGCAGGCCAGGGGTTCAATTCCCGCTCAGGGACAACTACCTTGGGCCAGAGGGACTGGGGTCTCTAGTCCTATAGGAACTTCTTGTGGCCTCGGGCAAACCATTTAACACTCTATTGCGTCAGGTACACAGATTGTGAGCCCTTTGGGGATGAGGAAATATATCCAGTATCTGTTCGTATTATTTGTATACCGCTCTAATGCCTTTCAGCCTGAGCAGTATATCAAGAAACTAAAAATAAAGATAAAGATTAGTATGCTATTTTAATACGTGCAGCTGTTGGCCTATAATTTAAATACTCTTGGTGTTTGCGCTTGGTTTTCCTTTGCTGTTTACACATGCATCCATCTCTGTCCAGGGACAAGTAGGAATGTAATCTTCACATACGGGTGACGTCAGTACCAACAGAGCCTGCACGGGAGCGCTCCCCAGCATCCAATAGGAAGGCTTTTGGGAGCATCCCACTGCGCCTGCGTCACTGCCTTCCCACCCTTGGAACTTTCCCTCTTCAGTTCTTCGTTTTCCATGGAGCCAGCAGGAAGCAAATTCTGTCACTGCAGAAAATGTCTTCATTCTTCTTCGGTTTTGTTTTTTTTTGTGGTTGCTTCTGCCTTTCCATCGATGCCGGAACAGATATCTTCGATTTCTATTTCTTTCTTTCTGTAATAAAAAAAATAAAGAACTTTATAAGATCATAAGATATGCCATACTGGGTCAGACCAAGGTCCATCAAGCCCAGTATTCTGTTTCCAACAGTGGCCAATCTAGGTCATACGTACCTAGCAGTTTCCCCAAGGGACACAGGTTCCACAATGCTTGTATTGGTTCAAGCATTGATATCCTGGGTCCCTTCTTAATAATGGTTTATGGACCTTTCCTCCAGGAACTTGTCCAAACCTTTTTTAAACCCAGCTACACTAACAGCCTTTACTACATCCTCCGGTAACAAATTCCAGAGTTTGATTACACGTTGAGTGAAAAAATATTTTCTTTTATTACTCTTAAATAGTTTACCCTGTAGCTTCATTGCATGTCCCCTAGTCTTTCTATATTCTGATAAGGTAAACAATCGATCTACGTTTACCCGTTCCACTCCGTTCATTAATTTATAGACTTCTATCATATCTCCCCTCAGCCGTCTCTTTTCCAGGTTAAAGAGCCCCAACCTTTTTAGCCTTTCTTCATAGGAGTAGCCTTCCATCCCCTTTACCATTTTGGTGGCTCTTCTCTGAACCTTTTCTAAAATTGCTATATCCTTTTTAAGATATGGCGACCAGAATTGCACACAATATTCAAGGTGCGGTCTCACCATGGAACGATATAGAGGCATTATAATATCTTTTGTTTTATTTTCCATTCCTTTCCTTATCATACCTAGCATTCTATTTGCTCTCTTGGCCGCCGCTGCACACTGGGCCGAGGGTTTTAACATGGTATCCACAAGGACGCCTAAATCTTTTTCTTGGGTGGTGGTTCCTAATGTGGAACCTTGCATCGTGTAACCATAGTTTGGGTTGTTCTTCCCTAGGTGCATAACCTTGCACTTCTCCACATTAAATTTCATCTGCCATTTTGATGCCCAGTCTTCCAATTTATCAAGATCCTCTTGCAATTTTCCACAATCCTCCTGGGTTTTAACAACTTTAAATAGTTTTGTGTCATCAGCAAATTTGATAACCTCACTCGTTATTCCACTTTCCAGGTCATTTATGAATATGTCAAAAAGCAGCGGACCCAGCACAGATCCCTGGGGTACACCACTATTCACCTTTCTCCATTGGGAAAATTGGCCATTTAGCCCTACCCTCTGCTTTCTATCTTTTAACCAGTTCCTGATCCACAGTAGTACACTGCCTCCTATCCCATGACTCTTTAGTTTTGCCAAAAGTCTCTCATGAGGGACCTTGTCAAAGGCTTTCTGAAAGTCCAGATACACAATATCAACCGACTCACCTTTGTCCACCTGTTTATTCACTCCTTCAAAAAAACATAACAGATTAGTAAGACAAGATCTTCCTTGTCTAAAGCCATGTTGGCTGTCTCCCATTAGGTCATGACTATCTATATGCTGAGTAATTTTATTCTTTATGATGGTTTCTACCATTTTTCCCGGTACTGATGTCAAGCTCACCGGTCTGTAGTTTCCCGGATCACCCCTCGAACCCTTTTTAAAAATTGGTGTTACATTGGCGATCCTCCAATCCTCAGGTATTAGAGATGATTTTAATGATAGTTCACAGATTACTGATAGCAGGTCTGCAATCTCAAATTTCAGTTCTTTCAACACCCTTGGATGTATACCATCCGGCCCAGGTGATTTGCTACTCTTCAGTTTATCTAATAGTTGTAAGACATCTTCCCGATGTATCGATATTTCCTTCAATTCTTCCACACCTTTAAATACCACTTCAGTCGTGGGTAACATCCCTACATCTTCCTCAGTAAAGACCGAAGCAAAGAATTCATTCAGTCTCTCCGCTATCGCCTTGTCGCCTCTTAGTGCTCCTTTAACCCCTTTATCATCTAATGGACCAACTGACTCTCTCACGGGTTTTTTGCTACGAATGTACTTGAAAAGGTCTTTATTTCGCGTTTTTGCTTCCACAGCAAGCTTCTTCTCAAATTCTCTCTTTGCCTGCCTTATCAATGCCTTGCATTTGACTTGCCAGTGCTTGTGCTGTTTCCAGGTTTCATCATTTGGCTCTTTTTTCCATTTCTTGAAAGATGCTTTTTTGGCAACAACAGCCTCTCTGACCTCAGCTTTAAACCATGCTGGCAATTTTTTGGACTTCCTTCCACTTTTCTTAAAGCGTGGAATACAGCTGGTCTGGGCTTCCAAGATAGTATTTTTCAACAACACCCAAGCTTGATGTACGTCTTTAACCTTTGCAACTGCTCCTTTTAGTTTTTTCTTAACTGTTTTCCTCATTCTATCATAGTCTCCCTTTCGAAAGTTAAAGGGTAGTACTGTGGATTTCCTTACTATCCCTCCTCCACTAATTAAATCAAAGGCGATCATGCTATGATCACTATTGCCAAGTGGCCCCAACACCCTTATCTCTTGCACTAGATCTGGTGTTCCACTAAGGACTAGGTCTAATATTGCTTCCCCTCTGGTCGGTTCATGAACCAGCTGCTCCAAGAAGCAGTCATTTATTTCATCTAGGAACTTTATCTCCCTAGCATGTCCTGTTGTGACACTGACCCAGTCGATGCCGGGGTAATTGAAATCACCCATTATTATTACTGCACTGTAACTTTTGCTAGCTTCCTTGATTTCTTTGAGCATTTCATCATCCATTTGTTCATTCTGGCCAGGCGGACGATAGTACACCCCCACTGCCATCGTCTTCCCCTTTTTACATGGAATTTCAATCCATAGAGATTCTACAGCAAATTTTGTTTCTTGCAAAACTTTAATCCTTTCTGACTCAATGCCCTCTCTAACATAGAGCGCAACCCCTCCACCAATTTGATCAGCTCTATCATTTCGATATAGTTTGTACCCAGGTATCACAGTGTCCCACTGGTTGTCCTCCTTCCACCATGTCTCTGATATTCCAATCATATCTAACCTCTCGTTTAGTGCTATATATTCTAACTCTCCCATCTTGTTTTGTAGACTTCTAGCATTTGCATACAAGCATTTTAGAGACTGTATTTTATTCATATTAATTTGGCTATTGGTAGACATGGGTAATTTGGGATCTTTAAGTTCTGTCTGCTCCATACTCGAGGGCATTTGGGCTACTTTACTCTTTTTTGGAACCTCTCTGCTTTTTGTAGTATCCTTCAAGGATACATTCTTCCGAACCATGCGCTCTTGGGCGACTGTCGGCTTTCCCCTATTATCTAGTTTAAAAGCTGCTCTATCTCCTTTTTAAAGGTTAATGCCAGCAGCCTGGTTCCATCCCGGTTAAGGTGAAGCCCATCCCTTCGGAAGAGCCCCTCCTTTCCCCAGAATGTTCCCCAGTTCCTAACAAATCCGAACCCCTCATCTCTGCACCATTGTCTCATCCACGCATTGAGACTCCGGAGCTCTGCCTGCCTATTGGGTCCTGCGCGTGGAACGGGAAGCATTTCGGAGAACGCTACCCTGGAAGTTCTGGATTTCAACTTCCTACCTAAAAGCCTAAATTTAGCTTCCAGAACCTCCCTACCACATTTTCCTATGTCATTGGTACCAACATGTACCAAGACAGCAGACTCCTCCCCAGCACTATCTAAGACCTTATCTAGGTGGCGTGTGAGGTCCGCTACCTTCGCACCAGGCAGGCATGTTACCAGGCGATCCTCACGTCCACCAGCCACCCAGCTATCTACATGCCTAATGATCGAATCACCAACTATAACTGCTGTCCTAACCCTTCCCGCATGGGCACTTGGCCCTGGAGAAACCTCCTCGGTGCGAGAGGGGTTTACATCACCTGGAGGACAGGTCCTAGTTACAGGATCACTTCCTGCCACACCAGGGTGATGCTCTCCTGTCACGTGACCTCTCTCCTCCATGGCAACAGGGATGCTGCCAGACTGGAGGTGGGACTTCAGGACTATATCCCTGTAGGTCTCGTCTATGTACCTCTCTGTCTGTCTTATGTTTTCCAAGTCTGCTACTCTAGCCTCTAGAGAACGGACTCGTTCCCTGAGAGCAGAGAGCTCCTTGCACCTAGTGCACACGTAAGACCTCTCACCAGCTGGGAGAAAATCATACATGTGACACTCAATGCAAAAGACTGGAAAGCCCACATCCCGCTGCTGGACTGCTGTCTGCATCTTAGTTTTAAGTTTGTGTTTAGATCTTTAAGTTCTATATGTACTAAAGGGTGCAATGGATATTTATACCACTAAAACTGTACCTAAGAAGTTTAATATACCTTGTTCACCTGAAGCTTAATTAATCTCAGGTCCTTGGTGTATGACTGATTTGGGTAATGAGCTTCACCTGAGAGCACCTCCTGTCTTTTAAGTTGTGCAAGTACCTATAAAGCTGTGATTTTCCCAGGGGAGGGTGGGTGTGGGGAGGGAGGGAGGGATATAACACTTATTAAAAAAGGGCTGCTACACAGTACCTTGTCCTGTGCTGCTGAGGAAAACTATATTCTGATTTGATTTAAAATTATAGCTCTTTGCTGCTACTAGGCTCTAACCTATTATGAAATTTAAACTACAAGCTCTCTGCTGGATTCTAAATTTAACCAGAAAGCTCTCTTCTGTGTTTTTAAATTGAATCTTAAACTGTTGCTACTAGGCCCTGACTGATTTAACAAAAAAAATAGTGGGTTCACAGATTAATTAGCTTTAAAAGAAAAAAAATTCCTTTCAGAAAAATTCCCAGAAGTATATACTCACAATTTCAGATTTCTCTCCAGAAGTAACAGCCCCCCTTTCCAGTCCTTCAAGACTTTAATTCTTTCAGACACATGGATGCCATTTTAGGCCTTAGGCCTTCCATCCAGTCTACTGACATAATGGGAAATTCAGTCAGTGGTTTTAAGAAATGTTCTAATTGTGGTAGCACCATCTCTGCTACTGATACCCATGACTAGTGTCTTAAATGCCCAAGGGCCAGATCACCAGCCATCTGAATGTCCCCTATGCAAAAAGATGACAAAGAGGCCTACAGAATCGGGCCGCAAAACTCTGCTCTCCCCTTTGCCTCAGAGATGCGATTTCACTCACTTTGACATTGTCGAGGGCATCATCTTCCTCATATGGATCTCTGGTATTGAAAAACAAGTCTTCCTCAAAGACAGGCCATCCTCCCAAGGGTAGATCTCTATCTAAACATAGAGATGCCTTGAGCGTTGCCCTGGAGTTGAATTGACCAGTCATACAATCCTGGCGGGCGGACTTCCCCCCTCCAAAGCCACCAAAGGGGTCCAGGATGTTCCTGAGGCTTCCACCTCAGGAGAGCTCCTGGTGCTATGTTCTGGGACGGTAGCCCATGCTTCCGGTACCAATACCCAGGCATCGGCAAGCTCTATGCATCAGTGTATACTGGCCATTGAGTGGAGTCTAGCAGCTCTGTTAGCGGCATTGGTACCAGTCAGGACCTCTCCGGCGGTACCAGTACTGTCCGCTGCCGGTGCAGTTGGCATTGCGTTTCATGCCGTTCGACACACTCCCGCCCATGCCGGCCCTCAAATCCGTTCCCGGTTCCGAGGTACCAGTACGACAAGTTTCTCGGGCCGATACCAATCTCGATCGGTACCAGAGCTTACGAGAGCAGGAGCATCGCTCCTGCCGATTCTTCAGATCTACCGATTCCGATTCTTTGGTTCTACTGATTCCGATTCTTCGGATGATGAATCGATTGGTATCTGAGAAATACGAAGTCTTCCAGAGGAACTCTCACCATTGCTGCAACAGCACGTGTCCCCTCCCAAAGATATGCCTTTTCAAGAGTTTATCAAGGAGATGGTGAGGGGCCTATCCATTACACCTACATCAGAGAAAGAACCCAGAGCAGAGGAATTGGAGATCCTCCAATACCCTACAGCTCCTAAAGAGGTGACTACTCTGCCTATTCACCGTATATTCTAGGATCTTATGCTCCGGATGTGGGAAATGCCCCTCACCATTTCTCCCCATACTCTGCGATTCAATACCATGTATTGGGTACCAGAAAGTCCCGGTTTCCAGAAGACGCAGCTTCTGCACCACTCAGTGGTAGTGGAATCGGCTATGCGTCTAATTAAGAGTTCTAAGATGCACTCCTCCAATCCCCCAGGCAGGAAATTGAGAACCCTTGATGCCTTTGGGCGGCGATGCTTTCAGGCCTCCATGCTTTCAGCCCGCATAAGTTCATAATACTTTACATGGGTATGTTCCTTAAGGTGGTAACTAGGGATCTGGAATCAATGGCTCCTTTTCTCCCAGATGATAAGAGGGCAGACTATCTTACATTAGTCGAACATGCCCAGAATGTTTTGCAGTTTGTCAGTAGGACAACCTTTGACTGTTTTGAATGCACTAGCAGAGCAACATCTATCTGCATAGGTGCACCTAAGATTGCCTGGCTTCAGGCATCAGACCTTGAAAATTGGTTCAAGACAGGCTGGGTAATAATCCCTGTATTGGTGAGAACCTGTTTGGAAAGGATTGGCAAGATAAGGCTTCTCAGTTAGTCTGAGAATACCACCCTCAATAGGCTTTCCAAAGCTACTGCCAACCCTGCAAACAAAAAAGCAGCTACAAAGAAAGCTTTCTATGGTAAGAAGAAATTGTACCCCTCTTCCCCCGCCCCAGCTTCTCAATACCAACCTCAGGGTACCCAGAAGAGGCAACAGCCTCCCAAGCAACAGAAAAAGCTGCAGGTTCCCAAATACCAACCAGCTGCGCAGACCTAATCTGCGCCTGATTGTTTTTAAAATTCTTTCTAGAGAGCATAGCCCTCCTACCTCTGGAGAACCCCACCCCCTCTGCATAGCAGGCAGACTTTGCCATTATGCCCACAGGTGACATCTTATCACCTCAGAGCAGTGGACACTAACCATAGTGAAGAAAGGTATAAGCTTCATTTACAAAGCATACCCCCCTCCACCTTAGTGGGGGAATATCATTCTCAACCCCCACTCACTGCTATCCTGCAGCAAGAGGTCACCTCTCTTCTGTCACAGTGTGCCATAGAAGAGGTTCCAACATCCCAACAAGGGAAGGAGTTCTATTCTCCCTACTTTCTCATACCAAAGAAAAACGGAGGATATAGACCCATCTTAGACCTCAGAAACCTAAACAAGTTTCTAGTCCGGGAGAAATTCAAGATGATCTCACTAGGAACCCTTCTACCTTAGCTTCAGAGTCAGGACTGGCTCTGTTCTCTAGATCTAAAAGAAGTGTATATTCATATCCTCATTCCATCCAGAACACAGGAAGTATCTACACTTCATTTTCCGGGGAAATCGCTATCAATACAGAGTCCTTCCCTTCGGACTCACCTCTGACCCAAGAGTCTTCACAAAGTGCATGGTGGTCGTAGCCGCATATCTGAAAACTCTCGGGATATTAGTCTTCCCTTACTTAGGTGACTGGCTAATAAGGACAGCCACCTCACAGGAGGTTCATCTATCCCTCTTTTGTACAGTGCAGGTACTGCAAGATCTGGGATTTGTGATAAATCTTCCAAAATCCCATCTAGTTCCCACTCAAACACTAGAATTCACAGGAGCTCTTCTAGACACTTAGCGGTCAAGGGCATTTCTACGCCAGGACCGTTATACTCGACTAGTACAGCTTGCATCTCAGGTACGGCTCGGGGACCATCTCTCGGCCAGAGAGATGCTACAACTCCTGGGCCATATGGCCTCTACAGTACATGTGGTTCCATATGCCCGGTTGCACATGTGAAGAGCCAAATGGACCCTTGCATTACAGTAGAAACAGGTCTCTGGGGCCCTCAAGGACCGGATCCAAGTCACAGATCTGCTTGCCAAGTCCCTTCTATGGTGGTGTACCCCAACAAATCTCGTAGGGTCACCTTTTCAGATGTTTCACATCAATGCATCCTGACAACGGATGCCTCCAAACTGAGTTGGGGAGTCCACTTAGGCCCTCTCTCCACTCAGGGCCTCTAGATGGAGCAGGAGTCGCAGCTCCAGGTAAATATTCTAGAGCTTTGTGCTATCTTCAATGCCCTCAAGGCATTTCAGCAACTCCTGCAGGGCCACAGAGTTCTTGACCTGATGGACAATCAGGTATCCATGTTCTATGTGAACAAACAGGGAGGAACGGGATCTTGAAGGTCTTGAAGGACTGGAAAGGGGGGCTGTTACTTCTGGAGAGAAATCTGAAATTGTGAGTATATACTTCTGGGAATTTTTCTGAAAGGAATTTTTTTTCTTTTAAAGCTAATTAATCTGTGAACCCACTATTTTTTTTGTTAAATCAGTCAGGGCCTAGTAGCAACAGTTTAAGATTCAATTTAAAAACACAGAAGAGAACTTTCTGGTTACCTTTCATACCCAGTAGACAGCTGTAGTTTAAATTTCATAGTCACTCAGGGCCTAGCATCAGCAAAGTACTTTTAGTTTCAAATTAAAACACAGAAGAGAGCTTTCTGGTTAAATTTAGAATCCAGCAGAGAGCTTGTAGTTTAAATTTCATAATAGGTTAGAGCCTAGTAGCAGCAAAGAGCTATAATTTTAAATCAAATCAGAATATAGTTTTCCTCAGCAGCACAGGACAAGGTACTGTGTAGCAGCCCTTTTTTAATAAGTGTTATATCCCTCCCTCCCTCCCCACACCCACCCTCCCCTGGGAAAATCACAGCTTTATAGGTACTTGCACAACTTAAAAGACAGGAGGTGCTCTCAGGTGAAGCTCATTACCCAAATCAGTCATACACCAAGGACCTGAGATTAATTAAGCTTCAGGTGAACAAGGTATATTAAACTTCTTAGGTACAGTTTTAGTGGTATAAATATCCATTGCACCCTTTAGTACATATAGAACTTAAAGATCTAAACACAAACTTAAAACTAAGATGCAGACAGCAGTCCAGCAGCGGGATGTGGGCTTTCCAGTCTTTTGCATTGAGTGTCACATGTATGATTTTCTCCCAGCTGGTGAGAGGTCTTACGTGTGCACTAGGTGCAAGGAGCTCTCTGCTCTCAGGGAACGAGTCCGTTCTCTAGAGGCTAGAGTAGCAGACTTGGAAAACATAAGACAGACAGAGAGGTACATAGACGAGACCTACAGGGATATAGTCCTGAAGTCCCACCTCCAGTCTGGCAGCATCCCTGTTGCCATGGAGGAGAGAGGTCACGTGACAGGAGAGCATCACCCTGGTGTGGCAGGAAGTGATCCTGTAACTAGGACCTGTCCTCCAGGTGATGTAAACCCCTCTCGCACCGAGGAGGTTTCTCCAGGGCCAAGTGCCCATGCGGGAAGGGTTAGGACAGCAGTTATAGTTGGTGATTCGATCATTAGGCATGTAGATAGCTGGGTGGCTGGTGGACGTGAGGATCGCCTGGTAACATGCCTGCCTGGTGCGAAGGTAGCGGACCTCACACGCCACCTAGATAAGGTCTTAGATAGTGCTGGGGAGGAGTCTGCTGTCTTGGTACATGTTGGTACCAATGACATAGGAAAATGTGGTAGGGAGGTTCTGGAAGCTAAATTTAGGCTTTTAGGTAGGAAGTTGAAATCCAGAACTTCCAGGGTAGCGTTCTCCGAAATGCTTCCCGTTCCACGCGCAGGACCCAATAGGCAGGCAGAGCTCCGGAGTCTCAATGCGTGGATGAGACAATGGTGCAGAGATGAGGGGTTCGGATTTGTTAGGAACTGGGGAACATTCTGGGGAAAGGAGGGGCTCTTCCGAAGGGATGGGCTTCACCTTAACCGGGATGGAACCAGGCTGCTGGCATTAACCTTTAAAAAGGAGATAGAGCAGCTTTTAAACTAGATAATAGGGGAAAGCCGACAGTCGCCCAAGAGCGCATGGTTCGGAAGAATGTATCCTTGAAGGATACTACAAAAAGCAGAGAGGTTCCAAAAAAGAGTAAAGTAGCCCAAATGCCCTCGAGTATGGAGCAGACAGAACTTAAAGATCCCAAATTACCCATGTCTACCAATAGCCAAATTAATATGAATAAAATACAGTCTCTAAAATGCTTGTATGCAAATGCTAGAAGTCTACAAAACAAGATGGGAGAGTTAGAATATATAGCACTAAACGAGAGGTTAGATATGATTGGAATATCAGAGACATGGTGGAAGGAGGACAACCAGTGGGACACTGTGATACCTGGGTACAAACTATATCGAAATGATAGAGCTGATCAAATTGGTGGAGGGGTTGCGCTCTGTTAGAGAGGGCATTGAGTCAGAAAGGATTAAAGTTTTGCAAGAAACAAAATTTGCTGTAGAATCTCTATGGATTGAAATTCCATGTAAAAAGGGGAAGACGATGGCAGTGGGGGTGTACTATCGTCCGCCTGGCCAGAATGAACAAATGGATGATGAAATGCTCAAAGAAATCAAGGAAGCTAGCAAAAGTTACAGTGCAGTAATAATAATGGGTGATTTCAATTACCCCGGCATCGACTGGGTCAGTGTCACAACAGGACATGCTAGGGAGATAAAGTTCCTAGATGAAATAAATGACTGCTTCTTGGAGCAGCTGGTTCATGAACCGACCAGAGGGGAAGCAATATTAGACCTAGTCCTTAGTGGAACACCAGATCTAGTGCAAGAGATAAGGGTGTTGGGGCCACTTGGCAATAGTGATCATAGCATGATCGCCTTTGATTTAATTAGTGGAGGAGGGATAGTAAGGAAATCCACAGTACTACCCTTTAACTTTCGAAAGGGAGACTATGATAGAATGAGGAAAACAGTTAAGAAAAAACTAAAAGGAGCAGTTGCAAAGGTTAAAGACGTACATCAAGCTTGGGTGTTGTTGAAAAATACTATCTTGGAAGCCCAGACCAGCTGTATTCCACGCTTTAAGAAAAGTGGAAGGAAGTCCAAAAAATTGCCAGCATGGTTTAAAGCTGAGGTCAGAGAGGCTGTTGTTGCCAAAAAAGCATCTTTCAAGAAATGGAAAAAAGAGCCAAATGATGAAACCTGGAAACAGCACAAGCACTGGCAAGTCAAATGCAAGGCATTGATAAGGCAGGCAAAGAGAGAATTTGAGAAGAAGCTTGCTGTGGAAGCAAAAACGCGAAATAAAGACCTTTTCAAGTACATTCGTAGCAAAAAACCCGTGAGAGAGTCAGTTGGTCCATTAGATGATAAAGGGGTTAAAGGAGCACTAAGAGGCGACAAGGCGATAGCGGAGAGACTGAATGAATTCTTTGCTTCGGTCTTTACTGAGGAAGATGTAGGGATGTTACCCACGACTGAAGTGGTATTTAAAGGTGTGGAAGAATTGAAGGAAATATCGATACATCGGGAAGATGTCTTACAACTATTAGATAAACTGAAGAGTAGCAAATCACCTGGGCCGGATGGTATACATCCAAGGGTGTTGAAAGAACTGAAATTTGAGATTGCAGACCTGCTATCAGTAATCTGTGAACTATCATTAAAATCATCTCTAATACCTGAGGATTGGAGGATCGCCAATGTAACACCAATTTTTAAAAAGGGTTCGAGGGGTGATCCGGGAAACTACAGACCGGTGAGCTTGACATCAGTACCGGGAAAAATGGTAGAAACCATCATAAAGAATAAAATTACTCAGCATATAGATAGTCATGACCTAATGGGAGACAGCCAACATGGCTTTAGACAAGGAAGATCTTGTCTTACTAATCTGTTATGTTTTTTTTGAAGGAGTGAATAAACAGGTGGACAAAGGTGAGTCGGTTGATATTGTGTATCTGGACTTTCAGAAAGCCTTTGACAAGGTCCCTCATGAGAGACTTTTGGCAAAACTAAAGAGTCATGGGATAGGAGGCAGTGTACTACTGTGGATCAGGAACTGGTTAAAAGATAGAAAGCAGAGGGTAGGGCTAAATGGCCAATTTTCCCAATGGAGAAAGGTGAATAGTGGTGTACCCCAGGGATCTGTGCTGGGTCCGCTGCTTTTTGACATATTCATAAATGACCTGGAAAGTGGAATAACGAGTGAGGTTATCAAATTTGCTGATGACACAAAACTATTTAAAGTTGTTAAAACCCAGGAGGATTGTGGAAAATTGCAAGAGGATCTTGATAAATTGGAAGACTGGGCATCAAAATGGCAGATGAAATTTAATGTGGAGAAGTGCAAGGTTATGCACCTAGGGAAGAACAACCCAAACTATGGTTACACGATGCAAGGTTCCACATTAGGAACCACCACCCAAGAAAAAGATTTAGGCGTCCTTGTGGATACCATGTTAAAACCCTCGGCCCAGTGTGCAGCGGCGGCCAAGAGAGCAAATAGAATGCTAGGTATGATAAGGAAAGGAATGGAAAATAAAACAAAAGATATTATAATGCCTCTATATCGTTCCATGGTGAGACCGCACCTTGAATATTGTGTGCAATTCTGGTCGCCATATCTTAAAAAGGATATAGCAATTTTAGAAAAGGTTCAGAGAAGAGCCACCAAAATGGTAAAGGGGATGGAAGGCTACTCCTATGAAGAAAGGCTAAAAAGGTTGGGGCTCTTTAACCTGGAAAAGAGACGGCTGAGGGGAGATATGATAGAAGTCTATAAATTAATGAACGGAGTGGAACGGGTAAACGTAGATCGATTGTTTACCTTATCAGAATATAGAAAGACTAGGGGACATGCAATGAAGCTACAGGGTAAACTATTTAAGAGTAATAAAAGAAAATATTTTTTCACTCAACGTGTAATCAAACTCTGGAATTTGTTACCGGAGGATGTAGTAAAGGCTGTTAGTGTAGCTGGGTTTAAAAAAGGTTTGGACAAGTTCCTGGAGGAAAGGTCCATAAACCATTATTAAGAAGGGACCCAGGATATCAATGCTTGAACCAATACAAGCATTGTGGAACCTGTGTCCCTTGGGGAAACTGCTAGGTACGTATGACCTAGATTGGCCACTGTTGGAAACAGAATACTGGGCTTGATGGACCTTGGTCTGACCCAGTATGGCATATCTTATGTTCTTATGTTCTTATGTTGGGCCCTCTGCCAGGAGGCTCTCCAGCTTTGGTCTTTTGCCATTGCTCATCGGATACACCTCCAAGCAATGTACCTTTTGGGACAGCAAAATGTCTTAGCAGACAGATTGAGTCGGATCCTTCTTCCACACAAATAGTCCCTCCATCCGCAGACAACCTCCTTCATCTTTCAGACCTGGGGAACTCCAGAAGTAGACCTTTTTGCCACTCCGCAAAACTTCCTCGTTTCTGCAGCAGAATCCTGATGTCCAACTTTACAGCAAGTGGATGCTTTCCACCTTCAGTGGGGTCAGGATTTCCTGTATGCCTTTCCTCCCATACCTCTGATTCCCAAAATGCGCTTCAAGCAGATAGGGGCAAAATGATTATCATTGCCCCGCGCTGGCCACATCAACCATGGTTTCCTCTCCTGCTAAGTCTCTCTGACTCGCCCCCCTGAGTCCCGAATGAACTCCCAATCTCCTCTCACAAGAGGAAGGGGCACTATTCCATCCCAATCTTCAGTCTCTCCATCTCATGGCTTGGTTGCTGAAAGCATAGTCTTACAAAATTTTAACCTGACTCAGGAAGTAAAGGACATCTTGCTAGCCTCCAGGAAACTGTCCACCAAGTGGCGTAGGTTCTCTACCTGGTGTTTCCAGAAGGAACTTAATCTCTTTTCAGCTCCTGTAGAGGCTCTCCTTCAGCCACGTTACCAAAGCATCATATCCTGCAGGAACTAATTCTACATATGTGGGAGGTCCCGCTAACAGTTTCGCCTATCAGCACCAGTCTTCAAAGAAGTCTTTCTATCCTAAGAAGAAAAGGCATTATCCTTCTTATCCACCTGCTGCTGTTTATCAAACTCATCAGCAACAGCAGGGCCCTCACCAGCCCAAAAAGCCTAAAATGCCTAAGCCAGAACCAGCTGCACAGCCATGGCCAGCATCTGGTTTTTGATCCCTTCCTAGAGAGCATACTCTGCCTCTGCAGGGTCCCCCATCCCTACACATAGCAGGCAGACTGTTCTTATGCCCACAGGTGGAACCTCATCAAATCAGAGCAGTGGACTCTCAGCATTGTCCAAAGGGGCTATCTGCTTCATTTCGAAAGCTGGCCCCCCACCACCTCCACAAGGGATTATCTTGCAAACATCTTGCAGACAATCTCTCCTATCAATCGAGGCATCATCCTCTTAGCTCAGGGAGCTGTAGAAAGAGTTCCACCCACCCAGGAGTGTAGGGGCTTTTTTGGTTCCAGCAAATTTACTACCAGTGTTGGGTGTGCCCCTTCAGGAGAGCACCCAGAGTGTTCACAAAATGCATGGCAGTGGTTGCCGCCTACCTTCATACTTTAGGGATCTTTATCTTCCCCTATTTAGATGACTGGCTAATCAAGAGAGGATCCCTACAAGAGGTAAGACCTATCTTTTCATCACACCATCACTGTGCTCCAAGATCTAGGCTTTGTCCTAAGCTTTCAAAAATCTTACCTGGTCCCCATCCCAGCAGCTCAAATTCATTGGAGCACTTCTGGACACTCATCAGACCTAAGCTTTCCTTCCTCAGGATCTATCTGCCTGCCTCATCAAGCTAGCCAACAGCATAAGGGGTCACAGTGCCGTGACAGCTCGAAAGACATTGTGCTTTCTAGGACACATAGCCTCGACAGTCCATGTCGTCCCCTATGCTCGCCTGCACATGCAGCAAGCCCAATAAACCCAAGCAACTGGGAGCATCTCAGACAACATTTGCATCATCCCTACACTTGTCAAAACCCTTCAGTGGTGGTGCTCCCCTCAAAACCTACTTGGAGGATCATCTTTTCAGATGCCTCCACCTCAACGCACCCTGGCAACAGATGCTTCCTAACGCAGGTGGGGAGCACATCTAGATAGTCTCACCACGCAGGAGCAGTGGACACAACAGATCAGTTGGAGATCAACCTCCTGGAGTTACGTACTCTCATGAATGCCCTTTGGGTTTTTCAACCCCAACTTTCAGGCAAACAGGTCTTAGTCCAAACGGACAGCCAGGTAGCCATGTTCTGTGTGAACAAGCAGGGGGGGAATGGTTCCTATCCCCTCTGTCAGGAAGCCCTTCATCTCTGGTTCTTCTCCATGGCACACCACATCCATCTCAGGGTGGTGTATCTCCTGGGCGAACTCCATCTCCTTGTGGACAAACTCAACCGTATCCTACGTCCACACAAGTGGACTTTAAATCGGTAAACTTCATCCTGGATCTTCCACATGTGGGAGATCCCCAGAATAGATCTGTTTGCCACCCAGGAGAATGCACAACTTCTATTGTTTCACTTAAGGCTTCCCTCCCGGTTTAGCCAGGCAGTGGATGTCTTCCTTTGCCATTGGGGAATGGGCCTACTTTATGCATTCCTGCCCATCCCCTTAATACCCAAGACCCTGTTCAAGCTGCAGGCTGACAGTGGCTCCATGATCCTAATAGCCCCTTATCCAGGACCAAGCAGGAAGTCAGTCCTCAAATATGGGTGACGTCGGCGCCGACGGAGCCCTCGTGTGGAGCATTTCCCCAGCTTTCAAAGAAAGCCTTTGGGAATTGCAGCGCACATGCGCGGTCCCCTTCCCACCCAAGGGCGCCATCTTGCTCAGTCTTTTTTCCGCGGAGTCTGACGGACGTAGTTCGTTTTTCGCCGAGGAAAAAGTTGATTTCCCTATTTTTTGTACTTCTCCTTCGGTTCGACGCCGGATCCTTTTCCTGCCTGGGCCCGGTACGCCGGTATCGAGCTCACTCTCTCCTTTTTGGTTTTTGTCCTTTGACTAGCGATCGCGCCATTTTTTCTTTTTTCACTGGCAGCCCTGTCTTTTGACCTTGCAGGGGCCCTTTTTCTCCCGATGGCTGCCAGCGGGTTTAAAAAGTGTGATCGGTGTAAGAAACTTGTCTCTTACCGACACACACGACTGCTGCCTCCGCTGCCTCGGACCCGATCATGACCTGATGATTTGTGATCCGTGTGGCAAAATGTCCTCGAAGGCGTTGAGGAGTCGGCAGCACCAGAAGGATAGGATCTTCTCTGACTCCGCGTCCGGACGGGCCCGGACCTCGTCAGAAGCCTCGACGTCTCGGGACTCCGGCCCCGAGCAGCGTCGAGGTTCCTCTGAGCGGGGGTCTCCTTCGTGGGAACAGCGCAGGAAGAAGAAACCCGCGAGAGCGGCATCGGTGGACGCTCCTGGTTCCTCGAGAGCCAGGTCGCATAGCCCCGATAGCCGTCCCGGGTCTTCGGAGTCGGAGAGGCCTGTCAAGCAACCTCATCTCGAGATGGCATCTCCTGGACACGTGAGTGCTGTAGTCCTCGTGGACTCTCCTCCAAGGGAGCCGACGTTGGGCCCGACACTGTCGGGGCCCGAGTCGGGAGCTGCTGGGTCTCCTGAGCTCAGACTCAGGTTGACGGCCTTGGAGAGCAGCCTCGCTGCCTTCATGGAACAGCAGCGGGCATTGATCGCCAGTCTCACCGGTGCATCTGCCCCGACCACCGGGACATCGACGTCCAAGTCGACCCCGGAGGCCGAGCCGATCCTCGAGTCCATGTGGGCTCGAGTCGATCCTCGGCCACGGTCTCCCTCTGCCTCCCGTTCGGGACTGAGGTTGTCGACGCCGGTACCCTCAGCGTCGGGGCGGAGGGCATCGGTGCCCGCCCGCCCGGAGCCGCTCGACACCTCCTCCAAGGAGTCGGGCTGGGAGACGGAGGACGACGAGTCACCCGACACCTATCGGACTCAGTGTGTCCACCTCAGAGACTATCCCCACCGGAGGATACCCGGTTCTCGGACTTCATGCGGGATATGGCCAAGGCCTTGGCCTTCCCTGCGGATCCCGAGGAGGAGCCTTGAGCCGAGGAGCTCGAGGCCCTCCAGTATGACTCTCCCCTGAAGGAGGCCTTTACTGTACCGGTTCCTCCGATGCTGGAGCGGCTGTTCTTCCGCATGTGGGAGACCCCGGCCTCGACGCCGGTGTTAAGCAAGCGGGTCGATTCCATCTATCGAGTCTGCAAGAGCCCCAGGTTCCAAAAGGCACAATTACCGCACCACTCCATGGTTGTGGAATCGGCCATGCATCGACTGAAAAGTAAGAAGATGCACTCCTCGGTGCCTCCCGGCCAGGAGACCCAGAACCTGGATGCCCTCGGTAAGAAGTGCTTCCAGGGCTCTATGCTTGCTTGCCATGTCCAGACATACCAGCTCTACATGGGCATGTATCTCCGAGACCTGGCAAAGGAGATTGCCGGGTTCTCTGCTGGTCTCTCCGAGGAACCTCTGCAGAGGTTCCAGGCCTTTTCCACCGGTATTCGTGAGTGCTCAAAGTTTATCTCTCGAGCAGCCTACGATGGCTTCGAGGCTTCGTCCTGGGTAGCCGGGGCCGGCATCGGTGCCCGCCGACAGGCTTGGCTACAGTCATCCGACCTCAAGCCATGGGTACAGGACAAGTTGGTCGATGTCCCCTGCCGAGGTGACAACCTCTTTGGCAAGCCCATGGTTGAAAAGGCTGCAGAACTCGAGACCGAGACTCTGACCAGGAGTAGGCTGTCCAGAAAAACCTCTGCCCCTTCTCAGAAGAAGAAGGGCTCGGGGAAAAAAGACCTTTTACCTGAGGAAGTCATCTGCCTATAAACAATACCCTCATTATCAGGCCTCTGCAGCTCCCCAACAGGGTCAGCAGGCCAAGGGGCAGGGTCATGGGCCCCGTAGGCAGAAGGTCCCCAAGCCACCAACACCGGCCCCTGCTCAGCAGGGTGGGGGTTTTTGACTTAGAAAGCATAGTCTCTTCTCAGCTGGCTTCTCTCAGCACAGGAGGCCGGCTGGCCCACTTTGCCCACAGGTGGTCAGCCGTCACGTCAGATATCTGGGTGCTTCATATAGTCCAAAAAGGCTATCTTCTCCATTTTCACCAGGTACCTTCTCCTATTTTCCAGGGGAGCCTCCAAGACTCCCTCTGCACAGGGACCTACTCCTTCAGGAGTTAACAAGTCTACTAAAGCAACAGGCTGTGGAACCGGTGCCGCACCACCTGAGAGGTCACGGCTTTTATTCCAGGTACTTTCTGGTACCAAAAAGAACAGGAGGCCTCAGACCCATCCTAGACTTGCGCAACCTCAAGTTCCTGGAGAGGAAAAAGTTCAAGATGCTTACCCTTGGAATCCTGCTGCCCTACCTCCAGCAGGGAGATTGGCTGTGCTCCTTAGATCTAAAGGATGCTTATACGCACGTCCTTATTCATCCAGACCACAGACAATATCTCAGATTTGTTGTGGGAGGAAACCACTATCAGTGCAGAGTACTACCCTTTGGCCTGACCTCCGCTCCCAGGGTGTTCACCAAGTGCCTGGCAGTGGTGGCGGCCTACCTAAGGCTTCAGGGTCTCTTTGTGTTTCCGTACCTGGACGCATGGCTCATAAGGGGCCAGTCTTCCCAGGAGGCCCATCAAGCCACCCTTCACACTGTGGCTCTGCTTCAACACTTGGGGTTTGTCATAAACTTCGCAAAGTCCACTTTGATCCCGTCCCAGAACTTAGAATTCATAGGAGCAAGGCTGGACACTCTTCAGGCAAAGGCTTTTCTGCCAATGGACAGGGCCCACAGGCTGATGGATCTAGCCAGGCAGATTCACAGCAGTTCCCTGGTCTCTGCCAGGCAATTCCTGAGACTACTCGGCCATATGGCTTCCACGGTTCATGTAACCCCCAATGCCCGCCTGCACATGCGGCCTGCTCAGTGGAGCCTTCGCACTCAGTGGCATCAGGCCACAGGGAGCCTAGCGGACTCAGTAAGAATATCCGGAATGCTAGTCTCCTCTCTGCAATGGTGGCTTCACCTTCCGAATCTGGTACTCGGAGTGGTTTTTCAATCCCCTCCTCATTCTCAAGTGCTGACGACAGATGCTCTTCTAGGTTGGGGAGCACATTGCCAAGGGACATGTACTCAGGGTTTCTGGACCCCTTGGGAGGCTGCTCAACAGATAAACCTCCTGGAGCTACGGGCGATACGCCTAGCTCTGAGAGCCTTCTCCCACCTCACCTCTCACCAGTCTGTACTAGTCCAGACGGACAATCAAGTTGCCATGTTCTATGTGAACAAACAAGGAGGCACAGGCTCCTTTCTTCTATGTCAGGAGGCACAACGGCTGTGCTCTTGGGCCGTCAATCACAGAATCCTCCTCCAAAGCTGTCTACCTCCCAGGTCAAGAAAATTACCTGGCGGACAGACTGAGCAGGATCCTGCAACCACACGAATGGAGATTGAACCCGTTGGTGGTTCAGCAGATCTTTCTCAGGTGGGGCCTCCCCACCATGGAGTTTTTCGCCAGTCGTCTGAACCGGCAACTCCCGAGATTCTGCTCCAGACAACCGCATCCTCTCAGGATAGCAGCGGATGCGTTTCTGATCTCGTGGTCCACAGGCCTACTGTATGCGTTTCCTCCCATGCCACTAGTATCCAGGACGCTGTTCAAAGTCCTCAAGGACGGGGCCTCAATGATTCTGATAGACCCCAGGTGGCCGAGGCAACCGTGGTTCCCGCTTCTGCTGCAACTGGCGGTGGACACTCCTCTTCCTCTGGGGTTTCAGCACAATCTCCTGTCTCAGGATCAGGGGACTCTCATGCACCCCAACCTCCAGTCCCTTCATCTGATGGCCTGGCTGCTGAGAGGGTAGTCCTGGCTCCCCTACTACTGCCTCGAGAGGTGGAGGATGTAGTCTTAGCCTCTAGGCAGCAATCCACCAGGAAATCCTACGCTCTTAAGTGGCGTCGATTCTCCGCCTGGTGTGCTCAGCACAGCGAGAATCCCTTCTCGTGCTTGGTAGCGGTAGTATTGCAATATTTGCTTTACCTCTCCAATCTAGGCCTTAAGTCCAACTCTGTCCGGGTTCACCTCAGTGCTCTCTCAGCGCACCACTCGCCGGTGGACGGAAGGCCTCTTTCCAACCACCCTTTGGTGGCTCGTTTTCTCAGAGGCCTCCTCCTGCTTAAGCCTCCTTTATGTCCACCAGCCCCTGAGTGGGATCTGAATGTGGTCTTACAGCGGATTACTTGTCCGCCATTCAAACCTATGGCTACCTGCCCTCTCCGTTTTCTCTCCTGGAAAACCTTGTTTCTGGTAGCTCTTACCTCTGCTAGGCGAGTAAGAACTTCAGGCACTAGTGTCTGATCCCCTTTACACTAGGTTCTACAGGAATAGGGTAGTCTTACGGACTCACCCGAAGTTTCTTCCTAAGGTTGTCTCCCCTTTTCACCTCAATCAGGAGGTGATTCTTCCGACCTTTTTTCCCAGGCCACATGCCACCCGGGCTGAGATGGTCCTGCATACCCTGGACTGTAGGAGGGTGTTATCCTTCTACCTTGACCGTACGCGGGAGCATCGGAGGGCTGTTCAGCTCTTCAGCTCTTCATTTCTTTTGACCCCAATAAGTTGGGGCTACCTGTCTCCAAGCGTACTTTGTCCATATGGGTCGCTGACTGTATCGCCTGGGCTTATGGGGCAGCCGGCCTCTCGTTGGAGGGTCGAGTCACGGCTCATCGTGTCAGGGCGAAGGCTGCGTCAGTGGCTCATCTCCGCTCTGTTCCGTTGGCAGACATCTGCTGGGCCGCTACTTGGTCTTCAAGCCAGACTTTTGCGGCCCATTACTGCCTTGAGAGGGAGTCCCGCAGGGACAGTGCTTTCGGACAGGCAGTACTCCATAATCTCTTTGGGGTTTAGGCAACTCCTACCCTCCAGCCCTGGGCTAACGGTCGGGGGCGTTCTCAGAGAAGATTCCTTCCATACATACTGACGAGCTAGAGGGAGCTCATTTTTTCCGCTTGAGGTCTCCGGTAGCCTTAAGCTGGGGAGTCCCATATGTGAGGACTGACTTCCTGCTTGGTCCTGCAGAAAGAGTAGTTACTCACCTGTAACAGGTGTTCTCCAGGAGCAGCAGGAATCGGTCCTCACAACCCTCCCTCCTCCCCTTGGAGTTGCAGTCATATGATTTATTTTGCTAATTTTTTTGCTGTCTTTTAGCTATGTCATCAGACTGAGCAAGATGGCACCCTTGGGCGGGAAGGGGACTGCGCATGCGCGCTGCAATTCCCAAAGGCTTTCTTTGAAAGCTGGGGAAATGCTCCGCACAAGGGCTCCGTCGGCGCCAACGTCACCCATATGTGAGGACTGATTCCTGCTGCTCCTGGAGAACACCTGTTACAGGTGAGTAACTACTCCTTTACTGGCCCTGTCAACCATGGTTTCCTCTGCTGACTCATCTGGCGCTGACTCCACCTCTCAGCTTGGTTCATGCGCCTGACCTCCTCTCTCAGGATCATGGGACGCTTCTCCATCCCAATCCACAGGCCCTCTGTCTCACGGCTTGGCTGCTGAAAGCATAATCTTTGCAGAACTCGACCTTCCACAACCAATCAAGGACATTCTACTTGCATCTCACAAGCCATCTACCAGATTCTCTTATGCCTTCAAATGCCAAAGGTTCACTCTCTGGTGTACCCCAAAGCATATTGACCCCTCTCCCTGCCCTGTGGAATTCCTTTAACGATATCTCCTCCACTTGTCCTCAGCTTGTCTCAAGACTAAGTCAGAGTTCATCTGAGTGCCATCTCAGCCTGGTGGACAGGCATCCTATTTCTTTGCACTCCTTAGTGCAGTGATTTATGCGGGGTCTCCTGCTGTCCAAGCCACCGATCAAACCCCCACCAGTGGCCTGGGACCTCAATGTGGTCCTAGCGTAACTTCTAAAGCCTCCTTTTGAGCCTATAGCAACCACTTCTTTAAAATTTTTGTCATGGAAGGTAATCTTCCTCATCACCCTCACCTCAGCTCACCGCATCAGCAAACTGCAGGCTTTAGTGTCAGATCCTCCACACACCCGGTTCCACCATGACAAGGTGATTCTCCATACTCATCCACACTTCCTTCCAAAGACAGTCTCGCCCTTCCACCTTAACTAATCGGTGATACTACCGGTCTTCTTCCCCAGACTGCATGCCTCTAGGGCTGAAGCAGCACTACACACTTTTTAGTTTGCAAGTGCATATTGGCTTTCTATGTGGGCAGAACCAAGAATCACAGAAAATCCTCTCAATTATTAGTTTCCTTTGATCCAAGTCACCTTGGACTGCCAGTTATGACGCGCACCCTATCCAGCTGGATTGTGGACTGCATTTCTTTTGCCTACGCTCAAGCAGGACTCTCCATTGAGGGTCACGACATGGCTCACAATGTGCGAGCCATGGCAACCTCGGTTGTCATCCTTCATTCCATCTCCATTGACAATCTGTCGAGCAGCTATCTGGTCCTCCATACACACCTTCGCTGCATACTACTGCCTAGATAGGGACTCCCATCTGGATGCAGTCTTTGGCCAGGCTGTTCTCCAGCACCTTTTTGGGACTTAACTGCAACTCCTATCCTCTGCCCTGGACTTCTCCTGGCATCAGGCTTCCCTGGCAGTGGTCTTGTCAACTGCAATTGAGCCCAATGGGGCCACTTTGTATCCACACTTTCTGGCTCTATCCTTTAGCTTAGGGATACCGCTGCTTCCAGTCTGGTACCTCGGAGCTAGTGACTCCCATATGTGATGACCGCATTCCTGCTTGTTCTTGGAGATAGCAACATTACTCACCTATAATAAGTGATTTCTGAGAACAGCAGGAATCAGTCTTCACAACGCACCCTCCTCCCCTTGGAGTTTTAGGGCATTCTCTTTTTTCCTCTTATCTCACAGCTCCAAACTCAACTGAGGAGAGGACTTGGGAAGGTAGATGCACAGGCACAGAGGATTGCTCCTAAAAGCTTTCCAATGGGATGCTGGGGAGCGTTTCTGCACAGGCTCCTTCGGTAGCAACGATACCCGTATGTGAATCTATGTGAAGAATGATTCCTGTTCCTGGAAATCACCTGTTACAGGTGAGTGTAAATGCTTTCTAGCTTGATTTTTAGGTTTTTTACTTCTCTGGAGGGGGATTACCATGATGCTGACCCTATTTGGATGGATGGGGACATTTTGCTACACTCTAACTAGCTATAAAGCACCTGGGTACAAGGTCTGAATTATGAGCTGGTTAGAATTTTAAGTCTTTCCATTTTTGTCCAGAGTGGTATGGAACTTTGTGCTCCCAAGTACTGTCATTGCACACTGAACTGCTTGTCTGGAACGGGACTAAAAAGTGAGGTTTTATTCTTATCTGAAAAGACAGACTGCTGTGCAAGGTGGGCAACTGAAAGTCTCAGTGCATAGCTTCCTGGCCAGATTTCACTACAGCGCTGCTGCAGTTTTGCTATCATAGCCAGAGCTCTTTATAGACGTAGTGGTTTGGATACTTCATGAAGACCAGGCTTCACATGTGTAATCGTTGACAATTTAATGAAATTGGGCTTTACTTTTACTAGTACTGCTAATATGCACTTATAGGACATTAACTGGGTGACTTTAAAGCAGTGGTTCTCAACCCAGTCCTCAGGTACCCCCAGGCCAGTCAAGTTTTCAGGGTATTCACAATGAATATGCATGAGAGAGATCTTCATGCACTGCTTCCATTGTATGCAGATCTATCTCATGCATATTCGTTGTGGCTGTTCTGGAAACCTGACTGGCCTGGGGGTACCAGAGGACTGGGTTGCGAACCACTACTTTTAAAGTAATGCTCCCAAGTGCTAGTACTCCTAGATATCCTAGTCCAGTGACTTTATCACAATATGCATTAGTGCACAGATAGGAAGTATCAGCTCAGTAGGCAACATCACTCAAAGGAAGCATTAGTATTCACGCGATGAAGACGTTTTATCTTAAAAACAGCAAGTTTTATCTTGTCTTAAAAATTGCGCCAGGAAGTTAATGCTTTGTTCTTTGGACTAAAATCAATATAAGAATAAGACTACTTGTTCCTAAAAATGTGACATCAAGGGTAAGAAAGTAACTTGCATCCAGCTGTTCAAGCATTGTGAAGATTATGTATGTGTAAGACATCAAGTTACAAGTCACAAATATTATACAATACTACCAGGCTGAATCTTATCACTTTCAAAGTTGTTTTCTAGCCTCTTAACCCTTTTAGTGTTTCCAGGGCAGTGGGGGGAGGATCTTGAACTGATTGTTGCAGGTTTGAAAGAAGGGGGAAGGCAGGTTGGTCAACAGGCATATGTGATATTGCTATGTGAACTAATCTTGAAATGTTTTTCCATCCCTCAGGGTGCTAAGAAGAGTGCGATAGGTCAGCGCATTGTGGCTACTCTGCCGTATATCAAACAGGAAGTGCCCATCATTATTGTCTTCCGTGCACTGGGTTTCGTGTCTGACAGAGATATTCTGGAACACATTATTTATGACTTTGAAGATCCTGAGATGATGGAAATGGTAATGGAGCGGTAATTTTCTTCCGTATTTTAAATTCCACATATTTTGCTTAGTTTGACATTCTAAAGACTCTTACCTCTAGCTAACCTAGTGGAGCTTAGATTTGTTCTTGGTATTCCCCCCCCCCCTCTCCTCCCCCCACACACAACTCTACATGGGATGGTTGATAGCTTTGTGCTGAACAGTAAGCAACTTCTGGTTGTGCCCTGTCCTGTGTTGCTCAGTTTCCAAACTGTGCTGTTTCAAACACAACTTTCTTTATTGTACACCAAACCAGTCCAGAATAGATGGGTTATGCCCCTTTACCAGCAGATCAAGAACAAATGCTTGTGAACTCTTCTCTGTATAGGGCATTGAAAGTAATGGGCACCCATATCTCAGTATATTGTAGGTGAACCAAGAAGAAGGTGAAGAAACAGCTATTCAACAAGAATATGTTTTGGGTTTTGTTTTTTGTTTTTTTGGTATTGATTGAGCCACAGAAACACATTACCAATATTGTATATACGTACAGGCATAACGCCACTGGATGGGGCTGACTCTTGTCCACCATACCAGGGCCACTTTCCAACATAATGTGGTACAGCTTTTTTTAAACTTAGCCCCCCTCCCCCCTCCCCATCCCCACACAGCTCCCCCCCCCCTATCATCCTACCCACGAACTTTCTCCTACAATGCCCTACGCTAATCCCTTCCCACGGGACCCCACCATGTTCATCTATCCCCACCCTATCCCTCATACCCTACCCCACTTGTAGGACCTCATTGCGGGCGTATGGTCCAAGCTTTTGGATATACGGTTCCCAAATCAACAAAAAGGAAGCCCAGCGCTTGACACTTCCCTTAGCCCCTCTCCTCTCGAAAAGCATCAATTGATGGAAGCTGTTATGCTATTCCCAGAAGGTAGGGGGCACCCACTCTCTCCACCTGTGTAGTATCGGACCTTTCCCCACCAGACATGCCTTTCTCACCAATATTTGTTCCCGTGGTCCCAGTTGATCCAAGGCTCCAGTCCACTTGATCCGCTGCTGAAGCACATCACTCATATAACTACTAATCCTCTCCCAATATAAACAAATCTTTTTACAATCCCACCACATGTGGCCCAGATCTGCAAGGGGGCACGAACACCCCCAACACAAAAAACTCCAATATCCTTGCTGAACTTTCCAAAGTTAAGTCACTGGTAGGGGTGCCACATAGTGGGCGATCTGAAAGTATGCAAAATAATGGCAGCCAATCAGCCCATACTCCTTGCTAAGAGCTTCAAAAGACTTACATTTCCCATTCTGATCCACCATATGCCCGATATAGCGGATCCCAACCTATCTCCATTCCTGGAAGGTTATTGTCGTAGAGCCAGGGATGAATTTAACATTGACCTGCAGTGGCAACCAACTGGAAACAGCCGGGGACCTCCCCCAGCATCGACACAAGAACCTCCATATACATCTTGCTGGGCTCACTAATACACTTCGAGTCACTCGTCCAGACACCTGGGATCCCTCCAAATGCAAAACTGCCAGTAAAGACTGGAGAGCCACCAGGACTTCCTCGAGTACCCTGGGGGTATAAATCTCTGTCCCACCCAGCTAAGTCCCCTAGATGCCGTGCTTGACACGCCAGGGCATATAGCCGCAAGTCCGGTATACCCATCCCTCCATTTCGCCAACCTCCCCTCAGCTGTTTCATCGGGATACGTGCTCTTGCCCCGTTCCATAAGAATCCCCATATTTCCCGTTCCAAACACGCCAGATCCCATTGCATTAACCACACTGGGAGCCTCTGCATCCAATATAGTACTCGGGGTAGGATCACCATCACCACCACCGCCTATCCCCCCCCCCCCCCCCAATGACAAGAGAAGGGGCCGCCAGGCCCGCAACTGTGTTCGAAGTTTGAGGGAAATCCTCTTGAAGTTCTTTCTGTACAGCTCCGCCGGATCCCTAGTTAAGAGAATTCCCAAATAGAGAAAGGAGTCCCCAGCCCACCGGAGCGGAAATGCGCTTCCCCAGGTCCCTCTCAATTCACCCAACACCTACAGGGCCTCCGACTTATCCATATTAATACGCAATCCGGCGAAACTGCCAAATACAGAAAATTCCTCCAACAATCTGGGCAACGATTGTTGTGGCGAGAGCAAATGCATTAGGATATCGTCCAAAATGCTTCCCGTTCCACGCGCAGGACCCAAAAGGCAGGCAGAGCTACGGAGTCTCAATGCGTGGATGAGACAGTGGTGCAGAGATGAGGGTTTTGGATTTGTTAGGAACTGGGGAACATTCTGGGGAAAGGAGGGGCTCCTTCCGAAGGGATGGACTTCACCTTAACCGGGATAGAACCAGGCTGCTGGCATTAACCTTTTAAAAAGGAGAGAGCAGCTTTTAAACTAGATAATAGGGGAAAGCTGACAGTCGCCCAAGAGCGCATGGTTCGGAAGAATGTATCCTTGAAGGATACTACCAAAAGCAGAGAGGTTCCAAAAAAGAGTAAAGTAGCCCAAATGCCCTTGAGTAGGGAGCAGACAGAGCTTAAAGATCCCAAATTACCCATGTCTACCAATAGCCAGATTAATATGAATAAAATACAGTCTCTAAAATGCTTGTATGCAAATGCTAGAAGTCTAAAAAATAAGATGGGAGAGTTAGAATATATAGCACTAAATGGAGGTTAGATATGATTGGCGTATCAGAGACATTGTGGAAGGAGGACAACCAGTGGGACACTGATACCTGGGTACAAACTATATCGTAATGATAGAGCTGATCAAATTGGTGGAGGGGTTGCGCTCTGTTAGATAGGGCATTGAGTCAGAAAGGATTAAAGTTTTGCAGGAAACAAAATTTGCTGTAGAATCTCTATGGATTGAAATTTCATGTAAAAAGGGGAAGGCGATGGCAGTGGGACTGTACTATCGACCGCCTGGCCAGAATGAACAAATGGATGATGAAATGCTCAAAGAAATCAAGGAAGATAACAAATGTTACAGCGCAGTAATAATAATGGGTGATTTCAATTACCCCGGTATCGACTGGTCAGTGTCACGGCAGCATATGCTAGGGAGATAAAGTTCCTAGATGAAATAAATGACTGCTTCTTGGAGCAGCTGGTTCATGAACAGACCAGAGGGGAAGCCATATTAGACCTAGTCCTTGGTGGAACACCAGATCTAGTGCAAGAGATAAGGGTATTGGGCCACTTGGCAATAGTGATCATAGCATGATTGCGTTTGATTTAATTAGTGGAGGAGGGATAGTAAAGAAATCCACAGTACTACCTTTTAACTTTCGAAAGGGAGACTATGATAAAATGAGGAAAATAGTTAAGAAAAAACTAAAAGGAGCAGTTGCAAAGGTTAAAGACTTACATCAAGCTTGGGCGGTGTTGAAAAATACTATCTTGGAAGCCCAGACCCAGCTGTATTTCACGCTTTAAGAAAAGTGGAAGGATGTCCAAAAAACTGCCAGCATGGTTTAAAGGTGAAGTCAGAGAGGCTGTTGCCAAAAAAGCATCTTTCAGGAAATGGAAAAAAGAGCCAAACGTGAGTCGGTTGATATAGTGTATCTGGACTTTCAGAAAACCTTTGACAAGGTCCCTCATCAGAGACTTTTGGCAAAACTAAAAAGTCATGGGATAGGAGGCAGTGTACTGTTGTGGATCAGGAACTGGTTAAAAGATAGAAAACAGAGGGTGGGGCTAAATGGCCAATTTTCCCCTATGGAGAAAGGTGACTAGTGGTGTACCCCAGGGATCTGTGCTGGGTCCGCTGCTTTTTGACATATTCATAAATGACCTGGAAAGTGGAATAACGAGTGAGTTTATCAAATTTGCAGATGACACAAAACTATTTAAAGTTGTTAAAACCCAAGAGGATTGTGGAAAATTGCAAGAGGATCTTGATAAATTGGAAGACTGGGCATCAAAATGGCAGATGAAATTTAAGGTGGACAAGTGCAAAGTTATGCACCTAGGGAGGAACAACACAAACTATGGTTAAACAATGCAAGGTTCCACATTAGGAACCACCACCCAGGAAAAGGATTTAGGCGTCATTGTGGATAACATGTTAAAACCATCGGCCCAATGTGCAGCAGCGGCCAAGAGAGCAAATAGAATGCTAGGTATCATAAGGAAAGGAATGGAAAATAAAACAAAAGATATTATAATGCCTCTATCGTTCCATGGTGAGACCGCACTTTGAATATTGTGTGAAATTCTGGTCGTCGTATCTTAAAAAGGATATAGCGTTATTAGAAAAGGTTCAGAGAAGAGCCACCAAAATGGTAAAGGGTATGGAAGGATACTCCTATGAAGAAAGGCTAAAAAGGTTAGGGCTTTTTAACCTGGAAAAGAGACGGCTGAGGGGAGATATGATAGAAGTCTATAAATTAATGAATGGAGTGGAACGGGTAAACGTAGATCGATTGTTTGCATTATCAGAATATAGAAAGACTAGGGGACATGCAATGAAGCTACAGGGTAAACTATTTAAGACTAATAAAAGAAAATATTTTTTCACTCAACGTGTAATCAAACTCTGGAATTTGTTACCGGAGGATGTACGAAAGGCTGTTAGTGTAGCTGGGTTTAAAAAAAGGTTTGGACAAGTTCCTGGAGGAAAGGTCCATAAACCATTATTAAGAAGGGACCCAGGATATCAATGCTTGACCCAGTACAAGCATTGTGGAACCTGACCTAGATTGGCCACTGTTGGAAACAGGATACTGGGCTTGATGGACCTTGGTCTGACCCAGTATGGCATATCTTATGTTCTTATATTCTTTTGTTAAGGCCGCCTTCTTGAACCCACACTGTCCCATGCGCACCCCTCGTATATCCCTGGCAAGCTCTATTTTTTGAATGAAAGGATCTAAAGACAGCACAAATAGCAGTGGCGAAAGCAGGCATCCCTGCCTTGTACCTTTCTCCAGGGGAAACCTATCCGACAGAGTATCGTTACATAGCACACTGGCAGTTGGGCCTGTATAAAGGAGCTTAACCATGTTACAAAAGGAATCCCCTAACTCGTATTATGGTAGGAGAGCATGCAAATACCCCCAATTCATGCGATCAAACGCTTTTTCCGTGTCAAAGCTAACCAACAGGGACTGCTATTGTCGTTCCCGGGCCCACTCCAGAGATGCCAAAACTCTACGTAGGTTCCGCACAGCTTGCCGGCCCTGCACAAAGCCCACTTGTGACTCATGTATCAAATCGCCCAACAGCGGGGCTAGTCGTTCTGCTAGGACCTTTGCCATTATTTTCAGGTCAAAATTCAACGGCGATAGCCTGTGTGTGATCTTTACCCGACTTGGGTAGTAAGATAATATGCACATGATTCTCCCCCCTTGTGAACGCATCTTGCTTCACCCTTTTATGATATACCGCCACCAGCGAGGGGGTGTACTAATTCCCCCAGCAGCTTGTAGAATTCAGCTCCCATTCCCTCTGGTCCCGGTGTCCTGTGGCCGCTAGCCTTTTGTATAACCTGGTGTACTTCCTCAAGTGTGATTGGTTGCTCCAAATGGACCCTCTGTTCCCTCCCCAGGTTCGTCAGCCTCAGCCCTCTTAGGTATTCCTCCATATGGGTTCCCGCTCCCCCCCTCCCGCTGGTACAGCTGTTGGTAGAAGTGGTGAAAAACCTGTGTAATCTCACGGTTTCCCTTTTGCAGATTACTTTGGGTGTCTCTTATTGCTGCCACCGTTCGAGTCCCCCTACTGCTCTGTAAACAACGCCCCAGCAGCTTCCCTGGTTTATCCCCAAACCGATACAGCTGATTGCAGTAGTACATAAATGATTTTTTTGCCCGCCTATGGAGCAACTCATTAAGAGCTGTTTGTTTCCCACAGCGATTTCTTGTTTGCTGCACTTGGGCAACTCGCAAAGTTTTGCCGGTCCCTAATTGTCTGTTTTTCTAGACGAATTATCTGTTCCGTTAACTATCGTTTGTTTGTTTTTTGCGCCAAATACTCAATGATGTCCCCCCGCGCAAGACCACCTTAGCCGTTTCCCAAAAGAGTTCCGGGTCATTCTTGTGTCGCTCATTGTGGAACTCAGTCTTGCCAGCGCTGCTTAAGATAGAGATGAAAATCAGTGTCCCTATATAGATCCAATGGGAAGTGTCAGATTCTTGAGTGCGTGTCTGCCTGAGCCCATTCCAGCTCCACCCAGATCAAGACATGATCTGAGATCTCCGATGGGCCAATCTGTGCATCCACCACACGTGCAAAGAGCCCTCTTGAGACTAAGTTATGTCCTTTTGAGCCATCAGGAGAGTTGGGACATTGTGCTTAGTGGCCTCAAGTGTCCTCAAGCCTGTCCGGGTGATCGAGTGGGTGCCTTCCCCAGGTGATCGTATCTAGTTTCAAGCTGTCTGGTTCAAGGAATGGATCTTGAAGGGCCAATAATTTCTAGTTAGGGCAAAGTGAAGATGTTTGCTAGTTGTCTAGCTTGCAGACGTCCTTATTGCCTCCCTTTTGATTTGCAGGACATATTTTGGGTGTGGTATGTTCTGCAGTTCTTCATGATTGTAGCAGTTTGTCAGAAATGGGGAGTTCTGTTCCCAGGCCTCAGGGAGAGGACATACCTGTATATCCTGGTTTGGAGACTGCAAGGATTATTGCAGATGCAGTTCGGGAGGATATCTGTTCTATATGTTCTCCTTGGGTTTAACCATGGCTCCTTGCTCTTTCTTGAACTTCCTGTTAATAGTTGCCACCATCCTCCACATGGTTGATGATCTGATACATCCCTCTGCACAGCAGGCATATTTGGACATACTCTGATGTGGAGTGCCATTGGGCTACCTCTTACTTATTCCAGGAGTTGCAGGCTCTCTCTTGATTCAGTAACTGTGAGGATGGAAAATCAAAACTGTCTGTCTGGGATTCCTGTTTTGATTTTGGAGAGAGGTTTATCGTGCTGTGTACAAGGAACACTCCTCCAGTGGGCAGTTGGCCTTGGCGACTTAGTTCCATAAATTGTTGGAGTGAATGGCAGTATAAAGCCATATGGTGCTAGTGATTTGCAGTGAGCACCAGCCTGTCTGGTTGCAGGGCTTATTGCCAGGAACAGGTGAATGAAAGCCATGCTTTACGAGTCGTTGAGCACCTTTTTTAAGAAATTCGGTGGGGGTGTGGGAGATCATTACATTTAATGCTTTGGCTCAACCAACAGGAGCATATTGAGTGCAGTGATCACTTAGGGAACCCTCTCTTTTCTTCTAGTGAGTAGGAGCCTACCTCAGAGTGTTGTCGCCAGATATGTTAGACAGTAAAGGTTTAGCAGGCAGATTCTTTACTTATACTCTTCCTACTTTCAGGGGGGAGAGAGCATTTCTTTGGAGACATTGCTATCATGCTGGTTGCAAAAGGGTTTTGGTCTCTTGTTAAGTCTCTTGATTCTTAGGCCTTGAACAGGGTAATCTGATTTGGTTGTCTTGTTGCAGTCAGTCTTGTTGCAGTCAGTCTTGTTGCAGTCAGTCTTGTTGGGGTTTTGTATGTTTGGGGTTTTTTTCCCCTGTAGCCTTGTCTGGACGGAGACTTGCAGCCAGGTCTTGTAGTCCTGATGATGCTGGGGTGACCCTGATGTATGCAGCATGCAGGATCAAGGGAGAGCTGTCATTTCAGGTTCCTGCAAGGGGCAGGTATTCAGGTTCAGAGCTCATCTTGAAAATTTTACTAAAGTCTCTGGCCTAGGTCTCGTGGGGGTGGGAGTTGGGTAGGCAGGGTACTCAGGTGAGGCTATTTCCATGGCATACTTGAGAGTTTGGAGAGTGCTTTCATCTTGCTGTGCAAAGGAAGGTTTCTGTCTTTGTGAACATCAATACCGCTCTACTACCTCAAGTGGGAGACACTTCCACCCATCTACACTTTCCATAAGAAATATTTCCGCATATTATTCCTGAGTCTATCCCCTTTACCTTCTATGCTCCTTCGTTGCAGAGCTTTATTTGAATTGAAAGAGGCTCTCGTCCTGTGCATTTATGCCACAGAAGTATGTTACTGGACTGCCAGGAGTCAGCATTGACTCGAAAGCACACATTGCATTTGCATCATATCTCCTCTCTCCTGCCTTTCCTCCAAAGTACGAAGATTAAGATCTTTAAGTCTGTCCCCATATGCCTTATGACAAAGTCCACTGACCATTTTGGTAGCCACTCTCTGCACAAACTCGATTCTGTTTATTCTTTTGAAGGTGTGGTCTCCGGAATTGTACACAACTTCAGATGCGGTTTCACCAAAAGCTTGTACAGAGGCACTATTACCTCCTTGCTGGCCATTCCTCTCCTTGTGTACCCAAGCATCCTTCTGGCCTTTGCAGTCACCTTTTCTACCTGTTTAATCACCTTAAAATCATCTGAAGCAATCATGCCCAGGTCCCACTCTTCTTCTGTGGACAGGAGTACTTCACCCCCTACTGTACCGCTTCCTTGGATTTTGACAGCCCAAATGCACGAGCCTGCATTTTTTAGCATTAAATCCGAGCCACTAAATTCTTGACCATTCTTCAAGCTTCGTTAGATCCCTCCTCATGTTGTCTATGCCTTCATAGGTGTCTACTCCATTGCAGATTTTGGTATCATCTACAAGAGACAAACCTTAACAGACAGCCCTTACACGTTATCACTCACAAAAATGTTAAAGAAACTGGACCAAGAACAGATCCCTGTAGCACACTGCTGGTGACATCCATCCTTCTCCTCATAATAAGCTCCATTTACTTGTACCCTTTGTTCCTTATCGTCCCTACAGTCTAGTCCCGAACCTCTGGGTTAAGCACCTCCTCCAGCAGCTTTGGAGACTGAGAATCATCATTCTTCTGATGACACTGGAACAAATACTCTTGGGACCGCCTCCTCTGTCCAGTAATCTCAGTCTCCATAGCAGCTGGAGGGTGGTGAGCCTGGAGATTTGAGGCTCACTGGAGAAACAGTTAAGGAGAGTAGATTAAGTATAGGAATTTCAATTTGGATTTAAGGGGTTTAAAAAAAACAAACAAAAAAACAAAGAACTAAAATAAATGAAAAGAGAAAGAGAGCAGCTCTGCTGAGGCCCCTTCCTGACTTCCTCCCTCTCTTTTCGGGGGGGGGGGGGCAGGGGAGGTATTAATCCATCAGAGGATTGAAGGGCCGGGCTCCGGTTCCCGAACCCGCTGATCGGGTGAAGAACCGGTAGCGGAGCAGAGAAGAGCAGTAAGGGTCTCTGTGCCGGAGTGCGCAGCCTGCCCGCAGTTCAGTGAAGCACTGTCTCCTCAGCTCGGAAAGCATTCTCTCCTGCCGCAGAAGCTGCGGTTCGGCTGAGCGCAGGGAGAAGCAGTGGAATACCCGCAAGCAGTCGTTTTTGTGAGGTAAGAGCTTACCTTCGGGCTTTTGGCAATCGGAAAGGGCCGGTGCAGGTGCAGTTCTTTTGGTGGGAGCCGTGGCTGCGTGGCTAAAGCACAGGAAAGTTCATTAGAGCGTTGGGCCTACAGGAAGTGCAGTTTTTAGTCGAGACCTGGGTATTCGGCTTAGTTTTGACGGCGCACAGCAGGGTAGGTTAATTTGGTCAGTAATTTTTGCAGATTCCTGAATTTTGCATTTACGGGCATACAGGTGTGTGTATTTCTATATCTATTTGTGTATATTTGTATGTATACATATGTATATGTATACATACATACGTACGTGTATGTGTGTACACATATACATATAATGGATATACCGCCTTGTCAGCAGGCATTGCCAGCGATATTTTCTCAGGATTTTGTGGCTCTCCTTTAGCAAGCCTTCAGTGTTAGTAGGAGGGGACCAGAAACGGTTTCAGGCGAAGTGGAGCTGGGTGTAAAGCGTCCGGGGACTCATCTCAGCTCCGGACTTATGGAAGTGCCTGCAAAGAAGTCTAGGAAGGGAAAAAGTAGGCAGGAGCACTCTGTCTTCGGAGGGTCCTCTCTCAGAGGACGGAGAACAGGATTTGGAGATAGAGGAGGAGTTAGAGGAAGGAGAATTAGCGGAACATGAAGCTCAAGCGAGGGTGATCAGAGTTTTCCGCCGTGATGAGTTGCCTGTGCTCATAATGGAAACACTGAAAGCGCTTAATATGCCTTCGGCAGGGCCAGCGGAGGATGCCTTCTTAGAAGATCCCTTGTTACAGGCGGTTTGTAAGACATAGAGGGCTTTCCCGGTACACAGAGTGGTAAGGGAAATGATTCAGGAAGAATGGGACATGCCCGAGGCAGGGCTTAAGGGTTCCAGGATAATGTCTCGCCTTTACCCATTAGTGGATCAAGATCGGGAGTTGTTTGTCACCGAAGGTAGATGCAGTGGTCTCGGCAGTGACTAAGAAGACTACCATTCCGGTGGAAAGTAGTGCCGCTCTTAAGGATGCTCAAGATAGGAAGCTAGATACCTTGTTAAAACAGGTATTCAACATCAATGCGCTCTCCGTGCAGGCATCTATTTGTGGGGCCTGGGTGGCCAGAGCCTGTCTTAGATGGTCTCGGCATATTCAGAGAGACCAGCTGGAGGAGAGAAGGATCGAAGCGTCCAGGTTAGAATCTGGAACGGCTTACCTAGCGGACATTCATTATGGTCTCATTAGGAGTCTGGCTAAGAGTATGGCATCAGTGATAGCGGCTAGATGGTATCTTTGGCTGCGTAATTGGGCGGCAGATAGCTCCTCTAAGACAAGATTAGGCAAGTTGCCTTTTAGGGGTAAGCTGCTTTTTGGTGAGGATTTGGATAAGTTGGTAAAGGATTTGGGAGAGTCTAAGGGAGGCAGACTCCCCAAGGACAAACAAAATCAGGGGAGGCAGTCTCCGGCTAGCAAGAATCAGCAGAGAATTTTTCCGTTTCCGCCCGGCACGGTTTATGCAATTTCAAAGGGGGTGTTTCTCCTATCGAAATCAGGGGTTTCGAGGGCTTAGAGGGGCAAGCAGAGGGTTCACTGCTCCCTCTTCCTCCAACCTTAGAAAGCCACAATGAAGCCAGGAGGACCCAAGTGGGGATGGTAGCCGTAGGAGGACAGTTACGGGAGTTTTATCCTGCTTGGGTCCAAATTACGTCCGACCGATGGGTGTTGGAAGTTATTCGGGAAGGTTATGCTCTCAAGTTGCAACACCCAGTGGTCGATGCTTACGTTCAATCGCCATGCAAAGGCGCCTTTGAAGATCAAGGCAGTACAAGAGACATTGGAAAGACTACTAAGTCTCAAGGCAGTGTTACCGTTGCCAAGAGACCAGTGTGGATTTAGTCGATACTCCATATATTTCGTGGTCCCAAAGAAAGATGGATCCTTTCGCCCAATCTTGGATCTCAAAAAGGTGAATCGCTGTCTGAGAGTGTCGCATTTTCATATGGAAACTCTATGATTGGTAATTATTGCCGTAAGGGCAGGGGAATTCCTTACTTCTCTGGATCTATCGGAGGCTTATCTGCACATTCCGATTCGGCAGGAGCATCAGAAATTCCTCAGGTTTGCAGTTCCGATGGGGCTTTTTCAATTCCGAGCATTGCCTTTCGGGTTGGCAATGGCTCCACAGACTTCACCAAGGTCATGGTGGTTGTAGCAGCGGCATTGAGGAAAGAAGGGGTACCGGTACATCCTTAACTAGACGATTGGTTAATTTGAGCAAAATCCAAGAGGGCGAGCGAGTCGGCAACAGCCAGTGTGGTAGAATTTCTTCAGAGCCTAGGCTGGGTACTCAATATGGCAAAGAGCAAACTAGATCCCTCACAGATCCTGGATTATCTGGGGGCGCATTTTGATACACACATAGGGAAAATGTTTCTGCCGCAGCTGAGAGCACAAGGGTTGAGAAAACTTTTGCTTTTCTAAACCGAAAGATTCCCACGACGTGGCATTATTTGCAATTGCTAGGTACAATGGCAGCGAAGCTCGAGTTAGTACCGTGGGTGAGGGCTCATATGCGACCGTTGCAGAGGGCATTACTCAGACAATGGTCGCACCAGAACGGCTCCTTGTCTCAGAGACTGCCATGTCAGCTAGAGACGAGGCAGGCGCTGCAGTGATGGTTGCGGCCGGGAGTACTGTAAGAGGGAATGCCTCTAGAAGCTCCCACCTGGATACCCCTTACGACGGATGCCAGTCTCTTCAGTTGGGGGGCGCACGTCGACGGAAAGTTTGCTCAAGGTCAGTGGACCGAGATAGGACATGGTCCATCAACAGATTGGAGTTGAGGGTGGTCACTCTGGCACTCAAGGATTTTCAGAGTCATCTAGGGAGAAGGGTGGTACGTGTGTTCTCCAACAATGCGACCGCAGTGGCCTACATCAATCGGCAAGGCGGCACCAGCAGTGCGCCACTGGAGTCGGAGGCCGACCAACTGTTAGAGTGGGCTGAAGAGCGTCTGGTTGTGGTGTCGGCGGCACATGTGGCAGGAGTGGACAATGTGACAGCCGATTTTCTGAGTTTATTTATTTATTTTTATACACATTTATGTACCGCATCTTCCAAAGTTCAGTTGCGGTTTACAATGAACAAATAATTAACAAATCAAGTTTGTTTTACAGTGAACGTCATATTATAACAGAACATATTTACAAGGAACATCATAATATAAATAGAATATACAGTCTAAACAGTGAGAAATAATACAGAACAGAGTAAACTATATACAATTTTATATATGTATATATATACATGGAAGTAAAAGGACATAAGTTGTGAAGTGAGTTGTCAGTGTGGACCCAGCAGAGTGGGTTCTACATCCGGAGGTCTTCGAAATGATAGTGAACCGCTGGGGACAGCTGGTGATGGATCTAATGGCCACGTTCGTATCAGCAAAGGCCAGCATATTCTTCAGCAGGAGAAAGGAAAGAATGTCGGAAGGTCTCGATGCTCTCATTCAAAAGTGGCCAGAGCAGCAGCTTCTTTGTGTTTCCCCCCCTGGGTCTTAATAGGTCGGGTGCTGCAGAGAATAGAGGTTCACAAGGGACAGGTAATTCTAATAGCACTGGATTGGCCAAGAAGGCCATGGTATGCGGATCTGATCAGACTCTTGGTGGGGTGGCCCTGGCAACTGCCGGGTTGGAAGGATCTATTGTTTCAGGGACCCATCCTCATGCTCAGGTGGATCGATTCTCGCTTACGGCTTGTCTCTTGAAAGGGCAAGGCTGAGAGCGAGGGGGTATTCCTTGCCGGTTATCTCTACCATGTTGAGGGCTAGGAGAAGATCTACTTCGTTGGCATATGTTCGTATCTGGAGAGTGTTAGAGGCATGATGTATGGATAAGACGGTGCAGGCGTTGAGTGCTTCGGTGTCGCACGTGTTGGCTTTCTTGCAAGATGGATTTGACAAAGGCTTGGCGGCGGTCTCTTTGTGAGTTCAGGTAGCAGCCCTTGCATGTTATAGAGAAAAGATAAGAGGTGAGACGCTAGGATCGCATCCAGATATTAAGCGTTTTTTTAAGAGCAGTGTCTTTTGAGGTCCCCATGTAGATCTCCGGTTCCTCCGTGGGATCTTGCCTTGGTGTTGGACACGTTATTACACAAGCCTTTTGAGCCTTTGGCTGAGGCGTTGCTTAAGGATCTGACACTCAGGGTAGTATTTCTAGTGGCGATATGTTCAGCTCGGAGAATCTCGGAGCTGCAGGTGCTGTCTTGTCGGAAGCCTTTTTTGTCCTTTTATGATAATAAGGTGGTCTTGAGGCCAGTTCCCTCTTTCTTGCCAAAGGTAGTTTCATCTTTTCATGTAAATGAGGTGGTTTCTCTTCCAGTTTTTGTTCAGCCTGGAGGGAAATCAAACTCGAAATCCAGGCAGGCTCAAGATGTTAGCCGAGCGTTGAAGTATCTCCGAAGGATGTCGAGTTTCAGAAAATCAGATAGGCTTTTTGTTCTGTTTGGAGGAGCAAGACGGGGCGAGGCAGCCAGTAAAGCCTCCATTGCAAGATGGCTGAAAGAAGCCATAGCGTCAGCTTACATTCTAAAAGGAAAGTCAGTGCCGGAGGGCATTAGAGCTCATTCAACTAGGGCACAGGCAGCGTCATGGGCAAAATATAATATAGTGCCAGCTACTTGGTCATCTTTCAATACATTTGTAAAACATTACCGTCTAGATGTTCAGGCGGAAAGGGATACTAGGTTTGGCTCAGCAGTGCTTCAGGCTGTCCTGGCAGGTCCCTCCCATTAAGAAAGTTGTTTAACTGCTCTGTTACATCCCCAGAGGTTCGGGACTAGCCTGGAGGGACGATAAGGAAGGTGAAATTAGACTTACCTGCTAATTGTATTTCCTTTAGGAGCTCCAGTCTAGTCCCGCATCCCTCCCTCGTTTATTCTGTGGGTTTGGCCTGAAGCACGATGTGACATCAAGGACTATGAAAAAGTATCTACGGTGAGAGTGCGGGCCATGATGAGGGGGGTTTGGAAAAGAAGGGGTTTCAGCAGTGGTCATAAACCTTCGGAGAGCGGGGAAGGGTGGACTTCCTTAGCACAGGTTGATAAAAGTACCTTACGGGAGTAGTTCTTTCTCATTGTTTAGTTACAGTTAGTTGATTGTCAATTTGTTATGATTTTGCTACTTGATTGTTGCTCTGGTGAGTCTGTTTTGTCAATAGATTACTGGACAGAGGAGGCGGTCCCAGGAGTATTTGTACCAGTGTCATCAGAAGAATGATGTTTCTGCATCTCCAAAGCTGCTGGAGGAGGTGCTTAACCCAGAGTTTTGGGACTAGACTGGAGTTCCTAAAGGAACTACAATTAGCAGATAAGTCTAATTTCACCTTATCTCCCACCCAACCAGTTTCTAATCCAATCAGTCGCTTTAGGGTCTATTCCTAGGATGCTGAATTTCTTTATAAGTCGTCTGTGCAGAACAGTGTCAAAAGCTTTACTGAAAACTAAGTACACTACATCTAGAGCTGTTCCTCAGTCCAACTCTGGTCGCCCAGTCTAAGAAATTGATTAGATTTGTCTGACGAGGTCTGCCCCTAGTAAAACCATGGACAGGTTACCTCAGGCCAGAGAGCCGGGGGTTCAAGTCCCACATCGGGACAAGTAACCTCAGGCCGGAAGGACCTGGGGTCTCTAATCCCATGGCCACTCCTTGTGGCCTTGGGCAAGCCACTTAACCCTCCATTGCCTCAGGTACGCTTAGATTGTGAGCCCTTTGGGGACAAGGGAATAAAAAGTGCCTGTTAGCATAAGTTTGTAAACCGCTCTGATACACAGGGTAAAGGGTGGTATATCAAGTGCCTAAACCATAAACCATGCTGCCTCGGATCCTGCAAGCCATTGGACTCCAGAAACCTCACTATCCTTTGTTTTGGCAATGTTTTCATTAATTTACTCACCACAGAGGTCTGACTAACTGGTCTGTAGTTCTCAACCTCATCTTTACTTCTGCTTTTGTGTAAAGGAAGCACATGCGCCTTTCTCCAGTCCTTTGGAACCACTCTAGACTCTAAAGAAGTATTTAAAAGATCAGACAGTGGAGCCACTATAAAGCCCCTAAGTTCCTTCAATACTCTGTGAGGTATCCTATCCAGCCCCATCACTTTGTTTACTTTTAGTTTAGCTTGTTCCTCATGAACACAGTCTTCTGAAAATCATTCAAAATCCCTTTCAGTACTGTTCCTGATGCTTTCTGAGATTCTGCTCCTGGTCCTTCATCTGTGAACTCAAACAAAAATATTTGTTAAGCAATTCTGCTTTATCCTCATCCGCTTCTACATATTCCTCCCCTTCACCTTTGAGTCTGACAATACCACTTCCTTCTCTCGCGAACATATCTGAAAAATGTCTTATTCCCCCATTTTACTGTATTGGTAATTATTTTTTCTTCTCTTTCTTTGCTTTCCTGACTACTTTCCTAGATTCACTATGTTTTTCCAAATATTAATGCATATCTTCCTCTTTCTGTGATCTCTTGTATTTAATGAAGACCGCCTTCTTTTTCTTCACCTTTTCAGCTACTTCTTTCGAGAACCATAGTGGGCTCTTTTTTTTTATGTTTATGTACTTTACCAACAAAGATTTGTTGCCCTTAATTTCCCCTTTCAGTTTTGCCCATTGCTACATTCCCCAAGCTGTTCCCATCCCGCTAAAGACCCCTTGAGGGTATTGTCCCATCTTGGCAAAGTTAGTTTTCCTAAAGTCTAGGACCCTCACTTTTGAATGGACTTTATCAGCCCTAGTCCTGATACTGAACTACACCATCTGGAAATGCTTTTCCCATTGGTAAGCACCAGATCCAGTATGGTCCCTTCAAGCATGTTCTTTTTTTTACTAGTTGCCGGAATAATTTTGCCTGTAGAGAATCTAGGATCTCCTTACTACTAGATGAAACCACAGCAGGGATGCACCAATCAACATCTGGCATATTGAAATCACTTATCAGTAGCGCATCTCCTTTCCTGGCAATACTGCAAGTGTCTTAAGTCTCTGTCCACTTCTGCCTGTGAAGGAGATCTGTATATCATACACCAGTTTAAATGGATTCCCCATTCCCTCTGTCTAGTTTAACCCACAGTGCGGCCTCCTTCCCTTGTAAGCCCTGTAATTCTGTATCTTTAATATGATTTTATAATATAGTGCCGCTTAAGAACATAAGAACATAAGAAATGCCATACTGGGTCAGACCGAGGTCCATCAAGCCCAGTATCCTGTTTCCAACAGTGGCCAATCTAGGTCATACGTACCTAGCAGTTTCCCCAAAAGACACAGGTTCTGCAGTGCTTGTACTAGGTCAAGCATTGATATCCTGGGTCCCTTTTTAATAGTGGTTTATGGACCTTTCCTCCAGGAACTTGTCCAAACCTTGTTTAAACCCAGCTATACTAACAGCCCTTACTACATCCTCCGGTAACAGATTCCAGAGTTTGATTACACGTTGAGTGAAGAAATATTTTCTCTTATTTGTCTTAAATAGTTTACCCCGTAGCTTCATTACATGTCCCCTAGTCCTTCTATATTCTGATAGCGTAAACAATTGATCCACGTTTATCCGTTCCACTCCATTCATTAATTTATAGACCTCTATCATATCTCCCCTCAGCCGTCTCTTTTCCAGGTTAAAGAGCCCTAACCTTTTTAGCCTCTCTTCATAGGAGTAGCCTTCCATCCCCTTCACCAATTTGGTGGCTCTTCTCTGTACTTTTTCTAATAACTCTGTCTTTTTTAAGATACGGTGACCAGAATTGCACACAATATTCAAGGTGCGGTCGTACCATGGAGCGATACAGAGGCATTATAATATCCTTTGTTTTATTCTCCATCCCTTTCCTTATGATACCTAGCATTCTATTTGCTTTCTTGGCCGCCGCTGCACACTGGGCGGAGGGTTTTAACATGTTATCCACGATGACTCCTAAATCTTTTTCCTGGGTGGTGGTTTCTAATGTGGAGCCTTGCATCGTGTAACTATAGTGTGGGTTGTTCTTTCCTAGGTGCATAACTTTGCACTTGTCCACATTAAATTTCATCTGCCATTTGGATGCCCAGTCTTCCAATTTATCCAGATCTTCCTGCAGTTTTCCACAATCCTCTTGGGTTTTAACAACTTTAAACAGTTTTGTGTCATCTGCAAATTTGATAACCTCACTAGTTATTCCCTTTTCCAGGTCATTTATGAATATGTCAAAAAGTAGCGGACCCAGTACAGATCCCTGGTGTACTCCACTATTCACCTTTTTCCATTGGGAATATTGGCCATTTAGCCCTACCCTCTGCTTTCTATCTATTAACCAGTTCCCGATCCACAATAGTACACTGCCTCCTATCCCATGACTTTTTAGCTTTGCCAAAAGTCTCTGATGGGGGATCTTGTCAAAAGCTTTCTGAAAGTCCAGATACACTATATCAACCGACTCACCTTTGTCTACCTGTTTATGCACACCTTCAAAAAAAAGATCAGATTAGTAAGACAAGATCTTCCTTGTCTAAAGCCATGTTGGCTGTCTCCCATTAGGCCATGACTATCTACATGCTGTGTAATTTTGTTCTTTATGATGGTTTCTACCATTTTCCCTGGTACTGACGTCAGGCTCACCGGTCTGTAATTTCCCGGGTCACCCCTGGAACCCTTTTTAAAAATTGGTGTTACGTTGGCGACCCTCCAATCTTCAGGTATTACAGATGATTTTAATGAAAGTTCACAGATTACCAATAGCAGGTCTGCAATCTCATATTTCAGTTCTTTCAACACTCTGGGATGTATACCATCCGGTCCAGGTGATTTGCTACTATTCAGTTTATCAAATAGTTGTAATATATCTTCCCGGTGTAGCGATATTTCTCTCAATTCCTCTGCAGTATCACCTTTAAATACCACTTCAGTCTTGGGTAACATCCCTACATCTTCCTCAGTAAAGACTGAAGCAAAGAATTCATTCAGTCTCTCTGCTAGAATTCATTCTGCTCTCTGCTTCTCCTCCCTTCTTATTACCCTGTCCTTCCTGAATAAAGTATAACCTGGTATAATTACATCCCAGTCATGGTTGTCCGTGAATCATGTCTCTGTAAACTGCCACTAAATCCAAGTCATCCTCTTCCATTAAAGTCTCAACATCTGGAATCTTATTTCCCATACTACAGGCATTATGCTGCTTTCTAGATGTTGCCCCTCTTACCCATTTCTGTAGAGGTATTAAAAGTTTAATTTACCCGAGGGCTTCTACTTACCTGTGGGCTTGCTTTACCCATTCCCAGTGAATCTAGTTTAAAGCCCTCCAGTAGGTTAGCCAGTTTGGTACAGAACACACTTCCACCCTTCTTGAATAGGTGGACACCATCTCTGCTCAACAGTCCTTGAAAAATCATCCCATTGTCCAGGAAACCAAAATGGTCTCTGACACCATCCACACAGCCATGCGTTCATCTCCAGGATGCAAGCTTTTCTGCCTTGGCCTTTACCTTCAACAGGGAGGATTGATGATAACACCTATATGCTTCACCCTCTCTCCCAGAGTCATGCAGTCACGCTTAGTGATAGCGGGGTCCAGGATGGGTTTCTTAAGGATAGGGCGGACCAGGACATGGTTCCATAGGGAGGGGAAGATGCCAGAGGTTAGGCTAGAATTAAATATACAAAGGATGTAGGAGTAGAGTGAGGGAGAGTTCTTTGAGCCAATGGGAGGGGACAGGATCGAGAGAGCAAGTGGTCTTTTGAGAGGAGGGTAAGGGCTTTAGCTCTGCCGAAGCGATTGAACAGAAGGTGGACCAAATGTGAGAGAGAGAGGGAATGGAGGGAGGAGAGGGAGAGAGCAGAGGAGGACGACAATGGGGAGGACAGGTAGGAAAAGTAGAGTATAATGTAGAGATTTTCTCTGATAAGTAGGTAGCAAGAGGAGCAGGGGGCTGGAGATATAAAACTATGGCTGCTCCTTGTGGCCTTGGGCAAGCCACTTAAACCTCCATTGCCTCAGGTACACTTAGATTGTGAGCCCTTTGGGGACAAGGGAATAAAAAAGTACCTGTTAGTATATACGTGTAAACCGCTCTGATGCGTAAGTAAAGGGCGGTATATCAAATGCCTAAACCATAACCATAGACCATGGGGGGTGGAAAGTGAATGAAGAACCTGATAAGAGTTGCCATGTAGAATTAGCAGATGAGATCATCAGATTGGAATATTAATACTACTTAGCATTATAAATCATAGTTCTGTATTGGTGGTGACAATAACGAAAATGAGATAAGGAGCCAGGTGAGGGATGTTTACAGTAATGTCAGTTGGCAAGTCTAAGGTAAGTATGGTGAAGAAGTGTGCGATTGTACCAGAGGTGGCGGTTGGATGGATGCAAGGTGGTGGATGGATGAAGTCATGTTAATTGATCCAGGGAAGAGGTTGGAGGTGTGCCAGGACTGGGCCTGAGCATGGACCGGAAGGGAAGCAAAATTAGGAAGGAACAGGGTGTTGCCGGGAGGAAGGTGTTGGAGAGTGGCGGGGTGATGTAACAGTAACATAGTAAATGACGACAGATAAAGACCAGTATGGTCCATCTAGTCTGCCCAGTAAGATGGCAAGAGTTAGGTGCACCTGCTGCTCCATGCAGGCCAACCCTCCCCATGTCTTTGTTTAGGGGTGAACCCACCACTCCTTGTAGGACACCCCTGTTGAGAATTTAGATAGTTACGTTTATTTTGATTTTATCCTGTTGCTGTAAAGGGATCCACTGTGTCTGTCCCATGCCATTTTGAATTCTGTCACTGTATTTGCCCCACCACTTCAGTCGGGAGGGCATTCCAAGCATCCACCACCCTTTCAGTGAAAAAGTATTTCCTGACATTGCCTTTCAATTTACCCCCTTGCAGCTTCATGTTATGCACTCTAGTTTTACAACCTCCCCGTCTTTGGAAGAGGTTTGTTCATTATTTCTCTTTAGGTATTTAAAGGTCTGAATCATATCTCCCCTATCCCTCCTCTCCTCCAGAGTGTACATATTTAGGTCTTCAAGTCTCTTCTCATAAGGCTTCTGATGCAGGCTCCAAATCATTTTGGTCGCCTTCCTCTGAACAGTTTCCAGTCTTTTTTACATCCTTTGCAAGATATGGTCTCCAAAACTGAAGAAGTGAGGCCTCACCAGTGACTTATACAGTGGCATTAGTACCTCTTCCTTTCTGCTGGTAATTCCTCTTTCTGTGCAACCCAACATCATCCTGGCTTTTGCCACTGCCTTGTCGCACTGTTTTGCCACCTTGAGATCCGCAGAAATAATCACACTGTGGTCCTTCACCTGGTCTGTGCACACCAACCTCTCGCCCCCTATCACGTACATTTCCCTTGGATTTCTGCTTCCCAAGTGCATGACACTGCACTTCTTCACATTAAATCTTAACTGCCAAGCATTAGACCATTCTTCCAGCTTTTGTAGATATTTCCTCATGTTATCCACTCCCTCAGGGGAGTCCACTCTGCAAATTTTCGTGTCATGTGATGCTTGAGCCGGGGTGGTGTGGAAGCGAAGAGGGAGGGAGGGGAAAAATAACAGAAATAATCAGATGAAGGAAGCGAAATGATAGAGATTATAGATGAGACACAGTGGGGAGGCAGCAGGTATAAGAATAAGATTGAAGATATGCCTAACTGTGTGTGTGTGCCAAAGGATGTGTTGATGTAGGGAGAGATATGAAAGAAGGGTGAGGAGGATTCTCTTTGAATTTCCTAGGAGAGGCTGGGTGGATATTAGTCACCAAGAATTATCGAGTGAGGGTGGGATAGTGAGATCTCTGAGACGGTGAGCAGTAGGGAGTCCCAGAGATCAAGACGAAGTGATGGAGCATAAAAGAGAACTTGAATGGGCTGGGGGGGGGGGGGGTGGAATCAGAGTAGAAGGGATTCTGGGTAATGAAGTGTAGGGGAGGAGATCTCACAAAGAGGCAAAGTGGAGCGATAAAGAGTGGCGACTCCACTGTCACACCAGCCCGAGCTCCTTGTTCGTGCTCCTTTGGCACGGGACGCCACTGACGGCTCTTTAATGCTGATCATAGTATCTGAAGGAGCGTGGCCACGTCTCTTCCAGCACTAGAGGGAACTGTGGGAGTTATAGGTGGAGATGGCTGATACCTGGAAAGGAAGGAAAGACACAATCTGTGGTAGGCGGTGTAGCAGGATAATTGACAAGGCAAACAAGCACAGTGCAGCAGTAGACAGCAGGCTGAGGTAGGAACAGATGCTACTCTCGCATGGCAGTTTGAGTCATCCCTGGAGGGCCCACTCTCTTTCAGCCAGGGATGCCATTAGTCTGGCCTTGCCTGCCATAGCACAGGTGATGGATGGTGCTATGGGTAAGGATATCCAGCCGGCCAGTGGATTTGGCGACAATGTTGTGAGCCACTCACTGTCCTCCATAGGGTCTGTGGTGACTGTGCCTTCCTGGTGTTGGGGGGGTTGTTTCTGAGAGGAGAGCTTCCAGACTCCGGATTGTCCTCCCTGGAATTCTTTCTCTTTTTGCAGCAGGCATGGTCTTTCTGGTGTGGAAATTCAGACCCTGTGGCCTCTGGATGCCCCCGGGCAGTCTCATGTGGGACAGGCGGAAAGTGGAAGCCCTATTCGATTGCTTTTGACTACGCATCCTTGGCATGAGGCATCCCCTGGAGACAGAAAACAGCTAGGAGCTGTCTGAGATTTTGACTGACTGATTCAGATGGCTCGGTACTGTGCTCTGTTGTGGATGTACTCTCTCCTTCAGAAGATTGTGAGGAGGCTGGAGTGATCCACACATTCTGGAAGAAGGAACTGGCAGCATTGATTGTCATGGTCTAATTTGCCTTGAACGTTTTGGATGCTTCCAGCACAGAGCAGGAGCTGAAGATACACATGCTCCTTCAAGGGGTGTGAAAATACACTACTGCCTTCCCGTTTCCAGATGTGTTCAAGGATATTATCTGGACGGAGTGGGACTCTCCCGACTCCCCTGCCTAAGGGGTTAAGGGTGTGTAAGAAGATCTCCGCTCTCCGGGAGGAGTGTGAGTGGTTTGGCATTCCCAAGTTAGGTGGATGCTCAGGTCACAGCGGATCTCCAGGAACAAGCAGGAATAAGTCCTCACATATGGGTACGTCGGTACCGACGGAGCCCGTGCGGGAAAGTTCCCCAGCTTCTTAGAATAGAAGCTTTTGGGACCTCCCACTGCACATGCGCACTGCCTTCCCGCCTTCCTGAACAGCTCTCCTCAGTTTCTCTTTTTCCGCGGAGCCAGCAGGTCGTGATCTCCAGGAACAAGCAGGAATAAGTCCTCACATATGGGTACGTCGGTACCGACGGAGCCCGTGCGGGAAAGCTCCCCAGCTTCTTAGAATAGAAGCTTTTGGGACCTCCCACTGCACATGCGCACTGCCTTCCCGCCTTCCTGAACAGCTCTCCTCAGTTTCTCTTTTTCCGCGGAGCCAGCAGGTCGTGTTCCTGTCACCGCTGAAGAAATTGTTATTTTATTTGTTTCTTTAGACCGCGTACCTGCCTTCCCCATACCGATACCGGTATCGCCGGTCTTTTCTTTCTTTCTTTAAAAAATTATAATTCTTTTTTCTTATTTTTTAGCTTTTTGGTCACTTCAGAGAGGCCTCTCGGCCTACTCAATTTCTCCTCATGGAGAAGCCAGCCCCTGGATTTAAGAAGTGTACCAAATGTAATGCTGTTATTTCAGTCACAGACACCCATGACTGGTGTCTGAAATGTTTGGGGCCTGACCATTCCATACCGGACTGCCCATCTTGCTCCCACATGTCTAAACGTGGGCTGCAGAACCGGGCCAACAAATTCCATGTGCTGTTTGCTTCAGAGAATACAGCATCACAGTCATCCAGGTCTTCTTCTCCGGATGGATCTCAGGTAACCAAACCTTCTGTGGGCAAGTCCTCAAAGAGCAAATCTCCTTCAAAGCATCGAGAGGCTCTTAGCTTAGAACTTGAGGACCCTGCCCCAGCCAAACAACCCCGGCGGGAAGTCCAACTTCCAAAAACGCCAATTCAGGGGTCTCAGGTTGATATCGATGCTACGGCCTCGACAGATCACCTGTTAGCCTGCTCTGGGGTACCGGGTCACTCCGGTACCGACATCCAGGCAGCTATGGCGTCCATGGGCGATACTGTACAGTCCATGCAGCAGGCCGTCATGGCTTTCATTAAAGCTGCAACGCCATCGGTTCCGCTTTCAGCGGTTCCGGGCCCGATACCGGTATCGTCCGCCATGCCGGTATCGAGGCCGTCCACCTCTAGACGCAAGTCGGTACCGTATGGGCTTTCGCTCCATACCGGTTCCATACCCGATACGCCCGATATCGATACCGATCGGTACGCGTATCGTGCGTTAGAGGAAAGCACCGATTCCTCTGAGGATTTTCACTCCTCTGATGATTCTGCTGAGTTTTCACTCAACTTACCTGAGGAGCCCTCTTCTCCTAAAAGGAGAATGTCCCCTCCAGAGGATTTGTCCTTCCAGGACTTTGTTTTAGATATGGCTACAGCCCTTTCTATTACCACATCCTCTGAAAAGGAACCCAGATCCAAAAAACTGGATATTTTGGGATACTCAAAGGCCCCTAAGGAGGCAGTTACCCTGCCTATCCATGAAATCCTTCAAGAACAACTGATGGATTTCTGGGAAAATCCTTTGACTTTGTCTCCTTATTCCCGTAGGTTGGACACCATGTATAGGGTCCCTCCTTCCCCTGGTTTCCAAAAGACTCAATTGCCCCACCACTCTATTGTGGTGAAGTCTGCAATGAAGAAGATTAGGAGTACCAAAAGGCACTCTTCCACCCCTCCAGGACGGGAATGTAAGACTTTGGACTCTTTTGGTAGGAAAATTTTCCAGGCTAGTATGCTTATAGCCAGGATTAATTCCTACAGTCTCTATATGGGCATGTTCCTGGAGGAACTTGCCAAAAAGGTGCGGCATTTTGCCCCCTTTATCCCTGAGGATAAAAAGCAGGGATTCCTTTCCCTAGTGAAACAACTCTTAGAGGTTTCTAAGTTCTCTAATAGGGCAGCATATGATTCCTTTGAGGGAGCCAGTAGGGCTTCGGGCATTGCTATTGCAGCCCGACGTCTTGCTTGGCTCCAGGCCTCTGATCTGGAACCTTGGGTTCTAGATGGCTTACGGAATCTGCCCTGTACAGGTGAGAACTTATTTGGGGAAGAGTGGCAAATCAAAGCCACCCAGATGGATGCTGAAAATGCCACCTTGGAAAGACTTTCAAAGTCCACTTCAATTCCTACTAAGAAAAAGTCTTTTAAAAGGCCTTACTATAAGAAGGCCAGAGTTGCTTCAAATACTGGCCAGCAGTCTTCTCAACCTCGCTATACTGCTAAGCGTCAGCAATCCAAACAAGCACGAGCTAAGCCTGCAGCAGCTACTGTAGCTCAGCAGGCTCCAACCCCTCAGGGGTTTTGACTTGCTCCTAGGGAACTTGCCACTTCTGGTTCTAACACAACCAGAACCTCTCACCATACCCGGAAGGTTGGTTCACTTTGCTCCCAGATGGGAACAAATCACAACAGAACAATGGACCCTCTCTATCATTCGAGAGGGTTACAAACTTCATTTCTCCAGCCTTCCTCCCCATCATATGGTGAGACCATTCAATTCTCCCTCATCTCTCCTAACCCTGTTGGGTCAAGAGGTTTCCTCTCTTCTTGCCCAAGGGGCCATAGAAGAGGTTCCTCTTCCTCAACAAGGGTCCGGTTTCTACTCCCCTTATTTTCTCATTCCAAAGAAGACAGGGGGATTCAGACCAATCCTAGATCTGAGAGAATTGAACAAATTTCTCTTCAAGGAGAAATTCAAAATGCTGTCTCTCGGCATTCTCCTTCCTTACCTCCAGGGTCAGGACTGGCTTTGTTCTCTAGACCTACAGGATGCGTATACACATATACTCATCCATCCATCCCACAGAAAGTATCTTCGCTTTCTGTTTCAGGGAAAACATTTCCAATACAGAGTACTCCCCTTCGGTCTAGCCTCTGCTCCAAGAGTATTCACAAAATGCATGGCAGTCGTAGCCGCATTTCTAAGAGGCATGGGAATCTTTGTCTTCCCATATCTGGACGACTGGCTCATCCGAGCTCCAACTCAGTCACAGGCCCAGATTTCCCTGGACCACACAAGGAGCCTTTTGCAGTATCTGGGACTGGTAGTAAACCTTCCCAAGTCCCAACTCATCCCTACTCAATCTCTAGAATTCATAGGGGCCCAGTTGGACACCATCACTGCAAGGGCCTACCTTCCACATGTTCGAGGCCAGCGCCTCCTGAGTTTGGCCTCCCAAGCTCAGTCCAGCACTCACTTGACAGCCAGGGAAATGCTACGCCTACTGGGTCATATGGCCTCCACAGTGCATGTGGTGCCCTATGCTCGTCTTCATATGAGAGCAGCTCAATGGACCCTGGCCACTCAGTGGACTCAGGCGTCAGGAGCGCTCTCAGACCAAATACAAACCTCCGATCGTCTGTTTTGGTCCCTCCACTGGTGGACTTCCACCAAGAATCTGTTGTTGGGGGCTCCATTTCAACCATTGCTACCCCAAGCAACCCTCACAACAGATGCCTCCCAAACAGGGTGGGGAGCCCATCTGCAAACTCTCTCCACTCAGGGCACTTGGTCTCTACAGGAGACCACCCTTCATATCAATCTTCTGGAACTGCGAGCAATTTACCTTGCCCTCAAGGTCTTCCACTCCCTCCTAGCCAACCTCACTGTCCTAGTTCAGACGGACAATCAGGTGGCCATGTTTTACATAAACAAACAAGGAGGGACGGGCTCTCTGTCGCTTTGCAACGAAGCTCTAAGACTATGGGCCTTCGCCAGAGAGCATCAGATTCACCTGCTAGCAGTGTATCTCCCAGGAGTTCAAAACTCTCGGGCAGACAGGCTCAGTCGAGTTCTGCTGCCACACGAATGGTCCCTACATTTGGACCAAATAAACCGAATCTTTCAGGAATGGGGGACCCCGGACATAGACCTCTTTGCAAGTCCGTGGAATGCCAAACTTCCCCGGTTCTGTTCCAGAACTCCGTGTCAGGGAGCTCAGGCTACGGACGCCTTTCTCCTGAATTGGAGTCAGGCATTCCTATATGCCTTTCCACCCATTCCTTTGATTCCCAAGACTCTGTTCAAACTCCAGAGGGATCATGGAACTATGATCCTCATAGCTCCACGCTGGCCACGCCAAGTGTGGTTCCCTCTACTTCTACAGCTCTCCCAGGGATCCTACTTGGATCTGGGAGCTGCGCCAGACCTCCTGTCTCAGGAGGAGGGGACTTTGTGGCACCCAAACCCCAAATCCCTTCACCTCAGTGCTTGGTTACTGAAGGCTTAAGCCTTCAAGACTTTCATCTTTCCCAACCAGTGAAAGATATCCTTTCTGCCTCTAGGAAACCCTCTACCAGGCGTTCCTATGCTTTCAAATGGAAACGTTTTTCCATTTGGTGTGCTCAGCAGGGTCTTGACCCTCTGGCACTTCCTTTGAATTCTCTTCTTGATTATCTCCTGCATCTATCCAATGCAGGCCTCAAGACGAATTCGGTAAGAGTCCATTTAAGTGCTATTGCAGCATCCTTGCAACATATAAATGGACAACCTATCTCCTCTCATCCTCTTGTTGCAAGATTCATGAGAGGCCTGACTCTCACTAAACCTCCCATCAGACCACCCCCGGTCGCATGGGATTTGAATCTAGTGCTCGGTCAACTTATGAAGCCACCTTTTGAGCCAATGTTTTCCACCTCCTTGAAATTTCTTTCCTGGAAGGTCATCTTCCTCATTGCAGTCACTTCGGCTCGCCGCATCAGTGAGCTGCAGGCTTTAGTGGCTAATCCACCTTACACAAGATTTCATCATGATAAGGTTGTCCTTAGGACGAATCCCCACTTTATGCCTAAAGTGGTCTCGCCTTTTCATCTTAATCAAGAGGTATATCTACCTGTCTTTTTTCCAGCTCCTCATGCATCCAATGCAGAGAGGAACCTTCATACTCTGGATTGTAAAAGAGCTCTCGCTTTTTACCTTAATAGGACTCAGCCACATCGAAAGTCTTCTCAACTTTTTGTGGCCTTTGATCCTTCCCATTTGGGACTTCCAGTCTCCAAGCGTACACTTTCCAATTGGATTGCTCAGTGTATTTCTTTTGCTTACCAGAGCAAAAACATTTCTCTGGAAGGCCATGTCACTGCTCACAATGTGAGGGCCATGGCAACTTCTATGGCTCATCTGCACTCTGTTTCCATAGATCAGATCTGTCGAGCCGCTACCTGGGCCTCGGTTCATACCTTCACAGCCCATTACTGTTTGGACAAGGACTCCCGCCGGGATGCCTTGTTTGGCCAGGCTGTCCTCAAGCACCTGTTCCATTCCTAAACAACTCCTGCCCACCTTCCCAGAATGGATGCCTGAGATCCATACGAAGATGGCGAACCTTTACAGGGGATCCCATGCATCTAAGCTAGGGAGTCCCCATATGTGAGGACTTATTCCTGCTTGTTCCTGGAGATAGCACAGTTACTTACCTGTAACAGGTGATCTCTGGGAACAGCAGGAATTAGTCCTCACAACCCACCCACCTCCCCTAGGAGTTGTATCTTTTATCTATCTATCTTCCTGTCCTCTCTCTGTTGACTCAGCTATAAACTCGAAACTGAGGAGAGCTGTTCAGGAAGGCGGGAAGGCAGTGCGCATGTGCAGTGGGAGGTCCCAAAAGCTTCTATTCTAAGAAGCTGGGGAGCTTTCCCGCACGGGCTCCGTCGGTACCGACGTACCCATATGTGAGGACTAATTCCTGCTGTTCCCAGAGATCACCTGTTACAGGTAAGTAACTGTGCTTTACCAGACGGACTATCATTCTTGTGGAAGGCAAATCGGCCTTAAAGAATTTTATGGACTGTAAGGTGGATTCATGGTTGAGGAGGCACTTTCACAATGGTGGCATCTATTCTGCAGCTGATGTTATGTACTGGCCTGACATCTCGAGCCCTGCTCCAGTGAATTCAGTCTCTTCCACTGGATGATACTACTTCTCCTTAGGAGTTGGCTGCGGCCTTCCTTTCTGATGCCATGTATGACCTGGTATGTTTGGTGGCCAGGGATGGTCTGATGACTGTGTCACGGCGTTGGATTTGGCTCATGCACTGGGCAGCAGACACATCTCCCAGAGCCCAGTTGGCCCAACTGGTTTTTAAGGGGGAGCATCTGTGTGTAGCCGATTTGGAGAAGCTGGTGAAGGACCTGGGTGAGACAAAATATACTGCCTTCCGGAAGACTGGTCCAATGGGCCTATGAAGCGAGTTAGTGCCCCTTCTCAATCAGCCTTTATCCATCCAGTGAAGGTGTACTGGCTGGCTTCCCGAGGGCCTCGTGGCTCTCATTACCGACCTGGAAAACCTTTCTTCCTCTGAGCTTCGGGCTCATTCTTAGTCCTTTCATGGAGTGCTTGGGCCCAGGGACTCGGTCCTTCCAGAGGAGAACCCTCCTGGACTGCACAATGAAGGTTTTGGGGTCCCTTGGTTTTTCCAATTGGAGGCAGGCTTTGCCTTTTTTTTTTTTTTTTTCCAGGAATGGGCCTGGGTTACCAATGATCACTGGGTGCTAGACACCATTCAGTTTGGCTATGTCCTGGAATGCAAACAGCTGCTTTTGGATGCCTTTGTCATCTCCCCTGGTGTGTTTGTGATCAAAAGTCCCGCTGTGTGGATCACCTTGGACAAGTTGCTGCGCCTAAAGGCGTTGATGCCCTTCCTGCAAGATGAGTGAGGTTAGGGCAGATACTGCATCTATTTTGTGGTGCCCAAAGGATGATTCCTTCTGAACCATTTGGGACCTCAAGGGGGTTGACGAACACTTGCGCGTCCTGCGCTTCTAAATGGAAACCTTGTGCTCCATGATTCGACAGTGCGCCGAGGGGAGTTCTTGGCTTTTCTGGGTCTGGCCAAGGCATATTTTCATATCCTGATAGGGCAGATCATCAAAAGTATCTGTTGCCATGCTTGGCTCTCACTAATCGGGCTTGCCACTGCCTCACAGATGTTCTCCAAGGTCATGGTGGTGGTGGCTGTGAACCAAGGGATGTGTGTCCTTAAAAAGCCTCAGCTGGATGATCAATCGGGGAAGAGCCAGCTGTGGCCTTCCCAGTCCCTGGAGTTTCTGGAAGCAGGTTTTACCTATCGAGTGTGCAGAGTTTTCCTGCCAGAGGAGAACGCCAAAGTCTGTTGGATTGTCTGGTGCTGTTCTGTGCGCAACAGGCTCCCAGAGTCTGGGATTCTCTTCAGCTTCTTGGATTGATTTCCAGCGACCAGAGATGATGCCATGGATGCATGCTTCAGCGGTCCTTGTTGACGCTGTGGTCCCCGAGTTCTTAGGAGTTTGAGTGCATGTTCCTGCTTCCGTTGATGGTGAAGTTGTCTGCAGTGGTGGCAGCAGCCCCATCATCTGAGGAAGGGTGTGTCACTGGATGATTTGTCCTGAATCCTACTGACAACAAATGCCAGCCTCCTGGGCTGGGGAGCCTGTTGCCAAGACCGTACTGCCTAGGGCCACTGGAACTGCAGGGAATCAGTGAGGGCCAACAGGTTGGCCGTTCTGCTTTTCTGGCCTCTGAGGGCCGGGTGGTTCAAGTGTTTTCTGACAATGCCATGGCAGTGGCTTTTGTCAATCAGCAGGGTGGCACGAGGAGTGCTGATATAGCTCTGGAGATGGCTCTCCTGTTTGCCTGAGTGGAGAAGAACCTCCTAGTCTTGTTGGCTCAGGACATTGTTGGGATGGACCGTGTGGAAGTGAACTTTCTCAGTTGGCACACTCTCGATACTGGAGAGTGGAATTTAAGTCAGGAGGCATTTCGGTTGATTCTGTGCCTCTAGGGTCACTCTGAAATGGATCTGATGACTACTCGCTCCAGTGCCAAAGTTGCCGCTTTTAGAGTAGCCACACAGACGGGGTCAGAAGGCGTCAATGTCCTGACCCAGCCTTGGCCAACTCAGCACCAGCTGTACATGTTTCCTCTGTGGCTCCTGGTGGAACATGTGATTCATTATATAGTGTGCCACCTGGGCAGGGTTATTCTGGTGGTGCTGGATTGGCCAAGGAGACCCTTGTTTGGAGACCTGATGCGGCTCCTGCAGGCACCTCCTCTTTGGTTGCCTCCATTTCAGGGCCTATTGTGGCAGGGACTGATCATCCTGGAGGACCTGGTTCCCTTAATGCTTATGGCTTGGCTGTTGAAAGGAGACTACTAGCACGTACGTGTTACTCTCCAGCAGTGGTCTCCACTCTGCTCAGAGCTTGGAGGAGGTCTACCAAGCTAGCATACATAGGGATCTGGTGCCTCTTTTGAGCAATGATGTGGCGCTTAGCAGTTGGCTTCTGAGATAGCCAAGTTGCCAACTCTGTTGGCCTTCTACAGGATGGCCTATAGAAGGGCCTTTTCCCTTAGCTTCCTGAAAGTTCAGGTGGCAGCTTTGGCTGGTGCCTGAAGTTCAGCGGCTGGTAAGTCTCTAGCCATTCACCTGGATGTCTCATGCTTTCTCCAGGGTGTTCGGCATCTGTGTCCTCCCCTCCATTCTGTGATCCCTTCTTGGGATCTGTGTCTGGTGCTTAGGGCCTTGATGGTGACGCCCTTTGGGCTGTTGAAGAGTGCTACCTTAAAGATTTTGATGCTCAGGACTGTCCTCTTGGTCGCATTTTGTTCTGCAAGGTGGCTTTCCAAGCTGCAGGCTCTGTCTTGCCAAAGATCCTTATCTGTCTTTTTCAAGAAGGCCGTTTCCATTCGTCCTGTGCCGCCTTCCTTGCCTCAGTTGCTTCTCCCTTTCACGTGAAGCAGGTGGTATGCCTGCCCTCCTTCTCTAAGGATTAGTGTCAGGGGAAGGATACAGTCTTCGCCTTGTGGTTCTCCAGAGGGTGCTTCTCTGGTACGTGCTTCTCCAGTACTTAAAGGTTACGAATTCCATGTTTCTGTGCTGTTTGCTGGCCCATTCAAGGATGATGCAGCAGATAGGCCAACTTTGGGGCGCTGGTTTTAAGGAGGCCTTTACCTCTGCGTATCTGTTACGACACTGGCCATTTCCTGAGGGTTTGTGCACCTGTTCTTCCCAAGCGCAGCCGTCTGCTTGGGCAGGGCAAAGCAGAGCTTGGTAGCCCCTGCAGACATTTGTCGGGCAGCAACGTGGGCATCACTTTCCATTTTTGTCAAGCATTACTGCTTGGATGTCCATGCGAAGACGGACACAGCCCTTGGCTCAAGGGATTTGCGAGCTGCTGTCTTCGTGCCCAGTAGAGTTGTAGGACTGGTCTAGCAGGACATTATGGAAGGTGACATTTTCATTGCCCGTTAATGTCCTTTCCTTGAGTCCTGCTAGACCAGTCCAGGGTCCTCCCCTGGAATTATATTCTGTTCTTCTACTGTGGTACACTTGGGTCTGCTCTGATTTGTATTCTTGACTCTGCAAGGTTCATCGTCAACTGACAGCCTTATGTTTATGGTTCTCTGTACATAGTTTTCTACTGTTGATCATTTATTGTTGCCCACTGTTGAGATTGTGTGAGGCTTGCCATGTTTCTTCCATCTGCTTTGGGATGAATACTGAAGGAACCTCTGGTGGCTGAGATGAATAGAGGCATGGGAGTGATGTGATTAAAACCTGTACTTTTCATTGGTTCTTTGTCTGCACCAGTCTGCTGGTATGGGAACACAACCCACTTGTCTGGACTGGTCTAGCAGGACTCTAAGAAAGGACATTGGTGAGTAAAATGTCACGTTTTTCCTTACTATTCTCTGTCTGTCTGAAGGAGAGTAATGTACCAAATTTAGCACTCTGATCTTTTTTTTTTAATTAAGATTTTGAGTTTCCATAACATAGCATTCACAATCCACATGGTGCTAATATAATACATCCTATGTGTGTCCTCTGGTCATCCTAGCAAGGTACTGACAAGTAAATAAACCCCTCCTACCCAGCAATCTCTGATCTTCATGCCAGAAACTCTTCCTTTTTTAGCATCTGTTGATTGTGAGACATCTGGCTAAATCATAACCTTGCAACCCATAAAGGTTTTAATTAAGTCTACCAAAGGTTTTATATATATATAAAAATGTACAGCCCAGCTACTACTTGTTTTCCAAAGTATATGTACTGATTAAGCAATTCAAACTTAGGGTGCTATTGCTGGGGATATCTGTAATGGCACATGGCAAGTCATTAAGAGTGTATTGGCGTTGTCTGTGCATGTGCTAGTATCGTGATCCTTTTGTGAGGTCTGGGGCTTTAGGTGGTAGTCTGTAGCCTTTTGTGTGGTTTGTCATATGCTGCTTTTGCCTGCCTGCCCTAGGTCAAGCCTTCGTTGGATGAAGCCTTTGTTATTCAGGAACAAAATGTTGCTCTCAACTTCATTGGGTCTAGAGGAGCAAAGCCTGGTGTCACGAAAGAGAAAAGAATCAAATATGCAAAAGAAGTCCTGCAGAAGGAAATGCTGCCTCATGTTGGTGTCAGTGACTTCTGTGAAACAAAGAAAGCTTATTTCTTGGGGTAAGTAACTTTGCTGGAATCTTCTCTTCAGTCCTACTGCTGAGTTGATGGGAATTTGTCTTGGCTAAAATTATTGAAATTTGCTTTTTATTTTCATTTTTATGTATCTTTAGTTTTTGAAGTGGTGTCTATTTGTATGACCCCACATAGCCACTGTCTTCATGAACTGAAGTAGGTTGGGGTATGATACACAAACTCAGTTCGAACAACTGCAAAGTGAAGGCTTTTGAGACTGTGGTGGCTAAACATATTAGGGCCACTTTTGGATTCCATAACAGTCTAGGATTACCTGCATTACATTTTTTTCATCATCAGACAGTTGCTTTAAATCAGATATCATGAGAGTTTCCTTATCGCCAGTCCAGTCCAGGTGCATGGATTATGCCTTTATACCAGCAGATGGAGAGTGAGAACCACTGGCTTGATGTCACCCGATAAGGGTTCTGTACAGCCACCTACTTGCTAGTATGTCTCGGTCTCCAGCAGATGGCATGGGCTCCTGTACAGACTGGACTTCACTGTAGACAGACAAAAATAAAAGTAAAATCTAAAGTAAATGTTGTAAAATAGAGGATCCAGAGGCAGTAAAGCCCCAGGTACTGAGCCCAGCGGGTACTGGTCCCTCCCCCTTGCTCTCCCCTGTTCCTTCTTCCACCACCAAGTCTCCCACTGGTGTCAGAGCATTCTTTGAAGGGAATTTTGAGTGAATCCTTCATTCCTTCTCTTCAAAATTTTGGAGAGGTCCTGGAGTGACCAGACTATATCGTGATACTTTCTCTTTGTAGGAGGGGGAGGGAAGGACACACAAACGAAGACACAGCATCAGTGGCAAGATAACAACACTAGCGGGCTGCCAGACCATTTGGAGGCAGTCTGGTCCAACAGCGCATTCCGGTAAAAATTCTGCTGACATTGTCGAGTGGATCTGGGCTGGTGAGAGGAAGCACAGTGCGACACCTTTGTGATCTGTTGCAGGAACTGGAATCAGCTGCCTCAGCTGTGGCAGTAACCAGTATCGCAGTGTGAAGACCTGGTGGTACTGCTTTTGGCCATTACTGGTTGGGGACAGTTAGGATCTAGGCTGCTGGGGGACAGTTGGGATCTAGGCTGCCAGGGACCACTGAGTCAATGAGGACTGCTTACCCATAGGCAGGGAAGGCCTCTGATTTGGTAGGAAGTGCCACCATTTTGTCTAGCACAGAGGCTCTGGGTAGAGAGAACCGTTACCCCTTTCTTGTAACAAGCAGTGTGTGAAGCTTGGGGGAAGGGAATGACAGGTCTGGCGGGCCCTTGGGACAAGGAAACCCCTTGGTCCCCTGAATTTGTCTTGTTGCTGCATCAGGCCTTTTGCATGAACAGACCCGGTGCAGGGCCAAGTCAGATCTTTGGAGCAGCTCCAGGATGGTTCGGGCAGCTGACATGGTTCCTGGGTTCAAGCTGCCATGAAAGGACCTGGGAGAGGACTGGGTGGATAGTGCTTTGATCTCTTGTGAGATTCAGAGAATCTGTTGGAAGGTCCCTCAGATTGCTGGGATAGGGCCCTAAAGGTAGCACTTGAAGAGGGTAGCAAAGTGGGGTTTTTTTTCCATAGAGATGAATTGTCCTCTCTCATCTCTGACTCCAGCAGCCCTAATATATCAGAGGGCGGGTACAGTGGAAGATATTTTGCTGGAACCCCTAAAATCCTTTCCCTTGCATAGGGACATAAAGGAAATAGTGGAGTAGAGCTCCCCAGAAGCTGGCCTACAGGTTAGTAGGGCTAATTAGCTAATTTTCTCAATGGAGAAAGTTGAATGGAGCATCCCAGGGATCTGTGCTGGACCCGCTGCTTTTTAACGTATTCATAAATGACCTGGAAATAGCAATAGCGAGTGAGGTGATCAAATTTGCAGATGGCACAAAATTATTCAAAGTTGTTAAAACGCAGGAGGATTGTGAGAAATTGCGAGAGAACCTTGAAAAATTGGAAGACTAGATGTCCAAACAGCAGATGAAATTTAATGTGGACAAGTGCAAAGTTATGCATCTAGGAAAGAACAACCCAAACTATGGTTACACGATGCAAGCTACCACCTTAGAACACCACCACCCAGGAAAAAGATTTAGGTGTTATCATGGATAATACATTGAATCCCTCCGCCCAGTGTGCAGTGGCAGCCAAGATGCAAATAGCATGCTAGGAATCATAAGGAAAGGAATGGAGAATAAAACCAAGGATGATGATATGCCTTTGTATTGTTCCATGGTGTGACCGCACCTTGAATATTATGTGCAGTTCTGGTTGCCATATCTTAAAAGGATATAGCTGAATTAGAAAAGGTACAAAGAAGAGCAGCAGAAATGATAAAAGGAATAGAAGGATGCCCCTAGGAGGAGAGGCTTAAAAGGTTGGGGCTCTTCAACTTGGAAAAGAGACTGCTCAGGGGGGATATGATAAAGGTCTGTAAATTAATGAATGGGAAGACGGGGGTGTCAAGATGGCGGCGTAAGCGTTTAGCCTCTTTTCCTCCTTACCTTTTCATGCTGAAACACAAGGGGAAGGCGAGGGAATTTCCCTTGGAGTCCCAGCCTACCAGTCTTGGCCTGATGAACTGTTTTATTGAGGTTTCCAAGGAGCAAAAGCAGGGAATAAGGTCTGGCTTGGCAGTGATGACAAAAGAGGAACTACCACCGCTATCGGACATGGATGCGTCTTTCCCCAGATGTGAGGATTACACCGCTGTGTCCAGGAGTGTCTGCCACCATACCTGCGGAACCCGGAGTCTGCAGATTTGCTGGAGGATATAATGCTAGATTCTGTCCGAGGGGGTACTGTGGCTATCGGAGGCAGGCCCAACTTCACTGAAGTTGGTGTGTCCCCAGAGAGTGTCGGCAGTGAGAACATCTATGGTCGGGAATCTTGATGCTGGAGACCAGTTATTCTTTACCCCTGCAGTAGCAGCCTCCACCCCTTCTTTGCTCTCCCTATCGAGGCTGAAAAAATTTACCTTGGAAGTAATTTGGGAAGCTATTGTGTCTTTATTAGATGCTGTTTCAAGGTAGATAGCTGAATTGTCCACTAGGATACAACAGACCTCGGACCTGGCTATGGCTACTGTGAGTACTGTTATTCATCGGTCCGCTCTCCGTTTCAGTGCTGCCACTTCCTCCCCACCCTACCCTGAGGCCCTTCTTGCCTATTATGGCCCCCCACCTTCCATCCCCTTTCTCCTTGTTTATGCCCCCCCATCCATGCACCCAGACCTCTGGGAAACTCTCCTCAGCTCACTCTCTGAGGCCTCTTTCCTGTCCCCACACCTTGTCATCCTCAGGGATTTTAATGTTCACTCTGAATCCCCTTCTTGCCTAAAGGATTGTTCGCTTCTATCCTTATTAGATGACCTTTCATTTGTCCAGCATGTATTATGTTCCACGCACTCTGCTGGGCATATTCTGGACTTGATCTTCACCCCAGTAGCTTCCCCAATCTTGCCAGTTGATATTTCGTCACTTACTTTACCTTGGTCCGATCATCTTTGTTTTCTCTTCTCCATTGTTCCTCCACTTTCTTACATATCACCGCCTCGCTCCCCTTCACTCCCTCCGCAGCTTAGACGCCATATCACTCCTCTGACTCGCCAGAACTTCCCCTTGCCGACTCCCTTTTTTTCCTCCTCCTTTTTCTCCCTTCCTGTAAACGAACAAGCAGATCTCTGGTCCTCTACCCTTGCTACTACACTTGATCAACTCGCTCCCCTCCGTCACCCTGGTCTCTATCTCCAGTGGACACATCTTCGCCGTGCAGAGCGGGCATGGCGTAAACACCCTTCCCCTTGTTCCCTCACCGCCTTCCGTGCTACTCAAACATTATATCGCAAAATGATCACTAAGGCTAAGCATTCATACTATTCTGATTGTATCTCTGCAGCTTCCAATTCCTCACAACAACTATTTAGAGTTCTTCGATCCATCTCTACACTCTCCACTTCCCCCGAAATCTCCATCTCTCCCCCTAACGTGCCTGATTCTGGTTCTCTCGCCTCTTTCTTCTCCTGGAAAATTTCATCTCTGCGCGCTACTTTTCATTCCTGTCCTCCACCACTGTCCCCTCCTCCTCCACTTTTCTCCTTCTCATCTGAACTCCCTTCTTCCTCTTCTGATAAGATCTTTCCCCATACTTGGAGTACGTTTCGGCCCATCACTTCAACAGCTCTCCAAAGCTATAGCTACTTCCCATAAAGCCACCTGTCCTCTCGATCCCATACCCTCTTCTTGGCTGTCTGACCCCTCCCTCATGCTGCTCCCATACATCCTTCACATTTTCAACAATAGTCTTTCCTCTGGTATTTTCCCCTCAGCCTTGAAACACGCCCTTATCTGTCCACTCCTAAAGAATCCTTCCCTTGATCCCTCCACACCAGCTAACTGGTGTCCCTTGTCAAACCTTCCTTTTCTGTCTAAAATCTTGGAAAAACTTGTGTTTATACGGCTCTCTGCCCATCTGGACTCTACCCTCTCTCTCCATCCACGTCAATCGGGTTTCGCACAGGCCACAGCACAGAGACCATTCTCACTTCCCTTCTGAGTGAAGTTCATCAAGCCCACGATTGAGGTGATCTTTCCCTTGTGGTGACCTTAGATCTTTCCTCTGCCTCTGATATTGTGGATTCATCGCACTCTTCTAACTCGACTGGCTGACCTTGGGATCTGTGGGTCTGTCCTTGCTTGGTTTCGTTCTTTTCTTTCCTTTCACACTTTTTCAGTAAAGACTAGCTCATCTACCTCCTCCTCCCTACCCCTTTTTTGTGGTGTTCCCCAGGGCTCTGTCCTAGCTCCTCTTCTTTTCAACATTTTTCTTGCCCCTTTAGCACTTATCGTCCAACAGTCACGGATTTCTGGATATTTCTACGCTGACGACATTCTTCTTGTTCACCACACTAGTTCCCTCTCGCTGGATCTTTCCGCTCTTAACCTCTGTCTCACAGGTGTCACTACGTGGATAAACACTAACTTTCTCCATGTTAACCCCTCTAAATTGGCTGCTCTTTGGTTCTCCTTTAACACACCTCCACCCACCTGCTCTCCACTTTTTCTCTCTACTCCTATCCCTTTAGTCTCTTCCCTCCGCTATCTTGGAGTCACCATTGATGTCTCCCTTTCATTTCAACATCACATCTCTTCACTTGTTCGTTCGTTCTTCTTTCTCCGTCAAATTCGAGCTGTCCACCCTTTTCTCCCTTCCTCCTCTCTCACTTCTTTAGTTATCTCTCTAGTTCTATCGAGGTTAGTTTATTGTAATACTGTTTTAGTGGGTCTCCCAAAATATCAGCTTCGATGTCTTCAATTAGTCCAGAATACAGCTGCATGTTTACTCACTTATTCCTCCCCCCGTGACCACATTACTCCCCTCCTCCTCCGTTTACACTGGCTTCCACTTAACTTCCGTTTCCATTACAAAATACTCATACTAACTCATAAAGCATTGCACACTGGTTCTCCTCAGTATATAGCCGATTCCATTCGTTTACAACCTTTCCCCCCCCCCCCCCTCCGTCTTCTCCACTCAGCACATGGTTACCGTCTCTATCTCCCTGCTCCATTCTCAGCTCACTTGGAAACAACACGTCACTCTGCTTTTTACTTCCTGGCCCCAGCCCTCTGGAATTCACTCCCACTTGCTCTCTGTACCGAGCTATCCTTTCAAAGATTTAAGTCCCTACTCAAGACTCATCTCTTTCAGCAAGCTTTTGATTTCCCAGATCCTTAAGATCGGCCTTCCCACCAGTACTTTTCCTCACTTGTCTCTTTCCCACTTTAGCCTTTTCTGCTTCTTTCTGTCCTGTCCAAATAATGGCGTTCTTTTTCCTTTTCTTGCTTTTATTGGTTGATTATACTGTACACCGCCCTGACGCACCTGCCTGGGCGGTATATCAAGTAACGAATAAAGATAAAGATAAAAGATAAAGATTGATAATTTGAAATTGAAATGGGATCAGAAGCTAGAGACTTTGTTGAAGCAATGCTTCAAATTCTTAGCTTTGGCTCCTGCAAGCTGGTAAGGTGTCTGGTCACAGTGAATGCTCAAGAGTGCTCAGGAAAATACGGGTCACTGTTTGAGGCAGCTAGGCTAGAGTCTGTTGCAGCTTTCCTGGTGGATGCCCTGTATGACTTAAATCTGGCCTCTGCAAAGAACATGGCCTCTGTCATGGTGGCTCGGCACCTTTTGTGGTTGCTCAGTTAGTCAGCAGATGTGTTGCTCAAGTCCCAACTTAGTAAACTCCTGTTTAAGGTAAAGTTGCTCTTTGGTGATGACCTGTAAAAGCTGATGAAGGATTTGGGTGAATCTAAGGTGTCTTGACTTCTTGAGGACAGGCCGTAGTGGTATAAGGCTTCCTCTTCCTCACAGGGTTGGTATTGGGAAGCCTGGAAGTTTTGTCCAGCTATTTTTGATTCCTTCCAATTGTCTATTTTTCTCCCTCAGTGGCATTACTTTTGGGATGGCTGTAGAGAGGGAAGAGATGGATCTCTGGAGATAACCTGAAGGGATCCGAGTGGAAGTAGTCCCGGTAGGCGCTCGTCTGCAGAGGTTTTACTCTGCTTGAATCCAGATGACATCAAACAGAAGGTTGCTAGAAATGACTTGAGAAGGCTATGTCCTTGAGCTGGCATGGCCTTTTTCAGGTGCTTTTATGGAGTCCTCATGCTGAGCACCAGAAAAACATTTGGACCTAAAACGGGAACAGGGCTCTGTGGGCGCCTTGCTTCCCCAAGGAGACTTTGTGGTCACTGTAGCAGTGGTGGTGGTGTGGCAAGGGAAAGATTTGTGAAGTCCTTGAATCTGTCAGAGGTGTTTCTTCATATTCCCATTTGTTCGGAGCATCGGCGGTACCTGCACTTTGCAGTGCCTATGGGTAATTTTCAATTTTGGGTGCTGCTCTTTGGGTTGGCCACAGCTCCGTGAACCTTCATCAAGGTGATAGCAGTGGTGCCGGTGACTACCTTCACAAAAGGGTGTGTGTGTTCACCCTTATCTTGATGACTGGCTGATCAGAACAAAGTCTCTCTAGGAGAGTCAGCTGGTCATGAGACAAGTGTTGTCAATCCAGACCAGCTCTTGGAGGAACGACAACTTTGCAGACTCCAGTCCTTAGATTACCTGGATGTGTTCTTTGACACAAAAACAAGTCTGGATTTGCTGACACTAGAAAAGATTCAGAAGTTGCAGACCCAAATTTACGTTTTGGGGATGCGTTCACCCTAGGCTTGGGATCATCTGCAAGGCCTTGAGTCTATGATGGCTATGTTGGAGTTGCTGCCTTCATCAGGGCGCACATGCGCCGCCTTCAGCGGGTGCTGCTGATGTGATAATCAGCAGCTGCTTTGTAGGGAGAGGCAGAGTGAGTCTATGCTGTTGGTTGGACCTCACCAAGATGCCTGCAGGAGTGAGTTTGGAGGTGCCAGAGTGGGTGCTAGTCGTCATGGATGCCAGCTTGAATGACTGGGGAGCCCACTATCTGTCCCAGGTGGCTCAAGATCTGTGGAGAAGAGTTCTTAGTCAATAAATCAGTTGGAGATGCAGGCAGTGTTCTTGGCTCTTTTCGTCCCTTTGTCTAACACAGTGCAGTGCTCAATTGCCAAGGAAGCATAGGGAACCTCGTGTTGGTGGTGGAAGTGGCATCCCTTCTGGAGTTGTCGGAGGCCCATCTAGTGGCGCTGTCAGAAGTCCATGTGACTGACGCCAACATCTCTTGGCCTCGGGGAAGTAGTCTCTGGCCAAATCCAGTGTTTCATCAGATTGTGCCCTGCTGGGGGCTGCCAGTAATGGATCTCATAGCATCTGCAGGCAGTGCCACGGTGAGCAGATTCTTCAGCCACAGAAAGGAAAATGGCAGAAGGCCTAGATACATTGGTTCAAATGTGGCTTCGGGAGAGTCTGCTTTATGCATCCTTCCCCCTGTGGTCCGGACATTGGCAGTCCATCAGGGACATGGAGACTGGCATTTAGATTTGGTGCACCTAGCGGTGGAGAATCCATTCCCTCTGCTGGTGGTGCACAATCTATTGTCTCAGGGGCTGCTTCACATGTCAGAAGCAGCTCAGTTTTCACTTATGGCTTGACTCTTGAGAAGGCTAGGTTGAGGAAAAAAAGGTTATACCCCTCAAGTCATAGTAACTTTGCTTCAAACACGTAAACATTCTATATCTCTGGTTTATGTTTGGGTAGGGAGGCTTTTTGAAAGTTGATGTGAGTAGAGGGCTTTACCTCTTAGGTTCTTTGCTGCCTGACGTGTTAGCCTTTTTGAAAGCAGAGCTGGAGAAGGAGCTTGCCCCAAATTCCTTGCAGGTGCAGGAGGCAGTGTTTGGTTTGTTTGAGATAGGATTCAGGGCAAGTCTCTTGCCTCTTATCCAGATGTAATGCGTTTTGTGAGGGATAAACATTTTGTGACCTTCAATTTTAGATTGTCTGAAGAGGGGGAAAACTGGTAATGGACTTAATGGCCACTGGCAGAAACACCAAGGCTCCAAGGTTTTTCAGCTACAGGAAGGAGCATCTCATCTAACATTGACGCTCTGGTCCACCCTTGGTGTTGGGCAGGTCTGCTTTGTCTTTCTGCTGTGGCAGAGTGATTTCAGTGAGTGGAAAATCACCCAGGCTTGGTAGTATTAATGGCCTCAAATTGGCCCAGAAGACCATAGTACAGGGACATCCATGAAGTTGTTTGAAGAGGATTTCATGCGGCTTCAGCAGGAGATGGGATTCCTCTGCCAGAGTCTAGTTCCCTTGCCTGCTGTGTCTCTGATCTATGGCCTGGCTCTTGAGAGGAAGAGGATCAGATGATTGCGACCCTGTTAAGATCCAGGGAACGTTTGACCTCCCTAGCATGTGTCAGAGTCTGGAGAATATTTAAGGCATGGGACTGGGAGGTCAGATCTTTTTGCTACCTCACTATCTGACATTCTGGCTTTCTTCCAGGATGAATCAGACAAGGAACTGGCTTGGAATTTCTTGAAATCCCAGTCAGCAGCCATTGCCTGCTATAGGGGTCCGATTCAGGGGCAGCCCTTGGCATATGCAGATCTAGATCATTTACTTTGAGCAACGAATCACTTGAGACTTCCACAGTGTGCTGTGGTGCCTCTTTTGGACCTCAATCTGGTGCAGTTGACCTTGATCAAAGCTCCATTTGAGCCTTTGTATAACACAGCTGCACTTGGTATTGATTATGGAAGAGAGATTTAGTTCTAGGGTCTAAAGTCTGCAGGTATTGTTCAGGCTGAACTAAGAGGTTATTTGGCCCTGATTGGGTGTGTTTCTTGTTCTCCAGGAACAAGCAGGAAGTTGGTCCTCACATATTGGTGATGTATGCGCTGGCTAAGTCCGTGAGGAGCATTTCCCCAGCTTTCACAGAAAGTCTTTTGGAATGCTACCATGCATGCGTGGTCCCCTTCCTACCCAAGGGTACCATCTTGCTCAGTCTCCTTTTTTTCTGCAGAGCCCAACGGACGTATGTGCTGTTTCCCCCGAAAAATACTTTAAAAATTATTCTCAAAAGTTGTTTTCCTGGTTTGCATACTGATTCATCTTCCCGCCTCGAGCTGGTGCTGTCCCCGACACCATCCTCGGCTCTTCCCTGCTTTTTTGATGAGGCTTGCCTTGATCGGCATTCGTGCTCTTTTTTGCTTGGGGGTCGTCGACCCCGACTGGGTGACTCCCACCATGTCCCTCGATGGGTTCAAGAAGTGCGACTGCTGCAGTCAGACCATGTATGTCACAGACACCCATGACTACTGCTTGCACTGCTTCAGACCGGACCACAACAGTACCACCTGCGACCTGTGCCAGGCCATGACTCAGAGAACCAACAGGAAACGGTTGGAGTTGCAGGAGAAGCTGTTCCTGCCCTGACAACTGGGCCCCCAAACTGCAGGGGAGTCCCTCTGCGTCGATCCAGGCCCCGAGCTCCACCGGCCTTGGAGCCCTTCGGGTCCCAAGATCACGTTCCCGGTCCCAGTCTTCGGGTGTCCGGTCCTCCCCAGCCAGTTTCCGGGAGTCTGACCTGAGACCCACCAGGGGACCCTGGTTCCTTGGGGCCAGCCTCAAGGCATGAGAGCCCCAGCCCTCAGAATCCTTGACGCCCTTGGACTCTGACTGGGAGACCAACGTCGAGGCCTCCCCCGACATCTCTTGACACAGACATCCCCTTGGAGCCGTCCCCTCTGGAACCCCAGCGCCACTCTCCACCTCATGACATGGCTATCCACGACTTCATATGGGACATGGCCTGGGTCCTTTCTGTCCCGAGTGAGTCAGAGGAGGACCTGCACACCGAAGAACTGGAGATCCTCCAGTATGAGTCCCCGCCAAAAGGAGACTGATGGTGCAGGTGCAGTCCATCCTCGAATGCCTGCTCCTGCAGATGTGGGAGACCCCCCGGCCTCTGTGCCGGTGGTCAGCTGATGCCTCAATGCCATCTACCACGTCAAGAAGGTCCCGGGTTTCCAAAAGTCCCAACTCCCGCATAACTCCATGGTCGTGGTGTTCTCGATGCAAAAACTCAAAAGCCAGAAGAACTACTCTTCTGTTCCTCCAGGCAGGGAAGCCAGAGCCCTCAATTCTCTTGGGCGCAAGTGCTTCTAGGGATCCATGCTGGGCTGCCGGATACAAGCCTATGAGTTGTACATTGGTATGTACCTTAAGGGCCTTATCCAAGAGCTTGGCAGGCTTTTCTGCAGGCCTCGCCGGGGAACCCCTTCAGAGGTTCCAAGCCCTGACCACTGGGATCTGGGACTGCTCAAAGTTCCTCTCCCGCACTGCCTACGACGGCTTTGAATCTGCTGCAAGAGTAGCAGCAGGGGGCATCGGGGCCCGGCGCCAGGACTGGTTACAAATCTCCGACCTCAAGCAATGAGTGCAAGAAATATTGCTGCTCCTAGTGGACCGAAGTCACGGGCAGGTTACGCGACAGGGTCAGAGTCACCTGCCAACTGGCACACTCCCTCAACTGGTGGCAGTCCCTACACCATCTTCAGGAGAGGATGCCATTCCAGGCACCTGCACCGCAGATGGTCCTAACCATGGACACCTCCCTTTTGGGTTGGGGAGCACACTGTGGAGACCTCCGCACTCAAGGCAGCAGGTTGCAAGAGGAGTCGCTTCTGCAGATCAATCTCCTGGAACTCGGGACCATTTTCCTAGCCCTGCGAACATTCTGCCACCTCCTGTGCAACTGTCCTGTGCTGATTCAGATGACAACCAGGTCACCATGTTCTATGTGAACAAGTAAGGGGGCACAGGTTCATACTCCCTCTGCCAGAAAGCGGTATCTCTCCTGAGGTACATCATGGAATGCTCCTACGAGCAGTATATCTTCCAAGCCAGAACTGTTTTTGGCAGACAAGCTCAGCAGAGTCCTCCCCCCACATGAATGGCGTCTGTACCCCAAGGTGGCACAGAGACTCTTCCGCCTCTGGGGCAGGCCCAAGATGGACTTGTTTGCCTCCCCAGACAACACGCAGCTGCCCTGCTTCTGCTCATCGCAGCTGCACCCGGAGAGAGTGGCAGCGGATGCCTTCCTGATCCCGTAGCCCAAGATCCTCCTCTGTCTTCCCACCAACTCCTCTGGTGGCCAAGACCCTTTTCAAAATCCAGAGCAAGCGGGCATCAGTGATTCTAATTGCCCCCAGATGGGCCTGGCAACCCTGGTTCCCTCTGCTGTTCTCCCTATCGGTGGCACTCCTTGTCCCGCTGGGTCAGGATCTGGACCTTCTGTCCCAGGAGGATGACTCCCCTCCTGCACCCCAACCTACGGTCGCTTGCGTTGTCTTTGTGGCTGCTGAAAGGGTAGCCTTGGCTCCCTTCAATCTCCCAGGAGAAGTCGAAGAGGTCCTGTTGGCCTCCTGAAAACCCTCCATCAGACCGGTGTACATCTTCAAATGGAGGAGATTCTCCATCTGGTGTGCAGAGAGAAGGGAGAACCCTTTTTCCTGCCACGTGCAATTAGTGCTACAATACTTACTGCACCTCGCGCACACCAGCCTAAAGTTTAATTTGATGAGGGTACACCTGAGCGCCATAGCCTCTCACCATCAGCCTGTAGAGGGAAAATCCCTCTCAAACCATCACCTGGTCTCCAGGTTCTTCCAAGACCTCCCACTATCGAAGCCCCCTCTGCCATCTGGCGACGGAATGGGACCTTAATGTGGTGTTCTCCCAACTCACCAAGCCACTGTTAGAGCCCCTGGCCACCTGCCATCTGAGATACCCCTCCTGGAAAGTGTTTTTTCTGGTGGTCATCACGTCCGCTCTGAGAGTGAGTGAACTCCAGACCTTGGTGGCGGATGCGCCATATACAAGGTTCTAGAAGAACCAGGGTAGGGCTCTGCACAAATTCTTTCCCAAGATGGTAGCCCCTGTCCACCTTAACCAGGAGGTGGTCCTCCCCACCACCTTCCTATGGCCCCACGCCAGCAGGGAGGAACTCATCTTGCATACGCTAGACTGCAAGTGGGCCCTGTCCTTCTACCTGCAGAGGACCCAGGCCCATCGCAAAGCTCCTCAGCTCTTTGTATCATATGACCCCAATAGACTGGGGCTCCTGGTAACAAAATGGACTCTGTCCACTTGGGTGGCAGACTGCATTGCCCTTACCTATGAACGAGCGGGCCTGTCCCTTGAGCACCGGATCACTGCACATTGCGTTCGGGCCATGGCCACATCGGTGGCCAACCTCCGCTCAGTGCCATTGCCAGAAATCTGCAGGACTGCTACATGGGCTTCAGTTCATACGTTTGTAGCTCACGCTGCTCACGCTGGTACATCGGGTCTTTCATGATAGCACACCACAATATCTGGAAGACCTTCTTACCTATCACACCCCCAGGTATACACCTCATTCATTTCATCTTAACCGTCTCACTCTCCCTTCACCCTCTCTTGCTCACCTTCAGTCCACCCGCTCCTCCGCTTTCTTCTTTGCAGCTCCCGCCCTCTGGAACTCTCTCCCCCCTTCCCTCCGCCTTGAGCCCCACTACCTTACTTTTAAGTGTAATTTAAAAACCCACCTTTTCTCCCTTGCCTTTGACCTTCCCTCCCCTTTTGCTTAAGCTCTTTCACTTTGGTTTATGTTGTGATCTTTCTCCCTCTTTCCTGTCCAGACATTGTAATTTCCTTTTCCTCTCCTCTAGCTAATTTTTATTATTGTTTTTATGATTGTTTTTATATTGTAAACCGCTCTGGTCCCCCTAAAGGGTGGTATATCAAGCTGAATAAAACATAAACATAAACATTACTGCCTGTTGAGCGAGTCTCGCAGGGACAGTGCCTTCAGACAGGAAGTACTCCGCAATATTTTTGGTGTGTAGGCAACTCCTGCCCTCCGACCCTTCTGTGTTCAGGCTACTGGAGTAATAGTATCGCTGGATGCTAGGGTCTTGCAGAGTCTCTCAGTGGGGACTCATCTTCTGCAACTCATGGCTACCCGATGGGTCGCCGGTGGTACTGTCGTGGCTCGGTCCTCGGCAGCCTGGAGCTAAGAAGTCCCATATGTGAGGACAGACTTCCTGCTTGTTACTGGAGAAAGCGTAGTTACTCACCTGTAACAAGTGTTCTCCAGGGACAGCAGGAATCAGTCCTCACAACCCTCCTTTCTCCCCTTGGAGTTGCCTCCCTATATTTAAGTCCTTTTTTGCTATGTCATCTGACTGAGCAAGTTGGCACCCTTGGGCGGGAGGGGACCACGCATGAGTGGTAGCATTTCCAAAGGCTTTCTGTGAAAGCTGGGGAAATGCTCCGCGTAGGCTCCGTTGGCGCTGACCTCACCCATATGTGAAGACTGATTTCTGCTGTCCCTGGAGAACACCTGTTACAGGTGAGTAACTACGCTTTTCTTCATTGGTCCTCTTATTTTGAGGGGGTTTGGTTATTTTAGTCACTTTGCCAGAGATGTTAGCAAACCAGTAGTTCAGTCTCCGTTTGCTGGTGGTGGCAAAATGCTATCAAGTCAGTTGACTGCTGACGACCCTGTGCTGGTAGAGCATAAACCTGTGCATCTGGACTGATCTGGAGAGACTTAAAGAGAGAAAATTAGCAGGTAAGACCTAATTTCTCCATCATATTTGGTTTTCAAATTTTATTGATCTCTGAAAATAAGATTTACCATGGAAATTTTTAATTGATGGGGGAAGAAACCTTTTCAGATTTTTCCATTTTTTTGTGGTTATGCTAAGTGTTGCTCTTGATTTGTGTAGGTACATGGTTCATAGGTTACTGCTGGCGGCCTTGGGCAGAAGAGAGCTAGATGACAGAGATCACTATGGAAACAAGAGGCTGGATCTGGCGGGTCCTTTGCTGGCCTTTCTGTTCAGAGGGTAAGAGACATAGCAGTAATAAAAGAGAACTGGTGTTTTTAAAGCTTAACTGCTAAGAGAGGAGCAGGAAATTGTTGCATAGATTTTTTTTTCCACTCCAATTTCTAGAAGTAATTTGTGTATAGCACCTGAAGTGTGTTGCGTGCAAAAACATCTCTTTCATTATGAACCATATTTGGTCTCTGCAACTGTGAGAGATATGGTGAATGTATGAAAAATACATGTATACGTTTCTTTTTACATTCAAAACCAGATATGGAGAATGTTTCAGAATAGATATCATTTTTGGAATGTTCTAGAAGCAGTTTTGACCTGCTGCACAGATGAACCCATAATTTTTTCTACTTGTTTTAGGGCCATTCATTGGGGCTCCATTAAACTTCAGCAATCATGGTCCTATATCTGACTAGTAGTGGTTGTTGTTGCACAATGACTGGGATTCCCTCTCTTACAGGGGATGTGAACACTGCTGCCTGAGATCCCCAGCCAAGCCAGAGAGAAGAGCCAGGACTGAATCTCAGGTCCTGTGCAACACTGCCATTCAGCCAGCTCCCTATATATGTTTAATATTGACTTATTCTCTGGTGCAAACACTTTGAGGGCAATTTTCAAAGTGACTTCCATAGATTAAAAAAAAGTTTGCCCATATAAATCGTTTTTCCAAAAATTGCCCACAACACACATGCTTTTGTCTGCATTGTAGTAGAGAGGTGAAAACTATACACTTCATTCTGTTCAGAAAATGTATCCATAGAAAAGCATGTGCAAATCTCTAGATATTATCCTTGGACCTTGTTTTATTTAGCAAATTAGAGCGAGGACTGTAGGTAAAACATCTCTGGATGTTGCAGCTATGGATGTGTTTCACAAATTGCCTGCTGTATATTTTAGATATTCAGCAGATTCAGATATTCAAGGAATGATAACATATATTTAATGTTTCTAAGGGATATTGGGCTGTGCAGCGATTCATATTTGGGTCATGAATATGCTGATTTTTTTTTTTTCCAGAATGTTTAAGAACTTGCTAAAAGAAGTGAGAATATATGCACAGAAATTTATTGACCGAGGGAAAGATTTTAACTTGGAACTGGCAATTAAAACAAGGATTATATCCGATGGATTGAAGTATTCTCTGGCTACTGGCAACTGGGGTGACCAAAAAAAAGCTCACCAGGCTAGAGCTGGAGTATCTCAGGTGAGATCTGGTAGTCATAGGAACACAGTTAGATTGGGTAAGGATTTATACAAACAAATTGGATGGGGTTTATTTAAAATGGTTCAAAATACAGATCAGGAATTTGTGCAGTATAAGCATAGAAGACCATATTGCATGTTAAGAGGATGCCGCTAGTGTTGTCATATGCAGTGATGGCTGTAAGACCTACGAGATGAGCAGCATATATAAGCCTATACAGTGTACTAAAAATACAGGTGGAGGAGGGGGGAAGAGGCCATATTGGCTAACTGAATGCCCTTGGTGCTTGGTAGTAAATGGTCCTGCTGCAGCATTACACATGAGACCTGAGCTAGCCGCTTTGTTCAATTCCTCAAAAAACTTGGGCTGCTACACTGTAATGCAGAACTCAACAAATTACAGGTGCCAAGCCGCTTTGGTGACTTAAAAAAAAATTGGACCTGGTACCTGAGGCTCAGAGCCCATTTGCTTCAGCAATACAGGGCTGTGCATGATAGTGCATTCAACTCCTGTATTGTGCTAGTGTCTAGAGCTGGTTGTAGGGTGGGAGAGTGGCAGCAGCAAAAAAAAAAAAAAACCACAACCCCAAACCAAGCTCCCACAGCTCTGCTATGAATTTAGGAGAATGGGAATTTGGAGCTGAGAGCATAATGTATATGCTAAAGGTGTGAGTATGGAGAAGGTCTGATGCTTGGGAGGCTTGGAGAAGAGAGCTCAAAACTAATATGGGTATGGGAAACGGGGCAGATATCAAGGGGTGGGGGTGGGAGAAGGGGCCTAATGCTGTGCCTGGGAGAAGAGCTTTGAGGCAAGAGGCTGAAGCAGAGGCTGGAGAATGACAAGGGGCAGGTGAGAGAAAAGGGGCTGGGGCTTGGCCTCGGAGATGGGTTTGAAGCTAGAGCTGAGAGGAGGCGGCTCAGGTGGGCAGGCGATTATCAGAGGTTGGGGCTAAGGCTGCTGGAGTGAATGGGCAGTCAAAGATTCATTGTAATTATTCCAGTCTCCAAGGAGAAGTCGTGAATGCTAAACTGACATATGCACCAGCTGCCCTGGGAGGCCCTTGCAACACTCCCTGAAAGGTGCTATGGTTCACGTCCCTACCCATAGGGCTGTTATGATGTCCAGAATTTGAGGTGGCCAGGTCATTATGTATATTTGGTGATCAGTCTGGGACTGATTTTCTCAACTTTTTATCCAGCATGACTCTATTCAGGCGTTTTTTAAAATTCATGTGACCCTGGATGATGAAAACACACTCATCCATTTCCTCCTCCCACTAAATCCAAAGCATGGAGACAGTCGTAGCAATCAGCACAGGGCCCTGTGTATCAATGTGTGGTCACAGAATCCCATACTCTACATGGTTTTCCAGTATTTCATGAAGCCCACACAGGGTGAGATGTCAGGGCATATGAACACTGATTGAATCACAGGCCCCATGCTGACTGCCACTGCTAAGCACAGCTCATGGTGAAAGCTAAGAGGGAAGGGGGTAGCTGTTTCTGTGGGAACACCCCCTTCCTCTACACACCATTTGGGATCCTGACCCACAGTTTGGGAATCACTGAACTAAGACATCTAAATAGATTAAATAATAAATGAAATATTTTTTTCATTCCCAGTTCTGATTGGTCTTGACTAGATATTGATTTCAGAAGAAACAATTTTCTTTTAAACTGGAAAATAATACATGTTCAGCATACCATAAATATTAGTACTGCTTCAAAGGCCAAGCTGCATTCTAGACAGCATTTTAACTGCTGCTTCTCTTAAAATGCAGAGTATCCATTTTCTAGGTCTTGTCTATAAAGATTAAGGATAGTGGCTAGCCTTAAAGAAGGGGTGAAAATGAATAGGAATGGTTGTGGTGGAAGCAGAGCAGTAGTGTAACAGATAAGTCTATGACTGCAGGTGCTGAATCGGCTGACATTTGCATCTACACTCTCTCATCTACGACGGTTGAATTCTCCTATTGGTAGAGATGGTAAACTGGCAAAACCCCGACAGCTGCACAATACCCTGTGGGGGATGATCTGCCCTGCTGAGACTCCAGAGGTAAGAACGAATGAGTGGATATATAAGCATCTTGTGATTTTACCTTTAGTGAAGCCGTGACTCTCATGGGAAGTGTCTCCCTTCTAGCCAAGCCATTTATTCCAGCTTTGTCTTTTCCCTTAAATATATAGGTATTGAGGTAATAAAGATCTTCTCTGAGTCATCAGGCCAAGAGAGCTACAGCCAGATTTGTTAGTCAGTTTGTTAATTCTCTGTATATTCTTTGGTCCTCTCTTTGGGGAGGAAACTATATGTTTAAAAGAAGGGCAATTCCCCTCCCCACCCCTCCATCCCAAGCAGCATAATTTTGAGTATCATCCCATAGAAGCCACACAGGACAAACAGCTGCACAAAAAAAGGCTAATTGTTTAATAAGCATCTCTCATATTGGAAGTGATTTGCTGTATCCCACTGAAAAAGCTTGGTTTATATAAAGCTGAATCCTCTCCATTAAGAGCTTGCTTGCCCCTTCACAAGCTTTGATTCAGAATCTGTTTGAACTTTGGTCATTGTAGTGCAAATTTCATTTGATCTTTTATTTTTAAAGAATTTCACCTCCAAACATACACAACTCCAAAAGCAGAGGATAGACTACTTGACTCCTGGGAATTATTTTTAGAAATGTCTTATTTTCCTTGCTTGTTTTCAGATGGATGTGCAGGGTTTCAAAAATGTGCTTGCTGTGCATTTTCAGGGCTAGTGAGATGATTCACAAAACAGGAGGTGATACACACCTCCTGCCAGCCACCATCAGCGGCTCTCCCCATCGGGGGATCGAGCCAGCCAGCAGCAGGAACAGTGGCCATCTTCTGGAGACCTGCCCAATCGGGGCAGCCACACCTTGCTCTTTAAAAGGAAGCGCCATCGGGCGCTGTGGGACACCTCCTGCCAGCCACCATCAGTGGCTCTCCCCATCGGGGGATCGAGCCAGCCAGCAGCAGGAACAGTGGCCATCTTCTGGAGACCTGCCCAATCGGGGCAGCCACACCTTGCTCTTTAAAAGGAAGCGCCATCGGGCGCTGTGGGACACCTGCCAGCCACCATCAGCGGCTCTCCCCATCGGGGGATCGAGCCAGCCAGCAGCAGGAACAGTGGCCATCTTCTGGCGACCTGCCCAATCAGGGCAGCCGCCTTGCTCTTTAAAAGGAAGTGCCATCAGGCGTGCCCATGCCTGGCAGGCCCGCGCCTGAGGGCCTCGCCAGAGGGCTCTTTGGCGTGGCCCTTAGGCGGAGGCCACACACCATCGGAAACGACAGAGGAGAAATCTGAACCCGAAGTCTCTAGCCATAACACCGAAATGCAAGTACGACAGCTCACACCAACGGGACCTTTAGAGAAAAAGAAAAAACAAAACACGAACTTCCAATGTACCACGATTGCCAGGGTCTAGAGGTACCAGTTAGTAAATATATAACTCAGCTTACTAGCCAAATGTATTGATTCTATATTGCTCGACCTGTCAGATAGTTTACCAGCTCAGAGACAGTAAATATACAAAGGCTAGATAGTCTGCCGTTCCAGGTAATCCACTTTCTTGCAGCCTATGAAATATGTACCATACAAGCTGATATGTGAGTTTAGATATGTGTTTGTAAATTGCCGATTAAGCATCTGTCCTGCTACATTCCATATCATAGGTGGTTAAACAACACCTCTCCATCCTGCAAGCAAACTCCATTCCTGCTCAAGCCAAGATACCTCGAAAGCAACCAAGAAAATGCACCCAATTTTAACCTTAGTCAGTATCCACTTTATTATTGGATTCCCCATTGGGTCGAATGCCTGTAAATCAGGCTTCAATACTATCCCCATACTTCGGAGCAGTGGAGAGAGATGGTTAGATAGCCCCCACCAATCCTCAGCGGAAGCTAATCGCATGCCTCACACACACCTGCTGCACGTCTCCTTACAACACTGCAAAAAAACTCACCCAGCCAAACACCAACATCCGCTTAAGTGCGCTCTCATCAATGCCAGATCGATACGCTCAAAATGGCCGGCGGTCATTGATCTAATATCCATCTATGACCTAGACATCTTGATTACAGAAACTTGGCTATCTGAATGCGATAATGTCCTGCTCAATCAAATGCTACCCCCCAGATTTTCAATCTACACCTGCCACAGAACCAACAAAGGAGGTGGAGCTCTCATCCTCGCGAAGACTGAATTACAATTCCGTCTGAACACCTCCACCAGCACAACCCACCTAGACACAATCACAATAGAGAATGATCAATGCACAGTTAACTTATTATATAGAGTACCAACACCCTCAGCAGATGATCTCTCGTCAATTAACATAGCCTGCAGCACAAACAAGACAAGATCCCAAAACTGGCTCTTGGGCGACTTCAATTTACCTACCCTGCAGGAATCTCAAGCGACCGCTTTCCTTGAGGCACTAGAAGAGTTGGGTTACAAACAATTAGTAAACGCACCTACACATGTGAAAGGAAGCAGACTGGATCTGATATTCGCCCCACATATGACATTAGATTCAACTCCCGACACAGCATTATCTATAACCCCAGTACCCTGGTCTGATCATAGTCTACTCAGATTCCAGATGCCCAGCAAGCCACATAGCCAGAATACTAACAGAGCCTCGGCCCCTCGAAAAATGCCTCCGAGGAGATTTAGAACATTTGTCAAAGAAATACTTGAGGAAGTCCTCCCACTTCTTGACAGCACAGCCCATGAACTAGACGAAATGATCGATAACTGGAACAACAGCCTCATTGCCACTTCTAATCGCCTGACAACATGCAAAAAGCTGAGGAAACGTGAACATGCAGTCTGGTACTCTAAAAAACTCCGATCTTCACTACTCTACCTACGTAAACTGGAAAGACGATGGCGCAAGTCACGATACCCTGAAGCGTTCAACAAATATAAATTTCACCTAGAAAAACATCACTCTGCAATAGACGAGAGAAGGAAACAATTCCATACAAACCTACTGAAGCGATCAATGAATAAACCACATGACTTATTCAACATCGTAAGGACACTAGCGAAAGAACCAACTCTTGATCAACCTGACCTGCTGCACCCACAGGCATACTCTGACTACCTCCAATCAAAGATGATACTAACTGACGAGCACAAACTGCACATCCTGCATCCTTCAGCACAACCCAACTCCACCAGCCACCCTATCCAAATTTAAAACCATATCAAACAAGGAGATAGAAGACACCATTGCCTCCATCAACACATCCACAGTACCAAATGACCCTTGCCCAGCACACTGGATAAGAGAAATGTGATATGAACTAAGTCAGTTCATAGGAAAAATCCTCAACCAGTCACTCTCAACGGGATACTTTCTGCAAAAATTAAAAAACACATCCATCAGACCACTACTGAAAAATAACAAGTTGGACCCCTCAAAAGTAGAATCCTATAGACCGATATCAAGCATAACAATGCTTGCCAAAATAATTGAAAAGGTAGCACAACAACAAATCCAACATCACATTGACACGGAAGCACCACTAGACCAATCCGAACACGGGTTCAGGGAAGCTCATGGTGTGGAAACCCTCCTCGCCACCCTCTTCAACACATTAATCTCAGGAATCGATAATGCTCGACAGGACTTTATCCTCATATTCATGGATATTGCAGCTGCCTTTGATTCTGTGAGCCATCAGATACTTGTTGAGTGTCTTAAGGAAAAAGGAATAGAAGGCTGTGCCCTAAACTGGTGCAAATCTTATCTATCCAATAGTTAGCAACATGTAAGAACCTGTACCGCAACCTCTGAACCATTCATGCAGAAACAAGGGGTAGATGTTTAACATCTACATGCAGCCCATCTGCTCTCTAATACGTTCATTCAACGTCCACTGCCTAGCTTATGCAGACGATATCCTTCTATATATGCCATTTACAATTAAGCAGCCTGACTTCTCCCCAGTAACAAAATGTTTTGATGCAATCGTGGATTGGTTACACAGGCAAAACCTCCGGATCAATCACACCAAGACAGACGTCCTCTTTGTCACGAAGAACCAAGACTTCATCCCCCCACCAACGTTAAAAGTCAAGAACGCAGAATTGACAACCAAATCCTCAATCCGCTACCTCGGGATCACTCTAGACCAGAGATTGGACATGAAAACACACATAAAAAACACGGTAAAAGCAATATACCACAAAATACGGACTCTCTGTCATCTTCGATCACTATTGGACCCTAGCGACTTCCGAACAATTTACCAAGCATTGGTACTCCCACATTTCGACTACGCCAACATTATCTTATACGGGCTGCCGAAGGCAACACTACACCCACTCCAAATGGCAATGAACACTGCAGCAAGAGTACTAGTCGGGGTACCACGAACGAACCACATCACTCCAATTCTGATGAATCTGCACTGGCTTCCCATTCAGGCCAGACTTCTATACAAGATTCTAGTTACAACCTTCAAAGCCCTAAACAATCACCCTTCCCGATCCATTATACACACCCAAATAAAACCAAACGATCAGTAATGGTCAACACATTGATGATTCCTAAAGAAATGACCACCTGCACAATGACAACCTCTAACAGGGCTTTCTCGATCTGCGCTCCCTCGGCTTGGAATGCCCTCCCCGCAGACATGCGTACCATTACTAGCCAATCCCAATTCCGGAAGGCCCTCAAGCATTACCTATTCGTGAGACACTACCCCGAATCCAACAACGGAATCCAAATAACATTAAACCACACTAAATATCTAAATGCTCTCTCAAGGTACTGTCCCTGAATGTCAAGGGCATTAAACATCCTGCTAAACGTAAAAAGATCAAGCAAGGTGCTGATGTAGTGATGTTGCAGGAAACCCACCTTTCTGCTGCTGAGACGGCGAAATTGGGTGTAGGCAAATATGACTTGGTGTCTCATGCTGCAGCAGTTGGGAAGAAAACGAAGGTGGCAATCTTAATTAATAAGGCCAAGAATGCTCAATGTCATGTGCTTAGAGCTGACCCTGAAGGGAGGTGGGCTAGTGTCCAGGTAACCTTTGAGCAGAAACAAATAGTGTTCCTTAATGTCTACGCGCCCAACTGTGACAACCCCAAATTTTTTCAAGGTCTGGCGGAGCTGCTCCTGGAGTACTCCTCTTCCTCCATCGTGTTAGGTGGGGACTTCAACATGGTCCTGGACCCATTGATCGACTGCCAGCCCTGTAGAAGGTCCAGACGGAGCAGAGCTCTAGAGGTTTTAGAGTCTATCATGGAAGAAAGGGGTCTTGTGGATATTTGGAGGATTCTACATCCCGTTGAAAAAGATTTCACTTTCTTCTCATTCCCTCATGCGTCCCACTCACGGATTGACTTTTTTCTCATGTCCAGATCTCTGGTCAAAGACATTCCCAGTGCGGAGATCTTAAGTACTCATGTCTCTGATCACGCCGCCATACTGTTCAATATGGACGTGTCAAAGTCTCCGATCTCATCAGGAGGATGGTTCTTCCCGCGACACCTTTTGGCGGATGAGACCTTTAAACAATTCGTTCGGCAAGAAATAAAGGGTTTTTTTTATATTAATCGGCCAGAAGACACATCAGTATGGGCATGGTGGGAAGCTTTTAAGGCCTCCATTAGAGCGAAGATCACCAGCTACAATATTGCAGTCAAGAGGAAGGCGAGGGAGGAATTGAGGTTCCTCGATCAGCAGATCAGGGCTGGCGAGCGATTATTGCATCGGCACTTTAGCTCTCTGGTTCTAATCCGGTTACAGAAACTAAGGTTCCAATACAACGCTGCGATTAGTAAGGAAGTTGAACAGCACACTTTTGCCCAGAAGGCTCGTTACCATACGGAGATGAACAAGTCGGGCAAACGTTTGGCTGCCAGTCTGAAGCCGAAGAGAGAGAAGTCGCACGTTGTTGCCTTAGTAGACGAGAAAAATCTTCAGCTGTCTGGAAACTTGGAGATACTTGATTCGTTCAGGAGCTTCTACAACTCCTTGTATACTTCTGAGGTGACGAGTGATAGTTCAAGTATGAGAGATTGGCTTTGTCAGATTGAACACCTGACGTTGGGCCCTGAACAGGCTGTTGAGCTGGAAAGAGCTTTGGGGCAGCGGGAACTCGAAGATGTGCTTTCTGGATTACAGGGATGTAAGGCGGCAGGCCCGGATGGTATTCCAACAGAATTCTACCAGCTGTTCACAAAAGAACTTTCTCCCTTTCTGTTGCGGTATTTCCAGCTACTTCAAGTTCGGGGTACGGCTACCGGAGCCTTTGCGGAGGCCACTGTGGTCGTGTTTGAGAAGCCTGGGAAGGACCCCAAATTGGTGGGTAGCTACAGGCCCATCTCACTCCTAAATGCGGATTACAAACTATATGCAGCTATTCTGGCTAGTCGTCTAAACAAAATATTGCATCACCTTATACATCCGGATCAATGCGGTTTCGTGACTGGGAGGTCTACGGCAGATAATGCTCGATTATTGTGTAATATCCTTGGACTAGCAGAACAAGCTGAAGAGCCTTTCATCGGGCGGTCATTGGACGCAGAGAAGGCCTTTGATAGGCTCGAATGGCCTTTTCTATTTCTTGTCCTGGAGTGGTTTGGGATACCAGTGAGGTTCGTGGAAATGATTCAACTTATGTATGCCCAATCCGCTGCTAGGATTTATGCCAACCAAGAGCTGTCCAGACTTTCTCCTTGCACAGAGGCACGAGGCAAGGCTGCCTGATGTCCCCTCTATTGTTTAACCTGGCATTGGAGCCGCTTGCCTTGCTTGTTCGACAGACGTCGGCTGTCAGGGGCATTGAGATAGCTGACCTGCATCTCAAGCTTTCAGCATACGCTGATGACCTTCTGTTTTTTCTGCGTCCCTCATCTGTCTCTCCCCTTCTTCAAGTGATTGATCAGTACGCACGTTTTTCTGGATACAAGGTAAACTGGTCGAAATCTGTGGCCTTCCCTCTCAATAAGAGGGCGCATAGCAGCTTGATCCAGGAATTTTCGTTCCAATGGGCTGGGTCGGCTATAAAATATCTTGGAGTACAATTCTCGACCCCGTTGGAGGAGACTGCAGTTGAATGCTGAGAAGATAAAAGAAATCGCTCAATCTTTTACCATGAAATGGTCGCTTTTGCATCTTACCTGGTGGGGCTGGATGGAGTCGATCAAGATGGTTTTAGTGCCTAAGATAAACTATATTCTTGGGATGATACCAATCTTATTCCGTGCAGCTGTCAATAAGAAGGTGGAACGCACTTTGAGTGCCTTTCTTTGGAATGGGAAGACGCCCAGAATTGCACTTAAGAAATTGAAGGCAAACAAAAAGATGGAGGGGTACAATTCCCAGATTTTCACTGGTACCACCTTGCTGCGCTGTTAAAGCAGGGAGGTCTATGGGGAGCCGAAATCGCCCCTTCGCTGAAGCCAATTTGGTTGTCTCTCGAAGAGCGTCTGCACCCGTGTCCTGTGCAGTTGTGCATGGGCATGCGATACCCTATGGCCACTAAAATGGGCAGGGTGGTTGTTGCTACACAGCAAGCGTTTCAAAGGCTACTACCTTTAATTGCACATGAGAATCCGTTTTCGATGCAAGTCCCTCTTTGGCACAATCCGGTCCTCAAAATTAACAAAGTTCCATTTGCGTGGCCGGCCTGGCAGCGCTGTGGTATTTGGACTGTGGGCCACTTGGTTACGGATGGCGGATGGAAGCCCTTCAGTTTGTTACAAGGGGAGTTCAAGTTACCTTCTACCTGTTTTTTTCAATATCTTCAACTCCGACATTGTTTAGCCCAGCTGAAGTTTAACCCCCGCGAGCTCGCTGAGTCTTGGGGACTGCAAAGGATTGTAACGGATTTCTGTATGCGGAGAGGAGGCATATCCAGTTTTTATGCACTTTTCAGGGACTTTCATTCGGAGCAGGCTAAGGGCCTGTGGAAGATTTGGGAGGATGGAACAGACTGTACTCTGACTCCACAAGTTTGGAACCTCATGTGGGGTCCCATAGTTCGTTCCTCTAGATCGGCTTCCCTTACATAATCTATGTATTTTTTTGCCCACCGGGCATATATTATACCGTGAAAGCTAGCCAAATGGAATTCAGAGAAGACGTCTGGTCCTGTCAGAGAGCTCCCAGTACATTGTGTCACATGTTCTTGGAATGCCCCTGCGTCGAGGGTTTCTGGCTTCATGTCTGGGAAAGAATCCAGAGGGTGGTGGGTTTCTCTTTCCCCCTGTCCTGGCGCATAATTGCGTTACGGTCATTGATAGAAATCCCAGGAGTGGACAAAGAGCACTTTTTCGTACTGAATTTTATGCTTGCTGTTGCCATAAAAGAAATTTTATTTTTCTGGAAGGACCCCTCGAAACTACAATGGGGCAGATGGTGGAATCAAGTATGTCTCTATAGCAGATACGAAAAAGCCTATGAAAAATCCTATTTCTTTGGCGGGCGGGGGAAACCGAAGGACAGGTGGGCTGCCCTGGATCGCTATACTACTGTTACTGATGTTACCATATGCTAATAGGCAAGGTCAAGAGGTTTGTAAGGTGTCGGGGGGGGGGGGGTTGGGGGTCTTTTGTATTGTGTTTCTAAAGTTGTGTGTTCTCTTGTTATGATTATAATATGGCTATGATGAAAGCTGAAAGATGACGTACTTGTTTGTATTATATAAAGCTTTAATAAAAAAAAAATAAAAAAAAATAAAAAACCACGCTAAATATCCAGATCATCCCAGCATAGAAAGGAATAGCCGGTTTAAGCTGGCCCATACTGAATAACATAGGGCCTCAACCCGATACATAAGCTGTACTGTAAATAATGTTGTAGATATGTTACCCCCAGTTGAATCCAAGTTTTAATCCTTGTTCAATGTAAATACTCTGTGGCCCGTCTGCATAGTAATGTGTTTGTTTATTGTAAACCGCACTGATATGTAATAGCGCGGTATATAAGAGAAGTTAAATAAATAAAATAAATATCCATAGGGAGCCAGAATGGGTGGTAATAGGAATGTCTTTGTTTTTTGTTGAGGTCTAAGAACATCATTGAGAGAGGCTGTAGGTAGGAAGGGAAATAAAAGGATGAGGGAATAGGTTAGGGTAAGAGGGCTGCAAAAGAAGTGGTGCAAAGTATACACAATATGCAGTGCCTTGTGAAAGTATTCATCCTCTTGGTTTTTGTCCTGTTTCTGTTACATTACAGCCTGGAATGAAAATGGAGGTTCATTTGGTTGTTAGGTAATGGACCTAACAATATAATTCACATTGGTAAAGTGGAATGGCAATAAAGTACCATAGATATATATATATATATATATATATATATATATATATATATACACACACAAAAAGAAGTAAAAACGGAAAAGTTGTGAGTGTATAGGTATTCATCCCTTTTGCTATAAAAACCCTAAATAAGATCTGATCCAACCAATTAACCTTAGAAGTCAATTAATTAGGGTCCACCTGTGTGCAGTGAGTGTCACATGATCTGTCACATGATGCCTGTATAAATATACCTGTTCTGAAAAGCCCCTGACTCTGCAACACCACTAAGCAAGCAACATGAAGACCAAGGAGTACTCCAAACAGGTCAAAGACAAAGTTGTGAAGAAGTATAGATCAGGGTTGGGTTAAAAGAAAATCTCATTTCTGAATATCCCACGGAGCACCTTTAAATCCATTATAACAAAATGGAAAGAATATGGCACCACTACAAGCCTGACAAGAGAAGACCACCCACCAAAACTCACAGGCATTAATCAGACACCAAGGATAACACTGAAGGAGACACAGACACCAAGGATAACATTAAAGAAGCTGCAAAGATTCACAGCAGAGATGAATATCTGTCCTTAGGACCTTTTTAAGCTGTACACGCCACAGAGCGGGGCTTTATGAAAGAGTGTCCAGAAAAAAGACATTGCTTAAAGAAAGAAATAAGAAAACACATTGGAGTTTGCACAACAGCATGTGGCGCCCCCTCCCCAAACATATGGAAGAAGGTTCTCTGGTCAGATGAGACAAAAATTAAACTTTTTGGCCATCATGGAAAACTCCATATGTGGCGCAAACCCAACACTTCCCATCACCCCGAGAACAACATTCCCACAGTAAAACATGGTGGTGGCAGCATCATGCTGTGGGATGTTTTTCATTGGCAGGGACAGGAAAAATGGTCAGGACTGAAAGAAGGATGCATAGCACTAAATATAGGGCAATTCTTGAGGAAAACCTGTTTCGGTCTGCCAGAGATTTGAGACGAACAAGGGTTCACCTTCCAGCAGGACAATGACCCTAAACATATTGTTAAAGTTACACTGGTGTGGTTTAAAGGGAAACACTTTAAATGTCTTGGAATGGCCTAGTCAAAGACCAGACCTCAATCCAGTTGAGAATCTGTGGCATGATTTGAAGATTGCTGTACACCAACGCAGCCCATCTAACTTGAAGGAGTTGGAGCAGTTTTGCCTTGAGGAATGGGCGAAAAACCCAGTGGCTTAGAGACATACCCTAAGAGACTTGCAACTGTAATTGCAGCAAAAGGTGGCTGCACAAAGTATTGACAATACTATTTTCTGCTTGCCGGTTCCCCTTCCCGCCTACGGCTCTGTACACCGGTATTGAGTCCGGCCTATCTTTTTCATTTTTGTCCTTAGTGACTAGCTTTCGCGCTCTTTTTTTTCTTTTTAGCTGGCAGCCCGGTCCTTCAACCTTGCAGGGGCCCTTTTTCCCCCGATGGCTGCCAGCGGGTTTAAAAAGTGTGATCGGTGCACGAAGCTAATGTCTCTCACCGACACACACGACTGCTGCCTCCGATGCCTCGGGCCCAACCATGATCCCGTGGTCTGTGGCCCGTGGCCCGTGCAAGAAGATGTCTTCTAAGTCATTGAGGAGCCAGGCAGCAGCAACATGATAGGATTTTTCCCAAGTCTGCAACCACCCAGGCCTGGACCTTGTCAGAGGCCTCGACCTCTCGGGAGCTGTCTGATCCCGAGCAACATCAGGTGTCCTCTGAAAGGGGGTCTCCCTCGCGGGAACACCGGAGGAAGAAAAAATCCGTGAGGGCGGTGTCGTCTGAGAGCTCCGAACGACCTGGTCCCTCCTGGGCTCGGTCATGGAACCCGGCTCATCGCCCCGGATCCTCGGAGTTGGAGAGGTCTGCCAAACTCTCTCAAAAGGACCCAGAGACACCGAGGAAGGTAGCGCTGTCCTCGTTGTTGACTCTCCCCCGGGAGAGCCAGCGTCGGGCCCGACGCTGTTGGGACCCGAGCCGGGGTCTGCGAAGCCACCTGAGCTCGGTCTCGGGTTGGCAGCCTTGGAGCGCAGCGTGCCTGCCTTCATGGACCAGCAGCGGGTGCTGATGGCCGGTCTTACACGTCCGTCTGCCCCGACCACCGGGACTTCGACGTTGAAGTCGACCCCTGGAGGCCGAGCCGATCCTCGAGACAATGAGGTCTCGAGTTGATCCTTGGCCGAGGTCCCCCTCAACCTCCCGTTTGGGACTGAGGTCATCGATGCCGATTCCCTCAGCATCGGAGCGGTCGAGACCGAAGCCCTCAAGGCCAGAGCTGATCAACTCCTCCTCGGAGTCCGGTTGGGAGACACAGGACGAGGAGTCCTCAGGCACTCACCATACCAAGTACGTCCCGTCAGACTCACCGGGATCTGAACCTCGGAGATGGTCACCCCTGGAGGACACACAGTTCTTGGACTTCGTCCAGGACATGGCAAAGGCTTTCATTCCCGGCGGATGCCGAGGGGGAACCTCGAACTGAGGAACTCGAGGTCCTCTAGTATGACTTTCCTCCAAAGGAAGCCCTTACTGTACCAGTACCCCCCATTCTGGAATGGCTGATGCTCTGAATGTCGGAGACGCCGGCCTTGATGCCGGTTCTCAACAGGCGAATCAATTCCATCTATCGAGTTCGTAAGAGCTCTGGGTTCCAAAAGGCACAGCTGCCACACAACTCCATGGTTGTGGAATCGGCCATGCGCCAGCTCAAGAGCCAGAAGATGCATTCCTCGGTGCCTCCTGGCCGGGAGACCCGCAACATGGACGCTCTAGGCAGAAATTGCTACCAGGGTTCGATGCTGTCATGCTGAATCCAGACATACCAGCTGTACATGGGCATGTACCTGCGAGACCTGGCAAAGGAGATTGCCGGATTCTCCGCTGGTCTCTCCGAGGGACCTTTGCGGCGCTTCCGGGTTTTGTCCAGTGGGATCTAAGAGTGCTCGAAGTTTGACTCGAGCAGCCTATGACTGCTTCGACCTGGGTAGCGGGGGCTGGCATAGGTGCACGACGCCAGGCATGGCTACAGTCATTAGACCTGGAACCATGGGTTCAGGACAAGTTGGTTGATGTCCCTTGCCAAGGTGAAAACCTCTTTGGCAAGCCCATGACTGAAAAGGCTGCCGAGATCGGGTCAGATACTTGGACTCGGACAAGACTCGAGAAGAAGACTTCTGCCCCTTCTAAGAAGAAGGGCTCAGGTAAGAAGCCCTTTTTTTTACAAGGAAAGGATCAGCTTACCGCAACAACCCCTCATATCAGGCCTCCCCAGCAGGGGCAGCAGGTCAAGGGCCAGGGGCAAGGCCCGCGTAAGCAAAACGCCCCCAAGCCCCAGGCACCGACTTCAGCCCAGTCTGGAGGGGGCTTTTGACTCCCAGTGCATAGGCGCTGCACAGGAGGCAGGCTGACCCTCTATGCCCACAGGTGGCCAGCTATTACAACAGACACCTGGGTTCTCCAGATAGTCCAAATGGGCTATTGGTTACATCTTGAACAGGTGCCTCCCTCTTACTTTCCAGGGTGGCCTCTCAGACCCCCTCTTCACAGGGACCTCCTCTTGCAGGAGTTAACAGGTCTTCTTGAGGGTCAGGCGGTAGAACCGGTGCCTCGTCACCTACACAGCACAGGCTTCTACTTCAGGTACTTTCTGATACCAAAGAGAACTGGAGACCTAAGACCTATCCTCGACCTGCGAAACCTGAACAAGTTCCTGGTGAGGGAAAAGTTCAAGATGCTTTCCCTTGGAATATTGTTGCCTTACCTCCGCCATGGAGACTGGCTATGCTCCTTAGATCTCAAAGATGCGTATACACACATCTTGATTCATTCAGACCACAGACAATATCTAAGATTTGTAGTGGGAGGAAACCATTTTCAGTACAAAGTGCTGCCCTTTGGCCTAGCCTCGGCACTAAGTGTATTCACAAAGTGTCTTGTGGTGGTGGCGGCCTTTCTAAGGACTCAAAGGGTCTTTGTATTCCCCTATTTGGACGACTGGCTCATCAGAGCCCAGTTAGCTCTGGAAGCCCAACAGGCCACGTCCCGCACTATCCAGTTGCTTCAGCACCTGGCCTTTGTGATCAACTACACAAAGTCCACTCTGGTTCCCCTCTCAGGGACTGGAGTTCATAGGGGCAAGGTTAGACACCCTTCAGGCAAGGACTTATCTACCAGAGGAAAGGGCTCAAAGGCTGGTAGTCCTAGTGCAGCAAGTGAGTCGCAGATCCCGCATCTCAGCAAGGCACTTTCTGCGCCGCCTTGGTCACATGGCCTCCACAGTACATGTGACACCCAATGCTCAACTCTACATGAGAACAGCTCAGTGGTGCCTCAGGGACCAGTGGACACAAGCCACAGGCAGACTCAGACAACATCAAGGTGTCCCATCGCCTAATACAGTCTTTGAAATGGTTGCTTCAACCACACAACCATCTGGAGGGGAGTGCCTTTTCAGCCTCCCACACACTCAAGGTTGCTGACTACGGATGCATCCCTGCTGTGATGGGGTGCTCATTGCCAGCAGGTCTGCAGTCAAGATGTGTGGTCTCCATGGGAGAGTACACAACAAATCAATCTCCTAGAGCTTCGAGCAATCCGCCTAGCTCTTCGGACCTTCTGCCAAACCCTGTCTCATCAATCTGTCTTGATTCAGACAGACAACCAAGTAGCGATGTTCTATGTGAACAAACAGGGAGGCACAGGCTCTCGCATCCTGTGTCAGGAAACCCTAGACCTATGCTCCTTCACAGTCAGTCAGGGTATGTTCCTCAAGGCGGTTTACTTACCAAGTCAGGAGAACTGCCTAGCAGACAAAGTAGGCAGAATTATCCAGCTGCACGAGTGGCAACTAGATCACAGCGTAGCCCAACAACTCTTCCAGTGTTGGGAGCGACCATCCATAGATTTGTTTACGAGCCCTCAATCACCAGTTGCCCCACTTCTGTTCCAGGCAGCCTCACCCATACAGGGTAGCTGCAGATGCTTTCCTAATATCGTGGTCTGTGGGCCTCCTATATGCATTTCCTCCACGCAACTGGTAGCTCGGACCTTATTCAAGATCCTTCAGGACAAGGTCATTGTGGTAGCCCCCAGGTGGCCGAGACAGCTTTGGTTTCCACTCCTCCTGCAACTGGCGGAAGAGACTCCAATTCTTCTAGGATTTTTGCCCAATCTACTGTTGCAGGACGGGGGCTCACTTCTGCATCCCATCCTCAGGTCCCTCAACCTGATGGCATGGCTGCTGAAAGGGTAGTCCTTGCACCACTTCTTCTCCCAAAAAAGATAGAGGATGTGCTGCTAGCCTCTAGAAGGCAATTGACTAGGAAAACCTATGCATTTAAGTGGCGTAGGTTTGAGGTATGGTGTACTCAGCAGAGTGAGAACCTATTCTCCTGCCAGGTGGCGGTGGTACTGCAGTATCTGCTTCACCTTTCTGATTTAGGCCTCAAGTCAAACTTGGTCCGAGTTCACCTTAGTGCTTTATCAGCACACCACTCTCCAGTGGAATGGCAACCTCTCTCTGTACACCCTTTGCTGTCCAGGTTCCTGAGAGGTCTGCTTCTGCTGAAACCCACGGTTCATCCCCCGGTGACCGAATGGGATCTAAATGTGGTCTTGCAGCAGCTTACCCACCTTTTGAACCAATGGCTACTTGCCATTTGAGCTTCCTTTCTTGGAAAATGCTTTTCTTGGTGGCACTCACATCGGCTAGACCGTTCACACGGTTCTATAGGAACAGGGTAGTACTTTGCACGTATCATAAGTTCTTGCCGAAAGTGGTCTCCTCTTTCTACCTCAACCAGGAGGTGGTGCTTCTGATCTTCTTTCCCAGGCCCCATGCCAGTCGGGCAGAAGCAGTTCTGCATACCCTGGACTGTAAGAGGGCGCTGGCCTTCTACTTGGAGCGTACGCGGGGACATCAAAAAGCTCCTCAGCTCTTCATCTCTTATGACCCCCAGTAAGCTGGGGATGCCCGTCTCCAAGCATACGTTGTCCACCTGGGTGACAGATTGCATCACCTGGGCATACAGGATGTCTGATTTCCCGTTGCAGGGTCGAGTCATGGGCTGGCCCACCAGGTCAGGGCTAAGGTCGCTTCAGTGGCTCACTTCTGCTCTATTCTTCTGGCAGACATCTGCCGGGCCGCAACCTGGTCTTCAAGCGAGACTTTTGCAGCCCATTACTGCCTGGATAGGGAGTCCCAACAGGACAGTGCTTTCGGGCCAGGCTGTACTCTCTAATCTATTCGAGGTTTAGGCAACTCCTACCCTCCGACCGTTTGGTGTCAGGCTACCGGAGTGTTACATTTTCGGAGGAACTCCTATCATGGCTGCTGCGACTCTTCTAGAGGGAGCCTATTTTTCAGTTATGGGTCCTTGGTAGCCTATAGCTTGGGAGTCCCATATGTGAGGACTGACTTCCTGCTTGTTCCTGGAGAAACTCAACTGTAACAGGTGTTCGCCAGGGACAGCAGGAATCAGTCCTCACAACCCTCCCTCCTCCCCTGGAGTTGCAGTCCTTGATTAAATTTTATCTTTTTGCCGTCTTTTTAGCGTTGTCATTTGACTGAGCAAAATGGCACTCTTGTGCGGGAAGGGACCACACATGCGTGATGCAGTCCCAAAGGCTTTCTTCGAAAGCTGGGAATTTGCTCTGCATGGGGGCTCCGTCGACATCACCCATATGTGAGGACTGATTCCTGGTGTCCCTGGAGAACACCTGTTACAGGTGAGTAACTATGCTAACCTGATGATCAACTGCAATAAATCGGAAGTCCTCACCATCATTTGTGACACCACATATGCCCCCCCCCCCCCCGATACATTTGAATGCGATGACACATCTATTCCTGTAAAAGGGGAAGTGAAATGTCTTGGAGTGATTCTTGACCAGCGACTAAACATGCAGACACATTAAAAAAAAAAAATGGTATCTACCACTTACTACAAAACGAAAGTCCTTTGGAACCTCAGACCTCTACTGAACCACAATTTATTTCCGCACTGTATGCCAGACCATAATTACTCCACACCTAGACTATTGTAATTCAATCCTTCAAGAACTCCCCAAGCACACTATGCACACTCTACACTAGCCCAGAATACTGCGGCTCGACTAATCAGGAGCTGCACAATAGGAACATATCACCCCATTGCTCAAAGGCTTACACTGGTTACCGATGATATCCCATATCAAATACAAGGCACTTATGATCACATTTAAAACCATACACCTCCAAGCAGCTGGATGTCTCATCTTGCTAATACAGAAAGCTCCAGAATCCAGATCAAGAAGGCATCCACATCAAAACCTCACAATTCTCTCTTAAAGGACCAAGAGCCTACAAGCAACCTGCCATAGGGCATTCTCAATATATGGTCCAACTTTATCGAACTCGCTGCCGGCTTAGCTTCGTGCAATAAATGATACTTCTGATTTTAGAAAGTGAAGACACTACTTTTTTTTTTTTTGAGCATTTTGGTCCACCTACCTAATGGGCTTGGCACTACATGTTGAAAGGCTCATACACCGATGAGCACCAACAAGCTAGAGTTCCCTGCCCTATTGCTGGCCCTAATCTTCTTTTCTCAGAGTGAACCAGCTACCTTGAAATTGTAAGATTCTGTAACAGTGCAACATAGTTCCAAGAGACAGTTCAATTCAATATAGTTGCTCACATCTTAACAATGTATCATAGTTGTACCATCTGTTATATTATCATATTTAGTGTAATATAATGATATATTATCCATTCTGATTCATGTAAAATGTTGAGTTAATTGTAAACCGTTTGATAACTCTGAAAGGCGGTATAAAAGAATAGATAAATAAATAAAAAAGCAAGCTAGCTAGCCAGCCAGCCAATATTCGTTGTTCTGAAGAAAACCTATTTGGTAAGGGTTGGAGAGAAAAGGCAGGAGAGCTTGAGGCTGATAATCGTATCCTCAAGTGTCCCTCAAAGACTTCAGACCCCTCTAGGAAGAAGGCTACTTCCAAGAAGCCTTTCTATACCACAAAGAAGAGATAATCTCCAGGAACAAGCAGGAATGAGTCTTCACATATGGGTACGTCGGTACCGACGGAGCCTGCGCGGGAACGCTCCCCAGCGTCCAATCAGAAAGCCTTTGGGAGCATCCCACAGTGCCTGCGTGCTGCCTTCCCGCCTTTCCAACTGTCTCTCCTCAGTTGGTGTCTAAAGTGTTTAGGCCCTGACCATTCCATTTCAGATTGTGTCCTGTTCCATGATGTCTAAGAGAGGTCGACAGAACCGAGCTGCCAAGCTCAGTACCCTGTTTCCCTCTGATGCAGCTTCGGTGGCATCGATGTCCTCCAGGGCTGCTTCTTCCTCACATGGATCTCCGGTAACTAAACATAAATCCAGCCGGTCCTCGAAGGGCAAATCTCCTAAGCATCGAGATGCCCCTGGCTTTGCCCTCGAGGATTCTGCACCGGCAAAACTACCCCGGCGGGAGGCTTCGGCTTCTAAAGCATCATCATCGGGGTTCCAGGATGATCTAGATGGCGTGGCCTCAACAGATCTCCTGGTGCCATGCTCTGGGGTACCGGTGGCCTCCACCGGTACCGACTTCCAGGCATTGGCAGCGTCGATGGATCAGAGGATTCTGTCCATCGAACGCAGTCTGGCGGCTTTCCATGTGGCATCGATGCCCGTGGTACCGCAACAGACTACTACGCCGGTACCAGCTGCGGTATCGCCATTGGCGCCGATCCCGGTACCGGTGTCATCGGCATCGGTGTCAGCTATGCTGGTACTCTGCCCTCTGCAGCCCTCCGGTACTGATACCCCGGTACCGGTGATTCCCGATGCCGATCCCAGTCGGTACGGGTATCGGGCTTTGCAAGAGCATCTTGACAGACGATACTTCGATTCCTCTGATGATTCTGAGTATTCTGAAGAGTCTGTCGATGCAGTGATGCTTCTTCCACAGGAGGATTCCTCTCCTAAATGAAGGATGTCTCCTCCAGAGGACTTGTCTTTTCAAGACTTTATCAGAGAGGTGGCTCAGGGCCTCTCTATTACAGTAGCCCCTGAGTCAGAGCCTAGAGCTAAGGAGTTAGATATTCTACAATATCCTAAACCTCCTAAAGAGGCAGCTACCTTGCCTATTCATGAGTTTCTGTATGATCTCATGTTAAGGATCTGGGAAGCACCTCTCATCACCTCTCCTCATTCTCGCAGGTTGGACACCATGTATCGTGTCCCTCCTTGTCCTGGTTTCCATAAAACTCGGCTTCCTCACCACTCTGTTGTGGTTTAGTCTGCAATGAGAAAGATTAGAAGTGCCAAGAGACATGCCTCTAATCCTCCAGGATGTGAATGTAGAACCCTGGATGCTTTTGGTAGAAGAATCTTCCAAGCTTCCATGCTTGCTGCGAGAATTAATTCTTAGTCTCTACATGGGATGTCGGACAGTAAAAGGCCAGAATTTCTCTCTGGGCTCAAACATGCCCAGGATATCTCCAAATTCTCCAACTGTGCAGCTTTCGACTCCTTTGAATGCGTAAGCAGAGCCTCAGCTATAGCTATAGGTGCACGTAGGATTGCTTGGCTTCAAGCATCTGATTTGGAGACCTGGGTCCAAGATGAATTGGGAAATATCCCTTGTACAGGTGAGAATCTGTTTGGCTTTTGCTTGCCAATCTTTACAAATCAAATGGATGCTGAAAATTCTGCTTTGGATAGACTATCCAAATCTACTGCTGCTCCTGCTAAGAAAAGGTTGTTTAAGAAAACACCTTTTTCAAAAAAAGGGAAGATCCTATCCTGCTTATAGTCAGAGCATCTTCTGCAGCTCAGTTTCCTTCCAAACGTCAGCAATCCTCCAAACAGACCAAGGCAAAGGCTGTGAGGCCTGCTCCAGCCCAGCAATCTCAGCCCCCTCAGGGCCTTTGACTCTTGGCTAGAGAACTTAGCCTTCCTGGCTCTAGAAAGACCAGAGCCCTCCACCATTCCAGGAAGGTTATGTCACTTTGCTCCCAGATGGGGGCAAATCACAGCAGAGCATTGGACACTCTCCATCATAAGAGAGGGGTACAAACTTCATTTTTCCAGCTTGCCCCCTCTCACAAGAGTGCACCAGTTCGATTCTCCAACCTCCCTCCTCAACCTGTTAGAGCAGGAGGTTGCCACTCTTCTAGCCCAAGGAGCAATAGAGGAGGTACCTTCTCAACAACAAGGCACGGGGTTCTACTCCCCCTATTTTCTTATCCCAAAGAAAACAGGGGGCTTCAGACCCATTTTAGATCTCAGAGTTGAACAGATTCCTAGTCAAAGAGAAATTCAAGATGGGTTCTCTAGGAACTCTGCTGCCATACCTTCACAGTCAGGATTGGCTTTGTTCTCTAGATCTCAAGGATGCGTACACTCATGTTCTCATCCATCCAACTCACAAAAGGTTCCTTCAGTTCCTTTTTCAGGAGAAGCACTATCAATACAGAGTGCTCCCCTTTGGCCTGGCCTCTGCACCAAGGGTGTTCACAAAATGCATGGCAGTGGTTGCTGCTTTTCTACGCACCCTGGGAATATTTGTCTTCCCTTATCTGGACAACTGGCTCATTTGAGCTCCTACTCAATCAGAGGCCAAGACTGCTCTAACCTGCACAATGCGTATCCTTCAATATTTAGGGCTGGTAATAAACATCCCAAAATCCAATTTGATCCCTACTCAGTCCCTGGAATTTATAGGGGCGCTACTGGATACCACAAGGGCAAGGGCCTATCTTCCCCAGGCCCGTTGCCTTCGCTTGATGCAGTTAGCTTCTCAAGCAGAATCAAAACCCCTTCTAACTGCTCAAGAGATGTTACAGTTGCTAGGCCACATGGCATCCACCGTTCATGTGGTACCATATGCTCGCCTTCACATGAGAGCAGCTCAGTGGACTTTATCCACCCAGTGGACCCAGGCATTAGGCTGTCTGTCAGACAAAATAGCAAACACAAGTCGCCTCATTTTGTCCCTCCAGTGGTGGAAGTCCCCTCAGAACCTGTTGCTGGGGTGTCCTTTTCAACAGCCTCTACCCCAGGCAACTCTTACAACAGATGCTTCTCCAATGGGCTGGGGAGCTCATCTTCAGGACCTCTCCACCCAGGGCATCTGGTTCCCACAGGAGACTTGTCTACATATCAATCTCTTTGAACTCAGAGCAATCTTCCTTGCTCTATGAGTTTTCTACACCCTGCTCAGCCACAAGACAGTCCTTGTCCACACGGACAATCAGGTAGCCATGTTCTATATAAACAAGCAGGGAGGAACTGGCTCTCTGTCACTTTGCAACGAAGCTCTGCGACTGTGGGCCCTCGCCAGAGAGCATCACATTCATCTTCTGGCAGTCTATCTTCCAGGTGTTCAAAACTCTTGGGCAGACAGACTCAGTCGAGTTCTGCTTCCACACGAGTGGTCCCTACATATGAACCAGGTATACAAGATTTTTCAATTCTGGGGTACCCTGGACATAGACCTCTTTGCAAGTCCATGGAATGCCAAACTTCCCCCGGTTCTGTTCCAGAACTCGGGCTTAGGCAAGGGATGCTTTCCTCCTTCACTGGGTCAAGACTTCCTATATGCCTTTCCACCCATTCCCCTAATTCCCAAAACCCTGTTCAAGCTTCAGAGAGACAGAGGCCACATGATTCTCATAGCTCCACATTGGCCATGGCAAGTGTGGTATCCTCTGCTTCTACATCTCTCTCAAGCTCCCTCCCTAGAGTTAGGGTCTGCTCCAGACCTCCTCTCTCAGTAGGACGGAAAGTTGTGGCACCCCAATCCCCAGTCTCTGCATCTCAGAGCCTGGTTGCTGAAGGCCTAGATCTCTAGGGTCTTCCTCTTTCTCAACAAGTGAAAGATGTTCTTTATGCTTCCAGAAAACCTTCCACTAGACTTTCTTACGCCTTCAAGTGGAAAAGGTTTACCATCTGGTGTTCTGGAAAGGGTCTTAACCCCCGTTCCATACCTCTGGAATCGTTGCTGGAGTATCTCCTGCATCTCTCTAATGCAGGCCTTAAGACAAATTCAGTAAGAGTCCATCTGAGTGCAATTGCAGCTTCTTTCAAGCCTCTAAATGGACAGCCTGTTTCCTCTCATCCCCTTGTAGCAAGGTTCATGAGAGGCCTCCTTTTAACAAAGCCTCCCATTAGGCCACCTCCAGTGGCATGGGACTTAAATTTGGTTCTTGGTCAGCTTATGCAGCCGCCTTTTGAACCTTTAGCTACTACTTCCTTGAAATACCTTTCTTGGAAGGTTATTTTTCTCATTGCAATCACATCCGCATGCCGCATCAGTGAATTGCAAGCACTAGTTGCTAATCCACCTTATACAAAGTTCCATCATGACAAGGTGGTCCTTGGGACTAATCCACACTTTATGCCTAAGGTGGTCTCGCCTTTTCACCTCAACCAAGAGGTCTACCTACCTGTCTTTTTTCCAGGGCCTCATGCATCAAGTGCAGAGAGGAACCTTCATACCGTGGACTGTAAAAGAGCTCTAGCTTTTTACTTACAGAGGACACAACAACATAGAAAGTCTTCTCAACTCTTTGTTGCTTTTGATCCTTCTCATTTGGGACAACCAGTCTCCAAGAGAACACTTTCCAACTGGATTGCCCAATGTATTACTTTTGCCTTTCAGAGCAAGAACATTTCTCTGGAGGGCCATGTCACAGCTCACAATGTGAGAGCCATGGCAGCCTCAATGGCTCACCTGAACTCTGTGTCTATCGACGACATCTGTCGAGCAGCCACTTGGGCCTCGGTTCATACCTTCACAGCCCATTACTGTTTGGACAAGGACTCCCGCAGGGATGCCTTGTTTGGTCAGGCTGTTCTCAAACACCTGTTCCATACTTAATCAACTCCTACCCACCATCCCTCAGGGGCTGCCAGAGATCCAGGTGGGGAAGTGCAGCCTTGTCCCAGGGACACACAACGTATGGGCTCTCTCCCTGGCATCAAAAGCTAGGGAGTCCCCATATGTGAAGACTCAATCTCCAGGAACAAGCAGGAATGAGTCTTCATATATGGGTACGTCGGTACCGACGGAGTCTGTGCGGGAACGCTTCCCAGCGTCCAATCAAAACGCTTTTGGAAGCATCCCACCATGCCTGCGTGCTGCCTTCCCAACTGCCTCTCCTCAGTTTTCGTTTTTCTGCGGAGCCGGCAGGACATCCTCCTGTCACCGCAGAAAATTCTTCTTTTATTTTTTAGTTTTCTTGTGTTCGCGGCTGCTATGTCTGTTGTCTCTTTTTTGCAATCTAAAAAAAGATGGGAAAAGACATTTTTCGCCGCTGCCCTGGTAGTTGCTGCAGATACACTAATTCCTAGTGGTTAAGTCATTGATTCTGTTCACCACACAACCAGGGCTGCTTCTCCACTAGCTATTCTTCTAGCCTCAGTGCTAAACCCCAAACAGGTTATCAACCTCGTTTGGGAAATCCTATTATCACAGACTGCTTGGTTAACTTCTATTCTTTGTCCTTGGCAGAATAGTTCTTACCCACTGGCTTTTAACAGCCAGTTTTTTCTTCTAACTAACCTGCAGCATGCTCTCTGCAACTCTACAGAGTAGCTTTGCACTATGGGCCCTTGCTAGAGAGCATCATATCTTCTCTAGCAGATAACCCCAGAGGGTTAGGAAGGGTTTCCCCAGTCATATTTTTCATGTCTGGTAGGTGTTCCCTACCCCTACCATCTCATCTAAAATCTCTTTTGAGCCCTGAGGCTCAAGCCTTTTCTTCATGTGACAACCTAAAGAATGGCAAATTCCCTGGCTTGGTCCATATCCCCTTGGTCTTCTCGCCAGAGATCTTTTTTGTTTCAGTGGCAATTACAGGATGCCTGATACCCATCTGCCCTTGTAGACAGGTCACTATGGTATCTTCCTCCAGTGACGTCCTCTATCCATTCTCCATACTGCGGTTCTGGAGAAATCTGGACTTGCTGCCTGCAGACTGAAGTTATCCTCTGCCTTTTTCCATGTAGGCCATCCTGGTTATTTAAGAGCTCAAATTCTGAAATGGATTTAGACTCTTTTGTCAGGGACTCTATTCCCCTGATTTTTTTCAATCATAACCAGGGAAGAAAGATTCTTGATGCATCTATTCAAGCGGGTATCACCCTCCTTGCTGTTAGATGGATCTTTTCTCTCCCCATACTTCTATGGGGATCAATTTCTATAGACATTTCTTCATCCACATACCTGGAGACATCTATCTACATGCCTACATATTCATATACATATATCTATATCTATTTATATCTATATCTATATCTGTGTATCTTCTGCCCATACAGGTCTCTCCGTATATATATATATGCATATATACTCTATATGTGTATAACTTCAGGAATGTATGTATTCAGATATTCATACATTCCTATATGATCCTGACAGATGGGCACCACCCTTATCAATGCTGTACCAGCATACTTAGGGTTCTACACACATAACCACTTCCTGTGGTGATCAACAAAATTTTCTTACCATAACCTTTCAGGGTTAGGTATCCCTGAAGTTCTCCATGTACCCTTTTTTCTTTCCTTTCAGGAAAGACATTGGGGAACTTCAGTTTATCTAAAGCTTAGCGCTTCCTAAGTCTGTCCTTAACTTATAAGATACAGGGGTTTTCCATACCCTTTCTCTCCTACATGGACTGTTTCTACTGCCAGTCCAGCAGGGTCAGACTCTCTTTTTTTTTTTTTTTTCTTTTGGTCCTAGGATTAGATTTTCTTGGACCAACACAGCTTAAGCTTTCTTAATGGTACTTTCTGCATCTTCCGCTGAAGTCCTACCTCTTTCCCTACCCCAGTTTCTCCCTGGGGCTATTTCTTCACCCTGAGGGGTTCTGACCTCCACTTGTTTTTCTACTTGTCTTACCTTTACTTCTCAGTGAGGTACTCCTTGAGGTTTTCCAATGGTTCTTTTAACAGATCCATATCAACCTCAGTAGACTTGCAATGCCAACAAGGGAGGTCCATATCTCAATTTTTACCACTAGATCTCCCCTCTACAGGGTTCTTCTCTGTAGAAGTCCTGTTCTAGTTCAGCTGTTCCACAGCACCTTTTCTGTATTCAACTCCTACTCTCCATCCCCAGGATGCCTGAGGTTCTGGGGAGCAGCATGGCTCTTCTACATCCGCAACATGCTAGGACTCCCTCTGGGCATTTCAGCTTGGGAGTCCCCCGTATGTGAAGACTCATTCCTGCTTGTTCCTGGAGATAGCACAGTTACTTACCTGTAACAGGTGATCTCTGGGAACAGCGGGAATTTAGTCTTCACAACCCACCACCTCCCCTAGGAGTTGTATTTCTCTCTCCTTTTCTTTCCCTCTCTCTGTCTTTGCCTCAGCTTTAAAACTCAACTGGAGAGAGGCAGTTGGGAAAGGCGGGAAGGCAGCATGCAGGCGCTGTGGGATGCTCCCAAACGCTTTCCTATTGGACGCTGGGGAGCGTGGTCCTTAGGCGCGGGACGCTTTAGCGGGAGAAATCATACGGCTATTTCAACATACAAACTACATAAACAGCAGGATGTTTGAAGTCTTTTTTGCTGAACTGCATCCACTGGCGGGGTCTGCAGGCGGTCTTTCTGCTCTGGATCTGTGGCTTTCTGCACCTTGGCCTTCTTTTGCTGCATCGCTGTCTGCTCCCTCTGCTATTGTCATCCTCTTCTGGGATCCTCCGCTGCATCATTGACTGTCTGCTCCCTTTGCCTCCTGATTGTTTGGTATTTCACTGCCTGTTGTACTTATTGTTTCCTTTGATTCCTCTGATGTTTTCTTAACCTACTCTCTTCTCCTATCCCCATTGCTTTCATTCTCTCCTCCTTTCTTGTCCTTACTTTGGCTCCACTTTAGGTCTCTCTTCCTCCTACCCTTTTGCTGCTCTTGACTTCTGCCTTCCTTTGTGATGCACAATCTGGCTAATCTCATCCATATCCCTCTAGCTTCTCCTTCTCCCTCTCCTCCACCTCCCTCTTCTGGTGATTTCACCCCTATTCCTTCCCCTCCTAGACGTTTGTCTCATTCTGTACTGAGTTCCTCTCGCGACTTGTCCAATCTTATTCATATTCCCCTTCTTTCCCCTTCCTCTCTCCCTTTCTCTTGTGCCCTTTGGAACGCACATTCTGTCTCTAATAAACTCTTTTACACATGATCTTTTCCTCTCCAAAGCTTTTCATCATCTTGTTTTAACTGAGACCTGACTCCTCCCTGACAATACTGCCTCTGCTGCTGCCCTCTGCTTTGGTGGTCTCCAGTTCTCCCATACTCCTCGTCCTACAGGATGTGGTGGTGGGGTTGGCTGCCTTCTTTCCCCCTCCTGTCATTTCCAACCTCTTCCTCTGCCTCGGTCTCATTCCTTCCTCTCTTTTGAGGTCCACTCTATTTGCCTCTTTGCCCCACTTCCTCTCTGGATTGCTGTTGTCTGTCGTCTTGACAAGGCTTTTTTTTCTTTTCTCTCTGACTTTGACTCTTGGCTTTCCCTCTTTCTTAGCCCTACCTCCCCTACTCTTATTCTTGATGATTTTAACATCCATGTTGATAACCCCTCTGATCCTCTTACTCTGGAGCGCCTCTCTTACCTCCTCCTTTTGCCTTCAGCTTTGTTCCTCTGCCTCCACTCACATTCATGGCCATTGTCTGGATTTGATTTTCTTTTCTTGCTGTTCTTTCTTTATCTGATCATCGCCTTCTCTCCTTTAATCTTCACCTCCCTCCCCCCTGCCTCGTCCTGTCTCCTCCACTCTTTTTAGGAACCTTCTTGCCATTGATCCCCTGGTTCTCTCCTCTACCATTTCTCCTTCTCTCTCCTCTGTTTTGTCCTCCAAGTCTGTTGATATGGCAGTGATGTCCTATAATGCTGTGCTCTTCTCGGCTCTGGATGTTCTCTCATCCCTCGTCCTGTAAGGCATTCCTTACCTCAGCCCTGGCTCTCTCCCACTATTCGCCATCTTTGCTCCTGTGCCCGCTCTGCTGAGTGTACCTGGCTCAAATCCTGCTCCCCTGAAGATTTCCTTCATTTCAAATTCATGCTCTGCTCTTTCAAATCTGATTTAGCTCTTGCCAAACAACATTACTTTGTTCGCCTGACTAATTCTCATGCCTCTGATCCTTGCCGTCTCTTCATTGCTCTCCGTTCTCTCCTCAAAGTGTCTCCGCCTCTGATCCCTCCTTCCTTTTCTGCCCAGGCTCTGGCTGATTACTTCCATGATAAAATTCATAAGATCAGTCTTCAGTTTCCCTCTAAATCCACAATTTCCCTTTCCTGCTTCCATTCTCTCCCCCATTCTCATCCTACCCTCTCTTCCTTCCCCACGATTTCTATTGATGAAACTACTCTTCTTCTCTCCTCCTCCAAGCTCACCACTTGCTCCTCTGATGCTATCTCCTCCCATCTCCTCTCCTCTATTTCCTCTACCGTTGTCCCCTCCATTTCTCATATTCGCAACCTTTCGCTCTCCACTGCTACTGTCCTGGCTGACTTTAAACATGCTGTGGTCACGCCTCTCCTTAAGGAACCCTCACTTGATCTTCTAATTATCGCCCCATCTCTCTCCTTCCTTTCATTTCTAAACTGCTTGAACGTGCGGTTTACCACCGTTGTCTTGACTTCCTCTCCTCCCATGCTCTTCTCGATCCCTTACAATCCGGTTTTCGTCCTTTGCACTCTACTGAAACTGCTCTTGTCAAAGTATCCAGTGACTTGTTCCTGGCTAAGTCTAAAGGCCTTTAATCTGTCCTTATCATCCTTGACCTTTCTGCTACCTTTGACACTGTTGACCATGATCTTCTCCTTGACACTTTGTCCTCGCTTGGCTTTAGGGACTCTGTTCTCTCCTGGTTCTCCTCATATCTCTCCCATCGCTCCTTTAGTGTATGTTCTGGTGGCTCCTCCTCCTCTGTTACCCCGCTCTCGGTTGGTGTCCCCCAGGGTTCTGTCTTGGGTCCCCTTCTTTTTTCTCTCTATACCCAATCCCTTGGTGCGCTTATTTCCTCTCATGGTTTTCAGTACCATCTCTATGCTGATGACTCCCAGATCTCTCTCTCTACTCCTGATCTTTCTTCTGCTTTCCAGTCCCTGATCTCTTGCTGTCTCTCTGCCATTGCTGCCTGGATGTTCCATCGTCACCTGAAATTGAACATGGCAAAGACTGAACTTCTCGTTTTTTCTCCTAAAATTTCCCTTTCTCCTTCTTCTTTTTCAATCTCTGTTGATGGCTCTGTTCTCCAACCTGTTTCATCTGCTTGCAGTTTGGGTGTTATTTTTGACTCTTCGCTCTTTCTCCTCTCATATCCAACTCATCGCTAAGACCTGTCGCTTCTTTCTCTTCAACATTGGCAAAATCCACCCCTTTCTCTCTGAGCTCACTACTAAAATCCTCATCCATTCCCTAATCACCTCCCGCCAATGTTCCCTCTAATTTTCTGTAGGCTGTGTGCGCATAAAATATCAGCTGTGCAGCTTTTGAAGGAAGGTTAAATTTTTGTGCGCCACGACGACACTCAGGGTTATATACTTTAAAATTTGACTACACGTCAGAATACAGTATGTACACCACATTGCACTAGAAAATATTGTAGAACTTGTGAAAACTGTAAATACACAACAACTTTTCAATTTTAAGAATGTCTGTGTTTTCTATCAGAATCAGAACCGTAATTTTTGTGCGCTCTGTTGTAAAGTATGTGCGCTCACTCGGGGAGGTGTGTGCGCGCGCACACGCACACAGCTTAGAGGGAACAGTGGCTCCCGCCTTGATTATTGTAACCTCCTTGCTGGTCTCCGTCAGTCTCATCTCTTCCCTCTTCAGTCTATTCAGCACTCCGCTGCCTGTTTGATTTTCCGTCAGCCTCGTTTTGCCCACATCACTCCTCTCCTCTGATCTCTTTACTGGCTCCCTATCGGTTTCCGTATTCACTTTAAGCTTCTCCTTCTGACCTATAAGTGCATTCACTCTGTGGCTCCTCAGTACCTTTCTTCTCTCATTTCTCCCTATTTCCCTCCTCGTGTACTCCGTTCTTCTTCCCAGTTGCTTCTTGCTATGCCCTTCTTTTCTATTGCCAACTCCAGATTCCGCTCTTTTCACCTTGCTGCTCCCTACGCTTGGAATAAACTTCCTTTGTCTGTCAGGCATCTTCTTTGCCCCTCTTCAAACTCAAGTTAAAAGCTCTTCTTTTCGCCTCTGCCTTTGGCTCTTGATTTTGCTGTTCTCCTTCCTTCCCCTCTTTTATTTCACCTTTATGTTTGTTTGTTTATTTAGAATTTGATATACCGCTCAGGCCAGAGGCATTAGAGCGGTTTACAATGCAATATCATTCAAGGAAATAGGAAAAGAACGCCATTTATATGATAGGACAGAATAGAGGACAGAGACAGTCAGAAAAGAAAAGGAGAGGAGCAAGGAACAGCGAGTTACCACAAAATAGACGCAAGTTGACCTAGTCCATGTCTTCAGATCAAGCCACAGACGCCACGGCCCTACGCCTAAGGGCCACGCCAAAGGGCCCTCTGGCGAGGCCCTCAGGCGGGGGCCCGCAAGGCGCGGGCGCGCCTCAGAAGCGGCGGTTTTTATGCCGAAGGTAGGGGCTGCTGATAGGCATGCAGGGGAAGCGAGGAGGAGCTTTCTTCCTCTTAAACTTGTTCTTCCTTTTTTCTTTGTCCTGTCTCTCCTGCTCTTGTCTCTTTGCCCTTGTTCTTATCTTTTTTTCTACTCCTTTTCTTGCTTTGTCTTTTTAGATTGTAAGCTCTTTTGAGCAGGGACTGTCTTTTTGTGTTTTCATTGTACAGTGCTGCGTGTGGCTGGTAGCGCTTTATAAATGCTTAGTAGTAGTAATAGTAACCTATATAGACTGCTATTGTGAGGCTTGGGGAATTGTTGGCACCTCAAGTGACTGCATTGGCAGCTCAGTCTCAGTCTCATATTAATACAACAACAAGCATTGGAAATTTCTGCTTTGCAGTCTTCAGTGACTGAGTTACAACAGAAGGTTTCTAGGATTGAAGATGGGGGGTTATCCTTTCAGAAGGACGCTATGGCTTTAAAAGCAAGGATTGAAATTTTGGAGAACTCATCATGATATCAAAATCTTCGCCTCATAAATTTTCCAAAGTCATCTGTTAGTGCTAAAGAAATGTTTAAGTAGTATTTAATTGATGTTCTTGGGGTGCCAGTAGAATCCCATCCATCAGTGACTAAGTTGTATCTTCCATCTGTTAAGAAAGGGGTTGGTGGTGGGACAATTCCTGGTGTTGAGCAAGTTGGTTCATTGGATGTCTCCGTTGGAATCCTCCGTGTCTGAGTCTGTTTGTTTTTCCATCTACTTTATTGGCAACATTTGTCCTCTTTTCTGATTGGGACTGGTTCTTACTAATATATTTTTGGAAATGTATGATTTTTAAAGGATTACCTGTTCATGTTTTTCTTGATTTATCAAGAGAGACTCAAAGGAGAAAGAAAGATTTTCTGCTGCTCCGTCCCGGGACTTTGCAGCTAGGTGCTCCAGTTCTTTTTGAAATTTCCATGTAAATGCATTATTAAAGTGCAGTCTACTTATTTATTTATTTAACTGTATTTATATCCCGCCTTTCACCGGTTCAAAGCGGCGTTACATATAAGGGTGGGGAAATTAGGTATCAGGGTGGGGCCATCACCAGGTAGGCAACAATGATGATTAGGACATAAGACAGACTTTAGACATAGACAGTGGAGTGTAGCTGTTACTCAGAGGTCCGTGGTGAGTTCAGGGGTTGGTGCATTTTTTGTGGGGGTTGTCTTGAAGTATTCTTGGAAGAGGATGGTTTTTAGCTGTTTTCTGAATGAGAGGAGGTCGTTATTGTTTGAGGAGGCTCGGTAGAGAGTTCCATAGGGATGGTGCAAAAAGTTCGAAGGCTCGGTTGCATGTCCTTTGTGAGCATTTGGTTCTTTTGTGAGGGACGGTGAGATAGTTGTTGGAGGTCTGTCTAGTTGTTTTGCTGTGGGTTGGACGAGTCAGCAGGGTGCGAAGCTGGGTGTTCTGCGTTTGGTGGATGGCTTTGTGGGTGAGTAGGATGGACTTGTATTTAGTACTTGCTTCGAAGGGAAGTATGTGTAGGTCTCTTAGGATTGGGGTGATGTGGTCGCTTTTCTTTGCTCTCTGAATAATTCTTGCTGTGGTGTTTAATGCAGTTCAGAGGGGGTTAGTCTGTGTAGCTGGTAGTCCATGGTAGATTATGTTGCAGTAATCCAGATGAGGGAGAGTCATAGCTTGCATCATCACTGTCCTGAAGTCTTGAGGTTCGAGGAGAGGTCTGAGACGCTGCACTGTTTTCGCTTTATGGAATATATTTCTGGTGGTTTTGGTAATTTGTTGCTTGAGGGTTAGAGCTTGGTCAATGATAATACCTAGGTATCTTATTTGTGGCTGTATTTGGATGTGTGTGGTTCCTATGTTGAGGTGTGAAGGTGGTGTGAAATCAGGGTCTTTTGTTACTATGAGGGCTTCAGTTTTATTTATGTTTATAGATAGGTTGTTTTCTTGAGGCTTACTACTTATATTTTTTGAGCCATCCCAGTTGCTGGCCTTTCTGAATGCTCGTCGCTCAGGTGAGACAGACCAGTCCCCATTACATTAGGATTAACTTGACTGTTTAGACATCTGTTTGTTTTCTTCACATGTTCTGTTGTTCACTTGGTTTCCCTCTGTATGTTGGGCTGTGTTGGGGCAGACTAGGCAGCATTTGCCATTTCCTTTTTTTATTTTCTTTGTTTCATTGTGTCTATCAATGAAGTTTTCGAGTCTGTACCGCCTCTTTTTATGCAAGTGTGTATGCTTGGATTTATTGTAAAACGATAAATATAAAATTTTTTTAAAAAAATTCCTCGTTTGGGGAAAAGTTCAAGATTTCTCTTGGCACGCTTCTGCCATACCTTCAGAGGTACGACTGGCTGTGTTCTCTAGACCTCAAGGAGGCTTACACACATTTGCTGACCACCCTCACCACAGACAGTATCTGCACTTTTGAGTTCAGCAAATCTGCCACTAGTATCGGGTGCTCCCTTTCAGGGTAGCTTCTGTGCCCAGAGTATTCACAAAATGCACGGCAGTAGTCGCAGCATACCTACGTACTTTGGGGGTCTTTGTCTTCCCCTACTTAGACAACTGGCTGATAAGGGGAGAATCCCCAGAAGTCATAGAACAGTTGCTTTCTCGCACCATCCTGGTGCTCCAAAGTCTAGGCTTTCTGCTAAACTTTCCAAAGTCTCACCTAGTTCCATCCCAGCAACTCAAGTTTATCGGAGCATTTTTAGACACTTATCAGGGCCAAGCTTTCCTTCATCAGGATCGCTCTGCTCATCTTGTCGAGCTGGCCCTCACCATACAAGGTCGAAGTACTGTAACAGCTTGAGACATGCTGTGTCTTCTGGGACACATGGCCTCCATGGTCCATGTTGTCCCATATGCCCATCTGCACATGAGACAAGCCCAATGGACCCTTTTGTGCCAATGGACTCAGGCGACCGGGCATGTCTGAGACAAGATTTGCATCACTCCTTTTGTCACCTCCCTTCACTGGTGGTGCTCACCCCAAAATCTTCTCGGAGGGTCATCTTTTCAGTTGTTTCCACCTCAATGCATCCTAAGGATAGATGTTTCCAAACTAGGATGGGGAGCACATCTGAACAGTCTCCGTTACACAGGGTCAGTGGACAGAGCAGGAATCTCAAATGCAGTTCTAGAGTTTCATACTCTCACAAATGCCCTTTGGATTTTTCAACCCCAACTTTCAGGCAAACAATTCAGACAGACAACTAGGTGGCCATATTCTTTGTGAACAAGCAAGGAGCAATGGGCTCTTATCCCCTCTTGGAAGAAGCCCTTCGCCTTTGGTCCTTTGCCATTCAACACTGCATCCACCTCCAAACGGTGTATCTCTCAGGCGAACTCCATATCCTGGCAGACAGACTCGGCGGTATCCTACGTCCACACGCGTGGACTCTGCATCAGGACACGGCATCTTGGATCTTCAGCACGTGGAGGACCTCCAGAATAGATCTGTTTGCCACTTCAGGGAATGCATATCTTCTGCTCTTTTGCTCAAGAATTCCCTCCTTACAGTCTGGCAGCAGATGCCTTTCACCTTCATTGGGGCATGGGCCTGCTTTATGTATTCCTGCCAACCAATGTTCCCTCTAATTTTCTGTAGGCTGTGTGCACATAAAATATCAGCTGTGTGCAGCTTTTGAAGGAAGGTTAAATTTTTGTGTGCCACATAACGACACTTGGAGTTATATGCTTTAAAATTTGACTACACGTCAGAATACAGTATGTACACCACATTGATTTTAATCAAATTAAATGAAAATAGATGATTACTAAATGAAGCGGGAAATTTCTAGTAATTACAATCATAACTTTTAAATTTTAAGACGTCTGTGGTGTTTTCTATCAGAATCAGAGCTGTAATTTTTGTGCGCTCTGTTGTTAAAGTATGTGCGCTCGCTCGGCGAGATGTGTGCGCGCGCACAGCTTAGAGGGAACAGTGCTGCCAACCCTCCTGATACCCAAAACTGTGTTCAAGCTACAAGCTGACAGGGGCTCCATGATTCTAATAGTCCCTTTTTGACCCTGTCAACCGTGGTTTTCTCTGCTGCTTCATCTAGCACAGATTCCATCTCTCAATTTGGGTCATGCACCTGACCACCTCTCTCAGGATCAGAGACAACTCTTCCACCCCAATCCACAAGTCCTCTGTCTCATGGCGTGGCTGCTGAAGGCATGATTTTTGATGACCTTGACCTCCCTCTACCATCAGAGAAATCTTGCTTCCCGCAAGCCATCTACCAGATGTTCTTATGCCTTCAAATGACAGCGATTCACCCTTTGGTGCACCCCACAATAGATTAACCCTTCTAATTGCCTAGTGAAGCATCTTCTACAATTTCTTTTCCACTTGTCTTCCACGGGACTTAAGACCAACTCTATTAGAGTCCATCTCGGTGCTGTTGCAGTCTATCACAGTCTTCTGGATAGGCATCCCATTTCCTCACACCCCTTAGTGCAACGATTCATGCGGGGTCTTCTGTTTTCCAAACCACCAATCAAACCACCGCTGGTGGTTTGGGACCTCAATGTGGTCCTAGCACAGCTGCTAAAAGCCCCGTTTGAGCCTCTGGCTGTCACTTTATTTATAGCTTTTTTTATACCGCGCTATTTGACATCAGTGCGGTTTACAGTTAACAATTTTGTACAGGGCAGGGGGGATGCCTTGTGCTTACATTGAACAGGACATGATAACTTGGAATCATAACATTAACATTAAACTATATACATCCAGACAAATAAGAGAATATTAGTGATACTTTACATTATGAAAGCTGATGGTAGTCGTGTTGGTGCTGGGTGTAGGGGTGCAGTTGGATTATGAGAAGTACAATAGGAATAAATGATGTTTAATGGCTTTCCTAAATTGTGTGAGATCTCTGATTGATCTAAAACTCTAAAATTCTCAAACTCTTATCTTGGAAGGTCATTTCCCTCATTGCCCTCAGCTCAGCTCATCGCATCAGTGAACTACATTCTTTGGTGGCAGTCCCCCTTACACTGTATTCCACCATGACAAGGTGGTTCTTTGTACCCATCTGCATTTACTTCAGACCAATCTGTGATGCTGCCGATCTTCTTTTCCCGACCGCATGCCTCAAGAGCTGAGGCAGCATTGCATACTTTGGATTGCAAGCATACTCTTGCTTACTACTTGGATAGGACCAAGGCTTTTAGGAAATCCTCTCAATTATGTATTTCCTTTAACCCAAGCCACTTAGGTCTTCAGGTGTCAAAATGCACCGTATCCAATTGGAAAGAGGACTGCATTTCTTTTGCCTATGCTCATGCGGGATTCTTTCTTGAGGGTCATGTTACCACTTACAACATGAGGGCCATGCATCCTCAGTTGCCCACCTCCATTCTGTCTCCATAGAGGAGATCTGTCGGGCAGTTACCTGGTCCTGTGTTCAAACTTTTGCTGCTCACTACTGTCCTGACAGGGACTTCTGTCTGAATGCTGTCATTGGCCAGGCTGTTCTTCAGCATCTTCTTGGAACTTAATCAAAACTCCTACCATTACACCTCTTTGGTACCTGACTCCTTGCGCCATGCTCTTGCTTATTGCTCTCGAGTCTGCTGGGGCCATTTTGTGTCCATACCTTCTTGACTCTATTTCTTAGTCTCAAAGATGTCTTTTCTGTCTGCTACCTAGTGAGTCCCATATGTGAAGACTGCATTCCTGCTTGTTCCTGAAGATTGCAGTTACTCACCTATAACAGGTGATCTCCAGGAACAGCAGGAATCTGTCTTCACAACCCACCCCTCCTCCCTAGGAGTGTTGGGTATTCATTTCCCCTATTCTCAGCTACAAATTCACCTGAGGAGAGGATTTGGGAAGGCAGGAAGGCAGACTCGCAGGTGCACTGGAGTGCTCCCAAAGGCTTTCCTATTGGATTCTAGGGAGCATTCCCGCGCAGGCTCTGTGCTGACAATACCCATATGTGAAGACTGCTTCCTGCTGTTCCTGGAGATCACCTGTTACAGTTGAGTAACTACGTCTTTTACCTACCATTTGGTTGGAAAAATTAACAGTATGCCTGGTACTCTGAGCCTTTGTTGCCATTACTGAGGTGACACCAGAATCAGAATTTGTTTTTAGAAGTTCTGTAGAAAATGTCATGTCTTTTCTGTACCCATTGTGGGGGAAGGGTCATGGAGGTTCTGTGAATACAGGATGTTTAGATTTAATACATTATGGTGAGCTGATAAAAGGACCTGTGGCTCAATGAGAGCTGAAGAATGCAACCTTACTTCACCCCTTCCCCCAACTGCGTTTGGCCTGCAGGCACTGAACCCTGCATTGCTGCCATCATCGTAGTTATTGGAAGTGGGGCAGGGGCAGAGCATAGGCAGCAGCAAGTGGCAGGGTCTTTTTCTTTCAAGAAGTTGGCAATCCTACAGAGTCAGGAAATCGCAATATGGTAAGGTAAAGGTTTGGAAGGTGAAAGAAATTCTCACTGGGGTCAGAATAAGGAAAGACAAAGGCATAATATTGAAACAGGGGTTTTATTCACAAGCTTTACCCCACAACAAAAACTGGGATGTCTGCTATATTTTGGAACTTTCTTGTAATGTGACGTCAGTCTAACCCCTTTCATGATCACTTATTTTTCTTTTGTGGGCAAGGCAAAATGAAAATCAGTTAAGTCTAACAAAAATATAGTAACATAATAAATGAAAGCAGCTACAGTACACATCAACATGACCCATCTAGTCTGCCCAGCTAGCTGTTTAGGGTTGTAACTGCCACACCCCTTCAAGTTGCCTTTGGTTACCCCCATTCTGTGCTTTTTACTTCTGTGGATTGCAACTGCCGCTCTATGAGGCATTGAAGTGTGACAGCCATTTAAGTTTTGCTTTGAGTAGGAATGTTCTTCCTATATATCAGCAATAACTGCATGCTGTTTTGTGCATTTTTAGGGTCATGCAGTAGGTCTTGTCAAGAATTTGGCTTTGATGGCTTACATTTCTGTCGGGTCTCAACCATCCCCAATTCTGGAATTTTTAGAGGAATGGAGTATGGAAAATCTGGAAGAAATTTCCCCTGCAGCCATTGCTGAGTATGTAGCAGTGCAACTTTTGTTTTAAGGCTGTCTTGTTTTTGGTAGGTGGCTCCTTTTCCTCTACCTCTGATTTTAATGAGATGTCTTGTTTTTAAATAGTGCAACCAAAATCTTTGTGAATGGATGCTGGGTGGGAATACACAAGGATCCAGAGCAGCTGATGAACACACTACGAAAGCTGCGACGACAGATGGATATCATTGTGTCTGAGGTGACTTAACTCTGTCTTTGACTTGGTTCCCTCGGGGGCAATTTCTCTAAATGAGTTAATTTTGTGCATACCATGACAGAAGTGAACCTCGCTCCTAAGCGAGGATATCTGGAGTATGATCTCAGTCTCTTAGATTTACTTCTAATGCTTGCCATAGTACTTGCATCCCAATATGGAGTGCTCAGTACTCTTTCTACAGTGACATCATATTTTATTTTCGTAGCAATCGATATGACAGTTCTCATTTAGGAAGGGTTTTTTTTATGTTCACTTTGCACCTCCTTCCTATAAAAATCTAAGAAGGGATACCTGAGCATATCTATAGCTCCATGTTTTTCAGCCACGATTTTAAGTTTACAGACTTACCTTTTCATTTTTGGGGAACAAATGCTCTTTTATCAGTAGTATAGTATGCTAGTACCTTATCACCTATCTGCTTTAAAGAGTAGCATTTTCTTGCATTCAGTGTTTTGTGCTTGTTTATTTCAGGTCTCTATGATCAGGGACATCAGGGAGCGAGAGATTCGGATTTATACAGATGCAGGTCGCATCTGTAGGCCACTCCTCATTGTTGAAAAGCAAAAGTTGCTGCTGAAGAAGAGACACATCGACCAGTTAAAGGAGCGGGAGTATAACAATTACAGGTACCCATCTCAAATGCTGAGTCAGATACTCTTGCAAGGAAAGGATCGTATTTAGTTAAGGATGGCACCCCATATTTACTGTGCCTCAGAACCATAACTGTAGATGCTGGAAGGGTATGACACAAGGCCACGCATACCCTGTTTCTGTACCTTCCCGCATGTCCTCAGGTGTGGATACCAAACTCTGGCAGATCTTGTTTTCTGTTTTGCCTTGCAATGGCTGAAGTAAATAAGCTTGTCTTGTGAGCAGACTGAGTTACAAAGTTATAGCTTTTAGGGAGCACCCTTTGAGTGTTTTCCTCAAACTGCTGTGTAAATTAAACGTTGTGGATTCTCTTATCGAGTCCTGTTCCTAATTGTCCAGTCCCAGACGAGTGGGTTATGCTCATCCACCATCAGGGGGAGACCGAGAAACGCAAGCCTAAAGATCTCATAAGAAGCCTGTGCCACTTGCTTACAGCCAGTATTTTTCAGTCTCCCAGCACGTGGTGAGCATAGCCTGTGCAGTCTGATGTTGGAGTTGGGCTGCAGATTTTGCTAACAGGTCCAGGGGTGCAGAACCCAGTGGAGCTGGGTCCCCCTACCTCCCTTCTCCCCTAACTGCCCCCTTCAGCAGGCTCCCTCTTTCTTCCTCAACTTTTAGGAGGGAGCCAGAGGTAAAGCAGGATCCGATCTTGTTAAAACTTGGAGGGGGCGGGGGAGAATGAGCAAAGTGAGGACTGGCTGTAGGGAAAAGCAAGCAGTCTTTAGAAGGGGTGACTGCCGGGCAAGTCCTGCAGTCAGTGCCAGTAGGGCTGCAGCGCATTGGTGGGAGAGTTAGCAAGGCCAATGGGGCAGCACAGCACATAACCTTCCTGGATTGCAGCTATGTGGCCTGCGGCAGCTGCTGAGCACAACTCTCCAATGTCGAGCTGTACCGTGGCTGCGATAGAGACAGCATGACCACTGTGGATTTGCTTGAAGGCATCCCAGGAATGCAGAAGGCTGGTGGGATAGGTGCCTGGGAGTAGGATTGCACTCCTGGAGGTGGCGGTGGTTCCATGGTTTTGGTGGGAACCACCACCATTTTGAATGCCACAAATCCTTCAGTTTTGGAGGGAACTAGGCCCCCAGTGCTTCAGTCTGTGATGAATTTTTCTCCCAGGACCATAGCTGAGCTGCCTGGGAGAGTTCAGGAGGGGGAAGTTCTCCCTTTTTTCCTGAGTTTGTCCTCTTTCACCAGGCCTTTGTTTTGAAGCAGGGCTTCCGTGAAGGGTCCTCTGTTTCCACCAAGTCACCCTTGGGTAGGGGGCAGGGATTTCCCACAGTATCTAAGCACCCACATTGAGAGTGTTTGGAGGTAGATGCTGAGGTTGGCTCTGAGGAGTCTGTGAACTCCCTGGATCTGTTGGAAGTGACTGCAGATTGAAGAGCAGCCTCCGGAGGAGAGGGAGTTTCTGTGGGGGAGGATCTGACAGTGGTTTTGATTTTTCACTGGGATGAGCTTTCTTCCCTTATCTCAGAGTCCTTGGTGGCTTTGCGTATTGCAGAAGAGCCTAGGCAGGAGTCCTCTAAGTCTGTGGAGGATCTGTTGCTGGAGGGCATCCTTAAGCCCCCCCTGCATTCCTTTCCGGTTCATAGGGCTTTGAAGGTGGCAATTGTGGAGGAATGGAGCTCTCCATATGTGGGCTTGCACATTGTTCGGACTATGGCGAGACTGTACTCGGTTTCCCCTGAGAAGCAGGAGAAGTTGCACTTGCTTAGTGTGTATGGATGTGCTTATGACGGCTGTCACTCGGAAGACCACCATTCTGGTGGAGGGTGGTGCAACTGCAGACCTTGTACATAGACACTTCATCTAGGTAACAGTTTTCTTAATGTAAGCTTATACAGGTATATAATGTTTGCATATTGCTTTAATAAGTCAACTTTTGGAAGACTACTGCTTAATCTTGCCCTCTGCCCTCCCTTTGTCTGGTTACCTGTCCTTTAACGGAACTGCGTGCTGTACAGTCTGTACCACAAACAAACATTTTGCGATGAAGAGTTACCTTTTAATCATAGATGTTTTAGTTTGCCTCTTTCATTATATTTTAGCTCTGTATTTTATTTTTATGCCGGACCAGGGCTTGTTTTTTTTATTACTCGTAAAGTTTTTTTCAGTTTTCATCCGCTGTGTTATGGCTTGGGTTGTCTTTGACCTATCGTGTCCATATAATCCCCTTCATCCAAACTGCGATTTTTTTGTTGTTGATGTTATCCATTGTATGCATGCTGCTTGTCATAGGCTGAGTCTGGTCTCCTATGACCTCTCTTGGGTGGGAAATGCTGGTCTTTAAAATGGCGTTGTTCAGGGTTTTGGCTTTTTACATGCTTACAAACTGCTGCTGCTGTTCCAAGCATCTAAAGTTACTTTGTATCCTTTTGTTAATCTTTACCACAATTATAGTTCATATGGCCCCCCTTTATCTCTTGGGCTTCATCTGTCTCTAGTGACGTTTTGACACTTGCTGAACCACCGTGTCCTAGTAGCTGTGTACGCTTGATATTTAGCCTTTTCGTGATTATTTAAAATTGGCAATTTCAAAAATATAACCTTGTATTCATCCTGATAAAATATATCCTTTAGATGTGTTCTTGATTTGCAATCAACTTAATTTATATATAATAACGTTTTTGACAATCATCACAATATATATGCAACTCTTGAATTACCCATCTTTGGGAACAGTTAGAATATAGGCTTCACTTTCATCATTTTGAGTGTTCTCCCTGGAGGTAGATTTTATTCACTTCTTTCTTCCCCTCTTCTATGTCATTATAACTAACAAACTGCTTTTAGTGACCATAGTTCTGGTCCAATGTTCCCTCTAATTTTCTGTACGCTGTGTGCGCATAAAATATCAGCTGTGCAGATTTTGAAGGAAGGTTAAATATTTGTGCACCACATAACGACACTCGGAGTTATATACTTTAAAATTTGACTACACGTCAGAATACAGTATGTACACCACATTGTTTTTAATTAAATTAAATGAAAATAGATGATTACTAAATGAAGCAGAAAATTTCTAGTAATTACAATCATAAATGCGGTATTATTTCAGTTAATTTTTATTGAAAGTCGCTATTTCATGTAAATTTATGTATGGAAGAAGAGAATGAGCTTACTATTAACAGTTCATTCTCAATTTTTCTCTTTGATCTTTCAAATTTAACCAGTCTGAATAAATTTTATCAAGGTCTACTGATCTGCCATCTTGAAGATGACTCTTAACACGCATCAGCATTTCCAAATGTTCTAACTCAAAGCGATTCCTTATTTTGGTTTTTAAACTGTTCATCAAGCTGAAACCACGCTCACAATCTGCACTAGAAGCCAAAAATGTTCCACCAATATCCATCAATTTCGCTAAATCTGCAAAGTGAGCATTCTGAAATGCCAAAGTCACCATATCCGGAAAACTGTTTATCAATTTGCTTTCGATTTTTTTTCTGCGACTAAAAACTTGAAGTCATTGTACTGCTGAATAACAATATGTTCCTCCGTAAGAAATTTTGTACTTTAAGCAGAGTGATCGGACGTTTTTCAATTCCAAATTCATAATCACACTGTGCTATTGCTGTCAAGTCAAAAGCAGACCATTCCTCAATTTCATTTTCAGGAACTCTTTCCCCTAAATGCAGACAGCATATTAATGAAAATAAGTGTGGAACTAGTATCCACCGAAACGTCTCCATGTATCTTGTCGAAGATTTTTAACATTCACTCCATTTTACTGTGTCACCCAAGTATTGCATTCGGATTTTCTTCAGCTTACCCTGTGCAAGATGATATGCTTCATAAGAACATAAGAACATAAGATATGCCATACTGGGTCAGACCAAGGTCCATCAAGCCCAGTATTCTGTTTCCAACAGTGGCCAATCTAGGTCATACGTACCTAGCAGTTTCCCCAAGGGACACAGGTTCCACAATGCTTGTATTGGTTCAAGCATTGATATCCTGGGTCCCTTCTTAATAATGGTTTATGGACCTTTCCTCCAGGAACTTGTCCAAACCTTTTTTAAACCCAGCTACACTAACAGCCTTTACTACATCCTCCGGTAACAAATTCCAGAGTTTGATTACACGTTGAGTGAAAAAATATTTTCTTTTATTAGTCTTAAATAGTTTACCCTGTAGCTTCATTGCATGTCCCCTAGTCTTTCTATATTCTGATAAGGTAAACAATCGATCTACGTTTACCCGTTCCACTCCGTTCATTAATTTATAGACTTCTATCATATCTCCCCTCAGCCGTCTCTTTTCCAGGTTAAAGAGCCCCAACCTTTTTAGCCTTTCTTCATAGGAGTAGCCTTCCATCCCCTTTACCATTTTGGTGGCTCTTCTCTGAACCTTTTCTAAAATTGCTATATCCTTTGTGGTGTTAGCCCACGTTTTTGAAATGCCATTGTTAATGAAGCTAGTTCAGATAAAACATCATTCAAAATTTGCAGTGTTATACGGACTTGATAGCCGTTTAGCTTTTTATAACTACTTTGCAATAGGATCATTATCCTTCTCTTCTTCAAAGTATTTTAATAATGGATCATAATTTCAAATAATTGCTTGAAGAGCAAAATGTCTAGATGACCACCGCACTTCGTTCAGAGGTCTAAAAGCAATTGACTCGCATTCAGAAGCATCTGCTAATCCTTTAAATTGTGACCTTTTTAGTAGAAGATCAACAAAAGGTTGTGTAAACAGTTCTCATGAAAGTTTCAACTTCTTTCATCAACTTTACTTCCTTCCATGATTCAGAGATCCCCCAAATCCTCACGATGTGCAACACAGTGCTGCTGCACTAAATGTGAAATGGGTTTTTTTTAGCTGTGCAGCAACACCATTTATTCTGCCTGACATGACAGAGTCACCATCCGAAGTAAACATGACCATTTTGTTAAGTTTGAGGTTGTATTTCCATAGAATTCCCTTCCTGGAGTGCACTGACTATTAATGCAGCATCACATGCTTCCAACTGTAGCATCCCACCAAATGAAGTTTTATACAGACATGAATTTACTGGCCGATATTTGAAGTACAGTATTAAGTATTTGTTGACAGAAATTTCTGTGCTTTCATCAATAGTTAATGTATGATACGCTGCTGCTGCAACATCTGCTATGAGGTTATTTTGGACATTGATGTTTATAATTTCAAGAAATTCAAACAAATAGTTTTTGCTTCTCCAGCTTTCAGGTATGGTTATTGGTTATGTACGTGGACATGTGTTCATTAATATCTTGAACAGAGAGCATGGAAATATTCATCTGAACAACCAGCAAAACACTATCAATTAGAATTTTAATTTCTTCTGGTGTAGAATGCTTCCATTCATGACTAATTTGCCTTTTTTCTTTTTCAGCGGTGCTCTCAAGCAACAAGTTAAATAATAATCCTCCCCTTAAATTTGGATTTTTAGCTCTAAGTTTCTTAACACTTTCAGTATGAGACATACTAGACAGATGTCATTTCAAAAAGTCCAGTTTCCACACATCATCCCAAAATTTGCCACTCAAACTCTCTGATGGTTTTTGCATCTCGGCAGTATAAGCAGACTACTCCGTCATCCTCTTCGTAAGTGAATATTTCACGCAGTTGAACTCACGTTTTATCCCAAGATTTCGGTGTCTCCGTTTCAACAATGTCTTCAAGCCATTCAGGCTTAAAAGCTCCGGCCGTTCTCTTACGTTTTGTACCTCTCATCGCTATCGGTTTCGACATTTTAAAAATTAACTTCTTTCAGTTTTCAATGTAATAAAAAAATTTATAATGCAATTCGAATTACAGACTACTCACGCATGTCGCAAGCCAAAGTACGTAAGCGGAAGTTTCTCAATGCGCCATTTAAAGTTTAAGACCAAAGATCTTATATCCTGAAGGTCTGTAAGATTGCAGAAGAAAATATTGAACTTGTGAAACCATAAATACACAACAACTTTTAAATTTTAAGATGTCTGTGTTGTTTTCTATCAGAACCGTAATTTTTGTGCGTTCTGTTGTAAAGTATGTGCGCTCGCTCAGCGAGGTGTATGCGCACGCGCACAGCTTAGAGGGAACAGTGTTCTGGTCTAATTATGACTCCTGTTTACTTTACATTCCCAAGTTTCTTTTACCTAGTAGTGCTGGGCTGCCCAGCCCAACCTCCTAATGACGTGTATCAAGTGTTCTGTTTTGATGGTAAGTGTCTGATTTAGATACCTCAGTATTGTTTCTTGGACTGTTTTTATGGAATTTTGTTTTATTTACATTTCATAGTTTAGCATTGTCTCTGATTTTCATATGGATGTTCCCATGTTATTTACTTATGTATTCTTTCATGATATTAGCTTTGCAGGAACATGCTTGCTATATAAGTATAATCACCAGTTTCATCAACTCTTCTTTTTGTCCTTGATAATCGAATTTTAGGTCTATTTGGTTGCAACTGTTTTGAATGTTTACACAATTTTGTGTATTATTTAGTTTACATATTTATTTTAATATAGATAATGTTCATTTTTTATATATTTTTTTATGTATCATTTTTGATTAGGATTTTAAGGTGACTCTTAAAGGTTATCGTATCATCTTTTTATGTATGATTTTGATGGCTAATGTGTTAATATTATTCAATGTTTTTTTTTTATTTGTTTATTTTGAGGTCCTTCACCACTGAAGAAGGCTAATCACTGAAAGACGTGTAGGGTAGACTTCCTGGAACACTGCAATAGGTTTTAGCATAGTAACATAGATAGTAACATGCAGATAAAGACCAGTATGGTCCAGCAAGACGGCAAGAGCAGGTGCACTTATTGCTCCATGCAGGTCATTCCTCCCCATGCCTTTGTTTAAGGGTGTACTCACCGCTCCATGTAGGTCGCCCCTATTTGTTCAGATATAAGATAGTTATGCTTATTTTGATTTTATCCTGTTGCTATAAAGGGATCCACTGTGTCTGTCCCATGCCATTTTGAATTATGTTTGCCCCCTCCACTTCCATCGGGAGAGCATGCCAAGCATCCACCACCCTTTCAGTGAAAAAATATTTCCTGACATTGCCTTTCAATTTACCCCCTTGCAGCTTCATGTTATGCCCTCTAGTTTTACAGCTTCCCCGTTTTTAGAAGAGGTTTGTCCATTAATATTCTTTAAGTATTTCAAGGTCTGAATCATATCTCCTCTGTCCCTCCTCTCCTCCAGAGTGTACATATCTAGGTCTTCAAGTCTCTTCTCATAAGCCGCCTGACGCAGGCTCCAAATCATTTTGGTCATCTTCCTCTGAACCGCTTCCAGCCTTTTTTTATATCCTTTGCGAGATACGGTCTCCAAAACTGAACACAATATTCCAAGTGAGGCCTCATCAGCAACCTGTACAGTGGCATTAGTACCTCTTTCTTTCTGCTGCTAATTCCTCTCTGTATGCAGCCCAGCATCCTTCTGGCTTTTGCCATCGCCCTGTCACACTGTTTAGCCACCTTGAGATCATCAGAAACAATCATTCAGAGGTGGTCCTGGTCCGTGCACACACATATCTTGTCCCCGATTGCATACAGTTCCTTGGATTTCTGCTTCCCAAGTGCATGACACTTCACTTCTTCACATTAAATCTTAACTGACAAGCATTAGACCATTCTTCCAGCTTTTGTAGATCTTTCCTCATGTTATCCACTCCCTCAGGGGAGTCCACTCTGTTGAAAATTTTGGTGTTATCTGTAAAAAGACACTTCCTTTGCGTCCCTCTAGACCAGTCCCGGAACCATAGAGTTTAGAATCTCCTCCAGCAGCTTTGGAGACTGAAAGATGTCATCGCTTTGATGTCACTGGTATAAATAGGCAAGAACCGCCCCCCTTCCACCAGTACTTTCAGTCTCCAAGCAGCTTGGAGCAGGTTCTGAGCCTGGGACTGGGCTCAGTTGAAGCAAATAAGCAGAGCTTTTTCTGTTAAGTTAAAAAAAAAAAAAAATTTAGTTTGTCTTTATTTTTTTGTGTTCTAGGTCTTGTGCTGCTGCCAGAAGTGTTCCTGCTTGTCCTGTGGGTCCTCCTCCTCTCTCTCCCCCCCTCCTCTCTCCCCTTGTTTTTTCACTTTTCCCCAGCTACTAAACAAGCAGTGCTGTCTATGGCAGAGACTAATTAGGGCTGCATATTTGCCTCCCTGCTCCCGAACCTGCGGAAAAAAGGGTGAGGAGCAGGTGGAAGGCCAAAGGCAGCAGTGCTGAATTGCCGGGACCTAGCAGCCCTCTGGTGCGGGGTTACAGACCGCCGGAGCTGAAGCCGCAGTAGGGCTGAGCTCCGGTGTCAGAACACTTCTCCGGAGTCTCAACGGCAGGGGCGAGTCCTTTTTGGCGACTGGCAGCGCGTTTTCGGGGGGCACAGTGACAGGGCTTCAGGGAGCAGAAGCGCTGGCGGCGGAGCTGCAAGCCGGTGCTCGGAGACCGCTTCAGTCCGCCGCGTGTCTAAGAGCGGGAAGCACTGCGGCGGCCATTTTGGGAGCCGCGATTCAAATTTTGAATAGTTAAACAGCTGCTTTGGCAGGCTTCTGGACTTCGTTTTGGGGTATGTTTGGTCAGTAGGAGCTAGGGGGCCTGCTGGGTGCCTTTTGTGGGGGTAGATAAAAAAAAAAAAAAAGGGACAGAAGAAAAAGAGAAACCCCTTGCAGGACTCGGGCTTCGGGACAGCTTTTGTTCCGGTTTAGCCCACCTGGTTCGGTTGTCTATAGGGCAGTAGCTTATCCTTTAGGTCCTGCATATCGGGGGTAGTTTGTCCTTGCGTGCCATGCCTGCTAAGCCTCGCTGTTTGGTCTGTGACTGGAGGCGAGGCGAGGTGTTGGACTTGGGAGTCTGTAGAGTCTGCTCCCTGGAGTCGGAGGTTATGGATAGAGCTCTAGGTGGTCCCGCTAGGGATCAGGCAGCGGGTCCTTTGGAGGCAGGGGAGTTATTGCCTCCATCTTTGGATTTCGCGGAACCCGTAGCAGGGCCGTCCTCCGCGGAGGGCGCTGCGCTGCCGACGGGAGGCAGCCAGGGGAGTGGTAACCAGGGGCTTCCTCCAAATTTCCTTTCTCTCTTGCAACAGGCTTTTGCCTTGCTACAGCCGGCCCTGGAGGCTCAGTCTCAGGAGGCGCGGGGGCTGAAACGGGCCGGATCAGTGGCTTCACTGGAGGAGGCGGCTGAGCCGGTGAAGAGAAGTAGGGGGCTGAAGGATAGTCCGCCATCCAGGCCGGAGGAGGAGTTGGGGGTAGCGGAGTTGGATGTTGAGGAGCCCTCCGATGAAGAGTTAGAAGAGGGGGAGTTGCCGGACTCGGAGCAGCAGAGTAGAGTAGTCCGTGTGTTTTGGCGTGAGGAGCTGCCGACCTTGATTGCCGAGACGCTGAACATGCCCCTGGGGGGGCCGGTAGCGGAGGAAGCGTTGGAGGATCCGCTATTGCAGGCAGTGCGGACATCTCAACGGGTGTTCCCGGTTCATAGGGTTTTTAAAACCATGATCCTGGAGGAATGGGACACGCCGGAGTCAGCTCTACGGGGTTCGAGGGCCTTGGCGCGGCTGTATCCGCTTTCTGACCTGGATAGGGAGCTGTTTCGTTCTCCGAAGGTGGATGCGGCAGTCTCGGCGGTTACCAAGAAGACTACCATTCCGGTGGAGGGGGCCGCAGCATTGAAGGATGTGCAAGACAGGAAATTGGATACCTTGCTGAAGCAGGTGTTCGATATTTGCGCCCTATCCTTGCAGGCTTCGATAGCGGGGGCGTGGGTGGCGAGAGGCTGCTTGCGATGGTCCCAGCGGTTGCAGGGGACTCAGTTGGAGGGGCAGGCGGACGAGGCAGCGCGGCTGGAGTCCGGCACTGTGTATTCAGCGAACATTCATTACGACCTCATCCGAGGGCTGGCTAAAAGTATGGCTTCGGTAGTAGAGGCACGTCGGTATTTATGGTTACGTAACTGGTCGGCCGATGGGTCTTCTAAGGCACGCCTCAGCAAGCTTCCGTTTAGGGGGAAGCTTTTGTTTGGGGGAGGATCTGGAAAAGTTGGTCAAGGATCTCGGGGAATCTAAAGGAGGTCGACTGCCGGAGGATAAGCCAAAGCAGGGCTGGGGTTCTCCGGGGTCCCGGGGGGTTCCGAGGGAGTTTTGTAGGTTTCGGTCCTCTCGGTTTAGCCAACCTCAGAGAGGGAGGTTTCCGATGCGTGGCCAGGGCTTTCGAGGTTTCTGAGGAGCAGGCAGAGGATTTGCGCCTTTCCAGTCCTCAATTCTTAAAAAAATCCCAATGAGATAAGGCGGGCTCGGGTGGCGGTGGTGCCCGTGGGAGGAAGGTTGCGGGACTTTTACCCTGCCTGGGTCCAAATTACCTCAGATCAGTGGGTGTTAGAGGTCATTCAAGAAGGCTATGCTCTGGAGCTTCATCGTCCCGTTTTAGATTCCTTTGTCCAGTCCCCATGGAGAGCGCCGCAGAAGGTCCACGCAGTCGCGGACATGCTTCAGCGCCTATTGCAGCTCAGGGCGGTGGTACCCGTTCCGTTGGCCCAGTACGGCTGCGGTCGATACTCCATCTATTTTGTGGTCCCCAAGATGGACGGCGCCTTTTGGCCGATTCTAGACTTAGAGGGTGAATCGGTGTCTTCGGGTTACCCATTTCTGGATGGAAACATTGCGTTCCATGATAGCGGCGGTAAGGGAGGGGGAATTCCTGATGTCATTGGACCTCACGGAGGCCTATCTTCATATTCTGATTCGCCAGGAGCATCAGAGATTGCTGCGGTTCGCGTTGCCAATGGGGCATTTTCAATTCCAGGTGATGCCCTTTGGGCTGGCCACTGCGCCGCGAACATTCACCAAGGTTATGGTAGTAGTGAGCCATTAAGCAAGGCCTTGCTGAAGGATTTGACCTTAAAGACGGTTTTTCTGGTGGCTATTTGCTCAGCAAGGAGAATTTCTGAGTTGCAAGCGTTATCCTGTAGGGAGCCGTATCTGTCCTTTTTCGCTCATAAGGTAGTATTGCGCACGGTGCCGGCATTCTTGCCTAAAGTGGTTTCCGGTTTTCATGTTAACCAAGTCATATCGCTTCCGGTGTTTTCCGAGGAGCAGAAGAATGGGTCTGAAGGCAAGTTGCATCGGCTTGATGTTCGGGTGCTCCGCAGGTATCTCCGGGCAACCACGTCATTTCGGCGAACGGACAGGTTGTTTGTGTCCTTTGGTGGTCCGCAGAAAGGAGAGGCTGTGGCGAAGTCGTCTATTTCGCGGTGGCTGAAGGAGGCTATTGCATCGGCATACCTTCTCAAGGGTAAGGTGGTCCCAGAGGGTCTTCGAGCGCATTCCATTAGGGCGCAAGTGGCATCTTGGGCAGAAGTCAGTCTGGTTCCGGTGGACGACATTTGTAGAGTGGTGACTTGGTCGTCGTTGCATTCTTTTGCTAGACACTATAGATTGGATGTGCAGGCGAGGGAAGATGGGCGTTTTGGCTCAGCAGTGCTTCAGGCTGGGCTTGCCGGTCCCTCCCGTTGATAGTCACTGCTCTGTTACATCCGCTATGGTTCCGGGACTGGACTAGGGGGACGCAAAGGAAGAGTAAATTAGACTTACCTGCTAATTGTTGTTCCTTAAGGTATTCTAGTCCAGTCCCGGATCCCTCCCGGTACTTTGGGGGGTGGTTCAGCCTGAAGTTTGGAGGGGTAGTTCAGGAAGGGTTCCTTGTGGGCTGCTGAGGGTAAACGCAGGGGGAACCTTTTCGCAGCAGTACATGGTTTGCTCTGGGGTTAGCTTCTTGTCTCTATGGAAACGGGTTTCCCTGGAATTTGGATGAAGTCCCCTTAATTTGACAATTGGGTTTTTGGTTAGGTTACCTACAGTTTCTCTCTCTTTTTCTGTCTACTTATTTGTTGCTCTGCTGAGTCTGCTTTGTCAGTGGGTACTGGTGGAAGGGGGCGGTTCTTGCCTATTTATACCAGTGACATCAAAGCGATGACATCTTTCAGTCTCCAAAGCTGCTGGAGTTGATTCTAAACTTTATGGTTCCAGGACTGGACTAGAGTTCCTTAAGGAACAACAATTAGCAGGTAAGTCTAATTTTACTCTTTTCCATTAAGCCCTACGACAATATCACTCAAGACTATATTGAACACTACCGGTCCCAGGACCGAACCCTGGGGCACATCGCTAATCACCTTCCTTTCATCCGAGCGAGTTCCATTTACCGTCGTCTTTTGTCGTCTGTCAGTCAACCAATTTCTGATCCAGTTCACCATCTTGGGACCCATCACCAAACTGTTGAGTTTATCAATAAGCCTCCTATGAGGCTTTGCTGAAATCCAGGTCGATCACATCCTTTGCCTGCTGTTGATTCAGTTCTCTAGTCACCCAGTCAAAGAACTCAGATTTGTTTGGCAAGATCATCCTTTGGTAAAACCATGTTGCCTAGAATCGTGCAACTTTTTGGTTTTGAGGAAGTCCACTATTTGCACCTTCAGGAGCGCCTCCATTACTTTTCCCACTACAAAGGTAAGGCTTACTGGCCTGTAGTTTGACACTTCTTCCCTTTTACTACTTTTTTGGAGAGGTACCACATCAGCTCTTCTCCAATCCTGTGGTACCATGGTATACTGTGAGACCTGCATTTTCTTGCTTCCTGGCCCTGCTGGGGGCCATCTGCAGGGCTTACATGGTCAGGGCCTGTCTCTGATAGTTTCACAGGATTCCTGAGGAGATTCTATAGATTGGGCAGAGGCGGCTAAGCTGGTGTTTGATTTGATTTTCCTGGCAAACTTGCTCTACGATCTGCTTTGTGCGGAAGCTAAGAGCATAGCCACTGTGGTGTTGGTGCACTGGCTTATCTCCAGGAACAAGCAGGAATGCAGTCGTCACATGTAGGTGATGTCAGTACCAACAGAGCCCGCGTGCGAACATTCCTCCAGCGTCCAATTGGGAAGCTTTTGGGAGTAATCCACTGCGCTTGCGCATCTGCCTTCCCAAGTCCTCTCCTCAGTTCTTCATTTTCTGCAAACTAGCAGCAGTTTCTTTTCTGTCACCGCTGAAAAACATTACTTTTTGGTTAAATTCTGTGCTCTGCCTTTGTCAACACCGGTGCCTTTACCGACATCAGCCCCAGTATTTTTTTTCTTTCCTTTTAGCACATTATTTTATTTTTTTTTTACTTTTCTTTCAATTTTGGTGGTTTCCAAAACCAGCTAGGCCTTGGCCTACTTTTTCCTACCACAATGGAAAAACACATCAGTGGTTTCAAAAAATGTACCAAGTGTTCTGTTACTATATCAGTCATGGATAAACATGACTGGTGTTTAAAATGTTTGGGCCCTATCCATATTCCATGCAATTGTACTTTAGGCTTCTTTTTGTCATTTGCTGACACAAAGTACAGGGCCAGATAGTATGGTTCTCTGTTCACCCCGGACTTTATTTCAGTGACTTGCTCATCGAGGACATCAGTCTCCTCTCATGGTTCTCAGGTGTCATCAATGTCCAAACACAAAGCTAAGTCTAAGTTATCAGCGTCGAAGATGGATACCGATTCCATAGGTAAGTCCCTTCATCATCATTGAGATTCACTGAAAGGTACGTCCAATACTGACTGGCCTGCCAAACAGCCTTACGGGAGACTCTGTCCTTCAAAACACAAGGGGAGATCCAGGACGCTACCGGGGCATCGACCTCTGGAGAGCTACTGATTCCATGCTCTAGGACAGTAGCTCAAAGCCCTGTACGGGACTCAACCCAGGCATCGGTCAGCTCCCTTGATCAGCATATGCTGGCTATCAAGAGGAGTTTGGCGACATTCCTGGCAGCCTCTGTATCGACAGCTCCAGCAGTGCAAGTGATGGCACCCTGCTAACAACCGCTGCTTCCGGGGCCAATGCTGCCACTCAAACCTGTATCAGGGGAGCTCCTCCCGCCGATATTCCCTCTGGAACAGACAGACTTTGTCAGTACCCAACATCCCAGTGCTGATCCTCAGTACCAACATTAAGCATCAACATCGGGAAAGTATAGAGATTATGCATGAGATCGATAATCTGACTCTACTTTCTGCGATTCTGATAACGCATTGGAGGACTCCCGAGAAAGCCGTGACATTCTTTCAGACCCGTCCCCTCATGAGCGGTGTCGATCCCCGCCAGAGGACATGTCTTTCCAAGACTTCATTAGAGACATGGTGTCAGGCCTACAGATCACTCTGGCATCCGAGATGTACCGAGGCCAGAGGAATTGGAAATCCCTTTGGCACTTAAGGAGACTGCCCTTTATCGATACACCACATCTTACTGGATTTGATGCTTCGTATACGGGAGAACATAAGATATGCCATACTGGGTCAGACCAAGTTCCATCAAGCCCAGTATCCTGTTTCCAACAGTGGCCAATCTAGGTCATAAGTACCTAGCAGTTTCCCCAAAAGACACAGGTTCCTCAATGCTTGTATTGGGTCAAGCAGTGATATCCCGGGTCCCTTTTAATAATGGTTTATGGACCTTTCCTCCAGGAACTTGTCCAAACTGTTTTTAAATCCACTAACAGCCTTTACTACATCCTCTGGTAACAAATTCCAGAGCTGATTACACGTTGAGTGAAAAAATATTTTCTCTTATTAGTCTTAAATAGGTTACCCTGTAGCTTTATTGCATGTCCTCTATTCCTTTTAATCTCCAGGAACAAGCAGGAATGTAGTCTTCACATATGGGTATCATCGGTACCGACGGAGCCTTTGCGGGAACGCTCCCCAGCGTCCAATAGGAAAGCTTTTGGGCGCATCCCACAGCACCTGCGTGCTGTCTTCCCGCCTTTCCCAACTGTCCCTCTCCAGTTTTTCGTTTTCTGCAGAACCGACAGGTCACACATCCTGTCGCCGCAGAAAATTCCCTCCTTATACTTCTTTTTTGTGGTTGTGTCTGCCTTCCCTTGACGCTATATCGGTACCACTGGTGGTTCTTTTCTTTTTTCTAAAGAAAAAAAACCCAAAACCTTTGTTTCTGGAGTCTTTCTTCAGTAACTTTCTTCTGTGGTGCTACGTGCCATTTTGGGCACTAGGCCCAATTTCTTCCTTAAACATGGAAAAACCCGCTTTGGGCTTTAAAAGGCGTTCCAGGTGTGGCGGTACCATCTCCGTCACCGACACCCATGAGTAGTGCCTCAAATGTTTAGGTCCTGACCACTCTATTTGAGTGCCTTGCCTGTGGAATGATGTCAAAAAGGGGCCGGCAAAACCGGGCTGCTAAACTTAGCACCCTTTTTCCCTCCGATGCAGCGTCCATGGCATCGACGTCCTCCAGGGCTTAGTCTTCCTCTCATGGATCTCAGGTAACTAAACATAAATCTAGCTGGTCCTCAAAGGGTAGATCTCCTTCTAAGCATCGAGATGCCTCTGGCGTTGCCCTTGAGGGACTTCCATCGGCAAAATTGCCCCGGCGGGAGGCTTCGGCTTCCAAAGCACTAACGGGGCTCTAGGATGTTCTCGAGGCTTCAACCTCGGCAGAACTACTGGTGCCATGTTCTGGGGTTCTGGCCGCTTTAACCCGCACCGATACCCAAGCATTGGCAGCGTCGATAGACTAGAGATTTCTGGCTATTGAATGCAGTCTGGCGGCTCTTCTCACGGCCTTGATGCCCCTGAAACCACTTCAGACAATTCAACCAGTACCGGCACCGACTGCATCGACATAGACAGGTATACTACCGGGACCGAGTCATGCGTCTCTATCCGGCATTGACAAGTCGGTACCGAACCACTCCGATACCGACTTCGATCGGTACCGGTACCATGCCTTGCACGATCACCCGGATCTTAGATACTTCAAATCCTTCTATGAGTCTGAAGACTCCAAATACTCTGCCAATACCAGAGTACTTCTTCCCAAGGATTCCCCTTCTCCTCAGCGTAGGATGTCTCTGCCTGAGGATATGTCCTTTCAGGATTTTATCCGAGATGTGACCCGAGGTCTTTCCATCACAGTGGCTCCTGAAAAAGAGCCTAGGGCAAAGGAATTGGAAATCCTACAGTACCCTAAATTTCTCAAGGAGGCAGCTACCCTACCTATTCATGAGATCTTGCATGATCTTATGTTAAGGATGTGAGAAACACCTCTAACCACATCTCCTCATTCTCGAAGACTCAACACCATGTATCGAGTTCCTCCTTGTCCTGGGTTTCAAAAGACTCAATTACCACACCATTCCATGGTGGTGGAATCAGCCATGAGACGGATGAAGAGTGCAAAAAGGCATGCATCTAATCCTCCAGGACGTGAGTGCAGGACTCTTGACGCCTTTGGACGTCGATCCTGCCAGGCTTTCATGCTTTCTGCTAGGATCAGTTCCTATATCTTGTATATGGGGATGTTCCTTAAGGAAGTCGCAGGAGACTTAGAGCTTATGAGCCCTCTTCTTCCTGATGATAAAAGGCAAGATTATCTTGCTCTCATTAAACATGCTCAGGATGTTTCCAAGTTTGTGAATCGTGCAGCCTTTGACTGCTTTGAATGCATAAGCAGAACCTCTTCTATTGCCATAGGTGCACGTAGAATTGCTTGGCTCCAGGCATCTGACTTGGAAATCTGGGTACAGGACAAACTGGGGAATATACCTTGCACAGGAAAGATTCTTTTTGGCAAGAATTGGCAGGAAAAAGCTAATGAGATAGATGCTGACCATATCACTTTGGATAGATTGTCCAAATCTACAGCTGATCCTGCGAGGAAAAGATCCTCTAAGAAACCATTCTTCAGCAAGAAGAAGTTTTATCCCTCCTATACCCAGCAGCGACATCGTTCAGGTCAGTCTGCCCAAAAGGGACAGCAGCAACAACCTAGGAAGCCAAAAGCAGCTAAGCCTCAGCTGGCTCAGCAGACTCAGCCTCCACAGGGGCTTTGACTCCTGTCTAGAGAACTTGGCCTTCCTGGCCCTGAATGGCCCAGAACCCTCCACCATCCCAGGAAGGTTATGTCATTTTGCCCCCAGATGGTGTCAGATAACAGCAGAAAATTGGACTCTGTCCATTGTATGAGAGGGGTACAAGCTTTATTTCCTCAGCATGCCTCCTCTTACAGTAGTAAGACAGTTCAGTTCTCAGGCCTCTCTCAACGACCGGTTAGGTCAAGAAGTCACAATGCTCCTTGCTCAAGGAGCAATAGAAGAGGTACCCATTCCCCAATGGGGTGCAGGGTTCTACTCCCCCTATTTCCTTATTCCAAAGAAAACAGGAGGACACAACCATTCTAGACCTCAGACACTTGAACAAATTCCTGTTCAGAGAGAAGTTGAAAATGATTTCTCTAGGAACTCTGCTGCCATACCTTCGGAGTCAGGATTGGCTTTGTTCTCTAGACCTCCAGGATGTGTACACTCATGTTCTCATCCATCCAACTCACAGGAAGTTCCTTCGATTCCTGTTTCAAGGAAAGCACTGCCAATACAGGCTTCTGCACCAAGAGTGTTCACAAAATGCATGGCTGTGGTAGCAGCATTTCTCCGCACCCTGGGAATATTTGTCTTCCCTTACTTAGACGACTGGCTCATTTGAGCCCCTTCAAGGCCAGAAGCCAGTGTTGCTCTGTCTCGCACAATGCGCATCCTTCAGTATTTGGGATTTGTCATAAACTTCCCAAAGTCCAACCTTGCTCCCACTCAATCCCTTGAGTTTATAGGAGCTCATCTGGATACCAGACAGACAAGGGCCTTCCTTCCACAGCCTTGCTGTCTTCGCATTGTACAGTTAGCTTCCCAAGCAGTGCTCAAACCTCATCTCACTGCTCAGGAAATGTTAGTTGCTAGGCCACATGGCATTCACCGTGCATGTGGTTCCTTATGCTCGCTTCCATATGAGGGCAGCCCAGTGGACCTTATCCACTCAGTGGACTCAGGCGTCAGGTTGCCTGTCAGACAAAATAGCAAACTCAGATCGCCTTATTTTGTCCCTCCAATGGTGGCAGTCACCCAGAAACCGTCTGGTGGGGTCTCCTTTCCAGCAACCCCCACCCCAAGCCACTCTAACAACAGATGCTTCACAATTGGGTTGGGGAGCCCACCTGCACGACCTCTCTACCCAGGGTACCTGGACTCCACAGGAGGCCTGTCTTCATATCAACCTCCTGGAGCTCAGAGCAATCTTCCTTGCTTTTTGAGTGTTTCACACCCAGCTCTCAGCTACAAAACAGTCCTATTTCAAACGGACAATCAGATAGTCATGTTCTATGTGAACAAGCAGGGGGGAACAGGCTCTCTGTCGCTATGCAACGAAGCTTTGCGACTATGGGGTCTCGCCAGAGAGCATCAGATTCATCTCCTTGCGGTGTATCTTCCAGGCATTCAAAACTCTTGGACAGACAAACTCAGTCGAGTTCTGCTTCCACACGAATGGTCTCTCCAGGCAGGACCAGGTGGCCAAAATTTTTCAAATTTGGAGAACCCTGGATATAGACCTCTTTGAAAGTCTGCTGAATGCCAATTTTCCCCAGTTCTGTTCCAGAATTCCGGCTCGAGATTGTCAGGCCAGGGATGCTTTCCTCCTTCATTGGGGTCAGGACTTCCTGTATGCCTTTCCACCCATTCCCCTAATTCCCCAAACCCTGTTCAAGCTTCAGAGAGACAGAGGTCATATGATTCTCATAGCTCCATGTTGGCCACGGCAACCGTGGTACGCTCTGCTCCTACATCTCTCTCAAGCTCCAGATCTTCTCTCACAAGAGGGCGGGATGCTGTGGCATCCCAATCCCCAGTCTCTGCATCTCGGGGCCTGGTTGCTGAAAGCCTAGAACTTCAGGGTCTTAACCTTTCCCAGCAGGTAAAGGATATCCTTCATGCTTCCAGGAAACCCTCCACAAGACGCTCTTATGCATTTAAGTGGAAGAGGTTTACCATATGGTGCTCGCAGAAGGGTCTTAACCCTCTTGCGATACCTCTGGAATCATTACTGGAGTATCTCTTTCATTTATCAAATGCAGGGCTTAAGACCAATTCAGTGAGTGTCCATTTGAGTGCTATTGCAGCTTCTTTCAAGCCTCTAAATGGACAACCTATTTCCTCTCATCCTCTCATAGTGAGATTTATGAGAGGCCTTCTTTTAACAAAGCCTCCCAATAAATCTGGTACTTGGGCAGCTCATGAAACCGCACTACCTCTTTGAAATTCCTTTTCTGGAAGGTTATCTTCCTCATTACAATCACATCAGCACGTTGCATCAGTGAATTGCAAGTGCTGGTGGCGGTTCCAACATAAGGTAGTCCTCAGGACTCATCCACACTTTATGCCAAAGGTGGTTTCGCCTTTTCATTTAAACCAAGCGGTTTACTTTCCAAGGCCTCACACCTCAAATGCAGAAAGGAACCTTTATACTTTGGACTGTAAAAGAGCTTTGGCCTTTTACTTGCAAAGTACGCAACATAGAAAATCCTCTCAACTCTTTGTTGCTTTTGATCCTAGTCATTTGGGACTTCCAGTCTCCAAAAGGACACTATCCAACTGGATTGCACAGTGTATATCTTTTGCCTATGAGAGTAAGAACCTTCCTCGTGAAGGCCATGTCACAGCTCACAATGTGACAGCCATGGCAGCCTCAAAGACTCATCTTCACTCTGTGTCTATCGACGACATCTGTCGAGCAGCTACTTGGGCTTCGGTACATACCTTCACTGCCCATTACTGCTTAGACAAGGACTTCCGCTGGGAATGCATTGTTTGGTCAGGCTGTTCTTCAACACCTGTTCCAGACTTAATCAACTCCTACCCACCATCCCTGGTAGGATGCCAGAGATCTGTGGGGGATGTGGAGCCCTTTCACAAGGGCACACAACTTTCTGGGGCCATCTCCCTGGCATCTGCAACTAGGGAGTCCCCATATGTGAAGACTACATTCCTGCTTGTTCCTGGAGATAGCATAGTTACTCACCTGTAACAGGTGATCTCCAGGAACAGCAGGAATTTAGCCTTCACAACCCACCCACCTCCCCTAGGAGTTGTATCTCTCTTTCCCTCTCTTTTGTCTCAGCTTTAAACTCAACTGGAGAGGAACAGTTGGGAAAGGTGGGAAGGTAGCGCGCAGGCGCTGTGGGATGCTCCCAAAAGCTTTCCTATTGGACGCTGGGGAGCGTTCCCGCACAAGCTCCGTCGGTACTGACGATACCCATATGTGAAGACTAAATTCCTGCTGCTCCCGGAGATCACCTGTTACAGTTGAGTAACTATACTTATTCTGATGACGTAAACAATCGATCTATGTTTACCCGTTCCACTCCATTCATTAATTTATAGATCTCTATCATATCTCCCCTCAGCTGTCGCTTTTCCATGTTGAAGAGCCCTAACCTTTTTAGCCTCTCTTCATAGTAGTATCCTTCCATCCCCTTTACCATTTTGGTGGCTCTTCTGTGTGCCTTTTCTAAGAACGTTATATTCTTTTTAAGATATTGCACACATTCTCCAGAAACAAGCAGGAAGTCAGCCCTCACATATGGGTGACGTCGAGCCGGTGGAGTCCTGGTGCGGAGCAATTCCCAAGCTTTCAAAGAAAGCCTTTGGGATTGCATCACACATGCACAGTCCCCTTCCCGCCCAAGGGTGCCATCTTGCTCAGTCTCCCTTTTTCCGCAGAGCCCAACGGACGTTGTCCCTATTTCCTCGAGGAAAAAGTGCGTCAAAACGTCAGAAGAATTTCTCTCTTCGACCAGTTCGACACCGGTTCCCCTTCCCGCCTACAGCTCGGTACACTGATATCGAGTCCGGTCAATTGTTTTGCGTTTTTGTCCTTAGTGACTAACGTTCACTCTTTTTTTTTTTTTTTTTTTTTCTTTTCACTGGCAGCCTGGTCCTTCGACCTTGCAGTGGCCCTTTTTCCCTCGATGGCTGCCAGCGGGTTTAAAAAGTGTGATCGGTGTAAAAAGGTTAATGTCCCTCACCGACACACATGACTGCTGTCTCCGATGCCTCGGGCCCGACCATGACCCGAAGGTCTGTGGCCCATGTGGGAAGATGTCCTCTAAGGCACTTCGAAGTAGGCAGCATCAGCATGAAAGGATTTTCTCGGAGTCCACATCCCCCCTGTATCCGGACCTCATTAGAAGCCTCAACATCTCGGGAGCTGTCTGAACCCAAGCACCGTTGGGGATCTTCTGAGCAGGGGTTTCCCTCCCGGGAACACCGGAGGAAGAAGAAACCCGCGAGGGCGTCGTCGTTGGATGCCTCAGATCGTCCTGGGCCCTCGAAGGCCAAGTCATGGAGTCCTGACTGCCGCCCCAGGTCCTCGGAGCTGGAGCGGCCTGCTAAGATACCTCGCAGGGTTCCGGAGACGCTGAAGAGGGTAAGCACTGTAGTCCTCGTGGATTCCCCTCCAGGAGAGCCGGCGTCGGGACCCGAGCCGGAGGCTGCGGAGTCTTCTGAGCTCGGTCTCAGTATGACGGCCCTGGAGCGCAGCATGTCTGCTTTCATGGAGCAGTAGCGGGCACTGATAGCCGGTCTCACTGGTTCATCCGCTATGACCACCGGGGCCTTGACATCCAAGTCGACCCCGGAGGCTGAGACGATCTTTGACCAAGGTCTCCCTCGACCTCCCACGCGGGGCTGAGGTCATCGACGCCGGTGCTCTCGGCGTCGAGGCGGTTGGGGCCAAAGCTCTCGCGGCCAGAGCCCCTCGATTCCTCCTCGGAGGTATCAGCATGGGAGACGGAAGATGAAGAGTCCCCAGACTCACCGGGTTCGGAGCCTCTGAGAAGGTTCCCTCCAGAGGATACCTAGTTCTCGGACTTCGTCAGGGACATGGCCAAGGCTTTGGCATTCCCGGCAGATACCGGGGAGGAGCCTTGAGCTGAAGAGCTCGAGGACCTCCAGGACCTCCAGTATGACTTTTCCCCGAGGGAAGCCCTTACTATGCTGGTTCCTCCGATGCTGGAACGGCTGATGCTTCGCATGTGGGAGTCGCCGGCCTCGATGCCGATGCTTAGCAAGCGGGTCGATTCCATCTTTTGAGTCTGCAAGAGCCCTGGGTTCCAAAAGGCACAGCTGCCGCACAACTCCATGTTTGTGCAATCGACCATGCACAGGCTTAAGAGCCAAAAAATGCACTCCTCGGTGCATCCTGGCCGGGAGGCATGGAACCTGGATGCCCTCGGTGGAAAATGCTTCCAGGGCTCGATGCTGTCATGCCGGGTCCACACCTACCCAGCTGTACATGGGCATGTACTTGAGGGACCTGGCAAAAGAGATTGCCGGGTTCTCAGCTGGCCTCTCCGAGGCATCCTTGCAGCGCTTCAATGCCTTGTCCACTGGGATTCGGGAGTGCTCGAAGTTCATATCTCGAACAGCCTATGATGGCTTCGAGGCTTCGGCCTGAGTAGCCACGGCCGGCATTGGTGCACGCTGCCAGGCCTGGCTAATGTCATCTGATCTGGAGTCATGGGTTCAGGACAAATCGGTCTATCTCCCTTGCCAAGGTGACAACCTCTTTGGCAAAACCATGACAGAGAAGGTTGCTGAGCTCGATTCAGAGTACTTGACCTGGACAAGACTCTCAAAAAAGACTTCTGCCACTTCTAAGAAGGGCTCGGGTAAAAAGCCTTTTTTCCCGAGGAAGGGTACTGCTTACCGCAACTACCCCACTTACCAGGCCACCGCAGCTCCCCAACAGGGGCAGCAGGCAGGGACAGGGGCATGGCCCGTGTAAGCAGAAGACCCCCAGGCCCCGGCTCCTATTCAGCCGGGAGGGGTTTTTTGACTCCCAAGGCATAGTCTCTCTTCCGTCAGTGGTAAGGCCATGCACAGGAGGCAGGCTAACCCGGTACGCCCCCAGGTGGCCAGCCATCACCTCAGATATCTGGGTCCTGCAAATAGTCCAAAGGGGCTATTTGCTTCACTTCAGCCAGATACCACCCTCCTTCTTTCCAGGAGAGCCTCTCAGACCACCTTTTCACAGGGACCTCCTCTTGCAGGAGTTGGCAGGTCTTCTAGAGGATCAGGCGGTGGAACTGGTGCCCCACCACCTGCAGGGCAAGGGCTTCTACTCCAGTTACTTTCTCATACCAAAGAGGACAGGAGGAGGCCTCAGACCCATCCTTGACCTAAGAAACTTAAACAAGTTCCTGGTGAGGGAAAAGTTCAAGATGCTTTCCCTTGGAATGTTGCTGCCTTACGTCCACCAGGGAGATTGGCTATCTCCTTAAACCTGAAGGATGCCTATATGCACATCCTCGTACATCCAGACCACAGACAATATCTGAGATTTGTAGTGGGTGGAAAACATTTCCAATACAGAGTTCTATCCTTTCCCCTAGCCTCTGCTCCCAGAGTGTTTACAAAATGCCTGGTTGTAGTGGCGGCCTTCCTCAGAAGTCAAGGAATTTTTGTCTTCCCTTACCTGGATGACTGGCTCATCAGGGGCCAGTCGCCTCAGGAGGCCCAACAGGCCACTTCTCGCACTATCAACCTGTTGCAACGTCTAGGCTTTGTCATAAACCACGCAAAGTCTACTTTTCTCCCCACTCAAAACTTAGTTCATAGGAGCAAGATTGAACACCCTTCAGGCGAAGGCTTACCTGCTGGAGGACAGGGCACAGAGGCTGCTAGCACTGACACAGCAGTTCAGGCGCAGGTCTCAGGTCTCAGCGAGACACTTCTTATACCTCCTGGGCCACATGGCCTCCATGGTGCATGTGACCCCAAATGCCCATCTCCACATGAGAACAGCTCAGTGGTGCCTCAAAGATCAGTGGACACAAGCCACCGGCAGCCTCAGATACAGGCGACTGGTGAAGTCATTGCAGTGGTGGAGTCAGCCACCCAACCTGCTCGAAGGAGTGTCTTTTCAGACTCCCTCGCACATAAGAGTGCTAACGACAGATGCTTTCTTGCTGGGCTGGGGAGCCCATTGCCAAGGATCATGCACCCAAGGGTTATGGTCTCCTCAGGAGTCGGCACACCAAATCAACCTCTTCGAGCTGCGGGCGATTCGCCTAGCTCTTCAAGCCTTTTGTCATGTCCTCTCACATCAGTCTGTATTGATTCAGACGGACAACCAGGTAGCAGTGTTCTACGTGAACAAGCAGGGAGGTGCAGGATGGCAACTGGATCCGGTGGTGGCCCAGTAGATTTTCCGCCTCTGGGGACATCCGTCCATAGATCTTTGTCAGTCCACAAAATCACCAGCTGCCCAGATTTTGCTCCAGACAGCCACATCCTCTGAGAGTGGCTGCAGATTCTTTCCTGATCTGGTCAGGGAGCCTCATGTATGCGTTTCCTCCCACGCCTCTGGTGGCCCAGACTCTGTTCAAAATCCTTCGGGACAAGGCCTCGGTCATTCTGGTAGCCCCCAGATGGCCGAGACAGCCTTGGTTTCTGCTCTCCTCCAGCTGGCAGTGGAAACCCCACTCCCACTGGGGACACAGCCCGACCTCCTGTCCCAGGAGCAGGGCTCTCTTGCACCCGAACCTCAGGTCCCTCAACCTGATAGCATGGCTGCTGAAAGGGTAGTGCTGGCTCCTCTCCTCCTACCTCGGAATGTAGAAGAAGTATTACTGGCCTCAAGGAGGCAGTCCACTAGGAAATTCTATGCTTTCAAGTGGCGTAGGTTTGAGGTGTGGTGTAACCAGCACAATGAAAACCCTTTCTCTTGCTGGTACCAGTGGTGATGCAGTACCTGCTTCACCTCTCAGAAATAGATCTCACATCTAACTCTGTCAGGGTCCACCTGAGTGCTTTGTCCGCAAATCACTCGCCAGTGGAGGGGCAACCTCTCTCAACTCAACCCCTGATGTCCAGATTCCTCAGAGGTCTGCTTCTGCTGAAACCCCCAGTTCGTCATCCGGCAACTGAGTGGGATTTAAATGTGGTTTTGCAGCCGCTTACTCGCCCACCTTTTGAGCTGATGTCCTCTTGCCATCTGCGCTTCCTCTCCCGGAAGATGCTCTTCCTGGTGGCACTCAAATCAGCCAGACGTGTGAGTGAACTGCAAGCTCTCATAACTGATAAACCATACACACGGTTTTATAGGAATAGGGTGGTCCTCCGCACTCACCCTAAGTTCCTTCCAAAAATGGTCTTTCCACCTCAACCAAGAGGTTATTCTTCCAACCTTCTTTCCCAGGCCGCATTCCAGCCGGGCAGAGGCAGTCCTGCATACCCTGGATTGTACGAGGGTTGCTCAGAAAGTAATGCCCCACATGTTTTTTCTTAGTCCAGAATGAAGATAGATGTGTGAAATTGAAAGGGTAGTAACTTGGAATTTCAAAGGACACGTGTAATTTTACAGTCCGACAAATAGCGAGGCGGTAGTGATCCTTCAAATGGTGTCTGTGAGTGACACACGGTACAAACAACGAGCTGTAATTGAATTCTTGGTGGAGGGGAAAAAGTGTGAAAAACATTCATAAATGGTTGTGTGCTGTGTATGGAAGTTCTGCGGTAGATAGAATCACTGTTGGACAATGGGTGAAGAGAGTTAAAGGCTTCAGGAACTGGTAAAACGGAACTGGAAGATCGGCCGCGGTCTGGGCGTTCTGCCTCAGCCACCAGTCCAGACAAGTTGCAGTGCACTGATGACATCATTCGTGCGGATCGGCGCATCACGAGTTGGGAATTGTCCATACAGCTTTACAACAGTAGAGGTAGTGCAATGACATTTGACTCTTTGGGATATTCAAAGGTGTGTGCAAGGCACACCGCAACAGCTTACAGTATTTTAATGCCCTCTGGCAGCTATCTCAGGGCGCTGCAACTTGTCTGGACTGAGAAAAACATGTGGGGCATTACTTTCCGAGCAACACTCATAAGAGGGCGGTGTCCTTCTACCTGGAGTGTACAAGGAGACATCGAAGGGCTACTCGGCTCTTCGTCTCTTATGACCCCAGTAAGCTGGGGTTACCTATCTCCAAGCACACACTGTCTACCTGGGTGGCAGACTGCATTGCCTGGGCATACAGGGCGGCCGACCTCCTGTTGCAGGGTCGAGTCACGGCCCACCGTGTCAGGGCTAAGGCCTCATCAGTGGCTCACTTCCACTCTGTTCCACTAGCAGACATCTGCCGGGCCGCAACTTGGTCTTCAAGCCAGACTTTTGCAGCAGATTACTGCCTGGATAGGGAGTCCCGACGGGACAGTGCTTTTGGCCAGGCAGTACTGCGTAACCTATTTGAGGTTTAGGCAACTCCAACCCTCCGACCCTTTGGTGTCAGGCTACCGGGGGGTGTTGTGTTCTCGGCTGAATTCCTATTGCAGCTGCTGCTGCGGCTCTTCTAGAGGGAGCCATTTTTCAGCTATGGGTTCTCGGTAGTCTATAGCTAGGGACTCCCATATGTGAGGACTGACTTCCTGCTTGTTCCTGGAGAAAGCATAGTTACTCACCTGTAACAGGTGTTCTCCAGGGACAGCAGGAATCAGTCCTCATGACCCTCCCTCCTCCCCTGGAATTGCAGTCCTGTTAATTTTTTCTATTCTTGCCGTCTTTTTAGCGTTGTCATTTGACTGAGCAAGATGGCACACTTGGGCGGGAAGGGGACCACGCATGCGCGATGCAATCCCAAAGGATTTCTTTGAAAGCTGGGGAATTGCTCCACACGAGGGCTCTGTCGGCGCCGACGTCACCCATATGTGAGGACTGATTCCTGCTGTCCCTGGAGAACACCTGTTACAGGTGAGTAACTACACTATATTCAAGCTGCGGTCGCACCAAGGAACGATACAGAGGCATTATAATATCCTTTGTTTTATTTTCCATTCCTTTCCTTATGATATTTGCTCTGTTGGCTGCCGCTGCACACTGGGCGGAGGGTTTTAACATGTTATCCACGATGGCGCCAAAATCTTTTTCCTGGGTGGTGGTTCCCAATGTGGAACCTTGCATCGTGGAACCATAGTTTGGGTTGTTCTTTCCTAGGTGCATAACTTTGCACTTGTCCACCTTAAATTTCATCTGCCATTTGGATGCTCAGTCTTCCAATTTATCAAGGTCCTCTTGCAATTTTCCACAATCCTCTTGGGTTTTAACAATAGTTTTGTATCATCTGCAAATTTGATAACCTCACTCGTTATTCCCTTTTCCAGGTCATTTATGTATGTCAAAAAGCAGTGGACCCAGCACAGCTCCCTGTGGTGCTCCACTATTCACCTTTTTCCATTGGGAAAAGTGGCCATTTAGCCCTACCCTCTGCTTTCTATCTTTTAACCAGTTCCTGATCCACAATAGTACATCTCCTTTCCCATGACTTTTTAATTTCACCAATAGTTTCTCATGAGGGACCTTGTTAAAAGCTTTTTGAAAATCCAGATACCATATATCAATCAGCTCAAATTTGTCTACCTGTTTATTCACACCTTCAAAAAAAATAACAGATTAGTCTACACTCATGTTGGCTGTCACCCATTAAGCCATGACTATCTATATGCTGAGTAATTTTGTTTTTTATGATGATTTCTACCATTTTTCCCGGTGCTGACGTCAGGCTCACCGGTCTGTAAAGTTTTCCGGATCACCCCTGGGACCCTTTTTAAAAATTGGCGTTACATTGGCCCACCTCCAATCTTTAGGTATTACAGATGATTTTAATGATAGTTCACAGATTGCTAATAGCAGGTCTGCAATCTCGTATTTCAGTTCTTTCAACACTCTTGGATGTATACCATCTGGTCCAGGTGATTTGCTACTCTTCAGTTTATCAAATAGTTGTAATACATTTCCCAGCGTAGCGATATTTCTTTAAAGGTGATACTGCAGAAGAATTGAAATACCACTACAGTCATGGGTAAAGACTGAAGCAAAGAATTCATTCAGTCTCTCCGCTATAGCCTTGTCCCCTCTTACTGCCCCTTTTACCCTTCTATCATCGAATGGTCCAACTGACTCTCTCACAGGTTTTTTGCTACAAATGTACTTGAAAAAGTCTTTATTTTGCATTTTTGCTTCCACAGCAAGTTTCTTCTCAAATTCTCTCTTTGCCTGCCTTATCAATGTCTTGCATTTAACTTGCCAGTGCTTGTGCTGTTTCCAGTTTTCATCATTTGGCTCTTTTTTTCTTTTCCTGAAAGATGCTTTTTTGGCAGCAGCCTCTCTGACCTCACGTTTAAACCATGCTGTCAGTTTTTTGGACTTCCTTCCACTTTTCTTGAAGTGTGGAATACAGCTGGTCTGGGCTTCCAAGATAGTATTTTTTTTTTTTTATAAATGTTTACATCAATATTACAAAGTAATACAGAAAGGAAAAACTTGCATACAAATATACAAGAAAAACAATACAAGAAATTAAAAGTACAAGCCCACATCATGGGAAAATGTGCCCAGATTACAAGATAGCATTTTTAAACAACACCCACCTTTGCAACTGCTCCTTTTAGTTTTTTCTTAACTATTTTCCTCATTTTATCATAGTCTCCCTTTCGAAAGTTAAAAGGTAGTACTGTGGATTTCCTTACCATCCCTCCTCCGTTAATTATATCAAACGCGATCATGCAATAATCACTATTGCCAAGTGGCCCCAACACCCTTATTTCTTGCACCAGATCTGATCTGGTGTTCCATTAAGGACTAGGTCCAAAATGGCTTCCCCTCTGGTCGGTTCATAAACCAGCTGCTCTAAGAAGCAGTCATTTATTTCATCTAGAAACTTTCTCCCTAGCATGTCCTGCCGTGACACTGACCCATTCAATACCGGGTTAATTGAAATCACCCATTATTATTACTTTCCTGTAACTTTTGTTAGCTTCCCTGATTTCTTTGAGCATTTCATCATCCATTTGTTCATTCTGGCCAGGCGGTCGATAGTACACCCCCACTGCCATTGCCTTCCCCTTTTTACATGGAATTTCAATCCATAGAGATTGTACAGCGAGTTTTGTTTCCTGTAGAACTTTAATCCTTGTGACTCAATGCCCTCTCACCAATTTGATCAGCTCTATCATTATGATATAGTTTGTACCCAGGTATCAGTGTCCCACTGGTTGTCCTCCTTCCACCATATCTCTGAGTTACCAATCATATCTAACTTCTCATTTAGTGCTATATATTCTAACTCTCCCATCTTATGTTTTAGATTTCTAGCATTTGCATACAAGCATTTTAGAGACTGTATTTTATTCATATTCATCTGGTTATCAGTAGGCATGGGTAACTTTGGAATCTTTAAGCTTTGTCTTCTCTGTACTCAAGAGCATTTGGGCTACCTTTGTCTTTAATGGAATCTCTCTGCTGATGTGCCCTAACTTCATTTTTTTGGTAGTATCCTTCAAGGATACATTGTTCCGAATCATGCGCTCTTGGGCGACTGTTGGCTGTCCTTGATTATCTAGTTTAAAAGCTGCTCTATCTCCTTTTTAAAGGGAGGTTCCCCTAAAGGTTCCATCTATCAGCAAACGACTCAATACCATGTACCAAGCTCCACCATGCCCAGGCTTTCAGAAGCCTCAACTCCCACACCATTCTATGGTGGTGGAATAGGGGATACGCTGCATTAAGAATCACTCTTCCATCCCTCCAGACAAGGATTCCAGAACTCTCAATGCTTTTGGTCATTGATGTTTTCAGGCATGCATGCTCACTTCTAGAATTACCTCCTACATGGCTCTACATGGGCATGTTCCTTGAGGATGTATCCAGGGATCTGGAGACATTTGCCCCTCCCCTTCCAGATGACAAATGAAATGCATTCCAAGCCCTAATCAGGCAGAATCAAAATACATCCAAATTTTTCACCAGAGCATTTTTCAATGCCTTTGAGTCATCCAGCAGAGCTTCAGCAGTCTGCATTGATGCTTGCAGGATGGCCTAGCTAATATTTCTTGTTCTAGAGAAAACCTTTTTTGGAAAGGGTTTGGAGGGAAAAGACTGGAGAGATTGAGACAGATGATCTCACCCTTATGTGCCTTTCAAGAAAGACAGCTGACCTCTCTAAAAGGAGGACTAATTAAAAAAAACGTTTCTCTATCCAAAGAAGAAGAGAGATTATCCTCCTTCAGCTGCTTACCAACCTCAACAGGGGATCCTCACAACTTCTATCACTCTTTCCATAAAGTAATATTTCTGCATATTACTCCTGAGTCTTTTCCCCTTTCACTCTCATCCTATGTCCCCTCATATCAGAGCTTGCTTTCAGTCGAAAGAGGCTCTCCTCCTGTGCATTTATGCCACACTTATTTAAACGTCTTGATCATATCACCTCTGTCCCGCCTTTTCTCTAACGTATACATATTAAGGAACTTAAGTCTGTCCTCACATGCTTTATAATGACCAGTAATCATTTTAGTAGCCACCCTCTGCACAGACCCCAATCTGTTTATATCCTTTTGAAGGTGCATTCTCCAGAACTGCATACAGTACTCCAAATGAGGTTACACCAAAGACTTATTCAGAGGCGCTATCACCTCCTTTCTTTGGTGGCATTCCTCTCCCTATGCACCCAAGCATTCTTCTAGCTTTCGCTGTGCCTTTTCTACCTGTTTAGCTACTTTGAGATCGTCACACACTCACGCCCAGGTCCCGTTCTTTCATGGACAAAAGTACATCACTTCCTATACTGTACTGCTCCCTTGGATTGTTGCAGCCCAAATGCATGACCCTACATTTTTTTTAGCATTAAATCTCAGCTACCAAACTCTCGACCATTCTTCAAGCTTAGCTAGATCCCTCCTCATTTTTCTACACCTTCCTGGGTGTCTACTCTGTTACAGATTTTGGTATCATCCGCAGAGAGGCAAACCTTACCCTACAGCTTTTCTGCAACATCTTTAACAAAGATAATAAAAAGAATGGGACCAAGGACGGATCCCTGCGGCACTCCACTGGTAACCACCTTCTCCTTAGAATGAACTCCATTTACCTGTACCCTTTGTCGCCTCCCACTCAACCAATTTCTAACCCAATCAGTAACTTTAGGGTCCATCCCAAGGGTGCTTAGTTTGTTTATAAATCGCCTGTGCGGAACAGTGAAATCTAAATACACCACATCTAGGGCTCTCCCTCTGTCCATCTCCCTGGTCACCCAGTCAAATCAATCAGGTTTGTCTGACAAGACCAGCCACTGGTGAATCCATGCTGCCTTGGATCCTGCAATTCGTTGGACTCCAGAAACCTCACTATTTTTCTCTTTCAGCAGCTTTTCCAATAATTTACTCACCACCGAGGTTAAACTAACCGGCTTGTAGTTTTCAACCACGTCCTTACTTCCGCTTCTGTGTAAAGGGACCACATGTGCTTCTCTCCAGTTCTCTGGCACCATCCCTGACTCCAAAGAGACATTGAAAAGATCAGTCAGTGGAGTTGCTAAAAACGTCCCAAAGTTCCTTCAGTATTCTTGGATGTATCCCATCTGGTCCCATCGCTTTGTCCGCTTATAGTTTAGCTAGTTTCTCACGAACACAGTCCTCTGAAGATTGTTTGAGATGCCCCTCACTTTTTTGTTCCTGTTTGTGGGTGTTGTCTGAGGTCCTGCTCCTGGCCCTTCATCTGTGAACACAGAACAAAAATATTTGTTAAGCAATTCCGCTTTATCCTCATCAGCTTCTACATATTCCTCTCCTTCACCCTCGAATCTGACAATACCACTTTTGCCCTTCCTTCTTACTAACATATCTGGTAAATGTCTTATCTCCCCATTTCATTGCATTAGCTATTTCTTCTTTTAGTATCTTTGCTTTCCTGACTACTTTGCCAGCCTCTCTAAGTTTTTCCAAATATAGATGCCTGTCTTCCTATCTCTGTGATCTCTTGAATTTCGTGAAGGCCTCCCTCTTTTTCTTCACCTTTTCACATACATCTTTTTAGAACCATAGTAGCCTCCTTTTCCTTTTATTTACCATTCTAACAAAAAGGTTGGTTGCCCTTAAAATATCCCCTTGCCCACTGTTTTTCTGTGTTCCCGAGCTGTTCCCATCCCGCTAACGACTCCTTGAGGTATTGGCCCATCTTGGCTAAGTTAGTTTTCCTAATACTGAATCACACCATCTGGTGATCACTGGATGCCAGATGGCCCACTATAAAATCAGAAACACTTTCTGCATTGGTAAGCACGGGTCCAGTATGAACCCTTCACATGTGGGTTCTGTTACCAGTTGCCTGAATACTTCTTCCTGTAAAGAATCCAGGATCTCCTTGCTTCTAGATGACACTACAGCATGGATTTGCCAATCAACATCCGACATATTGAAATCCCCTATCAGTAGCACTTCCCCTTTCCTGGCAATGCCCAATAAATGTAGTTTAAAGCCCTCTTCACTATGTTAGCCAGTCTGCTACTGAAGACATGCCAACCCTTCTTGGACAGATAGATGCCATTTCTGCTCTGCTGCCCTTGAAACATCATCCCATGGCCCAGGAAACCAAAATCTAATTACAGTTCCATATCGTCCTGCTAGACCAGTCCAGACAAGTGGGTTGTGTTTCCCTACCAGAAGATTGGTGGAGACAATCAATGAAAAGCCCAGGTTTCAATGACATTACTCCCATGCCTCTATTTGCCTCCTCTACTAGGGATCCCTGCAGTATTTCTTTGTCTCCAGTAGATGGGGATGGATTTCTCTTCTCTGTAGAAAATCTGAGGATTGAGAAGGAAAGATTGACTAAACGCTCGTAAATGACCACCTTGAGTACCTAAAGGTGACTCTGTGGGAGTCTCCACTAGACTGCAGTCTTTCGTTAGCCATAGGAGGAGGGAAAATTGGTTCAGCTCCATGCTCTTGTCATAAGGGCCAGCTGAGTAGCCACAAACTTGAAGGATTTGGAAGGCTCTGGAAGAGTGCAGCAGCCTCGCACAATTTCAGCACCCCCCTCCTCTGCCCCCCCCCCCCCCGCTCTCTCCCAAAGATCGCAGTTGGCTCTGAGGGATCTTTCTGCTAGCTACTTTAAACATGTGCTGCAAAGCCAGCCGTTAAAACTGTGTCAGGGGAGTAGAGCTGAGCAAGGCACGGATTCTCTGCCTGAGGCTCTCAGAAGATGAGTACCAAGGTTTGACCTTGTCACTGTCCTTGTTCTCCGGGAGCAAGCAGGAACTCAGCCCTCAAATATGGGTGACATCGGCACTGACGGAGCCCGTGCGGAAGCATCTCCCCAGCTTTCAAAGAAAGTTTTTGGAAGATGCACCACGCATGTGTGGTCCCTTTCCTGCCCAAGGGTGCCATCTTGCCTCAGTTTCCTTTTTTTCTGCGGAGCTTTGGATGTCTGTCCAGTTCCCCCAGAAAAAGTGTGTTTTTTGATACTGTTTTATCTGGGCTGCATACTGGTTCCTTTCCCGCCCCTGAGCCAGCACGCCTCAGCATCACTCTTTGGGTTCGTTCCCTTGTTTTTTGTTTTTTTTTCTTCTTCGAAGTATCCCTTGACCGGTGTTAGTCCCCTTTTTCAGTTGCAGGCTTTGAACCCCTGCTGGGCAGCAGGGCCCCATTTTTCTCAATGGCCTCCAGCGGCTTCAAGAAGTGCAATCAGCGCGGTAAGATGTCCCTCACTGATCTGCATGAATGCTGCCTCTGATGCCTTGGCCCAGAACACCACGACTCTGACTGCGAGCTTTGCAGAATTATGAACTCAAACGCCCTTAAAAGCTATTGGCTGCAGCAGGAGAAGTTTTTTTCACAAGTCTGACTCTGCACCAGTGACACAGCACTCCAGGGCCCCCTCAGTGCCTCGTGAAGCCCAGGCTGCCTTGGAGTCCCATGGCCATGGTTCCTCTGAGAGGAAATCCCCAGAGGTGGAATGCAAGAAGTCGAAGTCCTTAAAGACCACTTAGGAGAATGGGTCTGGGAAGATAGGAAAATCTCACTCCAGGCCCCGCAGTCCCTGATGTGAGTCGGAAGGATTGGAGTGGGAGCGGCCTCACAAGCTGCCCCCGGAAGGAGTCATCTGCACCCACTGACCGGCCTTGGACACCTGAGGCTATCCTGGTTTGAAAACTACCCTCGACCTAACAGACATCGGATTGGAAACCCTCAGGATCAGTGTCAAAGGCTGCGGAGCTAAATGGCATGGAGACAAGGATGGCGGCCTTAGAGCACAGTACCTTTGCCCTCATGGTCCAGCAGCAGGCGTTCATGTCTGGTTCATCCGCCCCAATAACGAGACCCTCGACATCAAGGGCCTCTCCGGACGTCGAGCTGATCAAGTGCTACCAGCCTTGAGAGAACCATCGGTGTCTGACAAGATCCTGATCCCATTCCTCAGGTCACTGGTCCTCCCCGGCAAGTGAACGTGGCTCTCACTACAGGTACTCTGGAGGCCCCAGGCCTCTGGGTTCAGACGTCGACCGCAGTGACTGCGAAGCCTTTCAATCGACCTCTGACTTCTAGTCCGATCGGGAATCTGAAGACGAGGAGTCCCCTGGACACTTAGCAGCACAGAGATGTGCTCTCAGACCCGTCTTCCCTGGCATCCTGATGCCTTTCCCCACCTGAGGACATCACCTTCCTTGACTTTGTGTGGGATATGGCTAAGGTGCTCGCCATCGAGACCAAGGTGGAGGAGGACCCTTGCACATAAGAACTGGAGATCCTCCAGTAAGAGACCACTCCAAAGGAGGCCTTCACAGTGCCTGCTCCTCCAATCCTCGAGCGCTTCCTTCTCCGTATGTGGAGACACCAGTGTCTGTGCCCATTGTAAGCAGGTGACTCGACTTCTTGTACCGAGGCCCCAGGTTCCAGAAGACCCAACTTTCCCACAACTCGCTGCTCATTGTGTCCACCATGCGCAGACTCGAACCAAAAGACCCATTCTTTGGTGTCCCCCAGTAGGGAGGCCCAGACCTGCGATGCCCTCAGCCAGAAGTCCTTCCAGAGCTTGATGATCGTGTGCTTAGTCCAGTCCTATCAACTATGCATCGGCATGTACCTCAAAGAGCTAGCAAAGAAGCTCACTGGGTTCTCGGCAGGCCTTGATGGAGAACCTCTCCAGAGGTCAAGGCTTTGGCCTCTGCGGTCAAAGAGTGCTCGAAGTTTTTATCACGAGCAGCCTACAATGACTTTGAGTCCCTCAGTCAGAGTGGTTGCCGTGGGCATCGGGGCCCGATGCCAGGCATGACTACAGTCGCCTGACCTCAAACAATGGGTTCAGGACAAACCTATCGATGGCCCCTGTATCGGAGAGCATCTTTTCAGGAAACCCATGGCAGACAAAGCTGCAGAGATAGACTGAGTTCCTGACAAGGATCAGACTCTCTAAAAAGACTTTGGTCCAGCCCCAAAAGAAAACACTGGGGAAGAAGCCCTTCTTCCCGAGGGAAAAGGGAGGCTTTGGTAATTCTTCACAGTACCAAGCCTTCTCGGCCCTTCAGCAAGGCCAACAGCACAAGGGGCAGGGGCACGGATCCCGTAAACAGAAGACCCCCGAAGTCCCAGGCGCTGGTGTTGGACCTGGCTCAACCTGGGGGAAGCTTTTGCCTCCCTGGATGTGACCTTCTCTCGACCAGGAGGTCTTCAGCAGCCCACAGGGGGCATCTGGCCCTGTTTACCCACCACTGGACCACTGTCACCACAGATTCCTGGGTACTGCAAGTGGTCCAAGAGGGCTACTTCCTCTACCTGTAAAGGACACAGCCCTCATACTTCCCAGGAAAGCCAGTAAGGCCTCTTCTTCACCAAACTGCTCCTCACCAAGCTCGCAGGTCTCCTCGAGGACAAGGCGGTAGAGCCAGTCCTCAAACATCTCTGGGGCAAGGGCTTCTACTCCAGGTATTTCCTCGTTCCCAAGCGGGAACCTGAACAGATTGCTGGTGAGTGAGAAATTCAAAATGCTCTCCCTTGGAACATTGCTGTCCTACCTCCAGCAGGGAGACTGGCTATGCTCCTTAGACCTGAAGGATGCTTATATGCATATCCTGATCCATCCCAGCCACCGAATGTACCTCCGCTTTGTGGTGGGAGGAGGCCACTACCAATATAGTGTACTATCCTTCGGACTATCTTCAATGCCAAGGGTCTTCACCAAGTGCCTAGCAGCGGTAGCAGCCCACCTTCATCTCCAAGGGGCCTTCGTCTTTCCCTACCTGGACAACTGACTCATAAGGGGGTGGGGCACAGCTGCAGAGGTGCACCACATCACCGGGTGCAGCATCCACCCCCTGCAGCACCTGGGGTTCATCAACTACCCCAAGTCACTCCTCCCCCCCGGCTTACTGCCTAGAGTTTATAGGGGCTCAGCTTGACATCCTCCAAGCTAAGGCCTTCCTCGCTGAGGAGAAGTCAGAACATCTAAGGAGGTTAGCCGCATAGGTACAGTACTGCTGAGCATTACTTGCTATCTTCTCCTCTGCCTGCTGGGTCAGATGGCCTCAACGTGACCCCATACAACTGCCTACACATGAGGGACAAAGGCCACGGGCAGGTTTCGAGACAGGGTGGGAGTGACCCACCAGCTGGCATACTCCCTCAACTGGTGGCAGGATCCTCACCGCCTCCAGGCCAGGATGCCCTTCCAGGCATCCATCCCCCAGAGGGTCCTTACTACGGACGCCTGCCTGATGGGTTGGGGAGCTCATTGTGGGGACATCCGCACACAAGGCAGCTGGTCCCAGACAGAATTCCAGCTGCAGATCAACCTTCTGGAGCTTCGGATGATATTCCTGGCTCTACGAGCCTTCCGCCACCAGCTGGAAACCAGTCTGTGCTGGTCCAGTCCGACAATTAAGTTGCAGTGTTCTATGACATCAAGCAAGGGGGCATGGGGTCATACTCCCTCTGCGGGTTGGCGGTAGCCGCCTGCTCATATATGACATGCAACAGGATACTCCAAAGGGTAGTCTGCCTCCCGGGCCAGGACAATGCCCTGGTGGACAAGCTGAGCAGGGTCCTCTAATCGCACGAGTGGTGCCTGGATCCCAGAGTGACTGCATGGCTGTTTTGATTCTGGGACGTCCCCCTAGTAGGCCTGTTTGCCAGTCCGGACAACACGCAGTTGCCCCGCTTCTACTCCTGTCAGCCACACCCATCCCGGGTGGTTGTGGATGCATTCCTCATTCCGTGGATGGAAGTCCTCCTTCACGCCTTTCCACTGACACAAGAACCTATTAAAGGTCCAGCGCTACAGGGCATCACTGTTACTGATAGCCCCTAATGGCCCAGGCAACTTTGGTTACCACTGCTTCTCTCCATGATGGCATCGTCGATTCCACTGGGCTGTTACCTAGACATACACTCAAAGGAGGAGGGCGCTCTCCACCCCAACCTGGGGCCCATGTCACTCATGGCTTGGCTGCTGAAAGGGTAGCATTAGCTCCCCTCAACTTCCTTCTGGCTTCCTGAAATGTCTTCATGAGAAGGGCGTATGCCTTCAAGTAGCGCTGGTTCTCAATCTGGTGTGCCGAGAGGCTGACAAACCCAATCTCCAGGAACAAGCAGGAATGAGTCTTCACATATGGGTACGTCGGTACCGACGGAGCCTGCGCGGGAACGCTCCCCAAAAGCTTTCCTTTTTGGGAAGCTGGGAACATCCCACAGCGCCTGCACGCTGCCTTCCCGCCTTTTCTAACCCTCTCTCCTCAGTTCTTCTTTGCCGCGGAGCCAGCAGGTCGAGCCCTGTCACTGCTGAAGAAGTTCTTTATTTTATTTCTTTGGTCGCGTGTCTGCCTTTCCCTACTCCGGACCGGTACCGCCGGTCTTTTCTTTCTTCTTTAAAAAAAAAAAAATATATCTATACTTTCCTCACTTAGTGTATTTCTCTTCTAGGCCTCAGGGCCCAAAAGAAAAATTTCCTCATGGAAAAACCAGCCTCCGGCTTCAAAAAATGCACTAAGTGTAGCGGTACTATTTCTGTTGGATACCCATGAATGGTGTCTTAAATGTTTGGGTCCTGAACACTCCATTCCGGATTGTCCGTCCTGCTCTCTAATATCTAAACGGGGTTTACAGAACCGAGCAGCTAAGCTCCATGTGCTGTTTCCCGCTGATGCAGCGTCAGTAGCATCGACATCTTACAGGTCGTCTTCTCCTGATGGATCTCAGGTAACCAAACATAAGTCTAGCAGGTCCTCGAAGGGTAGATCTCCCTCTAAGCATCGAGATGCCTCCGGGCTTGTCCTCGAGGATCCTGCCCCAGCCAAACAACCCCAGCGGGAAGCTCTGGCTTCCAAAGCTCCTCCTATGGGGGTTACAGGTTGACATCGATGGCACGGCCTCGACCGATCACCTGTTAGATTGCTCTGGGGTACCGGCACAATCTCCCGGTACTGAACTCCAGGCATTCATGGCGTCGATGGATCAGAATGTTCTGTCCATGTAGCGGGCTATTACAGCCTTCATTCAAGCTGCGACGCCGACGGTACCCAACAAGCTCCGTTGTCGGTATCGGCTCCGGTACCGGCACCAGCACCGATACCGGTACCAACTGCATCGACATCGACCAGGATACCAGCGGCAGCGGTTCCTTGTCCAGGGCTATTTCTTGGTACCGATCCGGTTCCGAGGACGCCCGTTGTCGATACCGCTCGATACACGTATCGAGCGTTAGAAGAGCACTCTGACAGGCGGTACTTCGATTCCTCTGGTGATTCTAATTCATCAGATGAATCTTCTGAAGTATCCATAGCCCTTCCTGAAGAGCCCTCTTCTCTAAAAAGAAGAATGTCTCCTCCAGAGGACTTGTCCTTTCAAGACTTCATAAGAGAAGTAGCTAAAGGACTTTCTATCTCAATAACCTCTGAATCAGAGCCTAGAGCAAAAAAATTAGATATTTTAGGATACCCTAAGGCTCCTAGAGAGGCAGTCACCTTACCAATTCATGAGATTCTTTATGAACACATGATTGATTTATGGGAGACTCCTCTCACTCTCTCTCCTCATTCTCGCAGGTTGGACACTATGTATCGTGTCCCTCCCTGTCCTGGATTTCAAAAAACTCAGCTTCCTCACCATTCCATTGTGGTGCAGTCAGCTATGAAGAGGATAAAGAGTACAAAGAGACACTCTTCTGCTCCTCCAGGAAGAGAATGCAGAACCTTGGATGCTTTTGGTAGGAAAATCTTCCAGGCCAGTATGCTTATTGCCAGAATCAACTCATATAGCCTTTACATGGGTATGTTTCTAAAAGAAGTGGCAGAAAAGCTGCACACTTTCCTCCCTTTTATTCCAGAGGACAGGTTTCCTTCCACTTCTGGCCAACAATCTTCTACAGGTTGCTTTACCGTTAAGCATCAGCTAAGCCGCTAAGCTTCAGCAACCTAAGCAGGCCAGGCCTAAGTCTACAGGGGCTGCTGCAACTCAGCAGTCCCAACCTCCTCAGGGTTTTTGACTTGATGCTAGAGAATTTAGCATTTCTGGCTTTAAAACAGCCAGAACCTCTCACCATTCCAGGAAGGTTAGCTCATTTTGCTCCCAGATGGGAGCAAATCACATCAGAGCAGTGGACCCTCTCCATCATAAGAGAGGGCTACAAGCTTCATTTCTCAAACCTTCCTCCCCACACCATGGTGAGACATTTCAATTCCCCCACATCTCTTCTCGACCTTTTAGGTCAGGAAGTGACTACCCTTCTTGCCCAAGGGGCAATAGAAGAAGTCCCTCTTCTTCAACCAGGGTCAGGGTTCTACTCCCCCTATTTTCTCATTCCAAAGAAAACAGGGGGATACAGACCCATCTTAGATCTCAGGGAATTGAACAAATTTCTATGCAAGGAGAAGTTCAAGATGCTTTCTCTGGGCACTCTCCTTCCATACCTTCAAAGTCAGGATTGGCTTTGTTCTCTAGATCTCAAGGATGCGTACACACATGTCCTCATCCATCCATCTCACAGAAGATTCCTACGTTTTCTTTTCCAAGGAAAACATTACCAATACAGAGTGCTTCCTTTCGGTCTGGCCTCTGCCCCAAGAGTGTTCACCAAATGCATGGCAGTAGTTGCTGCATTTCTACGCACTCTGGGAATATTTGTCTTCCCATACCTGGACGACTGGTTCATCCGAGCCCCATCTCAGTCAGAGGCCCAGATTTCCTTGGACCGCACAAGGCACATTCTGCAGTATCTGGGACTTGTGGTAAACCTCCCAAAGTCTCAGCTCACCCCTACTCAGTCCCTAGAATTGATAGGCGCCTGGTTAGATACCACCACTGCAAGGGCCTACCTTCCTCAGGCCCGTTGCCAGCGTCTAGTGCAGTTAGCCTCCCAGATTCAGTCAAAGAGCCACTTAACTGCCCGGGAGATGCTGCAACTGCTAGGCCACATGGCTTCCACAGTACATGTGGTACCCTATGCTCGCCTACACATGAGAGCAACTCAATGGACCTTGTCCACCCAGTGGACTCAAGCATCAGGAGCTCTCTCAGACCAATTAGCAACCTCCAAACGTCTCTTTTGGTCTCTCCAATGGTGGATGTCCACTCAAAATCTGTTGCTGGGGTCCCCCTTCCAACAGTTGTTGCCCCAAGCAACCCTCACAACAGATGCCTCCCAAACAGGTTTGGGAGCTCATCTACAGGACCTCTCCACTCAAGGCACTTGGTCCCCTCAGGAGACCTCTCTTCATATCAACCACTTGGAGCTTCGAGCAGTTTTTCTAGCTCTCAAGGTCTTCCATACCCTCCTCAGCTACAAGACAGTCCTCATTCATACAGACAGACAATCAAGTAGCTATGTTTTACATAAACAAGCAAGGAGGAACTGGCTCTCTGTCGCTTTGCAACGAAGCTCTAAGATTGTGGGCCTTCGCCAGAGAGCATCAAATCAATCTCCTGGCAGTATACCTCCCAGGAGTCCAAAACTCTTGGGCAGACAGACTCAGTCAAGTTTTGCTTCCACACGAATGGTCCCTGCACATGGATCAGGTACTCAGAATCTTCCAAGAATGGGGAACCCCGGACATAGACCTCGTTGCAAGTCCGTGGAATGCAAACTTCCCCGGTTCTGTTCCAGAATTCCGTGTCAGGGAGTTCAGGCCAAGGATGCCTTCCTCCTTCATTGGGGTCAGGGCTTTCTGTATGCCTTTCCACCCATTCCCTTGATTCCCAAGACTCTGTGCAAACTCCAGAGGGATCAAGGATCTATGATCCTCATAGCTCCACGCTTGCCACACCAAGTGTGGTACCCTCTACTTCTGCATCTCTCCCAAGCCCCCTCCCTGGATTTGGGAGCTGCTCCAGACCTTCTGTCCCAGGAGGAAGGGACTTTGTGGCACCCAAACCCCAAGTCCCTTCACCTCAGAGCTTGGTTACTGAAGGCCTAGACCTTCAAGGCTTGAATCTTTCTCAGCAAGTGAAGGATATTCTCCATGCTTCCAGAAAACCTTCCACCAGGCGTTCCTATGCTTTTAAATGGAAAAGATTTTCCATTTGGTGTGCTGAAAAGGGTCTTGACCCTCTAGCACTACCTTTAAATTCTGTTAGACTATCTCCTGCATCTTTATGATGCAGGACTTAAGACAAATTCAGTAAGAGTCCATTTGAGTGCTATTGCAGCATCCCTTAAGCCCATCAATGGACAACCTATTTCCTCTCATCCTCTCATTGCAAGATTCATGAGAGGCCTAACTTTAACTAAACCTCCCATTAGGCCTCCTCCGGTGGCATGGGACTTAAATTTGGTTCTTGGCCAGCTTATGAAGCCACCTTTCAAACCCTTAGCCACTACCTCCTTGAAATTTCTTTCCTGGAAGGTTATTTTCCTCATTGCAGTCACTTCAGCTCGCCGCATCAGTGAACTGCAGGCCTTAGTGGCTAATCCACCTTATACAAGGTTCCATTATGATAAGGTAGTCCTTAGGACAAATCCACACTTTATGCCTAAAGTGGTCTCACCTTTTCATCTTAATCAAGAGGTATATTTACCTGTCTTTTTTCCAGCTCCTCATGCATCCAATGCAGAGAAGAATCTTCATACTCTGGATTGTAAAAGAGCTCTTGCTTTTTACTTACAAAGGACACAGCAACATAGAAAGTCTTCCCAGCTTTTTGTTGCTTTTGATCCTTCTCATTTGGGACTTCAGTCTCCAAGAGAACACTGTCCAACTGGATTGCTCAGTGTATTTCTTTCGCCTACCAGAGCAAGAACCTTTCTCTGGAGAGCCATGTCACAGCTCATAATGTGAGGGCCATGGCCACCTCTATGGCTCATCTAAATTCTTTGTCCATCGACCAGATCTGTCGAGCAGCCACCTGGGCCTCAGTTCATACCTTCACAGCCCATTACTGCTTGGACAAGGACTCCCGCCATGATGCCTTGTTTGGTCAGGCTGTCCTCAAACACCTGTTCCATTCTTAAACAACTCCTACCCTCCTTCCCTGGATGGATGCCTGAGATCCATAGGAGGAAGAAGACCCCTTCCCAGGGTCTCATATCCTTGGGGATCTCCCAGGCATCTTAGCTAGGGAGTCCCCATATGTGAGGACTCATTCCTGCTTGTTCCTGGAGATAGCACAGTTACTTACCTGTAACAGGTGATCTCTGGGAACAGCAGGAATAAGTCTTCACAACCCTCCCACCTCCCCTAGGAGTTGTATCTCTTTCTATCTTTCCTTCCTCTCTCTCTCTATTGTCTCAGCTTTAAACTCGAACTGAGGAGAGAGGGTTAGAAAAGGCGGGAAGGCAGCGCGCAGGTGCTGTGGGATGCTCCCAAAAGCTTTCCTTTTTGGGAAGCTGGGGAGCGTTCCCGCGCAGGCTCCGTTGGTACCGACGTACCCATATGTGAAGACTTATTCCTGCTGTTCCCAGAGATCACCTGTTACAGGTAAGTAACTGTGCTTTCTGCTCGATACATATGATACTCCAATACCTATTCCACCTGTCACAGGTGGGACTGAAGTCCAACTCAGTCAGGGTGCACACGAGCGCTATCGCAGTGCACCATAATTCCGTTGTGGGCAAATTCATCCCTGCTCAGCCCCTGGTATCTCTGTTCCTGCGGGGCCTCATGCAATCCAAAGCTCCGTCCTCCCACCGACAGCAGAATGGGATCTCAACATGGTGCTTTCGCAGCTCACTAAGCCACCGTTTGAGCTTTTGGCTACCTGCCACTTGCAGTACCTCTCCTGGAAGGTCGTCTTTCTCATTGCACTCAGGTCGCAGGGCCAGCGAGCTTCAGGCTCTGATGGCGGAGCCTTCTTGCATGAGGTTCTATAAGAACAGGGTGGTGGTCTGCACACACCCCAAGTTTCTTCTGAAGGTAGTGTCCCCCTTCCACCTTAATCAAGAGGTGGTACTCCCCAACGTCTTTCCAAGGCCTCATGCCTGCAAGGCTGAAATCGTCCTCCGTACTTTAGATTGTAAAAGGGCCCTGTCCTTCTATCTGCAACGGATTTAGGGCCACCGCAAAGCACCTCAGCTTTTTCGTATCCTCTGACCCCAGTCGACTGGTGCTCCTGGTGACTAAGTGAACTCTGTCCACTTGAATGGCGGACCATTAAGCTTTAAAAAGGAGATAGAGCAGTTTTTAAGCTAGATAATAGGGGAAAGGCGACAGTCGCCCAAGAGCGCATGGTTTGGAAGAAAGTATCCTTGAAGGATACTACCAAAAGCATAGAGGTACAAAAAAAGAGTAAAGTAGCCCCAATGCCCTCAAGTATGGAGCAGACAGAGCTTAAAGATCCAAAATTATCCATGTCTACCAATAGTCAGATTAATATGAATAAAATACAGTCTCTAAAATGCTTGTATGCAAATGCTAGAAGTCTAAAAAATCAGATGGGAGAGTTAGAATATATAGCACTAAATGAGAGGTTAGATATGATTGGAATATCAGAGACATGGTGGAAGGAGGACAACCAGTGGGACATTGTGATACCTGGGTACAAGCTATATCGTAATGATAGAGCTGATCAAATTGGTGGAGGGGTTGCGCTCTATGTTAGAGAGGACATTGAGTCAGAAAGGAAACAAAATTTGCTGTAGAATCCCTATGGATTGAAATTCCATGTAAAAAGGGGAAGGCGATGGCAGTGAGGGTGTACTATCAACCACCTGGCCAGAATGAACAAATGGATGATGAAATGCTCAAAGAAATCAAGGAAGCTAGCAAACGTTACAGCGCAGTAATAATAATGGGTGATTTCAATTACCCCGGTATCGACTGGGTCAGTGTCACGGCAGGACATGCTAGGGAGATAAAGTTCCTAGATGAAATAAATGACTGCTTCTTGGAGCAGCTGGTTCATGAACCGACCAGAGGGGAAAGCCATATTGGACCTAGTCCTTAGTGGAACACCAGATCTAGTGCAAGAGATAAGGGTGTTGGGCCACTTGGCAATAGTGATCATAGCATGATCGCCTTTGATTTAATTAGTGGAGGAGGGATAGTAAGGAAATCCACAATACTACCTTTTAACTTTCGAAAGGGAGTCTATGATAAAATGAGGAAAATAGTTAAGAAAAAACTAAAAGGAGCAGTTGCAAAGGTTAAAGACTTACATCAAGCTTGGGTGTTGAAAAATACTATCTTGGAAGCCCAGACCAGCTGTATTCCATGCTTTAAGAAAAGTGGAAGGAAGTCCAAAAAACTGCCAGCATGGTTTAAAGGTAAGGTCAGAGAGGCTGCTGTTGCCAAAAAAGCATCTTTCAGGAAATGGAAAAAAGAGCCAAATGATGAAACCTGGAAACAGCACAAGCACTGGCAAGTCAAATGCAAGGCATTGATAAGGCAGACAAAGGGAGAATTTTAGAAGAAGCTTGCTGCGGAAGCAAAAACGCGAAATGAAGACTTTTTCAAGTACATTTGTAGCAAAAAACCTGTGAGAAGTCAGTTGGTCCATTAGATGATAGAGGGGTTAAAAGGGCACTAAGAGGTGACAAGGCGATAGTGGAGAGACTGAAGGAATTCTTTGTTTCGGTCTTTACTGAGGAAGATGTAGGGATGTTACCCATGACTGAAGTGGTATTTAAAGATGCGGAAGAATCAAAGGAAATATCGATACATCGGGAAGATGTATTACAACTATTAGATAAACTGAAGAGTAGCAAATCACCTGGGCCAGATGGTATACATCCAAGGGTGTTGAAAGAACTGAAATATGAGATTGCAGACCTGCTATTAGTAATCTGTGAATTTTCATTAAAATCATCTGTAATACCAAAATGGTAAAGGGGGGATGGAAGGATACTCCTATGAAGAAAGGCTAAAAAGGTTAGGGCTCTTTAACCTGGAAAAGAGACGGCTGAGGGGAGATATGATAGAAGTCTATAAATTAGTGAATGGAGTGGAACGGGTAAACGTAGGTTGATTGTTTACGTTATCAGAATATATTAAGACTAGGGGACGTGCAATGAAGCTACAGGGTAAACTATTTAAGAATAATAAAAGAAAATATTTTTTCACTCAACGTGTAATCCAACTCTGGAATTTCTTATTGGAGGATGTAGTAAAGGCTGTTAGTGTAGCTGGGTTTAAAAAAGGTTTGGACAAGTTCCTGTAGGAAAGGTCCATAAACCATTATTAAGAAGGGACGCAGGATATCAATGCTTTACCCAGTACAAGCATTGTGGAACCTGTGTTTTTTGGGGAAACTTCTAGGTACGTATGACCTAGATTGGCCACTGTTGGAAACAGGATACTGGGCTTGATGGACCTTGGTCTGACCCAATATGGCATATCTTATGTTCTTATGACTGCATTGCCCTTGTCTATGAGCAGACTGGGTTCCCACTAGACTAGCGGGTCATGGCGGATCTCGTTAGGACCATGGTTACTTTTGTGGAAATTCTGCGTTCTGTACCTGTAACGGAAATCTGCCGGGATGCCACATCGTCTTCGTTCTATACCTTCACAGCTCACTACTGCCTGGAGAGGGAGTCCTGAAAGGATAGTGCCTTCGTCCAGACCGTACTCTGCAATCTCTTTGGGGAGTAGGCAACTCCTGCCCTCCAATCCTTCTGTGTTCAGGCTCCCGGAGTGCTGATCCCCCGCTGGACACTTGGGTCTTCTGTAAGTCTCTCAGTTGGGATTCGACTGCTGTAGCTTATGGCTCTCCTTTGCAAGTCACCATGGTATTTTTACAGGTTCTCTGTAGCCTGGAGCTGGGGAGTTCCATATGTGAGGACTGACTTCCTGTTTGTTCCCGGAGGAAGCGTAGTTACTCACCTATAACAAGTGTTCTCCGGTGACAACAGGAATTGGTCCTCACAACCCTCCTTCATCCCCTTGGAGTTGCTTCTTTACCATATTTAAATTTTTTTGCCATCTTAGCTATGTCATTAGACTGAGGCAAGATGGCACCCTTTGGCAGGAAGGGGACCACGCATGCGTGGTGCATCTCCCAAAGGCTTCTTTAAAGCTGGGGAGATGCTTACGTGCAGGCATCACTAATATGTGAGGACTGATTCCTGCTGTCTCCGGAGAACACCTGTTACAGGTGAGTAACTAACTATGCTTTAGGGGCTTCCAATTCAGTTGTCTTTGGACACAATTTGGGGTGGACAGCTGGTGACTGTTAGCGAGATGTGGAGGTTTCCTACTGTTTTCTACACGCTTTAGTAACATTTTTACATATTGTGCACATGGTAGTCGCACGATCCTAACTTCTGTTCCACCCAAGTGGCTGCACTGTACACTCCTTCCCTAGTGCCTGTAACACATGGAACATTAAAGCTTGGCTAACTCATGCATGCAGGCCAATAAAGCCTTAGTGCGCATTGTTGTGATACTTGCCCTAACTGTCTTCTTCCAGGAAACATTTGACCTGTGGCAAACGAGGTGCCTCATCCCCAGATTCTGGACTCTGCTTTTCCTGCATGGCAGCTTTTGAGTTGCCCCGGAGGTCCTGCTTTCCCTTTTCAGCCAGGGGATACAGTTAGTCTGACTTTCCCTGCCTCAGGGCAGGAGTTGTCAGATAGTGCTATGGGAAAGGATATTCAGTGTGCTGGAGGCTTGGGCGACCGTGCTGTGAGCCGCTCATCGTTCTCTAGGGGATATGTGGCGGCTGTGCCCCCCTGGGGTTGGGCAGTCATGTCCAAGAGGAGAGCATCCGGACTCTGGATAGTCCTCCCCAGAATTATTTTTCTTTTTGCAACAGACCTGGTCCTTCTGGCATGGAAATTCAGACCCAGTGGAAGCCCTGTTTGATTACCTTTTGGTTAAGCGTCCCCAGTGAGGGGCGCTTCCTGGAGATGGGGGAACAGCTGGAATCTATCCGAGATGTTGACTGTGACTCGGATTAATATGGCTCGGTTCTGGACTCTGATGTGGATGGGGAAGTGCCCTCACCTTCAGAAGATTATGTAGAGCCCGGTGTGATCTGCCTATTCTGGAAGGAGGAGCTGGCGGCATTGATTGCCAGGGTCTTTTCTACTTTGAAATTGGCAGATGCTTCTGGCATGGAGTAGGATCTGAAAGTACATCTGCTCCTTCAAGAGTGTGAAAATCTGTTACTGTCTTCCTGTCCCCAGATGTAACATAGTAAATGACGGCAGATAAAGACCAGCATGGTCCATCCAGTCTGCCCAGCAATGCGGCAAGAGTAGGTGCACCTGTCACTCTGTGCAGGCCACCCCTCCCCATGTCTTTATTTAGGGGTGGACCCACCACTCCATGTAGGACACCCCTATTTGTTGAGAAGTGAGATGGTTTACTTTATTTTGTTTTTATCCTATTGCTGTAAAGGGATCCGCTGTGCTTGTCCCATGCTGTTTTAAATTCCGTCACCATGTTTGCTCCCACCACTTCCATCGGGAGAGCATTCCAAGCATCCACCACCCTTTCAGTGAAAAATTATTTCCTGACATTGCCTTTCAATTTTCCACCTTGCAGCTTCATGTTATGCCCTCTAGTTTTGCAGCTTCCCCGTCTTTGGAAGAGATTTGTTTGTTCATCGTTCCTCTTTAAGTATTTAAAGGTCTGAATCATATCTCCCCTATCCTTCCTCTCCTCCAAAGTGTACATATTTAGTTCTTCAAGTCTCTTCTCATAAGGTTTCTTACGCAGGCTCCAAATCATTTTGGTTGTCTTCCTCTGAACAGTTTCCAGTCTTTTTTTTACATCTTTTGCAAGATATGGTCTCCAAAACTGAACACAATATTCCAAGTGAAGCCTCACATGCGACCTGTACAGTGGCATAACTACCTCTTCCTTTCTGCTGGTAATCCCTCTTTGTATGCAGCCCAACATCCTCCTGGCTTTTGCCACCGCCTTGTCGCAATGTTTTGCCACCTTGAGATCATCAGAGATAATCACACCAAGGTCTTTTTCCTGAACCATGCACACCAACCTCTCGCCCCCTATTGCGTACATTTCCCTTGGATTTCTGCTACCTAAGTGCATGACACTGCACTTTTTCGCATTAAATTGTAATTGCCAAGCATTAGACCATTCTTCCAGCTTTTGTGATCTAGGATTATGACCCTGTCAGAGTAGGACTCTCCTGACTCCCTACCTAAAGGGTTACTGGTGTTGTAAGAAGATCTCCAATCTCCCGGAGGAGTGCGTTCAGTGTCGTGGCATTCCCAAGGTTGAGTGATGTGACATTCCCAAGGTTACTAGATGAACCACCATCCTGTGGAAAGGGGGTCAGCCTTAAGGATTTTCTGGACTGTAAGATGGATTATTTGTAGAGGAGCCAGTTTGTCATGGCAGCGCCTATTCTGCAGCTGGTGGTATGTACCTGACTGACTTCTCAAGCCCTGCTCCAGTGGATTCAGTCTCTTCTGCCGGATGATACTACTACTCTTTTGGAGTCAGCTACAGCCTTCCTTTCTGATGCCATGTATGACTCTGTACATTTGGTGGTTAAGGATGATGCCCTGATGATGTTGTCATGGTGTTGTATTTGGTGCTCTGGACAGCGGACACATCCTCCAAAGCCCAGTTGGCCCAACTGGCTTTTAAAGGGAAGCTTGTGTTTTGGAGCTGATTTAGAGGAGCTGCTGAAGAACTTGGATGAGACAAAATCTTCCTGCCTTTTGAAAGACAGGTCTAAGAGGCCTGTGAAGCGGGCTAATGCCTTTTTTCTTGTCGGCCTCTGTCCATCCTCCAAGGGTGCACTGACTAGATTCCGGGGGTCTTGGAGCTCTCGTCATTACCGACCTGGAAAATCTTTCTTCCCCTCTGCTTCCAGGCCTCAGGCTCATTCTCAGTTCTTTCATGGAGCATGTGGACCCAGAGACTCTGTTCCCTCCAGAGGAGGACCCTTCTGGGCTGTGCAGTGAACATTTGGGGGCCCATTTCTTGGTTCCTCTGGAGGGAGGCAGGCTTCGCCTTTTCTTCAAGAATGGGCCCGTGTTACCAAGAATATCTGAGTGCTAGACACCATTAAGTTTGGCTGTGTCCTAGAATGCAAAGAGCTGATTCCGAATGCTTTCGCAATTTCCCCTTATAGGTCTGCGATCAAAAGTGCTGCTGTGCGGACCACCTTGGATAAGTTGCTACACCTGAAGGCGGTAGTGCCGCCCCCGCCCCCCCCCCCCCGGGCCAGCCTTAGTTGGTCCAAAGTGCTGGAGCTCTAGGCGAAACTCAAGCTTTTACACCCCCTCTGGCTATCAAAATCTATTATTTAGCTTTGAATGGCCTACTTTTGCTGCTCTCCAGATGTTGCTGCCCTAGACGACCACCTAGTTATTGGGCAGGTCCTGGTACCCTCCCCCACCCCCCCTGGACAAGCGGGGCAAGGGCAAATACTCCATCTATTCTGTGGTGCCAAAAAGACTCTTCCTTCTTGCCCATTCTGGACCTCAAGAGGGTTCAACGAGCATTTGCGCATCCTGCACTTCCGAATGGTAACCTTGCGCTCCATGATTCAAGCAGTACGTCGAGGGGAGTTCTTGGCTTCTCTGGCTCTGTCCAAGGCGTATTTTCATAGCCCGATCTAGGTGGATCAGCAGAAATACCTGTTTTGCCTTGCTTGGCTCTATCTGTTCACTGCTCTCCCTTTGGGGGCTATTCACCACCCCAAGTATGTTCTCCAAGATCATAATGGTGGCGGTTTCTGCGATGTCAAGGGATCTGTCTCCATCCCTATCTGGATGACTGACTTATCTGAGCCCGTTTCTTTTCAGAAGCATCTCGGATGACTTCCCAAGTGGTGTCCTATTTGGAGACCCTTGGCTGAGTGATCAATCGGGGAAAGAGCCAGCTGTTGCTTTCCCAGTCCCTGGATTTTCTGGGAGCACATTTTGACACTCAAGTGGGCAGAGGGTTTTGGGGTTTTTTTTGGCTGAGGAGAAAGTCAAGACTGTTGGAATGCCTGACGCTGTTCTGTGTGCAACAGGCTCCCATAGTCTGGGATTATCTTCAGTTTCTTGGATTGATGGCAGCAACCATAGAAATGGTGATGTGGGCGCATGTCCCCATGCAACCACTCCAGCGGTCCTTGCTGGCTCGGTGGTCCATGAGTTCTCAGGAGTTTGAGCACAGGCTCCTGTTCCTGTTGATGGTGAAGTTCAGACTGCGGTGGTGGCAGCAGTCCTGTCATCTGAGGAAGAGTGTACTGCTGGACGATTTCTCCTAGATTCTCCTGGCGATGGATGCCAATCTCTTGGGCTGGGGAGCCCATTGCCAAGACCATAAGGCCCAAGGAACTGCAGGGAAGCTGTGTGGTCCATCAACTGCCTCGAGGTGAAGACCATCAGGTTGGCTCTTCTGTTTCCCCTGTTTCTGCTTGAGGACCGGGTGGTTCAAGTGTTTTCGGACAACGCCACAGTGTGACTTGTGTCGATCAGTAAGGCGGCACAAGGAGTGCTAGAGTAGCTCTGCAGATGGCTCTCCTGTTTTCCTAGACGGAGAATAACTTCCTAGCCTTGTTGGCTCATCAGATTGCCAGGGTGGACGGTGTGGAAGTAGACTTCCTCAGCTGGCATTGTCTGGATCCTGGATTGTTGCCTACGATTGAGGTTGTAGGAGTCTTGCCATGTTTCTCCCGTATGCTTTGGGATGAATACTGAAGGGGGACCTCTGGTGAATGAGGCAAATGGAGGCATGAGAGTGATGTCATTGAAACCTGGGCTTTTCATTGATTGTGAGAGCCCAACACATTTGTCTGGACTGGTCTAGCAGGACTCAAGGAAAGGACACAAACTGGTAAGTAAAATATCACCTTTTGCCTATCCTCTTTCCCTTCAGACTGCTCTGCAATGGAGGAGACTTGGAAAGATATGATGTGAATACTTTGAATGGTTCTGATGTTTGATTATGAAGAGCTGCCCCATAAAGGACCTTTTTATAAGCAGTACAAGGGAAAATCCTACTTAACCATAACTAAGTTCATAAATGTGGAGGAGTAGCCTAGTGGTTAGAGCAGCTGCCTAGTACCCAGAAGATCAAGGGCACTCCTTATGACCTTGGGCAAGTCACTTTCCCCTCCATTGCCTCGGAAGAAAAGGCTGGCAATCTACTTCCAGTGATACATTGCCAAGAAAACCCAGAGGCAGCTGGGTCGCCAGGAGTCAGCACTGACTTGACAGCACCAACAAAAAAAAAAAATTCATAAATAGAGCTGCAGGATTATTTTCTTTGTGGATTGGCTTCTCTAATGTATTCAAGATAAACATTTTTATTAGAGAGCAGTAGTTCCACAGGCTTTGATAAGATTGTGTGTGTTCCAGTAATATACATAATAATGTTTTTCTATAATCCCTGGTATAGTGTGTTTTGAACATTTTAAACTGGCATAAATGAGGCTTTTTATTTTCCTCTTTAATTAAAATTTGGAGTTTCTTTATTTTCTCCTACTTTGCAAATTGAAGACTTATGAGATCTGTCTGTCGCTGAAGAACTTCTCTTTAGTGTCTGAACCACACCAGATTTTCAGTACATGTCAAGAGGTCCAAAAAGATCCTGATAGAACTGTATTGTGGTTGGATGCATGTCTCATGGAATGTAGGCTTCATTAGTTTTGTGTGGCACTTTTGTAGGAATGTACACAAGGCTTTCTAGAATTATGGAGATACTTTAAAATGTCCCTTAAAATGAGAATATTCAAGCACGTCCAGAATAGAACTTTCTGCTCAGACAGCAGAGGGTGTACATGTAAGTTGCTTTGTGTGTTCAGTTGGCAGGATCTGGTGGCCAGTGGTGTGGTGGAATATATTGACACGCTAGAGGAGGAGACTGTGATGCTTGCAATGACCCCAGATGACTTGCAGGAAAAGGGAGTCGCTTACTGTTCAACTTACACACATTGTGAGATTCACCCATCCATGATCTTGGGAGTGTGTGCCTCCATCATTCCATTCCCAGATCACAACCAGGTGGGTCGATCATTAATTCTCCTACTTTCAAGCTGAGATTGGGGTTGGATTATATGTTAATGAGTTTGAAAATACTGATTAAATTTTATTGCTGTTACAAGGCTGGTTCTTTGCAGCTACTGGTGATGCCATGAATATGTGCCCAGTTTGTGGCTTGTTAATGAAGTAGATACTAAAGAGAAACTAGTTGGCTTATTCAGTCTGCCCAGTTTCTTTCCACATTTCCAAGGATATATTCCTGCTGTGAAACTGAAACACCTATAGGATATTATTTGCTCCTTATCCAAGTCAGCAGCTAAAGACCACACTCTATTTTTTTTCCAAGGGATTTTGGTTTAATTATATTTGTTGTGTTCAGAACTTGTGCTGTGTTGGCTGTACACATTTCCTCAGCATTTTGTACTGATCTAGCTTTCTTTTTGCTTGTTAGTCTCCTAGGAACACATACCAGTCTGCTATGGGGAAACAGGCCATGGGGGTTTATATTACCAACTTCCATGTTCGTATGGATACCCTGGCCCATGTGCTGTATTACCCCCAGAAGCCACTTGTGACAACACGTTCCATGGAGTACCTACGTTTCAGGGAACTGCCTGCAGGTAAAGCAGACAAAAGGGCCAACTATTAAAAAAAAAAAAAAAATTAAAAAAAAAATTAAGGTAGTAACAGTGCTGACTGTCTTTCTTTTTTGTGAGAAGTATTAGATTAAAGGACAATCACCAAACTTGTTAAAAGAAGAATAGAATTGAGAGTTTGCTTCTAAAGTATGAAAATTTAACTTTAACTTGTTTGTTAGACTATATAGTCAGGTATAGAGAGAAGTTGTCTCCTTCCCTTTTTGAACCCCTGTGTTTCTCTTGTATTGTTCTGTCTGTCTTGATTAGATTATAAGTTCTACGAGCCGGGACGGTCTTCTTTATATGTTTGTATAGAGCTGCATATGCCTTGTAGCGCTATATAAATGATTAACAGTAGTAATAGGTTAACATGTAATCAGTCCTTTGTTTTTGTTTTCAGATACATGTTTTCACCTTGAAATGAGTTTTATAGTGGTCAACAAAGGGTCTGTCTTCAGTTCTTGTGTTGATAGCAATGCTAGGTTAGATGTTTTTCCCCGTTGGAAGAAAGAAAGATACAGACACAGACAGACAGACAGACACACAGACGGTGACCCCCAAAAAGTGAGAACATCTCGTAAATTAAAAGCTTAAATAGTTTACTTATTTACCTTTTTTAGCTATATAACATCTTTATTTCGACAATTTTCAGTCATTTTTTTTTTTAAATGTGTCAATCGTTTACAGCTGTCTTTTTGAATTTTTAAATAACTTATATGCTATGAGATGTTCTCACTTTTTTTGGGCCACCCTGTGTGTGTGTGTGTATGTATGTAATGTATGTATCATTTTAAATACTGTATTGTCTTAGAGTAAAAATTACAAGGCCAGTATTCAAAAGATTCATCCAGATAACTTTGGGCGTGACCTGGACAAATCTTCCCATTTCAGAATTATTCTGTTGATTGCTTAAATTCTATCTGGATAGCTTGTTGGCTGGACAGAGTTTATATAGTGGTATAGACCAGTCCTCAACCAATGTGCTGTGGGAAAGTCCTTGGTGGTGACGGGTGAAGGCATGGTTAGACATGGGTTCATAAGGGTGTTGCCTCCTTTCTGGGAGTTGTTTTTCTTACTCATTTGCCCCTCGTAATTAATGGAGTGGAGGGGTGTGACTTGAGCAGACTCTGCATAACAAAGGAAACCCCTACTCACTGCTCCAGCCTCATTCTTTTCTGTCATAGAGGTAGAAAGAAACATTTTATTTCCAGTGTAGCAATTAAATTATGCAGTGCAATACTCTAATAGCTGTTCAGCTCCTAGAATAAACTGAAGGTTCTAGAACACAACTCCAGTAAATATCTTACTTTAATATATCTCCTACATATTGGGAATAGTTGGATTCCTTATCGTCTCTCCGGGCCCGTCCAGGAACAAGTGGGTTGTCAATCCCCTTCAGCAACTGAGGACTGATATCTCAAACTTTGAAGAGCTGGCATCTGGCTCCCTCTGCTGGCCATACTCAGTCTTATCAGTCCTCAGCAGCTGAAGGACGTGTTCCTGGCTGGCTCCCCCCTTCAGATGCTTAAGGCTTTGATAATTTTTATTTCTTTGATTTCTTTTTGGTGTTTTCAGAACCAGGGATCCTAGCAGGGTTCCTTTCAGTAGCACTTGCTGCCGACAGCTTTTTGTCGGCGCTCAGAGGCACGGAGCTGAAGAGGCAGGGCCTGTCTCAATTTTCAGCTCCAGATGATACAGAAGAGAGCAGAGCGGTGCTGGGAGCCCCAGATACCTGCCTGCTACCCCCGCTACTCAGCTTCCTTCCCCGCTAGCAGCGGGTGTTAAGAGCTGAAGGAAGAGTTGTTTTTCTTCTTAAGGTTAGTCGGTTTTCAGCTTCTTAGTAGTTGTGTGAGTTTGGCGGCCATTTTATTTCTTCTCAGGGGGCCTTCTTTTTCCCGCGGCACTTCTGAGGGCCGGTTTCGCGATGGCTTTGGCTGAGTTTTTCAAGTTGCTTGGGTGACTCGGCTGGCTTTTTTGGGCCTCTTGGGCATGGAGCCGACCGTTGCGGCAGGCCTTCTCAGCGGTTCATTTTGGCGGGAACGGCTCCCGGGCTGCTTCTGCGCCCATAGCCAGGTTTCTTCAAGTTAGGTAACTAAGGTTATGAGGAAGGGGCGAAGGCGCTCTCTCTTTTTCCTCAGTAAAGGAAAATCTTGTCCTCGGGAGCCCGTGTCTTTGTCCGAGCAGGGCAGTTGGGGCACTACATAAATGTATACATGATTGGAAACAGGGCTCTCTTTAGCATTGTTATCATGCTCCCGGTACCGATTAAGGGCGGCGTTAGTGCTGTTCCTCTCCGGGGCCTTAGCCATTTTTTTCGCTTTTTGGCGTCTAAAGGCTGAGCAAGAGTCTGGATCTCCGGAACACAGGACTCATCCCTGGGAATCCCAGGGGTATTTTCCATTCCTCTCGGGTGTAACACTAGCTTAGCTGTCACATACACCTTTCTGGCTCTCATATTCCCTGGCTATCTTATCAGTATTTTTATGGTTCGGCTGCTGTATCTGCCGTAAGGTCTTTCTTTTGTGCCTAGGGTTTTGTTTTCCACTGGTATTTCTATGGTCCTTCCATTTTGCTGTGGCCTGCTTCTTTCCATGACTCACTACAGGGCTCTGACCTTTGGCATAACGTTTCTCAATTGACACGTTTTCATTTCATAGTTTTTGTTTATATGCCATTTGGCACTTCCATTGGGGTAGTGTTGCATTAAGTGGCCATTCCCTTGGCCAAGTTTGCTGTCTGTTAAGCTTCACCAATTTTCCTGGGTAAACCCGGAGTCTTTCCTCTCAGCTAGCTGAATGGCGGAATAGCCTAGTGCTAACAGCACCAGCCTATCACCCCAGAAATCTGGATTCAATTCTAACTGGGTTTCCTGGTGACCGTGGGCCAGTCACGTTACCCTAGGGGAAAAGGCCTGGCAAATTACTGTGCTTCTGTGCACAGGTTAGACATTTCTTCTATTTAAATTTTTTCTTTGGTGTTCTTCAGGCACGGGGGGTAGCCTAGTGGTTCGAGCACCAGCCTACCATCCAGATGATTAGGTTTGCTTCCCACGGGCACTTCTTGTGCTCTTAATCAAGTCACTTTGCCCTCCATTCCCTCAGCGGAAAAGGCCTGGCACTTCCTACAGGCCACCTCACTTTAATATTTCCACATGCCCATTTCTATCTGGGTGTGAACTTCTCTGGTTGGGTGGCTAATTTTCTTTTTCTGTAACTTTGATTGGTCTGTCCAAAGGCACTTTTGGCCTTCGTTCGTTACCTCCTTCCTTGGTCTAGGTGGTTTCTGGTCTTTCTTCTCTTTCTGGGCATCTTTCCACGATTTGAGTACTCTTCATATTGACCTCTCTATGGTTCGGTTCGCTATAGGTGGGGGCCTTTTTGTCTTTCCCTAATGGGGTTGACAATTCATGGTCCGTACAAGGTACATGCATCGATTACGGGTCCTAGGGGCCTGCGGGGTCTCCGAGCTCAACTGCCATATAATTCGATACCTACAGCTGAACTTGCCGCATAGGTCCACTTTCTCCATAATTTGTCGTGGGTGGTCCACTGATCCCGGCACTGACGCGGCCGTCAGTGAAAGCTATAGTAAGGGGAGACAAAATCCTTATTGCTGCTGCAGCAGTGGGCTTTCATACCTGCCAGAAATTCAGCTGGTCCCCTCTTTTACTTCCGGAGTGGAGGAGTAGCCTAATGGTTAGAGCATTGGCTTGGAAATCAAGAGACCAGGGTTCAATTCCCAGTAGCACTCCTTGTGGCCTTGGGCAGGTCATTGGCAATGTTTTAGCAAACGATGCTGGCATGGTTTCGGGGATTTCGAGTGTTTGCTTCTGCAAGGCTTCAGATAGGGCCAACAGTGCTCCCGGTGAGCGGGCTAAAGCGACAGTTGGTCGGGTCGGAATCATAGGGTGCAGAGGCTTCCTCTGCCGCAGGGGGGGTTGGACTTCCTTGCGCTTAACTCAGGAGTCTTGCGTGCAGTAGTTGAGCCAGCTGTCTGGACGGCTTCTGTTTCCAGAGGTTCTCTTCAGTGGTTAGGGCTACTCTGGGCTCAGAGACGGCGTAGGTGGCCAATCCATTCGGCACTCTAGTGTGTTTGTTCGCGACATCCATAACTACGGTGTTCGAGTTCCGTGTCGGGATTCTGTTACGATCGTTTAAGCTACGGGGGGACATCTAGTCATTGCTGCCGCTCTTTTTGCTTCTTCGAGCGTCGACAGCGTGGCACTATCTGCGGCTCCTTGGTTCCCTGGCGGCGTTCTTTGTCTGAGTTTTGTGAACGAAGAATCGCCGTCTCTCGCATTCCCCTGGCTTCAGGTAGACAACTCATTGCAAAATGTACATCTTAAGAAAACTGAGGTTATTGTTAATTTTTATTCTATGATTTGATCTTTAATATATGTGGTATATTATACAGTGCTTGGAAGTCCCTGTTTGGGACCAAGAGATAGAGGTCATATATATATTTTTATGTTATTTATCTACTTCTCTCATAGCCGGCATCAGGAAAGAGTGGAAGATGCATGGATTCGTTTCCCAGTGAAGGTAATAGAGTCTGGAACGGCATGAGCAGAAAGCATGGGACAAGCGCAGAAGATCTCTTCAGCTCTTCCAGACCTTACTAGAAGGAACTGCGCTCCGATTATTCTCCAACAATGCAGTGACGGTTGCATATATCAATGGTCAGGGCGGAACCAAGAGTTTTTTTCTTCTCGCCGAATCTCAGGAGTTGATGGCTTGGGCCGAGTTCAATCTCTTAGCGTTGTCAGCTGCGCATGTGGCAGGCGAGCAAAATGTGCAGGCAGTTTTTCTCTGTCGCAATATCCTCGATCCCGGAGAATGGGAGTTGAACCTTGCAGTGTTTCACGAACTGGTAGTACGTTGGGGTCAGCCGGTGATGCATCTTATGGTGACGTTCGGCATTGCGTAGGCAAACCGTTTTTTTTCAGCAGACACAAAGAGCACATGTCAGAAGGATTGAATGCTCTAGTACAACCTTGGCCATTGGACACTCTGTTGTATGGGTTCCCTCCTTGGCTGCTGTTCAGTCGGCTTATTCAACGCATAGCGGGTCATTGAAGATTGGTGATTCTGATTGCGCCGGATTGGCCGCGGCGTCCTTGGTATGCCGATCTTATGCGACTTTTGGTAGCTCCTCCTGGGCGCCTACTGGATCGGATCAAGCTCTTAAATCAGGGCTCCGTTCTCCTGCCACAAGTGGATCGGGTCTTGCTTCGGCTTGGCTCTTGAGAGGGCTCGGTTAATGCATGAGGGTTATGCGGCTTTATATGTCGCTCCTTACTTCGGTCTAGAAGGCCGGGAACTTCTCTCGCATATGTGCGGGTGTGGAAGTTTTGTTTGAGCATTGGTATAACCAACGTAATTTTCTTCCGGCTCTAACTATTTACCACAATTACTTTTATTTTTCCAAGAGGAATTAGCGAAAGGTTTGGCACTTAATACTCTTAAGGTGCATTTAACAGCGCTTACCTGTTTTAGAGGTTTGGTGCAGAATGTCTTCCACTTGGCCCAACTTACGCCATTTCACATCTGCAGTAGCATTTTTCCAGCAGTTCAATTCTTTGAATTGCGGTTGAAGGCGTTACTAGACCTTCTTTTCGTCCGCGTAGCCATTTCTCCCTCAAAGGACTCTTGGGAATTGCCCTTCGGGGAGACTTTCTGTTCCTCGTCCTAAGGGTTAGGTCTACCTGTCTGCCTTCTCGGGCGACAGGGGACTGTTATGGATGGTTCCCTCCTTGCTTCCAAAACTCTTCTCGGCTTTCTATGTCGCTGAATCGCTCTCTCCCCTCTGTTTGGATCGTGGCCGATTCTTCCAGTGTCGACGGTCTACGCTGGCTGCAGAAATACCTCCTACCGACTACGTCTTCTGGGGGTCGGAGCATTAATTTCTTTGCCGGATCTAGGTCAGCTGCGGCCGCTTCTTCTCCGTCCTCCCTGGCTAGTTCGGTGAAACTCGTGATTGGGGTGTCCTTTCGGAACATAGAGTAGCTTCCTCCGGGGGAGTCTTTGTGCTTGTTCTACGCGCGGTCCAGAGGCGTTTGGGTGGCGTCTCTTCTGTTCAGACCGGTGATTTTTTTCTTGGGCGGATACGTGATCGGCGCATCTCCCGTTTGCGGAACATTGCAGGCAGGAGATCTTGACAGACGGTCGTGCCTGTCTGAAGGCGTTTTCCGCCCTAGCGGGCCTATTCGGTCCCTCCCGTGGTTGGGTACTGCTCTGGTACGTCCCACTTGTTTCTGGACGGGCCCGGAGAGACGATAAGGAAACAGAAATTAGACCTTACCTGCTAATTGTCTTTCCTAGAGTTCTCTCCGGGCCCGTCCAGGACCCACCCAGGTTTTTGATCATATTTCAGTGTGGCGCGGAAGTCTCTGGATACTCTGCGGATAGTGACGAAGTCCGCGCCAGGAGTTCTAGAGTGTGGTTTCGGTTCTTGTTCAAGAGTTGCCTTTTTACCTTGTTGGTTGTTCTGTGCTAGAAAAAAAAAAAAAAGGCAGAGCGAACTTGACATTTTTGCCTGTTAAGTCAGATAGCAGCGGCGCTGCTCTGAGTTCGTTCTTCCTCTCAGCCTCACTACAAGCTACTGTGTTTTGTTATCTTAACTATTTTTGTTTCGTGTCTTTTGATCATGGGGCACTACTCTTCATCTGCTTTGTTAAGGTTAGACTGAGTATGGCCAGCAGAGGGAGCCAGATGCCAGCTCTTCAAAGTTTGAGATATCAGTCCTCAGTTGCTGAAGGGGATTGACAACCCACTTGTTCCTGGACGGGCCCGGAGAGAACTCTAGGAAAGACAATTAGCAGGTAAGGTCTAATTTCTGTTTCTGTTAGCTGAAGACGTTTTTCTGGTGCATAATTTAATTCCCTTGTATGCAGGATTTATCCACAAGCCTTAAGGCTTTATCGGGACCAAAATTATTGTGAGGTTATGAAACTTAAAGAATGTGCTTTTCCAATTCATTCTGCTAGACCAGTCCAGACTAATGGGTTAACTCTCCATGCCAGCTGATGATGGAGATAGACCTAGAAGCTTTAGTGGCATCAGCATGGTAGTTAACCAAGGACCCCTAGGAGTCAGCTTCAGTATTTCTCCATCTCCAGAAAATGGTGGACTTCATTTTTTTCTAGCTCTTGACAGACTTCTTTTGAGGGGGTCCTATCATTGCAGTTTTTTCTTTTGTCAGACATCTCCAGAGGACACAGGAGGATCTCTAGGAGTTTTCCATGTCTTCCTTCATGGGATTTGAGGTTTGCTCCTGATCAGGAGGATCAGTGTGCACCTCTCTGAGAAAGTGAGCTCCTGCTCATGAGCAGCCCAGCTGTTTCCCTCCTTCAGAGGAACAGCTCGGCCTGATCAGCTGTCAGCCTCCTTAAGCCTACTATTTTTTGTTTTGCTCAGTAAAGTATCAAACTTGTGCCGCTTTTTTTTTTTTTTTTAATTCAGAATTAAGTACTTCAGTGGAGTGCAGTTGTGCGGGTGAACGGCAGATCCTATCAACTTGATCAGTGGGCAATGAGTTGTACCTTCCTTTTCCTCCTCTACCGCTGATATGATCTTTGCAAGCTGGGTGGGGGGGGGGGGGGCGGTCCCTGTTTAATTCTCCTCGGGCTGTCACCTGTCTGTGGCACCTTGACTGTTGTTCCCTTGCCAGCGCCATTTTTTTTTCAGTGCGGCTGTAGCAGATCTGCTGTCGGGTCTCTGGAGCACGTTACATAGGAACAGAAACATGACAGAAAAAAAGACCACATAGCCTATTTAGTATGTCCTTTCAAATCAACCACTACAACAGTCCACTTTTTTCCACTTGGGGCTGCTGGGTACTCCAATTTTCTTACCTCTTGTTTACAGCAATCCACGGCAGTGCTTTCAGCAGCACAAGTTCGTCTGTGCTTTTCGGGGCATCCAGCTTCCCGTGTTTTTTCTGTCAGTGCATCCGCCATTTTATGGAGGCTGCCTCTGCATGCCTCATTTCTGAATAGAGACCCTCAAGTCTGTCATTCAGGCTGTCCGCCCTGGGGATTTTCTATCATCTCTGGACCTCACGGAGACCTACTTCCATATTCTCATCCACAAGGATCACCAGCATTTCTTGTGCTTTGCTGTCCATAGCCAGCACTATAGGTTTGGGCTTTGCCCTCTAGCCTCACCATGATGCCTCAGATGTTTTACATGGTCATGGTGGTCACAGTGGTCTTACGGCACCAACGAATCAGGGTATACCCTTACCTGGATGACTGGCTAATCAGGGCTGGAAACCTGTCAAAGCAACATGCAACAAAAGAGCACAGACAAAAAAGCGTGGTCAAAGATAGCATGACATCAAATGAGCATGCTGCCAAAACAGTGCTAGTCAAAATCATGCCGATGAAACAGCGGCAATCTTAATGGTAGTGCACCTACATCTAGTCAACTGTTTTTTGGATGATTCACGAGTGTATAGGTAATTTGTATTTACTGCCTCTTTTGAAGCTCTGGTTTTATATTTGATAATTTATATGCAGTGTTGTACAACTTCTTAAGAGTTAAAAGTTGAATTTATTATATTTGAACTTATTACCAAAATCAGTTAAAAATGTTTGTTTCCATGTCCTATAGTAATTACTGACAATCAATTCACAAAAAGGAAAGAAAATGATAGTTCACGAAGGCTATTATAGAAAAAATAGTTAACAAAGATAGAAGCAGCACATGGAGATGAGCAAAAAACAGTTGCAAGGGACGAGTCAAAGTTATGCAGAGACTGATAAGCTTTAATACAGAGCATGACCATTCCCTAAATCACAAGGAGATCGAAGCATTACGAGCTGTTGATTCAGTGTGTCAAAATAAAAACTGAAAAATCGCGTCAAATAATACAGTGTACTATGAATGGAATTTCACAAGAGACAGCAACTTATTCCCGAATATACAGCTGCACAGTGAACAATTCAGCGTCAGTGGAAATGATACCAGCTAACATACACAAATCCTCAATGACTTGAAAAATTTAAATTCTAGACACTCTTAAGACAATGGCAAGAGGGGATAATTTCATATGGTATTCTGGGTGTTTCTATTTGGTACAAATGAAAATGTACAGTTGCTACTGATCATTGGTTCGCTTACGGAACATTTAAAGTCTCTCTTGAACTATTTTACCAAGTATATACCATACATGTTTTCATTGAAAATACAGCTGTTCCTGTCATTTATGCCTTGTGTATCAAAACCGAGGAAATATACACCAGATTGTTCACAACATTTTTTGAACTGTAGCCCTTGTTAAATCCGGATACTGTTATGGTTAACTCCGAAAAGGCAAGTTTCAATGCACTGACTTCTACCTTCCGAAGAGCACAGATTAAAGGCTGTTTATTCCATCCTGGGCAGTGTTTGTGATGCAAAATTCAACACTGTGATCTAGCTGGCAGATATCGCGATCTCTTCATTTGCTTGAAGATGATTTTGGCGCTGAGCTTCGTGCCCATTGCTGCTGATGTCAGATGTTTTGAAGAGCTGATCTTTCTGACTATTTTGCACCTCTTACTGATTATGGGGAAGACATTTATGTCGATCGTCACCGTCGTGGCACACCACTTTTCATAACTGCAGTATGGAATGTACACGGTGGTGTTACGAAACGTTTACCACGCACCAAGTCCTCGATGGAAGCATGGCACCACACTTTTTATAGAACAATTGATTGTTATCCTTTTTTCTTTCATCATCTTGAGCAGTTTCGAAATGAACAGGATCACTATAAAATTCCTATATAGCATTTTTGTTCAGTTATCATAGAAAAGAAGCCTCAAAGAATAAATGTATACGACTCAATAGGCACTTTGAAACATTGGTTAAAGATTATGGAAACATATCTTTAATAGAATTTTTTTGTGTAATTGCCCATAATATTTGTCTAGTTATACTGCTTTTAATAAAAGATAATGAAATAGTTTTATTTTATGCTGTGTTGACTTATGCTTATTTTATACTGCACTGTATTGTCTTTTCATTTATTTGGCGTCATGCTGTTTTGTTATGGTGCTATCAGGGCCAAGTCTTATGAGGAAACCCGCTCAGCCGTCTCTTGCATCGTTGTTTTCCAGGAGCGCCTCGGCTGGGTAGTGAACAATGCAAAAAGTTGTCTTCATCCAACTCAGTCCCTGGAATTCCTCAGGGCCCGCTTTGTCACGGATGGGTCACATGTTCCTTATCCAGGAAAGATACATCAAGTTGTGCAAGCAACTCCGGCTCTTCCAGTATGAGATAGTCACAGGCTTTGGGGGCTATCTGCAAGTCCTGGGCTCCGTGGCAGCCATGATAGAAGTTATTCCCTGGGCTCAGGCACACATGTGCCTGCTCCAACGGTCTCTGCTTTATTGCTGGTCTCCGTGCACTCATGATTCCGAGATTCGCTTACTTTTTCCACACAACGTTCTCTGCTCACTACAGGAACAGAAGCGAGGGACATCACGAACAATTTTCAGAAGTCTTTGTGAGAAACTAGCTGAACTTAAAGTAGACAAAGCGATGGGACCGGATGGGATACACTCTAGAATACTGAGGGAACTTGGCGAAAACATCCATGTCCCTCCAATCTACTTCACTTCCGTTCGTCCCATCATCACTATCGTTCTCTTCTTCACTCTACTAAACAGAACTATTTCTCTGATCTTATCACCTCCTCTTCAAATTCTTCCCGCCAACTATATTCCATACTCCGCTCTCTCTCTGCCCCACATTCCTTTCCCTCTCTTCCCCTGATCCCTCCTCCGTAAGCTTCTCATTTTGTTTCCAAAGTCCACTCTCTTCGCCTCTCCTTTCCCTCTTGCCCCCCCCGTCTCCCCCCCCCCCTTCCTCTCTCGCTACCTTTCCTTCCCTCTTCCATCGCTGGTCCACATTTGAGCCCATTACTCCCGCTGATCTCTCTAAAGTTTTTGCCTCCACCCGAAAAACCTCCTGCACCGCAGATCCTATTCCTTCACACTGGTTGATGGAATCTTCTCTTGCCCTGTCCCCTATCATTCTCTCCATCTTTAATTCTAGTCTGTCATCTGGTATCTTTCCCACCCCCTGGAAGCACGTCTGTCCAACCCATTCTTAAGAAAGGCCCCCTAGATCCCTCCTCCCCCTCTAGCTGGTGCCCCATCTCTAATCTTCCTTTCCTCTCTAAACTCTTGGAAAAACTAGTCTTCTCTCGCTCTTATCTCACCTCGAAGCTTCCCTTACCCTTCACCCCGACAATCAGGTTTCCGTCCTGGCCACAGCACAGAATCTGTCCTTCTCTCTCTTCTCAATGACCTACATGCTGTTCACAATCATGGTTTGCTTTCTCTTGCTGTTTCCCTGGACCTTTCTGCTGCCTTCGACCTGGTTGATCATCGCACTCTTCTATGTCGCCTTCAGGATGCTGGTTTCTCCGGTCTGGTTCTTCACTGGTTTAACTCCTTTCTTTCTTGTCGCACCACCTCTGTTCAAACTGGGTCAGGGTCTTCCTCCTCTATTCCCCTGCCCTGTGGTGTCCCTCAGGGTTCTGTTCTTGCTCCCCTTCTTTTTAACATATTTTTGGCTCCTCTTGCTCTTCTTGTTCAGCAACACAGTGTTTCTGCATACTACTACGCTGATGACATCTTTCTTCTATACCACACTGACTCTGCTGCACCAGATATCACCACCTTCAATACTTGTCTCTCCTCTGTTGCCTCCTGGTTCTCTTCTAATTTCCTCCATATTAATCTCTCTGAAACCTCCGCTATTTGGTTCACTTTTGGTAATCCCCCCCCCCTCCCCTCTCCCCACTGTCTCTTCCCTACGGTACTTAGGTGTAACTCTTGATTCTTCTCTTTCATTCAAAGACCACATCTCCTTAGTCATCTAATGCTCATTTTACACCCTGAAACAACTTCGCGCTGTCCGTCCTTTTCTCACTTCCTCCTCTAACCACCCTCCTTCTATCCCTTATGTCCTGTCTTGACTATTATAATGTTTGTCTTGCTGGCGTCCCCCAATCCCAAATTCATCGTCTCCAGTGTGTACAAAATACTGCTGTTCGTATTCTGACTCACGCCTCACGCTTTGATCACATCACTCCCCTCCTAATACACCTGCACTGGCTTCCTATTGTCTTTCGTATTCAGTTCAAATTTCTCATCTTTGTGCACAGGGCGATCCACTCTGGTATTCTCCTTTACCACGCTGACCAGGTTCATATCCACACCCCTCACCGTTCCCTCCGCTCTATCCACATTAACTGCATGTTCCTTCCCTCCCCCTCCCAAGCCCACCTGGAATCCACTCGGTCTTCAGCTTTCTTTTTCCTCGGCCCCAGACTCTGGAACTCACTCTCCCATTCACTCCGTCTAGAAACCTTCTATAAGTCTTTTAAAGCCAAACTAAAAACTCATCTTTTCTGCTCCGCCTTCAACCTCCCCTTCCCTTCCTCACCCCTCTCCCCTCCACCTCGTTAATGTTCTAGCTTTCCTATCCCTTCCCCCTCCTCTTTCTCCCCTGTTCTTCTTCCCACTCGCACTGTTCAGTGTTTACTCTTTCCCTTCCATAGTATGTACTTTTGCCTTTTTATCTCCACTGATTCTTTTCTTTTGTGCCCTTTAAAAAAGATTTTATGGCATTCCTTTTCTTTTTCGCAGCCTTTTTCCTTTTTAAATTTTTTTGTATTTAAACCGCCCAGAGGCTAATCATTTATGGGAGGTATATAAAGTTTTAATAAACATAAACAAAGCAGCTCCACTGACTGACCTTTTCAATGCCTCGTTGGAGTCGGGAGTGGTGCCAAAGGACTGGAGAGAGGCTCATGTGGTGCCTTTACACAAAAGCGGAAGTAAGGATGTGGTTGAAAACTACAGGCCGGTTAGCTTAACTTCGGTGGTGAGTAAATTATTGGAAACGCTGCTGAAAGAGAAAATAGTGAGGTTTCTGGAGTCCAGCGGATTACAGGATCCGAGGCAGCATGGATTCATCAGAGGCAGGTCTTGTCAGACAAATCTGATTGATTTCTTTGACTGGGTGACCAGGGAGTTGGACCGAGGGAGAGCCCTAGATGTGGTGTATTTAGATTTCAGTAAAGCCTTTGAACCTGTTCCTCACAGGTGACTTATAAACACATTGAGCACCCTAGGGATGGACCCTAAAGTTACTGCTTGGGTTAGAAATTGGTTGGGTGGGAGGCGACAAAGAGTACAGGTAAATGGAGTTCACTCTGAGAAGAAGGATGTTACCAGAGGTGTACCCCAGGGATCTGTCCTTGGTCCGATTCTTTTTAACATCTTTGTTAGTGATATAGCAGAAGGGCTGTCGGGTAAGGTTTGCTTCTTTGCAGATGATACCAAAATCTGCAATAGAGTATACATCCAGGAAGGTGCAGATAACATGAGGGATCTAGCTAAGCTTGAAGAATGGTCTAGAATTTGGCAGCTGAGATTTAATGTTAAAAAATGTAAGGTCATGCATTTGTGCTGCAGAAATCAAAGGGAGCAATAATAGTATAGGGGGTGAAGTACTTTTGTCCACTAAAGAGCGGGACCTAGGCGTGATTGTGTCTAATGATCTTAAAGTAGCTAAACAGTTAGAAAAGGTGACAGCAAAAGCTAGAAGGATGCTTGGGTGCATACGGAGGGGAATGGCTAGTAGAAAAAAGGAGGTGATAGTGCCTCTGTATAAGTCTTTGGTGCAACCTCATTTGGAATATTGTGTGCAATTCTGGAGACCGCACCTTCAAAAGGATATAAACAGGATGGAGTCAGTACAGAGGGTGGCTACTAAAATTGTTAGTGGTCTTCATTATAAAGCATATGAGGATAGACTTAAGGATCTTAATATGTACACCTTAGAGGAAAGGCGGGATAGAGGTGATATGACTGAGATGTTTAAATACCTCCGTGGCATAAATTTTCAGGGAGAGAGCCTCTTTCAATTGAAAGCAAGTTCTGCTACGAGGGGACATGGGATGAGGGTGAAAGGGGATAGATTCAGGAGTGATATGCGGAAATATTTCTTTACGGAAAGAGTGGTGGATCCGTGGAATAGAGTCTCCCAGTGGAGGTGGTAGAAATGAGGACAGTATCTGAATTCAAAAAAGCATGGGACAAACACAGAGGATCTCTAAAGGAAAAAAGGGGACGGTTGTATTTGTTGATATGGAAGGACAGACTAGATAGGCCATGTGGTCTTTTTCTGTCGTCATATTTCTGTTTCTACAGTGGTGGCTCTGCCAGGACTACCTCTTGAAGGGAATTCCACTGGCGATACCTCGCTGGCCACTCATCACTACTGATGGCAGCTTGACTGGCTGGGGGGTGCATTCCCTCTAGCAGACGGTGAAGGGCACATGATCTCACCTGGAAGCTGGTTGGACCATCAGTTGCCTTGAGGTGCAAGTGGTACGCCTGATGCTGCAGGCCTTTGAGCCTCTCCTCCAGAACCAAGCACTCTGGGTGCTGTCAGACAATGCCACCACCATAGCTTATCTCAACAGATGGGGGGGGGGGGGGGGACCAAATGTTCAGGTGTTGCCCTTGAAATGAGCCTCTTGTTCCTATGGGTGGAGCGCTATCTGCAGACCCTCTTGACACAGTACATAGCTGGAGTGGAGAATGTGCAAGTCAACTTCCTCGGTCATCATGTGTTGGACCCCAGTGAGTGGGAACTAGTCTCATGGTTGTTTGCCTGAATCAAACCTCATTGGGGTCGCCCAGCTCTGGACCTCATGGCCACCTCAGCCAATGCCAGGGTGGCAGACATCTTCAGTCATTGGAAGGAACTATAGGCCAAGGGGCTCAATGCTCTTATCCATCTCTGGCAGCTCCTTTACATCTTTCCCCTGTGGGTACAGATTGACCAAGGATTCCGTCAGATAGTCTCATCCAGGCTGAGTAATATTGGTGGCGTCGGATTGACCATTTTGGCCATGGTATGCTGAACTGTTGCAGATGCTCATGGTGGATCCTCTTCCACTCGGGGCGGGCAAGGGTCTGAGGCAGGGGCCAATCATCATGGAAGATCCTGCTCCTTAATTCTTTATGACTTGGCTCTTGAGAGGCACTGCTTAGTATGAAAAGGCTATGCTGTGCCTGTGGTCACTACCTTGCTTTATGTGTGGCGGCGTCCTACCTCTCAGGGGCATACATTTGGGTTTGGCGCCTCTTCGAGGACTGGTGCAGTCATAGATCTCTTTCCCCCTGGTGAGCACAAGTGCCAGAGATTCTCATATTTCCTCAGGACGGCTTTGATAAAGTCCTTGCCTTGAATTCCCTCAAGATCCAAGTAGCAATCTGTTTCAGAGATCCCCTCCGAGGGCATTCCCTTGCCTCCCATGTGGATGTCGCCTGGTTCCTGCACAGCTTCCGCACTCTCCAACCTCCAGTCTAGCTAGTTGTGCTACCATTGGATCTCTCCTTGTGCTTGAGTGTGCTCCCTTTGAGCCCTTGCACAGGGCTTCTCTGAAAGATCTGACAGTTAAAGACGGTCCTGCTTGTAACAGTTACGTCAACACACTGCCTTTTTGAGCTTCAAGCTCTCTTCTGCTTGGATCCATTGCTGTCCTTTACTCTGGAAGAGGCGTCCCTGCAGACGATCCCCTCCTTTTTACCGAAGATTCTCTGAGTTCCACTTGAATCAAACTGTTTTTCTCCCTGCCTTTTTCAAAGAGCAATGTATGGGTTGCAATAAGGAACTTTATTTTCTGGATGTCAGTAGGGTGTTAAGGCAGCTATCTTGAGGTGACTAACACTTTCCGTCTCTCCGATTGCCTGTTTGTCATCACCAGTGGCCTCTGTAAGGATGAGGCCGCTTCCAAGGTGACTATCGTACGCTGGATTCGCCAGACCATTGAATCGGCCTATTTCCTGCAGGGTAAACCAATGCCCGCTGAGCTACAGGCTCACTCCATGCAAGCACAGACAGCTTCATGAGCCGAACACTAACAGGTTGCCGCCTTGACATTTGCAGGGCAGCCACCTTGTCCTCCCTGTCTACTTTTGTCAGTCACTATCGCTGGGATATCCAAGCCAGGGAAGCAGCTTGCTTCTGAGCCACCATGTTGGCAGCAGCTGTTTCTTCCCTCCCAGGAATGGAGTAGCTTTGGTACTTCCCACTAGTCTGGACTGGCCTAGCAGGATAAATTGGAAGGTGGCTTGTAGGGATTATTAGTAGCGCACACAGGTCAGTTATGTCCAGGGGAAATTAGCTACTAATACCTAGCCCGAAGTTCTATGAGTGTGCTGGTAATGAGCCACGAAAGAAGTCTTGTCTGTGTCCAATATGCACACGTTATTTCTGACCAATCAGGAGGTTGGTTTCACTAACCAATCACAATGCAGATATCTACCCAACAGTGCAGCTATAAAAACGAGCGGAATTTTTGAATTTCATACGCTTTCTGGATCGACCATGAAGATGACTTGGACCCAGACATTGGAGAAGCGTGTCCGTGTGTCCTTTATGAGCGAGGAAGGATTTTCAAGCCGTCGGATAGCCAGGAAAGTTGGCTGCAGTCAGAGCGCTGTTAAGATTGTACAGAAGAAGAAAGAAATGGGTTCAGTGGTGGACAAGCCTCGTTCAGGTTGTCCACGTGCATCAGCATCATGCCAGGACTGCACTACGACGCATTTCACTGACTTAATCGCAAGTTGACCTCTCCTCAGCTACTTCAAGAGTGGTCAGACAAGAGTGAGGTCAGTGTCAGCTCATCAACAGTTCATCGCCGGTGCCTGCAGTTTGGTCTCCAGGGCTGCAAAGCATGGAATAAGCCACTAATGACTGACATACAAAAGCGCAACCGGATCATGTGGGCGAGAAAGCACTCAACCTGGTCGACTGAAATGTGGGAAAAGGTGCTATTCAGCGATGAAAGCACCTTCTGCCTGTTTGGTAACCAGGCCCACACCTATGTGAGGAGATTTCCTGGAGAGGAATTCAAGCCTGAATGTCTCAACCTCACTGTGAAACATCCTTTGAAGGTCATGGTCTGGGGCTGCATGGCTGCCAGTGTCTTTGGACGTCTTCACATCGTCGATGGAATGGTCAACGGGGCCAAGTACATCATCATATTGCAAATGTGCATGGTGCCATCAGCACACCAGCTGTTTCCTGGCCAGTTCCTGTTCCAAGATGACAATGCACCCTGCCATCGCTCCAGACAAGTGATCAGCTGGAAGCAGCGGAACATCAAGTCAATGGACTGGCCTGCCAACTCTCCAGATCTGAATCCATTCGAGAACCTGTGGCACAAGGTGCCCTTGGAAATATCCAAGAGGCATCCAACATCAAAGCGTGAGCTGATTGAGTCACTCATTGCAGCTTGGAACCGCGTTGTCACCAACGATCACCTTGTCAGACTGGTTCATTCAATGCCGACAAGGTGCAGTCAGGTGATCAAGAACAAAGGGTGGCCCATCAAATACTGAGCCATCACTGACACATAAAAACGGCCTTTTTCAAGGCCGCATACATTAATTTGAAGGAAACCTGGCGTGCGTCCATAATATTTTAAAGCATACTTACAATAATATATCGTTGGCCAACGATGTACATTACACGATTTTCACAGAAAATCTATCAACAGGACAACTATGGGGAACAAACTCGGAAAATAAGGGCCAAACCAATACTAAAAGTTGGCCCTAATAGCCAAATCTATCACTTATCATGAGATACACAGAAAAAGCCACTGGGAGGAAAAAGAAATTAAGATATAAGGTCACGAAGTTGAAATAACGTCAAATTTACAAGTGATTCCAGACTTTTGCACACCACTGTATATATTATGTTTATTATGGACAGCGAGGTAGAAAAATATACAGACATATAGCTAAAGATATATAATTAAAAATATGAGGTAGCAAATTGTAGCAGCAAAAGATTACAGTTAGACAAAGTGATAAATCACTGATTAGTAACCAGAAGTCACTGATTCACTCTGCACTGTAGACAATTATGGGGGTTCTGAATATACACTGAATATCATCACTTTGTAGCTTAATTCATTGAATAAGTCTGGTCTCCAGCACAGAGGTGCTTTTAATATTTATTGGATATTTTTTCCTGGTTAACTTTACCTGATGGTATGTAGTGGCATTTTTAATTGAATAGGCGAGTTGAATGTTTGGGTAAGGAGCCAAAAATCTTTAGCTAACTTTCTTATAGATTATGCTGCTGAATGTTGGCCCAGTTATATAAAGTCAGTGAAGTGGCTTATACATTTTATAAGTAAGTAAATAAATTTATGTAGTAGCCCAGTCAAATAGCTGAGTGACAGTTCTACACCCTATCATGCCAGAGACCCAGGTTTATGTTCCAAGCCTGGCTGCTTCTCTTTGACCCTTTGGAAGCAACATGTAGAGCCTCAGGATGAGAATTGAATCTAATCTAGAGATTGCCAAATTGTGTGTCTGTATGTGTACAGGGCTACTCAGGAAGCTGTTTTTTGTAGTCCTGGGCTGAGTGTTGGGGCTGTAATGACTAGGCTAGAGACATGAAGAAAGGGAGTGGTTGTTAAGGGGAACTCTGGGTAGCTGTGATAGGCTTATGATACGATAGCCCCAGTAGATATTAATTTCAATAGAGCTGAAAACCCACTAGAGCAAGAAAATGACATAACATTAATATATATACATAAATCTTTTAGTATCTCAGTAAGGAAAGTGTCACATTGTTTTAATATTTAATTAGGCATGGTAAGCGGTATTGATGGAACAGGATTCTGTTCTGTAAATAAATGCATGGACATGGGAGCCTTGTCGTTAGGTAACATTTCATACAATGTGTTTTAGGTATCAACTCAATTGTGGCGATTGCCTCTTACACTGGGTATAATCAGGAGGACTCCATCATCATGAACCGTTCAGCTGTTGACAGAGGCTTTTTCAGGTCAGAGTTGGGAGCTTTGCAGCAGATAAGGACCAGTAGGCTTATCTAGTCTGTCCAGTTTCATTCCTAGTGTGGTGCTGTTGAATCCAGTTGGTCTCTAGCTAGCACTCATTTCTTAACAATTAAAGCTCCTCTGTGCTTATCCCATGCTTGCTTGAATTCATATTTTGTCCCCTCCACTGGGGGAAGTCATACCATGCCATGCATTTATCCCCCTTTCCACAATGAAATGTTTTTTGATGTTGATTCTGAATCTGCCAACCATAATAATCCTGTAGTGCCTTGATAGCGTGGCAAAATTTATAGGGGCAAAGTCTAATCTGCTAGTTGGTAAATCAGTCAGTGGAGCCTTGGGCACATTAATGAATAAGCAAAGTTACGGAGCGTTAGTGTGAGCTACTGGAGATTTGCCAGGATCATTGATTGATGCAGATATTTATCTTTGCTTTTTGTGTGTTTTCAGGTCTGTTTTCTATCGTTCTTATAAAGAGCAAGAGTCCAAGAAAGGATTTGACCAGGAGGAAGTTTTTGAGAAACCCACACGAGAAACATGCCAGGGTAAGATTTACTATAACAAGAAACCCAGCTTGATGATCAAACTAATAGCCATCTAAAAAGAGATCCACCAAATTGTAACAGTAGGAACTACCCCACCCTTAGGACAATTCCAGGAATTCTGCAAAAACCTGAGGCAGAGCCCTGTTCATGGGCTCGAAACGTGGCACGTCGTGAGAATTCCTGCTTCCTTAGTGTCTCTCCAGTCCGGTCCCTTCTACTGGGTTGTGCCCCTCTACCAGCAGCTTGTGGACTGAGCACGTCATCTTTTGATGACCCTGGGGTATAAGTAGACTGGCACCGCCCACCAACTCCAGTTTTTGTGCTCAGTCTGCTAGCAGCTGGTAGGGGTACAGCAAGCCAGGGATCTGGCTTTCTGGAGAGACTAGCTTAGACAGCTCTTGGGTTGTCTTTCCTTTACTTTTTTTTATTTTAGTTTTACCTTAATTTGTTCATTTCTTTTTATACCCATTTGGAGACTTCCCTCCCTCCCTCCCCCCCTTCGTGTGGGAGCGGTCGGAAGGAGGCCTTACCACCGAAGAGGGAGTTGGTCTGAGGCCGGCAGAGCTGGGGCTGTTCCCTCTCCCTCGCTGGTGAGGGAAGTCGAGCCTTTCCGTCCCTTCCGCCGCGCCGCGGAAGCCCTTGAGGTGGCTGAGCGGGTGGGCGGTGGGCCGAAGAGCCATCGGGCTTTGCGGCGCAGAGGAGCAGCGCGCCCGAAGAGGAGGTTCGCGGCAGTGCGCAGGAGAGGCGGCGAACCGCCGGGGAAGCAGCTCTACACGCGGTCGCGGATCGCGTGCTTGGTGAGGCCCATGTGTCGGGAGGTGAGTCACCCACTGTTTTTTCCCGCACGTGGCGCGCGTGAAATTTGCAGGGGCTGCTGTCTCCAGTACTTTAGGCTTAAGCCATTGGTACTTAAAAAAAAAAAGACAAAGGCATCAAAGTGCCACTGAGGGGCTCCAGGGCCTGATTGGAGTCGGCAAGAGCTAATTTGAAGAAAAAAAAAAAGACAAGGTTGCTGTCTAGGAAGTAAAGTGAGTGAGGAAGGGGGATTGTAGGCTTCGGCCTGCCTCTGTTTCCCGCCCGCTCATTCTCTCTCTCAGCCCTAGTGCTTGCTGAAGTAATTATGCCAGCTAAAGCCCAGTGCATGGTGTGCGGGTCCCGTAAGGGGGGAGCCTTGGACTCAGGCCTCTGCAAAGCCTGTATGGCGGAGGCGACCTCGGGGGAGTTAGGGAGCCGGGCGGGGAGCCGGCAGGATCTTCCTCCCTCTTCTTCCCAGGATTTGGGTACTCCTTCTGGGGAGGGGGGCCGTCTGGATTCCCCCTTGGGTATGCCAGGGGGCCTCTCCACTCAGACACCTCCCAAACCGGGTCCCTCCTCCGCGGAGCTGGAGTTGGAGGAGGGGGTGGCTGGTGACTTCTCCCCAGAGTTTGTTCTTCTTCTGCACAAGGCGTTTTGCCTCCGCAAGCAGGGGCGGCATGGGCAGGAGCCGGCGCAGGCGGGGGCTAAGGCTCGGCAGGTGGACACCAGGGAACTGGCGGAGGTAGGTCCGCTGCCTGCGAAGCGTCTGAGATTGTCACAGGAGGAGGAGTCCCACCCCCCATTGTCAGAGTCCTTGGAGGGGGATCTGTCTGACAGGGAAGGGGGGGACGAGGAGGAGCTGGAAGAAGGTGAGATTCCCGAAGAACAGGCCAAGATTGTTCGGGTCTTCCGCAGGGAAGAATTGCCAGCGTTGATCGGTGAGGCCCTCAAGGTCCTGAACATGTCGCCCGGGGGACCAGCGGAGGAAGAGGCGCTGGAAGATCCTTTGATTCAGGCAGTCAGGAAATCTCAAAAGGTTTTCCCGGTTCATCAGGTGGTGCGCCTAATGATCCAGGAGGAATGGGATCAGCCGGAGGCGGCCATTAGGGGAGCAAGGTCCATGTCTCAGCTGTACCCGCTACCGGAGGGGGAGAAGGAGTTGCTGCGTTCTCCCAGGGTAGACGCGGCGGTGGCGGCTGTCACCAAGAAGACCACGATTCTGGTCGAGGGCAGTTCAGCCCTTAGGGATTCCCAGGATAGGAAGCTGGATACGCTGCTGAAGCAGGCCTTCGATGTAAGTGCCCTAGCGCTTCAGGCCTCGGTATGTGGGGCGTGGGTCGCCCGGGCCTGTTTGCGCTGGTCCCAATGGATCCAGCTGGCGGGGGAGAACCCCGTTGAAGGCTCAGGAGAGGCAGCGAAGATTGAGTCGGGTGCAGCGTATCTAGCTGATAGTCAGTATGATCTCATTAGAAGCCTAGCGAGAAATATGGTCTCGGTAGTTGCGGCACGGCGGTATCTGTGGCTCCGCAATTGGGCAGCGGACGGTTCTTCGAAGGCTCGTGTAGGTAGGCTGCCCTTTAAGGGCAAATTATTGTTTGGCGAGGACCTGGAGAAGCTGGTGGAGTCTAAGGGGGGTAGACTCCCGGAGGATAGGCCAAAACAGAATAGAGCCCCCTCTTCCTCCAAGGCGGGGCTGCTCGTTCCGCCCTGATGATTGATATATGCCACGGCGGTCATGTTGTCGGAAAGAACTCTGACCGCCCTCCGGCCAAGCCAGCTTCCAAATTCCCTGAGGGCTAGGCGAACCACCCTCAGTTCCAATCTGTTGATGGGCCACTGTGCCTCCTGCATGCTCCAAATCCCCTGAGCGATCCGACCCTCGCAGTGTTCCCCCCAACCTGAGAGGCTGGCATCCGTCGTCAACTGTAACCACTCCGGCGGTTCGAGGGGCATCCCGAGTTCCAAGGGCCCCGGGAGGAGCCACCACTGCAAGGATTCCTTGACTGACACCGGGCAGGGCAGTGTTACCGATAAGGCCTGTCTCTCGTGGGACCACCGACAGAGCAGAGCCCGCTGAAGGGGCCGCATGTGAGCTCTGGCCCACGGGACCAGCTCTATTGTCGCCGCCATGGTCCCCAGCACTACCATCTAGTGGCCCTATCGGCGCAACACGTTGCAGGAACAGAGAACGTGACGGTGGATCACGGAGATTGGCAGCTGTCGCAGGAGATCTACCAAAGGATAGTGTGCAGATGGGGTTCCCCCATCATGGATCTGATGGCGACGTGGGAGTCAGCCAAGGCAAGCCGTTTCTTCAGCCGACGGAAGGAGAGGATGTCCGAGGGCTTGGACGCCCTAGTGAGAAGCTGGCCGACCGACGGCCTTTTGTATGTGTTTCCGCCGTGGGCGCTCATCGGCAGGGTCATTCAACGGATAGAGGCTCATGCGGGGCTGGTGATCCTTGTCGCCCCAGACTGGCCACGCCGTCCATGGTATGCCGACCTCATGCGTCTTCTAGCCGATCGTCCGTGGCGCCTGCCAGTGAGGGACGACCTTCTGTTCCAAGGGCCGGTGCGCATGCCGCAGGTGGATCGATTCTTGCTTACGGCCTGGCTATTGAGAGGGCTAGGTTGTGAAAGAGAGGTTACTCAGGGGCGGTGATCTCCACCCTGCTAAGTTCCCGCAAGCGTTCGACCTGTCTGTCCTATGTGAGGGTCTGGCGTATCTTTGAGGCCTGGTGTGCAGAAAGGAAGATGCGGCCCCTCTCGGTTTCGGTGCCTGAGGTTCTGGAATTTTTGCAGGCAGGCTTCGACAAGGGCCTAGCCGCTACTTCTTTGAGGGGGCAGCTGGCGGCTATTTCCTGTTATAGGGGCAGGATTCAGGGAAAGCTCTTGGGCGAGCATGTGGACGTAGGTAGGTTTCTGAAGGCAGTGGCGGCTTAGGCCGCAACAGCGATCGCTGGTTCCTCCGTGGGACCTCAACCTCGTTTTGGACGCCCTTTCCGCTGAGCCCTTTGAACCCATCCAGCGGGCGTCTCTGAAGGATCTTACTCTTAAAGCAGTGTTTTTGGTGGCCATCTGCTCAGCCAGACACATTTTGGAGTTGCAGGCGTTATCTTGCCGTCCGCCCTTCCTGGTTTTTTCTAGGGAGAGGGTGGTTCTCCGGACGGTCCCGTCCTTCTTGCCGAAGGTGGTTTCGGCCTTTCATGTGAATCAGTCGGTTTCTCTTCCCTCCTTCGCGGTTCGCCGGGAAGGGGATGACGCTCGACTGCGTCTCCTGGATGTGCGCAGAACTCTAAAGCGATACTTAGCTCACACGGAGCCCTTCCGCAAGTCGGAACAGTTGTTTGTGCTGTTTGCGGGGTCGCGTAAGGGGGAGGCGGCAGCGAAGTCCTCCATTTCCAGATGGATCAGGGAGGCCATTTCTTTGGCTTACATTTTGAGAGGTAAACAGGTCCCGGCGGGACTCCGGGCGCACTCCACTCGGGCCCAAGCGGCCTCGTGGGCGGAGTTCAGCCTGGTTCCCCCGCTGGACATCTGTAGAGCAGCGTTTGGTCCTCCCTGCATACCTTTGCTAAGCATTATAGGTTGGACGTTCAGGCGTCTGAGGATGCAGGTTTTGGGGGCGCGGTTCTTCGGTCTGGCATTGCTGGGCACTCCCGATTTTGGAACTGCTCTGGTACATCCCAGTAGAAGGGACCGGACTGGAGAGACGCTAAGGAAAGAGTAATTAGACCTTACCTGCTAATTAGCGTTCCTGAAGGATCTCCAGTCCGGTCCCTGTTCCCTCCCAGATCTTGGATGTCCTTTTTTCAGGTATGCTCGGCCCGAAGAAATAAGCGCAGATAGGAGCGTTCAGTTGCTCCTCTCGGGCCTTTACGGTGAGGCGGGCTGGATGGTCAGGCGTCTCGCCGCTGCGAGCGGGTCAGGTAAGCCTTTCTTCTCCGGGGACGGTGGGAAGTTCTCCCGGGGGAGGGGGTCTCAAAGTTTCTTTTGTTTAAAGTTTCTAGTGCAGTTAAGTTTGGTATGTATTCACTTGTCTCTCCGTTAAGTCTGCTTTGCCAATAGGTCACTGGAGTTGGTGGGCGGTGCCAGTCTACTTATACCCCAGGGTCATCAAAAGATGACGTGCTCAGTCCACAAGCTGCTGGTAGAGGGGCACAGCCCAGTAGAAGGGACCGGACTGGAGATCCTTCAGGAGCGCTTATTAGCAGGTAAGGTCTAATTACTCTTTTATTCACTCAGTTTTGTGTGAGCAGTGCTTCATTTCTCTGAGCTAACTACCACATTTATGTGATTAAAAAGGACTTGCTACCTACGGGAGAGAGGTTCCCTTTCTTCCTCGGCGGCGTTTTGACAAAAAAATTTCCTTTGTCTTAAGGGTGGGGCAGTTCCTGTTACAATTTGGTGGATCTCTTTTTAGAGGGTAAGATTTACAGCATTATTATGTTTTCAGATAGCCATATCCTTGACAGATAACTTTAGCCATTGAAAATCACAAATGTGTCTGGTTTTCAGGAGAACCAGCATATGCAAATTAGCCTGCTTCATAGATATGCAGTGAATATCCTGCAAACTGGACCTATTGGCAGTTCTCAAGGACCAGAGTTGACCTTCATCTGTCTACCTTCTGTACCTGCTCTGAGCTTTCCCAAGCTTTAGAGTGTGAGAGGCTAGGGGTCACTGTTTGTGTCCTTTCCCTGTATGTAGGAATGAGGCACGCCATCTATGACAAGCTGGATGATGATGGGTTGATTGCGCCAGGGGTGCGTGTATCAGGGGATGATGTCATCATTGGCAAGACAGTGACGCTGCCTGAAAATGAAGATGAGCTGGAGAGCATGAACAGGCGTTACACTAAGCGAGACTGTAGCACTTTCCTCCGCACCAGCGAGACAGGCATTGTGGACCAGGTGATGGTAACCCTGAACCAGGAAGGATACAAATTCTGCAAAATCAGAGTGAGTATTCTACTCTTTTCTTTCTTTGGGACATGAGAAATGTGTGCAAGCCCAACTTGGGTTGTCTTATTGATTTTTCCCATGATTCTGCCGCTTCCAGGTGCGCTCTGTCCGAATCCCTCAGATTGGAGATAAATTTGCCAGTCGACACGGTCAGAAGGGTACCTGTGGTATCCAGTACAGACAAGAGGTACTGTAGCATTCTTTTGGGGATTTGTATGAATGTTACCTATTTTTATATTATATAGTTTTCATATTGTAAACTTCTGATAGACTGAAGGGGTGGTATAGTAAATGAACATAAAGAAAAATAAGCTGTTGTCCAGTCACTATCAATTGTAGGCATTCTGAATTTTTATCTAAAATGCCTTGTAAATCAGTGACTCAGCAGTATGTTAAATGGAAGATTCTGCTCATATATATGCAAAGCACTTGGAAAGAGGTGGGGCTGGAGGTTTCTTATATACTGTATATATGTCTGTTTTATGGTGAAGGGGGGTAAAATACCACCTGCATATTTTTTGAAGCAATTGGAATTTTGAGGCTTGTAGTTTTAGGCAGTTAATATTGTTCCTCTTTTTCTTAGGATATGCCTTTCACCTGTGAGGGGATCACTCCAGACATTATCATCAATCCCCATGCCATCCCTTCCCGTATGACAATTGGTCACTTGATTGAATGCCTTCAGGGAAAGGTAAGTAAAAATGTGTACATGTCGAGACTTTTTCCTCATTAAGAATTTGTACCTATTCTAGCTCAAGAAACCATATGAGTTTCCATTAGGTCTAGTCCTTTTTATTCTGCCACCACTGGAGATAATGTTTACACAAACATATGTGGCTCCATAGACATCCCCCTTCAGTCACTCTTAGGCCTTTCAGCTGTGTTCAGGTGATCTTATGTGTAAGGAATTTGTATGTCAATTTCTTCTTTTGATCTGGCAGGTTCCCAGCTAAAGTACAACTCTGAATGGACTCCTGATGCCAGGAGCGTTTATTTGCATCTACCTAGAATTCTTATCTCTTGTCAAACCTACTTTCCTCCACCCCCAGCATATCTAGCCTGGTCACTGTTGTGACAGTCCTTGGTCAGGGACCATCCATCAGGGCTCCTGCAGTAACCATGTAATGTGCCCTGAATCTGGCCACTAGGTGTCTGCCTTGAGCAATGATCGGATCTCTCTCCTTCCTATCTCTGGGGTGAATGCTGCTGCTGCTTTAGCTGACCTAAAACTAGAGCTGTTCCGCTCAGTCCATGTGGGTTAAAGAACTTGTGACCTTGCAGTGCTGACCTTCCCAATTACCAAACAAGCCCTGCTGGCTGAAGATGAGCCTTTGTGGAGAATGACATGTATTTTTAATTCCCCCCCCCCTCCCTACCTTCGTATGTTGGAGTCTGGTTTTGCTTGGAATATTGGTTTAGATGGGTAACATATTTTAGATAGAACATAAAAAGTGCTATGCTGGGTCAGACCAAAAAGGCTAGTATTCTTTCTGACGGTGACTATGCCAAGTCACAAGTAAGTTCATTTCTTGTTGCTCATAGAGATAAACGGTGGTTTTCCTAAGCCTGTATGGCTAATAATGGTTTATAGACTTTTCCTTCAAGAGCCTGTTCAAACTCCTTTTCAACTCTGGTATGCTAACTGCTTTGACCACATCCTCTAGCAAAAATTTCTAGAGCTTAATCATGCATTGAGTGTAAAAAATACTTTGTTTCAAACATTCAAGCTAGTTTCATGCTATGTTCCTTCATCCTAGTTCTATTTAAAATGTTCCTTTCCTGTTTATCTCTTCCACCAAACTTATAATTTTATAAACCTTTAACACATCCCTTCTGAATTCTCTTCTCCAAGCTGAAAAGCCCTAACCTATTTAGCCTTTCCTTTATAAGAAAGGAGTTCCATCCCTTTTCATTTTGACAATCCTTAACTGTACTCTTTCTAGTTGTGCTATTTCTTTTGAGATTGGGTGACCAGAACTGCACAGAGTAGTCAAGGTGTAGTCACACCATGGAATGATAAAGGGGCCTTATCTGTTTTCATCACGCTTGCTGACAAAATAAATTTGTAGTCTGCTTCCTTTATATTTATTTAAACATCTTTCTTTACCACCTTTCTACTACAAAGCGGTTTACATAAAACCAGAATTTAATAGGGCATGTATATGCACACTGTACAATGGAACTAAACAAGTATGAGCTTAAAGCATAACTTAAACTTCAATTACAATATACAGAGATTACATTAAACGGGGTTATTTACAAGTATACCACCGTCGATTAGTACTTGCCGTAAATCCCCTCCTGAAGACATGCCTTTGCAGGAGTTCATCCGAGACATGGCGACTAGCCTTTCCATCCCGGCAGTGTCTGAACCGGAACAGAGAGCTGAGGAACTGGAGATCCTCTAGAATCCCACAGCCCCGAAAGAGGCCGCAATCCTCCTGGTACACCGGATTCTACATAACCTGATGCTCCGGATGTGGGAGACCCCTCTAACAGTTTCTCCCATAAGTCATCGATTGGACACCATGTATAGAGTGCCTGAATGCCACGGCTTCCAAAAGCCACAACTTCCACACTCTATAGTAGTGGAATCGGTGATGCACTGTATAAAAAGTGGTAAAAATCATGCATCCATCCCTCTGGGCAGGGAATCGAGGAATCTCGATTTCTTTGCCTGTCGCTTCTTCCAGCCAAAATATCCCCAATTCAGTGATACATGTACAAATCAAAATAACAAAATCACCAAACAAACCCCAGAATTTGTCTTAAACAAAACCTCAATTTTTGTCGGATATCACCGCAGCAAAGTATAGATTTTTGGACAATACTTCCAGGCGGCTCAATCCATTTTATTAACAAGAAAAAGATTATTTTAAAAAAAAAAGACTTAGCTCAGTCCAATCATGCTTTCGAAATCCTTGCATGACGTGCACGTTTCGGGAGTGCTTCCCTGTATCAAGTGCTCTTCACATAATTTAACCACCGTCATGAAACACCGGGACCGAACCCAGCTGATTCTTAAAGGGTAGGTATGCCTCATTCATTGGCTCACAAGCCTTTCAATCAGAACCAAAACCACCAATAGAGACAGCAAAGGCCGCCCCACTTATCAGGGGAAGCCCTCCGTCACAAAGGTGAGGATCACATTACACTGTGCCATTCAACCACCTTATTCAAGCCAGAAGGCATCACAGTCCGGAGTTTAAAAATCCACTTCTGCTCACATCTTTGGAGTTTCGCGGTGCGATTTTTTTCCCCCCCCCCCCTCGGATCCGGGGGGATATGATCAGTCACCGACCATTGTAAACATTGTAAACAACAACATGACGGACATTCTGTCTGTGGTGCATGCATTTATTGTGGCTCATCAATTATAGGTCGGGTTTGGACTTCCCCTACAACCGGGCAACCAGTGATACGACGCTGGCAGACTGATTGCACTTCAACTTTTGTTGTTTATATTATTGTATGCCCTTGTCCTTTAATCTATGTTGGCAGAACAATTCAATCGATTAGGACCCGATTGGCAGAACATGCCTCTCGGCTCTGCCAAAGGGTCACTTCGGCCCCTATTGTGGAACACTGCCTTGCACTGGAACACTCTTTCGAATGTTTACAATGGTCGGTGATTGATCATATCCCCCCGGATCCGAGGGGGGGGGGATCGCACCGCGAAACTCCAAAGATGTGAGCAGAAGTGGATTTTTAAACTCCGGACTGTGATGCCTTCTGGCTTGAATAAGGAGGTTGAATGGCACAGTGTAATGTGATCCTCACCTTTGTGACGGAGGGCTTCCCCTGATAAGTGGGGCGGCCTTTGCTGTCTCTATTAGTGGTTTTGGTTCTGATTGAAAGGCTTGTGAGCCAATGAATGAGGCATACCTACCCTTTAAGAATCAGCTGGGTTCGGTCCTGGCATTTCATGACGGTTGTTAAATTATGTGAAGAAGAGCACTTGATACAGGGAAGCACTCCCGAAACGTGCACGTCGTGCAAGGATTTCGAAAGCATGATTGGACTGAGCTAAGTCTTTTTTAAAAAAAATAATCTTTTTCTTGTTAATAAAATGGATTGAGCCGCCTGGAAGTACTGTCCAAAAATCTATACTTTGCTGCGGTGATATCCGACAAAATTTTGAGGTTTTGTTTAAGACAAATTCTGGGGTTTGTTTGGTGATTTTGTCGCTTCTTCCAAGCATCAATGCTATCCAGTAGGATAAATTTATACATCTTTTACATGGGAATGTTCTTAAAGGAGCTTAATAAATACTGGGAAGGATTTCTCCCTTTAATTCCAGAGGAGAAGCGTCCAGCTTTCCTGTCTTGGCTCACAGCCAAAATGTCTCTAAATTTGTGAATAGAGCTGCTTTTGATGCCTTTGAGTCATCAAGCAGGGCTTCTTCTATTGCCATAGGTGGAAGGCGCCTTGGCTTGGCTCCAGGCTTCTGACTTGGAACAGTGGGTCCAAGATAAGTTGTGCAACATCCCCTGCACTGGTGAAAACCTGTTTGGGAAGAATTGGCAGGAGAGCTAGAAACAGATGACAACACTTAAGAAGCTCTCCAGAAAGACTTCTGATCCTTCTAAATAGAAGCCTTTATATCGTAAAAAGAGGAAATTCTATCCTTCATACTCCCAGCCAGCCTATCAGGCCCCACAAAAACAACAGGGCCCTGAACAGGCTAAAAAGCCCAGGCTAACCAAGCCAGCCAGCCACTTAGCCAAGTACTGCTACATCTAGTTTTTGACTCCTACATAGGGAGCACAGCCAGCCTTCTCCTTCACATACCAGAGCCCACCACCAGCCCAGGAAGACACACTCACTTTGCTCAGCACTGGCATTTCATCACCACAGAGCAGTGGATTCTCAACATAATCCTGAGAGGTTACCAACTAAACTTCCGAAAGCTTCCTCCTCACTACTTCAAGGGAGAGCTTCATTCCAAACCTCCCCTAGATTTATTTATTTTATTTATTTAGACAGTTTTTGTATACCGCCTTATCCTTCAATCAAAGCGGTCACAACACAATTGGGGGATACATTTAACACGCGGGGATATGAGACACATACACTAATACTTACAGGGAACATGGGCTATGGAGGGTTAAGTGGCTTGCCCAAGACCACAAGGTTGATGTCCTCTAGTGGGATTTGAACCCCCGACCTTCCGGCCTGAAGTACCTTGCCCCAACCACTAGGCTACTCCTCCCTCCTCCCTAGATGCACTGCTAAAGCAAGAGATAAACATTCTCCTTTCCCAAGGAGCCATAGAACCAGTTCCAACAAACCAACTGTTCAAAGGCTTCTACTTCCCCTGCTTCCTCATTCCAAAGAGGTCAGGAGGCCACAGGCCATTCTCGACCTCAGAGAGCTAAACAAATCCCTCATCAAAGAGAAATTCAAAATGATCTCTGGGAACCCTTCTTCCCTACCTACAGGAACAAGACTGACTTTGTTCCCTAGACCTCAAAGAGGCCTACATTCACATCTTGATACATCCAGACCACAGGCAGTATCTTTGCTTGACCTGTCAGGGCACCCATTACCAATACAGGGTCCTTCCTTTTGGTCTGGCTTCTGCACCAAGGGTCTTCACAAAGTGCATGGCTGTCGTAGCAGCTCATCTCCGGAGCAACAAAGTCTTTGTCTACCCTTACTTAGAAGATTGGCTCATAAAGGCAGACTCTCCTGGAGAACTCTGCTCATCTCAACAAAAAACTCTTGCACTTCTGAAGTACCTGGGCTTTGTGATAAATTTCCCGCCCCAACTCACTCCAACTCAAAGGTTGGAATTCATAGGAACCGTTCTGGACACAACACAGTCCAGATCCTTTCTCCCTGTGGACCGCATGAACAGGTTGGTGCAACTAGCCACCCATATGCGACGACAACAGACGACTATGGCTCGATTCTTTCTATCCCTCCTGGGACACATGGCCTCCACAGTACATGTAGTCCCTTATGTGAGACTTCACATGCGTCAATCTCAGTGGACACTCTCAACCCAGTGGACCCAATGCACAGGGAGCCTCCGGGATGTCACCCAGATAACACCACTCATGGCTGAATCTCTCTGTGGTGGTGCACCCCAGCAAATCTTCTCGTAGGGTCAGCTTTTCGGTCACCCCTACCTCAGCATACACTGACAATGGATGCCTCCAAGCAGGGTTGGGGAGCACATCTGGATTCAGTCTCCACACAGGGCCTGTGGACAACCCAGGAATCCATGCAGCAGATAAACCTCCTCAAGCTACGAGCAGTCACGAATGCCTTCCAGGTTTTCCAGCACCTCCTCTCAAACAATCAGATCCTAGTCAGGACTGGCTATGTTTTATATAAATAAACGGGGGTGGGGTGACAGGCTCCCTTCCCCTATGTCAAGAAGCTTGCAAATTCTGGGAGTTTGCCATCCTCCGTCACATGCACCTCCGTGCAGTTTACATTCCAGGAGAATCCAATCTCCTAGCAGATGAGCTGAGTCAGATCCTACAACCCCACAAATGGTCTTTAGACCCAACAGCAGCAGCAGCAAAACTGTTCCACATCTGGGGAACACCAGCGATAGATCTCTTTGCCACTCTTCAGAACACTCAACTTCCTCCGTTCTGCTCCAGAGTTCCATCCATACTCAGCCTAGCGTCAGATGCTTTCATGATTCACTGGGGTCAGGGACCTCTCTAGGCGTTCCCCCCCCCCCCCCCCCAATTCCCCTCATCTCGAAGACCCTACCCTCCTGAAGCTTCAAGCAGACAAGGGCTCTATGATTCTCATAGCCCCTTGCTGGCCATGTCAACCCTAGTTTCCCCTTCTACTTCATCTGATGCAAACTTCACCAATCCCATTGGGTTCCAGAACAGGTCTCCTATCTCAGGACAATGGAGCACTTCTCCATCCCAATCTGCAGTCTCTTCGACTGACGGCATGACTGCTGAGAGCGTAATATTCCAGGACCTGCCACTATCTACTGCTGTAAAACATATTCTCCTTTCCTCCAGAAAGCTCTGCACCAGAAAGACCTATTCTTTCAAATGGTGTAGATATGCTTCATGGTGCTCTCAAAATGGTCACAATCCATTTGAAGGAAAAGTCCCTGCGCTCCTTCAATATCTTTTGCATTTATGAGGTTATTTTTTAAGTAAGGTCCGTTGTTGAATAAAAACAAAACTAGTAATGATATTGTCAAAAACCTCTTTTTATTTCACTCCTTACACACTGTAAGCTATTTTTCTACATAGGTTCCTTAATTGTTTAAACACTTATCATAGCGTTCTACTAGTTTGTTTATGCCCACATCATAGAAATCAGCTGCCTGTGAAGACAACTAATCTTCCACCGTTGTTTTCACATCTTCATCGGTGTCAAACCGGTGCCCGCCGAGAAACTCCTTCAGGTAGCGGAACAGGTGGTAATCGCTAGGCGCAAGGTCCGGGCTGTACGGTGGGTGGTCCATTTGCTCCCATCCAAATGATCTGATTAACTCTTGCGTTAGGGCAGCAGAATGAGGTCGTGCATTGTCATGCAGTAACAAAACTCCTGCTGACAGGCCACGTCGCTTATTCTGTATGGCGCGCTGAAGCTTCCTCAAGGTCACACAGTACGCAGCTGAGTTTATTGTTGTCCCTTGTGGCATGAAATCGACTAACAGGACACTATGTCTATCCCATAACACGGTTGCCATAATCTTGCGTGTTGAGATTGTCTGTTTGGCTTTCACTTTAACTGGAGATGACGTGTGTCTCTCTTCCATCGACTGCCGCTTTGATTTTGGGGTCATGTGAGAAACCCATGTCTCGTCCCCTGTGACAGTGTGGTCCAAAAGTTCATCTGCTTCCTCATTGTATCGGGTCAGAAATGTCAAAGCACTACCCATTCTCCTTTTTTGGTGTTCCTCGGAGAGCAGCCTGGGAACTCATTGCGAGCACAGTTTTCTGTACTGCAGGTTTTCAGAAACGATTTTGTATAGCACTGACCTTGAAACTTGTGGATATTGCAGTGACAAAGTGGAAATCGTGAATCGCTGTTCCTCATGAATTTTTGTGTCAATTGCACGCACCAAATCTTCTGTGATTACTGAAGGTCGATCCGATTGCGGTTCATCATGGACATTGTCCCGCTCGTCCTTAAACATTCTCACCCATTTACGCACTTTGCGGTCACTCATCGTATTGGGGCCGTACACCTCACATATCTGCCGATGAATGTCCGCTGATGACACATTCCTTGCTGTCAAAAACCGAAACACAGACTGTATTTCACAGTCGGCGGGCCGATCAATTGTCTTAGACATTTTAACCTCACAGTGCAAATGTGATGCTACTACTGCAAATGGCATCTGCTTTTTCACAAGGCATGCTGGGAGCCGGAACACATACGTGTTTCTACAGGGGGCAAATATTTACCAAGCTGCAGCCAATCAGACCTTACTTTACAAATATCCCTCGTATCTTCTCTAGATCTTAAGAGGAACTCAGTGTGAGTGCGCCTTAGTGCTATTTCAGCTTTCCATAAGTCTATGGAAGGCAGACCCATCTCCACAGCTCCTCTGGTAGCACGTTTTATAAGGGGTCTTCTCCTCACCAAATCACCCATTCGACCACTACCAGTGGCATGGGATCTCAGTGTGGTACTAGCTCAGCTCCTCAAATCGCCATTTGAGCCCTTAGCAACCACACAGCTCTGCTACTTAACTTGGAAGGTTTTATTCCTCATCGCCTTGACATCGGCCAGGCGCATCAGTGAGCTGCAGGTCTTAGTGGCTCATGCTCCGTATACATGTTTTCATCATGACAAGGTTGTCCTTCAGACACACCCCCACTTTGTTCCAAAAGTAGTGTCACTTTTCCATCTCAACCAGTCAGTAATCCTGCTGGTCTTTTCCCCAAGACCTCATGCTTCTCATGCAGAAGCCACCCTACGTACACTTAACTGTAAGAGGGTTCTGGCCTTCTATCTCCAAAGGACAGAAGACATTAGGAAGTCCTCCCAGCTCTGTCTCTTTTAATCCTATTCACCTGGGCCTTCCAGTGACCAAACGTACACTATCCAAATGGATAGCAGACTTTCTTTCATATATGACAAAACAGGTCTTTCCCTCACGGGACACGTAACTGTTCATAATGTCCCAGTAATGGCAACCTTTGTAACTAACCTGTGTTCAGTAGCTATCGATGAGAATTGCTGAGCTGCTACATCGTCCTCTATCCATACCTTCACAGCCCATTACTGCTTGGACAAGGACTCCTGCCGGGATACAGCTTTTGGCCAGGCGGCCCTTCAGCATCTCTTTGAAACTTAGAAACAACTCCTACCCCCCGCCCACTTCTTGTGAGATCTCCTTAGCGGGGAAGTCTAGCTTCAAATGACCTTGTTCGACTTTCTGACCCAGTCCAACTCTTCAGAGATCTGGGAGCTAGGGAGTCCCGTATGTGAAGACTATATTCCTGCTTGTTCCTGGAGATAGCATAGTTTCTCTGGGAACAAACAGGAAGGCCCTTGCAAAAGCCTTTGGGAGATGCCATGCATGGTACCCTTCCTGCCCAAGGGTGCCATCTTGCTCAGTCTCCTTTTTTTCATGGAACCCTTCAGACATTCATCTGGCTTGTCCCCAGAAAAAGTTGATTTTTCTCTGAGTTTCATGCTCTCCTCCAGTATCGCACCAGTACTCTAACCGCCACCCGACCTCACTGCCATGGCATAGAGTTTGGGTCTCTTTTTGTAGGTTTTTTTCGTTTCTTAATTTTCTGGCGTCTTCATGCCTTTTTTCCAATTGGCAGCCCAGCGAGTTTTCCCCAGTGGCTTTAAGAGGTGCTCAAAAATTATGTCTTTGACAGACACATATGACTGCTGTCTCCACTGCCTTGGGCCAGACCACGACCCGGCAGCCTGCGGTCTCTGCAAAAGGATGTCCAGCAAGGCCCAAAGAGCCGCCAGCAGCAGCACAATAGCTTTTCCCCGTGTCCCCGGTGCCTCCGAAGGCTAGGGACTCATCTGAAGCCTAGACACCTTGGGTGGACCCTTCCGAGCCCCGCCATGGGTCTTCAGAAAAAGGGTCTCCCTCAAGGGAACATAGGAAGAAGAAAACCTCAAAGGCAGTGTCCTTGGATGGATCCGACCAGCTGGGTACCCCCGGGCCAGGTCCCGCAGTCTGAGATGCTCGTCCGAGGCATCGGAGAAGCAGCGGCCTGCAAATGTACCCCAGAAGGATTGGACCTTGGACCGGCCTCAGTCCCCAGACACCATCTTCATCGAGGATTCTCCTTCGTGGGAGCTGGCAGCAGGCCAGAGTCCCTCGGTGCCCGCACCAAAGGCTGTGGAACCTTCTGGCCTGGAGTCCAGAATGGCAGCCCTGGAGCGCAGTTTGTCTGCCATCAAGGACCAGCAGCTGGTGCTGTTGTCTGGTACATCCAGTTCATCTGCCCTGACCACCTGGCCCTCGACGTCGAAGATGGTCCCGGAGGCCGAGCTTATCCTCAAGGTCCTTTGGCCTCTAGTCGATCCTTGGCCGAGGTCTCTATCCGTTCTGTTCTTGTAGAACCTGGTATAAGGCGCCTCTGCCACTACTGCCTGGAGCTTGATAACTCTGTGAGCGGGGGTGAGTGCAACCAGGAACACCACCTTCCAAGAGAGGTATCGTAGGTGGCAAGTAGCCAGAGGCTCTGAGTGGGCAAGTGAGCTGCCTCAATACCACACTGAAGTCCCATTTGGTTGCCGGAGGGCGAACTGGGGGCTTCGATAAGAGCAGACGCCTAAGAAAGCAGGTCACCAACAGCTGGACCGAGAAGGACTTGCCATCCACCGGGTGGGGGTGCGCTACCAGAGAACTGAGGTGTACCCGGACAGAGTTAGACTTAAGCCCGGATTGGGAGAGTTGGAGAAGGTACTGTAACACCAGTCCGACTGGGCAGAACAGGTCATTCTCCAGGACCAAGCAGGAAGTCAGTCCTCACTTATGGGTGACGTCGGCGCCGACGGAGCCCTCGCGGAGCAATTTTCCCCAGCTTTCAAAGAAAGCCTTTGGGAATTGCAGCGCGCATGCGCGGTCGTCTTCCCGCCCGAAGGTGCCATCTTAGCCAGTCTTCTTTTTTCCGCGGAGCCCTACAGACGTCCCCGTCTTGTCCCCGCGAAAAAGTTGCTGTTCCTCCTTCATTTATACTTTTTTCTTTCGGTTCGACGCCGATCGTTTTCCCGCCCGGACTCGCGACGCCGGTCTCGAGTCCTCTTACTTTTTTCGGTTTTTCTGACTTAGTCAGCTTTCGTTTTCGTTTTCCCTGGCAGCCCGGTCCTTTGACCTCGCAGGGGCCCTTTTTCCCCCCGATGGCTGCCAGTGGCTTTAAGCGGTGTGGTCGGTGTGACCGAAATATGTCACTAACCGACACACACGACTTTTGCCTCCGCTGCCTGGGCCCGGATCATGAGGAACTGATCTGTGGGCCCTGCAGCAAACTGTCCTCAAAGGCGTTGAGAAGTCGGCGGCATCAGCGTGAGAGAATCTTCGCTGACCCCAGCCGTACCCGGACCTCGTCGGAGGCCTCCGTGTCGAAAGGCTCCAGCTCGGACCGTCGCCGGAGCTCCTCCGACCGGGGTTCTCCCTCCGGGGACCATCGTCGGAAGGAAAAACCCGCGAGGGCGGCGTCGGTGGACGCTCCTGGCTCCGCGAGGGCCAGGTCGCATAGCCCCGACAGCCGCCCCGGGTCCTTGGAGAAGGAACACCTCCCGAAGCGACCTCGCCTGGAGTCGGAGATGCCTGCCCGGGTAAGTCCTGTAGTCCTTCTGGACTCGTCTCCGCGACAGCCGACGTCGGGCCCGACGCCGTCGGGACCCGAGTCGGGGGCTGCTGGGTCACCTGAGCTCGGACTCAGGTTGACGGCCTTGGAGAGCAGACTGTCTGCCTTCATGGACCAGCAGCGGGCACTGCTCGCTGGCTTCGCTGGCGTCGCTGCCCCGACCGCCGGGACGTCGACGTCCAAGTCGACCCCGGAGACCGAGCCGATCCTCGAGTCGATGAGAACTCGAGTCGATCCTCGGTCGAGGTCGCCCTCGGCCTCCCGTTCGGGACCGAGGTCGCCGACGCCGACTCCCTCGGCGTCGGGGCGGCTGGCGCCGCACCCTGCCCGGGCAGACCCCACCGAGTCCTCGTCGGAGTCGGTCTGGGAGTCTGAGGAGGAAGAGTCACCTGATTCTTTCCGGACTCGGTGTGTCCCATCGGACTCTCCGGAGTCCGAGCCTCGGAAGCAGTCCCCCCCGGAGGATGCCCGGTTCTCGGACTTCGTTAGGGATATGGCCAAGGCTTTGGCCTTCCCTGCGGACCCCGAGGAGGAGCCTCGAGCCGAAGAGCTCGACGCCCTCCAGTATGACTCTCCCGCGAGGGAACACTTTACTGTGCCGGTTCCTCCTATGCTGGAACGTCTACTCTTCCGCATGTGGGAGAGTCCGGCCTCCTCGCCGGTCCTGAGCAAGCGGGTCGATTCTATCTATCGAGTCCGCAAGAGCCCTGGCTTTCAAAAGGCACAGCTGCCACACCATTCCATGGTAGTGGAATCGGCCATGCATCGTCTTAAGAGCCAGAAGATGCACTCCTCGGTGCCTCCTGGAAGGGAGGCCCGTAACCTGGATGGCCTTGGCAAGAAGTGCTTCCAGGGCTCTATGCTCGCCTGTCGTGTCCAGACTTACCAGCTATACATGGGCATGTATCTCAGGGATCTGGCTAAAGAGCTAGCCGGATTCTCCGCTGGTCTCTCCGAGGAGCCCTTGCGGAGGTTCCTTGCCTTGTCCATGGGTATTCGGGAATGCTCAAAGTTCATGTCCCGAGCAGCCTATGATGGCTTTGAAGCCTCGGCTCGCGTAGCCGCAGCCGGCATCGGTGCCCGCCGACAGGCTTGGCTTCAGTCGTCCGACCTTGAGCCCTGGGTACAGGACAAGTTGGTCGATGTCCCCTGCCGAGGCGAAAACCTCTTTGGCAAGCCCATGGCGGAAAAGGCTGCACAAATTGAGACTGAGACTCTCACCAGGACCAGGCTTTCTAGGAAGACCTCCGCCCCTTCCCAGAAAAAGAAGGGCTCGGGAAAAAAGTCCTTTTACCCGAGGAAGGCAGCTGCCTACAAACAATACCCCCATTATCAGGCCCCTGCAGCTCCCCAACAGGGCCAGCAGGCCAAGGGACGGGGTAACGGGTCCCGTAGGCAGCAAGCCCCCAAGCCTGCACCACCAGCCCCTGCTCAGCAGGGTGGGGGTTTTTGACTCGCTCAGCATAGCCTCTCCCCCCCCGCTGGTTCCCCCCAGCACCGGAGGCCGGCTGGTTCACTTCGCCCACAGGTGGTCCAGCATCACCGCAGATGCCTGGGTGCTTCAGGTCGTGCGAGAGGGCTACCTTCTCCACTTCCATCAGGTCCCTCCCTCCTATTTTCCGGGAGAGCCTCCGCGCCCCCCTCTGCACAGGGAGTTGCTCCTTCAGGAGTTAGCAGGTCTTCTGCAGGAACAGGCGGTGGAACCGGTGCCACACCACCTGAGAGGTCAAGGCTTCTATTCAAGGTATTTTCTGATACCAAAGAGAACAGGAGGCCTCAGACCCATCCTGGACTTGCGCAACCTCAACAAGTTCCTTGTGCGGGAGAAGTTCAAAATGCTTACCCTTGAAATCCTTCTGCCCTACCTCCAGCAGGGAGATTGGCTATGCTCCTTGGATCTAAAGGATGCCTACACGCACATCCTCATCCACCCAAGCCACCGCCAATACCTCAGGTTTGTGGTGGCAGGAAATCATTACCAGTACAGAGTACTCCCCTTTGGCCTGTCCTCCGCACCGCGAGTCTTCACAAAATGTCTCGCGGTCGTGGCGGCCCATCTCCGGCTTCACGGCCTCTATGTCTTTCCATACCTCGACGACTGGCTCATCAGAGCAGCGTCCGCTCAGGAGGTCACCAACACCACGTGCCGCACGGTGACTCTGCTGCAGCACTTGGGCTTTGTCATAAACTTCGCAAAGTCCACTTTGCTCCCCTCACAGGATCTCGAGTTCATCGGCGCAAGGCTGCACACTCCTCAGGCGCGAGCGTACCTACCGCTCGACAGGGCTCAGCGGCTCATGGACCTAGCCGACCGCTTTCGCAGCCAGCCCCTGGTCTCCGCCAGGCGCTTCCTGAGACTGCTCGGCCATATGGCTTCCACCGTCCATGTGACCCCCAATGCCCGCCTGAATATGCGGTCTGCTCAATGGTGTCTCCGCCGGCAGTGGCGACAAGCCACAGGCGGCCTAGCAGACCTAGTGCGCGTCTCCGAGCCGCTGGTCTCGTCTATCCGGTGGTGGCTCCGGCAGCCGAACCTGATATTAGGAATGCCTTTCCAGTCACCTCAGCCGACCCGGGTGCTGACCACCGATGCATCCCTCCTGGGCTGGGGAGCACATTGCCAAGAGGCACGTACTCAGGGCCTCTGGACCAAGTGGGAGTCTGCTCAGCAGATCAACTTCCTGGAGCTCAGGGCGATCCGCCTAGCTCTCAAGGCCTTCTCCCACCTGACCTCCCAACAGTCCGTCCTTGTCCAGACGGACAATCAAGTTGCCATGTTCTACGTGAACAAGCAGGGGGGCACGGGCTCCTTCCTCCTCTGCCGGGAGGCACAGAAGCTCTGCTCTTGGGCCGTCAGTCACGGCATTCTCCTCAAGGCAGTTTATCTCCCGGGCCAAGAAAATTGCCTGGCGGACAAGCTCAGCAGGGTCCTCCAGCCGCACGAGTGGCATCTGGATCCCTTGATCGTTCAGAAGCTCTTCCTCAGGTGGGGCCTCCCCACGGTGGATCTCTTTGCCAGTCCTCACAACCGGCAGCTTCCTCGCTTCTGCTCTCGTCAGCCACACCCCCTTCGGGTTGCGGCAGACGCCTTTCTGATCTCATGGTCGGGGAGCCTTCTGTACGCTTTCCCTCCCATTCCGTTAGTCTCTCGGACTCTTTTCAAGGTTCTCCGAGACAAAGCCTTCATGATCCTGGTGGCCCCTCGCTGGCCCAGGCAGCCGTGGTTTCCGCTCCTGCTGCAACTGGCGGTGGAGGATCCAATCCCTCTGGGGGTACAACCGGATCTCCTCACTCAGGATCAGGGGTCCCTACTGCACCCCAACCTCAGGTCTCTCAACCTCATGGCCTGGCTGCTGAAAGGGTAGTCCTTGCTCCTCTTCTCTTGCCGGCGGAGGTGGAGGAGGTCGTCTTGGCTTCGCGACGGCCTTCTACCCGCAAATGCTACGCCCTTAAATGGCGTCGCTTTGCAATCTGGTGTTCCCAACAGTCTCAGGATCCCTTCTCCTGCCCGGTGTCGGTGATCCTACAATACTTGTTACACCTCTCTAATCTGGGACTTCAGTCCAACTCCGTCAAAGTTTACCTCAGTGCTCTTTCAGCACATCATGTGCCGGTGGGCGGCAGACCTCTCTCCAACGACCCTCTCGTAGCGAGGTTTCTCCGAGGTCTCCTTCTACTTAAACCACCTCTGCGCCCGCCAGCGCCGGACTGGGACCTGAATGTGGTTTTGCAGCGGATCACCTGTCCGCCTTTTGAACCTATGGCTACATGTTCTCTCCGTTTTCTGTCTTGGAAAACACTGTTCTTGATAGCCCTCACTTCCGCTAGGCGCGTAAGTGAATTGCAGGCCCTCGTGTCTGATCCCCCCTACACTCGATTCTACAAGAATAGGGTAGTCCTACGGACTCACCCAAAGTTTCTGCCTAAAGTGGTCTCCCCTTTTCACATGAATCAGGAGGTGGTACTTCCAACCTTCTTTCCCAGACCACACTCCAGCCGAGCTGAGACGGTCCTCCATACCCTGGACTGTAGAAGGGCATTGAACTTCTACCTTGACCGTACGCGGGAGCACCGTAAAGCTGCTCAGCTTTTTGTGTCTTTTGACCCCAATAGATTGGGGCTCCCGGTCTCCAAGCGTACTCTGTCCATCTGGGTTGCGGACTGTATCTCTTGGGCTTATGGGGCGGCCGGACTCTCCTTAGAAAGTAGAGTCACGGCTCATTGCGTTCGGGCAAAGGCCACGTCAGTGGCTTACCTCCGCTCTGTTCCGCTGGCAGACATCTGCCGGGCCGCTACTTGGTCTTCGAGCCAGACTTTTGCGGTCCATTAATGTCTCGAGAGGGAGTCCCGTAGGGACAGTGCTTTCGGACAGGCAGTCCTCCGTAATCTCTTTGAGGTCTGAGCAACTCCTACCCTCCATCCCGGATGTGGGCTACCGGTGGGTGATAATTCAGCGAAGATTCTATCCTTCTGTGCTGCTGAGCTAGAGGGAGCTCATTTTTGTGCTTAGGGTCTCCGGTAGCCTTGAGCTTGGGAGTCCCATAAGTGAGGACTGACTTCCTGCTTGGTCCTGGAGAAAGCGTAGTTACTCACCTGTAACAGGTGTTCTCCAGGAGCAGCAGGAATCAGTCCTCACTACCCTCCCTCCTCCCCTTGGAGTTGCAATCGTCTGCTTATGTTCTTTTTGCAAATTTTTATGCTGTCTTTTTAGCTATGTCATCTGACTGGCTAAGATGGCACCTTCGGGCGGGAAGACGACCGCGCATGCGCGCTGCAATTCCCAAAGGCTTTCTTTGAAAGCTGGGGAAAATTGCTCCGCGAGGGCTCCGTCGGCGCCGACGTCACCCATAAGTGAGGACTGATTCCTGCTGCTCCTGGAGAACACCTGTTACAGGTGAGTAACTACGCTGTCCTGTGCTTGACACACCAGGCTGAAAATTTGCACCACTTGAGAGCATAAGCTTTCCAAGTAGAGGCTTTGCAAGAGGCCTGCAGGATCTCCATCTCACCTGAGAGGTTGAAAGGGGCTAGGGTCACCCTTTCATCAGCCATCCTGTTAACAATAGGGACCCCAGGTTGGGGTGCAGAAGAGAACCCCCTTCCTGAGACAGGAGTCCCAGAGAGTTTCCCAATGGGAAGGGGGTCTTCACCGTTAACTGGAGGAGCAGCGGGAACCACTGGGCCACCGAGGGGCTATCAGGATGAGTGAGGTCTTGTCGCAGAAGGTCCTGAACAAGATTTTGGCAATTAGCGGCATGAGAGGGAAGGCATACACGAGGCCCTCCAACCACGAGACGAGGAACGTGTCCGCTGCCACCCTGGAAGGGTGGGCCTGCCGGGAACAGAAGCAAGGCAGCTGGGAGTTGTCTGAGCTGGCAAACAGGTCCATCACGGGTTTCCCCCAGGTCTGGAAGAGCCAGGCGGCCACACTGGAGTCCAGCTGCTACTCGTGCAGTTGGAGGACTCTGCTCAGCCTGTCAGCCAGCAGTTTGTTCTAGCCTGGTAAGTATACTGCCCACAGCAGAAATACCCTGTTGGATTGCGTACGAGCAGAGGACCACCACCTCCTGGCAGAGGGTACGAGAACCCATGCCCCCTCTTTGTTCACATAGAACATCGCCACCTGGTTGTCTGTCTGGACCATCACCGGCTGGTGACACAGGTGGTGGCAAAAAGCTTGCAGGGCTAAGTATATTGTAAATCACTCGGATGCTTTTGTTAGGAGCTTAAAATACCGCCCATAATAAACATATCGCCCGCAGCTCCAGGAGGTTGATCTGCTGGGTGCTCTCATCTGGTGACCAGTTGCCCTGGGTGCGGAGCTCCCTGCAGTGGGCTCCCCAGCCAAGCAGAGAGGCGTCTGTGGTAAGGACCTGTACAGGGCTCAGGGCCTGAAAAGGCATGCCCGCTTCAAGACACTGGAGAGACTGCTACCAGACCCGAGAGTCCGCCAGTTGATGGGTTACTGAGACACTGTCTCGGAGGCATCCTCTATCCTGAGACCACTGGTCTCGGAGACACCACTGTGCCGCCCTCATATCGAGGCAAGCATTTGGGGTGATGTGGACCGTGGAGGCCATGAAGCCGAGCAGGCACAGAGGAACTGTGCTGTATATCCCATGCCAGGGTCCTGAGGGGATTGGCTTGGTCCCTGGGCAGGAAAGCCTTTGACTGAAGAGTGTCCAACTTTGCCCCGATGAACTCCGGACATTGTGTTGGGAGGTAGTAGGCCTTGGGGTAGTTTATGGCAAAACCCAAGTGCTGCAGGACCTGGATGGTGCGTGCGGTGGCCTGCCGCACCTCTGAGGCCATGCTTCCCTTTATGAGCCAGTCGTCCAGGTAGGGGAAGACAAAGACCTTCTGGAGACGAAAGAAGGCAGCCACGACTGTCAGGCATTTTGTGAAGACCCTTGGGCAGAGGCCAAGCCAAAAAGGAGCACCTTGTATTGATAGTGCCTGCCCCCCACTATGAACTGCATGTACTGCCTGCGGTTGGGGTGGTTGAAGATGTGCATATAGGCATCCTTGAAGTCTAAGAAACATAGCCAAGCTCCCTGCTTGGAGGTAGGGCAGCAATGTTTCAAGGGAGAGTACTTGAACTTCTCCCTCACCAGGGATTTGTTGAGATTGCACAGATGGAGGATGGGCCTTAGACCCCCTGTTCTCTTTGGCATGAGGAAGTACCTAGAATAGAACCCCTTGCCCTTGAGATGGTGGGACACCAGTTCCACTGCTTTGTCCTCAAGAAGACCTGCCAACTCCTTCAGTAGAAGGTCCCAGTGGAGGGGAGACCTGAAGGGCTCTCCTGGAAAATGAGGAGGTAGCCCTCCCTGACCACCTGTACATAGATCTCTTTGTATATAACTCACCCCGCAATCATCTTTTAGGATAAAGCAGTATATAAATCCTTTTAAATAAATAAATAAATAAAGGTGTCCAGAAATCGGTGATGGTCAGCCACCTCTGGGAATAGTGGACCAGATGTCCCCCTCTGGGCTGCTGATTTCCTTTGGGTAGAGAGGCTATGCTCAAGGAGTCAAACTCCCCCCTGGCTGGGCCGGAGCCTGGAGTTTTGGAGCCTTCTGCTTATGAGGGCGATGCCCATGTCCCCTTGGCCTGCTGACCCTGTTGGGGGCTGGGGAGGCCTGAAAAGGTGGGTAGTTTCTGTAAGCAGCCCCTTTCCTCGGGTAGAAGGACTTTTTACCCGAGCTCTTCAGTCAGGGAGAGGCAGCAGTCTTTTTTGAGAGCCTGGTCCTTTGTCATGAACTCAGTCTCCAGCTCGGCAGCCTTGTCAGACATGGGTTTGCCAAAGAGGTTCTCTCCTTGGCATGGGACATCGACCAAATTGTCCTGAACACTGCTCGAGATCGTATGACTGTAGACAAGCTTGGCGCCATGCACAGATGCCTGCCGCCGCTACTCAAGCCACCAACATGAGCTCATCATGGACCGCTCAAGACATGTTACCAGGGCTCGATGCTCATCGGCCGCATCAAGGCCTGCCAGCTGTACATGGGCATGTACCTGAGGGACTGGCGAAGGAGCTTGCTGGGTTTTCAGCTGGTTTCTCCGAGGAACCCCTACAGCTGTTCAAAAACCTGGCCAAGGTATTCCTTGAGTGCTCCAACACCTGGGCTTTTTGTCATAAACTTCCCAAAGTCTCACCTCGCTCCAGCCCAATGACTGGAGTTCATCGGAGCACTCTTAGACACTCAACAGATCCGAGCTTTCCTTCCACAGGATTGCTGTGTCTGCCTAATTGAGCTGGCAAAGGAGATGCAACAGCAAAGCCGGATAACAGCTCGAGAAATGCTACAGCTCTTAGGACACTGCCTCCACGGTCCATGTTGTCTCATACGCTCGATTACACATGCGACAAGCGGATTCTGTATTCCCAATGGATGCAAGCAAAGGGGTGTCTCGGAGACAAGATCCACATCACCCCTCAACTGATCAAATCCCTTCAGTGGGTGATGTACTCCACAGAACCTTCTCGTTGGATCACTTTTTCAGATGCCTCCATCTCAATATACCCTGACAATGGATGCTGCCAAGCTGGGTTAGGGAGCGCATCTGAACAACCCGACAACACTGGGACTGTGGACACAACAGGAATCTGCCCTGCAGATTGACCTCCTAGAACTATGAGCATTGACAAATGCTCTTGGGGTTTTTCAACCCCAACTTTCGGGTCAACCTGTTCTAGTCAGGACGGACAACCAAGTTGCCATGTTCTAATGAACAAACGGGGGGAACAGGATCCCGTTCCCTCTGTGAGGAAGAACTTCACCTGTGGTCCTTTGCCATCTCACACCACATTCACCTCAGAGCGGTATATCTCTCGGGCGAGCTCAATGTCCTTGCAGACAGGCTAAGCAATATCCTTCATCCACGTGAATGGACCTTACTTTGGGAGACAGCTGCCTGGGGACTCCACGCATAGATCTTTTTGCCACTCCACAAAACACACAGCTTCCACTGTTCTGCTCCAGGATTCCATTGCTGCACTGACAGGCTCAGGATGCTTCCCTTCTACATTGGGGACAAGGACTGCTCTACGCATTTCCACCCATCCCGATTGATACCCAAAACACTTTCAAGCTACAGGCTGATAGGGGCTCCATGATCCTCATAGCCCTCTTTTGGCCTCGACAACCATTTATTTATTTTAAGTCTCTTCTATACCGCACTATTCAGCATTAGCGCGGTTTACATTGAACAAAGAATTTACACATTTCCGATGGTACTTTGTGTTTACATATGAACAGGAATAAATAACTTGGATAACAGGGGTAATTAATTACAAATTAAGACAGGTAACTATTTACAAATTAAGACAGAATCATGAACATTTCTTGGTTTCAGCGTTATTGGTTTTGGGAGGTCTGTGAGGTGGTTGAAATAACTGCATTGGTTACTGGGTAATACAAGAGGAAGAGGTGGTGTTTCAAAGCTTTTCTGAATTGCAATAGATCCGGGATTGCTCGGATGTCTTGAGGGAGGCTGTTCCAACACCTTGGGGCACAGAACTTGAAAGCCCTGTCTGCTGTTGCTTTGGTACAGTGTGAAATTGATTTTGGGACTACAAGTGTGTTGAGTGTTACTGACCTTCGGTCCCTATTTTGAGGTGTCACCTGGATCAGATCTGTTAGTGACTCAGATGAGAGCCCTTTGATGGCCTTGAATGTCAGTAGTAATGACTTGTAAATGAGTCTACTTCGTATCGGGAGCCAATGGAGTTGTTTTAGGATGGGTGAGATATGGTCTTTCCTGGATGCTCCATGTAGGACTCTTGCTGCGGCGTTCATTGCCAGTTGTAGTGGTTGCAAGGTGGATTGAGGGAGCCCTTGTAAGATTGAATTCGCATAATCAAAATGTGGCATGATTAGGGCCTGATAGATGGTTCTGAAATCATTCGGCTCTAGCAGGGATCGTAGGTGTCTAAGGGAACGGATTTTATGGTATACCGCTCTTACAATGTTTCCAATGTGCGCCTTCATATCTAAGTGCTGGTCTAGAGTGACGCCGAGGTACCTGATAGTGGGTTTGGTCTGGAGGTCTGCATCCTTCACCTTCAAGAAAGACGGAGCAATGAAGTTTCGGTCTTTTGTGATGAACAACACCTCCGTTTTCTTGTGTTGGATCTTTAGGTTTTGGGATCGCAGCCAGTTGGATATTTCATTTATGCAGTTTGTTAATGAAGTGAAGTCGGGGTTCTCTGTCGTAAAAGGCATGTATAACAGCACATCATCCGCATATACCATACATTCGATATTGAAAGACCGTATCAGGTTGCAGATAGGCTGCATGTATATATTGAACATAAGGGCGGAGAGGGAGGAGCCTTGTGGGACCCCCTGCTTTTGATGGAACAGATCTGATGCAGTATTGTTGGATCGCACCTGCTGCCACCTGTCAGAGAGGTAGGATCTGCACCACTCGAGTGCTTTATCGGTAATTCCCTTACCCTCGAGTCGTTCTAGGAGACGTTCATGGCTCACGGAATCGAATGCCGCTGCTATGTCTAGGAAGACCAGGACGAACCCTTGGCGGATATTGTTGATGCCTGTTAATATGTTGCTGAATAGAGTAGTGAGCAGTGTTTCCACACCGTGGGCTTCTCTAAAGCCATGTTGACAAGGGTCTAGTGGTGCGTTAGTTTCTATATGCTCTTCGATTTGTCTTTGTACCTCCTTTTCCATTATTTTTGCCAGCAATGGTATGCTTGATATTGGCCTATAGGATTCAGGCTTCAGAGGGTCAAGTTTGTTGTTTTTTAGCAATGGCCTTATGGATGTGCGTTTGAGGGTATTTGGGAAACCATGGTTTCCTCTGCTTCTTCGACTTGTGCAGACTCAACCCCTCATCCTGTAATTTACACCCAAACTCCTCTCTCAGGACAATGGGGTGCTCCTCCATCCCAGTCTTCACTCTGTACGCCTGACAGCATGGCTGCTGAAGGGATAGTGCTCGCTGACCTCAACCTGCCACAGGCAGTCAAAGATGTCCTTGCATCATGCAAAGATACCACCAGACAATCTTATGCCTTCAAGTGGTGTAGGTTTGCCTTCTGGTGCTCCCCCAAGGGACAATGACCCCTTTTCTTGCGCAGTGGAGTCCTTCTACAATATCTCCTCCACGTAGCTGTAACAGGTCTTTAGACCAACTCAGTGAGGTTTCACCTTAGTGCCATTGCGACCTCCCACAACCTACTGGATGGGCAGCCTATCTCCTCAAACCCCTTAGTAGCATGCTTCATGTGGGGTCTGCTGCTGTCCAAGCCACCCATTAAGCCGCCTCTGGTGGCCTGGGATCTCAGTGTGGTTCTCGCTCAACTTCTTATGCCTCCTTTTGAGCATTAGCCACTACTTCACTGAAATTTCTATCTTGGAAGGTAATCTTCCTCATAGCCCTCACCTCAGCTTGCTGCATCAGTGAACTGCAGGCTCTGGTGGCGGATCTGCCCTACACCCGGTTCCACCATGACAAGGTGGTTCTGAGTACCCATCCGTATTTCCTTCCGAAGGTAGTCTCCTCCTTCCATCTAAACCAGTCGGTCATCTTACCAGTTTTCTTCCCTAGACCACATGTGTCTCAGGCTGAGGCAGCGCTACACACCTTACCATGCAAATGAACACTGGCAAACTACTTGAATAGAAAGAAGGATCACAGAAGATCCTCACAATTATTTGTTTGCTTTGATCTTGGTCACCTAGGACTACCGGTAACGAAATGTACTTTATCCAGATGGATAGTGGATTGCATTTCTTTTACTTATACATAAGCATGACTCTCTTTAGAGGGTCATGCCACTGCTCATAATGTATGGGCTATGGCAACCTCTGTAGCCAATCTTTGTTCAATATCTATTGAGGAGATCTGTCAGGTAGCTACCTAGTCCTCCATCCATACTTTTGCTGCACACTATTGTCTGGACAGACTCCCATTGGGATGTTGTCTTTGACCAAGCTGTACTCCAGCACCTCTTTGGGACTTGAATTCATCTCCTACCCGCCATCCTGGGCTTAAAGACCAGACTGTCATTGGGGGAGTATCACCTCCTAGATTAGAGTCCACTGGCCCTCAACTCTCCAGACCCTTCAGCTAGAACATTTTAGCCTCAGGGACCACTGCTCCCTCCCCCGCCTACCGGTCTGGTACCTGGGAGCTAGTGAGTCCCATATGTGAAGACTGCATTTCTGCTTGCCCCTGGAGATAGCATAGTTACTCATCTGTAACAGGTGATCTCTGGGAACAGCAGGAAACAGTCTTCACAACCCACCCTCCTCCCCTAGGAGTTGTAGGATTCCTTTATATTTTTCTCTTCCTCTCAGCTGCAAACTCAGCTGAGGAGAGGAGTTGAGAAGGCAGGCATGCAAGCGCAATGGAGTGCTCCCAGAGGCTTTTCTATTGTTTGTGTGGGCTCCGTCGGTGCCGATGTCACCCATATGTGAAGACTGATTCCTGCTGTTCCTGGAGATCACCTCTTACAGGTGAGTAACTACGCTTTGTCTGTCTCAGAGAAGCCCTAAATCCTTTTATCTCCAGGAACAAGCAGGAATGTAGTCTTCACATATGGGTATCGTGGGTACCGACGGAGCCTGCGCGGGAATGCTCCCCAGCGTCCAATAGGAACGCTTTTGGGAGCATCCCTCAGCACATGCGCGCTGCCTTCCTGCCTTTCCAACTGTCCCTCTTCAGTTCTTCATTTTCCGCAGAGCCGACAGGACACACATCCTGCCACCGAAGAAAATTTCTTCTTTAAGCATCTTTCTTGTGGTCACGTCTGCCTCCACACGACACCTACCGGTACCGCCGGTTCTTTTTTCTTTTCAAATAAAAAAATAATTATAGCACAGTTACTTACCTGTAACAGGTGATCTCTGGGAACAGCAGGAATAAGTCTTCACAACCCACCCACCTCCCCTAGGAGTTTCTCTCTCTCTCTCTCATTTGTCTACTTAGGTCTCAGCTACAAGCCCAACTGATGATAGGGAAGTGAATGGGCGGGGAGGCAGCGCGCATGCATGTGGGATGCTCCCAAAGGCTTGCTTTCTGGATGCTCGGGAACGTTCCCACGCAGGCTCCGTCGGTACCGATGTACCCATATATGAAGACTTATTCCTGCTGTCCTGAGGACTACCATGATAAGGTAGTCCTCAGGACTCATCCACACTTTATGGCAAAGGTGGTTTCACCTTTTTATTTAAACCAAGCGGTTTACCTTCCTGTATTCTTTCCAAGGCCTCACGCCTCAAATGCAGAAAGGAACCTTCATACTTTGGACTGTAAAAGAGCTTTGGCCTTTTACTTGCAAAGGACGCAGCAACATAGAAAATCCGCTCAACTCTTTGTTGCTTTTGATCCTAGTCATTTGGGACTTCCAGTCTCCAAAAGGACACTGTCCAACTGGATTGCACCATGTATATCTTTTGCCTATGAGAGTAAGAACCTTCCTCTTGAAGGCCATGTCACAGCTCGCAATGTGAGAGCCATGGCAGCCTCAATGGCTCATCTTCACTCTGTGTCTATCAACGACATCTGTCGAGCAGCTACTTGGACTTCAGTACATATCTTCACAGCCCATTACAGCTTAGACAAGGAGTCCCGCCGGGATGCCTTGTTTGGTCAGGCTGTTCTTCAACACCTGTTCCAGACTTAATCAACTCCTACCCACCATCCCTGGTAGGATGCCAGAGATCCATGGGGGTAAGTGGAGCCCTTTCACAAGGGCACACAACTTTCTGGGGCCATCTCCCTGCAGCTAGGGAGTCCACATATGTGAAGACTACGTTCCTGCTTGTTCCTGGAGATAGCATAGTTACTCACCTGTAACAGGTGATCTCCGGGAACAGCAGGAATTTAGTCTTCACAACCCGCCCACCTCCCCTAGGAGTTGTATCTCTCTCTTTCTTTCTCTTTCCCTCTCTCTTGTCTCAGCTATAAACTCAACTGGAGAAGGGACAGTTGGGAAAGGCGGGAAGGCAGCACGCAGGCGCTGTGGGATGCTCCCAAAAGCTTTCCTATTGGACGCTGGGGAGCGTTCCCGCATAGGCTCCGTCGGTACCTACGATACCCATGTGTGAAGACTAAATTCCTGCTGTTCCTGGAGATCACCTGTTACAGGTGAGTAACTATGCTTTCCTTTTGCAGCATTGTTTTTATTCATTGTTTCTCCTTTTTTATTTTTTTTGTTAAAAGCAGACTGCACACTGTAGGTAGAGATTCTCACATGTGAGAATTGACTATGCTGCTTGTCCACAGAGTAAACATAGTTACTTACCCATAGCAGGAGTTTATTTAACTTCTCTTATATACCGCGCTATTCATATCAGTGCGGTGTACATTCAACAGAAACAATATACTGTGCAGAGGGTCCGCATGGTATTTACAGTGAACCGGGAATTAAAACTTGTATTTAACTAGGGTAACTTTTCTACAGTTTATTTACAATGAGTTCTCTGTAGACAGCAGGTTAGGAATCCTCATTTCTCCAGGACCAAGCAGGAAGTCAGTCCTCACATATGGGTGACGTCGGCGCCGACGGAGCCCTCGCGGAGCAATTTTCCCCAGCTTTCAAAGAAAGCCTTTGGGAATTGCAGCGCGCATGCGCGGTCTCCTTCCCGACCAAGGTGCCATCTTGGCCAGTCTTCTTTTTTCCGCGGAGCCCTACAGACGTTGTCTAATAGTCACCGCCGAAAAGTTGATTTTTTCCTTATTTTTGTCAGTAATTCTTCGGTTCGACGCCGGTCCTTTTTCCGCCCGGCCTCGCGACGCCGGTTGCGAGGCCTCCCCTTCTTTTTTGGATTTTTCTGTCCTTCGCGACATCTTCGCGCCTTTTTTCCTTTTTCCCTGGCGGCCCGTTCGTTCGACCTCGCAGGGGCCCTTTTTCCCCCGATGGCCGCCAGTGGCTTTAAAAAGTGTGTTAAGTGTAAGAAACTTATGTCTCTTACCGACACACATGATTGCTGCCTCCGTTGCCTGGGCCCCGATCATGAAGAAATGATCTGTGGGCCCTGTAGCAAAATTTCCGCAAAGTCTTTGCGGAGTCGGCAGCATCAGCGGGAGAGAATCTTCTCTGACCCCAGCCGTACCCGGACCTCGTCAGAAGCTTCGGTGTCCAGAGAATCTGGCTCTGAGCACCGCCGGAGTTCTTCTGAGCGGGGGTCCCCTAACCGGGAACATCAGCGGAAGAAGAAACCCGCGAGGGCGGCGTCGGTGGACGCTCCTGGCTCCTCGAGGGCCAGGTCGCATAGCCCCGACAGCCATCCCGGGTCTTTGGAGCTGGAGCAGCCATCCAAACAGCCTCGTCTGGAACTGGACTCCTCTGCTCACGTAAGTGCTGTTGTCTTCGTTGACTCGCCTCCGACTGGTCCGACGTCGGGCCCGACGCCGTCGGGGCCCGAGTCGGGGGCTGCTGGGTCTCCTGAGTTCGGACTCAGGTTGACGGCCTTGGAGCGCAGCTTGACTGCCTTCATGGACCAGCAGCGGGCATTGATCGCTGGCCTCGCTGGCGCGTCTGCCCTGACCGCCGGGACGTCGACGTCTAAGTCGACCCCGGAGACCGAGCCGATCCTCGAGTCCTTGCGGGCTCGAGTCGATCCTCGGTCGAGGTCACCTTCAGCCTCCCGTTCGGGGCCGAGGTCGTCGTCGCCGACTCCCTCGGCGTCGGGGCGGACGGCGTCTGTGCCCGCCCGACCGGAGCCGCTCGACGACTCCTCTGAGGAGTCGACCTGGGAATCCGAGGTGGATGAGTCACCTGGTTCTTTCCGGACTCGGTGTGTCCCTTCTGACTCCCCCGAGTCCGAGCCTCGGAGACAGTCCCTCCCAGAGGATGCCCGGTTCTCGGACTTCGTAAGGGATATGGCCAAGGCCTTGGCCTTCCCTGCGGATCCCGAGGAGGAGCCTCGAGCCGAAGAGCTCGATGCCCTCCAGTATGACTCTCCAGCGAAGGAGCACTTTACTGTACCGGTTCCTCCGATGCTGAAGCGACTTCTCTTCCGCATGTGGGAGAGCCCGGCGTCGTCTCTGGTATTAAGCAAGCGGGTCAATGCCATATATCGAGTCCGCAAGAGCCCTGGCTTCCAGAAAGCACAGCTGCCGCACCATTCCATGGTGGTGGAATCGGCCATGCATCGGCTCAAGAGCCAGAAGATGCACTCCTCGGTGCCTCCCGGCAGGGAAGCCCGCAGCCTGGATGGCATCGGTAAGAAGTGTTTTCAGGGCTCTATGCTTGCTTGTCGGGTCCAGACTTACCAGCTCTACATGGGCATGTATCTCCGGGACCTGGCTAAAGAACTAGCCGGATTCTCTGCTGGTCTCTCCGAGGCACCTTTGCGGAGGTTCCTGGCCCTGTCCACTGGTGTTCGAGAGTGCTCCAAGTTCATTTCTCGAGCAGCCTATGATGGCTTCAAGGCATCGGCTCGAGTGGCCGCAGCCGGCATCGGAGCCCGCCGCCAGGCTTGGCTCCAGTCTTCCGACCTCGAGCCCTGGGTGCAGGACAAGTTGGTCGATGTCCCCTGCAGAGGTGATAACCTCTTTGGTAAACCTATGGATGAGAAGGCTGCCCAGCTCGAGACTGAGACTCTCACCCGGACTCGGCTCTCCAGGAAAACCTCTGCCCCTTCCCAGAAGAAGAAGGGCTCGGGAAAGAAGCCCTTTTACCTGAGGAAGGCGGCTGCCTATAAACACTACCCCCACTATCAGGCCTCCGCAGCTCTCCATCAGGGTCAGCAGGCCAAGGGACGGGGTAACGGATCCCGTAGGCAGCAAGCCCCCAAGCCTGCGCCACCGGCCCCTGCTCCGCAGGGTGGGGTTTTTTGACTCGTTCAGCATAGCCTCTCCCCCTCCGCTGGTTTCTCTCAGCACGGGAGGCCGGCTGGTCCACTTTGCCCACAGGTGGTCCAACATCACGTCAGACGCCTGGGTGCTCCGCATAGTTCGAGAGGGCTATCGGCTGCACTTCCACCAGGTACCTCCCCCCTACTTTCCAGGGGAGCCTCTGCGAACCCCTCTCCACCGGGACTTACTCCTTCAGGAGTTGGCAAGTCTTATTCGGGAACAGGCAGTGGAGCCGGTGCCCCACCACCTGCGGGGTCACGGTTTCTATTCCCGGTACTTCCTGGTACCGAAGCGGACTGGAGGCCTCAGACCCATCCTAGACTTGCGGAACCTCAACAAGTTCCTGGAGAGGGAAAAGTTCAAGATGCTTACCCTTTGAATCCTGCTGCCCTACCTCCAGCAGGGAGATTGGCTATGCTCCTTGGATCTAAAGGATGCCTATACTCACATCCTCATCCACCCCAGCCACCGACAATACCTAAGGTTTGTGGTGGCGGGCAATCATTATCAATACAGAGTACTGCCCTTTGGCCTATCCTCCGCACCACGAGTCTTCACAAAATGTCTCGCAGTGGTAGCGGCTTATCTCCGGCTTCAAGGCCTCTTCGTCTTTCCGATCCTGAACGACTGGCTCATCAGGGCCCCGTCCGCCACGGAGGCCACTCACGCCACGCAGCGTACTGTGGCTCTGCTCCAGTACTTGGGCTTTGTCAAAAACTTCGAAAAGTCCACTCTGCTCCTGTCTCAGGACCTCGAGTTCATCGGCGCCAGGTTGGACACGCTTCAGGCGCGGGCTTTTCTGCCGCTCGACAGGGCTCAACGGCTCATGGCTCTCGCCAGCCGTTTTCACAGCCATTCCCGGGTCTCGGCCCGGCTCTTCCTGAAGCTGCTCGGCCATATGGCGTCCACGGTCCATGTGACCCCCAATGCCCGCCTGAACATGCGGCCGGCTCAGTGGTGCCTTCGCTCTCAATGGCGTCAGGCCTCGGGGAGACTGGCGGACTCGGTATGCATCTCCAGCCCGCTAGTCTCTTCTCTGCGATGGTGGCTTCACCTACCCAACCTAGTGCTCGGGATGCTTTTCCAGTCTCCTCCGCCGGTTCAGGTTCTGACGACCGACGCTTCTCTCCTGGGTTGGGGAGCACATTGCCAGGGGTCATGTACTCAGGGTCTCTGGACCCCGTGGGAATCTGCCCAGCAGATCAACTTCCTGGAGCTCAGGGCCATTCGCCTGGCTCTAAGGGCCTTCTCCCACCTCACGTCTCGCCAGTCAGTGCTGGTCCAGACGGACAATCAAGTTGCTATGTTCTACGTGAACAAGCAGGGGGGCACGGGCTCCTTCCCTCTCTGCCGGGAAGCACAAAAGCTCTGCGCTTGGGCCGTCTGCCGGGGAATCCTCCTCAAAGCGGTCTATCTCCCAGGTCAAGAAAATCACCTGGCAGACAAACTGAGCAGAATCCTCCAACCGCACGAGTGGCGATTGGACCCGTTGGTGGTTCAGAGGATCTTTCTCCAGTGGGGCCTTCCCACTCTGGATCTCTTTGCCAGTCCTCTGAAGAGGCAACTTCCTCGATTCTGCTCCCGGGAACCGCATCCCCTCCGAGTGGCGGCGGATGCTTTTCTGCTCTCATGGTCCACGGGCCTTCTGTATGCCTTTCCTCCCATGCCGCTGGTGTCTCGAACTCTTTTCAAGGTTCTTCAGGACAAGGCCTCCATGATCCTGATCGCTCCCCGGTGGCCCCGGCAACCGTGGTTCCCGCTTCTGATGCAGCTGGCGGTGGATACCCCGTTGCCTCTGGGGTTTCAACCCGACCTCCTGACCCAGGATCAGGGGTCCCTCCTACACCCCAACCTCAGATCTCTCCATCTGATGGCCTGGCTGCTGAAAGGGTAGTCCTTGCTCCCCTCCTGTTGCCTCCGGAGGTGGAGGAAGTCGTGCTGGCTTCCAGGCGACCCTCTACCCGGAAATCCTACGCCCTTAAATGGCGTCTCTTTTCCAACTGGAGTGCTCAACGGTCTCAAGATCCCTTCTCCTGCCCGGTGTCGGTGGTCTTGCAGTACTTGCTTTCCCTCTCCAATCTTGGGCTCAAGTCCAACTCGGTCAAGGTTCACCTCAGTGCTATTTCGGCACATCATGTGCCGGTGGAAGGCAGGCCTCTTTCCAGCCACCCCCTCGTGGCTCGGTTCTCCCGGGGCCTCCTTCTCAAACCACCATTGCGCCCCCCAGCCCCTGACTGGGACCTGAACGTGGTTTTACAGCGGATCACCTGCCCGCCTTTTGAACCCATGGCTACCTGTCCTCTCCGTTTTCTCTCTTGGAAAACCTTATTTCTGGTAGCCCTCACTTCCGCTAGACGCGTTAGTGAGCTGCAGGCCCTGGTGTCTGATCCTCCCTACACTCGGTTCTACAAGAATAGGGTAGTCCTGCGGACTGTCAGACGGCTGCCTAGGGTGAGAACTTACACAATCTTGACGATGCATATATTCATATGATTCTTGCAAGGTATTGTGGGTATTGTAGTTCATTCACTCCCAAACACAGCTGATGACAATAATTTGAGTTGTGAAACCAAGTGGTAAGATCAATAAAATACTTCTTTTATTGAAGGGGTTTAATTCACCCAGCACATGTATGCTTGATAGCACTATAAATGAGGTTACTTGCTTGCAGTGTTTAAAATGGATAACAAAAAGTCACAAAGTAAACCAGAAAACAACCTTCAGCTTGTCAGGCAATTAGCTAATGTTTTCTTAGCAAGTAATTACCAAATACAAAGGCACAAAGTAAAGAATAAACTTTGCTGGTTAGGTTAACTTCTGCTTATTTTCCACGCCGATCTCAGCAGTGATTCTCCCTTGCTCACACACACAATCAGGTGCAGCCCTAATTACTATCAATGGACCAGCTGAAAGCCTTTAGCTGGCTGGCTGCTACTGTGTGAGCCCAAATCCTGCTTTAAGAGCTGTTTGCAGTGGAAATAAAGAACAAAGTTAGGTTTCTTTGTGATGGCTGATGGGTTTGCTCACAGAAAAACTAGCAATAGCATTTAGATAGAGAACAGTCCATATAAATAGTTTCATCTGCTGTATCTCCCCCTTCATCAACAATCATAGGGTCAATATCATACATTGGCACAGATGAGTCTTTCATTAAGGCACTATCATGAGAATGCTCATTCCCTTGCTGCCATTCTCTATTATAGATAGGGTCTGGATCAGTGTTCATACCTGAGCCTCTCCTGCTATCATTATTCCTCTCTGTATAGCCTGGCCAATATGTAATCCAATTCTGATGTCCAGCCTTCCAATCTTGATCCCTGGACACTGGATCTTCTCTCACATACCTTCTGGCCTTGGTCTGAAAGTCCCTTCCACATGCAGTCTTCTCTCTTCCAGGTAGCCACTGGTGATTCCTATCTCTGCCACTCCATTCCTCTGGCTGAATCCAGTCCAATGGACTCTGCTGGCTTTTGGAATACCTCCCAGTATGAGTACTGCCTTGGAATCTCCCAGACCTTCCAATGGCCTTTCTTCTCTTCCTTCCAGAGAGTTTCCTTCTCTATCTGCTTGGCTTGGCTTCTGTTTCTCCAGGTGATACTGGTGCTTGTAGCCGTTGCTGAAGCTCTCCCTCAAGCTCTTTCTGTGGCTTTTGCTGAAGCTGTTCTTGAAGCTGGGCTGGAGCTTGTAGTAACTGTTATCTGAAGAATAATCTCTATTCTTATTCTTTCCTAATGTGTGCTGCTCCCTAACACAGTGCAGCTGTCTTGAATCAGGCCCTGCCCTTTGAGATGAGTGCTTAGGGATTACCTCATAGCTCTCTTGATTGCACACACATTTTCTCACTTCAGCCCCTCTCATGGCTGCTGGAAACCTGGTGCATTCTGGGACTGGTAGTCTTTTATGTGAAAACTCTGTTTTCTTGCTTCTACCAGAACTGACAGGTTGCTTGTTCAGAGTCACATCATCTTTTCTATAGCTCCTACCTGAGCTATGATAAGCTTCCTTATCACAGGACTCACCCTAAGTTTCTTCCAAAAGTGGTCTCCCCTTTTCACATCAATCAGGAGGTGGTGCTTCCGACCTTCTTTCCCAGGCCTCACTCCAGCCGAGCTGAGAGGGTCTTGCATACCCTGGACTGTAGAAGAGCGCTGAACTTCTACCTTGATCGTACGCGGGAGCACCGTAAAGACGGTTCAGCTCTTCCAGTCTTACGACCCTAATAAATTGGGGCTCCCTGTCTCCAAGCGCACTCTGTCCATCTGGGTAGCTGACTGTATCGCTTGGGCTTATGCGGCGGCAGGTCTCTCGCTGGAGAGTCGAGTCACCGCTCATCGGGTTCGGGAGAAGGCTGCGTCAGTGGCTTACCTCCGCTCTGTTCCATTGGCAGACATCTGCCGGGCCGCTACTTGGTCTTCGAGCCAGACTTTTGCGGCCCATTACTGCCTCGAGAGGGAGTCCCGCAGGGATAGTGCTTTCGGACAGACAGTCCTCCGTAATCTCTTCGAGGTTTAGGCAACTCCTACCCTCCATCCCGGATGTTGGGCTACCGGTTGGAGATTACTCAGAGAAGATTCCTTCCTTCTGTGCTGCTGAGCTAGAGGGAGCTCATTTTTGGGCTTAGGGTCTCCGGTAGCCTTAAGCTGGGGAGTCCCATATGTGAGGACTGACTTCCTGCTTGGTCCTGGAGAAAGCGTAGTTACTCACCTGTAACAGGTGTTCTCCAGGAGCAGCAGGAATCAGTCCTCACAACCCTCCCTCCTCCCCTTGGAGTTGCAATCTTCTGATTTAGTTTTTGCACTTTTTCTGCTGTCTTTTCGCTATGTCATCTGACTGGCCAAGATGGCACCTTGGGCGGGAAGGGGACCGCGCATGCGCGCTGCAATTCCCAAAGGCTTTCTTTGAAAGCTGGGGAAAATTGCTCCGCGAGGGCTCCGTCGGCGCCGACGTCACCCATATGTGAGGACTGATTCCTGCTGCTCCTGGAGAACACCTGTTACAGGTGAGTAACTACGCTAAGCTTCCGAATCTCACCACGAGGTTGTGGTCTACATTCTGCTACGCTAATCGATTAAGGTAGTTCTGTGCTACAGCGGTAGATGGGAACTTGCACACGTGTGGTGAAGCGCTTGAAAAGTTTTGGGAAAGGTGAGCTGCCCAGTTGGTGGCATCAGCCATACACGAGGACTTATATCTTGCTATCCATGAAGAACTCCTACTTACAGGTAAGTAACTTAGTTATCTTGTCCAGAAGTGAGAGAGGTTAGCTTGGCTTTACTCTTAAGTATCCGGTTTGTTTGTTTTTTTTTCTATGAACCTTATAATTTTCCCTAAAAAAATTTTCGTTGGATCTTTTTTTTTTTTGCCAGCCCAGATACAGCTAGTACCCTTATAGATCCATTTTACTTTATTTAAAACCATATCAGTGAGACTGCCAAAGTAAAATGGATCTATAAAGGTACTAACTGTATCTGGGCTGGCAAAATAAAAAATTGTTTAGGGAGCATTATAAGGCTCATATACAAAAAAAAGGGGGTGGGGGTTATGAATATTCAAATCTTCAACGTAAACTTACTTTATAATCACCTAACTGTCTTTGCAGGTATCGGCAAATAAAGGAGAAATTGGTGATGCTACACCATTTAATGATGCAGTCAACGTGCAGAAGATTTCCAATTTGCTATCTGATTATGGCTATCACCTGAGAGGGAATGAGGTATGTTTGACAATATAGCCATCCAATTCTATATGGAGTCTTGTGACTGTACTGCTTGTTCACATTGGGGTGATTTTATAAACTATTTCCTACATGTAAAGCATGCTGTACCTGCAGAAAATGGCTTTTCCCCATGAGCAAGCAGGAAATAAGTTCTCACATATGGGTGATGTCACCAACAGAGCCTGCACAGTATGCTCTCCAGCTTCCTAAGGAAGCTTTTGTGAGGTACACAGCACATGCGCACCTGCCTTACCACACGCTGCAGCGCCGTACTCTCCAGTCTTTATTTACACAGAGCTCCTAGGATGTGTTCCTGCAGTCTGGAAATGTTCTCTCTGGCCTTCGTGGCCAGGATTTTTCACTATTATTTTTCCTGACTGTGGTGGTTAGCCTTTTTCCCTTTTAGGTGTGGGGTTTTTTTTTGTTTGTTTTGTGTTGTCTCCAACGCTTTTGCGTGGATTTTCCCCCCTTCGAGGTAGTTTCTTACCCATGGCAGTTTTTCAGCTTGACTTTGCCGAGGTGGTGGTGTTCAGCATGTCTGAGCCGGATAGTGGCTTTAAGAAAGCACCAAGTGTAACAAGACCATTTGTGTCACAGACTGTCATAATTAGTGCTTGCAATGCCTTGGGCTTGACTACGAGCCAGCATCCTGCGAGCTCTGCTTGCAGATGATGCGCCAAGGGCTGAAAGGTCAAGAAAAGAAGGAGTTGTCCCTCTTTGGCTTATCTGATTCAGCATCCTCGGCCCTGACCACCTCGTCTACGCTTGCAAAAAGGTCTGGAGGCAGCAAAGGAGAAGGAGCAGCATGTTTAATTGGAGCTGAAGGGCTCAAGCGGCAAGGAGGGGTGAGCACCGAGAGAAGTTTGGGTGCAGCATCCCTGCAGCCGTACATGACGAAATGCAGAAAGCGATGGCCTGGAGCAGCCAACCATGTTTCCCCGGCTGGAGGACCTGACCAGAATGATGGAGTCCACTCCCAGTGTCTAGGAGAGCAGCCAAATGTCTCCTGATGTGCACCTATCATCGTGGAGTCCCCACTCGAGGTGGCATCGCCAATGTTTGCAGCATCGGCCCTCTCACAGGTGGTGATTCTGGAGGAATGCCTTCAAGCTTTAGCTCACTTGGCAGCGGTGGAAGCCTTGTGGAATGCGTTGTCACCACACTCCTTCCAGCTTATCCTGGAGACATTTGCTCTGCCTGCTGCGATTGGGACATTGGTTATGAGATCTGTATCGACCCCAATTACTGGAGCCATCTCCCTCTCCAGTGTGTCGGAGTCGGAGATATGCCGGGTGGCACGAGGGTCCTTGGCACCCTCCCTCCCTCCCCCAAACCACAGAGCCAGCAGGACAAGAAGACTGCACTGTTCTGACTTCCTCTTGGAATCCATATTGTAATGGGAGACAGAGGTGAATCTCCTCTATTGGACCTTCAGTCTGACCCATCACCTCCACCCGAGGGGTGCACATCACCCCAGAAGAATATAAGAACATAAGAATATAAGATATGCCATACTGGGTCAGACCAAGGTCCATCAAGCCCAGTATCCTGTTTCCAACAGTGGCCAATCTAGGTCATACGTACCTAGCAGTTTCCCCAAAAGACACAGGTTCCGCAATGCTTGTACTGGGTCAAGCATTGATATCCTGGGTCCTTTCTTAATAATGGTTTATGGACCTTTCCTCCAGGAACTTGTCCAAACCTTTTCTAAACCCAGCTACACTAACAGCCTTTACGACATCCTCCGGTAACAAATTCCAGAGTTTGATTACATGTTGAGTGAAAAAATATTTTCTTTTATTAGTCTTAAATAGTTTACCCTGTAGCTTCATTGCATGTCCCCTAGTCTTTCTATATTCTGATAACGTAAACAATCGATCTACGTTTACCCGTTCCACTCCGTTCATTAATTTATAGACTTCTATCATATCTCCCCTCAGCTGTCTCTTTTCCAGGTTAAAGAGCCCTAACCTTTTTAGCCTTTACCATTTTGGTGACTCTTCTCTGAACCTTTTCTAATAACGCTATATCCTTTTTAAGATATGGCGACCAGAATTGCACACAATATTCAAGGTGCGGTCTCACCATGGAACGGTATAGAGGCATTATAATATCTTTTGTTTTATTTTCCATTCCTTTCCTTATGATCCCTAGCATTCTATTTGCTCTCTTGGCCGCCGCTGCACACTGGGCTGAGGGTTTTAACATGTTATCCACAATGACACCTAAATCTTTTTCCTGGGTGGTGGTTCCTAATGTGGAACCTTGCATCATGTAACCAGTTTGGGTTGTTCTTCCCTAGGTGCATAATTTTGCACTTGTCCACATTAAATTTCATCTGCCATTTTGATGCCCAGTCTTCCAATTTATCAAGATCCTCTTGCAATTTTCCACAATCCTCTTGGGTTTTAACAACTTTAAATAGTTTTGTGTCATCCCTACAATATGTCCTTCCAGGACTTAGGGACATAGCCAAGGTCATCCCCCTTTCCCTGGAATTGGAGAATGAACTGAGGGCGGAGGAACTGTAACTTCTCCAGTACCCCTCAGCTCTTACCCCCCGGGAGCGGGTGATGGTTCCCATCCACCATGTCCTACAGCAGCTGCAGCTCACACTTCCTGTTGTCAGCTGCTGGCTAATCAGCCTTAAAGCATGCGAAGAGTGCTAAAATGCACCCCTTGGTCCCATCAAGTCGCGAGGCTCGGACCCTGAACTCCTTCAGGAGAAAGTGCTTCCAGGGTTCCATGGTGGCTTACCAGACTTACATGAGTATATTCCTCAAGGATGTCATGTTGGACCTGGCGGACTTTGTCACCTTGCCACGAATCCTTTTGGGGCCTCATGGCCAGGATTGCTCAAAGTGGATGGTGTGGGGTACCTACAACACATTTGAATCCGCTAGCAGAGTGGCAGCTGTGGGCATCTTCAGACCTGGAGCAGTGGGTCCAGAACAAGATTGCTAATGTCCCCTGCTGGAGAGAGAACCTTTTTGGCAAGCCCATGGAGGAGGATGCTGAGGAACTGGAAAGGGAGCAGATGACTCTCACCAGATTCTCCAGAAAGACCGTGGATCCATTGTAGAAAAAAACATCACACCAAGGTGGTCTTTTATCTGCGCCTGCATTTCCTCGCCCAGCCTAAGGCACAGACTCCCCGTCCACAGTGGAGGGAGAAGACCCCGAAGACTCAACCCACGCCTCCTAGCCCAAGTGGGTACAGGGTTTTGACTGGTTCCTCAGGGACACAGCAAGCCATCATCAAGGTATCCCTACAAGTTGGGGAGTGACTCATTCACTTTGCCCACTGGTGGCCCCCTCATCACCTCGGACATCTGGGTGCTGCATATTGACCAAAATGGATATCTGCTGCACGTTGTCTAGCTTCTGCCTCCATACAACCCAGAGGAGTACCCCATGGATCCCACGTACCGAAGCTTACTGCAGACTGAGGTCGAGACCCTGCTGTCTGACCTTGCCATTGAGCCAGTCCCCCCAACTCAGATCGGGCAGGGCTTTCTACTCCAGGTACTTGTTCCCAAAAAGACTGGCAGGTTCTGTCCAATTTTGGGTCTGCGAAACCTCAACCATTTCCTGGTGCACAAAAAGTTCAAAATGGTCTTGTTAGGAATACTACTTCCATACCTCATACAGAATGATTGGCTCTGCTCCTTGGATCTGAAGGATGCGTACATGCATATTCTGATCCACCTGCATTACAGGCAATACCTACGTCTTGTGCTGGGCTGCCGGCACTACCAATACCGTGTTTTTCCCTTCAGGCTAGCTGCAGACCCCTGGGTCTTCAGAAAGTGTCCGGCTTTCGTGACTGCCTTCCTCTGGACCCGGTGGTGGGGGAGGTCTTTGTCTTCCCTTATGTGGCCAATTGGCTGATCAAGGCTGCCACACTTGCCGATGTTCATCAGTCTGCTGTGCTCACAATTCAGGTGCTTGAAGGTCTCTGCTTCATGGTCAGTTACCCGAAGTCCCACCTCCATCCGTTGCAGCAGCTGGAGTTCATCAGGGCCATCCTCGACACCCCTTGGATGTGTGTCTTTCTGCCAGTGGACCGCCTGCAGCACCTTGGTGAGGTGGTGGGCACATTTCAGTGCCACACCAAGGCCCCGGGCTGTTGAGGGCCCCCAAACACATGGTTGCAATGGTGCATGTCACACCTCAGGCCCACCTCTCCATGTGACAGGCCCAGTAGACCCTGTCTACTCAATGGAGACAGGCATCTGTGGGACAGAATAGTGATCACCGTACCACTGGTGCAGTCCCTGGCATGGTAGCTTGAGCTGGACAACCTGCTGCAGGGCCTCCTGTTCCAGCCAGCAGCCCCCTGCAAGATACTCACGATGGACACATCAAAGTTCGGCTGGGGTGTGCAGCTGGATGGTTTTAGCACTCACGGGCTGTGGTCCGAGCAGGAGAGTTGGCACAAGGAAGGCAGGAAAACTACACGCCACTGGATGAATGTGAGCTTTATTGGTGTGTTTGGCCCATGGCATTCCTCGGGACAGAAAGCTCAGAAAATATATACATATATACACATATAATATGACATAAAAACATGGCAATAAAAACATTCAGAAGCAAAAAACAATATTGAATAACCAATCAATGAGAAATAATAAATAAATAAAAATTATATATATGTATTTTTATAAGAACCAAACACATATTACAATAATGAACAATAAAATAAAAAAATATATATATACTATAATCGATACTATACTATAATCTATACTATACTATACTATACTATACTATACTATACTATAATTTCTAGTCCCACAGGTGCTCCTTGTGGTCTTGGGCAAGCCACTTAACCCTCCATTGCCCATGTTCCCTGTAAGTATTAGTGTATGTGTCTCATATCCCCTTGTGTTAGTGTATCCCCCAATTGTGTTGTGACCACTTTGATTGAAGGAATAAGGTGGTATACAAAACTGTCTAAATAAATCGTTATAATGTTATTTGCTGATGACACAAAACTATTTAAAGTTGTTAAAACCCAGGAGGATTGTGGAAAATTGCAAGAGGATCTTGATAAATTGGAAGACTGGGCATCAAAATGGCAGATGAAATTTAATGTGGAGAAGTGCAAGGTTATGCACCTAGGGAAGAACAACCCAAACTATGGTTACACGATGCAAGGTTCCACATTAGGAACCACCACCCAAGAAAAAGATTTAGGCATCCTTGTGGATACCATGTTAAAACCCTCGGCCCAGTGTGCAGCGGCGGCCAAGAGAGCAAATAGAATGCTAGGTATGATAAGGAAAGGAATGGAAAATAAAACAAAAGATATTATAATGCCTCTATATCGTTCCATGGTGAGACCGCACCTTGAATATTGTGTGCAATTCTGGTCGCCATATCTTAAAAAGGATATAGCAATTTTAGAAAAGGTTCAGAGAAGAGCCACCAAAATGGTAAAGGGGATGGAAGGCTACTCCTATGAAGAAAGGCTAAAAAGGTTGGGGCTCTTTAACCTGCAAAAGAGACGGCTGAGGGGAGATATGATAGAAGTCTATAAATTAATGAACGGAGTGGAACGGGTAAACGTAGATCGATTGTTTACCTTATCAGAATATAGAAAGACTAGGGGACATGCAATGAAGCTACAGGGTAAACTATTTAAGACTAATAAAAGAAAATATTTTTTCACTCAACGTGTAATCAAACTCTGGAATTTGTTACCGGAGGATGTAGTAAAGGCTGTTAGTGTAGCTGGGTTTAAAAAAGGTTTGGACAAGTTCCTGGAGGAAAGGTCCATAAACCATTATTAAGAAGGGACCCAGGATATCAATGCTTGAACCAATACAAGCATTGTGGAACCTGTGTCCCTTGGGGAAACTGCTAGGTACGTATGACCTAGATTGGCCACTGTTGGAAACAGAATACTGGGCTTGATGGACCTTGGTCTGACCCAGTATGGCATATCTTATGTTCTTATGTTCTTATGTCCATCTGATGAGTAATAGTTAAATACATACATTAAAAACATAACTTAGTGAAAATAAGTCATATCAAAAAGAGACATTACTATTAAAAAAAAAACTAGTGATAAAATGCCAATAAACTTCATATATTAAGACAACTCACCAGACTGAAAAAGACACACAGGTAGTGCTCTCTAGAAGTAAGGCAATTGCTGTTGGAGGGGAAAGGACAAGATCTCATTTGGAGTGCACAAAAGCTATTTGTCTCCTTTGACCCCAATAGGCTAGGCGTCGCTGTCTCGAAGCGTACACTATTCCTCTGGCTATCAGACTGCATCGCTTGTGCGTATTCTCTGGTTGGGTTGAACCTTGAGGGTCATGTCATGGCTCACAATGTCCATGCGCTAGCTACATCAGTGGCCAACCTCCGGTGTCTGCAGAGGCAATCTGCAGAGCTGCAACGTGGTCTTTGGTCCATATCTTCGCAGCACACTACTGTCTGGATGGGGATTCCTGACGGGACAACAGTTTTGGCCAGGCTGTACTCCATCTTCTCTTTGGGTCTTAGAGTCAACTCCTACCCACCAGCCCTTCTGTCCATTCAAGTTACCTGCTCAAAAATCCCTTCAGGTCTTTATCTGCTGAGGATACTGAATCAGATGTGTCCCCCAGTGGGACTACCTCTCTGGTCTTCCTGACTTCTCCAGTTCTTATTGCCCTGTTGGGCTGCTGATCTCCTTGAGTTTTGGTAGCCTGTAGCTTGGGGGTCTCGTATGTGAGGACTTATTTTCTGCTTGTTCACAGCGAAAGAGTAGTTACCTGTAGCAGGTGTTCTCCGTGAACAGCAGGAATAAGTCCTCACAACCATCCCACCTCCCCTGGGGCATATAGAGTATGGTGCCACGGTGGGTGGGAAGGCAGGCGTGCATGCGTGGTGTACCTCCCAAAAGCTTCCTTTGGAAGCAGGGGAGTGTTCTGTGCAGATCTCCATCGGTGATGTCACCAATATGTGAGGACTTATTCCCGCTGTTTACAAGCTAGTAACTATGCTTTATAAAACTGCGCAGCGAAATACACATTAGTGCCTGCGCCATCGTTTATTTAGTTCCATATTTGGTATAGCACAATTTGCTTGGTTAGCAACCATGGTGGCTATAGTCCTCTGACTTAGAGCAATGGGTACAGAACAAACTGGCCGATGTCCCCTGCCGAGAAGAGAACCTCTTCAGCAAACCCATGACCAACAAGGCGGCTGAGTTGGAGACAGAGTTCTTGACCAGGTTGTCCCAGAAGATGGCTCACCCTGCCTGTCAGAAGGCTTCGGGGGAAAAAGGCTTATAGGACATACCCCCAGTTTACAGCCTACCAGGCTCCCCAACGGAGTCAGCAGGCCAAGAGCCAGGGCCATGGCCCCCGTAAGCTGAAAGCCCCCAAGCCCCAAACAGCGCCCCAGCTGCTACCTGGGGGGAGCTTTTGACTCCCTGAGCATAGTTTGTCTTCCCACAGGTCAGGGCCCAAGGTACATGGGAGGACATCTGGTCCACTTTGCTCACCTCTGGCTGGGCATCACCGATTCCTAGGTAGTGCAGGAGGGTTACCTTCTACACTTCCACCAGACGCTTCCTCCCTTCTTTCCAGGGAACTTCCCATGACCTCCCTCCACGGAGAGCTCGTGCAGAAGGAACTAGAGTCCTTACTTGAGGATCAGGCTGTGGAGCCAGTACCTCAGCCCCTCTGGGGCACGGGGTTCTACTCACAGTATTTTCTTATCCCAAAAAAGACAGGCAGCTTTCAGCCCATTCTGGATCTGCGGGACCTAAACCGCTTTCTAGATGTTCAAGATGTTATCCCTTAGTACATTGATGCCCTACCGCCTCTGGGGAGATTGGCTATGCTCCTTGGATCTCAAAGATGCCTATATTCACATTCTGACCCATCCCCGACACAGTCAGTACCTCTGCTTTGTCATTGGAGGTTGCCACTACCTATCTTCTTTTGGCCTCTTCTCTGCACCCAGGGTATTCACCAAGTGCCTGGTGGTCATCGCTGCTCACCTCTGCTTGCTGGGAGTCTTCGTCTTCCCCTATCTGGACAACTGGCTTATAAAAGCAAGCTCACCAGAGGAGGTACCCCACGTGGCCTGCCGCACCATAAGGGTGCTGCAACATCTGGGGTTTATGATCAACTTCCCCTGTCGCATCTGCTCTTGGCTCAGTGCCTGGAGTTCATTGGAGCCTTCTGGAATTGACACAGGCCAGAGCCTTCCTTTCCATGGATTGGCCAAAGGGTCTGGCATCCCTAGTAGGGGAGGTACGGGGCTGCTCATTGGCATCTCCATGTCTCCTGCTGCACCTATTAGGGCACAAGGCCTCGATTGTTCACGTGACCCTGCAGGCTTGTCTCCAAATGCTCCAGGCCCAATGGACTCTCAGCTCACAGTAGACTCAGGCCACAGGCCGTCTGGACGATCGAGTCTGGATCAATCGGCTCCTGGTGGCTTCTCTCGCCTGGTGGCAGAGCTGAACAAATCTCATGGCCAACCTATCCTTCCAGGCCCCACTGGCAGAACACATGCTAACCATGGACACCTCCAAGCTCAGCTGGGGAGCTCACTGCAGTGGTCTACGGTTGCAGGTCGCCTGGACTCGGGTGGAAAGTGCCCTCCAGATCAACCTCCTCGAACTCTGAGCTGTGGCTAATGCCCTTCGGGTGTTCCAGGCCTACCTGGTGGGCCAGGTTGTGCTGGTCCAGATGGACAACCAAGTAGCAATGTTTTACATCAAGCAATGGGGGGGGGGGGGGGGCGGGGGGCGGATGGGCTCATACCTCCTCTGCTGGGAGGCGGTTTGCCTGTGGAACTTCACCACGGAGAATGGCATGATGCTCCAGGCGGTCTACCTGCTGGGCCAATCTGCTCGCAGATTGGCTCAGCAGAGTTCTTCAGCACCACGAGTGGCATCTTAATTCAGCGGTGGCCAGCTCCATCTTCTGACATTGGGGAACCCTAACGTTGGCCATCTTTGCCAGTCCCGAGAATGCGCAGCTGCCACGCTTCTACTCAGAGGCTGGCCCCAAACTGAGTGTTGGCAGATGCCTTTCCCCTGCCTTGGTTCGGGAGTCTGCTGTATGTTTGCTTGTCTATACCACTGGTTCCCAAGACGTTGCTCAAACCCCTAGTGGACCGGGTCACAGTCATCCTCATTGCCCTTCGCTGGCCCAGACAGTCGTTTTCTTCACTCCTGCAGCTGTCCTGAGCGGCCCCCATACCACTGGGCCAGAACTCAGACTTTCTCTCATGAGAGAATGGGACCTCTCCTTCATCCCATCCTCCAGTCCCTCGCCCTGACAGCATGGATACTGAAGGGCTAGCCATAGCACACCTCCACCTCTCCCAGGACATGGAGGACATCCTATTGGCATCTCACAAGGACTCAACACAGCGTGTATATCTTCAAATGGCATACATTTTCCAACTGGTGCACAAACAGGAATCTCAACCTTTTCTCTTGCTCCTGCAGGACATTCTGTGATTTTATTCTATATCTATCCCGGGCTGCTCTAAAGTCCAACTCCATCAGGGTGCACCTCAGCACCCTAGCAGCACATCATCACCTCGTCGATAGCCAGCCTGTCTCTTTGCACCCCCTGGTGGGCTGCTTCATGAGGGGGCTTCTCTGCGGTCCCCCATCTGCCCACCGCCGGCATGGGATATAAACGTTCTCAGCAAGCTGATGGCGGCTCCCCCTTTTGAACTCCTGGTTACGTGCCATCTCAAGTTCCTGTTGTGGAAAGTGGTGTTCCTGGTAGCGCTCACTTCAGCCAGAAGAGCTGGTAAGCTACAGATGCTGGTGGCCCGTGAACTTGGCAAAACAGATTGAGGACTGGAAGACATGAGCTGACCTTTCGGCAGATTAAGCTCACTCTTAAACTGGGACCGTCCTTTTTGAACTTGGCTAATGCCCTTTTATGCCTCTCTAACTCCTGTTCACATTTGAGCTGCTCAGCTCAAAGAGAGGCATGTCTCTCCTTGAGAGCTAACTGAGCTTCAGAGGTTTTCAAATGACCAAACAAAGCTCTTTCAATTCGTACTGAGCTTTCTCCTCTTGTAGCCTAGTATATTTTCCTCTGTCATTTCAAATCTATATGTTCGAGCCACTTGTCGCTCCTTCTTAAATTCATTTACTTGCTCCTCTAAAACAGCAAGCCATAGCAATAAATCACACTGCGAGTCAGGCCCAGCAGGAAAGGGGCGTTCTTCCTCCCCCTCCTACCTACCTGCCTGACAGGACAATCCTTATCAGTCAACTGCTGTTTTAACTCAGCATTTTCCTGCTGGAGTTCTCTCAGATCAGCACTCATAAGACTGTATCTGAACACGAGAGTCTCTCAGATCAGTATTGCACAAATCAAGTCTGTCTCGAGTGTGCTATAGAGCCTCTACTGATTTATTCTTAAATGCACCACACAAGAGTGTTCAGCAATCGGACTGCATGCCAATTTGCCTTTATGACCCAGCAACCTGTCAAGGACCCCACTAAAAAAGTTATTTGTCCTGGAAAGCTCATGCCGGTCTAATTTGAGGCATTTATTGATCTGTGCAATATTGTCTGGAATCTGTTCCTGTTGCCATCATACAGATATGAGTTTTTGCACTACTAGACTCTCCTGGTCAGCAATGTTGCTTGAGAGAGCCATCATAAATCAGATGGTCTTAAAAGGAAAACTCGGGGTTAGCTGTTTGAGTTCTGTGAAACGTGGTTCATTCAGAATTGCCGATCCCAGTTGAGCTCCCAATTTGTAGGAGATATTTTCAGTAGCTGATAAATACACATGTATAAATACTCAGTATGTCTAGGGAAAACTGCTACTTCCCACTTTCCCAGGATTCCATAGGACCACCTGGCAAACAAACCATGTGATAAAACAAGAACTAATCCTGTTTGTATATAAATTAGACTTTATTACTGATAGAAATATAGTGCAAAATTAACATAAATTAGTTTTCTGAGGTAGTAAGCTATGGAGTCTTATGATTATAATTATCAAGATACCTAATCACTGTTTTAGCATCCAATGTCACTGATTCGCTCTGCACTCAGACGTACAGTACATTATCTGTCTAAGCTAGCCCCAGTCTTGGGGGGGGGGGGGGAATTAAAGACCAGTACCTTAGCTCCTGCCAAAACGCTTGTGGCTAGGTCTGAGAAATTGTCTCAGGAACAGCACAAAGTCAAAGTATGGCAAAGGTCCAATGTCTGCTACAGGCAGTACAGCCGAGCTGCGTGGTCACCGAGCTGCAGGTCTCGGAGAAATTCACTTCGTCCCGAGATTAGTCTTCGTCCTTGAGGTAGGCAGGTAGTAGAGCTAAGAACTGCAGAAAACAAACTGCCAGAGTCAGGCTAAGTTAGTTTCCAAGCAGTATAGCAGAAGTCTTCGTGCAGAAAAAGTGCAGAAACGTGTCCCTCTCTGAATCCAGCATATAATTCTTTGTCCTGACCACCTCGTCATGGAACGGTGATTGGCTGGTCTCAGAAAATGTATGTCATCTTCAGCGAATCCTGTAACAATGGTCAGGTGATTCTTCTCCGAACAAAGGTCCATGGTGCAGGAAAGATGCTGGTGGTATGCAGGTGCATGCATTGTTGCAAAGCATAGGCCCAGTGGCACAGTCTCTGGATGAGAGAGAGTTCTCTAGTATGTAGCAATGAACAATGATTCTGCTGAATTGCTTGATCTGCAGGGTTTAATGCTGGCACAGCAGAAAAGAGTTCCATCTTTTCTCCAGGACCAAGCAGGAAGTCAGTCCTCACATATGGGTGACGTCGGCGCCGACGGAGCCCTCGCGGAGCAATTTTCCCCAGCTTTCAAAGAAAGCCTTTGGGAATTGCAGCGCGCATGCGCGGTCCCCTTCCCGCCCAAAGGTGCCATCTTGGCCAGTCTTCTTTTTTCCGCGGAGCCCTACAGACGCTGTCTACAAGTCACCGCTGAAAAGTTGATTTTCTTTCTTTTAGTATTTTCTTCGGTTCGACGCCGGTCCTTTTTCTGTCCGGCCTCGTGACGCCGGTTGCGAGGCCTCCCCTTCTTTTCGGTTTTTCTGTCCTTCGTGACAAATTCGCGCTTTTTTCATTTTTCCCTGGCGGCACGAACGTTTGACCTCGCAGGGGCCCTTTTTCCCCCGATGGCCGCCAGTGGTTTTAAAAAGTGTGTTCAGTGTAAGAAACTTATGTCTCTTACTGACACACATGATTGCTGCCTCCGTTGCCTGGGCCCAGATCATGAAGAAATGATCTCTGGAGCCTGTAGCAAGATGTCCGCGAAATCTTTGCGGAGTCGGCAGCATCACCGGGAGAGAATCTTCTCTGACCCCAGCCGTACCCGGACCTCGTCAGAAGCTTCGGTGTCCAGGGAATCTGGCTCTGAACACCGTCGGAGCTCCTCTGAGAGGGTGTCTCCTTCCCGGGAACATCATCGGAGGAAGAAACCTGCGAGGACGGCGTCGGTGGATGCTCCTGGCTCCGCGAGGGCCAGGTCGCATAGCTCCGATAGCCGCCCCGGGTCTTTGGAGCTGGAGCGGCCGTCCAAGCAGCCTCGTCTGGAGATGGACTCGTCTGCTCACGTAAGTCCTGTTGTCCTCGTGGACTCGCCTCCGAGGGGTCCGCCGTCGGGGCCCGAGTCGGGGGCTGCTGGGTCTCCTGAGTTCGGACTCAGGTTGACGGCCTTGGAGAGCAGCCTAGCTGCCTTCATGGACCAGCAGCGGGCATTGATCGCTGGCGCTTCTGCCCTAACCGCCGGGACGTCGACGTCTAAGTCGACCCCGGAGACCGAGCCGATCCTCGAGTCCATGCGGGCTCGAGTCGATCCTCGGTCGAGGTCCCCTTCGGCCTCCCGCTCGGGGCCGCGGTCGTCGGCGTCGGGGCGGACAGCGTCTGTGCCTGCCCGGCCAGAGCCGCTCGACTCCTCCTCCGAGGAGTCCGCCTGGGAATCCGAGGTGGAAGAGTCACCTGATTCTTTTCGGACTCTGTGTATTCCTTCGGACTCCCCCGAGTCTGAACCTCGGAGACAGTCCCCTCCGGAGGATGCACGGTTCTCGGACTTCGTGAGGGATATGGCCAAGGCCTTGGCCTTCCCTGCGGATCCCGAGGAGGAGCCTCGAGCCGAAGAGCTCGATGCCCTCCAGTATGACTCTCCTGCAAAGGAGCATTTTACTGTACCGGTTCCTCCGATGCTGGAACGACTTCTCTTCCGCATGTGGGAGAGCCCGGCGTCGCCGGTATTAAGCAAGCGGGTCGATGCCATATATCGAGTCCGCAAGAGCCCTGGCTTCCAAAAAGCACAGCTGCCGCACCATTCCATGGTGGTGGAATCGGCCATGCATAGGCTCAAGAGCCAGAAGATGCACTCCTCGGTGCCTCCCGGCAGGGAAGCCCGCAGCCTGGATGGCATCGGTAAGAAGTGTTTCCAGGGCTCTATGCTTGCTTGTCGGGTCCAGACTTACCAGCTCTACATGGGCATGTATCTCAGGGACCTGGCTAAGGAAATAGCCGGATTCTCTGCTGGTCTCTCCGAGGAACCTTTGCGGAGGTTCCTGGCCTTGTCCACTGGTATTCGAGAGTGCTCAGTTTATCTCTCGAGCAGCCTATGATGGCTTTGAGGCATCGGCTCGAGTAGCCGCAGCCGGCATCGGGGTCCGCCGACAGGCTTGGCTTCAGTCATCCGACCTCGAGCCCTGGGTGCAGGACAAGTTGGTCGATGTCCCCTGCAGAGGTGAAAACCTCTTTGGCAAACCTATGGACGAGAAGGCTGCACATCTCGAGACGGACTCTCACCAGGACTCGGCTCTCCAGGAAAACCTCTGCCCCTTCCCAGAAGAAGAAGGGCTCGGGGAAAAAGCCCTTTTACCCGAGGAAGACGGCTGCCTATAAACACTACCCTCATTATCAGGCCTCCGCAGCTCCCCAACAGGGTCAGCAGGCCAAGGGACGGGGTAACGGGTCCCGTAGGCAGCAAGCCCCCAAGCCTGCGCCACCGGCCCCTGCTCCGCAGGGTGGGGGTTTTTGACTCTTTCAGCATAGCCTCTCCCCCTCCGCTGGTTTCTCTCAGCACGGGAGGCCGGCTGGTCCACTTTGCCCACAGGTGGTCCAACATCACGTCAGATACCTGGGTGCTCCACATAGTCCGAGAGGGCTATCTTCTACACTTCCACCAGGTACCTCCCCCTACTTTCCAGGGGAGCCTCTGTGACCCCCTCTTCACCGGGACTTACTCCTTCAAGAGTTGGCAAGTCTTCTTCAGGAACAGGCGGTGGAACCGGTGCCCCACCACCTGAGAGGTCAAGGCTTTTATTCCAGGTACTTCCTGGTACCAAAGCGAACTGGAGGCCTCAGACCCATCCTGGACTTGCGGAACCTCAACAAGTTCCTGGAAAGGGAAAAGTTCAAGATGCTTACCCTTGGAATCCTGCTGCCCTACCTCCGGCAGGGAGATTGGCTATGCTCCTTGGATCTAAAGGATGCCTACACTCACATCCTCATCCACCCAAGCCACCGACAATACCTAAGGTTTGTGGTGGCAGGCAATCATTACCAGTACAGGGTACTGCCCTTTGGCCTATCCTCCGCACCCCGAGTCTTCACAAAATGTCTCGCAGTGGTAGCGGCTTATCTCCGGCTTCAAGGCCTCTTTGTCTTCCCTTACCTAGACGACTGGCTCATCAGAGCACCGTCCTCCACGGAGGCCACTCCCGCCACGCAACGTTACTGTGACTCTGCTCCAGTACTTGGGCTTTGTCATAAACTTCGAAAAGTCCACTTTGCTCCCCTCTCAGGATCTCGAGTTCATCGGCGCCAGTTTAAACACGCTTCAAGCGCGAGCCTTTCTGCCGCTCGACAGGGCACAACGGCTCATGGCTCTCGCCAGCCGCTTTCGCAGCCATTCCCGGGTCTCGGCCAGGCACTTTCTGAAACTGCTCGGCCATATGGCTTCCACGGTCCATGTGACCCCCAATGCCCGCCTGAATATGCGGCCTGCTTAATGGTGCCTTCGCTCACAATGGCGTCAGGCCTCGGGGAGACTAGCGGACTCAGTACGAATCTCCAGCCCGCTGGTCTCTTCTCTACGGTGGTGGCTTCATCTGCCCAACCTAGTGCTCGGAATGCCTTTTCAGTCTCCTCCGCCTGTTCAGGTACTGACGACCGACGCTTCTCTCCTGGGTTGGGGAGCACATTGCCAAGGGACATGTACTCAGGGTCTCTGGACCCTGTGGGAATCTGCCCAGCAGATCAACTTCCTGGAGCTCAGAGTGATCCGCCTGGCTCTCCGGGCCTTCTCCCACCTTACCACTCGCCAGTCCGTCCTCGTCCAGACGGACAATCAAGTGGCCATGTTCTACGTGAACAAACAGGGGGGCACGGGCTCCTTTCTTCTCTGTCGGGAAGCACAAAAGCTCTGCGCTTGGGCCGTCAGCCGAGGGATCCTCCTCAAAACTGTCTACCTCCCAGGTCAAGAAAATTACCTGGCAGACAAACTGAGCAGAATCCTCCAACCGCACGAGTGGCGATTGGACCCGTTGGTGGTTCAAAGGATCTTTCTCCAGTGGGGCCTCCCCACGCTGGATCTAGTTGCCAGTCCTCTGAACAGGCAACTTCCTCGGTTCTGCTCTCGGGAACCGCATCCCCTCCGAGTAGCGGCGGATGCTTTTCTGCTCTCATGGTCCACGGGCCTTCTGTATGCCTTTCCTCCCATGCCGCTGGTGTCTCGAACACTTTTCAAGGTTCTCCAGGACAAGGCTTCGATGATCCTGATAGCTCCCCGGTGGCCCAGGCAACCGTGGTTCCCGCTTCTGATGCAACTGGCGGTAGATACTCCGTTGCCTCTGGGGTTTCAACCTGATCTCCTACACCCCAACCTCAGATCTCTTCATCTGATGGCCTGGCTGCTGAAAGGGTAGTCCTTGCTCCCCTCCTGCTGCCTCCGGAGGTGGAAGAGGTCGTGCTAGCTTCCAGGCGACCCTCTACCCGGAAATCCTACGCCCTTAAATGGTGTCGCTTCTCCACCTGGTGTACTCAACAGTCTCAAGACCCCTTCTCCTGCTCGGTGTCGGTGGTCTTGCAGTACTTGCTTTCCCTCTCCAATCTTGGACTTAAGTCCAACTCGGTCAAAGTTCACCTCAGTGCTATTTCTGCACATCATGTGCCGGTGGAAGGCAGACCTCTTTCCGACCACCCTCTCGTGGCACGGTTCTCCCGAGGTCTCCTTCTCCTTAAACCACCTTTGCGCCCCCCAGCCCCCGACTGGGACCTGAACGTGGTTTTACAGCGGATCACCTGTCCGCCTTTTGAACCCATGGCTACCTGTCCTCTCCGTTTTCTTTCTTGGAAAACCTTATTCCTGGTAGCCCTCACTTCCGCTAGACGCGTTAGTGAACTGCAGGCCCTAGTGTCTGATCCCCCTTACACTAGGTTCTACAAGAACAGGGTAGTCCTGCGGACTCACCCTAAGTTTCTTCCAAAAGTGGTCTCCCCTTTTCACATCAATCAGGAGGTGGTGCTTCCGACCTTCTTTCCCAGGCCACACTCCAGCCGAGCTGAAATGGTCTTGCATACCCTGGACTGTCGGAGGGCGTTAACCTTCTACCTTGATCGTACGCGGGAGCACCGTAAGACTGTTCAGCTCTTCCTGTCTTACGACCCTAATAAATTAGGGCTCCCTGTCTCCAAGCGTACTCTGTCCATCTGGGTAGCTGACTGTATCGCTTGGACTTATGGGGCGGCAGGCCTCTCGTTGGAAAGTCGAGTCACGGCTCATCGGGTTAGGGCGAAGGCTGCGTCAGTGGCTTACCTCCGCTCTGTTCCATTGGCAGACATCTGCCGGGCCGCCACTTGGTCTTCGAGCCAGACTTTTGCAACCCATTACTGCCTCGAGAGGGAGTCCCGCAGGGACAGTGCTTTCGGACAGGCAGTCCTCCGTAATCTCTTCGAGGTTTAAGCAACTCCTACCCTCCATCCCAGATGTTGGGCTACCGGTTGGAGATTAGTCAGAGAAGATTCCTTCCTTCTGTGCTGCTGAGCTAGAGGGAGCTCATTTTTGTGCTTAGGGTCTCCGGTAGCCTTAAGCTTGGGAGTCCCATATGTGAGGACTGACTTCCTGCTTGGTCCTGGAGAAAGCGTAGTTACTCACCTGTAACAGGTGTTCTCCAGGAGCAGCAGCAATCAGTCCTCACAACCCTCCCTCCTCCCCGTGGAGTTGCAGTCATATGATTTAGTTTTTGCAAATTTTTTGCTGTCTTTTCGCTATGTCATCAGACTGGCCAAGATGGCACCTTTGGGCGGGAAGGGGACCGCGCATGCGCGCTGCAATTCCCAAAGGCTTTCTTTGAAAGCTGGGGAAAATTGCTCTGCGAGGGCTCCGTCGGCGCCGACGTCACCCATATGTGAGGACTGATTCCTGCTGTTCCTGGAGAACACCTGTTACAGGTGAGTAACTACGCTGTATGGTTCAGAACAGTTTCTGAGCAGGCAAGGAATCCATCTTGTAACAGGAAGCCATGCTCTTCGGTTCAGGCATTGCTTTCTGAACAGGCACCAGTCCTACAGGTTGATGGACCTTGGTCTAACCCAGTATGGCATTTATGTTCTTATCATAGCACATTATCTACCATTCAGTGACAAACATGGACTGGAACACAATAGGGAAATTATCTGCTCGGTCGGGAGGGAGTTCTTCATTCCTTAATCTTCTGTTGTATCATATGAAAGGGCACAAACTTGTATGTTTTCCTGGTGATTGAGATCAAGTTGATTTGGGGTGGATTTGTGATGTATATGCATGTATTATAAAATATGCATGAACAAAAGACACCCCACCTGCAGAAAATCAGCACACAATATTTGCCAAAAGGTACTTGAAAATACAATATAGAAGCACTCCTGAGTATCTGCTTTGTTTTCAAGCAGATACTCGGGAGTGCCTCTGTATTGTATTTCCCGGTACCTTTCGTCTAATATTAATTACGGTTGTTCTATTGTGGTCATAGTCCCCTGAAGAAGGCCCGTGTGGCCGAAACACGTGTAGGGCTGACCCCCTAATAAAATTTGTTCCTTCCAAGGGTTCTCCATTTCCTGCTCTTGCTTTGTGTTATAAAATATGCATGTACATGCACACATTACACCACCTTTGAACTTGTAAATTTGTGCGAGAACATTTTTGTGTTCTTAGATAGTTATGAATGCATATTTTATAGAGATACATCTGTGTCTGTTTCCTTTTATAAAATAGACATCCTTTTGGAACTTTGACGTAGGTGCCCTGTTATAAAATTAGTCCCCACATGTGCAGCATATAGCCCTTGTTAAGAGATCATCATTACCTGTTCTGTCTTAGGTTCTTTATAATGGTTTCACTGGTCGTAAGATCACGTCACAGATCTTTGTGGGTCCAACGTATTACCAGCGTTTGAAACATATGGTGGATGACAAAATTCATTCCCGTGCCAGGGGACCCTTACAGATTCTCAACAGGCAGCCTATGGAGGGCAGATCCCGGTAAGCTGTCTTCTATTAGCTTGGTTATCTGTAAATAGTGTATTACTAGGAAACTAATTGCTCTACCTCTTCTCCCTTACCAAGCAGTGGCACTCTATCTTTCCTAGAAATAATTCACTTTTTTAAAATTGTTTTTCCTTAGAACAGTTTCTAAAAGTTTCTATCAAAATAAATGTGTTAAAATCCCTGGAGCTGGCAAGTGAACGGATGCATTCTATGATACTTTGTTTTGGGCATTTTTGCAAAGATAATCCTAAGTGTCAAAAGTTAGTACTGGAGTTTGCAAACTTTGATGATGACTTTCATCTCTAAGACCACATTCTTTGGGCTCTAGGCTCCCTCTTCTTCTTAGAGCCTTTCCTCTTTATTTTATTGTTGAGTCTTTTTTTGCTTGTATCTCGACCATCCAGCTTTCTTTCTCTTTTTACAGTCTCTCTTACTACTTCACCTTTCTGTCTGCCCTTCACACCCAAACTCTCTGGTATTATGGGGTCAGTTGGCCACACTTCTTGTTCCTGAATCTTCCCCATTACTTTGTATTCTCTTTCTGTTCAAAAAGGGCAGTTGTAAGGATTTGGCCGAGCACAGGAGCACCTCCAGCAACTAGTAGAATATTCTCTGTAGATGTATTAGTGTTCATACATTGCAGAATGTTTCTCTCCAAAGCCTGTGAAGTTACAAGTTGTGTAATATAATAGGCTGATGCTTTGGAAAGGACTAGGTTTCTAGGATGCCCACTATAAATAATGAAATCCATTTGCAGACAGCGATTCATAGTTTAAATTTAAGAATATACTTTACTGTGTGTCCTGTTTACCCTGTAAACCTGATTGGTTTGGGACCCATGACCCTCATTGACAATTGGTTCCCCTAAATCTTCTCAATTAGTCTGTTCAGGCATGAGAGGTGCAGAGGAGCTAGACAGAGCTGTAAGGTTGATTAAATGAATCTGATAAAGAACATTGTTTTATGTAATAATGGTGTGGGTCTAAAAATGGTGGAGTTTGAGGGTGCAGGTTTCCAGCGGCCATGGCTTTTACCTATATATTACCTGAATTTTATCTTAATGTTGAGTGGGGTGGGGAGGGTTGGTGTTTTATAATGTAAGATCAAATTTCAATAGAAATAGTTTTGAATTTGTTGACGTACAAAAACTACTTGGTATAGGGAGTGAAACCTGGAACATATACTACCTTATATGGGGTGCTGGCTAGTAGCTGGCTCTGAAGGAAGTGGTGAGTTTAAGAGGAATGCAGGAAATCAAATTGGCTATAGTAAAACCATTCCTGCAACTCTAAAAGGTGTGGAAGATTTTTGCCTTGACATATGACTGAAGGACAGGGTTTGTTCATAGCATAATCTTGTAACCTCATATTTTATATTATGGCAGAAACCTGCCTGCTACTTTTGGATACACATGCCTTAATAGTAGGAAAATATAGATTGTGTCTCTGTTTTCTGGTTTAGAACCCAGTACACACAGGTTCTGTGCCATGAGCGGCAGATAGTCTGTTCTTGGCCATTTATCAGAGAATGGGAATCTGAATAGTAGGGGCTCTGAGGGTTAACACTGACTGCACTGAGGACACAATGATGTAACACTCATTCCTAAAACAGGATTAAACCATTTAATCTAAGAAACAAAAAAAATTGCTGAACAGGAATTGCAGATATAATTGGATTTGCTGCTTGTCTTATTTGGAGATTAGATGAGAAGTGATGTGTAATTGTCATGCCCTTGCCTCTCAGGGACGGTGGCCTGCGTTTTGGGGAAATGGAGCGAGACTGCCAGATTGCTCATGGCGCAGCCCAGTTTCTTAGGGAAAGACTTTTTGAAGCCTCGGATCCGTACCAAGTTCATGTGTGCAATCTGTGCGGGATAATGGCAATTGCCAACACCAGGACACACACATATGAGTGCAGGGGATGTCGCAACAAAACACAGGTATGTATCTCTTCTATGCTCTTCCCTTATAGGCTGGCTCAAAATATTGGTAGCATGCAGGGTGTGGATATTAGCTTGGAAGACAGTGTGTAACAAACTCTGAAAATCCATGTTTAAGCTTCATTTATCAGATTCCAGCCAGTATCATTGCATGGCCAGAGAGAGCAAGGCATGAATGCCTTTGTTTAAAATTATATTTTATTGCAGCATCCTGACAGTAAAAGAGAATAAAGATATTTGCATGCGATGAAAGGATTTGCAGTTAATGATTGATATAGTTTGTTTTAGCTAGGACTAGGTAAAAGGTTTGTAGTAGTTGTGCTATGTGCCTTTTCCACCTTGATTGCAAAGGTAATGCAGTACAGATGAAGTCTTAGCCAGGGAGTTCAAAACTTGCAGTTGACTCTCAAGGACAGTCCCTGTTTGCAAATTCTGCAGTTAAGAGGTAGCTGACTGAGATCACTGATATTAACATTACCCGTCAGCTCTATATTTTATCAACAATTTAAGCAAATTTCAATAATGTAATCAGAAGTATTTTATTAGTTTTCTTCCATAACATCTTGGTTACACAGCTAAAATTTAATGCTTTCTGATTTTACTTCACTCAGTAGATAATACAAGAGAGCTCATTTACCAAGCGCGCTAATTTTTGAATTATTGAAAATATTACAGCATAAAGTTACAGGGAGGATACATTTGATGTACTTGAGAAAATCCAGTTTTCATATTGTATATTGAAAGAAAAATTCAGATACACTTAAAAAAAAATTGTAACTGGTTTGTTCTACAAATAGTTTATCAAGAAATGTCACATTTTGCACCCCTACCATATCTGGCATGTTGATTGAAGAAGAAATGTACTATTTCCATTCTCCTCCTCCCCCCTCCCCAATTTTCCAATTTAATAGATTAACTGCTCCCCACAATGCACAGCTTGTGGAGGTGATGGTGTGTAATGTACTTTCAGCAGACCTCCTTATGTATAGTGACAGTGGTGAGGAGGGGGGACCCTATGTTAGTATCAGCATTGTCTTATCTGAATAGGAATAAAGGGGATTTTAATGACCTTTAAAACAGAAGCATTTACTTTAATGAAGATTTTTTTGGTGTTGAGTGATTTTATATTTTCTCTGCCTCTAAGACATTTGGATTTTTTTTTTTTTTTGCTGTTGCTTTAGATTTGGGGAGAAAAATCTTTGGGACAGCTTTTGCTCTACGACATTACTAGTCCATTTTCACTGATTATATTCATGGTGAAACTGGAGAGTTGCTGCTGCTCTGTTTAGGAAATGATTTGGCTTGAGAGATTTTCATGAGCCTCTTTAGATATTTAGATGCAGCATTCTATCCATATAAGGAAATCCTGAGCTGTGCTTGTCCAAACAGAATTGCTCTGTGGACCATTTAAGTAGATTTTGATTTATCATGTTACAGACTGACTTCGAGCAGTTAAGATTATATGCAATTATTTGTAACTAAACTTTCTTGGTTAAATAAGAGCAAAGGTGGCAAATTTGGTCAATTGAAGCTTTTGCAGTAAAGAGTTCTATGATGCAGAATATTCTAATATTTAGTCTTTTAACAAAAGATTTGCAACTATACTGCCCTGGGTCCCCCCCCCCCCCCCCCCCCCAAATTGTGTTTCTCTGAACTTCTGGATGAATCTGGATTTGGAAGTCGTATGAATTCTGATTCTTTCAGGCTCTGATGTCACTCAGTGGCATAATAAATAGATCAATTGAGATAATAATAAACTAACTTGGTTGCTCCTAGGAGTTCAAGGGTATTGCTGAAATATTTGATTATAATGACTATTTGTATTTTTCATCTAAATTTATTTCGAGATATTGCCCAGACAGCTTCCTTTTGGAAAAACTACCGTATTTCCTAGATTATAAGTGGCCCCCAAGTATAAGTCGCAGGGGCCAAAAGTAGGCTTAAACCAGTAAAGTTATGGTATAAGTCACTCTGCTGTATAAGTCGCTGTGAGCTGGCTGAGAATCGGGGTCAACGATTGGCAATACAGCAGTGTTCTCTTATACTCTGCATTTGTCTAAACATATGCCTTGAAGAGGGGGAGTTCACCCATTTGCACTGCAGTGCACCAGCGGGGCATTAAGTTCCCCCATAAGCTAAGTCATACACAGTGGAACAACTATCTACCTGAGTACAGTGGAGGATGGCCAAAAATTTCTCGATCGCAGCAGTGGCCCGGTGCAGGATGCAGAGTGAAGAAGGCGGCTGGGCTTGAACTTAAAATTAAATATCTTCAGTTTTAGCATGATTGGTCGCTGGCGGTCCTGCGGTTTTGGAGAGCTGCCGCTTCTTCAGTACTGGGCCTGAGCTACCTCTCAGTGGAGTGGAGAGGGCAACCCTGGATGGGGCAGCAGCAGCCTGCCTTCCCACAAGCTTTGTATTTGGCAGCATGGCCCCTCTCTCTTGGCAGGAAGGGGCTTCTATATCTTCCTCTGTAGCTGGAGGGCTACGGTAAAGTTATTTTATAAGTCGCCCCTTTATTTAGGTCGCACTGGCTTGTCACTATATAAAAAAACTGCGACTTATAATTTGGGAAATATAGTACTTGAGGAGTGATGAAATTCTTTCAAGATATAATTCAAATATAATTGCAAAACATGGGTAAATGTAGTAGATGGTGACTCTTAACAATGTCCTTTCAACTAGTTGCATGCTTCTGTAGACTGCAGTATAGTGTGACTATACTGCAATGCAATGGCAGTACTGACAATGTTATGTTTGGCTGGAGTGTGCTAACATGCATGAATTATTTGGCAGCATTCTTTGCTAAACTTTGGTTCCCAAGTACCCTAGGATGAGTCTGATTTTCAGGATATCTATAATGAATTTCATGCATCTTCATTGTATGTAGCTTGAAAACAAGAACAAACTGGGGAGGGAGGGTCCTTGAGAACCTACAAGGACATGCAGAATCCCAGGCTGAGTATAGGAGCTGCCTTAGTTCTATTAAGAGAGCTGCTCTGATCCAGGGCTTGAGGCAAGCTACAAAATTGAAGCAGAGGCATAGAGACTAACTCTGAGGGCATAAGAGGAATAAAAGGCAGTAAAAGGGGAGCGCCAACAAAATTGGACAACCCTATGCTGCCTTAAAAAAAAAAAAAGTGCAACTATTCTCCTCCCCTCTTTGCAAAACATTTTTTATTGTCTGATTTTACTAAGTACTTAGAGCTGCCCAAAAAAGTGTATTTCTCCCATTGTAAATTTTAAATCCTGAAATGGCTTTGAAATGTTTCTTCACTTCTTTTTCAATTATAGAAACATCACCTAGCAAGGATAAAAATTAGACCAGAGTACTTCAAATAGTTTCTTTCCTTCCTTCAGTGATTATTATGGAGTTTATTTGCTTTTTAGCTGTAACATTTCTGAAGTGACATTCCTGCTAATGTTTCCCAATGATTTTTCTCTTCCAGATTTCCTTGGTACGATTGCCGTATGCCTGTAAACTCCTGTTTCAAGAGTTGATGTCCATGAGTATTGCACCACGCATGATGTCTTTTTAATACGAAAGGGGTATTTGCTGTACCCCAGTGTCCAACACCATCTCTATAGTTCTTGTGTAGTGTTCTGTTTATTTATCTGTCAGCAAATGACAGTGCTATGGAGCACGTTTTTAAAATATTTCTTGTTGCTTCTGTTAATTGTTAAAGGTCAGTATTTAATGGCCTTGTGGGGGGCATGTGTTGTTGCTCTGTGTAAATAGGAACAATAAAATTTTGTAGACAAAGTTGTGTGTCTGATTTATTTGTGCATACTAATTGTGCATAGCTTTTAAAAACTGAACTTGAGGACTACCTTTCAAGAAAAGAATATGAATTGAAAAGGGAAGAGAGTCCACTCTTTTCCCAGGAATCTAAAAGCGTGTTATTTATTCCAGGCGTTCCTACAGTTCTGTATCTTGAGCTGTTAAGAATAAAAAGAAAATAAAAAGTAGTTAGGTATCTTAATTCAATATTAATTATTCATTATTGTCATTAAGTATTAGGCTAAGAGTAGGTAAATAGGTTTTCATGTAATGCTCAAAAGTTGATAAACTGACACATAGGCCTCTCTGTTCAAGCTTCTACCTTAACTGCTGCTTCTGCCTTACCACTTCCTTCTCTCTGTCATTCCCACTCCCCCTACTATCCTCAGGCTGATGACCACTCTATCAGAGGTGTGTCTGGGACTGTTCTACAGCTTAGATCTGCCAGGGAGATTGCACAGAGCCATGGTTCTATGAGCTGTCATACGCACATAGTCTCTATGGCAGTCGCTCTCCCTCTTACCACATATTTCCATTTAAATGGAATGGAGCAGATTTGCTGATTACAATTGCAGCACAAAATAATGACACCCCCCCCCTCTTGCAACATGTCTTCAAGGTAAGATAAAACTCATGGTCCACATAAATCAAAAAACCTTTTGCTAGGCAAATGAATCTCTTCATGTAGACAGGTGCTGGGTGGCCTTAAATTTTGGGTATGAAGGGGAAGGTGGCAAAGAGGAGCAATGTGAAATTCAAGGAGGGACTTTGTTCTTACTTTTTAGAGAAACAATTGTTCTGTTAACTGGTCAGTGTTTAATGGCCTTGTGGCTTTCTAGAGGAAGGAAGGAAGGGGAACACCCCTAATGATACTGCAGTTTAGTAGACAGATTAGTCTCTCTAACTAGATTTCCCTTAACACATTGGACCTTAACTCCCAGTAGTTGTGATTTCTCACTCCTGATGTTTATTGCTCAATAGTAGATACCCAAAAGTGTGCTCACCATTGATTTATGGGGCCTGAAGAATGGGAGGCTTGGCCTTCGGACCAAAATCCCATTCATTTCCGGGGCTGTAGTTTGTTCACTGTAGAGTTACACTTCAGCATGAACATGTGCTGATGGGTTTACTTGTTTAATAGTGATCTACAATTGCAAAATGCCACTTAAATGAAAGATCTGATCATATTTTGAAGCTATCATATTGTCTGTCTGTCGTCTTTTTTTGTTTTTTTTTTTAATCTGGGCCCAAGGGTGCTTTTTTCCAGAGGAGTCTACTATGTTAGTAAGGGACTGGAGCAATTTATAGTCGGCATATAATACTACTGTGCGATTTTTTGGGGAATACTTTAGATTTGGAAGTAGACCAAAGGTTTCTTTATCTCATGTTGCCATAGAATTTATAAAATGAGAATCGCAGCAAATGGTCAAAAATAAAGCATAGTTACTCACCTGTAACAGGTGATCTCTGGGAACAGGAATTTAGTCTTCACATATGGGTATTGTCGGTACCGACGGAGCCCGCATGGGAACGCTCCCCAGCGTCCAATAGGAAAGCTTTTGGGAGCATCCCACAGCGCATGCATGCTGCCTTCCTGTCTCTACCGCTCTCACTTCAGTTGAGTTTATAGCTGAGACCAAAGGAGAGAAGTAGAGAAAGAGAGAGAGAGACAACTCCTAGGGGAGGTGGGTGGGTTGTGAAGACTAAATTCCTGCTGTTCCCGGAGATCACCTGTTACATGTGAGTAACTACACTATCTCCAGGAACAAGCAGGAATGTAGTCTTCACATATGGGGACTCCCCAGCTGAAAGATGCCAAGGGGTGAGCCTAGCTAGGGGTGAGCCCAGCTAGCGGTGAACCCAGGTGAGATGGGTCATGCTTCCTCGCATGGACCTTAGGCATCCAAACTGTGGATGGTGGGTAGGAGTTGTATTAAGTATGGAAGAGACATTGTAGAACAGCCTGGCCAAATGAGGCATCCCGACGGGAGTCCTTGTCTAAGCAATAGTAGGCTGTGAAGGTATGTACCGAAGTCCAAGTGGCTGCTTTGCAGATGTCATCAACAGAGACAGAACGAAGGTTAGCTGTTGAGGCTGTCATTGCTCTCACATTGTGAGCCGTGACATGGCCTTAGAGAGAAAGTCCCTTACTCTGATATGTATAGGATATGCAATCTGCAATCCAGTTTGACACAGTTCTTTTAGAAACTGGAAGTCCCAAATGACTAGAGTCAGAAGCCACAAAAAGCTGCAAAGGTTTTCTATGTGGCTTAGTTCTTTGGAGATAAAAAGCCAAGGCTCTTTTACAATCCAATGTGTGAAGATTCCTTTCCGCACTAGAGGCATGAGGCCTAGGGGAAGAATATAGGAAGATAAACCGACTGGTTTAAATGAAAAGGTGAAACCACTTTTGTCAGAAAGTGAGGATGAGTTCTGAGAACTACTTTATCATGGTGAAACCTTGTATAAGGAGGGTCAGCTACTAACGCCTGTAGTTCACTAATGCGTCTTGCTGAAGTGATGGCAATTAGGAAAATAACTTTCCATGAAAGAAACTTTAGGTCTGAAGTGGCTAAAGGTTCAAAGGGCGGTTTCATAAGCTGACCAAGAACAAGATTTAGATCCCATGCCACCGGTGGTGGTTTAATGGGAGATTTTGTTAAAAGTAGGCCTCTCATAAATCTTGATATAAGAGGAGATAGGTTGTCCATCGAAAGGTTTGTGAAAAGCAGCAATAGCACTAAGATGGACCCTAACTGAATTGGTCTTCAGACCAAAAGTTGATAATTGTAGAAGATACTCTAGTAGCAACTCTACAGGTACTAAAAGGGGGTTAAGTCCCTTTTGTGAACACCAGATAGAGAACCTTTTCCACTTAAAATCATAGGAATGTCTTGTGGAAGGTTTTCTGGAAGCCAGGAGGATATCCTTTACTTGCTGAGAAAGGTTAATATCCTGGAATTCTAGGCTTTCAGTAACCAGGCCCTGAGATGTAGGGACTGGGGATTGGGATGCAGAAAGATCCGTCGTCCTGCAACAGGAGATCTGGATCATTCCCCAACTCCAGAGGAGTGATTTGAGAGAGACACAGAAGAAGAGGCCACCACATTTGCTGTGGCCAACGTGGCGCTATGAGTATCATATGACCTCTGTCTCTCTGAAGTTTGAATAAAGTCTTGGGAATGAGGGGAATGGGTGGGAAGGCATAGAGGAAGTCTTGTCCCCAGTGGAGTAGGAAAGCATCCCTTGCCTACTCCACTGGGGACAAGTTGTGAGCTGGAATTCTGGAACAGAATCGGGGAAGTTTGACATTCTGTAGACTTGCAAAGAAGTTTATATCTGGTGTTCCCCAGATTCGAAACACTCGAGCAAGCTGGTATGAGTGGAGGGACCACTCGTGTGGCAGCAGTATTCGACTGAGTTTGCCCACAAGTTTTGAATGCCCGGAAGGTATACAGCAAACAGGTGAATTTGTAACTCTCTGGCGAGGGCCCACAGTCGCAAAGCTTCATTGCACAGTAACAGAGCCTGTTCCGCCTTGCTGTAGAACATAGCTACCTGATTGTCGGTTTGGACCAGAATTGTTTTGTTGCTGAGATGGCCCTGAAAGACTTGTATAGTATTGAAAATGGCCCTCAGCTCTAGGAGGTTTATGTGAAGGGAAACCACCTGTGAGTTTCAAAGATCCTGAGTGGAGAGATCATGCAAGTGGGCTCCCCAACCCATCTTGGATGCATCTGTTATCAGAGTGGTTTGGCATAGAGGCTGCTGGAAAGGAGAGCCTACAAGGAGGTTTTCCCAGGGATTGCCACCATTGCAGGGACGAAATCAGACATGTGGTAGTTCTGATTTTGTCTGTTAGTCGACCCGAGGCTTGTGACCACTGAGAGGAAAGGGTCCACTGGGCTGCTCTCATGTGGAGGCGAGCATAAGGAACCACATGGACAGTGGATGCCATGTGTCCTAGCAGTTGAAGCATCTCCCGAGCAGTAAGGAATACTTTCTTAGATGCTTGAGATGCCAGTTGTATTATACGTAGACAGTGTGGCTGGGGCAGGAAAGCCCTTGACTGCTGTGTGTCTAGATGAGCCCCTATGAATTCTAGGGATTGAGAGGGGGTGAGATGAGATTTTGGGAGGTTTATGACCAGCCCCAAGTATTGAAGAATTCCCACTGCTCGAGAGAAAGCGAAGCTGGCCTCTGGAGCTGTCAATGCTCGAATGAGCCAATCATCTAAGTAAGGGAAGACGAATATTCCCAGTCCCCTCATAAATGCTGCTACCACTGCCATGCATTTTGTGAAGACTCTTGGAGCAGAGGCTAGTCCGAAGGGAAGAACTCTGTACTGGAAGTGTCTTCCTTGAACCAGGAATCGAAGGAACTTCCTGTGATCTGAGTGGATGAGAATATGCATGTATGCATCTCTTAGATCTAGAGAACATAGCCAGTCCTGACTTTGGAGGTATGGTAAAAGTGTTCTGAGGGAGATCATTTTGAATTTTTCTTGGAACAAATATTTGTTTAATTCTCTGAGGTCTAATATAGTCTGTGTCCCCCTGTCTTCTTTGGAATAAGAAAGTAGGGGGGAGTAAAACCCTGTCCCCTGTTGGGGAATGGGTACTTCTTCGATTGCTCCTTGAGCTAGAAGTGATGTGACCTCCTGTCACAAGAGGTCGGTGGCAGGGCCCTGAGAATTGAACTGTTTTACTATTGTAGGTGGGGGCAAGTTGAGAAAATGAAGCTTGTACTCCAGTTGTATAATTGACAAGAGTCCAATTTTCTGATGTTGGTTGTTGCCATCTTTTGGCAAAATAGCATAGTCTTCCTGGAATGGTCAAGGGTTCTGGACCTTTTAGGGGCAGAATGACTAAGTTCTGTAAATAGAAGTCAAAGACCATGAAGGGGCTGGGTCTGTTGAGCCAGTTGAGATTTTTGAGCTTGTGGCTTTCTTTGCTGTCTGTTCTGTTATCCCTTCTGCGGAACATGGAGCGGACAGTGAGATTGATGGGTGTAAGATTGGTAAGGCTTCTTTTTCTTACTGAAAAAGGGTTTTTTGAATATTTTCTTCTTTGCTGGGTTGGCTGTAGACTTTAACAATCTGTTTAAAGTAGTATTGTCAGATTCAAGCTGATTAGCCTTGTCCTGCCAGTCCTTGCCAAAGAGATTTTCTCCTGTGCAAGGAATGTTTCCCAGCTTTTCTTGCACCCGCTGTTCTAAGTCTGATGCTTGAAGCCAAGAAATACGATGTGCTCCTATGGATATAGCAGAGGTTCTGCTAATACATTCAAAGCAATCAAAGGTAGCATGGTTCATGAATTTTGAGACATTCTGGGCATGCTTGACCAGAATAAGGTAGTCTGCTCTTTTTTCCTCCGAAACACAAGGACTTAAGGAGCTCTAAGTCTTGTGACTTCTTCCAGGAACATTCCCATATAAAGAATGTAGGAACTGATCCTGGCTCCTAGGATGGAGGATTGAAAACATCGACGGCCAAAGGCATTGAGAGTCCTGGATTCACGGCCTGGAGGATTAGAAGAATGTGTTTTAGTACTCTTGATCCTGCGAATGGCTGATTCCACTACCATTGAATGGTGTGGTAACTGAGTTTTTTGAAAACCAGGACAACTTGGCACTCTGTACAGTGTCAAGGTGTCAGGAATGTGAAGATATTGTTAAAGACGTTTCCTACATTCTCAACATTAGATCATGTAAGATCTTGTGAATGGGAAGCATAACTGCTTCCTTGGGAGCCATAGGGTATTGTAGAATTCTTAATTCTTCTGCCCTAGGTTCCTTTTCTGGAATCACTGTGATTGCAAGACCCTTTGCTAAATCATGTATGAAATCCTGGAAGGACATATCCTCTGGAGGAGATATTCTGCGTTGAGGAGAAGGAACTGAATCTTCTAATAGATTCGCTCTGGTACTGGTGGAATCGTCAGTCATCGGAATCAGAAGACTCGAGCACCGGGTGCTCCTATAACGCATGGTATCGGTACCGCTTGAAGTCGGTACCAAAATGTCTTGGTTCCCGATACTGGAGATTGACATGGGGGGGGAAGCAGTCCTGTCGAAGCAGGTACTGTTGGTACCGATATCTGTTGAAATGTCTGTTGCGGTCTTAGTGGTACTGAAGCCGCTAAGAGGGCTGCTAGACTACGTTCGATAGCGAGGATTCTGTGATCCATCGCTCCTGCTGATGCCTGGGTGCTGGTACCGGTGGAAGAGGTTCTGACCCCAGAGCATGGCACCAGTAGTTCCACAGAGGTAGAGGCCTCTGGAACATCCTGGAGCCCTGTTAATGCTTTGGAGCCCGAAGACTCCCGCCGGGGCTGTTTTGCTGGTGAAGTATCCTTGAGGGAAACGCCAGTGGCATCTTGATACTTTGAAGGAGATTTACCCTTCGAGGACCGGCTAGTCTTAGAAACTTAAATTTGGTTACCTGAGATCCATAGGAGGAAGATGAAGCCCTGGAAGACATTGATGGAACTGACATTGTGTTGGTGGCAAAAAGGGTACTGAGTTTTTCAGCTCTATTATGCAGGCCCCTTTTGGTCATCCTCGTGCAGGAGAGACACTCAGTTGGACAATATTCAGGACCCAAACATTTTAGACACCAATCATGGGTGTCGGTGATGGACATGGTACCACCACATTTTGAGCATTTTTTTGAAACCACTGGCTGGTTTCTCCATGCTTGAAGAAAAAATGGGCCTGGTGCCCAAAATGGCGCCTAGCACCAGAAGCAGGGAAAAAGCCCTGAACAAATACAAGTTTTGGGGTTTTTTTAAGAAGAAGAGAACCAGCGGTACCGGTAGGTGTTGAATGAAGGCAGATGCGACCACAAAAAAAAACAAGAAATAAAGGTAAATTTTCTGCGGTGACAGGGTACAATGACCTGTTGGCTCCATGGAAACTAAAGTGAGAGAGGTACAGAGGTGGGAAGGCAGCATGCATGTGCTGTGGGATGCTCCCAAAAGCTTTCCTATTGGACGTTGGGGAGCATTCCCGCGGGGGATCCGTTGGTACCCATATATGAAGACTACATTCCTGCTTGTTCCTGGAGATTAATCCTTTCTGCATAGGTTTCATATTAAAACAATCATCATTGACAAAACAGATGATTTTAAGACACACAGTAAACAGCACTGAGCTGCATTACATGTCATTGACAAATTTGATATTTAACCATAAGTATTAAAAATAAATATATAAAGTTTGGTGGAGAAATGAGTGACTATCACATTTAAAGTTTTAGTCAATAGAACTTAATAGGATTAATCACTATTCAAAACATTATCTAAAATTAATTAGCTACCACACTCTATAATTCATTGCTGGAGGATGTAGTAGAAGCTGTTAATGTAGCAGTGTTTGAAAGTTTGGACAAGTTGCTGGAGGAAACGTTCATAAAGCATTATTAAAGTGGATGGAGGAAATCCACTGCTTTCCCCAGGAATAAGCAGCATGGAATCTACCTTGTTGGGAACCTGACAGGTACTTGTGACCTGGATTGATCACTGTTGGAAACAGGATACTGGGCTTAATGGACTTTTTGGTCTGATCCAGTATGAAATATCTCAGTCCCTCTGTATTTTTGTATGTAGTGAATCCCAGATTCCTCCTAGACTGCCCTTATAAAATCCCACTTCAAACCTCAAAGTTATAAAATATGTGAAAATCCTTGCCCTAGTACAGCCAGATTCACTGTACTACCCCTCTTTGCCAGGGTTTCTCCGAAAAGAACCTTGATACACAGGTACAGTCATGCAACATAAACTTTTCCCAGGCCATTGATTCTCTTAGTAGGAGCAAGCTAATCTATATTACAGAGCCAAATCAAAATAGATTTTACCACCCAGTTCTTTTCCTTCTGAAGAAACAAATTAGATAAGCTGAGCACCACTAGAGGAAAGTTAAAGCCTTCCAGCTCATAAAAATACAAGAAAGCGTAGTTACTCACCTGTAACGTGTTCTCCAGGGACAGCAGGAATCAGGCCTCACATATGGGTAATGTTGACGCTTATGGAGCCCCATGGAAGCATCTCAGCTTTTAAAAAAAGCCTTTGGGAGATGCCACCACCCATAAGTGGTCCCCTTCCCGCCCAAGGGTGCCATCTTAGATGGCATAGCTACAACTGACAAAGATGATGGCAAAAATTGTACAGCAACTTCAAGGGGAGGAGGGAGGGTCATGAGGACTGATTCCTGCTGTCCCTGGAGAACACCTGTTACAGGTGAGTAATTACACTTTCTCCAGGACCAAGCAGGAAGTCAGTCCTCTCATATGGGGCTACTGAGAACCTGTAGAAAAACATAACCCAGCTGTGAGCAGCTGCAAGCGGATCTGTGGAAAGATTAAGAACTCCAGTGTCCAGGGAGAACCACGCTCTGGTAGCCTGAACAAGAAGAGTCGGAGGGCAGGAGTTGCCTGAATCCCAAACAGTTTAGGGAGTACGGCCTGGCCGAAGGCACTGTCCTGTCAGGACTCCCTCTCCAGGTAGTAGTGAGCTGCAAAGATGTGAACTCAGGACCAGATGGCGGCCTGGCATACTCCCTCTCCAGGTAGTAGTGAGCTGAAAAGGTGTGAACTCAGGACCAGATGGCGGCCTGGCATATGTCTGCCATAGGGACAGAGTGTAGGCTTGCAACAGAGGTCACCATAGCCCTTACGTGTGCAGTGACATGGTGCTCCAACAAGAGCCCAGCCTGATCGTGGGCAAAGGTGATGAAGTCTTCCACCCAGGTGGACAAGGCTCTGCTTGGTAACAGCCTCCCCCAATAGACTGGGGTCGTATGAAATGAAAAGCTGCAGGCTTTGTGGTGGCCCTGGGTATGTTGCAGGTAGAAGGACAGGGCCCTCTTACAATCCAGAGTATAGAGAACAGCCGCTGCCTTGTCAGCGTGGGGCCATGTAAAGAAGGTGGGTAGCACCATCTCCTGGTTGAGGTGGACATCACCTTCGGAAGGAGTTTAAGGTAGGTGCAAAACATGACCCTATTCTTGTAGAACCTGGTCTAAGATAGCTCAGCCACCAAGGCCTGAAGCTTGCTGACTCGGCAGGCAGAGGTGAGCACCACCAGGAAGACAACCTTCCAGGATAGATAACAAATAGCAGGTAGCCAGAGATTCGAAAGGTGGCTTGGTGAGCTGCATCAGAACCCCATTGAGATCCCATTCCGTCAGGGGTGGGCAGATGAGAGGCTTAGAGAGAGCAGCTGGCCCTGCATAAATCAGGTAATGAGGGGCTGCGCAGAAAGAGGCTTTCCCTCTATGGACTGATAGTGTGCTCAGGTGCACCTTGACGGAGTTGGACTTGCTCCACCTTTCGCAGACTGGACTCAAGTACTGCAGCACTGTGTGCACCTGGCAAGAGAATGGGTCTACTTGCTGCTCCACACATCATACTGAGAATCTGTGTCACTCAAAGGTGTAGGCTTGTCTCGGGGAGGTCTTACGAGGGGCCAGGAGGACTTCCTCCACCTCCCTTGGGAGGTTAAAGGGTGCTAAGGCAATCTGCTCAGCAGCCATGCTGTTAATGATGGGGGTCCCAGGTTGGGGTGAAGAAGAGAGCCGCCCTCCTGGGTTAGTAGCCTCGGGGTGTTTCTCCAGAGGGGACCGGGAGCTCTGTCGAGAAGCGAAGCAACGCAACAGGGGAAATCAAGGCTGCCGAGGCCACCAGGATCGTGGAGGCCTTTTTCTGAGGACCTTGAAGAGGGTCTGGGCAATAAGTGGCATGGGAGGGAAGGCACACTGAGCACGTGATGAGGAAGGCGTCCACCGCTATCCAGGATGGGTGCGGTTGGGGACAGCAAAGTGGGGCAGCTGAGCATTGATTGGGCTGGCAAAGAGGTCCAGATTTGGGGTTCTTCAGAGTCAGAATAACCGCTGCGCCACCCTGGGGTCTAGACGACATCCGTGCAGCTAGAAGACCATGCTCAGCCTGTCCGCTAGGGCACTGTCTTGGCCCAGAAGGTATACTGCTCTGAGGAGCATTCCCTGACCAATTGCTTATGAGCAGAGGGCTACTGCCTCCTGGCAGAGGCACTGAGACCCTGTGCCCTCCTGCTTGTTCAAGTGGAACATCGTGACCTGGTTGTCTGTTTGAACTAGCACTGACTGGTTTTGCAGGCGGTGGTGGATGACCTTGGTTGCCAGAAAAATGTCCTTGAGCTCCAGCAGGTTGATCTGCTGCTAGCTCTCTGCTAGGGACCAGTTGCCCTGCTTGCGCAGTTCCTCGCAGTGAGCACCCCAGCCCAGTAGGGAGATGTCTGGGGTAAGGATGGTTTGGGGGCTGGAAGGGCATGCACTTCTGCAGGTGCTGTGTGCCCTACCACCCGTCGAATGACTCTGCTAGTTGATGGGATACTGAGACCCTGTCCCGGGGCCTGCCCGTGGCTTGTGTCCACTGTGAGTGGAAACACCACTGAGCTGCCCGCATGTGGAAGTGGGTGTTTGGGACCACATGGACTGTGGATGCCATGTGACCTATTAGGGGGAACATGGACCATGCCGTCACTGTGGCCAGGGCACTAAGGTGATCTGCCCTAGTCTGGAGAGTGTCCAGACGAGCTTCTATGAACTCCAGATCCCTTGTTGGAGTGAGGTGAGATTTGGAGTGGTTTATCACAACCCGAGTGGTTTATCACAACCCAAATGCTGCAGGACCTTGATGGTGCGGGCCGTGGCCTGTTGCACCTTGATGGCCATGTCCCCTTTCACAAGCCAGTTGTCCAGGTATGGGAAAATGAGGCCCCTTGGAGACGGGTACCGCATTTCCACATGGAAATGCTGAGATCAGTAATAGTGGTGGTAACGTCTCTCAACCTCACAGAGGCGTATCTGCACATACCCATCCATCCAGAACATCCGCAGTTTCTCTGCTTTACAGTGCCAAGGGGCCATTTCCAGTTTCGAGCGTTGCCCTTTGGTCTGTCGACTGGCCCCTGTACCTTCACCAAGGTCTTGGTGGTGGTGGCGGCAACAGCTCTGTGCAAGGAGGGGTTTTCGTCCACCCTTACTGGGACGATTAATTGATCCGGGCGAAGTCCAGGGACAGCGAAAAAGCAACAGCGCGCATGGTGGAGTTCCTTCCTTCAAAGTCTCGGTTGGGTGGTCAACCTGGCCAAGAGTCAGTTGTGGCTGGCCTAGGAGCTAGAGTATTTGGGAGCATGCTTCGATACCCGCATGGGCAGGGTTTTCCTGCCGGATTGCAGGATGCAGGAGCTACGACAGTTGATACGGCAGTTCCTGAAGATGGTGAGGCCTTCAGTGTGGCATTATTTGCATGTTCTGGGGACCATGGCACCACTCTTGAGCTAGTCCCATGGGCAAAGATGAACATGTGACTGCTGCAGAGGGCTCTGCACCTGTAGTGGTCCCATCAGCGTCAACACCTGTCCCAACTACTCCCCTGCCTGCAGAGCACCAGGAGAGCCTTCAGGTGGTGGCTGCATCTGGGGAGCCTGGAAGGGGGCAAGCTACTCGAGTCCCTGGTGTGGGTTCTACTGATGCCATTCTGTCAGGTTGGGGAGCCCTTTGCGAAGGACGCTTTGTTCAGGGACAGTGGAGTCCTTAGGAGACCCTGTAGTTGATCAACAGGCTCGAGATGCGAGCAGTGACCTTGGCGCGAAAAGGATTCGAGCCATGGTTGCAGGGGAATGCGGTCAGAGTCCTCTTGGACAGTGCAACCACGGTGGCTTACATCAACCGGCAAGGAGGCATGGACAGTGTAGCCTTGGAGGAGGAGGAGGCCGAAAGGCTGTTCGGATGGGCAAAACTTGTGTCTAGGTGTTTGTTGGCGACGCATGTACCCGGGCGTAGACAGTGTGATGGCAGACTACTTCAGCCGAGTGCGCGTAGACCCCGGAGAGTGGCAACTCAACCAGGGGGTGTTCAAGCAGGTGGTCCACTGATGGGGCACACCAGTCATGAACCTAATGACAACGTTAGAGTCGGCCAAGGCCTGCCAGTTTTTTCAGCAGAAGTTGAGAAAGGCTATCCGAGTGCCTGAATGCTCTAATCAGCAGTGGCCCAAGGAGGGTCTTCTTCTCTTATGTTTTTCCCCATGGGCGCTCATAGGCCAGGTAGTGCAACGGACAGAGGCACACAGGGATTAGTAATTCTGGTGGCACTGGACTGGCTGAGGCGACTGTGGTATGCCGACCTGATTTGGATACTGATGAATTGAATGTGGTGGCTTCCGGTTCAGAAGGACCTCTTGATGCAGGGGCTGCTTCATACCCCAGGTGGATCCATTCTCACTTACGGCATGGCTCTGGAAAAGGCAAGGTTGAAGAATAAAAGATATTTGGGCTCTGTGATAGTGATCTTGCTACAGGCCTGGAGGTGGTCTACGAACCTGCCGTACATCTTGGCGTTCTTGCAATCCGGTTTTGATAATGGCCTAGCTGCCAGTTCCTTGAGGGTGCAACTGGTGACGATTTCCTGTTGTTGCAGGAAAGTCCACGGGGTGCCCAGACGTGCTGAGATTTCTAAGGGTGGTGACCCACCTTGATCCTCTGAGGAGGGCGGTGGTACTGCCTTGGGATTTCAATCTGGTGCTGACAGCGCTGTCTGGGGAACTCTTTGAGCCATTGAGTCGAGCTTCCCTGAAGGATTTGACTCTGAAAACGGTATTCCTGGTGGCGATTTTCTCAGCATGCAGGATTTCGGAGCTTCAGGCCCTGTCATGCCAGGAGCCATTCCTTGCCTTCTCTAAGGAGAAAGTGGTCCTGTGCCCGGTATCTTCATTTTTGCCCAAGGTGGTGTCAGCATTTCATATAAATCAGGCTGTTTTCTTACCAGCTCTAGTGACCGTGGCTGTGGACCCTGCCACTCCGCAGCTGCGCTACCTGGATGTTAAGAGTCCTTTCTGGAAAGGTGGGGGGGGGGGGGAGAGTTAGCCATAAAATTTCATTATATGCTGATGATATTTTACTATATATCAGCAAGCCACAGCTATCACTGCCGGAAGTAATGCGGGAGGTAGAGAGGTTTGGGGAGGTTTCAGGGTTTAAAATGAACGTTGATAAGAAGGAAGTATTGAAGGTGAGGGTGCCTAAGATGGTGGAAGATCACGTGAAAAGGGAATATCCACCAAGATGGGTCACTAAATCATTGAGCTACTTAGGGGGTCCAAATACCAGCGAGATATGAGGACTTATATAAAGTTAATTACCTGAGAGTTTTAGGGGAAATAAGGATCTAGATGGGTGGATGAGGTATGACGTGTCCTGGCTAGGAAGGCTAGCAGTGGTTAAAATGAATATTGTACCCCGTTTGTTATATCTTTTTCAAGCTCTTCTGGTGGGAGTACTGGGTGGAGCGCTGCGGATGCTACAGAGAAAGGTTTTTCAATATATCTGGAAGAAGAAACCCCCGAGAATAGCGTGGGAGGTTATGTATGCACCTAAGGATGAAGGTGGACTGGGGGTTCCTAATTTTAAGGATTATATTATAGGGCTGCACAAGTCCGACATGTAATGGATTGGAGGTCCAGTAAAGATGGGAAACCCTGGGTGGCATTGGAAAAAATAAAGATAAAGGGAGGAAGGTTAGAAACGTGGTTATGGGCCCCTAAGAAAGGAAGGAAACGGGGGTGGGCTCCCCAGCTATGAGGCAAGTGATAGGGATGTGGGATGGGGTGAGAGCACAGGATATTAAAGAGAGGGGTAGTGAGTTTTCATTGATGATACCATGGGGTGGGTGGAAAGCATTTAAACCAGGATGGGAGGGGGAAGTTTTGATATTTGGCGTAGCAGAGGTTTGGAATGTTTTTATCAATTGATGGATGAGGGAGAACTTCAAGATTTTGAGGAGGTACAGAGGGAGTTTGGGCTGGAGGGCAAGGCCAGATTTGCATATATACAGGAGGGGCATTTCCTTAAGGGAGTATTGGGGAAAGAGGGGATGGAAAGGAAGCTATCCGTACTGGAGGCAATTTGGTATGGGGGAAAAAGGATTCAAAAGGGCCGATATCAGTATTATATAAGGGGACAAAAGGGGGGGGGGGGGGGAATTCAGATATATGGTGGAATGGGAAGCAGAGTTGGGAGAAACGATGAAACACAAAGAGTGGAAAAAGGTGTGAGACCAGGTGAAAAGAGCACCATGGTCGAGTAGTATTAGAGAAAACTGCTACAAAATAATATTTAGATGATATTACATGCTGCAGCGGTTACATAGGATATATCCTGGGGTGACACCTTTGTGTTGGAGAGAGTGTGGGGAGGTTGGGTCATTTTGGCATATTTGGTGGGGGTGTGGAAAGGTTCAAATATATTGGGGAAAGATTCAAAAGTAGATATGACAGAAGATAGTGTGTGTGGGGGGGGGGTGGTGGATAAGAAACCGGGTATCTGTTTACTGTCTTGGTGGGGGGAAGATCAACACCAGAGGGGAGGGCGAATAGTACTGGCATTTCTGAGTGCAGCTCGGTGTGAGCTAGCAGTGGCATGGAAACAGAAGGTAGTACCCTCAATGGAGAATTTTGAGGGGCGACTGAGGCATATAGTCCTTATAGAAAAATTAACGGCTGCAAGGCGGCAGAAGGTGGATAAGTTTGAAGTGAATTGGGGAAAGTTATGGTGTGTCATAGGGGAGGAAGGGTTAGTAAATAAAAGTAATAAAGAAAATGGAGGGGGTTTATCATGGTATTATGATGTAATAAAACTTGGTGGGGACTTATTACTGTTTTAAGATGTATGGTTGCATAAATATTTAAATTTTTTTAAAAAAGTCCTTTCTGGGATTGAACTGTCTGTCTGTTCTGTTTGGCGGGCCGTGCGAAGTGAGGCGGCAGCTAAGGCCTCCATTTCCAGATGGATTGGGGAGGCAATCGCAAATGGATACATCTTGAAGGCTAAAGCAGTGCTGGCAAGGTTGCGGGCACATTCCATGAAGGCTCAGGCTGCCTCCTAGGCAGAGTATAGTTTAGTTCCGCTGGTGGAGATCTGTTTGGCGGCAATGTGGTTGTCGCTGCATACTTTCTCTAAGCATTATCGCCTGGATGTCCAGGCAGTGGGGGGATGCCTATTTCAGATCGGCAGTGCTTCAGGCCAGTTGTGCGGGTCCCTCCCGTTAGTTTAACTTTCCGATACATCCCAGAGGTGCGGGACTGGACTGGAGGGACAATAAGGAAAGAGAAATTAGGCTTACCTGCTAATTGTTCCTTGAAGAACTCTAGTCCAGTCCTGGAACCCTCCCTGAATGCTTTTTGTGATAATCTGTGCGCACCTCGATCCTGAAGCTGGTTCCCTTGGTGGAAGAAGTAGCCAGGAGGAGCCGAGGAGTGGGGGTGTAATTGGCGTTTGGGGGGGGGGGGGCAGACTGTAAGAGCTGTCGGTCACTTGCTCCCCACGGGTTTGAGTTGCTCGGGTGCTCAACAGATAGGCCTCCTCATCCTGGAGGGGGGGGGGGGGAACAAGGTATCCTGCCCGGGGGATGGAGGGGGGTACTAGTTTATTTAGGTGTAGAAGTGTTTGTTGCATGTTTGACTACTTATTTTGTTGCTCCTGTGAGTCTGCTTTGTCAATAGGTACTGGGGCTAGTAGGCGGTGCTTGCTGCATAAGTACACTGGTGTCATCAAAAAGATGACATGCTCAGTCTCCAAGCTGCTGGAAGAGGTACACTACCCAGAGGTGTGGGACTGGACTAGAGTTCCTCACGGAACAACAATTAGTAGGTAAGTCTAATATCACTTTCTTCTTAAACAGTAGGTAATGCAGCCACACATTCTCCGGGAAAAAGCAGGAAGTCAGTCCTCACACATGGGTGACGTTGGCCTCATCGGAGCCCTGCGCGGAAGCATCTTCCCAGCTTTCAACGAAAGCCTTTGGGAGATGCATCACACATGCGTGGTCCTCTTCCTGCCCAAGGGTGCTATCTTGCTCAGTCTCCTTTTTTCCATGGAGCCCACCAGACATGTGTCTGATTCTCCTGGAAAAAGCAGTTAAATTTCATCCTATAGTGTTTGCTTTTTCTCTGGCTGCGACCGGTTCCTTTCCTGCCTCTGAGTTCGCTTGCCTCAGCAGGGCATCTCAGACTGTCCTTTTTTTCCCTAGTTAAGTTCTTTTTTTTTTCCCCAGGCGTGGCTTTGTTCCTTTTTTTTTTCCCACTGGCTGGCAGTTTCTCGGGCCCCCCCCCCCCCCCCCCCCCCCCCCCCCCCCATAGAGGATCTCTAAAGGGAAAAAGGGAATGTTGTAGTGGTTGATATGGAAGGACAGACTAGATAGGCCATGCGGCCTTTTTCTGTTGTCATGTTTCTATGAGTCCCTGCCAAAAGAGTCATTCACGGTGCCCATCCTGGAACAGTTACTCCTCTGAATGTGGGAGTCACCAGCTTCTGTGCCTGTAGTCAGCCATCGACTCAACTCCATGTACCAAGTCCGCCGGGGCCCCAGGGTTCAGGAAGGCTCAGCTCCCGCACAACTCCATGGTGGTGGAGTCCACGATGCGTTGGCTTAAAAGCCAGAAGACGCATTTTTCAGTGCCCTGGGCTGGGATGCTAAAAAGGTTAGGGCTCTTCAACCTGGAAAAGAGATGGCTGAGGGGAAGGAGATATGATAGAGGTCTATAAATTAATGAATGGAGTGGAACAGGTAAATGTAGATCGATTGTTTATGTCATCAGAATAAAGAAAGGCTAGGGGACATGCAATGAAACTATAGAGTAACCTATTTAAGACTAATGAGAGAAAATATTTTTTCACTCAACGTGTAATCAAACTCTGGAATGTGTTACCGGAGTATATAGTAAAAGCTGTTAGTGTAGCTGGGTTTAAAAAAGGTTTGGACAAGTTCCTGGAAGAAAGGTCCATAAACCCATTATTAAAAGGGACCCGGGCTATCATTGCTTGACCCAATACAAGCATTGAGGAACCTGTGTCTTTTGAGGAAACTGCTAGGTACTTATGACCTAGATTGGCCACTGTTGGAAGCAGGATACTGGGCTTGATGGACCTTGGTCTGACCCAGTATGGCATATCTTCTCCAGGACCAAGCAGGAAGTCAGTCCTCACATATGGGTGACGTCGGCGCCGACGGAGCCCTCGCGGAGCAATTTTCCCCAGCTTTCAAAGAAAGCCTTTGGGAATTGCAGCACGCATGCGCAGTCCTCTTCCCGCCCAAGGGTGCCATCTTGCTCAGTCTTCTTTTTTCCGCGGAGCCCTACAGACGTTGCATGTGAATCCCCGCAGAAAAGTTGATTTTTTTCTCTATTTTTCTCTTTTTTCTTCGGTTCGACGCCGGTTCTTTTCCCGCCCGGACTCGCGACGCCGGTTGCGAGTCCGTCCCTTATTTTTCGGTTTTTTGTCCTTCGTGACAGATTTCGCGCCTTTTTCCTTTTTCCCTGGCAGCCTGGTCATTCGACCTCGCAGGGGCCCTTTTTCCCCCGATGGCTGCCAGCGGCTTTAAAAAGTGTGATCTCTGTAAGAAACTCATGTCTCTTACAGACACTCATGAATTCTGCCTCTGCTGCCTCGGCCCAGATCATGATTCCCTGATCTGTGTGCCATGCGGCAAAATGTCCTCAAAAGCTTTGAGGAGTCGGCAGCATCAGCGGGAGCGTATCTTCTCTGACTCCGGCTGGGCTCGGACCTCGTCAGAGGCTTCAACGTCTCTGACTCTGGTCCTGAGCATCGTCGAAGTTCCTCTGAGAGGGGGTCTCCTACCCGGGAACATCATCGGAAGAAGAAACCCGCGAGGGCGGGATCGGTGGACGCTCCTGGTTCCTCGAGGGCCAGGTCGCATAGCCCCGACTCCCGTCCCGGGTCCTCGGAGATGGAGAGGCCGTCAAAACATCCTCGACTCGAGGTGGACTTACCCACTCACGTGAGTACTGTTGTCCTCGTTGACTCGCCTCCGAAGGGCCCGACGCCGTCGGGGCCCAAGTCGGGGGCTGCTGGGTCTCCTGAGCTCGGACTCAGGTTGACGGCCTTGGAGAGCAGTCTGACTGCCTTCTTGGACCAGCAGCGGGTATTGATCGCTGGCCTCGCCGGTGCTTCTGCCCTGACCACCGGGACGTCGACCTCCAAATCGACCCCGGAGACCGAGCCGATCCTAGAGTCCATGAGGGCTCGAGTCGATCCTCGGTCGAGGTCTCCTTCGGCCTCCCATTCGGGACCGAGGTTGTCGACGCCGACTCCCTCGGCGTCGGAGCGGATAGCATCGGTGCCCGCCCGACCGGAGCCGCTCGACGACTCCTCCGAGGAGTCGGCCTGGGAATCGGAGGACGAAGAGTCACCTGGTTCCTTTCGGACTCGGTGTGTCCCTTCGGACTCCCCCGAGTCCGAACCTCGGAGACGGTCCCCCCCGGAGGATACCCGGTTCTCGGACTTCGTGAGGGATATGGCCAAGGCCTTGGCCTTCCCCGCGGATCCCGAGGAGGAGCCTCGAGTCGAAGAACTCGATGCCCTCCAATATGACTCTCCCCCGAAGGAGGCCTTTATTGTACCGGTTCCTCCGATGCTGGAACGACTTCTCTTCCGCATGTGGGAGAGCCCGGCGTCGTCGCCGGTATTAAGCAAGCGGGTCGATTCCATTTATCGAGTCTGCAAGAGCCCCGGCTTCCAGAAGGCACAACTACCGCACCATTCCATGGTGGTGGAATCGGCCATGCATAGACTTAAGAGTCAAAAAATGCACTCCTCGGTGCCCCCTGGTAGGGATGCCCGAAGCCTGGATGCCCAAAGCAGGAAGTGCTTCCAGGGCTCTATGCTTGCTTGTCGAGTCCAGACATACCGGCTTTACATGGGCATGTATCTCCGAGACCTGGCTAAGGAAATAGCCGGGTTCTCTGCTGGTCTCTCCGACGAACCTTTGCAGAGGTTCCAAACCTTGTCCACTGGTATTCGGGAGTGCTCCAAGTTTATATCTCGAGCAGCCTATGATGGTTTTGAGGCTTCGGCTCGAGTAGCTGTGGCCGGCATCAGTGGACGCCGCCAGGCTTGGCTTCAGACGTCCGACCTCGAGCCCTGGGTACAGGACAAGTTGGTCGATGTTCCCTGCCGAGGTGATAACCTCTTTGGCAAGCCCATGGATGAGAAGGCTGCACAAATCGAGACGGAGACTCTCACCAGGACTCATCTCTCAAGGAAGACCTCTGCCCCTTCTCAAAAGAAGAAGGCCTCGGGGAAAAAGCCCTTTTACCCGAGGAAAGGTGCTGCCTATAAATACTACCCTCAGTATCAGGCCTCAGCAGCTCCCCCACAGGGAAAGCAGGCCAAGGGACGGGGTAATGGGTCCCGTAGGCAGCCAGCCCCCAAGCCTGCGCCACCGGCCCCTGCTCAGCAGGGTGGGGTTTTTTGACTTCCTCAGCATAGCCTCTCCCCCTCAGCTAGTTTCTCTCAGCACAGGAGGCCGGCTGGTCCACTTTGCCCAAAGGTGGTCCAACATCACCACAGATACCTGGGTACTTCACATAGTTCAAAAGGGTTATCTTCTTCACTTTCACCAGGTACCTCCCTCCTACTTTCCGGGGGAGCCTCCCAGACTGCCTTTGCACAGGGCCTTACTCCTTCAAGAGTTAGCAAGTCTGCTTCAGGAACAAGCCGTGGAACCGGTGCCCCACCACCTGAAGGGCCAAGGGTTTTACTCAAGGTACTTCCTGATTCCAAAAAGAACAGGAGGCCTCAGACCCATCCTGGACTTGCGAAACCTCAACAAGTTCCTTGCAAAGGAAAAGTTCAAGATGCTTACCCTTGGAATCCTGCTGCCCTACCTCCAGCAGGGAGACTGGCTATGCTCCTTGGATCTGAAAGATGCCTATACTCATATCCTCATTCATCCGGACCACAGACAATATCTCAGATTTGTTGTGGGAGGAAATCATTACCAGTACAGAGTGCTGCCCTTTGGCCTATCCTCCGCACCCAGGGTGTTCACCAAATGCCTCGCAGTGGTGGTGGCTTATCTGAGACTTCAAGGTCTGTTTGTGTTCCCATACCTGGACGACTGGCTCATCAGAGCCCAGTCTTCCCAAGAGGCCACTCATCGCACTGTGGCTCTGCTCCAGCACTTGGGTTTTGTCATAAACTTCGCAAAGTCCACTTTGCTCCCCTCTCAAAATCTCGAGTTCATCGGCGCCCGGTTGGACACACTTCAGGCGCGGGCCTTCCTCCCTCTGGACAGGGCCAAGCGGCTCATGGATCTCGCCGGCCACTTTCACAGCAATGCGCTGGTCTCAGCCAGGCATTTTCTGCGACTGCTCGGCCATATGGCTTCCACGGTCCATGTGACCCCCAATGCCTGACTGAACATGCGTCCTGCTCAGTGGTGCCTTCGCAATCAATGGCATCAGGCCACCGGGAGCCTAGCGGACTCCGTACGGATCTCCGACCAGCTGGTCTCTCTTCTCTACAATGGTGGCTTCATCTGCCAAACCTGGTACTAGGAGTGACTTTTCAGCCCCCTACGCATTCTCAGGTCCTGACGACCGATGCTTCTCTCCTGGGTTGGGGAGCACATTGCCAAGGGACATGTACTCAAGGTCTCTGGACTCCTTGGGAGTCTGCTCAGCAGATAAACTTCCTGGAGCTCAGAGCCATCCGCTTAGCGCTCAAAGCATTCTCTCACCTGGTTTCTCACCAGTCGGTGCTGATACAGACAATCAGGTGGCAATGTTCTATGTGAACAAACAAGGCGGAACAGGCTCCTTCCTTCTCTGTCAGGAGGCCCAAAAACTATGCTCTTGGGCAGTCCACCACGGCATCATCCTCAAGGCTGTCTATCTCCCAGGTCAAGAAAATTACTTGGCCGACAAGCTCAGCAGGATCCTCCAGCCACACGAGTGGAGGTTGGATCCGCTGGTGGTTCAGCGGATCTTTCTCAAGTGGGGCCTCCCCACCATGGATCTGTTTGCCAGTCCTCTGAACCGGCAACTGCCCAGATTCTGCTCTCGACAGCCGCATCCTCTCCGGGTAGCGGCGGATGCTTTTCTAATTCCATGGTCCACCGGCCTCTTGTATGCCTTTCCTCCCATGCCACTGGTGTCTCGGATGCTCTTCAAGGTTCTCCGAGACAAAGCATCGATGATCCTAGTGGCTCCCCAGTGGCCGAGACAACCTTGGTTCCCGCTTCTGATACAGCTAGCGGTAGACACTCCTCTTCCACTGGGATTTCAGCCCGACCTCCTGTCGAAGGATCAGGGGACTCTCCTACACCCCAATCTCCGGTCCCTTCATCTGATGGCCTGGCTGCTGAAAGGGTAGTCCTTGCTCCTCTGCAGCTACCTCCAGATGTGGAAGAGGTCGTCTTGGCCTCCAGGAGGCCCTCCACCCACAAGACCTACGCTCTCAAGTGGCGTTAGTTCTCCGTCTGGTGTACTTAGCAGTCTCAAGATCCTTTCTCCTGTTCAGCATCAGTGGTCTTGCAGTACTTGCTCTCTCTCTCCAACCTTGGACTAAAGTCCAACTCGGTAAAGGTCCACCTCAGTGCTCTTTCTGCGCATCACATGCCGGTGGATGGTAGACCTCTTTCCAGCCACCCTCTGGTGACTCGGTTTCTCAGAGGCCGCCTCCTCCTTAAGCCACCTTTGCGCCCGCCAGCCCCGGACTGGGATCTTAATGTGGTGTTGCAGCGGATTACCTGTCCGCCTTTTGAGCCTATGGCTACCTGTCCGCTACGTTTTCTTTCCTGGAAAACCTTGTTCTTGGTAGCCCTCACTTCTGCTAGACGCGTTAGTGAGCTGCAGGCCCTGGTTTCTGATCCTCCTTACACTAGGTTCTACAAGAACCGGGTAGTCCTACGGACTCACCCTAAATTTCTTCCCAAAGTGGTTTCCCCTTTTCACATCAACCAGGAGGTGGTACTTCCGACCTACTTTCCCAGGCCACACTCTAGCCGAGCTGAAATGGTCCTGCATACCCTGGACTGTAGAAGGGCGTTGACCTTCTACCTTGACCGTACGCGGGAGCACCGAAAGGCTGTTCAGCTCTTCGTGTCTTATGACCCCCAACAGGTTGGGGCTCCCTGTCTCCAAGCGTACTCTGTCCATCTGGATTGCGGACTGTATCGCTTGGGCTTACGAGGCAGCCGGCCTCGTGCTGGAAGGTAGAGTCACAGCTCATCGTGTTCGGGCGAAGGCGACGTCGGTAGCTTACCTCTGCTCTGTTCCATTGGCAGACATCTGCCGGGCCGCTACTTGGTCTTCAAGCCAGACTTTTGCAGCCCATTACTGCCTGGAGAGGGAGTCCCGCAGGGACAGTGCTTTCGGACAAGCAGTCCTCTGTAACCTCTTCGAGGTATAGGCAACTCCTACCCTCCGTCCCGGTTGTTGGGCTATCGGTTGGAGACATATTCAGAGAAGATTCCTTCCTTCTGTGCTACTGACCTTGAGGGAGCTCATTTTTGTGCTTAGGGTCTCCGGTAGCCTTAAGCTTGGGAGTCCCATATGTGAGGGCTGACTTCCTGCTTGGTCCTGGAGAAAGCGTAGTTACTCACCTGTAACAGGTGTTCTCCAGGAGCAGCAGGAATCAGTCCTCACAACCCTCCCTCCTCCCCTTGGAGTTGCAGTTATATGCTTTCGTTTTTGCTAATTTTTGCTGTCTTTTAGCTATGTCATCTGACTGAGCAAGATGGCACCCTTGGGCGGGAAGAGGACCGCGCATGCGCGCTGCAATTCCCAAAGGCTTTCTTTGAAAGCTGGGGAAAATTGCTCCGCGAGGGCTCCGTCGGCGCCGATGTCACCCATATGTGAGGACTGATTCCTGCTGCTCCTGGAGAACACCTGTTACAGGTGAGTAACTACGCTTTATGTGCTTATGACTTTTGACAGAAAATGCTACCAGGGCTCAATGTTAACCTGTCTGATCCAGGCATACCAACTGTATCTGAGGGATCTAGGGAAGGAGCTTGCCGGGTTCTCCGCTGGTCTCTCCGAGGAACCACTTCAATGGTTTCTCAAGCAGCCTCGGTGGCTGCAGCAGGCATTCACACCCGACGCCAGGCTTGGTTCCAGTCTTTGGATCTGGAGCAAAGGGTCCAAGACAAACTTGTCGATGTCCTATGCCAAGGAGAGAACCTCTTTGGTAAGCTTATGTCGGGCAAGGCTGTAGAGCTCGAGTCTGAGTTCCTGATCAGAACTCGATTTTCTACAAAGACCTCCACTCTGCCCAAGCAGAAGGCCTCAGGGGAAAAAGCCACCCTACCTAGACTATCAGCAGTACCAGCCTTCCCAGGCTCCACAGTAGGAGCACACACAGGGCCCCCGTCAACAGCAGATTCCCAAAGCCCCGATGATGGCCTCGTCTGGGTGGAGCTTTTGACTCCTTGGGCATAGCCCCTTTACCCTCAGGAATCAGCTGCCAACAGGGGGACGTCTGGTCCACTTCCCCCCACTGTAGCCAAACACAACCCACTGATGCTTGGGCCCTCCAGGTGTTCAAGGAGAGTTACCGCCTCCATCTGGACCAGATGCGCCCCCTCTTTCTTTCCAGGAGAGCCCTCCATGACTCCCCTTCACCAAACCCTGCTACAGCATGAGCTCCCAAGTCTGCTAGAGTACAGGGCTGTGGAACCGGTGCCCTACTGCCAAAACATAAGATATGCCATACTGGGTCAGACCAAGGTCCATCAAGCCCAGTATCCTGTTTCCAACAGTGGCCAATCTAGGTCATACGTACCTAGCAGTTTCCCCAAAAGACACAGGTTCTGCAATGCTTGTACTAGGTCAAGCATTGATATCCTGGGTCCCTTCTTAATAATGGTTTATGGACCTTTCCTCCAGTAGTAGCTGGGTTTAAAAAAGGTTTGGACAAGTTCCTGGAGGAAAGGTCCATAAACCATTATTAAGAAGGGACCCAGGATATCAATGCTTGACCTTGAGGCTATGGCCATAGGTTCAGCACAGACGCTTTCTGCCGGCTCACTCCATGCTCCACTTGCTCAGCCGTATGGCATCCACGGTGCATGTTACATCAGATGCCTGTCCCCACATGAGGGCGACCCAATGGTGCCTCAGATCCCAGTGGACGCAGGCCACCGACAGGCTCAGGGCGAGAGTATGCATGATCCGCCCACTGGCAGAGTCGCTCAACTGATGGCAAGTGACGCAGCACCAATGGGTGGGCAGGCATGCCCTTCTAGAACCTCATTGGCTCCTCACTACTGACTTCTCTCAGCTGGGCTCACTGCAGAGGTCTCTGCATGCAGGGACCAGCCAACAGATCAACCTCTTGTAACTTCTGGCCCTACAGGTCCTCCACCATTGCTTTTAACAGCAACCAGTACTGGTCCAGGCGGACAACCAGGTTGCCATGTTCTTCCTGAACAAGCAGAGGGAGTACAGGGTTGTATGCCCTCTGCCCGGAGGTAGTGGCCATATGCGATCAGCCAAGGACTGCTCCTGAGAGCAGTTTATCTGCCAGGTCAGGAAAATACCCTCGCGGACAGGCTGGCAGGGTCCTCCAGTCGCACGAATGGCGGGTAGACCCCAGAGTAGCCCGACAGCTGTTTCGGCTCTGGGGAACCCCTTAGATGGACCTCTTTGCCAGTCTGGCAAATGCTCAGTTGACATGATTTTGTTCCCACCAGCCTCGCCCTTCCCAGTGGGCAGTGGATACCTTCCTCATCCTGTGGTTGGAGGGCCTCCTTTATGCCTTCCCATCCAAGCCATTGGTCGCCAAGACTCTTTTCAAGTTTGCCTGGGACAAAGTGTTGCTAATTCTGGAGTCCCAAGCAGCTGTGGTTCCCGCTGCTGCTCCGCTTAGTATCGGAGCCCCCAGTTCCTCTGGGGCTCTCCTCCACCTCAATCTGGGGTCTCTGGTGCTAACAACTTGGCTGCTGAACAGGAAGCCTTGTTCCCCTTCAGCCTTCGGGGGGAAGTGGTGCTCTGAGAGATGGGCCAACCCCTTCTCCTGCACGGTGCAGACTGTGCTGCAATACCTGCTTCATCTTTCACAGCGGACCTTGTCTACCTAGGTGGTGGACTGCATCGCCCTTGCCTATGAGCAGGCCAAGCCTCAGCTGGAACACCACGTCACGGTGCACGAGCCATGGTGACCTTTTGTGGTGAACCTGCATTCTGTCCCAATGGCTGACATCTGCAGGGCCACTATCTGGTCTTCAGTCCACACCTTTGCAGCTCACTACTGCCTGGAGAGGGAGTCCTGATGGGACACCGCCTTCGGCCAGGCCATACTCCGTAACCTCTTTGCTACTGGAGTGAGGGTTCTCCTTGGGCATTGGGGTCCTTCCAGAGTCTGTCTGTCAGACTCACTTGCTGCTGCTCATGGCTTTCTGTGTTTTTTTTCTACAGGTTCTTGGTAACCTGTAGCTAGGGAGTACCATATGTGAGGACTGACTTCCTGCTTGTTCCTAGAGAAAGCGTAGTTACTCACCTGTAACAGGTTTTCTCGAGGACAGCAGCACTCAGTCCTCACAAGCCTCCCTCCTCCCCACAGAATTGCCTTAGCTAAGACAGCAAAAAAAATGGTACAACTATGTCATTGACTGAGCAAGATGTCACCCTTGGGTGGGAAGGAGACCATGCATGCGTGGTGCATCTCCCAAAGGCTTTCTTTGAAAGCTGGGGCGATGCTTCTGTGCAGGGCTCCTTCTGCGCCGATGTCACCCATATGTGAGGACTGATTCTTGCTGGCCCTGGAGAACACCTGTTACAGTTGAGTAACTATGCTTTGCCTCCTGCCTTCCCCTCCAAAAGAAAAGGAGCAGGATACACAAAAAAATTGAGAGAACATCCAGTCTCATCCACTTAGTTTCACACAAGCTGAGGAAATTGAGCTGTCAGGGGAACATGGGAATAATGCGCAAAGAAGTCTCAGAAGACTTCTGTTAGCTGGAGGAGGGCTCTGGGCATACTGGCTTCATCAGATAACATTACCATTAAGTGTGGCTGTACTGCTTGCTGTCTATAGAGAACCTCTTGTTACAGGTAAGTAATTTTGCTTTTTCTTCCTTTAATCAGTCCCTTCCTCCCCCACTGTCTCTCTCTTCCACCCCTGCCCCCTTCCCTCCAGCCTCCCTCTCTTTTTTTTGTATTTTCTGTATCCACAGATCACAGTTTGGAAGCCACTGCTCTATTGCTCAAAGACTTAGAAAATCAACACCATGCCTTCCCAATTAAACCTTGGTGACTAAGTTTTGACAGTAACAATTTAATGTTGACTACCTCAAGCGCAATGGACAAATCAATCTACATTACCATGGCCTTTACTCCCTTCTCCACAATACCACTTAAATTTGATAGCCTAGCGGCTAACAGTGTGTCAGTGCTATAGGAGTTCAGCAAATCTCTTGGCATGTTATCAAGCAAATCAGAAGTCTAAATGATTCTGCAATTGAGAAGCTACTGCTGCCTGTTCAAGTTTCGCTAAAGAGTGAATGGCTGCAATTGGTTGATACCTGGATGTTAAACCAATGCAGCAATTTACTATTTTTTAAAATAGGAGTTGATACAGTATGCCCTATTGAGTCAGGAAAACAAACCTACCTGCAGAGATGGTTAACAAAGTAAGCCAATGTAGCAGCTTTGTTGGTAGATTTTTAAACATGGAACAAGGATCTAACATACAGCCCCCTTAGCTGTTTTTCCTCTTGGTCATTGGAGTTGGCCAATCCTACTTTGGCAGACTATTTTGTATGAGCTCCTTCCCAGTTTCTTTTACTGAAGTGTACAAAACAAGACTGCAAAATTTTTACTATCAACAGAGGAGCTATCAAAGCTTTGCCATTCAGATAAATAATGGGCCCAGACTCCTCAAGTCAGTATTGGTGGCATTCAGGTAGACCATGGACTGGTGCAAGGCATTTACTTTTACTTTGAAAAATTATGCCAAATCTAAAGCAGAGGGGACTTTACTTAATTTATTTTGAACCTGATCACAATTTATTTTTGCTTTTATTGAATTTTTTTTCAAAACTACATAAAGCAGATTAAAATAAATTTACAGGAAATCAATCTATGAAAGACCAGGGCTGGCACATCCACTAGGTGGCTGTCTAGGGTAGCAGGCCACATGCTTCAGCACACATGGGCTGCTGCTGCTTCTGGTGATTTGGCAGGCCATGTGGTTTTGCCCACATGGCCTGCCACTGCTACTGAGCTGCTGCCCCTGCCCCCACCAGAATCAGTGGCAGAGGGGGGCAGCATGGCTGGGGCTTTTGCCTAGGGTGGCAGAAACCCTTGTGCTGGACCTATGAAAGAAAGCTTCCTAGCTCATGTCTGGTGATGGGGGGGGGGAAGAACAGATTTTTACTCATAAACCGAGATATTCAACATACAGAATACAACTGTTTTCTTTAGGAATGGAATTTAACACAATCTAAAAAGAGACTGGCTGAATAAAGTCTGATAAATATTGCTACTTATCAACCAAGAAATTCTTAAGGCTGATGGATCCATACAAAAACATCTGACCTCTTGATAAATTATTGTATATTTATAGGGAAATTGCAAAAAGTGACTCCAATAGCCAAAACACAAGATTTTAAAGTTGTAGGAAACTCTTCCTACTCATTTGTGTAATTCTAGAAACATATGGAAATATAGCAATCTTCTGACCATAAACTAAAAGCTTCCTTTTCTCAAAATATGCTTTCAAGACTCATTTTATCAGATTCCATTAAAAGGGATACCACAAGATTAGCTCTGGTGGGGAACTCATCTTGAGAGGATACAAGACATTTTGAAAGCTCTGAACCATCAAATGGCTTTACCCCCATTAGTTCCACTCCTGCCGCCTCATCTAAAATAGGTTGAGATGGCAAATAATATAAATTGAAAATACACAGGGCATCCGCATTTGGGAGCAGCAACATCTCCAATTATCTCCTTAAAATAACTTTAAGCAGCATTAAAAGGGGAGTCATTTGAAAATCTGAGGCTTTTGAATTTCCCCTTTGCACTAACTTCTCCGCTGCCTCAGCCTGTCTTTGCTGCTGCAAGTTCCTATAGCTTGAAGAATCATCACTTGTGAATTTAAATTAATCAAACATTTGTTGCATCTGAAGGATTTTAGTATCCTGATCTTGAACTTTATTGTCTTCTGTGAGAAACAGGTTATTTGTTCCATAGCTCCTTTTAATAAAGCATTAGTTAGTATGACCGTTTTCCATGTAATCTAACACTATTTCAGAAGGGGGCCTTATCCACAGCTTGTTGAGAATTAGTCAGATTGATAAAGTATGTGTATGTATATAAATATAGTTTTAGTAGTAATATTTAACTCACACCTTTCCAGTAGTAGCTCAAGGTGAGCTGCAATCAGATATTTCCCTGTCTCTGGGGGGCTTACAATCTAAATTTTGTACTCAAGGCAATGGAGGGTTAAGTGACTTGCACAAGGAGTATCGGTGGGATTTGAATGCTGGTCTTTCTGGTCCCAGGCTGCTTCCCTAACCACTAGATGGCTACCTATGCAGGCTCCAGTTCTGACCTAACTGTTCTAGTCTGCTTCCTGGTGGAAGAAATGGATTGCTAGCAATGGGGCTTAAAGTTGCCCCTGATCTTTTTTACTCTTCCTTACCTTCACAGATGTAATCCCAGGAGTCCCCTCTTATATGAAATGCTTGTCCTTGGGACTAGCTATCATTTTGGAGGTCAAGGATTTAAACAGCTTTAGTGCTTTTTCTCTCCTCCCCCCCCCCCCGGTATATTTTCAAATATATGGCCCCTGAAGTGGGGGCATCACTCTTTGTTCACATGTGCCCTGGTCCATACAGTGGAACACTGGAATTTAAAAGGCTCAGCAGGTGGATAATATTATTCATAGGGGACATGGCTTCTTTGCCAGCTTTGGTCTCTCTAACGGCCCCCAGAGCTCGAAATCCCCTATGGGGATGCAGCCACCATGCACTGCCTCTTTCTGCCCCAATTTCAGATAGCTCTCTCTCCCTGATCACATGATCTAAATAGTTTATTAACTAGTTTAAACAGTTCCCTTTGTAGCATTTGGAGCTTCAGCACTTTAGTGAATGCTGTGAAGAAAACTTATTAAACATTTATATCTGGTATAACTCATTCTTTTGACCCAACCATTGTCTCTCAATAAGACATTTTTACTTTTCTTGTAATAAGGAACCAGTAAACCAAGAGCAAGTTCTGCCTCGCTACAGCCTGCTCCCTCAATGGGGGAATACTGTCCAAGGGGGGTTCCTCATCAGAGTTCCACAAAGCAGGCATATCCTCAACCTTCCCAACCAGTCAGCATCAATCCAACATTTGGATATCCTTTCATAGCCCTGACATGATGTAAGATTCAGAAGGTTAGGAATACAAATCATAAATTCTAAGATGCAATGGTCAGAACATATCAAAGGTGTCATCACACAGCTATCCAAGAGGGGGGTGTACCAACATCTGAACCAAGGCATCCAACCCCTCTGACATCTGTTCTCTTCTGCTGAAGAAATGACTGGCCTTGGCAGAGGCAAACGTTGCCATGAGGTCCATGACCAGCCAGCCCCACCTTTGCACTGTTTGAGGACTTCCTGACAAAGACACCACTCGCCGGGGTCCACCCAAACCTGGCTCAGGTAAATCAGCTGTCACGTTCTCTAATCCTGCTACATGCACCACAGATAGAGCCTGGAGGTGCTCCTCTGCCCAATCCAACAACTTTTCTGCCTCTGCTTCCAACTACATGCTTCCTGTGCCTCATTGTCGGTTGATGTAGGCCACTGTGGCCACATTGTCTGAGAAGACCTGAATTGCCTTCCCTTGCAGCAACAGATGGAGCTTCTGTAGGGCCAGGAAAACCACCCGCAACTCCAGCCTGTTGATGGGCCAAGCCGCCTCCTCTGGCGTCCAATGCCCCTGTGCTATCGAGCCCTTGCAGTGGGCTCCCCAACTAGAGAAGCTGGCATCCATTGTCAACGGAATTCATTGTGGGGCTTCGAATGGCATTCCTACCACCAGGTTCTCTGTTCATAGCCACCATTTGAGTGCCCTTATTGTATCCTTCTGACACGGGAGAGGCTGCAACAAAGGATGAACCTGGTGCGACCACCTGCCCAGCAGCATCCTTTGTAACGGTCGCATGTGCGCTCATGCCCATGGGACCACTTCGATGGTCACTACCATGGTCCCTATGAGCTGCAAATAATGCCACGCCATTGGCTGTTTCATGCGCAGAAACTGACGTACCAGGCACCACAGGCCTTCCGCCCTCAGGTCCTGCAGAAACACTCTGCCATTGCGGGTGTCGAACTGCACCCCAGATACTTGATGGCCCGTGAAGGCACCAAGTGACTCTTGGCCATATTAATCACCCACCCTAGATTCTGCAGGAACTCTATCACTTTTGTAGTGGCCTGCTCACTCTCTGACCTTATCTTTGCCCGGCTGAGCCAGTCATCGAGGTATGGGTGTACCAGGATGCCCTCCTGGCGAAGCGCCAATGCCACCATCACCTTGGTGAAGGTGTGGGGAGTCGTTGCCATGCCGAAGGGCAAGACCCAAAACTGAAGTGCCCCATGAGCACCATAAAATAAAGGAAGTGGTAATGCTCTGGCCGCATGGGAATATGCAAGTAGGCCTCCATGAGATCTAGGGACATCAAAAACTCCTCTTTTCGCACCGCGACAATAACGGACCTCAGCATTTCCATGTGAAAACGTAGAACCCTCAGACACTTGATCATGTGCTTGAGGTTGGGAATGGGGCAGAAGGAGCCCTCCTTTTTGGGAACCATGAAGTAAATCATGTACCGACCAGTGCCATGTTGAGCCTCTGGCATTCTTTCAATTGCCCCCAACTGAAGTAGGCGTTCGAGAGTATCATTGACCACCTGGCCCTGGTCTATGCCTTGCAGGGAGATTGCATGAACAGGGGAGCCATCGGCTTTGAGAACTCCAGCGCGTAACTTTCTCTAATGACCTCCAGCACTCATTAGTCAGATATGACCTAGACCCAGACATGGTAGGAATCTCGCAGCCAACCTCCCACGAGATGCACCTCCTGGATCCTCTTCATTTCATTGTGTTTTTTAGGTCCCGAGTAGGATGCAGAGGCAAAATAGACCCGTCCCATCCCTCAAAACCCACAAAATCCTTGTCCCTGAGTAGCCATTAAGGCCTCTCTGGTACGGAGTAAACAGAAACTATCCGGAACGGAAGTCTCTCGATTGACCCCTAGATGATCCCGTGGGATGGGGTTGCTTCTGCTTATAAGAACATAACATAAGATATGCCATACTGGGTCAGACCAAGGTCCATCAAGCCCAGTATCCTGTTTCCAACAGTGGCCAATCTAGGTCATAAGTACCTAGCAGTCTCCCCAAAAGACACAGGTTCCTCAATGCTTGTATTGGGTCAAGCAGTGATATCCTGGGTCCCTTTTAATAATGGTTTCTGGACCTTTCCTCCAGGAACTTGTCCAAACTTTTTTAAACCCAGCTACACATGATGACGTAAATAATCGATCTACTCTTACCCCTTCCATTCCATTCCATTCATTAATTTATAGACCTCTATCATATCTCCCCTCAGCCGTCTCTTTTCCAGGTTGAAAAGCCCTAACCTTTTTAGCCTCTCTTCATAGGAGTATCCTTCCATCCCCTTTACCATTTTGGTGGCTCTTCTCTGTACCTTTTCTAATAATGCTATATCCTTTTTAAGATACGGTGACCAGAATTGCACACAATATTCAAGGTGCAGTCGTACCATGGAACGATACAGAGGCATTATAATATCCTTTGTTTTATTTTCCATTCCTTTCCTTATGATACCTAGCATTCTATTTGCTCTCTTTGCTGCCACTGCACACTGGGCGGAGGGTTTTAACATGTTATCCACGATGATGCCTAAATCTTTCTCCTGGGTAGTGGTTCCCAATGTGGAACCTTGCATCGTGTAACCATAGTTTGTGTTGTTTTTTCCTAGGTACATAACTTTGCACTTGTCCACATTAAATTTAGGGGTATGTTTACTAAACCTCCTTAATGTGCGCTCTGTGACGTTACCGCACGTTAAGGTGCCTTAACGCGCGTTAATGGCGCTTTATCAGGCGCTCAGGTACCTTAGCGCGCGTTAATGCGGCGCAAATGAGCGCTGAAGGCGGGAAAAGGCTCCCGGAGGGCGGAGGAAGGCTCCCCAGGGGCGGAGAGAAGGGGTCAATGGGCGGAGAGTGGGAGGGGAGAGGCTCCCCGCACACTAACGATGTGAAATCCGAGGCTCAAAACTAACGCCAGTGAAACCCTGGCGTTAGAGCTGATTTAAAGGGCAGAGAAACCATTTCTGTCAGCAATGTACAGCAAAACCAGGGAAACCTACAAAAAAGTGTGATACATGTGCAAGGAACAAAAGTGCAAAGAAACATTGAAAATAACCCCAACAAAATATAAAAAAAACATAACCAAGCTGGGCAATAGTGATATTAATGGGAAACATCAAAAAGCACTTCCGACTTCCGGTCTGGCCGCGGAGGAGAGCAGATGCGTGTGAGAGAGCTCTCTGCTGCTCCGGTAATCTTCGGGTAGGAACAGCCCCCTAGCCCAACCGAGAACATTCCGAAGGTGCTAAAGGCTAAGCCGCTGAACCCGATTAAAGATATGTATGCGGCTAAAGCGGGAGCCGGGAAGGCGGAGGGGAATGGACTGCGGGCACATCCGGCGCCGTCCTCCCCGAGCGGCTCTGAAGGCCTGGCGGGGGGTGAGAGCGAAGTGCCCCCTCCGACCGACTTGGAGGCTGTGCTGCGGGAGATCCGAGACTCTAAGGAGGAGATAGTGGAGAGAGTCTCTCAGAAATTGGCGGAAAAATTCGAGGCCTTGGGGCATCGGCTGGAGGAGGTGGAAGCCCGGGTGAGCTCGACTGAGGACTCGCAGGCGGAGATGCAGCGCACGGTGGGTTCGCTACAACAACAGCTTAGCTGGCTACATGCGAAGGCGGAAGACATGGAGAATCGGGACAGGAGATCTAACCTGCGCATTTTTGGCGTGCCGGAGGGAGCGGAAGGCATGGACTCTCTGGGATTTGTCAGGGAGTTGTTGGTGACCTGTTTTCCTGGGGCTCCCTCCGCTCCTGCGTATGAGGTGGAGAGAGCGCACAGGGAATTGCGGCCTAAGCCTGGAGAGTCGGCCCCGCCACGTGCGTTGATAGTGAAGCTCCTTCGATTCCAGGACAGAGAGCACGTGATTAAGGCCGCCCGCAAATCCAAAGTGGTGACCTTCAAGGAGTGGAAGGTGTTTGTGTTTCCTGACCTTGCCTCGGAGACAGTTAAGCGACGGAAAGACTTGATTAAATGGAAGGAGAACCTGGCCCGGAGGGGAGTGCAGGTGGCGATTTGGTATCCGGCGAAGATTACCATGCTGGTGAACGGCGTGCGGCGTTTTTTTTTCAACAAAGGACGCTTTGGAGAAGTTCCTGCTTTCCTAGACGGCGAGCCGGGTTGCCGAGCAAGAGCTATTGCCGCGCACCCATTCCCCGGCGGGACTAGAGGACACGAGCTGAAGGGGCTCACCATGATGGACAAAATGGACTGGATAGGCCTGTAACGTATTGCTGAAGGGCTCTGCTGGGGGGCGGGGGAGGAGGGGTTAGAGGGCTGTGCTTGGGGGTATTCTCCTCTTGGCCTGGCGGCCCGGGAAGCGAAACTGGGAAGGGGGGGATATGTGGTTTGTTGGTTGAGGGTCGCGGGCGGGAGGGGGTGGGGGCAGCGGTGGGGTGGTCTTGTGGAGTGGGCTGGTGGAGGTCCATAAGGATAAAAATTGTGGCGTGAGTGGAGGTATGGGTTATGTGAGCTGTTTGGGTTGTTGGGTTTTGGTTGAGTGTGTGTGTGGTGTGTGGGTGGCCCTAGTGCCCCGGTCCGTGGGCCAAGAGGGTCTAGAAAATGGATGATGAGTAAGAAGGAGACGGGGGGCTTAAGAGTTGCCTCCTACAATGTTCGGGGGTTTAATAGCCCGATTAAGAGAAAACGGGTTCTCGCCCAACTCAATAAGCACCGGGTGGATGTGGCTTTACTCCAAGAGACCCACTTAACGCATGGGGAGCAGGCCAAACTCCAGACCCAGGGCTTTGAGCAAGTGTTTGGGTCCACCTTTAGTTCCAAAAAAAGAGGGGTGGTGATTCTGATCCACAAGCGGGTGCGCTTTATTCCCTACGATAATAGGGGAGATGATGAGGGGAGGGTGGTTTGGGTGGTGGGGAGAGTGGATCTGCGAGAGGTCTCCTTCTTAAATCTTTATGCCCCTAATGGGCGCAAGGGGACCTTTTTTGTGGATGCGTTTCGGGAGTTTCAGGGGAAGGCCAAGGGGGATTGGATCGTGGGGGGGGGATATGAACTGTGTGATAGGGGAAGGAGACAGGTCCAATTTCTGCCGCAGCCGGCACGGGCGGGAGGGTAAGGAGCTGCAGTGGTGTCTGGGGGAATTCGCCTTAGTGGATTTATGGCGGTGGGAGAACCCGGGGGGGCGGGAATACACCTGCTATTCCGCCAAACAGGATGCTTACTCTCGGTTGCACCTTCTCTTGTGGCGTAAAGATCAATTGGGGGGATTGCGGAATATACAGATACTGCCCCTTACGTTATCCGACCACGGGATGGTGATAGGAGAGTGGAGGGGGAAGGCGGGGGGAGGGGGGGGTGGCGGGGTAATATATCCATGTACCAATCCAAGGAAGGGAGCGCTGAGCTTCGGAAAGCGTGGCAGGATTATCTCCGGTGGAATGATACTGGAGAAGTGGCGGATGCCACACTCTGGGATGCAGGGAAGGCATATATGAGGGGGATTATGATTCAACTTGGGAGTAGATGGAAAAAAGAGCGGGATAGGCAACGCCAGCAGCTTATGCAGGAGCTGGGGCGCTTGCAGGCGGAACACAGTGGGGGGGGTCTAAGGGGGTGCGCCTACGGTTGGTGGGAATTAGAGCGAAGCTTAATGCGTTGGAGTCGGAGGAGGTGGAGCGGCTGATGCGGGCTACTAAGCGGAATTTTATGGAAGGGGGGAATCGGGCGGGGAAGTTACTGGCCCGCCAGTTGCAACGGAAGAGGGAGAGTAGGATTGTGCGCGAGATTGGGGGGGGGGGGGAGAGCGGGCCGTCGCGAGTTGGGATATTTGTGCAGCTTTCCGGAGGTTTTATGAGGACTTATATAAGCGACAGGACGGGGTGAGTATGGAGAAGATTGATGAATATCTGCGGGAGGTAGTGTTCCCACGGGTAGATGAGGACACGGCGAGTTGGTTGGAGAGACCGATTACCGTGCCTGAGGTGTTGGCGGGTATTAAAAAGTTGCCCAAGGGTAAGGCGGCGGGGGAAGATGGGTTTCAGGCAGAATACTACCACATGATGCGGGAGGAGGTTGCCCCGTTACTGGCACGTTTATTTTCCGGTCTGTTGAAAGGGGAGGGTATTCCGGAGTCGATGGCTCAGGCCAATATTGTAGTTTTACCTAAGGAGGGCCGCTCCCCCGAGAGGTGTGCGAATTATCGCCCCATTGCACTGCTGAATGCGGATGCTAAACTTTACGCGAAGATCTTGGCGACCAGATTGGAAAATAGTATGCCGTTCCTCATCCATCCGGACCAAACGGGGTTCATAAAGGGTAGGCGGATAGCGGATAATGTGCGGAGGGCAGTGGGGTTGCTCCACTTAGTTCGGAGCCGGAGGTCTCCGGTGGTGTGCGTGGTGCTGGACGCTGAAAAAGCGTTCGACAGGGTGGAATGGGGGTGTTTGTTTCAGGTAATGGGTAGGATGGGGCTGGGGGAGGGTTTTATTCAGGGGGTGCAGGCGTTGTACCAGAGGCCGGCGGCGCGTATATGGGTGAATGATCAGGTATCCGAGCGGTTTTATCTGCAGAGGGGTACAAGGCAGGGATGCCCCCTTTCGCCCCTGCTTTTTGCTATAGTGATAGAGGCCCTGGCGGTAAAGATCCGGGCCCAGCCTCAGATACGGCCGGTGGTGGTCGGTGCGGAGTCCCATAAGATATTACTTTATGCGGATGACACATTGATTTTTATGACCCATCCGGAGGAATCGGTACCCGTCTTGTTGCGAGAGTTGGAGTTGTTTGGGGCAGTTTCGGGTTTTAAGGTGAACTTGTCCAAGACGGAGGCCTTGGCTTTGGGGGACGTGCGCAAGGAGACTATTCCTGATTTCCCCTTCCGGTGGGCGGCGGGTAGTATTAAATACTTGGGGGTCCATATTTCTGCGGAGCCGGCGCAGTTGTTCGAGTTGAACTACCGGCCGCTGATGGGGCGGATCTCTTCGTTGTTAGATGGGTGGGCGTCGTTGCAACTTAGTTGGTGGGGTAGGGTGGAAGCGCTGAAAATGACGGTGGTACCGAAATTCTTGTTTCTCTTTTCGCAGTTGCCTCTGGGGGTCCCAGGGAGTATGTTGAGACGATGGGAGAGTCGTTTGTTGAGATTTGTCTGGGGGGGTAAGAAGGCCAGGATCCGGCGGGGTAGTCTCCTTTTGGGTAAAGACAAGGGGGGGATCCGGTTCCTCTCGCTGCGGTGGTATCACCAGGCCTGCATTTTGCGGGCATGGAGGGACCATGCCGGGGGGGGAGGGCGCAGTGCCTTGGGTGGAGCTGGAGAGGACGGTGTTGGGGGCTCTCTCTTGGGCGCAGTGGTTGGTAGAGGGAGACGGGGGGAGTGGCAGGCATAGCAAGACGGGGCACCCCCTGGTGGATGCTATGATTGATATTTCAGGGCTGGGTCGGAGGCGGGGATGGTTCCCTAGCCCGCTCTCGCCCTGGTCTACTATCGGAGAGTTCCTCCCTCTGGGGAAGGTGGGTTGGGTTCGGAAAGGACGAATGCTGGTGGAGGGGACGCTGGATAAGCTCAGGGATTTTGTGGTGGGCGGGGTTATTCGATCCCTGCGGGACCTGGAGGGGGTGGTGCAGGTTCGTATTCCCTTTTACCAATATTTTCAATTGCGCCATCTTCTTGGGAGTAAAGATGTGTTGGCGCAGATTTCCCGAGAGAGTACGCAACTGGAGCAGGTATTGTTTCAGGGGACGGGGGACAGGGGGCTAATCGCCCGGATCTATCGAGTTTTGATGGAGGAGGGTGCTGGGGTAGGCCCGCCCATTCATCAGGCAAGGTGGCAGAGGTGGCTGGGAGTGGCGGTGGGGGAGGAGGTCTGGGATAGGATATATGACGGGATGTATCGTGGCTCCTGGGTATCCTCCTGGAGGCAGACTCAACTGCAGATATTACATGGGGCCTATCGTACCCCTAGGAGTTTGTTTTTGGCGGGGGGGGGGCGGCCTTCGGATGCTTGTTGGAGAGGGTGCGGTGGGAGCGGGGGTTTCCTTCATATGTGGTGGGACTGCCCTGTGCTTCAGAACTTTTGGGGGAGTGTGGAGGGTAGTATACGGGCGGTGTGCGGGGGGAGGGGGCCCGGAGTACCCCGGGACAGTAGGGTGTGGTTGCTGGGGGCCCCGGAAGGGGGGTTGGGGGGGAAGTGGCGGGAGTTGTTAGCAGAGAAGCTGCGTCTGGCTGCCAGAGTGGCGATTGCGGGGAGGTGGAAGAGTGTGTCGGGCCCGTCAGAGGCGGATTGGGAAGGTAAGGTGCAAGCGGCGGTGCGGTTTGACTGGTTGACCTACCGCCTGCGGGGACACGAATGGAAGTTTCATAAGATTTGGGATGCTTATTTGGAGAAGGTATCGAGTTAAGAGAGTACATGGGAGGCCTGGGGGGGGGGGCTTGCACATGCACACACACACATGTTTTGTTTGGTTTGTTTTTCTTGTTACTTGTTCCAGTTAATGTGTGGATCTTTTTTGTAGCTGATGCGTGGGGAGCAATTCACAGGTGGCTTGAGGAGCAGGGAAGGCTGGTTTATTTCCTCATGTTCGGTTCTTGACTGCAGAGTGTATAGGGGATGGCTAGGTTTGAAGACTTGTTAATTTACGGGTTTGGGGCTTTGCTGTCATGCAATATCTGATGATGTTTATATTTTTCCCTGTATGTCACAAGACCAATAAAAGATGGTTTAAAAAAAAAAAAAGCACTTCCGAGAAAGCTCCAAAAAAAAGATATGAATTTTGGAAGGGTCTACGCTCCGTCCCCATACAAGGTGAATGATCCCACAGTGCAATTGCGCTCATCAGGGTTTCCCTCTCCATTGGACAGGTTTCCTATGGGGTGCACATGTTCAACAACAGCAGGGCGGGCATGTCGGAATGGGCAACTGGACAGATGCTGGGAAAGGGGACACAGAGGGCTGCAGACGGCACATGCTGTACTGCAGCTGGGCCACAGTGCGGACTAGGGTGATGCCTAGGTGGCCCATAGGAATGCTGAAACAGTAGAGCAGCCAGACAGCAACTGATGAGGGCCCAGCATGGGCACGAGTGTGCTTCCCGCAGTGTCACAGGGGATAGTACCCAGTAGGGACCCCCAAGGGCACAGAACAGTGGCAGGTGGTGCTGGGGGGAAGCGTGGACACCTATGCAGGCACCCCTACCCCAGAACCCGCACCATAGGCAGCCGCCTACCCGCACACTGGATGGCCTGAGACTGTGCTCCACCAGCACCACCAGCAGACGGGCATGTCAGCAGGGTGGCACTGGTGGTGGAGGGGGCAGTGGCAGCTGCCCAGAGCAGACCATGGCCTAGCCCTGTGTAAGTGGGTGCCATGCACTGCAACAAACAGGCCCCGTCTGATGAACAGTCATGGTATCCCCAGGGAATGTACTGTCTCTGTGGCAACACGGTGGTGCAGTGCACACAGCCAGTGTGTTCAGGAGCAGAAGGTCACAGGTTCAAGTCCCAGCTGTGGTTCCTGCCAACCCAGCCCCCATTTTTTACCCACTACTAAAACGTGCTAATACAGACAGAACCTTTATTGCAGATGACATAAACATGCCCAAAACACCTACATTTTACCCTACAGAGCACAGACACCATAAACAGGCACATTACCTAGAGCAGAGTCTCCCAAATGCAGTCCTGGAGGGCCAAACACCATTCGGGTTCCATGCTGCCTCTAATAAAGATGCCTGTGCTGCATATCTATGCACCGCCCCCATGGTATGCAGATATATCTCATGCATATTTATGAGGGACAGCATGAAAACCCGAACAGTGTTTGGCACACCAGGACTGGAGTTGGGAACCTCTGCCATAAAGCAGCAGCCAACAGGGGCAGACACACCCACAGGCTCCATTAGCCAATGCCTCATGGTGAGGCAGGACATTGGGCCCTGTGTGCATCTCCCAATACTAGCACTTGCATACCATAGCAATGCCACCCTTAACCTGGGAATACAGTACACAGCTATCAAAAGGTAGCTATGATTACTGGCAGATAGCAATTCCTACGTTAAGCACGGTTTGCTGATTGAGCTCCATCATAGCAACCTTTCTGATGTCTGTGGAGTGTGCTTTAGGTCTGGTGTCTGACAGTGTTTACCACCCTGGGGAGTGATCCCCAACAGTATTGTATATCATATCCATGCCTGCACTGTGCCCAGAACTGGTGTGGTGGCCAGGGCTGCTAAACACCTCTATAGTAGCACAATGCTGGCATAGGTGCCGGAGTGTGTGTCTGTCTATCCAGTGTGTGGTGGCTGCAAACACCCTCCACAGCCCACACTGCCAGCACTGTTGCCAGTATTGGCCTGCCAATGTGCATAATGAGGAGCAAGGTACCATGGGTATAGCCCGGACAGGGTGGTCTGGCCAGGATGCATCTGCACAGGGCATAGGGCAATGGCTGGGACATTGTAGTGCCCGGCCACCACCTGCACAGACAGGGTGGCAACAGCATGTTCTGCTGGGAGATCACTCTCACCCTGACTGAGCAGTGACCATGGCATGGCTAGGTTCCCCCATAGTGCTATGTAGTATTTTTTTCATGTGATATTTATGGGTTCCCTTTTGGGGCCCAGTCACTGACTTATCTGCTTGGTGTGTATGCTGACATCCCAGTTCTGGGTGCATGTATTTCCACCAGGAACATGCACTATGGACTAGTTAGCATACTGTCTGCAGCTGGTATGTGTCTTGCTGGAACATCTTGCAGGGTGCAGCGGCTGAAGGCTTGCTGCAGGAGACTATCAGATAGTGGTGGGGTGCAGCTTAGCATATCCAGGCCTAATGTCTGTCTGCTATTGCTTTATGGATGTGTACAGAGCTGCATTGACTGCCCTGTAGGGTGTCTGTTCCCCAGCAGGACTGGGGTTGATGGTCCCCTCTACTGCCACCATTGCAGGGAGGTAGACTGTGGATCTGTTGGTGGGAGACCCTGTTTACCACCCTCAGCCGCAGAGGGAGAGGGGGGGGGGGGTGGTACATAATCCTCCTATGGGTCCATAAGGGCTAAACCTTGACTGAGAAATACAGATGTATCCAAGGTGTGTCTGCAGACACTACCTATCTCACACATTAGCACTGCTGGGGTCCTGCAGCATGGCCTATTTCTGCTGTGGACCTGGTGCTGGGCGCCCCACCTCACCCTCAGGGTGAGTACAGTACCTGCACAATGTGACGGTGTGTAGCTACTTGGTGCCAGTACCACACACGGTCAGTTCCCCCTACCAGGCCGAGGTGCTGTGGGGGTGCATACCCCATCTTGTGATCATCTGTAGACTGCTGATTTGCATGTGCAGTGCATCATGGGTATGGGTGGGTTAACCCTATCCTGGTGATCACAGCAGACTGTTTGTGTGGTGACTTGCAGTCCTTCTGCAGCCAGCCAGGGTTTTGCTAGCAGCTATGGAGCTGTAGCCCACTGGTTACTTCACTGCTTGTGGAGCCAGAGGTCATGGGTTCAAACCCACAGTGGGGTTATTTGATAGAACTGTCCGAAGCATTGTCTATTTTTAATGTACATTAGTGCTGCCAGCAAAACACCCTCAGGGTACTGTAACCATAAGGTGCCTCAGAAGGCGCCCTATAAGGCGCCTTATAGTGCACCCTATAAAGCGCCTTCTGAGGCACCTTATGGTTACAGTCCGTATAAGGTGCCTTATAAGGTGTCCTATGGAGCGCCTTATAGGGTGCCCTATAGGGGACATTATAGGGTGCTGTGGCGGACAGTGCACTTTATAATGTGCCCTATGGAGTGCCTTATGTTACGGCACGTGAGGGTGTGTTTGCTGGCAGCAATAATTAAAATACAAATAAAATGCCTCAGGAAACAATACTTACATGTCAAAGCTGATGCCTCAGCCAGCCTTATGCATTAGGCACACTGGGGGATCGAACTCATGACCCCTGTATCATCAGTCAGTGTATTAACCATTGTGCTACACTTCTATTTCTATGTTTGAATGTCTGTGCGCCTACTTAAGATTACCGAGCGGTAACGCGCTTAGCGGCGCTTTGCCCGATAATGTGCGCAGCAGCACGCGTTATCGCGCGCTAATCCTGTTTTGCTACTTTAGACTGAAACGCCCACTCCTTATATGGCATCCTGCACACTAACACCGGGCGCACATTAAGAAGGTTTAGTAAACATACCCCTTAATCTGCCATTTGGATGCCCAGTCTTCCAATTTATCAAGATCCTCTTGCAATTTTCCATAATCCTCTTGGGTTTTAACAACTTTAAATAGTTTTGTCTCATCTGCAAATTTGATAACCTCACTTGTTATTCCCTTTTCCAGGTCATTTATGAATATGTCAAAAAGCAGCGGACCCAGCACAGATCCCTGGGGCACTCCACTATTCATCTTTTTCCATTGGGAAATTTGGCCATTTAGCCCTACCCTCTGCTTTTTTATCTTTTAACCAGTTCCTGATCCACAATAGTACACTGCCTCCTATCCCATGACTTTTTAGTTTTGCCAAAAGTCTCAGATGAGGGACCTTGCCAAAGGCTTTCTGAAAGTCCAGATACACTATATCAACTGACTCACCTTTATTCACAACTTCAAAAAAACATAACAGATTAGTAAGACAAGATCTTCCTTGTCTAAAGCCATGTTGGTTGTCTCCCATTAAGCCATGACTATCTACATGATGAGTAATTTTGCTCTTTATAATGGTTTCTACCATTTTTCCCGGTACTGACGTCAGGCTCACCAGTCTGTATTTTCCCAGATCACCCCTGGAGCCCTTTTTAAAAATTGGCGTTACATTGGCGATCCTCCAATCTTCAGGTATTACAGATGATTTTAATGATAGTTCACAGATTACTAATAGCAGGTCTGCAATCTCATATTTCTGTTCTTTAAACACCCTTGGATGTATACCATCCGGTCTAGGTGATTTGCTACTCTTCAGTTCATCAAATAGTTGTAATACATCTTCCTGGTGTGTCGATATTTCTTTCAGTTTCTCTGCAGTATCACCTTTAAATACCACTTCAGTCATGGGTAACATCCCTACATCTTCCTCAGTAAAGACCGAAGCAAAGAATTCATTCAGTCTCTCTACTATAGCCTTGTCCCCTCTTACTGCCCCTTTTACCCCTCTATCATCGAATGGTACAAATGACGCTCTCACAGGTTTTTTGCTACAAATGTACTTGAATAAGTCTTTATTACGTGTTTTTGCTTCCAAGCAAGTTTCTTCTCAAATTCTCTCTTTGCCTGCCTTATCAATGCTTTGCATTTAACTTGCCAGTGCTTGTGCTGTTTCCAATTTTCATCATTTGGCTCTTTTTTCCATTTCCTGAAAGAGGCTTTTTTTGGCAACAGCCTCTCTGACCTCACCTTTAAACCATGCTGACAGTTTTTTTGGACTTCCTTTGACTTTTCTTAAAGCGTGGAATACAGCTGGTCTGGGCTTCGAAGATAGTATTTTTAAACAACACCCAAGCTTGATGCAAGTCTTTGACCTTTACAATTTCTCCTTTTAGTTTTTTCTTAACTATTTTCCTCATTTTATCATAGTCTCCCTTTTGAAAGTTAAAAGGTAGTACTGTGGATTTCCTTACTATCCCTCCTCCATTAATTAAATCAAACGCGATCATGCTATGATCACTATTGCCAAGTGGCCCCAACACCCTTATCTCTTGCACCAGATCTGGTGTTCCACTAAGGACTAAGTCCAAAATGGCTTCCTCTCTGGTCGGTTCATGAACCAGCTGTCCAAGAAGCAGACATTTATTTCATCTAGAAACTTTATCTCCCTAGCATGTCCTGCCATGACACTGACCCAGTCAATACCGGGGTAATTGAAATCACCCATTATTATTTCTGTTCTGAAACTTTTGTTAGCTTCCCTGATTTCTTTGAGCATTTCATCATCCATTTGTTCATTCTGGCCAGGCGGTCGATAATACAACCCCACTGCCATCGCCTTCCCCTTTTTTACATGGAATTTCAATCCATAGAGATTCTACAGAAAATGTGGTTTTCTGCAAAACTTTAATCCTTTGTGACTCAATGCTCTCTCTGACATAGAGCGCAACCCCTCCACCAATTTGATCATCTCTATCATTACGATATAGTTTGTACCCAGGTATCACAGTGTCCCACTGGTTGTCCTCCTTCCACCATGTCTCTGAGATACCAATCATATCTAACTTATCATTTAGTGCTATATATTCTAACTCTCCCATCTTATTTTTTAGACTTCTAGCATTTGCATACAAGCATTTTAGAGACTGTATTTTATTCATGTTAATCTGGTTATCGGTAGGCAGGGGCAATTTGGAATCTTTAAGCTCTGTCTGCTCTGTACTCAAGGGCATTTGGGCTACCTTTGTCTTTATTGGAACCTCTCTGGTGATGTACCCTATCTTCATTTTTTTGGTAGTATTCTTCAAGGATACATTGTTCCGAACCATGTGCTCTTGGACGACTGTCAGCTTTCCCCTACTATCTAGTTTAAAAGCTGCTCTATCTCCTTTTTAAAGGTTAATGCCAGTATCCTGGTTCCATCCCGGTTAAGGTGAAGCTCATCCCTTAAGAGCCCCTCCTTTCCCCAGACTGTTCCCCAGTTCCTAACAAATCCAAAACCCTCATCCTTGCACCATTGTCTCATCCACGCATTGAGACTCCGGAGCTCTGCTTGCTTTTTGGGTCCTGCGTGTGGAACGGGAAGCATTTCGTAGAATGCTACCCTGGAAGTTCTGGATTTCAACTTCCTACCTAAAAGCCTAAATTTAGCCTCCAGAACCTCCCTATCACATTTTCCTATGTCATTGGTACCAACATGTACCAAGACAGCAGACTCCTCCCCAGCACTATCTAAGACCTTGTCTAGGTGGCGCATGAGGTCCGCTATCTTCGCACCAGGCAGGCATGTTACCAGGCAATCCTCACATCCACCAGCCACCCAGCTATCTACTTGCCTAATGATCAAATCACCAACTATAACGGCTGTCCTAACCCTTCCCTCATGGGCACCTGACCCTGGAGAAACTTCCTCAGTGCGAGAGGGTTTTACATCACCTGGAGGACAGGTCCTAGCTACAGGATCACTTCCTGCTACATCAGGGTGATACACTCCTGTCACGTGACCTCTCTCCTCCATGGCAACCGGGATGCCGCCAGACTGGAGGTGGGACTTCAGGACTATATTCCTGTAGGTCTCTTCTATGTACCTCTCTGTCTTCCAAGTCTGCTACTCTTGCCTCCCAGAGATCAGAGCTCCTTGCACCTTGTGCACACATAAGACCCCTCACCAATTGGGAGAAAATCATACATGTGACACTCAGTGCAAAAGACTGGAAAGCCCCCATCTCGCTGCTGGACTGCTGTCTGCATCTTTGCTTTAAGGTTGTGTTTAGATATTTAAGTTCTTTACTTACTAAGGGTTGCTAGGGATACTTATACTAATAAAACTATACCTAATACGTCTAATGTAGTTTGTTCACCTGAAATTTAATTAATCTCAGTGAGAATAAACAGCTGCACCTGAGAGTGAATATGGCACCTCCTTTTCTTTAAGAGGTTTAAGCACCTACAAAGCTATGATTATCCCAGGGGTGGGTGTTGGGGGGGGAGGGAGGGAAAGAAGACTTATTAAAAGCAGCTACACAGTACCCTGTCCTGTGCTTCTAAGGTAATCTGTGACCAATCTCCAAGGTGAGTCCCAAAGCCCTTGCTTTGATAGAGGGAGTCTTGGGTTCTAAATTTAACCAGAAAGCTCTCTTCTGTGTTTTAAATTTAAACTGAAAGCTCTTGCTGCTAATAGGCCCTGACTGAGCATCAAATTTAAACTGGAAGCTCTCTGCTAGGTTCTAAATTTAACCAGAAACCTCTCTGCTGTATTTTAAATTTAAACTGAAAACTCTTGCTGCTACTAGGCCCTGACTGATTTAACAATTACACTGGGTTCACAGATTAAGCAGCTTTAATCTAAGGAATTCTTTTTTTCCCAAGATTTAGAAAAATTCCCAGAAGTAAATACTTACAATTGCAGATCTTTCTCCAGAAGTAGCAGTCCCCTCTTCCGGGAGGTGGCCTCCTTTCGTCCCCCCCCCCCCCCAACTCCTTCACCAACTTCTCTAGCTCCTCCTCCTTCACCAACTTCTCTAGCTCCTCCTCCTCCTTCTCTAGCTTCCTCCGGAAAGGCAGCTTACTAAGCCGGGATGTGGAGGAAACATCTGCTGCCCAATTTTACAACCAGAAGTAGCGGTGGGCCATTCCCTTCGAAAGACCGCTAATCAGATCGTAGAAAGCATCTGCCAGGTAGGCGGCTCCCACCTCCACCCGAGAGGCTGCCCCTGTCAGGTCTGAAGGCTCTTCAGCTGGTTCCCCTGTTCTTTGCGCCCAATGCATGCAGGCTCAGGCTACCAGTGCTCCACAGACCAAGGCCTGCAAGGACAATGCGCTGATATCAAATGCTTGTTTCAACTGGGTGTCCATTTTTCTATCCTGGATATCTTTGAAGGCCCCGCTGTCCTTGATCGGTATCGTGGTCTTCTTCATGACCACTGATACTGCTGCATCGACCTTGGGGGATCAGAACAACTCTCGTTCCTGCTCCTACCTCAAGCTCTCAGAATGCATAAGAGAAACTGAATCGTGGTTAAAGTCCAATTCAAAAAACCCGAAGCTATATCAAGAAACCAAGACGCTATCCACCCTAAAACCATCACGATCAACAATATAGTCATCCCTGTTAAACAAGAAGTAAAATACCTTGGGATAATATTAGATCACACCTCAGCATGCTCCCCCATATAAAGCAAACAGTAAAAATCATATTCTTTAAACTAAAAACTGTGCAGCATCTAAGACCCCATCTGGACACTCATGACTTTAAGTCAGTAGTCAACGCCTTAATTATCCCTCACTTTGACTATTGTATTAGTCTACTACACGGACTACCACTCAAAAACATAAGCATACTCCAGAGAGCCCAAAACATCACTGCCAGGGTTGTCACCAAAGCCCGCCTAACCGACCATATAACCCATATCCTACAAGACCTACACTGGCTCCCAGTACTGAGCCGAATAAAATATAAGATACTTATAACAACATTCAAACTGCTTAACGACATCTCCCCCTCCTACCTAACTACCCTCCTACATACACCACCTGTATCCAGAACATGCAGAGAAAACGCAAACCACTCACTTGTAATACCCAAAGCCATTTGCAGGACAAAAAACCCACAAGCTCTAGGGCCTTCTCATTCACTGCACCCAGCCTCTGGAATGAACTGCCACTATCAAGTCGCATGACCAAAGACCTACAGCTATTTAGAAAAGGACTCAAAACGTTCCTGTTCTCTGAGCATTTTGGAAACTCAATTGAACCCCCCCCCTCACAAACAGACATACAATCCACCCAAGGAACAAACCTCTAACCACCCCCTCCCTTTTTTTTCTCTTTTTGACGCCCACAAACAGTGAACTACGTAACAAACTAAGGCTCCTAAGCACAACTATGATACAATAGTCGATCGTCACCTCTTAAAACTGCAGAATACACTTTGTACCTATGTAAATAATAAATAGTGGATCTAACAATCTCTGCTAAGTTTATAGAAAATTTGATTTGTAAGATATGTTCCTGTAAATAGTTTAAATAATGTTTCATGTAAAATGTTTTGCTCTCATTCTGTTAAATGTAAACTGCCACTGATCTCTGGAAGGGGCGGTATAGAAGAACCAAATAAATAAATAAAGCTGTGTCATGGCCTGCACCCCTTTAAGACCGGCCTCAAGGAAGTCCCACTCCTATATCATCTACTTCACGACTCGATGTTCAGGAAAAACCTTTTGTGGCTTGCGCACCGCCTGCAGCAGCCAATCCTCTAATGATTTCTCTTCTGCTGGCATATTATGCGCCTTCAGCGTCTCTGTAGTAAGTGCCACCAGTTCTTCCTTACGGAAGACCCTGACAACCCAAGACCCCACCCTCTTGAGGGAGTTCTCTTTCCTCTAGCTGTCCGCTGTTCTAGGTGAGAAGTCATCTGACTCCTCTTCACGTCTGCATCATCTCCTGTGGAACCCGCTCCATAGTGGCTGCCATTCTCATAGTGGCTAGCAGCTGTCCCGATTCTGGTGGCCGAGACCCTGACGCTTCATGCAGTATGCCCTATGCAATGAGAACAAATTCTGGTAAGAACTCTCCAGAGCCTTACTGCCGAACCCCTGGTAAGTAGAGGGTCCGGCTTCAGTCTGTTCCCGGATGTAGGGTTCTAACTGGGGAGGAGACAACCCTAAGCCAGCTCCTATGGCAAGGCCGTGCCCCTCCTGGGCCTGTGAGGAACTGCCCCCTGCCCCGAAGAGCTCTTGCGTTCCCGCTGCCCTACATCCACGTCTAGGAGCTCCTGCTCCTCCTCGCAGCCACAACAGGTCCCTTTCTCTGACATCGATGACTGCTGTGCTCCGCAGAGGCGGCACTGCTGTCTGGCTGGCATCTCTACTGCTCTGGGATTCCAGGTGTATGCCAAAATTCAGAGTTAACTGGGCTAAAGACTGCTTGAGTTGGTCAACTGAAGACCGGAAAAGAGGTATTTGGAGCCATGAGACAAAGATTTAAATTTTTGGGAGTGATGGCATTCAATGTGTGCAAAGAAGGCCTCAATGCCACTGTTAAGCATCCTCTAAGTGTCATGATATAAGGGATGCATGGTGTAGGTAGGAATCAAGTTTTGAGTGGCACCATCAGTGTGAAACAATACATTGCAGACATCCTCAAACCCAAAATGGTGCCTTCTGCTTCTGATATATTCGGGTCTGATGGGGACTTTAAATTTCAACAAGATGGAGCACCATGTCACAGCAACCATTTTGCAAGAAGTACTTTGCTGACAATGTGGAATTGTTGTCATGGCCTAGAAACAGTCTTGACCTCAATCCGATTGAAAACCTTTGGTCCAGACTGAAGACAGCTGTGCCATCAAGGCAACAAACAAGAACTGAGTGAGTGCATTATCAGTTCCTGGCTCCATATAATCAAAAATGAGGGCCTTGAGAAGTTAAATCAATGCCCAGAAGATGTCAAGCTGTCATTGATGCCAAAGGGTTTGACTTTGATGATGTAAAATGATTTAGATTTACTAATACATCATAGCAATATACTTCTGATACTGTATTTTCAGGTTTTTTTTGGACAGAATAAGACTTAAATTAATGAATTTTTATTTCAATATAATTTCTGAACTAATATTGTGTACTTTCTTTCCTAAAGCACATAAAACATTTGACCACATATGGCTAGAAACGGACTAAACGTCAAGGTCTATCCACAATGTTGGCCACTACTGTACATTGAAGGCTAGGAAGACATGCTATGCTACTTTCTGCAATCATCCAAAAGAACTGCCATATTGGGTCAGACCAAAAGTGGTAATCCAGTTCACAAGTACTTGGCAGGATCCCAGAAAGAACAAACAATGGCTTTCAAAAATCTTCCTTAACAGTTTTTGGACTTTTTTTTCCAGGAATATGTCCACACTTTTTTTTTTTATTTTAAATCCAGCTATGAATTTGTCCAAACCTTTCTTAAATTCAGCAATAAATTCCAGAGCTTAGTTATGGATCGAGAGAGAAAATATTTCTCAGATTTGTTTTAAATGTACTATTTAATACATTTATGGTGTGTCCCCTTTTTTGAAAGAGTAAACAATTGATCTGTATTTATCTGTTCTACTCCATTCAAGATTTGAGAGATCTCTATCATCTCTCTCTCTCTCCTCAGCCATCTCTTCTCTAAGCTGAAGAGCCCTAACCTCTTTACCCTTGTTTTAGTCGTTCCATGACCTTTATCATTTTGGTTCTCTTTCTCTGTATCTTTTCTAATTCTGCTATATCTCTTTTGAGATACAGCAACCAGAATTATATACTGTGGCGCCGCCCCTACTAGGCGGTTGCCTAGTGAAGGCAGCGGGCCATCACATATCTTATATTTTTACTTGAACTCCAGGGTTCAGGCCTCTGGAGGTGTAGTTGTGTGTAAAAACAGTCCAAGTGGGTTTCAGGCCAACACAGGAAAAATTTATTCAATTTTATCGTTTTACAGTCCTGCAAACAGGCCTTTTGCAGAAAATCTTGACCACCATAACAGAAAGAAGGATATTTTCTCCAAATCAAAACTTTGTCACCAAACTGTATTTCAGCAGTGCTATAAACAAACGGTCTCTTCCAGCAGCTTAACAGAAGAACTTCTTTTCCAAAAACAAACACAGTTGAAAGTAATTAGCAGAGCCCAGCAAACCTATAGCTTCCTTCAACAACTTAAAGTTTCAGCTACGGACATCTTCTGCTTGTCAGCACAAAATACTAGAAAATTGCTGCATTAAAATATTCACTTCAGCACAGATATTGTTGGTGCTTTAACCTTGAGAGTTCTCTCTCTATTCTAAGCTTTCTGGATACAAAAATCAGGATAAACGGTTTTCTGGATTTCCCTCTCAGTTAAACCGTTAGGCTTTCCTTAATCTGAAGTCATGCAGAAAGAGCATTCCATCAATGAGTCTGTGGAATCCTGTTCCTCTCCACCAGGTTCTATTTCCATGTCTTCCTCCTCTGCATTACATGTCACAGGGTTTAAAACAGGCTCGGGAATTTCAAGTTTGACTTCTTTTAAAAGTCTGAACAGTCTTTCCCACTGAGCTTTCCTTCCCCCTTCTGGGTTTGTAGTATAGCTATGAGACTTATTCCCCTTTAATAAACCCTTTAAAGGCTTTGTCTCTCTCAGCTTATCTTTAGGAACATTCTTCCTGGCAGACTTTCTACAAGATACAATTTCTTCCTCAGAATCTTGTAAGCTTATCTCTGAGTCTGGGTTATATTCCTTAACCCCCACAGACTTTTCCCTCCTACCTCTGAGCTTGGCTGTGAACCTCCTACAGCGTGGGCTCTTCCAGGAAGTAGCGTCGTCTGAATCAGAGCTGCCTTGGGAATCACTGCAGTGTCTGTTTCCAGACCCTCTAGGCTTTCCAGCACTGAAGATTTGTTCCTCTTCAGTCTGGTCTGAGACTTCTTGCTCTAGCTTACTTACAGCCAGCCTTCTCACTTCCTCTCTCCTGGAAGGAGTGTGATTAGCCCTGGTTCTGGCTCCTTCACAACTGCTGTCTCTGAAGCTGTTCCCGTGTCTCCAACTGGATCTGTTGCCTGAACTGCACCTGCTGCCTTGTGTTCCTTTCCAGTTTCTGTTCCTGCTTAAACTCTCTCTGAAGTCTTCACCTCGAGTTCTGCTTTCACTTCCTCCCTTGCTCTGTGTTCGTGTGAGCTTAAATGTTTGAGAGTGACGTTCCTCTCCTGGCCCCACCCACAGGTGTTTCCTATCTCTAATAATGGAGTCTGGGTGTGGTCTGAGCCTGGCCTTTGAAGTGTGTTTTTTTCCACTACCCTCCTTCTGGAACGTGTGTTTTGGTGAGCCCTTCCCCCACACAGAAGAAAAAGTTTCATTTTTTTCTGTTTTCCAGGGCTGTGCTGCACTCTCCTTACCACAATACACAAGTCAAGGTGCAGTCGTGCCATGGTGCGATAAAGAGGTAGAACACAATTTAGTGCACCACTTGTGGCTCCATTCAAGGTCATTTACAAAGAGAATTGTGTGAGAGAAAGTGGTTATGCATTCACGTATACATCCATTGTCTCTAGTAGGGATGTGCACTTGTTAGTGATCTTTAAAGTTAATGTATGCTAAATTGATTTGGTGCATGCTCATCTACAAATTAATGAGCATTAAGTCAATGAGTGCACATTTAAAAGATCTAATACATATTAACAGATTTTTATTAAAACAAATGCATTGAACAAACAAAAAACAGTCCAAACATCAGGGAGACAGGGAAAACGTAACAAAAAAATGAAGCAAAAAATTTTTGACCTGTGAACATCCCTATTCTCTAGTCTTAGAAAACAAAGTTGTATCTGGATGTCTTATTGTTCAAACATTATAGGCTCTCATTTGCCTGCAACTCATTGCCTATTTCTTCTGTAGAAACTGGGTATGGACAATACGATCCTTGCTCCAAGATATTTATTTATTTATTTATTTTATTTATTTAAAGTTTCTTATATACCGCGCTCTTTAGCATCAGCGCGGTTTACATGGAACAAAACATTCTCAGTACATTTGAAAACACGTATGAGTTACATATAACAGGGCAATAAACTTGGGAAAACAAGGGTAACTATCTACAATAACGATTGAACTATTTACATAAATTCAACTAGCAGAGAGATTTTAGTGAGCAGCGGAATTACAACAAAATTTTTAGTTCTAGAAGGTATGTCTTATGGAGTAGTTATGCATATGAATTTGTCTTATGACATCTTATAATAGGATTACGGTGGCTGGAAGTACTCAGTGAATAGATAATGCTTGATAGCCTTCCTGAACTGCTTCATGTCTCGTATTGCTCTGATATCTGGAGGAAGTTTATTCCAGCATCTAGGCGCATAAGATTTAAATGCTCTGTTGATTGTTGATTGGGACCAATTTGTGGATTCACTGGGAATGACTAGGGTATTTTCAGCGAGTGGTCTCCTGGTTCTCGTCTCGGGAGGTAGACTGATGAGGTCTGAAGTCGTTGCTGGTGATAGATTATTTAAGGCCTTGAATGTGATGAGAAGAGCTTTGTACCTAATTCTACATTCTATAGGGAGCCAGTGAAGGACCCTAAGGATTGGCGTGATATGGTCTCTCTTAGATGCTCCAACTAGGATACGGGCCGCAGCATTCATTGCTAGTTGCAGGGGGTTAATGGTGTTCTTTGGAAGACCATGTAGTACAATATTAGCATAGTCAAAGTGTGGAGTGACTATTGCTTGGAATATTGAGCGGAAGTCGCTGTATTCTAGCATGGGTCTTAGGTGGCGTAATGTTTTTATCTTGAAGTAAATAGTTTTTACCGTGCTTTTTATGTGAGAGGTAAAATCAAGTCGTTGATCAAGGATCACACCTAGGTAACGGATTGAATTCTTGATTGGGAGCTCGGTGTCCCGTACCTTGAGGAATGCAGGGGGGGAGAATAGCTTGTTTCTTGTGACAATTAAAACTTCAGTCTTTTTGAAGTTGATTCGCATGTTTTGATCTAAAAGCCAAGCTGCTATTGCATTGAAACAGTTGGTTAAGTTGGTGTAATTTGGGTTCGTTATATCAATCGGGGTGAAAATAAGCACGTCGTCAGCGTAAATGAGGCAGAAAACATTAAATGATTTGGTGATTTGGCAAATTGGCTGCATATATATATTGAAGAGGAGCACCGATAGAGAGGAGCCTTGTGGAACCCCTTGTGTTTGGAGGAATGGTTCTGACGTTTTGGAGTCGATGCGAACATGTTGCCAGCGATCTTCGAGGTATGACTTACACCAGTTCCATGCTAGACCTTGTATGCCCTTTTCGTAGAGTCGCAATAGTAGAATCTTATGGTCTACCGAATCAAACGCAGCGGATATATCGAGGAAGATCATTGCGACACCAGATCTTATGTTATTGATCCCACAGATGAGCGAATTGATTAATGAGGTCATGAGAGTCTCGACTCCATGCATTTCCCTAAATCCATGTTGGCACGGATCTAGAGGGGAAGATGTGTCAATAAATTGCTGAATTTGGCGTTGTGTCTCTTTCTCCAGAATTTTGGCAAGAAGCGGGATGCTGGAGATTGGACGGTATGATTCTTCCTTCTTAGGGTCGATCTGGTTGTTCTTTAATAGGGGACGTATTGAAGTCTGCTTGAGAGCAACAGGGAAAGTTCCAGTGGAGTAGGAGAGGTTTGCAATTTTGGCTATATATGGACTAAGCTCCGAGTGCATTGATTTGATCCAGTGTGCTGGGCATGGGTCGTTGGCTGCGGTAGTGGTATTCAAGTTGGCAATTAGTTCTTTAATGGTTTTGGGTGATGGAGGTGAGATACTGAGGAGTAGTGCTTGTGACTGCTTGAATTGAGGGGATGCTTGTGATGAATCCGAAATTGTTCTGGTTAGTTTGGATTGGATGTAATTCGCATACTGTTGGGGATGTATGCATTCTTGCTGCTGCGGTGAGGGCTCCTTTGATAGTGATTTAACTAAGTTGAATAGCTCGCGGGGTTTGTTTAGTGAACGACTAAGTAATGTTGAATGATGTTCCTTCCTTTTGGACCACATTAGTTCACGGTGACTTTTGAGGTGTGCACTGTATTCATCGTGGATGATGATTTCATGAGAGCGTCTCCACTTTCTTTCTAGTCTTCTCAGTTGAAGTAGCGATGTTCGAATATCTGGAGAGAACTAGGGGGCGTTATGCCTTATGCTAGGATCCTTGTTAGGAGCAATCGAATTGTGAGTTGTAGTTAGTTGTGCATGTTGTTGGAGTGTATCGTTCCAGTTGTCGACCATTTTATTGACGTCAGTCGTTGAAATTGATAACTTAGGTAGAGCTTGTGCATTGAAAACTTCGATATCCAGTGATTTAAAGCGTCTATGATGCGGTGGAGGTGCATTTTTTGGTAGATTTGGAGGATTCGAATTTGAAGGTATCTGGAAGGTTATCAGGCTATGATCTGACCAAGGGACCGGGGTGATGGTGAGGTCAAGCTGACTATTATGGCCTGTTACTGCAGGCGGGACAAATATGAGGTCGAGGATGTTGCCACGTTGGTGTGTCTGGATGTCAACAATTTGCTTGTAGTCAAGATTTTCCATGGCGTCAAGTAAGGCGTTGGCAGAGGCAAGTGGCAAGGATGCGAGGTTAAAATTGCCTAGCAGCCAGTTCGGCTTGCTGGGGTTGTCAGGGTTACATGCAAGGCTAACTACATCTGAGATGTCCTCAGGGCGTGCATTTGGAGATGAGTAGATAAGATTAATGGAGTTATTCTTATTGGATATGGTTAAGGTGTCGAGACATTGAGTGCTCCTAGCAAGACTTACTCGGTATTGTAAGGATGATTTAGCGAGGATGAATACACCACCACCTCTTCTGTTCTCTCTGTTACACTTATAGATGGAGAAGTTCGGGGGAGTCATTTGATTTACTATCACTGAGTCTGAATCTGATAACCAAGACTCAGTGACCAATAATATATCTAAGTTTCGGGTAGATATTAAATCTGTTATGATAGGCCATTTGTTGCGAATAGAGCGTGCATTAATAAGCACGCACCTCAGGTCACATTTGGGTTCTGTTTTATTGATTTTTGTGGTGGTAGATAGGTCTAAGGTAATGTAGAGTAGGTAATGTAGAGTATGGTGGATATATGGTGGATGTTGATGATGATTGCAGTAGTATTTTCTGCTTGTTCCATGCAGTATAGGTATGTGATTGGAGTCCAGCAAAAGTGCTTCGGAGAAGTGGATGAGAATGGTGATGAAGATGGTGTATAGAAGGGCATTAGAGATGTTGAAAATGCACATGCCAGGCATGATGGAGAATTAGTTCAGGTAGGTTCTGTTGAAGATGTGCTTGTGGTGTAAAGGGGGCACCAATAGAAGCAGCTATATAGGAAATAGTTCTACTGACAACAGTAAGGCTGCTGGCAACAGTAAATTACAATGGTGAGGCTACTGGCAACAGTAAATTACAATGGTGAGGCTACTGGCAACAGTAACGTACAAAAGTGAGGCTACTGGCAACAGTTAATTACAATAGTGAGGCTACTGGCAACCACAAAACTATGTATCAGTATGACTACTGACGACAGTATGGTAGAGATTGCAATATGGCTACTGTCAACAAAACAAGGGAGGATATTACTAGTGAGTCTCAGCCATTAGTGTGGTAATTATGTAACATTGAAGTATGTTAGATTATACTTGCAAAAAGCTTGGGAGATCAATTGTATGTTGAGAGTTGTTGGTTCATGTCCTTATAGCGTGATGTCTTCTTACTGGAGGATGGCAACCGCCTGGTAAAAGGAGACTTGCATGAGGATTTCTGGATTATTTTGGATCTCCTGTCGTGCCCCGCCTAAGGGTCACGCCAAAGGGCCCTCTGGCGAGGCCCTCAGGCGCGGGCCCGCCCGATGGCGCGAAGCTTTAAATGTAGTGAAGAGCTGCCCCGATTGGGCAGCGCTGCTCCGGAGGCCGCTCCCGCTGCTGGTTGCTCGATCCCCGGGAAGGGGAGAGCTGCTGGTGGTGGCGGGGGCTTGAAAGGGCCTGCGCCTGATGGCGCGAAGCTTTAAATGTAGTGAAGAGCTGCCCCGATTGGGCAGCGCTGCTCCAGAGGCCCCTCCCGCTGCTGGTTGCTCGATCCCCGGGAAGGGGAGAGCTGCTGGTGGTGGCGGGGGCTTGAAAGGGCCTGCGCCCGATGGCGCGAAGCTTTAAATGTAGTGAAGAGTTGCCCCGATTGGGCAGCGCTGCTCCAGAGGCCCCTCCCGCTGCTGGTTGCTCGATCCCCGGGAAGGGGAGAGATGCTGGTGGTGGCGGGGGCTTGAAAAGATATATATTCAAATAGCAGACAAAATGATGATTTTAGGGTTGAGGTGAAAATTCTTATAAACCTCAGGATCCAGAGCATTGCTACTGAAGAGCCACATACCCATAGCCCTTGTGGGGTGAAGTAATAACATTTTTGGAGAAAAGGGTCATGTCAGGAAAAGGAAGCTATTCGTACAATTACAATACTTAGAGGGGGTGCATCCTAAACTGTCAGCAGTGGTCTGCAGACCACCTACAAATGAGCCTTTGGCCTTTATCTATAAACAGAACATAAAAGGAATCCAGAAGTAGAAGAAAAGTGGCTTCAACGATACAAGACATTTTCTCTTTGGAACTAGTGGATTATTCTCAAAATTCAGTGTAGTTGTCCCCTTTTGTTTTCAGTTCAGGAGGCATTATGTGTTAGAAATTATTTAAAAAAGAAAACTATTTCAATTTGTTTCTGAAATCTAAACTATGGTTTCAGGATCTTGCACCTTGGTCTTCACTCTCAGTCCTCGAGGGCCTCCAACTGTTTAGCTACCAAATTAACAGATCAAAGAGAAGGTTGCGTTGAGTCTGTCTGATAGCCACTGTTGACCTCCTATCTATATAGTTGTCTGCACAGTGAGGTATTCTACAACAGGTTGAAGGTTCTAAAACTAGACCAAATGAGAGTTTCAAGAATGAATGACTGAAATATGATGTTACCTAGAATCCTCCTCCAACTGAAGCATTGTCAGGAACGTGCATGAACAATTTTTTTGTTTGTTTTCAGATTATTTATTGGATTGATCTATACATTTGTGTTAAGGAATAAAAACATTTGAATGCACATTAAATTGATTTAGCACATGCTAAATTTAAGGCATAATAATGAACGGAATGTGCACTAACAATTGCACATCCTCAGAGCATGGATAAACGTCACCTGGCAGCTATGAACGCTTTCCATTACTAACACAACTCTTGTACTGAAAAATAAAATGTATGATTTTCCTAAAAACGCATGAATAAATTAATGGGCTATGGAGGCAACATCGTTATCTCTAAAAAGTTGCTTATATCTTTCCTGTCCCTCAATTTGGTGTTATGCTATTGAAGCCAAATATGACCTCGCCCTGATGTAACACCTTACCTTTTCTCAGTGGTATTTCATGCAAGGCATTAACGATGGTAATTTTTGCAGACGCTGCAGCCTGTCCTCCAGAGTTAGTGGCCTGGCATTCATACTCGCCAGCATCCTCTTTTGTTAAGGGAGACAGCTATGCAAAACAGGACAGAAAATACATGGTCCTTTAAGTCCAATGAACAGTATGATAGCAAACGATACACAGGTTGTGTGCAACAGATGGCGTGTTCTGATCTCCAACTTGTGCCAAGTGATTGCTTTTGCACAGTGTATGGTGTCTTTTTCCCATAGTCGCACACAAAAGATTATCCAATGAACATGAAGATTTTGGAGTGACATGGGAAAGCTGAGGAGTGAGCAAAGTGACAGGTACGAGACCTGCTGAAATCATAACATTAAAGCCATCTCCAGGAACAAGCAGGAATGAGTCTTCACATATGGGTACGTCGGTACCAACGGAGTCTGCGCGGGAACGCTCCCCAGCGTCCAATAGGAAAGCTTTTGGGAGCATCCCACCACACCTGCGTGCTGCCTTCTCGCCTTTCCCAACTGCCTCTCCTCAGTTTTCGTTTTTCTGCGGAGCCGGCAGGACGTTCTCCTGTCACCGCAGAAAATTCTTCTTTTGTTTTTTGGTTTTCTTGTGGTCGCGTCTGCCTTCCCCGACGCCACTGGTACCGCCGGTGTTTCTTTTCTCTTTTTTCTTGTAAAATTCTTTTTAAGGAATACTTTTTTCCTTATTAGTGCCTGACGGGTTTTTTCGGCCTGCTAGGCCTACCCATTTTTCCTTCATGGATGCGCCAGCCACTATTCCCAAGAAATGTGTAAACTGTGGTGGTACAAAATTAATTGTAGACACTCATACTTTGTGTCTACCCTGCTTGGGTCCTGACCACTATCCGCAGGAGTGTCCCTCCTGTAACAGTATAGCCGGAAGAAGTATTCAGCATCGAGTTCACCTCGATACACGGTCCCCATTAAGTTTCAGGGCACCGGCTACTTTTTCTTCTTCACAAGATCAGGTAACCCAAAACAGTCTGTCAAGACTAGCCAGCCAGTCCTCGAGTGGTAGATCTCATGCACAGCATGTAGATGACTCTGGCCTTGCCCTCAAGGACACATTGGCTTTAAAACCCTGGTGGGAGTCTTCGGGCCTCCAAATCCTTAGTGGGGTTTCAGGATGTTCCTGAGGTTCACCCCTCTCCGAACATACCTGAGCCATGCTCGGTGGTGGCATCTGCTTCGAGCGGTACCAATACCCCGGCATCGGCAATGGTGTTGGATGAAATATTCCTCAAAGATCGTAGTCTGGCGTCCTCGGTACCTGCGGGCTCGTTGGAAACGCTGCAGACCGATCTTCCAGTATCGGTATTGATCCCGGTACCGGTACTGGTACCGATGTCGGTACCCTCCAGATGTACATCGATAGACTCGCTTCCATCGATGCCGAGTCTGGAATCAATCTCTAGTCTGGATGACTGGGTACTGACACGCCTGGGTACCGACACTGGACGGTACCGAAGGCTCGGTTCCGATGATCAATGTCGGACGCTGTCGGTTACTTCGGTACCACTAGAGCGGTCACTGACTGATCTTCAGGTATCGGTATCGAATACGGTACCGACATCGGTACCAACACTAGCATCGTTGTCGGTACCTTCCATGCTTGTTTCAACAGGCTCGCTTCCTTCTATGCCAAGTTTGGAATCGATACCTAGCATGGATGATCTGCTACCGACGGGTTGCGGTACCGATTTTCATCGGTACCGACAACCATCCTTTAAGGATAATCCAATGCTGCATCCCTTAAGGTCTTCAATTCCACTGAATTGGGATGAATCCAAGGGTGCCAGCGCTAGTTCTTCAACAGATCTAGCCTTTCCTGCGCTTGATAGAGGACTCTCCTCTGGAGATTTTTCTTTTCAAGCCTTTCTGCTTGATATGGCAAAGTTACTTGCCATTTCTATACCTGGTCAAGATCCTGCACCAGGGGATCCAGAGCCTCTGCATATCCCCTGGACTCCAAAAGAGGTCATCATGCTTCCTTTGCATCAGACCTTGCAGGATCTATTCTTTCGAATGTGGGAAACTCCTTTAATGGTACCCCCACCTTCAAGGGCAACTGATCTTCTATACAGAGTGCCTCCTTCTCCAGGTTTTCAAAAGACTCAACTTCCTCATCATTCTGTTGTTGTTCAATCAGCAATGAGGCAGGTTAAGAGTACTAAGAAGCACTCTTCCTGTCCGCCAGGTCGTCAGTCTAAGACTTTAGATGCCTTTGGACGCAAAACCTTCCAGGCATCCATGCTTTCAGCAAGAATCCTCTCATATATTTTCTATATGGGAATATCTCTTGAAGAGGTCTCAAAGAAATTACTTCTTTTGACCCCTTATCTTCAAGGGTCCAAAAGAGCAGACTATTCTGTACTGGTTAGTCATGCTCAAAATATCTCTAAGTTCCTTACTCGTGCTTCCTTAGACTCTTTTGAGTCTGTTAGCAGAACTTCTGCTATAGCCATAGGAGCACGACGTAAAGCCTGGCTCCAAGTTTCAAACTTGGATAGATGGGTACAAGACAAGCTGGGAAATACTCCTTGCACTGGAGAGAATCTCTTTAACAAGGAGGCTTTACTTCAAGCTGCTCAGTTCACTACTGACACTTTGGCTTTCAGAGGATTGGCTACGCCTTCCTCTGTCCCAGTTGGTAGGAACTCTCCTAACAAGCTTTACTCCCCTAAGGGGAGAAAGTTTTATCCATCTTCTACCCATCATACGGATGTTCCCAGACAAGGGAGACATCGATCCAGGCCAAGGAAACCACAACCTCAACAGGCTCAGCAAACCCAGCAGCCGCAGGGTTTCTGACTGATTGTCATTACATTCTCTTTGCCTGTTTGGGGTTTAGAGCCTGCAGTCTGCTTCTTCCCAATAGAAGCCTCCACTCTGCTTTCTTTCTAAACTCTAGACATGGATCTCTTCCCACGAGACATCCATTCTTTTGTTCTACGAGCTCTCAGGATGATCATGCCTATAAGTCACAGGTTTCTCCTCTTCTTCCTAGCAGGGATAGAGGTGTAACAACTATCAAAAGATAGTTTCCTGTACCAGCATGTATCATTTTTCCTTTCCACGGACTTACCACATCATAAGTCTCCTTCAGCTCTATCTTATCTACCCTCTTACCGAAACATTTCATCTGTAAGAGTGGTACCACTTCACGGGAGGGCTCGTTTCCTTAAGCCCCTATGGTTTTCACCTATTCCAGTGAGGGATTTTCCTCTCAGAGTAAACTCCCCCTTTACAATCTTACTCTGGGGCACCTTATCAGACATTACGAGAGTATTGCTACTCCTGCTTCTGTCTGTTCTTTCTTTTTAAAAGAAAGATTTCTTTCTGCTGCCTTGCTAATAGCGGCAAATGCAGGAGCCCTAGTGGTTAGACCACTGGTTTCTTTTCACCAAGCAACCAGAGGTTGTCCTCCACTAGCATTCCTTTTGGCCTTAGTAGTAAGTCCAAAGCAGGTTATTAACCTTTTTTGGAAATCCTATCACTACAGGCCTCTCAGATTGACTTCTATTCTTGCCATCTTCAATTCCCTTGGTTTTTGGCAGCATAGTTAACGTAAGTACTGGCTTTTGGAACAGCCAGTTCTGTCTTCTAACCCTCCTGCAACATGCTCTCTGCAATTCTACAGAGAAGCTCTGCACTATGGGCCCTTGCTAGAGAGCATTGGGATCTCTTCCAGCAGATATCCTAGATGGTTGGGAAGGGCTCACCCAGTCATGCTCCCTCATGACTGGGAGGGTTCTCCCTACCGTTACCATCTCCCGTAAAGTCTCCTTTTAAAACAAGGGACACGGGCCTTACATTACGTGAAAACCTAAAGAGTTGCTCAATTCCCTGGCTTGGTACACTGGACTTCCCACCGGGAATATCTTCTCTTTCCTTGCAGCTCGTCCTCATGGTATTTCACTTCCATTCCTAATACTTCATGGAAAGCTCATGTTCAGCTGAAGAACGCATGATACCTTTTTTGCCCTCTCGAGTAAGCCAACATGGTATCTCATTACATTGCGTCTTCTATCCAGTTACCATTCTAGAGTTCTGGAAGAATCTGGACTTGTTGCCTGCAGACTGATATTATCCTCTGCACATTCACGTAACCATCCTGGTTATTCAAGGGCTAGAATTCTTACAGGAATCTAGTCGGTTCCTTGTCAGAGAGAGTATACCCCTGACTCTCTCAATCATAACCAGGGAGAATAGATTCTCTATGTACCTTTTCAAGTAGGTGTTCACCTTCTTGTTATTAGATGAATCTTTCCTCTCCACATATTCCTATGTGGATATAGTTTATATAGGCATATCTCTATCTGCTTAGTTGCAGACATGTCTATATATTAATATATATATATATATATATCTGTATACATCTCTATAGATACATATATGTCATCTGTGTATATATATTATGCCCATCTATATCTCTGTATAGATATATTCTTATATATCTATATCTATCTATCTATATATCTGTCGAGATATCTCATCATAGGTAGATATGTATCTAGATACTTATCTATCTGTCTGTCTATGTTTATTTATATCTATATATCTATATCTCTCTCTCTCTCTCATTTCTATATGACTCTGACAGATGGGCTCTACCCCTACCAATGCTGTGCCAGCATGTTTGGGGTTCTACACACACAACCACTTCCTGTGGTAGTTAGCAAATTTTTCTACCATAACCTTCAGGGTTAGGTACCTCTGCAGCTCTCCATGTTCCAGTATCTTTCCTAGCTGACATCACTTGGGAAAGACATTGCGGATCTTCAGTTAATCAGGGGCACTAATGCCTCAGACATCTGTCCTTTTTCATTGGATACAAGGGTCTTCCATATCCCTTGTTCCCACAAGGACTATGTCTGTTTGTCCAAATCGGTCAGCCTTATCTCTTTTTGGTCCTAAGAGTGGGCCACTCTCAGGCCAAGAGAGCTTAAGTCTTGTCAATAGTGCCTTCCGCGTTTTCCGCTGAAGGCCCACCGTTTTGTACTGCCCCAGTTTGTCCCTGGGGTTACCTCTCACCTTTCAGGGTTCTGATCTCCACTTGTTTTCCTACAGGTTTATTACCTCCACTTCACAGTGGGGTACTCCTTGAGGTTCCTGTACTGGATTCTCCAGTAGATCCATATGAACCTCAATACTTTTGTACAATCCTGTTAGGGGAGGTCCATATTAGAATATTGCATTCAATATTTTGATGATAACTATCATCCACACAAGGACTCCTTTTTCGCAGTCCTGTTTTAGTTCAGCTGTTTTTCACAGCACCTCTCTGATTTTTCAACTCCTACCCTCCATCCTGAGGATGCCTGGCGTTCTGAGGTATAGCATGTTCCAATTCGCAACATGCTGGGACTCCCTCCAGGCATGCTAGCTTGGGGAGTCCCCATATGTGAAGACTCATTCCTGCTTGTTCATGGAGATAGCACAGTTACTTACCTGTAACAGGTGATCTCTGGGAACAGCAGGAATTAGTCTTCACATATGGGTACGTCGGTACCGACGGAGTCTGCGCGGGAACGCTCCCCAGCGTCCAATAGGAAAGCTTTTGGGAGCATCCCACCACGCCTGCATGCTGCCTTCCCGCCTTTCCCAACTGCCTCTCCTCAGTTGAGTTTTAAAGCTGAGACAAAGAGAGAGAGAGAAGGGAAAGATAGAGAAAGAGAGATACAACTCTTATTGGAGGTGGGTGGGTTGTGAAGACTAAGAGTTGTATCTCTCTTTCTCTATCTTTCCCTTCTCTCTCTCTCTTTGTCTCAGCTTTAAAACTCAACTGAGGAGAGGCAGTTGGGAAAGCAGCATGCAGGCGTGGTGGGATGCTCCCAAAAGCTTTCCTATTGGACGCTGGGGAGCGTTCCCACGCAGACTCCGTCGGTACCGACGTACCCATATGTGAAGACTAATTCCTGCTGTTCCCAGAAATCACCTGTTACAGGTAAGTAACTGTGCTGTCTGGCTTGGAAATTTCCCTTTAAAGACAAAAATGCAGGCAAAGATGGTGCTAGAACACAAGAATTATCATCAGGGGGAGGGCCAGGGATGCAAGGGGTTGGTACCAAGATAGCAGACATTTAGTGAAATTGAGGCATGATCCCTAAGGCTTTCTCCTTTGCTTTTCTGTAATTAAATTCTAGCCCATGGAATCACTGAGTGCCATGGTGTAACTAATAGATTCTTAGGTTGCTGGTTCATCACCCAGGATGGCTGTAGGAAGGGCACAGGAGATGCTGGAAACGGCATCCCCTCTGAGCAGGGATGTGACTTTAGCCCCCAGGAATAAATCCCACTGTTTTGTCATGTGGGGGTTTGTGTATCTTGATCTTGCAGCTGCGCTAGATGTGACTCAGAGTGTTGTCATGAGTGTGCCTGGAGAGCTTCCAGCGAGTATGCATTCTGGAAGAAAATCTTGTCACAGACAAAGGCCATCACATCTGGCTCTGGAGTTAAGTTACTCAGAGCTAGATGGACAGTCTGGAGAAGTTATAGGTCACCTCTCCAAAGTTAACCCTGGTCATAATCCCCACTGTAACTACCCCACCATCCTACAAGCTACCCCCACCTCTGTCACCAATCCCCAAAAGTACATCCTTCATAAATGCCCCACCACCTTCAGCTACCTCATCACAGATACATGTGCACAGCACACACACACACACACCACACCACACCACACCACCAAACACATGAACACACATAGAAGGATTACAAATAATTTCCTAGCTCTGATGTACTGTATTTTAAATTTTTCACAGTCTTGACAATTTCAGCTCCTCCTGCCTCTGTCTAATTCCTTTGCTTCCTTTGAAGTCCATGCCATCCACCTATTTAAGAACATAAGATATGCTATACTGGGTAAGACCAAGGTCCATCAAGCCCAGTATCCTGTTTCCAACAGTGGCCAATCTAGGTCATACGGTACCTAGCAGTTTCCCCAAAAGACACAGGTTCCACAATGCTTGTATTGGGTCAAGCATTGATATCCTGGGTCCCTTTTTAATAATGGTTTATGGACCTTTCCTCCAGGAACTTGTTCAAACCTTTTTTAAACCCAGCTACACTAACAGCCTTTACTACATCCTCCGGTAACAAATTCCAGAGTTTGATTACACGTTGAGTGAAAAATATTTTCTCTTATTAGTCTTAAATAGTTTACCCTGTAGCTTCATTGCATGTCCCCTAGTCTTTTTATATTCTGATGACGTAAACAATCGATCTATGTTTACCTGTTCCACTTCATTCATTAATTTATTGGCCTCTATCATATCTTCTCTCTGGGTAGCTGTCATTTATTGACCCTGCCCCTCCCCAACAAGTCTACCTCTACCTTTCTCATAGACTTTGACTCCTGGCTCTTCTCCTTTCTGGATGCATTTTCTCCTTCCCCTATTCTTGGGGATTTTAACATTCACATTGAATGAGGTTAGGGAAGGAGGCTTAAGGGTCAAAAAGGTCATCAATCTCCAGTTGTGCTGTACCACTCCTACTCAGAAGCATGGCCACGGCCACGGCCATGCCCTCATCTTCAACTATTCACCCTCAAACCTCTCCACCTCAGTTCTTCCCTTATCTGACCATCACCTGCTAACCTTTACTCTTAGCCACTCCCCATCCTGGTCTTGCCCGATCTCCACCAACATGTTTAGGAATCTTCACACTATTGACCATTCAGCTCTTTCCACGGCCGTTTTATCACCTCTTTCCTCCACTATGTCCTCTGAGTCTGTTGATGAGGCAGTATTTTCTTATAATACTATACTCTCCTATGCTCTGGATGCACAGGCTCCTCCCATTCCATGCCCTGTGAGGCGTACCGTACTTCAACCCTGACTCTACTCTCTCCTCCTGAGGGGGAGATGGTTCGGAGGGCACATATCTGTGCAGCATGATGTTGGGCAGCTCGTAGTCTGTCTCCCAACCAGACTCTGAATCTGATGAGTCTTCGAGTCCTAGGAAGTCATCGCGTCGATGAGCCATTGGTGCTGGAGGGGAGCATGGTGCCTGATGTGCGGACTCAGAGACACATCTCCAAATGGGTGAATCATTCCAGCACAGACTCGACCATCCTCGCAGTGGAGGGTCCCCTGGTCGGCGCCAATGACCCAGAGGCTCCAGGCATCGGGCTCTGTTGCACCTCGAGGAAGGCAGTCAGGCTCTGCAGCAACTGGTTGAGGTCTTGAGAGCTTCAAGCCCAGAACCAGATCCCTCGAAGGGGAGTCACTGATGGTGATCACGTCGGGGGACCGAGCCAGATCCCCTGACATGGTGGGAGTCTCCTCACGCCAGGGCAGCTGTGATGGCTGCTCCTGGGCATCACCCTACGCATTGGGTCGAGGGCTCTGAGGCCTGGCACCGGATGTCTTACCCCCAGCTTCGGGATCGGACTTCAACTTGGAAAATATCTTGAGTCCAAGGGGGAAGTCCTCGAAGGATGACCTCCGGTCCGAGGCTCTGCAACTTCACAGCATGGATCGAACACGTGCACGCGACGCCAAGTCGTTGGACATGGTCTCAGAGGGCAGCAAATCCCTACTCGACGCCAGCCCTGTGGCAGAGTCCTTTGAGCCAAACAGCTCCCCCTGCTGCTTTACATGATTCTTCCGGCTCTTGCTCAACATCTGCAGGCAGAGCGGGCAAGTGGAGTCGTCATGGTCTGCAACGAGGCATTTGATGCAGCAACTGAGGCAGTCCATAATTGACATAGTGCTGGGGCATTTGCCACATTGCTTAAAACTGCTGACCGAAAATAGTGGGGAAGATGCACCCGCAAGATCAAACTCACATGTCTCGATCAGGGAGGACACGAGAGAAGACCCACAGTCCAAAAGAAAAAGAAAAGACCCGAGAAAAAAATGTGACGCCAAGGCGAGGGCGGACTCGGACGGCAAGAAGGTGAATGGGAACAGACTGGTAAAAGCACAAAAGCTAAGGAAAAAAAAGGTAGAAAATGAACTTTATCAGGAATGATAGACAGATGTCTGCAGGGCTCCGCAGTAAACAGAAGACTGAGGTAAGATGGTACCTTTGGGGCGAGAAGGTGATCACGCATGCGCGGTCTAACTCTCAAAGGCTTTCTTTGAAAGCTAGGGAGTGAATCCGCGCGGGCTCAGTCTTTGCCAAAATCACCCATATGTGAGGACTCACTTCCTGCTTGTTCCCAGAGAAACAGTCTGTGGACAGATTTATTTTTATTTTCATTCTCTTATATACCGCGCTATTCTGAATCAGTGCGGTTTACATTGAACAAACTGAAATTACATTGAACAGGGCATTATAACTTGGAGATAACTATTTTACAGGGAACATGGGCTATGGAGGGTTAAGTGGCTTGCCCAAGACCACAAGGAGCACCTGTGGGACTAGAAACCCCAGTCCTTCCGGCCCAAGGTTGCTGTCCTCTAGTGGGATTTGAACCCCCGACCTTCCGGCCTGAAGTACCTTGCCTCAACCACTAGGCCACTCCTCCAAACAAAACTTGAGCTCTCTAGCAATGCAGACCAGCAATACATTTACTGGCAAAGAAATTAATCTTAAAAGGGAAAAATACCCTTCCTACAGTTAATTATGCGGAAGTTTGATAATGTTGTGGGGCTGTTTTGCTGCCTCAGGAACTGGAGGCCTAGAATATATTAAAAGAATCATGAAGTCTGAGAACTATCAAGGTATTTTGGAGCAAAATATGCTACCTAGTGTTAGAAAGCTAGGCCTGGGTTGAAGGTCATGGGTCCTTCAGAACGACAATGACCCAAAACATACATACAAAAGTACAAAATAATAGTTAAAAAGGAAAAAAATGGAATCTTTTAAACTGGTCAGCAATGAGTCCTGATCTCAATCCAAATGAGAACCTTTGGAAAGAGCTGAAATCTGCCATTGGTAAAAGGAATCCTGGAAACATACATGCTTTGGAACAAACCGCAGTTGAAGAGTAGGAAAACTACTAGCAGTCAGATGTCCAAAACTTATAGATGGCTACAAGAAACACTTGGAGACTGTCATCACTGCCAAGGGTTATGCAACCAAATATTAGTGAAGGGTGCCATTAATCCTGTTCAGGTCACATTTTGTTTTTTTCTCATAAATGACTACATCTAAGTTGCACAGACACTTTTTTTTGTAGACCTTTAAACATAACTATTAAAATATTATGATGACATCCTATGCATCAGGAAACATCCCTGCATAATGCCTACTCTGCCTTGGCTAATGAGGATGCCCAATCCAAAGAAACTGAAGGGCCCTTAAATGAGACAGACAATGCCCAATCTCCTGCTAGAGGACCAAATATGAAGAAAACCTCACCAAACAGCAAACTACTAATACTTGGGGATTCCATCATCAGAGGCACCAACTTGGGAACACAGTTCAATGGAGAGAAGATAGTCAAGTGCCTCCCAGACTCTTCAGCCAGCAGGAATACAAACCAAGTTGTTGTGTAGCGGCAGAGCGCAAACAATCCAATAATACCAGGAGTCTGTTCAGAAGGTCCAAATCATTTATTTGTGCACAAGACTCAAGCAGAATCACATTCAAAATGGCTGAGCAATGGCTGTTAGTAAAACAACAACTTTTATACTGTTCTTTCCCATTCTGGACATAGGCAAACTTTTCATTGGTCCCGGTAACCCTTCTTTCACCATCTATTGGTCCCGGTACCACTACGTAGTTGTCCAATGAGGACCCTTGACTGGGCTCAGCACCTGCTTGCCCACCTTACAGTCCTCATTACAATGGTCAGTTCTTAGACTCTTGATACAATTCTCCTCCAAGGTCACTGGCTAACCAAAACATATGGGAAAGCAGGGCACTGTAACTTTTCTTTCAGCAGAGTTAATTCCATAGAAGCTTCACACATCTTATCAGTTCCAATTAAAGTTGTTTTTCTATCTCTTCTATGTTTCGTTTCTGCTTAGCTATGCTTGGTTATGCTTAGTTAAGTTTCAATTCTATGGAGGCAGCATTCAGGGGGGTTTTCATTCCTCTGGGCCTAACCACAGGCTTCATTTACAGGTCAAGCTGCTTCAGCCTGTCTGTTTAGTTCAAGCAGCATGGATCATAGGCCTTCGCCTACCACAGTTGAAGTACTTAAAGCAGAAAGTGAACACAGATGTGGAAGGTCAAGCTCTGGACGTCACCCCCTGGAAAAGCAGAACATCATCAGAAACAGCCACACTTTTAAACCACACATCAAAAACAAGCAGGAGGATGTGGGCAGAACAAAAACAATGCAAAATACACACAAGCCAGTTAAATCCTGGAAAGCAATGAGCACTAATGCTCGAAGCTTAGCCAACAAAGTTCCGGACCTGGAAGCCCTAATGATGGAAATGGATTTGGACATTGTGGCCATTACAGAAACCTGGATAAATGAATCGCATGATTGGGATATAGCCATAGCTGGCTATAATCTATTCAGAAGAGACAGAGAAAATGGAAGAGGAGGAGGAGTAGCCTTGTATGTCAAGGGCAATATTAAAGCTACTGAAATGCAGGGGGCATGGGGAAAAGAAGAAGCGCTCTGGATTGTGTTGGAAAGAGGAGATGGCACTGTCATCCACACTGCTGTAGTATACAGACCTCCGACACAAACTGAAGAGATAATGAATTGATTATAGATATTGCCAAGATAGCCACAAAGGGAGAAGTGATCATATTGGGTGACTTTAATCTACCTGATGTAAATTGGATTGCTCCTTCTGCAAATCTGGAAAAAAGCAAAAAAATTGTGGATGCTCTCCAAGACGCATTACTTAGACAAGTGGTGATGGAACCAACTAGGGAAAGCTCAATGCTGGATTTAATGCTCACCAACAGTGATAGCGTGTCGAATGTCTGCGTGGGTGCCCCTGTAAGCAGCAGCAATCATCACACGGTGTGGTTTGAGATAAAAGCCATGGTACAGGCCAATCATAGCAAGCTCAAGGTCCTAAACTTCAAAAACACAGGCTTCAATAAAATGGCCGAGTACCTAAAGGAGGAACTGACAGGGTGGAAGGAGATAAGGGAAGTGGAATTGCAATGGGCTAAACTAAAGGTGGCAATAAAAGGGGCAACAGATAAATATGTAAGAAAAGTAAGCAAAAACAAGAGGAGAAGAAAACCTATTTGGTTTTCCAAAGAAGTGGCTGCTCAAATAAAGGCAAAAAACACAGCTTTCGCAAAATTCAAAAGCTTGCAAACAGAGGAACACAGAAATGAATACAGGATCAAACTCAAAGAGACAAAGAGAGAAATAAGGATAGCAAAATCAAAGGCAGAGGAAAAGATGGCTAAAGATGTGAAGTGTGGCGACAAAACTTTCTTCAGGTATATTGGGGAAAGGAGGAGGATCAGAGGTGGAATTGCAGGACTCAGAAGTGCTGGGAACACAGTCGTGGAAAGTGACATTGAAAAAGCGAAGTTGCTAAACGAATACTTCTGTTCTGTTTTTACTAAGGAAAGTCCTGGAGAAGGACCACCTGTGACTCCCAAATTTAAAACTGGGAATGAAGTAGATACCACACCATTCACAGAAGATGATGTGCTAGAACAACTTGCAAAACTGAAAGTGGACAAGGCCATGGGACCGGATGAGATACATTCCAGGACACTGAAAGAGCTCAGGGAGGTTTCTTGCAGGGCCGTTTAAGGATGTTTTCAACAGATCCTTGGAAACCGGAGAGGTTCCTCAGGACTGGAGAATGGCTGATGTCATACCTCTACACAAAAGTGGTGACAGCAAAGAAGTGTCAAACTACAAGCCTGTAAGCCTTACCTCAGTGGTGGGAAAAGTAATGGAGGCGCTCCTGAAAGAGCGAATTGTGAACTTTCTCAAAGCCAACAGGTTGCAAGATCCGAGGCAACATGGTTTTACCGAAGGACGATCTTACCAAACAAATCTGATTGAGTTCTTTGACTGGGTGACCAGGGAACTAGATCAGGGGCATGCAATGGATGTCATCTACCTGGACTTCAGGAAAACCTTTGATACTGTTCCTCATAGCAGGCTTATCAACAAACTCAGTAGCTTAGGGATAGATCCCAAGATGGTAAATTGGATCAGAAATTGGTTGACTGACAGACGACAGAAGGTGATGGTACAAGGAGCTCACTTGGATGAAAGGAAGGTGATTAGCAGGGTGCCCCAGGGGTCGGTCCTGGGCCCGGCACTGTTCAATGTATTTGTGAGTGATATTGCTGAAGGACTGCATGGAAAAGTCTGTCTTTTTGCAGATGACATGAAAATTTGCAACAGAGTGGACTCCCCCGAGGGAGTGGTTAACATGAGGAATGATCTACAAAAGCTGGAAGAATGGTCTAATGCTTGGCAATTAAGATTTAATGTGAAGAAGTGCAGAGTCATGCACTTGGGAAGCAGAAATCCAAGGGAAATGTACGCGATAGGGGGCGAGAGATTGGTGTGTACAGATCAGGAGAAAGACCTTGGAGTGACTATTTCTGAAGGTCTCAAGGTGGCAAAACAATGCGACAAGGCGGTGGCAAAAGCCAGGAGGATGCTGGGCTGCATACGAAGAGGAATTACCATCAGAAAGGAAGAGGTACTTATGCCACTATACAAGTCACTGGTGAGGCCTCACTTGGAATACTGTGTTCAGTTTTGGAGACCATATCTTGCAAAGGATGTAAAAAGACTGGAAACTGTTCAGAGAAAGGTGACCAAAATGATTTGGAGCCTGCGTCAGAAGCCTTATGAGAAGAGACTTGAAGACCTAAACATGTACACTTTGGAGGAGAGGAGGGACAGGGGAGAAATGATTCAGACCTTTAAATACTTAAAGAGAAATAATGAACAAACAAACCTCTTCCAAAGACGGAGAAGCTGCAAAACTAGAGGGCATAACATGAAGCTACAAGGTGGTAAATTGAAAGGCAATGTCGGGAAATAATTTTTCACTGAACAGGTGGTGGATGCTTGGAATGCGCTCACGATGGAAGTGGTGGGGGCAAATACAGTGACGAAGTTCAAAAGGGCATGGGACAGACACAGTGGATTCCTTTACAGCAACAAGAACATATCAAAATAATCTGAACCATCTAATTCCTTAACATATAGGGGTATCCTACATGGAGTGGCGGGATCACCCCTGGACAAATACATGAGGAGGGGGGCCTGCACGGAGCGGCAGGTGTACCTACTCTTGGCATCGTACTGGGCAGACTAGATGGACCATACTGGTCTTTATCTGCCGTCATTTACTATGTTACATACAGTTGGCATATTTCCAATTATTTCTCAAGTTACTGTACACAACATACCTAAAATGCAAGGGTGCCAATAATGTTGATCACAACTGTACCTTTGTAGAAATTGGCAACCTCTGGAAAGTGGTGTGTATAAATGCCTGCAACATGGGAAATAAGATCCCAGATGTTGAGGCTTTAATGGAAGAGGCTGACTGGGATGTACTTATACCGGACTATACGTTATTCAGGAAGGATAGGGTAGGAAGAGTGGTACCATATATAAAACAATTATATTAAAGCTATAGAACTATAGGGCTTAAAAGGGAGCGAGGAGGCACTGGGGGTTAAACTAGAAAGAGGGAAAGGGAAATCCATTTGCATTGGTGTGATATACAGATCTCTTTCACAGGGAGAAGTGGATAGTGATTTAATAGAAGACAGATGCAGTATTGCCATGAAAGGAGAAGTGCTACTAATAGGTGATTTCAATATGCCAGATGTTGATTGGCACATCCCTGCTGCAGTGTCAGCTATAAGTAAGATAATCCTAGATTCTCTACAGGAAAAACTATTGCGGCAAGTGGTAATAGAACCCACATGTGAAGGGGCCATACTGGACTTGGTGCTTACTAATGGGGAAAGTGTTTCTGATATCATAGTGGGAGATCATCTCGCATCCAGTGAACACCAGATGGTGTGATTCAGTATTACAACTAGGGCTGATAAAATCCATTCAAAAGCAAAAGTCTTAGACTTTAGGAAAACTAACTTTGCCAAGATGCGACAATACCTCATGGAGGAGTTAGCAGGATGGGAACAGCTGGGGGATGTAGAAAAGCAATGGGCAAAACAGAAAGGGGATATTTTAAGGGCAACAAATTTTTTTGTTGGAAAGGTAAATAAATGTAAAAGGAAAAGCTGAAGAAAAAGTGTGGTCTTCACAAAATACAAGAGATCACAGAGAGAAGAAAACAAGCATATATGTTTGGAAAACCTTAGAGAACTAGGAAAGTAGTAGGGAAAGCAAAGATACAAAAAGAAGAAGAAATATCCCCCCATTTTATTGCATTGGCTAAGACATTTTTCAGATATGTTAGTGAGAGGAGGAAGGGCAAAAATGGTATTGTTCAGACTTAAGGGTGAAGGCGAGGAATATGTATAGAAGCTGATGAGGATAAAGTGGAATTGTTTAACAACTATTTCTGTTGTGTTCACAGATGAAGGGCCAGTAGCAGGACCTCATAAAACACCTAGTGGTTGAGGTAAGTTACCTCAGGCCAGAGGGCCAGGGATTCGAATCACACTAGAAGACAGCAAACCTGGGCTGGAAGAACTGGGGTTTCTAGTCCTACAGGTACTCCTTGTGGCCTTGGGCAAGCCACTAAACCCTCCATTGCCTTAGGTACAAAAAAAAAAAAATAAATCATACGGTAGATTGTGAGCCCTTCAGGGACAAGGGAATGTATATACAGTACCTGAATGTACACTGCTTTGACTTGTAGGAAAGCGATATATAAGCTTAGTTAAAGAAATAAACAAATAGGAACAGAAATAACGGGGATCTTGAATGATTTTCAGAAGACTGTGTTTGTGAGGAACTAGCTAAACTAAAAGTTGATAAAGTGATGGGACCGATTGTGATACATCTGAGAATATTGAAAAACGTGGGGAAATTCTAGCGGCTTCACTGACTGACCTTTTCATAGTTTCTTTGGAGTCGGGAGAGGTCGCAGAGGACTAGAGAAAGGCACATGTGGTCCCTTTACACAAAGGCATAATTAATGATGAGATTGAAAACTACAGGCCAGTTAGTCTAGCCTCTGTGGTGAATAAATTATTGGAAACGCTGCTAAAAGAAAGAAGAGTGAGGTTTCTGGAGTCTAATGGATTGCAGGATCCGAGGCAGCATGGATTTATCAAAGGCAGGTCTTGTCAGACAAATCTGATTGATTGATTGATTTCTTTGACTGGGTGACAAGGGGAGCTCGACTGAGGGAGAGCCCTAGATTTGGTGTACTTAGATGTCCGTAAAGCCTTTCACACTGTTCCGCACAGCTGACTTATAAACAAACTGAGCACCCTAGGGATGGACCCTAAAGGGAATGACTGGGTTAGAAATTGGTTGAGTGGGAGGCAACAAAGGGTACAGGTAAATGGAGTTCACTCTGAGGAGAAAGGGTATTACCAGAGGTGTGCCACAGGGATCTGTTCTTGGTCTGATTCTTTTTAGCATATCTGTTAGTGATATTGCTGTTACTACCAGAACAGACATACCTATGGTGTGTTTATTTGCTGTTGTACTGAGAAGCAGGATCCAGGGAGACAAAACCAAATTCATAGCATAAGCATCAGTTGGGGTAACTGAGAGAAAATAATATCAGTTGGGGTAACTGATATAGAAGCTCAGTTGTGGTAACTCAGATATACATAAGAAATAGTATTATGGTTGGGGTAACTAATACATAGAATAAAGAACCCAATCTGTTCTGGTAGTAACAATTGCAGAAGGGCTTTCTGATAAGGTTTGCTTCTTTGCGGATGATACCAAAATCTGCAATAGAGTAGACATGCAGGAAGGAGTAGATAGCAGGAAGAGGGATCTAGTTATGCTTGAAGAATGGTAAAGAATTTGGAAGCTGAGATTTAATGCTAAAAAATGCAAGGTCATGCATTTGGGCTGCAAAAATCCAAGGGAGTGGTACAGTGTAGGAGATTAAGTACTACTGTCCACGAAAGAAGAGCAGGATCTGGGCGTTATTGTTTCTGATGATCTTAAAGTGGCTAAACAGGTAGAAAAGGTGGCAGCGAAAGCCAGAAGGATTCTGGAGTGCATAGGGAGAGGAATGGCCAACAGAAAAAAGGAGGTGATAGTGCCTCTGTATAAGTTTCGGGTGCGACCTCATTTGGAGTAGTGTGTGCAATTCTGGAGACCACATCTTCAAAAGGATATAAACAGGATGGGGTCAGTGCAGAAGGTGGCTACTAAAATTGGTAGTGGTCTTCGTTATAAAGCATATAAGGACAGTCTTAAAGATCTTAATATATAGAAGTTAAAGGTGGGATAGAGGAAATATGATAGAGAAGTTTAAATACCTCCATGGCATAAACGTACAAGAGAACCTCTTTCGATTGAAAGCAAGCTCTGCTATGAGGGGACATAGGACGAGGGTGAAAGGGGATAGACTCAGGAGTAATATACGGAAATATTTCTTTACAGAAAGAGTGACAGATGCTTGGAATAGACTCCCAATCAAGGTAGTAGAGACAAAGACAGTATCTGAATTCAAAAAAGCATGGGACCAACACAGAAGATCTCTAAAGAAAAAAGGAGACCTAGTGTAGTTGATGGAAGAGCAGACTAGATAGGCCATGTGGTCTTTTTCTGCTCTCCTGTCCCCCCCCCCCCCGCCCCCCAATCAGCCACACTGGTGCATAATCAACCCCACTGTATTCCCAATTTCTATCTTCTGCACTTGTGACATTATGCTCCTTTCAGACAACACCAAATCAATCAAAGAGCAGGATCCGTGTGGCCTCAAGAAAAAGAAGAAATCTTGCCTCCCCAGTTGCAATTAGCACTATAAATCCACCAGTTCCACACCTCCAGAAAGTGCTTCAATCTTTTCCTATCTCCTTGTTGCCTCTTCCCCCTCCTGTAATATCATTGCTAAGTACCAAAGTTAGATTAATATCCCTTTCCATCACACTCCTTCCTCCACCCCATCTCCTGCTATGAAACACTAACCTCTTGAAAAAAAAAGACACTTGAGTCCCTTTTTTTTTTAAAGCGCTGTCAAGTTAATGCTGACTCCTGGTGACCCAGCAACTCCTGGGTTTTCTTGGCAAGTTATGACCGGAAGTAGATTGCCAGGTCTTTTCTTCCGAGACAATGAAGGATAAAGTGACTTGCCCAAGACCACAAGAAGTGCCAGTGGGAATCAAATCCAGATCGAGAAAAGGACCCTCTTTATCCTTTTTTACTTTTACCCCACAGAAAGACATGGTCCTAGCCTTTAAAACTGCCACTCCCATTTTTTTCCCTTTTTCTTATCAGCATAGAAAGCTCAAGGCAATCTGCTGCCTGAGGCAAAGGATGAGATGGCGCCTCCCCCGCTCCGTAGAGGGGGGGCAGGGCTTTTCAAAACTCCAATCAGGGACTGAACCAAACCAAAAAGCCGATTAGATCACATGGAGGAAATGCAAGATGTTTGTACACCAAGGAACTAAAAGAGAGTGAGAACCACAGCACAGTTTATAAAACTAAACTATAACTCATTTTTATTTTGTTATAAACTGTGTTATGGTTCTTGCTTTTTCTTTTTCAACATATATTTTGCATCCACAGAACCCCCTTCAATGGGTGCAGAGCAGAACGAGGACATTCACCCACAGAACTCAATATCTTAAAAAAAAACTGATTCTGGTTATCTCACTAACAGCAACAACAAACATTTTCCAGTACCAGGCATATTGTGAACTCATACAAAACCCTACAAAAAAGACACTGAGTATCTCTAGAGCAAACTGACCATACCATATCAGCACAAACTTCCAAAACTCACATAAGGAGCCCATCCACAAAAAGCGTTACTGTAAATACTACAGTGGGCCCTGGAACATCCATACACCTATTTGAAAAGCTGAACAAGTCAAATTGCTACAATACAGTACAGATCTTTATGTACAAACTCCATGTTAACAGAACACCTGGCCTCAGTCACACATTCAGAACACAGACCCTCATCAAGTACAGAATAAGTGGCTTACAATCTAAAGTAAAAATACAAATATGTAAACAAAAGTTAAACTGAAACCCCAAGAAGCCAGACTCTGCATGCAGTGCAACATCAGATAAATAAAAGAGATGCAGTTCTCCCATACTGTGTAAAATATAAAGATAGCACAAAGTCCAATCACTAAAATGGAATAAAATAATTTTTTCTATCTTTGTTGTCTGACCATTTTATTCTCTGATCATGCTGATTCCGATCTGAAGCTTCTGCTTTCCTGTCTTCTCTTAGCTCTCTTTCTATGGTCTATGGTCCATCTGCCATTTCTTATCTCTTCTTTTGTTTTCTTCACTTCTTTCCATCAGCCTATTTCCAGTCCCGGTAACCCTTCCCAGAATCAGTCCCTTTCCAGTCCTCCCTCCCAGTACCTTCCAATGTCAACTTGCATCCCCATGACTGCCACTGGTGTCCATTCCCTTCCAGTCCCCCTCCTTCCCCACTGTCCAGCCCCTTCTAGTCCAAATACCATGGCAACCCCTCTCAGCATCCACTCCCTTCCAGTCCCATTCTCCCATCCCCCTGCATCAGCCCATTTGTAGCCCTAGCCCCCCCCCCCCCGTTTTCTTCCAGGGCCAGCAGCTCTATCCTCTCCTCCCCAATCAAAGCCCCTCCAATCAGCTCACTTCCAATGCTAGTCCCCCCTCAACCCCATTACCAGTGCTAGCCTCCCCTAATCAGCCCATTACCAGCACTACCCCCCCATCAACCCATTACCAGTGCTAGCCCCCCGATCCGCCCATTACCAGTGCTAGCCTCCCCTAATCAGCCCATTACCAGCCCTACCCCCCCATCAACCCATTACCAGTCCTAGCCCCCCCATCAACCCATTACCAGTCCTAGCCCCCCTGATCCGCTCATTACCAGTGCTAGTCCCCCCATCAGCCCATTATAATCCTAACCCGCACTGTCTCTCCCTTTGTCCAGCATTTATCCCCTCTGTTTCCTCCCTTTGTCCAGCACTTGCCGCGTCTCCCCCTTTGTCCAGCATGTCCCCTATCTCCCCCTTTGTCCAGCATTTGTCCCCTGTCTCTCCCCTTTGTCCAGTATTTGCCCCCGTCTCTCCCCTTTGTCTCTCCTTGTCCTTCTCCTGTCCCCACTCCCTCCACCTGCATTTCTCATCCGGCGGCGGCAGGGGCACTTCGGCTGTTTTTATTTTAGATTTTGCTGCCTCTGCCTTCCCGATGCTTTTTTTTTCCCCTCAAGAATGCTTGCGCAAGAAAAAAAAAGCGGCGGGAAGGCAGAGGCAGGTCAGACGCTGCAAAATCTAAAATTAAAACAGCTGGAGTGCCGCCGCACAAATCAGCCTGATCGCTTGCAGGGTTCCTGCAAGTAATCAGGCTGATTTGTCCTATGCTGGCGGCACTCCGGCTCTGTTTTAATTTTAGATTTTGCAGCCTCTGGCTTGCCTCTGCCTTCCCGTGCGGGAAGTCAGGGGCAGGCCAGAAGCTGCAAAATCTAAAATTAAAACAGAGCCGGAGTGCTGCCTGAGACCATCGCCTCAGGTGGTCTAATGGAAGAACCGCCCCTGGGTGCTCGGGCCTCAGTTTTTGTGATTGAGCCCTTTGACTTCACCAAAGCTATTTTTCCAGATGGCATGTCCCAGAAACCCGCCAGCACATTTAAAAAGTGTTTGAAGTGCTCTAGGCAACAAGGGGAACACCCCACCTGCAGTAGGACCAGGCAAAGAGAGGGCATAGAAACATGACGGCAAAAAAAGACCACATGGTCTATCTAGTCTGCCCTTGCATATCAATGACAATAGTCCCCTTTTTATCTTTAGAGGTCCTATGTGCTTGTCCCATGCTTTTTTGAATTCAGATACTGACCTCGTGTCCACCACCTCCACAAGGGAGAGCAGTCCACACATCTACCACTCTTTCCATAAAGAAATATTTCCGCATATTACTTCTGAGTCTATCCCCTTTCACTCTCATCCTTTGTTCCCTTGTAATAGAGCTTGCCTTCAATTGAAAGAGACCCTCCTGTGCATTTATACCACGGAGGAATTTAAATGTCTCCATCATATCGCCCCTATTCTGCCTTTCCTCTAAAGTATACATATTAAGATCTTTAAGTCTGTCCTCATATGCTTCATAACAAAGACGACTAACCATTTTAGTAGCCACCCTCTGCACAGACTCCAACCTGCCTATATCCTTCTGAAGATGCAGGCTCCATAATTGCACACAATACTCCAAATAAGGTCACACCAGAGACTTATACTGAGACATTATCACCTTCTTTTTTCTGCTGGCCATTCCTCTCCCTATAAACCCAAGCATCCTTCTGGCTTTCACAGTCGCCTTGTCTACCTGTTTAATTTAAGATTGTCAGACACAATTACGCCCAGGTCCCGCTCTTCTTTTGTGGACAGAAGTACCTTGCCCTCTACACTGGGTCTTTGCAGCCTAAATGCATGACCTTGCATTTTTTAGCATTAAATTTCAGCTGCCATATTCTATACAAGAGGTTCCCAACTCCAGTCCTGGAGGGCCAACCACCATTCAGGTTTTCAGGCTGTCCCTAATGAATATGCATGAGATACATTTGAATACAATGGGGGCAGTGCATGCAAATGGTGGAAGGGAGGACAACCAGTGGGACACTGTGATACCTGGGTACAAATTATATCGTAATGATAGAGCTGATCAAATTGGTGGAAGGGTTGCATTCTATGTTAGAGAAGGCATTGAGTCACAAAGGATTAAAGTTTTGCAGGAAACAAAATTTACTGTAGAATCTCTGTGGATTGAAATTCCATGTAAAAAGGGGAAGGCGATGGTAGTGAGGGTGTACTATCGACCGCCTGGCTAGAATGAACAAATGGATGATGAAATGTTCAAAGAAATCAGGGACGCTAACAAAAGTTACATCACAGTAATAATAATGGGTGATTTTAATTACCCGGTATTGATTGGGTCAGTGTCACGGTAGGACATGCTAGGGAGATAAAGTTTCTAGATGAAATAAATGACTGCTTCTTGGAGCAGCTGTTTCATGAACCGAACAGAGGGGAAGCTATTTTGGACCTAGTGGAACACCAGATCTGGTGGAAGAGATAAGGATATTTAGCTAGATCCCCCCCTCATGTTGTCAACTCCTTCCTGTGTGTCTACTCTATTGCAGATTTTGGTATAGTCTGCAAACAAGCAAACCTTATCCGACAGTCCTTCCATAATATCACTAACAAAGATGTTAAAACAGAATTGGACCAAGAACAGATCCCTGCTGCACACCACTGGTAACTTCCTTCTCCTCAGAGTGAGCTCTATTTACCTGTACCCTTTGTCATCCCCAATTCAACCAATTTTTAACCCAATCAGTAACTTTAGGGTACATTTATAAGTCACCTGTACGGAACGGTGTCAAAGGCTTTACTGAAATCTAAATACCCCACATCTAAATACCCCAAAATTGCTGTCATGATTTGACAAACTACAATCTGTAATCAAACCGCTACTGATCGCTGGAAGTAGCGGTATACAAATGTATACTAAATAAATAAAATAAATCTAGGGCTCTCCCTCGGTCCAACTCCCTGATCACCCAGTCAAAGAAATCTATCAGATTTGTCTGACAAGACCTGCCTCTGGTGAATCCATGCTGCCTCGGATCCTGCAATCCATTGGTCTCCAGAAACCTTACTATTCTCTCCTTTAGTCTGTAGTTCTCAATGTAATCCTTACATTTGCTTTTGTGTAAAGGGCCCACATGTGCCTCTCTCCAGTCCTCTGGCACCACTCTCAACTTCAAAGAGGCATTGAAAAGGTCAGATAGTGGAGCCGCTAGAACGTCCCCAAGTTCCCTCAGTATTCTTGGATGTATCCCATCTGGACCCATGACTTTGTCTACTTTTAGTTTAGCTAGTTCCTCTGAAATACAGTCTTCTGAAAATCGTTCAAGATTCCTATCACTTCTGTTGCTATTTTTGGGTGTTTTCTGAGGTCCTGCTCCAGGCCCTTCATCTGTGAACACAGAACAGAATTATTTATTAAGCAATTCTGCTTTATCCTCATCAGTTTCTGCATATTCCTCCCCTGCACCCTTGAGTCTGACAATACCGCTTTTGCCCTTCCTCCTCTCATTAACATATCTGAAAAATGTCGTATCCCCGCATTTTATTGCATTGGCTGTTTCTTCTTCTTTTTGTACCTTTGCTTTCCTGACTACTTTGCTAACTTCTCTAAGTTTCTCCAAATATAGATGTCTGTCTTTCTCTCTGTGTGTTCTCTTGTATTTCATGAAGGCCTCCCTCTTTTCCTTCACCTTCTCAGCTACTTCTTTTGAGAACCTTTCATTTTACAGTTATTTACCTTTCTAACAAAAAGGTTTGTAGCCCTTAAAAATATCCTCTTTCAGTTTTGCCCACTGTATTTCTACATCAGCTGTTCCATCCCACTAACGACTCTCGGAGGTATTGTCACATCTTTGTAAAGTTAGTTTTCGTAACGTTTAAGTCCCTTGCTTTTGAATGGATTTTATCAGCACTAGTACTAATACTGAACCATACCATCTGGTGATCACTATCTGGATGCGTGTTAATCTCCAACTGTAACATCAGAAATACTTTCCCCATTGGTAAGCACTAAGTCCAGTATGGCCCCATCACATGTGGGTTCTGTTACCAATTGCCTGAATATTTCTCATAAGAACATAAGATATGCCATACTGGGTCAGATCAAGGTCCATCAAGCCCAGTATTCTGTTTCCAACAGTGGCCAATCTAGGTCATATGTACCTAGCAGTTTCCCCAAGGGACACAGGTTCCACAATGCTTGTATTGGTTCAAGCATTGATATCCTGGGTCCCTTCTTAATAATGGTTTATGGACCTTTCCTCCAGGAACTTGTCCAAACCTTTTTTAAACCCAGGTACATTAACAGCCTTTACTACATCCTCCGGTAACAAATTCCAGAGTTTGATTACACGTTGAGTGAAAAAATATTTTCTTTTATTAGCCTTAAATAGTTTACCCTGTAGCTTCATTGCATGTCCCCTAGTCTTTCTATATTCTGATAAGGTAAACAATCGATCTACGTTTACCCGTTCCACTCCGTTCATTAATTTATAGACTTCTATCATATCTCCCCTCAGCCGTCTCTTTTCCAGGTTAAAGAGCCCTAACCTTTTTAGCCTTTCTTCATAGGAGTATCCTTCCATCCCCTTTACCATTTTGGTGGCTCTTCTCTGAACCTTTTCTAAAATCGCTATATCCTTTTTAAGATACGGCGACCAGAATTGCACACAATATTCAAGGTGCGGTCTCACCATGGAACGATATAGAGGCATTATAATATCTTTTGTTTTATTTTCCATTCCTTTCCTTATCATACCTAGCATTCTATTTGCTCTCTTGGCCGCCGCTGCACACTGGGCCGAGGGTTTTAACATGGTATCCACAATGACGCCTAAATCTTTTTCCTGGGTGGTGGTTCCTAATGTGGAACCTTGCATCATGTAACCATAGTTTGGGTTGTTCTTCCCTAGGTGCATAACCTTGCACTTGTCCACATTAAATTTCATCTGCCATTTTGATGCCCAGTCTTCCAATTTATCAAGATCCTCTTGCAATTTTCCACAATCCTCTTGGGTTTTAACAACTTTAAATAGTTTTGTGTCATCTGCAAATTTGATAACCTCACTCGTTATTCCACTTTCCAGGTCATTTATGAATATGTCAAAAAGCAGCGGACCCAGCACAGATCCCTGGGGTACACCACTATTCACCTTTCTCCATTGGGAAAATTGGCCATTTAGCCCTACCCTCTGCTTTCTATCTTTTAACCAGTTCCTGATCCACAATAGTACACTGCCTCCTATCCCATGACTCTTTAGTTTTGCCAAAAGTCTCTCATGAGGGACCTTGTCAAAGGCTTTCTGAAAGTCCAGATACACAATATCAACCGACTCACCTTTGTCCACCTGATTATTCACTCCTTCAAAAAAACATAACAGATTAGTAAGACAAGATCTTCCTTGTCTAAAGCCATGTTGGCTGTCTCCCATTAGGTCATGACTATATCTACATGCTGAGTAATTTTATTCTTTATGATGGTTTCTACCATTTTTCCCGGTACTGATGTCAGGCTCACCAGTCTGTAGTTTCCCGGATCACCCCTGGAACCTTTTTTAAAAATTGGTGTTACATTGGCGATCCTCCGATCTTCAGGTATTAGAGATGATTTTAATGATAGTTCACAGATTACTAATAGCAGGTCTGCAATCTCGTATTTCAGTTCTTTCAACACCCTTGGATGTATACCATCTGGCCCAGGTGATTTGGTACTCTTCAGTTTATCTAATAGTTGTAATACATCTTCCCGATGTATCGATATTTCCTTCAATTCTTCCGCACCTTTAAATACCACTTCAGTCATGGGTAACATCCCTACATCTTCCTCAGTAAAGACTGAAGCAAAGAATTCATTCAGTCTCTCCTCTATCGCCTTGTCGCCTCTTAGTGCTCCTTTAACCCCTTTATCATCTAATGGACCAACTGACTCTCTCACAGGTTTTTTGCTACGAATGTACTTGAAAAGGTCTTTACTTTGGGTTTTTGCTTCCGCAGCAAGCTTCTTCTCAAATTCTCCCTTTGCCTGCCTTATCAATGCCTTGCATTTGACTTGCCAGTGCTTGTGCTGTTTCCAGGTTTCGTCATTTGGCTCTTTTTTCCATTTCCTGAAAGATGCTTTTTTGGCAACAAAGAATCCAGGATCTCCTTATTTCTAGATGGCACCGCAGCAGTTATGTGCCAATCAGCATCCGGCATATTGAAATCACCTATCAGTAGCACTTCTCCTTTCATGGCAATACTGTGTATGTCTTCTATTAAATCCCCGTCCACTTCTACTCCCTGTGAGGGGGATCTGTATATAACTCCAATGCAAATGGATTTCCCTTTCCCTCTTTCTAGTTTAACCCACAGTGCCTCCTCTCTTCCTTTTAAGTCCTGCAATTCTATAGCTTTAATATTATTTTTAATATATAGTGCCACACCACCTCCCCTTCTTCCTACCCTGTCCTTTCTGAATAAAGTATAGCCCAGTATAAGTATTGGGCTACACTTTATTCAGGAAGGAAAGGGTAGGAAGAAAGGGAGGTAGTGTGGCATTATATGTTAAAAATAATTTTAAAGCTATAGCAGAAAGACAAATGCCACTGGCAGGAACAAGAGGTTTATTGGTGTCTACTGGTCAGCCCAACACGTGTTTCGGCTGATGACTTTCCTCAGGGGACAATCGACTTCAAAAATACAAAAACACAAATGGACTTCATGTAGAGTGAATTAAGGTCATATTTCATTTTATTGTTTATTATCATAGTGTGTGTGTTTGGTCACTTAATATTGTCCATTATGTTTTTATGTTATATCATATCATGTGTATATATATTTTTGAGGTCGTTGTCCCCTGAGGAAGGCCATTGACTGAAACACATGTTGGGCTGATCAGTAGACACCAATAAAGCTCTCTTTCCTGCCAGTGGCATGTTGTCTTCCTGCTCTCTCTGTGCTAATACTCTAGGACCATATCCACCACAGATACCCATAAGTGGTGCCTACAGTGCCCAGGACGCGATCATCAGCCCTCTTTTTCATAATATGTATTTTCGGTTGACAGAAAGAGGATTCAAGGATTGAGAGAAGCAAGATGAATCACTTTTTGGCGCTCACAAGTCTGATCCATCGCCTGTGGCATCGGTCTCTATGGCTTCCAAGGCTGCATTGGATGCTGGCGGTGCATCAACATTGAGGAGCCAAGCACCCGTAGTGCCCTGGAGTATCGGCCATCGATCGATCTCTACCTGAAGACAAGGAAGGACTTGGCCTTGTCATCTTCGACATTGAGGGGGACTGTACCAAACATCTGGTGAAGCCTCTGGTGCATCAACATTGGAGCCCATCAAGATGAGGCATGGCACTGACAGCGATGGGGGTTCACATGAGCACCCTTTAAAGATGCCCTGAAGGGAGGAGATCTCATCCTCCAGAACATCAGAGGGGTATCGACAGCCTACTGACAGCCAAGATCCAGTCACCAATTTCCCTGTACACATACTCGGTACATTAGTCAAAGTTACTCAGGCCCCACAGCATTCTGAATCAGCAGCCATGGAGAAGCACCTTCTTCAAATGCTGGAGGAATGCATCGCAGTGCTGTTAGCGGTGCAGCGTGCTGGGGCTTCAACGTCAGCTGCATCAACATTGGCTGCCATGCATCCATTCCTGGAGACATATTCACTATCTGCAGGAGAGGCAGTGACATCAGGGCCTGCCCGGCCGATTTCCCTCTCTAGTGTCTCGGAGTCCAATGCGGCCTTGAAATCTAAAAGGGTATCAGTGCATCATCGCTCCCGACAGAACTCCTGATCCCTTCGAAGCAGGAGGGAGATCCATGCAGAGACTCAGTCGACTTCCTCTCTGAGTCTGATTCAGAAGGTTGGATCACTGACATGAAATCTGAGAACTTGTCGGAGGGCAGGTCCCCTGAGTTCCCTTTGGAGTTTTGTCCACCTCATGAGTCACGAAAATCCACTCCTGAGGACATGACCTTCCAAGAGGTTTGTGAGGGATATGACCAAGGCCATTCCATTTTCTTTGGAGACTGAGAATGAGCCCAGAGCAGAGGAGTTGGAGATCCTGCAGTACTCCTCAGCCCCTAAAGAGGTGGTGACAGTGCCCATACACCACATCCTGCCGAGAGTACAGACGAGGATGTGGGAGAACCCCTTCACTGTACGTCCGGTTAGTAGAAGGCTTGACTCTTTGTACAGAGTTCAAAAGGCTCTCGGGTTCAAGAAGCCTCAACTTTCACACCATTCTTTGGTGGTCAAATCCATCCTAAACAGGATCAAGAGTACCAAGACTCATTTCTCGGCACCCCCAGGGAGGGAGGCTCAGACATTGGATGCTTTCAGGAGAGGATGTTTTCAGAGTTCCAGGCTTGTCGCCCATTTGGTCTCTTATCAGCTCGACATGGACATGTTCTTGAAGAACATCATGTGCAACCTAGCTAGCCTAGTCCAAATTTATGCCCCCAGAGAAACTGGAACAATATCGTGCCCTGGTGGCCATTGGCAAGGACTGCTTCAAGTTCATGGTACAGGCGACCTGTGATATTTCTGAAACAGCATCTAGGAATGCTGTCATAAGCTTTTGGCGCCTGTAGATTTGCCTGGCTACAGTCATCGGACCTACAGCAATCTGTGCAGAACAAGCTGGCGGATGTCCTGTGCCAGGGAGAGAATCTCTTTGGCAAGCAGACTGAGGAGAAAGCAGACTTCATAGAGAAGCAGCACATCACTCCCACTACGCTCTCCAGGCACACATCTGAACATGCCTCCCATTGGAAGAGGTAGCAGGGGTGGGGGCCAGAAGATGACCTACTACCCTCATAGGCATAGGTACTTCCCTAGGCCCCAGACCTCCCAGCCTAAACAGGCCCCTTGCCAACAGCAGTGCTGGGAAAAGCCCCAGAATGCCCATCTGGCTCCTCAGCCAAAACTGGAAACAGGGTTTTGACTAGTTTCTTCGGAGTATAGCCACTCTTTCATCAACTGCAAGTGGGAACCATCCAGTTGGACAACAGCTCACTCTGTTTGCGTACAGGTGTCAAACTCATGGGTCCTACAAATCACCCAGAATGGTTTCAAATTGCACTTATTGGATATGCCACTAAATTGGCCCCTGAGGGTGCATCGTCTCAACCCTCTGCATCATGAACTCTTCAGAGAAAAATCACCACCCTCTTGTCAGATCTTACGATCGAGCTCATACCACCAAAGCAAAGAAGTCAGAGATTTTATTCCAAGTACTTCCTGGTCCCCAAGAAAACAGGGGGGGGGGGGGTGGAATACTGTCCCATCCTAGACCTCAGAGTTCTGAACAATTTCTTGGCAAGAGAAAAATTCAGAATGATTTCTCTGGGCACCCTGCTTCCTTACCTACAAAGTGGAGATTGGCTATGCTCCCTTGATCTGAAGGATACATATATCCACATACAGATACTTCCTGTGAACAAGATCCGATCTGATCCTTGACCCTCACGGCATGGATGTTGAGAAGCTAATGTCTCAGCTCACCCTACTGGACGGTCTAACAGACCAGCAGGGCCTCTCCAAGAAAGTCTTACTCTTGTAAAGTGGTTTGCTGTTTTGATCTAGGGCTTCACCCTCACACCTTTCATCTGTTCCACACAAAAACTGCTTGAATATCTTCTACACCTCTCCGAGTCTGGACTTAAGTCCAACTCTGTCAGGGTTCACCTCAGTGCAATTGGAGCTTACCATCAAGGTGTGGAAGGTAAGTCCACCTTGCACAGCCTTTAGTTGTTTACTTCATGTGGGGGTTGCTTCTCTTGAAGCCTCCCTACAAACCTCCCACAGTGTCTTGGGACCTCAATGTTTTCTTGCGCAGCTCATGAAAGCTCCCTTTGAGGCACTCAATTCCTGCCCTTTGAAGTTCTTGACCTGGAAGGTATTGGTGGTGGTCACTTTAGCACGCAGAGTAAATGCGCTTCAGGTTCTAGTGTTTCATCTGCCTTACGCCAAGTTCCACCATAATAGAGTGGTTCTTCATACTCATCCTAAATTCCTTCCAAAAGTGGTACTGGATTTCCACCTTAATCAGTCAATTGTTCTTCTAATGTTTTTCCCGAGACCTCATACAAAGGAGAAGCTGTGTTGCACATGTTGGACTGCAAGCAATCCTTAGCCTTCTACTTGAAGTGGACAAAAACCCATTGAAAGTCCATCCATTTTTTGTCTGTTTTGACCCCAATAAGCTCTAGGGGCTGTGGTTTCCAAGCACTCTCTTTCTATTTGGCTGACAGACTGCATCTCTTTTGCTTATACCCAGGCAGGCCTGAGCCTTGATGGACATGTCACTGCTCATAATGTCAGAGCTATGGCTGTGTCAGTGACCAACTTAAGCTTGGTCTCCATGGAAGAGATCTGCAGGGCTGCAATGTATTTATTGTATTTCTTTCTTTTTTATACTGCGCTCTTTAGAATCAGTGCAGTTCACATGTATACTAACAGGTACCTTTTATTCCCTTGTCCCCAAAAGGCTCACAATCTGTACCTGAGGCAATGGAGGGTTAAGTGGCTTGCCCAAGGCCACAAGGAGTTGCATGGGACTAGAGACCCCAGTCCCTCTGGCCTGAGGTTGCTTGTCCCCATGTGGGAATTGAACCCCCGGCCGCCCCCCGCCCCCCGGCCGCCCCCTCGGCCCTCTGGCCTGAGGGAACCTGTCCCAACCACTGAGCCACTCCTCCCTCCTTGTAGTCTTCAGTTCACACATTCATATCCCACTACTGCCTAGATGGGGATTCCTGACACAATAGCAACTTTAGCCGACCTGTATGGGGATTAGAATCCAACTCCATCCCCTCTGGACCCATTCTATTCTGTCCAGGAAGGGGAAGAGAGAAATTCACTCATTTCGTACATACAGTAGTTGGTGGATGAGTTGTTCTGGCCTCTCACCATTTCAGTTGACTTTGACCCTGTTGGGCTTCTCGGTGGTCTCTTCAATTTTCGGTAGCCTGTAGCTTGGGAGTCCCATACGTGAGGAGTCATTCCTGTTTGTCTACGAAGAAAAGGTAGTTACTCACTGTAGCAGGTGTTCTCCGTGGACAGCAGGAATAAGTCCTCACAACCTCCCATCTCCTCGAGGAGTTGTCTTCTGTTACAGCTATGTTATCAGAATGAGGTATCATCGCATATGGTGGCAGGCGGGAAGGAGGTGCACAGGCATGGTGGAGCCTCCCAAAAGCTTCCAATAGAAGCTGGGGAGTGTTCCCGCATGGGGCTCTGTCAGGGATGTCACCCATACCTGAGGACTTATTCCTGCTGTCCACAAAGAACACCTGCTACAGGTGAGTAACTACCTCATCTGGTCAACCTGTCATTGCAGGTGCTTCCTTGACACAGAGCTCCTCGATTATGTACTTACCATGTTTCATGATGTCACTTCATGCTGTACAAGTTTAATTTCTGTGTGTGAAGAGAGATAGAAGAGAATTGAAGCACTGTGGAAGCTGTGGACTTTGGATACCTGCCAGGTACTTGTGACCTGGATTGGCCACTGTTGAAAACAGGATACAGGACTTGATGGACATTCGTCTGACCCAGTATGACATTTCTTATGGTCTTATGAAGCCCCATCCCCAAAAAATACCTCAATGCACTTCTCTCGGAAAAGCAGTTCCAACAGCTGCAGCATATTAACACTGATTCACAATAACACAGTAGTTATGTAACTAACCGTTAAACAGCCCTCACCCTCTTCTTCTAGTCACAGACACACACATACATGCATTGACACACATACAAGCATATATGCAGTGACACACATACATGCATGTTCATACTAACCTAAGAAGATATATACGCACGCACAAAAACAGATAGTAAACCTAGAAAACAAAGATGCACATACACACATACATAAACACAGGGGCTGGAAAAACTTCCATGCTCTACATGCTTCCTTACGTGTTTATTTGCCTTTAGTTCACATTTTTCTAGTATTTTTATTAATCTATGTAAAAGCTTTTCTTTACTATGGTTTAATAGTAGTAGTACTATCTTAGGGGCCGATGCAGAACACGCTATTAACTATATATGCCTCTATGCAGTGCACTGATAGCATGTGACTTCAGCACCAGTATGCAGAAAAGGGCGCATATGTAAATTAGCCACACGTTAGACTGGGAGAGCAAGCCACACACATTCGCACAGAAGTCAGCACAAGTTTGGCCTTTACAATGGAGCGGGAGCATTGTGCATGTGCTCTCGCCCCTGCGCCACCATCTTCAAAAATGGCGGCGCCTGGTCCCACGTGGTGCATTCTGGGATACCTCGCCCGGTGCGGGGCCAGGCACCCCATTTTTTAAGAAGGGTGACAGGGGTGGTAATGGGCTCCCCTGAAGGGCTGGCGATCTAGGCAACTGCCTAGTTTGCCTAATGGTAGCACCGGCCCTGGTTACATCTCCCCCCCCCCAGTAGTCCTCACAACCCCAAAAGGGACTGAACCACACTGCCTCTACCTCTACCCACATGAAGCCGGCTAAATCCGCTGGTCCTCCCCACCACTGCCTTAGCTATTCCCGACTACCTATTAGGCCAGTTCTCCTTACTTGGATCTTCATTTTGGTCTGTTGCCTCTGCCATTGGAACAGAAGCTTCCTCCCTGCACTGTGTGGCCCTCAGCAAGTTATACCAGTCCCAAAAATAGCGCACACTCTCGCAGCAGCAAAAGGACACAAACAAGAGTGAGGTGAAAAGCAGAAAAGGTTTATTCATCGTATGACGAATAAAGGTTTTTTGCTTTTCACTTCACTCCTGTTTGTGTTTTTTCCTCTGCAAGTTAGAGCCACACTGGTCTCACAAGATCTGAGACCCCTGAAGCCACCGTGGGAGTTCCTGCGCCATGCAGCTCAAACTCACAGAGAATCATACAATGCAGCCGCTGAACATATATACTGATTATCAGGCTAAAATTACGACTGAATAATATCCAATATCTCCGTATAAGAAGGGCCTGCGTTTTGGAGGAGGAAGGGCAGGCTGAAAAATGATCCAGATAGCTGTGATAGTCAGCAGTAACCACTCTATCTATATATTCTGCACCGCCACCTATACTGATAGCGGCACTGAATATGCAGAATAAATTAAACACCACAGCTGGTATTTAGCTTATTCCCATTACTGCACCATCTCAATATTGGGTCCTTAATTTTTATCATTCTCTCAGCTTTTTTGTGATGACAGAATGACCTGTGCATACCTGGTCTGTGGATCTGCAGTTTTCAGTCAGCTGGAATTAGTAGCCCGGGTCTGCCGCTTGACAGAGAGCTCTCAACTGTAGTTCTGGTTCAGTTGAAATCTGTGTCTTGTCGATGGTGTTTCTATTTACCTGTTTCTCTGACACGTGCATAACACTTGTGTACTGTACGAACACTTTAAAAATACACTGGGCATATTGTATCTCAGCCCTGAAGACCAGCATGTTTATTAACACAAATAATAATAATGCTCTAGTTCCAAAAGGGTGCTTCTGCCTTGCTAGGAACCTTAATGTGACAGAGATACTAATATGAGCTGATGCATCAGAGCATGCTAATGCCGTTATCCTGTGTTATTTTGCCACGAGTCCCATTTGGAAGCTAGTTACTAATAACACACATTAGCAGCATTCATGATGCCAACGCAGAAGCACACATTAGGAATTCTAGGCTAATGTTGTCACAACTCCACTTTATTAGCAATGGGATACTTACCAGCACCCAGCCAGTCACCTCATGCTTCTCAGGGCCCCCACGGGTTTGGATAGCAAGATTCTCACGGTCGCCTGGTAGAAGTTCTATCTTTCGCACACCATGATGTCCTCTTATCACCTGAATTAAAAACATTTAGATGCCAGTGGGTTTGCTGTTAATAGACAAGTCTCTATCACAGCTAATAATACTAATTCTGTAAGCAATCAACTACGATTTAGCTTGCCAAAAGCAAACCTCCCCATAAAAAACAAAGAAGCCTCTTTGCTGAAGTGCAGTAAGGTTTTGCACTTACCGCACATTAGGTACAGAACTGTTTTAACATGCCCAGCCTTTTCCTAGCACTTACCACATGGAAATATGCCTTACCATGCCTTAAGTTCATTCACAATTAGCAGGAGTGTACTTAAGGCAGCCTCTTGAGGTGGTGTTTAGTGCACCTACGTTAACTACAAAATCAACAGTGCATGGTAATTACTAACTAAGCACAATGTGTAGTCCACGAGTGCTAAGCAGTTAGGGTGGGATTTTTTACTGTGCTGGCTGCTTTTAAAATGCAGTAGCCATGACTTTGGGCTCATGTAGTTACCACGCTTTAAAAGGGCCCCATAGCAATCTACTGCTGCTTGTATTTGCGTTCAATCATTCCTATACCAAGAATTATTAATGGCATTTGTTTTCGATTTCTACTTTAGTCTTTGTTTTAAAGCCTAAAGATGGATTACAACCAACCCAAAAGTACATTATACATCAATATAAACATAACATAAACAAAATCTAAATTGATAATAAAAAAATAAATACAACAAATTATAAAACAATTGTTATAGTAATAAAAAGCTGAACATGATGCATCATCACAGGTTATGGAAAGCAAAACAGAGACAAACTAGATATGGAAAGGATATTAAATTTAAAATTTAATTTATACTAGATGTTTATTACAGTTAACAAGAACAATCATTAAAAGGCCTTTTACTAAATTTCATTAGGTTTTTGCACTTAACATGCGTTTAGTGCAAAAACTAACGTGTTTAGTGCCAAGCCTCTATGGTACCTGTCAGGGGAGTGACCAGTATGTTCCCAGCAGTTAACCTGCAGATGAGTTTCCTAATGCGTGGTGCTGTTATTGAGGGTGCCCTGACTTCAACCTCTTGAGGAGGAAGTAAATACGCCTACACTAATTGGAACATTGACAGAGCGCAATATGTCCTTCCCACTAAGTGCAATGTGCTCATCACACCCACTCTCCGCTCCTAACACGCCCATTCAGCACCCTAACATGCGATCGTCAAATAGTTAACACACACCGATTTTCATGTTATCATGCCACCATGGTAACTTACTGCGGGCCCAAGTGCACAGTTAATGCTATGTCTGATGGAGAATTTTGCCAAAACGTGGCCATGCTGGGTTTTTAAATTTAATAATTATCTTAGGTTTTTAATGTGAAGGCACATTTTAGAAATGAGGTCCAAGTGAAATCTGGGATGTTCAAGCCAGAAAGTCCCAAAAATAGGCTGCCATGTGGACATGCCTGATATGCATGACTGCGAGGTAGTCTACCTAGATGCCCCTGAAATGGTATTCCAGCCTATGGGTGTCTCAAAGTCATCCAGCGGTGGTGCAAAAACAACACACAGTTCCTAATAACCCCAAAACATTCATTGCACTTTTGGAGAGTAGAAGAAATGCTGGAGTGACGTCCTCTCTACATGATCCAAATGTTTTACAGCCCAAACACTTTTCTTGTGCCTATTCATGCCTAGAGCATATCTAAATTTGGACGCGGACAAAGACATCCCCGGCCTATCTGAAATCGTGTGGGGTCATCTAAGACCATCACCCCAAACATGTCTCCTTCACACACCTCACCTACTTGGACGTCCCTACACTGGGGATGTCTTTAAAAGCCTTTTGTGAAATTGCTTCAGAGATGTCTCCATGATTTGGAGGTCCACATGCACTTTTCAGACGTCCAAATCATGACTAAGGGGCATGTTTACTAAACACCGTTGCTGTGCGGGTTCCCGTTAGTGTGCTGGTGCCATATAAGGAGTGGGCGGGCCAGGCAGAAAAAAGCAAAAAACTGGACCGTACGTGTGTGCGTCGCGCTAATGTGCGGGGCCCACATTAGCGCGTGGGAAGGCTAAGTGGTGCGCTGCTGCAAAACCAAACAATAGAGCCGTATTAACACAGTGAAGACACCGACCAATGGTGCAGGGGCCAGGGGTTCAAACCCCCATTGTGCTCAACAAAAAAGACCAGCTGAGGCATCAACATTTATGGGCAAAAGTGGTTTAGGAGGCATATTAATTTTGGGCGGCAGAAGGCGGCGCACTGTTATTTTTATTACGGCATGAGGCGGCGAACTGTTTAGTGTGGGCGGCAGATGGCGGCGCATTGTTAAGTTTGGGCGGCAGAAGGCGGTGCACTGATAAATGTGGGCAACAGAAGGCGGCGAGCCGGTGGGCAGAAGGTGGCGCGCTGATGTGTGAGGGGGCAGTCCAATAGTGGGAGGGATAAGTGGCGCGCTGATGTGCAAATAACAGAAGCAGAGCCATAGCACAATGGTTAAGACACTGACCACTCGTGCAGGGATCATGGGTTCAACCCCTCACAGTGCTCAGTGAACAAGGCTGGCTGGGGCAGTATGTATCATGGTGAGGAGTGCTGTAGGAGGCCTTCCATTTATATTTTATTTCCCACCACTAGTAAACCCGCTCTCACAGTGTGTTAACATACGGATGCCCGTAAGGCACATGTTACAGTGCACTGTCTGCGAAGGCACCCTAGAATGTCCCCTATAGGGCACCATGTATGTTGCGACACAGGATAATGCATAGTGCACCCTATATGGATGGCAACCATAAGGTGGCCTATAGGGCGCCCTATAAAGCACCCTCAGAGGCACCTAATGGGTATAGTAAGCTGTGTGTGGTTTTGCCGGCATAGACATATGTACAATAAATAAAAATAAAGCTGTGGACAGCCCTATCAAAGGGCCCCACTGTGGGTTTGAACCCATGACCTCTGGCTGTACAGGGAATGACATAACCACTGGGCTACAGCTCTATAGCTGACAGCAAGCACCTGGCTGGCTGCAGAGAGCCTGCACGTCACCCCACAGACAGTCTGCTGTTGTAGACAGGATAGGGTTAGGCCACCCGTACCCATGATGCACTGCACATGCAAATCAGCTGTCCACAGATGCACACAAGATGGGGAACGCACCCCAACAGCTACCCGGCCTGGTAGGGGGAATTGTCCATGTGCACCACACAGCACCTCGGCCTGGTAGGGGGTCCTGAGCGGGTGGACTACCAGCAAAGAGTAGCTACACACCGTCACATTGTGCGGGTACTGTGCTCACCCTGAGGGTGGGATGTGGCGCCCAGGACCAGGTCCACAACACCAGCCATGGCTGGATGAGGCCATGGCAGAGCTCCACAACAGTACTAACCTGTGAGATAGGAAGGTGCTGCAGAAACATGTTGGATATCTCTGTCTGTCTCAGTTAGTGGAAACCCCCATGGACCCCTAGGTGGTCAAAGTAAACCCCCCTCCGAGGGCGGCAAACAGGCCCGCCCGCCCCCCAACAGATCCCCATCCTACACCCCACCCCCCCCATGGCAGCAGAGTGGACCATCAAACCCCAGTCCTGCTGGGGAACAGACACCCTACAAGGCAGTCCAAGCAGCTCCACACACATCCATAACACAATATCAGACAGATTTTAGGCCTGGATATCCAAAGATGCACCCCAGCACTATCTGATATTCACCTGCAGCAAGCCATCAGCCGCTGCACCCTACAAGGCACACCATCAAGACACATACCAGTTGTGAACAGTCTGCTGGTTAGCCCTGATGGAAATGCATGCACCCAAAACTGGGGTGGCAGCACACACAAGAAGAGAGTTCTGTGAGGAGGCCCCAACAGGAAACCCATAAATATCACAAGAGAGAAATACAATACAGAACTATGGGGGTGTCTAGCCATGCTGTCATCACTGCACACTCAGGGTGAGAGTGCTCCCCCAGCAGCACATACAGAGGTCACCCTGTCTGTGTAGGTGGTGGCCTGGCACCACAATGTCACAGCCAGTGCCCTATGCCCTGTGCAGATGCATCCTGGCCAGCCCACCATGTCTGACCTATACCCATGGTACCTTGCTGCTCATTATGCACATTGGAAGGCCAATACTGGCAGTAGTGCTGGCAGTGTGGGTTGGGGAAGGTGTTTGCAGCCAACACACACTGTATAGACAGACACACACTCCCACACCTATGCCAGCATTGTGCTACTATTGAGGGGGTGATTAGCCTTGGCCACCACACCGGTCCTGGGCACGGCACAGGCATGGATATGGTACGCAGTACTGCTGGGGGTCACTCCCCAGGGTGGTGAACACCGTCAGAGGCCAGGCCTGGAGCACGCACCGCAGACACCAAACAGATTGTTCGGATGGGGTCAACTAGCAGTATGTGCGTAACGTAGGGATATCTATCAGCCTGTACTCTTAGCAAACGTTTCAGAGCTGTGTACCTCAGGTGTAGGGTGACATTGCTAAGGTATGCAGGTGCTGGTATTGGGAGATGCATGCAGGGTCCAATGTTCTGCCTCTACAGGAGACATTGGCCAATGGGGCCTGTGGGTGTGGGTGTGTCTGCCCCTGTTGGCTGCTGCTTTTACGGCAGCGCTTCCCCACTCCAGTCCAGTTTTGCATCACACTGTTCGGGTCTTCCTGCTGTCCCTCATGAATATGCATGAGCTACATCTACATGCCGTGGGGGTGGTGCATAGATATACAGCACAGGCATTTGTATGAGTGGCAGCATGGAACCTGACTGGTGTGTGGCCCACCAGGACTGCATTTGGGGGATTCTGCTCTAGGTTCTGCCCCTGTTCATGGTGTCTGTGCTCAGTGGGGTAAAAGATAGACGTATTACCATTGCATATGTCCTCATCACCAAAGGTGTGTCCTTACTGTCACTGTTTATTTGTGGGGAAAATATGTGGGCAGGGTTGCCGGTAGCCCCAGCTGGTCTTTGAACCTGTGACCTTCTGTTCTTGCATGCACTGTCTGTGTGCACTGCACCACCGTGTAGCCACAGATTGGTTGAATTCCCTGGATAGTCCATGACTGTGGATCCGGCAGGGCCTGTCTGTTGCTGTGGACTGTGCCAGCCTGCACATGGCTAGGCCTCTGTCTTCTGTCGCTAGCAGCCACTGCCCCCTGCACCACATGTACTCGTCCGCCAACATGCTGGCATGAGCTTCTCCCATAAAAAGCAGGTGACCTGATTGGAATGTGGCAGTACGGGACTGCATTTGGGGTACTTGGCTGTGGGTAATGCCCATTGTTGTGGTGTGTGTGCGTTGTTGGGTAAAATATGGGTGTTTTCCCCATGCTTATGTCCCCTGCAATACAGGGGTGTCTGCGCTATCTGTGTTTAGTGGTGGGTAAAATATAGGGATTGGGCTGGCAAGTGCCCCAGCTGGGCTTTGAACCTCAGATCCTCTGGTTCTAGAGGTACTGACGCTGTCCGCTGCACCACACTATGGCCACATAGACAGTGCAGCCCCTGGAGGTAGTAAGCCTGGCAGGATAGAGTCACAAACCCTGCTCTACGCAAATTTACTGTGGGCATATGCACCCTGTCTGGTGACAAACGTGCACATAAACCCCGGAAATGACCATGGGAAATGGGGGACAAAATATCACCACGCTGGGCAACAGTGATATTAATGGGCAACCATAGCAAACACTCCCAGGAAAGCTCCACAAAAGGAAATGTTTTTTGGAAGAGTCTCCGCTCCGTAAACCCTTCCAAAATTCATTTCTTTTTTCTGGAGCTTTGCTGGGTGTGTTTTCTGTATTTGCCCATCACTATAACTGTTCCCCAGCTGAATTACTATTTTTAATAGTTCTGTTGTGGTCATTTTCTATTTTTATTTGCACTTTTGTGCTGTGCACATGTATCACACTGCTCACGTATTGCTGGTTTCCCCGGTTTTCCTGTACATTGCTGACGGAAATGGTTTCTCTTCCCTTTAAATGCTTTCTACCGCGAGTGTTTCACTGGCGGTATTTTTTCCTTGTAAATTCGGGCACGCTCCTGTGCGGGGAGTCTCTCCCCTCCCACATTCCACCCATTGACCCCGTCTCTCCGCCCCTCGGGGGCCTTCCTCCGCCCTCATTTCGCCTTTCCACGCCTCTATCGCACATGAGCGCCCCGCAAACGTGTGCGTTTTCGGCGCACGCGTGCGGGACCCGTTAATGTGCCGCGCACGCGTACGGGGCGCTTAAGAGCACTTAAATGCATCATTTTAGGGCGCTCAGGTGCGCCCCGCACAAGTGCCCCGTTTAGTAAACATACCCCTAAGCCTTTTAAAAATGGCCCCCTTAATGTTCGTTGTTAACAAATTTAGTAAAATGTAATGTATACTATTTATAAGTACTTAATATCTTTTACATATCTAGCAAGATTTAAATGCCAAACACCACTTGCCCCCTTCCCTGTAACCTACCTAACCCCTAACATGTAACCTCCAATCCTCCTCCACCCTTTCCTTCCCTTATAAGCTCACTTAAGTTCCTACTTATTACTGTTCACATGTTATATGTAAAGTTGTTTAGTTTTATTGCATTTCATTGTGTTATATTAACCTTGTTCTTTGGAAAGTTCTGTTCTGTTGACTATAAATCATCTTGATCTTTGGAAAAGCGGTATAAAAGCCTTTTCAAATAAATAAAGGTTGTGTTTTCATTAGCTCAAATTCAGTTTGCTGGTGTGCCTTAAAAAATATAATACATGTAGAATTGATTTAACATGCATTAACCTACAAATTAACACACATACAATCAAACTATGCATGTAAAAATGTTTTAATGTGCTAAATTTATTTTTTATTAAAACAATTGTGTGAATCAACCAAAAAAGTCTGAAAATCAGATACGTCTGAAAACCAACCGAAAACTTTTTTTTTTTTTGCCTGTGTACATTCCTATCAGAAATCTCTGGCAGAGCTATCAGGAGAGATGACCATTATAGTAGCAGGCTCAGCTTTCACCTCAAGCCAAATGAAGAAAAGAACGCCTCAGAGGTGCAGAATGTGCGTCAATGGTTAACCCAACATGCATTTGTGAGCACAATGTGCTCAAACCAGCATCATATGCAAGCCATGCTGCATCACAGTACATGACAAGAAATCTCAGCGATGCCCTGGTCCAAGCACAGCTCACTCTCATAGCCGATATCACAAAAGGTGAGAGACACGGTGAAAGAAACTGAGCAATGTGCTGCCCATACTGTCATCTTGCTGCAAGCTCCAAAATAACTCACTACAGCACTGCCCAATGTTCACTGTAAGCAGTAAGCAAACACTCAGTAAATAGCACAGCAGTTGCACAACAGGAATTGACATAGATTTACATAATTTCCAGTATTGTGCAATAGTGTGCACTTTTCATGCATGTGTGAATAGTACATGATATTGCATAACAGTGTTAACTATTGTGCAATAGTGGCGGAGGAAGTTCAGGCTGACCTCGCTGTTATATGTCTTGTGAGACTTGAAACCATGAGATCAGCAAACTTCCTCCACTATGTTGTTAAGCTACATGCTAACAACCAATCGCAGTGAGGAGTACAGGAGCATCAGGTGATGGCTGGGGGAAGGGGGCAATGGAATCCTTGGCACCAGGGTGCAATATATACTTACACGATGCAAGGTTCTGCATTAGGAACCACCAACCAGGAAAAAGATTTAGGCATCATTGTGGATAACATGTTAAAACCCTCGGCCCAGTGTGCAGCGGCGGCCAAGAGAGCAAATAGAATGCTAGGTATGATAAGGAAAGGAATGGAAAATAAAACAAAAGATATTATAATGCCTCTATATCGTTCCATGGTGAGACCGCACCTTGAATATTGTGTGCAATTCTGGTCGCCGTATCTTAAAAAGGATATAGCGTTATTAGAAAAGATTCAGAGAAGAGATACCAAAATGGTAAAGGGGATGGAAGGATACTCCTATGAAGAAAGGCTAAAAAGGTTAGGGCTCTTTAACCTGGAAAAGAGACGGCCAAGGGGAGATATGATAGAAGTCTATAAATTAATGAACGGAGTGGAACGGGTAAACGTACATCGATTGTTTACCTTATCAGAATATAGAAAGACTAGGGGACATGCAATGAAGCTACAAGGTAAACTATTTAAGACTAATAAAAGAAAATATTTTTTCACTCAATGTGTAATCAAACTCTGGAATTTGTTACCGGAGGATGTAGTAAAGGCTGTCAGTGTAGCTGGGTTTAAAAAAGGTTTGGATAAGTTCCTGGAGGAAAGGTCCATAAACCATTATTAAGAAGGGACCCAGGATATCAATGCTTGACCCAGTACAAGCATTGTGGAACCTGTGTCTTTTGGGGAAACTGCTAGGTACGTATGACCTAGATTGGCCACTATTGGAAACAGGATATTGGGCTTGATGGACCTTGGTCTGACCCAGTATAGCATATCTTATGTTCTTATATAGTTGCCATGGCGACCTGGCTCCTAGGATTTGTCGAGCCCCGCGTTAAAAGATATTGGAGTGCTCTCTGACATGGCCATTGGAATAAAATGAGCCTAGACAGCACTTAGTGCACGATAACAAGTTTAGAGTGTGCTAAGTGTTAAGAAACATCCCTATAATGTATAGTAGTATAAAGTGAGCATTATACAGCCCCCCAAAGGGTAGCATGACCAGGGGTGGCTCTATAATGAGGCCCAGTGAGGCGGTAGCCTCAGGTGGCAACTTTTTGGGGCGGCAAAAATTGCCCCCAAAAAGACTGCCTCACTCAGCCTTCAAAATAAAAAAAAACAAAACCCCGGCTGCAGAAGAGCCCTGACAGGAAGGCTCTGTTAAAGCTTTCCAGAGGCTCTGTTAAAGCTGAGCCCTCCAGCGCTGAAGGGAAACTCTGTCAGGGCTCTTCCGGGGAGGTGGGGAGCCGCGGCCATGGGGCACTTCATTCTGCCGCTGCTGCAGCTAGGGTTTTTTTCCCCCCAATTTCCCTGGGCTTGGGGGGGGGGGGGAGTAGCATAGGAAATATTAATGGTCAGATGAGGGGAGGGCTAGGACTGGAAATGGGCTGATGGGGGGGTTAGAACTAGAAATGGGCTGATGGAGGGGTTAGGACTGGTAATGGGCTATCGGGGGGGCTAGGACTGGAAATGGGCTAATGGGGAGGGGGGCTAGGACTGGTAATGGGCTGACTGGTGGGGTTAGGCCTGGAAATGGGCTGATTAGGGGGGCTAGGACAGGAAATTGACTTATTGAGGGGGTTAGGCCTGGAAATGGGCTGATTAGGGGGGCTAGGACAGGAAATGGACTTATTGAGGGGGGTTAGGACTGGTAATGGGCAGATGGGGGCTAGCACTGGAAATGAGCTAGGACTGGTAATGGGCTGGGACTGGAAATGGGCTAATGGGGGAGGGGAGGAGAGTTCTGCTGGCCCTGGAAAAAAACTAGGGACTAGGGCTACAAATGGGCTGATGCAGGGGGATGGTAGAATAGGACTGGAAGGGAGCGGATACTGAGAGGGTCTGCCAGAGGAAGGAAGGGGCAGGAAGGGAGCTGACATGGGAAAGGAGGGGGCTGGAAAGGAGCTGACACCTGGGATATACTGATGGGAGTGGTAGGTGGCTGGGTAATGGGGAGGAGGCTGGAAGGGAGCTGACATGCGAATGGCACTGGAAGGGGGATGGATAGAGGGTAGAGCAACTGGAAGGGAGCTGAATGGGGGGGGGGGGGTGGCACTGAGAGTGGACGTGAGCTGATACCTGGGATGGTATTTGGACTAGAAGGGGCTGTACAGTGGGGAAGGAGGGGAACTGGAAGGGAATGGACACCAGTGGCAGTCATGGGAATGCAAGGCGGTTAACATTGGAAGGTACTGGGAGGGGGGAGGACTGGAAAGGGGCTGATACTGGGGAGGGTTACTAGGACTGAAAATAGGCTGATGGAAAGAAGTGAAGAAAACAAAAGAAGAGATAAGAAATTGCAGATGGACCATAGACCACAGAAAGAAAGCTAAGAGAAGACAGGAAAGCAGAAGCCTCAGATCGGGACCAGCATGATCAGAGAATAAAATGGTCAGACAACAAAGGTAGAAAAAATAATTTTATTCCATTTTAGTGATTGGACTTTGTGCTATTTTTATGTTTTACACAGTATTGGGGAACTGCATCTCTTATTTATCTGATGTTGCACTGCATGTGGACTCTGGCTTCTTGGGGTTTCAGTTTAAACTTTGTCTACATATTTTTATTTTTACTTCAGATTGTGGTTACTTATTCTGTACTTGGTGAGGGTCGATGTTGTGAGTGTGTGACTGAGGTCAGGTGTTCTGTTAACATGGAGTTTGTACATAAAGATCTCTACTGTACTGTAGTAATTTGACTTGTTCAGCTTTTCAAATAGGTGTTTGGATGTACCAGGGCCCTGTAGTATTTACAGTGATGCTTTTTTTGGATGGGCTCCTTATGTGAGTTTTGGAAGTTTGTGCTGGTATGGTATGGTATGGTATGGTAGGTTTGCTCTTTGTTATAGGGTTTTGTATTAGTTCACAATATGCCTGGTACTGGAGAATAGTGGTGGTTGTTAGTGAGAGAATCAGAATCAGAATTTTTAAAAAAAATATTCAGTTGTATGGGTGAATGTCCTGGTTCTGCTCTGCACCTACTGTGGATGCAAAATATATGTTGAAAAAGAAAAAGCAAGAACCATAACGCAGTTCATAACAACAAAATAAAAATGAGTTATAATTTAGTTTTATAAACTGTACTATTGGCCCTTTCTGTCTTTTAGTTCCTTGGTGTGCAAATAGGACCGTACCTAGCCCTGTGCAAGCGGTGCAGCCGCACAGGGTGGAAAGGCTTGGGGGGTGCATTTCGGCTGTCTGCTGTTGCCCTACCGCCGAAGACAGGACATTAGCAGACAGCTGAAATGCGCCCCCCCCCCCCAAGCCTTTTCGCAGCACTTTAAGCAGGTCTGGTCCCTCCCTCCTCCAATGCGATGTCAGAGCAGGGAGGGACAGATCTGCTTAAAGTGCCAGCGCCTTTCAGATCAGGTGCATGCCCCCCCTCCTCCTCCCCATACTTCCATCCAGCGCTGCCGTGAAAAAAAGAGAGGGTGGCAGCAGCAGGGAAAGAGCAGACAGCGCTGGATGGAGGTATGGGGGGGGGGAAAGGGGGGCGTGCGCCCGAGCTGCAAGTCGCACAGGGTGCGATTGCAGCTCGATATGGCCCTGTGTGCAAACATCTGCATTTCCTCCATATAATCTAATCAGCTTTTTGGTTTGGTTCAATCTCTGATTGGATTTCTGAAAAAGCCCCGCCCTCCTCTAAGTTGGGGGAGGGGGGGCGCCATTTTATTTTTCGCCTCAGGCAGCAGACTGCCTTGAGCCGCCCCTGAGTATGACAATTTAGCTGACTACAGATATGTATTCATTAGCGTGCTTATAAATTTAGTGTGTGCCGAACTGATTTAATGTGAAATATCCTACACATTAAAGCATGTAAAGTCAATTAGCACCAGTTAAAAAGCTTTAGTGCTAGTTAAAAATTTTAACAAAAACATCTGAAATAAAAAAAGGCCAAAAAATTGGGAAAAAGGCCAAAAACCTAAGAAACTAATTTTTTCCATGCACATCCTCAGCAGAGTTAAAAGTCAGCTCTCTAATGAAATGCTGCTTCTAAGAGTTCACAATCAGGGTTGACCCAAGGACTTTTGCCACCCTAGGCAATGACACCATGCCGTCCTCCCACATCTCATCTGGGAGAGGGGGGAGGTGCAGCAATCCCTACATGCTGCTTTTTATTTATTTAGTTTTCTTTTAAAGCTACATCTTTCTAGTGCCATGGCGGGCTTTAAAGTGCCCACGCGTACCTTCACCGCCTGCCGCTCCTGCTCCCCTTTTAACGCAACTTCCTGCCCCTTCTGACAGGAAGTTGTGTCAGAAGGGAGGCAGGATCAGCAAGCTGTAAGGGCAAGCACGGACAGTTTAAAGTCCACTGTGGTGGCAGAAAGCCGTGATTTTAAGGTTTGCAGGGGCTGGAGGTCACCATGCCCTCCACTGGGGGACAGGCCAGCCCTTTACGCAGTTTGTTCTTTTCCCCCTAAAATCAGATTGCAAACAGCTGAATATTTTATAATGAAGAGCAATATATCATGAAAATAAATTGAACTTGAAAATGAAGTGCTTCGGTTCTTTTATCAATTATGAATTTAAAACCTTGCTTAAAGCAGTAGAGAAACAGCACCAGAACATGAAGCCCTCCATTCATTCACAGGCGGGGTGGCAGAAGAATATCCTCTGTTCTGTTCCTAAAAAGATCCTATGCCACCCATGCCTAAACACAAACTGCATTCTACTGACCTTATTCCAGGTGAGGACTGGGGTTGGGATGCCGATCACTTCGCAGCTCAGATAAATTTGTGCTCCGCTTATATTCCAGACATTCTTGGGGGGAGTCACGATGGAGGGCACTGTGGAAAGATGACATTCTTCATTACTCAGAGCTGAAGCTGCCTGGTGAAGCCGAGTGGAGTCCACAGGCAAACTCAGAGGTTATTATCTAATAATATGACTTCACAGCAATGCACAGTATGCCTTTAAGTCACTGCTGACTCCTGGCGACCAGATCCTCATTTTCTAAATTCACTGTATAAAGAAGAGACGGGGAAGACACTAAGAGGAGAAGTTACTAAGCTGCGGTTAAATATCACATTTTACCGCAGATCAGTTTACCATGGGAATCACTAACTTACAGTAATTATGTACCCAGGTTAGTGATTCCCATGGTAAATAAAAACACAACTTGAGATCAACCTTGCAAGCTGCGTCATTCTACTTTCCGGGAGCATTGAGCTGCTAATACACAGCCCCATACTCCCAGGGAGGCTTTTTGAAGGGACAGGTGCTTTAGAAATGAAATGCAGAGTCTCTCCTGCCCAAAAGACATCTCCCTAACCCCCCCCCCCCAAAGACTTCCCTTCCCCCTCAGAACAGAACCCTCATCTGCCCTGAATACCCTCCTGGGACCTACCAATGGGTTCCCTGGTGTCTAGCGACTTAGACAGATTTTTAACCTGTGGTCCCTTTAAAATTCTGTCCAAGATATTAGACCATGTATTAGTCTCCCAATATTCCTAGGCAGGAAATATAGCACCAGCTCAAAGCTGGTATTATCTTCCATGAATAAATGCAGCTGGTAAAGTCCATTTCAATCTGCATTATTTAATTTGCATAACAATGAGGCATTTTGCATCTCATTAATATATAATGCACACTGATTTAAACTAACGTGTTATGGTAGAATAACACATGATTTTGTGAAGTAGCAAATATTGTGCATTATTCCCTTAACACATGTTAGAAACTACCCCATGATATTTTTCAATTCTCCCTCCCCCAATCTCACATGAGGGGATGCAAGATACTGACATACACCAAGCCGCGGCAAGACCTTAGGGTAATCCTATTCTGATGACTTTGAGTTAAAGGATCACTAGGATGAGGTTGAAGGCAAAGCCCTTCCTGAGGGTTGAACAGAATGAACAAAAAAATGACATTACCAGAAATACAGGTGAGTCAGGAAATGCATTTCAGTGATAGCGTGAAAGGAAAATGGGAAGACAAGGTGGGAAGTTTACAGTCATGAGTTTTGGCCAAGTCAGACTGAGCCACCAACTTGAACCTTTTTGAACTTTAGCAAAATAGTTTGAGTTTCTGGAGACCTGGGAAAACTGCCACCTACTGAAAACATCAGGAGCATTTTCATGGCTCATGGGTCAACACTTCCTGGCTGCTGATCTTACAAGATGAATAGCCAAGATGTGCCAGCACCCAGCCAGTGAGTTGCAAGGATCTAACCACTAGTGGAATTCATCTTGCCAGCCACTGAAAACAGGAGGCCGATTCAACAGGAAGGAGATGATGGGAGGCTAGAAAGAAGGTTTGGGGAGATGGGTGTGGAGCATACAGAAGGTTGAAGATTACAAAATTGTCCCTGTGTTGATGTGCTTGAATTGGGCATCTACATTAGTTTTTGTATGTATGTATGTGAAAAATGCGTAGTTAACAGGTGTTCTCCAGGGACAGCAGGAATCAGTCCTCACATATGGGTGACGTCGACGCCGACGGAGCCCTCGTGGAAACATCTTCCCAGCTTCCAAAGAAAGCCTTTGGGAGATGCCACCATGCATGCATGGTCCCCTTCTCACCCAAGGGTGCCATCTTGGTCAGTCAGAGCTGATAAAGAAAAGATGGTTAAAATGAAGAACAACTCCAAGGGGAGGAGGGAGGGTTGTGAGGACTGATTCCTGCTGTCCCTGGAGAACACCTGTTACAGGTGAGTAACTACGATTTCTCCACGAACAAGCAGGAAGTCAGTCCTCACATATAGGACACCCTAGCTCCATGCTACCAAGGACTGGAGAAAAAACACGGCCTCGCTGTGAGCAGCTGCAAGTGCATCTGAGGACAGACTCGGAGGACCCCAGTGTCCAGGGAGAACCATGGCTCCGGTAGCCTGAACAAGAAGGGTTGGAGGGCAGGAGTTGCCTAAATCCCAAACAGATTACGGAGTACAGCCTGCCGAAGGCACTGTCCTATCAGGACTCCCTTTCCAGGCAATAGTGAGCTGCAAAAGTGTGGACCGAAGACCCAGCACTCCAGCAGCAGCCCAGCGCGGTTGTGGGCGAAGGTGATACAATCCACCACCCAGATGGACAGAGTCCGCTTGGTAACAGCCTCCCCCAGACGACTGAGACAAAAAGCTGTGAGGCTTTGTGGTAGCTCTGAGTGCACTATAGATAAAAGGACAGGGCCATTTTGCAGTCCAATGTATGGAGAACAGCTGACGCCTTGTCAGCGTGGGGCCATGGAAAGAAGGTAGGGAGTACCACCTCCTGAATGAGGTGGAAATCCGATACCACCTTCGGAAGAAACTTTGAGTGGGTGCGGAGCACGACCCTGTTCTTCTAGAACCTGGTGTAGAGTGGCTTGGCCACCAGGGCCTGGAGCTCACTGACTCGGCGTGCTGAGGTGAGGGCCACCTTCCAGGATAGGTACCGGAGGTGGCAGATAGCCAAGGGCTCGAAGGGCAGCTTAGTAAACTGCACTAGGACCACACAGATTCGATGGGGGGGGTTTCAAGAGCAGTAAGCCCCTCATGAATCGAGTGATGAGGGGCCGCACGGAAAGAGGCTTGCCCTCTACGGAGTGACAATTCGTGGAGAGTGTGCTCAGGTGCACTCTCACAGAGTTGGTTTTAAGCCCGGACTGAGAAAGGTGGAGCAGGTACTGCAGTACCACCTGTACCAGGCAGGAGAACAAGTTCACCTGTTGCTCCGTGCACCATAAGGAGAACTGGCGCCACTTGAAGGTGTAGGCCCGCCTCGTGGAGTCCTTGCAGGAGGCAAGAAGGATCTCCTCCACCTCCTTGGGAAGGTTGAGGCCGCTAGGGCAACCTGTTCAGCAGCCATGCTGTGAGGGACAAGGATCCCAAGCTGAGGTGGAGGATTGAGCCCTCCTCCTGAGTGAGAAGCCCCAGTGAGCTCCCGAGAGGGACTGGGGATTCCATCGTGAAACAAATCAGGAGAGGGAATCAAGGCTGCCTGGGCCATCTCGGGCCAACAGAATTAAGGAAGCCTTGTCCCACTTGGCCTTGAAGAGGGTCCGCACCATCAGAGGTGTGGGAGGGAAGGCATGCAACAGGCCCTCCGACCACAAGATAAGGAAGGCCTCTGGTGCCACCCAGGCTGGGTGCAGCTGTGGGCAGCAGAAACATGGCAGCTGAGCGTTGGTCAGGTTGGCATAGAGGTTGAGGCTCGGGGTGCCCCATAACCTGAAGAGCCACTGTGCCGCCCCGGGGTCCAGGCGCCACTTGTGCGGTTGGAGGACCCTGCACAGTCTGTCTGTCAGGACATTGTCCTGGCCCAGGAGATACACTGCCAGAGGAGCATATTCCGTCTGGTCACATACGAACAGAGAGCTACTGCCTCCTAGCAAAGGCAGTAAGAGCCTGTGCCCCCCTGATTGTTCAGGTAGAACTTCGTGACCTGGTTGTCCGTTTGAACAAGCATTGACTGATGCTGCAGGCGGTGCTGGAAAGCCTTGAGCACAAGGAAAACAGCTCTAAGCTCCAGCAGGTTGATGTGCACCCATGGCATCTGGTCCTTCGAGGAGAGTCAGCAGCACAATTCCTTGCAATGGTCACCCCAGCCCAGTAGGGAAGCATCTGTTGTGAGGACCCTCTGGGGGCTCAAGAGTTGGAAGGGCATGCCCCTCCGCAGGTTTTGTGGAACCTACCACCAACTGAGGGACACTGAGACCCTGTCCCGGAGCCTGCCCGTTGCCTGGGCCCATTGTGAGTGGAGACACCACTGAGCTGCCGGCATGTGGAGATGGAGGTCGGGCAATTCCCCCTATCTTGGAGGAGGAAAGCTGCAGCCTGGAGGATGTCCAGTAGGGCCCCTTTGAATTCCAAGTCCTGAGATGGGATTTTGGGTGATTTATCACAAAACCCAAGTGTTGCAGGAGCCTGATGGTGTGGCCTGTGGCCTGCAGCATCTCTGTCCCCTTTTACAAGCCAGTTGTCCAAGTAAGGGAAGATGAAGGCCCCTGGGAGATGGAGATAGGCCGCCACTACAACCATTTGGTGAAGACCCATGGTGTGGAGGCCAGGCCGAAGGGATGTACCCGGTACTGGTAGTGGTCACCTCCGACCATGAATCTTAGGAACAATCTGTGACTGGGATGGATAAGGATGTGAGTATAAGCATCCTTTAGGTCCAAGGAGCATAGCCAATCTCCCTGCCAGAGGTAGAGCATCTTGAATTTCTCCCACACAGGAATTTGTTTAGCTTTCTCAGGTCCAGGATGGGCCTTAGTCCACCTGTTCTTTTTGGGACCAGAAAGTATCTGGAGTAAAACCCCCTTCCTTTCAGGTGGCGTGGTACAGGCTCCACAGCCCTGTCCCTGAGATGGCCTACAAGCAGAGCCTGGTGCAGGGGAGACCGAGGAGGCTTCCCTGGAAAGAAGGATGGAGGCAGCTGGTCCAGGTGAAGGAGGTTACCCTCCATGACCACTTTAAATGCCCATGAGTCGGTGGTGATGGAAGGCCACCTGTGGGCGAAGTGGACCAGACACCCCCCCCCCAATGTATAACTGATCCTCCAGAGGGAGAGGGGCTATGCTGAGGCATCAAAACCCCAACCTAGGCTGGACTGTGGCTGGAGTATAGGGGATTGGGGCCCTTGGGCTTGCGTGGGCCTTGACCCGCTCCCTTGCCCTGGTGGCCCTGCTGGGGTCAAGGCAGCCGGGTATGGAGGGTAGCCTCAATAGGGTTGGCCCTTTCTATGGAAAGGGGGACTTCTTTTCTGGAGGCTTCTTCCTGGGAAGAGTGGAAATAACATACTCTGTCTCGATCTCGGAGACCTTGTCCTCCATGGGCTTGCTGAAAAGCTGCTCCCCAAGGCATGGGACGTCAAGGAGCTTCTCCTGCACTCATTGCTCGAGATCGGATGTCTGGAGCCAAGCCTGGCATCGTGTGCCAATGCCTGCAGCTGCTACCCACGCACGGGCCTCAAAGCCATTGTAGGCGGCCCGGGGGAGGTACTTAGAACACTCCTCGATGGACTTCGTAAGTGTCTGGAAGCACCGGAGGTGATCCCCTTTCAAGGCCAACCGCAAAACCTCCAAGTTCCTTCAACAGGTCTTGAAAGAACATACCAGTGTAAAGTTGGTATGTCTGGATACAGCAGGCAAGCATCAAGCCCTGATAGCATTTTTGCCCGAGGGTGTCGAGGGCACAGGACTCCCTGCCCGGGGGCACTGAAGAGTGTGTCTTTGGGCTCTTCTTTTGGCCACTGGCTGACTCCACAACCATGGAGGTGTGGAGGAGTTGGGTCTTCCATAATCCTGGGCCGTGCTGGACCCGGTATATGGTATCCGGATGGCGGCTGACAATCAGCCCCAAGACTGGGGCCTCCCATATCTGGAGAAGGAGCCTGTTGATAATGGAGGGGACTGGGACCATCAGGGTCTCTTTAGGTGATGCCTCATACTGGAGGCTGTCGAGTTCCTCCATACAAGGGTCCTCCTCCGACTCCGTAGTAAGGGAGAGGGCTCATGCCATGTCCTGGACAAATTCAAGGAATGAGGTGTCCTTGGGTGGGGATTGGTGCCTAGTTGCTGGCGGGGACGGATTCGAAGGGAGGTCCCGGTGGACCTCGAATTCCAGAGATGTCTCAGCGTTGGACTCCCAAGCCGAGTAGTCTGAGGAAAACTCAAGGCCCAATGGCTCCAAGGGCATCATTGGCTCCAGTCTTCACTGCTTCAAGGCCGAGGCATGGCTGGAGCCAGATGCATGGAAGCAAGATCAAGACCCTCGCCAACGATCTACCCGAGGCATCTGGTTCTCGGGGATCACTTTAGTGGCCTGGAGAGTCCTCAGTATCGAGGTCTCAGTGTGAGCACAGGCAGGGCTGGGTCTCGACGTGAGAAATGCAGAAACGCTGCATTCAAGTGCCAACATACGAGTTTCCTACTCAAGGATGACCATCAGAAACACCGATACTGGGGTTACCGGGTCTGGTGTCGAGGAGGAGAGCGGGTCCCCAGCAAGACGGCCTTCAGGAGACCAAGGTCCATCGCCAGAAGCCTCTACTTCTGTTCTGGGTCCTTTCCGGGGCTGCTCCCATTCCGACTCCTCAGAGGCCTGTCGGGGGCTGAGGGACCGCACATGGGATTTCCCCTGCTTGTCCGTCTCCCAGGACGAGGTCCTCGAGGTCTTCTTTTTCTTCTCTTGCTCTTGTTCCAGGGACCCTTGTTCAGAATGTCTGTGAGACCATTCGAGAACCGAGAGGCCTTATAGGACTCCGAGGATCTGTGCGGGGCCTTTGAACGCGAGGCTAATGGTGAAACCGAGATAGAGTCCACCCTGCGGAAGACGTCCTCCTGCTTTTGTCAGCAGCTCTGGATGGCCTTGGTGGACATTTTTTTGCATAGGGGGCATGCCTCTGGGTCATGGTCAGCGCCCAGACACCGGAGGCAACAATTGTGAGTGTCGGTGAGCGATAAGTTTTTAAAGCACTGATCACATTTCTTGAAACTGGTGGTCACTGGGGCAAAAAGGACCCCCGCGAGGTCAAAGACCTTCAGCCCAGCCAGCAGTTGAAAAAGGTGCAAAAGTGCTGGAGGAACCTAACAAAAAATACAACTAAGTTGCGAGACCCAACGCTGGGGCAGCGGGCCTCAAAGGCGAGAAACAGACCAGCGAAGGTCAGAAAGGTGTACAATAGTGTACAAAAAATCAACTTTTTTCAGGGGGGACAAGACGCACGTCGGTAGGGCTCCGTGAAAAAAGGGAGACTGACCAAGATGGCACCCTTGGGTGGGAAGGGGACCATGCATGCATGGTGGCATTTCCCAAAGGCTTTCTTTGGAAGCTGGGGAGATGCTTCCACGAGGGCTCCATCGGCGTCAAAGTCACCCGTCTGTGAAGACTGACTTCCTGCTTGTTCATGGAGAATCAATAAAAATTGTGGGGCCCAATATTCAGTCATAGCAGTTAGTGCTGCTAAAGTGTCTACTTACTGCCACTGAACTTTAAACCTGGATATTCAATACTGGGGCCATATATGGGCTCCAGCATTGAATATCCAGTTTGCCCAGATTGCCAGGATGCTAACTCGGCAATGGCGATATTCAGCCATTGCCCAGTTATTAACTTCAGTGGCGAAGTTTAGGCCGGCCTTTACTGTGCCTGACTTTTGCCACTTAGCAATAACCGGGCAGTGGCTCAATATCAGCACTGCCCAGGTATCGCCAGGCGCTGCCCCAGAGCATCGGGGAATGAAGTGACAGCACCCACAGATATTCGAAGTGGCACTAACTATGCTAGTGCTGTTGAATATCCTAGCCAGGGGGATTAACGCGGTTAGCAGGTCTCTACTAGCTCTGTTAATCCCTTTGAATATCAGGCCCTTGCTTTTCAGTTCGTTCAGTGCATGCTAGGGAAAACCTCCAGAGCTGCCATTCATGAATTTTGTTTTTCTTGACCATACAGGCACTGTCAGGCACGCTGGAACCAATTATTGGAAGGAATAAGGTCAAGAAGGGATGAGCAGCAGCCAGCACAAGGTACTTGAACAAAGCCTTGAAAGGCAGTTAAAGAAACCCATCCCTGCCTGTGTTCTGCAAATCCATTGGGTGATGAGGTCACAGCAGAGCTGCAAAACAAACCCCACCTCAGCCCCAGAGAACCATTTGGTCTCTGAGTTTCAAAAAATTGAGGAAGGGGTTTGGGGGTTAGAAATGGAAAGGAGAGGAAAAAAAAGAAAGGAGTGGAAAAAAACACAGCAGCTTCAAGTCTGTCTTTGAGGGAGTGGGGAAGGGCTCCTTGGGGCTTAGGATTTGAAAGCAAAAAAAAAAAAAACTAAACACAGCTTCAGGTCTGACTTGGAGCCACTGAGGAAAGCATGGTGACGGACGGGGATTGCTACTTTAAAGCACAAAAATATATATATTGAGAAAAAAATTAAACACCTTGAAGGGAGCAGAGTGCTTTTGCCTCCCTTAGTGCTGCTGTGTCTGCTTTGAAAACTAAGCGGTTGAAAGTTTTGATAAGCTTATTTGCCTTTCTCTTTCTATCTGCTCATCCTGGGAATGTCTCTCTGGAGTGCTGGGAAAAGGTCAGAAAAGTAAGAGGAACTAGGAACATTTTACCTTTACATTTTCACAATTGACAATTACTTTTACTGTCCTAAGCATTGGTGTTGTATTTATATAACACAGTCAGTGGCAATGGGGAAGGACAGGTTACTGTATCTTATTCCACTGAGCAAGAAGAAGATACAGTGAAAGATTTTCTAACAATCTTGTTCACCTGTTGTCTATAATTGCAGCTGTGTGGATGGGAGGGCACCTTACTTAGTGTATCTATTCCAACCCATGTTCATAGAGTACAGTTAACTAAAGCTAAAAGACAGGCAGTCTCTGCTCCAAAGAGCTGGGAATCTAGTCTCATAGGAGCATTAACCGGTCAAACACATTCACTCTTTTCCCACTCTACTGAAGAGTGTGAGTGGGCAGGCAGGGTAAATGGGCAGTAAAGGGCCTACATCACATCTGGGTGATGGCCTCGGGCATAATATCTGAAGCAGGAGGCAGAACACTTGGAATGATGGTACTCCAGGGCCACACAGACCTGCTGGTTGATGGAAGGCACTAAAAGGACAGATGTCCTTACTCTAAAGAGTTGGGAATCCAGTCCCATATGAGCATTAACCAAGCAAATACATTCTCTCTCTCCCCTGACCATTGAAAAGTGTCAATGGGCAAACAGGAAAACTGAGCAATGCAAGACCTATGCTAGGCCAGGCCCTTGACACAGAGAACTAAAAGACAGGCAGTCCCTGCTATAAAGAGCTTGGGAATCCAGTTGCAGCATATAATAATGCCTCACATACTGTAGCTAAACAAAACCTTAAAACTAAGATGCAGACAGCAGTCCAGCATCGAGATAGGGGCTATCCAGTTTTTTGCATTGAGCGTCACATGTACGATTTTATCCCAGTTGATAAGGAGTCTTAGGTGTGCACTAAGTGCAAGGAGCTCTTTGCTCTCAGGGAACAAGGTTAGAGTAGAAAACTTGGAGGAGCTAAGGAAGATAGAGAGGTATACAGACGAAACCTAAAGGAACGTAGTATTGAAGTCCCACCTCCAGTCTGGCATCCTCTGTGTTACCATGAAGAAGAGGTCATGTGAAAGGAGAGCATTCACCTTGGTGTGGCAGAAGTGATCCTACAGCTAGGACCTGTCATCCAGGTGATGTAAAACCTTCTCTCACTGAGGAGGTTTCTCCAGGGATATGTGCCCAGGAGGAAAGGATTAGGACCGCTGTTATAGTTGGTGATTCATACATAGTAACATAGTATATGATAGCAGATAAAGACCAGCATTGTCCATCTAGTCTGCCCAGCAAGGTGGCAAGAGTAGGTGCACCTGTCGCTCCATGCAGGTCACCCCTCCCCATGCCTTTGTTTAGGGGTGTACCCACCGCTCCGTGCAGGTCACCTCTATTTGTTGAGATATAAGAAATAGTTACGTTTATTTTGATTTTATCCTGTTGCTATAAAGTAATCTACTATGTCTATCCCATGCCATTTTGAATTCTGTCATTGTATTTGCCTCCCCCACTTCCATTGGCAGGACATTCCAAACATCCACCATCCTTTCAGTGAAAACGTATTTCCTGACATTACCTTTCAATTTACCTCTTTCCAGCTTCATGTTATGCCCTTTAGTTTTACTGCTTTTCCGTCTTTGAAAAAGATTTGTTTGTTCATTAATACTCTTAAGTATTTAAAGGTCTGAATCATATCTCCGCTGACCCTCCTCTCCTCTAGCATATACATATTTAGGTCTTCAAGTCTCTTCTCATACATCTTCTGGCACAGACTCCAAATCATTTTGGTCGCCTTCCTCTGAACTATTTCCAGTCTTTCTATATTGTTTGAGAGATATGGTCTCCAAAACTGAACACAATATTCAAATATTCCAAGTGAGGCCTCACCAATGACTTGTACAGTGGCATTAGTACCTCCTCCTTTCTACTGGTAATTCCTTTCTGTATGTAACCCAGCATCCTTCCGGCTTTGGCCACTGCTTTGTCACACTGTTTCGCCACCTCAAGATTCTCAGAAACAATCACTCTGAGGTCCTTCTCCTGTTCCGTGCACACCAACATCTCGCCCCCTATCGCATACAATTCCCTTGGATTTCTGCATCCCAAATGCATGACACTGCACTTCTTCACATTAAATCTTCACTGCCAAGCATTAGACCATTCTTCCAGCTTTTGTAGATCTTTCCTCCTGTTATTCACTCCCTTAGGGGAGTCCACTCTGTTGCAAATCTTCGTGTCATCTGCAAAAAGACATACTTTTCCATTCAGTCCTTCAGCATGATCACTCACAAATACATCAAACAGAACCGGTCAAAGGATCGATCCCTGGGGCATACCAATAATCACCTTCTTTCATCCGAGTAAGTTACGTTTACCATCATCTTCTGTTGTCATCCGTCAACCAATTTCTGATACATTTCACCACCTTGGGACCCATTCCCAGGCTGTTCAGTTTATTGATGAGCCTCCTATGAGGAACAGTATCAAAGGCTTTGCTGAAATCAAGGTAGATCACATCCATCGCATGCCCTTGATCTAGTTCTCTGGTCACCCAGTCAGAGAACTCAATCAGATTTGTTTGGCATGATCATCCTTTGGTAAAACCATGTTGCCTCGGATCATACAACTGCCAAGGTAAGGCTTACTGGCCTGTAGTTTGTCACTTCTTCCCTATTGCCACTTTTGTAAAGAGGTACCACATCAGCCCTTCTCCAGTCCTGTGGAACTTCTCCTGTCCCAAGGATCTATTAAAAGTAAAGGCCTGCAAAATCCTCTCTGAGTTCTTTCAGTATCCTGGGATGTATCCCATCCGGTCCAATAGCCTTGTCCACTTTCAATTTTGCAAGCTGTTCAAATCATCTTCTGTGAAGGGTGTAGTATTTACTCCATTCACATTTCTATATTTGCCAATCACAGGTGGTCCTTCTCCATGATTTTCTTTAGTAAAAATAGAACAAAAGTATTTTTTTAGCATTTTTGCTTTTTCAATGTCACTTTCCACAAATTCGTTCTTGGCACTTTTGAGTCTTGCGATTCCACCTCTGATCTTCCTCTTCTCCTGAATATACCTAAAAAATGTTTTGTCTCCACGCTTCAGATCTTTAGCCATCTTTTCTTCTGTCTTAGATTTTGCTATCCTTATTTCTCTTTTTGTCTCTTTTAGCTTTATCCTGTATTCTGTTCTGTGTTCCTCTGTTTGTGAACGTCTGGATTTTGTGAAAGTTTTGTTTTTTGTCTTTATTTGTGCAGCTATTTCTTTGGAGAACCAAGTAGGTTTCCTTTTCCTCTTGTTTCTATTTACTTTCCTTACAAATTTATCTGTTGCCCCTTTTATTGCCTCCTTTAGTTTAGCCCACTGCAATTCCACTTCTCTTACTTCCTCCCATCCTGCCAACTCTTCCTTCAGGCACCTGGCTATTTTACTGAAGTCAGTGTTTTTGAAGTCTAGGACTTTGAGCTTGCTGTGATTGGACTCTGCCTTGTTTTTTTATCTCAAACCACACCGTGTGATAATCACTGCTGCTCATAAGGGCATCCACCTGGACATTCAACAAACTATCTCCGTCGGTGAGTATTAAATCCAGCATCAAACTTTCACTGGTCAATTTCATCTTAGCAATACAACTTGGAAGGCATCCACAATTTTTTTTACTTCTTTCCAAATTTGCAGAAGGAATACTCCAATCCAAATCGGGTAGATTAAAGTCACCCAATATGATCAAATCCCCCTTCATGGCTATCTTCGCAATATCAATAATCAAGTCTCTATCCATTTCTTCGGTTTAAGTTGGAGGCCTGTAGACTACACCACACAATCTACAGAGCTTCTTCTTTTCCCCACATCCCTTGCATTTCAGCAGCTTTAATATTGCTGTTGACATACAGAACCAAATACAAAAGGTAGCCTCCCAAATGATGGAAGCAGGCAAAATAATTAACTTTTAACTTTTGTCGGATGCACCGTCAGGGGAGGAACAACTTCATTCCTGAATGACGAGCATCCATTTTATTCAATTCAAGTTCCTGTAATGATAGATGTTATGTTTTTATTATTTTTATATATTTTTTTACTTATAAAAACACTTGCAAGTACGGACTTATCTGAAGCTCCTGCTCTTCAGGATGGCAAATCCAGGCGTCATGAACGCTGTCAGCAACATGCCTCTGCACTATGCGCACATTTCAAGCTGCACGCTCTGCTTCAGGTGCCATAGGACAAAACGAATCCAAATCAGCATGTAAAAAAGAGTCACCAAAAAAGGAAGGGTTGATCCACTATCCAAACATCTGTCGCTTAAATACCTGCCCGCCTTTCAAAAAGGCTGATATTATGACATCATTTCAAAGGAACCACCAATCCAGGAAGGGCAATCCCTATTGAGAAGGGAAACACCTCACCCCATTGGTTGCTGTCAAAAAAGGCTTCACCAATCAATCATTCTCCAAATTCAAACCTCTAGGGGGTCACAGAATTCAATCTGTATATCCATCTCTGCCCAGCCCACTGCAATTTGAAAATCCTATCCTAAACCCCCCCCCCCCCCTCCCACAAGGATCCTCCGGTATGTGATCATTAATCCACCAGCAGAAGCTGTTAAAAGTATGTCCCATAGATAAACAATGTTCCAACAGCGGGGCAGAATGCTCCACTGACCGAATACAGGACGCATGCTCAGCCAATCTTGATTTAACCAGATGGATAGTGCATCCAATATATAATAAATCACATGGACATCGCAAGGCGTAAACCACAAAAACAAACATACAGGTAGTATGCCATCTCAGAGTACGCCCGTTCCAAACTCTGATCAACCCAAGTGTCCCCTCCACAGCATAAGCACGATATGCGCATGTATTGCAAACAAAATGACTAATTTCCCCATGAAGTTTGCTAAGATGGTCCAATACTGATGCCGAACGCAAAAGCCGATCTTTTAGATTAGAACCTCGTGTATGAGCAATAATCAGAGGTTTCTGAAAACCAACATGAAGCCCAAAAATAGGCCAGTGTTTCTTCAATAGACCAATAATTCGTGAAGCATTGTTCATGTACGGGAGAATGCCCACAATGAAGTCACAATCTGAACGCGATGACACTGCGGGTTCAGCAGTGATCAACAACTCACAATATGTGAAATATGCCCTTCTGAAAGCCATCTTGATCACCTTATATAGATATCCACGATCCTGTAAACCTCATGCATGGAGTTTAAATTCGCCCAATATGGAGCAAACATGGCGAAGCCAGAAAAACTGACCATACGGAAAGCCTCGACGAAGGGGACCCGGGTAATACTATGAGATCTCAACAAGCTGTTGCACTGTACCGCTTTCCTAAATAGTGTAGTTTGAAGTCCACCCTGAGCTTTATAGATAGTGATGTCCAAAAATGCAATAGACTGTGTGTCAATATGTGCCGTAAACTGTATATTTGATTTGATAGTGTTGAGCCATTCCAAAAACCTATGTAAATCCATCCTTGAACCCATCCATAATAGAAATATGTCATCCAAAAATCGATGCCAGAATAATACATGAGAAAACCACTCGGACCTATATGTTGGCCATGGATTTAGTTGCTACAGAAGGAGCTATGGTGGCCCCTATAGCTATATAAAAGGTCTGAAGATAAAAGACACCATCAAACAAAAAAGAATTCTCTGTCAGCACTAGGTGGATGAAATCTATCAAAAACATCCAAGGAATCTGCTGTGGAGCTTGTACAAAAGATGATTCCAGCAGATGAAAAACTTCTACCTGGTCCACATTAATATAGAGTGCGTTAACATCCAAAGTTACCAAGATGGTATCCACAGATACACATCTGTGTTACAGGTCACAACCTACCAGAGCTCAATGTAATCCATTTGTTCCTGGGCTGTTTGATTCTTTGTGGGAACGGTGGCGGATTTTTTAAAATTTGTACCCTAGAGGAGGTGTGTTTAATTGCAGCTAATTTTTCCCTTAATAGAATCAATTTTTTATGCATAGTAGATAACTTGAGACATAATACAGACAGATGACCAAGATATGAATGAGCAACTTCAAGCCTGGGAGGACTTTAGCATACCATCAGCATACCAAGTAGAGGAAATAATACATGGACTCAACAGAACAAACTCACCATCAGACCCATGTCCAGTGTCTTGGATAAAACTCACTAGGTGCCAGCTCTCCCATTACACTCACAAAATCATCAAAGATTCACTCCAACAAGGATACATGCCACAATCACTCAAGCATGCCATGATACGACCGATACTTAAAAGCAACAACCTGAACCAAAATCATACCGTCCCATCTCCAGCCTTCCATTCCTTACAAAAATTGTTGAAAAGACAGTGTAAAGGCAACTTCAGAACCATATTGACATGTATGCCCCAATGGACATCCATCAGCATGGCTTTAAACCACAGCACGGTGTGGAAACGCTACTCACTTCCCTCTTTGATAATCTCTTAAGAGGCATAGATAACAAAAAAGAATGGATTCCTACTAGTGTTCATAGACATCTCAGCAGCCTTTGACACAGTGTCTCACACCAGATTACTGCTGCACCTGCAACAGATAGGGCTACGCAAGAACACCCTGAAATGGTTCACCTCCTACCTGGAAAATCGAACCCAATAAGTCAGATGCGACCAAAAGAAATCACTGCAATTCCCCATCACACAGGGAATACCACAAGGTTCTGCCCTGTCATCAATGCCCTTTAATATAAACATCCAGCTCATATGCAACATCATCAAACGACACAAACTCCAATATCACATATATGCTGACAACATCATGGTGTATGCTCCAATCAACCTAGTAGCACTTAACACCACAACAATAACAAAATTCCTTGAAGACATGAATGCCTGGCTCACAACCAATAACTTGACAGTCAACTACGATAAAACCGCGGCAATGTTCGTCACCAGGAACCCCAACTTCATCCCACCTCAGACCATCAGCATTCTAAACAAACTCATAGTAGTCAAAGATGAAGTTAAGTACCTGGGCATCACAATGGACCAGAGCACTGAACTTGAAATCTCATATCACCAAAACTGCAAGCAAGGCCTAGCAACGTTTGAGGACCATAAGAAAGATCAAGCCACTACTCTGCCAAGATCACTTCCACACAGTGTGCCAAGCACTCATTACACCTCTACTTGATTACGGAAACTTGTTATATCAAGGCCTCCCTCAGCAGACCCTACACCCACTCCAAATGGTGCAAAACACTGCAGCACGCATCATTACTGACACTCCAAAAGCTGAGCACATCACCCCCGTCTTACAGCAACTACACTGGCTCCCAATGGTAGCCAGAGCAAAATTTAAAACAATCCTGATCATCTTCAAAATCATTCACCATCTCTCCGCAAATGCACTCCAAGATATCATAACAAGGGATATCAGTAATAGACCGAGAAGGACTAATAATGACAACATGATCGGCACACCTGCAGGATATCACAAGACTAAACAAAATACCTCAAGAAGAGCTCCATCACTAATGGCATCCACACTATGGAACTCCCTCCCAACGAGCCTGAGGGCATTAGAAGACATCACAGACTTCCGCAAGGCCCTTAAAACACTGTTCTTTACAGAAACATATGAGCAAACACATAACACAAATGGCACAGCAACTACCCCCTCCAACTCAATACCTAATCTTCCCAACTAGACTTAGGAATTCAGTGTATAGTGTTGTGAAGCACCCTCATGCTAAATGTAACCCTCCATAGTGTTGTTAAGTACCCTCATGCAAATTAAATACCCTCATGTTAAATGTTGTAAAGTACCCACATGTTAAATGTTGTTAAGTACCTTCATGCAAATTGTAACCCGCCAATTGTGCTGTCTAAATGTTGCTAAGTACCCTCATGTTAAATGTAACCCTCCAATGTGATGTAACCACTTTGATTGTAGGATAAAGTGGTATACAAATCTGTCTAAATAAATAAAATAAATAAATAAAGGGCAAGCTCTTAGGCTCCAAATGATTGTTCTTAGAATGAAGGCACCACAGCTATTTCATTGAATACACGACATTCTCATTAAGATGGTTATAAAGCAGTTCTAGGACAAGGAGAAAAGGTGGGTGTTACACCTAATTGGAGGACAAATGTCAATCTATATGTCGACTATATAGACAATGCAGTGGGTGGGGTGAGGGTTAGGGCGGGTGAGAATTTAAGTGTCCCTGGCCAGTAGACCTTATATGAACTGAGGGTACACTCAGATTTCTGATGTATAAAGGCTATGCAAGGAATGTAGGCACGCTAAAGTTTCCTAATATTATAACCAAAATTTAGGCTATTTACCACTAAAATGTAGATCAAGGTGGCTGTGAACAGATAGAAATATGATAGAGACAGAAAGATAGGAGGATCAAGGTTTCTTTTTTGTTTTGTTTTTTTTCTGATTCTTTTGTGCTTGTCCCCCTCCCTTGGTGCAGTTACCCTAACACACCCAGTGCCTAAGAAGTATTACAAGGGAATAAAACAGGTAAGCAATAGGCAAGGAAAATTTATATAAAAAAACCAGCCATATAGTAAAGTTAGAAATCTAAGCTTTGTAGAGTCTCTTGAAGTTGTGATGGCAATTACTGGATCAGATCGCTTGCTCAGACAGGCTGATTTAAATTAACCACACCCTTAGAGGCAGGCGGGAAACTTTAAAAAGGTCAAATTAAATCTTTCTTCTATGTATCAGCCTATGCCAGTGATGGCTAACCTTTTTGAGCCCGAGTGCCCAAACTGCCGCACAAAACCAAAGAATTTCCTCAAAGTGCCAGCACGTCAATTAAAGCCTCATTTGCATAAGGTGCCTCATTTGCATAAATATTTGCATAATGTTACCATACACTAACTTTTAGTAAACATGCCTCTTAATGAGTATATGGATAAAGAAAGACTAAAAGGTTTCTACATTACTATAATCCAGTACCAACCGCCAGGCACATTAGGAACTACTACAAACGCTGCCCATTTAGAACCCATAGCAAACCCGCCGTATCCTAACAGCACTACCAGGACTCACAAAGCACCATGCCCTAACTATCAAAAGGCAACACTGCAAATATTAAACCAATACATTTCAGAGAACAACAATACATGACCTACTGGGGAAAGAACAAGTGGCAATATCAAATAGGAATTATATAAACAGAATACCTCAGCTCAGTTACACATGCAGAACAGACCATCACCAAACAAGGAATCACAATTTAGAAACAGGAAGACAATAATTAAACTGGGAACCCCAAAAGCCAAACTTGGAATATACAACAACACTGTAGAAATAAAACTATAAATTAATTTCCTCTTGTACTAAACAAAGCGCAAAAATTAATGATGCACATTTCCCAGAGCTGACATATTCCAGTTAATAAATTCAAAATAAAGAGATATTTTTCTACCTTTTGTGCATTTTTTTTCAGTTGCAATTGTTCCAGCCACTTTCTTCTGGTTTCTTCGTGTCTTCTGCTAATTCTCCATCTGCTGTCCATTTGTCCTTTCTTCTGTCTTGTTTTTTTTTTTCCATTCTCTCTCTACATCTGCTTTAACATACTAATCTTTCTCCTTTTGCTCTTTCCTCATTCCTATTTCATCTACTCAAAATTTACCCCTCCATCCTCAATCCCCACTTATTCTCCCAATACCCGGCCAATTGTAGATTTTTTATCCCTCCCACACAAAATATTTTTCCCCTCTCCATTTTACTCTCCCAGCCCCATCCCATTCTAATCCTCCCCCAACACCAGCTCCCTTCTAGTTCCAGCCTCACCCAGCATCCATTCCCTTCTAGTCCCTGCATCAGCCCATTTCCAGTCCTAGCCCCCCATCAGCCCATTTCCAGTCCTAGCAACCCCCCAACCCAATACCAGTCCTAGCCCCCCCCCATCAACCCACTTCCAGTCCTAAACCCCCATCACCCATTTTCAGTTTAAGCCCCCCCTATAACCCATTACCAGTCCTAACCCCCATCACCCCATTTCCAGACAGCCCCCATCAGCCCACAGCCCATTAGCAGTCCTACCCCCCCAGCCCATTAGCAGTCCTACCCCCCCCGCCCGCCCGCCCATTAGCAGTCCTAACCCCCCCAGCCGATTAGCAGTCCTACCCCCCCTCCCTCCCTGCCCATTATCAGTCCTAACCCCCCCCCTCCCTCCCTGCCCATTCGATGTCCTAACCGAGCACTCCCGCCCTGCCCATTAGCAGTCCTAACCCCCCCCCTGCCCATTAGCAGTCCTAACCCCCCCTCCCTCCCTGCCCTTTAGCTGTCCTAACCCCCACCCTCCCTCCCTCCCTCCCTGCCCATTAGCAGTCCTAACCCCCCCTCCCTCCCTCCCTCCCTGCCCATTAGCAGTCCTAACCCCCCCCTCCCTCCCTCCCTGCCCATTAGCAGTCCTAACCCCCCCTCCCTCCCTCCCTGCCCATTAGCAGTCCTAACCCCCCCCCTCCCTGCCGATTAGCATTCCTACCCCCCCCTCCATACCTCACCGCCCATTAGGAGTCCTAACCCCCCCCTCCCTCCCTCCCTCCCTGCCCTGCCCTGCCCATTAGCAGTCCTAACCCCCCTCCCTCCCTGCCCATTAGCAGTCCTAACCCCCCCTCCCTGCCCATTAGCAGTCCTATCCCCCCTCCTCCTCCTCCCTGCCCATTAGCAGTCCTAACCCCCTCCTCCTCCTCCACCCTGCCCAGTAGCAGTCCTAACCCCCCCTCCTCCTCCTCCCTGCCCATTAGCAGTCCTACCCCCCCCTCCCTGCCCATTAGCAGTCCTAACCCCCCCTCCTCCCTGCCCATTAGCAGTCCTAAACCCCCCCTCCCTCCCTGCCCATTAGCAGTCCTAACCCCCCCCTCCCTCCCTCCCTCCCTCCCTCCCTCCCTGCCCATTAGCAGTCCTAACCCCCCCTGGCAAATTTTTTAAAAAAAAAGCAGGCTCTGGCTGCTGCCGCGGCAGATTGCAATGTCCCGCGGGGCCCCCTCCGCCCGCTAAGCCCCTCTGCAAGGGCTTTCAGATTCGCGAGGGAGAGCATCTCCCTCGCGTCTCTGTTAAGCCCGCAGGGGCTAATGGGAAATTTCCCATCAGTCCCTCGCGTCTAAAGGGGCTGATGGGAAATTTCCCATTAGCCCCTGCGGGCTTAACAGAGACGCGAGGGAGACGCTCTCCCTCGCGAATCTGAAAGCTCTTGCAGAGGGGCTTAGCGGGCGGAGGGGGCCCCGCGGGACGCTGCATTCTGCCCTTGCCGCGTCCGCGGCAGCAGTCAGAGCCAGCTTTTTCTTTTTTTGCGGACCTTCCCGCGTGCCAGCTGCAAGGCCTTCGTGTGCCACAGCTGGCACGCGTGCCATAGGTTCGCCATCGCTGGCCTATGCTCATCATTAGGCATGTAGATAGCTGGGTAGCTGGTGGATGTGGAGATCACCTGGTAATATGCCTGACTGGTGAGAAGGTAGCAGACCTCAAGAGCCATCTAGACAAAACTTTAGATAGTGCTGGGGAGGAGCCTGCTGTCTTAGTACATGTTGGTACCAAGGACATCGGAAAGGGTGGGAGGGAGGTTCTGGAGGCCAAATTTAGGCTTTTAGGTAGGACGTTGAAATCCAAAACTTCCAGGGTAGCATTCTCTGAAATGCTTCACATTCCACGTGCAGGACCCAAAAGGCAGGAAGAGCTCCGGAGTCTCAAAGCGTGGATGAGGATGGTGCAAGGAAGAGGGTTTTGGATTCATTAGGAACTGGGCAACATTCTGGGGAAGGGAGGGGCTTTTCCGAAAGGATGGCTTCACCTTAACCGGGATGGAATCAGGCCGCTGGCATTAACCTTTAAAAAGGAGATATTGCAGCTTTTAAACTAGATAATAGGGGAAAGTCAACAGTTGTCCAAGAGCGCATGGTTCGGAAGGATGTATCCTTGAAGGATATTAGCAAAAGGGGGAAGTTAGGGCATCCCAACAGAGAGGTTACAATAAAGATAAAAGGAACCCAGATCATGGATATTGTAAATGATCTGTATGTATTTTCTTGCTTTCTATGTTAATAAAAAAGACTATCAAAAATAAAAAATAACCCAGATGCCCTTAAGTACAATGCTGAAACATTCCAAAATTACTCTATCAACTGATAATCAGATTAATATGAATAAAATATAACCTCTAAAATGCTTGTATGAAAATTCTAGAAGTCTAAAAAATAAGATGGGATAGTTAGAATATATAGTACTAAATGAAAGGTTAGATATAATTGGCATCTCAGAGGTCTGGTGGAAGGACGGCAACCAGTGGAACACCGTGAAACCTGGGTACAAACCATATCACAACGATAGGGTAGATCAAATTGGTAGAAGAATTGCGCTCAATGTTAGAGGTCTTACTGAGTCACATAGAAATAAAGTTTTGCAGGAAACAAAATACACTGTAGAATCTCTATGGATAGAAATGCCATGTAAATAGGGGAAGGCAATGGCAGTGGGGGTGTACTACAGACTGCCTGGCCAGAATGAACAGATGGATGATGAAATGCTAAAAGAAATCAGGGAAACTAACAAAAGTTACAAAACAGTAATAATGGGTGATTTCAATTAACCCGGTATTGACTGGGTCAGTGTCACAGCAGGACATATTAGGGAGATAAAGTTTCTAGATGAAATAAATGACTGCTTCTTGGAGCAGCAGGTTCATGAACTGACAAGAGGGGAAGCTATTTTGCACTTAATCCTTAATGGAACATAGGATCTGGCACTAGAGATTAGGGTGTTGGAGCCACTTGGCAATAGTGATCATAGCATAATCACATCTGATTTAATAAATAGAAGGCCAGTATATGACGTCATATAAAGACCAGTATGGTCCATCTAGTCTACCCAGTAAGGTGGTTAGAGTAATTATACCTGCTGCTCTGTGGAGGTCACTCCCTCTATTTGCTGAGGTTTAAGAAATAGTTAAGTTTATTTTGATTTTATCGTCTTGCTTTATAAAAAAGGTATCTGCTGTATCTGTCCCATGCCATTTTGAATTCTGTCACTGTATTTGCCCCCACCACCTCCATCGGGAGGGCATTCCAAGCATTCACCACCATTTCAATGAAATGGTATTTCCTAAGGTTGCTTTTAAGCTTACCTCCTTGTAGCTTCATTTTATGCTCTCTAGTTTTACAGTTACCCCCTCCCCTTCTTTGAAAAAGATTTGCTTGTTCATTAATACCCTTTAAGTATTTAAACATCTGTATCATATCTCCCCTGTCCCTCCTCTCCTCTAAGGTACACATATTTAGGTCTTCAAGTCTCTTCTCATACGTCTTCTGGCACAGGCCCCAAATCATTTTGGTCGCCTTCCTCTGAACAGTTTCCATTCTTTTTACATTCTTTGCAAGATATGGTCTCCAAAACTGAACACAGTATTCCAAGTGAGGCCTCACCACCGACCTGTACAGTGGCATTAGTACCTCTTCCTTTCTGCTGATAATTCTTCTCTATATGCAGCCCAGTATCCTTCTGGCTTTGGCTACTGCCTTGTTGCATTGTTTCGACACCTTGAGATCCTCAGAAATAATTGCTGCAAGTTCCTTCTCCGGGTCCGTGCACACCAACCTCTCACCCCTTATTGCATACGATTCCCTTGGATTTCTGCATCCCCAGTGCATGACCACACTTCTTTGCATTAAATCTTAACTGTCAAGCATTAGACCATTCTTCCAGCTTTTGTAGGTCTTTCCTCATGTTCCCCACGCCCTCAGAGGAGTTCAATCTGTTGCAAATTTTTGTGTCATCTGCAAAAAAGACAGACTCTTCCTTTCAATCCTTCAGCAATATCACTGTCGCGCTCTGCAGAGAGCTCTCAGCTTCCATCAGCTGCTCTCATGTCCAAATTCACTTCTCTGTCAGAATAACTCGAGCAAAAACAGTTCAAATAGCCACTTAATTAGTTAAGCAAAGTTCCACAATCAAAGTAGCTTTCCTGGAGATCAGCTGCAAACACTAGAAATTCATACAGGAGGTTTACTCCCCTCCCCCATAGGCCTGGCTACCAGCCAGACTGTGCTTCAATAGCAGTCAAATAAAGTCCAGGCTATGTCGTCTCTTCTCAGTCTTCAGGCTTCATTTTAAATAGTCTCTTCCGCTTTACCAGAGCAACATTAGTCTCTGTCTCTCTCTCAGCTGCAGCCTAGTTAGCCCTTTGCATCGTTCTTAGCTTCCAGCAACGCCAACTGCAAACACAGCCACTTTATGTAGCTCCATTCAATTTCATATCGTTCCTTTTCACATTTCCTGTTTATCACAGCATCACACTCTTCTCTACGACAATTGTATTCCCCCACACTCTCATAACCCCCTCCAAGAATGGGGTGGACAGTCCCTCCCTTTGGCAGACAAGTATGCTTTCAGCTAGAATTCTGCCTCCCTACAAATGCTGTCTCTTGGTTTAGCTCTGGAAGTATACTTGTACCTCCTCCCTTCATTGGAGCTTAGCACTATTGTTCTAGGCTCATCTCATGGTTAAGGAACAGATACTTCATTCATCTCCAGTTCCATATCCTGTCCCTAGTCAGCCTGTGCTGCTGTTCTGTCCTGCCCTCGAGCAGCCTATTCCTGCTCTGCTGTGCTCATCAACTTCCCCCTGCACTCTCAGCCTTCCTGCACCTCATAAAGCCTGGCTGGAGAGTTCCCCTCCCCCAGCTCTTAAAGGGCACTATGATCCCTTATCCCAGGGAATATGAAGTGATGCAGTGAACCTCACCACAGGGGTGTTGACCGCATCACAATCACTCACAAATACATTGAACAGTACTGGTTCCAGGACGGATCCCTGGGCACACCACTACTCACCTTCCTTTCTTCCGAGTGAGTTCCGCTTACCACCACCTTCTGTCATCTGTCAGTCAACCAATTACTGATCTAGTTCACCACCTTGGGCCCAACCGCAGGCGGCTCATTTTATTGATAAGCCTCCTATGAGGAACAGTATCAAAGGCTTTGCAGAAATCTAGGTAGATCATTCATTGCATGCCCTTGATCTAATTCTCTGGTCACCCAGTCAAAGAACTCAATCAAATTTGTTTGGCATGATTGTTCGGTGGTAAAACCATGTTGCCTGGGATAATGCAATCTACTGGTTTCTAGAAAGTCCACTATTCTCTCTTTCAGAAGTGCCTCCCATTATTTTTCTGGCCACCAAGGTAAGGCTTGCTGGCCTACAGTTTGTCACCTCTTCCCTATTACCACTTTTGTGAAGAGGTACCACATCAACTCTTCTCCAGTCCTGCGAAACCTCTCCCGTCTCCAAGGAAATCGACAGTACTACCTTTTAACTTTCAAGAGGGAGATTATGATAAAATGAGGAAAATAGTAAGAAAAAAAAGAAGCAGCAGCAAAGGTTAACGATTTACATCAAGCATAGGCATTGTTTAAAAATACTATCTTGGAAGCCCAGACCAGATGTATTCTATGCATTAGGAAAAAGTCATGGGATAAGAGGCAGTGTACTATTGTGGATCAGGAGTTGGTTCAAAGATAGAAAGCAGTGAATAGGGCTAAATGGCCAATTTTCTCAATGGAGAAAGGTGAATAGTAGATTACCCCAAGGATCTGTGCTGGGCCTGCTTGTTTTTAATATATTCATAAATGACCTGAAAATAGGAACGACGAGTGAAGTGATCAAATTTGCAGATGACACAAAATTAATCAAAGTTGTTAAAAGACAAGAGGATTGTGAAAAATTGCTACAGGACCTTGATAAACTGGAAGACTGGACGTCCAAATGGCAGATGAAATTTAATGTGAAAAAGTACAAAATTATGCACCTAGGAAAGAACAGCCCAAACTGTGGTTACATGATGCAAGGTTCCACATTAGGAATCACTACTCAGGAAAAAGACTTAAGCATTATCATAGATAGCACGTTGAAACTCTTCGCCCAGTGTATAGCAGCAGCAAAGAAAGCGAATAAAATGCTAGGAATCAAAAGGAAAGGAATGGAGAATAAAACTAAGGATATTATAATGCCTCTGTATTGTTCTATGGTACGGCCACACCTTGAATATTGTGTGCAGTTCTGGTCACCATTTCTTAAAAAGGATATAGCAGAATTAGAAAAGGTACCAAGAAAAGCCACCAAAATGATAAAGAGGATGAAAGAATACCAGGCTTAAAAAGGTTAGGGCTCTTCAACTTGGAAAAAGATGGCTGAGGGGAGATATGATAGAGGTCTATAAATTAATGAATGGAGTGGAATGAGTAACCCTAGATCAGTTGTTTATGGCATCAAAAAGTAGAAAGACTAGGGGACATGCAAGCTACAATGTAACCCTCTTAAGACTAATAAGATAAAACATTTTTCACTCAACGCGTAATCAAACTCTGGTATTCTTTACCGGAGGATGTGGTAAAAGCTGTTAGTGTAGCTGGGTTTATTTATTTATTTTATTTAACAATCACTTCTATACCGCATCTTCCATACATCAGTTGCGGTTCACAATAAACAACAATCGACAAAGCAGAGTTTGTTTTACATGTAACATCATATAACTAAATGACAATAAAACTTGAAAACAAATGATTACAGTTAACTAGCACAGAACAGTGCAAAACTATATACATTATATACAGATATACATTGTTTAGGGCTTAAGCATAATGCGAAGTACCGTTACTGCTATGGGAATTTTCATAGGTCATGGGATATCACATAAGAAAGCAGGTTAGCCTTTATCTAGGTCTATTGAGGGATGATCTGTATTATTGTAATGTTTAGTGAATAGATGCGTTTTCAATTTTTTACGAAATTCAATGATGTTGGTTAATGTTCTTAGTTCATCTGGGAGAGAGTTCCAAATTGTTGGTGCTGCATGTGAAAAAGCTCTATTGTTTGTTAGTTTATTTGCTTTTATGAAGTCTTTAGGAGTTTTTAGTTTATTTAATTGGTTTTTTCTTTGAGTAGATTTTGATTGTTCTTTGCTTATTAGGTTGCTTAGTGTGACTGGGGCCATGTCATTTAGAATTTTAAATGAGGTTATTAATGTTTTGTATACTATTCTGCTTTGTATTGGCAGCCAGTGAAGGGACGCTAGAATTGGTGTTATGTGTTGATGTGCGTGTACTTTCATTATTATTCTAGCTGCTGCATTCTGTGAAAGTTGAATTCTTTTAATGTTTTGTTTTGTAGTACCTAATAAAATTAAGTTAGCAAAGTCAAAGTGAGGGGTTATGGTAGCTTGAATTATATTGATAAAATCTTGTATATAAACAAGAGGTCTTAGTTGTTTAAGGATTTTAAGTTTGAAATAAATTTTCTTTGTAGTATTTCTAATATGGGTGTCCATTGTGAGATGTCTATCTAGAATAACTCCCAAATATCTTACTTCATTTTTTATTTTAATTTCTTGGTTTTGTAGCGTTATGTGTGTTGGGGGAGTGTAAGATTGATTTTTAGTAACTATTAGCACTTCAGTTTTTGAGTGGTTTATTTGTAGATTATGGGCGTTTAGCCAGGATGTGATCTCATCGAAGCAATCTGACAGGAGTTTCGTTGGTAAGTTAGGGATCGTGAACGGGATGTACATCATGATATCATCTGCATATAGATGATAGAGTACACCAAATTTTTTGAAGATATTGCAAACTGGTTTTATGTATATATTAAATAGTAAGGCTGATAGCGCTGATCCTTGTGGTAATCCTGTTTCAAGTTTGTATGAAGCCGAAGTTTGATTGCCTATTCTTACATTTTGGGTTCTGTTATTTAGATAGGAGGTGAACCATTTATGAACTGTGGCATTTATACCTAATTGTCTCAGGTTATTAAGCATTAATGCATGGTGAACACTGTCAAAAGCAGCCGAGATATCAATAAATAATAGGATAAATGCCTGCTTGTGATTGTCAATTCCTCTTAATAGGGCATCCATTAAAACTGTAAGAAGTGTTTCTACTCCATATTTGGGCCGAAATCCATATTGTTGATCATCAAGAGGATAGGATGAATCTATATATTCCTGTGTCTGTAATTGTACTGTTTTTTCTATTACTTTTGCGAGTTTGGAGGAAAGGTCCATAAACCATTATTATAGAGGACTCGGGAGATCCACTGCTTAACACAGGACGAGCATTGTGGAACCTGTGTACCTTTTTGGGAACCTGCCAGGTACTTGTGACCTGGATTGAATACTATTGGAAACAGGATACCGGCTTGATAGATCTTGGTCTGACCCAGTATGGCATTTCTTATGTTTACCTGTTTTCCAGAGACTCCCTAGGGTGGACATGAGCTATGTGAGAAGCAGGAAGCAAGAGGGACACCCACACATCAGGTCAAGCAGGATGTTGCGACCAAGTGGAATTCCACTTATGACATGTTGGAGAGGTTTACAGAGCAACAAGCAGCCCTGCATCAGATGTCATCAGAGACCAAGATTGGGGTTAGCAGGACTAGACAAATATCATGCAAGCTAAAGAAATCCTCCAGCTCTTTAAGGATGTCATGGAAGAACAGAGTTCCACAAAAGCTAGAGTAAGCCTTCTCATCCTGGTAGTGAATTTTTTACAGATCAATTTAGAGGGCTTTCAGCAGTGACAGGGATTCAGTGTGGAGGTTTGATGATGGACATCTTGCATGGTCCAGTGAGAAAAAGGTTGCAAACCCTTATGAAGGAAGATGCTTATATGCTAGTCTCTGTGACCCACAGGTGAAATGAAAAATCATGCTGCAGTACAACTCACTGACTTACTGGAAGAACAAGCTGGTGACTGAGGTGGAGGAAAGGGAGCAGCAGAGGCAGAGGACAGTGACAGAGGTGAAGCAGGGGAAATAGTAGACACATTGGCAAGCAGCACTGGTACCATGAGCATAATTTCTGTCACCTACCACCCCCCAGCTTTACATGTCAGTGGTCCATAGGAAAGTCTTTGGTGACCGAAGCCCTAGCTACAATGCTAAGCTGCAGAGCTTAGCCTACCACAATTCAAACTCCTGCACGGATTTCAGTGACACGCTGCCCATGGAGGCCATGCACACTGATCCCTTGGCATACTGGGCACACAAGTTGGTAGTATGGTCAGACCTAGTTAAGATTATGCAGCATTTCCTCTCCTGCCCTCCAGTGTGCCCAGTGAACGTATATTGTCCATGGCAGAGGATATCGTCATGGCTCCCCATCATTCAAGGCCAACACCTGAATTGGTGGAAAAGCTAATCGTTTCTGAACTCCTCCTTTGGTTTCTCTTCATTTTCATACAAATGGGAGGATGACCGAATGCAGATTATACTGAGGGGCAGGAAAGGGCCACTAGGTGAGCTAGGCAGCCGCCCTTGGGTGGGTGGCTTTGTCCCACAGCGTGGTTGCCTGTGGCAGGCCATGTGCTTTGGCACACATGACCTGCCGCTTCTGATCCCTCTCCGACACAATTTACTGTCAAAGGGGAGTCAGAACTGGCAGGTCATGTGTGCTGAAGCAATTGGCCTGCCGCGGACAACAGAGTGGTGGCACAAAGCCGCTGCTTTTAAAATGCTGCCATTGCCCGCCTTCCCTCAAAGACATAATCGGTGGCAATAGGGCAGTGTGGGAGGGGGGTAGCACAGCCAGAGTTTCTGACTGGGGGAGTAGAAACCTTTGGGCCGGCCCTGCTGAGAGGCAGTTATCCACACACTCTCCTTCACTGGTTAGCTGTGTTTTTAATAGTTTGCACCGAAGTCTCTTCTGGATGTTGCACATTCTAGTGGTTACCTTTCAGCCCTCCATGTCAAACCTAAAAGGAAAGGAAAGGAAATAAACAAAAAGAACTAAAAACAGGTCTCCCTCTGCTGCTACTGTCCTGCACTTTTGTTGCCAGTCCTGCTCTTGAGATCTGAACCACAGCCAAATTTCAGCTGTCGCAAATTCTGCTCCTGTCTGTACAACTGCTCTGCATTTCCAGAAGGTCTGTTAAGGCCCACATGACAAAATTAAGAAGAAAAAAAAAGATATAAGCAAAAAAGAAAATAAAGACCTCCTTTTCTCTTGGTTTTCTGCCACTGCTGCCCTTTGCTCCTCTGCTGCTGGTTTTGCCACCCTTTTAGCTGCGTGGTTTGGTGCCCAATGTGCTTTGCTGGGGCACTCTTCATCCTCCTCCTATTCTGCATCTTTGTGGTACCTCTGGCTTATTAACACTTCTGCGAGTGTTGTGCCAACCACTTTGGCATGCAGTTCCTAACATGAATCCGGGAGAGAGTGAACCAGGGGCGATGGAAGGGAACTGCCAGTTTACCACTGGTCAATGACATTTCCCTTTAAAGTTCTTTTACATTTCCACTACTGTGCTTGTCTAAACTTTCTAGCAGGGGAGCGCAGCTACTCTTATACTCTTACTTAAGAATGGGATTTCTATCAAGATGGAGTGCTGATGGAGAAGGGGGCAGCTGCTTTGCCAGCCTGAGAGCCAAATCAACTCTAGCTGTCATGGGGTGACAGATAATTGACAAGTTTAGTATTAGAGGATGGTGGATGTGTGTCAATCAGACCTACCACAAGTATTAGCTTTTCATATAGCGCCATCCAGCTCATCTTGCTGCTGAGCTGGACCTCCTCAGCTCTTCTGGGCTGCAGCCCCATTCCCACTGCTTTTAGGGTCCTCACCACGGAGCATCCTCCGATTGTTATTTAAACCTCAACATGTTATTTAGGCACTCCATGAATGCTTCTTCCACCCTGGGGATGGGGGGGGGGGGGCGGAAATCTTCCTCTGTACTTAAGGTTCCTATGCTGGGACCAAAGTCCTCAGTGTCAGGTCTGCAACTTGCGGGCACACAGCTTAGCTGAACTCATCCCACTCCTATGACCTGGGCTTGTGCCACTTCTGCTGTTGTGTTGGCTTTCCTCTGGTGTTCTAGGACCTTGCAGCTGATTGGGTGCTGTGCTGGTCCTCAGCATAATTTAGGGTCTTACAGGCAGTCAAAGTCCTGTGCTGGTCTCTTTGCCATTTTACTCCTCTCAAGGTGCCTTGGTGTGCTTCTACCAATTGTGGTGCTGCTTTACCCTCTTTGTACCATTTTTCCATTCTGATGGTAGTTTCTGGTATTTATTCTGCCACCACATGTACTCTTTGCCCCTCTTCTGGTGCCCCTGAGGGGTTTGTGACTATCTTGATAGTTTGTAGTGCTGTTACAGATGCCAGCCATCAGGTTTCTAGCAGGTTTGATTGAAAATAGATGGCAAGCCTCACTGTTCCAATGCAGAATAACGTCCCCTATAGACGTTAATGGGGATGAATGAGACAAATGGACGAGTGTTTCAGTTCCTGATAACTAACTGAGCGGGTAGTATGCTGATTAACAAAAATGAACCTGAAAATCTTTGGCGCGCACATTTCCAAGTCAGAGGAAAAATCATCGTTCACAGTGTGTTAGAAAACTCAGGTCTCCACAGAGTCCCTTCTTGTCAGTTCCAAACTGCTGAGCTCTTTAACTTCAAAAGTCTTACATTCCTGGATTGTTTTGAATTTTTCTTTTATTATCTTGTAATTACAACTCCAGAATGTCCCCTCTAGAACTTCGACTTCAAGGCACTGTGGCAAACAATCAGGAGAATCACGTCTAAATGAGAATCTAAAAGAAATTTTATAATCAAATCATCTTGGGCCGGCTTAGTGGCTTAAACCACAGCACTGCAGCATAGCAGCCAAGTTCAAGCCTCTTGTCTCATAGGGCTGGCTTGGGTCAGCCATGCTACATTAGTGACTCACTCAATCCCAGGAACAGAAGGAAAATGGTTACCTCTCCTCCGGCTGAAGGAGCAGTGCCGAGAGCCAAGCTCGGAGGAAATTTCCCTCCAGCTCCTTCTGGATGGGGGAGGGGGAGGGGAACGGGAACAAGTGCCATCTAGGCTATGATTTTGGAGTGGGGGAGGACTTAAATGAGTGTAGAGGAAGCAAACAAAAAACAAAAAGGTTTACAGGTGGGGAAAATACGTATCTCAACAATTCAGATAATGACTGCATGGTATAATGTTAGACTACTAAAAAACTCATGAAACAGTTGCTGTTGATTAACAGAAACTATTTATATAACAAGTTATGTTCAACACAACATTGAAGAGAAGGCAAGTAGAATAGCTTGTGGTTTCTTGTTAGTAATTTGCAACTTAAAAGAGTGAATAATTTCTCTTTTGAAGCATAAGGCATTTTCAGGATTGATGTACAGTTCTAGTGACCTTTTTCATACAGCCATCAGGTATGTGGCAAATCCCAACAAAGATCAACCCCCCCCCCCCAGCCATACTGACAACCTCTGTTTGCACATAAATCAGGTTTAATCTTTATTTATTTAATGCTTTTCTATTCCGCGCTCTTTAAAATCAGTGCGGTTTACAAGTAACATTTATTTGTACAAAGCAGGAAGTAACCTGCTTTGTACTTATATTGAACAGGTACTACAACTTGGATTGAGAACTGGGGTAACTATATACAAGCTGAGCAATGTGTCGCTGAGCTGTTGTAGTGACATGACATGCTCTAATAACTATGTGCAGGATTGTCAGTTATTTACAATTTAGATAGTTGGGCTGATGAGTGTGGTTGCCTCAACATGATTAGGGTGTGCTGGTGGTGTTGTCAAGGTGGGTGGGGGTATGGTGGGTGGAGTTGTATTGTTCGCATGTGAGTAATGTAGAAGAAAAAGATGGTGCTTTAATGCCTTCCTGAACTGGGTGAGGTCAGTGATCGCTCGGATAGTGGATGGGAGGTCATTCCAGCAAGTAGGTGTGTAGAACACAAAGGCTCTGTTCTTTGTTGCCTGAGAGCATTTTGTTATTTCATTGGGGATTACTAGTGTGTTTGGTAGCGAAAGTCCTTCTGGATCTGTTTGGAGGAGTGGGGTGGAGAAGGTCCGTTAGGGAGGTGGAGGATCTTTTGTTGATGGCTTTGAAGGTCAGCAGTACTACTTTGTAGGTGAGCTGGCAGTTGATCGGCAGCCAGTGTAGGTCTTTTAAGATTGGGGTTATGTGGTCTCTTCTGGAGGCCCCGTATAGGAAGTGGGCAGCAGCGTTCATTGCTAGCTGCAGTGGTTTCAGTGTGCTCTTGGGGAGTTTGTGCAGGATAGCGTTGGCGTAGTCAAAGTGGGGGGCTACAAGTGCTTAGAAAATTGTTCGGCAGTCATCTGGCTGCAGCAAGGGTCGGAGATGCCGAATTGTTCGCATCTTATGGCAGATTGCCTTGATGGTGTTGCTTATGTGCGCTTTTATGTCGAGGTGCCAGTCTAGCGTGATGCCCAGGTAGCGGATATGGGTCTGCTTGGTAGCTCGGCGTCCCTCACCTTTATTGATGAGGGAGGGAAAAAGGATTGATTTCTTGTGATGAACAGTACATCTGTCTTGTTGAAATTGATCCTGAGACTCTGTGAGTGGAGCCAGTCAGTGACAGCATCAAAGCATCTCACTAATGTCGAGAAGTCAGGTTGGTCGATGACAAATGGGGTGAAGAGCAGTACATCGTCAGCATATATCAGGCAGGAGATATTGAAGGAGCGGATGATTGTACATATGGGCTGCATATATATATTGAACTGGAGGGCAGAGAGTGAGGAGCCTTGGGAAATACCTTGTCTTTGTTAAAAAGGCTCAGAGGTCTTGGAGCCAGTTCATACCTGCTGCCATCCGTCTGTTAGGTATGACTTGCACCAGCTCCAGGCTGAACCGTGGATTCCCTTCTCATGTAGATGTGTCAGGAGCTGCTCATGGTTGACGGAGTCGAACGCGGAGGTGATGTCCAAGAAGATAAGAGCGTAACTACGTTTGATGTTGTCAATCCACTTCACATACTCATGGAAGTGGAAAAATACCTTGTATCTAAGCCATAATTCTGGCCAAGGAAGATAACTATCTGATGCTTGATCATGGAGCTGGTATGCATAGGCGTCAGAAAGGAGTTGACCACATGGGCCCTGGCTCCAGTATAATTCTTGCCCAGGAAGCAGGAAATTAAGATCCATGACTTCTGCCACCCACTAGTTACCTTCATCACTTCATGAGCAGTCGGTGTCATTCAGCTCACTGCCAATTTGGACATGTCCCTGCAATTGCCTGCCCTGCCAGCACCTTCTTGAAACCGGAAGCCAGGTATGGCTCTATAATGAGGCAGAGTGAGGCAGCTGCCTCAAGTGGCAAAGCTTTGGGAGTGGCAAAAAATGCCCTCAAAACAGTCAAGTGGCCATCGCCTCACTTTGCCTTCTAAGGGGAAAACAAATTGTTGAGTTGACCAGCTGTGGCAGAATCAACCCCCAGCTGCCATTGCCCCTGCCCCAGATCAGAGGATACTGGGGCAGCAGCAGCGAGCTATCAACTATGAAAAGAAAAAGCACTGAGTCTTTAGGATTTTGGCATACTTGTAAGTCCCTTTTGGTTCCATCACCCCTCTGACAAGGTAAGGCTATGGTCACTTATTCTGTACTTTGGTGAGGATCTGTGTTCTGAGTGTGTGACCTAGGCCAGGTGTTCTGTTAACATGGAGTTTGTACTTAGGGATCTGTACTGTAGTAATCTGAATTGTTCAGCTTTTCAAATAGATGTTGGATGTTCCAGGGCCTGCTGCAGTATTTACAGTGATGCTTTTTTGAGGTAGGCTCCTTATATGAGTTTTGGAAGTTGATGCTGGTATGGTTTGGTAGGTTTGCTCTATAGATCCTCAGTGACTTTGCTGTAGGGTTTTGTATTAGTTCACAATATGCCTGGTACTGCAAAATGCTTTTTGTTGTTAGTGAGATGATCAGAATCAGATTTTTTTTAAAGATATTGAGTTCTGTGGATGAATGTCCTAGTTCTGCTCTGCTCCCTCTGTTGAGGGAGGGAGTTCTGTGAATGCAAAATATATGTTCAAAAAGAAAAAGCAAGAAACATAATGCAGTTTAATACAACAAAATAAAAATGAGTGATAATTTGGTGTTTTAAACTGTGCTGTGGTTCTCTCTCTTAGTTCCTTGGTATGCGAACATTTTGCATTTCCTCCACATTATCTAATCGGCTTTTTGGTTTGATTCAGTCCCTGACTGGAGTTTTCAGAAAGCCCCCTCCCTCACTTCAGGCAGCAGATTACCTTGAGCCGCCCCTGCTGGAAGCAATCTGTTATCACTGCTGCCGTAACCCACCCTGCCTGCTCCCCATGGGGGAGACTGTGGCAGGCAGTCTTGCTCACTGTTCCCACAGGAGCTACCGAGAGTTGCTCCTTTCCTGTGCTGCACAGGAAACCCCCTAGCAGCAGGACAGATGTTTTAACTTTATTGTTACTGTGGCCTTTATACAGGCAATAGGGCAGTTTACAATATACAAAAAAATTAGCTGCGGACAGATGAATGCAGTCACACAGAGAGAAGCGGAGGATCTAGGAAAAGGACAGAGGAGACAGATGGGATGGAGGAGGACTATGCAGTGGGTAGCGGAAGATTGAATGTGAGCCATATTCCTGCTCATCTGCGCAGAGTTCCTTGCTTCAAAGGAAGGTAATTACTGAACAAAATGAATCCATTTAATATGGCACTACCCTATGCAACAGCAGCAGTTTCACAGCCCCTGTAATATAAAGCTGGCTACTCCTTCCAGTCTTCCCCTCTTCCTATCCCACAGTCTTCCTCTCTTGCTGTCCTCAATGACTCTACCAGCATTCCTGTTTCTTTCTTCCTTTGTCCAGTACCCCTCTCTTTTCCAACCTTGCTCAGCACTGGCGGCACCCTTCTTATTCAGCCTCCCAGTATCTCCCTTTCTATGCCCTCCCAGAACCCCCAGCCTTTTCCAGTGTCAACATCTCCTTTCTCTCTTACTCCTGCCTTGTATGACCCTCTTTGCTCTCCTTCCACAACCACCATTATCCCCATCTCTGTTCTGTGACCCCCATTGGCCAACATCAGTACCCCTCCACCCTCTTAGCCAAAACTAGTATTCTTGTCTCCCTTCCTTAGCCAGAACCAGTATTTTGATCCATCCCTTCCCCTCACAGTCAGCATCAGTATCTTTCTCCACCCCCCCCCTCACCCGACTCCACATTTTCTTCGAAGGTAATTACAAAATGTTTAATTTTAAAACAGACCAAAACACTAAGCAATGATTTGAACTGCATTATTTTAGGAAGAGAACACCTACACTGTAAATTGCCACTGCACATCAGGACAGAACATGGTAAAGCAACTAGTGGTATGCTTGAAGAATGTATGGAAGTATAACCAGATGGATGAAATTAAATTAAATTTTACCTGGCTGGGTCTCTGCAGGGCGGCAGAGGCTGTTTTTAGCAGCCAGGCTATGAAAGTACATTTCTATGATGCAGTTTTGCGTCCTTTTAGCGGACTACTTATGTTCTTAAAAAAAAAAAAGCACAGAAATTTACTAAAACCACTAGTTAGGTGAAAAATAGCGCTTTTTTGGAACAGTTTGTTTGATTTGGCTGCTCCATGGCTGGTCCCTGGGACTAGCACGTCTGCTGCTGCCCAGAGAAGTTTGGTTGCTAGGCAGAGAAACTGGCAGTCGGAGCTGGTGAAGAAAGAAGACTGGTTGTGTATGAAGAGTGAAGAGCGTGTGAAGTGGCGTTTTAGGTTTAAAAGTTGGTATTTATAGAGAGAAAGAGTAAACGATATTTGACTTGTGCTGTCTAAGTGAAAATTTCAGAGAAAGAAGGTGGTTGACACTTCTTTGGGCATCCTATTGAGCACTGAAGAGAAGTACAGGTTTTATTTGGCAGAGTTAATGCTGCTTTTGACAGGAACTTGTCTGAAATATCTTCTTCAGAACTCTGAGAGTTTTATTGATCAGATTTTCCTGTTTGACAGGAATCTGGAAACAAGGATCTAAAAACAGAGGGGATCTGAGTTGAGGCTCAGCTAAAATTGCAATTACCTTGGTAAACAGATGAATAAAGCAACTGCTTTTAAAACCAGATATAAAACCAACTGGGGTTGCTGGCAAGTAAAGCTGACAGCCTTGAACTCCAGGGAAAACAGATCTGACCTCTGCTAGGGAAGAAAAACTCTGAACCAGCTATATACTGGAAGTATTTGAATGGAATTTTAAACAAAAATTCCTGAAAGAGGAGTGTCTGAAGAGCTGTGCTGAGCTGTGCACAGGATGCAAAGAATATTCATATCTGTGACAGTTTAAAGAGCTGCTGGGAGATGCAACTCAAAGCTGAACTGGGTGATTTGAAGTTCAGATTTCTGGAGCTCAGTGTATTTTCTATTGTGACTTCCTAAGAGTATTAAAATACAGATTCCTGAAAAAGGATTTTCCTAAAGAAAAATGGATGTGACTCTGGTTGAGTGTGTTTAAGTGAGTGTGGAATTTAGTTAGGGATTCCCAATTATCTTTTATTTTTTGATTAGCTTAGGGACAAGGACTAAACAAATCTCAGTCTGATTCTTAATAAAAACAAATAGACTGCAGACTCAGCCTCAATACCAGGACAAGTTTTCCTTTTTTGAGTTTTTTTAGGCAGGCAGTAGGGTGCTGGATATCATGGGATCAGAGAGGTTTCTGAAGTCAGACTGGAAGAAGAGGCAACATCACTGGACGAGTGACCGGGCTCTGTTGCAAGAAAGGTCTGGGAAGAGGTACCAGTGCATTCATACCCGAGAGACATATAAATATATTGTGCTAATTTAAGAAAAATAAAAACGGAGTACTCAGAGTAAGAGGGGAACTTACCGGTTAAGGGGGGACTGTTTACAGTTCCTGTACAAAGGGAGAATAAATTTATTGATGGAAAAGTAATGGGAACAGACGTGAGAAACAAAAACAAAGGTTCTCTGGAAATATCTCACTTACCTGTAATTGTGGAAGGAGAATTGTTTTAAGAGGAAGAAACTGTGATTCATGAAAAAGTGTAATGAGAAATGTGCAATAGTGTAAAATCACTTTATTTATTCCTGAGTTTTAACTAGCTGTGGAAATTGTTGGAGTGCTCCATTTTTAAAGCTTATTTATTTAACTATTTATTTTAACGCTGAATAAATTTTACTAAAAATTCCATCTATGAAAATACATTTATTTTTTTATTCCATACTGAAATCCTCTACCATTCCACAATGATTGTAATATCTCCTTGGTAGGGCTTATCCCAATTAGATTCATTTTCCTCTTATACTTCTCTCTATATTGAACGGTAGAGGACGATAAGGCGAGGTTAGTGAAATCTGTAAGCCACCACCTGAGGACACAGACTCTGAGTAATCAATTGGCCATCTGACTACACTATAATATCTTTAGTGCTATTTTAGGAGTCCAATTGAATCAGCTCCTCGGTGGTGGGGGGGGTTACAGAAGAATGACATTAAAAATCAGCACATCAGCTTGTGGGTGGAGCTTGGTCCCACCAACCAAAGAGGCGTTACGCTGCCCCTGCTGGTATGGGGGATAATGTCCTGCAGTAGGACAAAGTAACTGGGAATGTGAAAGTGAAGCACAGTGAAATGTAACTCACCAAACTGGTCCCACAATACAAACAGACTACTAGATGTTTGTCTGTTCTAGCTGCAAGTTTTCAGGTTACAACAAGAAGAGGGGACACCACTAATTAAAACCACTGGGATGTCGCTGATGTGCAAAACCACAACCCCCCCCACACACACCCCTCTTGTCTACACTGATGGTTAACTACAATAGTAAAAAAAATACTCACAAAAATATTGAAATACTTAAAGCATGAAACGGCTAATAGGAAAAACAGAAAACAAAAGAAATGGTCCATGCTGAGCTACTCTTATAATTTATTATAAAAAGCAGAACTTGTTTGTCATTCAAAAATAAGCAGACAAATTCTTTAAGTTTTTCATGATGAAACACAAAGAAGCCAAACTGAAGTTCAGTGACACTACTAGTCCATTTACTGATAAATTTTGTATTTGTGCATTTCTTTTCAGAAGGCTGCTTAAACGACTGTTCATGGCATCTGCCCATGTGGGAGGCAGTTTTACAAACAGGTCACCTATTTTTAGCCTGTTTTATAAGGACACAGAAGCGCCTATGTGTCTTTATAAATACTAGGGGTAAACTAGTAGAAATAGCAACAAGATGAAGCCTTGGACATTTACATCTGTGCAGAAATGGGAGTAAACATTAGCATATAAAATGTGTGTGTAAATAGTGACCCCGCCCATGCTCCACTCAAATTCCATCCCAGAAAACACCTATAACATATGCTCTTTTATATGCTTGACGCCTGGGGTCCTTTCATAAAGGGTCCTTTTATGTGCACGAAAAGGCCTTTATGTGGAAACAATCCTTTCCAAATACATCCGCTAGATCAGTCCAGACTAGTGGGTTGTGTCCCCCTACCAGCAGATGGTGAGAGAGAGAAAAATTCCTGAAGCTTTGTGACATCACCCTTGGTATAAAACCCATCTCCCAAGGGGAGCTTCAGTATTTTCTCTGTCTCAGCAGATGGTGGACTTCTCCTAGCTCCTGGCGTTCTCGGAGAAGAGATTTGGTGTCAGTGTGGCTATCTTTGGCAGTTGTGCACATTGTGATGCTTGTTCTTAGCCAACAGTTTTCCTTTCTTCACTTTCCAAAGCTGTCCCTGGTCAAGAGAACCAGTAGAGCACTTCTGAAGGGATACATGCTCATGAGGAGAAGTTGCAGCCTTCCGTTCTGACTGTTCTGCAAGCAAGACTCCATCACAATCGCAAAACAATTTGACCATCATCCTCAGCTATCGAACTCCCACCTTCTCCTCCAAGGACCTATCCAGCATAATAGAAAATATCTTAGAAAAAATCGAAAAAGGACCTTCTCATCTTGGGAGACTTCAACCTTCCTTCCCTACCTAATAATGTGGCAGACACCTTCCTCTCAGCCATGGAATGTGACATCACCCACACACAGCAAAGGCAACATCTTCAACCTAATCTTTATCCCAACCTTCCCAATCCATATCAGCCACCTCCACAAACTACGATTCTACCTAATGCCATGGACTGACCACAACCTCATCATCTTCTCTCTACCCCTAAAATCTCCAATAACCCAGACAGAACAGCAACAGACCACACGACACTTCAGACAATTCAACAAAGATGCTTTTCTGGAGCACACCATATCAAACAAAGATGGACACATCTGACACAACAATACTGACAGACAACTGGAACAAAGTGCTTGGAGATGCAGCCAGCTTACCACCCAATCACCACAAACACTCTAAAAAGCAACACGCGCGCAAAACTCCCTGGTACTCCCGTACTCTGTGTCAACAAAAAAAACAACTAAGACAGCTAGAATGGAAATGGCGAAAGACCAAACAATTTGAAACCGTAACAAATACCTAACACTACTTCAGAATTACCATGCAACCACAGATAAAGCCAAGAAAGACTGCCATACAAAGATCATCAATACCTCTATAAATCGCCTGCAAGAACTATTTGACATAGTCAGACACCTAACAAAACCACCCTCCAACCACAACACAACACACCACCTGCTGTCAGTAAACAACAACTGGCTGCACACTACAAACAACTGCATCCCTGCTCAGTTATCACCATCTCCCCACCCGTCACAACTCTTCCTAACTCAACTTGCTGGTCCACCTTCATACGATCATCAATGAAGAGATTGAGAGAATTCTAATGCCGCTCAACATCTCTACCTCACCACTTGACCCATGCCCAGCCAACTGGATTAAAGCTACAAAAATCAAACTCAGCCCAATCCTCCTCAAAATAAATGAAACACTACAATAAGGAATAATGCCAAACTGTCTCAAGCTATCCTCCATCCATCCCACCTTAAAGAAACCAACCCTCGATCCTGCAGACCCGCATCATACATACCCATTGCCAGCCTCCCCTTCCTTGCTAAAATCATCAAGAAAACTGTACAACTCCAGTTTCAAGACCACATTGATGAAAACTGCTTATTTGATCCACAACAGCATGGTTTCTGCCTGCTGCATGGAATAGAAACCATGATGACCATACTAATCAACACATTAACTCAAGGAATACAAGACCACTCACAAGCCTACCTTCTGATATTTCTTGATATCTCTGTGGCATTCGACACAGTCAATCATAATACACTCCTACAACGTCTACAATCGTACGGAATCCATGATACCGTTTTCAAATAATTTCAATCATATCTCACTGACAGGCGACAGCAGATAAAAATGGGTACGAGCACCTCCAAACCATACCAACAAACACAAGGAGAACTCCAAGGCTCCACACTATCCGCACCCCTCTTCAACTTATATCTCCAACCCTTTTGCTCAATCATCAAAAAATCACATCCACTTCCACCTATATGCTGACGACAGCATGCTATATTGCCAAATTCATATAGAACAACCGACATACACACTAATTCAGTACTGCTTCATTGACTTCTCCCATTGGCTTTCAGTAAATAGCCTATCAACTACAAAAAGACCAAAGCCCTGTTCATTTCAAGGGACTCCTCATTTACCCCTCCAACCACTATAATACTAAACATTCAGATAAATATTTGGCCAGAACTGAAATACCTCAGGATCACTCTCGACTAACAACTTTCTTTCAGAGCTCAAGTAACAAAGACAGCCAAAACTATCTACTTCAAAACGAAGTCCTTTCAAAACAAAGTCCCTCCTCGAACCAGAAGACCTCCAATCAGCCCTTCAGGTCCTCACTCTCTCTCATGCAGACTATTGCAACAGCATCTACCAAGGTCTACCACAAACCACCCTCCTCCCACTACAAATCGCTCTACACACTGCAGTATGTGCAATCCAAAAAGCTGTAAAGCATGACCACATTACCTCAATTATAAAACATCTCTACTAGCTGCCCTTTCACAAAAGAATCAAATATAAATCATTGCTCCTTAAGCAGAAAGCACTATACTCCTACCCAACCACAAATCCCTCCTTCAGAAACTTACTACAGACCATGAAGAACTACAACCAAGAAACTCACTATGCTGTTGTTAAGTGCCGTCAAGTCAGTGTCGACTCATGGCGACCCTCTGGATAGTTGTCCTATACTGTGTTCGGTCTTCAGTCAGGCAGCTCATTATTGACAGAGTGGCACCCATAGCTGCTGTTATTGTATCGATCCATCTCATTGCTGGCCTTCCTCTATTGACCTTCTATCTTGCCAAGCATGATGTCTTTCTCTAATGATCTCTCTCTTTACATGATGTGTCCAAAGTATGAAAGCTGAAGTCTTGTCATCTGAGCTTCTAAGGAAAGCTTAGGTTTGATCTCCTCTAGTACTGACTGGTTTGTGCTTCAGGTAGTCCATGGTATACACAGTATTTGTTGCCAGCACCATAATTCAAAGACATTAATTTTCTTCTTGTCTATCTTTTTTACTGTCCAGTTTTCGCATACCACACTCTAAAACAAAATTCAACCAACAAATTTGCAAAAGAGCATTTGAACTCTACACGCTATCCCTATGGAACTCTCTGCCAGACGCAATAAGAAATATCAACAACCTCCCCTCATTCCGCGAACACCTGAAAACCCTCTTATTCCTTGAGCACTTTGGACCTGCACTTAACCCCCTCCCTCTACATGACGCCACCAAGACAGATTCTGCACATATAATTAAAGAATATACCTTTGAATACAGATAACCCTCTCATTGTATATAGTTCAATGATTGCAAATAGTTGCTGTTATACAGATATTATAAATAAAATGTTATTAGTTCCATGTAGCTATGTTAACTCTGTTAATTGTTATCTAAAATGATATGTTCTATGTAACTGAGGTTCTGTTTCACTATAAACCACTTTGACCTGGTGAAAAGCAATATATAAGCCTAGCTAAATAAATAAAATAAATGAATATCAGCTAAGCTGGCAGTCACCTTTTGTTAGTTTTCTAACTCCTTAAAGTTTGTTTAAAAAATCCCCACCTTATTCAAGGACCCAGTTGCTAAGGAAGTTGTCGGGCAGTTTTTTCTTCTCCAGACCCTTCCTTCATCTGTTTTTTCCTCCTTCGAGAGCAGTGAGTATTTTATTTCTTTCGCGATTCTCTTTTAAAGATCTGCTTTTCAGCGGCATCTTGTTCTTTGACTGTGTGCACCTCCTTTGTTTATCGGTGTACTCCGTTTTCTGCAGTTGCCTTTTTCCTGCTTCTCTTTACACGGTCAGTTGGCGGCTGCTTCCCGGCTCTATTTTACTGTTTCCCGCCATACTTTGTGTCGCGGCTGCCATTCTTTCTTCAGAATCTGTTGATTTTTGGCTCCCTGGCTCTTCCTGTGACTTTTTCTTTTATCCTGTAGTGAAAAAGCGTAGTTACTCATCTGTAACAGGTGTTCTCCAGGGACAGCAGGAATCAGTCCTCACATATGGGTGACATCTACGCTGACAGAGCCCTGCATAGAAGCTTCTCCCCAGCTTTCAAAAAAGTCTTTGGGAAATGCATCACGCATACGTGGTCCCCTTCCCGCCCAAGGGTGCCATCTTGCCTCAGTCAAATGACATAGCTAAAGAAGGCAAAAATGATAAAGTACAACTCCACAGGGAGGGAGGAGGGAGGGTTGTGAGGAATGATTCCTGCTGTCCCTGGACAACACCTATTACAGGTGAGTAACTACACTTTCTCCAGAAACAAGCAGCAAGTCAGTCCTCACATATGGGACTCCCTAGCTACTGGCTACCCAAAAACCTGGAGAAATGCCACAGGTGACCAGTAAAGAATGAGTCATGAGCAGTAGCAAGTGAGTCTTAAGGGGACAGATTCTCAAGAAACCCAAGTGTCCAGTAAGAACCAGCATACCGGTAGCCTGAACACAGATGGGTCAGAGGGCAGGAGTTGCCTACACCCCGAACAGATGATGGAGTATGGCCTGGCTGAAGGCGCTGTCCCTTCAGGACTCTCTCTCCAGGCAGTAATGAGCTGCAAAAGTGTGGACTGAAGACCAGCTGGTGGCTTGGCAGATGTCCGACAGAGGGACAGAATACAGGTTTGCCACAGATGCCGTCATGGTCCTGATGCTGTGTGTAGTGACAGGGCACTTCAGCAAGAGCCCAGTCTACTCATAGGTGAGGGCAATACAGTCCGCCACCCAAGTGGATAGTTTACTTGGTCACCACCTCCCCCAGTTGACTAGAGTCATAGAAGATGAAAAGCTGGGAGGCATTGCGGTGGCCCTGGATCTGTTGAAGATAGAAGGACAGGGCCTTCTTACAGTCCAGGGTATGCAGTACAGTCTCCACCCATCTGGCTTGAGGCCATGGAAAGAAGGTGGAGAGCACCACCTCCTGATTGAAGTGGAAGGGAAACACTATCTTAGGAAGAAACTTGGGGTGCATGCGGAGCACCACCCTGTTCTTATAGAACTTTGTGAACCCCGGATGTGAGCGCCACTAGGAAGACAACCTTCCACGAGAGGTACCGCAGATGGCAGGAAGTCAGGAGCTCGAACGGTGGCTCGGTGAGCCTGGATAGCACCACACTGGAGGACCCACTCCACCGCTGGTGGGTGGACAGGGGGCTTGGATACCGCTGGAGGGTGGACAGGGGGCTTGAATAACAGAAGGCACTGCAAGAAGTGGGTCACAAGAGATTGGCCAGAGAGGAGCTTGCCCTCGATAAAGTGTTGGTGCGTCGCTAGAGCCCTCTGGTGCACCCTGACTGAGTTGGACTTCAGTCCTGCCTGCAACAGATGGAGCAAATATTGCAGTACAAGCTGCACAGAGCACGAGAATGAGTTAACTTGCTGTTCCACGCACTACACTGAGAATCTGCGCCATTTGAAGTCATAGGCTCATCTCGTAGAGACCCTAGGGGAGGCCAGGAGAACATCCTCTACCTCCCCTGAGAGACTGAATGGGGCTGATGCTATTCTTTTAGCAGCCATGCCATTAGCGACAGGGACAACAGGTTGAGGTGTAGGAGGGAGCCCTCCTCCTCCTGCGACAGTGACCCAGGTCACACCCCAGGGGAACAGGGGCACTGAGGACAAGCGGAGGAGCAGTGGGAACCACAGTTGCTGGGGGGGGGGGGCCAATCATTATCAGCGATGCCCTGTCATGCTAAGCCTTGAAAAGGATCCTAATCAGTGGTGTGAATGGGAAGGCATATAGAAGGCCCTCCGTCCACGGGATAAGGAATGCATCTGCTGCTACCCGTGAAGGGTGCGGTTGGCGGGAGCAAAAATGAAGTAGCTGAGGTTGGTCAAGAGGTCCATTAGCGGAACTCCCAAGAAGTAGAAAAGCTGAGCGGCCACCCTGGGGTCCAGCCGCCATTCGTACAGCTGGAGGACCCTGCTCAGCTTGTCTGTTAAGGCGATGAGCTGGCCCAGCAGATATATCGCCCGCAGGAGCATCCCATTGTGGAGTACAAGGGAGCAGAGAGCCATTCTTCCTGGCACAGGGAGTAGGACCCTGTGCCTCCCTGCTTGTTCATGTAGAAAATTGCCCCTTGATTGTCAGTCTGGACCAGCACTGACCAGTGCTGCAGGTGTGGTGGAAGGCTTGGAGCATTAGCTCTCCGACTGCGACCAGCTGTCCTGGGTGCAGAGATCTTTGCAATGAGCTCCCCAACCCAGCAGGGAGGCGTCCATAGCGAGGGACCTCTGGGAATTGGGGGCTTGGAAGGGCATCCCTGCCTGGAGGCACTATGGGGCCTGCCACCAGCCAAGGAAGCCCACAAGTTAGTTGGTCACCATCACCCTGTCCTGCAGCCAGCCGGTGGCCTGGGTCCACTGGGAGCGGAGGCACCATTGGGCTGCCCTCAAGTGGGGGCGGGCATCCGGGGTGACATGGACTGTGGATGCCACGTGGCCCAGCAAGCATAGCAGGAGGCAAGCAGACACGGTGCATCTGTGTTTTACATCTGCAGCAAGGACCCTGAAGTGGCCAACCCTGTCTTGAGGTAGGAATGCTCTGGCCTGAAGGGTGTCTAGTCGGGCTCCTATGAACTCCAGACACTTTGTTGGGAGGAGGCGAGACTTGGTGTAGTTTATGACAAACTCCAGATGTTGTAGGACACTGATGGTGTGGGCCATGGCCTGCTGCACCTCAGCGACCGAGCCTCCTCTGATGAGTCAGTCATCCAGGTAGGCGAAGACAAAGGCCCCTTGTAGGCAGAAGTGGGTCGCAACCACTGCTAGGCACTTGGTGAAGACCCTTCCGGCAGAGGCCAGGCCAAAGTGTAGTACCCTGTATTGGTAGTGACCGCCCCCCACCACGAACCTTAAATATTGTCTGTGGCTGGGAAGGATGAAGATGCGTGTATACGCATCCTCTAGGTCCAAGGAACATAGCCAGTTTCCCTGCTGGAAGTATGGCAGCAGCATCCCAAGGGAAAGCATCTTGAACTTTTCTCTCACCAGGAAGCTGTTCAGGTCCTACAGGTCTAGGATGGGCCTTAGGCCCTCTGTTCTTTTTGGTACAAGGAAGTACCAGGATTAGAATCCTCTGCCCCAGAAGTGTGGGGGTATGGGTTCCACTGCCTTGTCCTTGAGAAGGCCTGTGAGCTCCTGCAGTAGCAAGATCTGGTGGAGGGGGTGTCCTAATTGGCTTTCCTGGGAAGAATGGAGGGTGAGTCTGCTTCAAGCAGAAGAGGTAGCCCTCCTTGACCACCTGATGCCCAGGTGTCTGTGGCGATGGTTGACTACTGGAGGGCAAACAGAATCGTATGTCCCCCTGTGGACTGCTGAGGTGGGCCTCCTGGGGGTGGAGAGGCTATGCCCAAGGACTCAAAAGCTCCCACCAGGCTGTGCCGGAGCCGGTGCCTGGATTTTGGGAGGCTTGTGCTTAGGAGGACCATGCCCTTGTCCCTTAGCCTGCTGAACCTGATACTGAGGGTAGTTTCTGTAAGCCCTTTCTTCCCTCGAGTAAGGGGGCTTTTTACTTGGGACCTTCTGTCAGGGAAGGGTAGTGGTCTTCTTGGAGAGCTTAGTCCTCGGAAAGCCTAGTCCTTGTCAGGAACTCTGACTCCAACTCTGCAGCCTTATCAGTCATGGGTTTGCCAAAGAGGTTCTCTCCTTGGCAAGGGACATTGACAAATGTATCTTGAACCCATTGCTCTAGGTCAGACATGACTACTCTAGCTGCCAACTCAAAGCAGTCATAGGCTGCTCGAGTCATGAATTTGGAGCACTCTCTAAACAGCAGAGGACAGGTTCCAGAACTACTGGAGGAGTTCCTCGGACAGATCAGTCGAGAACCCAGTGAGTTCCTTCGCCAGATCTCTCAGGTGCATGCCCATGTACAGCTGATATGCCTGGATCTGAATGATGAGCATCGAGCCTTGATAGCACTTTCTGCCCAGGGCATCCGAGGTGTGGGCCTCCCTACTTGGAGGCACCGAGGAGTGCGTCTTCTGGCTCTTCAGCTGGCGCATGACCGACTCCACCACCATTGATTTGTGTGGCAGTTGTGCTTTCTGGAAGCCCGGGCTCTGGCAAATCCAATACATTGAGTCAAGCCATCGACTCACGATGGGCACCGATGCCGGTGTTTCTCACAGGTGGAGGAGCAGCCATTCCAGGACTGAGGGGATGGGCACTGTAAGTGCCTCCTTCGGAGGGGCCTCGTACCCCTCCATGTGAGGATCCTCCTCCAACTCGGTGTCAAACGCCAATACCTTTGAGATGTCCCGCATGAAGTCGAGGAAGGCCATATCCTCAGGTAGGGACCGGCGGCAGGTCTCAGAGGGAGAGGAGTCTGAGGGTACATCACAGTGGCGATGAGTGTCTGGAGATTCTTCATCCTTGGTCTCCCAGTCCAACTCATAGTTGGTGGAATTGTCGAGGATGGGTCGGGTTACCCTTTCCCCTGGAACCTCAACAGATGGTCTCCTTAGAGTGGGATTCTCCTGATGTGTCTCTACGCTCTGCTCGTTGCTTGGGGCGTGTTTACATTTGGTGTTCGGATGATCTTGACAAGTGGTTGTATTTCCCTAAAGTAGACACCCTGATCACTACAGTCACTAAACGCACAGCCATTCCTGTGGAAGGCGGCACTGCCCTCCATGATCAAACAGATTGCAAGGTGGAAGACCTCTTAAAAACCACTTTCTCGTCATTGACCTTGGCATTGCAGGCCTCTGTTTGCAGAGGTCTCTCTGCACGCACTCTGCTCAGATGGCTTCAGTCACTTCCGGATGAGTCGGCTTTGCCTCATTTAAAGTCGGTCACTGCCTTTCTTGCAGATGCCTTTTATGATCTGCTGCACTTATCTGCTTGGTCTGTGGCTGTTGCTACAATGGCTCAGCATTGGCTGAGGCTCTGTCATTGGAATGCGGATGCTACTTCCAAGTCCATTCTCACCATGCTTCCTTTCAAGGGCTGTCTTCTTTTTGATGAGGATATGGAAAAACTCGTGAAGGATTTGGGGGATGTGAAGCCTCAACATTTGCCGAAGGATAAGCCCAAATCCAATTTTCATCATCCTGCATGTCATCGTCCATATCTTCATCTTACGGAGTCCACTTCAGAGATGTTTGGCAAATCCGGTTCTTCTTCGAATAGGCTGATTCTAAGTCTCAGTCCTTTTGAGGTATCCGACACAACAGGGACAATTTCTCCTCGCCCAACAAGTTTTCCAGTTCTGCCAAATCTTCCCACCGACGGTTTCCAGGTCGATTCCAGGGTGCTTCCTGTGGGTGGACGCTTATGGTATTTTTCCCACGAATGGACTCAGATAGCATCAGACCGGTGGGTACTTGAGGTAGTAACACAGGGTTATGCTCTCAGCTTCACTAAGCCCATGCCAAATGTCTTCCTCATCTCTCCATGCGCTTCCGCACTCAAGGCAGCAGCTGTACTCGTGACTCTCCACCACCTTCTTCAGCTCAATGCAGTAGCCCAGTTCCTCCCTCAGAAAAAGGTTCTGGTCATTATTCCATTTACTTTGTCATTCCCAAGAAGGACGGCTCCTTCCGTCCTATCCTGGACCTCAAGGGAATGAATCGCTGTCTTCAGATGCCATGGTTCAGGATGGAAACCCTCAGGACAGTCATTCAAGCTGTTCGGCCAGACAATTTCTCGCATTCCTGGACCTGGTGGAAGCATATATTTTCACATTCCAATCAGTCAAGATCATCAGCAGTATTTATGTTTCACGGACCTCTGTCAACATTATCAATTTCATGTTCTGCCCTTTGGTCTTGCCACAGCTCCTCGCACTTCCTCCAAGGTGATGGTAGTAGTGGCAGTTTCCCTGCGGCATCATGGTATTCAGGTTCATCCTTATCTAGACGATTGGCTGATCAGAGCAACGAGTTTTGAAGAGGCTACTTCTGTGGTCTCTCAGGTCCTGTCCTTTCTGGACCGCCTCGGCCAGGTGGTCAATTATCGAACACAAAAAGCTAAAAAGTGTCACTTTTCAGAGCCCGATGCTATTCAGCAGTATAATGTTAAATGAGCTCTACTTTTTTACCTTCATATGTAGATAACTAACTTTTTTAACTTATTCGAGACTATAGCAATCAGGTCTCAGAATTTTCAAAAAAAAGTTAAAAAAAACGATATGAGAGAAAGAAAACATTAAGTATCAGTGGAAGACTAAATTTAGCAATATTATACAGGTCGTTGATGTACAACAGACGCTTAGTTTTGCCTTTAATGAGCAACTTGAATAAGCAGTCTAAATTCTGAGACCTGATTGCTATAGTCTCGAATAAGTTAAAAAAGTTAGTTATCTACATATGAAGGTAAAAAAGTAGAGCTCATTTAACATTATACTGCTGAGGTGGTCAATTATGCCAACAGCAATCTGTGCTCAGTTCAGTCTCTGCAATTCCTGGGTGATACCTTCGACACGAGAGTGAGTTGTGTCTTCCTCTCTTACGACAGATGCAAGAAGCTCTGCGTTCAGGTCCATGCCTTCAGGGCACCTGGCAGCTCCCACTGCCTGGGCTTACCGAAAACTCCTCACAACCATGATTTCTGCTCTCAACGTAGTCCTCTGGGTTCATGTTCATAGGCATCCACTTCAGTACCCTCTTCTGTTGCGCTGGTCCCCATCCACTCAGAACTATCAGATTCATCTATCTCTTTCTTTAGAGGTTTGCCGCAGTCTTTGCTGGTGGCTTTGTCCTCATCACTTGTTGAAGGACATTCCCTTGGAAATTCCATAATGGGTGGTGGTCACCACAGACGTCAGCTCTGCAGGTTGAGGAGCACACTGCCAGGGACAGGCAGCACAGGGATCTTGCTCCATTCAAGAAGCCTCTTGGACCATCAATCACCTCGAAGCCCAAGCTGTTAGTCTGGCTCTACTCTTCTTTCAATCCCATCTCCAGAGTTGAGCAGTCGGAGTACTTTCTGGCAATTCCACCACTGGCTTTCTCTCAACAGACAGGGTGGGACCAAATGTCCTGGAGTGGCACTGGAAATGAGTCTTCTATGTCCCTGGGCAGAATCCAACCTCCTGGCTCTTTCTGCGCAGCACATTGCAGGAATGGAGAACATTCAAGCAGATTTCCTGAGTTGTTATATCCTGGACCCTGGCGAGTGGGAGCTAGCTCTGTGGGCGTTTGCAAACATTGTGTGTCGGTGGGGACATCCGGCTCTAGACTAATGGCCACCTCTTCCAATGCCAAGATGTCAATCTTTTTCAGTCAGTCATCGAAAGGAATCAAACTCTCATGGCCTAGATGCTCTGGTTCAGACTTGGCCCTCAAACCAGCTTCTCTACATCTTTCTTCCTTGGCCGCCAATCGGCCATGTAATCACACTGGATGGGTAGTGCTGGTGGCTCCAAATTGGCCTCGGCATCTATGGTATGCCGATCTCCTCCACCTTCTGCAGGAGGCGCCTCTACCCCTCAGTGTTTGTTTATTTTATTTATTTAACTGGTTTTGATATACCGTTTTTCTACCAGGCAAAACGGTTTACACAGAACAAAAAGGAATGGTTTACATAGTAACATAGTAAATGACGGCAGATAAAGACCAGTATGATCCATCTAGTCTGCCCAGTACGGTGTCAAGAGTAGGTACACCTGCTGCTCTGTGCAGGCCCCCCTTCCCCATGTCTTTGTTTAGGGGTGATCCCACCACTCCATGTAGGATACCCCTATTTGTTAAGGAATTAGATGGTTCAGATTATTTTGATATTTTCTTGTTGCTGTAAAGGGATCCACTGTGTCTGTCCCATGCCCTTTTGAACTCTGTCACCGTATTTGCCCCCACCACTTCCATCGTGAGCGCATTCCAAGCATCCACCACCCTTTCAGTGAAAAAGTATTTCCTGACATTGCCTTTCAATTTACCACCTTGTAGCTTCATGTTATGCCCTCTAGTTTTGCAGCTTCTCCGTCTTTGGAAGAGGTTTGTTTGTTCATTATTTCTCTTTAAGTATTTAAAGGTCTGAATCATTTCTCCCCTGTCCCTCCTCTCCTCCAAAGTATACATGTTTAGGTCTTCAAGTCTCTTCTCATAAGGCTTCTGACGCAGGCTCCAAATCATTTGGTCACCTTCCTCTGAGCAGTTTCCATTCTTTTTACATCCTTTGCAAGATATGGTCTCCAAAACTGAACACAGTATTCCAAGTGAGGCCTCACCAGCGACTTGTACAGTGGCATAAGTACCTCTTCCTTTCTGCTGGTAATTCCTCTTTGTATGCAGCCCAACATCCAACTGGCTTTTGCCACCGCCTTGTCGCACTGTTTTGCCACCTTGAGATCTTCAGAAATAATCACTCCAAGGTCTTTCTCTTGATACGTACACACCAATCTCTCGCCCCTATCGTGTACATTTCCCTTGGATTTCTGCTTCCCAAGTGCATGACTCTGCACTTCTTCACATTAAATCTTAATTGCCAAGCATTAGACCATTCTTCCAGCTTTTGTAGATCATTCCTCATGTTAACCACTCCCTCGGGGGAGTCCATTCTGTTCCAAATTTTCGTGTCACCTGCAAAAAGACAGACTTTTCCATGCAGTCCTTCAGCAATATCACTCACAAATACATTGAACAGTGCCGGGCCCAGGACCGACCCCTGGGGCACCCCGCTAATCACCTTCCTTTCATCCGAGTGAGCTCCTTGTACCATCACCTTCTGTCATCTGTCAGTCAACCAATTTCTGATCCAATTTACCATCTTGGGATCTATCCCCAAACTACTGAGTTTATTGATAAGCCTCCTATGAGGAACAGTATCAAAGGCTTTGCTGAAATCCAGGTAGATGACATCCATCGCATGCCCCTGATCTAGTTCCCTGGTCACCCAGTCAAAGAACTCAATCAGATTTGTTTGGCAAGATCGTCCTTCGGTAAAACCATGTTGCCTCGGATCTTGCAACTTGTTGGCTTTGTTTACATGGAACAATTAAAAACATGTATTTATACAGGCAACTTAACTAGAACATCAAGAACAAAGGGAGGGGAAAATGCAGGAAGGTAAACTTAGCAACTATGTTACAGAGGTCTTGTACAAGGGGGAGGAGGTGTGGTGGGCTTGAGTTGGGCTGGTGTAATAGAGGTGATCTTGTGATGAGATAAGGAGAGGTGGGGAAAATAGTGACGGGTGGACAGCCTTAGGTGTTTAAGGAGGAGGGGTGATGGGGATGGTATGGGGAGGGGAAGGGGGTGGTCTTGCTGGGGGCTTGCTGTAAAGGATGCACCGTAGTATTTTTCAAAAAGGTATGTCTTAAGGTATTTTTTTAAATAAATTGTGAGATTGAATGCCCCGTAATGCGGGGGTGGGGGGCGGGTAGCTGGTTCCAAATGGTGGGAGCATAGAATTCAAAGGCTCTTATACATGTGCATTGTGATCTCTTGCGTATCTGGATGGGAGAGAGAAGATTCAGTGCGTTCTGTCTGCGCAGTCTGTTGGTGTTGGGACTTCTGATGAGTGATTGTAGCTGCTCTGATGAGGTATTGATGAGTGCTTTATGGGTGATGGCAAGTAACTTGAACTTGATCCTGAATGCGACAGGAAGCCAGTGGAGAGATTTCAATATGGGGGTGATATGGGAGTGTCTGGAGACTTTGGCTATGATGTATGTTGCAGTATTTTGGGCAAGTTGTAGGGGGGCAATAGTGGCCTTGGGAAGCCCTTGGAGGACAGAATTGCAGTAGTCAAACAATGGTGTGATGGAGGTTTGGCATACTGTGCAGAAGCTGTCAGGATGGAGGAGGGAGCGTAGGTTGCAGAGAGTTTGAAGTTTAAAGTAAATGTTTTTTGGTGATGTTCCTTATGTGGGGTTGGAAATTTAGTTGATGATCCAGGGTGACTCCGAGGTACTTGATCTGAGACTTAACTTGTATTTTGGTGTCCTCGAATTTGATGACAGAAGGTGGTGTAAAGTTGGGATCTCTGGTCACATGAAGGATCTCGGTCTTGTTAAAGCTGATCGCAAGATTATGAAGCTGTAGCCAGGAGACAATCTCTTTGAAACAGGCGGTGAGGTTGGAGTAGTCGGGGGTGGTGGTCTGAAATGGTGTGAATATCAATAAAATATTTTAAAACTAAGGTCAATATTTAGCTCAAATCACACCATGCCCTACCTCAAATTCCTCATGTAAATAGTTGGTTATTTATTTAACATTTCTTATATACCGCCTTTCATGATATCAAGGCGGTTTACATTGAACAAACTGAAATTACATTGAACAGGGCATTATAACTTGGAGATAAATATGAGTATTTACAAGGAATATGGGCAATGGAGGGTTAAGTGGCTTGTCCAAGACCACAAGGAGTACCTGTGGGACTAGAAACCCTAGTCCTTCCGGCCCAAGGTTGCTGTCCTTTAGTGGGATTTGAATCCCTGACCTTCTGGCCTGAGGTACCTTGTCCCAACCACTAGGCCACTCCTCCAAGGTTGAAATTCCTTGTTAAATACTATACTAATATTATCATGTTTTGGTACTACTATCGAGCACCCTGTATTCAAAGTTCTATGTAATGCATGTATTTATTAATGCAATTTTGAGTTCATTGTAAACTGCTTTGATATAAGAAAAGCGGTATATAAGTGCACATAAATAAAATAAATAAATAAAATGATGTCATCGGCATAGATTTGGTAGCAGACATTAAACTTCTGTATGATGTAACAAAGGGGTTTAATGTAAATGCTAAAAAGGAGGGAAGAGAGCACAGAACCCTGTGGGACTCCTTGGGGAAAGATGTAAGGTGTAGAGGACTGGTGTTCGATTCCTATCAGTTGGGTATGTTGGAAAAGGTAGGAGTGGATTCATTTGAGTGGCTCCTTCGCGCCCTTGATTTTGAATTGGAAGAGCAGCTCCTGATAGGTCCCGGCAGTGGGGAAAGGGGAGGAGCTCACCTGCCCACTCCCTTCTGCTGCAGCTGATCGGGGACTGGATGCTGGCCCACTCCCTTCTGCTGAAGCCGATCGAGGACTGGATGCAGTGTCCGGAGAGGTCTCCTGTTTCAGGGGCTGGTTCTCATGTATGACCCCGCTCCTTATTCGTTTATGGCTTGGCTGTCGAGCAGAGTCTCTTGCATCGCAAAGGTTACTCACCGCAAGTAGTGGCCACTCTACTATGAGCTCAACAGTCTTCTACCTCATATGCCTATGCTCGGATCTGGCATCTTTTTTCTTCTTAGTGTTCTAAGAGATCCTTCTCCCCTTGGCAAGTTGATATTCTAGACATTCTTTCCTTCCTTCAGGATGGATTTGATAAGGATCTTGCCCTTAATTCTTTAAAGATGCATATTGCGGCCTCAACATGTCTTCAGGGGCCTCTCAATGGGCGGTCTCTTGCTTCTCATTTAGACATTTCCCGTTTTCTGTGAGGTGTTCGCTCCCTGAGGCTCTCCATTTGTCCAATCATCCCTTCTTGGGATCTGTCCTTAATGCTTCGCGTGCTTACCCGTGCCCCGTTTGAGCCTCTCCGTAGGGCATCTCTCAAAGATTTGACTCTCAAAAACTGTTTTTCTTATAGCAGTCACTTCGGCACGGTGCCTTGCAGAGTTTCACGCACTTTCTTGCCAGGATCTTTTTCCCCAGAGTGGGTTACCATTCGAACAGTGCCCTCTTTCCTACCTAAGGTCCTTTTGGATCTTCATATCAACCAATTGGTTGTGCTTCCTTCCTTTTTTAAGGGGCAGTCTTTGAGTGACAACAGAGTCCTTCACCTGATGGATGTTGGTAGGGCATTGTGCTATTATGTCAAACTCACTAATATATTTCATCTCTCTGATCACCTTTTTTTGTCCTTGCTTCTGGTCCACGAAAAGAAGCGACCATCATGCATTGGATCAAGCAGACCATTGAGTCAGCTTATATTTTATTGAACAAACCTGTGCCCTTAAGTCTTCGGGCACATTCTACACAGGCCCAGGCTACCTCCTGGGTAGAATGCTTACAGGTAACTCTGCTAGATATTTGCAGGGCGGAGCTACCCCTCTTTACTTTTGCATGTCACTATCGCTTGGATATCCAAGCTTGAGAAGCAGCTTGCTTCGGAGCCTCTGTCTTGGCTGCAGCTGTTTCTTCCCACCTTGAAGTGGTTTAGCTATGGTACTCCCCATTAGTCTGGACTGGTCTAGCAGGATGTATTTGGAAGGAGAAATTTTACTTACTGATAATTTCCTTTCCTGGAATCCTGCTAGACCAGTCCAGGACCCACGCTTCTAAACTATTTAGTCTGTCACCTACCTAAGACTCTCTTTACATATCAGTGACCTTGCTGTACCTCACCATGTATACAGGGTGGCCCAAAAAAAGTGAGAACATCTCGTAGCATATAAGTTATTTAAAAATTCAAAAAGACAGATGTAAACGATTGACAAATTTAAAAAAAAAAAAAAGATGGCGACCAGAAATTGTCGAAATAAAGACGTTATATAGCTAAAAAAAGGTAAATAAGTAAACTATTTAAGCTTTTAATTTACGAGATGTTCTCACTTTTTTTGGGCCACCCTGTATACTTCCTTGGCCTACGGGTCCCGTTTCACATTGTTCAATTTAGCTTATTGTTATAAGAATTATTCGTTTATGAGCTCATTTTTAGTCTGGTTTTGTGCTTCCTTGGCTGTTTGAATTCCTACTGCTTGTTATGGTTATACAGAAGCTCCCTTTGAGAGACAGGTTTTTATACCAAGAGTGATGTCACAAAGCTTCAGGAATTTTTCTCTGTCTCACCATCTGCTGGCAGGAGGACACAACCTACTAGTCTGAACTGGTCTAGCAGGATTCCAGAAAAGGAAATTATCGGTAAGTAAAATTTCTCCATATAAAATTACTGGCAGAAAAAATGGGTGCAGAGATCCACGTACTTGAGCCCCTCTCTCTCTCTCTCTCCTCTGCATCCTCTTCCATCAATAGTGATTGCAAAGATCTCAGGCCGAGTATGTAAGGAACTAGCCCACACATGTTGCACAGGCTTAATTAATGGTAATACTATATATTTTAGGGGCATGTTTATTAAGCTGGGTTAACGACTAGCATGGGCTTTTTGTAACTAAATCCCATGTTATGCCCATGTTAGCATTAGCCCAGCTTAGTAAACACGCCCCTTGGTCTGATTTTAAACTTAATTTTTAGATGTACATTTTTTATATGGTGACGCTGTTCACACACAAGAAAATGGCACATGAGGACTGAAAGAGAATTAGGATCATTACAGCAAAACGTATCGTCATAAAGGAAAGGTTTGCAAAGTAATTTCATTTTCTGCAGAAAGTAGAGGAAAGTACAGATATCCTCTAGTCACACTCAAATGGGGAAAATTAGGTAGAGGGGCAGGTACATGTGACATTTATTCGAGTTGCTCCGATGCCCTTTTCCCTTGTGGGATTCGATGATGAAAGTTCATTTGCCTTATCATGCTGAGAAGCGTTTTAAAGATCAGTCACCAGTAATAATAAGAGAACAAATATTAAGCTATAAATTCTTCAACGGTGAAAAGTCTTGGCACAAAGAAATTTCCACCCCACGCGCTGCCCTCAAAGGTGAAGCCATGGCTGCGAAAAAACTTTAGCTATGTCTCTAGCATTTCAACAGGAATGCAAGTCAAGCAGTGCTGGAATGAACAGATTAAGGGTTAGAGTAAAAACATTACCCGCTTTTCATGGCTTGAGATATTTGTTCCAAAACAATTATATATTCTTTAAAAGTTTAAGATAACCCAGACGGTCAAGTTGTCCAAGTTCCACAGGATGTGTTTTAGTAGAGAGGCAAAGAACAGATGTTTTCAACGAGGTTTCCTGGGAAAGGAGAAAGTCCAGCATCTTCCATATGCTCCTTTGCACTTCCAGCGCAACTGGAAGCAGTGTCTATTGGGACTATGGCACCAGGAGCTTTCATTCATAACTACTTAAAAGCTAGACAAATTACTGCAGTGCTATTCCTCTGGCTGAGAACTACAGAGCAGACTGCAGTTCTCAAGAAGCAAAATGAAATGGGGACGTTAACATTTGATACTGTATTCACCGATTGAAGCAGCAGCCATGGCTGACACTTTCTGTGTTCATCCTTGTAGTGGGTCTAAGTCGAAAAAGAGCTTTGCTATTCATTTTGCAGCCTATTATTCAGTACACACTTCGGAAGAAAAAATTAAAAGGTCTGGGACAATTTAGCATGAGAGCTTGTCTCACTTAAATGGCATGCCGCATTATTAATTAGAAATGTCATACTGGGTCAGAGCAAAGGCCCATCAAGTCCTGCATCCAGGGCTGGTACAAGGGTACTGGGTGCCCTTGGTGAACCTTCAGCCTTATCCCCTCCCTCTTCCCAGATATCTTGATAATTAAACTCAGTAATCATGAATAGCCCAACATAACCTCTCCCCCAACAATTCTATTGAAATAAATACTTGGACATTGTGGGGGTCATTTTGGAAGCTCTAGTCATGCTTTGGACATCTGAAAACGGGCATAGAGATGTCCAAAGCACAGAGATGTCCCCAGAGCCATATTAGAAGCTGGGTCTGTGGATGTCCCCAGTGTGAGGTTGTCCAAATCCAAATGGGGCATAGTGGAGGTGTGGCTGGAGTGTTCCCAGAAACCTTGACATACCACTGTTGCTCCTTGTGGCCCTGGGCAAGCCACTTCACCATTCAGGTACAAATTTAGATTGTAAACCCTCTGGGGACAGGGAAATATCTATTGAACCAAACTGTAACTTTCCTTGAATTGCTACTGGAAAGGCGTGAGCTAAATACTAATAAATAAATAAAATAAAATTCCTGCCTGATCTCAGAAACATTCTGGACGTCTAGCATTGTGTCTAAGTTTATACCTACTTAGTCAAACATAGGGATCTGAAAAGTGCTCATTTTGTCTGAAAAAATCCAGAGGGCGTAGAGGAGAAAGCAGTCCATCATCCCCAGTTCTCAGTACAATTTCAATGATAGCAGCAGTGGGATTTGAACCCTGGCTTTCCTGTTCCTACCCTGCTACTCTAACCATTAGGCTATTCCTAGACATCCAGAGTCTGTTATACTATTCTGGAGCTGCTTATATAGACGCCCCCAGGGATGTCCATTCTGGGCAAGTCCACATTTGTGAAATCATGTCTGCACACTGACAGCACTAGTCTTAAGTAAACTGCATCACAATAATCTAATTTGATAATTTAATGATTGGCACATGAACAATAATAGCTAAATCCTTCACTAACATAATGGACACACGTAACAAATCAACTGCAAGTTCCCAAAGGACACGATATGAGCCTTCATGGACAGAGAAGCATCTAACCACATCCCTAGGTCTTGCACCGCCTCCCGTGGAATCAGTCTCTCCCCACAATCTGAGGGTACCACTGTAGGGCCTCCTCCCTCTGACTTACCCCATAAGACTTTTGATTTCTTAAAGTTCAGTTTTAACTTAGCTAATCCTTTGCCACTAAACAATTGTTCATAACAATCAAGGTTCCCTTCTAATCTGACCCCATAACTAAATACAGCCGAACATATCAGTATATGTAAAGTTTTCTGTCCCAGTGCTTCTAAACACATTGCACAGAGGACTGAAATAGATCATAAAACACTCTAAACCTTTTCCCTGCACCATTTTCTCATTGGCACATTAAGACTCTGAAGCTATGCCTTCCTTTGGAGTACTGCAAAGAGAAGAATTTCTGAAAATGCTCTGGTGCTGAGGTTCTCGATTTAACTTTCTACCTAAGCCCTAAATTTGGTTTCTAGAGCCTTCCTCCTACGCTTTCTTTTGTTACCCACAAGTACCAAAACCACTGGCTCCTCTCCAACGTACCATATGGACAACGTACCAATATACATATGGCTTGGCAATCCAGAAACCAGGGTTCGATTCCCACTAGCACTCCTTGTGGCCTTGGGCAAGTCACTTAACCCTCCATTGCCTCAGAAAAATTGAAGTTTTCAATGTACGTTACCAAGTTTAAGTTTCAATGTAAACCGCTTTGATTGACATGATACAGCGGTATATAAAACCTGTTAAACAAATAAAGATAATGCAGATACACAAAACCACTCGTTTGAATGTCCTTATGGGAAAAACAACTACTTGTGATGCTTGTCTACCTTCTTAAATAGGAGACAAAACTGGTCGCTGAGGGAGCCTAAGTTCTAGACTCATAACTGCCGATGCAACAATCATTCCAGCAGACTTCCTGTTTCCAACCTTCCAAAGATTGAAAAAAATTCCATACATTCCCCTCTATCCCCACTTCTCTAAGGCAATTCAGTAATTCTAATTCTAAAAAGTACTTTTATACCGCTACATTCCCAAACTAAGTAGTTCAGTGCGGTTTACAGCAAAAAAAGAATCACATTTAAAACTGATCAAAAAAGGCAAACTTTACAAAAATGATTGTTTAAGAATCACATAGCCAAAATTTCAAGTTCTTCCGGAATTGTAAAACAGATAAAGAACTTTGATCCCTATTGGTTATTTAGACCAGAGGTCTCCAATTCCGGTCCCAGAGAGCTACAAGTCAGTCAGGTTTTCAGGATGACCCTAATGAATATGCATGAGATAAATTTAAATACAATGGCGGCAGTGCATGCAAATATATCTCAAGTATATTCATTAGGGTCATCCTGAAAACCCGACTGGTTTGCAGCCCTCCAGGACCGGAATTGGAGACCCCTGATTTATAAGGAACAGTGAATTGAAATCTAGTCTTTGAACTAACACCTCTGCACAAAGGAAAAAAAAGGTACAGAAAGACTGCAGCATTTTGATTTAACTGCTAAAAGTGGGAGTAATAATAAAGAGAGTCATGTGAGAACATAATTATAAAAAAAGTATACAAAAACCTATAAAATTTTAAAAAATGAATTAGTTTTGAAATCTTAAGCCAATGCAGCTCATGCAATAAAGGAGTCACTGCTGTATACCTGGAGATCCCAAATATTAGCTGCAGAAATGTGTAAAAGTATCAGCAGTGTGTCCTGGCCCAGATCTGCACATACATGCATCTGACTGAACAAAGCCACCAATACTGTCTCGGTTAAAAAATCCAGATTGGCTAAGGAAAAACACCACATTTCTTCAAAAAAAGGAAGAACTCTATGAGATACCATCTTCTCCACCACTTTCGCCAAAGATGACGAATTAAAACTGGATGATAGCTCTCCATCAAAGATGGATTCAATTTCCCACTCTTCAACACAGGTCTCACTAAAGGGGTCTTCAACAACAGGTAGCACAGAATCAGCTTCAATAGTTTATTCACAAAATGAGGCCAATAATGCTTCCATCAACTCAATACCCTGCTTAATATGCTGTATCAGTACTGGGTCCACAACACAGACTCTTAAATTTCAGCTATGGTTATTGGCCACCAATCCCCCCAAAAAAAGACAGTGAATAGATCCTGTTCCACTAACATCTCCTATCATGTCATCACTCCTTCCTCTCTCAGCAGAAACCACATCAATGATTAAGTCCTCCTCCTCCTTCCTTTCTATCTCATCCTAGAAAAGAATTTCCACATCAGTTTACTTTCTTTGCAAAGAAAATCCCCCTGCTGTTAATCCTCCTAATCCTTCAACCAAACCCTAAGGCCAAGCCATTCACTAATAGAAAAAGAACTTGCAGTCTGTTCTACATCCTATGCAGCTGGGATGTCTCCTTAGCTCTCTGAACAGCAATCTCATAATTTTTCAGAACACTCTTACATAACACACCATTTTGTTCTGAGCACTGCCACTTCTCAAAATGGCAGACCAGGCACCTCAGAAGAAATAATCCCTGATGCAACAATGAGACTGCTATCAGAGTTTTGCACACTTCTTGTTTCTCAAGTGCAAATGATCTAAAAACGACAACCCAATAGTCATTACACAATAAAGACCAATCATCCAATTTCTTCCCTTCCTTCTATAAATGCTCCAGACCTACTGCTTCCAACAGAGCAGGTCCATTCAAAATCCCAGCATCCTGGAATCTCAACATCCTCTCTGTCCCAATCAAGCAATGACCCCTGCTTCATAGCCGATATAAGATTAACTGCCATGTTTCTACTCTTTTTTTAAAACACACCTGGACTATTTTATCTTTTACAACAACCTCTCTATCAGGGTATTTTAATTTCCCAGTAGTCAGTATCCTTTGAAGATACCCAAGTTAAAATATGTGCTCCCGATTGACCAGCAGCTTGCCCTTATGAACTAGTTTAGAAGCTGCTCTATCTCCTTTCTAAATGTTAGCAATGGCAGCTTGGTTCCACCCTAGTTAATGCAAAGCCCATCCTTAATGAATAGGTTTCCACCTCCTCAATATGTTGCCTGGTGCCTAAGAAATCTACATCCCTCATCCATGGACCATCATCTCCTATTTACGGAGACTCCGGAGCTTTGCCTGCTTCTGGGATCCTCCATGTGGGATGGAAAGCATAGTAACATAGTACTTGACGGCAGATAAAGACCAGCATGGTGGTAAGAGTAAGTGCCCCTGCTGCTCTATGCAAGTCACCCCCTCCCCATGCCTTTGTTTAGGGGTGTACGCACCGCTCCGTGTAGGTCACCCCTATTTGTTAAGATATAAGAGAGTTATGTTTCTTTGATTTTATCCCGTTGCTATAAAGGGATCCACTGTGTCTGTCCCAAGCCACTTTGAATTCCGTTACTGTATTTGCCCCCACCACTTCCATCGGGAGGGCATTCCAAGCATCCACCACTCTTTCAGTGAAAAAGTATTTCCTGACGTTGCCTTTCAGTTTACTCCCTTGCAGCTTCATGTTATGCCCTCTAGTTTTACAGCTTCCCTGTATTTGGAAGAAGTTTGTTTGTTCGTTAATACTCTAAGTATTTAAAGCACTGAATCATATCTCCCCTCTCCCTCCTCTCCTTCAAAGTGTACTATTTAGATCTTCAAGTCTCTTCTCATACATTTTCGGATGTAGACTCCAAATCATTTTGGTCACCTTCCTCTGAACCATTTCCGACTTTTTATATCCTTTGCGAAATAGTCTCCAAAACTGAACACAATATTCCAAGCGAGGCCTCACCAGTGACTTGTACAGTGGCATTAGAACTTTCTCCTTTCTGCTGGTAATTCCTCTCTGTATGCAACCCAGAATCCTTCTGGCTTTTGCCACCGCCTTGTCGCACTGTTTTGCCACCTTGAGATCCTCAGAAACAATCACTCCAAGGTCTTTCTTCTGGTCCGTGCACACCAACCTCGCCTCTATCGCATACAACTCCCTTGGGTTTCTGCTTCCCAAGTGCATGACACTGCACTTCTTCACATTAAATCTTAACTGCAAAGCATTAGACCTTCTGTCGTCTGTCAGTCAACCAATTTTTGATCCAGTTCACCACCTTGGGACTCATCCCCAAGCTGTTGCGTTTATTGATAAGCCTCCTAAGAGGAACAGTATCAAAGGCTTTGCTTAAATCTAAGTAGATCACATCCATCGCATGCCCTTGATCTAGTTCTCTGGTCACCGAGTCAAAGAACTCAATCAGGTTTGTTTGGCAAGATAGTCCTTTGGTAAAACCATGTTGCCTCGGATCATGCAACCTGTTGGCTTTGAAAAAGTCCACTATTTGTTCTTTCAGGAGCACCTCCCATTACGTTTCCCACCACCGAGGTTAGGCTTTCTGGTCTGTAGTTTGTCACGTCTTCCCTACTGCCACGTTTGTGAAGAGGTACCGCATCAGCCCTTCTCCAGTCCTGTGGCACTTCTCCTGTCTCCAAGGATTTATTAAAAACATCCTTTAGCGGCCCTGCAAGAATCTCTCGGAGCTCTTTTAGTATCCAGGAATGTATCCCATCCGGTCCCATGGCCTTGACCACTTTCAGTTTTGCAAACTGTTCTAACACATCCCCTGTGAATGGTGTGGTATCTACTCCATTCCCATTTGTATACTTGTCAATCATAGGTGGACCTTCTCCGGGATTTTCTTTAGTAAAACAGAAGTATTTGTTTAGCATTTGCGCTTTTTCAATATCACTTTCCACAAAACCGTTACCAGCACTTTTGAGTACTGTAATTCCTCCTCTCCTGAATATACCTGAAAAAAGTTTTGCCGCCACACTTCACTTCTTTAGTCATCTTTTCTTGTGCCATCCTTATTTCTTTTTTTGTCTTTTTTTAGTTTTACCCTGTATTCTTTTCTGTGTTCCTCTGTTAGCGAACTTCTGAATTTTGTGAAAGCTGTGTTTTTTGCCTTTATTTGTGCAGCCACTTCTTTGGAAAACCAAATAGGTTTCATTTTCCTCTTGCTTTTATTTACTTTCCTTACATATGTATCTGTTGCCCCTTTTATTGCCTCCTTTAGTTTAGCCCACTGCAATTCCGCTTCCCTTATCCCCTCCCACCCTGCCAACTCCTCCTTCAGGCATGTGACCATTTTACTGAAGTCAGCATTTTTGAAGTATAGGATTTTGAGCTTGCTGTGATTGAACTCTGCCTTGGCTTTTATCTCAAACCACACCGTGTTGTGATCTCTGCTGCTCACATGGGCACCCGCCCGGATATTCAACATGCTATCTCCGTTGGCGAGTACTAAATCCAGCATCAAGCTTTCCCTGGTCAGTAATGCATCCACAATTTTTTTACTTCTTTCTAGATTTGCAGAAGAAATACTCCAATCCACATCGAGTAGATTAAAGTCACCCAATATGATCACTTCCTCTTTCATAGCTATCTTTGCAATATCAGTAATCAATTTGCTATCCATTTCTTAAGTTTGAGTTGGAGGCCTGTAGACTACACCAGTATGAGTGACAGTGCCATCTCCTCTTTCCAACACAATCCACAGCACTTCTTCTTTTCCCCACATCCCCTGCATTTCAGCAACTTTAATATTGCTTTTGACATATAGGGCTACTCCTCCTTTTCTACCCTCTCTATCTCTTCTAAATAGATTATGGCCAGCTATGGCTATATCCCATTCATGTGACTCGTTAAACCATGTTTCTGTAATGGCCACAATGTCCATTTCCACCATTAGGGCTTCCAGGTCAAGAACCTTGTTGGCTAGACTTCGAGCATTTGTGCTCACTGCTTTCCAGCATTTGTTGACTGGCTTGCCTGCATTTTGCATGGATTTTGTTTTACACGCCTCTTCCCACTTGGCATTGATGTCTGGGTTAATACTGCGGCTGTTTCCAAATGTTACTATGTTTTTGTTGGGAGTGACGTTCTGAATTTGTTCTTTTCCATCCATCACCCCCTTTTTCTAGTTTAAATGCCTGTTCCCATAATGCCTGAATTTTGCACTTAGGATCCTTTTTCCTGCAGTAGAGAGATGTAGTTCATCAACACAGTATAGCCTCTTGTTGTTCCATCTATTTCCCCAGTCACCTATATATCTAAATCCTTCTTGTTTGCACTAGGTTTGGAGTCATATATTAAAGTTGATTATGCAACACAGCCTTTCTGCCCCCTTACCAAGAACAGGTAGAACTTCTGAGAATGCTATAGTGTTAGCAATGGGTTTGAGTTTCTCTCCCAGAATCTGAAAGTCCTTCTGAACTGTAGAGGCACTGTTTCTAGTCAGGCCATTTGTACCCAAGTGGATGACAACTTTGGAGTGCTCACTCTCTGCACTAACTATGGCAGCAATTTGCTTTATATTCCTGCTGGCTGAAGAGCCTGGGAGGTATTTGACTATCTTCTCCCCTTTGAACTGTGATCCCAAGTTGATGCCTCTGATGATGGAATCCGCAAGTAGTAGAAGTTTCCTCTTTTGTGTCAGTTTCTTTATATGCAGGGCATTATCAGCAGATTGGGCATTAACTTTCTTGTTTAAAGACACTTCAGTTTCCACTGATTGGGCACTTGAATTTCCCAAGGTAAAGGTGTTACGCAGGGATATCTCTTGATGGCATAAAAGCATGTCTGAGACTATCATCCTGGAGGTTCTGGATTTCAGCTTTCTACCTAAAAGCCCAAATTTTGCTTCCAGAGCCTTCTTGCACCATCCTATATTGTTGTTGTTGCCCACATGTACCATAACAACTGGCATTTCTTCAAAGTACCATATGAAAAATAAGATACTTCAGACACATCACACCATCTGTTTGATTGTCCTTATGGAAGCAACATCTCTTATGTTCTTAACTGGTAAGCAAGCACACAAGAACATAAGATATGCCATACTGGGTCAGACCAAGATCCATCAAGCCCAGTATCCTATTTCCAACAGTGGCCAATCTAGATCAAAAGTACCTATCAGCCTCCCAAAAAAGGTACACAGATTCCATGTTGCTTATCCCGGGGTAAGCAGTGAATTTACACTTTCTTCCATTCCATCTGATGGTGCCTGTAACTGTGCAGACTGAAACCTGGCAGGCCGTTGATCTCTAAGATCATCAACAGAGCGCGCCATCTACCATGTTTTAATGCACGTGCAGTTCCATGCACCATCCAAGGGAATGGAGTGGTGGGAAACAAAGAGATAGCTTCTCACTGCAGATGCTTACATGGCATGAGCGTTTAGGATGAGAGAGACGAGTGAGGACTCTGAGGATGAAGACAGATCCTGGGGGTAGGGAGAATGAAAGACAAGGGGACGGTTAACAGTCTTTGAGACAAGTCTGACCTTTATTTCTTTCCTTCTAGGTAAAATTATTCCCAAACATGCTACCTTGTTTTCTATACTGAAACACTAGGGATGTGCATTTGTGAGTGCACATTAGATTTCAAGACACCCAAATTAATCCAATGTGTGTACAAATCGCTTATATGCATGTATACCTATGAATTAACACTCATATAACCCCTCTTCTGAAGTCGCTTCATTGGCTCCCTATCCGTTTCCGTATCCAGTTCAAACGTCTACTGATCTATAAGTGCCCTCATTCTGCTGCTCCTCACCACCTTAAACTCTCTTATCCTACCCTACATCCTTCCTTGGGAGCTCCGCTCTTCTGGCAGATCCCTTCTATCTGTGCCCTTCTCTTCAACTGCCAACTACAGACTTCGATCCTTCCACCTTGCTGCTCCTTATGCCTGCAACAAACTTCCTGCGTCTGTGCATCAGACTTCATCTCTGCTCCTTTTCAAATTAAGGCTGAAAACTCACCTCTATAAGGCCACTTTTGAATCCTGGTCTACTTAATCTCCTATGTGTTTCCTTACCATGCCTCTAGATATATCCTTGCCCTCAGCTGTTGTAGACTATAAGCTCTGATGACCTGGGACCATCTTTTACCTGTGCCTTTGTAGCATTATACAAATGATCAATAATAGTAATAATGCATGTAAAACTGATTTGCATGCTTAAAAAAATTCTAGTGCATATGCAATAATCACCTAAAGAATGAAAATGTAAAATGAATATGAAAAACACCTGAAAAACCCCAAAACTCCATTGTAAATAAGCATCAACCAAACTTTTTTTTGGCCATGCATGTCTCTAAAATACATCCTTTGGACCCTGCAAACCTGCGTCATTTGCAGGTTGAATTTTCCCTTGGAAAGTTTTCTTTCCCAATACCTGTAAATGAGAGTCAAACCTGCCAACACTTTTCCCTGTATGATCTTTTCACTTCTCAACCTACATAAGAATATAAGATATGCCATACTGGGTCAGACTGAGGGTCCATCAAGCCTGGTATCCTGTTTCCAACAGCAGCCAATTCAGGTCACAAGTACCTGTCAGGTTCCCAAAAAGGGACACAGATGCCAAGTTGCTTATCCTAGGGGCAAGCAGCGGATTCCCCAGTCCTCTTTAAGGTGACATTTTACTTACCAGTTAATGTCCTTTACTTGAATCCTGCTAGACAGTCCAGACAAGTGGGTTGTGTTCCCCTACCAGCAGATTGGTGGAGACAAAGAACCAACGAAAAGCCCAGGTTTCAGTGACATGAATCCCATGCCTCTGTTCGCCTCAGCCACCAGAGTTCTTGTCAGCATGTCTCCTAAAACATATGGGAGAAACATGGCAAGCCTCACACAACCTCAACCATGGACAAAAATGAGTAATCAACAGTAGAGAACTATAAACAGGAAAGCATAAACGGAAGGCTGTCAGTAGAAGATGAACCTGCAGGGCCAAGTAGAAAAATCACAGCGGACCTAAAAGGTACCACAGCAGAAGAACAGAGCAATTACAATTTCAGGGGAGGGCCCTGGACTGGTCTAGCAGGACTTAAAGAAAGGATCAGAGTGGAGGAGTAATCTAATGGTTAAAGCACTGGCTTGGTAACCAAGAGACCAGGGTTCGATTCCTTATACTCCTTGCGGCCTTGGGAAAGTTACTTAAGCATTCATTGCCTAAGAAGAAAGGCCTGGCAATCTACTTCCAGTCACACTGCCAAAAAACTCAGGAGTCACTAGGTCACTAGGAATCAGCACTGATTTGAAGGCACACACAAATGTCATCTTCCATACTGTCCTTCTAGACAAGCCCAGACAATTGGGACGTACCAAAGCTACGATTCTACTGGGCAGGAAGAAGACGCAGCAGCTTGCAAAACCCTTGAGCCAAAGGCTGTGTCCACCCATGTGTGGATATCCAAATGGTGATGCTTGTTGAAAGTGGAAAGTGATGCCTATGTTGCAGCCCGGCAAATGTCTGCAGGGGCTACCAAGCTCTGCTCCCCCCATGAGGATGCTGGTACTTGGGTAGAATGGGTGCGCAAACCCTCCAGAACCAGCTGGTTCCACAACAGATATGTAATGGCCTCCTTAATCCAGCACCTCAAAGACAACTTAGCCACCATGTCACCCTTGCACAGGCCAGCAAACAGCACAAAAAGATGGTTGGACATATAAAAATAAATTTGTAACTTCCAAATACTGGAGAAGCACCCTCTGGACATCCACAAAGTGAAGATCCTTATCCTTCTCCCGACACTGCTCCTTAGAGAAGGAAGGCAGGCAGACCACCTGATTCACATGAAAGGGAGAAGCATCTTAGTCAAGAAGGAAGGCACAGGCCAAATGGAAATGGCCTTCCTTGAAAAAGACAGATAAGGATCTCGACAAAACAGAGTCTGCTGCTCGGAAATCCACCTTGTGGAACTAAATGTGACCAAGAAGACTGTCTTTAGTATCAAATCCTTTAAAGTAGCGCACTTCAACAGCACCAACATCAAAAGGCACCGACATCGGGCCCTGAGCACTAGACACAGATCCCAGGAAGGAACCACAGACCAGAGGGGAGGACTCAGATGCCAAACCCCCTGGAGAAAGCACGAAACATCCGGGTACAAGACTAGAGACTTACCAGCCACTGGAAATCAAAAACAGGCCAAAGCTGCCACCTGAACTTTCAGGGAGCTAAGAGAAAGGCCCTTCTCCAGGCTATCCTGTATAAAAGCCAACAGAGATGGCAACTTAGCTGCCTCAGGAGCTGAGTGCTGCACCATCGCCACACGTATGCTAGTTTGGTAGACCATCTCTGGGCTCTAAGCAGAGTGGAGAACACCATGGGTGAATAGCCCTTACACACTAGTCATATCCTTTGAAGAGCCAAGCCTTAAGCGAGAAGGGAACTGGGTCCTCCAGGACAACTGGTCCCTAGCGCAATAGGCTCCGAGACAGAGACAACTGGAGGTGCCTATAGGAGTTCCATCAGGTCTCCAAACCACACTCTCCTTGGCCAATCTGGCACTACAAGGACAATCGTGAGTCGGTTGATATTGTGTATCTGGACTTTCAGAAAGCCTTTGACAAGGTCCCTCATGAGAGACTTTTGGCAAAACTAAAGAGTCATGGGATAGGAGGCAGTGTACTACTGTGGATCAGGAACTGGTTAAAAGATAGAAAGCAGAGGGTAGGGCTAAATGGCCAATTTTCCCAATGGAGAAAGGTGAATAGTGGTGTACCCCAGGGATCTGTGCTGGGTCCGCTGCTTTTTGACATATTCATAAACGACCTGGAAAGTGGAATAACGAGTGAGGTTATCAAATTTGCTGATGACACAAAACTATTTAAAGTTGTTAAAACCCAGGAGGATTGTGGAAAATTGCAAGAGGATCTTGATAAATTGGAAGACTGGGCATCAAAATGGCAGATGAAATTTAATGTGGAGAAGTGCAAGGTTATGCACCTAGGGAAGAACAACCCAAACTATGGTTACACGATGCAAGGTTCCACATTAGGAACCACCACCCAAGAAAAAGATTTAGGCGTCCTTGTGGATACCATGTTAAAACCCTCGGCCCAGTATGCAGCGGCGGCCAAGAGAGCAAATAGAATGCTAGGTATGATAAGGAAAGGAATGGAAAATAAAACAAAAGATATTATAATGCCTCTATATCGTTCCATGGTGAGACCGCACCTTGAATATTGTGTGCAATTCTGGTCGCCATATCTTAAAAAGGATATAGCAATTTTAGAAAAGGTTCAGAGAAGAGCCACCAAAATGGTACAGGGGATGGAAGGCTACTCCTATGAAGAAAGGCTAAAAAGGTTGGGGCTCTTTAACCTGGAAAAGAGACGGCTGAGGGGAGATATGATAGAAGTCTATAAATTAATGAACGGAGTGGAACGGGTAAACGTAGATCGATTGTTTACCTTATCAGAATATAGAAAGACTAGGGGACATGCAATGAAGCTACAGGGTAAACTATTTAAGACTAATAAAAGAAAATATTTTTTCACTCAACGTGTAATCAAACTCTGGAATTTGTTACCGGAGGATGTAGTAAAGGCTGTTAGTGTAGCTGGGTTTAAAAAAGGTTTGGACAAGTTCCTGGAGGAAAGGTCCATAAACCATTATTAAGAAGGGACCCAGGATATCAATGCTTGAACCAATACAAGCATTGTGGAACCTGTGTCCCTTGGGGTAACTGCTAGGTACGTATGACCTAGATTGGCCACTGTTGGAAACAGAATACTGGGCTTGATGGACCTTGGTCTGACCCAGTATGGCATATCTTATGTTCTTATGTAATCCTGTCCAAGTGGCATGCTATACCCCCAATCACATGCCCCACCAGGGGCCACGGAGGAAACACATACAGCAGAAGCTGACTTGGCCAAGGCATCGACGCCCTCGGACCCCATCTCCAAGCAGTGATTGAAGCAGTAGCAAACTTTGGCATTGGAGCAGGTCACCATCAGATCCATTTCGGGGTGACCACTGCAGTGCAGAATCGACTGAAATGCCTCCTGAATCAACTCCTACTCTCCAGGATTTAGAGAATGCTGGCTGAGCAAGTCTATTGCCACATTGTTCACCCTGGCAATGTGCTCAGCTGACAAAGGTAGGAGATTCTTCTCCATCCAGGCAAACAGGAAAGCCATCTCCAGAGCTACCCTGGCACTCCTCATGCGCCTTGCTGACTGACAAAAGCCACTGCCCTGGCGTTGTCTGAAAACACTTGAATCGCCCAGCCCTCGACCAGGGGCTGCAAAACACAGAAGAACCAGCCTGATGGCCTCGCCTCGAGGCTATTGATGGACCACACCGATTCACTGCAATTCTAATGGCCCTAGGCCATTCGGTCTTGACTGGAATTTGTCATCAGTAGAATGCAGGATAAATTATCAGATAACAGAGCTTCTGCCATTATCACAGGCTGGACTTCACCATCAATGGGAGTGGGAGCCTGTGCTTGAACTACTGAGAACTCGGGGACCAGAAAGGTAGCAAGGACCGCTGGAGCTGTTGCATGTGCCCTTGGCACCATCTCTATGATCGCTGCCATCAATCCAAGCAGCTGAAGATAATCCCAGATGCTGGAAGCCTGCTGCGCACAGAACAGTGCTAGGCAATTTAAAAGTCTTTTGGCTTTCTCCTCTGCCAGGAAAATTCTGCCCACTCGAGCATAGAAAGTGCTCCCAGAAACTCCAGGGATGGGACCACAACAACTGGCTCTTTCTCCGACTGATCACCGGCCGAAGCTTTCCAAAAAGGATTCCACTTGGATCCCGCCATCCAAAATGCTTCTGAAAGGGAATGGGCCCAGATGAGCCAGTCATCCTGATATGGATGGACACAGATCCCTTAGTGCCAAGGCACCACAGCCGCCACCATCATGACTTTGGAGAATGTCCTTGGGGTGGTGGATAGCCCGAAAGGGAGAGGGTGAACAGATAGTGAGAGTCAAGTATGGCAAAACACAGATACTTTTGCTGATCCACCCAGATTGGGATATGAAAAATACACCTCTGCCTGATCAAGAGAAGCCAAAAACACCCCTCAGCACCCTGCTTGAATCACAGAGCTCAAGGTTTCCATCCAGAAGCACAGGATGGGCAGGTGTTCGTTGAGCACCTTGAGGTCCAGAATGGGCTGAAGGAACAGTTATCTTTTGGCACCACAAAATAGATGGAGTATCTGCCATTGTCCTGCTCATCTAGAGGGACAGGCATCACTGCCTTTAGATGCAGCAACTTGTGCAAGATGGTCCGCACAGCAGCACACTTGATCGCAGACCCACAAGGAGAAATGACAAAGGCATCTGGAATTGGCTCTTTGCATTCAGGGACACAGCTGAACTGAATTGTGTCAAGCACCCAACGATCCTTGGTAATCTGGGCCTATTCCTGAAAGAAAAAAGTGAAGCCTGCCAACTAGAGGAAACAGGGAATGGGCTCCCAAACCTTCACTGCCCAGTCCAGGAGAGTCCTCCTCTGGGGTGGAAAGAGTCCCTGGGCCCATGCGCTCCACAAAAGGACTGAGAACAAGCCCAAAGTCTGGAAGCAGATGGGAGGAAAGGATTTCCAGGTCAGTAACAATGAAAGTCCTGAGTCCCCAGGGGATCTGGCCAGCGTACCCACGGAGGACAGGCGGAGGCTGATGAGAAAGGGGCACCAGCCCACTTCACAGGCTCCCTGGACCTGCCTTCCGGAAGGCAATAAGATTTTGTCTCATCCAGGTCCTTCACCAGCTTCTACAGATCGGCTCCAAAAAGAAGCTTCCTCTTAAAAGCCAGTTGGGCCAACTGTGCTTTGGAAGATCAGTCCTCTGCCCAGTGCCACAGTCAAATTCAACACAGTGACACTATCATCAAGGCACTATCCCTGTTCTCCAAGGGAGAAATAATATCATCTGGTGGAAAAGGCTGAATCCACTGGAGCAGGGCTCGAGATGTCAGACTGGCACATATCGCCAGCTGCAGAATAGCAGCCGCTATGGAAAACTGGCTCTTCAACAACAAACCCACCTTACGGTCCAGAAAATCCTTTAAGGCTGGTCTGCCTTCCACAGGAATGGTGGTATGGCTGGTAATCGCTGTGACCTGTGCATCCTCCTTAGGAATACCAAACCACTCAATGCACTCCTCCGGGACAGCGTAGATCCTCTTACACATCCTTAACCCTATAGGCGGAGAGTTGGGAGAGTCCTACTCTGACCAGATCATATCCTTGATCACATCTGAGAACGGGAAGACAGTAGTGGATTTCCCTACCCCTTGAAGGAGCAGGTCCAGAAGCATCCATCAAATTCAATGCCGCCAGCTTCTTCTGGAATAGGCGGATTCACAACCTTTTGAAGGATTGAGTACTTCTGCATCCACATCAGAAGCCAGTACTGAGACACTGAATCCAAGTCATAGTCATAATCTCGGACAGCTCCCAGCTGTTCCCCCTCTCCAGGGGCCAACCCTCGCTGGGGACATTTGGTCAAAGGCAATAAAAAAGAGCTTCCACTCTCCACCTGCCCCACATGAGACTGTGCTGGGAGCACCCAGAGGCCGCAAGGTCAAAATTTCCATGCCAGAAGAACAAGGTCTGCAGCAAAAAAAAAAAAAAAAAAAGAATTCTTGGGAGGACAATTCGGAGTCTGGAGTCTCTTCTCGGAAATGACCTCCAACACCAGGGGGTACAGCTGCCTCAGACCCCCTAGAGGATGAGGAGCATCCCCCAGCATGGTCAGCAGACCCTCTGACTGGCTGGTTATCCTTACCCATAGTGCCATCTGTCACCTCCTGCCCAATGCTGGCAAGACCAGACTAACTGCATCTCCCGACTGAGAGAGAGGGGGAGCAGGCCCTCTAGGGATGATTCAGAAGCCGCCAACTAGAAAGAGCAGAATCCAGAATCTGGAGAGGAGGTACCTTGCTTGCCACAGGTCAAACAATGTTTTATGGAAAAAGACAGAGTTAAGGCAAGTATCACAACAGCACACGCTTAGGACTCAACGGCCCGAAGGCGCACGTTAATGCACGCTACAGTAAAAGTAGAGTTAATTGTGCTTTTACTGTAATGCACATTGCAGGTACTAGGGTAGGAATGCGCATACAGACCACGCAACCGCTAGACACACAAGAGGAGAAAACGCTAACATGTGCAGAAAATGGCAAAAAGCCCCTACACTGTGCCAATGGTCACCAGCAGTCCACCCTGAATTGCTCCCAGCAAGGACAATGATGAAGTCAAGCCTTTGTACTCACCTGCTGAGAGCCTCCGGCACAGAATCCATGCCGTACTCAGCTCTACTGGCTTTGCAGCACTGCATTTAAAAGTGGCTGACAGGCAGATCCCTCGAGAACCTTCTGCAATCTTTGGGAGAGAGTAGGGGGAACAGTGGAGAAGGAAGGGGGTGCTGATGTTGTGTGAGACTGCTGCACTCTTCCATATCCTTCCAATTTATGGCTGCTCAACAGGCTCTTATTTATTTATTTTACTGTTTTTCTATACCGCTTTATCTGGGAATCAAAGCGGTTTACATATAACTAAAACATTAAACTGTGTTACATAGAACAATAAGTACAGAAAACAGATTGACTATGTTTAGGTTTGATAAAGATCATTAATAATATCAGATGCTTTGTCTGTTTGAAGACTTTGGCTGTGTGGTACAAATCCAGCTTTGTTGTGGGGGAGGTGGATGGGAAGAAAAAGGAGGAATAGGTACTTCCAGTAGGGTGAAATTTACTGGAGGGTCTAGGTCTTGGAGGTTTTAGTATCATTTAGTGTCCAATGATTAGTCCTTGAAATGTTCTTTGAACAGAACTGTCTTGAGTTCCTTCCGGAAGGATGTTAGGTCATGTATTTCCCTGAGGTTGGTAGGGAGGGCATTCCAGAGGTCCAGTGCATACAAGGAAAAGACTCTGTTACATGTTGCTTAATTTGCCCATACTATTTCCGTTGGCAGGGCAAGTAAGTTTCAGTTGCCTGTACGTTTATTTCTGGTGGTTGTTGGTATTCGGATGAGGGACTTTAGGTATGATGATGACTGGTCGTGTAAGGTCTTGAAGATGTTCATTATTGATTTATATTTAAATTCGGCTGGATAAGGGGAGCCAGTGTAGATTTTTTAGTATTGGCATAAAGTGGTCATTCCTCATTGCTCCTACTATGGAGTATGCTGCAGTGTGTTGGACCATCTGTAGCTGATATAGTGCATGTTTGGGGAGACCTTGGTATATGTTGTTACTGAAGTCTAGCAGTGGAAAGATTAGGGCCTGAAATACTGATTGAAAGTCATGATCTGCTAGTAGAAGCCAAAGGTTGTGGAGAATTAATTCTTATTTTATGGTATATGGCTCTTGCGGTCCTGCTAATGTGAGAGGCGAAGTCAAACTGTTGGTCTGTTATTATGTTAATGTAACTCACCTCATGCTTTATTTCTAGCTCCACATTGTGTACTCTTAGTGTTTTGGAGGGGGGGGGGAGAACGCTTTGTTTCTGGAGATATGTAGTACCTCTGTTTTTTTGTAGTTAATCTGAAGCCCATGCTCTGCTAGCCACTGCGTGATCTCGTTGAAATATGCTGTTATTCTGCTTAGGTCTAGAGTGGAAATATCAAATGATGTAAACATCATAATGTCATCGACATAGCTTCTATATTGAACTTCGTGTTTATGGAATATGGCACATATGGGCTGCATGAATATGTTGAAGAGTAGCAATGACAATGCGGAGCCTTGTGGAAAACCTTTAGGTGGTCTGTATGGAGCAAATTTGTGTTATCCTATGTGTACTTGTCAGTAGCGCTAATGATTGAATCTTTTCCTCTTGATCTTCAAATTTTCTTTAGAGAGGAGAGAATCCATCCACTATTTGCTGGAGATGAAGAAATACTGAAGAGGCCTCTGATGGATAAGGCAAAAAGAGGCATAAAAGTGATGTAATTGAAACCTGGGATTTTCATTGGTTCTTTGTTTCCACCAATCTGCTGGTAGGGGAACGCAACCCACTGGTCTAGCAGGATGATATGGAATAATGGTTTATGGACATTTCCTCCAGGAACTTATCCAAACTTCTTTTAAACCCAGTTACACTAACAGCTTTCTCTACATCCTCCCCTAGAAGGGTAACATAGTAACATAGTAAATGATGGCAGATAAAGACCAGCATGGACCATCCAGTCTGCCCAGCAATACAGCAAGAGTAGGTGCACCTGTCGCTCTGTGCAGGCCACCCCTCCCCATGTCTTTGTTTAGGGGTGGACCCACTGCTCCATGTAGGACACCCCTATTTGTTGAGAAGTTAGATGGTTCAGTTTATTTTGTTTTTATCCTGTTGCTGTAAAGGGATCCGCTGTGCTTGTCCCATGCTGTTTTGAATTCCGTCACCGTGTTTGCCCCCACCACTTCCATCGGGAGGGCATTCCAAGCATCCACCACCCTGTCAGTGAAAAAATATTTCCTGACATTGCCTTTCAATTTTCCACTTTGCAGCTTCATGTTATGCCCTCTAGTTTTGCAGCTTCCCCGTCTTTGGAAGAGGTTTGTTTGTTCATCATTCCTCTTAAAGTATTTAAAGGTCTGAATCATATCTCCCCTATCCCTCCTCTCCTCCAAAGTGTACATATTTAGGGCTTCAAGTCTCTTCTCATAAGGTTTCTTACGCAGGCTCCAAATCATTTTGGTCACCTTCCTCTGAACAGTTTCCAGTCTTTTTACATCTTTTGCAAGATATGGTCTCCAAAACTGAACACAGTATTCCAAGTGAGGCCTCACCAGCGACCTGTACAGTAGCATAAGTACCTCTTCCTTTCTGCTGGTAATCCCTCTTTGTATGCAGCCCAACATCCTCCTGGCTTTTGCCACCATTCCTCTGTACAGGTATAAAGCTACAAGTGAGGTACTTCTACAATACAACAGTGGAAAAAAGAAGGCTAAAAAACCTATAACATTTTTCATTAAAAAAATCCAGCTAACTTTGGGTAAGAATGAAGAACACCAAAAAGCTTCACTTAAAGTCTTTTCTCATTCCTTCACCTTCTGAATCCTGGCCAATAAGAAAATCAGTCTATGGATGAATAAACATTAGTATTCTTGTGCATGTTTCCCAGGCTCCTGAAATGCCCATAATAGGTATTTAACATAGAAATAGTCTCTTCTTAGTGATATCTGATACCATCTTCTAAAAATAACTCGAAACAGGGGACTTGCTTACCAGTGCTGCAAATTAGAATCTGAGCAGGAGAAGAAAACAAGAGGTCATCCTGGGAATTTCAATTGGTTTAAGTCAGTGGTGAGATGACACGCAATTACTGGCTGAACAAAAAGTGTGTTATGCTAAGGACACAGATTTTATTAAACAGAATGGGCCTAGATCCATGGTTCCTAAACCTATTCCATATACTGGACCTCCTATGTACACAAACACGCCTTGTGCATATTTATGGTCGATAACCTGTAGGGTGAAAAAGAAAGGTTTGTGAACCGCTGACTTAGAAGGACTTTCATCAAGGCTTTAGAAAGCAAAAGCTTGAAAACCTAATGCACATTTGCATTTAAATAAAGGCACTTTAACACAAGACAAACCAGGGGAAGGATGTTTTTCTGGTGTTTATCCAATAAACACCTATTTTCAGTTTTTTGCATAAGGGATGTTTCATCAGTGTTTATTAGTTGAAACCAAAAATCAGAAGCCCTCCACTCAGAACAAACCATTAATGTGCATTAACACTATGGCAGATATCAAGAAACAGTGAACTATACCAGTATTAGCTACTGTAAGGCACAGTCCCCTCCTCTTCCCCTCATTTCAATAAAATTCTACCCTAGGTGTTTCATGCAAGAATTAATTAATGTGCGTTAAGCATTTTGACTCTTCTTGTTGTTTTGTTTTTTTTACTGCATATTAAAACTCACAAACACCTAACAGTTTAATAAATAGGCTCCTAAATTATAAAACTATGGTTAAGGTTTGGGGCCTAAGGTTTGCAAGATGAAGTCTACTGTTTTATGAAATTAGAAACTAAAGTGGGCCTCGGATAAAGGGAATTCACGGTCAGCTTCTCAAAGCACCCATGGGAAGGACTGGGTCTTAATGAAACTTTATAAGTACCGTTTAAATAGAAAAGATTACAAATTCTAGTGTGTTGGAAAAGTGCAATATGTGCCTTTGAGTCAATGCCGACTCCTGATGACCCAGCAGCTCCTGGGTTTTCTTGGCAGTGTGACCGGAAGTAGATTGCCAGGCCTTTTTTCCAAGGCAAATGAGGGTTAAGTGACATGCTTAAGGCTACAAGGAGCAATCGAACCCCGCTAGCGAATAGGTCCATTAGTAAGTTACTAAAACACATCTGTACTTCAAAGTTTCACAGAGTTGCCTGGACATATAAATCATTTCTCAGCATATAGGTAAAAGCTATGCACTAAGTCCATCTGCCCGCAAGTTCATTTTACACCATAATGATGGGGGTTTTTGTTTGTTTGTATTTAAAGTACTTTTTGTTTTCGAAACATTTTAAATATACTTACAAGTAAACAACTTGCATAGCAAATAGGGTGAAGATAATGCAAAACCAAACAAACCATGAAATATTAAAGAAATTATAAGAAAAAATATACATATACAGTATAAAATACCCTTCTCTTAGGACCACCATAAAAGGGGGACAGATTCCTGCAACAAGGATAATGTTCTTACAAACAGAAATCCAGCACCCTTTAATTTATATTTGGTTACTGAATAAATATTGTGCATCAAAAACAAATAAGGAACAAATGGAAAAGAAAAACGTTACATTATTAGACTTCTTGTCTAGAACGGTTGTTAGACACTTAGGATCTAGAGAAATCTCTCTCACATTATTAAGTTTAATCAAGAATTGGCTGGGTAACGAAGGAAAAAAAATATCATCCCCAGGAGAGAAACTTCAGAGCACATTCTCAGGAACTGACAAAGTCTATTCTGAGTCTACCGGCAAAAATCCGGAAACAGACATCCTCTGGCCCATAAATAAAACATTCTTGTCATAAAAGAAAAAGCATCGTAATGTTATTTTTGTCTGTTAGAAAAGCAAAAGAAACAAGCAAAGTAGATCGAGATGCTCTTGCAGACTGAGCCCTCCCCTCCCTCATAATCCAAGCGCTTCTTAGATGGAAAATAAAGAGGTGGCACAACCTCAGCTGCTATCTCGAGGACTTCAGTTAAGTATTTGTTAAACATGTCCCTTGAGACTAATCGCTGGATCTTTAGGGAAGTTTAGAACTCAAAGATTCAGACTTCTACATTTATTCTCCAGTGTTTCTACTTTAGATGAGAGCATCTGATTTTCCCAACCCCAAGCAAGTCTGATCACGTCTTTCAAGGAACCCTCGGAAGCGTTCAATCTATAGGTAATAGCCCATCCACTAACACCATCGCACGCCAAACTGAATCCAAAGTCACAACTTCTGGCCATCAATGTACAGAAGCCTCTCCACTCAAAAGTCTCAAAGTGGCTGGGCCTCCTTCCGTGACACCCATCAAAGGGCTCAAAGCTGGCTTACCACCTGACATTGCAGCAGCCCAATGTTTCACTGCTGAAATATCCAAACCGGGGAAGGAGGAGTACCTTTATGATCCTTCATGTTCCTGGGAGGCCCCTTCATCTTGCCAAAATTTCTTTCTCTGCGCATCTCTCTCCTAACAGCTTCCTTGTCAGCTAAAGAAAGAAACATGCGCACAGGTGAAGGCAGAGATGCACGGCTGCTGGAGCGGAGCGCAACCTCCGTATCAAGCCAGTGAAGCTCTTCCAACTCGGAGCAGACAGTGATGTTTAGCCCTGACACAGCACTCCCTCATCATAGCCTGGCCCAGTAAAGGCAGTATCAGTCTCTGCTTGCGCTTCCTTTTGCCCATAAGGAGATACACAATAAAGCAAAGCCACACGGGGCTGGAAATGGGAGCGCTCAAACAGCAGCAGCCAGTGCCATCTTGACTCTGCCCCCCAATGGTGATTTTAATTAGCAGGTGTATATGGCCTAGAGCCTATACTGGACGGTCACTTTAGTAATAAACTTCCGATTGGCAAAATTGAGATAAACCCAAAACAGACCGTAATATGTCCCACCGGTTTAACACTTTTCTTTAAAGTACTGATAAGCTTATTATAATTATGAGGGACTAAAAATAGAGCAGGTGATATGAGCCATGTTTGAGAAGAACTGCCCAGAAAACGAGGAACTTCCATTGTGGCCTAAATTCACCCTCAGTCCCATCTTTCCTTGTAGGCAGGAGTCTCTAGGAGTGTGTACAGCACAATACAAACCACACGTTTGGTTCGATTCTCATGTCAAACAAATTTTTCCCAATTTTTGGGCTTTTTCTCAATGCTCATTTCACCTATTCATTCTTTGCGCATAAATTGTAGGCATGCTAGAACTTTAAGTGTGCAAATCGATTGCACGCATATTAATTCATAGGTATATGGGCGCGCAAGCAATGTGTGTGCACTTTCAAATTTTTGGTGCCCAGATGAACTGAATGCCCATCCCTGGGAGTCTCAAATTCCAGCTCACTGCACAGGCATACTGTCGTACTTGCACATTTGTCTCAAGGCAATAAACGCACACCAAAACAGAGGAGGCAACTCATCTGGAAACCACAAACCATGCAAAAGATGCTCCAGGGCGCAAAACACTCATTCTCAAACAAAAACATTTTCTGGAGCGTTACTGCATACAATTTAAAATACAATTTAGTAGGTGAAACAATGGGGGGCCTGTTCAGTGGCTAGGCTAAGTAATGTGCCTAGCCGCAGCTTTAAGAAAACCCGGCTAGTCGGTGGTGGAACCTATCACGACAGTGAGCTGCAAACTTTTAAGGGCCTTTTTGTCCTGTAATCTAAGGAAGTAATTTTATAACGAGCCACATAAAGTTATGCATCAACGCATATAAGTCACCTATTTCCAATGACTTACGCGCAGGGGCGGGCACTTACAAGCAACAGTTTAGACAGGCGCTAATCTGAAAGTACATGCGTCACGGCAACAGCACTTACTTTTGGAGTGGGCGACCACAGGGCCAGAGCTAAAGCAGAGCATAGGCGGAGCCTTAAATTTACGCACGTAAGTTATAAAATATTATAATGTGCACGCTTTCTACAAAACTAGACACGGGCATTTACAACAAGTCCAGAGATGGTGCACGTGGAAGTGACTAGATCTGGTACATATCTTACCACTTGCTGATAAAATAGGTGCAAAATACGCCTGTAACAATATGCGTTAAACTAAGGGGTATTTTACTAAAGGGTGCTGGCTGGCAGTGTGCATCTGGCGTGCACTAAAAGCGCATTTCGGACACATGCTGCCAGCCAGCACAGGGCCATGACAGTGGGCAGAATCCAGTGCTAATTGTGCCACCCGTGTTAGGGTGGTGAGTGGGTGGGCTAGGGGCACAGTGGGTAAGCTCAGAGCAGTTAGCGCCAGTTTTGCACTACGTGCTTACTGCATTGGCGCAGGTTCACCTACCACCACTTCCATAGGTGAAGTTAAGTGCACCGGCAATAATGCAGCCCGCGTTAGGGAAAATGGCTCCATATTAACTACTGGGGAAATGTTTTCCACACCCCCGACAGTTAACACAGTGGTGTTGCACCTAGCACGCCATAGTTTTGGTGCTTTTAGTGCATTAGGTGCAATACCTTTTAGCTTCCACCTGCTCCTCCTCTACTGCGTCCCCTCCCCCCACCTCGACAGAAGCCACCACTTGGGAAGCCCTACAGCACTCCCTCTTAGAGACCACAGCCACTCTCCACAGAGTCCTAATTTTAGGGAACTTTAATATTCATTTTGACAACCCCTCTAAACTTCATGACTAAGCCTTCACCCAATTCCAATTATGATATTGCTCAACATGTCCACGTACCCACCCACTTAGCAGGTCACACACTTGATCTCATTCTAACACCTCAAGATTTCACGCCACATCCCGCATCCTTCACTTCTTCTCCCACATGCTCTCACCACTCCCTTTATTTACTTCCAAGTCCCTCTGAAGACCTCCTTACCACCTATACTTACAAATGCTCAGTCCGCCTAACGTTGCAAGATCACTCCTACTTCTCTGGCTCAGTTCCCCACTCCACATTCTCTATTCCCTGCAGATTTTCCCACCTTACCACTCAATGAGCAAGCCTCTCTTTGGTCGGACAATCTCTCACAAGCACTTGAGATGGTAGCCCCCCCAGAAATTGTACCCCATATCCCATAAGAGGTCCTACCCCTGGTACCACTCGGGACTTTGCATGATCAAATGGCAATTCAGATCTGCCGAAAGAATCTGGAGAACAAACAGTCCTCAGCTCTCGTGACTTTTCAATATTGTCATTCATTTTATCAAACCCAGATCACCATGGCAAAAAAGAAAGAAACTACTATTCCTCTGTAGTGAAAAAAGCAGCATATGTCCCAAAAATTTATCTTTGGCATTGCCTCTCAGCTTTCCTACTTAAAAATCTTCACCACAGACATCTCACTGAAGTCCTGGCTCAATTTCTCAGAGTCAGCCCCATCAGAGTGAATCTACCTCTCTCCTGTCCGTTACGTCCCACCCAGTGTTCTATGTATTCTTAGTCAGAATTCATCCCCATAACAGCGACTTTGCTGTGCTTCAGATTCCATCCCTTCTCCATGGCTCACCGAATAATCATTAGGCCTTATGCCCATTGCCCCCTCCATTATCCTAAAGAGCCTTCAATCTGGCCTCTGGAAAAAGGCTCTGGTCCATCCCATCCTTAAAGGCCTAAAGCTAAACCCCACTATAGCTTTGAACAGTTACTGCCCAATCTCAAACTTATCTTTTCTCTTGAACCTGACTGAATGTATCATCCTCCCCCAACTTAGAGACTACCTAGAACACACTTCTATTCTACACCCATGCCAATCTGGCTTTCAGACATATCAAAGCACGGAAGTGATCGTCAGTCCTAAGTGAGATCCACAGCACTCTTGACCAATAGCCGCATTTGATCATGTGGACCATAACACCCTTCTTTCCTGCCTCCATAGTATCGGACTGCATGGAAATGTGCTCTCCTGGTTCACATCCTCTCTCACAGGGTGTTCATTTCAGGTTTCCACCAGAAATTCATCCTCTTCTTTATACCACCTGATGTGTGTGGGATCCCACAGGGTTTAGCCCTCTCTCCCCTCCTATTTAATACTTTCCTCAGCTCGTTGGCCACTCTTCTCCAATCGACAGGACTATCCTACATCTATGCAGACGACATTCTTCTTATTGCTTACGCAGACCCTCATCATCCCAATCTAATGCACGTCAACTCTAGTCATAATAAAATCTCCACTCTACTGCTCTCCAATTTAATGTCAATAAAACCACTGCCACCTGGATGACTGGCGGTGGTCCAATTCCTACCATTTCCCCCCTCTTGGAAAACTCTTCTTATCGCCTTACAACCTTCCTTTAAGTTCTTAAGTGTCCTCATTGATTCGCACCTCTTGTTCTCCCCAGTTCCTTGCACAGCTTTGCTCCCACTTACTTGCTTCCCTTGTGATCTCTTACACTCCCCCATGTTGCCTGCCTCCCCTGCACGGTAACAGATTAGTCATCCCCCTGCCCTCCAAAGCTTGGTACAAAAGCACAAGACACTTGGCATTCTTCTTCCAGGCCCGTTCACAATGGAATTGTCTCCCTGTCCAAGCTCACTTAGAAGACAACTATAAAAAATTTAAAGCCCTCTTCAAGACTCTCCTCTTTGAACGGGCCTTCAGGATTGAGGCAGACCATCTGGTTTGACTTCTTCGTGCCTCCTATTTATTTTTCGTTCTCGTTCAGTAACTATCCTTGCCTCGTCTATCAATTAATTATGGTAGCTCCATTCTATTTCCTTTCTGGATTACTTTGTTTTTGTTAATTGCCTTGTATGCGTGCCAAAGGAGGTATATCAAATCTAAATAAGCTATAAACATTCTAGAATCCTTCAGTACAGTAGTTCTCAACTCAGTCCTCAGGGCACACCAGGCCAGTTGGGTTTTCAGGGTATCCATAATGAATATGCACAAGACAAATTTACATATAGTGAAGGCAGTGCATGCAAATCTACCACATACTATTCACTGTGGGAATCTTGAAACTCAACTGGCAAGGTGTGCCCTGAGGACTGGGCTGAGAACCACTGCTTTAGTAAAAGGTCCATAGGGACCCTTTGAGTACACTTTTAGAGGGTAATTTTATGTCTGCTTCACCTAATATTATGTGAACCTCTGCAAATCAAGTCCCCATTCACAACAGTGTATGAATTTTTAGGAGCTCCCTTTGATTGGGTCCGTGTGTCATCCAGAGTTGCAAATGAGACCACAGATGGCAAAGATGAACCTGAAGTTGATAAACTTGCAGAGTTGGTAAAGAATGCAAATGCAAATTAATACAGAGTTCGAGCTGATTCTTTGTGGATGTGTCTTCAGATAACAAGAAGTCCCATAAGGAGGGGAGGAGTGGCCTAATGGTTAGCACAGTGAGCTTAGAACCATAGCAAATCAGGGTTCAAATCCCACCGCTGCTATTGTGACCTTAAGCAAGTCACTAAACCCTCCATTGTCTCAGGCAGAAGCTTAGAATGTAAGCACTAAAGGGATGGTAAAATATCTTTTGCACTGAATGTAACTTGCCTTGAACTATTACTGAAAAGATGTGACCTTAAAAACAAGGGTGGGGAGACTGAGTGTAGCAATCCCCAACTTCCTACAGTAACAGGGTTCCTATGTATGCAGCATGGGTTACCACAGGAAACTTATCAAGGACTTTAGCTTGTGTATTTTAATTTTAGTAATCAAAACATACTAATGACCCTGAAGATAAATGCTAACCAGCCGCATTCAAAACAACCCTTTGAAAGAGTAATATTGAAAGAAAATAAAATTAGGCCTTACCTGCTAATTGCCTTTCCTTGAGGACCTCCAGTGCAGTTCTGACATCTAGGTTGTCAGCTCTCACCAGCAGCTTGGAGACTGAGCATATCATCTCTGATGACATCAGTGTTCATAGGCAGCTGGCACCACCCATCAGCCCCAGTAAACTATTGACAAAGCAGACTCAGGAGCAAGAAATAAGATGCAATAACATGAATACTTCATAACTGTAAACATCCTATCCCACAAATAAGCAAGAAATACCCCCTCCAAGAAAAAGCCCATAAACACCCAGAGGAAACTTACCATTCTATACTGAAATCTTGACCTCTTTAATAAACACCACACCAGCACTCCACTCTTCTGTGCCCAATACACTATTTCCTTCACATTTTCTGAAGAGGAATGAAAGAGAAATCAAAGAGATATATGCCTCCACTCTTCCTCCGAACCAGTTGCACACTGATGAACCTCTTATGGTGCAGGATCGCCAAAAGCGTACACAAAACATGGGAGGGTCCAGGACTGCACTGGAGGTCCACAAGGAAAGGCAATTAGCAGGTAAGGCCTAATTTTACCTTCCTTAGTGTACCTCTAATGCAGCCCAACATCTGGGATGTACCATAGCAGTATCAAATTTGTGAGGGACCCGTGAGCCCGGCCTTAATTACTGACTCACCAAAACTCGCATCCCCCTTCGCCTGCACATCCAGATGATAATGCTTCACAAAAGTATGTAGGGACGCCCAGGTGACGGCCCTGCAGATATCTGCCAGAAGAACCAGGCTACACTCTGCCCAAGACGTGCCCTGGGTTCTTGTGGAATGCGCCCTGAGGCCTTCCAGCAACAGCTTTCACCGACAGAGATAAACCGAAGAAATTGCCTCTTTAACCCATTGAGAAATAGAGGCCTTGGAAGCGGCCTCTCCCTTACGCAGTCCTCCAAACAGGATGACCAAATAGTCCAACTTCTGAAATTGTTCTGTTCTCTTCAGGAAACTCCTCAAGACTCTCCAGATATCTAGGAGGCAGAGACCTGGCTCCTGCTAAGCCTCTTTTGACCCTGCAAAAGCCGGAAGAGAAACCTGCTGATCTAAATGAAAAACCGAGAGAACCTTGGACAAAAAGGACGGTATGGGCCACGAGACTACCGTTTCTTTGGAGAAGGATAGAAAAGGTTCCCGGCGCGAAAGAGGCTGTAACTCTGAAATTCTTCTCACGGAACAGATAGCCACCAAAAAGACAGTCTTCAATGTCAAATCCTTTAAAGTACCTGTCGCCAATGGTTCAAAAGATTCCATTGTCAGAATCATTAACACCAGATTCAGATTCCAAGTGGGGCTACCCTTCTCATAGGAGGCTGCACCTGCTTAACTGCCCTAAGGAAATGGACCACATCCGGATGAGCTCCCAAGGAGCCCCCTTGTACTCTACTGCGATAACAGGTAATCACTGCCACCTGCACGCTCAACGAACTGCAGGCCAACCTCTTTTCAAGCCCTGCCTGTAAGAAAGCTAAAACGTCCGACACTAACACCGCTAGAGGGCGATAGCCATGCTTGATACACCAAGCCTCAAATACATGCCAGACCCGGACATACAAAAGAGACGTTGAGCGTTTATGGGCCCTCAACAATGTGTTAAACGTGCCCTCTCAAGAGCCAAGCCGTAAGCGAGAATCAATTCACCTGTGGCATCCTGACTGGACCCTGCAACAGGAGGTCGGACCTACATGGTAGCCGCCATGGCTGGTACACAGCCAGCCTGACCAGATCCGCATGCCATGGCCTGTGTGGCCAATTGGGAGCAATGAGCACCACCAACCCTGGATGTGCTTTGATCGTTTGCACCAATCGCTCGATGAGTGCACATGGAGGAAACATGTACAAGAGGCCGGCAGTGAGCCAATGCTGGACCAGAGCATTGAGACCTTCCAACATTCGCTCCCTCCTCCTGTTGAAGAAGCGAGTAGCCTTGGCGGTTGCAAAGGACACCATCAGATCCATGATCGGTTAACCCCACCTTATCACTATCTGTGCAAACATGGCCTCGCAAAGACCATTTCACGGGGTCCACGCAAAACTGAGATAGTCTGCTGTCACATTCTCCTTTCCTGCGACATGAACCGCCAAGAGCGCCCGAAGAGTGTCTTCTGCCCAGTCCAGCAATGGGCCTATCTCGCTCTTGAGCGGCACACTGCTTGTTCCCTCCTGACGGCTAATATAAACCACCATCGTGGCATTGTCTGAGAACACTCATATGGCCTTTCCTCAAATGATGTCCTGAAATTCCTGTAGTGCCAGGAGCACCTCTCTCAAATCTAACCGATTGATGGACCACTCACACTGCTCCATGAGCCAGATATCCTGATCTATCCGCTCCCGACGATGGGCCTCCCCCCCCAGCCCGAGAGGCTGGCATTGGTCGTCAACGGGATCCAGATGGGTGACTCCAGTGGCATGTCGACCAATAACTTGTCCGGTCTCAGCCACCAATGAAACGTCACACACATCGCCCTTGGGCAGGGCAACGGATGCATAAATAGGTGATGCTGTGCCGACTACCTCTGTAGCACAACCCTGCAACGTTCTCATGTGTGCTTGTGCCCGGGGGACCAACTTGATTGATGCTGTCATGGTTCCTAGGAGCTGCAAATAATGCCAAGCTATGGGAATCTGCAGTCAGAGGAAGTACCGGACCTGTCTCTGCATTGTCTTCATCCTCTCCATTGGTAGTGAGACTCTTCCTGCATTCATCTTGAACAGGGCCCCCAAATATACTAGATCCTGGCATAGCAACAGCTGACCTTTTGTGAAATTGACTACCCAGCCAAGCTCCTACAGAAACTGGATGACACTCTGCATGGCCCTTTCGTTCTGTTTCGCAGACTTCACCCCGATGAGCCGTCAAGGTATAAACGTTATGAGAATGCCCTCCTGACACAGAGCCACCATGACCACCACATGACCTTTGTGAATGTGCGTAGATCTGCTCAGGCTGACCGTGGACCGGCCATGGCGGCTACCATGCAGGTCCGACCTCCTGTAGCAGGGTCCGGTCAGGATGCCACAGGTGAATCGATTCTTGCTTACGGCTTGGTTCTTGAGAGGGTGCATTTAACATATTGTTGAGGGCCCATAAACGCTCAACCTCTCTTTTGTATGTCCGGTTGCAAGACCGAAGGGCAACGCCCTGAACTGGATATGGCCCATCGGTATCATGAACTTCAGGTATTGTTGATGCTCTGGGCAAATCAGAATGGGCAAATAGGCCTCTGTCAAGTCAAGAGAGGTTAGAAATTCGCCTTCCCTGATGGCCACTATGACCGACAAAAGGGTTTCCATACGAAAATGGGGTATGTGTAGACAATGATTTATCTGTTTGAGGTCCAGAATAGGCTGAAAAGTTCCTTCTTTCTTGGGAAGCACAAAATAAATGGAGTATTGACTACAGCGGTACTGATTTTGGGGGACCTCCATGATGGCCTGCAAATTCTAAAGCCAGTGGAGGGTGTCTTTCACCACCTTTACCTTGGCTGATGCCCCGCAGGGCGACTGTACTAATGCATCAGTGAGTGGGCGAGCAAACTCTAGCGCATATCCTTTTCAGATGACCTCCAAGACGCACTGGTTGGTGGTATGCGAGTCCAGACCGGATAAAACTCCTGCAGTTGACCTCCCATGGGAACAACATCTGGCTGGGCCCCCTTTGGTTCACTGCGGCTTTTTGGGTGCAGGGCTGACAGAGGAGTAAACCTCCAGCCTGCTCCTTGAAACCCACAAAATCCTTGCCCGCAGGACGCAAACCGCCCTCTCTGATAGGGTCTTAATCACATCGGAAGGAAACAGCAGAAGTCACCTTTGACAAGGTCCCTCATCAGAGACTTTTGGCAAAACTAAAGAGTCATGGGATAGGAGGCAGTGTACTACTGTGGATCAGGAACTGGTTAAAAGACAGAAAGCAGAGGGTAGGGCTAAATGGCCAATTTTCCCAATGGAGAAAGGTGAATAGTGGTGTACCCCAGGGATCTGTGCTGGGTCCGCTGCTTTTTGACATATTCATAAACGACCTAGAAAGTGGAATAACGAGTGAGGTTATCAAATTTGCAGATGACACAAAACTATTTAAAGTTGTAAAAACCCAAGAGAATTGTGGAAAATTGCAAGAAGATCTTGATAAATTGGAAGACTGGGCATCAAAATGGCAGGTGAAATTTAATGTGGACAAGTGCAAAGTTATGCACCTAGGGAAGAACAACCCAAACTATGGTTACACGATGCAAGGTTCCACATTAGGAACCACCACCCAGGAAAAAGATTTAGGCGTCATTGTGGATACCATGTTAAAACCCTCGGAGCAGTGTGCAGCGGCGCCAAGAGAGCAAATAGAACGCTAGGTATCATAAGGAAAGGAATGGAAAATAAAACAAAAGATATTATAATGCCTCTATATCGTTCCATGGTGAGACCGCACCTTGAATATTGTGTGCAATTCTGGTTGCCGTATCTTAAAAAGGATATAGCGATATTAGAAAAGGTTCAGAGAAGAGCCACCAAAATGGTAAAGGGGATGGAAGGATACTCCTAAGAAGAAAGGCTAAAAAGGTTAGGGCTCTTTAACCTGGAAAAGAGACAGCTGAGGGGAGATATGATAGAAGTCTATAAATTAATGAAAGGAGTGGAACGGGTAAACATAGATCAATTGTTTACGTTATCAGAATATAGAAAGACTAGGGGACATGCAATGAAGCTACAGGGTAAACTATTTAAGACTAATAAAAGAAAATATTTTTTCACTCAACGTGTAATCAAACTCTGAAATTTGTTACCGGAGGATGTAGTAAAGGCTGTTAGTGTAGCTGGGTTTAAAAAAGGTTTGGACAAGTTCCTGGAGGAAAGGTCCATAAACCATTATTAAGAAGGGACCCAGGATATCAATGCTTGACCCAGTACAAGCATTGTGGAACCTGTGTCTTTTGGGGAAACTGCTAGGTACGTATGACCTAGATTGGCCACTGTTGGAAACAGGATACTGGGCTCGATGGACCTTGATCTGACCCAGTATGGCATATCTTATGTTCTTATGTTCTCATGGCTGGCCTCTTGGCAGCATAGCAATCCACCCAGGCTTTTGCTTATCCTCCTGGAGTCTACCCCCTTTAGACTCTCCAAGGTCTTTCACTAACTTATCCAAGGCTTCTCCAAATAATAGCTTCCATTTAAATGAAAGTTTGCTCAGCCATGACTTAGAATAGACATCTGCCACCCAATTACACAACCACAGGTAATGTCATGCAGCCATCACTGCAGCCAAACTCTTCGAGAGACCACTAATCAGGTCATAAAGAACATCAGCCAGATAGGACCCCCCAGAATCCAACTGAGCTGTCTCTGGAGGTGAAGAATGGCCCTCACCAGCACTCTTCAAGATGCTGTGTACAACGCAAGCAGGCCCTGGCCACAAATGCTTCACCAACTGCCGCTTGCAATGACAGCGCATTCACGTCAAAAGCTTGTTTAAGCAGAGTCTCTAATTTTTGATTTTTGCCATCCTTAAGAGTGGAACTTCTACAGTTATTGTGGTCTTCTTAGTAATTGCCAACACCGACGCATCCACCTTTGATGATGGAAGAATCTCCCTGTCTTGCTCTAGGAGAGGACAGAGCCTGGTCATGGTGTGTGTTCCCTTCAGGGCACCCTCTGGAACATGCCATTCATCCTGTATCATCTGCTTAATGACTTTATGTAGAGGAAATACTAACTGCAGTTTGTGGACAGCCTAGAACAGCAGGTCCTCTAAAGGATCTTCATCCTGGGAGACCTCTGTCTACATACTGAACGCCTTAAATGACTGAGAAATGAGAGCTGGGACCGTCTTCATTGACATAGCAGAGCCATTGGTGCGGACGCTTCAGTGTTTAGTTCTCCTTTATGCTGAAGGACAAGATTATAGAACTATACAACAGATTCAGAGCATTGCCCCTGAAGAATGCCATGCCAAAACACGGCCATGTTGGGCTTTGTTCTTGTGTTGGTTGGTTTCTTTGGCATTTGTCCAACTTTCAATAAAACTTTGTTTTTGCTACTCACTTTTTGTTTGGTTTTGTCAGTCCCCAGGTCTGCCTCATCTGCGAAACCCATCTGTTTGTATGAGCGTAAAGACCCCGTTTTCCCCCAAGGGTCCTCCAGGAACAGCCTCCGCACAGCCAGCTCCTCGCCAACTTTGTCCTCTGATAATCTTCTCCTCTTACCCCTTTCCAAGGTCCAGGAGGGCTCCACTCACCATGCAAAAAACCTAATTCATAAGCAGCACAAACTCGGGCGAAAACAAACTCCCCTGTGCGCTGCTTGGGATGTAGAAGGGAGAGGGGTCAGAGATTCCAGATCTGCCTGCTTGAGTATTGGAAGGCCCCTGCTGTCAGTGTCGTTGTCCAAAGCAGAGACCCACAAGGCCCACTCAGGCCAAGGATCTGGTCCACACAGTGATATCCTGAAAACCTTCTGCAGTGGCATGCAACTCATCTTTGTAGCCGCGACACAAACCTGTGGCCAAAACAGTGCATTTGGTGCCACATACCAAGCATGTGGCCTTGGATGGAATCCTTAACATAGAGCAGAAGGTGAAACCTCTCCAACCTTCCCAAATTTGGGGGACTGAAAAACAGCCACTAAGAAAATTGTTTTTTTACTTTCTTCTCTTTTTTTTTCAAATCCAATCAAACTACAATGAAAAGGATCCAATAAAAAGAAACAATGCGAAGGAAGAGGCCCCCAGTATCTGAAGTCTATCTTTCCCCCGTTAATTTTTAAACTGCAGAGTTCTGCCTAAGCGTGTTTTTTCCCGTGCTGCCTAAAATGGCCATCGCAGCCAGCAAGCAAGTAATGCCGGCGGAGAGGCTCCTTCTCTTAACTGCCTGAAAAAACTCCCGCAAAACTAAGTGTAACTCACCACCGGACCAAACAGCTGATCCCTTACACTAGGAACTATCAGTCGTGTTCTGCCCCTGTCGCTGGCGTCCCGTTAAGCCGGAGTGCTGAAGCAAAGTGAGACCAAAAGGGGCCATTCACCTTCTTTGTTTATGCTTTTGCCTTTGTTTGGTGGCACCTCACCCAAAGTGGGTTTGGGCGCCGCTTGTCTGCCTGTGCCTGCCGCGTCTCCCCCTTTATCCTGGAAGAGCAGTTGAGCAATACCCCCAATCTCAACGATTTATTTTTTTTATGACCAATATACCAGAAGGCAACCTTCATTTTTCAATGACCAATATAATGAAAGTGTCACTAAACTAAAAACAAATGCTCCTTAGTTGTCCTTTCAATGAGCCCATACTCTGGGATTAGCTCTCTCCAGCTGCTTTGAGACTGAGTTTACTGGGGCTGGTGGGTGGTGCCAGCTGCCTAAGAACACTGATGTCATCAGAGATGACATGCTCAGTTTCCAAGCTGCTAGTGAGAGCTGACATCCCAGATATCGGGACTACACTGGAGGGATGCCAAAGAATGACAAACAGCATGAAAAGAAGGGACACGCCATAGCCAGGTCCAATCTTATCACAAGCTCTCTCTCATTTCTAAAATTTTGCTGACAAATTAGCGAGGTAGTGTAAATACAATGTAGATAGTTTCCCCAGTTAATTCCAAGTTGATCTCCCTGTTTTATTGTAAATACAACTCAGAGTGCCTGTGTTGTATAGTTGATGTTAAATGTAAACCGCACTGATCTAAAATAGCGCGGTATAGAAGAACTGTTAAATAAATAAATAAATAATAGTCTAAGTGAGGAGTCAAGGCATGACTTCAGCTTAAAACCTACTTATCTGCAACCTGCTGGGTTTAGGCAGAGAGCTCTAGACCAAGTCAACAACATGCCTTTAGAACCGCTGGCAATCCGCAGTCCTACCCTAGGGCCTCAAGCATCATGACACAGTTTCGTTGTCAAAATGTGACTCACAAACTACTGTGGATTGCCAGAGACTTAACTAGCACAGTATACAATAACAAGTGGACATCTGGGGTTTGGCAAGCTAGAGGTTGGCAAAGAAAACGCATAAAAGGGACAGAGTACAGCTAGGGCAATTAAGTTGCTGGACAAAGGCCGAAAGAGCAACAGCTGCCCTTGAGCGAGAAGAGCTGGAAGGAGTCAGAGAGAATTAATTTTTATAAGGGATTAATGTTATAAAATGACATAAGGATTGAACATTTTAGGATTATGCTCGGAAATTATGGTGCCTTAGAGTCCAAAATGGACTCCAGTGGGTTGTAAAATCCCCTCATCCTGCAGCTCTGAGCATTCAGCAGTCCCAATTAGTGTAGCGCACATACTGTCTTATACCTAGGTACGCCCAATTAAAATCCCTTTGTTTCTTTGAGCCACCATATGCATAGTCCATGGTAGTTTGTCATAAATAAAGTTCTCTATGTTGCATAATGCATGCTTTGCTTGCAGGCATTAATAAACCCCTAATCCTGAGAGGGCCTTTAGTGCGGAACTACCTAAATATTTAAAGATTTTGAAGGGCTTGTAGTTTTACAACCAAAACATTGATAAGATATACGAGACAAACATTTAGCAGTAGAAAATGGAGTAATGTGACTTGTAAAAATGTGCCTGGATTAAAATCATTACTGAACGGTATTGGCCACTGGCCAGACATCCTGCAAAGTTACTCCAGAAAAAACCCAATGTATCCTCATTTAGGTCATTACTGCACTGCTAACACTTTTATGATTGTGCAAGAGGCAGTAAAGGAGTCGGCTGATGTGGATTTTATACGTCCTTAATTTGCAGCTGTAACATCCCAGAAATCATAAAAGCAAGAGATTTCATCTAAGTGCTTCTCAGACTTACCAGCTGTTCCTTTGCGTTTTAGGGCACTCTTTTTTTCAGTGTTAGCCAAAGAAATACATTTTCTTTTTGTGCTTTTAGAGGCACTTTATCTCTCTCTCTCCTACTGGTATGTCCCCATCCACCAGACGGAATTTCATAATGTTTGCCTTTTCCCCACAAGATTCTTTGCAACAGCTTTAGAAAGCAGTTGCCGGTGATCAAGGGGCAGTTCACTTGTGAGGCCGGAACCTAAAAAATTGCCCATTACTGCAGCCCTCCCACACACACAGGAGAGGTAATGCTCACTGCCAAGGCACAGAGTGAAACTGCTCCTCGAGTAACATTTTACAGAAAGGTAATAATGAAATGTTAAAACACTCTAAGTGCTGGTAGACTTGGAACAATTTAATTAAAAAAAAACAACAACTCTGTCACAAATTAGCATCTTGCAAAGGGATATTACGAACATTATTTATCATAATACCAAGAGAGAGAGAGAGAAAATTGTGAGTGCAAATGGAGGCAGATTTGGCTAGAGGGTTTTAGCATTTGGAATGAAAAGTGAAACTAGTCAATGCGGTGTAGCATTGAGCTATCGTTCACTCTCAAACTGACCCTTAGTTCTCAGCTGTTTTTCATGAAAATAAAAGAAAACGACCCCCCAGCAAAGGCCACAAAAGGCTTGTACGAGTAACTGTCCAGCGTCCTTTCTTCTCAGACCCTAGTTGTTAACGGATGACAGATGTTAAACTGAGGACTATGCACCTCTCCTGGCAGCGTCGGCTACATTTCTTCGCCTGCTGTAGGGGTCATTTTGGTGCTCAAGCTAAACACCGACCTACAGACAGTCAGCCTTTTGGCAGGTTGCTCTGTCTGGGCAAGAGCTCTAGAGCTTCCTAAACAGCAGTTTCTAGAGCACAATGACCTTACTGCTACACATTCTCGGTAGTGCTTCCCAGCAGTGTTAGTAGGTAAATTAAAAGAAAAAAAAAAAGGCAACACTAGCATTATACTTTTCCAAAATTAATTTTTGCAGTCAAAACATTTGGTAGTCAGCCAATTTCAAGGCCAATATGATACTACCGTTCTCCTCTTTTGGGACTTGGAAAAGATACATATCTATCTGGCAATATAATCACTCCTCAGAGTCCATCCCCGGCTCCAGCGCTTCCCTAGTAATGAATTAGTCATTTGCCCCGAGGGATGCAAATTTATTTTACTGAATCCAGGCAAAGGGCCACATACACACGCACGCGCGTTATTTGTCTATTGTTCGTTTTAGTAGGCAGGTGGGACATTTAAAGCATCAGCAGAAAACACCACTGCGAAAAATTCCTGAAAACAGAATCCTTCCGACCAAGGGCACAGAATTCTTCATTAAGCATGAGGGAGAGGAATGCAATGAGGATTCTCAGGAGCATCTCAACAGAGCCCTGGTTTGGGGTTGAACTACTGTTCCTGCAATCTTTCGATGCTTTATCATCAGTTTAATGAGGGAGCATGGGAGATGAGATAAGTACAGTTTACTCTGATGATTAGCCCATCAAATATTTTATTTGCTGGTATTAGGAGACAGCATTAAAAACGTTGCACCAATATGACCCTTTTTGTCCTAAAATATGAAAGACATCCATCAGCTTCCTTATTCTGATTTACCAAGTGGTGCAGTTTGTGCTTCCTAAAAGCTGCAGTAAGGCAATTGACATCTAAACTTCTTATTAAGATGGTTTGGAACCCTACATCTTTCTCACTTTATGTGCACTCATATATTCCATGTCTTTGTGGTGGAGAAGAAAGCAGATGGAACCTCAGTCTAAATATTTCTAAAATGATAAGAGGGAGGGTGGAAAAAGTGTGAAGAGGGAGAGTGAAGATGGTGACTTGAGAGAATCATGAGTTGACGGATTTGTATGTGGAACGCAAAGGTAAAATCTGAAGTTACCCTGCTGAGCCCAGGAAGATATCCATCGCATGACCTATGGACAACTTTGTAGAGTGAAGGAGTTCATGTTCCGATGGTATATGTTGTTAAGGGGTCCCCAAGGGAGGATAGTTGGGGCTTCTTGGCCAAGATCTCTCCTTTTCCCTGGAGATGATAGCCCTACTGATGGGCCCTGCAGCCCGGTGAAGTTAGCTAGAAGTTGTGGTCTGCCTCTAGGGATCAACTGACTGAGGAGAAAGAACAACGTGCTGGTGAACTTGAGTGAAGGCAACCGCCTATGAGAGCGGGAAGGTTCTCATAGCATGGTCTCTCAGACACTGGAGGGCTCAGAGGTATAGGGCACACATGTTCTAGGATTTGTTTCAGGTGCTGTGCTTTTCCAGCTGCACAGACCATGAGAGTGGTCAATTTGGTCAGCTATTGCTGACATGGACAAGGTTCTCTCAGAGCAGATTGTCCTATTGAATATAGGGCTACAGAGGGTTCAAAAACAAATGTTGGCCTATGAGCAAGTTCTTGTTGCCTACAATGAGTGGATCAATTCTCTTGAAGTGAAAGTTTACCAGCAGGAAGAATGCCCACGATATCTTAATTAAAGACAATATGCTTATGCATATGTAGAGATCCTAAGGGTCCTGTTTTATTTGCTTTAACAGGATCTCTAGTCAATCTGATAGAGCAGCGGTTCTCAACCTGTGGGTCGCGACCCCCATGGGGGTTGCCACAGGATTTAGCGGGGGTCGCTTAGCCTCCACCAAGTTAAAAAAAACAATTAAGACGCGCACAAGTTGCTGCCGCTGCCGAGTCCGCTTCTCGGCAGCGGCAAACTCCGGCAAACTCACCGCCTTCTTCTGCAGCCGCGGCTCCTTGCCTCTTAGGGAACCGCGGCTGTACCTGTAAAATCGTTGCGGAGCCCTTCCTGTCTCGACGGGCTCTGTGCAGCATTGTCCCGCCTCCAAAGGAAGTTGTTTACCACTTCCTTTGGAGGCGGGACAATGCTGCACGGAGCCCGTCGAGACAGGAAGGGCTCCGCAACAATTTTACAGGTACAGCCGCGGTTCCCTAAGAGGCAGGGAGCCACGGCTGCAGAAGAAGGGAGGCAGACATGGGGAGAGGGGATGAGGGGACAGGGAACCTGCAACAAGGCTGACATTGACAAAGGGGGACTGACATGGAGGGATGGGGGGAATGACATGGAGGGAGGGAGCTGATATAGATGGATAGAGGGAGGGGGCTGACATGGACAGATGGAAGGTGGGGGCTGACATGGATGGAGGGAGGGGGCTGATATGGATGGATGGATGGAGGGAGGGGGCTGACATGGAGGGAGGGGGCTGACATGGAGGGTGGGGGCTGACATGGAGGGTGGGGGCTGACATGGAGGGAGGGAGCTGATATGGATGGATGGATGGAGGGAGGGGGGCTGACATGGAGGGAGGGAGCTGATATGGATGGATGGAGGGAGGGGGGCTGACATGGAGGGAGGGAGGGGGGATGATATGGATGGACGGATGGATGGAGGGAGGGGGCTGACATGGAGGGAGGTAGCTGATATGGATGGATGGATGGAGGGAGGGGGGCTGACATGGAGGGAGGGAGGGAAGGGGCTGATGATGTATGAATGGATGGAGGGAGGGTGCTCACATTGAAAGATGGAAGGATGGGGGTTGACATGGAGGGAGGGAGGGAGGAAGGGGGCTGATATGGATGGATGGATGGATAGAGGGAGGGGGCTGACATGGACAGATGGATGGAAGGATGGGGGCTGACATGGATGGAGGGAGGGGGCTGACATGGATGGATGGATGGAGGGAGGGGGCTGACATGGAGGGAGGGGGCTGACATGGAGGGTGGGAGCTGACATGGAGGGTGGGATGGAGGGAGGGGGCTGATATGGATGGATGGATGGATGGAGGGAGGGGGGCTGACATGGAGGGAGGGAGCTGATATGGATGGATGGAGGGAGGGGGCTGACATGGAGGGAGGGAGGGGGATGATATGGATGGACGGATGGATGGAGGGAGGGGGCTGACATGGAGGGAGGTAGCTGATATGGATGGACAGATGGATGGAGGGAGGGGGGCTGACATGGAGGGAGGGAGGGAAGGGGCTGATATGGATGGATGGAGGGAGGGGGCTGACATGGACAGATGGAAGGATGGGGGTTGACATGGAGGGAGGGAGGGAGGAAGGGGGCTGATATGGATGGATGGATGGATTGCGGGAGGGGGCTGACATGGACAGATGGATGGAAGGATGGGGGCTGACATGGAGGGAGGGAGGGGGCTGATATGGATGGATGGATGGAGGGGGGCTGACATGGACAGTGGAAGGATGGGGGCTGACATGGAGGGAGGGAGGAAGGGGGCTGATATGGATGGATGGATGGATGGATGGATGGAGGGAGGGGGGCTGACATAGACAGATGGAAGGATGGGGGCTGACATGGAGGGAGGGAGGGAGGGAGGGAGGGAGAGAGGGGGCTGGCATGGACAAAGGGGAGAGAAAGGGGGACATACTGGACAGACGGGATAAATGATGGACAGAAGCGAGAGACAGTGCGGGTTAGGATTATAATGGGCTGATGGGGAGCTAGCACTGGTAATGGGCAGATGGGGGGGCTAGGACTGGTAATGGGTTGATTAGGGAATGCTAGAACTGGGAATGGACTTATCAAGGGGGGGGTAGGACTGGTAATGGACTGATGGGGGTCTAGCATTGGAAATGAGCTGATTGGTGAGGTTAGGACTGGAAATGGGCTGATTAGGGGAGCCTAGCACTGGTAATGGGGTTGAGGGGGGGACTAGCACTGGAAATTAGCTGATTAGGGGAGGCTAGGACTGGTAATGGGCTGATGGGGTGGGGTAGGACTGGTAATGGACTGATGGGAGGCTAGCATTGGAAATGAGCTGATCGGGGGGGGCGCTATGACTGGAAATGAGCTGATTAGTGGAGGCTAAGACTGGCAATGGGCTGATGGGCGGCAGGACTGGTATTGAGCTGATTAGGGGAGGCTAGCACTGGTAATGGGGTTGAGGGGGGATTAGCACTAGAAGTGAGCTGATTGGGGGGGAGCTTTGACTGGGAATGGGCTGATTGTGGGGAGGGGAGGATAGAGCTGCTGGCCCTGGAAGAAAACTGGGGGCTAAGGCTACAAGTGGGCTGATACAAGGGGATGGGAGAATGGAACTGGAAGGGAGTGGATCTGAGAGGGGCTGCCATGGTATTTGTACTAGAAAGGACTGGTCAGTGGGGAAGGAGGGGGACTGGAAGGGAATGGGCACCAGTGGCAGTCATGGGAATGCAAGTTGACATTGGAAGGTACTGGGAGTGAGGACTGGAAAGGGGCTGATACTGGGGAGGGTTACTGGGACTGGAAATAGGCTGATGGAAAGAAGTGAAGAAAACGAAAGAGATAAGAAATGGCAGATGGACCATAGACCACAGAAAGAGAGCTAAGAGAAGACAGGCAAGCAGAAACCTCAGATCGGGACCAGCATGATCAGAAAATAAATTGGTCAGACAACAAAGGTAGGAAAAATAATTTTATTTCATATTAGTGATTTGACTACAAAATCATCATAATTTTGAAATCAAATATTGTTACTTGTTGTGATTAATTATTGTGGTTTAAATAAGTATTTTATAAATAAAAACATATTGCAAAGGCCTATAATATATTAATAATTCATCAAATGATTACAGTGACAATGTGTTAACGGTAAAGGAAGGGAGACGCATTTGATTTTATCATTGGGGGTCACATACTCACAAGGTATCAACTATTCAAAACGGATTCATCATTTATTGAGCAATTCAACAATGTTATAGGAATGTTATAGGAATTTTTACCTCATGTATAGGAATTTTTACCTCATGTATATAGCATACTCCATGTAAATAGTTCATGTATATAGTTCAGCCCCTGTTATCCAAGTTTATATTCCTGTTCGATGTAAAACCAAACAGAATGTGTGTATTGGTCACTTTGTTATACTGTAAACCGCGCTGATGCCGAATAGTGCGGTATATAAGCAACTGTAATAAATAAATAAATAAAAATAAACCAACGGTAAAAGGGGTCACGGTACAAAAAAGGTTGAGAACCACTGTGATAGAGTCTGCTTTTCTGACCTTTCTGCGATCCATCCTGTTTCTAGAACAGGAGGGCATGTTCTTGCCAGTCATGTAAGCATCCTTTCCAGTGGAGTAATGCCTGGAAGGTCCTTGGCACATAAAGAAGAGGAAACTGCTGTGAAACTGGAAGGACTTTCATGCTCAAATTCAAATCCTAGTCTTTGGCTTCACAGCCACGGCACTACAGCATGATGCCTCTGACCTCTCAGATCAAGCACCTGAGGATAAGGAGAAGGACTAGAGCATCCCCTGGTCATACCCCAAGAACTGCTGAGGAGAGGCATCTGAGGCTGCTTAAGCCAAAGCATCATGGGAGTCTTTTCAGTGGTTTCTGGAAAAGGAAAAACAAGGACAATGCACCCGATGAGAAAGGAGCTGCAGGGAGCTACAAAGTCACAAGGATTCTGACTTGAGGGGTGCCAAGCGATGAGGGTGAAAAGTGCTTGAGGCTCTTTCAAGCTTCAGAGCACCGTGTAATAACTTCCTGAGAGGAGAGGGAGAAACTCAGAGTTGCTTACACTAAGGGAGAGCCACGATGGGACTGTGGCAAGGAGTAAGAGACTAAGTAGATTACCCTTATTTTGTTTGGTTTTGTTATGAGTTTCATCAAGTTTGTGGCTCTACAATTGACCAAGCAGCCTTCAGTAAATCCTTTTGGCCTAGACTGACTTTTGTTGACTCGCAGAGAATGAAAGTGAGTGGACAATGAGTGCAAAAGGCCTCCCAGCTTATGCTGGTCCCGCTCCAAGAACTCTCTGAAAATTCTGGAAGTCAGACCTTCAGGGGAAGTGCTGGCTGCCTCCTGGAAGTTGTATTCCCAATCTGATAAACAGTGCTAACAGACACTGTAAAGGTCCACAGATTAGCAGGGGTTACACAAGGGAAAAACAAGAACTTGGAGAATCCTTTAAGGAGTAATCTTTTGTCTAGCAAATTTTTCTCATTCGCCTTGGTTTTCCCAGTGGACATGTTTAGAAGGTATCTGACTGAGATCTTGAAACTATCTTCAATGTCTATTCCTGCAATGGCAAGAATATACTACCTGCCTCAGTTTAAAAAGAAAGCAGTATAAGTGGGTATTGATCTGTTGGAGCTCTCATTCTTCACAAGACAGTTTACAATTAATCACAATATTGCAGTCTTCTGATGAAAGAAAATGCATTGCGACAATATATAACATGCACCCCTAGCCAATTTTTTGTTGTTGTTGTTATGAAAGGCCAAAAATAAAGTTCAAGGCACAATTTTAGCCATGCTATTCATAATCCACTTAAAAAAGGTGACTATATTTATAACTCTTCATAGTTTGTTTATTTTATTGGGCCTTTATATTGCTCTTTTGACTTTTTCCAATTTTGTGTCTTTCCTCCTTCCCTTCCTTCCAACTTCTTTTCCACTCACTCCAATCACTTTCTATATTTCCCCTTCTAGTCTCCCTCCCCCCTTTCTCTCCCTTCAGACACTGTGCCCCATCTTCTACCCTCCCTTCAGAGGTCTTTCTCCCCCTGCAGCAAAAGCAGAGCTTTATTTGAGAGGGTGTGGTGGTACTGAGTACCGGCACCTTTTTTTATTGCCCGCTAAAACTTGTCCTCATGTATTAATGAAAGAGTCCTGCATATGAACATGGGCACCTTTTTTTTTTTGCTAGGAAAAGTGTACCGAGCAAAAGGATACAGTAGCAGGCACCAAGATTGGTGCCAATTTGCTCTCTGCATCAGACTGCAGCAAATTTCCTGTGACAGCTCTGGTTCTGTGGCAAAAATTACAGAACTCTGTACAAAGGTCCTGAAATTCTGTGTTTAATCTGCAACACACTGACAAATAAAAGTCTTAATATCTTTTCAAGAATAAAGGGGAGATAAAGTAAAGGCTTGCAGTTCATTTTGCTTTCAATACTGCCTATCCACAAAGGCCTACCCTTGATTTCTCTAGGTAAATTTTCTTTGTAAAATGATAGCCACTATACTGTCTCCTCTCTTTCCATCCTCAGAGCCACCTCTTCAGTTTGCAAGTTCTGAAGGATATACAGTGCCCATGGGTAATAAACCAGATCATCAGAGAGTTTAACAGAGGGCACTAAACATTACTGTCTGAAGTCTTCATTCTCCTAGGACAAGCAGGATGAAGTCATCCACACCAGGTGACGTCATCCGACGGCGCCGAGACAAAAGTTCTCTCTCTAGCCCAGAAGGCGTTTCCCTTCTGGGCATGTTCTACCTGGCCCTACCCCCGGATCCACCCCTAGCCAGCCACTTTTACCTCTTCCGCCTTGCCAGCAAGACGGATACTAACCTCTCTCCAAACAATTTTAAAGACTACATTTTCAAGAACTTCGAGATCAAGACCTTCACAATGCCTAAGCTGGGCTTCAAAAAATGCTCGGCCTGTGCTAGAAAGATGATCTGCATGATCGCTGCCTCCAATGCCTGGGTATCTCTCACCGAGTTGAAGAATGTGCCCACTGTGCCAGGATGTCACCTCGAGCAATAAAATCTCGCAGAAATGCCCTCAAAGAGCTGTTTTCAGCTCCTCCAGCCGGGCCTCAGATGATTCCAACTCCATCGGCAGTGCCCTCCGGTGCAGGAGCTCAGGTCAGTGGCCTGGACCCCGGGACCTCGTCGGCAACAGCGATGCCTCCAATGGCTCCAGGTGCGCCTGCAGGGGCCTCCACCTATAGTCTATCCATTTCGGGCACTGGCTCTGCTTCGGAGGGACTCCCTCCTGCTGTCCAGTAGCCCCAAACAGCTCTGCTTCTGTGCAACCATGAGGATCCCATGGCGGCAGCCATCTTGGATGACATCAGCGCTCCTAACTCCTCCCCCACGGCGCCATTGGTCCGTGCCAAAGCCCACATCACAGGAGGAGGAGGAGCCGCTCCTATGGACATGCCCACCCCCGGAGCTCTCGGCGCGGAGGCACCGCTCGGATCCGCGCCAACGATCCAGCCACCGGCACAATCGGAGGAGAAGGAGAAGAAGCAGCAGTGGCAGCAGTAACAGGAGCAGCTCAGCCCAGCACCGCAGGAAACATTGCCAGACTGACAGAGGCAGCTACAGCAGACACTCCCCAGCTGACAGCAGCCAACCCAGCAGCAGGTACAGCATCCAACATGATCTCTCCCCACTCCTGGTTCTCGCTCCTTCTACAGCCACCCCGGAACCTCAGGAACAACTCCTAATCCCCACGGAACCTGCTTGCTCTGCTCCCAGTCCCCCTGAGCCATGCGCACAGTTCTTCTCCTTCCTTTCGGATCTGTTTGCACAATGGACTTCCACAGCACAGATCCCTACTGTGGGAACCCCTCTCGGCTCTCAGCTTCCTTCCCCCGCACTACCCAAGGTCCCCGACCTGGCCTCCATACCCTGTGATGTCTCTGAGGTGAACACAGCACAAGAATCCACAGGAGATCCACCCCCCTCCGCGGATCTCGAGTCTTCTGCACCGTCAGCTGAGACCCCGGTGGATACCCCGACCAGCAGCCCAGAGGACTTAACCTACCCCAAGTTCCTCAGGAAGGTCGCCACCACCCTCAACCTCTCCAGCACCTGTGACTCGTCCGACCAGCGCCCGGAGACCCAAGTGGCAAGAAAGTTCCTGGAGGCCCCACGTCCCTCTGCACATATCCCGATACATCCCCTACGGAGAGAGAACATCCTCTCCCTATGGCAGAATCCTACCTCAGGGGCAGCCGTCTCATGGAAGCTGGATGCCAAGTTCCAAGTTCAGGCCTCCCCGGGCTTCGACAAAATCTAGCTCCCTCACAACTCCATAGTGGTGGAGTCCGCACTCAAGCGCTCAAAGACCAACCGGACCTACACCGACTACCACCCCCCCCCCCCCCCGCCAAAGACCTCAAACTCCTGGATGATATTGACCGAAAGACATTCCAGAGAGTAATGCTCTGTTCCCGAGTCTCCGCCCACCAGTTGCAACAGGCCCTTTACCAGGACACCCTGGTGGAGCAGTTAAAGTCGTCCCTCTCCGCCTCCAGCCTGGAGACACAGACAGTTACCTCCGCCACCATCACGGACCTGCAGTAGTGCACCAAACACCAGGTGCGGGCATGCTTTGATGCATTTGATGCAGCGGCCTGCACGGTGGCCACCTCTATTTCTGCTCGCCGGCTAGCCTGGCTCAGAGCATCTGGCCTGCGGGAAGACACCCATGACTGCATTGCTGACGCCCCCTGCACCAGAGACACCCTGTTTGGCGAAAAAGTCAATGACACTGTCAACACCCTGAAGGATCACTGCACTACACTGCAAACCCTCGCCGACGAGGGCATGGAACGGCCCAACTGCAAAAGCTCATACCAGCAGAAGCCCTACTCCTTCTCTTCATCCAAGCGCCAATACGGGTCCTTTCGAAGATGGCAGCAACCCCGCTACAAACCACAGCCTCATCCTTCACAATGGGCCTACAGGCAAAAGCCCCGCCAGTGCGATAGGAAGCAACCGCAGAAAAACTCCCAATCGGGACAGGGAAAGGCCAACCAGGCCTTTTTGACGTGAAGCCTGGGGCCAACCCTCCTACGGGGGGATGCTTGGCCATGTTTCTGCCGACCTGGGAATCTATTACTACGGACAAGTGGGTCCTAGCAATCATCTCCAACGGATACCAGATAAAATTCCTGTCGCCCCCGCTACAGCGGGTGATTCCAGCCTGCAAAGATTCTGCCTCCTCCTTAGAGACGGAGATTTTGTCCCTCCTAGTATCCAGGGCCATCAAACCTGTCCCGGAAGCAGAGTAGGACACTGGCTTCTATTCCAGATACTTCCTAGTCCCCAAGAAGTCTGGCGGCATGCGGTCTATCCTCAACCTCCGCAAGCTCAACCTATTCATCGTAAAGGAAAAATTTGGGATGCACTCCCTTTGTTCCATCCTGCCCCTCATCCAACCCAAGGAGTGGCTCACATCCCTAGATCTCCTGGATGCATACACGCACGTCCCCATACACAGGAACCACAGACAGTACCTATGCTTCCAAGCCGTGGGGCAACACTTCCAGTACAAAGTCCTCCAGTTTAGCCTGTCACCAGCGCCACGGGTGTTTACAAAGTGTGTTGCGGTGGCAGCCGCACACCTCCGCAAACAAGGGATTTGCGTTTTCCCCTACCTGGACGATTGGCTGATTTCCGCCCCCTCCTCGAGGGATTCCAAGCGCTCAACTCAGGCAACCATCTCCCTGCTGACTTCCCTGGGGTTTCTGGTGAATTATCCGAAATCGCACCTCCACCCCTCACAGCGGTTGGAGTTCATTGGAGCACTAATAGTCACTGTCCACTCGAAAGCCTTCCTCCCCCGGCTACGAGTAAACACCATCAAGGACCTGGCACAGCTCGTGCAAGCAGAATGATCCCCTACGGTGGGGGTACTCCTTCGCCTCCTGGGTCTCATGGCGTCGGCTACTCAGACAGTACCCCTAGCGAAGCTCCACATGCGCTGCCTCCAGTGGCATCTACGGGCTCACTGGTCCCAACACTCACAACCTCTGGAAACTATCGTTCCTCTGGACAAGACAGTGAACTCCTCCCTCCTTTGGTGGACCCGTGGAAGGAACCTATCATGCGGGAGACCCTTCTCCCAACCCGTACATCAACTGACTATCACCACCGATGCCTCCCCAGTGGGCTGGGGGGGCACATTGCTTTCACCTCCGGACTCAAGGAGCCTGGTCGCCGCAGGAACAGCAATGCCACATAAACTTCCTCAAGCTCAGAGTCATGAGGTACGCTCTGGAGGCCTTCCAAGGCATGATCAACGACAAAACAGTCCTACTACAGACAGACAACCAAGTGGCCATGTTCTACATCATCAAAAAGGGTGGCACAGGGTCACGGACCCTTTGCAGGAAGCCCTTCGGATCTGGGCCTTCACAATCTCACAATGCTGCACCCTCCGGGCCTCCTACCTCCCCGGTCTACAGAACAAGCTAGAGATGAGGCACACAACTCTTTACCTCCTACGACCAAAACAAGCCGGGCTGCCCGGCTAGAGAGAGTACTTCCATCCTGGTGTGGATGACATATCCTGCTATCCATGGAGAACTCCTGTTACAGGTAAGTAACTCCGATTTTTCAAGGAACAGTGCCTTTGGGCAAGAAGTTCTATGTAATCTATTTCCTTATTAAATTAATCTTTCCATCACCCATAACCTGGGCGGGGTCACTGGACTAGCACCTTCCATGATGACCCTCAGCCTAGGAAGGTCATCCGCTAACTTGCCTGCATTCCACAGCTTATCTACGAGAAAACAAAGTTGATTACTTGTAATGAGGATTCTCCCTGGAGAGTAGAATGGAGCCACATTTTCCCATTCACCTACCTCACAGAGTCAAAGACTTCTTAACTCACTAGGAAAACACTAATGGGGGCTGGGGGGAGGGGACGGAGAAAGAGTCCAACCTAGCACATGAAGCCGCACACATGCTCACGGAGGTCTAACAGGTTTCCCCAAGCTAGAGGAGAGCCAGCTTAATGGATCCATTTACGACAATACCAGCCAGTGTGCCTGCGTTTCCTTGCTGTTTATGAAGAACCTCCGTTTCAGGTAAACAACTCTGCTTAACCAGCAGGTGGATCCTCCCTGAACACACTTTAAGGGAAATTCTCACTGTAAAACTGGAGAGGTGTTGTTTCTTTGAGAACCAAGAATAGGCAGCATAACTTCAATTCCTTGTATCTTTCCAAGAGAGGACAATTTGAGCAGTGTTAAGACAAATTCTAGGGGTTTCCATTGATTCCTGTGAATTAACTATCTGAAAACGGTCTATAGTCAAATGTGCCTGTGCTACAATAATGGACTGATTAACCGCCATGTAAAGAATCCTAAGATCATTCAGCACCATTCCCCTGATCACTAGTTACATGTTCAAATGACTGAATGGGAAGAGGGAAAGATTAATTGGGAGCCTATGGCATTGCAGCAGAAAGAAATTGGGAAAGTAGATGGATCTTATGGTCTTTATTCATCATTCTGTTACATGTTTCAGTGACAATATATAAATTCTTTTTACTAAAAAAATTCTTTTATACATTCCCTTCCATATAATTTGTTTTGTTTAATTGCTGGGCAGACTAGATGAACCATACTGGTCTTTATCTGCCGTAATTTGCTATGTTACTATGTACGTATTACCATGTTCAGATTAGGGTGAAACACACGATACATTGTTTATAAATTCTGGTTAACAATATTTTGAATGTTATGAATTCTTTCTAACTATTGTTTTACAGTTTCTAATTTGTGTTAATCTGTGTTGATTTGCCTACGACTTCTGTAAGGCTCTATAACACCTTTCAAACAGACAGCTAGATGTTTGAAGATGATTCTAATTAAAATGGACTGGGCTCAAACTTGATTATTTGGATGCTTAACACATTATCCATCAAACACTCTGAAAACCAATCTTGTTAATACATATAAAATCAAATCTGTAATTGGAGATTTTCAGCTTAGACAGAAATTTTCAAAGCCATTTCACCAAGTCCAAGTGTTCTATTCCCGTAAAAAGGATTTATACAAAACTGCCTGCCCCACATGTAGTAGATGTACTTATGCACCTTGTGCCTCTAGGCAGGTGAGTTTAGACTCTTTTGAAGAAGCATTCCTTGAGTGGGGCCAAGGACAGATTTATATTGACAGGGACGCTTTAGATTTTTCAAAACCCGTTTTCCTCAGAAAACCAATCAGCGCAAATCAGCAAGTGCAAATGTGCGGGTGGGTTGGTTGGTAAAAGATATCTGCGAGCTTTACAGAAATGCAGCAATTTTATAAGCGTTTTCCATACTTATAAGGTCTCTTATAAAGTTAGCTCGCGCCTAAAATTAATGTGTGGGGCATTTAAATTTAGGAGTAGACTTGTAAAGTAGGTGTGCTCACGAGAGGAGTTTGGGTGGAATGTGGGCAGAGTTACAATGTACACGTAAATATCAGTGCCCACAATCTAGGTGCTTTTTCTACAGGATTAATGCTAGTATTTTAAAGAGACATATAGACGCCTGAGATGGTCATTTTAGAAGTTCTATTCGTTTTTTATGCCTGAAAACAGTCAGTCCTTCAGACTGCAAATCACAAAGACGTCCCCAGATCCACTTTAGAAAGCTCGAAGATACATGTGTAGGCGTGATCATGTCAAAATCAGATGTGGGCGTGCTTGGGATGTGGCTAAAGGTGGGCCCATGAGGATACACATGCACAGACGATTCCTGACCAGCACTGTGCGTCTGCTATCACTATCGGGAACATTCATGGCTATAGCTGCTTCAGGGCATGGACAGGATTCGTAAAGATGCCCATTTCAGCAATGTAACAACAGTACGATGAAGAGGGAAATGCCTATTCACTCCTTTAAAGATACCTGCCCTAGTATATAAGACAAATATTTCTCCAGGCAACACGTCCCTGTTTGCAAAGTGGCAGGTTGGCACATGCGAAAGGGAGAGATCCACGGCCGCCTTCTATGATAGGGCAGCCTGCATGTCCATTCCCCTATTCTGCAAAATGCAATGTGTGCCTTAGAGTCAGTGCTGACTCTGGTGATCCAGCAGCTCCTGGGTTTTCTTGGCAGTGTGACTGGAAATAGATTGCCAGGCCTTTCTTCCGAGGCAATGGAAGGTTAAGTGATTTGCCCACGACCACAAAGAATGCTAATCTCTTTGTGATCTCTTGGATGCCAAAGCCAGTGCTCTAACCAGTAAGCTACTCCTCCACGCTCCCCTATTCTGTGGGCATGCATATACCACACATTCAAATTTCTGAAATGCGGAGACTTCTGGCCCTTAGCGCTGCGATCCCATTTTTGCTACTACCTGTGGGATACGTATTTATCTGGCAGAGTGGAGAAAAGCTGATTTGACAAGGCTCTTATACATGACCCCTTACTGACTGCCCTTCCAGCTGTATACAACAGGATGTTTGACTTGGGACTTCCCGTTTTGCAGCCAGACGTCCTTTCTAAAATGTGCCTTCATTATAAACTAGGCAGCTTCTTCATCTCCAAACCTAAGCGCCATTATAAAATCTTAGGTGAGATATTCAGTACCGGCGGCTAGCGCTGCTTACCCGGCTAGCCGCTGGTGCTGAAATTTAAACCTGGATTTTCAATGCTTGGGTCACATCCAGCCCAGGCACTGAATATCTGGTTTGCTGCACTGCCGCAAGGCTAACGGGCTGCTGTCCAGTTAGTTAACCTTTGAGAGGCCACTCATAGAAGCAATTGCTTCTAATACTTAATTGTTATGTATTTTAGTACACTACATGTAAATATGTCAAATATAAATTTTCAGCTAATTTGGATATGTACTTCCTAGGAAAAAGCATGTTCCATTTGTGGAACGTTGGCCTCTCCAAGCGTCATTTTTTCAAAAGTTTTAATTGCTTTTTTTATTGAATATCGTAAACTGGAAACAAACAAATACTTCAATTAAGCAATTTTTAAAAGTAATTAGACACAAACGGAAATGACTGTACAGAATAAAGCTTGAAGGGAAAATTTCAGCGAGAGTGAAAATCCGGAAAACACTTCTCGTGCAGGCACTTGTCACAAAACTGGCACCATTTTTTTGTATTCTTCGAGCAGACAATGCAACGACCTTGGCTTGTAGAAGACAAATAGTGACTGGTGTTAGCTGAAGCTGTAATAGCAGAGGGAATCGAAGCTGTTGGGCCACCTTTTCGAGAACGATAGCCCTCGAGTCCAACTTTCATAGCCACCAAAGCAACCTCGCGGCGGAAATCCAACTGACTCAGGGCTTGTTTGCCCAAAAGATGACATTGCAAACGCCAGGCAGCAACAATGGCCATATTTAGACCATTGGCAAACAAATTCCACCACCATTTTTTGCTTCGTAATTTAGGACGGTAGCTACCTAGCAAACGATCTAACAAGTCGACACCACCCATACTTTGGTTATAAGCACCAATCAATTTTGGCTGCTTGATAATGATTTTTTGCTTTTGTTTGACAGAATATCGATTGGCATTTTGAAGAGGTTTTGGCTGCATCCAATTTGACATGACTGTAACCACACTGTTGTCATTCCAACGGACACACACCACATTACCATCACCACGGTAATCATATTCGCCACGAGGCTTTTTGGCAAGCTCCTTTGAAGAAACCAAGGGGCACTTGCTGGTACGGTTTTCACGAACAGTTCCAACAGCACGAAAGCCTTTTGCTTTCAGATCAATCATGAGATCATATGAAGTGAAATAGTTGTCAAAAAACAAGCTGTGATGATTTGGATTTTCAACAACTGATATCAAATCAAGAACAACTCTAGTGCCAAGTGGAACACTGTACTGAGGACCATCTTTTTCCTTGGCACCAGTGTAAATTTGCATCGAAAATGGATACCCAGCAGGGCAGCACAACATCCACACTTTGTAACTGAATCGAATTGGCTTACCTCGAATAAACATTTTGCAACTGTGGTGCCCGTAATATGGCACCATTGATTCATCAATACTAAAGTTTTCACTGAACACTCCACCGACTTTCACAAACTGTGCTGTGAGGTGATCGTAAAATGGCTCAATTTTTGCTACTTTTCCAGGTTGCAAATTGAGATTATCAACAATGTGGAAGTAAGTTTTCAAATCCCGGAAACATTTGCGACTCATTATCTTTGGGACAATATTATTGCTCAAATCCTCGGCAGTCGACCAATAGTGACTTTCTTTGGGCAACTGGTGGTATCCACTGAGGAGCAAAATGGCAAAAAAACGAATCAACTCGTCCCCATTTGTATCAATATTTGCCAATTTCTGCTGAGCATAAATATTGGTCATACTGGCAAGATGATCAACGTAATCATCACCAAAAATTTTCATAAAGAGGTCAAAGGGAGATTTATCAATCAAATCAGTGCGAAGATCGGCTAATTTTTCGGGAGATGCTTCTGGCATTGGAGTCAAAAAGTCGTCCCTCTTCATCCATTTTGGGGTTGATTTTATCCACCTATGCTTTTTTGCTGGTTGAGCTGACTGATAATTAGATAAGAGCTCACTGTCACTGTCACTTTCTACCAGCTGATCACTTCCCTCGGATTCCACATTAGCAACTTTTTGAATATCCAGATCTAATTCACCACACACTTCGCCAGGCTCAATAGACTCCAAATTTTCTTCATCAATTTCTTCAATGTCTGAAGCAGCCATTTCATCATTGGGTGGCAAAATCAAAATGTCGGCTTCTTCTACATCTGAATCTTCCGCAATGCGTGTTACTGCTTCTTGAAGCGTCAGGCAACGGTATTTAGGCATTATAACTATATAGAATTAGTTGAATAACAATCCTGCAAAAAATATGGCAGAAATTGTAAAATGAAAAAAATGACACCCGGAAGTCCCAACGTTACACAAGTGGAACACACGGAAAGAAGTAATCACAAAAACATGAATAGGTTACCGACATGCATAAAACCTGACCAACACACTCATAAAACATTCCAGAGTATGAATCTCACCCTAATAAGACAGACGGACATGTGAGAACAAAATTGTAGAGGGATATATTACATAAACCATAATAAAGTGCCAACTTTGGTCTACTTTGGCATACTGTAGAAGGGGGTATATTGCCAATTGGAAAAAAAAAATTTATTGCTCGAGGGTCAATGTCTATAAACTCATTGACAAAGTTTCATCTAATTTGCTTGAAAATTGATAAAGCTATATCATTGCAAAAATATGTTCCATATGTGGAACGTTGGCGCCTAAAAGGTTAAGGCAGTCATAGTTAGGCTAGGGTTTCCTGCACCTTACTTTCGTCGCATATCGCTAACTGGGCAGTGGTTCAATATCTCTGCTGCTCGTTTAGCAACGGGTGCCACCTCAGAATGTACCGACGCTAACCGCTTCGCACTGGGGCATGTAGTGGCAACAGGGGATATTCAGCGGCAATAACCAGGTTTAGTTCCACTGACTATCCTGCAGAGCGGTATTTACATGGCTCACAGGTCTGCAAACCGTGGAACTACTTTGGAAAATGACTCCCTTAAATGTTTGCACAAATCATGGTCTTTGAGCATTTACTGTTTTTCCATGTGTCTCATTTTAGATTCATTACTTTGAGCCAGGACCATACCCAGCTAGAGAGCGCCCCCATGCCTCCCTCCCTGAGCCATGTGAGCATGCAGGGACTCGCTCTTATTGGGCTACTTAGAAGCCCAGTGATGATGTCAGTGCCCTTTCCATATTTGTGCCCTGTACAGCTGTACCACTGGCCCAGCCTTTGGTATGGCCACGATTTGAGCTTAGCTGCACAATTGTGGACGTCTGCTAGTTTGGCCTATACTGTCCAAGAATGGTTGGGAGGGACAGCTGTTCTGCATCTGGAGGGACTATCCACATTTTTCATCTTGCTCTATCCAGCATAATATTTCATCTAACCAAATAAACTTTAGTGGGATTTTATGATATAGCCCCCATGCCATTAATTGGTGTTAGGTCAAAACATCTCACGTGCTCCAGAATGTTCTACACTCAACCTATTTGAATTAACCTTCTGAAATAAGACGACTCCCTGAACACCTCATTGTTCAATACATCTGCTTTTAAGCTGTTTGCTTTGATTTTCTTCAATTTATCTTCATGCACAGAATCAAGGTCCTGGCACAAAAGATGTAACGACAAGAAAGACTGGTTGGTGGCACTGAGTAATGGGGCATATCGGCGTATCATAAACGACAAGTGAGCTGAATGTCTTCAGGGTCCAGAGGGGAGACTGTGGCCTCCTGCGTTCTGAAAAGGATCTGCAATGGCTGTTGCTTTAAACACTGTATAATGCTAGTGATGGTTAACTGCTCAATTTACAGGCCCTTCACTTTCCCGGTAATCTTTCAAGCACATGGTAAGAGAGACATCAGAAGCATGCCACAGAAATCAACGAGACATCATTTCTGCATGTGCCAATTCGCTATGTGCACAGTCAAATTAGTTCAGTTATTGCTTGTATTTTCTGAATTTTTTCCAATTTTCATGTTAATTTTTGTATTTTTATGCACATTCATCCTAAATATGGACCTTCTATGCACACTAAGAGGCATGTTTACCAAGGTGTGTGCTGGTAATGCATCTTTATGCTTCCAAATTAGCACAGAGGCCCGTGCTGATTTGGGGCGGGGGGGGGGGGGAGAAGGGGGTGTCTGTTCCCCTGCCAATAGCGCAATAATATATAGCACTGCCCACTGAGTTGGCATTAGGTGTACCCATGCTAATGGCAACAGACGTGGTTAGCATGTGCCCAGAACACACACACTAACTGCAACACATGTCAACACCCACATTATACCCTAACCTCCCAGCCCTTGTCCAATCGTGCGCTAACTGTGGGATTTTTAGCAAAAGAGGAGTGGCAGCCTTAGCCTGTGTTAAAACCTGTGCTAATGATTTGGGGCATTTTTACTAAAATGCACTAAAGTGTTTATGCGCATGCAAATTAAATTGTACACACTTTAATTCATAGGTATACAGTGCACAAGTGATTTGCACGCACAAAACTTTTTCAGGTGACCAAATACGCGCCAATCACAGCTGAACTTCTACAACACTTAGGCGTTCCATATAATTATCTTCAGAATGGTCAGTCCAAGCACATGCTCTTAGAGGAACCACTTTAAAGTTAGCATTCGGTACAAGCCTAACAGACGTACCCTAACAGTATTCACCCCTCCTCAATATGACAGCAGTCCATGAAAACAGAACTAAGACCACGTTGCCTCAGCTCTGAAATGGTTGCCAGCAACATGTTATAGCTAGCGTGCGATTTTATCTTTGGTCTTCACGATTACTGAATAATAAAGGCTTGTTATATCTGAGGAAAAAATCTACAACAGTAGGCCTCAGTTAGATGTTTAAGATCATTCGATGAATGCCTCCTAGAGATCCTTTCTCAGGGTGACATTAAGTTAGTTCTCAGACCCGTCTCCATTTTCTCGTGTGCCACCCTGAATCTGTGGAACTCTTAGCGGTCCTATCCAGAAAGTAATAGACTATGCTACTTTTGGAAAACTGATAAGAGGTCACATTTTTCGTACAAAAGGTTATTCTGAAGGTCAAGCTGCTTTTACTTGTTCGAGGGCTCTGTGCTGGAAGGCAAGAGGAAAGACACTTCAAGGTTCAGAACTTTTGCTTGGTAACCCTTTGCACGCTTAAAGAGCTGGTGGGAGGGTTTCCGAATTTTATTCGCACGTTTGTATGATTAAGGATTGAATTAAGGACTAAAACCTAATTCAATCCAGTTCATAATCTATCTTCGTTGTTACCATCTCTGATTTTTTTCATTTCATTTGTAAAAACAGTTATTTAGGAGGATTTGCGTACACTGCTTCCCATTTTCTGGTGCCTATTAATTTGTTTTTCTTTAGTTTAGTTTCACCGCTTTGACCCGGTGAAAAGCGAGATATAAATACAGTTAAATAAATAAATAGTTGCTGTTATAGCTGGGTTGCTTGTGTTTTGAGTTGGGGTTTTTTTAATGTTGATTTTATGTTTGCACCCACTTTGAGTTTTTAGTAAAGTGGTTAAACTGGAATTCAGTAAGTTAGACGAGAATCTGAAATCATACAAACTATAAAGATATTGTTTAGCTTGCTCTATAGATGCAGTAGAAAATATGTAAAACAATATTTATTTTATTATTGCACTTGAGAAATCATGCTGGGACCACTGGGGCTAGAAACTGCAGCCACTGGGACCACTGGCATATTCATTAGCAACATTTAGGCTCCCAGTCTGCTTTATAACCCCCAACATTCATAAATTCTGCAACAGCAAGACATTTAACTGATTTTATCCAATATTAAAACATTTTTGGGAGCCTGCGCTGCTTCCATTTTAAGGTCAGCATCCTCAACACGTTCACAGAAAGAGAATTCTGAAGTCCCTGTGAAGGGAGAAGAGGGGGTTGTGCGGGGAAGTTTGTTTTACAGCATTTGAGTGGGAGGCGCTAATGACAACTGAAAGAAAATCCCTTCTGGCCACTGCAACCGAGTCTCTCACAGGAGATATCTGTCCAGATCTAGCAATTAAATATTATTTTGCCCGCCTGGTGCCTACAGCAATGATTCAATAAGCCCCATCCCTATACATCATCGCCTGACAATAGAACATTTGTTCAGCTCAGCGTCTGAATGTCTCTTTTGAGATTATCCATAAACTCAAGAGTATACATCAAGGTAAAATCCACGTAAAATCATTCAACAGCCGAGCGTTGATCCTTAGCAGCTTCACACATGACTCTACATGACAGATCAATCGGCCCCGCTACACTGAAAACACTAAGTCAGGGAAAGAATCCAATGTACAACTCAATAATGAATATAAAGCAAAACAAATTCAGTAAGGCAGGGCCGTACCGATCGTGAAATGCACCCTGTGTGACTTGCACATGGGTGCACCTCCATCTAGCCACTTTATTGGGGCGGGAGAGAAGAGGCACACATCCGATATGCAAGTCGCCGGCACGCTAAGCAGGTCTGGTCCCTACCGGAGGGACCAGACCTGCTTAGTGTGCCGCGAGAAGGCTCAAGGGGCGCATTTCGGCTATCTGCTGTTGCCTGCTGCCGCTGAGAGAAGAAAAAGTGGCGGCGGCAGGCAACGGCAGACAACCGAAATGCACTCCTTAAGCCTTTGCGCCCTGTGCGGCCGCACCGCTCGCACAGGGCTAGGTACGGTCCTGCAGTAAGGGGAGGGCGTGTTTTAGACATGATTTGCACATCTGAAAACACCCAGTCAGACTTATAAATCACATCCAAGTCCCAAGAGCCATTTGAAGGACCTGAAATTACACATATCCAATGCGATCGCATCCATGTTGCACAGGGCATAGAGAAGGCGGGTCCAAGGAGTTCCAGAGAAGGATATATGTGTGCACTCGGATTCAGATGGAACTCGGATGCATATGGAAACCCAACAGCGCATAAGTCCATCTCTAGACCTGCTCCTTGGCACAAATGGGAATCTGTAAAGCGCACTTTTTGGCTAACTTTCCATGCCAGTGATGACAGGGGCATTCCCTAGTACTGCTGTGGTATTTTCCTCTGCCTCAAAGTTGCAAAGCAGGTGTAAATCAGAGCCTTGCTGCACACCGTCATGTCTCCATCTGCAGAATAGCAGACTGAAATTTATATGTGGCATATATACTGTATGTGCACGGTTGGAAATACTGGGGCAGTAATAGTCCGATGCTTTTTAACATCTTTGTTAGCGATATTGTGGAAGGACTGTCGGGTAAGGCTTGCTTGTTTGCAGATGATACCAAAATCTTCAATAGAGTAGACACCCAGGAAGGTGTAGACAACATGAAGAGGGATCTAGCTAAGCTTGAAGAATGGTCTAGAATTTGGCAGCTGAGATTTAATGTTTAAAAATGTAAGGTCATGCATTTGGGCTGCAGCAATCCAAGGGAGCAATATAGTATAGGGGTGAAGTACTTTTGTCAACTAAAGAAGAGCGGGACCTACGCATGATTGTGTCTGATCTTAAAATAGCTAAACAGGTAGAAAAGGCAAAGTAAAAGCTGGAGGATGCTTGGGTGCATAGGGAGAGGAATGGCTAGCAGAAAAAAGGAGGTGATAGTCCCTCTGTATAAGTCTTTGGTGCGACCTCATTTGGAGTATAGTGTGCAATTCTGGAGACCGCACCTTCAAAAGGATGTGAACAGGATGGAGTTGGTGCAGAGGGTGGCTACTAAAATGATTAGTGGTCTTCATTATAAAGCATATGAGGACAGACTGAAGGATCTTAATATGTGCACCTTAGAGGAAAGGCGGGCTAGAGGTGATATGATTGAGATGTTTAAATACCTCCGTGGCATAAATGTTCAGGGAGAGAGCCTCTTTCAATTCAAAGCAAGTTCTGCTACGAGGGGACATGGGATGAGGGTGAAGGGAGATAGATTCAGGAGTGATATAAGGAAATTTTCTTTACGAAAAGAGTAGTGGATCCGTGGAATAGTCTCCCAGAGGAGGTGGTAGAGATGAGGACAGTATCTGAATTCAAAAAATCATGGGACAAGCACAGAGGATCTCTAAAGGTAAAAAAGGGACTGTTGTAGTGGTTGACAGACTAGATAGGCCATGTGGTCTTTTTCTGTCGTCATGTTTCTATGTTTCTTACCTTGCTGCCGCCGCCCCCTGTTTTCTCCACAGCGGTGCTGGCAGCAGGGCAAGAGCAGAAAGTGGCTGGATGGAGGTGGAAGCATAGCCTACCACAGATGTACAAGTTACCGGCACTTTAAGAGCTGTCTCTCCCTGCTCTGACATCGTGTCACAGGAGGGAGGGACCAGATTTGCTTAAAGTACCGCGAATAGGCTTAAGGGGCACATTTCGGCTGCCTGCTGTTTCTCTGCTGCCGCTGAGAGACATGGCGGCGGCAGGGCAACCGCAGGCAGCCGAAATGCGCCCCCTAAGCCTTTGCGCCCTGTACGGCAGCACCGCTCACACAGGGTTAGGTACAGTACTGGCCCCCCTCTTCTGTGTACCAGGGGGGAGGTGAGCTTGCTTAGTTCCATGTCCCATAGACCAGTGTTTTTCAACCTTTTTTGTGCAAAGGCACACTTTTTTCATGAAAAAAATCACGAGGCACACCACCATTAGAAAATGTTAAAAAAATTTACCTCTGTGCCTATATTGACTATATATAAAGTAATTCTCTTGAATAGGAATCAAACACTCACACCAACCCCCCTCCCCTGCTGGTTCACACCAACCCCCCTCCCCTGCTGGTTCACTCACCCACCCCCCTGTCACTTACTCACCCCTCCTGCTGGGTCACTCACTTACCCCCCTCCCCTGCTGGTTCACTCACACCATCGCCCCCCCCCCGTGGTGGTTCACTCACACCACCCCCCCCCCTCCACTGCTGGTTCACTCACACTCCCCCCCCCTTGCTGGTTCACTCACACACACACACCCCTCCCCCCTCTGCCCAAGCCGCTGCTTCTGCTTTGTACAGAGCAGCGGCTGCACTACACTTACATTGAAAAGTAAAGAGAAACTGTGTCAGGAGCCCTCCGGTCATCGCAGAGCCCGAGGAAGTGATGTCATGGGGGCGGGCTCCTCACAGGCTGTCTTTCCTTTTCAAATTAACTTTATTGCAGTTAAAGTTAATTTGAAAAGGAAAGACAGCCTGTGAGGAGCCCGCCCCATGACATCACTTCCTCGGGCTCTGCATGATCGGAGGGCTCCTGACACAGTTTCTCTTTACTTTTCAATGTAAGTGTAGTGCAGCCGCTGCTCTGTACAAAGCAGAACCAGCGGCTGCACTGCTATAGGGAATCGCGATCGCGTTCGCGCCGCGGACTTCGGCACAAAAGCCGGTTTTTTGCTCTGGCCGCGCCCGATCTTGCGGCCAGAGCAAAAAACCGGCTTTTCAATGGCTGGTTTTACAACTGTGCCGGCAGCCGGCCTGGCCATGGAAAAACCGGCCAGGCCGGCTGAAAACCGGCCGGTTGGCAACCCTAATTTGTGAGCCGAGGCCACATGTTACGGATGAAATTGGAATTTTTCCCACGGCACACCAGACAATATCTCACGGCACACTAGTGTGCCGCGGCACAGTGGTTGAAAAACGCTGCCATAGACTACACACAACCCCCATCATGGTGGATTCTCTGATGGGGGTGGTTGGGGAGGATGATAATATTTTTAATCATATTCATATTAACTCCTCTTCTTAAGTCATTTCATTAGCGCCCCTTCCATTTCCGTATCCAATTCAAACTTCTCCTTCTGACCTATAAATGTATTCATTCTACTGCTCCTCACTACCTTTCCTCTCTTCTGTCTCCTCACATCCCTCCTCGTGAACTCCTCTCCTCCTCTGGCTTGCTTCTCTCTGCCCTTTTCTTCTACTGCCAATTCCAGACTTCGATCTTTTCACCTTGCTGCTCCTTATGCCTGGAACAAATTATCTGAATCTGTACGTCAGGCCTGATCTCTCCCCTTTTCAAATCCATGCTAAAGGTTCACCTCTTTGAGGCTGCTTTTGGATCCTGATCCCTTGTTTCTCCTTACCTTTCTTTTCACCCTTATTTTCATCTATTTTATTGTGTCTGGAATAGACTATAAGCTCTAACAAGCAGGGACAGTCACCTGCATGTGTCTCTACAGTGCTGTGTATGCCTTGTAGCGCTATATAAATGATTATTAGTAGTACTGTAGTAGTAGTTGTGTTATACTTCTCAGACATTCAAGGTGAGTTATGTTCAAGTACTCAGGGCTTACAATCTGGGTTTGCTCCTGAGGCATTGGAAGGTTAAGTGACTTGCCCAAGACTACAAGGAGCAGTGGTGGGATTTGAATGCTGATTTTTCTGGCATCTAGGCTGCTGCCCTAACCACTAGGCTACTCCTCCAACTACCGTTAGATCAGGATCAGCATGCTCATAGTCACACAGCCAGTAATGGCGGTAGGCTCCCAATTCATAAGTTTTGCAGCCTTCTAGGCCCATGGGAAAAGCCTTTTATAAAGCAGGCCTTACAGTAAGTGCATATTTAGGTTTATTCATTTGATATACTGCTCAGGCAAAATCACGTCTTCAAACAAATCAATTCATTCAATTTATAAGGCAAAATGTAGTTCTAAACATATACATGCTGACTGACTGACAGCCTAATGGTCACGTTGAGTATGTGCAAGTGGATCTGTTACCTGCAAGTTAATGTACTCGTCTTACCTCTACTTCAAAACCCCGTTCCTCAGCTGGAACCTGTATGTGAAAAGAATGCTTGGTATGCTGTCTGCTTATACTTGGTTCAGAATAGTTTTCTCGGATTTTTCTACAGTAGTTTTCCATCCACACAATATTCACCAGATACTAGATGGCCGATTTTCTCTGACTATTCAGCGGCTGTCATCTGAACTCCTACTGCATAGGTCATGAGGCCATCTTCTGTTTCCTACCACATTCTGGTCAGGTACAGAATGCACCATGACTCTCAGAAAAATTATTATTCGGCTGCAAAATATCAGACCTAGTGACATAGCACGCAATATTTGCTAAATTATACAGTTCAAACATTTGTTCTAAAGAATCATGTGTTAAGAATGAAGTTGTCCCTTCTCTAAAAATAATTTCTTTTTATGGTTTCTCTGGGGCTGGATGGTCTAGAAGCATTTTTCAGGCTCTAGACTGCAAGACAGCCTGCAAAGACATGAGAGGGCTAGGAATACTGTTATAATTAACCCATTACAGCTGGGTTAACATAGGCAATAAATAACTAAATAAAAAGATAAAGAAGAGATCTTACTTGAAATCCCTGAAGCTCACTTAACTCTTAATTCAAAACTTAGTTCACTAGACTAAATGCCCTTCATAGCAATGGCAGAGATGCCAAGGGTGAACTATCCCAGAGTGAGACTGAACTCCACAGAGTGACATTTTTTTCAGATGGTGCATCCAAGGTATAAATCTAGAAAGATTTAAATGTAGTATCGCTTTGCAAATTAATAAAGTGGTATGGGGAGAGGATGCTTGCTTTCTTAAGAGCCCCCATGGAGTTCTGCATGCCAAGTACAGCATCTGACCCGGTGTCTTCACGAGTGATTAGGATCGCAACAGTGAGCTTGCTCTGCCTACACTATCAGTCATCAAAACATGACTACTTCCTATAAGAACCGGCGGCTGGCCATACGGCTGTGGGCACATGGCCAAAGGGGCATGTTAACAATTGTTGCCCCTTCATTGCCAGTTTGGAATAGACGGGAAGAAAGGCAAGTGTGCCCAAGGGTGTGTACATGAGGAAGAATAAATCTCAGAAGTAAACGCCACTCCTCTTACTTTGGCTAAAACCTCTGGACCTATGGATAAGCTCGTTTCTCTTGAAGTCGAGATAGCTGAGGTGGGAACTCCTGACTTGTCATCTTCCTTCATTTCTGGGGCTGCTTTGAGCCCCATTGCTAGGACTCCTCTATCCCAACCAATGACTGCCTCAGATCAATCGGGAGGGAGGGAACGCCTGCCTAAAAATATGAGCGGTGTGCGCACCTCTACTCCTGAAATCTCTTTTGACTTTATGCCTGTCTCTCCTTCTGATTTTGCTCCTCTGCCTTCATTGGGGGTTGTCCTTGATTCAGTATCTTTAGTAAACATTTGGAAAAGGCTTGTCCAAACTAATTCATATCTTAAAGTGGCTATACTGTAGAGCAGACTGCCTCATTTCTAAGGAGGTAAGTTTGAGCAACAGGATAAAAAGATTTTCCAAACCGGTCTTACACTTAGCAGGTTAGAATACCAAGTGTCAAATATGGAGTCTGCTGGTGTAGTGGATATTAAGGATACTTCGCTTTTGCAGAAAGTCTGTTTCTTATTTTTTCCCCTTTTTAGGGTTTTTTGGGTGTAGGAATTGAACTAGCTTATATATGTGAATCTCTCTCTAGGCCTGTCATTTAATCCTATCTTCTTGACATAAACTAAGATTAATTGACATGATTTCAAATTTTGTTCCTTGTGCAAGTATGTGACAACTTTTATTTCTGTATTTATTTTGATTTACCTGTTGTAAACGGTGAAAACAAAAAAAAGTTAACATTTTTTCAAAAGCAACATAAAATGATATTTTCTTTTCTTCGGAGCCTCTGAAAGGCTACATAGTGGCAGCAATATAGGTAAATTCTCTGGGCTGAAAACTGCCCTCCACAAAATGGCTGAAAGTGCTTGTATAGGTTTTACAGCACGGGTAAACTGAAAGGCAATGTCAGGAAATACTTTTTCACTGAGAGGGTGGTGGATGCTTGGAATGCCCTCCCGATGGAAGTGGTGGGGGCAAACACAGTAACAGAATTCAAAATGGCATGGGACAGACACAGTGGATCCCTTTAAAGCAACAGTATAAAATCAAAATAAGCATAACTATCTCTATATCTCAACAAATAGGGGTGACCTGCATGGAGCGGTGGGTACACCCCTAAACAAAGACATGGGGAGGATGACCTGCACGGAGCGGCAAGTGCACCTACTCTTGCCATCTTACTAGTCAGACTAGATAGACCTTACTGGTCTTTATCTGCGGTCATTTACTATGTTACTAGTCACAGGAAAAGGGAAGGAGCAGACCTTGGCAGGATGCAGGAAGTGAGCTCCAATTTCTTTCTACTGGCTTGACCACTTTTTTAATTTCTTAGGTTTGCCTCTCATGAAAGCAATAAGCAGGATCAGGGCAGGTACTCTGAGGCTCTAATGCTTGAGATAAGGGGATCAATGAATGTGAAAGCCTTCGAAGAAGTGTGGCACACTCCTAATGAGTGAGACTTAACATCTTTGCCATGGCTAATAAAAGATATCTTACAATATGTGCGCCTTAAGCAGTAAAACAAGACTGCCAAAAATAAATACAAAAATCTGATGCAACTTTACAAACCAGCTTTAGAATTTAGGATCTATACGCCTAATTAATTGCAGGAGGAAAATGGGATAGAAAATTGACTGTTTTACTTTAAAAATAATAATAACTAACATCCTGAACATAGTAAATCAGCCTGATGGATCTGCGGGAAGCGCTTCTCGTCTCCCCTGCAGACCAATCAGCAGCTGGCTATGGCTGTTTTGAATATATCGCGCAGCTCAGCCCAGCCAGAGAAAGTATCAACACTTCAGAAATCCCGCAAGATTTGCTGAGGAAGAACTGAATAGCTCAGCGAAATCCACAAATGACTAAAACTGATAGCGATCCACAGCCACCCACTCACCAACATGTTTCCGACTTCCAAGAGATTCAAGAAAACCGCTTTTTGCGCTCCGAAACTAAATCTAAGGCTCACTGGAGACCATCCCTGTGCACGGGGTGCGGGCGGGACCCCCCGTCACCCTCTCACCTCGCGGGCAAGCTCCCTTGCTTTGCTGCCGGACTCCGTTCTTCTCCCGCAGCGCGCAGCTGCTCGGGTAGGTGACTCCGTCGCTGCCGCACACAGGCTGTCGGTTCTTGCATACGCACACGCTGTTCTCCGCGCCGCGCAAGCACTCGCTGCCTGCCGCGCAGCGCCTCCTGCCGGCCCCGCACGCCTCGCCCTCCCCCGCGGCGCACAACGCGCAGCAGCCGCACGCGTCCAGCACCACGCCCAGCGGGCAGCCTCCGGGCGGCAGCGGCGCGCACAGGGCGCGCAGGCACTGCCCGCAGCCTCTTCGCTGCTGCTGCGGCTCCTTGGCCGCCCAGCCCGAGACCCAGAGCAGCGACAGTAGCAGGGAGGCCAGTCGCAGCATGACTGAGGCAAGGAGGAGATGATGCTGAGGGAAACGTGTAGGCTGCACTCGGATCTCCTTAATAAAGCTGCTGTGCCGGAGCCACATCCCACCCGGCCCCTCCTCGGTGCGGGCAGCCCGTGCATGGGATGCTCCCCCTCCCGCTGCTTTAAGACTTCAAAAGCAAGGAAAGCGAGCCTGACATTTTAAATCCGTGCTTTAAGTTGGACCTTGACTGCTCGTGCTCGACACTTGTGCTCTTGTTGCGCTTGATGGTTCGAGGTTCTCATCCTTCACCGTAGCGCTCTGCTGCACTTTGTTGATGTCACCTTCTGGTCGCAATTAAACAGAAACTAATAAAATCTAATCTTCTTTCTGTCCTCTGCTGTGTGTTACAGCATATATGAGACCAGGAAAGGCAAGCCTCCTTAGTTTTTAAGGAGAGTCGAGAGAAATTTAGAAAGTTTTCCAGGTAAGAAGAGACATGGTGCTGGTCCTCTGGGGAAAAGGTGGTCGACCCAGTCCTTGGGATCACCCAACCAGTTGGTTTCAGGATTCTCACAGTGAATATGCATGAGACAGATTTACGAACACGCTGTCCATCGTATGCAGATCTATCTCATGCATATTTGTGGGAATCCTGAAAATCCAGTTACTAGATGGACCACTCAGCCCGACCACTCAGCGCTCCCCCTCAAAACTCCCTGACAAATTTTAAATTAATTTAGCGATCCCCAAACCCCTCCTGGTGACTCTATAGTCAGGTTTTCAGAATATCAATTTGCATACATCTGAAACCCAGTATATGCAAACTGATCTTATGCATTTTTATTGAGGATATCCTGAAAACCTTGTCTGGCTTAAGTTCTCCCTTCCTTGGCTTTAGACTACCAGAATAGGGAAAAGTTATTCCTAACTTTTCTCTGTTCCGAGTTCTTTCATTTTGTTTGCTTTTTGCATATCTTAGGTTATATGTTCATTTTGTTGATCTTCTTTGCATTCTTTGTACAGGAAACACAGTCATAAACTCTTGTAGGGTTGCAACACCCCACTGACTGCCTTCATCTCAGCTAAATAACACAGGTACACTACCAAAAAACTGCCTCCAGTTTTGCAACTGATTCCTATAGATTTTGGGGTGCTGAATCCAGGAAAAATAGCCAAAATGTTCTATCACGTCACGTTTTCTTGCAAAATTAGATTTCTTACCCATATAAGGAATGTTCACATAATTTCTTTTTAGCCGACTGCAGTTTATTTTCTTGGCCCAAAATAGAGGTTGTAATGGTTAACTAACTAGAAACACTCCCTCATGATATTTTAGAGTGTTTTGTATTCATTTTATACATTAACAGGACAATTGGGAGGCGGGGGGCTAAATCCAGTACTCGCGCTGGCGCATGTTCTTTCCTGTTCGCCTCGCCTCGTTCGCTCGCTCAAACACGGTGGTTGCGACATGAACGTTCCTGTCAAATTTCAGTTTCTTGCAAGTTCATTATTACCTTTTGTTTGCTCAGTCGTAATCCAGCTTTATTCCGAAGTGGTTCACTACAGTTGTAGTTTGCAGTGCTGTGTATTTGTGATGGCTCACAGAGCCAGAGGTTGCGTCAACTCTCCGGACAGTTTTTGTTTTATTTGTGGGGAATATACCGTGAAAAAGCGGCAGAGGAACATTTCTGCATTTATTAAAAAAGTATATTTCGCCTATTTCGGTTTGAAGTTAGGCGATCAAGACAAACCGTGGGCTCCTCACAAAGTGTGCAAGACATGTGAGGAAGATCTACGCTTATGGATGAAAGATAAAAAAACAAGCATTTCGTTTCGGAATACCTATGATGTGGCGTGAACAAAGAGACCACAGCAGTGACTGCTATTTTTGCTCTTGCATTGTGAAGGGATACAACTTAAAAAATAAGAACGTAATAAGTTACCCCAACCTTCCCTCAGCAATTAGGCCTATGCCTCATAGCAACGAAGTACCTGTGCCTGAACCACCAAAATCTTTGGATCATATTTGTGTGGACGGTTCTGATCATGATGAGACTCATCAGATGGCTTTTCCCGATGAGTCCAGTACTTCCGAGTTTGAAACTGAACCAGATCCGAAACCTGAACTTTTCTCTCAAGCTGAATTGAATGATTTAGTCCGGGATTTAGGACTCCCAAAAGATGCTGCCCAACTGCTAGGTTCTCGGCTTAAACAGAAAAATCTATTGTCACCAGGAACAACTTTTTATTGGTACCGCAACCGCGAGACACAATTTTTGAAGTATTTCAGCAAAGAGGAAGATTTGGTATTTTGCAACGATATATACGGAGTGATGGAAAAGTTTAAACTCAAGTATGATCCTGCTGAATGGCGGCTGTTCATTGATTCGTCAAAAGACAGCATAAAAGGTGTTCTTCTTCATAATGGCAACACATTCGCTTCAGTTCCTATTGCTCACTCTGTTATTCTCCAAGAAAAATACGAGAATTTGGCCCTAATTCTTCAGAAGATTCGTTATGATGAGCATAAGTGGATGATTTGTGGAGACTTTAAAATTCTATCCATGCTATTAGGGCAGCAATCCGGTTTCACCAAATATCCCTGCTTCCTTTGCTTGTGGGATAGCCGGGCCCGCGACCTACACTGGGGGAAAAAAGACTGGCCAATTCGGGAGTATTTGAGACCCGGTGAGAAAAATGTTCTTCATGAGAGCTTGGTACCTCGTGATAAAATTCTATTACCACCTCTCCACATTAAGTTGGGTCTCATTAAGCAATTCATCAAGTCCCTTCCAAAAGATGGTGAGTGCTTTCGGTACCTTTGCTCAAAGTTCCCCCGACTTTCTGAAGCAAAGCTAAAGGAAGGAGTGTTTGTTGGCCCTGATATAAGGAAACTCATTTCAGATGGAGCATTCGCTGAAATGATGTCTGAGAAGGAAAAAGAAGCCTGGGATTCCTTCAAGGATGTTGTTCTCAAATTCTTGGGGAACAGGCGGGATGAGAACTATAAGGATATTGTTGCCAGGATGCTCAATGCCTTCAAAGAACAAGGCTGTAACATGAGCCTGAAAGTCCATTTCTTGCACTCCCATGTGAACTACTCTCCCGAAAACTTGGGGGCGTACAGTGAAGAACAAGGTGAAAGGTTTCACCAGGACATCAAGGACGCAGAGAGAAGGTACCAAGGAAGATGGAACACCACTATGATGGCTGATTTCTGCTGGTTGCTGCTGCGGGAAACCCCAGATGAAAAATACGCCAAGCAGCGCACCAAGAGAAGCATTCGGGGGAAGAAGAAACGGGCCCACCAGGAGATTGATTGACCCAAGAATGACTTTAAAATCTAAACTGTGTTGACAAATATCGTGTTTTTACTAAACTTTGAAATAAAAAATTTGCTAGTTATTACCACAGTGTCGGATCTCATTTATTAGAATTTTATTTTCACACCATCGGGTGTTTGTCTTCATGTATTGCAATGGTGCGGTTTGCGGTTTCTATTCTTACATACATACCTGTACAACATTTTTTGCACATTTCTTTGCTTTGCTTTGTGTCTAACCTCGCTCTTATATGCTCAATGTTTGTGCACATGTATGTGGCTGTTTTAAGTGCAGACAATTTTGCTACCATCACAGTGTGTTTTGTTGACATTACTCTATTCTTATGTGCTGCCTTGTTACAATTTTCTTTATTCTTATTTGAATAACTACTAAACAATTAGTATAAAGAATTCATCCAAGAAACTTTTATCTCGATCGCACTCAATCTGAAACGTTCACCTCAAACTGCTAACCCAATGTAGCAAAAAATCTGTACGTGATGGAGCAAATTGGTTACCAGATTTGGATTCAGCGCACCAAAAAACGTAAAAATCAATCGAAACATTAGAGGCAGTTTAAAAAAAAATGTTTTTAGTGTACCTGTGTAATCAATCGGTCTTACCTCACTACCCTCAAAGGGCCCCTTTTACTAAAGTGTGGTACGTTTTTGCACTTACTGTGTGCTAGGCACAAAACCCAACTAGGGGAAAGTGCAAAAGCCATGTAGTAACTGTTGAGGGTATGCACAGCATGTCCCCTGCTTGTTAAGTTCATTCTCAAATAGCATGGGTGCACGTAATGCCTCCTCTTGAGGCAGCAATAAGTGTGCCCACAGTAATTACAAAATCGATACCGCGTGGTCACTGTTCCCTCTAAGCTGGGCGCGTGTGCGCGCGCACACACCTCGCCAAGCGAGCGCACATACTTTACAACAGAGCGCACAAAAATTACGGTTCTGATTCTGATAGAAAACAACACAGACGTCTTAAAATTTAAAAGTTGTTGTGTATTTACGGTTTTCACAAGTTCTACAATATTTTCTAGTGCAATCAATGTGGTGTACATACGGTATTCTGATGTGTAGTCAAATTTTAAAGTATATAACTCCGAGTGTCGTTATGTTGCGCACAAAAATTTAACCTTCCTTCAAAAGCTGCACAGCTGATATTTTATGTGCACCCAGCCTACAGAAAATTAGAGGGAACATTGCGCGTGGTAATAACTATGTGCCAGCGCTGGCTTAAGGTGTTGGCACCCTAGGTAAACTTTAATCCTTATGTTCCCCCTGGCTGTCACAATCTAATGTTTAGCTTTGAATGCCCTGCTCTTTGCCACTCGCAAAAGCTGCCGCCCAAGGTGATCACTTAGTTTGCCTAGTGGTTGGACCAGCCCTGCCGCACGCTACCCACAAAATGCAATCCACGCTCACTGTGTTCCCATAACCCCATTTTGTGTTAAGCAGTTAGTGTGTAATTTAGAATGTACCAAGTGTCCCCTCCACCACCAGTACCCCTCCGCCACCATGCTGACATGCCCTTATGCCGGTGGTGCGCAGTCCCGGGCCACCCAGTGTGCCAGTAGGCGGCTGCCTATGGTGTGGGGTCTGGGGTAGGGGTGCCTACATTGACATCCGCGCTTCCCCCCGGCACCGCCTGTCAATGTTTTGTGCCCTTTGGGGTACCTGCTGGGTGATGTCCGCTGGGACACTGTGGGTCACACACTAGTGGGCATGTTTGCCCTTGGTCAGTTTCTGGCTTGCTGTTTTTCTGTTTCTGTGTTCCCATGTGTCACCTAGGCATCTGCCTGGTCCACCCTGTGCCCCAGCTGCCCCACTGCATGTCCCGCCTTCAGCCCCCTGTGCCCCATTTGCAGCCTCACCATCGTGCCGCTCATACTTGGCCACTATGCTGCTGCTGCACATGTATCACTACTATGACTTTTCTTGGTTTCCCTGCCTTTGCTGTAAATTGCTGACTGAAATGGTTTCTCTGTCCTGAAAATGTGCCTCCAGCGTGAGGTTTTCACTGGCACTAATTTTCAGACCTTCATTTCACGGCTTTAGTGTGCATGGAGCCTCTCCCCGCCCACTCTTCGCCCATTGACCCCTTCTCTCTGCCCCTGGGGAGCCTTACTCCACCCTCTGTGCACCTTAACGGCACCGGCCACATTATCGCGCGATACGTGATGTTCTCACACGGTAATGCACCATTATTGTGCGATATCATCACTGTCACAAGCAGAATGCCAAAACCACTAGTCTTCTAGTTGTTGAGAGCGTGGTGGTTAAGAACCTTCTTCTATCAGCTGTTATATTTATGCTTTAAGGAGAAGGATTGTAGTCGTGTTAAACCAAGGGTAAGGCTTATGACAGAAAAAGAAAGTTTATTTTGAACACAATAGAACAGATCAGGTTCCAGGTACCATTTACAGAATTTTAAATGATAGGATTTTTGCTTAAGGTTCAGCAAGTTGGTGGCAAAACAAACAGAACTCAGCATTGGCTTTTAAAGTCCTCTTCACTGCAGAAGCTTAGCCTTTTCACATATAACAAGATGCCACTTTTCTTATTGTCCTTTGTCAATCAGAGCAATAGAAAAACAAACTTTACTTCTTCTATGGCAAATTTATCTTCACTCAGCCATAATTCTCTCTAGGCTGCACTTCCAGGTGAAGAACCAAACTTAGGTTATGAAATAAGCATTCAAAGTGTCCTCAAGACTCTTATAGCAGGCTTTTCTTATAAACAGGAGCAAAGCACAAACTCTTATAGCAGGCTTTTTCATATAAGACAGGAGCAAGGCACAAACTCTTATAGCAGCCAATTAACTTTCTCTCCGTTGTGGAGTTTCAACACAGCTGACACAGAAGCATGAATCACAGCCTTACTTCACTAGCTTATGCTGCAGTAAATTCCTCCTTTCAAAACACACAGGAATTTACTTTCTCACTGCTTAGCTCTGAGGTTACTTTAGCAAGAGGAACAATTCTTTCAAGGCTGGCTTTTTTCAACCCTTCAAGTCTAGAGCTTGGCATAAAGAACAATCCATCAACATATCTTCTTCTTCTCCTAGCTCTGACACTGGTTCTCCCAATTGCATAGGTTCTGACTCACCCATTTGATCAGAGTGGCCTGCTGACAGCCTCTCTGGTGGTCTGAAAGCTTCTCTACTTCCTGGCTCCCACCTTTGTTGCAAACGTGATTCAGGGAAATCACCTTTCTCAGCAATGGGTAGCTCAGCCTGTCTCCAGAAGTTAGCACCTGCTCTGGCTTCTCCAGCATTCCATCGTTCTTGCTGCTCTGAAGTCTGTCCTCTGCTCCTTCTCCAACTACTCCTCCTCCAACTACTACTCCATAATTTAACCAAGGTTTATACTCACTGGGATCCAACCCCACCTCTTTCTGTCCCAGGTGTTTGTAATCCCCCTGCCTTCTGACATCAGAATAATCAGTGCAGTTGTTAGAGTGAGCGTTTTTGTCCTCATGCTTGCAATCTATCCCTCTTACACTGTCAAGCATTTCCTGGAACTTGTTCCAGCTGGGTTTTTTCTGCCTTTGAACTGTGGCTCTGGCCTTTTGACCCTGCACACTTAACAGAGGCACCTTGATTAAGGTGAATTCCTTATGCTGTTCACCTCCCCCATGCTCAAAATGGTTGACTTTGCCACATGCCCCCCTGCTTAAGATATTACTGGCTGTTGGAGGAGATTGGGGTTCCTCCAAACAATCTGTAATTCAGGATAAGGCACCCGCATTTTGATAAGGCCCTCTCGCCCGATGCTCTACTTTAGATAGATTGACAACTGCTGACCTTTCCTGCCAGTGCCTAAGCACATTTATATGATAGACTTGTCTGCGTCGCCTACCATTCTCCACCTCATAGATTACTGGGCCTACCTGTCTAATCACTTTCCACGGTCCGTTCCACTGGGCCTCAAATTTCGGTGTAGCACCCGCTACCATGACTAGGACTTTCTCCCCCTGGACTAACTGGCGAGGTTTTGCCCTCTGGTCATACCACTCTTTTTGGCGATTTTGACTGGCTTGTAGATTTTCTTCAGCAGCCCGGGAAGTCCTATTTAATCGCCCCCTTAAATCCCATAGAAAGTGAGGGACTCTCATAACCTCCCTCTCTGGCTCTATCCACTGTTCCCTTAATATGTCAAGGATTCCCCAAGGTGCCCGGCCATACATTAATTCGTAGGGAGACACCCCCAAAGAAGCTTGTGGTCCGCTCCCTACAGGCGTACAGCACGAAAGGTAGCAACACATCCCATTCTGTCACATTCCCATCTAATCCCCGCCTTAGCATCTGTTTTAGTGTTTGATTAAACCTCTCTACCAGACCATTAGACTGGGGGTGATAGGCAGCTGTTTTCACATGCTGTATCCCAAAAGCGTCCCAAACCTGGGCCAAATATTTGGACATAAAGTTAGTCCCCCTATCTGTTAACACCTCCCTAGGAAAACCCACCTCATAAAACAGCTTCACTACTTCTAAGGCTACTGTTTTTGCAGTGATATTTCGCAAAGGAACTGCCCATGGGAATCTAGTGGCCTGATCAACCATGACTAAAATATAGTGAAACCCCCTAGGTGTTTTAACCAAGGGCCCAACTATATCCATGGCAATCCGTCCAATGGGGTCAGATATTGTGGGGACCGGGATCATGGGTGCCACTGCTGGCCGGGTAGCTGTGACCCGCTGACATGAGGGACAAGTATCACAAAACCACATGGTTTCCTTAAAAACCCCGGGCCAGTAGAAGCGTGCAAGGATCTGATCTAGAGTCCCTTGTACCCCTTTGTGGCCACCCACCGGATGGTCGTGGGCGAGCCTTAAGACTAACCCCTTGAAAGCCACAGGCACCACTAGCTGTTTTTGGACTGTCCCTGACTGGGGATCGTGACTTTCTCTGTATAATATCTCTCCGTCTAACCAAAATCTTGGAAGGGTATCTCGCACCACTTATGCATATTCAAATGCCCGTGTGAGTGCTGGGTCTGCCCGTTGTTCCTTTGGAAAGGTTGGAAACTTCTCAACCAACTCCGCAGGCACCCAAGGTAATCCTTAGCCTTTTAGTATCCCAGCCCTCCCCTGGCCTCGCCATCGCTTCTCACGGCGTTTTTCAGCTTTCCCCTTCTTAACCTTAGAGGACGGGGAAGCCACCAGGTCATCATGTGAGGGTAAGGCCTCTAGGGAACCCCCTGGGTACCCGTCCCTTTGGTCATTAGTTAAAGTCTGGGACCGGGTAGAGACAAAGGCAACCTTCTCTTGAAGGCCTTTCCCTAACCCTTCCCTAAACTGGGGCCAGTCCCTTCCTAGAACTAGGTCGTGGGGAAGCTTTGGTACCACAGCCACAGGAATGCTCGTCTGTACCCCTAATTCCTTTATCTCCAGTGTATACACGGGGTAACCAGAAGCAGCCCCGTGGATGCAACGGATCTGAACATGACCTTCAGGCCTCCTCTTACCATTCTTTGCTTGAGCATCAATGGCTTGCCAAAGTCTCTGAGATATCATACTTTGGTCAGCGCCAGAATCAAGTAAAGTATTGGTAGGGATCCCCTGTATATTCACACTCAGAAGAAATCCCTCTCCCAGAGGTTTCACACTTGTACCAACCAACCCAGTACGAGCCTTACATGCTCTCTGTGTGTCCTAATTCTCCACAATGAAAACATTTCTTTTGGGACCACTTTTCTTTCTGAGCAGGCATATAAGTTTTCACACGTCCTGTTTTATTTCCTTGTTTCATTTCTGATATACCAAAACTGGCTTCAGCCTTCCCCCTGCCTTCTGACATCAGAATAATCAGTGCAGTTGTTAGAGTGAGGGTTTTTGTCCTCATGCTTGCAATCTATCCCTCTTACACTGTCAAGCATTTCCTGGAACTTGTTCCAGCTGGGTTTTTTCTGCCTTTGAACTGTGGCTCTGATCTTTTGACCCTGCACACCTAACAGAGGCCCCTTGATTAAGGTGAATTCCTTATGCTGTTCACCTCCCTCATGCTCAAAATGGTTGACTTTGCCACAGTCACTTATCATGCGATAACATCGCAGCTGCGCCGTTAGCGCCGTTTAGTAAACACCCCCTAGTTAGTAATGTATTGCCATCTAGAAATAATCTATCACTTGAGAATATATTTTTGTGCTGAAGTTTCTTTCTGTGTTTTCTCTGACTTTCCATGACCCCTTGCGTGCTTGGTAACATTGCCAAGCACTTAGAAGGCAAGAAGGGAGAGGCCTTAATTTTTATTTGAACACACTGGCTAAAGAAAGTGAGAAAAGCAACAACTGAAATTCAGCTGCTCAAAACTGTGGGAGTCTCCTTCTTAAGCAAGAATTGTTGGCAGCTCGGTTCTTGCCATTTTCTCTTCCTGAGCCACCGACTTCAATTTATTTAGGAATCAGCATGGCAACATTAATAAAGTTCATCAAACCTTTCTTAGACATACCAGAATGGCACAAGAAAGGTTGCTAAAGAGATTTTTATCTACTGTTAGTTAATATGCCTAGAGGGTGTTACCGAATAGGAAAAATATTCCTGGTTAAGCATTTTGTCAGGCTTATAACATCCACGCGGGTTCTCCATCAGCACACCTTTGTAATTCATGTCTTCTTTTGTTATGTATCATCTTTTAGTGCGGGTTTCAAAGTCCTTCCCACATCTTATATTATATGCCATTGTTTTGGCACCTGCTAGCAGCAGGAGCGGAGTTTTGAGTGTTTTTTTTAAATACAATATCTAAAAACCATAATCCCCTTCTGCGCAAGCTCAATTGTGAGACGTCAACATTTTCCATTGGCCAGGATCTGTGGAGAGGCACATGCACCTCTTACAATTATTTTGTCATTGAAATAAAGGATACAATAGGTTTTGGGTTTCTCCATCTGTTTGTCTGTGAGACAGAGATGTGCACAGGAAAACTTGTCAGTTGGGTTCGCTTTTGGATCAATTACCCATTCGGTTTGGTTTCAGATTTTGAGTCATTTGTTCCTCTTAAAGTCAATGGGGAAAAACTGTTCTATTCTAATGGTCTGATTTTATAACAGGACACCTATGTGAGAAGTCCAACAAAGTACCTAAAAGGCAACAGAGGTACCCAGAACCAGCTCCAATAGTGTGCAAATGCTAAAACACATTCACACCTGCTGCCCTGTATTTTAAGAAATACACGTGTGCATCGCAAGTCCGCCTCTGTTATGCTCTAACTATGCCCCAGGAATGCTTACATGCAAGCCGTGCAAAAGTAGACACCCAGTTTCCTTACATGTACGTTTAACACGTCTATATGGTTGGAACGGGGTAACTATGGGTGCAACACTGACCCTATCTGCGGCAGCATTATATATGTCTTTTTTTTTAGGAGAATATGGTCTATCCATATCCTCTTTTTTAAAAGCTGAAATTCTGGAAGAGCTTTCTTGATATCTTCTGCATTTGGAGAGGTACTTAAGAACAGTTATTTATGTTTTTTGAATTGCTGAACTCTATGAGGTGGGGATGGTTTCCCTACAACAGTGCACCGTTAAGAAGTTGAGAGAAATAATTATGTTTCCACAGCTGCCATCCATATAGGTTAAAAGCTGGTTTACCGACTAGTCAAGTTTTGCAAGCTAGATGTGTTTGTTCAATCTTGGAAGTGTTTAAGATGGAGGTTATTTTGTTAACTGATCATTTTAAGGAAAAGGGTTCTCCACGAAGAATTATTAAACAAGCAGCTATAAGGACTTAATGAGCATTTGCTGCAATATAAGGAACGATCAAAAGAAGATAAATAAATATAAATAAAATTGATCTGTGTTTTGCCTTTCTCTCCTTTGATGAGTAAATTAACAGCAGTGTATGTATTGATACTTCATCTGATATTCTTGGACCACCCGACTATTGCTTACTATATAAATTAGGTAAAAGTATAGGTGAATGCCTACCTGGGAATAGAAGTTTATTACCTCAACAATTGATACAGTGTGGTCAGCATAAAATGTGTGGATGGTGTAATTTGGTGTGAACTTACGATTGAGGGCCCTGATTGGACTTATTCGGTTACTGGAAAGAAGTTTATATGATTATATGTTCTTGCCACTTGGTATATATCGGCAGACGAAGCAAAACATTATTTTAAGATTACCATATTTCCGAGATTATAAGTCGCTGTTTTTACATCAGGAAGTGATGGTGCGACCTATACAATGGAGTGACCTATCTAATAAATTTACGCAGTGGACCACGCCCCTCAAACTGCATATAAATACTCGCACTTGAACAGTGGACGGCCTTTCTCCCTGGGCCCTCTGCTCTACGCCTAGTGGTGGGTTGCGACAGCATGGTGGGAGGGGGTGAGTGATAAAATAATCAAATCAGGTTTTGTGAAAGTTGAGATACTAAAAAGTCCCGATAATCGTGAAGATGAAGACAAAGAAGAAGATAATAACAAACATGAACTGACACCTGAAATTGCAGAACTATTTCACAGTGACACCAAAGATGAGGACTTCAACGGCTTTCCTAAAAGTGATACAGAACAAATCTGATGTAGAATGAGCTGCTATGTTGTTATGCACTTTATTCAAGAGTGTTATTGTAAAGGGAAAGTGAAACAGAATAAATCCGGTTTTAAAAACCAGCAGTGTTGTCTTGCATTTTATTTTTTGTACTGGCGACTTATACACAGGGTGACTTATACTATGATTTACCAGTGAAAATGAAAATTTGGCCTTTGCAACCTATACACAGGGGCGACTTATCCGGGAAATACAGTAAATGAACATAAAAGCAGGATATCAACTGGCCAAGAATCAGCTCCTCTGGTTCAAGGCTGGCTCCAAAAAGGCTGTTCTGGCTGACTTTCGTGGTGGTGATCATGACTCTCATCTTAATATGCGGGAGCAATTCTGAACATATACTCTTAACATGATGCCACCATGTGGACTTAATTTAGAAGCTGCGTGGCAATCCTTAGTGTGATAGGTTCTGAACTGTTCACATGACTAGATGTATGACATGGTTCATTCGCTCTATAAGACGCTGACGCCATGTTTGTATCTTTTATAGCAGATGGGGGAACTATAATCAAGATGAATGAATTAAGCTGAATGGAAAAGATCCTTTAGAACTTATAGTGCGCCTTGATTCAGAAAGAGAAGTAACATAGAAAAATGACATCAACATCTACATATCAACAACTACAACAGTCCCCTTTTTACTTTAGAGATCCTCTCTGTTTGTCCCATGCTTTTTTTGAATTCAGATACCGTCCTCATCTCTACCACCTCCACTGGGAGACTATTCCATGGATCCACCACTCCGTAAAGAAATATTTCCACATATCACTCCTGAATCTATCTCTCTTCACCCTCATCCCATGTCCCCTCCTAGCAGAACTTGCTTTCAATCGAAAGAGGCTCTCCCCCTGTGCATTTATACCACGGAGGTATTTAAACATCTCAATCATATCACCTCTATCCCGCCTTTCCTCTAACTGATTTATTGCTTTTGATATGTGGCTGCCCTGTCAGTGATATTATTATAATGTGCATTTTTGTGCAATGTGATTTTTTGAATTTTTAATGTTTTTCTGTTAAGTCAGGTTGAAATTTTTGGAGATAACCCCAGGGGGACCTCAGGAGTAATCTTTTGGACTTTGTCATGGAAATAATCAGCCAAAGTCTGGGCAGAAAGGGAAGGAGGGGTCGGAGGTAGAGGCATTTTAAGGAGAGAATTTAGAATCATAAAAAGACGGAGAGGGTCAGGGACAAGAGAGTTAGTCAGATGGATATAGAACTCTTGCTTGGCGAGTGCTATGACAGACTTGAAGAAGGGTAGCATGAATTTAAAATGCAGGAAGTCCACAAGGGTGTGGGGTTGAAGCCAAGTACACTCAGCTGAGTAGGCACAGGAAAGTAGGTTGTGGATTTTAGAGGGCAGCCAGGGCTGAGGTACAGTATGCCTCACAGGACGTGGAATGGGAGGAGCAAGAGCATCCAGAGAAGAGGTGAGTACAGTGTTATTGGAAGATACTGCCTCATCAAGAGACTTAGATGATGTGGAGCCCCATTTACAAAGAGGCCCGTCCAGCCCGTCTGGATGCCCAGAATCTGGATGGAACAAAAGAACAGATACCCAGACTGGCAGAGTTTTCAGGTTTGAAAAAAACCCCCTTTGTTTATTTCCCCTACGCGTTTCGGCCATATGACACGTAATGCTCAGCATTGTCTGCATAGCAGTAGTGCTAAGCAGACAATGCTGAGCATTACGTGTCATATGGTCCTTATGTAATAGAGACCCTATACAAAGAAGGTTTGCACCCTCACAATACCCCCCTGAAGAAGGTCGTAAGGCCGAAACACGCAGGGGAAATAAAGAAAGGGTTTTTCTCAAACCTGAAAGCTCTGCCAGTCTGGATGTCTGTTCTTTTGTTCTATAGTACTTTACAGATACTTTGGTTGCTTTCTTGAGTCTGCAGAATCTGGATGGGCCAGATTTGCACCCGATTCTGATCCTGTGGGGGCTATACATCCCCACAGGATCAGAAATGGGTGCAACTGGCCTGGACAAGCTGGCTGTGCTCGGAGTCTGTGTTCCTGGACATCCGCCTCCTTCCCCGCACAAGTCCACTGGGTCTCCTGCATGGAGCCCGGTGCCATGGCATCCCATCACAGTAGCACTGGGACACCATGCAGGAGACCCGGCTGCTGGCGATCTGCTGCCCAGCAATGTCCCCTGCAGCCCGACCCCTGGGAACCCTCTGCCCTCCTCACCTGATTCTTGGGTCACGGTTTGCCTGGTTTCCCATGTCGGAAGTGGAATAAGTCCTTTATCTATATTGCCGGCCCTGGCTGTACAGGGCAGACACTGGCATCAACCCTGGATGTCTGGGTCAAGATGCCGCCCACTCCCCACCTTTGCTCCTCCTCTGGCCCACCCCTCCTGCGCCCATCCAGAGCTCCCCATACATTTCATCTCTACATGCGGGGAGCTCTGCTTTCTGTATTGGCACCAAAAGGTATAGCGGGGCTGGATGTCCAGACTGGACGTCCAGCCCGCTTAATCTGACTCTGCATGACCCCCATGGTGGAGGAAAGAGGTGATGAGACAGCAGTGGAGAGAGCTGATGGGTTGATAGCATGAAGATTCCTAAAGATGTTGGAGGAGATTGGGCAAGACTTTATAAAGAGTGAAGCTTAGCAGGTGATGGTCAGATAAGAGAACTGAGGTGTGAAAGTTTGAGGGCAAACGGTTAAAGAAAAAAAACAAGATTGAAGCAGTGGCCATGCTGGTGAGTGGAGACAGTAAAGCACAGCTGGAGGTTGAATGAAGAGGTCAGGGAAAAGAGCTTTAAGGCATAAGGGTCAGAGGGGTCATCAGCATGAAAGTTAAAATCTCAAAGATTAAAGGAAGGGAAAGATGCTTCTAGAAAGAGGGAAAGCTATGAGTCAAAGTCAGTGAGAAAGGTAGAGGTGGACTTATCAGGGAGTCGATAAATGTCAGCAATCCGGTGAGGTAGTGGAGTAAAGAGGTGGATGGAGTGGACTTCAAAAGGAAAGGAGTGAGACTGAGCAGAAGAAGGGGTTGAAATAGGCAGGAATGGGAGAGTAGAAACTCCACACCACCACCACCATGCCCAACAGAGGAAGGCATATGGGAAACTTGGTAGCCCCCATGACAGAGGGCAGCAGCTGAAACAAAGCCTTCAGGGAGAAACCAAGTCTCAGAGCAGGATGATGCAGAGTATTAGAGATAAAGAGGTCGTGAATGGAGGAGTGTTCATTAGAGTTGGTGTGTGGATTCCACAAAGCACATGAGAAAAGGATAGAGCAGGGGAAAAGAAGAGGGATATGAATAAGATCTGAGGAGCGGCATGTGGATATGTCTTGGGAGTGTGATAAAAGACTAGGGGGCTAGGGTTGGGATTGATATAACCAGATGAGAGAAGGACAAGAAGGAGCAGGAGAATGTGGGGGAACGAGGAGGAGGCACAACACTAACGAGGGTGAGGTTCCTTCAGAGAGAGAAGAGATGGTTGAATGAGAGAGAGAAAATGGTGATGGTGATGCTGAAGAGCAGATGAGAGGGTAAAGGACAAAATGGCAGGAGAGGTGAGGAGGTGTGATAAAGAGTGGGGGGCTTTAGATCATTGGAATGAGGGTAGAAGATTAGGGAGTGTCAACAATAGGAAGAGAAAGTGATGTGGAGCCATAGGAATGAGATGGAACGGGGAAATAGAAGTTGAAGGAGATATATGATGGATAGGTAGAAGAGAGGTCCTAGAGGATTAGAGTACAGGACAGCTATAACAGAACGTTAGCCTAGAAGTGGGTGGGTGGGATAAAGAAAGGCAGAAGAGAAGCAAGAAACAGCCAGCAGTAGATGTCAGAAAGCTGAACAATATTACAAAAACATATATAAGAAACACACTGACAATAAATACATAAATATATCTACAGTCAGATAGGCTGAAAACTCAAGACAAGCACAGGCAGCAAAGTCTGACTAAACCTGGATGCTAGGGCAAAGGTTTGCAGTCACATTGCTCTCAAGAGGACAGAGAACCAACAGAGGGCTCGGCACACGTGCACAGAGAGGAAAATAAGTCAGTGATGCCTCTGTAGGGGGGAGGCGGTGGTCCGCTCAACCTTCTGCACATGCTTAGGTAAATCAGGAACAGGCAGATACAGTGTGAATGGCACAAAGAATTCAAAAGCTCTAATTAGAACAGGAGAGACTACAGATGAATAGAGTTTGAAGAAACCAGATCGTAGAAAGAAATCAGGTATAGGGGAAGTTTAAATGAATAGGTCTTGTCCTCCCTGAGTGTCCCTTTTACCATCTGATAATCTAATGGTCCTGATGGCTCCCTTGTGGGCTACTTCCTTTGATTATAATTGAAAAAAAAATATATTTTGAGTTTTTGCCTCTTTGGGAAGCTTTTCAGTTTCTATTTTGGCCTGCCTCATTCATGCTTTACATCTAACTTACCAGTGCTTATTCTTTTTCCTGTTTTCTTCATTTGAATCTGCTCTCCAATATTTGAAAGATGTCCTTGTGGCTCAGTGAGTTAATAGGGTAGATTTAGGGGCCTATTTACTCAACCACATTAAAGTTCTGCATTTAATGCAAATTAATATCAATTTAGAACTTGCGGGATGTACAAAACCTTCACTGTAGTGTTTGGGGCCTTCCTGGCATTTGCAGGAAGATAAGCATGATTACTATCACTGCTACTAATCATTTGTAGAGCGCTACAAGGCATATGTGGTGCTGTACACATAGATGTAAGACACAGTCCCTTCTCAGCAGAGCTTACAATCTAATCAAGATGAAAAAACATTACAAACTGGGGACTAGAGTATGGTAAGATACACATAAGTAGTGAACAAGAGAATGAGGAGCATTAGAGTCCAAAAGTGACTTCAAAGAGGGCCAGAGAAGGAGCTTGATGCATAGACTCAGGTAGTTTGTTCCAGGCATATGGAGCAGCAAGGTGGGATTGACGAAATCTTGAGTTGGCAGTGGCAGAGAAGGGCACAGATAAAAGCGATCTGCCAGAGGAGCAGAGTTCCTGAGGATGAGTGTAGAGTGAGATAAGAGAGGAAAGGTAGTGAGGAGCCACAGAATGAATGCAATTGTAGGTCAGTAGGAGAAGTTTGAACTGGATGCAGAAATGGATAGGAAGCCAATGAAGTGACTTGAGAAAAGGGGTTCTATGAGTATAGCGAAGATATGAGTATAGCGGAAGATATGAGTATAGCGGAAGATATGCCGTGCAGCTTTGAACAGATCGAAGGGGAGAGAGATGATTCAGTGGGAGACCAGTGAGGAGCAGGTTACAATAGTCAAGGCAGGAGGTGACTAGCGAGTGGATATGGATCTTAGTAGTGTGAGTAGAAAGGAAGGGACAAATTTTGCTGATGTTACAGAGAAATAAGCGATAGGTTTTAGCCATCTGTTGGATGTGTGCAGAGAAAGAGAGTAGAATCAAAGATGACCCCAAGGTTGCGAGCTGAGGAAATAGGGAGGAGTGTAGTGTCACCCACAGAAATAGAGAAGGAAGGAAGTGGGAGGTGGGTTTAGTAGGAAACATAAGCAGCTCAGTTTTGGCCATTTCAGATGGCGGTGAGATATCTAAACAGCAATGTCGGATAAGCAGGCAAAGATCCGGGACTGGATTCCTGGAGAGATTTCGGGCGCAGAGAGGTAGATCTGCATAAAGATGGTACTAAAAACCATGGGAGGAAATAAGTGCACCAAGGGTCTGTATGTTACCATGTGTTAGTGTCATGGCTGATAACACATTTGGAGGAAGGTAGATATGATGCTGATACATGCCAATGCAAGTTACCATATGTTAGCGCTGATAACACATGTAACGGGATTACCAAATATGCCGTCTGTGTACACGAACATTCTAGAGGGCCGGCTCCTAACCTGCTCTTCTTGCAGAATGTGGTGATAGAGGATAGACTTGCCTGTCAGTCTAGGCAGGAAGAGTCTCTTCTTAGTTTGGGCAAAAATGTAATATGTGCCTTGAGTCAATACTGATTCCTGGCAACCCAGCAGCTCCTGGGTTTTCTTGGCAGTGTGACCAGAAGTAGATTGCTAAGCCTTTCTTCTGAGGCAATGGCTACAAGGAATGCCACTGAGAATCAAACTCTGGTCTGTTGGTTACTAAGCTAATGCTTTAACCACTAGGTTACTCCTCCACTCCAGGGAAATATAAAGAGGTCTGGAATAAGGAGCCCAGTATCTTCTTTCTTCCAAAAGTGTTCAGGGAACTAGAAGTGGCTATGGTTACCCAAAAGGGGCACTGCACAGCCTAGGGCGCTGCATCTTAAATGATCAGCTAGGTCACCTGCTAAAGAGTGCTGTTATCCCACAAGCCAGATCGACTTCCTTAAACGACAAGGTGGCAACAGGAGAGTAAGAGGAATCCAAGATTCATAGAGAACTAGGTTAAATAGTCTAGTACCAGAGGACCCTGGCTCAGAGGGGAGAATTAACCGAGGTTCCAGCTGTCTGGAAGAAAGAAGGAAAGGGATCAAAGCTTGTGAGTGGGATCTGTGACTTAGGGCATCTGTTTCACATCAAAGAAGAGCCAGCACTGAGGTGGACCTTTCTCCCCAGTGCAACCCTCACCTCCTAGTCAAGGAGTCGTTTTTCTTAAGCTACTTTACTATTTGCCTTCCTGGGAAAGAGAGCAACTAATCCCCATTTTACATATCTCCCTCTATACCCCTCTGTAACTCAGAGGCTTTAAAGGAGTCTTGGTGCTATTTTATTGTCCGGAATGATTATTCACTGGTAATCCCTGTTGTAGGTGCCAGGCTGTTTGAAGGTGTAAGTTGCAGTTTCTTACAGAGAGAGGTCCAGACCTGATTAGAGCAGAGCTGAATAAGCTACCCATCGTAGGACACAAAAAAGGAGGATCCTAAAGAAGAAGAGAACCAGAGGGGTGTTTCATATTATATAAAGTAGTTTGCAACTCCATCTGTGCTCTGTCCAAGCTACACCCCCAACGCACCTACACGCACATCACGTAAAAGGCCATGCCTGCTTGTCACTGCGTGTACTTATTCACACGTATATATATGGGGTATTTGTATAAGAAAAATCCTTTATCAAATTACCTCCGGGAAACTAGTCTGCAATATCTGGTTTGCCTCCTTTAACCCTATGCCACCAGACGAAACCTGAGATCCTGACGGCAAATCTTATTCATTTCAGGCCACCCTACTACTAAAGTAGAAAAAGCACAGCGCACAGCTTTTCAGCGCCTTGCCCCAAGTCAATGGAATCAACTCCCAGTTGAATGTGGCTTAGAACCCAATTATATAAAGTTCTGTTAGTGATTAAAGCCTGGCTCTATGACTGTATTTTTGTTTGATTTGTATTATTATTGAAATGTTATTTTTACTGTTTTAAACTGTTTTTTATAAGATTTTATTGTAATCCACAAAGAGGCCAATTCAGCAAGGGGCACGTCTGGGCCATCTGGACAACTGAAAAATGGATGGCCCCAAATAGTACCCAATGCTGCAACCGCGGGAGCCAGATGTTCCTATGGCTGCAGAATCGGGCACCTAGATGATCCGACATCCTCCCATCACCATGTCCATCTCGCCCTATGCTCCTGCTGGGGTGCCGGTGCTGTGATGCCCCATTGCCATGGCACCGGGACATACAGCAGGAGCACTGAAAGCTCACCATGGTGAAAACACATCTTTTCCCCATTACCTAACCCTCGATGGGGTCTGCCAGGGCCGGGGTTGGGCGGAGGGTCCTCATCTGCCGAGGCTTCTTTGCTGGTGGGGCTGCTGGGCCTAATCACTGCCATTGATGTTGCTTATTCTACCTCCGAGGTGTAATAAGTAGCATGCCCATCATCTACCCGCTCGATGTACAGGGCCCTGACTGAAATAGGCCATGTACGTCCAGGTGCTTCGACCCGCACCCACACCGCCCACTCTCTGCCTCCATCCCGCTCCCTCCCACCCCTGTCCTGCGCTCCCCACACAGTGGCTCTGTGCATGCGGTGAGCAAATGAGGCTGCATACGGCCCTGGCAAATAGCAGGACTGGACATCCAATCCAGGCGTACATCCCCGCTATTCACCAGTCAGAATCAGGCCCTTAATGGCTTCAGTCAGAAGCAGTATATCATACTGGGGGAAAGTAAATCTTGCCTTTCTGTTTGCTTCCTATTTCTGCAACTTTTGTGTTTTGGCTTTTACTTTCAATTTGTTATTGAAGTATATTGGTTTTAAGGTGTTCTTCTGTTGGTGCGCCATGCTGTAGCTTAAGGTTTTGGATATTTCCCTTTAGTTTTAGTGCTTCAGTCCTTTGAGGTACTTGTCTGTCAGTGACACCTCTGAGTGCATTGATTTTATTTTTCCTCTATACGTTTTTTCCAGGGAGGGATTATCTTTCTCCTTTTTTTCAGGTCTTTGTCCTAAGGACACTCTCAGCAATGATTTTTTTTTTCACAATTTGTATTCAGTTTAATTCTGTGATATTGACAGATGGTTCCTTTATAGAGGTTGTGGCCTTATTGATATTACTTATCATACTTTTTACTTTTAGGGTGAGGTTTAACTTAGGCTGTGTGGCACCATGGTCATAGTTTGACGGTTTCATTTGAGGGGGGCATATTCATTTTCATATGTATGTATCTCATACATATTCAGTATGGTCATCCAGAATCCCACCTTCCTTTCGCCCCAGAACAACATAAAGGGATTTGGTGACTCCATCTTGGGCCTCCGCCCCCCCAAAGGCACGAAAAAGGCTTGATGACCCCTTCTTAGCACCCACCCCCACACAAAAGCACAAAGTATCTCCCCATTTTGATGCCCAGTCTTCCAATTTATCAAGATCCTCTTGCAATTTTCCACAATCCTCTTGGGTTTTAACAACTTTAAATAGTTTTGTGTCATCTGCAAATTTGATAACCTCACTCGTTATTCCACTTTCCAGGTCATTTATGAATATGTCAAAAAGCAACGGACCCAGCACAGATCCCTGGGGTACACCACTATTCACCTTTCTCCATTGGGAAAATTGGCCATTTAGCCCAACCCTCTGCTTTCTATCTTTTAACCAGTTCCTGATCCACAGTAGTACACTGCCTCCTATCCCATGACTCTTTAGTTTTGCCAAAAGTCTCTGATGAGGGACCTTGTCAAAGGCTTTCTGAAATTCCAGATACACTATATATTACCGACTCACCTTTGTCCACCTGGCAGTGGGGGTGTACTATCGACCGCCTGGCCAGAATGAACAAGTGGATGATGAAATACTCAAAGAAATCAAGGAAGCTAACAAAAGTTACAGCAGAGTAATAATAATGGGTGATTTCAATTACTCCGGTATCGACTGGGTCAGTGTCACGGCAGGACATGCTAGGGAGATAAAGTTCCTAGATGACATAAATGACTGCTTCTTGGAGCAGCTGGTTCATGAACCGACCAGAGGGGAAGCCATATTAGACCTAGTCCTTAGTGGAACACCAGATCTAGTGCAAGAGATAAGGGTGTTGGGGCCACTTGGCAATACTGATCATAGCATGATCGCCTTTGATTTAATTAGTGGAGGAGGGATAGTAAGGAAATCCACAGTACTACCTTTTAACTTTCAAAAGGGAGACTATGATAAAATGAGGAAAATAGTTAAGAAAAAACTAAAAGGAGCAGTTACAAAGGTTAAAGACTTACATCAAGCTTGGGTGTTGTTGAAAAATACTATATTGGAAGCCCAGACCAGCTGTATTCCATGCTTTAAGAAAAGAGGAAGGAAGTCCAAAAAACTGCCAGCATGGTTTAAAGGTGAGGTCAGAGAGGCTGTTCTTGTCAAAAAAGCATCTTTCAGGAAATGGAGCCAAACGACGAAACCTGGAAACAGCACAAGCACTGGCAGGTCAAATGCAACGCATTGATAAAGCAGGCAAAGGGAGAATATGAGAAGAAGCTTGCTGCGGAAGCAAAAACGTGAAATAAAGATTTTTTCAAGTACATTCGTAGCACAAAACCTGTGAGAGAGTCAGTTGGTCCATTAGATGATAGAGGAGTTAAAGGGGCACTAAGAGGTGACAAGGCGATAGCGGAGAGACTGAATGAATTATTTGCTTCGGTCTTTACTGAGGAAGATGTAGGGATGTTACTCATGACTGAAGTGGTATTTAAAGGTGCGGAAGAATTGAAGGAAATATCGATACATCGGGAAGATGTGTTACAACTATTAGATAAACTGAAGAGTAGCAAATCACCTGGGCCGGATGGTATACATCCAAGGTTGTTGAAAGAACTGAAATATGAGATTGCAGACCTGCTATTAGTAATCTGTGAACTATCATTAAAATCATCTCTAATACCTGAAGATTGGAGGATCGCCAATGTAACACCAATTTTTAAAAAGGGTTCCAGGGGTGATCCGGGAAACTACAGACCGGTGAGCCTCACGTCAGTACCGGGAAAAATGGTAGAAACCATCATAAAGAATAAAATTACTCAGCATGTAGATAGTCATGGCCTAATGGGAGACAGCCAACATGGCTTTAGACAAGGAAGATCTTGTCTTACTAATCTGTTATGTTTTTTTGAAAGTGTGAATAAACAGGTGGACAAAGGTGAGTCGGTTGATATAGTGTATCTAGACTTTCAGAAAGCCTTTGACAAGGTCCCTCATCAGAGACCTTTGGTAAAACTAAAGAGTCATGGGATAGGAGGCAGTGTACTACTGTGGATCAGGAACTGGTTAAAAGATAGAAAGCAGAGGGTTGGGCTAAATGGCCAATTTTCCCAATGGAGAGAGGTGAATAGTGGTGTACCCCAGGGATCTGTGCTGGGTCCGCTGCTTTTTGACATATTCATAAATGACCTGGAAAGTGGAACAACGAGTGAGGTTATCAAATTTGCAGATGACACAAAATTATTTAAAGTTGTTAAAACCCAAGAGGATTGTGGAAAATTGCAAGAGGATCTTGATAAATTGGAAGACTGGGCATCAAAATGGCAGATGAAATTTAATGTGGACAAGTGCAAAGTTATGCACCTAGGGAAGAACAACCCAAACTATGGTTACACAATGCAAGGTTCCACATTAGGAACCACCACCCAGGAAAAAGATTTAGGCGTCATTGTGGATAACATGTTAAAACCCTCAGCCCAGTGTGCAGCGGCAGCCAAGAGAGCCAATAGAATGCTAGGTATCATAAGGAAAGGAATGGAAAATAAAACAAAAGATATTATAATGCCTCTATACCGTTCCATGGTGAGACCGCACCTTGAATATTGTGTGCAATTCTGGTCGCCGTATCTTAAAACGGATAGAGCGTTATTAAAAAAGGATCAGAGAAGAGCCACCAAAATGGTAAAGGGGATGGAAGGATACTCCTACGAAGAAAGGCTAAAAAGGTTAGGGCTCTTTAATCTGGAAAAGAGACGGCTGAGGGGAGATATGATAGAAGTCTATAAATTAATGAACGGAGTGGAACGGTTAAACGTAGATCAATTGTTTATGTTATCAGAATATAGAAAGACTAGGGGACATGCAATGAAGCTACAGGGTAAACTATTTAAGACTAATAAAAGAAAATATTTTTTCACTCAACGTGTAATCAAACTCTGGAATTTGTTACCGGAGGATGTAGTAAAGGCTGTTAGTGTAGCTGGGTTTAAAAAAGGTTTGGACAAGTTCCTGGAGGAAAGGTCCATAAACCATTATTAAGAAGGGACCCAGGATATCAATGCTTGACCCAGTACAAGCATTGCGGAACTGTGTCTTTTGGGGAAACTGCTGGGTACTGTCACACAGTGGCATAAAAATTATTATTAGATAGGAGAGTCCTTTTTAAGAACCAAGGAAACTTGGTCTAGTGGTTTTAAATTCCAATCCTTTAAAGCAAACAATTAAAGCAGAGTGGTAGGGATGAAAAAGGCTTTTATTCCCTTTACGCATGGGGTCATAAATTGGTCACAACTGAAAATAATGTCCTTAACTTCAGGCACAAAAGAAAACACAAGGTTCAAGGAAAACTGTTAACTTCACAGTAGTAGCAGGGCACAAACATAGCTTCCAGTTTAAAGCAAATTTGTACAATTCTTCTGCTCAGCACATAATAGACATTCTGCAGATACCACAAGCAGTTCATGCGTCCACCAAAGACTCTGTGCTATGGGAAATGCAGAGAGAGCAATCCATCTCCTCTTAGTCTGGCAACGGTTCCACCAGTTCCACTTGCATCGGCTCAGGAAACAGTATGTCTAATTCTGTGTTAACATTCTCTGGAATATTATATTCTGGAGCTTTGTATATTTCCCTTAATACTTTCCAGTGCCTCTGGCCTAGCCTGGAGCGCTGGCCACGTGTCCCCTTAGTATTAACTGGGCTTTCTCTTCTTAGAGATTCCACACTTCCTTCATAAGAACTTTTACAGGGAAAAGGTTTCTTTGTAGGAATATAATTCTCATACCTTTTATTGCAGCAGCACGATGAGGAAAGGTTTTCTCCTTGGGCTTGCTTCCTCCCTTCAGAAGCTTCGTGCCAAGCTTTTCTCTGAAAGTTTGGTTCCTCTCTCACCCATGGGTACAGCTCTTCTGGTAAATGCCTGCTCTTGCAACAGCCCAAATCCTGGCTTCCTTGTTCAGCCTGGCTTTTCCTTCCCGGCTGATTCCTACTTGCTTCTTGCTTGCAATCAGTATAAGTCTTCCTCCTCTGCCAGCAAACAGCTTTCTCTGTCTCTTTCTCCTTCTGTGTCGGACCTCCTCTTTTCTGTTTAGCTTGAGGCAGTTCTTCCTTATAAAGGACTCCTCTCTTTGAGGCTTGTGAAATGTTTGTCATGTGCTCCTGACCAGCTGGGCGTGGCCCTTCAGTCTCCCTGACTGCACTCCTGCTCCCTTTAGCTGGTCCCTGTGAATATTGCACTTTGTGCACATCTTTTCCTTGCTGACAAACAGGTTCATTTCTCTCATCAGGGCTCTCATCAGCCCCCGCTGCATCACAGTACGTATGACCTAGATTGGCCACTGTTGGAAACAGGAAACTGGGCTGATGGACCTTGGTCTGACCCAGTATGGCATATCTTATGTTCTTATGTTATGTTCTTATCTAATTTAAAAGCTGTTCTATCTCCTTTTTAAAGGTTAATGCCAGCAGCCTGGTTCCATCCCGGTTAAGGTGAAGCCCATCTCTTCGGAAGAGCCCCTCCTTTCCCCAGAATGTACCCCAGTTCCTAACAAATCCAAACCCCTCATCTCTGCACCATTGTCTCATCCACGCATTGAGACTCCAGAGCTCTGCCTGCCTTTTGGGTCCTGCACGTGGAACGGGAAGCATTTCAGAGAACGTTACCCTGGAAGTTCTGGATTTCAACTTCTACCTAAAAGCCTAAATTTAGCCTCCAGAACCTCCCTACCACATTTTCCTATGTCATTGGTACCGACATGTACCAAGACAGCAGACTCCTCCCCAGCACTATCTAAGACCTTATCTAGGTGGCGCATGAGGTCCGCTACCTTTGCACCAGGCAGGCATGTTACCAGGCGATCCTCATGTCCACCAGCCACCCAGCTATCTACATGCCTAATGATCGAATCACCAACTATAACGGCTGTACTAACCCTTCCCTCATGGGCATATGGCCCTGGAGAGACCTCCTCGGTGCGAGTGGGTTTTACATCACCTGGAGGACAGGTCCTAGTTACAGGATCACTTCCTGCCACACCAGGGTGATGCTCTCCTGTCACGTGACCTGTCAGGTGAAGGGGCTGGAGTCTAACCTAAGATGAAAGCATTCTCACACTCCCTTTCTTTCCTCCTGCTACAGCATTATATTGACATGTATTTTCCTTTGGGTAACATTGACATGGTTTTAGAAGGCAACATGGAGTGGAGACCCTATGGTTTCACTGTTTGATAGGCTAATACAGTGATTGGAAAAAAAGACCACTGGTTTTGTACTGATATTTTTGGATAGCTCAGCCACCTTTGACTCGGCATCATGAACTGTTGCTTTGGCGGTTTCAATCAATCAGGATTTGGTCTCTACTACTGGATGGTGTTGCTCCTGTCCGATGGAGCGAGAACAACAGGTTAGAGTTGGCCTTAAAACCATTCACCTGGTACAAACTAAAGCAGGGAGTCTCCCAAGACTCTGGGTTGTCAATACTACTGTTTAACATTTACATTGCTTTGTAAACCGGTTTGGTTTGTGTAGCTAAAAGTGGTATAATTAAGTATGGAGATAAAGATAAAAATAAATGCTATTATGTGAGCTAATTCATTCGCATCATGTGCATTATCATTTTTATGTAGACAATAGTTTGTTATATTTGCCTTTTTCTACAAGCAGTGGGGTACAGTCATCTGCAGTGATTGGCTGTTTTTATACTATAGTAGATTGATTGGCACATCTTGAGTTTATTGTCAATTAAAAGACAGAGGTACTATTTGTTTCACGGGATTCTTCCTTTAGTGCACCTCAAAATCTGACAATTAAATCTGAAATCTTCCATTTAGGTGTGACTTTGGATGAAAAATCAACTTTACGAGGGTGATTCCATAAACTCCCATGGAGTTAGCACTTGTTAGCACGCACGCACGCATGCACATGAGGCCTACTTTATAAAGCAAAGAATGCACATCATTTACTTTATAAAAAGTAAATATAAAAAGACACACAAATTAGGTGTGAGCACTTATGTCTGCTCTGTGGCAGGTGCAAATGCCCGCACCTAAATTTCTCAAGAACTCGCGTAGATTATAGCATTTTATAACTTATGCGTTTAAATTTGTACTCCACCTATGCTCTGCCAAAACGGCACCTATGTGCATGCCCACAATGAAAGTATGTGTGATCGGGATTACATGCACAATTATATGCTATTTTAGATAGTTGCGATTGTGTAAGTGCCTATTCATATGTGTAAATCCTTGAAGATGGGTGATATCGCCACAAAGCTTCTTATTCAATCAGCCCCTACATGCTCACATTAATAGTATGATAAGGTCACTGTTTCACAAGGTGACGATTGTACATCAGATGAGGCCTTTATTGGAGGAAGAGGAGTTTCATACACTATGGGCCCAATGCAATTGCGGGTTGCAGGGCTGCAGCACTGTAAGCTGTCCAGGCCCGATTCCCCCTCTGGCTGTCCCCGCACGTCCTGAGCAGCAGGACATGGAGAGCCAGCAGGGGGTGGGATCTGGACAGAGTGGGGGCAGGCCAACCTGGCAGGATGTACAAGGCTGATTCAGGTTACGGCCCTATACGTCCTGCCAGGTCAAAGGGGATGTGCTGCTTATTCCACATCAAAGATGGAATAAGCAGCACTGACCTGGCAATCAGGCCTGGGGATTCCCCCCCCCCCCCCGGGGTCAGGGCTAGATACGGGGGGGGGGGGGGGGTTCCTTGCTGCTCGATCCAGTCAGGCAGCGGGGAAGAGGGGGGCCAAGCTGCTGCAGCCAAGGGAGCCTGTGGGGAAAACATACCTGCAGGCAGACAGGGGCATGCTGGGCCATCCTTGGGCCCGATTCCGTGTACCACAGAAACGTTTTGTTCCCACAGTCCAGAACGGGGTCCTAACAGGCCCATCCCGTATGGGGATGTCCGGATGGCTCGGACATGCCTCTTTCAGAATCGGGGTCCACATTACACCTTAGCCCCGCCTTCTCTAGACTACTATAATATTATTTACCATGCTCTTCCTGCTTCCTCTATGAGACTTTACACAAGGTGCAAAATAAAGCAGCGCAATTGCTATTAAAGCAATCAAGGTTTGCACCTGTCACTCCAATGCTAATAAAGCTCCATTGGCTTTGAATGGAAACTAGAGTTCAGTATAAGGTTCTTTTAACAGTATTTAACATTTTAGAGCTACCTTTCTACACTTTTGCAAAGTTATAGGTCCATATAATCAATGAGGTTGTACTCACTAAATATGCTTGTAGTTCCATCATAAGTCCAGCAAATGTAGGGACAAGCAGAAGCAAGGTGAAAAAAGAAACAGTTTGATTAATACTACCCTATGCCGTCATTTATCGGCTGGTGCCTTCTTCAGGGATATGACCTCAAACATAAAAACATGCAGTACAACATAAAATCATGTAAATGAAAATAAACCATTAAAACAATAAATATCAAAATAATCACATAATAAATATTAAAACCTTGTGCAATTAACATAATACAGTAAAGCAAAGAAGACCAGTGCTAAGAAAAAGAATATAATGAAGGGGATGACATAAATATAAAGAGAGTGACTAAAATCCGGAGTCTGCATGAGATAACATAATAGGAACCCATCAAAGAGGAGGACTATAAGATGTCACTAAATTGTGAGAGGGTGAAAACCATACACACTAAAAAAACCCCGAAAAGTAATTGTGTCTATGGGGCCAAAATCAAGTGCGCCTAGATGTGAATACATAATTATCTAATAAAATAAAAAACATGATGACATAAAAAACACGGGCCCGACATTCTTCTGGGTAGGCTATGTGCCGCTATAGCGCATAGCCCTGCCTGCCAACCCTTAATCCCAGATATTCAATAGCAGGGTTATATGCGGCCCCGGCATTGAATATCCAGGGATTGCTACACATGCCAGAATCCAGATAACCAGGCAGCAGCAATATTACATGTTGCCTGGTTAACTCCTGCAGCAAAAGATAGGTGAGGATTTTCCTTGCCTATCTTTACGGTGCAAATCGCTAACCGGGCAACATGTAATATCATGCTGTCCAGTTATCACTTGACGCCACCTCTGCTCCATTCCAGAATGCCCCCGACACGCCCCAATGCTAACGGATAACATTGGGGCACACAGAGGAGTTAGAAAAGGATATTCAGTGGTACTAACCGTGTAAGTGCCGTAGAATATCCCCATTTAAGGCATTTACATTGTTTACTGGTCTGTAAACGGTGTAAATGCCTTTCAAATATCGGGCCCTATATGTATTAATTAAACAACATAAAAAAGGAAAGTAAAACACACAGGGGTAAAAAAGTATAATAATGAGAAAATTTGCTTTTCAAGATCAAGGAAGATAGTCTTAAAATGGGCCTGCACCTTAACGTAAAGAAGACAAAGATCCTGACAGCTAGCAAAATCAGTAAGTTCATCATTTGATGGAGAAGAAATTGAAATCGTGGATAACTTTAACATGCTTGGATCAATAATCAATAAAGAAAAAAAAGCAGTCAAGAAATCCATTGACGTATAGCTCATGGCAGAATGACTATGAAGGACCTAGACAAGATTCTCATAAGCAGAGATGTCTCTTTCCATTCAAAGATTTGACTTATCCAAGCCATGGTATTTTCAATAATGTCATATGGATGCGAAAGTTGGACAATGAAATAGATAGATAAGAAGAACATCGATGGTTTTGAACTATGGTGCTGGTGAAGAATATGGTATACACCATGGACTGCCTTAATTACTTTTTGAATATTTCTAAACTTGTTCTTTCACTGATCAAATTGGTGGAGGGGTTGCACTCTATGTTAGAGAGGGCATTGAGTCAGAAAAGATTAAAGTTTTGCAGGAAACAAAATTTGCTGTAGAATCTCTATGGATTGAAATTCCATGTAAGAAGGGGAAGGCGATGGCAGTGGGGGTGTACTATGGACCGCCTGGCCAGAATGAACAAATGGATGATGAAATGCTCAATGAAATCAAGGAAGCTAACAAAAGTTATAGCAGAGTAATAATAATGGGTGATTTCAATTACCCCAGTATCGACTGGGTCAGTGTAACGGCAGGACATGCTAGGGAGATAAAGTTCCTAGATGAAATAAATGACTGCTTCTTGGAGCAGCTGGTTCATGAACCGACCAGAGGGGAAGCCATATTGAACCTAGTCCTTAGTGGAACACCAGATCTGGTGCAAGAGATAAGTGTGTTGGGGCCACTTGGCAGTAGTGATCATAGCATGATCGCGTTTGATTTAATTAGTGGAGGAGGGATGGTAAGGAAATCCACAGTACTACTTTTTAACTTTCGAAAGGGAGACTATGATAAAATGAGGAAAACAGTTAAGAAAAAACTAAAAGGAGCAGTTGCAAAGGTTAAAGACTTACTTCAAGCTTGGGTGTTGTTGAAAAATGCTATCTTGGAAGCCCAGACCAGCTGTATTCCACGCCTTAAGAAAAGTGGAAGGAAGTCCAAAAAACTGCCAGCATGGTTTAAAGGTGAGGTCAGAGAGGCTGTTGCCAAAAAAGCATCTTTCAGGAAATGGAAAAAAGAGCCAAATGATGAAAACTGGAAAGAGCACAAGCACTGGCAAGTTAAATGCAGGGCATTGATAAGGCAGGCAAAGAGAGAATTTGAGAAAAAACTTGCTGCGGATGCAAAAACATGTAATAAAGACTTTTTCAAGTACATTTGTAACAAAAAACCTGTGAGAGAGTCAGTTGGTCCATTAGATCAGTGTTTTTCAACCACTGTGCCGCGGCACACTAGTGTGCCGTGAGATATTGTCTGGTGTGCCGTGGGAAAAATTCCAATTTCATCCGTAACATGTGGCCTCGGCTCAGAAATTAGGGTTGCCAACCGGCCGGTTTTCAGCCGGCCTGGCCGGTTTTTCCATGGCCAGGCCGGCTGCCAGCACAGTTGTAAAAACCGGCCATTGAAAAGCCGGTTTTTTGCTCTGGCCGCAAGATCGGGAGCGGCCAGAGCAAAAAACCGGCTTTTGTGCCGAAGTCCACGGCGCGAACGCGATCGCGATTCCCTATAGCAGTGCAGCCGCTGCACTACACTTACATTGAAAAGTAAAGAGAAACTGTGTCAGGAGCCCTCCGATCATGCAGAGCCCGAGGAAGTGATGTCATGGGGGCGGGCTCCTCACAGGCTGTCTTTCCTTTTCAAATTAACTTTAGCTGCAATAAAGTTAATTTGAAAAGGAAAGGCAGCCTGTGAGGAGCCCGCCCCCATGACATCACTTCCTCGGGCTCTGCGATGACCGGAGGGCTCCTGACACAGTTTCTCTTTACTTTTCAATGTAAGTGTAGTGCAGCCGCTGCTCTGTACAAAGCAGAAGCAGCGGCTTGGGCAGAGGGTGTGTGTGTGTGTGTGTGAGTGATGTGAGTGAACCAGCAAGGGGGGTGGGAGTGTGAGTGAACCAGCAGTGGAGGGGGGTGGTGGTGTGAGTGAACCAGCAAGGGGGGGGGGCGATGGTGTGAGTGAACCAGCAGGGGAGGGGGGTAAGTGAGTGAGTGACCCAGCAGGAGGGGTGAGTAAGTGACAGGGGGGTGGGTGAGTGAACCAGCAGTGGAGGGGGGAGGTGGTGTGAGTGAACCAGCAGGGGAGGGGGGTTGGTGTGAACCAGCAGGGGAGGGGGGTTGGTGTGAGTGTTTGATTCCTATTCAAGAGAATTACTTTATATATAGTCAATATAGGCACAGAGGTAAATATTTTTAACATTTTCTAATGGTGGTGTGCCTCGTGATTTTTCTCATGAAAAAAGTGTGCCTTTGCACAAAAAAGGTTGAAAAACACTGCATTAGATGATAGAGGGGTTAAAGGGGCAGTAAGAGAGGACAAGGCTATAGCAGAGAGACTGAATTAATTCTTTGTTTTGGTCTTTACTGAGGAAGATGTAGGGATGTTACCCATGACTGAAGTGGTATTTAAAGGTGATACTGCAGAAGAATTGAAAGAAATATTGCTACACCGGGAAGATGTATTACAACTATTTGATAAACTGAAGAGTAGCAAATCACCTGGACCAGATGGTATGCATCCAAGGGTGTTGAAAGAACTGAAATATGAGACTGCAGACCTGCTATTAGTAATCTTTGAACTATCATTAAAATCATGTATAATACCTGAAGATTGGAAGATCGCCAATGTAATGCCAATTTTTAAAAAGGGTTCCAGGGGTGATCCAGGAAACTACAGACCGGTGAGCCTGACGTCAGTACCAGGAAAAATGGTAGAAACCATCATAAAGAACAAAATTACTCAGCATGTAGATAGTGTCACACCCCCAGGGGCCCTATCGGTGGTGTCAGGTATTGCCTGATGATTCCTCCTTTTGGCTCTGTCAGTACTGCAAGCAGCCTTGACTGGCCCTCTGAGAGTGGTAGTTGTACCTTTCTATTATATGAACCACATAACACACTTCAATTCCAAATCAGGGCTTTATTCCCCGTCCACGAGGTTTTTTTCTCTTTCTTGGCAAAACAAATAACAGACCACTTCGGGCATATAACATAAATTTATTTATTTATTTTTTTTATTTATTTAGCAAGCATTTGTAGCCCGCTCCTTCCAGCGATCAGAAGCGGGTAGGATTACTATTGTGAAACTGCCGAATCAAGGCAGGTACAAATTTTGTTTACATACAGATTGTCAGAAAAGCACATCATACAGAGTTAACACTTCTTAGCTATGGGGGAGTTCATTTACATATATACATAATACATATATACAGGATAATCTTCTTGGACACAGTGGTCAGGGGCTGCTCCATCTGTGGGTTTAGTTCAGGTTGAAATGTGATTGGAAAATGTGCGTTTTGAGTTTCTTTCTGAAGTCTAGAAGGTCATTGCTAGCTCGTAGTTCTGGTGGGAGTTGGTTCCACAGTGTTGGCGCCGCATATGAGAAAGCCCTGTGGCTGGTGTTAGCTTTGGCAGATCTTATATCTGTTGGAGTGTGAAGGATGTTGGAATTGTGGGTTCTTCTGTTTCGGGTAGGAGGTTGCAATCTTACTAGGTTGTTGAGGAAGGAAGGTGCTAAGTTGTGGATGAGTTTGAAGGTGGTTGTTAGTATTTTGTATTTTGTGCGAGCTGTTATGGGTAGCCAGTGTAATTGAATTAGTACTGGTGTGATGTGGTCACTTAGATTTTTCTTCACTATGACCCTGGCAGCTACATTTTGTGCCATTTGTAATATGTTTAGGGTTTTTTTAGGTAAACCTTGTAGGATGGCGTTGCAGTAGTCAAAATGTGGCATGATGAGTGCTTGGGCCACTGTTCTGAAGTCTTGGGGATCAATAATATTCCGAATGGGTTGGAGCACTCTAAGCTTGTGGAAAACTGCTCTGTTGGTCTTTCGGAGGTGTTTTTCCATCTTTAGGTCACAGTCAAATGTGACTCCTAGATACTTTATTTCTTTTTTTGTTTGGTAAGTGTTGTTACATAGTGTTATTGATGTGGGAGGGTCAAAATTCGGTTCTTTGGAGATATACATTACTTCGGTTTTTTTGTGATTAATTGACATACTACTTTGTTGTAACCAGTCTTGCATCTCTCCGATACATGTCTCCAGTGGGTTGTAGTCTGGGTTTTTAGTGTCTAGTTGTGTGTATAGCATGATATCATCGGCATAAATGTGGTAATTAATTTCGTGCCGTGAGAAAATTTTGCATAGTGGCTGCATATATATGTTAAACAGAAGTGCTGAGAGAGCAGAGCCTTGGGGGATTCCCTGTGTTTGTGAGAAAGATTCTGCTTTTTCTCCATTGAATTGAACCTGTTGTGTTCGATTTGAGATGTAGGATGAGAACCATTTTAGTGGGGTTCCTGTTATTCCTATTGATTTTATCCTATTTATGAGGGTCCCATGATTAACTGTATCAAAGGCAGCTGAGATGTCAATGAATACAAGAATGTACATTTTCTTTTTGTTTTCAAGGCCCTTTAGGAGGTTGTTAAGTAGAACTAGTAACAGGGTTTCAACTCCATGATGTTGCCTGAAGCCATATTGCTGGTCATCAAGAGGAGCACTGTCAGTCAGATGGTCTTGGAGTTGTAGAAGGACCGTTTTTTCTATGATCTTTGCCAGGAATGAAATACTTGATATGGGACGGTAGGAGGCTGGGTCTTCTCCGTTGAGTGTAGTGTTTTTTAGGATCGGTCTAATGACTGATTTCTTTAGTTCTGAGGGCATGATTCCTTGTTGTAGGGATAGGTTAACTATGTGTGCTATGTGAGGTGCTATGTCTTGTTTCACTGCCTTGATCCAGGATGCAGGACAGGGATCTAGTGGGGAGGTGGTGCTTTTCAGGCTTGTGACAATGGCTGTGATTTGCTTGGTTCCTATTTTGTGGAAGTGCTCCCATAACTGGTTTTGCGTTGTGTTGTTCTCACTTCTTTTTTTTTTTTTTTGAAACTTTTATTTTCATTTTGTAACAAACAAAAGAAACAACACACCAAAGGAGACAAAACAAGTATACAATAAGGAAAAGTAAACCCAATTACCCCCCACCCCCATGCCTCTTCTCTAGCCGATTATGTCAGCATGTGAGCGCTTCCAATTAACAGTGATTATACATCAAAAACGGTCAAAAGGGTATCAACGATACAGAATGATCATGGGACCAAAGTATATACAAATTTAGACAGTCAGATGAGAGCATTTAGCAGAATGTACATAGTCATTGAGCGTCTTCCATTCAGACCTATAATGAGAAGTCTGAACGGGGAAGCAAACATACGAGGTATTTGTTCATAGTTACTGTAGAGACAAACATGATTCCACCATGCATTGGGGCTCAGATGGGAGCTATTTTTCCAGTATTTCTTAATTAGGGAAATAGCAACGCCAAGCATAAAGCCCCAAAGGAAGTAAGCCGTTTTTTGGAAAAGAGGAGATCCCCGCAGCTGGGCGAAGTCCCACCATCCTCCAAGAAAGGGGGCTCCTGAAAGTGCAAAATAGACTGGATACGACCCCAGACCCGACGCCAGTAATACTGTAGTGCGGGACATTCATACATGACATGAGGTAGTGAACCAATGGCCGCATGGCATGTCCAACAACTATTGCCCTGAGTAGTGTTCCATTTGGCTAATCTGTCAGGAGTGTAAAAAAAAAAAAAAAATAAAAACACCGGTGGGCTAGAAAGAAGAGTGTCTGAGTGAGTGAGGCGGATCGGGAAACCCGTGGCGCTCTACTCCAGTCAAGGCTCCATTGCTCCAAGGCCAAGTCACATGCAATTCTCTCTCCCATGCGTTCTGCGCTATAGGGGTATCGCAAGTTATAGCATTACATAAGGGTTTGTAAAAATTGGATGCTACACCCGGTGAACCACCGATAGATCGGATAGTCTCCGATCAACCTTGTATAGTGGATTCCAATGGCGGAAGTACCTTAGCACTCCAAAGGCAATGCTGAAGGTGCATCGACTGAAAGTAGTGTGTCGCTGGGAGACCAAATTCAATTTGCAATTCACTAAAAGTTTTCCAGCGACCATCATGGAACAACTGGCTAGGAATTCAAATGCCCCTGGTGTACCAGGGGCTCCACACTATGGACTTATTTTGTATTCGAAATCAAGTAGTGTACCAAAGCGGGAGCCTATCGAACGGACAGAGTCAGGAGTCTAAGGATTGCATTAGAGTATTAAAGACACCTAAAGTGTCTAAAAGCATTGGTGGATAGTGGGAGTCTGATGGGAGAGTCATACCAGGGAGAAAAGTAAGAGGAATCGGTTTGCAAAGATCCTCATCTATGTCTAGTCACACAGATCTACTCGGTACTGGATCTTCCAGCCAACGAGCGCCGTGTTTGAGAAGAAAAGAGTGATGGAACACTTGATTAAAATCACCACCAAGTATTGATGGAGCATTGGCAGAGGCCTATGCCAACTGCGCAATACTTGCATAGTAAGCAGGGTTGTCCACATTCGGGGCATAAATGCAAATACACGTGAGTTCGCTATCTCCAACCTTAAGGTGTACACGGGCCCATCTACCCTCCTTGTCAGCGCCAGTATCAATTACAGTAGCTTGCAAAGACTTCTTAACCGGAATGGCTACCCCGCTCCGTTTGGGAACGGCGGGAAAGTAGGCAGCCACCATGTTAGACTTAGCATTGAGTTGCAGTGTTTCAGCAGAGTTTAGATGCGTTTCCAGAAGAAACACTAAATCAGCATGCTCATGGCTAAGATAGCTAAGGATTTGCTTCCTTTTGATTGAACTATTAATGCCTTTTACGTTGAGTGATAAAATTTTACATAAAGCCATTCAACAAAGTTAAAAGTTCTGAGCATGATAGCACACATAATTTCCCAATGTCCCTCATATTGACTGTATCTGGCTGTACATATGACATGAAAGAAAACAGGCTAAGATAATACAATGGAGCGCCCCACATTAAAAAAGAAAACCGCAGTGCGGTAGAGAAGAAGCAAAACCCCAAAAATTACTGGCGACCATGTGTCTGCGGGGAGAAACCCCAGAGAAGGCCGAAATGGAAAAAACACATAACCTGTAGGACTGTGCGTGCTCCGAATCTGACCGAGGCACACATCATGGAGGGATAGGAGACCAAAATCAAAAGGTCATATAGAGAAAGAAAGGAAGTCCAGGTAGTCTCAGTGCTTGGCTATGACCGCCGCATCGGGCCCTTCAAGATGGCGGACAGAGCCGGCAGATAAAAGTCCAAGTTTTTGGATTAGCGCATCTGCTCTGCTTCTTTGGAGTCCAAAAATGTTGACAGTAAATCAGGATCTTCGAATGTCCTGGTTTGGTTGTGGAGAGTCACTCGGAGCTTCGCTGGATACAACAGGCCAAAGCGAGCCTGTAGCTGTTGAAGTCGAGGGCGAAAAGCAAGGAGTTTCTTCCGACGGTCAACGGTAGGCTTTGCAAAATCAGGGAAGAAGGAGACATTGTGACCTTCAAATTCCAAATGATGATTCGCCAGGGCAGCATTTAAAATTTGTTCCACTTGTTGATATCGTAGCAAGCGAAAGATAATAGGCCGGGGGGTCGTTCGGTTGAGCGCCATGTGGGTAGGAACACGGTATGCACGATCGATTTCCAGTTCTCTATGAAAAGTGATCTTTAGCAAGGAGGGAAGAGTTTTGAGCAGGAATTCTCTTATATCTCCGACTTCCACCCCCTCCGGTATGCCAATGAGCCTCACATTGTTGCGACGGGCTCGATTATTGCTATCTTCTAACTCCTTTTGAAGATTCTGTATCTGGCGCTCAGCCTTGTCCAGGCTGCCCAAGCGCACCACGTGCGAGTCGAGGATCCCCGCCATGTTGTCCTGCCATAATGAGAGACTTTCAAGTCGGTCCTGGAGCACTCCAAAGTCTTCTCGCATAGCTCGAAGCGCTTCTCCATTGGACTGCACCAATTCCTTCACACCGCGTATTTCCTCCAAAATTTCCAGGTGCATTTCGGGGTTTTCACGAAATGGAGCCATCTTCTGTGGGGAGGACACCTCTGTTTTGGAGCGTTTTCCGTGAGAAGAGGAAGGAGACCCGAAGTCCAAGCGCGCTGGTTTATGGGCCGCCATCCCCCCCGATGTACCCCGGTCAGCTCGGAGCGAAATAGTAAGTTTGTATAGGTATTAAGTCAGGATTCTAAGTAGGCCTCTCGGGAGCTTCAACGCAAAGCGTCTTACCCGCTGGACATCAGGCTCCGCCCCCAGAAGTCTGTGTTGTTCTCACTTCTGATTTGTGGTGTTGGTGGGGAGGGTGGAGGACCAGGGGCCGTCAGTTTGGTCGCGTAGTGGTTTGCCAGTGTTTGGACCTTGATGGATTTGTTGAGGTTGGCATTTTGGTCGGTTTTGGTTAGTGATTTGACTAGTTGAAATAACTCTCGTGGGCGATTGATTGCCTTGTTTAGGATGTTGGTGTGATGTAATTTTTTTTGCATTGTTCACGTCGTCTTTGTATTTTGCGAGATGGGCCATGTATTTCGTTTTGAGATCGGAGGATTTGGTTTGTCTCCATTTTCTCTCTATTTTACGGAGCTCCCTTTTTGATTTTATTAGAGTTCCTGTGTACCAGGGTTCCGAGTTGATCTTATGTGGGTTTGATGTGTGTTTCAGAGTTGGGTTAGATGTATTTTGGATGTGTGTGTTCCATCTGTTAGTTAGTTCGTCTAGGTCTGTGGAATCTAGGTTTATGTGGGATTCAATGGTGCTTATGAGGTGTTCCTCGTTGAGTTTGCTGAATTTCCTAATGGGGTTGGTCATTCTCATCTCCTTTGAGTTTTTGGGTTGGCACTGTAGTTTAAGTTTACAGTTGATTTGGTGGTGGTCTGACCATGGTACTTGAGTTATGTTTATTATAGGTGGTTCATTGCTTTGTTGTGGATTTCTGGGTATGAAAATCATATCTAGGATGTTTCCTCTATCGTGTGTGGGGTTGGTTATTATTTGTTGGAAACCCAATTGGTCGATGGCTTCATAGAAGGAGTCCGTGTGGGACGGAGGAATTGATGCTAGGTTCAAATCTCCGAGGATGATCTGGAATTTTTTGCTTTGTGTGGATGTGATGGTTTCTAGTGCTGTGGCTAGTGTTTCGTGCTGTGGTGAGGGAGGTCGATAGATTAGGCAGATGGATAATGCCATGCTCTCGACTTTAAGTAGGTCAAGATCTGGATTTGTGACCGTAGATGTGGTTGTGAGTTGAAGGCTGGTTTTGGCTGCTATAAGGACTCCGCCTCCTCTTCTGTTGATGCGTGGGCAGTTGTATAGTTGGTATCCGGGCTTCTGTATTTGGTTCATTGTTGCAGAGTCTGAGTCAGTGAGCCATGTTTCTGTTATGCATAGGATATCTGGTTGTTCGTCAGTTAGAATGTTGTGGATAATATGCGTTTTTATTCCTTATTGACCTAGCATTAATAAGGATAATGTTACATGTGTGATGTTCTTGGTGTGTGGTTCGTGTGAGTTGTATTTGAGATCCAATAGTGTTCTTTGCTTTGGTTTTAGGGTGTTTTTGAGATTTGTTCCCTTTGATATGGGTGTGTCGTTGGGGTAATTTACTTGGTGTTTGTGTGGTGGTGATAGGATTTAAGTTGTATTGATGCAGGATGGGTAATGGAGGGGGGGGTGGAGAAGGTAGATTGGTGTATATAGTAGAGGAATGCAGTATTGTGAGTGTGGGATGGTTATATAGGAAGATGGTAGTATACACATGAACACAAATCAGGAAGGTGTGAGCAGGCTCCATTTATGTCTGCCAGAAATACTTGGATTTTGGATTCGAGTGGCGCAGTGTGGGGTGAAGTCAAGGCAGCTGGCCTAGAGATGAGTTAGTGTAGGCCGGCAAGATAGTTGTTGGGTACCAACAGTCTAGCAGGGATAGATGGGTTGGGGTACAGCGTTTCTTATTACTTTAACAAAATAGGGATACAGTCCTAACGTTCCTTATCACTCAGTATAAACAGATACAGTATTGTGCGATACAGTCCTATCGTTACCTATCATTCAGTATAAACAGATACAGTATTGTGCGATACAGTCTTAAGGTTATTGCAAGAAGGTTATTGGGTTACTGCATTGAAATGTAACAACTTGCTGGTTAGAGATACTTTGTTTCATTTAGCTCTAAATAAACAGTAGTAGCCTTTAGAGTTGGTAGGGGTTTACAATGTAACAGCTGGCTTGAGGAGAACAGGGCTTGTGACAGTGGGGAGTTTACACATTATATATACAGAGGTATGTTGGCTCCTACTTGGGGGGGGGGGGGGGGGGTAGGCCAGGGTTGCACAGTGGTCTTTTGCATCAGGAGGTAGATAAGTCCAGTAATTGTTTACCTGGGTGATATCGTTGTAGTTGAAAGCTCTTGATGTCGAATTTTGGTCCAGCTATGGGAATCTCGTGGAGCGTGGTGGTCGGGACCGGCGAGCTCAGACCCGGCCTGGGGAGCTCAAGCCGTCAGTCATTTGATTGTTGCACTTTCGTTTTCTGTCCGTTATCGGAGTTTTGGTCATGTGAGTCAGGCTTCTTGATACTTGCAGCCTTGTTGCGGTTGAGTGGATGATGTTTCAACTGCGCCTAATCTCCACCGCCTAAGGGCCACCGCCAAAGGGCCCTCTGGCGAGGCCCTCAGGCGCGGGTCCGCAAGGTGCGGGCGCGCCCTGTAGGGACGCCGCTTTTATGCGTTTCTGCCTGCGTGCGTGTGAGCCTCCCACTGCCCGGATTGGGCAGGAGTGTGTGGAGGGAGGGCTCCCACTGCCCGGATTGGGCAGGAGTGTGTGGAGGGAGGGCTCCCACTGCCCGGATTGGGCAGGAGTGTGTGGAGGGAGGGCTCCCACTGCCCAGATTGGGCAGGAGTGTGTGGAGGGAGGGCTCCCACTGCCCGGATTGGGCAGGAGTGTGTGGAGGGAGTGCTCCCACTGCCCGGATTGGGCAGGAGTGTGTGGAGGGAGGGCTCCCACTGCCCGGATAGGGCAGGAGTGTGTGGAGGGAGGGCTCCCACTGCCCGGATAGGGCAGGAGTGTGTGGGGGAAAGGCTCCCACTGCCCGGATAGGGCAGGAGCTTCACCAGGGTGGTTGGAGGGCTAGCGATGCTCAGCGGCTCCCACGAAGTAGGGACGCCGCTTTTATGCGGTTCTGCCTGCGTGCGTGTGAGCCTCCCACTGCCCGGATTGGGCAGGAGTGTGTGGAGGGAGGGCTCCCACTGCCCGGATTGGGCAGGAGTGTGTGGAGGGAGGGCTCCCACTGCCCGGATTGGGCAGGAGTGTGTGGAGGGAGGGCTCCCACTGCCCGGATTGGGCAGGAGTGTGTGGAGGGAGGGCTCCCACTGCCCGGATTGGGCAGGAGTGTGTGGAGGGAGGGCTCCCACTGCCCGGATTGGGCAGGAGTGTGTGGAGGGAGGGCTCCCACTGCCCGGATTGGGCAGGAGTGTGTGGAGGGAGGGCTCCCACTGCCCGGATTGGGCAGGAGTGTGTGGAGGGAGGGCTCCCACTGCCTGGATTGGGCAGGAGTGTGTGGAGGGAGGGCTCCCACTGCCGGGATTGGGCAGGAGTGTGTGGAGGGAGTGCTCCCACTGCCCGGATTGGGCAGGAGTGTGTGGAGGGAGGGCTCCCACTGCCCGGATAGGGCAGGAGTGTGTGGAGGGAGGGCTCCCACTGCCCGGATAGGGCAGGAGTGTGTGGGGGAAAGGCTCCCACTGCCCGGATAGGGCAGGAGCTTCACCAGGGCGGTTGGAGGGCTAGCGATGCTCAGCGGCTCCCACGAAGTAGGGACGCCGCTTTTATGCGGTTCTGCCTGCGTGCGTGTGAGCCTCCCCCTGCCCGGATTGGGCAGGAGTGTGTGGGGTGAGGGCTCCCCCTGCCCGGATTGGGCAGGAGTGTGTGGAGGGAGGGCTCCCACTGCCCGGCTTGGGCAGGAGTGTGTGGAGGGAGGGCTCCCACTGCCCGGATTGGGCAGGAGTGTGTGGAGGGAGGGCTCCCACTGCCCGGATTGGGCAGGAGTGTGTGGAGGGAGGGCTCCACTGCCCGGATAGGGCAGGAGTGTGTGGAGGGAGGGCTCCCACTGCCCGGATAGGGCAGGAGTGTGTGGAGGGAAAGCTCCCACTGCCCGGATAGGGCAGGAGTGTGTGGAGGGAGGGCTCCCACTGCCCGGATAGGGCAGGAGTGTGTGGGGGAAAGGCTCCCACTGCCCGGATAGGGCAGGAGCTTCACCAGGGCGGTTGGAGGGCTAGCAAAAATAGCTTACTTCAGCTTTTAAATACACACAAAAGAAAAGAATTAAACAGCCTCACTGTTCCTAATACAGCCTTTTCTTTTGTTGCTACAGCACAGCTCACTTCTGTTGCTTTAAACTCTGGTTATCTTCAACCATTTACCTTAGAGAGAACTCTGGGTCAATCACAGATAATGAACAGTCCATTAGTTCAGGAACAACTGGTATATCTGAATTCTCACATTCCATTAATTCATATTCATCTGAACCCTTAATTCTAGGATCAGCTGTTTCACAGGGATAAGGCTGGTTTGCTCCGTCAAACAGGAAGTTGCTCTGTCCCTCTGCACAAGTGCCTTGCTGGGAAATACCATAAGGTTTTGAATGGGGCTCATAGGAACTCTGCCCCTGTTGGTAACCAAAAGGATATTTCAAACCTTCACTAGCTCTGCTACTAGAGCATTTGTGGTATGTTCTGAGCTTGCTCGGGTCTAGCCCTTGCAACACAGCTGCCCTGGATTGCACTGCTCGAGACGGAACCTTATCACAGGTTGGGAGTTTAAACTTGCTAGAAAAATCACAAGCTTCTTCAGGTAAGAAAACTTCTCTTCTTTTAAAGCTTCTAGCACAAGGGAAGAAGTTATTCTCTGTTTCTCTTAAGCTTGTTTTATGTTGGCTTTTCCTGTACTTCGGGGTTTTACCCACTCAGGTAGGAAACAGCCTCTATTAGCATTTCCTGCTTTGTTACCTTCTATGGAAGATTTCCTACGTCTCTCGTGCCCTCCACGCATACACACAGTATCTGGCTGCTGATTTCCACACTTCTCATACAGGTCTAGGGACTCACTCAGACCTTCGCGTTGGTTCTTCTGCTGATCCAATAGTTCATTCTCTCTTTCTCTCTCTCTTTCATTCCAGTTCCATTCTTTCCACAGCTTCAGCTGCTGTCTCTCTTGCTGTGACCCTTGTTGGCTCACCTCCTCTCCCTCTCTAACTATTTGTGAGCATGTTTTATATCTGTGTCTTTGGGCTCCACCTCCACCCAGCTGATTCCTATCAGGCAATGCAAACTCCCTTTGCTTGCTATCTGGGTGTGTCTTCCTAGCCCTTATCCACGTGTGCCCTGGTTGTCTGTAGCAACCATCTGACAGTTTTCTGTTTACACTGTCATCTCTTCCCTGATCATCCCTGCTGATCTCCATTTTCTCAGGCTCCAATAGGTCCACCTTGTGACAATAGTCATGGCCTAATGGGAGACAGCCAACATGGCTTTAGAAAAGGAAGATCTTGTCTTACTAATCTATAATGTTTTTTTGAAGGTGTGAATAAACAGGTAGACAAAGGTGAGTCGGTTGATATAGTGTATCTGGACTTTCAGAAAGCCTTTGACAAGGTCCCTCATCAGAGACTTTTGGCAAAACTAAAAGTAATGTGATAGAAAGCACTGTATTATTGTGGATCAGGAACTGGTTAAAAGATAGAAAGCAGAGGGTAGGGCTAAATGGCCAATTTTCCCAATGGAAAAGGGTGAATAGTGGAGTACCCCAGGGTTCTGTGCTGGGTCCGCTGCTTTTTAACATATTCATAAATGACCTGGAAAAGGGAATAATGAGTGAGGTTATCAAATTTACAGATGACTCAGAACTATTTAAAGTTGTTAAAATCCAAGAGGATTGTGGAAAATTGCAAGAAGATCTTGACAAATTGGAAGACTGGGCATCCAAATGGCAGATGAAATTTAATGTGGACAAGTGCAAAGTTATGCACGTAGGGAAGAACAACCCAAACTATGGTTACACGATGCAAGGTTCCACATTGGGAACCACCACCCAGGAAAAAGATTTAGTCGTCATCGTGGATAACATGCTAAAACCCTCCGCCTAGTGTGCAGCACGGTCAAGAGAGCAAATAGAATGCTAGGTATCATAAGGAAAGGAATGGAAAATAAAACAAAGGATATTATCATGCCTCTGTATCGTTCCATGGTGCGACCGCACCTTGAATATTGTGTGCAATTCTGGTCGCCGTATCTTAAAAAGGATATAGCATTATTAGAAAAGGTACAGAGAAGAGCCACCAAAATGGTAAAGGGGATGGAAGGCTACTCCTATGAAGAGAGGCTAAAAAGGTTAGGGTTCTTCAACCTGGTAAAGAGACAGCTGAGGGGAGAAATGATAGAGGTCTATAAATTGATGAATGGAGTGGAACGGGTAAACATAGATCGATTGTTTATGTTATCAGAATATAGAAAGACTAGGGGACATGCAATGAAGCTACAGGGTAAACTATTTAAGACAAATAAGAGAAAATATTTTTTTCACTCAACGTGTAATCAAACTCTGGAATTTGTTACCGGAGGATGTAGTAAAGGCTGTTAGTGTAGCTGGGTTAAAAAAAGGTTTGGACAAGTTCCTGAAGGAAAGGTCAATAAACCATTATTAAAAGGGACCCGGAATATCACTGCTTGACCAAATACAAGCATTGAGGAACCTGTGTCTTTTGGGGAAACTGCTAGGTACTTATGACCTAGATTGGCCATTCTTGGAAACAGGATACTGTGCTTGATGGACCTTGGTCTGAACCAGTATGGCATATCTTATGTTCATGTTAACGCATGTTAACATCTTCACTGTATCTTTTTAATAGATTGAGACAAATATTTTGGTTTCTAGAGTTTTTTTTTCAGTAGTCTAAAAGATACTGGCTAAGTCTTTTTCTCTGGAGGCATGATAACTTTGGCTATTCTGCACCAGTCATATGGCCAAAGGAAAAGAAATATGGGGTACGTCAGTGCCTATTTTATTTCACATTTCATTGTGTGCATAAAATATGTCATTCTCAGTTTTGATAGGGAAGCTGCACTTTAGCTTATAAAAGTAAATACACTTAATACAGTAATAGTTTTTAGATTTCCCAACAGATATAGTCTTAAAATGTTTGCTCAATAGATGGCAGCATGAGGAAGCTAAAAAGCAAACCATCTCGGTAAATAAGAAAATGTGAGTTTTCTCTCCTGTGCAGGAGCTGTGAATCAACCAAGACAGCCTTTGGTGCTTTGAAGTGCTGTAGCAATGCCGATGGCAAATTTAAGCATCTATCCATGCAAATATAACCCTTGTGCAGTGCATAGCTGTTAACCTCAGGGATTTGAAAGAAAGATATTTGTTGATTCAAACAAACTAGAATATCATCCATCCATTTCTGTCTCTGCTACCTTTCCTCTATTACACGCATGGAGAAATCTGGGCCGTGGCTACAACCAACAGGTCTGGTTTTAAGAATAGCCAAGATTGTGAAAATTAACCTAGTTATTGCAGCAGGTGCATGTAATGTATCTGCTGAATGCTTATTGTGTATATTGTGACAGATGTATATCTTAAATAAACAAGAAATAAATAGATTTGTGTGTGAGGATATGTTTTCCATATAAGGAAATAAATATTATATAACATATTTGTATGTAGTAAATAAACAATGACCTTTAAATAGCAATATTTGGACCTAAAAGGTTTTACATGTAAGTAGCGCATAAAGATTAATGTGCATGAAAGATTTTCAGGCTCATTTTTTTTCATCAGACTGCACCCTTTCAGTTAGTTTTTGGAACCGAACCATTCGTGTATTTCTCACGTTTGTCCCCATTAAAGTCAATGAAAAAGGCTAAATATTTTAATCTCAGCTGCCAAATTCTAGACCAGTGATGGCTAACCTTTTTGAGCCCGAGTGCCCAAACTTCCGCACAAAACCAAAGAATTTCCTCAAAGTGCCAGCACGTCAATTTGCATAAATATTTGCATAATGCTAACATACACTAACTTTTAGTAAACATGTCTCTTAATGAGTGTATGGATAAAGACAGACTAAAAGATTTCTACATTACTATAATCCAGTGCCAACCGCCAGGCACATTAGGAACTACTACAAACACTGCCCATTTAGAACCAATAGCAAACCCGCCGTATCCTAACAGCACTACCAGGACTCACAAAGCACCACACCATACCTATCAAAAGGCAACACTGCAAATATTAAACCAATACATTTCAGACAATAACAATACATGACCTACTGGGGAAAGAGAACAAGTGGCAATGTCAAAAAGGAATTACATAAACAGAATACCTCAGCTCAGTTACACAGTTGCAATTGCTCCAGCCACTTTCTTCTGGTTTCTTCATGTTTTCTGCTAACTCTCCATCATCTGCTGTCCATTTGTCCTTTCTTCTCTCTTCTAGTTTTTTTTTCCATTCTCTCTCTCTACATCCGCTTTAACATACTAATCTTTCTCCTTTTGCTCTTTCCTCATTCCTATTTCATCCACTCAAATTTTACCCCTCCATCCTCAATCCCCACTTACTCTCCCAATACCCGGCCAATTGTAGATTTTTTATCCCTCCCACACAAAATATTTTTCCCCTCTCCATTTTACTCTCCCAGCCCCATCCCATTCTAATCCTCCCCCAACATCAGCTCCCTTCTAGTTCCAGCCTCACCCAGCATCCATTCCCTTCTAGTCCCTGCATCAGCCCATTTCCAGTCCTAGCCCCCCATCAGCCCATTTCCAGTCCTAGCAACCCCCCAACCCAATACCAGTCCTAGCCCCCCCCCATCAACCCACTTCCAGTCCTAAACCCCCATCACCCCATTTTCAGTTTAAGCCCCCCCTATAACCCATTACCAGTCCTAACCCCCATCACCCCATTTCCAGACAGCCCCCATCAGCCCACAGCCCATTAGCAGTCCTACCCCCCCAGCCCATTAGCAGTCCTACCCCCCCCGCCCGCCCGCCCGCCCATTAGCAGTCCTAACCCCCCCAGCCCATTAGCAGTCCTACCCCCGCCCGCCCATTAGCAGTCCTAACCCCCCCCAGCCCATTAGCAGTCCTAACCCCCCCCTAGCCCTTTAGCATACCTAACCCCCCCCAGCCCATTAGCAGTCCTAACCCCCCCCTAGCCCATTAGCAGTCCTAACCCCCCCGCCCGCCCGCCCGCCCATTAGCAGTCCTAACCCCCCCCGCCCGCCCGCCCCCCCAAGCCCATTAGCAGTCCTAAACCCCCCCCCCCTAGCCCATTAGCAGTCCTAACCCCCCCCCCCCTAGCCCATTAGCAGTCCTAACCCCCCTCTGGCAAATTTTTTTAAAAAAAAAGCAGGCTCTGGCTGCTGCCGCGGCAGATTGCAATGTCCCGCGGGGCCCCCTCCGCCCGCTAAGCCCCTCTGCAAGGGCTTTCAGATTCGCGAGGGAGAGCATCTCCCTCGCGTCTCTGTTAAGCCCGCAGGGGCTAATGGGAAATTTCCCATCAGTCCCTCGCGTCTAAAGGGGCTGATGGGAAATTTCCCATTAGCCCCTGCGGGCTTAACAGAGACGCGAGGGAGACGCTCTCCCTCGCGAATCTGAAAGCTCTTGCAGAGGGGCTTAGCGGGCGGAGGGGGCCCCGCGGGACGCTGCATTCTGCCCTTGCCGCGTCCGCGGCAGCAGTCAGAGCCAGCTTTTTCTTTTTTTGCGGACCTTCCCGCGTGCCAGCTGCAAGGCCTTCTCGTGCCACAGCTGGCACGCGTGCCATAGGTTCGCCATCGCTGTTCTAGACCATTCTACCTATACCTTCCTGGGTGTCTACCCTATTGCACATTTTGGTATCATCCGCAAAGAGGCAAATCTTACCCGACAGCCCTTCCGCTATATCACTAACAAAGATGTTAAAAAGAATCATACCAAGGACAGATCCCCGTGGCACACCACTCTTAACCTCCTTCTCCTCAGAATGAACTCCATTTACCTGTACCCTTTGTCGCCTCCGACTCAACCAATTTTTAACCCAAGCAGTAACATTCGGGGTCCATCCCTAGGGTGCTCAGTTTGTTTATAAGATGCCTGTGTGAACAGTGTCAAAGGCTTTACTGAAACCTAAATACACCACATCTAGTGCTCTCTCTTGGTCCAACTCCCTGGTCACCCAGTCAAAGAAATCAATCAGATTTGTTTGACAAGACCTGCCTCTGGTGAATCCATGCTGCCTCAGATCCAGTAATTCGTTGGACTACAGAAACCTCACTAGTTTCTCTTTCAGCAACGTTTCCAATAGTTGACTCACCACCAAGGTCAAACTGTTCAGCCTGTAGTTTTCAACTACATCCTTACTTCCGCTTTTGTGTAAAGGGACCACATGTGCCTTTCTCCAGTCTTTTGGTACCATCCCTGACTCCAAAGAGGCAATGAAAAGGTCAGTCAGTGGCACTACTAGAGCGTCCCCAAGTTTCTTTAGTATTCTTGGATGTATTCCATCTGGTCCCATCGCTTTGTCCATTTTCAATTTAGCTAGTCCCTCATAAACACAGTTTTCTCTGCCAGTGTTCCATCCTCACTCCTCCTAATAGAAATACCACTCTTTGGTCAAGGGTATAACAGTAGCTGTGATCCCTTGCTAGAACCTCCAAATAAGTACTGTAATGGAAATCTGAAAAGAACTCAGAATGAGAGCTGAAGGCTTGTTGACAGTAGTAAGCTGGTATTAGGCCCCCCCACTGCACTGGGTTCAGTTTCTCCTGAACTCGGATTGTTAGGAAATGCATATCAAAATAGGTAGCAGAACAGAAGTGTATAATAACAAGCCAGAGAGACCCACAAAGATGCAAAGCAGAAGGAAGATGAGGAGTGGCGTAGAGAAAGCCAAAGCACACTGATTACAGAGCCATACAGCAAGAAGGGTGGTGACAAACTGACATGGCATTTAGGGACGGTGAATGTTGTACAATGGCAAGCTTAAGGCACCAAACCAAGGTGCACAGCAGGAAATGAGTAAGAATGGCTCAGAAAAAGCCAAAGCAATGAAGGCATAGAGGCTGAGAGCCCTATGTTCCTAACTCAAAGAGAGCTGGTGCAGTTCAACATGGGAGTTGTTTGCTGGATCCTCAAATGTCCCATTTGCAATGAGCATCTGGCCCTGCACATCCAATAAAGAACTCCCAGCATCTGAGCCCGGCTCTGTAAGGTAGTCACCTCTGCTGCCCATTCTCTAACTGCCTGCTCAGGAGGAGCGCCGTAGATCTGTTTATCCAGAGAGGACAAAGCTCTCTCAATTGGAGATCCTGACACTGCCCCTTGGCCACTGGCAGGATGGTCAACACAGACAGCGTCCACCTGTTGTAGCACATCCAGGGACTTCTGCACATGCAGCATCTTCACTGCACGCCGCGAATCAGAGGAGACAGAATCACTGTCTGAGGTTAGTGTCAAGCCACCAGACTCTGACGCCGACACAACCGGACTAAACTCCCCTGCCTGTACCGGTTGCTGAGCCGGCCGGAGGAAGAAATAATCAAGCGGCCCAATGGCCAAAGGTAATGGAATGGAGGTCAGGGGAGCCTAAGAGGAACTGTCAGTCCCCTTTACCTTCCGCTTCCTTCCCATTAAGAAACACCGACCGATCAGACACGCCTGCAATCCACCATCTTAGATCCCTTCCCCAGGGGCACTCAACTATTAACCCAATTGCATAACTGACCATTCAGTCCTATTTCAGTTTCTGCCTTCTTGTTAATTTCCGGTCTGGAATAGGACATTACTTCCTATCCCATGACTTTCTTATTTTCTGAGGAGATGCTCACAATGAACTTCGTCAAATGCCTTCTGAAAATCCAAATATATTATATCAACCGGCTCACTGTTGCCCCACTTGTTTGTTGATAACTTGAAAACTAAATCTAATAAATTGGGGAGGCAAGACTCACCTTTGCTAAACTCATTCACATTAAACCATGGTTATCTATATGGTCAGTAATTTTGTTTTTCTGAGTAGCTTCTACAAGTTAGCTGAGCATCGATGTCAAGATTACCAATCTATAGTTTCATGGATCACCTCTGGAGCCCTTTTTAAAAATTGGCAGTACACGGACCAGCTTCCAGTTTTTAATTACTGTTGCTGTTTAAATAATAGAGTATAAATAATTAGTAACAGGTTAGCAATTTCAACAGCAACGGCAACCTCATTAATTTAAATACCTGCTTCGGCCTTTAAATTAATATGTGTATTCAATACTGTCATATGTATAGTCAGCAGCAGTGAATTTCCATGGCCACCATGCCACAGCTATAGGTTTAGAGAAATCATTCTAAATCTATAAGATATAATAGAACAAAGTGGCAAATGAAATAGTAACAAATCACCAACAATTCTCCAACACCAGGAAATGTTCCTTTGCTCTTGCAGGTCCACTGAGAGCAACCAGGGGCGGCTCTATAATGAGGCGAAGTAAGGCGGCTGCCTCAAGCGGCAAAGTTTTGAGGGCGGCAAATGCCCCCAAAACAGCTGCCTCACTTCGCCTTCAAGTTTAAAAAAAAAAAGCGCAAAAAAAAAAAAAGTTGCTGCCGCTGCCAAGTCCACTTCTCGGCAGTGGCAAACACCGCCTCCCTTCTTCTGCAGCCATGGCTCCCTGCCTCTTAGGGAACCGTGGCTGTGCCAGTGAAGCCGTTGTGGAACCTTCCCGTCTCTCGATGGACTCCGCACAGCATTGTCCCACCCCCAAAGGAAATGGTAAACAACAACTTCCTTTGGGGGCGGGACAATGCTACATGGAGCCCGTCGAGAGATGGGAAGGCTCTGCAATGGCTTCACTGGCATCGGCACTCCGGTTGTTTTAATTTTAGATTTTGCCGCCTCTGCCCGGCCTCTGCCTTCCCGCCGCTTTATCTTTTTGCTGTATGCATTCTTGAGGAAAAAAATGCAGTGAGAAGACAGAGGCAGCAAAATCGAAAATTAAAACAGCCAGAGTGTCCCCGCCACCGCCGGTTGAGAGGTGCAGGTGGAGGGAGTGGGGATAGTAGGAGGACAAGGAGAGACAAAGGGGAGAGATTGGGGACAAAGGGGGAGACTGGTGGCAAGTACTAGACAAAGGGGTGAGACGGGGGAAAATGCTGGACAAAGGGGAGAGACAGGGGGACATACTGGACAGACAGGGGATAAATGCTGGACAGAGGGGAGAGACAGTGCAGGTTAGGATTATAATGGGCTGATGGGGGAGTTAGCACTGGTAATGGGCAGATCATGGGCGGCTAGGACTGGTAATGGTTGATTAGGGAAGGCTAGGACTGGGAATGGACTGATCAAGGGGGGGTTTGGGACTGGTAATGGGCTGATTAGGGGGGCTAGCACTAATAATGGGCTGAGGGGGGACTGGCTATGGAAATGAGTTGATTAGGGAAGGCTAGAACTGGTAATGGGCTGATGGGGGTAGGACTGGTAATGGCCTGAGGGGGGCTAGCAATGGAAATGAGCTGATCGGGGAGGCTAGGACTGGAAATGGGCTGATTAGTGGAGACTAGGACTGGTAATGGGCTGATGGGGGGTAGGACTGGTAATGGGCTGATTAGGGGAGGCTAGCACTGGTAATGGGGTTGAGGGGGAATAGTACTGGAAGTGAGCTGATTGGGGGGCTTCAACTGGAACTGGACTGATGGTGGGAAGAGGAGGATAGAGCTGCTGGCTTTGGAAGAAAACTGGGGGCTAGAGCTACAAATGGGCTGATGCGAGGGGATGGGAGAATGGAACTGGAAGGGAGTGGATGCTGAGAGGGGCTGCCATGGTATTTGGACTAGAAGGAGCTGGACAGTGGGGAAGGAGGGGGACTGGAAGGGAATGGACACCAGTGGCAGTCATGGGAATGCAAATTGACATTGGAAGGTACCGGGAGGGAGGACTGGAAAGGGGATTGATACTGGGAAGGGTTACGGGGACTGGAAATAGGCTGATGGAAGGAAGTGAAGAAAACAAAAGAAAAGATAAGAAATGGCAGATGGACCATAGGCCACAGAAAGAGAGCTAAGAGAAGACAGGAAAGCAGAAGCCTCAGATCGGGACCAGCATGATCAGAGAATAAAATGGTCAGATAACAAAGGTAGAAAAAATAATTTTATTTCATTTTAGTGATTGGACTTTGTGCTATCTTAGTATTTTACACAGTATTGGGGAACTGCATCTCTTATTTATCTGATGTTGCACTGCTTCTTGGGGTTTCAGTTTAAATTTTGTCTACAAATTTTTATTTTTACTTTAGGTTATGGTTACTTATTCTGTACTTGGTGAGGGTCGATGTTGTGAGTGTGTGACTGAGGCCAGTGTTCTGATAACATGGAGTTTGTACATAAAGATCTATACTGTACTGTAGTAATTTGACTTGTTCAGCTTTTCATATAGGTGTATGGATGTTCCAGGGCCCTGTACTATAGTATTTACAGTGAGGCTTTTTTTGGATGGGCTCCTTATGTGAGTTTTGGAAGTTTGTGCTGATATGGTATGGTATGGTAGGTTTGCTCTTTGTTGTAGGGTTTTGTATTAGTTCACAATATGCCTGGTACTGGAGAATAGTGGTTGTTGTTGTTAGTGAGATGATCAGAATCAGATTTTTTTTTTAATATTGAGTTCTGTGGGTGAATGTCCTGGTTCTGCTCTGCATCCACTGTGGATGCAAATATATGTTGAAAAAGAAAAAGCAAGAACCATAATGCAGTTTATAACAACAAAATAAAAATGAGTTATAATTTAGTTTTATAAACTGTGCTGTTGGTTCTTGTTGTCTTTTAGTTCCTTGGTGAGGAAACGGGACCGAACCTAGCCCTGTGCAAGCAGTGCAGCTGCACAGGGCGCAAAGGCTTGGGGGGTGCATTTCGGCTGTCTGCTGTTGCCCTGCTGCCACTGGCAAGACAATTTCGTTAGGTCAATTCTCAGAGTGAAACCAAATGTCTATGCATGGCTAATTCTCACTCCACGTTTCTTCCAAAGTTAATGAGTATCAAAAGAGTGTATAATTCATCAATCTGCAGAGTTTTCCAAAATTAGTTGATATAGAAGTATGGAATAGGAGGTCTCATACTTCACGGCACTAAACTCCAGCCATATTTTCACATGTCTAGTACAAGTGCCTACTTGCACCAATGACCATCCATATTTCCATCTTATACATACATGCAGACTAAAATCATTTGTTAAACATAGTAAACGTTATTTCCAAACAATGCAAATTGTGCTTAGCTTATTTATCTTCTCCCCAATGCTTCTTCTTGGCACCTTCTATGCGTTTCACTTATTACAAGCTTCTTCAGGGGTTTGAAAAGCACTACTTTCTACGAATATAAAATCATAAAAATATCATAACTTGCACTCTTACTTGCCAACCTAACTTTGATTCCATTTAAATTACTCCATGTACTTACTCTATCTGGCTTCAGAAATACAGTAAATTAAACAAGCCTTACCATTCATGTTTTATTCCATACTATAATATAAGCGCCGTCTGCCAACACCGCCAGGCTCCCTTCAACCAACCGGCCCTTCACAAAAACACCGCGTATGCACAAACTGACAATCAGGTCACCATGTTTTACATCAACAAGGAAGGCGGCTCCGGTTCCTTTCGACTCTGCCGCAAAGCCATCTGCCTAGGGCTCTATGTTCGGAGTCTTCCTCGCTGCAACTTAACTTCCTGGAGTCCACAACCAGCTATTAGACTCCCTCTGTTGATGCCTCGATCCTCATGAACAGGACCATACCTAGCCCTGTGCAAGCGGTGCAGCCACACAGGGCACAAAGGCTTAAGGGGCACATTTCAGCCATCTGCTGTTGCCTACCACTGCCACTTTTTATTCACTCAGTGGCGGCAGGCAATGGCAGACAGCTGAAATGTGCCCTTTAAGCCTTCTCGCAGCAGGTCTGGTCTCTCTGTCCTCTGACGCGACATCAGAGCAGGGAGGGAAAGATCTGCTTAGAGTGCCAGCGACTGCACATTGGGCGTGCGTCTTCTCCCCCGTCGCCATCCAGAAAGTGGCTGGATGGAGGTGGGGGGAGGGAGGGGGGGGGCGTGTGCCCGATGTGCAAGTCGCACAGTGCAAGATTCACGCTTGGTACAGCCCTGCCCAGGAATGGTATCTGGATCCCTCGGTCTTCATCCCCATCTTTCAGGCCTGGGGAACACCCAAAGTGGATCTTTTTGCATCAGATAATAATGCCAAGTGTCCCTTCTACTGTTCCCTTCATCCCAGCATGGGCAGATGGGCAGCGGATGCTTTCCTCAACTCTTGGGCGGATCACATATTCTATGCTTTTCCGCCTTTTCCTTTCATTCCTCAGACACTCATCAAGGCCCGAGTGGACGGAGTGATACTTATCCTCATCATTCCATGATGGCCAGACAGATGTGGTACCTGCATATCCTTGCCATGGCTCAGAATGGTTCCTGGCCCCTACCATTTCCTCTTTTCCTTCTGATGCTGCAGGGCAGTCACCTCCTCCATCCCATCCTACAATCTCTGGTTCTAACCATTTGGAAAGTGACCAGCTAGAGTATCCTGCTCATTCCATGCCAGCTGATGTCCAAGCTATACTTCAGGCATCCCAGTGCCCTTCAACACAGTGTTTCTATGGCTTTAAATAGACTTGTTTCTCTCATTGGGCTTCATCACGGGGTTTGGATCCTGTCATGTGCCCCCTCAGCCATGTTCTCACTTTCTCGTACACTTGTCTGAATCTGGACTGCAGACTTTGTCACTTCGTTTCCATCTCTCCACCATTGCTGCTTCCCATCATCAGGAGGATAACAAACCAATTTCCATGCATCCTCTCGTCTCTCACTTCATGAGGGGCCTCATGAACACTAAGCCTCCTCTGAAACCCCCTGCTCCAGCGTGGGATCTCAATGTTGTTCTCTCAGTACTTATGGAAGCCCCCTTTGAGCTTCTCGGGTCCACTTCTTTAAAGCATCTTACTTGGAAAACTATTTTTCTCATCACTATCATCTCTGCCAGATGTGTCAGCAAACTCCGAGCTTTTTGCATTATCCTCCATACACACAATTCCTTCATGACAAGGTACTGCTACATACCCATCCTAAGTTTCCTCCAAAGATTGTCTCCAGTTTCCACCTCAACCAATCCATTGTGCTTCCTGCCTTCTTCCCAGAGGCACATCTATATTCTCTGGAGCAAGCGCTACATTCTTTGGATTGCAAATGAGCTTTGCTTTACTATCTCCAAGCAACCAAACAGCTTCATCAGTCTTCTCAACTTTTTATCACCTTTAATCTAAGCAAACCATCTCCTCCTGGATAGTAGACTGTATTTCTTTTTGTTATCTTCAGTCATGCCTTACCATCCCCCCCCGGTCGGAAGGGTCCCCACCGCCTTCTTGCGAAGCAGCTATGGTGGCTAATCAAGCTGCTATTCCTCTGCAAGATATCTGCAAAGCTGCCACATGGTCATCTGTTCATACCTTTGTTAAACACTACAGCATGGATCATTCACTGACTTTGCCTTTGGCCAAGCTATACTGTGGAACCTCTTTGCCTAAGCTCTCCGCCTCCCAATTTTCTTTCAGGCTGCACATATTGATGAACTTTCAAGTGGCCCTCAGCTTTGGACTAACCTAGAGCATGCCTCCATCCACCAGCGTGTATCCGGAGAAAGCATAGTTGCTTACCTATAATGGGGGTTCTCCATATACAGCAGGGGTATGCAGCCACACTCACCTGCCCGCTGTCCCCTCTCGAAGAACATACAGCTCTCTCGCCGTCTCTACAATCATTCTACTGCAGACAAAACACAACATTTGATACATCACAGCTGCCTCATTTTTTCTACTTCTTTTTTGAATCTTCGTTGCTTTACATTTGGTGGCCCGCTCGGAGTACTTTTTAACACTGTGCTTGCCTTCTTTGAAACCAACTTAGGCAGGCAGGCACAGCGGCAAGATAGGAAGTAGTGTGCATACTCAGAGAAGTCCAAAGTACTTTTCTGAGCTCGGGAAGAGCCTGGCACACAGACTCTGTCAGCGGACAGCACCTTGAGTGTGACTGCATACCCCTGCTGTATAAGGAGAACACTTGTTATAAGAACATAAGATATGCCATACTGGGTCAGACCAAGGTCCATCAAGCCCAGTATCCTGTTTCCAACAGTGGCCAATCTAGGTCATACGTACCTAGCGGTATCCCCAAAAGACAAAGGTTCCACAATGTTTTGTATTGGGTCAAGCATTGATATCCTGGGTCCCTTTTTAATAATGGTTTATGGACCTTTCCTCCAGGAACTTGTCCAAACCTTTTTTAAACCCAGCTACACTAACAGCTCTTACTACATCCTTCGGTAACAAATTCCAGAGTTTGATTACACGTTGAGTGAAAAAATATTTCCTTTTATTAGTCTTAAATAGTTTACCCTGTAGCTTCATTGCATGTCCCCTAGTCTTTCTATATTCTAATAGCGTAAACAATTGATCTATGTTTACCCGTTCCACTCCATTCATTAATTTATAGACCTCTATCATATCTCCCCTCAGCCGTCTCTTTTCCAGGTTGAAGAGCCCTAACCTTTGTAGCCTCTCTTCATAGGAGTAGCCTTCCATCCCCTTTACCATTTTGGTGGCTTTTCTCTGTACCTTTTCTAATAACGCTATATCCTTTTTAAGATACGGCGACCAGAATTGCACACAATATTCAAGGTGCAGTCGTACCATGGAACGATACAGAGGCATTATAATATCCTTTGTTTTATTTTCCATTCCTTTCCTTATGATACCTAGCATTCTATTTGCTTTCTTGGCCGCCGCTGCACACTGGATAAGCAACTATGCTTTCTCCCAAAAAACGACTCCTTCTGCTCTTATTCCACAGATTTAGGGTGTGCCCCTGGCCATGAAAGATGTTGTTAAGGTGTTAGGGGTTTTGTTAGACTCTGACTTATCTTTTGAGAAACATGTTTTTTCCCTTAGTTGATCATTGTTTCTCACTTTAAGAAATCTTCATGCTATATGGTTTATGTTAGAGGGCAAAGATCTGCATTACATTCATTCACTTCTGTTCAATTGCCTAGACTATTGCAACTCTTTGCTGCTTGGTTGCTCTGCTTCCTCTGTAAACAGACTTCATGTTATTCAGAATATGGCTGTTAGACCTCTTTATAAGGCTTCAAGGTGGGGCCATGTTACGCATCTTCTTTTTGAACAGCTTTGGCTCCCTGTCATATAGATTTCAGTTCAAAATTCTTCTTTTGATTCTGGTAGAATACCGGTGGTTAGGGAGAAATCACATTGGATGCCTCCTGAAGCCATGGATTCTGTTGTTTCAGTCTTCAAACAATTGGTTTTGAAGGGTGTGGAAATTTTTTTTTTTATTTTCTATTTATGCATTTTTACAATAAATCAAGCATACACTTGTACAGAAGTTAAACCTGCAATCATATTACAATTGACAAAGGAAATATTTCAATCAAAAAGAAAGAATTAAGCAGGATAACGTTAGTCCCCAAAAATGGAGGGGGAAAGACAAGGAATATTGTGACAAAGGTCAGGGACAACCCCCGCACACTAAGGAAATTACAAAAATAAAATTTCCAGAGGGCGACAGAGAACCAAGCAATACTATTCACAGGAGTAAGCTACTCAATAGGAGACGATGTTACAATATTAGTGCTCATATTGAAGGGTGTGGAAATTTTAAGACTGTCACATATGGGATGGTCTTCTAATTTGAATAAGGCTGAGAGGTTGGCTATTAAGACCTCGTTGACAGATCAATATGGTAATTAAGATGCCTGATAAGAGGGGTGCCCTTGTTCTTTGAGACAAGGATTCTTATATACAGGAAGCATAATTACAGTTATCTAATGTTAATCTATATAAACAAAGAATCATTAGTGGGATGAGAACAGCTGGGGAATCTAAAAGCAATGGGCAAAACTGAAAGGGGATATTTTAAGGTAACAAACCTTTTTGTTAGCAAAGTAAATAAATGTAAAAGGAAAAGGAGGCCATTATGCTTTTTGAAAGAAATAGCTGAAAAGGTGAAGAAAGAGGGTGCCTTCATAAAATACAAGAGATCACAGAAAGAGGAAGGCAGGCATCTATATTTGAAAAAACATAAAGCTTGGAAAGCAATCAGGAAAGCAAAAAAAACAAATAAAAGAAAAAATAGCCAATGCAGTAAAATGGGGGGACAAGACATTTTGCAGATATGTTAGTGAGAGCAGGAAGTACAAAAGTGGTATTGTTAGACTCAAAGGTGAAGGGGAGGAATATGTACAAGCTGATGAGGATAAAGCAGAATTGCTTAACAAATATCTTTGTTCTGTGTTCACAGATAAAGGGCTAGGAGCAGGACCTCAGAAAACATTCACAAATAGAAGCAATAGTGAAGGGGATCTTGAATGATTTTCAAAAGACTGTTCATGAGGAACTAGCTAAACTAAAAGTAGGCAAAGCGATGGGGCCAGATGGAATACATCCGAGTGTATTGAAGGAACTTGGGGAAGTTCTAGCGGCTCCACTGTCTAACCTTTTCAGTGCTTCTTTAGAGTTGGAAGTGGTCCCAAAGGACTGGAGAAAGGCACATGTGGTCCCTTTACACAAAATCAGGATAAGGTTGCGAACTACAGGCTGGTTAGTCTGACCTCTGTGTGAGTAAATTAATGTAAATGCTGCCAAACAGTTGATATTAAGGTTTCTGGAGTCCAATAGATTGCAGGATCCAAGGCAGCATGGTTTTACTAGGAGCAGGTCTTGTCAGACAAATCATATTAAGTAATAATGTACATGAGTTAAAGTTCAATGTCTACTCAAGTGTCACTGGAGAATATAAGAGGGAAGGAGGAGTTTTTCTGGATCGGTGATGTTCTAGCATTGGTGTGGGCCTAGTTTGATATGCCCATACTACTGGCTCGAATGGTTCTGAGATCCTTTCCTCCTCATGATTAATAATATCTATTTTTCCCTGGGATTTGGAGAGCCCTCAATTATATTAGTGGCATGAGTTTTAGTAGAGTGAAATAATCATATCCTGGCAATGTCCCAGTTTATATACTATTTCCTTTTTTAATTGGTCTTGTTTTATTTGATTTTTTTATGTGTCAAATATGTGTGCATATATAGTCCAAAGCCGTTTCATTGGCCACTTTTTTTTAGGAGGGGTTGAACTGCAAGGGTGCCAATCAATATTCCTGCTAAGCTGCATTGAGTCTTCTGCCGGCATACCTGCCGGTGGAGGAGGTGAAAGGTGATTGCACTTAGGATCACACAGCATCGGCAGGCCCTCAGGACCTGCCTATGTCAAGCGATCCTAAGCGTGATCACTTTCGCAATTGCCTCCCTCCACCGGTAGGACTGCCGGCAGAGGACTCAGCACAACTTAGCGGAAACATAATGTTGACCACAACTGTACTAAGGAGGGAGAAGTGGCTACTGTTTTTTTGGTAACATTGGATGTTGTGTCTTTGTACAGAAAAATACCTCAGGTTGAAGCTCTGACGATGAATGAAGAAGTGTTAAATAAGAGAGAGAGACCTTATTTTGTACCTTCTGAATTTATTGTATCTTTTGCTAAGATTTCCCTATCATGGAACTATTTTTTATTTTGGGATAATGTTTTTTTAGCAGATTTCAGGCATAGCCATGGGGTCCACCATGGCTCCATCTTTGACTAATCTTTTTATGGGACAATTTGAGGAGCAATGGGTATATAAATCCCCTTTTTTTGAACTGATTAGCTTCTTTATTGATGACATATTTTTTCTGTTGAGTGAAATAGAGACTCACTTATGTGCATTCTTGACATAGCTAATTCACCTCATGAGTTCATTCAATTTGAAATGAAGTACAGCAGAAATTCATTGGCATTTTTGGATGTTTTGTTGTATAAGAAAGAAGGAATTTTTCATACCACACTATATAGGAAAGTGACCGATCGTAATTCATTCTTGCACTATGATAGTTGTCATCCAACTTCCTTAAAGAATAGCTTACTAGTATCACAGTTTTTACGTTTTAGACGGAATTGTTCTTAAAAGAGTGAATTTAGATGTCATGCTAAGCTCTTAGCTTCAAGATTGGGTGATCGGGGCTATCCAGCTCCAGTATCGAGGAAAGTGCATAAAAGACCATTATTCAATGATAGAAAGTTATTTCTCTGTTAATTTTGTCAAGAAGAATGCATATCCTGATGAAAATCTGTCACGTGTTTCCATGATTCTGAGGAGACACTGGCAAGTTCTGCTATTACATCCGGCTTTTTACCACAGAACTTTGAGGGTTTTATATGCACATGGCAGGAAGTAAAAGAACTGCTGAGTCCCTCAGATATTGGGCGTAGGAAATTGATGAATCAGCATACTGTTACTGGTGAAAATTTGGTAGGATAATACAAATGCAGTCATTGTTTGACCTGCAGGAATACTTGATCGTTGAAGCCCTTTGCAAATCCAGTAGCTAGGAAAGAATACGTACTGTATGTTTTGAGAAAATTTATCACTCGTGCTGCATTATTTTTTGTATACTGTATGTCATTTCAAGTGCCTGTGTGATAAGTTGTATGCAGGCATGACAACAAGAACGTTTCGTACACGCATTGCTGAACACTGTAGTGCACTTAAAAATGGACATATTGAATCACCTTTGGTTAAACATTGTGTGTCTGAGGGTCATAATTTCAGTATGTTACAATGTTATTTGGCAATTCCATCAGATCGACGGCGTGATGATAGAATGAGGGCATTAGCCCATATGGAGCAGCGTTGGATTTTTTGCTTGTGCTCTTTGGAGCCTCATGGGTTAAATGCCATCATTGAATGGATTCACTTCATGTGAACTGCATTGCAGTGCTTAGCTGTTGAGGGTCAGCTGTTTTTTTCATGGCGTCTTTTTGAACCCTGGCCATCTTTTGGAAATTGTGGGACCGAGGAGAAGTAACATATGGCGATCTGCCCTGTAAATTTTCAAATGTTTTGTGTTCACAGATTTAACCTTGTGCTTGATTTATGATTGTTTGTTTTTTCAGTATAAGTCCTGATGCAAAGTCTTGAGCAAAATGCCCGATGGCGTCATTAGCGTCAGCATGAGAATATTGAACTATTAAGATCTGACCCAACCGATAGTTCCCATTGCTTGAAAGATCTTCTGCCATCATATGAAGACATTTATTACTTCCATGTTGCCCTACGAACGTGGAAGAGATAAATAATTGATTTCTTTATTTAAGTACTGCTATCTGCCTCAGGTTTTGGAATGATCACTGGGATATTGGAATTAAGTTATGAATGCTGATTGAATTAATCCCTTTTGTGTATGGGAACTTCATATGGCTGGTCATTTCTTTTTGTCTTTACAAGCAAGCCTTGTTCTGTGGCTAACATAAAAACATTTTGGGTGCACTCAAGTTGAGAACAGATAATAAGAATGTTGCAATAAGAATTATTTTGTTTCTTTGGAAAAGGTGATTAGTTATTTTTAAGAAAATTGTTTTGAAAATTAATGGTAAAGAGTTTTTTTGATCTATGATGGCAATATAAGGAGATAAGCTCATTATAAACCAGTGAGTGGTGTGTATATGAGGCTTATATATGCTGAGGTCTTTTCCCCTTGCTTAGATTTTTAACATAGAAACATAGAAAATGATGGCAGAAAAAGACTATATGGCCTATCTAGTCTGCCCTTCCATATCCACTATAATAATTCCCTTTTATCCTTTAGAGATCTTCTGTGCTTGTCCCAAGATTTCTTGAATCCAGATACTGTCCTCATCTCCACTACCTCCACTGGGAGACTATTCCACACATCTACCACTCTTTCTGTAAAGAAATACTTCACATGTTACTCCTGAGTTTACCCCCTTTCACTCTCATCCTGTGTCCCCTCATATAGAGCTTGCCTTGAATCAAAAGAAGCTCTCGTCTTGGGCATTTATGCCACAGAGGTATTTAAATGTCTCTATCATATCTCTTCTATCCTGCCTTTCCTCTAACATATACATATTAAGATCATTAAGTCTATCCCCATATGCTTTGTAATGAAGATCTCTAACCATCTTAGTAGCCATCCTCTGCACCGACTCCATCATGCTTATATTCTTTTGAAATGTGGTCATACCAGAAACTTATACAGAGGTATTATCACCTCCTTTCTTCTACTGGCCACTCTCCTCCCTATGCAACCAAGCATCCTTTTGGCTTTCATTGTTGCTTTTTCTACCTGTTCATCCACTTTCAGATAATCAGAAACAATCACGCCCAGGTCCTGCTCTTCTTTTTTGGATAGCGGTACTTCATCCCCTACACTGTACCGCTCTCTTGGATTTTTGCAGCCCAAATGCATGACCCTACATTTTTTAGCATTAAATCTGTCAAATTCTAGACCATTCTTCAAGCTTAGCTAGATCTCTCTTCGTGTTATCTAACCCTTCCTGGGTGTCTACTCTCTTTTTAAAAATTTTATATTTATAGAATTACAAAATATAGTAGAAGGATACAATCACTTGCACAGAAACCGGGAAAAGCCAAGAATATAATAATACATATAAGAAATAATCTCAGAGGAAAACATCAAATAGGCAATCCCGCTCTAGCCCTAGAGGATCCAAAACCAAAAGGAAATACAAACAAAATAGCTACTCTTATAGGAAATTAGCAGAGACAATATCAGCCAACATATCAAATTATTGTGGTGTAGAACAAGAGGCGGACCCCACACTCATGGACCCCCAAGCATTCAAAAAAGAAATGAACCGAGATGGAAAATAAAAAATATAGGAAATGCCCTCCAGCTTCACAAGGAATTTGCAGGGGTACTTTAGAAAAAATACCCCACCCAGTTGCAAAACCTGAGGGCAAAGAATCAAAAACTCTTCTGCGTCATTGGGTATCCCTGGCAAGGTCAGAAAAAATGTGCACCAAACTGCCCTTAAAAGGCACATTCCTCTTCCTAAAAAACATTTTAAGAAGCCATTCCTTATCTGATGCCAGAGCAAGCGTGACCAAACAGGTAGCAGAGGTAAAGAAATTCTGCATCTGAATTCTCTGAAAAAGCAGTTACATTTAATATATCAGCCACCTGAGGTCCCGAAATCTCAGCACTAGCAGGAACTTTCTGACCATTAGGAATATAATGTATCTTCACCAATGGGGGACACGATTCAGAGGGAACCCCCAATGTTTCCATCAAGTACATTTTAAACATCTCCCTAGCTGATATATCTGGTAACCTTGGAAAATTAATCAAACTTAAGTTATTCAGTCTAGAATGGTTATCTAAGCCGACTCCTCACTTTATTAGACTCTTTCATAAATGCCTCTGCTTGAGCGTCCAAATGATCAGTTTTTAACGATAAGTCACTCACATCATCGCAGTATTCATGGAGCAAGCCTTTTCATTCTGCTGCACTTGTGTTTGTAAAAATTGTACCTGAGGAATAATGACCTCACCAAGTTGTTTAATGGCGGACCAAATTGCCTCTAAGGTAAACTGATCTGGTTGCTGTAGATCAAAGGAAAAAGGAGAAGACTCCTGCACAGTGTCCATTACAACCACTGCCATCGTGGAGTCTAGAGAAGGGGAGCATGCGACTCCTCTCACCGCCTCCATCAGCGTCCACGTCCGACTGGCATCTCAGGCAAAGGAAGATCCTGTGAGACTACTCCTGTTTCTGTGCTCATGCCAAGAGTTGCCCCAAAGGAAGCAGCAGACGCACCAACTCCAGATGCCTCCACTGCTTCTAAATCCTCCAGACAGACACCTGGCTACACCTGCTTCGGAGGTCTCCGCAATTCTGGGGGCGTCAGATCACTGCCCGAGAGAGATGCTGAGCACTCTTGCTCCCATCACCTCGCAGCCAGGCTACTTACCCCCAGACTCTGCGGCTGCTGCTTCCGATGAATAAAGGCCCACTGGTGGAAAGTGTAGAGGAAGAAAGCTGAACGGTCTGGGGTACCTTGTCCAGCCTTATTTTCCTTTTACACGGCATAAGGAAAAGCGTCAGTACACTAGTCTCTGCCCTACGCCATTTTGGATCCTCCTACATCAACAAATATTCCTGGGTGTCTACTCTATTGCAGATTTTGGTATGAACAGTAAAGAGGCAAATCTTACCCGACAGCCCTTCTGCAATATCACTAACAAAGATGTTAAAAAGAATCGGACCAAGGACAGATCCCTGTGGCACACTATTTTTGTGAATCAAGTGCTCCAAATGATAAATAAGTGGTTTTTTGGTGGGTTTGTTTTTGTATTTTGCAGTGTGCTTTTGGTGACCTTTTGGTTCTAGGTATATATTGCTTTGGTTTATCAAATACATACACCTTATACCTAATTATCACAGAGCTGATATTCAAAAGATTTGTCTGGATAACTGCAGGAAGTGTTTCTATTTTGCATTGTTCAGGGTTTTAGTTTAAATGTCCTGCCCGTGCTCTCATTTGCTTTTTTGGTGTTTTCATCTTAACAGGGCAGCAATATGTCAAAGCAGTAGATAGCAGCTGCTGGAATATCCTACTCATTGTATCCAAAAAACACTTGACCCACATCTATAGATTTAATTTAAAAACACTTTATTTCCGCCACAATCTAACCAAGAGTCAGTAGTCAAATACAGCAGTTTATTATTCAAGTACATATTTGAGGAATGCTCTCAAGACAAGCTTTTCATTCAAGAAATAGCCAGAAAACTGTCAGAGGTGGGCCAGACAAGGTCCATTAATTACCCCACTGCTTATTCAGCAGCATTGACTACCAGTATCTTCCAGAATCCATTTAAAGATCGTCATGTTAATGTATCAAGTTTATTATACCAGAATTCTTGAATACCTACCTGCTTATTGATTCCACACCTAGGAGGATGGCATGGTTTCAGGCACTGTCTAATTTTATGTAATTATTTTTACTCTTTTTCTCTCCAAATTACAGAGATCCTTACTTAGCTTTCTTTTTATTACCATGTAAACTGCTCTGGTGCTGGAAGGTGTAGGGTCGTATAGAAAGTTTTAAATAAATATAAACATTGGGTAAATGCAAGGAGAAGTTGAGAGATTGCTTTGAGGCGGGTGCGCTGGTCTTGGTTCTGGGACCCATCTAACATTACCAATGGCTCTGTTAGAGGAGAGAAGAGGAGGCCAGTCTTCAGATTCTGCTAGGTGAGCAGAATATGTTTGGGACTGAGCATGGGCTCCCTGAAATTGGTTTGCTTCCTTCAGGCCATTATGAGTCTCCGGCCTCCTCTATTTGTCTGACCTCAGGAGGTTACCCCCATGCACTTGGGGAACCTAATAACTGAGATGGAGGCAGTCCTGTCTGGCTGCCTCTCAGCTTTGTTGGTTCTTGGACTAGGTAGGTGTTAAGTTTCAGGAACAAGATATGACAATTCAAGAGAGGTGCTCTGGTTTATCAAATTGAAGGAAAAGCAGAACATATGGAGAAAACTAACTTGGCTTTAGTCAAGGATGATCAAGTACTTTATCACAGCTTGGAGAAAATATATGTGTCTGTACAGCGCTGCATATGCCTTGTAGCACTATACAAATGATTAATAGTAGTAGCAGTAGTAGTAATTGGAAAATGCCATGCAATATAAGAAATTGTGGTTACTCAATTTTACAAGAAATAAGCTTATTTACCAATTAAGTACTGAGTCCTATCCTAGCCCCCATCAGCCCATTTCCAGTCCAAGCCCCCATCAGCCCACTTCCAGTCCTATCCTAGCCTCCCATCAGCCTATTTCCAGTCTTAGACCCCTCATCTGCCATTTCCAGTCCATGCCCCCCCATCAGCCCAGTTCCAGTCCTATCCCAGGCCCCCCATCAGTCCATTTCCAGTCCTAAACCCTCCTCCCCAAAGAGCCCCGTGTCTGTCTGACCGGCTTCAGAAGGAGGCCTGAAGCCCTGGCTCACCTCTGCACAGCCACTAGAATGAAGAGTGGTGTGTCCCTTCACTCCGGCAGCTGTGTCCTCATGAAACCCACTGGCACGCTGGAGGTTAAAGGATAGTTTCTATTTCCCGGCACTCAATGTGCTAGTAGGCTTCATGTGAACACAGCTGCCAGAGTGAAGGAACACACTGCTCTTCACTCTGGTGGCTGTGCAGAGGTGAGCCAGGGTCTCGCGCCTCCCTGACTCTCTCTGAAGCTGGCTCTGCAAACTGAACACTATGTGCAGAATGAAGTTGGCACGGGGCCCACTGAAGCGTGGGGCCTTGTGAGAACAACATTCTCACAAAATGGACAGGCCTGCCCTGATCAACAAGGTCCAGGGGAGGGAGCACTAGATACTGTCAGGGGTATGCCTACTAAGCCAGGCTAATGGTTAACTCACGCTATCTGCTACTAGGTCCCATGTTATTGAATGGTGAATGGGATCTAATTGCAGATAGCCCGGGATTAGCCGCTAGCCCGGCTTAGTAGACATACCCCTGAGAGTCATCTGAAGAAGAAACAATCAACCGAACTATACTTGTTGCTACCTTTGTCTTGGATTATAAGCAACATTTAATTTTTAAATTGCTTTTCTAGAACAGGCATTTTGCTGTTTCATGGTGCTAGGATAAATGTATTCCCTTATTTTGCTATCATTATGCAGTCCCTTCATAAAAAATTTCTTTCCCCACACCCCTTAGAAGTGTTGATAAGGCTAATTTTTTTCTTAGAATGTCCTTGTAAGTGTGTTTTGATGTTTGAGGGGAATGCTTATGTCTATACCAATGCGGATCAACCAAAAGGGTTTTCTTCTGAGTAAGTCCTCTTGAATGGCTATTGAGCTTGGGGTGTTACTATTAGCCATTTAAGGACAGCATAACATGGAATTGGTTGCTAGGTAGTTTCCAGTTTCTTTTTCCCCTCTCCCTTATATTTTCTCTTACTCATGTTCCCAGCTGAATACAGTATGGTATTTTTCTGTTTGCATTATTGTTTTGTTTTTATTTAAAAATAAGATTTGAAAATTAAAATTAAAAAAAGTGAAAGAGGGAGAAAGAAGAAACAGGGATCAAGGAAGCAAGCTGAACCAAGGGACAGTGGGGAAGATCGTAGATGCCACAAATATTGATTGGCCTATGGATTCAGGACTATGACTTTCCTCCCAGCTAAGGTTTTGAACCTCTGTCAACACCTGCAGCTTTTGAGGTTAGAATGTAACCTAGATGGCAGAGACCTAAAAGCGATGAGGCAATAGAGGACAAATTCCAACCACTGGTTAGTCTACTCCAATAATCAGAACCAACCCCAGAGTTGGTTCAAGATATTGGCACTCTAGGCAAACCTTAAGACTTATGCCCCCTCTCCCCTGACTTTCAGAATCTGTTGTTCAGCTTTGAATGCCCTGTTCTTTGATACCCCCCCCCCTGAAGCTTCCACCCTACGCAACCGCCTAGTTTGCCTGATGGTTGGGCTGGCCCAACCAACAATGGGTCTGAATGGTTTATTACTCATTAACTACAACCCTTCTTCCTAACCCTAAGATATCCTGCTTGCTGGAAGACTAGACCAATAGCCAACAGCATGTCTCTACTTAAATGGATGACATGCATGGTATCATTGACACTCTGCAGGAAGACTGCATATTGCTTTTCCCTAGGATGGTCCAACCACTAGGCAAGACTCGGCAGTCACCTAGGGCAATAGATTTTGAGGGGCAGCAAAGAGTAGCAGCAATCAAAACAAAACAATAGATCCTGACAGCCACACAAATTCAAAGAGCCATCATCATGTTGTTTTTCCTTGCAGGGAAAGTGACCACATACAAAGTGAAATTTAATATTTAAAATGATGATGTACAATCATACCAATGTTGAAGAGATAGTATGTAGATGATCATAATTGTTGAGTATAATTATCAAAATCTAGGGTGGGGAGGGAGCAGAGTAAGGTTGTAAGTTCACCTAGGGCGCCCAATAAATGTGCACAGGCTTTGGCTGTTCCATGTTTGTCATATGTTGCTGCCACACTTCCCTCATGCCTGTGAAATGTTTTTCCCAGATCTCCCTCATGGTTATCAAATTTACTTCATATACATGACAAGTAGATGCAACAGTAACCTCTTACAGTTCATTATTAAAGTGCAATTAGCCACATGTTCATCCTGTTGATTCTATAGAGCAGTTTAAAAAAGTGTATAACAGTTCCTCTCATTGACCCTTACGATCCTGCAATTTTTTTTCTCTTCCTTATTGTCCCTCCAGTCCAGTCCCTCACCTCTGGGTAGTGCACCTCCTCTCGCAGCTTGGAGACTAGGCATATCAGAATTCTGAAGCCACTTGCACATATACTGCTGGCACCTCCCACCAGCTCCCAGTGTGCTCAGTCTCCAAGCAGCTGGAAGTGGTAGTGAGCCTAGGTGCTGGGCTCACTAGAGGAACAGATAAGGAACATTAGAGTAGGGTAGCTAGGTTGTTTTTAGTCTTTGTTTCATTCCTATGACTTATTTTTGTTTGGGCTGGCAGTACTTTAAAGTTTCTTGAAAAAAAAAGGAGAGAGCTGAGGGCAGTCAGAAGGGACATTGTGCAGAGGATCGCTGCTCCTTCTTCCACTCAATCTGTGACTTGCCCTGCTACTCTCCCCTCCTTGTCTGTATGGAGGGGAGCTGAGCCTTTGATTTCTTTCTCTGCCATCCGGACGGCTCCCGATCTCGTTACAGAGGGAGGAGCCGTCGGGGGTTTTGTCTGCTCTCTCTCTTCCTGACGGTTTCCTTCACTCACACGGCGTTTGATTGCAGCGCTGGTGTCCAGTTTCGTTGGTGATGTTTATAACCTGTGAAGAGCCCATTTTGAGGAGGTGAGTCGCCGATCGCTGTAGTTTCAATCGTTTGACAGATCGCGGCCTGCTGCCTCATGGGAAGTGCTGTTAGGCCTTTCTCAGCGCTACGGGCTTAGCGGTTTCTTTTTCCCGTGTTTTTCCCCACGTTTTTTCTCTCAGCAGTGCTTTTCTCTTGGATGTGGGGCCCTGTTCCGTGTTGTTTTCCAGGGACACTGTCTAGCCTTTTTAAGGGTCCAAAGACATCAATAGGCTATTAATAAGGCAGAAAAAAAAGTGCTTGTTTTCTTCTTTCAGTAAACTTTACTTCTACTAAAGGATCTGTTTACTTTTGGTAGGAATCAGGGTCTAATGCCTATGCGTCCACAGTGTCTCGTCTGTGGTACCCGTCGGGAGATGGTCTCGAATGCAGGCGTGTGTCGCGGCTGCGCAACAGAGGCACTCAACATGGAGCAGGAGCTCCAGGACAAAACTAAAAAGGTGGCTCCTTTGACTGCGCAAGGTTCCACAGTTTCTTTGGAGGTGGGGGTCACTTATAGAGCCTCCTGCTTCTCTGCTTGTGGCGGGCCTGTCGCGGCTGGGTCCTTCTAACCTCCAGTGGTGGGGGGAACAGCTCTGGGGGGGTTTTCCCTGGACTTTGTTCTTTTATTGCATCAGGCTTTCTGTTTTCGTCAGCAGGGGGCTGCTCCAGACCTCTTGGTTCTTGGAGCCGGGGTGGTCCGGGCGTCCACGGAGAAGCCTGGAAATGCAGAAGCGAGACCGGTTGAGAGGGCTTGGCTGCTGGAAGAGCAGCCTCTTGGGTCGGATTGGCTAGAAGGGGACGAATTTGACATGGAACCAGAGACAGGTGTGGAAGAGCTAGAGGAAGGTGAGATTCAAGAGCCTGAGGACCAGGCGAGAATTATCCAAGTTTTTAGGAGAGAAGAGCTGACAGCTCTAATTACGGAGTCACTTCAGGCTCTCAATCTCTCAGTGGTTTCACCAGCAGAGGATGAGGGATTGGAGGATCCTCTCATTCAGGTGGTACGGAAATCCCAGGCAGTTTTTCTAGTTCACCGGGTGGTCAAACAGATGATCCAGGATGAGTGGGATTTGCTGGAGGCAGGACAAGGGGCGTAAGGTCTATGACACGTCTCTATACCTTATCTGACCAAGAGTGAGAGATGTTTCATCCCCCACGAATGGATGCAGCAGTTTCGGTGGTCACAAAGAAGACAACCATTTCGGTGGAAGGTAGTTCTGCTTTAAAAGACGGTCAAGACCGGAAGGTGGACTCGTTATTGAAGCAGGCCTTTGAAGTCAATGCGCTATCATTACAAGCTTCTATTTGTGGAGCTTGGGTGGCGAGAGCTTGTCTTCGCTGGTCACAATGCTTGCAACAGCCAGGGGAGCAGGCGCAGGATCAGTTAGCGGTTGTAACTAGATTGGAGTCTGGAGCGGCTTACCTAGCTGATGTCCATTATGACCTCATTAGGGGATTGGCCAATAGCATGGCTTCGCTAGTGGCAGCACGCCATTATCTTTGGCTAAGGAATTGGGCAGCGGATAGTTCCTCCAAGTCATGACTTAGCAAGCTTCTTTTTAAGGGGAAGCTGTTGTTCAGGGAGGATCTTGACAAGCTGGTCAAAGATTTGGGGGAGTCAAAAGGAGATCATTTGCTGGAATATAAGCCAAAGCCAGGGCAGACTGGAGCAGCTTTGCGGGGTAAGCCTCGAGATTTTAGGAGTTTTCGTACCTCACGCTTGGGAAGTTTCCAAAGAGGGAGGTTTCCCTTTTGAGGTCAAGGTTTTAGGGGTTTTACGAGGAGCGGACAGAGGGTTCACTAGTCCCTCTTCCTCAGGATTTAAGAAAACCCAATGAAGTGAGGGGGACCCAGGTAGGGATTCAACCCATAGGAGGTCATCTTTAGGAATTTTTGCCAGCCTGGGTCCAGATAACATCCGATCAATGGGTATTGGAGGTCATTCACGAAGAGTATTCCCTCAAGTTTGCCCGACCGGTCGTCCACTCCTTTGTTCTCTCCCCTTGCAGGGGATGGAGTAAGGCATTGGCGGTAAAGGGGACTCCGTCGCACCTTCTGCAGCTGGGAACGGTCATTCCGGTTCCTCGAGAGCAGTACGGTTGCGGTCGATACTCCATTTATTTTGTGGTGCCAAAGAAAGATGGAGCCTTTCTCCCAATCTTAGACCTCAAGGGCGCGAACCGCTGTCTTCGAGTGCCACATTTCTGCATAGAAACGTTGCGATCCGTAATAGTGGCAGTGTGACAGGGAGTTTTTTTGACATCTCTCGATCTCACTGAAGCTTATCTGCACATTCCGAACAGACCGGATCATCAACGGTTCCTAAGATTTGCAGTGCCGTGGGGACATTTTCAGTTCCAGGCATTACTGTTCGGCCTGGCGACGGCTCCTCAGACTTTCACCGAAGTAATGGTGGTGGTGGTAGCAGCTCTTCGCAGAGAGGGAGTGTTGGTTCATCCTTATCTCGACGACTGGTTGATCCGGGCAAAATCCAGAGCCGAGAGTATATGGGCTATGGCCAGGGTGGTAAAGCTCCTACAAAGTCTCGGTTGAGTAGTCAGTGTCGCCAAGAGCCGGTTGGTGCCCTCACAGATATGGGTGCACACAGGTTCCCGTTTTGACAGATGCCAGTCTGGCGGATTGGGGAGCTCATTGTGGGGAGCTCGTCGCGCAAGGGAACTGGAGCGCTCAGGAGGTCCAGTGATCGATCAACCGGCTGGAGTTGCGAGCTGTTGCTGTGATGCTTTGCGCCTTCGAGTCCAACTTACTAAGTCATGCGGTCCAAGTTCTGTCGGACAATGCTGCCATGGTGGCGTACCTCAGTCGACAAGGGGGAACGGGCAGTGTGGCTCTGGAGGAGGAGGCAGAAGCCTTGTTCAAATGGGTGGAGCCTCAACTTCAGGCACTGTCAGTGGCGCACATTGCAGGATCAGACAATGTGACGGCAGACTACCTCAGCCGAGTCCGAGTGGATCCTGGAGAGTGGGAGCTTCACCCAGAGGTCTTTGCTCAGTTAGTCAGCAAGTGGGGATGTCCCATTATGGATCTCATGGCGACCTTGTGGTCGGCCAAGGCAAGCCGCTTTTTCAGCAGGAGACGAGAAAGGATGTCTGAGGGTCTGGATGCATTAATGCAACAATGGCCCTCACAGGGTCTCCTTTATGTCTTCCCCCCTTGGGCTCTCATAGGCCGAGTGGTTCAATGCATCGAAGTCTATCAAGGGTGCATAATTTTAATCGCTCCAGAATGGTCGCATCATCCATGGTATGCAGACTTGGTGCGCCTTCTCGACGGGTAGCCATGGCAGTTGCCGATTCAGGAGGATCTCCTACTGCAGGGTCCTCTTCAAATGCCTCATGTGGATTGGTTCTCGCTTACGGCTTGGCCATTGAAAGGGCGAGGCTATGGAAGAAAGGTTACTCTAGTTCAGTAATCTCTACTTTACTCTTGGCCAGAAAAAGGTCGATCTCCTTAGCTTACGTTCGCGTCTGGCATATTTTTGAGGATTGGTGTGTGGACAGACAGGTGCAGCCTTCCACGGTGTCAATTCTGGTGGCTTTGAGTTTCTTGCAAGATGGTTTTGATAAGGGTCTGGCGGCCAGCTCATTGAGAGTGCAGTTGGCGGCTATTTCTTGTTATCGCAGAAAGATTCATGGGGGTCTCCTTGAGTTCCCACCCAGACGTCTTGCGTTTCTTGAGGGCAGTGTCTCATTTACGTCCTCCATGCAGGGTGGTTATTCCTCTGTGGGATCTCAATTTGGTCTTGGGAGCATTGACAAGAGAGCCCTTTGAACCTTTGAATCAGACCTCCATAAAAGATTTGACTCTAAAGACGGTCTTTCTAGTTGCAATCTGCTCTGCGCGTCGAGTTTCAAAGTTACAGGCCTTGTTCTGTAGGGAACCATTTCCACAGTAGCCACCACGGCAATGTGCAGAACTAATAAACTAGGAGGTTCTTCGCCACCCAGGCAGATCCATCTCCAGGGTTACCGCGGCACTCCTTGTGCCCACTGTTCCCTCTAAGCTGTGCGTGTGTGCGCGCGCACACACCTCACCGAGCGAGCGCACATACTTTACAACAGAGCGCACAAAAATTATGGTTCTGATTCTGATAGAAAACAACACAGACATCTTAAAATTTAAAAGTTGTGATTGTAATTACTAGAAATTTTCCTCTTTATTTAGTAATCATCTATTTTCATTTAATTTGATTAAAATCAATGTGGTGTACATACTGTATTCTGACGTGTAGTCAAATTTTAAAGTATATAACTCCGAGCGTCGTTATGTGGCGCACAAAAATTTAACCTTCCTTCAAAAGCTGCACAGCTGATATTTTATGCGCACACAGCCTACAGAAAATTAGAGGAAACATTGCTTGTGCCACTTTGTCGATTGACATAAGCCACCATAGTGGCATTGTCAGAGAACACTCAAACCACCCAGCCCTCGGCTGGGGGATGGAAATGCAGAAGAGTCATTCTAATGGATCTCGCCTCAAGGCAGTTGATGGATCACACTGCTTCTCTGTGGTTCCAACGACCCTGGGCCGTTCAGTCTTGGCAATGAGCTGCCCAGCCTGAGAGACTGACATCTCACGACTGAAGGATCCATGAGCAATCGTGCAGTGGTTTGACCTTTCTTGAAAGACTGGTCTGCTTCCACCACCGCAGGCAGGCCATCACCATAATTGGGAGCAGAAGCTGAGCTCGAACTGCCAAGAATTCGAGGATCACCGCGTCAGCTAGGGCCACTGGAGCTGCTGCAAAAGAGCACAGGCCCACAGCACCATCTTGATTGTCACCACCATCAAAACGAAGAGTTGAAGATAATCCCGGACTCTAGGAGCCTGCTGTGAACAGAACAGCACTAAGCAAACCAACATCCTTTGACTTTTTTCTCTGGTAGGAAGATACTGCGCACTCGTGTATCGAAATGTGCTCCCAGGAATTCCAGGGACTGGGAATGCAACAACTGTTTCTTTCTCCAAATGATCACCCAGCCGAGGCTTATCAGTAAGGACACCACTCGGGTTGCTAACTAAGACCCCTTTGAAAGAGAATGAGCTCGGATGAGCCAGTAGTCCAGATATGGGTGCACACAAATTCCTTGGTGCCGTAACACCACAGCCACCATCACAATGATCTTGGATAACATCCTTGGGGCCTGGGTTGGCCCGTCTACTGGGCGAGCTAGGGAGCCACCTAGGGCTGGGTGGGTGGCAGCAGCAGCAGCGCACATGACCGGCTGCGTTGCCACTCCAGCTACCACCGATTCTGTTTAGGGGGAGGCGGGTAGCGGCAGCAGCAGTATTTTAAAAAAGGGCTGCTTTATGCTGCTGCTTTCTTGCATGTGGCAGGTTGATTCCTTCAGCACACATGGCCTGCTGCTTCTGACCCCCCTCTAACATTAAATTGCGTCGGAAGGGGATCAGAAGCGGCAGGCAATGTGTGCTGAAGGACAAGACCTCATCGGCGCATAGCCCTTCTAAACAGTAGGCAGCTGAAAATCGGGCCCACAAAGTCTACTACACTGACATTGCCTAAGCCCAGGAGTCAGGGCCTCTGATCACGGCTAGTGCTAGGTTTTCTTGCATCCTCCTGTAATCTATAAATCGGTGCCCCCCTCCCTCCTTTTTACAAAACTCCTTTGTGAACTTTTCACATGTTGCTAGTATTTCTCCTTCATATCCAATGTTGTAAGAAAATTGCAGTGAAAGGGCAAATAAATAGCCAAAAGAAAAACTGCTTAGCAATAAATATCTAGCATTATACAAACAGGCTGTGATAATCCAAAAATAATCTGATTCTGGTCATTTTACTAATAACATCATAAACATTCCCCAGTTCCAGGCAAATTGCAAACTAATACAAAACCCTACAAAAGCCAACATGGATTTAGCCAAGGAAAGTCTTGTCTGACTGATCTGTTATATTTTTTTGAAGGTGTAAATAAACAGGTAGACAAAGGTGAGCTGGTTGATATAGTGTATCTGGTTTTTCATAAAGCTTTTGACAAGGTCCCTCATGAGAGACTCTTGGCGAAATTAAAGCATGGGATTGGAGGAAATGTAGTATTGTGGATCAGAAACTGGTTAAAAGATAGAAAGCAGAGAATAGGGCTAAATGGCCAATTTTCTCAATGTAAATGAGTAAATAGGGGATACCCCAGGGATCTGTGCTAGGCCCGCTGCTTTTTTAACATATTCATAAACGACCTGGAAATAGGAATAACGAGGGAGGTGATCAAATTTGCAGATGACACAAAATTATTCAAAGATGTTAAAACCCAAGAGGATTGGGAAAACTTGAAAGAGGATCTTGAGAAATTGGAAGACTGGGCATCCAAATGGCAGATGAAATTAATGTGGACAAGTGAAAAGTTATGGACCTAGGAAAGAACAACCCAAATTTTGGTTACACGATGCAAGGTACCATCTTATAAACTACCATCCAGGAAAAAGATTTAGGCATCATCATCGATATGTTGAAACCCTCTGCCCAGTGTGCAGCGGTGGCCAAGAAAGCTATTAGAATGCTAGGAATCATAAGGAAGGGAATGGAGAATAAAATAAAGGGTATTATAATGCCTCTGTATCGTTCCATAGTTCAACCGCACCTTGAATATTATGCAATTCTGGACGCCAAAATGGTAAAGGAGATGGAAGTATGCCCCTATGAGTAAACGCTTAAAAGGTTAGGGCTCTTCAACTTGGAAAAGAAGGCTGAGGGGAGATATGATAGAAGTCTATAAATTAATGAATGGAATTGAACGGGTTAACATAGATTGGTTGTTTAAGCCATCAAAAAGTATAAAGACTAGAGGACATACAATGAAGCTACAATGTAACCCATTTAAGACAAAAAAGAAAATATTTTTTCACTCAACGCGTAATCAAACTCTGGAATTCGTTACCAGAGGATGTAGTAAAAGCTGTTAGTGCTGCTGGGTTTAAAAAAGGTTTGGACAAATTCCTGGAGGAAAGGTCCATAAATCATTATTACAGAGAACCCGGGAAATCCACTGCTTATGCCTGGACGGGCATTGTGGAAGTTGTGGACTTTGGGTACCTGCCAGGTACTTGTGACCCCGATTGGACACTATTGGAAACAGGATAATGGGCTTGATGGACCTTGGTCTGACCCAGTATGACATTTCTTATGTTCTTATGTTTTTATGTTCTTAAAGTCACTAAAGCTCTGTAAGGCCAAATCTACCATGCCATACCAGCATAAACTTCCAAAACTCGTACAACAAGGGATTTACCCAGAAAAAGAAGCACTATAAATACTGCAATGGGCCCTAGAACATCCATACTCATATTTGAAAAGTTGAACAAGTCAAATTCCTACAGTATAGATCCCTACATACAAACTCCAAGTTAACAGAAAACCTGGCCTTGGTCACACACTCAGAATACAGATCCTTACCAAATATAGCATAAGTAACTACAACCTAAAGTAAAAATAAAAATATGTAGACAAAAATTAAACTGAAACTCCACGAAGCCAAACTCTGCATGTGGTTCAACAGCAGATAAATAAGAGATACAGTTCACCATGTTGTTGTTAAGTGCCATCAAGTGAGTGTCGACTCATGGCGACCCTCTGGATAGTTGTCCTATACTGTGTTCGGTCTTCAGTCAGGCAGCTCATTATTGACAGAGTGGCACCCATAGCTGCTATTATTGTATCGATCCATCTCATTGCTGGCCTTCCTCTTTTGCATTGACTTTCTATCTTGCCAAGCATGATGTCTTTCTCTAATGATCTCTCTCTTTACATGATGTGTCCAAAGTATGAAAGCTGAAGTCTTGTCATCTGAGCTTCTAAGGAAAGCTTAGGTTTGATCTCCTCTAGTACTGACTGTTTTGTTCTTCTGGCAGTCCATGGGATACACAGTATTTGTTGCCAGCACCATAATTCAAAGACATCAATTTTCTTCATGTCTATCTTTTTCGCTGTCCAACTTTCGCATCCTTATGATGTTATTGAAAATACCATGGCTTGAACAAGTTGAATCTTTCTATGAAGTGAAACATTTCTGCTCTTGAAAATCTTGTCTAGGTCCTTCATAGCCATTCTGCCAAGAGCAATGTGTCATCTGTTTTCTTGATTGCTTATTGATAGTTGATCCAATTTAGTTAAAGTTGTCCACTATTTCAATTTCTTCTCCATCAACGATGAACTTATTGATTTTGCCAGTATCAGGATCTTTGTCTTCTTTACGTTAAGATGCAGGCCCATTTTAAGGTTATGTTCCTTGAGCTTGAAAAGCAAATGTTTCAGATCGTCTTCTTTTTCAGCCAGTAATGTTGTATCATCAGCATTGCGAAGGTTGTTGAGTCTTCCACCAGTCTTCACACTATGGTTGTCTTTATACAGTCCTGCTCTCTGATGATTTTTTCTGCACATAAACAGGTATGGGGAAAGTATGCAACCTTGTTGTACACCTTTGCTGATTTTAAACCATTCTGTTTCTCCTTGTTCTGTGAGAAATGTTGCTTGATCAGTGTAAAGGCTGTGCAAAAGAGCGATCAGGTGTTCTGGTATACCCATGCTTCTTAATGTGGCCCAGAGTTTCTCATGGTTTACACAGTCAAATGTCTTGCTGTAGTAGATAAAACACATATAGATATCCTTTTGGCATTCTTTTTTCTTTTCAAGGCTCTATCTCACATCCGTGACGATGCTTCTCGTTCCTCACCCTTTCCTGAACTCTGCTTATGCTTCAGGCAGTTCTCGTTCCAGGTATGGTTGTAGTCTCTGCTGAATGATCTTGAGTAGAATCTTGCTGGCATGTGGGATCAGAGTTAATTGTGTGATAATTTCCACAGCCAGTCGGATCACCTTTCTTCAGCGTTGGTATAAACACAGATGTTGGGACTTCCGGAAACGTCGGCTGAACAGATGGCGGGGTGCTGAATGGGCTCTGCCGTGAGGCCCATCAAATGTGAAAAATAGCCCCCGCATAAAGCGAAATTATAGAACACAATTACAAGATGCTGTACCGGTGGTACCTGACCCCGCAACAGCTGCAGAAGTGGGAGGGGGGAAATGTGCACTGTTGGCGAGGTTGTGGGGGGGGGGTGGGAACCTTCCTCCACATTTGGTGGGAGTGCCCAAGTTTAGGCCCCCTGTGGTGAGCGGTGGCGGGGTGGGTAAAGGAGGTCTGTGGGGAAGAGGCTGGAATGGGGGGCCCTGCCTAGCGTTGCTTAATATTGAGGCTGGAGGGTGGAGCAAGAAGGGCCAGGGTTGGCGTGGCCTGGTGTGCATGGCCACCCGGCTATTGATAGCGAGAAGATGGAAGTCGGCCTTGGTGCCGACTCTGGCGGAGGTTCAGGAGTATGTAGAGCATCTCTATTCAATGTATCGCTTTACAGCTGTGCATCTACATAGTATGCGCATTACCAGAACACATGGGAACACTACCTTAAGTGGAAGAACCTTAGGGGGGGGCGATGGGGTTGACACATGACTATAGGGGAAGGGGGCCCAGGGGGGTAGAGGGGGTCTTGCAGATTGCATGTTAAGACAAGGAAGGATCGAATATGGAACGATATAACACTGCACATACTGATATAGAATGAGTAGGCCAATATGGTATGTGTCAAACGGGGGAGTCAAAATAAATGTTTAGAAGTTGAGGAGGGTAGTAATGTCAGGGAAGGTGGGATGCTATACTCCTTTGAAATTTGTAATGTGTGGGAGCGGGGGGGGGGGGGAGGGTGAAGGGGAGGGGGGGATAGGTGGGATGGGGGGGAAACAATATGACATGGATGTAACGTTTGGTTTTTTGTATTTGTTGTTGAGCATTAAAAACAATAAAGGGGGAAAAAATCCACAGATGTTTTCCAGTCAGTTGCCCATGATGTTGTCTTCGAAATTTTCTGGCAGAGCCTTCTAAGTATGTTAACAGCTGCATCCCATACTGTAAAATATAAAGATAATGCAAAGTCCAATCACTAAATTGAAAATAAAATTATGTTTTCTTTCTTTGTTGTGTGCCATTTTATTCTCTGATCATGCTGGTCCTGATCTGAGGCTTTTTCTTTCCTCTGTCTTTCTCTTTCTACGGTCTCTAGTCCATCTGCCATTTCTTGTCTCTCCTTTTGTCTTCTTCACTTCCTTCCATCTTGGATATTGATTTTTTTCCTTTCAGCTTTCTTCCATTTATTTCTCTTTCTCTCTCTTGCTCTCTCCCTCTCTCTCTCTAGAGCTGGTAATAAGCATTTCCTGTTTCTTATGAGAAAAAGGAAATGCTTATTGCTGCCTTTAGAAATGCTGCAGTCCAGCAGTTTATAAGATAACAGAGCTGCAGGAGCAGAGAAGTGTTTCTGCATTTCTCTCAAGCGGTGAATCAGTGAGGGTGGGCGGGCAGTTAGTGATGGCGCCTCTTGCCATTTGTGTCCCCTGTGGCACTTACCTGGCTTACTGGGTAGCATCGGCCCTGCCTCTGATTTTAAAATACTCAGCCTTAGTCAGGCAAACTCAGGTCAGCTGAATTGAATTGTGGGTAGGTTTATACTAACGCGTGTCTGCCTTGGGAAGGCAAGGGTGCAGGCAGGCACGGGACAGGGCTGAGTTTGCATGGGGGAGGGGTGTTTGTGTGCCTATGTATGTGTTTGCTCATGCACATAAGGAATGGGGGCTACCGTTTCCAGTGGGATCTATTCGTGTGTGTATATGCCTCCGTTAACCCTTCTGAAGCTCTTATGTCATCTTCAGTGGGATCAACCACATGACCACTTTTTAAAAATGAAAATCAGGGCCACGTGAACAGATCATTTTGGCCATATAAATTGTATTCATCCATCTAGCAAAGGAGCGAGATTTGGTACATTGTTGAGGTGGTGCCACTTAGAGGTATAGCTTATACATCTAAATGGCAATATTCAGCCACATAGAGACAGGGCCAGTGCTACCCATCAGGGGAACAAGGCAGTAGCCTAGAGCGCCGACTTTCCCGGCAGCCCATTACTGCCACTGCCACTCCTCTCCAGAACCCACAGCAACAGCAATGCCATCAAAAGAGCAACACAGCGATCACCCAACGCCTCTTGCTTTGACCGATGGGCTCTTTTAATGGCGTTTCCGTTGCTGCAGGTCCTGGAAAGGGACTGGAACGGTGGCAGAGGGGGCCGTGGTGGGATGGAAGAGGGGCGGCAGGATCGAGGTTCACCTGGGTTGCCTTATAACCTTGCACTAGCCTTGCAAAGGGGTAATTTTTTAAGTTTTTCCCACATGCCAAATCCTGTTTTGCATGCGGAAAAGGGATTTAATGAAATTACCCCAGAGGTTATTTGTTTAAAAGTATGTGCAATGAGAAGATGCGTACTTTACAGGACACACATGTATCTGCTCTTGAGTCTGTTATTGCTGCTGGTTTACCACTAGTATTTTAGACACATAAGTGCTTATGTGCTTTTATAAAATAGGTCCAAAGCAATTGGCCACCTGGCCTCCCCACTTAAGTGATCTACTATAAAATTACTCACTAAGGGAGTTATTTTAGAAGCCTTATTTGTGTTTTACATATGGATGTGGCAGCAGAAAAACATGGAAGCTGCATCCGCATTTCACAATAACATCGATGAAAAACTGCTCATTTTTAAAATTGAAGATCTTTTTATTTTCTCTGGTATTTTCTGTATGATGTTGACCATTTATTCTCTTTTGTTTTTTCTAACTTTTTTTCAGTAGGTCCTGTGTTTTTAGTCTTGCTTAGCCTATTTTTTATGTATTTTGTTGTTTTTTTTGTTACCATGCTAAACATTGTTATTGTCTATGCATTTTTTGTTTGATGTTGCAAATTATAGATTGATGATAAGGAAGCATTTCTGTTCAAATAAATTAATAAAATATATTGCAAAAAAGGCAGACTCTATCACTTGCCTGCACAATAAATATTTCTTATTGTTATGGTAGCTGTCCTATAAAAATAGGACACATTACCTGATTTGCGTAGATCGAGGACAGGAAAAGCACAGACCACTAACAAAAGTGAACTTTTGACTATCAACACCACTGTGAGTGAAGAAAGCCTGCATTATTTACACTGTAAATTAAAGTTGAATGCGTAATGGGGGACTCCAACATACTATACTTAGAAGGGGCTGAAATTTGTTCTGGAAAATTTTGTTTGTTCTTTATACCCTGTTTAACAAGTCAGAATAGAATATGGTTATCACAATGTTGTCACTCTTTTTTACCTTATACAATGCTGGATTTCACATCAGTAGTCAGCACCCATGAAAGGGATCCTGGAGTCATTGTAGACCATACCTTGAAATCCTCAGTTCAGGGTATGGCTTCGATCAGAAAAGCACATAGCATGTCAGGAATAGTTTGGAAAGAAATGGACAGTGAAACAGAAAATATTATAAAGTCTTGTCATAGATCCATGCTGCTATTACCACCACTAGTACTACTGAACATTTGTTTAGCAATACAAAATGTACGCAGCGCTACACAGACACATGTAAAAGGAGGTCTCTGCTCATCAGAGCTTACAATCTAGTCAAGACAGATAACACAGTAGCTATAGACATGGGCAAACACATTGAATATTCTGTGCAGTTCTGGCTGCCCCATGTTGAAAAAGATATAGCTGAACTGGAAAAAGTACAAAGAAGGGGCAATAGAAATGATAAAGGGGATGGGGTGACCCCCTCATGAAAAAAAGCGAAGCCGATTAAATGCTCTTGAGCTTGGAGAAAAGGCGAGTGAGAGGGGATATGATAGAGGATTATGAAGTCATAAGTGGGTGGAGCAGGTAAATAGGAAATGGGTATTTATGTTTCATATCATACCAGGACCAGGGGACACTCCATGAACTAGCAGATAACAGATTTAAAATAAGCCGGAGGAAATAATTTTACTCGCAATGAACAATCAAACTGTAGGAGAGGCAGAGGATGTGGCCAAAGCATGTAAAAGGGGCTTTAAAAGGGGATTGACACATTCCTAGAGGACAGGTCTGTAAATCCTGTAGTTATTAGACCCTGGAATGCCCCGGCTCATCCCTGGGAGGGAACTCTAGGAAATGGATATCTTGAGGCAAGTTCTCCAAATGGATTAGTTTTGCACATACCATGACAATCATGAACCTCTCTCTTAAACCACGGTATGTAGATTATGATCTCAATTTCTCAAATTTACTGCTAACACTCGCTGTAATACTTGCATTGTGCCAAAGAGAGCTTCCTTCTGGAGTTCATAAGATTAAACACATATAGGTAACTTGTGGAGGTGTGATTGAAAATTCCTCTTAATCAGACCTGTGCCTCCCAGTATGATGGGATATTCAGTATTTCTGCATCTTTCTGCCACATTTTCTTGATCTCTGACTGCATTTCCCGACATCTTCTTTGGAGTCTGTCAGGTGCATCCCAGTGACCTGGATTGGCCACTGTGGGAGAGAGGATGCTGGGTATAGTGGATCTTTGGTTTGAGCCAGCATGACATTTCTTGCTTTTGCAAATGCTTTTTCAGTAGATCTTCAGATATATTCATTATCTTTATTGACCAAATTTAGAAGGATCTAAACACTAAATAGAACAGTTTTTAATTTATGAATCATCTTATATTGCCAAATTATTGTAAAAAAAAATCTAAAAAAACCCAACAGCACAAAACAAAGACACTGACAGAGGGGATATACTGTAAAACCATTTGAAAGATGCATTTATGGTCATGTTCACCCAATTCTAATAGAGGAATATTAGCCTTCTGAGACACTGTGCAACAGCATAATGACCACCCTTTATCAGTTCATGGCCATTGATTCAAAAGTTAGACTCATGAGCATGGAAAACGGATTAGGTAGATTATTGAAGTGCAAAGCTAAATGTATTTTTAATGAAGTACACTGCGTACATGTCCTTGTGGACTTAATAAGGAACCTGGCTATTCTCTACTCTCTTAAATGTAACATATATCTGTTTTAGAAATTGTTTTAGTTTTAAATAATAGATTAAGAGTCCCACTAAAAAGAAAATTTCAAAGTCGATGCTCTGTATGAGCACCTCATGACATCCTTTATTGCAAATTTATGTTGCAGAAAACTGGATTATAATGTGCAAGAACAATTCAAAAATTGAAAAAGTTTTTCAATAAATGAAAAGCAGAGAAAAGGAAATTAAGTATAGAATTAGGAATCACCTCCCATCTAGACTATTGCAACATCCTCCCTGCTGGTCTCCCTCTGAATCATCTTTCTCCCCTTTAATCTGTTCAAAATTTAGTTGCGTGGCTAATCTTCCACCAGTCTCACTATGCTCATATAACTCCTCTTCTCAAATCACTTCACTGGCTCCCTATCCATTTCCATATCCAGTTCAGACTTTCCCTACTGACCCTTTACTGTAAGTGTATTCATTCTGCTGCTCCTCACTACCTTTCCTCTTTTCTCTCTCCCTACACCAATTCCACTCTTCTGGCAGATCCCTTCTATCTGTGCCCTTCTCTTCCACTACCAACTCCAGACTTCAATCTTTGCACCTTGCTACTCCTTATGCCTGGAACAAACTATCTGAGTTGGTATATCAGGCTTCATCTCTGGCCCTTTTCAAATACAGGCGAAAACCTCACCTCTTCGAGGCTGCTTTAGGATCCTGATCCACGTGGTCTCCTGCTCTCCAATGATGTGTTTCCTTACCATTCCCCTAGCCATATCCTAGCTGTTGTGTTGTCTGTCTTGACTAGATTATAAACTCTGATGATCAGGGACTGTCTCTTACATGTCACTGTAAAGCGCTGCGTAAACCTTGTAGTGCTGTACAAATGATCAGTAATAGTAGTAGTAGGAATTGAATCTGAATGCTATCAATCTGTCTCTGCTGCATGTTAAATACATATTATTTCCTTTGGGGCCAATAATTGAAATATCTTTGTCTTTGCGGGTCTTCGTAATGTTGACATTCTTCATCTCCGTTTTCTGTTCAGGGGACTGCTGCACCATTAAGGTTGGAAAGCGAAAAGGAAAAACATTATGAGAACGTAAGAATTACCATATTGGATCAGATCAAAGGTCCACAAAGCCCAGTAGCCTCTTTCCAACAGTGGCTAATCCAAGTTACAAGTACTTGGCAGATTTCCAGAAAGTAGCTAGATTCCATGTTACTACCCACAGAGATAATTAAGCAGTGGCTTTTCCTGTCTTAATAACCGTTTATAGACTCTTCCTCCAGGTATTTGCCCAAATCTTTTTAAGCCCAGCTGTGCGACCTGCTTTTACCATATCCTCCAGCAATGAATTCTAGAGCTTAATTGACGAGTGAAAAAAATATTTTCTGGTTTGTTTTAAGTGTGCAGCTTAGTAATTTCAGGGCATGTCCCCTAATCTTTGTATTTTCTGAAAGAGAAAATGATCGATTTATATTTACTGATTCTATTCCACTCATGATTTTATAGAGCCCCATCATATTTCCCCTCAGCTGTCTGCTCTCCAAGCTTAAAAGCCCTAATCTCTTGAGCCTTTCCTCATAGGAGAGTTGTTCCATCCCCTTTATCATTTTGGTTACCCTTTTTTGTATCTTTTCTAATTCTGCTAAATGTTTTATGAGATGTGACAACCAGGATAGCACACAATAACACTTTATTGTGGGGAACACTTAATTGACTCATTGTAAATTGTTTTCTGACTTATTTTATATTGTATGCATTGTGAGACACTTTTAGTATTTTTTCATGATAGTGTCTAATAATTCAAAATAAAAAAAACAATAAGAGAAAATATATAGCTATGTTTTTTAGTATGCTAATCTGGCTGGTAAAGCAAGAGGACTGCAGAATATTTTCAGTGAGTTATCTGCCAGATTTGGTCACCTTTAAAAAGTATGATTTCCAAAATGTGAACTGTGTATTCTGTAATCCTATGCAGCTTTCTAGATTTTTGTCTTCCCATTAGTACAGAGAGATACAGCCAGATTCCATCACATACGTAGATCTTCTCTGTACGTCTGGTCTGAGCCAGACGTACAGAGGGGATTGCGATTCTGATCCCGTGGGGCACATCTATCCCCATGGGATCAGAATTGCGATCAGGCATGTACATGCAGGCTGGAACTGCGATTCAGTCCGGCTTGCACATACATGCACAGCCCATGGCTTTTAAATGGAGCCACGGCACCATGGTGTTCTGTTGCCATGGCACTGCGGCCCATTTAGAAGCCGCGATGCCGGCTGCCTGCAACAAATGCTAATTCCCTGCAGCCCGACCCCCGTTCTGGCCTCCTAAGGCCAGGGATGGGCTGCGGGGAATGTCCCCTGGCCATCCTGCCCCATCTGCACCCCGGCAGCTGCAAAACTAAACATCCAGGGAAGTTATAATAACTTCCCCGAACATGTTGCCGGCCCTGGACATACAGGGCCAACATTAGAATCAACCTTGTACGTCCAGGGCCGGCAATTGCCCACTGCCCGCCCAGACTCCGCCCCTGGGCCGCCCATTCCCTGCCCCCATCTAACTTCCCTGCACAACTGGCAGGGAAGTTATTGGGGGGCAGGAGAAGCCACGAATATCGGGGATGAACGTCCTGTTGGGACGTCCATCCCCACTATTCATAGCTCAGAATAACCCTGATACTGTAACTTTCTCCCCAATTAATAAGGCAAGTTTAGCGCACTATGAATGGAGCACTCGCCAAACAAGACTATTATGTCTATCTGACTAACTCTCTTGCCTCTGATGCTTGCCGTCTCTTTACACTCTCATCTCTCTCCTCAAGGTGCCTCTGCCTCCGACCCCTCCCTCCCTTTCTGCCCAAACCCTGGCTGACAACTTCCATGACAAAATCCACAAGATCACACTCCAATTCCCCACGAGGTCAGCTACTTCCCCTCCTCCCCCTCTTCACGCCCAACTCTCCCCCCCTACCTCTGCTACCCTTTCTTCCTTTTCTACGATTTCTGAGGAGGAAATCACTTGCCTTCTTTCCTAATCTAAACTCACTACCTGCTCCTCTGATCCTATTCCCATCCATCTCCTTAGCTCCATCTCCTCCACTCTAGTCTCTTCCATCTCTCCTATTCTCAACCTATCGCTCTTCACTGCAATTTTCCCTCAGCCTTCAAGCATGCTGTGGTCACTCCTCTCCTCAAGAAACCCTCACTAACCCTACCTGTCTTTCTCACTATTGACCTATCTCCCTCTTCCCCTTCATTTCTAAACTACTTGAACATGCAGTTCACTGCTATTGCCTCGACTTTTTCTCCTCTCAAGCCCTTCTGGATCCTCTACAATCTGGCTTTCATCCTTTACATTCTATTGAAATGGCTCTTGCCAAAGTCTCCAGTGACCTGTTCATGGCAAAATCCAAGGGCCTTTACTCAGTCCTCATCCTTCTTGACCTTTCTGCTGCTTTTGACACTGTTGACCACAACCTTCACCTTGATACCTTGTCCTTGCTTGATTTTAAGGGCTCTGTGCTATCTTGGTTCTCTTCTTATCTCTCCCATCGCGCTTTCAGTGTTTGTTCTGGTGGATCCTCCTTGATTGCTATCCTGCTCTTAGTTGGTGTAACCCAAGGATCTGTCTTGGGTCCACTCCTTTTCTTTCTCTATACCCAGTCCCTTGGGGCACTCATCTCTTCCCATGGCTTTCAGTACATAGTATGGTAATTATTGAGCCTTGATGTAGGGAAACTTTTTCAGGTGCAGACGCTGGATATTGAAACAACCTCCCACGGGAATTAAAGAAGATTATTTCTTACAGTTTTCAAAACCCATAAAATGTGGCTTTTTTAACGAGTGGGAGGCAGGACATGAAGAATAAGAAATGAGTTGGGAAGATGAAGGTCACTTTTAGTTATTTTTGTAATTATAATATGCATTTGCTTTTTATTTATTTGTTTAATCTATGTTTGTAATTTGTCTTGATTATAAATAGCAATTTTCTTCTTCCCCTACCCCATTGCTCCTCCCCCTTTTTTCCTTTCACCTTCTTCGGCTCTCTTCCCCCTCCTATTCTCTCTTTTCCTCCTGCCTTTTGAATAACTGGGTGAGCCTCCAGCTTTAGCCCACGGGGCTTGCAAACTCCAGAATTTCTATATTGTGCACATCAAATTTCATCTGTTAAGGTATAATTGTGTTTGCCAGAGCTGCCACTGGTACGAGGGTGTTGTAAGTGGCGGGGAGGGGGGGGGGTACAAGAATGAAGGTTTGACTAGGGCATTTAGTATCCTCCCACTGGTCGTACTGCTAGTTTTGAACTCTCAAAGCAAACTCACATCATCGGCGAAATAGACATCGGAAGTTCTTGGGTCTATGAAGAGTGCTTGATGGAGTCTGGGGGGTAGTTTTAAACCCCCACATTAATGTGCTGCAATTAGATATTGGTGATTCCAGATTTGTGATTGTTTAAAAATATATTTTACATTATGGTTGGGAGGCCCTATAGACTTGTTTGCATAGGGCCCGTGAAAGAGTTAATCCTGGCATGGATGTAGCTAATGTTTCTTAGCACTGCTGTGGCATAAAGAGTGTGCTCTGATTCTAGTTATTTTACAGTCATTAGATGCAGCAGAGACAATAGTTCAAGTGAATAAGCCTGTGAAATGTGCCTTGAGATTGACTAACACACCGGAATGGTTTTAAAAGCTGTCATGTCATCAATAAATGCATAAGAATAAAAGAAAATGTCTGTTAGGTAGGTTTGAATGTTTTAAAAAGGAGTTTTTATAGATAAATTGTACATATGTAAACTCTTTCCCCATAGACTAAAAGTAGATAATTTTCTGTGTGCCATCCTTTCCTCCCGAATCAATCATGTATATACCATAAATTTCCTGTTTTGATTTGACAGCTTTTTCTATGTAATCATACCCGCTTCTGATCGCTGGAAGGAGCGGTATACAAATGCTTGCTAAATAAAATAAATAAATTAATTAAATATAGCAGAAGATTTAGATTTTTTTAATCATAACAGCGCTCATTCATCGTCATTCCCAGTTATGAGCTACAGCATTTTCGTATTATCTTGTGCAATCTCACCTGCACCACCCACATCAAACAAATGTTGACCATCTTCTGTGCCTTCATATACTTTCAAAACCTGTATATTTTTAACCTATGCAAAAGTCCCATTCTCTCTGTCTTCACTTACCTTCTCTCTGTTATATAATTTCATTATTGCAAAACATAACAACGATTTGTGCTATCTATTTGAGAGATGGTGACCTTAAGTTATTTATTTGATAACCCACCATTCGTTGTACACACCAAAGTGGTTTCCAGCAGTCACTAAAGAGGTCTGTCAGCATGCAGTAGGTGACATGACAAGGGCGAAATGACAGCACCCATGCAATACAATATGACTGGAGATATTAGGTGCAGAAAGGTTAGGGAGGGCTTCTGTCGGCAGTCTCTTTTTTCCAAGCACCTCCTACTTTGCCAACCACTCTTTTCCTGAAGCACTTTCTTCTCACCCTTGTCCATCTTCTTTTATTTCTAGGTTTACCTTATGAAATATTTAACATAATTCCTAAAAACCACCCAAGGTGGAAGAGCTGGCCAAACACTCAGTGGGATTCTTAGGGAGCATCTCTGCAGATGGATGCATTGGCTGCTGATATACATTTGTTCTTTATATAAATAACGTTGAAAAAAAAGAGAAATCTTTGTGAATGAGGTTATTCCTTGCTCCCACTGTCTGCTGCTGGATCGCTCTCTGCCTTTCCGTGTGTGTGTGTGAGTGACAGGGTTGCTCATAGGTGTCAGAAAGGAGGGAGGGCGCCACAGGGGCCATGGCCCTACCAAATATCTGCTCTGAAATTGGGGCTTCCACTGCTTTGGTCTGCGGGGATCCGATCTCACGTGGGCAGAAGTAGCACAAGACCCGCAAACAGCAGCCTGCCCGTTCAGCTAAATAAATAAGTGAATGCACACTCCCTGATAAATTACTCATTTTCTATCCCCACACTTTCACACTGTCACCTTTTATAGTCTGATATCCTGTGGCCTGTGATCATTGAAAAGGCTCTTCCTGTCTTCCCGCAAGTATCACGGGCAGACAGGAAGGATCTCTACAATGATTGCAGTCCTCAGGCAGACAGGAAGGGTCTCTGCCTGTGGGCGGGGCATGGACACAGTTGGGGTGGGGCCTATGCTCCCCCAAAATGAAAGCGCTTCCATTGCCCCTGGGGTTTGCCCGTGGGGTAGAGCGTGGGCAGAGTTAGGGGTGGGGCTTGGGTCCCCAAAGTAAAAGCTGTTCTATTGCCATTAGGATTACTGCATTCACCCAATTGCTGTGAGTTATGGGTGGGGCTTGGGTTGAGTAAGGGGCGGGGTTTGTGTCCCCCAAAGTAAAAGCCCTTCCACTGAGGCTGCTGTATTCAACCATTTGCCGCGTTCACCAATTGTTGCATTCGCCCAATTGTCATTCAGCCAGTTGTCATTCACCCAATTGTCACATTTTATCTCATTCACCCAATTGTCATTCATCCAATTGTCGCATTCACCCAATTGTCTCAACAGGATACTGGGCTTGATGGACCTTGGTCTGACCCAGTATGGCATATCTTATATTCTTATGTTCTTATATCACCCAATTGTCATGTTTTATCTCATTCACCCAATTGTCTCATTCATCCAATTGTCATTCATCGATTTGACATGTTCACCCAATTATTATTTACCCAGTTGTTGTTCCACCAATTGACTTTCACCTAATTGTCTGGATTCCATTGATAAGGCATGTAAAGAGAAAAGTTGAAAAGAAGCTTGCTGTGGAAGCAAAAGCACATAATAAAATCTTTTTCAAATACGTTTGTAGCAAAACACCTGTGAGGGAGTTAGTTGGACCATTAGATGACGGAGGGGTAAAAGGTGCACTGAGAGAGGACAAGGAAATAGCAGAGAGACTGAATGAATTTTTTGCTTTGGTTTTTACTAAAGAAGATGTAGGAAACTAACCCATACCAGAAATTATATTTAAAAGTGATGTATCAGAGTAATTGAATCAAATCTTCATAAATCGGGAAGATGTAATACAACTAATTAATAAGCTAAAGAGCAACAAATCACCTGGACTGGATGGCATACATCCCAGGGGGCTGAAAGGACTGAAATATGAGATTGCAGACCTACAATTAGTAATCTGTGAACTATCATTAAAATAACCTGTAGTACCTGAAGATTGGAGATGTCTGTCCCTCTAGGGAAATAACACATTTACAAGGAAGCTATAGGTAAATTGTATCCCCCAACTGTAACACTTGCTGTTTCAATTCCAGAAACTGACACCTCCGGACTTGAGTCAGGGAAAACATTTAATTTGTAACCACAAAATAATTCATCCTTATGTTGAAAGAAAGCCTTAGGAATATGAAATTTAATGAACATAAGAACATAAGATATGCCATACTGGGTCAGACCAAGGTCCATCAAGCCCAGTATCCTGTTTCCAACAGTGGCCAATCTAGGTCATACGTACCTAGCAGTATCCCCAAAAGACACAGGTTCCATAATGCTTGTATTGGGTCAAGCGTTGATATCCTGGGTCCTTTTTTAATAATGGCTTATGGACCTTTCCTCCAGGAACTTGTCCAAACCTTTTTTAAATCCAGCTATACTAATAGCTCTTACTATATCCTCCAGTAACAAATTCCAAAGTTGGATTACACGTTGAGTGAAAAAATATTTTCTCTTATTTGTCTCAAATAGTTTACCCTGTAGCTTCATTACATGTCCCCTAGTCTTTCTATATTCTGATAGCGTAAACAATTGATCTACGTTTACCCGTTCCACTCCATTCATTAATTTATAGACCTCTATCATATCTCCCCTCAGCCGTCTCTTTTCCAGGTTGAAGAGCCCTAACCTTTGTAGCCTCTCTTCATAGGAGTAGCCTTCCATCCCCTTTACCATTTTGGTGGCTCTTCTCTGTACCTTTTCTAATAACGCTATATCCTTTTTAAGATACGGCGACCAGAATTGCACACAATATTCAAGGTGCGGTCATACCATGGAACGATACAGAGTCATTATAATATCCTTTGTTTTATTTTCCATTCCTTTCCTTATGATACCTAGCATTCTATTTGCTTTCTTGGCTGCTGCTGCACACTGGGCCAAGGGTTTTAACATGTTATCCACGATGACTCCTAAATCTTTTTCCTGGGTGGTGGTTCCCAATGTGGAACCTTGCATCGTGTAACCATAGTGTGGATTCAGACCCCAGTGTTACAACTAGGGTACCCCATTTAGGAATTATTTCAGCTGAATTTTCAAAAAAAGCTGTCAAATCCTGACTGGCTGTTAGACACTGGGGGTCCAGATTTCCTTCCCCTGAGGTAATTTCCCAGATCCTACCAGGAATATAGTATGCATGAATAATTTCAATAACATCAGTAAACTGCAATATTTCTGAGAAATCTTTCTTGAGGAGTATCTTGGGGGAGAGGAAATAAGTCTAAGGAAAATTGAGAAAATGAAGATTTCTAGCCCGTGTCTCATTCTCCAAGGCTTCCAGTCTAGTGTAAATCGTCAGGGAATTTTTAATATTAGAAACATTAGAGGCAATACAAGACTGGACTTGGGAGTGGACATGTGCAACAGATTTATGTAAAGTAGCAACCTGTTTGTCTATATCAGATAATTTCCCGACCGTCTCGTGAATAAAAGAATATAAGGAAGCAACAGTTGCAGACAACCTAACATTAATATTATTAATCGCCCCAAAAAATCTTTGAGAGTTATATCCCCTTCCGAGGGAAGGGAACTAGTTGTCCTCATGTCTACCGGTACCACCAGTGTCAGAATTGGAAATAAAGTGACAGAGTTAGTGCAAATCTCTTCCGAAAATGTGGAAGATAATGCTGGAACAAGAGGCCGTGGTGGAGTTTGATTATTGGAACTCAAAGAAGCTCCATCCGCAGATAGTGAGCTGGATACCAAAGGAACTAAGGGGCATGTTTACTAAAAACCGCTAATTAGCGCGCCGCAAAATAGCGCACTAAAAGCGGTACTTAAGAGCGCTTAAACGCCCCGCAAACGTGCGATGAAGCCCCGCACACTTGCGCGTCACAGTAACGGGTGCCGCACAAGTACGTGCCCGCAAATGTCCGATAGAGGCGTGGAAAGGCTAACGGAGGGCGGAGGAAGGCCCCGGAGGGGCGGAGAGAAGGGGTTAATGGGCGGGGAAGGGGAGGGGAGAGGTGCCCCGCACATTATCGGGGCTGAATTTCCAAAAAAAAATAGCGCGAGTGAATCACTTGCGTTAGAATGCATTTAAAGGGAAGAGAAACCATTTCCATCAGCAATGTACAGCAAAACCGGGGAAACCTACAAAACGTGAGCAGTGTGATACATGTGCACAGCACAAAAGTGCAATTATAAATAGAAAATGACCACCACAAAAATATGAAAAATAGTAATTCAGTTGGGGAACAGTTATAGTGATGGGCAAAACTAGATAACACACCCAGGAAAGCTCCAAAAAAAGGGAAATGATTTATGGAAAGGTGTACGGAGCGGAGACTCGTCCAAAAAACATTTCCCTTTTTCTGGAGCTGTCCTGGGAGTGTTATCTAGGGTTGCCCATTAATATCACTGTTGCCCAGCTTGGGTATATGTTTTCCCCCTTTGTTCCGTGGTCATTCCCGGGTTTTATTTGCACGTTTGTCACCACACAGGGTGAAGGAGCCCACAGTAAAAATGCATACAGCAGGGTTTGTGACGCCATCCTGCCAGGTTTACTACCTCCAGGGGCTGCACTGTCTCTGTGGCCATAGCGTGGTGCAGAGGACATAGCCATGACCTCTAGGACTAGAAGGCCAGAGGTTCAAATCCCAGCTGGGGCACTTGCCAGCCCCATCCATATATTTTACCCACCACTAAACAAAGATAGAGCAGCCACCCCTGTATTGCAGGGAACATAAGCATGGGGGAAACACCCATATGTTACCCAACACCACACACACACCACAACAATGGGCATACCTACAGCCAAGTCCCCCAAATGCAGTCCCGTACTGCCACATTGCAATCAGGTCATCTGCTTTTTCTGAGAGAAGCTCATGCCAGCATGTTGGCGCACGAGTACATGTGGTGCAGGGGGCAGTGGCAGATAGCCACAGAGGACAGAGGCCAAGCCATGTGCAGGCTGGCACAGTCCACTGCAACACACAGGCCCTGCCGGATCCACAGGCATGGATGTTCCAGGGAATCCAGCCAATCTGTGGCTACAAGGTGGTGCAGTGCACACAGACAGTGCATACAAGAACAGAAGGCCACAGGTTCAAAGCCCAGCTGGGGCTACCACCAATCCTTCCCACATATTTTTCCCACAGCTACACAGTGATAGTAAGGACAAACTTTTCGTGGCGAGGCCATATGCAATGGTACTACGTCTATCTTTTATCCCACTGAGCACAGACACCATGTACAGGAGCAGTACCTAGAGCAGAATCTCCCAAATGCAGTCCTGGTGGGCCACACACCAGTCAGGGTCCATGCTGCCACTCATACAAATGCCTGTGCTGTATATCTATGCACCACCCCCATGGCATGTAGATGTAGCTCATGCATATTCATGAGGAACAGCAGGTAAACCCGATCAGTGTGATGCACACCTGGACTGGAGTTGGGAATCTCTGCCGTAAAGCAGCAGCCAACAGGGGCAGACACACCCACACCCACACCCACAGGCCCCATTGGCCAATGTCTCCTGGAGAGGCAGAACATTGGACCCTGCGTGCATCTCCCAATACTAGCACCTGCATACCCTAGCAATGGAACCCTACACCTGAGGTATACGGTACACAGCTCTGAGACGCTTGCTAGGAGTACTGGCAGATAGATATCCATACGTTACGCACATACTGCTAGTTGACCCCATCCGAACAATCTGTTTGGTGTTTGCGGTGCGTGCTCCAGCCCTTGCCTCTGACGGTGTTTACCACCCTGGGGAGTGACCCCCAGCAGTACTGCGTAGCATATCCATGCCTTGCCGTGCCCAGCACCGGTTTGGTGGGCAAGGCTAATTACCTCCTCAATAGTAGCACCATGATGGCATAGGTGTGGAATTGTGTGTCTGTCTATACAGTGGGTGTTGGCTGCATGCCCCTTCCACAGCCCACACTGCCAACACTGTTGCCAGTATTGGCCTGCCAATGTGCATAATGAGTAGCAAGGGACCATGGGTATATCTCAGACAGAGTGGACTGACCAGGATGCAGCTGCACAGGGCATAGGGCACTGGCAGGGGCATGGTAGTGCCCGGCCACCACCTACACAGACAGGGTGACCTCTGTATGTGCTGCTGGGGGATCACTCTCACCCTGAGTGTGCAGTGACGGCAGCATGGCTAGGCACCCCCATAGTGCTATATTGTGATTCTCCCATGTGATATGTATGGGTGTCCTGTGGGGGCCTCTTCATGGACTTATCTGTCTGTGTGTGCTGCCACCCCAGTTGTGGGTGCATGCATGTCCATCAGGACCAGCCAGCAGACTGTTCACAGCTGATATGTGTTGTGATGGAGTGCCTTGCAGGGTACAGTGGCTGATGGCTTGCTGCAGGTGAATATCAGATAGTGGTGGGGTGCATCTTTGAATAGCCAGGCCTAATGTCTGTCTGATATTGTGTTATGGATGTGTGTGGAGCTGCTTGGACTGCCCTGTAGGGTGTCTGTTCCCTAGCAGGACTGGGGTTGATGGTCCACTCTACTGCCATCGGGGTGGGGATCTGTTGAGGGGAAGCCCTGTTTTATCCACCTGGGGGTCCATGGGGTGGTGTCCCCACTAACTGAGCCAGACAGAGATCTCCAAAATGTTTATGCAGCACCTACCTATTCCACAGGTTATTGCTGCTTTGGAGCTCTGACATGGCTGCATTCGGCCATGCCTGGTGTTGTGGACCTGGTCCTGGGCGCAACATCTACACTCAGGGTGAGCACAGTAACCGCACAATGTGATGGTGTTTAGCTACTCTTTGCCGTTTGTCCACCCACTCAGGACACCCTACCAGGCCGAGGTGCTGTGTGGGTGCACACGGACACTTCCCCCTACCAGGCCGGGGAGCTTTAGGGGTGCATTTCCCATCCTGTGTTCAATCGTGGACAGCTGATTTGCATGTGCAGTGCATCATGGGTACGGGTGGTTCACAACAGCAGACTGTCAGTGAGGTGACGTACAGACTATCTGCAGCCAGCCAGGGGCTGCTTGCAGCTATAGAGCTGTAGCCCAATGGTTACATCCCTGCCTGTGCAGCTAGATGTCATGGGTTCAAACCCACAGTGGGGTTATGTGATAGGGGTGTCCACAGATTTATTTTAATTTACTGTACATATGTTGCTGCCAGCAATAACACCCTCAGCGTACTGTACCCATAAGGTGCCTCTGAGGGTGCTTTATGGGGCGCCCTATAGGGCACGTTACGGTTGCCAGCCATATAGGGTGCACTATACATTATCCTGTGTCGCAACATACATGCTGCCCTATAGGGGACATTCTAGGGTGCCTTGGCGGACGGTGCACTGTAACATGTGCCTTATGGGCCGCCTTATATTAATATGCTGTGAGAGTGCGTTTGCTAGTAGTTATCACAAAATAAAATTAGAAAGCCTCCTACAGCACTCCACAACATATAACATAATGCCTCAGCTAGCCTTTTTCACTGGGCATTGTGAGGGATCGAACCCCTGGTCCCTGCACCATTGGTCAGTGTCTTAACCATTGTGCTGTGGCTGTGTTCCTTTGCTTTGGCATCAGCGCGCCGCCTTATGCCCATCAGCGCGCCACCTCCTGTTGCCCACAATTAGTGCGCCGCCTTGTGCCGCCCAAAATGAACAGTGCGCCGCCTTGTGCCACCCAAAAAGAACAGTGCGCCGCCTTGTGCCGCCCAGATAGTACAGTGCGCCGCCTTATGCCGTACAAAACGAACAGTGTGCTGCCTTATGCCGTCCAAAAGTACTTTGCCTCCTGAACCACTTTTACACATTCAAGGTGTTGCTTCAGCTGGCCTTTTTGTTGCGCACAATGGGGGATTGAACCTGTAGCCCCTGCACCATTGGTTAGTGTGTTCACCGTTGTGCTACAGCTCTGTTCTGATATGTGCTCAGCAGCGCCCCGCTTAGCCTTTCCATGCGCTAATGTGGGCCCCGCAAATTAGCGCGATGCGCACACGTACGGTCGGGTTTTTTTCTTCTTTCTGCCTGAACCGCCCACTCCTTATATGGCACACGCACACTACCGCGGCCCCGCACGTTAGGAATGTTTAGTAAACATGCCCCTAAGTGTATATCCATAGGACCCATCTTCTTACCTGGATCTGACGCTGTGGAAACTACCTTGCCGGAATCTTTGTTTTTCCTTTTACGCATCTATTGTCTAATTAGCATCCACCTATAAGTATCACCAACTTTCCTTGTCATTCAGCCTCATTACAGCACTTTCCATGCTCACAGCAACTTCATAGCTGCACGTTTTAAAGGGGAGTTTGGCTGTTCACGGATATATCGTGGAGATGGGCAGGGTCGCAGATTACATATTTTCAGAATATGGTGAGCACAGGGACATACAAAGCCATTGTTGGGGTATATCTGTCTTCATACACCGTGCTGTGTACGTGCCGCATCCAGCACATCTATGTGGTCTATTCTGTGCATGCGGGTGAGTCTATTCTCACGTGTGTGGAATCGCATTCTATTCCTGCATGTTTCCATTTGGACATGCCCACTGCCCAGACGTGCAAGTTTTTGGAATTGGCCCCTTAGGGAAGAACAACCCAAACTACAGTTACACGATGCAAGGTTCCACATTAAAAACCATCACCCAGGAAAAGGATTTAGGCATCAACGTGGATAATAAGTCAAAACCCTCTGCCGAGTGTGTAGTGGAAGCCAAGAAAGCAAATAGAATGCTTGGAATCACAAGGAAAGGAATGGAAAATAAAACAAAGGATATTATAATGCCTCTGTATCATTCCATGGTGTGACCACACTTTGAATATTGTGTGCAATTCTGGTCACCATATCTTAAAAAGGATACAGTGGAATTAGAAAAGGTACAGTGAAGAGCCACTAAAATGGTAAAGGGGATAGAATGATACCCCTATGAGGAAAGGCTTAAAAGGTTAGGGCTCTTCAACTTAGAAAAAAGATGGCTGAGGGGAGATACATATGATAGAGGTCTATAAAATAATGAATGGAGTGGAATGGGCAAATGTAGATCAATTGTTTACTCCTTCAAAAAGTAGAAAGACTAGGGGATACACAATGAAACTACAATGTAGCACATTTAAGACTAATCGGAGAAAATATTTTTTCGCTTGGCGCGTAATCAAACTCTGGAATACGTTAACAGAGAATGTAGTAAAATCTGTTAGTGTAGCTGGATTTAAAAGATGTTTGGACGAATTCCTGGAGGAAAAGTCCATAAACCATTATTAAAGAGGACCGAGGAAATCCACTACTTACCCACTGGACCAGCAGTAGGGAATCTGTGTACCTTTTGGGAACCTGACAGGTACTTGTGACCTGGATTGGCCTTTGTTGGAAACAGGATACTGGATTTGATGGACCCTTCGTCTGACCCTATGTGGCATATCTTATGTCCTTATGTTCTTAATTTTTTGCCAGACGATGTGGTGAAGGCAGCTAGCATAGCTGGGTTTAAAAAGAGTTTGGACAAGTTCCTGGAGGAGTAGTCCACACACCATTCCCAGCCATGTAGATATGGGAAAGCCACTGCGTATTTGTGGATGTGAACAATAAGGAATTGATCTACTGCTTGGGATCTTGCCAGGTACTTGTAGTCTGCACTGGCCACTGTTAGAGAATGGACGCTGGTCCTGATGGAAGATTGTATTTTAGGTTCTTATGTTCTTTCATGGCTGAAACCCAGTTTTAGCTGGGCGAATTATTTGACAACAGACCTCTTAGTGTTATCATTGCCTTTGAGTGGATGCTCTGATGGAGTATTCCTCTTTGCTCTGTACACCTAATTGAGATATCTTTTGAAAAGGTCAGAGCTGTTGTTTTGATGTGGCAGGCAATGAAAGATCCGTGTGGCAGTGGTTACAGTTGCTACTGTGAAGAGAGCCACTGCCTGGTGTATACAGGTTCCTATGTCATGTGATCCGCACGGGCGGGGGAATCCTTTTCCCAGGTTCCAGGAGGAGAGAGAGAGAGTCAGCACAGATCAGGCATCTCCTCTTTGGGCTCGAGAAATAAAGAATCTCAGTGGCTTCCTCTCTGGATTCTGGACGGAGAGAGAGCCCAGGCCCAAGAAACGCCTCCTGCGGATCCTGCAGGACATAAAGGTCAACATTGGACCAGTCGTGTTCTTTCTTAGGGCCCAGAATGAGAGAACCTAGTGCTGTACCAGAGGATATGAAAGTGGTGCAGCTGCACAGGGCACAAGTTTGGAGAAGCGCAATAATTAAATGATAGAAAAGTTCTAAACATAAATCTGATGAAGTCAACAGCGTTTTTACATGGCTGTATTAGCCAACAGGCGTATGTGAAATGTGCAATACTATTTGACTTAATACAGAACTGATGAAGTCTTATATGTCATAATGGGGTGGGGGCGGGTGCCTGGTTTGCAAATCACACAGAGCATAATTGTAACATGGAATGTTGTCGATCTCGCCATCACCGGGAAAGAAAATATTTATTAAAAATCACTTCCCTAATTTTTCTCCACTTTCCCCTTATTATAATAGTAGTAAATCCAGTGTGGAGCTTTGCCTGTGTTGTGCTTAATTACTGACCTGAGAAGATTATTGGTGATTGAATCACCAACGTTAACCTTCCGAAATGCATATTGAATGAATATGTACTGAAAAGTGAAGTGTACTTTCTGTCAGATTTCTATTACTGTAACATCCCTTGCTTTTGCACACCTAGAAGAAACAGACTTGAAAACCGTAGGAAATTTGCTCAAATAACCATGGAAGCAGCAGAACCAAGCCTCATTAATTCTTACTTTCAAATTGCGAGTTTCCAGTGGGCACTTTTTTAAAGAAAAGAAATCACACAGTGTTCTCAAATAATCTGCTTTGCTTCATGCATGCCGGCAAAAATGTTAGATGGATTACGCTATATTGTCTGTTTATACTGCTGGCATTTACTGACATTTGCAGGCTGGTTTTCAGATGCCCAAATACATGTTTTATTTACCAGGAGACAAATTAGTTGTGGAAGAAAAGATTTGTTTAGAAGAGTTGCAGTGGTTAGTCTAACTCCACTAGGCAAAGTCCTACAGCTACTATCATAATGCTTTAAAGGCTTTTGTAATCTATGGGCTCTGTAGTTCCCTCCAACTGCTTTCAAATATCCACTGAATGCAGCAGATGTGAACATGAACATGGCTGAACATACAAAACCCCATTTTGCTTCTGTTTGCTCCTGTAATAATTAACAAAGGGTTCCTAGGAGTTCTACCCAGCATACCACTATTTAGTCTCTCGCTTTTCCTGAAGCTGTCTATGCTTTTCCAAGTTTAACCTGACTAGCAGCTTGATGCAGAAACCCTTTGCTAGAGCCCGGAGCTAAAGCTCTAGTGCAGGGCTTCCTAAGCAAGTTTAGTGCAGAGGTTTTGCTCAGCAAAGCTGTAAGCGAACAGCATGCAAATGAGCCTTGTGCAAAACGTCTGTGCTAAACAAGGGGAGCAAGCCAGGCACATGCGCACAAAGGTCTGCATTAGCAGCACTTACATCCCACACACTAAAAACGCAAGTGTGGCACTTGTGCGCATGTGCTGGATTGCTATCTGGTGCCTAAACAGTAGTACCATTCTGAGCAAAGGTTCTGCTCAGAATAATCGGTGTTCATAAACATATTATTCTGAGTAGAACTTTTGTCCAGAATAATATTGCTGTTTCTATATTGCTCTACTAGACCAGTCCAGAAAAGTAGGTTGGGTTCCCCTACCAGCAGATTGGTGGAGACAAAGAACCAATGAAAAGCCCAGTTTACAGTGACATCACTCCCAGGCCTCTATTCATCTCAGCCACCAGAAGTCCCTTCAGTATTTCTCTGTCTCCATCAGATGGTGGATGGATTTTCTCCTCTCTGAAGAAAATCTGAGCCTCGAGAGGAAAAGACTGATTAAATGCTCTTGAATGACCACCTTGAGAGCAACTCTCTCACTTGAGCGCAATGTGGAAGGCTCCACTAGACTGCAGTCTTTTCGGCAGCTATAGAAGAATGTAAAATTGGTTCAGCTCCACAATCTTATCATGATACGAACCTGTTGAGTAGTCACAAAATTGGAAGGATTTGGAAGGATCTGGAAGAGTGCAGTAGCCACACACAACCTCAATGACCCCTCCCTCCTCCTCTGTTCCCCTCTGCTCTCTTCTGAAGATTGCAGAAGGCTCTCAGAGGGAACTGCCTGCCAACCACCTTAAACACAATGCTGCAAAAGCTAGTGAAACAGTTATCATGGGAATAGAGCTGAGCCCAACATGGATCCTCTGCATGGGGCTCTCAGGGGGTGAGTACTAAGGCTTGACCTTGTCATCATCCTTAATGGAGGCTCCCGATTCCATCTGTGTGGGACGCAATTTGGGGTAGACTACTGACGACTGTTGGCGCAATATGGGTTTTCCCGCCATTTTCTGCATGCATTAGTAGTGTTTTCTTTTCGTGTGCCCGGTGGTCACGCGGTCTGTATGCGCGTTCCACCCAAGTGGCTCCAACGTGCGTTTGTATCCTAGTGCCTGTAATGCACATTGCAGTAAAAATGCAGTTAACGCGCACTACAATTAAAGCACAGTCAACGCATGCTGCAGTAAAAACGCAGTTAACATGCACCTTCGGGTTGCCACAGCTTTAGCACATGCTATTGTGATACTTGTCTTAACTCTCTATGTCTGCTTCCAGGAAATGTTGTTTGACCTGTGGCAAGCAAGGTGCTTCATCTCCAGATTCTGGACTCTACTCTTCTTGCATAGAAGTTTCTGAGTTGTCCCTGGAGGGCTTGCTCCCCCTCTTTCAGCCAGGGGATGTGATTAGTCTGGCCTTGCCTCCCTCAGGGCAAGAGGTTACTATGGGTAAGGACATCCAGCCAGCTGGAGGATCTGGTGACCATGCTATGAGCTGCTCATCATTCTCTAGGGGTCTGTGGTAGCTGTGCCACCTGGTATTGAGGGGTCATTTCCGAGGGGAGAACTTCTGGACTCCGGATTGTCCTTCCAGGAATTCTTTTTTGCAGCATGCCTGGTCTTTCTGGCATTGAAATTCAGACCCGACGCCCTTTGAATGTCCCCGGGTGCATTCTCGTGCAAGGGAGGAGGAGAGTGGAAGCCCTGTTCAATTGCCTTTGACTAAGTGGCCCCAGCATGAAGCGCCCGCTGGAGATGAGGAATAGCCGGGAGCTGTCTGAGATTTTGACTATGACTTGGATTCAAATGGCTCAGTACTGGGCTCTGACGTGGATGTAGATGTACTCTCATCTTCAGAAGACTGTGGCTTGTGTGATCCACCTATTCTGGAAGGAGGAGCTGGTGGCTTTGATTGCCAGGGTCTCATCCTCCTTGAACTTGACAGATGCAGGAGCAGAAGCTGAAGTTATACCTGCTCCTTCAAGGGGTGCTAAAATCCACTACTGTCTACCCATTTCTGGATGTGATCAAGGATATGATCCTGTCGGAGTAGGAGTGCATTGAATGGTTTGGCATTTCCAGGGTGGATGCTCAGGCCACAGCAGTTACCAGATGGATCACCATTCCTGGACGTTCTGGACTATAAGGTGGATTCGTGATTGAGGAGTCCATTTCACTAAGGCGGTGACTATTCTGCAGCTGGCGGTATGTACCAGCCTGACTTCTCGAGCCCTGCTACAGTGGATTTAGTCTCTTCCGCTGGTTGATATTACCCCTCTTTTGGAGTTGGCTATGGCTTTCCTTTCTGATGCCATTCATGAACTGGTATGTTTGGCAGTCAGGGATGGTGCCCTGATTATGGTGTCATGGCACTGGATTTGATGCCAGCACCGGGCAGTGGACACATCTTCCAAAGCATGGTAGGCCCAACTGGTTTTTAAGGGGAATCTTCTGTTTGGAGATGGTTTAGAGAAGCTGGTGATGAATCTGCGCGAGACAGAATCCACTGCCTTCTGGAAGATAGGCCCAAGGGGCCTGTGAAGTGGACTGGTGCCCCTTCTTGTCAGCTTCCGCCTGTCCACTGAGGGTACGCTGACCAGATTCCAGGGGGTCTCGGGATTCTCATCATTACCGACCTGGAAAACCCTTCTTCCCCTCTGCTTCTGGGTTTTGGGCTCATTCTCAGTCCTTTCGTGTAGCGTGTGGGCCCAGGGACTCTGTCCTTGCCAGAGGAAGACCCTCCCAGGCTGCAAAATGAAGGTTTTGGGGCCCATTCCCTGGTTCCTCCAGTTCGAGGCAGGCTTTAACTTTTCTGTCAGGAATGGGTCCGTGTTAACAAGGATCACTGAGTGCTAGACACCATTCAGTTCAGCTATGTCCTATAATACAAAAAGCCCATTCTGGATGCCTTCATCATCTCTCCTTGTGGGTCTGTGATCAAAGGTGCTGCTGTGTATATCAACTTGGACAAGTTGTTGCACCTAAAGACGGCAATGCCCTTCCCACCTGGTGAGTGGGACTAGGGAAGATACTCTATTTTGTGGTGCCCAAAAGGATGGTTTCTTCTGGCCCATTCTGGATGGAAACCTTGCGCTCCATTATTTAAGCAGTGCATCAAGAAGAGTTCTTGGCTTCTTTGTATCTGACCAAGGTGTATTTTCATAACCCGATCTGGGCAGATAAGCAAAGTATCTGCGTGCTGTCATGCTTGGCTCTAATTTTTGATTCATCCCCCTCCTTTCCAGGCTTTCCATCTCCCTGAAGATGTTCTCCCATGTCATGGTAGTGGTAGCAGTGGGGCTGCGCACCAAGGGATCTGTGTCCATCTTAGAAAGCTGCGGCTGGGTAATCAATTTGGGAAGAGCCAGCTGTGGCCTTCCCAGTACCTGGCGTTTCTGGGAGCACATTTTGACTCTTGAGTGGGCAGAGTTTTTCTGCCAGAGGAGAACATCAAAGTCTATTGGAACTGATTGCCTGGCACTGTTCTGTGCACAGCAGGATCCCAGAGTCTGAGATTCTCTTTAGCTCCTCGGATTGATGGCGGTGACCATAGAGATGGTGCTGTGGGCGTGTGCTCACATGCGACCGCTTCAGAGATCCTTGTTGACTCAGTGGTCCTCGAGTTCTCAGAGGTTTGAGTGTAAGCTCCCACTCCCATTGATGGTGAAGTCCAGCCTGCGGTGGTAGCAGCAGTCCTGTCATCTGAGGAAGGGCATACCATTGGATAATTTCTCCTGAATTTTCCTGATGATAGAAGCCAGTCTGTCGGGCTGGGGAGCTCATTGCCAAGACTATAGTGGAACTGCAGGAAGCAGTGTGGTCTATCAACCGCCTCAAAATGAGGGCCATCAGGTTGGCTCTTCTGCGTTTCCGGCCTCTGATCAAGGGCTGAGTGGTTTGAGTGTTTTATGTTTATGTTTATTTCACTTGATATACCGCTTTTCAATGAAAGAAATCAAGGCGGTTTACAATTCAAACAATTATAAAAGAGGGCCATGGGCAACGAAAGGAAAAGGAAGTTACAATATTAGACAGGATAGTGGGAGGCATAGTCAGGGGTGGCCCAAGGGGGGTGTGGGGCCATGTGTGGAGATTAATTGCGGGATCCCATTTGCATAAGGAGTCTAATTTACATAAATATTTGCATAATATTAACATGCACTTTAAGGAAACATGCCTCTTAATGAGTGTCTGGATAAAGAAAGACTAATAGATTTCTACATTACTATATTGCAGTGAGAACCGCCAGGCCCATTAGGAAGTACTATAAACACTGACCATTTAGAACCCATAGCAAATCCACCCTATCATAACAGCACTACCAGGATTCACAAAGCACCAAACCCTACCTATCAAAAGGCAACACTGCAGATATTAAACTAATACATTTTAGAGAATACCAATACATCTCACTAGGGGAAAGAGAACAAGTGGGACTGTAAAACAGAAACTACATGAACAGAATACCTCAGCTCGGTTACACAGAACATAGCCATCACCACACAAAGAACAAGGGATCACAATTTAGAAATAAGAAGAAATAATTAAACTGGGAACCCCAAAAGCCAAACATGAAATGTACAACACTGGAGAAATAAAACTATAAAGTAATTTCCTCTTGCACTAAACAAAAATGCAAAGATGTTAGCAATACACACTTCCCAGACCAGACATATTCCAGTTAATAAATTCAAATTAAAAAGTATTTTTCTACCTTGTGTTTGGGCATTTTATTTTTCAGTTGCAATTGCTCCAGTCACTTTCTTCAAGTTTCTTCGTGTCTTCTGCGAGCTATCCATTTGTCCTTTCTTCTCTTTTAGATTTTTTCCATTCTCTCTCTATATCTGCTTTAACATACTGATCGTTTACCTTTTGCTCTTCCCCCCATTTCTTTCCTTATTCCTTTATCATCCACTCAAATTTCACTTCCATTCTCAATCCCCTCTTACTCTCCCAATACCCGGCCCAACGTAGACTTTTCTTCCACACAAAATATCTTTTCCCCTCTCCATTCTCATTCCCCATCCCCATCCCCTTCTAGTCCTCCCCCAAAATCAGCTCCCTTATAGTTCTGGACCCACCCAGCATCTGCTCCCTTCTTGTCCCATTCTCCCATGCCACCACATCAGCCCATTTCCAGTCCTATTCTAGCCCATCACCCATTTGTAGTCCAAGCTCCCCCCATCAGCCCATTTCTAGTCCTATTCCAGCTCCTCATCAGCCCATTTCCAGTCCTAGCCCCACATATGCTCTTTTCCAGTTCCATTCCAGCTCCCCATCAGCCAATTTCCACTCCAAGCTCCCCCATTAGTCAATTTCCAATCCTAGCTCCCTCGTCAACCCACTTCCCATTTGTAGTCCAAACTCCCCCCATCAGCCCATTTCTAGTCCTATTCCAGCCCCCATCAGCCCATTTCCAGTCCTATTCCAGCTCTTCATCAGCCCATTTCCAGTGCAAGCCCCCCATCACAGCCCATTTCCAGTCCAAGTTCCCCCCCATAGCCCATTTCCAGTCCAGGTTCCCCCCCCCATCACAGCCCATTTGCAGTCCATGTCCCCCCCATCACAGCCTCTTTCCAGTCCTAGACCCCCCATCACAGCCTATTTCCAGTCCAAGTCCCCCCCACTATAGCCCATTTCCAGTCCACGTTCCCCCCAACCATGAAAGCCCATTTGCAGTCCTAGCCCCCCTAATCACAGCCCGTTTCCAGTCCACGTTCCCCCCCACCATAGCCCATTTCCAGTCCAAGTTCCCCCCAACCATCAAAGCCCATTTGCCGTCCTAGCCCCCCCCCCCATCACAGCCCATTTCCAGTCCAAGTTCCCCCTCCCCCATAGCCCATTTGCAGTCCAGGGTCCCCCCCCATCACAGCCCATTTGCAGTCCTAGCCCCCCCCAACCACAGACCATCCAGTCCTTGCCCCCCCCAACCAGCCCCACGGCTGTCTGGGGGGCTTTAGAGGGAGCCGGGGAAGCCCGCGTGAGGCCCCGGCTCCCTCTACAGCCACCAGCGTGAAGATCCTTTCCCCTCACACTGGCGGCTGTTTCTGTGAAGCTGCGATTGCTGGGAAAGGTTAAAGGCAATGCCACCAGCGTGAACGAAAAGGATCTTCATGCTGGCGGCTGTACAGAAGGAGCCGGGGCCTCACGCGGGCTTCCCCATCTCCCTCTGAAGCCATCCGGTGTGCCATAGTGGTGTTCACGCGGGGCCCCCTGAAGTGCGGAGCCCTGTGCAAACAACATTATCATACAATGGACGGACAGGCCCTGGGCATAGTCAAGCATACATTCATACACTTTGAGACACGACTGAAAGAGAGGAGTACACAGGACTAAACATGGGCAGCGGATAGGTCAAATGCATTGTTGAAAAGATGGGTCTTTAGCTGAGTTTTAAAAGTGCTGTAATTTTGTTCCAGTCTGAGGAAGGTAGGTAGGGAGTTCCACAGGGCAGGACCAGCAAAGAAAAAAGCAGAGTTACAGGTGGATTGGAGATGGGGACGTGCAGGGGAAGGGAGATGAAGTCGATTGATATGCATGGACCAGAGACAGCGACTGGGAGTATGAAAATGTAGAAGATTGGACAAGTACTGTGGGGTGTGGGTATATATATAACCTGATGGACCAGCGTGAGAAGTTTGTAATGGATACGGGAAGCCAGAGGGAGCCAGTGAAGATTTATGAAGAGGGGTGACAGGTTCCCAGCATGTGGAGTGAGAGATAATGTGTGCGGCTGTGTTCTGTATATGTTGTAGTCTGAGGAGTTGGGACTTAGGGATACCGGTGAGGACAGAGTTACAAAAGTCAAGACGTGAGATAACCAGAGACAGCATGAGAGTAGTGAGAGCCTCTGGTGTCAGAAAGGGATGGATAGCATGAATCTGCCAAAGGAAGAAGAAAGAGGGCTTGGTAACATGGGATATGTGGTCTCGGAAGGAAAGGTCAGAGTCAAGAAAGACACCCAGATCCCAAAAGCATGATACCAGTGGGACGGGAGAACCAGAAAAGGATGGGGCCAGCAAAGGAGGGGGACTTCCATGGGTGAACCACATAGCTAGAGTCTTAGAGATCTTCATGTGCAAACAATTAGTGACCAGCCAATCAGCTACAGAGGAGAGGCGAGAGTTAAGAGGGGAAAGGTCAAGGTGAAGTGAGGAAGTATGATGTAGAAGAATCATATCATCTGCATAGTAGAAGGCAGAAATGCCAGATTGTTGTATCAGTAATGCAAGGGGTGCCATGAAAACATTGCATAGCAGGGGAGCCAATACGGAACCTTGGGGAACACCACAGAGCAAGGGAAAAGGGTCTGAGGGAACATCAGAAGGTGAACAGGAGAGAACAGTGCAAGACCGGGCAAAGAGATAGGAGTGAAACCATCTGTAGACAGTCCCCCGAAGACCAGCTTTCCATAGGTGGGAGAGAAGAAGAGAATGATCCACGAGATCAAAGGCTGCAGAGAGATCAAGGGATACCGCCACCGAGAAATCACCACGATCGTGTGCAATGTGAATTTCATTGAGGAAAGCAACAAGCACTGTTTCCACACTGTGACCTGTGCAGAATCCAGATTGGCGGTGATGAAGAAAGTGAGTGGTGTCTATTTGATGTGATACTTGTGTGAAAACAGCTTTCTCCAGTATTTTGGCCAGGAACGGAAGGTGAGAGACAGGACGGTAATTGGCGGGAACAAGTGGATCAAGAGAGGGTTTCTTTAAGAGGGGGCGAATGAGAGCGTGCTTCCAAGGGTGAGGAAAGATACCAACAGAGAGACCAGTATTGATGATAGTAAGAAATGAGGGAAGAAGGGCAAGAGAGGGTGTGAGAAGCAACGAGGAAGGAATAGGATTGAGGGAACAGGTGGTTTTATTGGCAGAGGAGATGGATTTGATCAGTTCAGAACTGGTAAGTGGGTGAAAGGAGACCCAGACATGAGAAAGAGGAGAGGGGGGGGGGGTGAGGAGGGAGAGGGAGAGGGGGAGGCAATAGAAGGGGGACAGTGAGGTAGTGATGCCCTGAGATCGAAAACCTTTGCACAGAAGAATGAAGCCATTTGTGAAGCAGATGGAGATGTTGTCAACTGATTAGATGCGGGATTGGGACCGGATTGGAGTGCAGTGAGGGAACGAAGAGCTCTATATAGCTGACGGGTTTGGTTTGGTTTGGTTTGGAGCAGAGGAAATAGACACAGAAAAATAAGTTTGTTTAGCCAAGTGTAACTGAGATCGGTAGTGAAAGTGTTGGGCTTTGAAGAACAACAAAGAAGATGGAGAGTGTGACTTTCTCCAAAACCGTTCCGCCCTGTGGAGTTGGGAATGGAGAAGGAGGAGGCTGGAATGAAACCAGGGTTGTGACATGGAACGACGTGAGGTATGAGGTTCTAATGGGGCAAGACGATTTAATGTGTCTGAGAGGCAAGAGGACCAATGAGATACCTATGAATCAGGTGAGATAAGAGGGAAATCGGCCGACAGAAGGTTATCAGCAGAAGGGAAGTGACTGATTGTGAGGGGCGTGATCCGACGTGAGTATCTCATGGGAGTGGGTGAGGAAGAACTAGTGGAGGGAACGGAGGAGGGGAGGAGAGAAGATAGACCAAAAGAAACCTGGAAAGTGAAACAGTAGTGATCTGTCCAGGATAAAGATGTGGTGGCGAAGTGTTGTAAAGAGACATTTGAGATAGTAGAAGAGATAACTAGATCAAGAATGTGTCCAGCTACGTGGGTAGGGACAGTGACGTGTTGAGAGAGAGACAGATCATGAAGGAGTGAAAGAAAGGAGTGATCCCTAGAAGAGGAGGGTGAGTCAAGAAGTAAGTTAAAGTCATCAGCAATTACCAGGTGAGGGAACCTCAGGGACAGGTCAGAGATAGTTAACAGAAGAGAGTCCCAGAGGTCAGGGCGAAGAGCAGGGGGAGAGTAAATGACTAGAATATGTGAAGCTGGAGAAGAATGAAGGCATAGCAGAAGGGCTTCTGGGTAGTGTATCAGAGGTGAGTGGATTTGTGTAAAAGGAAAAGAGGAACTGACAATAGCTCCTACACCGCCACCAGTGTGACCAATGCGGGGAACGGAGACAGCAGAGAAACCTGGGGGGAGACACCGAACTAGAAGAGCATCCTCTCTGTCCTTGAGCCAGGTTTCGGTGAGAAGCAGAAGGTCAAGAGAGTTCTGGAGAATGAGGTCCTGCACCAGGAGGGTTTTGGATCTTAGAGAGCGGCAGTTAAGGAGGACATACTTGAGTGAGGGAGATAAGGGGGGCAGGGTTACCAAGGGAGCCGAGGAGGGGCGTGAGGGAGAAGGGAGGCAAGGGAAAAGATTGGAGAGACAGCGGAATTGAGATCCATCAAGTTTGCAAAAGGAAACAGAACGGGACGAGCGATTACCCCACAGGACAGGTATAGGAGCCATGGGATGACCAGTGAGGGCAGCGTTGAAGAGGAAAGTGGGCGTCGTATAAGGAGTAGAAGGATGACAAACACTTACTGGTAGCGAGAGAGAGTGCAAATGGTGGTGAAGAAAGATGGTTAGCCAAAGCAGGCACCAGGACAGCTGAAAGGAATAGTTTAGTGTCGAGATGCAGCCTCTGCTGCTGGAACTGCCCCAAGGAGTGCACCTCTGGCGCTGGGTTTAAATAACCGATGTTGAGTCTACCTGGCAAAGCACAGTTGCGTGAACGTGACTGCATCACTTCCGGAGGGGGGGGGGGGAGTCGGCAAGGAGCAGTACAGCGTTAACTCTCAGCCCTCCTATTTAATATATACATTCAACCCGTCTGCAATATTTTCAAAAAATTTAAAATTCAATATCATATATATGCAGACGACATAATGATGTATATTCCATTTAGAACACCTCACCTCCCAATACATATACTGGTCGAGAGTTTTCAATGAAATAACAAAATGGCTAACAGAACAAAACCTACACATTAACCACTCTAAAACAGAAATATTAATCGTAACAAAAAACCAATCCTACACTCCTCCAACCCACATAACATTACAAGACCACGATATCCACATAAAAAAGGAAGTGAAATACTTAGGAGTTACTCTAGACTCTCAACTCACTATGAACACACATATCAGTAACACAATAAAAAAAATTAACTACAAACTAAAAATACTAAAACAGATACGTCCACTTTTACATATACAGGACTTCACTAGCATAATACATGCGATCATCACACCCCATTTCGATTTTGCCAATCTAACACTCCTAGGCACAACAAAACAAAATATAAAAGGCTTCAAATCACTCAAATACAGCAGCAAGAATCTTAACGAAAGTACACCCATTTGAACATATAACCCCAATATTAGCCAACTTACATTGGCTACCAATCCAATGCAGAATAAACTATAAAGCAATAATAACTACCTTTAAAGCAATATATAATTTAGCTCCACCAACACTAACCAAGCTCATAGATATAGACTCAACAAACAATAATCAAAGGAGAGGCCATGCCAATAAATTAAAGTGTCCAAAAGACTTCACCAAAGCTAAAAAGATAACTAATAAAAAAGCATTCTCCCACGCAGCCCCATCACTCTGGAATTCACTTCCGGAAGAAATAAGAAAACTTAACTGACCTAAAAGAACTCAGGAAAAGACTAAAAACCCACATGTTCAGAATACACTTTGACTCAATGGAAAACACTCCTCCACTCATTGAAAATGGATAAATGTTTCTCTAAAGGAACAATAATAAATTAAAACAGAGCCATATATTACAATCCCAACAAAATTATCTTGGAGTAACACTCTACTACATCCTGCATTCTTCGCATATAATTATACCTAAAATAAGTTTATCTTAACTTTCAAATAAGCCTATCACTATCAATAAGACATCTAAAGAACCATTCTTTCTTCAAACCTTACCCTATATATAATAGGAAATTAAACCATGTAATACTAATTTAAATCAATGGAGAATCAAACCTTTGCTTATAGTTATTTGATCTGTACATAGTTGATATATCACAAGTAGAATTGTTAATGTATAACCAAAGTTTATGTTTATGTTTACCTTGTTTAAAAGGTTCATTGTAATGTATACTACAGTTTCCTATGTTCCATGTAAAAAACAGAATGTTTTACCCTGTTTAAAATTGTTCTATTGTAAACCGCACCTGATCTTTCTGGAAGGTAGCGGTATATAAGCTCTTGTTAAATAAATAAAATAAATAAAATAACCTACAAAGATACAAACAAACAGCTTGCAGTACAGAAAAAAGTAAATTATAAGGCATAGAAACACAGTAAGGTGCTGCTGACGCTGGCGCTGGGTTAAAATAACTGATGTTGAGTCTACCTGGCAAAGCGCGGTTGCGTGAACGTGACCGCGTCACTTCCGGGGGGTGGGGGGTGGAGTCAGCAAGGAGCAGTACAGCGTTAACCTACAAAGATACAAACAAACAAACAAACAGCTTGCAGTACAGAAAAAGGTAAATTATAAGGCATAGAAACACAGTTTTCAGACAATGCCACAGCAGTAATTTATGTCAATTGGCAAGGAGGCATGAGGAGTGCCAGAGTAGCTCTGGAGACGGCTCTCCTGTTTGCCTGGGCAGAAAAGAACCTCTTAGCCTTGTTGGCTCAACATATTGCTGGGGTGGAAAATGTGGAAGCGGACTTCCTCAGCCAGCACTCTATGTATCCTGGAGCATGGGAGTTGAGTCAGAAGGCATTTCAGTTGGTTCTGCGCCGCTGGGGTCACCCCAAAATGGATATGATGGTAACCCACTCCAATGCCGAAGTTTGCCACTTCTTCAGTTGCCACACGGAGATGTGGTCAGAGGGTGTCGACACTCTGACCCAGCCTTGGTTAAGTCAGCACCAGCTGTGCATGTTTCCTCTCTGGGGCGTGTGACTCGGCATATAGAACGGCACCTGGGCAGGATTGTTTTGGTGGTGCCGGATTGGCCAAGGAGAGTGTGGTTCAGAGACGTGATGTGGCTCCTGCAGGTGTTTTCTATTTGGTTGCCTCCATCTCTGGGGTCTACTGCAGCAGGGACCGATCGTCCTAGAGGACCCGATTCCTTTCTCGTGTGTGGTTTGGCTCTTGAAAGGAAACAGCTAGAACATAAGGGTTACTCTTCAGCAGTGGTCTCCACTCTGCTTGGAGCACGGAGGAAGTCTGCCAGGCTGGCATACATGTGGATCTGGTGCATCTTTGAGTGATGGTGCAGCACTCGGCAGTTGGCTCCTGAGGCGGCCAAGCTGTTATCTCTGTTGGCCTTTCTACAGGATGGCCCGGAGAACGGCCTTTTCCTTAGCTCCCTGAAAGTTCAAGTTACAGCCTGTTTCCTAGGTCCAGTGGTGGGTAAGTCTCTAACCTTGCACCCAGATGTCTCGCGCTTTCTCCAAGGGGTTCGGTGTTTACGTCTTCCCCTCCGGTCTGTGATCCCTTCCTGGGATCTGTGTCTGGTGCTCAGGGTCCTGATGGCAGTGCCCTTTGAGCCATTGAAGTATGCTACTTTAAAGGATTTGACACTCAACATGGTCTTTTTGGTTGTGATTTGTTCTGCAAGGCGTATTTCCAAGCTGCAGGCTCTGTCTTGCCGAGCTCCTTATCTGTCTTTTTCAAAGGAGGCCATTTCCATTTGGCCTGTGCCTTCGTTTTTGCATAAGGTGCTTCTCCTTTTCACATGAACGAGGTGCTATGCCTGCTCTTCTTCTTTAAGGAGTAGTGTTGTGGAAAGAATAAGGATCATCGCCTTGTGATTGTCTGGAAGGTGCTTCTCCTGTACTTGGAGGTTATGAATTCCTTTCGTAAGTTCGACCATATTTTTTGTGCTGTTTGTTTGCTCACTCAAGGGTGATGCAGTGGCTAAGTCGACTTTGGGGCACTGGATTAAGGAGGCCTTTGCCTCGGCGTATCTGTTATAGAACTGACTGGTTCCGGAGGACTTGAACGCCCATTTTACCTGAGCGCAGGTGTCCTCCTGGGGAGTCTAGCAGGATGATATTGAAGATGACATTTTATTTACTAGTTAATGTCCTTTCCTCGAGTCCTGCTAGACCAGTCCAGTGCCCACCCTTGTAACTGCATTCCTCTGTTCTTCTGCTATGATATCCTTGAGTCAACTCTGATTTTTATACTTGGCTCTGCAGATTCATCTTCGACTGAGAACCTTATGTTTATATTTTCCTGTACATAGTTATTTACTTTTGATTACTCATTGTTGCCCACAGTTGAGGTTGTGTGAGGCTTTCCATGTTTCTCCCATATGCTCTTCCAAACTGCCTTTGACAGGTACAACAGAGCTCGTCCTGTCCGTGAACGTCTGGATGGCCCGGACGTGCCCTTTCCAGGATTGGGCTCTGTGTAAATGTCTGTCCTCACAGCATCATACTTTTCTGCTTTTCTGCATCGAGCTGTGATGTTCCTCCTTTTTCCCAACTTATTATACCACTCCTTTCATTTTCCCTGTTTCTTAAATCTCTGGCCTGCTGTTCTGTGGCAAGAAGGTCTCATAGCTGGCAAAGGATTAGGACTGTGCCACTGCACCATGTGACAGCAGGATTGCTGAGGTGTTGGCACCATATTTTAGAAGGTATGGGTGATGCAGGTACCAGTACCACACAATAGTAAATGTGGGATGAGGCTAAATCAGGGTTCTCAACCCAGTCCTCGTGACACAACTAGCAAGTCAGGTTTTGAGGATTCTCGTCTATAATTGGAGTTGCTTCCTGAACGTTTATATAGCACTATATCAAAATTCATACGTTCAATATTATCTTCAATTGGTAGTAGTGGACCATATTAGCTTCATGTGATGGTCTTAGATAATTTCTATCTTTAAAACAATGTGGACAAAAATTTCTTCACAAATGTCTTCTTTAATTTTAATCTTAAAACATATCATTCAAGAATATCATGATTATCCAAACTTGTCATCAAACACTTCTTCTTCCTAAAATATCTTCTTTAATACTTTGATACTTCTTTAGTAGGTAAATATTTCTTTTAAAAGGAGTTTTATATCTGCCAAACTTGTGAAACACTGATAGAAGCAATTGCTTCACAATTGTTTCACAAGTTTGGCAGATATAAAAATCATGATATTCTTGAATGATATGTTTTAAGATTAAAATTAAAGAAGACATTTGTGAAGAAATTTTTGTCCACATTGTTTTAAAGATAGAAATTATCTAAGACCATCACATGAAGCTAATATGGTCCACTACTACCAATTGAAGATAATATTGAACGTATGAATTTTGATATAGAGGTTTTGAGGATTAGCACAATGACTATGCAAGAGAAAGATTTGCATGCACTGTCTCCAATGTATGCAGGTCTCTCTCGGGCATATTCATTGTGATTTTCCTGAAAACCTGACTGTCTAGATGTGTCCCGAGGACTAGATCAGTAACATGAAACAGAAGAGGAAGCAAGATTTTGCTGATGCCAGTATTTATGACCGAAAAGGATTTATGTGGGCTGTTCTAAAATTCGGTTATATGTAAAATTATGCATGATGCATGCCGATATATGCTTGTATAGTAGGCATGTGCAGTGGCAGAGTTTGAGTGAAGTGTGGGTAGAGTTGAAATTTACGCATGTATTTTATAAAATATGCACATCTATGCAATAATGGAATGTTGGTAAAATATATGCCTATCAGTGGGCACTTATGGACTTGCTTTAGAAGCCTTAATCGCCATTTACACATGCATATTGCATCCATGTGTAAATGGTCACTTTAGAAAAGGCACGTTTTACACGTGGATGCCCATATCGTACCAAAATTGCATGAGGTTGTTATTGGCATGACCTGAGTGTGATGAAAATCTAAATGCATTGCCCCATTTCATATAGGGAATGTATGGGTAAGCCCAAAATTGTCCATGCCTGGATTTACACCTGCTTCCTGACATGAACAGGTATTTAAAAAGTGCTCCTTTTGGCCATCCCTTTTTAGGAAAGACCAGGGGGATATCCTCCTTAATCCCTCAATGCTTATTTTCCGCTTCAGATTTAAATGAGGAAAAGTCAGAGCCTGCTGTAGTTAATTAGGAGCATCTACATATCTAGGTTTGCAAAATGGTTTAGATACATATGACACAAATATACGCAGATAACTTATAAAACATTAAAATGTATATGTGTTCTTGAAAATCTAGCTTTGGATATTTACATCAGCCATAGGATGTTTTTGATCACTTATGCACCTATTTTATAAAGTAAAGTGTGCACGCACTTTATACAGCAGCTGTGAAGCGCAGAAAAACATGTGTTAACTATGTGGGAGTTTATAATATTACCCTCAATGGAGGTAATTTTATAATGAACTGCATAAAATTACATGCCATCACCTCTTTTCAATGACTTATGTGCAGGGATGGGCACTTATGTGCGTAGTTCAGGCGGATGCTATTCCAGGCGATGGCATGCACCTTTGGAGTGGGCAAGTATGGGGGCTGAACTGAAGTTATAAAAACATTATAAAATATTAGAACTTATGCGTGTTTCCTAAGAATCTAGATACGAGCATTTACAGCAAGTCTAGGGTTGTTGTTCATGATTTCACCTAGATTTGGCATGTGTATTTTATCACATATGTCCCTGAGTAAAGCATGTGCACATCAGAATTCAGTGAGCGTTTTTTCATCATTGCTGGCTGACTTGTCCTGAGGCAGCTGTCGTTTAAATTTTTTGGGCGAAACTCGAGTCAACTTACCGTCCTTTAGCTGGCCCTTCTGCTGTGTTCTGCTGCAACTTGGCAGTTCACTACTTAAGCTAAGTGGTTTTGAAATTTTTGCATGTACCGGTATATAAAAATTTGAAATGACTTAGTTTTGTTGGGACCTATGAAAGACACTGGAGGGGTATTAAACCTGTCGCGCCCACTGCTGGCTAGGCGGTTGCCTATAGACAGTGGGTGTACCTTCTATTGTCCCTTGGTATTATGGGTTCCCAGAGCCAAGGGCTTCTGGGGATTGTAGTTGTGAAAAAATTGAGTAGCCGAGGGTTGAAGGCAAATACAGGAAAAATTTATTCTTTTCTTCTTTTGTCCTTTCAAACATACAGCAACAAAAGTAGGATACTTCTCCAAATAAAGAAAAAGGAACTTTCACAGTAACACCAGTAGCAACGGCTTCACTCAGCTTGTTATACCAGTAGTATATCTTTTTCCAGAGTTCAAGAATACCGCTTAAGGGTTCCTTGCTCAGTCCAGCCCAAATAACTGCTCTTCCAAACTGAGCACTATGCAAAGCACAACCCACTTTACTTCTGGCTGTTTATACGTTTAGGTAGTGACTTCTTAAGCATTCAAATCCGCATTTCTGAACATTCTCTGCCAGCTTTAAAATGTTAGTAACTTCCTTCCAAACATTTCTAGCAGAACAGGCAAGTACAAAGCTTCTGAGCTTTCTCAGTTTTAAACTTTACAGCTTCTTCACCTTTGCTTTACACACAAAGAACAGTCCATTTGAGAGTCGGCAGAACTATTATCAGAATCATAGTTATCTACCTGCATGCTCTCATACTCGGGGTCAGTTAGCATCTGGCTGGAATCAGCTTCTGGGATTTCAGGTTTTATTTCTTCTAATAACTTAAAAACCTTCTCCCAATGAGACCTCTTTCTATGCTGAGGAATGCTGGAAGGGCTGAGGGGATTCTTATCCTTCAATAAACTGTGCAAGGTTTCAAATGGGCTCATCTTACTTCTAGTAACAGAGCTCTTTACAGACCTTCCTCGAGGTGAAACTCTTCCCCCAGGTTCTGGCAGGACCATGCCCGTGCTCTTCTCAAAGACAGCACTTTCCTCAGGATAAACCCTCCTGTCTTCAGGGCCTGCTGTAATGCTCCTACAACATGGGTTTCCTTCAGAGCTGTAGTTTCCTGTGTGCTGGCTGCAATGAGAACCTTTCCTGAGGCTGCTTCTAGAACACCTCCCTCTCTCAGCTTCCTTGCAAGAATCTTCCCCTTCTCCTCCTGGTTCCTCGGCTGTTCCTTCACTTCCAGGTCCCCCGGTTGTCTCCTCTCTCTTTGTTTCCTCAGGCTTAAATGACTGTGGCTGCCCTATGGCTTCAAACTCCGCCCCCGGGTGTTCCCCATTACCTACCCTGGTTGCCTTGGAGCTAGGGCGTGGCTTGCAATCAGCAACTCTATGTGTGTGTTTTTTTTCCTTGGCTGGAGTTTCAAAGTCAAAACTCCCTGAACTATTCTTCTACTTAGGGTTAAATGTCTGTTTTCTATCTATTTCCCTGGGCTCCACTACAGTCTCGCCACCACATATCCCCCCCCCCTTAAGATATTACGGGCTGGCGTACTAACCCCCGCACAGCCCGTAATTTGTGAAAGGGCATCTGCATTGGTATGTAATTTCCCTGCTCTGTGCTCTATATGGAAATTAAAAGCCTGTAGGGCCATATACCAGCGGGTAAGGCGTGGGTTGTGGTCTTTCATCCGGTTCAGCCACTTCAATGGCGCATGGTCCGTGACCAGAAGGAACCTACGACCTGTCAAATAATATCTGAGTGCCTCCACTGCCCACCTGATGGCCAGACACTTCCTCTCTACTGTAGAATACTTTTGTTCGGCTGGCGCTAGCTTTCGGCTTAAAAACATGATGGGATGTTCCCCACCCTTCAATTTTTGTGACAATACAGTGCCTAAACCGATTTCTGACGCATCAGTCTGTAGAATAAATGGTCGGTTAAAGTCTACGCCGTGCAACACCGGTGCACAGCAGAGTCTGTCCTTTAAGAGCATAAAGGCATGCTCTGATGCCGCCGACCACTTTAGCTGGTTCGGCACATTTTTTTTAAGCATTTCTGTGAGGGCAGCACTTTCCGTCGCGAAATGCGGAATAAAGCGACGGTAGTAGCCGATCAATCCCAGAAAGCTGCGTAACTGTTTCTTAGTTAAGGGCTTTGGAAATGCTTTCACACTCTCAACCTTATCCATCAAAGGTTTAACTATGCCATGCCCTACCTAATGCCCCAAATTCTTCACTTCCTTCCCCCCAAACATACATTTTGCAGGATTCAAGGTGATACCTGCACGTCACATCGCCTTTAAAACTGCCTCAATGTGGTCCAAGTGTTGAGCCCAACCAGAGCTATGGATCACCATGTCATCCATGTATGCGGTTGCATACTGTTGGTGAGGACGTAAGACCAGATCAACCAACCTTTGGCACGTCGCAGCTGCCCCGTGCAAGCCAAAGGGCATTCTGCGGAATTGAAACAGGCCTATGGGGGTGCTAATTGCGGTCTTTGGGAGAGATTCCCGGGTGAGGGGAATCTGCCAATACCCCTTGGTCATATCTGAAGTGGTGAGGTATGTGGCCTGGCCTAAACGATCGAAAAGTTCCTCGATTCTGGGCATGGGGTAGGTGTCAAATCGTGAAATGGCATTGACCTTCCGAAAATCAATGCAAAACCGCATGGTTCCGTCGGGTTTCGGGACTAATACTATGGGGTTGTTCCAGGGACTTCTAGACTCCTCTATTTTCCCCATTCTGAGCATTTCCTGCACTTGACACACTACTTCCCGCTGTTTTGCCTCGGGTAACCTGTAAGGTCTCTGCCGCACTATTTCTCCCTGCGGGGTAACTACTTTGTGGGCAACAAGCCTGGTTTCACCTGGTACGGGTGTTAAAACATCAGGAAACCTTCTTAACAGCCTTAGCAATGCCTGATGTTGGGGCCATGAAAGTTCCTCCCCTATTCTGGGAACTGGCTCTGCCTTACAATCGGCCAGTTGTGGGCCCAGATCCACATCTGCCTTCTCCTCACAGCTTGCCGTTAAACCCTTTATCTCATCCTGGCCAGTGGAGCCAAATCCTGCTAACTACTCCACCTGTCGCACCCACTGCTGGCTAGGTGGTTGCCTATAGGCAGTGGGTGTACCTCCTATTGTCCCTTGATATTATGGGTTCCCAGAGCCAAGAGCATCTGGGGATTGTAGTTGTGAAAAAATTGAGTAGCCGAGGGTTGAAGGCAAATACAGGAAAAATTTATTCTTTTCTTCTTTTGTCCTTTCAAACATACAGCAACAAAAGTAGGATACTTCTCCAAATAAAGAAAAAGGAACTTTCACAGTAACACCGGTAGCAACGGCTTCACTCAGCTTGTTATACCAGTAGTATATCTTTTTCCAGAGTTCAAGAATACCGCTTAAGGGTTCCTTGCTCAGTTCAGCCCAAATAACTGCTCTTCCAAACTGAGCACTATGCAAAGTACAACCCACTTTACTTCTGGCTGTTTATACGTTTAGGTAGTGACTTCTTAAGCATAAAAATCCGCACTTCTGAACATTCTCTGCCAGCTTTAAAATGTTAGTAACTTCCTTCCAAACATTTCTAGCAGAACAGGCAAGTACAAAGCTTCTGGGCTTTCTTAGTTTTAAACTTTACAGCTTCTTTACCTTTGCTTTACACACAAAGAACAGTCCATTTGAGAGTCGGCAGAACTATTATCAGAATCATAGTTATCTACCTGCATGCTCTCATACTCGGGGTCAGTTAGCATCTGGCTGGAATCAGCTTCTGGGATTTCAGGTTTTATTTCTTCTAATAACTTTAAAACTTTCTCCCAATGAGACCTCTTTCTATGCTGAGGAATGCTGGAAGGGCTGAGGGGATTCTTATCCTTCAATAAACTGTGCAAGTTTTCAAATGGGCTCATCTTACTTCTAGTAACAGAGCTCTTTACAGACCTTCCTCGAGGTGAAACTCTTCCCCCAGTTTCTGGCAGGACCACGCCCGTGCTCTGTTCAAAGACAGCACTTTCCTCAGGATAAACCTTCCTGTCTTCAGGGCCTGCTGTAATGCTCCTACAACATGGGCTTCCTTCAGAGCTGTAGTTTCCTGTGTGCCGGCTGCAACGAGAACCTTTCCTGAGGCTGCTTCTAGAACACCTCCCTCTCTTAGCTTCCTTGCAAGAATCTTCCCCTTCTCCTCCTGGTTCCTCGGCTGTTCCTTCTCTTCCAGGTCCCCCGGTTATCTCCTCTCTCTCGGTTTCCTCAGGCTTAAATGACTGGGACTGCCCTATGGCTTCAAACTCCGCCCCGGGTGTTCTCCATTACCTACCCTGGTTGCCTTGGAGCTAGGGCATGGCTTGCACTCAGCAACTCTATGTATGTGGTTTTTTTCCTTGGCTGGAGTTTCAAAGTCAAAACTCCCTGAACTATTCTTCTGCTTAGGGGTAAATGTCTGTTTTCTATCCATTTCCCTGGGCTCCACTACAGTCTCGCCACCACAAATGCTAGCCCAAAGTTGTCTGTATATGGCGCGCTGTCCCCTGTCTGAGGTCCCATTCACTATCATATATATGTATTTTCATCTTAGGGGAATTTGAACGCAGTTGTTGTTGTTTTTGTGCTCACTTTTGCATGTTTCTATGATTGGTCTTTGGTTAGGGACTGCTAATAAAGCAAATAGAATGTAAGAGATTATTTGAAAAGGAAGAAAGAACAAAACTGAAAATAACATTATGCCTTCATACTGGCCCCTGGTGCAACCACACCTTGAGTTCTGGTTACCCAGTTTCAAAAGGGATATAGTGGAACTCAAGTCCTAGAAGTGCAACAAAAATGATAAAGGGGCTGGAACACCTCCATTAAGAAGAGAGAAATTAAACGTGGACAAGTGCAAAGTTAAGCACAACCCAAACTACGGTTACATGATGCAAGGTTTCATATGAAGGAACAATCACCCAGGAAAAGGATTTAGGCATTATCCTGGATAATATGTTGAAACCCTCTGCCCAGTGTTCAGCGGCGGCCAAGAAAGCAAAATAGAATGTTAGGAATCATAAGGAAAGGAATAGAGAATAAAACAGGATATTATAATGCCTCTGTATCGTTCCATGTTGCCACCACATCTTGAATATTGTGTGCAAGTCTGGTTGCCATATCTTAAAATGGATATAGCAGAATTAGAAAAGGTACAGAGAAAAGCGACAAAAATGGTAAAGGGGATGGAAGGATATCCCTATGAGGAAAGACTTAAAAGGTTCGGGCTGTTCAACTTGGAAAAGAGAAGGCTGAGGGGAGATACGATAGTGGTCTAGAAAATAATGAATGGAGTGGAACGGGTAATGGTAGATCGGTTGTTTACTCCTTCAAAAAATAGAAAGACTAGGGGTCACTCAATGAAGCTACAATGTAGCCCATTTAGCACTAAAAAGAGAAAATATTTTTTTCACTTAATGTGTAATCAAACTCTGGAATTCGTTACCAGAGAATGTAGTAAAAGCTGTTAGTGTAGCTGGGTTTAATAAAGGTTTGGACAAGTTCCTGGAGGAATGGTCCATAAACCATTATTAAAGAGGACCTGGGAAATTCACTGCTTGCCCCAGCACAAGAATTGTGGAATCTGTGAACCCTTTTGGGAACCTACCATGTACTTGTGATCTGGATTGGCCACTGTTGGAAACGGGATACTGGGCTTGATGGACCTTGTTCTGACCCAGTATGGCATTTCTTATGTTTTAATGAGAGCCTAAACAGGCTAGGGCTCTTTAGCTTGAAAAAGAGACAACTGTAAGGGAAAATGTCAGATGTTTATAAAATCATGATTGGGTTAGAACGGTTAAATGGGGAAAAGTTGTTTAACCTTTCAAACAAAACCAAAACGGGAAGATACTATGAAACTAATGACCAGCAGATTGAAAACAAATCATTGTTGGAACTATTTTTCACACAGGGCAATTTGTTGCTTGTCAGGGCAACTAGCATAGTAGGATTCCGAAGAAGTTGGGACAAGTTCCTGGAGGAAAACTCCATAAAAAATAATCAGATAAACTTGTTAAAGCCATTGCTTATCCTGGGAAATGAGCGCTAAAAAACAAAGCTATTTTTTCTGGATCTTCTGGATACTTGTGACCCAGACTGGCCACTATTGGAAAACAGACGCTGGATTCGATGAACCATGATGTGACTCGGCTTTCCTTATGTGCTTTTGTTGTTATGTTAGTTGTGCATGTATTGACTGAGCAGTGGATCATTCATTAGTGGGCTCCAGAATAGCGTGAAATCCAGTAATACAATACAGTGTTTGTTTTCTGCTGTACCTATTGGTAGATATTAGATAACAATCCGCTCCGGCATGCTGAAAAGGGTAATTGGTTTTACAGCTATGTGACCCTTCTCTTTCAGTTCCTGGCATTGCTCATAACAATATGGAATGGCCAATGGAGATGTCATGCGTGCTTGACAGCCATGCTGAATTGCCACCTAGTGACACATAGCCGGTGGTGCTGCTTGCAGAACTCGCAAAGTGTGCATATTTGGAAAAAGCTATATTGTAAATGAATGGCAAACAGTAACAATTATTCTTGAAAAATCATGACAAACTTAAAAATTGTGGACCAATGTATCGAGAAGTTCATAACCCCTATAGCAAAGTTCCTTGTAAGGTGTGATGCTTGATTGCACTATATTTTAGTTCAAGGGTAATTCTATTGATTTTATTCAATTTTACAACTCTAGTGTAGAGAAATTTCACCCTGAGAAAGCTGAGGTCTGAATTATGATCGATTAGTTCTCCTTTACTGTTGCAGCAAGACACTGCAAATTATAATTAAGCCATAGGACACAGCAGGCTGCATGTTTTAATAGATCTCTGCATTCAGGTAGTGAAGATCTAGGAGGGAAATTAAACCGAGAAATGCCCAATTCTCCATTGTTTAATATTTTTAGAGAGGTCAGAGCGTTTGAATCATTGACGTTTTGCAGAATGCTACTACAAGCAACAGCTTTTCCAAGGCTATGGGGATATAGGGGCAAAAGAAAATGTGATTTTGCTCTGGCTACAATGTCTTCTTTCTTGCAAGTCAAGGTAATGTTTACCCTTATTTACAATCCCTTTTTCAAATAAAAACACTATGGACAATTTCAGTTTCTGAGATTGCAGCGCTGTCGTCTATGCAAGGACAACAAAGTAGGGCTTTTTGAAAAATTGGACACAAAGACATCATTAGTGTCATAAATGCTGTACTTTAACAGGACGTTTATTAGTAAGGAACTCTGCTGGAGGGGCAGTGACCCTATCCAGGATGCTTGATTTCATTCATTTGCTACTTTGTTCTTTCCTGACATGTTGCTATACTGAAGTCCCTCGAAGACAATAAGGAAGAAATTCCATAAAGGATTTCTCATGCATATGTGTTTTTATACACGTGCAAAAGGCCTCTGCTAAAAAATGACTTCGTGTAATTAGGCGCCTCCTTGTATGTGCTTTTAGAGTAGGTGTGTACAGGGGAGTTTGAGCAGAACATGGGCAGAGTCACCATTTACAGGCATGTTTTATAAAACACTGGCAAAATTGAAAAACATCAATCCAAGCACTCAGACTTAGAAAACGTCTATGAGCATGCCAATGAAGCTGCAATGGAATTAATTATTCAGTCTCTAAATACTCCAAATATTGAAGTTTGAGTCATGAAACGTGTATCATCACAAAATTATTTTTTAGAAACAGAGAAAATGATGGCCGAAAAAGACCACATGGCCTTTCCATATCCACTACAATTAGTCCCCTTTTATCCTTTAGAGATCTTCTGTGTTTGTCCCATGCTTTCTTGAATTCAGATACCGTCCCCGTCTCCACTACCTCCACTGGGAGACTATTTCACACATCTACCACTCTTTCCATAAAGAAATATTTTCGCATATTACTCCTGAGTTTATTCCCTTTCACTTTCATCCTATGTCCCCTCGTAGCAGAGTTTGCTTTCAGTCAAAAGAGGCTCTCCTCCTGTGCATTTATGCCACGGAGGTTCTTAAATGTCTCAATCATATCACCTCTATCCCGCCTTTCCTCTAAGGTATACATATTAAGATCTTTAAATCTGTCCACATATGTGTTATAATGAAGACCACTAACTATCCGAGTAGCCACTCTCTGCACCAACTCCATCCTGCTTATATCCTTTTGAAGGTGCGGTCTTCAGAAATGCACACAATACTCCAAATGTGGTTGTACCAGAGACTTATACAGAGGCACTATCACCTCCTTTTTTTCTGCTGGCCATTCCTCTCCCTATGCATCCGAACATCCTTCTGGCTTTTGCCGTTACCTTTTCTGCCTGTTTGGACACTTTCAGATAATTAGAAACAATCACGCCCAGGTTCCGCTCTTCTTTTGTGGATAGAAGTGCAAAGTTATGCATCTAGGAAAGAAAAATCCAAACTATGGTTACACAATGCAAAGTTCCACATTAGGAACCACCACCAGGAAAAAGATTTAGATGTCATCATGGATAACACATTGAAACCCTCCACGCAGTGTGCAGTGGCGGCCAAGAAGGCAAATGAAATGCTAGGAATTAAAAGGAAAGGAATGGAGAATAAGATTGAGGATATTATAATGCCTCTGTATTGTTCCATGGTGCGACCGCACCTTGAATATTATGTGCAATTCTGGCCACCGTATCTTATATAGTGGAATTAGAAAAGATACATAGAAGAGCCACCAAAATGGTAAAGGGGATGGAAAAATACCGCTATGAGGAGAGGCTTAAAAGACAGGGCTTTTCAACCTGGAAAAGAGATGGCTGAGGGGTGATACAATAGAGGTCTATAAATTAATGAATGGAGTAGATTGAGTAAATATAGATTGATTCTTTATGGCATCAAAAAGTAGAAAGACTAGAGGACACACAATGAAGCCACAATACAACCCATTTAAGACTAATTTGAGAAAATATTTTTTCATTCAATGCATAATCAAACTCTGGAATTCGTTATTGGAGGATGTAGTAAAAGCTGTTAGTGTAGTTGGGTTTAAAAAAGGTTTGGACAAGTTCTTGGAGGAAAGGTCCATAAGGTATTATTAAAGAGGACCTGGGAAATCCACTGCTTGACCTGGGACAAACATTGTGGACCCTGGGTGCCTCGTTGGGAACCTGCCAGGTATTTGTGACCTGGATTGACTACTGTTGGAAACAGGATTCTGGGTTTGATGGACTTGGGTCTGACCCAGTAAGGCATTTCTTATGTTCTTATATGCCTTACTGAAATCTAAGTACACCACATCTAGGACTCTCTCTCGATCCAACTCCCTGGTCAGCCAGTCAAAGAAATCAATCAGATTTGTCTGACAAGACCTGCCTCTGGTGAATCCATGCTGCCTCGGATTGTGCAGTCCATTGGACTCCAGAAAACTCACTATCCTCTATTTTAGAAGCGTTTCCAATAATTTACTCACCACAGAGGTTAAACTAACCGGCCTTTAGATGTCAACCTCATCCTTACTTCTGCTCTTGTGTATTGAGACCACATGTGCCTCTCTCCAGTCCTCTGGGACAACTCTTGACTCTAAAGAAGCATTGAAAACGTCAGTCAGTGGAGCCGCTATAACTTCCCCGAGTTTCTTCAGTATTATCAGATGCATCCCATCTTGTCCCATCGCGTTGTCTACTTTTAGTTTAGCTAGTTCCTCACAAGCACAATCTTCTGAAAATTATTCAAGAGCCCTGTCATTTCTGTTCTTCCCTGTGGGTGTTGTCTGAGGTCCTTCTCCTGGCCCTTCATCTGTAAACACAGAACAGAAATATTTGTTAAGCAAATATTTTATCATGACTTCGCAATATTTCATGTACTACATTTAATCATATGCCTCAGTTTTTTGTAGAAATAGTCTCATTTGAATGTCCCAATTGCCTTTAACATAGGGGTTAGTTTACTAAACCGTGTAAGGCTTTTACAGCGAACGCAACATGCAGATAGCACTGCGCTAGCTACAAAAGCTGTGTCCTATGTGTTGCGGGTGTGCACAGTAGTTCTCTAGCAGATAAGACACTGAACGTGCAGAGAATGCGGTCGGGCAGTATCATGGATGCATCTAATGCCACTCATTGAGGTGGCGTTAGTTGCACCTGTGCCATCTGCAAGTCAGCTTGCTCTTGAGGCTTGTGGTAATTGTGTGTTGCAGACATGTCCATTCTTCACCCTAATTCCACCCACTTCTGTGGGTAACAGGTTTTCTGCAAATAGTACAGAAATTTGCTGCATTATCTGCAGTTGCCCTGCGTTACCTGTGACTGCGTCCATACAGCGTGCATTATCTGCCGTGTTAGCAGTTAACGGAGTTTAGTAAACTGGTCCCATAGATGTAACTCAGTTGTCATGATGATGACAAACAATTCTGTTTTTGTAGACAGCTATGTTAAAGGCAATTGGGACATTCTGCTGGGCCTCCCAAAGAGCTCGCTAAACCCCCTGCAGCTCGCGATGAACGCTGCAGCAAGAACACTCAATGGAGCATCATGAAAAGACCATATCACCCCCATCCTCAAATATCTACACTGGCTCCCTGTACAGTACAGAATCACATTCAAGACCTTAATAATGACATTTAAGGCAATTAACAGAAGCACATCCACCTCCCTCTCAGACCTTATACACCCCACCCCCTCAACAGATCAAGGAGATCTACCGCCTGCAATACCATACTTCTCCCAAAAGCCATCACCAAATGCTCCAAGACTACGAGAAAGCGTGCCTTTGCACTATATGCACCCTCTTGCTGGAACGCCCTCCCACCAGACCTCCGTGCCATAAGCAACTTCTCTCAGTTCAGGAAGGCACTCAAACATCATCTCTTCCTGCAACACTTCTCCATTTCAGACAACATCACCTAGACGTCCTCACCCCGACCCATAGCAGCTTACACAGAGTAACCCCTCCGCTCTACAATTAGTGCACTTAATCCATTCACTACAACCTTCCCTAACAAACCCCAGAGTAACAATAGAAAGATGTAGATTTATATAGCTACCATTGAGCTTTTTGTAAATACTGCCGAATATTATGGGCAACCATAATACTAATTTGTACATAGTGTATAGTGTATATAGTTCTCCTGTTCACCATGTTTTATCTTCCCTGTTCATTGTAAGTCCAATGCAATAACAAAACCTTCCCGCTGAGTTTAGAATAAGTAACAAAACAAACAAAAAAAACCCAGTGAAAAAAAACAAACTTGCTAATAACTTTTTGTCGGAAATGGCCAACACAGTAGGAAGAAAAATTACTTGCTACCACTGTGGCCTGTCCTTTTTAATTTATTTGAAAAAACTCATTTAAACAGCGCTTATTCAGAAAACCGCTGATACTTAGCTTTTGAAGACAATGGGCTGGAAAACTTGATATCATCAACAGTGTATCCGATATGTGTACCGTATCAGCGGTTTTCTGAATAAGCGCTGTTTTAAATGAGTTTTTTCAAATAAATTAAAAAGGACAGGCCACAGTGGTAGCAAGTAATTTTTCTTCCTACTGTGTTGGCCATTTCCGACAAAAAGTTATTAGCAAGTTTGTTTTTTTTCACTGGGTTTTTTTTTGTGTGTTTCATTGTAAGTCCAATGTCAGACTGTTCTGCATTGCACAACTTATGTTACTTGTAAACCGCGCTGATGATAAATAGTGCAGTATAGAAAAGCATTAAAATAAATAAATAAATAAATTCAGATATGAACAGTTATACAAACAAGTGGGGAAAGCATGTACAGCATGGGTCATGGAATTCTTTTCAATCCCTTTGTGTGTGTGTGTTTCTTGTGAATATGATGCCTGCATGAAGATGAGAGTGTATGTGTGCGAATGTATCTCTGTTCTGTATATTTATTATCTTTTTTGTTTGTGTCCGTATATGTATCATTGTGAGTTGGTATGTGACAGACTTCAATAGATGCTTCAATACAGCTCTCATTTAAGATCTCTATGGTAGTTTGTGATACCTGCTTTCTTTTGGCTCTATGGTTCTGCAGGTTGGTGTGTTTTTTGTGTCTGTGTGCCTGTGATCAGGAGAAGAGAATGGAGGGCTGTTTGACAGGTACAATTGCTTCACTGCGATGTTACTGTGAATCAGGGTTTGTATGCTGCAGCGGTTGGAACTGTTTTTCCTAACAAAATGCATTGAGGCAATTTTTGGAGGGGGGGGGGGGTGGGGTGAGGGTTTCATTTCTCTTCCATCTTCTACTACCCAAAAAAACTAAACCTGTACAGCACAGGAATTTTGCCCAGCTTACCTCCTCCCTTCCTGTGACTAGAGCAGCATTCCAGTGCTCCGCCCCCGCAGGCTTCCCATTGGCTGGATCCTACCCACAGTCTCTGCTGCTAGTTACATTGGAAGCAGTCAGGGCAGCTTCACTCACACTTGGTGGTGGGGGTGGAGTGGATTAAAGAACTGCAGGCAGAGGTTTTAAACTCTGAAAAATGTGCAGACATTTTAGCCTTCCTTCTATCTTTCAGACATTAATGTAAAAATCAATAGAATCATGAAAAATCCAAACAGTTGTCAGTCCTAATCTCGTGAGTGCTGAGCACCCTACCTATGTTCCCAGTTTGCCAGTTCCTTAATCTAACCCTGTTCATAGCAATAGAAACTAGCTGACCGTACTGGCAGCAACCAATAAAAAAGCAGTAATAACAATAAAGAAAATTATATATATATATATATATATATATATATATATATATATATATATATATATATATATATATATATATATATATATATCTATATATAATATATATATATAAATGTGAATAATTTAAAATGCAGTAAATCACTGTTAGGGGAATTATTTGTAAACCATGTGCATGTTTGGGCATGGGCATGTGTGTATGACGTTCATATGTTTGTGTGTATGTGTTTATTTAGGTTGCATGTTCTGTGTATGTGCTGTGCATGTGTTGTATCTGTAGTGAGATAGCTCAGCATAGTGGGGCATTTAGGGGAGATGTGGTTTTGAGGGTTAATTAAAGATGTGGGGAGGTAGTTTTGGGGGTGGGATAGTTTGTAGGGTGGTGGGGAAATCCCAGTGGGAAAGGTTTGCGGATGGGGCATTTGCTTGGGGGAGTTTTTAATAGTAAGGTAGTTGTAGGGGTGATATTTTTGCCGGGTAAGGTGGTTTACAAGGTGGTAAGGCAATTGTTGGGGAGTAATACTTGGAGTAGGGAAATTACAGAGTGGGAATGGAGAGAGTTTGTAGGGTGGAAGGGGAGATGCAGGGGCATTCGGTGAGATGGTCAACTAGTTGCAGGTGGCAGTTTTTGGGAGTGGAACATTTTGCAGGGTAACGTGGCAGTTTTGTGGGTATTTTTTAGGGGTGGAGTAGTTTGTGGGGTGGTAGGCCAGCTGCGAGAGAGTGTTTTTAGGGGTAGGGGCAATGTTCGAGTTGGTGGGATAGTTCTGAGAGGGTATTTTTGGGGGTGGGGCAATTGTGGTGCAGTAGTTTATGAGAACTGGGACAGTCTTTGGGGTGGTGTAGCCAAGACAGTTGATGAAGTGGTAGAACTGTTGCAGGAGCATAATTTTTGGGTGTGGGGCTAGGGAGGTGATGGTAGGGTTTTGAGGGGTATTTTTTAGGGGTGGGGCAGTCTGAGGGATCATAGGGAGTGTTTTTAGGAGTGGTGCATTTGCCGGTTGACAGTTTTTGAGGATGGGGCAACTTGCAGGGGTGGGACATATTCAGGTGTAGTTTTAGGGGTGAGGCAGTTGTCGGGGTGGTGGGACAGTTGCGGGGAGTATTTGTTAGGAATGGGACCAGTTTGTGGGAATTAGGGGGTGCAGTTGTGAAGAGGTATTTTTTGGGGCTGTGAATGTCTGCAAGGTGGAGGGGCTAGAAAAGGAAACACAGTAAATATTGCCGTGGGACCTAGAAAATCTATACACCTACTAAGAAAACTGAACAAGCTAGATTACTACAGTTCCCTACATAGAAACTCCATGCTAACAGAACACCTGGCCAGGATTGTGACTGTCGAACATAAATAGACTCTCACCAAAACTGAGTAAGAAACCACAAGCTAAAAATAGGAATAAGTGGACAAAAATTCAATTGAAACCCCAAGAGGTCAGACTCCATATGTAGTGCAGCACCAAATGAATAGAAAGAGATGCATATGGCTTATTATTTCTTGATACACCACCTCTCTGTCAACAACATAAAGATAGCACATATTAATTTAAAAAAATTGACATATTCCAATCAATAAACGGAAAATATAATTATTTTTCTACCTTTGTGTTCTGGCCATTTTAATTTTCTAATTGTATTGGGTCCAATCTCTGGTTTCTGCTTTCTTCCATCTTCTCTTAGTTCATTATTTATTATTTATTTAGCCAGTTTTGTATACCACCTTATCCTTCAATCAAAGTGGTTAACACAGATTGTACGGATACATTTAACAGGAAAGGGGATCAGACATACAAACATACAGACTATCTACATTTAGTTCTCATCTGAGTGTGGTTGTCGGTGGGTCGATTGCAGTGTAAACCAGTGCTTGGCAAATTACGTTAATTGGCCATAGGACTCCATGAACAGGAGGGTCTTGAGAGACTTGTGGAAGTCCTTGGTGTCAATTAGGGCCCTTGGTTCCTCAGGGAGGGCATTCCATAGGGCAGGAGCTGACAGTGAGGGAGCCCTTTTTTCATGGTTTGTTTTATTTTATGATATCCTGCTGGCATGCTGAGTCTGTTACTATTGTTGGACCTCCTAGGTCTGCTAGTTACTTCCCTGATTATTAAATGCTGGAGAGCGTCTGCTGAGCAGCAGTGGATGACTTTGAATATGTTCAGGATTGACATGTATTTTGTTCTTGCAATTATTGGGAGCCAATGTAGTTGTCGTAGTATGGGTGTGATGTGTTCCGACTTTGCAGTGCTCGTGATGATGGGCGCTGCAGTATTCTGGACCAGTTGTAGTGGGTGGATAGTCTGTTTTGGAAGTCCTTGATATAGTGAGTTTCCATAGTCCAGAATTGGTGTTACGATTGCTTGGCATACTATGCGGAAGTGGTCTTGGTTGAGGATTGGTTTAAGTTTCCTGATAGTCTGTAGTTGGTGATAAGCTTTAGATGCAGTTTTGCTAATGTGCGATTGTAATTTAAGAGCTTTGTCCAGGGTTATGCCCAGGTACCTTACTTCATCCTTTATTGCTATTGTCTTGTCTAGGATTCTGATTGCCTGGGGTGGGTTGAATGTGGATCCCTAGTGACGAACATAGCCTCTGTCTTGTCAAAGTTGACCGTCAGGCTATTGTTGATAAGCCATGTATCCATGTCTTCAAGGCATTTTGTCATTGAGTTTGTCAGGTGAGAGCAGATTGACTGGGGCATAGACCATGATATCGTCAGCATAGAGGTGGTAATATATTTTGTATTGTTTGATGTTGCATATGGGTTGAATATATATTTTAAAGAGTATGGATGAGAGTGCCTAGCCTTGTGGTATTCCCTGCATGACGAGGAATTGTGCTGATTTCTTCTTGCCGCATTTGATTTGTTGCATTCGGTTGCTCAGGTAAGAGGAGAACCATCTTAGGGTGTTTTTGCATATTCCTATCTCCTGTAGATGCTGTAGTAGAATGGTGTGGGATACCATGTCGAAGGCTGCTTAGATGTCCATGAATACGAGCAGAAATTCATTATGTTGTCCATTCCCTTTAGGAAATTGTCAAAGAGGGAGGTAAGCAGGGTTTCCACATTGTGATGTGGTTTAAAGCCATGCTGGTGGTTGCCTAGCAGAGCATTCAGATCAATGTAATCTTGTAGTTGTCTTTGTACCGCCTTTTCAATGATTTTTGAGAGGAACGGGAGGCTAGAAATGGGGCGGTAGGATTTTGGATCTGAGTGGTTTAGTAAGGGGCTTTTGAGGATTGGTCATATTGTTGCTTGCTTGAGCATGTGCGGCATGTATTCTTGCTGGAGGGATTCTTTTCAGGGTTGAAAGTCCATCTGCTGCTACAGTTGTGGTCAACATTATTGGCACCCTTGCAGTTTAACCCCTTAATGTTGAATATCTCCTAAAACAAAGTGGCCAGTGAAATGGTTTTGGACTATACAGTTGTGTTCAACATTATTGGCATCTTTGCATTTTAGTGATTTGTGTACAATATCTTAGAAATAATTGTGAAATATTCCAACTGTATGTCATCATAATATTTTAATAATATATTTAAAGGTATACAACAAAAAATATGTCTGTGCAACTTAGATGTAGTAATTTCTAAGAAAAAAAACCCAAAGTATGACCTGGACAGGATTAATGGCACCCTTCACTAATATTTGGTTGCACAACCCTTGGTAGTGATGACAGCCTCCAAAGGTTTCTTGTAGCCATTTATAAGTTTCGTACATCAGTCTGCTGGTAGTTTCTCCCACTCTTCAATTGCGATTTGTACCAGCTCATGAATGATTGCACACTAAACAAAGAAGGACTTCATGGGTGAAGACCAAGGAGGACCACCCATTGCTCAAAGACAGACATAAAAAGTCACGCTGATCTTTCCCAAACCTACCTCGAGAAGTCACAATCCTTCCTTCTGGGAAAATGTTCTGTGGACAGATGAATCTAAACTTGAGCTCTTTGGCAATGCAGACCAGTAAAAACAACACCTTTCCTGCAGTTATATATAGTGGAGATCACATAATGTTGTGGGGCTGTTTTGCTGCCTCAGGAATTGGAGGCCTGGAGCGTATTAAAGGAATCATGAAATCAGAGGACTACTAAGTTATTTTGGAGTGAAATGTGCTACCTGGTGTCAGAAAGTTAGGTCTGGGTCGAAGATTATGGTCCTCCAGCAGGACAATGATCCAAAACATACATCCAAAAGTACAAAGAAATGATTAAAAAGGTAAAAATGGACTGTTTTAAACTGGCCAGCAATGAGTCCTGATCTCAATCCAATCGAGAACCTTTGGAAAGAGCTGAAATCTGCCATTGGTAAAAGGAATCCTGGAAACATTCATGAGCTGGAACAAATCACAGTTGAAGAGTGGAAGAAACTACCAGCAGACAGATGTACGAAACATATACTGTAAATCTACAGTTATCTTGGCTGCAGCAGCTGGTGGGATGGGGGGGGGGGGGCACCCAGAAGGGCCAGAGACCACTGTGTTCTAAAGGGGAGGGAGAGAGGGCTGTCATTGCAGCATTCGGTGGAGGAGGCACCCAGGCCAACGGGAACATGTTCCCCTCTCTCTCTTTCTCTACCCATTATCATCATCTCTGCAGGCTGCCTCCTTTTTCAGGCCATGCAGGGTCATGCAGTATGAGAAGGCACCAGTACTGGTGGGCAGTGTTCCCACTAAGCAGCTTGAAGCTGTGTGGGAGCCCTCCGCCGGAATTCCTGACAGTGGGAGCAGGTGCAATATGATAGTGCTTAGGATCGCGTGGCATAGGCAGGTCCTGAGGATTGGCAGGCTGTGTCACGATCCTAAGTATTACACCCTCTCCCACCAGCAGGATGCCAGTGGATGAGTCCCATGCAACTTAGTGGGAACATTGCTGGAGGGAACACAGGCCTCCAGGGGAGTGAAGGCTGCTGCGGCTGCACGCCCCATGTAAGTCTGGGAGATTGAGGATCTGATGGATGTGTGCTGCCTTCAGCTCATGTCCTGCTCTTGTGTTACTGGTAGGATCACCAGCGTTCTCTTCCCCTGCTGCAGCAACAAGGTTGGAGATGTGACAGCAGCTGGAGGGAAACCTGGCCCATAAGAGAAATGTTGCTGCTATTGTTTTCCGGTCTGGATAATTTTTAGCTTGTGGGGCACGGGGCCTATAGTAGAGCAGAGCCATGTGCGGGCAATATGCCCAAACATGCCTAGGGATAGCCCTGGAAGTGAGGCAATTGCAAGAGGTTGTTTTTTGAAGTGGGGATAGTTATTGGTATGGTTGGGCATTTGTGAGGGTGTAGGTTTTGGGAATGGGGAAGTTTGCAGAGTGATGAGGCAGTTGTATGTGTGCATTCGTTTCATGTTGGCAGTGTTTTGTGAGTTGGCATGGCAGTTTCGAGGGAGTATTTTTTGGGGGGTGGGGAAGTTTGTGAGGTTGGGAGAATAGAGAACAGGGAGAGAGAGTTTGAAAGGAGCAATTCCCTAATGGTTATGTTTCAGTGTATATATTTCTATGTTAGAGAAGTTGGAACTCCTTCTCCCTTAGAAATACATTGGGCTAGTTTTTTGGGGGACTTATTTCTCTATTAGATTGTAAAGTCTGATGTGCAGGGACGGTTTCTTACATGTCTGTGCAGCACTGCATATGTCTTATAGCACTATACAAATGCTCAGTAGAAGTAGTAGTAGTAGATCTGATGTGGCCCATTTTTGAACTTGACATGTGTTTTTACCATTTTTCCCCACCTCACCAGTTTCATTTCTATTAAAATTTTGGAGAGTTATTTTACCCCTAAACATATAGACAGATGGCCAGACAGCAGATGGATAGACAGAGACATTCTCAACCCCTTTTATATAATTATTACCAACTTCCATTGGGTTGTAAAGAATAAAAAGAGAGATATGATGAAATGGAATGCATAAAAGGTCACTAAGCCATGACAAAAACATTTGTGATAATGCACATTTGAAGCCTCAGTCTTAAAAATGTAGGGACCCTCTAAGTGCTTGGCATGCATTTTAACGCTCGCAACTATCAAGTGCGGGCCTGCGGTAACTGTTACTTTGCAGGCATGACAGTTACTGCGTGCTAATTCCCATGGTAACTACAAATCGCACATTGGGGGCGGGGAATGGGTGGGTTAGGGGCAGAGAGGGTGGAGAACAATGTTCCCTCTAATTTTCTGTAGGCTGTGTGCGCATAAAATATCAGCTGTGGAGCTTTTGAAGGAAGGTTAAATTTTTGTGTGCCACATAACGACACTCGGAGTTATATACTTTAAAATTTGACTACACGTCAGAATACAGGATGTACACCACATTGATTTTAATCAAATTAAATGAAAATACATACACTCCCCCTTCCAGCATTTACTGGATCTTTCTCTATCATACTCTCCCTCCCCTTCCAGCCTTTATTAACTATTTAACAGGATTTTTTTATACCACTTTATCACTTCAGTCCAAGCGGTTTACACTGTAACTTAAACTTGGTAATGTACATTTAACAGGAACATTGATAACTTGGATTTTTCTGAGGCAATGAAGGGTTAAGTGACTTGCTCGAGGCCTTATCAGGTCTCTCTCTCTCTCTCTATCCTGGGTTTTGGAGGCTGCCAGCTGTTCTCCTCACTTTGTTTGCAGATGCTAAAAGCACACTTGCTCCTCCAGAGCGATCCAGCTCTGTGCAAGTATGAGCAGCACAGTGCAGGAAGGTCAGGCTGGTCTCGTGGTTTCATCTGAGATGGAACCATGAGACCAACGTGAACTTACTTTGCATAGTTCATGCTTGCACAGAGATGGACTGGGATGGAAGAACAAGGGTGCTTTCTTTTGCACTTCCAAAAGTGCCACAAAAGACATGGGGGAAAGAAATACCGGGCACCAGGTTACAATTTTTAGGTGCCATAGCGACTTGCTACCTTGGATTTCTCAATCCCTGTACTAAGTGATGCACAATTCTTTGGTGCAGACATCCCTATTGCGTAGCATAGTTACTTACTTAAACATCGCTTTGTAAGTTATTCATCTCTGTGGGGGATGTTTACTACAGCACACTAGCTGCCATCGTGGCACTAACGCAGGAAAGTTAGTGCCGTGGCAACAACTAATGCAGTTGAAATGCAGATATCTCGGGCAATTTTCTGCAGTATCTGCATTTTGCATGGTATAGGAGGGGGAGGCGGGATCAGGGCGCGGCAATCACAGGCAGCCATTGCGCGAGCAATTGTCGCTCGATGGCTGCCTGAATAGCCGCGATCACTACTGCAGATAATGCCACCTGATGAGGTGCCACTAAGTAAAATGGTGCGAGGCTTGCGGTGCTGCCCCCAAGCATGAAGATACTGACAGTGTCTTCACACTAGGGGTCAACACTGTGAGACTGATGCCATTTTACTTTGTGTTGGAGAAGGGGGAAGGGGCATGGAGGACTGCTTCTGCTGCCTGCCCACTCGACCACCAATGGTATTATAGGTAAAGGCTTTGGGAAGTATTAGAGGGGTTGAGAGGTAGGAGGATAGGCATTAGCTTGACTGGTTAGCTGGGAGGGATCTTGGCTAAGGGGTGGGAGAGGGTCCAACTGGCTAGCTAAGTCTGATCCTGGACTAGGAGGTTTGGCCTGATTTTCCCTCTGGACAGTTCCTGTTGGGGTCAGGAGCTGTCTTGGGGGGGGGGGGGGGGTGCTGATTGGGAAGGGTGCCATTTAAGGGTGTTAATGTCCCAAATAGGTTGATCTATAGCATTGCATCACTTTTGGAAGAAGACCCAGGGGAAAGTGGGGAGAGATTGCAGGAGTGACAATGCCTCAGGGAGGACTGAGTAACTTGCTATGTCCTCTCCTTTCTCCAAGGTCACTACGGTAAGTGCTAGTGCTGTGCAGTATCTGCAGGGCTGGTGCTGGACACTCCCCCTTCAGATACCGCACAGGGTTTGCAGCTACCACAGGGCATTTTTACATATGCTGCATGGTAGCTGCAGATGCGCTTTAGTAAACATGCTCCTGTGTTTGGGGCTCATAACTACTATGCCAAAAACTATTCAAGCTATTACGCCTGCTACTGTTACCATGGCATTAACATTGCACTTATGTGTCTTGGTGATGGATTAAGTTTTGGTCTGTTGCGAATGAAAGAGGACAATAGCAAAGCCTGAAATGGATTTTCAGTGGAGATGGGGGAGACCAGCACAATAAGAAATTTTAGACATGCTTAGGAGAGATATGAAGGGCAGGGTTGAGAGTTCAAATAAAAAATATCGGGAGGGGGCGATAGAGGAGAAAGGAGGTGCTTGTGTTGGTTAAACAAAGGAATTTCTATATTCATCTCCCAAAATGTTAGAAAACCAGGTAAGAAGAATCTAGTGCAGGCAGAACGGATGGACTAGCTGGTCTTGCCAACATTTCAATATTCAGTTCTGACCTAAGGAAGGGAGTGTTACCTTCCCAAAGCCAATCAAGATATGTATTAAGTTAGTCCCATAACAATGGTATCTACCTATTTATGTTTAAATTTGCTTTTTATTGGTTAACCTTTATTTCAGTGTTACTATTTGACATTAAGCTGGCAGTAGATAGCATAAACTAATAAACATTGATAACCCTCTGCCTTCCACCGCTGCTTTTTAATACAGGTAAACAAAAGAACGCTGGCCAAGCTGTCTGGCTGCTGTTCTTTTAGACAGCGGACAACAAACAACATCAAAAATAAAAGTTACAGAAGCAAAAACCCTCTGCCAACAGAGATTGTAAAATGATTGCTTTTCGCTCACAATAAATAAATTAAGTTTTCTCTTGAGCAACTGCATAAGGGAGCTCTAATCTATTAACTGTATTAATGCAGAACTCTTTGTTCTGTGGCGATAATTTGATGTCACAGACACACTCGTTCAACCGAAAAGACACAGAGTGGATGTCTCAACACAGAGTAATGTCTCTAAGGAGGAAAAAGAAAAAAAACAGGTTATGAAAATTTTAGTGTTTAGTACCTTTGCTCTGTTTACGAGCTCAGATAAAAAGATTTTATGACAGTTTTAAGGAACTGTAGGGAGTGTTGGTGCATAACTGCATCCAAATGTAAGGCACAGTCTAGAGCAAAGGATAGAAAAGCTGTTAAGTGGCTCTATTAAAGGTTCATCAGGAGAAGGTGACGTGTAGCCCCAAGAGGTTATTACTCTTTGTTGCCTTGTACCATGCAGTTGAAGGTATATGTCTTTTTTTAATCTAATGATTTAAAACAAGAATTTGATGTAAGAAAATTTAGCCCCGTGTAAAACTGGGAGGAATCTGATTATTGCATCCTCTTTGCCGAAATTGAAAGAGAGATATTTCCATAACCTTACATTGAGATCCCAATCACAGGCGGCCCATGAGCCTGCAACTTCCTTATCTGTCATTTTTTTCACCACTGGGCTAAAAATCCTGGATGATACTATCCAAATAGTGATGGAAACGAGGGAGGGCGGTATGAGAGCAGTACTGAAAGAGTATCAGGATGGCGCTGATTTTCAGCAGCTAATCGGATAAGCTATTGGGATCATTTTAGAAGCTCTATTTGTGATTTGCACATCTGAAAATGCCCATTGAGACATGCCAATCAATCCATGTCCCAAGAGCCATTCTAGAAAGGCCGAATTTACACTGTCTGGCTTGATCACTTCTATGTCGCATGGGGCATGAAGATGGCATGTCTGGGGCGGACTGTAAAAGATTCACGTCTATGTCCAGTTGTAGATCAGCACTGCATATTTATGACTGCCGGTGGACATGTCTTCTGGACATGAATAGGCATTTGAAAAGTGTTCATTACTGCCAGCGAACTGGCTCCCCTCTGACTCCCCTAATAATGTCTGCCCCTCAAAATAGCATTCACATAAATACAGAGGCCTTTTTGTGACACCTATACTTCGCACATGCACGATTCCAAAATTGGCCATTTCCCTGCTTGTATCTGGGGCTGATGCCGCATAACCCCATTTCCTTGTATGTTGGCGGACATGTTTATCTTTTAGGATGAAGATAAGTTGAATTTATAACACATTTACATGTATGTGCTCACCTCCTATGCTGCCCCTCCCATGGAATCTTGGACGTTCTGACTTGGGTGTCCAGGATGGCCCCTAAACGGCCATTCTAAAATGCTGCTTCACTTGTTTGGTTTAGGCTTGCTGTCCAGCAGGCCTAAATTGAATCCATGGCAGCACCGGCAGCCATTGTACAATATTTGTATTCAGCACTGCTGACTATGGGGCATTTTTACTAAACTGTGCTAGCTGTCAATGCACGCTCAACTGCGCACTCATGGGCTATGCTAACAGACAACTCGGAGTTAATTCTGTCTATGTGCTTAGCATGTGATGGAAAGAACATTACATAAGAACATAAGATATGCCATACTGGGTCAAACCAAGGATCCATTCAAGCCCAGTATCCTGTCAGGTTCCCAGAGGTATACACATTCCATGCTGCTCATCTCAGGGTTATGCAATGGATTTCCTAGTCCTCTTTAAATTATTTCTGGACTTTTCCTCCAGGAACTCGCCAAACCTGTATTGAACCCAGTTACATTAACAGCTTTTACTACATCGTTCGGTAACGAGAGAAAAATATTTTCTCTGTTTAGTCTTAAATATGCCACATTGTAGCGTCATTGCATATCCCCTAGTCTTTCTGCTATTTGAAGGATTAAATAACTAATCTAGTTTACTCGTTCCACTCCATTATTTTATAGACCCCTATCATATCTCCCTTCAGCCATCTCTTTTTGAAGTTGAAGAGCCTTAACCTTTTAAGCCTTTCCTCGTAGGGGTATCCTTCCATCTCCATTACCATTTTGGTTGCTCTTCTCTGTACCTTCTGCTATATCCTTTTTAAGATATGGTGACCAGAATTACACACAAAATCAAGGTGCTGTCGCACCATGGAACAATACAGGTGTATTACAATATCCTTGGTTTTATTCTCCATTCCTTTCCTTATGATTCCTAGCATTCTATTTGCTTTCTTGGCCGCGGCTGCACACTCGGCAGAGGATTTCAACGTACTATGCACAATGACGCCCAGATCCTTTTCCTGAGTGGTGATTCCTAATGTGGAACCTTACATCATGTAACCATAGTTTGGGTTGTTCTTCCCTAAATGCCTAACTTTGTATTTGTCTACCTTAAATTTCATCTGCCATTTGGACTCCTCGTCTCCCAATTTTTCAAGGTCCTCTTGCAATTTTTCACAATCCTCTTGTGTTTTAACAACTTTGAATAATTTTGTGTCATCTGCAAATTTAATCACCTCTCTTCTTGTTCCCATGTCCAGATCATTTATAAATGTTAAAAGGCAGCAGGCCCAGCACAGATCCCTGGGATACTCCACTATTCACCTTTCTCCATTGAGAAAATTGGCCATTTAGACCTACCCTTTGCTTTCTATCTTTTAACCAGTTCCTGATCCACAACAGTACACTGCATCTTATCACATGACTTTTTAATTTCCGCAAGAGTCTCTCATGAGGGACCTTGTCAAAGGCTTTCTGAAAATCCAGATAGACTACATCAATCGGCTCACCTTTATCTGTTTATTCACACCTTCAAAAAATATGAGATTAGTGAGACAAGACTTTCCTGGGCCAAATCCATGTTCGTTTCCTGCCATTAAACCATGACTATCCACATGTTCAGTAATTTTGTTCTTTTTAATGGTTTCTACCATTTTGCTGGGTACAGAGGTCAAGCTCACCGATCTGTAGTTTTCTTAATCACCCCTGGACCCCTTTTTAAAAATTGCTATTTGGCCACTTTCCAATCCTTAGGTAGTACAGATGATTTTAAGGATAGTTCATAGATGACTAAAGATAGGTCTGCAATCTCATATTTCAGTTCTTTAAGCACCCTGGGATGTATGCTGTCTCGTCCAGGTGATTTTTTGCTCTTTAGTTTATCAAATAACTATAATACATCTTCCTGATTTATCAAGATTTGTTTCAATTCCTCTGATACATCACCTTTAAATATCATTTCTGGCATGGATAAGTTTCTTACATCTTCTTCAGTAAAGACTGAAAAAAAGAATTCACTCAGTCTATCTGCTATGCTTTATCCTCTCTTAATGCCTCTTTTTCCCCTCTATCAACTAATGGTCCAAGTGACTCTCTCACAGGTGTTATGCTTCAAATGTACTTGGAAAACGGTTTTTATTGTGTGCTTTTGATTCCATGGCGAGCTTTTTTTCAAATTCTCTCTGCTTGCTTTATCAGTGCCTTAACAGAAGTACTGGCGAGTTAAATGTATTTCCTGTTTTTATCATTTGGCTCTATTTTCCATTTTCTGAAGGATTTTCTCTTAGCTATAACAGCCTCTTTGACTTCACCTTTAAGCCATACTGGCTGTGTTTGGCCTTCCTTCCACCTTTCTTAAAGTGTGAAATTCATCTGGTATGCACTTCCAAGACTGTATATTTAAATAACGCCAAGGACTGATGTAGACTCAACTTTTTGCAGTTGCTACTTTTAGTTTTTTTCTGACCATTTTCCTCATTCAATCATAGTCTCCTTTTTGAAAGTTAAATGCTAGTGCAGTGGATTTTCTTGTTATCCTCCCCCCATTTATTAAATCAAATGTGATCATGTTATGGTCGCTATTGCCAAGTATCCCCTGCACCATTACTTCTTGCACTAGATCCTGTGTTCCACTAAGAACTAGATCTAAAATAGCTTCCCCTTGAGTCGGATGCTGTACCAGCTGCTCCATGAATCAGGCATGTATTTCATCTAGAAACTGTATCTTCCTAGCATGGCCTGATGCAACATTGACCCAGTCAATATGGGGGTAATTGAAGTCTCCCATTATTATTGTGCTGCAAACTTTGCAAGCTTTCCTAATTTCTTTTAGCATTTCATCATCGGTCTGTTCATTCTGGCTAGGCGGGCGGTAGTACACCCTCGCTGCCATTCCCTTCCCCTTTTTACATGGAATTTCTATCCATAGAGATTCTACAGTGTATTCTGCTTCCTGCAAAACCTTTATCCTGTTTGACTCAATGCTCTCTTTAATATTTAGCGCCACCCCTCCACCTATATAATCTACCCTATCATTGCAATATAGTTTATAACCTGTTACTATGTCCCACTGGTTATCGTCCTTCCATCAGGTCTCCGAGATGCCAATTATATTTAACCTTTGATTCAGTGCTATATATTCTAACGTGACTAACTTATTTTTTAGACTTCTAGAATTTGTAAACAGGCATTTTAAAATTTTGTTTTTTTCTATTGGATGACAGGGATAATTTAGAATCTTTCAACTTGGTATGGGGTTTTCCTTAAAGGCACCTAGGTTTCTTTTATCTTTATTGGAACCTCTTAATCAAGATGCTCTAACTTCCCTGTTTTACCAGTATCCTTCAAAGATATATCATTCCGAACCTTGCGCTCTTGGGCAACTGTTGGCTTTTCTAGTTTAAAAGCTGCTCTGTCTCCTTTTTAAAGGTTAATGCCAGCAGCCTGGTTCTAACCTGGTTAAGGTGAAGCCCGTCTTTTTGGAAAAGACCCCCCCTTCTTCACCAGAATGTCGTCCAGTTCCTAACAAATCCAAAAACCTCTTCCTTGCACCATAGTCTAATCTGCAAATTGAGACTCCAGAGCTCTGTCTGCCTCTTGGGTCCTGCACATGGAATGGGACTGCTACCCTGGAAATTATGGATTTCAACTTTCTATCTAAAAGCCTAAATTTAGCTTCCAGAACCTCCCTCCCACACTTTGATATGTCATTGGTATCAGTATGTACATGTTCTCAGCACTATCTAAAACCTTATCTATGTAGCACATGAGGTTCACTATCTTCGCACCAGGCAGGCATGTTACCAGGCAGTCCTCATATCCACCAGCTACCGTGCTATCTACATGCCAAATGATTGAATCATCAACCATCCTAACCCTTCCCTTATGTGCACATTACCTTGGATAAACATCCTCGGTGCAAGAGTGCATTACATTACTTGGAGGACAGGTCCTAGCTATAGGATCACTTCCTGCCACACCAAGATAATGCTCTCCTTCCATGTGACCTCTCTTTTCCATGGCAACTGAAAGGATTCCAGATTGAGGTGGGACTTTTCTACTACATCCCTGTAAGTCTCATCTATATAACCCTCTGCCTGCTTCAGCAGCTCCAAATCTGCTGCTCTAGCCTCCACAGATTGGAATTGTTCCCTGAGAGCAAGAGCTCTTTGCACCTAGTGCACACATAAGACCTCTCACCAACTAGGAGAAAAGCATTCATGTAACATTCAGTAAAGAAGACTGGATAGCTCCCAACTCACTGCTGGACTGCTGTCTGCATCTTAGATTTACAGATTTCTTTTAGCTATTTAAATTTGTTAAGCTATGTAAAGTTTCTAGAGAAATAGGGATACTTGAACCCGATATTCAGTTGGGCAAGCTATGCGTCGCTACGGCACATAACCCTGCCCGACTACCCTTAACCCCAGATATTCAATACCAGGGTCAGATGTGGCCCTGGCATGGAATATCTGGGGATCACTGCACATGCTGGAAGCTGCAGTAGCTAACCGGGCAGCTGCAAAATTGCATGCTGCCCGGTAGCTCTTGCGCCTTAAAGATAGACGAGGGATTTTCTTGCCTATCTTTTAGGTGCAGTTTGCTAACCAGGCAGCATGCAATATCACTGCTACCCAGTTAGCAACAGTCTTCACCTCCGCTCTGCCCTGGAATGCCCCCAACATGCCCTGCTGCTAACCACATAGCATTGGAGCATGTAGTAGGGTTAGAAGGGGATATTCAGTGGTACTATCCATGTAAGTGCTGTTGAATATCCTGATTAAAGGCATTTAAATGGTTTACTGGGCTGTAAACTGTGTACATGCCTTTCGAGTATCAGGCCCAATAAGTATAAAGGACATTTAGTGTTTACCTCAAGGTGAATTGCAAGGACTTAATTAATCTACTCCGAAGGCCAAATAACCTGTTAAAGAAGATATTCAGTTACTCAAAGTGAGTAAGATCACCCTCTTCCCCTTAAGTAGTTTAGGAGGCTAAAAATCAAGGATTATGCCTGGGTTGGGTGGGAGCTGGGGTGGGTTTGGAGGGATGACCTATTTATATCTGTGCTTCCAAGACAATCTCTTAATTACCTAGGTGATTCACACTGTCCTTGATTTGATAGAGGAAGCCTTTCAAGTTGCCCCTTTGCTCTGTCAATTTTTATTTATTTTTTTATTTGGACAGTTTTTCTCTACCACCCCTTCCAGACATCAGGGGCGGTTTACATGGAACAACAGGTTACATAGAACGGAATTACAACTATTTACATTATAACTAAAGATTTAAAATTGTAATGGTTAGACCAAGTACTATTTACATAATTACTGTTAATTTATATACATCGCTACAATGCAACTTGCAAATAATGCTTATTTTCTGGTAAAGATTTCTTCTGTGAGGAAGCAGCCTGAGAGGGAGAGCTGATTAGGTGCTGTTGGCATTGTGACTGCTGTAGTGTTCGATAAATAGGAAGGTCTTTAATTCCTTCCTAAATGCTTTTAGATCTTTGATTGATCGAAGTGAGTCTGGTAGTGAGTTCCAAAGAACAGGGGCTGTGAAGATGAATGCTATGTTGCTTGTTATTTGTTTTGTTCTGCGGATAGACGTTGGAAAATTAAGGAGGGTTTGCTTGCTTTTCCTTTTGTTTCTGGTGTCAGTTAGAATATTTATGAGAGATGCAAGATAGGAGGGAGCTATATTGTTGAGTGGCTTAAATGTAGTGACTAGAGTATACGACTTGCTGTTGGAAGCCAATGGAGATTGTGCAAGATGCGGGTGATATGATCCGTTAGATGTGCCTTGGTTATGATTCAGGCAGTGACATTTTGAGCTATCTGGAGATTATTTATGTTCTTTTTAGGTAATCCATATAGAAGGCTGTTACAGTAGTCCAGGTGGGGCTTGATTAGAGCTTGAACTACCGTTCTGAAGTCATAGGGGGCTGAGGTGTTGTACAGTTCTTAACTTGAAAAAAAATGGTTCTGGCTGTTTGTTTTATATGTACTGCCATATTAAGGGATATGTCTAAAATGATGCCCAGATATTTAACCTCTTGTTTGACTGGGATGGTGGTGTTGAGTATGTGGATTATTTGTGTGTGTGTGTGTGGGGGGGGGGTGAAACTTTGGTTTCTGGTGGTGACAAGTACTTCAGTTTTCTTGAAGTTAATTTTGAGGTTGTTTATATTTAACCATTTTTCTGCTTCCTGTATGCATTCAGTGAGATTGTGATATGTAGGGTTATTTACATTTTATTTATTTATTTATTGTTTTTTATATACCGCGCTCTTTAAAATCAGTGCAGTTCACAGGTAACATTTGAGCATCTCAATAAAAACTGATATGCTTTTACATTGAACAGGGGGTACAACTTGGGTTTCAACTAGGGTAACTATTTACAACATTTACAATTCTGTACATTGTGACCATAGGTTGCCACCTGGCTTATTGTTTAGCTGGATGTGATGTGGCTGGTGTTAGGTTGTGAGTAGTGTAATAGGAAGAGATGATGTTTTAGGACTTTTCTGAATTGGTTAATGTCGGAGATTGCTCGTATGGAAGATGGAAGCGCATTCCAGCATGTGGGGGCATAGAATTTGAAAGCTCTTTTCTTTGTTGCCTGGTTGCATTTAGTTATTTCGCGGGGAATTTGGAGGGTATTGATGGCGAAAGATCTCCTCTCTCTGTTTGCAGGGGTAGGGTGAAGCAGCTCTGTTAGGGAGGAGGAGGACATGTTGTTGATGGCTTTAAATGTCATCAAGACTATCTTATATGTGGTACGACAGTAGATAGGCTGCCAATGCAAATCCTTTAGAATTGGGGTAATATGGTCTCCTCTGGATATTCCATGCAGGAAGCGTGCAGCGGTATTCATTGCTAGTTGTAACGGGCTTATAGTGCTCTTTGGTAGGCCATGGGGGGTCACAAGGGCCTGAAAGACTGTTCTGAAGTCGCTTGGTTGTAATAGTGGTCGGAGATGTCTCAGAGTTCTAATTTTGTGGTGGATCTGTTTAATGATGTTATTGATGTGCGTTTTGAACTCCAGCTGCTGGTCCAGTGTGACACCGAGGTATCGGATGGTGGGTCTGCTTATGAGCTCAGCGTCTCTCGTCTTTAGAGCCGGTGGGGGGGAGAAAGATTGATTTCTTGTAGTGAAGAGTACATCTGTTTTGCTGAAGTTTATTTTGAGGCCTTGTGCTTGGAACCAGTCTGTGACAGCCTCAAAGCATTTAATCAGTGGGGAGAAATCCGGTTTGTCAGTCAAGAATGGTATGAAGAGTAGGACATCATCAGCATAGATCAGACATGAGACGTTGAAGGATCGGATTAATTCACATATGGGCTGCATGTAGATGTTGAATAATAAGGCGGAGAGTGAGGAGCCCTGCGGTATGCCATGTTTTTGTTGGAAAGGTTCCGAGGTTGTGGTGTTTGAACGAACCTGCTGCCATCTCTCCGTTAGATATGATTTACACCAACTTAATGCTTGACCGTTGATTCCCTTATCTTGTAACCGCACCAGGAGTTGATTATGGTTTACAGAATCAAAGGCAGCAGCTATGTCCAGGAAGATTAATGCAAAACCTTGTTTAATGTCATCGGTTCCTGCAATCAGTGTGTTGATTAGAGTGGTTAGGAGGGTTTCTATTCCATGAGATTCTCGAAAGCCATGTTGGGATGGGTCGAGGGAAGCTGTGGAGTCGATGTGGTCCTGTATTTGGTGCTGGACGACCTTCTCGATTAGCTTTGCTAACAGCGGGATACTCGATATTGGGCGATAAGATTCTACCTTCTGCGGGTTTAGTTTGTTGTTCTTCAAAAGGGGCCGGATTGATGTCTGCTTGAGGCATGATGGGAATATACCTGTGGAGAAGGATAGGTCCATAATCTTGCATAGTATAGGGCTGATTTTCTTACATAATGCTCTTATCCAGAATGCTGGACAGGGGTCATTCGGGGCAGTGGTGGCATTCACGGTGGAGATAATGTTCTCAATTTCAGTAGGTGTTGGTGTTCTGATGGTGGTTAGTGGATTAAGTTGTGTTGGGTTGCTGTTGGGGCTGGATAGTGTGGTTTTTCCAATGCTATTGATTTTGGCTTGTAAGTAATCTGCATAGTCCTGTGGGTGAATTGTGGCTAGTTGGGGGGTGAGGGTTCTTTTGTTAAGGTTTTTACTATGTTAAAAAGTTCATGGGGTTTGTTCAGAGCACGGTTCAGGAGATTTGAGTGATGATTTCTCATTGTTGTGAATATCGAATCTCGATGCTTCTTAAGGTGGGAGGTGTATGCTGTCAGGTCTGATGTGGACCGTGTACGTCACCAATTTCTTTCCAGTTTTCTTAGTAGGAGTAGAGAGGTTCTTAGTTCAGTGGTGTACCAATGGGATGTTTTCCTGTTTCTTGGATGCTTGCCTGGGGCGGGCGGATTGGTTTGGGCAGGTTTGCGGGCAAAGGAGCTCAGGCTGTTGTTCCATGAGGCCATGATCCCTTCGGGGTTTGGTGGTGCATTATTGATGTTAGGTAGGACTTCCTTGATGATTAACGCTTTGTCAAAGGATCTGAATCGTCCGGTGGATGATGTTGGATTTGTAGTTAATTCCTTTGTACGATCATTATTCTGTTGGGGTGGTATTTGGATTGTATCAAGTTGTGATCAGACCATGGGACGGGTGTGATAACTATGTTGTGATTGTATTTTGAATTCCCATCAGGTTGGGGGCAGAAGATGAGGTCTAGTTTGTTCCCTTTTTGATGAGTGGGGGCATCAACTAGTTGTTCGTATCCTAAGTTGTTGAATGCTTCGAGGAAGGCATTGGCGTGACTGTCCTGCAAGGTTGGAAGATTGAAATCACCCAGTACCCAGTTTGGCTTATGTATATTTTTGGGGTTGGATGCTAGATCAATAATAGTTGCAAGGTCTTCAGCAGAGGCATTCGGGGATCTGTAGATAAGGTTAATGGTGTTATGGTTGTTTGCAATGGTGATTACATCAAGATGGTCTGAGCTATTGGAGCTAATTGTTTGGTATTGGAGATCTTCTTTTGTCAGAATGAGAGTACCACCTCCTTTATGGTCTATTCTGTGGCAGAAGTGTATTGAGAAGTTCGGGGGGATGAGTTGATTAATGAGTACTGAGTCTGAGGTGGTGAGCCATGATTCTGTTAATAGTAGGATGTCTAGCTTGAGCTGTGTTATGAGGTCAATAATGGCTGGCCAATTTTTACGGACTGATCGAGCATTTATGAGTGCACATTTTAGGTTACGTGGGTGTAGGTGCTGCCTATCTTTGTGTTTTGTATTATGTTGGAGTGGTATGTGTATTAGGTATGAGTGAGGGTTCTGGGGGGGTTCAGGCAGGATGTGATGTGAGTGCTTGTGTTGTCTCCTTCCTTGTGTTTGTACTATTGGGATCAAGTTATGGGTGGATGCAGCGGATAGGGTGCCAGTGATGGAGATGCTGAAAAGGTATAGACTAGAGAGGGTTAAGAAGGAAATGAGCATGTTAAACTGGTTCATTATTTCCTAGTAGTGGGATTCCTTTGAGATAATGGGTATGCTAGTGGTGCTTCTAACCAGGATATGCGTGGCCTGCTAGGTTGTGTGGAAATTAACTAGCGGTTATGTGAAGGAATTTGCAGCAACAATAGTATCAAGAATACTGGCAACACTGTAATGGAGTTTGTAGCAACAACAGTATCAAGAATACTGGCAATACTGTGATGGAATTTGCGGCAACAATAGTATCAAGAATACTGGCAACAATAGTATCAAGAATACTGGCAACAATGGTAGCAATAATACTGTCAGCGAAAGGAGCCAAACTATTGGTAATACTAGTAGGGAAAGTATTGGCAACAATAGCAGTAATATTGCAGGCAATAATGGCAAAAGGCAGTATTAGAAGTAAGGTATAAATAATAGAAATAGCAAGACTACCAGTAGTAATGGCGGCAACGTATTGGCTGTGGAGCTTTCAGCAAGATAGTAGTAGATATACTTGCAGCACGTGGTTGAGGGGAAGCGGATGGCTGATTGGGTCACTATGTGGGAAACATTGCTTTTACGGCGTCTTGAGGGTGTTCTTTAGAGTTTGCTTCTGATATCCCGTAGATTTGTTGAATTTGTTGGGCTTGGTGACTGGCCTCAGCCTAAGGGCCGAGCCAAAGGGAGGTGATATCCAATTTTGTATTTTTTGAAAATTGTGCATATTGGTTGAATATAGAGGTTAAAAAGGAGGGCAGAGAGTGTGAATCCCTGTGGGATACCTTGTTCCTGAGGGAAGGGTGTAGATGATTCATGTAGAATTTTTATATATATTGGGTGCGATCAGATAAGTAGGATCTGAACCATTGAAGGGCAATCCCCGCTAATCCTAAATGATCTAGCCTTGATAGGAGTATATTATGGTCTACATTGTTAAAGGCAGTCGTTATGTCTATAAATTCAAGTATGAAGGCCTTGTTCGCATTGTCCATACCTCGGATAAGGTTGTCAAGTAATACCAGCAGCAATGTTTCAATGCCATGGAAAGAGCGGAATCCATATTGGTGTTCGTCAAGTGGTGCATTTAGATCAATGTAATCTTGGAGTTGTAACAGAACTGGGTTTTTTTATAATTTTTGATATAAATGGTATGCTGGTGATTGGTCTGTATGAGGTAGGGTCTTCTTTGTTTAGGGTCCTGTTTTCATGTATAGGGTGGATGGCAGAACGTTTAAGTTCTCTTGGTATATTTCCATGGAAGAGTGATTGGTTGATTACGTTCATTAGGTATGGTGCTAATTCCGTTTTGTTGCTTTTATCCAAGCCACAGGGCATGGGTCTAAGTAGGAGGTGGTGGTGTTAATCCTTTTAATTGTTTCAAGGAGTTGTTTTCCTTGATGAGGTGAAAGGAATGTAATTTATTGAGGTTAGTTTGATTTTCTGTAGGGGAGGAAAAGGGTATAAGGTTTTTGGATTTTAGTTTGGTTGCAAAGTGCTAAGGTTTGGGGTTTAATGTTACTCTCATTCCCATCATTTTGTGGGGGTTTGGTCATGGATTTGAGAATTTCAAAGAGTTCCCTTGGATGGTTAATGGTTTTATTTAGGAAATTTGTATGGTAATTCTTTCTTACTGTGTTTATGACCTCTTTATAGATATTCAGGGTGGTCATATAATGAATTTTCAATTCAATGCTTTGTTTGGCTCTCCATTTTTGTTCGAGTTTGCGGAGTTCTTTCTTTAGTGTGTGCAAGTCATGGGTATACCATCTTTCAGAGTGTCTAGGATTAGATTTTGCATGTATATGGGACAGTATAACTGCTTTGTTGATTATAGAATTCCAGGAATATATTGAATCATTGAGGTCATTTGGTAAAGAATCGAGTTGAGGAATTATCTCTTCAAGGAAGATATCTTTATTAAAATGCTTAAATGTGGTAGTTTGATGGCTTCCGTCTGTGGGGGTCTGTGTGGATGGGATAATTGGGAGGTTCAGGCGCAGGATGAAGTGGTCAGACTTGTGATGCTAAGGGGGGGGGGGGAGTAGTTTGGGTGTTCTGTGAGCAATTTTGAGATGAAGATTAAGTCGAGAGTATTGCCCTTAGTATGGGTGGGAGTGTTTACTATTTGTTGGAAGCCCATCTCTTCCATGAGGTCTTGAAATGATGTGGACTGGTGTAGGGAGAGTGATGTAAGGTTGATGTCCCCTAGGATGATATGGGGTTTCCTTGTGGGGGATGTGCAGGCAGATTCAAGAATAGCTGTAAGGTTAAGGTGGTTATGGTTAGGGGGTCTGTAGAGGAGGCATATTGCTAGTCTATTGTTTTAGATTTTGAGTATGTCTATTTCATCACTGCTGGTGCAGATAGTGGGATTTAGCTTTGCTCTGGCTAGTATTAGGACCCCACCTCCTCTTTTGGAGTCTCTAGGACAATTATGTAGTTTGTATCCTCCTGTGATGAATTGATTCAGAAGGATGGTGTCAGACTCAGTGATCCAGGTTTCAGTGATACATAGCACGTCTGGGGTTTTATCTATTAGGATATCTCGGATTACTGGGATTTTGTTTCTTATGGAACATGCATTTATTAGTATAAATTTTAGGGGTATTATGTGATCTATATGCTTCAGGTTCTGGTTCTTGTGTGAGAGACTGATGCAAATCAGCCTCCGGTGTGGTTTGTTTCTATGTGTGGGATGATCCCTAGCATGTAGGTGTCTGTTGTGCTAGCGCAGGTAATCTCTATGGTGACTTTGGATTATGGGGATGGGGCAAGGAGTGAATTGTTCCTTGTATGCAAATAGAGCATTAGCTACTGTTGTGAGTAGCAGAAGGCTGAGTATAGTATAGAGTAAATTTGATTTCCATCTTGTATGATGAGGTGGTCTGGTAGATATTGTTTTGAGTCACAGTTGGAAGGGGTTATAGAAGCAGCTGGTATAGTTATTCTATGTGACAGCAGGGGCGGCTCAAGACAATCTACTGCCTGAGGCGAAGTATGAAAAGGTGCCCCCCCCCAACTTAGAGGGGGCGGGGGCTTTTTCAGAAATCCAATCAGAGACTGAACCAAACCAAAAAGCCGATAAGATTATATGGCGGAAATGCAAGATGTTTGCAGACAGGGCCATATAGAGCTGCAATCACACCCTTTGAGACTTGCAGCTCAGGGATTTTTTTAAACTTTTGAAGGCGAAGTGAGGCAGCTGTTTTGGGGGCATTTTTTGCCACCCTCAAGACTTTGCCGCCTGAGGCAGCCGCCTCACTTTGCCTCATTATAGAGCTGCCCCTGTGTGACAGTGACTATGCAATCTGTATAGGCTGCAGATAGAAATTATGTAAAAGTGTAGTTGCAATATATCGGTGAATCCGTTTTGGGTAGGATGTGGTAGCAGTGCTAGGTGGAAAACAGTATTTCAGGGATAGTCATGCAGTGGGCATCTATCTAAGCAGTAGTGCATATACTGGATGAGGTATTGATGCAGTGTTATGGTATACAGCTATCTTGTAACTATAGGCATTTACAGATAGTCATGTAGGGAAGCACAGTAGTAATGGTGCAGTTACATACATTGAAGCAGTGCAACTGAACATTGGTAAGCAGATATCCTTAAATGCACAGTATTAGGGTTTACAAGTGTATTTGCATGAGGTAATGTATCAGAGTCTTAGTGCCAGTCTAGTGTGATTCTGCGTCAAGAGTAGCTTGAGTTTTAGTCGGGCAAATTACTGTGTCACAGGCAGGGGCAGCCCAAGGGGGGTGCGGGGCCATGTGCAGAGACTCGGTGCGGGGTCTCATTTGCATAAGGGGCCTCATTTGCATAAATAGTTGTATAATGTTGCCATACACTAACTTTTAGTAAACACGTCTCTTAATGAGTGTATGGATAAAGAAAGACTAAAAGATTTCTACATTACTATAATCCAGTGCCAACTTCCAGGCACATTAGGAACTACTACAAACACTGCCCATTTAGAACCCATAGCAAACCCGCCGTATCCTAACAGCACTAACAGGGCTCACAAAGCACCATACTCTACCTATTAAAAGGCAACACTGCAAATATTAAACCAATACATTTCAGAGAATAACAATACATGACCTACTGGGGAAAGAGAACAAGTGGCAATGTCAAATAGGAATTACATAAACAGAATACCTCAGCTCAGTTACACATTCAGAACATAGAACATCACCAAACAAGGAATCACAATTTAGAAACAGGAAGACAATTAAACTGGGAACCCCAAAAGCCAAACTTGGAATGTACAACAGCACTGTAGAAATATTTATTTATTTCTTTTTTATACCATGCTATTTAGAATCAGTGTGGTTTACATGTATACTAACAGGTACTTTTTATTCCCTTGTCCCGGAAGGGCTCACAATCTAAGTGTACCTGAGGCAATGGAAGGTTAAGTGACTTGCCCAAAGCCACAAGGAGTGGCCATGAGACTAGAGACCCCGGTCCCTCTAGCCTGAAGTTGCTTGACCCCATGTGGGAATTGAACCCCGGGCCTTATGGCCTGAGGTAACCTGTCCCAACCACTGAGCCACTCCTTTTTCCTCTTGCATTAAACAAAGCGCAGATGTTAATGATGCACATTTCCCAGAGCTGACATATTCCAGTTAATAAATTCAAAATAAAGAGATATTTTTCTACCTTTCGTGCATCAGTTGCAATTGCTCCAGCCACTTTCTTCTGGCTTCTTCGTATCTTCTGCTAACTTTCCATCATCTGCTGTCCATTTGTCCTTTCTTCTCTCCTAGTTTTTTTTCCATTCTCTCTCTACATCTGCTTTAACATCCTAATCTTTCTCCTTTTGCTGTTCCCTCATTCCTATTTCATCCACTCAAATTTTACCCCTCCGACCTCAATCCCCACTTACTCTCCCAATACTAGTCCCAATTGTAGATTTGTCTTCCCTCCCTTGCAAAATATTTTTCCTCCCTCCATTTCACTCTCCCAGCTCCATCCCATTCTAATCCTCCCCCAACATCAGCTCCCTTCTAGTTCCAGCCCCACCCAGCATCCGCTCCCTTCTAGTCCCCACATCAGCCCGTTTCCAGTCCTAGCCCCATCAGCCCATTTCCAATCCTATCCTAACCACACCATCAGCCCATTTCCAGTCCTAGCTCCCCTATCCATTTCCAGTCCTATCCAAGTCCCTCCATCAGCTCATTTCCAATCCCAGCCCCCCATCAGCCCATTTCTAGTCCTTTCCTAGCCCCACCATCAGCCTATTTCAAATCCTAGCTCCCCTCCACTCAGCCCATTTCCATTCCAAGCCCCCGTCCCCATAAGCTATTTGCAGTTCAAGCCCCCCCTTCCACTCAGCCCATTTCCAGTCCTAGCAACTCCTCCAGCCCATTACCAGCCCTAGCCCCCCCATAGCCCATTACCAGTCCTAAGCCCCCCATCAGCCCACTTCCAGTCCTAACCCCCCATCACCCCATTTTCAGTCTTAGCCCCCCATAGACCATTACCAGTCCTAACCCTCCCATCAGCCCATTTCCAGTCCTAGCCCCCCCCCCCCACAGCCCATTACCAGGCACATTAGGAAGTACTACAAACACTGCCCATTTAGAACCCATAGCAAACCCGCTGTATCGTAACAGCACTACCAGGACTCACAAAGCACCAAACCCTACCTATCAAAAGGCAACACTGCAAATATTAAACCAACACGTCTCAGAGAATACCAATACATCTCCTACTGGGGAAAGAGAACAAGTGGCACTATCAAATAGAAAGTATATGAACAGAATACCTCAGCTCGGTTACACATGCAGAACATAGACTGTCACCAAACAAAGAACAAGGGATCACAATTTAGAAATAGAAAGACAATAATTAAACTGGGAACTGAAAAGCCAAACTTGGAATGTACAACACCACTGGAGAAATAAAACTATAAATTAATTTCCTCTTGTACTAAACAAAACGCAAAGACGTTAGCGATGCACATTTCCCAGAGCTTGTTGAAAAAATGTGTTAAACGCTCCAACCTTTAACTTAGAGATTACGATATATATAAGCAACAAGGTCTCAGACTTGAGTGGGGCTATGATTCAGACTTTAACATGCCTGATCCTTACGCACCCTATTGCATCAATGACCTTTTAACATCACTTAATATTTATTCCGTTTCTTTTGTAAATATCAAGAACAGCGTCAAACAAACAAAATCAACTGTTCACTCTTCATTTCCCAGAGCTGACATATTCCAATTAATAAAGTCAAAATAAAAAAGTATTTTTCTACCTTTTTGTTTGTGCATTTTTATTTTTCAGTTGCAATTGTTTCAGTCACTTTCTTCTGGTTTCTTCATATCTTCTGCTAACTCTCCATTGTCTGCCTTCCATTTGTCTTTTTTTCTCTCTTCTAGTTTTCTTTCCATTCTCTCTCTACATCTGCTGTAACATGCTGATCTTTGCCCCTTTGCTCTTTCCCCTTTGCTCTTTTCTTTCTTTATTCCTTTTTCATCCACTCAAATTTCACCCCTCCATCCTCAATCCCCACTTACTCTCCCAATACCCGGGCAATCGTAGATTTTTCTTCTCTTCCACACAAAATATATTTTCCCTTCTCCATCCTCACTCCCCCAGCCCCATCCCATTCTAATCCTCCCCCAACATCAGCTCCCTTCTAGTTCCAGCCCCAACCAGCATCCGCTCCCTTCTAGTCCCATTCTCCCATCCCCCATCAGCCCATTTCCAGTCCTAGCTCCCCCATCCATTTCCAGTCCTATCCTAGCCCCCCCAAGCCTATTTTCAGTACTATCCTAGCCCCCCCATTAGCCCATTTCCAGTCCAAGCCCCCCTCCCCATCAGCTGTTTCCAGTCTTAGCCCCCTGAGGCTGTCTGACAGGCTTTAGAGGGAGTCAGAGAGGCCCCGGCTCACCTCTGACAGCTGCCGAAGTAAAGAGCGCCTTTTTTCTTCATTTCGGCAGCTGTATTGTAGTATAGGCCGCTGGTGCGCCGGAGGTCAAAAGGAACTTCCTGTTTCCAGCACTCAGCACTCCAGTGGCCTATATTACAGTACATCTGCCGAAGTGAAGAGAAAAGGCGCTCTTCACTTCGGTGGCTGTAAGAGGGGAGCCGGGGCCTCTCCGGCTCCCTCTAAAGCTGCCCTGCTGGCGCCGAATATGCGAGATATTGTTGGCACGGGGCCCCCTGAAGCGTGGGGTCTTGTGAGAAAAACATTCTCACACAATGTACAGACCAGTCCTGGCTGTGAGGGGATTCTACCTTGGCTTTTATCTCAAACCACACCGTGCGATGATCATTGCTGCTCATATGGGTACCCACCTGGACGTTTGACACACTTTCTCCGTTGGTGAGTTCTAAATCCAGCATCAAACATTCCCTGGTTGGTTCCATCACCATTTGTCAAAGCAATACATCTTGGAAGGCATCCACAATTTTTTTACTTCTTTCCAAATTTGCAGAAGGAATACTCTAATCCACATCGGGTAGATTAAAGTTACCCAATACAATCACTTCCCCTTCATGGCTACCTTTGCAATATCAATAATCAAGTCTCTATCTATTTCTTTGGTTTGAATTGGAGGCCTGTAAACTACACCAGTATGGATGATAGTACTATCTCCTCTTTCCAACACAATCCACAGCGCTTCTTCTTTTCCCCACGTCCCCTGCATTTCATCAGCTTTAAAATTGCTTTGGACATATAGGGCTACTCCTCCTCCTTTTCTGCCTTCTTTGTCTCTTCAAATAAATCATAGCCAGCTATGACTATATCCCATTCATGTGACTTGTTAAACTATGTTTCTCTAATGGCCACAGTGTCCAAGTCCATTTCCACCATTAGGGCTTCCAGGTCAGGAACTTTGTTGGCTAGGCTTCCAGCATTTGTGCTCATTGCTTTCCAGCATTTGTTGACTGGCTTGCCTTTATTTTGTTCTACACAGCTCTTTCCACTTACAATTGATGTGTATTTAAAAGTGTGGCTGTTTCCAATATTATTATGCTTTTGCTGGGAGTGATGTCCTGAACTTGTCCTTCCCCATTCATCACCCCCTTTTCCTAATTTAAATGCCTGTCCACATACTGCCTGAATTTTTCATTCAGGATCCTTTTCCCTGCAACAGAGAGATGTAGTCCATCAGCACAGTATAGTTTCTAGTTGATCCATCTGTTTCCTCAGTTGCCTATATTTCTAAATCCTTCTTGTTTGCACCAGGTTTGGAGCCATGTATTAAAGCTGTTTATGCAATGCAGCCTTTCTGCCCCCTTACCAAGAACAGGTAGAACATCTGAGAATGCTACTAGAGTGTTAACAACGGGCTTGAGTTTCTCTCCCAGAGTCTGGAAGTTCCTTCGAACTGCAGAGACACTGTTTCTAGCCAGGTCATTTGTACCCAAGTGGGTGACAACGTCAATTTTGGCGTGTTCACTTTCTGCACTAACTATACCAACAATTTGGTTTGTATTCCTGCTGGCTGAAGAGCCTGAGAGGCATTTGACCATCTTCTCTCCTTTAAACTGTGTTCCTAAGTTGGTGCCTCTCATGATGGAATCTCCAAGTAGTAGTAATTTTCTGTTTTGAGATTTTCTTTCTTCATATTTGATGCATTATCAGTAGATTGAGCATTGACTCTCTCATTTAAGGGCACTTAAATTTCCACGGATTGGGTACTCTCGTTATCCAAGGCAGAGAAGGAATTATGCAGGGATATCTCTTGATGTAGAGGATGTCTCCTTGTTACAGGTCGTAACCTATCAGAGTCCACTGTGATCCATTTGTTCCTGGGCTGTTTGATTCTTTGAGAGTGGTGGTGGATTTTGCTCAGTTTGTACCATAGAAGAGGTGTGTTTAATTGCAGCTAATTCTTCCTTTAGTAGAGTCAATTCTTTTATGCATAACAGATAATTTAAGGCATATAGAGCCAGTGCTTATGCTCCAAATGATTCTTCTTAGAATGAAAGCACGTCAGTTATTGCATTGAATATACAACATGCTGTTTAAGACTGTTATAAAGTGGTCATAGAAGAAGAAGAAAAGGTGGGTGTAACGCCTAATTAAAGGACAGAAGTCAATGTATATGATGACTATATAGGCAATGCAACCTTGGAGTGGGTGGGGTGAGGAGTAGGGTGGGTGGGAAGTTAAGTGTCCCTGGCCAGTAGACCTTTTATGAACTGAGGGCACACTCAGATATCTGCTTTAAAGGCTATCTAAATATTCCTAAACTTATCACCAGTAGTTAAAATTTATATTATAAAACCAGGAAATTGTAAAGTCTGAAAGCTTTGCTTTGTGTAGAGTCTCTTGGAGCTGAGATGACCAGATTACGTTTTGATTGTTGGCCGTGAGTTCCAGAGAGCCGGACTAAAGATTTTGAAGGATCTCTGGCAAGTTGTTTGAGAGCTACTGATCCTGGTAGGTGGAGTTGAGAGGATGTTTTGGTGTTGCTTCCTCCTTGTCCTAGAGTCTGGGGCCTTTTGGATTAATGGCTGTAAGCAGTCGGCAGTTTGCTTGTGTATTGTCTTTTATGTCATCATTATCTTGCAGTTTCCTTATTATTAATAACAAAGATGAACAAGATCTCTTGTCCTTCAAGGTGTGAGTAAATATTTCATCATTTCTTCTAAAATCGAGAAATGCATACTTTCCTGTTTCTGGGAGAACTATTTAAAGATTTCAAGGTTATGTGCAGAATTTGTTCTACTTTTGAAGAATTTAAACAGTCAGACATCATGTGACAAAGATTTGCAACGGTACCCACCAGTTGTCCTTATGAAAGCATATACTAGAACTAGGTGGATGCAGAGAGAACATCTTTTGTTACCTAAAACAAAAGACCCCATTTCTAATTTGATCTATGTATTACTTTATTTTCCACTTATCCAAAAGGTTAAATCTAGTATTTTACAGTAGTGGCATGTCTTCAGTCTCCATTGTTTTACTCAGACACCTATCTGTGCATTTTGGCAAAGCAAGAATGTATGTGACCAGGTGGTGTGTTCAAACTCAAGATCCTGATTTGCCAAAATGTCAAATAATTTTTGCTGACAACACTGACTTTCGAAAGAGAATTTTAGTTTTGGAGGGACACAACTATTGTTTCCAGGACCATTTTCATAGTGAGAGATTCTTTCTGAAGCTTCCACCTGTTTGAGAGAGACCCTCAGGGTGGGACTCAGCACCAATTTCCCGTACCATCCTACTCAGTGAGGACACAGAAGAGGGCTACAAGTATAATTACACTACTTAGTAGCTAGTGGCATGCAATCTCTATATCTCAATTCTAAAGGATACATCTGCTGTTGGTTGAAATGGAAAGTTGCATATACAGTATTTCACTTTCATAAATTCAGTCTCCTACATATCTTCATGCCTTCTCCAAATTATAAAGATGAATATCAGAGAGCTGTAACCCATCCTTTTCATAGGATTTCATATAGAACTGTAATGCTAATTATGTTTTTTTTTAGTTCCCTTAAATATTAATTCACTAGTTTATCAATTTTTTAAACACCTTTTTGATATACATAATGCTAATACATCAGTGGCATAAATTCCACCTGACCCAAGCATCCCTGCAGATTAGTCCCAGTGCTGCTGAATATCTTGCTCAGCTATCCAGACAGCGACCCCCCTCCCAGACTATCCAGATAAGTGTTTTGAATATCAACACATGAGTCTTCTCTGTGGACTGGTTTAGCTTGCTGTTTAGTAATGTACTGGAACCACATTATAAGAAAAGTATGGTAAAAACAAGGCCTACAGGGGCACAGCAAAGTAAAAAATCAAGTAAAAAGATTCTACAAAGGCAGTAGAAGCATTCTTTCTGAAAAGGACACACTCACCTTTAAGAGAAGTGTAGAAGCTGTGAAAGGACTTCTTTCAGAAAAGCTTGACAGAGCACACTGCTTAAAAAACTCAGTGAAGAGCAGGAGGGTCAGGAGGCTTAAGACAAAGCACAGAAAAATATTAAAAAAGACTTTTCTTGGCAATATGGAGAAGTCACTTCTCAAAGCAATAATAGTCTCTCACTTGGTTTGCAGCTAGTTGTGCTGTGAGGGCTTGTGTGCATCAGTGATGCTGAGAGCTAAGTTATTGGTAGCTTAACTACTGACAGGATCTCCTAAGATTGACAGACCAAGACAAACCACCCATCTGGCTAGCAGCAGGATGGGACAGTCTTAGTGGTGGAGGATAACATTTCTGTGACAACGGCAGTAACACTAGCATTACCTGCACGGAAGAAAGGCCTGGCAATCTACTTCCATATCTTGCCACGAAAACCCAGTGCATAGTCACAAATTGCACTATAGTGCGGGAAATGAGACCCCAGTTTGGAAGGCATTCAGTGGGCTACTGCGGATGAGCTGAAGTCTTTTCAGAGTAAAGCCAGCATTTATAATGTGGTTGGATCAAAGCCCTTGGGACGTCTGACTGCTGATGTAGCTGCACATGAAATGAGAGTCAGAAGCTGCAAAGAAGTCTTACATATTGGGACATGGAACATATGAAGCAAGGAAAGTTGGAGATGGTCAAGAATGAAATGGAATGCAAGCAACTCGATCTGTTGGGTGTCAGTGAATTGAAATGCACTGGCATCAGGCACTTTGCATCTGATGACTACTTGGTCTACTATGCTGGAAATGAAAGACAGCAGTATAATGAGTACACTACTCGTCAAACTGATTGACAGGTGAGATAAGGATGACAGGAGCCAATCAGCGCTCACTTCCGGTGTATGTCCCACCTCAGGCCACGCCCCCTCCCATAGAAGTGAATGGTGAGTTAGCCCCACTCATCCATGCCCCCAGGTATGGCCACCCCCCCACTTTGGCACACCCCACCCCACCCCACCCCCAAGGATGACATCAGCCAATCAGCACCCACTTCCGGGTTTGTGCCACACCCACACCCTCCCACCCTCAACCACGCCCCAGCCTACATCATCGGAAATGACATCACCAGAAACAGTGTGTCATTGGAAATGGACACTGTCCATTTCCGATGACATCAGTGGAAGCAGAGTGACTGACTCCAGAAATGTGTTTTGCTTCTGGTTAATGCTGACATCTGCAAAAGCAGGAACCCTGGAAAACAAAACAAAAAATGCTTTCTCTCTCCCCTGCCCCAGTTCTTTTTTCTCAAAAAGCGGTGTAATGCTTTTATGTGTATTGCAGGCTATTTAGAACTGATTGTTAAAAATAACCCTTTGGTAGCAGCAGCAGGAACACAATGCATTTGGTATACAGGCTTTTCGCAGAGACACAGTACTTGGGTATAGAGGCTTTTCACAGAGACACAGCCCTTGGTATAGAAGCTTTTCTTTCCAAAATGTTAAACCACAATTAACACATCTTTGTTAGAGAAACCAGTGCTGTCCATGTGATAGAATTTTGCTTTTAAGACCTCACTGTTAGAGAGAAGTATTCTGGCAGTCCTGTAGTTCAGACTGAAATGCAGAGAGACCTGAGTTCAAATCCCACCACAGCTATTTTTTAGTGGCTTTAAAAAAAACCCAATACAGAGAAACAAGTCTGAGCATGCTTCTAGGATATGGTAACATGTGATTGGCCAAAACAAGAGACTTGTTCTGAGCATGCTCCAGGTGTTCTGAGCATGCTCCTGGTGTAAGGCTGTGTGTACTGTGTGGAGAAAATTCTAACACAGAGATTCAAAAAGAAAAAATGGCTCTTTTTGGAACACCAAGCAGAATTTCCAACAGGGTGAATTTTCTTAAGGATCGTGATGCCGCAGCACAGGGTTATCCACTGATAGAAAATCCATTTGAATAACAGGAGAGTCCGGCAGAGTCTGAACATGAATTATCAGGGGATGAATATTTACCAGATGCCCAAAAGTTGTTTGATTCTCAAGATCTTTGCGATTCAGGCACCGAAATTGACTTACCGGATGACAACGCAACGGATCCAGAGGACATAGAATTATATTGTGCCGCGGCAGATGCAGAAATAACCTGTTTACTGGAAGAACTAGGATCAGCAGAGGTAAGAGAAGTCTTTTTTTTTTGTAGAAAAGTGTTATAGAAAAGGCAGTTCATTTCACACTGACCCTGTTTTGTTTTTGTAGGGAAGTAATGAACCTCTGCTCCTACAAGAGCTAGAGGACATACAGGCAATCAATCTATGCTGCTTGTGCTTTCTCTGTACATAGTCAGCCAAAAGGACAACTCAAAACCTGAAGAAATAAACACATTTAAATCTGTTATACAAGCAACGGTGTGCTGTATTATCAAGAAATGCTGGCAGAACGTTATGCATATAGACTGTGCAGCTTGTCTAATACATGCTCCAGGGCAAAGACATCATGATTGCCTGAGGTGGGGGCACAAGGAAATACAACAGAAAATCCATAAAGCTTGTAACAGGTTGTGTCTAGGACCTATTGTAAATGTTGCCATGATTGTTGGTCATAAAATGAAAGCAACTGACCTAGTTTATGAAAATTTGAATTTTTTGTTTGAACTCATCAGAGATTTTAATACCAGTAGAAATCCAGGACAACTGCTCAATATTTTGCTTAGATCTGTGGCAGACTGTGATATGGAGCTAGTGGAAGGTTTAATCTGTGACAGAGATTATAGATCATTCTTTAAAAAAACACCAAGTTCGGGTGATCCAAGATGGCGGAGGAGTAAGACGCCGAGTTGGAGTGCTCTGAGCTGGCTCCTGCAATTTTCTTTTGATGGGGAGGAAAAGGAAACAATGCTCCTAGAAACCCCCTGAGGCTTCGACTCCATCTGGAGGACTTGTGCAGTCGTCAATAGCCAGTTTTTGCATTCCCTCGACGGGTATGGCTTCGACGGATCCTTTGGATGTTTCACTGGATCTGAGCTTAGAAGGGGTGGATTTAAGCCCCTTACAAGTGCCGCCAGTTCAGCCTGGAACCCGCCTCATGGTGGGGCAGCTTAGCGGTGTTTCTCTATGCCAGGAGGCATCTGCGGCTGCAGGGGGGTCCCCTGTAAGGAGTGAAGCGACGGTAGCGGGTGTCGGAGCTGCTGTAGGGGGTCGAGTGGGAACCCCTCCCTCCATCAGCAGTGGGGAATTGAAACAGCTGACGCCTAGCTTACCCGGTACTTCGGTGCTCCGGCTCTCTGGGATTGTGGAAATACCTGCGTGTGTAAAATTGGATAGCTTGTGGGAAGCTATCTCTGCCCTCCAACAAACCCTACTTCCATTTGTGAGTTCTTTTTCACAAGAATTAGTGGACATTAAAGCTCAGTGTTCCTCGACGGACTTAGAGGTAATGGCTCATTTGACTAGACTTTCTTACCTGGAATCTAAGGTGGAAGACCTTGAGACCCTTAGAGCTGTTAATGAGGAAGACCGTTATATTATGATTATGAAAAACACTTTCTTTTTGTCGGAGTAACCAGCCAGAGGAGGCAGGAACTGCAACCCGTCCCTCGCCGTGGTTACTCCATTTTAATCATTTAAATGCTTGAAAACAATGTCTTTAACTTATCTTGCTTGAATCCAGCCAACATGGAATTCAAAGGACACAACGTGCCACGTTTCGAGCCATCCAGCAGTCTCTAGCTCTGCATCAGGTGAAAAGCTAGAATCCCGTAAAAATGTCTTTTACAAAACTCATCACAACGGTCAGGTTTAAAGAGATGGCATGTGACGTCAAACGCACGCAAGAAGATCCTATAGCCAATCAGTGATACCTCTAATGCAAGCATTGAGAATTGGGGAAACCCACTGCTAGGGAACCCCAATGACATTAGTATGGTGTAAACTCCCAGATCACAGTAAAGTATACCATTCTACTGAGGCATTCAGACCCCGAGGGGAAACAGTATCCAAACGGAATATCCATTTTTGCTCCGTCCGTTGTAACTTTGCAACTCGGTCCCCTCCACGGGGATCCGGTGGTATGAAGTCCAACACCCTCCAAAGTAACTGTTGAAACAGATGATCCTCCTGAAGACAGTGGCTGACCATAGGCGCTGATACTGTTTTAGTCCGCAAACGGGACGCATGTTCCCCCAAACGAGTCCTAACACTACGGGTAGTGCGGCCAATGTAAAATAACCCGCACGGGCAAATAATAAGATATACAACATAAGATGAGTTGCATGTGGTACGCCATTGAGAGCTATAGACGGTAGATGTAGAGATGTCCAACCAACTAGGACCCGTCAATGCCATGGCACAATAATTACAAGTGCCACACGCAAAGTGACCCGGGTTATCGTGAGACGTAGGGGGGCGATCCGAAGGCCATGTGGACTTTACAATACGGTCTCGTAGATTTGGCGCCCGTGAGAAAGCCACCCGAAACCGCTTATTTGCAAAACAGGGGTGAACTGATAAAACTGGCCAGTATCGGTGTAGAATGGTCACAACTTTCGGGACTCCCGCCAGATAAGGAAAAATGCCGGTGAAATCTTCCCCCTCAGAGGTGTTAGATGAAGAACGGGGGAGAAACAGCCACTCTCGGTGTATAAACCGAGCCCGCTTGAGAGCTTTCTTAATCAATGAGAAAGGATACCCTCTGGATAATAGCCGATTCTGCAAATCAGAAGCATGTTTGTAAAATTCTTCCAGCGATGAACAATTTCGTCGAAGACGCAAAAATTGGCCAAACGGGAGACCTCGCTTCAGCGGTGAGGGGTGAAAGCTTGAAAATTGCAACAGAGTATTCCATTGGACAGGTTTTCGAAACAGAGTGGTTGTGAGGCCTTCCGATGACAAAAAGATTGTGAGGTCCAGAAATTGAATGGACCGTCTGTCAAACATCGCAGTAAATTGAATATGTGGGGAATGTTCATTCAAAGAACTTACAAACCGCTGTAAGTCGTCCTGAGATCCAGACCAGAGAAAAAACACATCGTCTAAGAATCGACGCCAAAAAGGCACATATTGAAACAATGGGGAAGGATACACATATTTTTCCTCAAAAATAGCCATGTAGATGGTGGCAATAGAGGGGGCCACCGTGGCCCCCATCGCTATACCGAATATTTGTCGATAGAAACTGCAATCATGTAAAAAATAATTGCTATTCAGCACTAGATCTAACATAGCTAGCAAAAAGGATCGCGGGATCCTCGTAGGGAGATCCAAGGGGTAATCAACTAGATAATGAAGCACTTCCTGCTGGTTGATATTGGTGTAGAGTGCTTGTACATCTAGAGATACCAAAAAAGTGTATGCCGAATAGTCAGTACATGAAGACAAATGTGTAAGGAAATCCCCTGTATCACGGATGTAAGAAGAGACCTTCGATGCCGCAGGCTGTAGAAACACGTCACAGAATTTGGAGAGAGGTTCCAAAAGGGATTCCCTGGAGGACACAATCGGTCGTCCTGGGGGTTGTTGCGCATTCTTATGCAGTTTGGGAACAAGATAGAACACAGGGATCTTTGGAGCTGGATTAATCAAGAACCTAAATTCACGTCCAGTGATCCATCCATTCTGTAAAGCCTGCAGCATTAAAGATCGAACACTCTGTAATACCATTGGCGTCGGATCTTGTGAAAGAAGCTGATAATGCTCTCGATTCTGAAGATGAACCTGGATCTCAGTATTATATTGGTCAGGGGACAGCACAACAATCGCCCCTCCTTTATCCGCTCGACGAATTATAAGGTCAGAGGCAGAGAGGTCCCGCATAGCTTGAAATTGCTCCCGTGACAGATTTGGAAAAGTTGCAGGCAAAGCTGTCTCCAGAGCAGTCAAATCCCTGAGAACCAGATCTTGAAACATTGAGATGACTGGATCCACTACTCCTGGGGGAAGCCACCTGGAAGGGCCAGAAATAACCGAGGGGTCCCCTCCACCTAGGTCATGTTGAGAAAAATAAAGACATACACGTAATTTACGAAAAAGGCGATGGAGTGCCATGCGAACCTGAAAACCATTATACCGGGAAGTCGGGACGAACGATAACCCCAATTCTAACAACTGCAGTTGTGAGGGAGTAAGAGATCGCCCAGACAAGTTAAATATTACTGATTCCTGGTGCGGGATCGAATCTCGGGGCCTTCCCAAAAATCCTGATGATATTGATATTGACGCCGTGAACGGCGACCCCGTCGGGAAGAGCTTTCCTCAGTAAATGGCGGGCGAGATTGGTGGCCTCCGCGCCTAGACTCCGAACCCTCAGAATCTGTGGAGTCTTCCGAACTCACCGCAAATGAAACTTGTTTAGCAGGAGCTACAAACTGTCCAGTTGGTGACATCCACTTATACACACAATTGTTGTCATAGTCGGATTTGTCCCGTCGAAACTTCCGTATCTTAAGACCACGGACATGGTCCCGAAAGGAATCAAGTTGTTTATTCATTTCTTGCCATTGAATCTGAAATTGGGAAACCTCCTGAGTCTCCAAGATCTTAGCTTTCATTTCGTCAGTCTGCTTTTTCAACTGCTCCTGTTCTTGCAATGAACGTTCCACCAAAAGCGCTATAATATCAAAACTGCACTTGTTTAAAATAGCATTCCAGTGGGACAAAAACGCCGCATCATCTGTGAACTGACGCGGGGCCTTAAACATCCGCAACCCCCTAGTGATAATGAGAGACTTTAAATACTGTGTCATAGCTAGTCCATGGAGTTGTGCACGGATCAAACGCTTGTGAAGATCTTTTAACTCCAACATAGTGGAGGGAATTTTATCAGTTGCAATGGGGCCATCAAACAAAGACTGGCCCTGCCGTAATTTGGCTAAGTGATCATCTGTGTAGGCGAAGACTTCAGACGACATCATCACGGGTAAGACAATTTTCCAGTCAAAAGAAAAAACCCAGCACAAGGCGGAGAAACTTCAAATCTAAAAATTGTAGCCCCGGCTCCAAACCTCCGTATGTGACATGTAACCCTTATATTATGATTATGAAAAACACTTTCTTTTTGTCGGAGTAACCAGCCAGAGGAGGCAGGAACTGCAACCCGTCCCTCGCTGTGGTTACTCCATTTTAATCATTTAAATGCTTGAAAACAATGTCTTTAACTTATCTTGCTTGAATCCAGCCAACATGGAATTCAAAGGACACAACGTGCCACGTTTCGAGCCATCCAGCAGTCTCTGGCTCTGCATCAGGTGAAAAGCTAGAATCCCGTAAAAATGGCTTTTACAAAACTCATCACAACGGTCAGGTTTAAAGAGATGGCGTGTGACGTCAAACGCACGCAAGAAGATCCTATAGCCAATCTGTGATACCTCTAATGCAAGCATTGAGAATTGGGGAAAACCCACTGCTAGGGAACCCCAATGACATTAGTATGGTGTAAACTCCCAGATCACAGTAAAGTATACCATTCTACTGAGGCATTCAGACCCCGAGGGGAAACTATCCAAACGGAATATCCATTGTTGCTCCGTCCGTTGTAACTTTGCAACTCGGTCCCCTCCACGGAGATCCGGTGGTATGAAGTCCAACACCCTCCAACGTAACTGTTGAAACAGATGATCCTCCTGAAGACAGTGGCTGACCATAGGCGCTGATACTGTTTTAGTCCGCAAACGGGACGCATGTTCCCCCAAACGAGTCCTAACACTACGGGTAGTGCGGCCAATGTAAAAGAACCCGCACGGGCAAATAATAAGATATACAACATAAGATGAGTTGCATGTGGTACGCCATTGAGAGCTATAGACGGTAGATGTAGAGATGTCCAACCAACTAGGACCCGTCAATGTCATGGCACAATAATTACAAGTGCCACACGCAAAGTGACCCGGGTTATCGTGAGACGTAGTGGGGCGATCCGAAGGCCATGTGGACTTTACAATACGGTCTCGTAGATTTGGCGCCCGTGAGTAAGCCACCCGAAACCGCTTATTTGCAAAACAGGGATGAACTGATAAAACCGGCCAGTATCGGCGTAGAATGGTCACAACTATTTTTAGATTTGAAGTTTCTCCGCCTTGTGCTGGGTTTTTTCTTTTGACTGGAAAATTTTCTTACCCGTGACGATGTCGTCTGAAGTCTTCGCCTACACAGATGATCACTTAGCCAAATTACGGCAGGGCCAGTCTTTGTTTGATGGCCCCATTGCAACTGATAAAATTCCCTCCACTATGTTGGAGTTAAAAGATCTTCACAAGCGTTTGATCCGTGCACAACTCCATGGACTAGCTATGACCCCGTTTTTAAAGTCTCTCATTATCCCTAGGGGGTTGCGGATGTTTAAGGCCCCGCGTCAGTTCACAGATGATGCGGCGTTTTTGTCCCGCTGGAATGCTATTTTAAACAAGTGCAGTTTTGATATTATAGCGCTTTTGGTGGAACGTTCATTGCAAGAACAGGAGCAGTTGAAAAAGCAGACTGACGAAATGAAAGCTAAGATCTTGGAGACTCAGGAGGTTTCCCAATTTCAGATTCAATGGCAAGAAACGAATAAACAACTTGATTCCTTTTGGGACCATGTCCGTGGTCTTAAGATACGGAAGTTTCGACGGGACAAATCCGACTATGACAACAATTGTGTGTATAAGTGGATGTCACCAACTGGACAGTTTGTAGCTCCTGCTAAACAAGTTTCATTTGCGGTGAGTTTGGAAGACTCCACAGATTCTGAGGGTTCGGAGTCTAGGCGCGGAGGCCACCAATCTCGCCCGCCGTTTACTGAGGAAAGCTCTTCCCGACGGGGTCGCCGTTCACAGCGTCAATATCAATATCATCAGGATTTTTGGGAAGGCCCCGAGACTCGATCCCGCACCAGGAATCAGTAATATTTAACTTGTCTGGGCGACCTCTTACTCCCTCACAACTGCAGTTGTTAGAATTGGGGTTATCGTTCGTCCCGACTTCCCGGTATAATGGTTTTCAGGTTCGCATGGCACTCCATCGCCTTTTTCGTAAATTATGTGTATGTCTTTATTTTTCTCAACATGACCTAGGTGGAGGGGACCCCTCGGTTATTTCTGGCCCTTCCAGGTGGCTTCCCCCAGGAGTAGTGGATCCAGTCATCTCAACGTTTCAAGATCTGGTTCTCAGGGATTTAACTGCTCTGGAGACAGCTTTGCCTGCAACTTTTCCAAATCTGTCACGGGAGCAATTTCAAGCTATGCGGGACCTCTCTGCCTCTGACCTTATAATTCGTCGAGCGGATAAAGGAGGGGCGATTGTTGTGCTGTCCCCTGACCAATAATACTGAGATCCAGGTTCATCTTCAGAATCGAGAGCATTATCAGCTTCTTTCACAAGATCCGACGCCAATGGTATTACAGAGTGTTCGATCTTTAATGCTGCAGGCTTTACAGAATGGATGGATCACTGGACGTGAATTTAGGTTCTTGATTAATCCAGCTCCAAAGATCCCTGTGTTCTATCTTGTTCCCAAACTGCATAAGAATGCGCAACAACCCCCAGGACGACCGATTGTGTCCTGCAGGGAATCCCTTTTGGAACCTCTCTCCAAATTCTGTGACATGTTTCTACAGCCTGCGGCATCGAAGGTCTCTTCTTACATCCGTGATACAGGGGATTTCCTTACACATTTGTCTTCATGTACTGACTATTCGGCATACACTTTTTTGGTATCTCTAGATGTACAAGCACTCTACACCAATATCAACCAGCAGGAAGTGCTTCATTATCTAGTTGATTACCCCTTGGATCTCCCTACGAGGATCCCGCGATCCTTTTTGCTAGCTATGTTAGATCTAGTGCTGAATAGCAATTATTTTTTACATGATTGCAGTTTCTATCGACAAATATTCGGTATAGCGATGGGGGCCACGGTGGCCCCCTCTATTGCCACCATCTACATGGCTATTTTTGAGGAAAAATATGTGTATCCTTCCCCATTGTTTCAATATGTGCCTTTTTGGCGTCGATTCTTAGACGATGTGTTTTTTCTCTGGTCTGGATCTCAGGACGACTTACAGCAGTGTGTAAGTTCTTTGAATGAACATTCCCCACATATTCAATTTACTGCGATGTTTGACAGACGGTTCATTCAATTTCTGGACCTCACAATCTTTTTGTCATCAGAAGGCCTCACAACCACTCTGTTTCGAAAACCTGTCCAACGGAATACTCTGTTGCAATTTTCAAGCTTTCACCCCTCACCGCTGAAGCGAGGTCTCCCGTTTGGCCAATTTTTGCGTCTTCGACGAAATTGTTCATCGCTGAAAGAATTTTACAAACATGCTTCTGATTTGCAGAATCGGCTATTATCCAGAGGGTATCCTTTCTCATTGATTAAGAAAGCTCTCAAGCGGGCTCGGTTTATACACCGAGAGTGGCTGTTTCTCCCCCGTTCTTCATCTAACACCTCTGAGGGGGAAGATTTCACCGGCATTTTTCCTTATCTGGCGGGAGTCCCGAAAGTTGTGACCATTCTACGCCGATACTGGCCGGTTTTATCAGTTCACCCCTGTTTTGCAAATAAGCGGTTTCGGGTGGCTTACTCACGGGTGCCAAATCTACGAGACCGTATTGTAAAGTCCACATGGCCTTCGGATCGCCCCCCTACATCTCACGATAACCCGGGTCACTTTGCGTGTGGCACTTGTAATTATTGTACCATGGCATTGACGGGTCCTAGTTGGTTGGACATCTCTACATCTACCGTCTATAGCTCTCAATGGCGTACCACATGCAACTCATCTTATGTTGTATATCTTATTATTTGCCCGTGCGGGTTCTTTTACATTGGCCGCACTACCCGTAGTGTTAGGACTCGTTTGGGGGAACATGCATCCCGTTTGCGGACTAAAACAGTATCAGCGTCTATGGTCAGCCACTATCTTCAGGAGGATCATCTGTTTCAACAGTTACGTTGGAGGGTGTTGGACTTCATACCACCGGATCCCCGTGGAGGGGACCGAGTTGCAAAGTTACAACGGACGGAGCAACAATGGATATTCCGTTTGGATAGTTTCCCCTCGGGGTCTGAATGCCTCAGTAGAATGGTATACTTTACTGTGATCTGGGAGTTTACACCATACTAATGTCATTGGGGTTCCCTAGCAGTGGGTTTCCCCAATTCTCAATGCTTGCATTAGAGGTATCACTGATTGGCTATAGGATCTTCTTGCGTGCGTTTGACGTCACACGCCATCTCTTTAAACCTGACCGTTGTGATGAGTTTTGTAAAAGCCATTTTTACGGGATTCTAGCTTTTCACCTGATGCAGAGCCAGAGACTGCTGGATGGCTCGAAACGTGGCACGTTGTGTCCTTTGAATTCCATGTTGGCTGGATTCAAGCAAGATAAGTTAAAGACATTGTTTTCAAGCATTTAAATGATTAAAATGGAGTAACCATGGCGAGGGACGGGTTGCAGTTCCTGCCTCCTCTGGCTGGTTACTCCGACAAAAAGAAAGTGTTTTTCATAATCATAATATAAGGGTTACATGTCACATACGGAGGTTTGGAGCCGGGGCTACAATTTTTAGATTTGAAGTTTCTCCGCCTTGTGCTGGGTTTTTTCTTTTGAATGAGGAAGACTGGACAGTTCAAGCAAGGAAAATTGAGTACTTGGATAATCAACTCCGTAAGAGAATCTTAGATTTTTGAACTTTCCTCGGTCTCCCTTGATAGCTCCCATGGACCTGGTCCGTAAGTTCTTTATTGAAGTTCTTCAGATGCCTGCTGAGTCGTTGCCACCAGTGGTGAGAACTCAATATGTTTTGATTTCTACATTAGAGCCTGGGGTCCAGCGGGCACTTGTTGCGGATTTTGGTCCGCCTCAGCTGGATTTATCAGAATTTTTGGAGAGTTCCTTGGAGGTGGTGACCAGCAGGGCGACTCTATTAGTTAATTTTGCCTTTGAATCCGATAGGAATACTGTACTTAAATTATATTTTCATAAATTGTCTTTTACCCAGTTTATGGGCTCAAAAATCTTAATTTTTCCTGATTTGGCTAGGGATACGCAGAAAAGGCGATAGGCGTTCCTGGCCTTGCGCCAGAGAACGGTAGTCTTGGGAGCGCAGTTTAAGTTAACATATCCTTGTAAGTGTATGGTTAATTTTCAATCTAAACAATATATTTTCTTTGAGGCCAGACAACTGCTACAATTTCTTTTGTGTAGGGAAGAGGGTGGGGTGGAGAAGCTCCCATATCGGCTGCAATATAATGTTTTCTACGCTCCTATGATAAATCCTTTTCCTTTGAGTGTTGGTTTACCAATATATTTTATTTCTTTTTTCTTGGATCATATGGTGGGGCAACGTATTGTGGTCTATTCCAGGATTATTTCTTTGTCTTTGTAGAGGACTGTCTTTGACGGGTCCTTTTAGTTTTTTTTTTCTTTGTTGTTAATTCTGATTCTGATTCTGATTTGTATTTTCTGGATTGTATTGGAAAATTGGATAAATACAAAAAAAACAAAAAACAAAAAAACACAAAAAAACCAAGTTCTGTAAAAATTGACTTTTTATGAAAATTGTGACAATGAGAGCTGTGTGGAAGAGATGGAATGTGAGGAATACACCTTTAAGAGCAGAGATAGCCAAGGTTTCCATAGTGACCACAAGCTAGAGGAACATGCAGTAGCTGAAGCTGAGCCCCGCCCAAGCCATGACATAGGAACAAGCTTGAGCCCTAGTGAGATGAGATACATGTGCAGGAAGCAGGGTGTGGTCGCTGCAAAGCACTGTTTTAAACCTGCTTCAGTGAGTTGTAGGAAAGCGTGGCTGAGAGAGAAGCCGGTAGAGCAGCTGAAAGTGTGGCTGAGAGAGAAGCCAGTAGAGCAGCTGAAAGTGTGGCTGAGAGAGAAGCCGGTAGTGCAGCTGGAAGCATGGCTGAGAGAGAAGCCTGGTTCAAAGCAGCTCAGAGAGGAGAAATCTGGAAAGTTTTACTCCACCGTGGGGAACAGTTCTGACAACAAGAAAAGCAGTTCTTGCTTAGAAGGTACGTCTGCTTCAGTGCTTAGCAGAACTTTGGCTGAAGACGTTGTTAGAGAACTGAAAGTATGTGCAGAACAGAATGCTCAAGGGAACCGTGCAGGCAAGAGGACAGTGAAAGCTGTTACAAACAAAAGTAATCAGAGTTCAAGTAAAGACAGAGAGACAGACCTGAGCGCTGTTGAATTATTGGAGAAGATGTTTCAGAATAGGAAGGCTCATTCCCAAAGCACTGCTGGTTGTGACCAGAGGGAGCAGTTCTTATGAGAGCTTCACAAGTTTCCGTATAACAGTAAGCTTGAACCTATTGCCAAAAGCCTGGAGAAAGATAAGCAAAGTGCAGCTTGTGAAGATATGCAAGTTGATCTTTATGAGAGAGTTCCTGAGTGTGACGAAACAGAGATGGACTGTTCTTTTTGTAAAGCAGAAAGCTTAAACATGTGTTAGCCTTGAACTGTGGAAGGAAGTTTGCATAGCATGTTTGTTTAGCTAATGGAGAACTGAGAGCATCTGTGAGAAAGAAAGAATTTCCACTGACACCTGAGGGTTAAATGCATCAGCCTTGGATAAAAGAGAAAAAGAATTTACCTGTTGTAAATACCAGCAGTAGCTGTGAAACTGTTTGTGCTGGAGAATGCTATGAACAGCTACTGTGCAAAGAGTCTAATCGAGTTCTGATGTTCCAGCCATATTTTTGTTCCTGGTGATTTTCATTTGGAGAAATAATCCCACTTTGCGTAGCGTTTATGAATTTTGATGCGAGAGGGGAAACCCAGAAATAAATATCTTTGTTTTGCCTTAAAAACCCCGAGTGATCATACTACTTTGTCTGCAAGTAATATAAGAACTACAAGTCCCAGCAACCCCTGCTGGAAGAAACGTCTTGTGACATTACTTAAGGGCAAATAAGGCAGCCCTTTTGCCTATCAGCCTTTGGCCTAGACAGGGGGTCACGACAAAATGTATGTATTTCCAGAAACTTGTAATGCTCAAATGAATCAGTTCACAAGATGAAAACATTTTATTTGAAATAAAACATTTTGAACCTACAGCTTTGTGTGGTGTGTTTTAGGAATTCCTAGTTAATTAAACCTACAATGGGTTGTCTGGAAAAACTGGTACCGTGTGAATTATCGGGGCATGGCCTACACAATAGGCCATATGATAGGAATTTGGAGAACGTCTGGGAATGGGGGAATGTGTATTAGCCACATAGGTCCACATACACAATATATAGTATCTATTACAATGTACTGTCTGCGAAAAAAGAAAAAAAATGGTGTGGTGTGAATTAGCTGTGGGGTGGGGTGATACATAAAACAATAGGCCAGAGATCCAGAGATGTTTCAGTTAAAGAGTCTGGGGGCCACTGTTCCCTCTAAGCTGTGCGCGAGTGCGCGCGCACACACCTCGTTGAGTGAGCGCACATACTTTACAACAGAGCGCACAAAAATTACGGTTCTGATTCTGATAGAAAACAACACAGACGTTCTTAAAATTGAAAAGCTGTTGTGTATTTATGGTTTTCACAAGTTCTACAATATTTTCTAGTGCAATCAATGTGGTGTACATACTGTATTCTGACGTGTAGTCAAATGTTAAAGTATATAACTCCAAGTGTTATGTGGCGCACAAAAATTTAACCTTCCTTCAAAAGCTGCACAGCTGATATTTTATGCGTACACAGCCTACAGAAAATTAGAGGGAACATTGCTGGGGGCTGTAAATCCCATCAAAGAATTTCATTTAAAAAGGCGCAGTACATTTCAGCTGCCAGAAAAGATCACATAGTCTCTATAGCTTGTAACACCGGCACCTCTTCAGACATCAACATGATGAGTAGATATGAGTCTTACTTTTTAAAAATATTGGCTATGTAATGTTTCTGTCTCTGAATTTATGATTGTCTTTAAAAATAGGAGCAGAAACTGGGTTTTACAAATAGGCTGTCTCTTACAAAACGAAGACAGCAAAGAAAGTTAAAAGGTATGTTGTGTGTTTTTTAATTTGCCAGTAGCCATGCTCTTTATAATGTGTCTTATGTTTTTTTTTTTATTTTAAAGACCAGGAAGCTGCTACAAAGCAGATCACGCAGTCTATAGATGGTAAGGAGGCCATATCAGAACCATGTGCTTCAGACACCAACATTGTGAGTAGATATGAATCTTACTTTTTAAAAATACTGGTTATGTAATGTTTCTGTCTCTGAATTTATAATTGTCTTTAAAAACAGGGGCAGAAACCGGGTTTTACAAATAGGCTCTCTCTTACAAAACAAAGACAGCAAAGAAAGTTAAAAGGTATGTCATATGTTTTTTAATTTTCCAGCAGCTATGCTCTTCATAATGTGTCTCAACCTTTAATCTTTTTTATTTTAGACCAAGAAAATGCTACAAAACAAGATGACCAACCTAATCAACAGACGGTACCTTACTGAAAGCCAAAAGACAAGCAAAATAGTGAGTATTCAGGCTTTATCCCTCGCCTAGATTTTAAGGCCGCTGTAAAAGAAAAAAAAAAAAGTATTAGCCCCTACGTTTTCTTTTTCAGATCGAGAAAATGTTAGAAAATCAGCAACTATGGGAGAGAAGTCTAACAGGAAAAGAACATGCAGCGAGAGTTTTTCTGACGGTGAATCTATACACGCCGATACCAGCTCCTTACCGAAACCAAAAGACAAGCAAAATAGTAAGTATTCAGGCTTTACCGAACTCTGGAAAATTTGTTCCATCACGGCACCATCAGATGACATCAACCACTTGTATGTCTGACTCAGTCTTGCTTGTCATTTGAATAAGCAGAACTGCTACAGATTCCTTCACTGAACCTGCACACTACTTTAGTCACATATGCAAAATACAGATAGACCCTCAACAAATACAGTGCAAGGCACAACAAATAAAAATTGATTTGGAATCCTCAAGAAGTCAGACTCCGCATGCAGTGCAAAATTTGGAGGTATAGACACAAATGAATTTCCTCCTGCACTGAGGTCCACAATGTAAATATAATTTCTCAATACAGTGTAAATTTTTAAATCATTTCTTCAGGTTATCTGATGGTTTACGAGGTCCACGTCCTTTTCTTTTACCTGGACTGTTTATCCAGAATATAAAGGCTTAGGAGATACACATTTACCAAAGCTGCCATTTTCCACTTTACTAAATTCAGAATAAAATGCATATTTTTTCTTTATTTTCTGGACATTTTATTTTTCCTATTCATGTTACATCCAGTCCTTGCTTTCCCTGTTTGTGATCTCTTAATTTTCTTTCCAGGGTTTCATGTACATTTTTCATTTGTTCCTCCTGTCTTCTTCCTTGCCCCCTTCCCCCTCCCCCACCTACATCTTTATCTGATGCTGATCTGTTTGTTTCAGCTCTTTCCTCCGTAACTTTCTTTTCTGCTTCTCACCATCCAGCCCTCACTCTTCCTCTTTTTATCTGTCACCTACCTTCCAGCCTTCTACCTCCCTCACCTCCTATCTAGTTCATCTCTTTACCTCCTTTCTTCCCATCCCTAGCCACTATGTCAACCCCCAGCGTCAGTCCCTGTCTCCCACTCCCTTCCCAAGCATCTGCCAGCATTACTCCCCTTCTCTGTCTCCTCCATATCCATCATCAGCCCTTTGTCTCCCTATTCCCCATTCCCCCTGCCTGTGGTCCAGCACTTCTTTGGTCCCTCTCCCCACCCTACTCTATGGTCCTGCATCTCGTCTTTTTCATTCTTCTCTTCCTTCCCCCTCCCCACCTCACAGTCTTGCATCATCTCTCTTTCCCCGCCCCTATGGCCAAGCATCTCCCTGTACTCTTCCTTCTCCACTCCCATCCCCATCCTATTTCTACTCCATGGTCAATTATCTCCCTTCTCTCCTCTCTACCCACTCTGTGGTCCAGTATTTACCTGTTCTCTCTTCCCCTTCCCCACTCTGTAGTTCAGCATCTCCTTGTTCTCATCTCCCACCCCTTCCCTCCAATGGTCTGGCATCTCCTGTTCTCCCCCCTTTCCCTTCCTACCCACTCTGTGGTCAATCATCTCCCCTCCTCTTTCCCCTCTACCTACTCTGTTGTGCAGCAGCTACTTGTTCCTTTCCCCCACCCCACACTGTAGCTCCAACAGCTTCCTATTCTCTTCCCTCTGCGCCTTTCCCTATAGTCAAGCATCTCACTGTTTTATTTCCTCAGCCTCTCTTCCCTTTAATCTAGCACCTCTTCTCTTTTTTCTTGGCCCCTCTCCCCATGCAATGGTGGCATCTTCTGGGAAGTTTATACCTCCCCCCACCCTCTCTCTCTCTTACCTCCCTAGATCTCTCCTTTGGTCCAGCATTTTACCTCTAATGAAAAGGAGGAAGTCCGTTCTTCCCTCCCTTCTGTCACTGCTGTTTCAACCAAAGCAGGCAACAACCAAAGCAGCAGTGACAGTGATAGAAGGAAGCAAAGCAGCGCTGCAGAGCCTTCCATGCTGTCTAATGCCCGGCCTTGTCCTGTCCCCTCCGATGCTGCTTCCTATTGGGGCGGGACAGGACCGGCTCTTAGAGAATGTGGAACACAAGGACCCTCGGTGCTACTTTGCTGCTTTGGCTGCCGCCGGCCCAGCTCACTGAAGCAGCAGTGACAGAGAGGGAAGGTCGAACTTCCTCCTCTTCAGTGCTTCAACTTCCCCCTGCCCAGATCCTTGAAGGATTCTTCGCTATATTGGGATCTCTGCCCATGCCGCCAGCTGTTCAGTTCTGACTGCAGGCATCCCTGATGCTTTTGATACTCACGGGCGGGACTTCCTGCTGATCACAAGTGATGAACAACAAAGTCCCGCGCACACGTACCAAAAAGTCATGGATGCCTGCAGTCGGAACCGAACGAACAAATAGGCAGAGCAGTCGGTTGCAGAGGGACTGATCTCGTTCAGCATGATGGAAAGTGGAAGTTGACAGCCATGGAGCACTGAACATTGGCGCACCTCTGCCGTACTAGACACATTGCTTTGGCCCAGCACACAGTTCCACCTTCTGTGGAGCAGGGGTAAATTTATGTGAAAGAATTGTGTTTTACTGGGTATCATTGTGGAAGCCTATTTTAAACAGGCTTTATAAACTATGCATAAGATAGGCGCCTTTTTGGATGTTTCACATAAGCGTCCTTTTATGAAATTATCACGTGCTTTCTTTTTCAGTGTGTTGTAATGCTCTTCTTACACCAAATACGCATTTCTGCATAAATAAGAAATGCCCTTAGTTTTCCTTAGTCTTTGTAGCTCAGTGAGTTTTTTCTAGTGCAGGATTACTGGTCGTCTCTTTTCATAATAACAGGACTCTTAATTCTGCTGATTTAGTTTCTTCATCATATTTTCAAAGAAACTATGATCATCCGTATTAGGTCCATGGATGCAACACAGTATTATTGGCTTTCCATAGATTATTCCTTCTACTGTAATAAATCTGCCTAAGGGATGATGGATGGCTTTTTTTCTGGTAAATTAAATTTGTTTATATAATATATTAGCAACTCCGAGTTTCCTGATCAGGCAAAAATACAATTCACTACCCACTCTCCTTGAAGTTTTGAATGTTGTAAGTCATTTAGTTTGTCTTCTGGTGCTTAATCACTAGTATCTCATTCTTTATTTGGATTTAGTTCACACCTTTCTAGTAGTAACTCAAAGCAACTTATAGGAGGTATTGCACTCTAAGGAGCATGTTTAATAAAGCACATTATGCTTTGGTGGGCAATGCAATGCAAGCCCTCAAGCCATTGCGGACTCAGCAGCTTGACGAGACCAGAAGTAGATTGCCAGGCCTTTCTTCTGAGGCAATGGAGGGTTAAGTGACTTGCTCAAGACCCTAAGGAGCACTAGTGGGAACTGAACCCTGGTCTCTTGGTTATTAAGTCGGTGCTCTAAAAATTAAGCTACTCCTCCACTGAATGCTTTGGCATAACGCAGCAAAGAAGTACAAATAGCACGGCATTAGCTGAAAAAGCCATGCATTATTTGTTCTGCATTATCTGTTGGTGGTGTGCACAATATTCTCCCAGCAGAGAATGCACTCAAATAGCAATCTGGATGCAGCTAACACTGTTCATTACATTAGTAGTGCCCACGCTGTCTATATATCTGAAGGTTACCACACACTATTGAGGCCCACAGTAACCACACGTTGCAGATGTAAGAACATAAGATCTGCCATACATTAAGCCCAGTATCCTGTTTCCAACAGTGGCCATTCCAGGTCTCAAGTACCTGTCGAGTTCCGAAAGGTATACACATTCTATGCTGCTTGTCCCGGGCTACACAGTGGATTTCCCCAGTCCTCTTTAATAATGGTTTATGGACTTTTCCTCCAGGAACTCGTCCAAACCTGTTTTGAACCCAGTTATATTAACAGCTTTTACTACGTCCTCCAGTAATGAATTCCAGAGTTTGATCATGCTTGGAGAGAAGAAATATTTTCTCTGACTAGTCTTAGATGTGCCACATTGTAGCTTCATTGCGTGTCCCCTGGTCTTTCTACACACTCTTCGCCCTGATCCCGCCCACTCATACAGATAACGCAGTTTCTGCAGAAAATTGCTGTATTATCTGCATTTTGCATGTGTTATCAGCTAGTGCAGTGAGAACGCGGCAGATAAATGCAGGCTAAGAGCTAACATAGCTAAGTTTGTACTTGGGGCAATGGAGGACAAAGTGACTTGCCCAATGTCACCAGGAGAATCAGTGGGATGTGAACTCTGGCTCCCCTGTTTCCCAGCCTGCGGCTTTTCCCACTAGGCTATTCCTCCACTCTTTAAAATGTATTTTTATGGTTGATCCTATATCCGCCACATTCCAGTCTCACATTATTATCCAGACTAGTGGAACCTCACTTCTGAAAATATACCAGCATGCAGACTTCTTCAGTGGAGCAGAGGCCTTCCAAGTCTCACCTCCATCAGATGCAATACCACTGAAATTGTAAAACTTGTAAAACCTAATGAACTTTGGGGGCAATCTCTCCAAACGGGTTAGTTTTGCACATACCATGACAGTCATGAACCTGACTCTTAAACTAGTGTATGAAGTATGATCTCAAACTCTCAAATTTAGTTGCATTATGCCAAAGAGAGCCTCCTTCTGGAGTTCATAAGATGTGACATGTATGGGTAATTTGTCCTATTAGAAAATATCTGTGATCGCTTTTATTCATGCTAGCTTGTTATGCTTAAATCTCTTATCCCGTGCAAGCTTTTTCTTTCCCCACACAAGTAAAAGACCACCACAACCAGATCTATAATATTTTACGAGTGTTTTTTTTCTTTCAACACTCATTATTAAACAGTTTGAGTGAACGTTTATTTATATTCATGTATCCATTTATTTAAATTAAAATCAGTTTTAACAGCATGCCAGCTTCCAAGGTTAAAAGAAGATGTATCTGCATACAATTCCTTCCTGCCAATATCAGATTTGGTTTCCCTTACTCTCTTAATTAGCCTTCCTCTCCTCCTCACACATATACACACTCTCCAATCCCTTAACTGGAACTAACCTCAGTTAGGCTATGGTGCCCTATGTCGTCATTCCCAAGCACTCTGTTTTATATTCCTCAGTCTAGTCTTCACAGCAGCAGTTCTTCACTGGGGATCACAAACTGCAGTACATTCTGGAACTTGTCTAATGTACAGCCTATATGTGGCCACTAGGTGCCGCCATTGTGTGATGACTGAGATTCTCCCTAGGGACTACAGATACAGCCAGCAAGGCATCCCCAACCCCATCTGAGCCGAGGAGTAGAATATGAGACCCAGGAAGGCAGCTCCGCCCCGTGCATGCTAGTGTACAGCACTACCACTGGGCCAGCTCTAGTTTCCCAAATCTTGGTGCAGTTTTATATGGCAATATCTCTGAAATAACATTTGCCTAATGGTCTAAAAGCTAATTATAAATAGGGCCTCAGATCCTAGGTGTTTGTTGTTGGGAATTTTGGGGATTTGTTTTTGAGGCAATTAGGTCCTTCCCTTGGTCAGAAAAATAGGGGTCTATTCAGGACTGGCCCGACCATTAAGCAAGACTAGGCGGTCACAGAGCAGATAGCATCAGGGCACATAGGGGAGTTAGGAGAGGATATTCAAATACATTAACTGTGCAAGCGCCTTTCACTATCCCCATCTAAGGCATTTTACACGGTTAACTGGGCTATAATGCCTTTCGAATCGGGCCCTTAATGTTCATTTATGTATCTTTACAGGATTGTTGTGGGATGGTCGGCACTTTAATGATCATGATTATTGGGTTTAGGTTGAAGGTTCGTCTATGGCAGCCAGTACCCTTGTACCAGTCCTGGATTTATTTTTGTATTTGCAACAAGAAAAATATTTTTGGGGTTATTTTTTAGTTGGATTCCAATCAATGACTTAAACATAATTTTCCAGCACGGGCCTCTCTTCTGCCAGGCCAGCCCCCTTCTGGCCCTAGCATCCGTACCTCCTCCCTTCTTCCAGCTCTAGTATCGGCATCACCCTCCCCTTTCTCCTAGCCCCATCATCAGCACCCCCATTTTCTGCCCCAGAACCATTCTCTCAGCCTCAACCTCAGCCTCCGCATTAATAGCCCTTTCTTCCAGCCCCAATATCAGCTCTTTTCCCCTTTGCCCTCTCCTGCCCCCTTCTCCTACCTATCACAAAGTCATGGGAGCTTGTGCCTGTCCTCTTGTGCCTCGATGCTTTCTTATTGGCTCTGCCTCTGACACTCTTGGAGAATCTGAAACATGAGAATGACAGGCTTTCATGTTTCTCACCAGAACACAGGAAGTGCATGTTCTCACTTTTTAAACCTTCTTCCAATGACAGAGCCAGCAAAGTTGAATTTAGTTTATTTAAAATTTGATATACCGCCAATTCGAAACATCAAGACAGTTTACACTAAAAACAAAAGCACATGAAACAGGAAAGGAACTCCAATGAAGGATATGAAAGACCATTGAAACCAAAACAGAGGATAGAAAGGGGAAAGAACAGGGTCAGACCGCCTTCCTGTCCTGAGAAGGGAATGCTTTTAAGAACAGGTGCGTTTTAAGGGAAGCCATAAATTTGGGATAAGAGGGTTCCAGTGGAAGATCAGGAGGGAGATCATTTCAGAGTGAGGGTGCAAGAAAATAGAAAGCCGATTGTCTGGAGGATTCTACTCTTGCTTGTGCAGCAGAGGGGAGGTGAAGATTAGTGTGCAATGACCGGAGAACTCTGAGGGGGGTGCAAGAGGATGAGCAAAGAGAGAAGCTGAGAGACCAGTGTGCATGGGCCTTGTGAGTGAGAATCAGAATGTTGTATTGAATCCTAAAGGAGACTGGAAGTCGATGGTGTCTGATCAGAAGAGGGGTGATGCAGTCAAACCTGGAAGCAGAAGCGAGAATATAGACTGTGGAATTCTGTACATATTGTAGTCTCTTGATTTCATAATCTGGGAGACCTGAAAAAAATTGTATTACAATAATTCAGCCAAGAGACATCAAGACTAAGAAGAAGCATGGTAAGGGCCGATGGAGACAAAAAAGAATGAATGGAATGGATTTGGTGGAGGGCAAAAGAGGAGCATTTGTCAACAGTGCTGATATGATCATGAAAAGACAGAGGAATCAGGAGTTACACTGAGATATTTAAGTGTGGGAGTTAGAGAAATGTCAATGTCAGACAGTACAGCAGTGATCGTAGGGGGGCTAGGAGAAGGAGAAAGCCAGATTGCAATGATTTTTCTGAACACGGAGTACAAGATGTTTATCGAACAGCCAAGAAGCCACAGCGGAAAGACAAGCATTTAGAGAAGACAGATCAGGAGACAGTGGATTCATATGTAGGATAAGCAAGATGCCATCAGCATAGTAGTAGGCAGAGATACCAAAGTGCTGAATCAGGAGATCAAGGGGGGCCAGAAAGATGTTGAAAAGAAGAGGTGCAAGCACAGAACCCTGTGGGACACCACATACAAGTGAGTGAGGCAAAGAAGTTTGGGAGTTGAAAATGATGCCAAAAGAGGGGTTAGTTAGAAAAGAATAAAACCAACGGAGAACAGTCCTGTGGATACTGATGTTAGAAAGACTAGAGAGCAGAATAGCGTGATTAACCAGATCAAAGGCAGAAGAAAGATCCAGAGATACTAGAAGGGAAACATTGCCATGCTCAAAGGACTGGGGAAGTTCACTAAGAAGATAACTGAGGATAGTTTCAGTGCTATGAGACAAATGAAATCCAGACTGAAGGAGGTGCAGAGAGCTAGATATCTCCAGGAACAAGCAGGAATAAGTCCTCACATATGGGTACGTCGGTACCGACGGAGCCCGTGCGGGAAAGCTCCCCAGCTTCTTAGAATAGAAGCTTTTGGGACCTCCCACTGCACATGCGCACTGCCTTCCCGCCTTCCTGAACAGCTCTCCTCAGTTTCTCTTTTTCCGCGGAGCCAGCAGGTCGTGTTCCTGTCACCGCTGAAGAAATTGTTATTTTATTTGTTTCTTTAGACCGCGTACCTGCCTTCCCCATACCGATACCGGTATCGCCGGTCTTTTCTTTCTTTCTTTAAAAAATTATAATTCTTTTTTCTTATTTTTTAGCTTTTTGGTCACTTCAGAGAGGCCTCTCGGCCTACTCAATTTCTCCTCATGGAGAAGCCAGCCCCTGGATTTAAGAAGTGTACCAAATGTAATGCTGTTATTTCAGTCACAGACACCCATGACTGGTGTCTGAAATGTTTGGGGCCTGACCATTCCATACCGGACTGCCCATCTTGCTCCCACATGTCTAAACGTGGGCTGCAGAACCGGGCCAACAAATTCCATGTGCTGTTTGCTTCAGAGAATACAGCATCACAGTCATCCAGGTCTTCTTCTCCGGATGGATCTCAGGTAACCAAACCTTCTGTGGGCAAGTCCTCAAAGAGCAAATCTCCTTCAAAGCATCGAGAGGCTCTTAGCTTAGAACTTGAGGACCCTGCCCCAGCCAAACAACCCCGGCGGGAAGTCCAACTTCCAAAAACGCCAATTCAGGGGTCTCAGGTTGATATCGATGCTACGGCCTCGACAGATCACCTGTTAGCCTGCTCTGGGGTACCGGGTCACTCCGGTACCGACATCCAGGCAGCTATGGCGTCCATGGGCGATACTGTACAGTCCATGCAGCAGGCCGTCATGGCTTTCATTAAAGCTGCAACGCCATCGGTTCCGCTTTCAGCGGTTCCGGGCCCGATACCGGTATCGTCCGCCATGCCGGTATCGAGGCCGTCCACCTCTAAACGCAAGTCGGTACCGTATGGGCTTTCGCTCCATACCGGTTCCATACCCGATACGCCCGATATCGATACCGATCGGTACGCGTATCGTGCGTTAGAGGAAAGCACCGATTCCTCTGAGGATTTTCACTCCTCTGATGATTCTGCTGAGTTTTCACTCAACTTACCTGAGGAGCCCTCTTCTCCTAAAAGGAGAATGTCCCCTCCAGAGGATTTGTCCTTCCAGGACTTTGTTTTAGATATGGCTACAGCCCTTTCTATTACCACATCCTCTGAAAAGGAACCCAGATCCAAAAAACTGGATATTTTGGGATACTCAAAGGCCCCTAAGGAGGCAGTTACCCTGCCTATCCATGAAATCCTTCAAGAACAACTGATGGATTTCTGGGAAAATCCTTTGACTTTGTCTCCTTATTCCCGTAGGTTGGACACCATGTATAGGGTCCCTCCTTCTCCTGGTTTCCAAAAGACTCAATTGCCCCACCACTCTATTGTGGTGAAGTCTGCAATGAAGAAGATTAGGAGTACCAAAAGGCACTCTTCCACCCCTCCAGGACGGGAATGTAAGACTTTGGACTCTTTTGGTAGGAAAATTTTCCAGGCTAGTATGCTTATAGCCAGGATTAATTCCTACAGTCTCTATATGGGCATGTTCCTGGAGGAACTTGCCAAAAAGGTGCGGCATTTTGCCCCCTTTATCCCTGAGGATAAAAAGCAGGGTTTCCTTTCCCTAGTGAAACAACTCTTAGAGGTTTCTAAGTTCTCTAATAGGGCAGCATATGATTCCTTTGAGGGAGCCAGTAGGGCTTCGGGCATTGCTATTGCAGCCCGACGTCTTGCTTGGCTCCAGGCCTCTGATCTGGAACCTTGGGTTCTAGATGGCTTACGTAATCTGCCCTGTACAGGTGAGAACTTATTTGGGGAAGAGTGGCAAATCAAAGCCACCCAGATGGATGCTGAAAATGCCACCTTGGAAAGACTTTCAAAGTCCACTTCAATTCCTACTAAGAAAAAGTCTTTTAAAAGGCCTTACTATAAGAAGGCCAGAGTTGCTTCAAATACTGGCCAGCAGTCTTCTCAACCTCGCTATACTGCTAAGCGTCAGCAATCCAAACAAGCACGAGCTAAGCCTGCAGCAGCTACTGTAGCTCAGCAGGCTCCAACCCCTCAGGGGTTTTGACTTGCTCCTAGGGAACTTGCCACTTCTGGTTCTAACACAACCAGAACCTCTCACCATACCCGGAAGGTTGGTTCACTTTGCTCCCAGATGGGAACAAATCACAACAGAACAATGGACCCTCTCTATCATTCGAGAGGGTTACAAACTTCATTTCTCCAGCCTTCCTCCCCATCATATGGTGAGACCATTCAATTCTCCCCCATCTCTCCTAACCCTGTTGGGTCAAGAGGTTTCCTCTCTTCTTGCCCAAGGGGCCATAGAAGAGGTTCCTCTTCCTCAACAAGGGTCCGGTTTCTACTCCCCTTATTTTCTCATTCCAAAGAAGACAGGGGGATTCAGACCAATCCTAGATCTGAGAGAATTGAACAAATTTCTCTTCAAGGAGAAATTCAAAATGCTGTCTCTCGGCATTCTCCTTCCTTACCTCCAGGGTCAGGACTGGCTTTGTTCTCTAGACCTACAGGATGCGTATACACATATACTCATCCATCCATCCCACAGAAAGTATCTTCGCTTTCTGTTTCAGGGAAAACATTTCCAATACAGAGTACTCCCCTTCGGTCTAGCCTCTGCTCCAAGAGTATTCACAAAATGCATGGCAGTCGTAGCCGCATTTCTAAGAGGCATGGGAATCTTTGTCTTCCCATATCTGGACGACTGGCTCATCCGAGCTCCAACTCAGTCACAGGCCCAGATTTCCCTGGACCACACAAGGAGCCTTTTGCAGTATCTGGGACTGGTAGTAAACCTTCCCAAGTCCCAACTCATCCCTACTCAATCTCTAGAATTCATAGGGGCCCAGTTGGACACCATCACTGCAAGGGCCTACCTTCCACAGGTTCGAGGCCAGCGCCTCCTGAGTTTGGCCTCCCAAGCTCAGTCCAGCACTCACTTGACAGCCAGGGAAATGCTACGCCTACTGGGTCATATGGCCTCCACAGTGCATGTGGTGCCCTATGCTCGTCTTCATATGAGAGCAGCTCAATGGACCCTGGCCACTCAGTGGACTCAGGCGTCAGGAGCGCTCTCAGACCAAATACAAACCTCCGATCGTCTGTTTTGGTCCCTCCACTGGTGGACTTCCACCAAGAATCTGTTGTTGGGGGCTCCATTTCAACCATTGCTACCCCAAGCAACCCTCACAACAGATGCCTCCCAAACAGGGTGGGGAGCCCATCTGCAAACTCTCTCCACTCAGGGCACTTGGTCTCTACAGGAGACCACCCTTCATATCAATCTTCTGGAACTGCGAGCAATTTACCTTGCCCTCAAGGTCTTCCACTCCCTCCTAGCCAACCTCACTGTCCTAGTTCAGACGGACAATCAGGTGGCCATGTTTCACATAAACAAACAAGGAGGGACGGGCTCTCTGTCGCTTTGCAACGAAGCTCTAAGACTATGGGCCTTCGCCAGAGAGCATCAGATTCACCTGCTAGCAGTGTATCTCCCAGGAGTTCAAAACTCTCGGGCAGACAGGCTCAGTCGAGTTCTGCTGCCACACGAATGGTCCCTACATTTGGACCAAATAAACCGAATCTTTCAGGAATGGGGGACCCCGGACATAGACCTCTTTGCAAGTCCGTGGAATGCCAAACTTCCCCGGTTCTGTTCCAGAACTCCGTGTCAGGGAGCTCAGGCTACGGACGCCTTTCTCCTGAATTGGAATCAGGCATTCCTATATGCCTTTCCACCCATTCCTTTGATTCCCAAGACTCTGTTCAAACTCCAGAGGGATCATGGAACTATGATCCTCATAGCTCCACGCTAGCCACGCCAAGTGTGGTTCCCTCTACTTCTACAGCTCTCCCAGGGATCCTACTTGGATCTGGGAGCTGCGCCAGACCTCCTGTCTCAGGAGGAGGGGACTTTGTGGCACCCAAACCCCAAATCCCTTCACCTCAGTGCTTGGTTACTGAAGGCTTAAGCCTTCAAGACTTTCATCTTTCCCAACCAGTGAAAGATATCCTTTCTGCCTCTAGGAAACCCTCTACCAGGCGTTCCTATGCTTTCAAATGGAAACGTTTTTCCATTTGGTGTGCTCAGCAGGGTCTTGACCCTCTGGCACTTCCTTTGAATTCTCTTCTTGATTATCTCCTGCATCTATCCAATGCAGGCCTCAAGACGAATTCGGTAAGAGTCCATTTAAGCGCTATTGCAGCATCCTTGAAACATATAAATGGACAACCTATCTCCTCTCATCCTCTTGTTGCAAGATTCATGAGAGGCCTGACTCTCACTAAACCTCCCATCAGACCACCCCCGGTCGCATGGGATTTGAATCTAGTGCTCGGTCAACTTATGAAGCCACCTTTTGAGCCAATGTTTTCCACCTCCTTGAAATTTCTTTCCTGGAAGGTCATCTTCCTCATTGCAGTCACTTCGGCTCGCCGCATCAGTGAGCTGCAGGCTTTAGTGGCTAATCCACCTTACACAAGATTTCATCATGATAAGGTGGTCCTTAGGACGAATCCCCACTTTATGCCTAAAGTGGTCTCGCCTTTTCATCTTAATCAAGAGGTATATCTACCTGTCTTTTTTCCAGCTCCTCATGCATCCAATGCAGAGAGGAACCTTCATACTCTGGATTGTAAAAGAGCTCTCGCTTTTTACCTTAATAGGACTCAGCCACATCGAAAGTCTTCTCAACTTTTTGTGGCCTTTGATCCTTCCCATTTGGGACTTCCAGTCTCCAAGCGTACACTTTCCAATTGGATTGCTCAGTGTATTTCTTTTGCTTACCAGAGCAAAAACATTTCTCTGGAAGGCCATGTCACTGCTCACAATGTGAGGGCCATGGCAACTTCTATGGCTCATCTGCACTCTGTTTCCATAGATCAGATCTGTCGAGCCGCTACCTGGGCCTCGGTTCATACCTTCACAGCCCATTACTGTTTGGACAAGGACTCCCGCCGGGATGCCTTGTTTGGCCAGGCTGTCCTCAAGCACCTGTTCCATTCCTAAACAACTCCTGCCCACCTTCCCAGAATGGATGCCTGAGATCCATACGAAGATGGCGAACCTTTACAGGGGATCCCATGCATCTAAGCTAGGGAGTCCCCATATGTGAGGACTTATTCCTGCTTGTTCCTGGAGATAGCACAGTTACTTACCTGTAACAGGTGATCTCTGGGAACAGCAGGAATTAGTCCTCACAACCCACCCACCTCCCCTAGGAGTTGTATCTTTTATCTATCTATCTTCCTGTCCTCTCTCTGTTGACTCAGCTATAAACTCGAAACTGAGGAGAGCTGTTCAGGAAGGCGGGAAGGCAGTGCGCATGTGCAGTGGGAGGTCCCAAAAGCTTCTATTCTAAGAAGCTGGGGAGCTTTCCCGCACGGGCTCCGTCGGTACCGACGTACCCATATGTGAGGACTAATTCCTGCTGTTCCCAGAGATCACCTGTTACAGGTAAGTAACTGTGCTTTATCAAGGTGGTCCATAAGCTGAGAAAAAAATGAGACCTTCAAGAACTTTAGACAGAAAAGGAAAGTTGGAGACAGGATGATAGTGGGACAGGACAGAGGGATCAAGGGAAGATTTTTTTTTAAGAGGATGGACCAAGGCAGACTTCCATGGGGGAGAGGCATAGTGCAAATAAGCAGAGAGTGGTGGGAGCAAAGGCACAAGCTCTTGCAACGGCTGCGGGATTCTGCTTCAGTGGCCCACTCCAATGACATCATCCGACTGCGATGGCAGCTGCAGGTGATTTCATCAGAGTGCCCTACGAAGGCTGATATTTCAACATTTGTTTTTTTTCAGTTACAATTGGAAACTTCAAATTCCCTTTTGAGGGTGTTTCAGGGTTTTCTGGTTATAACCAAAAATCAGAAGCCCTAATTATAAAGCAATTTTGGAAAGTTATTATTCTCTCCAGTCCAGTGACATGAGACATATTGATAAGTAGGAAACTCCCAAGGCATATCAATATTTAAAAAGAAACTATTTGGAAAGGAAGAAAACATGCAAGGACCATGTGGTGCTTAGAGGGTTAAGATGGCAAATATTTGATGCACTGCAAAACATCATTTCTTGACTTACAGGGCTTTCTGGTGCCCTATTGCTTAACCGTACAACATACCCTGTTGTAGAGTTGACATTTTCTGACTCCACTTGTGGTATAATTGAAATTACTTTATTAAACAAGCTTGAATCATTTCAATTACTTTGCTGCCTGGAGTGCTCGTGGCCTGCATGATGACTACAAACTGATTAAATTAGAGCCAGCGCAGCCTCGAAGAGGCACATGTTCCATAAAATGATGACTTGAGAAAAAAATGAATCCATATTCAGAGGATTGATTCCTTTGGGTTGAATATTAATATTCATAAGATAAACCACGGAGCTGATGCAGGAGATTAAAGGCAAGGCTCCTAATAGAGAGGGAAGGGTAATGAGTGCATGAAGGTGCAGGAACATTTCCAGAAATGACATCCTCTCTCTGGAGAGGGCGTATTACTACTGTACTACACGCTGCTCCGCGTACTACAGTGCCTTCATGATCTCGATTTTAAATTCTTTCAGAGGGTTCAATATGGTAGAAGCAAATAAGAATCGGATTTGTAGAGGAGTAATTGGAGAAAAATACAATTGTCGATTTGAATTATCAAGAGGGCTACAGATTCGAAGGCATAGAAGTTGCATTGCTAGAAGAAGCCCCGATGCAAATGTGTGATCATTAGAGGAGTTGTATTTAGCCTTCTCTTTCTCCGGCTCCATTTAATGTGCTGCCTACGTTACCCTTTCAGTTCAAGCGCAGCTGTTTGTAAAATAAAACCAATTCAATTCATTGATTGTGGGTTGGATACAGCTGAATGAACCTTCTGTAAAGGCAGCACAGTAGCTTGCTGTTAACTTAAAAACAGGTAAGCATAAACAGCAATCCGTATCTCTGCTGAGTTACAGTAAAATAGGAAATTACTCCATTATCATCCTTTAACATTTTGATTTTAATATTTTTTTAGGTGACTCACAGGCGTCTTACATCAGAATTCTTATTCAACAAAAAACAACAAAAGTAGAAGAAAAAACTACTATTTTACAGCACAGTTCACCCAATTGCACCCTTTTGACATGAACAAATCTCCTACATATTTGAAGTCACAACTAGCTTCAAAGGTGATCCAAAACCACACTGTAAACAAAAGCATTAACTTAAGAAACCCCATCCCCCAACTCTCTAATGGGAATGTTTACTAAAGTGCGGTAAGTTTTGCACTTACCATGTTTAGGTGCAGAAAGTAATGTGCAATAGGTGTAAAGGCTGGGTGCTGTTGGGGGTGTAGTCAGCAAATATTTTTGCACAGGGCATTCTCTTACTGCATATATTCTGTTAAGTGCATGAGCAGATATTGCTGACGCACCCCTACTATCTGCCTCATGAAAAGTGTCAGGATGTGAAACAGCACATTTATTGTGTGACAAAGAGCGATATTTTCCCTTCCTTAATTTGCACAATCATATATATCTGTGTGTGTGTGTGTCTTTGTGTGTAGGAAGAGTTCAATAAGATGATAAAGTGTATCTCATTATGGGAGTAGGGCTTGTATGAGGAATCTTTATAACTAGTGTTTTATAGATATAGATATATATGTGGAGGCATGTTCTAAGATGTATGTCTGGCAAGATCAGAATCCCGTCTAGGCCTCTACGTGCAGGCTGGGATTTGATTCCAGTCAGCCTACATGTACAGGCCTCTCCCGGCTAACTCAGTCAAGGCTCCTGAATGGAGCTGCAGCGCTATAGCGTCCGGTTTCCATGGTACTGCAGCTCCATTCAGGAACCATGATCTCCGGCCGCCGCCGACTATTTTCATTCCCCACAGCCCGACCCTCAATGTGGACACCAAAGGGGCAGGGTCGGACTGCAGGGAATCTCCTGCACCCCCTCCTACCTTCTCCACTCCCTGGGCCTGCCATCCCCCGCCATCTAGGGGAACTTATTCCACCTCAGAGGTAGAATAAGTTCCCCGTTCAGTCAGCTGGCCCCGGATGTACAGGGCCGACATCAGAATCAGCCCTGTATTTCTGGGGCCACAGACCGCCCACTACCCGCCCTAACTCTGCCTCTGCACCGCCTCTTTCCCACCCCCATCTAGCCTCTCTGTACAAACTCCTTGTTCGTATGGGGAGGCTTGATGGGGACGGGACAGGCAGACGAATAGCGGGGATGTACATCCATCCCCACTATTTGTGTTACAGAATAGACCCCATAGTCTCTCTGTTCAGATAGTGTATGTGTAGTGTGCAGGTGTGGTGCTTGTGTGTTTGGTGCAGTGTGGGGGTGGGCTGCCTATGTGTGGGTAGTGCGCGGGTGGGATTCCTGTGTGTGTGCACACTGCATGGGTCAGGTGCGTGTGTGTGTGCGGGCTGCAGTGGTGAAGTGCCTCTGTGTGTATGTTTTGTGTGGTGTGGGGAAGAGGTGGCTGTGTATGTGGTGCAGAGGTGGGATGGCTGGGTATCTTCTGGTGGGGGTGGGGGGGGGGGGCTGCGCCTTTTTGCCTATGTTCATTGTGCTCTTTTCTCCCCTCTCTTCAACCTAGGTTCAAAATGATAGTCTCATGGTACTACTGCTAAGGGTCATTCTGCCAAATAAGGGCAATTGATTCTTATTTGGCACATTGATCTCTAGAGGTAGTACCATGTTTCAGTGATTGCCTGCATCAGGGGTACAACAGTCTTCTCTTAATAACACACTTGTCTTGTCTAAATTGATTCTTCACATTCACCTCAAACAGGAAAAAAGCACTAAGGCCGAACACTTACAGGCAGCAATATTCACCGATGCAACAGAGAATTTTCACCAAGTTTTTGGTGCTTTTTTGTCTCTCGTTCGTTCTGTTTTACCCACTCTATAAGCCACTATTAGCCAGGCACACATGAGATAGCCTCTGCTTATCTCTGGGTGTAAGTATCAAGGAATGGATCCGCTCTTTGAGATCCTGCTGGTACTTGCGGCCTGGCTTGGCCACTGCTTTTATGTTCTTAATAATGATATCTAGTAGCTAGAATTAGGGTCCATGTTAATCAGGTTCTGGAAGAAACTGCGGTTTATGACTCCTGCTCAAGGAGTGCTTGGCTGAATTTAGAGTGCATATAAAAAATATAAGGGAAACATCCTTTAGTATTTGCAAATAAAGATTCACGGCATTGTTTCTGAGCCTTGAATCCTGGTCTGTTTTAGTGGAGCTAGAAGCATAAAGGAGTATGTGGAGGCTTCCATTCAGAAAAAAGATGGGGAACAACAGAGCAAAGAGCTCATATTTATAGCACAGAGTTTAGCACTCAGAGTGTTGTCTTCTGTTTTTCCTCTAAAGTTGTGTGAGGGCTAATGCTAATGAGTCATTGTGTAATATCCAGGGCTGGTGCAAAGGTATTAAATGCACTAGGCGAACCTTCAGTCTTACGTCCCCCCCCCCCTCTGGGATTTCAATAATGAAACTTAACAATCATGATCATCCCAACACCACCCCTTCCACAACAATACCATAAAAATGCACAGCTGGACATCATACTGTTAAATGTCAACCTGTGCTTGGTATATATGTGTGTGTCTGCTTTCCTTGCAGGTGAAAGAATGTGCTGATTGTTCTTGGAGTTTGTGTGGCTGTCAGGATCTATTGTTTAGCTTTGACAGCTGCTGCTGTTTGACAACCCTCAGAAGCTGCACGCTCTAGGCAGGCCCCTAGTCTTGCCTAATGGTTGAGCCAGCCCTAGTAACAGCACCATGTATGCCTAGTAACACTATGGAAATGATGAGTAGCGCTGGATGCAGGACCGGTGTATGGAGATGAGGTGCCCTAGGCAAGCTTCATTCCTTGTGTGTGTGTCTACCCCTGTACTCCCCCAGCCACCCCTCACTGCTGCTGCTGCCCCTCACTGGGACCTACGCGGCGGCAATGCCTTGAAACAGCCCTGCACCACTTGCCTTCAAACTTTGGCACTGCAGGCCTGTTTGCTTCTACCCTCACTGATGCCTACTTCCTTTTGCAAAGGGATAGAAGCAGCTTCCGTCCCCATGCCAAAGGAAGTTGGCATCGTTTTTTGCACCTAGTGCATGTTTAAAACAAAAACTAACATGCATTAACTGCAAAGCCTCTGTGGTAACTGTTGAAGGCGTGACCAGCATGTCACAGACAGTTAACGCACAGATGAGTACCCTATGTATGGCGCTACTACTGCGAATGCACTTACCTCCACCTATTGAGATGGCATTAGATGCACCCATGCCGACGGCAGCATTGACAGCTTGCAGTATGCCCCCTCCTCCCCTCCCGGTGCTAACTGCAGTATGCTCATCCTGCTCATTTTCTGCTTCTACCCTGTGCAGTCTGCACTGCATTTGGCAGTTAACACATGAATTGGCAGATAACAATTATCACGGGACCGAGCAGGCAGTTACTATGTGCAAAAACATGCGTTACTTGCTTAATACACTTTAATAAAAGGGCCCCTTAGTGACAAAGATGTGAGCAGAGAGCCAGAGTCTACTTGAGATCTATAATAGGAATGTGCATTTCATTTCTGGTTTTATTTATCTATTTATTTAAAGAATTTGATATACCGCTATTTGAATTATACATCATCCTGTCCTAGCTCCCCCCCCCACAGCCCATTTCCAGTCCTAGCTCCCCCCCCACAGCCCATTTCCATTCCAAGCCCCCCTCCCCATCAGCTATTTGCAGTTCAAGCCCCCCTTCCACTCAGCCCATTTCCAGTCCTAGCAACCCCCATAGCCCATTACCAGTCCTAACCCCCCATCAGCCCACTTCCAGTCCTAACCCCCCCATAGCCCATTACCAGTCCTAACCCCCCATCAGCCCATTTCCAGTCATAGCCCCACCAATAGCCCATTGCCAGTCCTAACCCCCATCAGCCCACTTCCAGTCCTAACCCCCCATAGCCCATTACCAGTCCTAATCCCCCTCCCCCCCATCAGTCCAGATAAATTTTAAATTTACAAAAAAAACCCTGGCTGCTGCTGCTGCTTCCGCTGCGGCAGTGGCAGAATCAAGTGTCCCGCGACCCCCCTCCCCCACCAGCCCGGTAGAGCCTTCCCTCCCTGCATCAGTCCCTCTCCACGCCGGCTTTTCAGAGCTGTGAAGGGTTTCTCTCTTGCGGATCTGTTAAGCCCACCAGCGCTGATGGGAAACAGGCATTTTTTATGTCAGGGAGCAGGTGTAAATCTGAACGTGGGCAATTTTGGGTTTACACTTGCATTCCCTATATGAAATTATTTTTGTCCTGCCCAGGCCATACCCCCATCATGCTCCTGTGCCTTCTCAATGAGGAATGGGCATCTCCGTGTAAAATCAGCCTTTTCTAAAATGGCTATTTACACATGGATGCAATTTACATGTGTAAGTGGTCATATTTACATGTGTAAATCGTGAAAAGGCTTTAAAAATAATCCCCATTGTTAAAAATGAACCAAAAATTCCAAAATGACTTGGAAATTAACCACAATTTTTTTTCTTGCACAACTTTAGTCTAGAACATTGGTTCTCAACCCAGTCTTCTGGTCACACCTAGCCAGTCAGAATAAATGCAATGCATGAGATAGATGCACTTCCTCCAGTGTATGCAAATCTTTCTCATGCATATTCATTGTGGTTATCTTGTAAACCTGACTGGCTAGGTGATCCTGAGGACTGGGTTGATAACCCCAGGTCTATAACATCACAACGGGGTGGAATTGTGCAGACTGGATGGGCCTAATGTTTCTCATCTGCTGTCTTATTTTATAAAGTTGCAGAACACAGTTGGATTTGTGGTATTACAGATGGTCTCCCTTCACTTCCTTAGAAGCAGTGGTGTGGGGAGAGGTGCTAGGAACAAAAGCAAAAGGGCAGTGAATGGAATCCAGGTCTGGTGATACTGCACTTTGTGGGATGGCCAGGCTGGTGCTAGCAAGCTACAACTTTCTAGAAACCAACTGGGTTGGTGCCAGTAAGATGAGGTAGCTGGGAACTATTCAGTAAGTGCCTAGAAATCTAGGAGGCGTGGCTCTCCCATTCCTCTTGTCTCCTCATAAATTCCGCGCTTAGATCCTCTTTCAATTTGCTTTGATGGTTCCAAGCTATTCGTCTGTCTTTAGATTCTCACACACTAAAGACTTTTATTTTGAGCCTTACCATTCGATGACTTGATTACTGCAATTCAATCTATGCAGATTTATCTACTTAAGAGAATTCAGTTGGTTCAAAACACAGCCATCTGTCTACTCTGTAAAGCAGGCAAATCTGATCATGTCACGCCTTTCTTGATAGAGCCTGCATTCAATTTAAGATTCTCTCCTTAGCATTTAAAGCCCTTAATGATAAAGCACCTCTGCATCTCTCCTCTCTCATCTCTTGTTATGTGCCTACTTGTCTACTTCATTCAGTGCATGGCGACCATCTCTCCATCCCACATCCCTTCAAGCCTCATTATGAGTCAACTTGACATGCAGCATTTTTCTTTGTCGCTCCTTCTCTTTGGAATAATCTCCCTTTCCATGTTTCTTACATCCACCTACAAATCAGATTTGAAGATCTTTTTGTTTGAATGTGCCTTCAATATACCAGCAAGTTAAAGAGTTGGTATGGTGGCTGCGGCCTGAAACGTCCCAGTCTTTTCTTTTGTTCGCTCCCCCTTATGTTAGTCCTCTCCCTCTGTTTTATCCTTTGTGTACCTTAGTGATATGGTGTATTTCAATGATTGTCTCACAGATTTATTTACTCTGTTTTTAAGTTTGTTTTCTAAACTGCTTTGCTTTTTGCCTGTAAAGGCGGTATATCAAGTCAAATAAAACTATAAACTATGTTTGGGCAACAGCCTCATTGATTTTGTTATCTGTTTAGACTGCAACAGAACTTGGTGGCAAAAACAGGCTAAAGGTTTGGGGATGAGGTGCTGAGTCTTGAACTAAAGAAGAATCCTACAGTTATGGTCAACATTATTGGCACCCTTGCAGTTCAACCCTTAATACCCAATATTGTTGTTGTTAAGTGCCATTGAGTTGGTGTCTACTCATGGTGACCCTCTGGATAGTTGTCTTAAACTGTGTTCAGTCTTCAGTCAGGCATCTCATTCTTAACAGAGTGGCACCCATAGTTGCTGTTATTGTATCGATCCATCTCATTACTGTCCTTCCTCTTTTGCATTGACCTTCTACCTTGCCAAGCATGATGTCTTTCTCTAATGATCTCTCTCTTTGCATGATGTGTCTAAAGTATGAAAGTTGAAGTCTTGTCATCTGAGCTTCTAAAGAAAGCTTAGATTTGATGTCCTCTAGTACTGACTGGTTTGTTCTTCAGGCAGTCCATGGTATACACAGTATTTGTCGCCAGTACCATAATTCAAAGGCATCAGTTTTCTTCCTATCTTATTCACTGTCCAACTATCGCATCCATATGATGTTATTGAAAATACCATGGCTTGAATGAGTTGAATCTTTATATGGAGAGAGACATCTCTGCTCTTGAGAATCTTGTCTAGGTCCTTCATAGCCATGCTGCCAAGAGCAGTGTGTCATCTGATTTCTTGACTGCTTTTTGTTTCTTTATTGATAGTTGATCCAAGTAGGTTAAAGTTGTCCACTATTTCAATTTCTTCTCCATCAATGATGAACTTATTGAATTTGCCAGTTGTCAGGATCTTTGCCTTCTTTACATTAAGGTGCAGGCCCATTTTAAGATTATGTTTCTTGATCTTGAGAAACAAATTTTCAGATAGTCTTCACTTTCAGCCAGTAATGTGATATCATCAGCATAGTGAAGGTTGTTGATGAGTCTTCCACCAGACTTCACATCTCTGTCTTCATACAGTCCTGCTTCTCTGATGATTTGTTTGGCATATAAATTAAACAGGTAAGAGGAAAGTATGCAGCCTTGTCGTACACTTTTGCTGATTTTAAACCATTCTGTTTCTTCTTGTTCCATTCGAACTGTTGCTTCTTGATCAATGTAAAGGTTGTGCAAGAGAATGATCAGGTGTTCTGGTATACCCATACTTCTTAATGTGGTCCAGAGTTTCTCATTGTTTACACAGTCAAAAGCCTTGCTGTAGTCAATAAAACACATATAGATATCCTTTTGGTATTCTTTAGTCTTTTCAAAGATCTATCTCACATCCGCGATGGTGTTCCTTGCCCTTTCCTGAACCCTGCTTCTGCATTTCAGGTAGTTCTTGCTCCAGGTATGGTTGTAGTTTCTGTTGAATAATCTTTAGTAGAATCTTGCTGGCATGTGGGATCAGAGCAATTGCACGATAATTTCATCAGTCAGTTGGATCACCTTTCTTCAGTATCAGTTTAAACACAGATCTTTTACTACTACTATTACTGAACATTTGTATAGCGCTACAAGGCGTATGCAGCATTGCACAGATAAATGTAAAAGACGGCCTCTGTTCATTGGAGCTTACAAGCTAATAGAGACAGACAACACAGTAGCTGTAGACATGGGATACAGCTAGGGGGAATAGTAAGGAAACACAAAGGGCATCAGGTGAATCAAAATCCGAAAGCAGCAACAAAGAGATCTTTTCCAATCAGTTGGCCATGATGTTGTCTTCCAAATTTCCTGGCAGAGCCTTGTAAGAATGGTAATAGCTGCATCAGATTGCTGTAATACCTCAATGGGAATGCCATCAATGCCTGGTACTTTGTTCTTTGATAAGGCTTTCAATGCTGCTTCGACTTTCATCATCAATGGTTCCTGATCATAAGATACAGGTTGAAACGTCTATTGGTCCACTTGATCTTTATCATATAATAACTCTGCATATTCTTTCCACCTTTTCTTGATCTTCTCAGCATCATTCAACATAGATCCTTGAACATCTTATAGTATTCCAATTCGAGGCTGGAATTATTTCTTTAACTCTCGTAGCTTTAGGAAAGCCAATCTTGTTCTTCCTCTAATTTTTGCCCACCAGATTCGCCACCCTACCGGCCCAATTCTGCATCGGGGGAGGAAGCAGGAGCTACTAACTCCTCCTGCTCCACCCGCCAGCAGGACTGCATAAAACAGGAACATGCTGCAGGCATGCCCATGCCTGAAGACCTCACCAGAGGGCCCTTTGGCGTGGCCCTTAGGCGGGGATCCGATGCGGGAGACCAACCAAATTGATGATTTCAACAAAGAATATGAGCAAACAGATCACCGCCAATGCGAGCTAACAGCAAGATAGAACTCTTTCATAAAAACCTCGCTCCCCTTTACCAGAAAAGGAAAAAAAGGAACGTAAGCTCAATATCCTCCATATACATTTGTCTACTGACTATTCCCAGCTGGATCTTTCCTTACACATATATCTACCACTACTATATCTATATCCTGTACCACTGTAAGTAACTTAACTGATCATATAACCAACCTATGTTAGTTAGCACTAATATCAATTATCATATCGCTGTAACACTGCTCATAACCAATGTTTTTTTTTCTTGCGCTGTTAACCACTAATAATTGCCTATTATCTTAATACTGCAGTATCATAACAACCTATACTGCAAACACCACCCCTGTTCTCGCTATCACTGATACAAATACACACAAAGACCCCACACTGAAACATCATACACCTCTAACAACTAAGGCCTCAGCTCCCTTCACTGAACCATGGAACTCATAAAACTATTATTGTGTTCCCTTCTCCTCCTAAACATAGCCTCCTCCAAAACCTTCTACTCCTCTCTCCAGACAGACACATCACAGCAATGGCACATCCCCATAATCCGCTCCAGGCACATAATCACCTACCAATCACATAAAAACGTAAACACCAATATACACAATGCAAAAAACAACACTCAACGCAGGCTCATTCACATACACACACAACAAACTAACCCCACTCCATACCAGTCAAATGCATACTCATAAATGTGAGATCCATCAGAAATACGATCCCAGTCATACTTGACATGATTAGAGATGAAAACCCTCATCTACTATGTATCCAGGAAACCTGGATATCAAACATAGACTCTGTATTGTTGAACCAGCTAAACATAGATGGATACCTCCTATTCAACTGTCCCAGAGACACTAAAAGAGGAGGAGGAGCATTCATATTATGCAAATAAGAACTAAAACCCACTCTCAACATATGCACCAACATAAATGGCATAGACATGATCAAGATAGAAAACAAAAACCTGTCCATCTGTCTAGTATACAGACCATACAACCCCAATCATGACAACCTCACTGCAATTCTAGAAATTACATGCTCAACTTCACCAAGAAAACCTCACATCCTGCTAGGTGACTTTAACCTTCCATCCCTACACAGCACCCAATCCACCCTACTCATCAACTCTATGTCTGATATGGGATTTCAACAAACAGTAACATTGCCCACACACTCTAAAGGCAACACCTTAGACCTCATCTTCATCCCTAAACTAATTACATGCCTCCCATTTTATTCACCCCCAAAAACAAACCAAATCCCATGGTCAGATCACTTTACCATAGAATTCACTATACCAGGGGTCTGCAACCTTTAAGACATAAAGAGCCACTTGGACCCGTTTCCGAAGGGAAAAAAAAAAACTGGGAGCCGCAAAACCATTGCGACATTTAAAACAAATCTAACACTGCATATATTGTTTCTTACCTTAATGCTATATACGACCCCCTACTTTTCCTGTTAAAATATAGGTGTTTGGCCTATACTCGCCGTATAAGACTACCCCTCTTCCTTCGCACACCAAAAAAAATACGCCAGAAAATATAACAACAAGAAGTAACAATATTTGATTTCAAAATTATGATGATTTTGTAGTCAAATCACTAATATGAAATAAAATTATTTTTTCTACCTTTGTTGTCTGACCAATTTATTCTTTGATCATGCTGGTCCCGATCTGAGGCTTCTGCTTTCCTGTCTTCTCTTAGCTATCTTTCTGTGGTCTATGGTCCATCTGCCAGTTCTTATCTCTTCTTTCGTTTTCTTCACTTCTTTCCATCAGCCTATTTCCAGTCCCAGTAACCCTCCCCAATATCAGCCCCTTTCCAGTCCTCACTCCCAGTACCTTCCAATGTCAACTTGCATTCCCATGATTGCCACTGGTGTCCATTTCCTTCCAGTCCCCCTCCTTCCCCACTGACCAGTCCCTTCTAGTACAAATACCATGGCAGCCCCTCTCAGATCCAGTTCCATTCTCCCATCCCCTCATATCAGCCCATTTGTAGCCTTAGCCCCCAGTTATCTTCCAGGGCCAGCAGCTCTATCCTCCCCTCCCCACAATCAGCCCATGCCCAGTCAAAGCCCCCCAATCAGCTCGCTTCCAGTGCTAATCCCCCCTCAACCCCATTACCAGTGCTAGCCTCCCCTAATCAGCCCAATACCAGTCCTACCCCCCATCAGCTCATTACCAGTCCTAGCCTCCCCTAATCAGCTCATTTCCAGTGCTCGTCCCCTCAACCCCATTACCAGTGCTCCATCCCTCCATGTCAGCCCCCGCCCTCCATCCATATCAGCGCCCTCCCTCCATGTCAGCCCGCCTCCCCATTCGCTCCATCTCAGCACCCTGCATGTCATCGCCCCTCCCTCCCTGTCAGCCCCCACCATCCCTCCATGTCCGCCCCCCTCCCTCCCTCCATTCATATCTGCTCCCTCCCTCCATGTCAGCCCCCTCCATGCCTCCAAGTCAGGCCCCCTCCCTCCATGTCAGCCCCCTCCATCCCTCCATGTCAGCCCCCCTACCTCCATCCATTAATATCTGCTCCCGCCCTCCATCCCAGCCCCCTCCATCCCTCCATGTCAGCCCCCCTCGATCCATCCCTCCATGTCAGCCCCCTCCATCCCTCCATGTCAGCCCCCCTCCCTCCATTCATTCATATCTGCTCCCTCCCTCCATGTCAGCCCCCTCCATCCCAGCCCCCCTCCCTCCATGTCAGCCCCCTCCATCCCTCCATCCCTCCATGTCAGACCCCCTCCCTCCATCCATTCATATCTGCTCCCTCCCTCCATGTCAGCCCCCCTCCCTCCATGTCAGCCCCCTCCATCCCTCCATGTCAGCCCCCTCCCTCCATCCATATCAGCTCCCTCCCTCCATGTCAGCCCCCCTCCCTCCATCCATCCATCCATATCAGCCCCCTCCCTCCATGTCAGCCCCCTCCTTCCCTACATGTCAGCCCCCCTCCCTCCATCCATTCATATCAGCTCCCCTCCCTCCATGTCAGCCCCCTCCATCCCTCCATGTCAGCCCCCCTCCCTCCATCCATTCATATCTGCTCCCTCCCTCCATGTCAGCCCCCCCCCCTCCATCCATCCATTCATATCTGCTCCCTCCCTCCATGTCAGCTCCCTCCCTTCTTCTGCAGCCGCAGCTCCCTGCCGCTTACGGAACCGCGGCGGTGCGGTTAAAATCATCTCGGAGCCCTTCCGGTCGTGACGGGCTCCGTGCAGCATTGTCCCGCCTCCAAACTTCCTTTAGAGGCAGGACAATGCTGCACGGAGCCCGTCAAGACAGGAAGGGCTCCGAGATGATTTTAAAAGCACAGCCGCGGTTCCCTAAGAGACAGGGAACCGCGGCTGCAGAAGAAGGGATGGAGCTGACATGGAGGGAGCCCATAACGCGACGTTTAAAGCGGGCAGTGTGCTCCGGAGCCGCGGCAAAGGTGAGAAAGAGCCGCATGCGGCTCCGGAGCCGCGGGTTGCCGACCCCTGCACTATACCAATGGAAACATATAATCCCCCCCTCCCCAAACCAATGGAGCAACCTACAAAAAAAGATTCACTCAATTCAACAAAGACAACTTCCTAGCAACATACTCCCCCCATCTAAACAACCCAGATACAGACATCAACACCACAATAAAACATGGAACACTACAATATTGAATGCCTCAATTCCCACAAACCCCCCAAAAAACCCAACCCACAAACCCACTTAAACTTGGTACACAAAAGAATTAAAAATACTACAGAGAGAACACAAATGGAGGGCAATTAAATCGCCTGACAACAGAACTTTCTACATGGTATCACTTCAGAAATACAAAGTCTCTTTTCATATTGAGGATAGCTTCTATCACACCAAAATACTTACCAAGTTACTCAACCACCCGAGAAAGCTCTTTGAAATAGTCAAATCCCTAACACAAATCCCCAACAATGATGAACAGAATATCCCTATTAATCCTTATGTCCTTGCCATACACTTTGCAGATAAACTAAAAAAAATACCCACAGATGATACCACACCCCCATTTGAACCATCCACAAATCCTACCACCTGGAGCTCCTTCCATTTAATAGACCAAAAACATCTTCTAAACGTAATCACCAAAATCAATACCACCACATCCTCACTTGATCCATGCCCAGTCAGCTGGATCAAGGCAACCAAAACAGAATTAGCCCCACATCTCATAGGACATCTAGGCCAGAAAAAGGGACATCTAAGTCAGTATGGTTCCACCGAAACTACACCCTTAATAAACAAGCCTCCTACACTGACATCTGAGAGTCCTCTTTACTTCTTTCTGTTTGAAAATGAGATAGAATGTGGGGCGAGAGTCCACCAACATTATGGGGTATGTCTACTTAGCCAGGCTAATGGTTAACCTGGATTATTCAATGGGACCTAGTTGCAGATAGCCCAGGTTAACCGTTAGCCTGGCTTAGTTGACATACCCTTGTATAACAGTGAAACCCTTGGCACACCATGTGTTACCATGGTCTGCCAGAAATGGTAGCACTCTCCCTAGGTCACAGCAAGATAGAGAAGGCTGTGGCAAGCCAACACAGTAAAGCAGTAGAAGCTAAGTGTACAGGGTGAGAACACCATATCTAGCCGTATATGTGCATGCTCAGGCATGGGTAATGTCTGGCACTGGACCCCTTTTCTATGTGGGGCTTTTTTGTGTCCTACAAACTAGAACTCCGGAGAGATGATATGCTATATCCTGCACAATCCTGCATGCTATTGGGGATGAAGGTATACTTCCATTAAACTCATGTCTGGTGACCTGTTCCAGAGTTCATAGCATTATGAATCCCCTGGACTATCAAGAAGATGATAGTAGGAACCTTGCTGCCTGAGGATATTGTGCTGTTTGTGAGAAAGAGCATGTATAGCTGAATCAGGCAGACAGGTAGATGACTCTGATGAAGGGCTGCAATAGGAGGAGTCCATATGCTTTGTAGTGGAGATGTCTTCAGCTAGGTGTATACATGTTGGCATGGTGGTGTTGGTGTACCTTTGGGAAGCAAGGACTGTTGTGTCCACCAGTGTAATGTGTGGAGTGTCTCCAGAGAGGCTATCTATGCATCGCAGTTGGGGGAAAGTAGGTATGAGTAGCTAGTGAATGTGGCCCCATTTCTGGGATGATATACAAATAGCAGTGTTGTGCCTTTCTCTTATATTAAATGCAGATTCCATACTGGATAGATAGCCACTCATATGCCCCTGGCCAGGGCACCAGGGCACAAGTGGTTGCCAATAGGTGGTGGATAGTTGGATTGCTAATATGATAGATTTGCAAATCACCAGACACTGGAGAACATATGTATCAAAATAGAAAGATATTTATATTTTGGGGCCACCAGGCCACCTGCATGTATATGAAATTTTAAAGTATTTTTCCCTTGTCATATCATATATTTAATATATCTATTAGCATAGGCCTATTACCCCTCTCTCCCTCCCTTGTCTGTTTCAGGAGGGGGAGATATGTGCTAGCAGCTAGTGTATGACCAGTTACATGGCACATATCTGTGTTCACAAGCCTTACAGATGAGTCACCATGAGGTCCTGAGAACTTGTGACCACAGTGAAGCCATGTCACACCTTCTGTTGCAAGGACATTTATGGATGAACTTTGGAGATGCTGTTTTTTTGTCCTGATGCAGCTCGGTTGAAATTTGTGGGCGAAACTCGAGTCGACATTTGTCCAGCAGCCACATAGTGGTGGTTGGTTTCTGAGGGGCCTTTCATTCAGTTAAGTGTTTAATATTTTTTTAAATGCATTTAAAAGAAAAGAAAACACTTGAAGCCTATGAATGACATCGTTAAGGGGGTTTAAGTGGCTTCTGCCTGTTTGGTGGCATTGTTTGTCATTTGCATTTTCCACCCCCTTGGTCTGAGGCTTCTCTAGAAATCATTATTGCCCCTCAGGTCTGTTCTCCATATGTTTTTGGAGCCACACCATTAAATATGTGTATATATGCATATTTTTCCTCCCTTTTTCTTACTAAGTTTGCTACTTTATGACTCTTGTTTTGGTTATATTCAATGAATGAGTGAGAGCCTTCGGGAGTTTTTTGTTTGTTTGTAGGGCATTAGGTGCAGCAGGACTTCGAGGGTCTTCAAACTCACTGGAAAATTCATGGGAACCCATTTGGTCCAGTAGGGAAACAGACTGGACAGGCTGGGTTACCAGCAGCTCCAGTGGATCCACAGCTTATCCACCTGCTTCCTCTCCATCTTCCGCATTCCCCTCTACCTCCTTTCCCCTCCATGTGCTCCATCTTCTCTCCCTTCCTCTCCATGTCCTCTACCACATCCCCCTCTCCCTTAGCATCCTCCACCTCTATAAGCTCCTCTCCCCCTCTATATTAGGGTCCTCCAGTGGAAGGGCACACATTCTCTGGGCCAGGGTTTCTTTGGTAACCACTGAGGTGTTCTGGGGGAAGCCCTTGCCTGGCCAATGCTTTTATTGCTTCTCCTACAGTGGTGAGTTGAGAGACTGGAAGCTCTACTTCCTCTTCCTCCTCCTCAGCAGAGGTGTTTCTCACTTCAGGAGTGTCTTTTTCCTTTCCCACATCAGTCTTCAAAATGGGTGGCTCCTCAGACAAGGAGCCACTGCTGTTGCTGCTTTCTTCCTCTATAGTGGTGGTGGTGGTGGTGGCGGCATCTTCCTGGGAGCAGCTGCAGAGGGAGGTAAATGTGGTGGTGGTGGTAATGATGGTATAGTTGCCACTGCTGCTACAAAACACATAGACCCTGCTTAGTGCTATGAAGTATGTTAAGGGATTAGAGCTAGCTAGACATAACAAATGATCTCTCAATCGACTTCCTAACAATCTTGTATTTTTCCTTATAGAAACTGACCTGGAAGTCAATGGCCTGCTGATCACTAAACTTGAAATAGGGTTACTAGTGTCCTGAAGTTCCATACAATTGGTAGAGGCAAAGTTGTAGTGCAAGGGCAGTACTGCTGATGCATGTTTGGAGCCATAAAGGGATCCCACTTGAATAAAGCTATGTCATACATAGTTCAACTACATCAATCACTGTGTGGGTACCGTACTTTTCAACAGCGCATGACATGGGCACTTTATGCCACTATTTAGATTCTGTGCTATACTGCTATGCACTATTTGGCAGGAATGAGCCATTATGACCCAATGCAATATGTGCCATGGGTAGGTGGGGTGCTTCTCCTTGCAGCCTCAGTCATCTGGTACATGTGTGTCTCAGGAGCAATGCATGACATGTTCAGGATTTGTGTAGGCACCTGGCATCATAGGCCATAACGCTGTGGGGCTGAGACATGTGGCTGGTTGCAGACAGTGGCATATATGTGCATCTCCCATATTTCCCATTCTCTTACCCTCACTATCCACCTCATATGTGAACCCAGCCCTGGAGATTCCCCACTTAGACTGCTTCTCTATCTCCTTATAGACCATCCTGGGGACACTGGATCCTTGACTCTGGATTTCCCTTGCTATCATTCCATTATTATTATTATTATTATTAATTGTGGGGTGGATATTCAGTGGCAGTGGCAAGCATTGCTAACGAGGATAGCAGTTGCCGCTAAAAACTAAACCCAGATATTCAATGCCAGGGCCAAATCTGGCCACCGGCATTAAATATCTGGGTTACCACAGAAACTGAAGGTTAACCAGGCAGTGGCAATATTGAGCTGCTGCCCAATTAGCTTCCGTGGTTAAAATTAGGCCAGTCTTTGCCTCTCCTTTCTTTACCCTGGGGTCGCTAACTGGGCAGTGGCTCAAAATAACTCTTGCCCAGTTAGCAACTGCTGCTGCCTCTGCTTCATCCTGGAACACCCCAATGCTAACCGTGTAGCATCGGGGCATGTAGCAGCAGCACCCACGGATATCCAGCAGCACTAACTATTTTAGTGCCACTGAATATCCCGTTAACCAGCAGTTACACAAATTGCAGGCCTTCAAACCATGTAAATGCCTTTGAATATCTCCCCCAGCATTTATATACCACATACTGTATTGTTTTAGCATTGATGTGGTATGCACATCTAGTGCTTTCATACCCCTTGGCTGACAGCTGTGCATGTCAGCTGCCAGAAGCAGCCAATCTAGCCTATCCCTTTGTTTGGAGTTCTAGATCATCTGGCACTTTAGTCTGGTGCTCCATGCTGTGGATGCGTGGTGCCAGCATGCATCACATGGCCCAGCAAAGTACAGATGGCTTTCCTGGGGCTTACACTAAGTATGTCATGCATGACTAATGTGCCATCGATTATGCTTTTGCAGATGCAACTCCTCTAGTATTTGCTGCAGCAATCAGGGCCAGGTCCTCTGCATGTCCTGGAACTGCATCTTGATGGCTTCAATATTACACATTATGCAAAAGTGTCTACAGAGGAAGAATGGGGTGCACACAGTTAGAGAGCTTGGTTTACTGGTTAGGCCCCAAACCTTTTCACAATTGATATCCCTGTTAGACTACTGAGATGAAAGGCCTTCATTTAAGGAGTCAGCACAGTCCAGGTAAGTGGGAGCTGTGACATTTTGACATATAGGATGCTATGGGGTCTCTTTGAGACGTCCATCCCTGCTATTCGCCCCCTTTCCGTCCCTGGCAAAAGCCTCACCCTACGAACAAGGTGTTTGTATGGAGAAGCTTAGATGAGGATGGGAGGGGGCATTGCAGAGGTGGAGTGAGGGTGGGCAGTGGGTGATTCGAGGTCCTGGATGTCCCGAGGACCTCGGATCTAGACGGGGGCTTATTCCACCTCAGGGGTGGAATAAGTCCCCCTGGATGTCAGGGGATGAAAGGCCAGGGCAGCGGCCGAAAGGTGAGGAGTGCAGGGGATTCCCCCACAGTCCGACCTTGGACATGGAAGGCGAGATCGGGGGTCGGGCTGCAGGGAAAGGAGATTGTGATCAGTGGTTGGGGATCGCAGCAATGAGATACCATGGCACTGTGGCTCCATTCAGGAACCTGACTGAGTTAGCCGGGCAGGGGCCTGTATGTGCAAGTCGATCTGAATTGGGTCCTGGCCTGCATGTACAGGTCCAGACCCAATTATGATCCCGCAGGGCATATCTAACCCCCATGGGATCAGAATCTGGGCTGCCTCTGTGCGTCCCGATTCTGATCGGACACAGGGGCCTGCATGCACTCAATGCAATGTGCCTCCACACAAACAACTTCCATGCACAACAGTATACCCATACTCTGTGCTACAGCCTAGCATGATTTGTGTGCCTTTGCTCTGTGGCTGTGTGCTGTATGGGCTCTTTATGTTTAGGTTGCCTATGGTATGGCTCTTGGTGACTAGAATACCTATGCCTATGTGATCAATCACATCTGCATATATTATGCATGGGGGTGAGGTGCCTTGCTTGCCTAGATGCCTACATGCATGTACTGCCTTGCCATCATGTGTTCATGGTTCATGGCATTTATACACATCTCCATATGGCACTACATGGGAGATGTTGCCCTCTCACCATATGGCAGTCCTGTCCAGTTGGTGTATGTCACAGATTGGCTGACCATGCTGTAATGTGCCAGTGCAGCTGTGTGAGTGCTGTTGTATGCATAAATGTGACTGCCTGGGGTAGCTGCTCTTTGGTAATCTCTACAGTTATAACCATTGGGGCACTACCCTTCCCACACTAATCCTTTCTGAATGCAACACTGGCCATCATACATTTCTATGGTTGAATTTGCTTTATATGTAGGTGGCCACTCTTCCAGTAGGTATAAGACTATTCTGAGGGCTCTGTGAATGTGCGTGGCTATCAGGATCAATCTTTTTTTACTTTGACTGCTGTTGCTCTTTGCTGGCCCTCAGAAGCTGTAGCCCTGTGTGACTGCCTCATCTTGCCTAATGGTTGGGGCAGCCCTGATTCCCATGTTTCCATACCTACACAATGGGGCATGTTTACTAAACTGCGGTAATCGTGAATAACGCACGTTATGTAACGTTAACGATCGTTCGCACGTCATAACGCGCGTTCTGATGTGCGAACGATCGTTAACGTTACATTACGTGTGTTAACCGTAGTTAACGATCATAAACTCCCGCGGCGCGTTAAAACACCACAGAAGGTGGAGAGTGGGCGGAGAGAAGGGGTCAATGGGCGGAGAGTGGGCGGGGAGAGGCTCCCCTCACACTAACGCGCTGATTTTCTGAGCTGAATTCCAACGCGAATGAAAACCTGCGATTAACTGCAAATGACAAGGGAGAGAAACCATTTCAGTGTTTGCAATGTACAGCCCAGGCAGGGAAACAAAAAAAAGTGATAAGTGTGATATATGAGCACAGAACAAAAGGGCACAGAAACACTGAAAATGACCCCAACAAACTGGAAAAAAACAATAACCAAGCTGGTCAATAGTGGTATCAATGAGAAATATCAACCCCTCCCCCCCGAGTAAGCTCCATAGAACAGATATAAATCGTGGAAGGGTCCATCCCCAAACAAGGTGAATGAGCCCACAGTGAAATAGCGCTGCTCAGGGTTTTCCCCACAATCGGACAGGTTCCTATGGCATGCACATGTCCCGCAACATCAGGGCGGGCATGTCGGAACGGCAACCGGACAGATGCCGGAGAAGGGGATACAGAGGGCCGCAGGCGGCACATGCTGTGGTGCAGCCGGGCCACAGTGCGGACTAGGCAGATGACTAGGTGGCACTAAGGAATGCTGAAACTGAACAGCAGTCAGACAGCAACTGATGAGGGCCCAACATGGGCACGAGAGTGTTTATCACAGTGTCACAGGGGATAGTATCCAACAGCTACCCCCAAGGGCACGGAACATTGGCAGGCGGAGCTGGGGGGAGATTGGACGTCTATGCAGGCACCCCTACCCCATAACATGCACCATAGGCAACCGCCTACCTGCACACTGGATGGCCTGAGACTGTGCACCACCAGCTCCACCAGCAGAAGGGCATGTCAGCATGGTGGCAGAGGGATACTGGTGGTGGAGGGGGCAGTGGCAGCTGCCCAGAGCAGACAGTGGCCTAGCCCTGTGTAGGTGGGTGCCATGCACTGCAACAGACAGGCCCTGTCTGACCAACAGTCATGGTATCACCAGGGAATGTATTGTCTCTGTAGCAACATGGTGGTGCAGTGCACAAAACCAGTGCATTCAGAAGCAGAAGGTCACAGCTCCAGCTGTGGTTTCCGCCAGCCCAGTCCTCATATTTTACCCACCACTATAACGTGCTAATACAGACAGAACCTTTCTTGCAGATGACGTAAACATGCCCAAAACACCTACATTTTACCCTACAGAGCACAGAGCACAGACACCATAAACATGCACATTACCTAGAGCAGAGCCTCCCAAATGCAGTCCTGGAGGGCCAAACACCATTCAGGTTCCATGCTGCCTCTGATAAAGATGCCTGTGCTGCATTTCTATGCGCCACCCCCATGGTATGCAGATGTATCTCATGCATATTCATGAGGGACAGCATGAAAACCCAAACAGTGTTTTGCACCGCAGGAATGGAGTTGGGAACCTCTGCCGTAAAGCAGCAGCCAACAGGGGCAGACACACCCACACCCACAGGCCCCATTATCCAAAGCCTCCTGGAGAGGCAGGACTTTGGGCTCTGCATGCATCTCCCAATACTAGCACTTGCATACCTTAGTAAGGCCACCCTAAACCTGGGAATATGGTACACAGCTATCAAAAGGTTGCTATGATTACTGGCAGATAGCAATTCCTAGTTTAAGTACAATTTTCTGAGTGAGCTGAATCATAGCAACCTTTCTGATGTCTGTGGAGTGTGCTACAGGTCGTGTGTCTGACAGTGTTTACCAATCTGGGGGGTGACTCCTACAGTATTGCGTACCATAGCCATGCCTGCACTGTGCCCATGACTGGTGTGATGGCCTGGGCTGCCCAACACCTCTATAGTTGCACAATGCTGGCATAGGTGTGAGGAGTGTGTGTCTGTCTATCCAGTGTGTGGTGGCTGCCAACACCCTCCACAGCCCACACTGCTAGCACTGTTGCCAGAATTGGCCTGCCAATGTGCATAATGAGGAGCAAGGTACTGTGGGAATAGTCTGGATAGGGTGGCCTGGCCTGGCCGCATCCGCACAGGGCATAGGGCAATGGCCGGACATTGTAGTGCCCGGTACCACCTGCACGGACAGGGTGGCCATAGCATGTCCTGCTGGGAGGTCACTCTCACCCTGACTGAGCAGTGACCATGGCATGGCTAGGTTCCCCCATAGTGCTATATAGCATTTCTCTTATGTGATGTTTATGGGTTTCCTTTTTGGGCCCAATCACTGACTTATCTGCTTGGTGTGTATGCTGATATCCCCGTACTGGGTACATGCATCTCCTCCAGGACCATGCACTATGGACTAGCTGGTGGACTGTCTGCAGCTAGTATGTGTCTTGCTGGAACACCGTGCAGGTTGCAGCGGCTGGAGGCTTGCTGCTGGAGAATGTCAGATAATTTGGGGGGGGGGCAGCTGAGCATTTCCTGCCATCTGTCTACTATTGCTTTATGGATGTGTACTGCTCTGCATTGCCTGCCCTGTAGGGTGTTTGATCCCTAGCAGGACTGGGGTGATGGTTCCCTCTACTGCCACCATTGCAGGGGGGTAGAAAGTGGATCTGTGGGCGGGAGATCCTGTCCCCCACCCTGAGCCCCAGAGGGTGGGTTGGGTGGTGGTATGTAATCTCCCTGGTAACCACAGCAGAATGTGGGTGTGGTGCCGTGCAGTCCTCCTGTAGCCAGCCAGGTGTTTATTAGCAGCTCTAGCCCACTGGTTACTTCACTGCCCATGGAGCCAGAGGTCATGGGTTCACAACCCACAGTGGGGTTCATTGATAGGGCTGTCTTAGGCATTGTCTATTTTTATTATATATTAGTGCTGCCAGCAGAACCACCCTCAGGGTACTGTCACCTTAGGGTGGCTTATAAGGCGCCCTATAAGGTGCCTTATATGCTGTGCCTTGGCAGACAGCGCATTTTATAATGCGCCCTATGGAGTGCCTTCTAGGGTGCTTTATGTGGCACCTTAGGTTACGCCACTATGAGGGTGTCTTTGCTGGCAGCACTATTACAGTACAACTAAACTTCCTCACAGCCCAATACTTAACCCTTTCCAGGCCAAGCACACAACTGTCAGGATCCAAACTTCTGCCTAAATATTCCTATCAAATGGTATATAATACATGACCATGGCGGAGGGAACGTCACTATTGGGACATATTGGATAAGATGGGTACAATTTTCCTGACATATGCAGACATTAACCCGGCTGCAGACTGTGGATTAAAATATTATAGTAGGCTTTCACACATGACGCCTCAGCCAGCGTTATTCATTAGGCACACTGGGGAATTGAACCCATGACCCTTGTACCATCGGTCTGTGTAGTAACCATTGTGCTACACTCTGTTTCTGTATTTGAGTGTCTGCGCGCCTTCTTACACTTAACGTGCAGTAACGCGCCCTGTAACGATCGTTGCTGCGCGGCGCGTTATAACGCGCGTTATCACTAACGATGTACCGCCCATGTCCTTTTTTGGCATTTCTTCCACCAACGCGGCTACTAACGCGAATCACACTAACGCAGTTTAGTAAACATACCCCATTGTGTGTTAGTGTGCAGCAAGATGCCTTCCAGTAAGATGTGGTACAAGTGTGAGAAAAGGTTTCTTAATGCTCCAGGGTCAAGTGGATCCTCTCCCAGACCCTCCATGCTGCAGAATGTGGTGCCTTGAGTCCTCCAGGGTGCTAGAGGGCATTCTTATTTGCTAGGACCAGCCAGAATAGAAGTGGGTCTCAGACCCTGATAATGCTCTAATTTGGACTGTACATTTTTTTCGGCATACATGTCAACCAGAAATACATTGACTTGGTTTTGCAGGGGACGTGATGCCATGTGTGTGTGTGGCACAGATGGGCACATGCATTTTTGCTACCCAAATGAAATTCACACTTGCAAGGTGCACATGCAGAGTTTGAAAATATGTAGTTAGGTATACACAATGGCTTATTGGGCCCCAGGAACGTTTCCATGTGTATGATCCCTTTGCTGGCGTAATGCACATTGTGCAATATTTTCGAATGAGATTACACATCTTTGCCACCGGTATGTCTTTTACATTTCCCACATGTAGGCTCCTCCATTTCACAATGTGTGACATGTAAATCTCCACTGCACATTAAAAAAAAATAAAAAAATACATCGATGTTGAGGAGTGGGGACATGCCGGTTTTAGAAGGAGCGCATGTGCACACACCCTGTCCTCTAAAGTTGACACAGATGTGTACACTTATTTTTTTTATTTATTTACATTCTCTTATATACCGCGCTATTCTGCATCAGTGTGGTTTACATTGAACAAACTGAAATTACATTGAACAGGGCATTATAACTTGGAGATAACTATTTTACAGGGAACATGGGCTATGGAGGGTTAAGTGGCTTGCCCAAGACCACAAGGAGCACCTGTGGGACTAGAAACCCCAGTCCTTCCAGCCCAAGGTTGCTGTCCTTTAGTGGGATTTAAACCCCCAACCTTCTGGCCTGAAGTACCTTGCCCCAACCACTAGGCCACTCCTCCACTCCACATCTTAGGTGTATAGCTGACTATACTTATTAATTTAAATCCTGGCATTGGCATTTAAATAAATACAGTGGCCACCGTCGCTGAATATCAGGCCAACAGACAGTAAATAAATTATAGCCTAATATGGCTGTATGGTGCTTGTGTTCCATAGAGTACTCGTTTTTCTGAAAAGTCCTAATAAATATAGAGATACATAAATAAATACCTACTGCTGGATTGTTATCATACCCATCCAAAAAGAGGAAAGTCATCCAAAGAGGTTGCAAAGACTACATCTGCAAAAGGAGAGTCCGTAGGAGCAACAGAAATCCCTGTACTTGTATTTGGCCAAAGAGGCTAAAGCAATTGCAGGAATTTTCACGCCTGACTGTGTGATTTTTATGTTTTGTACAGAACGATAATTCTGAAAGAAGTCATTTTTGTTAAATCAACCAAGATTGTCTTTTCTATCAGCAAACTTTCACTTGATTAGAACAGTACTCCTGGTATGTGAAGAGTTTTAGTTTCTGGACTGTGAACATGACCCTCAAGGGGCTTGAAGCATTAGTTTCCCCTCTAACCAGAAGATCTACCAGGGCTATGTTGAGTCTTGTCAGGGCTCAGTAGCACTCAACAGTGATTCCCCTTTCAAAGAAGATAGCAGAACAAGCTTACATAAAATAAAATGAAAACAAATTTATATGAAATCATTTTTCGGAGCCCTTGGCTCATTTGTGTTTATTCTGTAGTCAAATCATTTTTCTGTTTTACTCCTGGCTTCTTCTCAGTTATGGCTTTTTACCCATCACTGAGTCATATAAGTGAGATGAGATATATGTGCTGTAATCTGGAATAACACTATCAAGTGTCTGCTGTGTTTCAGTTGCATAAAAATGCTCCCTATAGCAAAGTTATTAAGAGAAAATACAATAAAGAGATGAACTGTCTGATTCATGATCGTGATATGCCAACCTTGATACATATTTATTACAGAACCATTTTCTGTTAATTTAAGGGCCTATGTACTACGTTTTACTTCACTTATTGCACCTTAAACTGACTGTGTTCTTCCAATAAGAACTAAAAAAAATGTATGCAGAAATAAGACGTGAGCATTTATTTCATGGAGTGTCCTAAATAAAATACCAACTGAAAACTAACATTAATCAGATAAGGTGCAGTATTTATAAGAATATAGTTGCTCATTGCATCACTAATCACACTTTCTTAGGAACACATAAAAGTCAGGTGGGCGGAGAAGAGTGGGTTAAAAACTCTGGCTCCATATTGGGCTGGATCTATTGAGATTTCTTGACTTTGGAGGTCACTGTAGAAGCATTTAACCTGCAGATTGCAGATGTGTAAATGGTGATTCAGAAAGTTGCCATTTACACATGGAGATCCTTGGGACAGAGAGATTTCAAGGGGGTGTAGTATGAGTGTGGTTTGAGAGGGCCAAAAATGTGTACATATATTCCCCATCTTACAATGGAAATACGCATATATTCAAACAATTTCATTCCTGGGTTTTGCTCCAGCTTAGAGGCACATTCACATTTAACAAGCTGGAATGTGTACACTTGCCGTGTGACACATTTTTGCCATTTCTCCATACACAGATTCAGGCATGTTGGTGTGGGGGATTTGCTTGAAACAGCCATGGTAAAGCGTAGAACATGATGTGTGAGCAGTGACTGAAGGGTATATGTTAACTTTGTGGGGATATCTATATCACTGATATAAACGGCATATCTGTATGGACATAGTTTAGCTATTTATCTGTTGAGATGGGATAGCAAATTCTGGGGAAATGTGCACTGGTGTGTACTCTTGAAGGCAGTGTGTGTTGTGGTATCAGCAGCCCTGCAGGTACCATCATGGGGTGTGTCTGAGGGTATCTGTGCATGTGCACCTGCACATGTTCCCAATGTACCTTGGGGCTATATATGTCATGGCAGATGTATTATTGGGGTTCATGGGAATGTGTGTATCATGGGGGGGGGGGGTGTCAGGTGGTCTGTGATGGGGGGGTTATATGGGTGGTGTGTGCATGCATGTCTGTCACAGGTGGGTATGGGTGTTGGGGGTTCATGTGTATGTGCTTGTGTCATGAGGGGTACATGTTGAATATGTGTGTAACAGGAGTTTCCCATCCCTATTTATCTAGCAATGCTTATTTACTGCTTTTTACCAGGTCAAAGTGGTATGTATTCAGGTATGGTATATATTTTGCTTGTCCCCAAAGGGGCTTACAATTTACACCTAAGGCAACAGAGGATTAAGTGGCTTGTCCAAGGCCACAAGGAGTGCCTGTGGGACTAGAAGCCCCAGTCCCTCCAGCCTGAGGTTGCTGGTTTCCAGTGGGATTTGAACCCCTAGCCCTCCAGCCCAAGGCAACTTGCCCCAACCACTCCTCCCTAGCTAGACCACTCGTCCCTAGCTTGCTATACCCTCCCCCTCCTGCACTTCACTCAGCCATGCACTATTTATTTGTACACTTTGTATATCGAAATTTAAATAGGTTTGTGCATCATTGTGGTTTGCAAAAATAAGGTTAAGTAGCCGGCTCACAGAGGAGCACACAAAGAGAGCTACTATCATAGGCTTCCAACCTACCTGACAGCATTGTCAGATCCAAATACACAAAAATTGCTGAAATATGAAAGCAAACGCCCATAATCTCTCTTCATTGTCAAACTTAGACAAGTATTCCGATGACTAGAGGAAATGCACACACAGGTAAGGAAGCAATAACATTTGCAAAACACTATTGCAAAAAACTCTTCAAAGAATTAGATCAGCAAATGAGGAAAAACAAGTGGCAAATGCACAAACATAGCGGGAAATACAAAGTGTTACTCTGGGAACCCTTTGTCGATCATGAACAGACATATGAATGGTTAAGGAGAGGTGAACTGAAACCAAAGGATGAGAGATTGAGAGTTGCAGCCCAGGAGAGTGGATTAAGGATGAGATAGTTTATAGCGAGCATTGAAAAAACTGGCAACATAGACATAAGTCAGTTTTGTAAGAAAGACCTGGAAACAGTGACTCACCTCATAGCTGGTTGAGAAGTTCTGAAGGTGGAAAATTTATGTACAGAAAGGCACAACAAAGTAGCATGCCTCATCCATTGGAAACTCTATAAACACTAAACATTACTGTGCCTAAAACGCACTGGGATCATGACCTAAAGAGAATTATAGAAAATGAAGAGATGTGATCACCTGGGACATTCCCATTCTGACAGATAAGAAACTGAATGCAAGAAAACCCAACATAGTGGTAAAGGAGAAAAACACCAGAACAACATTGAGAGGTGTCGGTTTCAAGTGATTATTCTGTGAATTGCGTGGAAAGGCAGAAGATCCTGAAGTACCAAAATACAGTCAGAGACTAAGAGTATGGGGCAGAAAGATTCAGAAATATTTTCCTTTGTACTGGGAGCCACAGGCTTGATAAAGAAGAATTTCCAAGCACATCTTGACGAACTACCCATACATGTTACATCTTACGAATTCCAGCATGAAGCTCTCTTTGGCACGATGCAAGTACTACGTCGTGCATTAGCAGTAAATTTGAGAAGCTGAGATCATACTGCACATACTCTGGCTTAGGAGTGACATTCATGACTGTCAAGGTATGCGCAAAACTAACCTATTTGGAGAAACTGCCCCCAGAAGAAAACAAATCTGATTTGCAACAACTCAAAAAAAGGGAGGAAATGGACCTTGCATAACAATAAAACCCAGTTACATTGCAAGATAAATTGCAGAACACATGAGGTAGGGGTGAACGGATTCCCGGAAGGGGAAAAAAAGGCCAGTAGAAGTATCACACAAATTACTCAACCAACTTTGTACTTTCTCTCCTTTCCCTGCCGCCACTTTACTTTGAATAGCATATATAAAGTTAGAGTAAGACTTAGCAATACTTTAATTTATTGGATTGAGATCCATGATCCCAGAGCTTCAAATTCAGTCTATAATAGGAGAAAAATTTCAAGTAGAAAAGATTTGTAAAATGTATAAACTGTGAAATGGAACGTTATCATAGATCCTACTATACTCAGCACAGATAATTAAGATCTTTATATAATCAAATTTTGCTTGTTGAGAAGCTTGTAAATACTTTGTAAATAAAAGACAGCTCAGTTGGAATCATTGGAACTGGCAGTAGTTATTCTATATCTCGACTAAAACAAATCAAAGCTACCACAGAGAGGATTTGGTCGCCCATGCGGCAAGGGCCTCAAACAACCCTGCAGCGCTTACCTTAAAACTCTGGTGCTGCAAGACTGTTTGACTTCCATGCAAAAAGGAAGTCAGCATCGGGCACTCGTGTGGGCGGACTTCCAACAGTCTCACAGTGCCTAAGTTTTAAGGTAAGCACCATGGGGAATTGTAGGCCCTTGCTGCAGCAGGGCTCAGGGAAACGGTGGCAAAGGGCTAACCCTGGACCATTGGCACTCAAGGCAGCCTCCTAGCTTGCTTAAGGGTCATGGCAGTCCTGGTGAGGCCCTTCACCCTTGACACTCTCCCACCTCTTCTCAAATGAATGAGCCCAGGTCAGAAATTTGCGGTCTGAATCGAGAGTTTACTTAACTTTAGGGTCACTGAATAATAACAATAACAATTGGCAGAAGCAAAAATAAAAACTGTGCAAGCAATTAACTCCTTCTTCTTAGTCAAAATTGGTTACGTGTAAATTACTCCTATCTCCTCTGTTTGGTATGTTCCCACACTTCCTTCAATTACTCTTTATCTTAAGCTGAATAGTTACTTCACTCTTCACTACTTTTGCCCCCACTCTTGTTTCTAGTATTTTTCCCAGTACAACTGAAGCTGGTGGTGATGCAGACACAGGCCCCTGATACTGTGCTGGACTCGTTCCTGGAACTGGTGTTGCCGGTGTATGGTGAGTGCTTGGGTTCCTTTCTCTTTGAGAGTCGGTGGCTTCTATACAGGCAGGCCCTGAAACTGCTCTGCAGGGGCCCCTGGCTCTCATGGACTGGAAGACGGAGTTGTTGGTGCAGTTCTTGGAACCTCTCTGCTTTGCTGTAGTAGATTACGGCTTTCTCTGCTTTTAAAAGAGACAGAGCTACTCTCCTTCTGAGACCATGGGGTGCTGGCAGGCTTTGCACTCTTCTTTTATGCTGCTACCCTGATGCCTGTTGTTCACTCTGAATGGTATGAGCAGCTGTGTGCCAAAAACACCTGTCCAAAGGTCAGACGCCTCTCTCTCTCCTCATGGTGTAGTGGCTGGGTGCTAAAGAGGAGTCTCCTCACAGTATGAAGTGACTGGCAGCAAGAACCTCCCCTGTTCTAGAAACTTTTAGGCTTTTCTCTAGGAATCATAAGGAAAGGAATGGAGAATAAAAACAATGATGCCTCTGTATCGCTCCATGGTGCGACCGCACCTTGAATATTGTGTGCAGTTCTGGTCCCCACATCTTAAAAAGGATAGAACAGAATTAGAAAAGGTACAGAGAAGAGCAACCAAAATGATAAAGTGGATGGAAGAATATCCCTGTGAGGAAAGGCTTAAAAGGTTAGGGCTCTTCAGCTTGGAAAAGAGACGGCTGCAGCGAGACCTGATAGAGGTCTATAAGATAATGACTGGAGTGGACTGGGTAAACACAGAGCGGTTCTTTACTCCTTCAAACAGTAGAAAGACTAGGGGACATGCAATAAGTTATAATGTAGCACATTTAAGACTAATTGGAGAAAATAGTTTTTCACTTAAAGCGTAATCAAACTCTGCAAATCATTTCCCAAGGATGTAGTAAAAGCTGTTAGTGTAGCTGGGTTTATAGATGTTTGGACAAGTTCCTTGTGAAAAGCCCATGCACCATTATTAAATTGGACTGGGCAGATCCACTGTTTACCCCTTGGATAAGCAGCATGGAATCTGTCTACCTTTTGGGAACCTGACAGGTACTTATGACGTGGATTGGCCATTGCTGGAAACTTGACACTGGGCTTGAAGGACCTTTGGCATACCCACTATGGCATATCTTATGTTCCTATGTTAACCTTCATTATAGTAATCTAGCAGGGACACTGGATGGTTCTGCTGCTCACACAGTAACATCCAAGCAGTCTCTGTACAAAGATCATTCAGGACCGTTCCCTCTGATTCTGGTTACATGAGTGATTCAATACAAGTAAAATAAGAAAATCACTGTATGCATAAAACAGAGAGACACTGCATTTAAAGCGTGGATGGGGATATAATATCATGTCATACCAGTACAAAACAACTAATAATGGATTTACCTACCAGAATGAAGGGAAGACCAGGAACAGTTATAAATTCCAACATGCATGTACCTTTTCAGTAGTATTGTGGAGTTTTTCTGTGGTTATAAGAACATTTTCTCCGACATCCTTTGCTAGAATATTACAGCTGCAATGTGGTGAGTGTGAGAAGACACTTTAGCCACTGAAGCAGAGAAACTGGTCTTTAATCACACTAATCAAAACATTTAGTTTTAATTTCTCACTTGACTTGTTTTTGTTAAGTGTATGCTGTTAGTAGGTCAGATGCATTAAATATTTTTCCTATAGATTCAAAAGTGAAAAAGCCCTTAGAAGACGATAATTAGCCTCCCCATAGATCGTGCAGTCCTGCAGGTACATTGTACTCGTGAGGATGTAAGCTCGCTGTCAAAGAGAAGCTCTTTGTGGAGTTTTTCTTTGAAAACCCCGTTGGCGTGCCCGAAACCTCATATTAAAGTTGGTGCAAAGTATTATACATGGCAGAAAATATGCACAGAAATTTAAAGCTGCAATCTTTCTATATTCTTTATCTCTCCTGATTCAACCCTGGTTCTTTATCTACCATTAAAGTACACTAACATGGCAGTCACACTATTTTACTCAGAGAGGCAGAGGCAAGAATCTGACTATAGGGAGCATATTCAGCGGTGGTGGCTAGCCCTTATTGTGGCTGAACTTTAAACTCGGACATGAAATGTCAGGGCCATATAAGGCCACTGGCATTGAATATCCGGGTCAGCTGGCTAGCAGGTTTGCTAACTGCATGAATTGCTTATATATCAGTCCCTATATTTTTATTCATGCAAAAACATCTGATCATTGCACCCATCTTTACATCTGACCCATTATATGCATATCTGTACAGCAACAGAATGGAGGAATATCCTAGTGGTTAGAACACTGGCTTGCGTAACCAAGCAACCAGGGTTCAATTCCCACTAGCACTCCTTGTGGCCTTGGGCAAGTCACTTAACCCTCCATTGCCTCAGAAGAAAGGCCTGGCAATCTACTTCTGGTGACACTGCCAAGAAAACCCAGGCGCTTCTGGGTAGCCAGGAGTCAGGACTGACTCAAAGGCACACATTGCATTTTTGTACAGCGACAATGAATTGGAAACTAAGACCCAGACTTGCAGAGATGTTCCTGTTCTAGTATAGCCATGAGAAAAGGCCTTGATAAATTGATCCCTCCCTGCGTTCCATTTTCCTAAAATCAAGCGCTATCATTCTTCACGACACAGCAGTGCCGAGCTCTGAAACCATTTAACACCTAGGTACAGTGGTAATATTTTTTTATTAGCTACAATACAGTTCCTTTCAGTAAGTGTTTAATTAGCAGACATACCCCCTGCTATTAATTACCTTTTCAGTTCCGCTTCTGGTTTAATGAACCAACCGCGCTGATGAGAGAGACAGCTATATGACAGTACTGTAGTTAAACAGTATTGTTTCACCATTTAATTAAAGAAAGCCTTCTGGGGCATTTAATAATAAACAGGGGCGACCAAGCAAATCAGAGTTTCTAGCAATTGACACAGAAGCAGAGCTGTGTAAATTGTTTCTTTGGCTAAATGAAAAGGAATGAGGCCAAGGTTGTTTTAGCTTACATTTTAATGGGGAAGATGGAAAATTACAGGACTAGAATGTACCGAGGGTACGTAGAAGGCTGCTCGTCGTTTGACCTGCGAACCCAAAGGGACAGACTACAATGATAAAAAGATGTCCGTGAAACGCCAATGAACTATTGCTACTAATCATTTGTATAGTGCTACAAGGTGTATGTAGCACTTGATTTCCCACTACTTGTGCCCCACATCCTTTTCTACAATAGACAGCTTTCCAGGTTCCTGCTTTGATAGGTGCTTTATGTCAGGCTGGACTATAGTGGGAGATTCAGCGAGCTGGAATAATTGTTGAAAGAAAAAAGACGATTGCTCTGGAAATGAAACAAGGAGATAAGGTGTGGATATGTCCAGACCTGTATAGATCAACAAGAATTATTTTGTTGTGCACCAAGATGTGATCTCTTGAAAGAAACTGCTCTCTTTGATTTTATTGGTAAATATCTGCCTAATTGGTTAAATCTTACGTGTGTGTCACTTGAACCCTCTAAAATTGTGTTACTTTCTAGATTCTACAGGCTGATATTTAGCAGTGGTGGCTAATGCAACCTCACCCTCGTTTCCGCCGTACTGTCTCCTCTCTACCCCGTACTCTGCTACTCCTTCTCCTTCTCTCATCCGGAGATATCAACCCCAATCCTGGCCTCCCTAGACTTCTGTCTCACTCTGAGAAGGGATCTTCATGCAACATCTCTAATCTTATCCACATCCCTCTCCTTTCCCCTTCCACTCTCCCTTTCTCATGTGCCTTGTGGAACGCACACTTTGTCTCTAATAAACTTGCTTTTACTCATGATCTCTTTATCTCTACTGCTCTACATCTCCTTGCGCTAACTGAGACCTGGATTCTCCCAGATGATGTTGCATCTACTGCTGCTCTCTGTCATGGGGGCTATCAGTTCTCCCACATGCCTCGTCCCACTGGCCGTGGTGGTGGTGTTGGGCTTCTGCTTTCTCCCTCTTTTCAATTCCAACCCCTCCTGCTGCTTCAGTCTCACTCCTTTCTCTCTTTTGAATTTATTTGTTTATTTATTTGCACACAATTTTTATACCGCTCCTTCCGGTGATCAGTAGCGGTTTACATTTTAACAATTCGTTCTGCAACGATTAGCAGTTACATAGAACATCAGTAACCATATAACAGTAGTAACAGTAGACAAACTATGTACAAATAACAGCAGTAATAATAGAATAAACAATGTACAACCCATGGATATCTGTTAAATAAAGCAATATTAACAGTAGTCAATCTATGTATAAGGTAATGTTAGTAAGGGATTCGTAGGACTCAAAATATTTACATGAGATAAGGGGACGTGTATTTTTGGTTATCTAAATATAGATTTCTATATTGACAAACATCGGGAGATGTCACGTGTCTAGTGTGTATATAGTTTAATATGGTCGAGTTTGCTTGGCATGTTTTATGAAGGAATTGCTAGGTGTCTATCAAATTGAGTTTTGTATTGGGTATGATTTTTGATTTAAGTTATTTCGGACAAATTGTAGAATTCTTGGAAAAGATGTGTTTTGAGGTTTTTTTGGAATGATTGGAGGTCTTTGTTGTCTCTTAGGGACTCTGGGAGTTTGTTCTATAGTGTGGGGGCTATGTAAGTGAATGCTCTGTTGCTAGTATTCTTTTTCACCTTGCTTATTGAGTTTGGAATTTGCAACATATTTAGATTGTGGCTTCGCCTGTTTCGGTTAGGGGGTTGTGTATTAATGAGTGTGTTAAGGAAGGATGGAGCGATATTGTGTATTCGTTTAAATATTGTGATTATTATTTTGTATCTGATGCGTGCTTGTTTAATCATTATATGCATGCTTTGAAGTCCACTCCATCCGCCTTTTCACTCCACTTCCTCTCCAAGTAGCTGTTATTTATCGACCTCCTGACAAGTCTGCTTCTACCTTTCTCACTGACTTTGACTCATGGCTTTCCTTCTTTCTGGATTCCTCTTCCCTCACTCTTATTCTTGGGGATTTTAGCATTCATGTCGATAACCCCTCTGATCCTTATACTTTAAAGCTCCTCTCCCTTACCTCCTCATTTGACCTCCAACTTTGTTCCACTGCCCCTACTCACCAGCATGGCCACTGCCTTGACCTGATATTTTCCTCTAGTTGCTTACCCTCGAACTTCTGTAGCTCAGTTCTTCCCTTATCTGATCATCACCTTTTAAGCTTTAATCTTCATCACCCGCTGCCTCAGCCTTGTCCTGTCTCCTCCAACCTATTTAGAAATCTTCATGCTATTGATCCCTTGGCTCTCTCTTCCACTCTTTCTTCATCTCTTTCTTCCACTATGTCATTTAAGTCTGTTGACGAGGCAGTAACTTCTTATAATGTGGCACTCTCCTCAGCTCTGGATGCTCTCGCTCCACCCATGCCACGTCCTGTGAGACGTTCTGCACCCCAGCCCTGGCTTTCATCCACTACCCACTATCTACATTCCTGTGCCTGTTCTGCTGAGCGTGCTTGGCTCAAATCCCGCTCCCCTGCAAACTTTCTATACTTCAAATTCATGCTTGTCTCTTTCCAGTCAGTCATTGCTCTTGCCAAACAAGACTACTATGTCCATCTGACTAACTCTCTTGCCTCTGATCCTTGCCGTCTCTTTACTACTCTCAGCTCTCTTCTCAAAGTGCCTCTGCCTCTGATCCCTCCCTCCCTTTCTGCCCAAACCCTGGCTGACTATTTCCATGACAAAATCCACAAAATCACCCTCCAATTCCCCACAAAGTCAGCTACTTCCCCTCCTCCTCCTCTTCACTCCCAACTCTCCCCCCCTACCTCTGCTACCCTCTCTTCCTTTCCTGTGATCTCTGAAGAGGAAACTGCACACCTTCTTTCTTCCTCCAAACTCACCACCTGCTCCTCTGATTCTATCCCCACCCGTCTCCTAAGCCCCATCTCCTCCACCATTGTCCCAACCATCTCTCATATTCTCAACCTATCGCTCTCCACTGCAACAGTCCCTGCAGACTTCAAGCATGCTGTGGTCACACCTCTCCTCAAGAAACCTTCACTTGATCCCACCTGTCCTTCTAATTATCGACCCATGTCTCTCCCTCCCTTCATTTCTAAACTACTTAAACGTGCAGTTCACCACCGCTGTCTTGACTTCCTCTCCTCTCATGCCCTCCTGGATCCCTTACAGTCTGGCTTTTGTCCTTTACACTCTACTGAAACGGCTCTTGCCAAAGTCTCCAGTGACTTGTTCCTGGCAAAATCCAAGGGCCTTTACTCTGTCCTCATCCTTCTTGACCTCTCTGCTGCTTTTGACACTGTTGACCACAACCTTCTCCTCAATACCCTGTCCTCGCTTGGTTTTAGGGGCTCTGTACTATCCTGGTTCTCCTCCTATCTCTCCCATTGCTCTTTCAGTGTGTGTTCTGGTGGCTCCTCCTACTCTGCTACCCCGCTCCCAGTTGGTGTACCCCAAGGATCTGTCTTGGGTCCGCTCCTTTTCTCTCTCTACACCCAGTCCCTTGGTGCGCTTATCTCTTCCCATGGCTTTCAGTACCATCTGTATGCTGATGACTCCCAGATCTACCTCTCTACGCCTGAAATCTCTTTGGCAATCCAGACCCGGATCTCTGCCTGCCTTTCTGACATTGCTGCCTGGATGTCTCACCGCCGCTTGAAACTGAACATGGCCAAGACTGAACTTCTTATCTTTCCCCCTAAAACCTCCCCTCCTCTTCCTACTTTCTCAATCTCTGTGGATAACTCTGTACTCCTTCCTGTTTCCTCAGCCCGCAATCTGGGGGTTGTCTTTGACTCCTCTTTCTCTTTCTCCTCACATATCCATCTGATAGCTAAGACCTGCCATTTCTTTCTCTATAACATCAGCAAAATCCGCCCTTTCCTTTCTGAACACACTACTAAAACACTTATCTACTCCTTAATAATCTCCCATCTTGACTACTGTAACCTACTCCTTGCTGGTCTCCCTGTGAATCATCTCTCTCCCCTTCAATCTGTTCAACACTCTGCTGTGCGGCCAGTCTTCCGCCAGCCTCGTCATGCCCATATTACTCCTCTTCTCAAGTCACTTCATTGGCTCCCTATCCGTTTCCACATCCAGTTCAACTTCTCCTGCTGACCTATAAAAGCATTCACTCTGCAGCTCCTCTCTACCTTTCTTCTCTTATTTCTCCTTACAATCCCCCTCGGGAACTCCGCTCTTCTAGCAAAGTGCTTCTATCTGTGCCCTTCTCTTCTACTGCTAACTCCAGACTTCGCTCCTTTCACCTTGCTGCACCTTACGCCTAGAATAAACTACCTGTGTCTGTATGCCAGGCACCTTCTTTAACCCTCTTCAAATCCAGGCTGAAAACTCACCTCTTCGCTGCTGCTTTTGGATCTTGACTCACCTGATCTCCTTTTTCTTTCCCCTTGCTTTATCCCTGCCTACACCTTCTGTTTGTCTTGACTAGATTGTAAGCTCTGAGCAGGGACTGTCTCGTACATGTCTGTGCAGTGCTGCGTATGACTTGTAGCACTATATAAATGCTCCGTAGTAGTAGTAGTAATGCAATTATAGCGGCTAGCCTTCACTACTGAACTCTAAACCCGGATATTCAATGTTACAGCCATATCCAGCATTGAATATCCAGGTCAGGTGCCAAAGCAGGAAGCTAACCGGGCAGTGGTGATATTCAGCGGCTGCCTGGTTTGCTTCGGTGCCAAAGTTAGGGCAGCCTTTGCTGTGCCTGACTTTCACCACCAATGATAGCTGATTAGAGGCTGAATATCGCCACTGACCAGCTATCCCGGATACCACCCATGGAACACCCCCAGATCACCCTGTTGCTAACTGGTTAGCACTGGGGCATATAGCAGTGGTACCCGCAGATATTCGGCGGCATTAACTCTTTTAGTGCCGCTGAATTTCCCCCTTAGTGGTATTTACACGGTTTACAGATCTACAAACTGAGTAAATGCCTTTGAATACTGGGCCCTACATTAGCTAATGCATTGCAGTATCTAATGCACTGGAGAATTAGTGTCAGGCACAGGCAAGTTAGTCACCAGTGAACATATTACTTCTTTTGAATATTGACCCAATACTAATGAGCTGTGTTGCATCAAAGCAGCTTATTGCCATGCCAATGAGTACATGGGGGAGGTTCTATAGTGCAGTGTTTGCACTCAGGGGTGGCCCAAGGGTGATGCAGGGCCATGTGTGGAGACTCATTGTGGGGCCTTATTTGCATACATTTAATTTTTTTTTTTTAAATGTATATGTTGCCCTTCAAATATTTTAGGCGGCTTTCAAAGGAGCCTTTCATGAGCCTCTTCTTTCTCTTGGCAATGACTTAGGGGCATGTTTACTAAGTATTAATGTGCGTTAAGTGCCACTGCGCCAATAGAAATAAATGGGTGCTGCTGCACTTAGCGCACATTAACATTTGCGAATGCTCATTAACATTTAGTAAACATGCTTCTTAATGAGTGTCTGAATACCATTTGCATGGGCAGTGAGGATAAGGAAAGGCTACCAGATTTCAACATTATTTATTTATTTATTTATCTTTTCTTTTTTTTTTATACTGCCTTATCTGGGAATCAATGTGGTTTACAAGGAACAATAACTTAATGGGTTTAGAAAGAACTTCTAAAACATTAACAACATAGAATGTATTTACAACGTTTACAACCTATTTACAAGTGGGACTTATGTAAGGGTTGAGCCAGGGGAGGGGGGCATGGGTGAGAGGAGGCTGTGGGGGGGGGGGGGGGTGGTGGTTGTGGCGTATGTGTCCATGGGTTTTCCTGGTATCCGGGGGCATCTCATTTAATTGTTGAAATGTTCTTTGAATAGAAAAGTCTTGAGATCCTTGCGAAATTTTGTTATTTCATGTGTTTCTGTGAGGTTGCTGGGGAGTATGTTCCAAAGATCTGGTGCGTAGGTGGAGAAAATCTTGAGGCGGGTATTTCGTTGTATCTTTGTTATTTGCGCTGGCAGCTCAAGGAGGTTCTCATTGCATTTCCATCTTTTTCTGTTGGTTGTTGGTGTATGGATGGGAGACTAAGTATGTTGCAGATTGATCATGTAATGTTTTGAAAGTATTCATAGTTGCTTTGTACTTGATTCTGGTGTGTACTAGTAGCTAATGTAGTTCTTTTAGTATTGGGCTAATGTGGTCAGTCGGTTTTGCTTTTGCTAGAACGTGTCTTTTGTGCCATTTGTAGTTGATGAAGTGAATGTTTAGGGAGACCTTGGTATATATTGTTGCAGAAGTCTAGTGGGGGAAGAGGAGTGCCTGAAGGACTGAGCAGAATTTAGAGGTTGCTAGTAGAGGTTGGAGGTAGTGGAGTATTTTTATTTTGTGGTATATTGCTCTTGAGTTTCTGGTGATACGGGCAGAGAAGTTCAGCTGCTTATCTGATGTGATTCACAGGTATTTGACTTCTTGCTTGGTTTCAAATTCAATGTCATGTATTTTGAATTTTGTGGGGGGTGAGAGTGTTTTGTTTCTGGAAATGTGGAACAGGTCTAGGTTTTTATCATTAATTTGCAGTCTGTGGTTATGTAATGTAACGGCCCCTGCTGGCTAGGCGGTTGCCTATAGGCAGTGGGTGTACCTCCTATTATCCCTTGGTATTATGGGTGTACCTCCTATTGTCCCTTGGTATTATGGGTTCCCCAGAGCCAAGGGCTTCTGGGGATTGTAGTTGTGAAAAAAATGAGTAGCCGAGGGTTGAAGGCAAATACAGGAAAAATTTATTCTTTTCTTCTTTTGTCCTTTCAAACATACAGCAACAAAAGTAGGATACTTCTCCAAATAAAGAAAAAGGAACTTTCACAGTAACACCGATAGCAACTGCTTCACTCAGCTTGTTATACCAGTAATATATCTTTTCCAGAGTTCAAGAATACAGCTTAAGGGTTCCTTGCTCAGTTCAGCCTAAATAACTGCTCTTCCAAACTGAGCACTATGCAAAGCACAACCCACTTTACTTCTGGCTGTTTATATGTTTAGATAGTGACTTCTTAAGCATTCAAATCAGCGCTCCTGAACATTCTCTGCCAGCTTTAAAATGTTAAACCAAACAAAAAACCTCCACATATGATGGAAAATTAAACGCATCTATTATACATCCATCAATATATTAAAGTAAACCCATTATTCATGCTCTATTTCTTATGTCGGAGCCTGCCGAGGGAGGGCTGGAACAGCGTAACCAACCCCCTCCAGACGGCAAACTTCTTTTATTTTATTTCTCACCCCAATAAAGGTGCATTAAACAGTCACTTATCTTAAATGAATATCGAAAAAACTCTTCTTATTTTCTTCTGAGTTGCTAACCATGAAGTTGCATGACGTGCACGATTCGGGTGAAAACCCTGTTTCAAGTGCTCCAATCTTTGCATTCATGCAACGAAAAAACGCCGTCTCTGCGGCCATGGGTATTCTGCATTCAATGGCATAGCAAATTGCCTGAGCTTTAAACAGGGGATCAACCAATCAGAAGCGGGACTATCCCCACTGCCAGGGGTATCCACACTGCTATTGGTCTAAATTTTGGTCAGACTAGGAACTCCACAACTGACGTCACAAAATAGTGTTCCACTCAATTTCTCGGTTCAAGCCATGAGGGTAAATGGAATTCAATTCAAAGATCCAGCGTTGTTCTAATCGCTGCAGTTTCAATTCTCGATTCCCTCCCCGTGGATCAAGGGGTACGTGATCAATGACTGTCCAAGCCAACTCTTCAAAGCAGTGAGCCAGAGAATCATAACGCTCCGCCAGTGGAGCCGTCAAAACTTTATTCCTAATTCTCGAAGCATGTTCAGGAGGAGGAAACTATACAAAAAGAATTGGAAGAGGCGCGTACTCCTTTAAAAGAATCTTTGGGGGAGGATCCATTTAAATTTAAGATGGAAGAAATGGACCGACAAATAAAAAGTTTTTTTGAGTATTTAAAATCATTAAAATTGAAGAAGTTCCTATGCGATAAAGGTGACTATGAAGCAGGACAGATCTATTATTGGATGTATGAGAAGGAGAACTCCAAACAGAAACAGGTTACGTTTGACGTCTCCTCTGATGATACTGATGATAGCCTACCTTCTGTGGAGCGGCGACAGCAACCCAGTAAAGGAGATAGGGGTGCTCAGGGTTTTCGTCGCAACTTTCAGGATTTTCGGGGAAGTCGGGGGCGGCGATCCAGAGGAGTTTCTCAGGACGACGAGTGGGAACCTCCCAACACCCGGTCACGCTCCCGACAGAACCACCACCCCCCTCCTTAGTAGTGAATTTAACTGGGCGGGCACTATCATCATCTCAAGAACGTCTCCTAAATTATGGATTATCATTTGTACCGACTGTGAGATATGATCCTTTTGTAATGCAGGTAAGCCTATATAGGTTTTTTCGGAAGTTACGCATTATGAAATTTATTTATTTATTTATTTACAGTCTCTTATATACCGCACTATTCAGCATCAGCGCGGTTTACATGGAACAAAAATGCTCAGTACAATTAACACGTATGAGTTTACAGATAACAGGGTAAATAACTTGGATAACAGGGGTAAACTATTTACAAATCTTGCTACATAGAGTCATATGAACATGAATTCCATAGAAACATATGCACCACTAAGGGTTAGAGTATCTTTCTTGGCATGTTGTTGGGAAACCATATATTTGCTTAGCGGATTGCATCTCCGGTCTCAATGGGGTGGGGTTGGGTTCTATGATAGCCTACTTTCTATGATAGCCTACCTTGAAATATTTTCAAAATCAATCCACGATGGATTATGGATCAGTAGTTAAACCTGAGTCTCATTGGTTACCTCCGGAGGCGGGTGCCGATGCGATAGTATCTACCTTCCAAGCATTGGTAATGCGTGATATTGAGAAATTGGAATGGATTCCATTAAAGCGTTTTTCCAATTTAGATAAAGAGGATTGGAAAGCTTTGGGAGAGTTGTCATCTGATCCTACACTGGTGGTCCAAAGAGCGGACAAAGGCGGAGCGCTAGTGTTGATGGATTTTCATATTTACACACAGCAACTATATGCTCATATTCAAGATTCTTCTGTTTACAAATTGTTGGATGCTGACCCAACTAATGCTTTAAAAAAACATATTCAATCTATAGTGGAGGAAGCGTTCCAACATGGTTGGATTACTTCAAAAGAGAATAAATTTCTGTTGGCGACTCACCCTATGGTTCCTACGTTATACCTAGTACCTAAAATCCATAAATCTTTGATATCCCCTCCCGGAAGACCAATCGTCTCCTGTTGAAATTCACTTCTAGAACCACTTTCAATCTTCTGCGATGTTTTTTTGAAAAAAGAGGCAAGAGCGGTACCATCGTTCTTAAAGGATTCAACACATTTTCTACAGATTATTTCAGACTTTACGATTCCAAAGGGAGCTTTTTTAGTGACTTTGGATGTAACCGCACTCTACACTAATATTGATCAGACTGAAGCTTTGATGTTGTTGGAGAACTCATTTATTTTTGCTCCTGCTCGGCTCCCAAAATCTTTTTTGGTGGATCTGGCGCGTCTGGTGCTGACTCGAAATTACTTTTTGGTCGACGGGAATTTTTACCAGCAGATATCCGGCATTGCTATGGGGGCCACACTGGCACCATCTATAGCCACTCTTTACATGGGAGAAATGGAGGAGGTTTTTATAAAACAATCCACTTTATACCAACATGTGTTACTTTGGAAGAGGTTTTTGGACGACATTTTCTTTATTTGGACGTCCGATTTGTCTTCTCTTCATAATTTTGTTGGCTGGTTAAATCTGTTGAAAACTAACATCACATTTACTGAACATATAGCAGTGGATAAAATTGAATTTTTAGACATATTGATATTTGTGGAGGGTGATAGATTGGTGTCCTCACTGTATCGAAAACCAGTTCAACGGAACAGTTTACTTCATTATCGTAGTTATCATCCAGGTCCCCTTAAACGTGGCCTGCCTTTTGGCCAATTTTTAAGACTCCGCAGATTGTGTCATTCAACATTGGAGTTTAAAACTCATGCTTCAGAATTATCACAACGGTTGCTGGATCGTGGGTACCCTCTGCAGGTGGTTTCCCGAGCCTATCGGCGTGCACGTTATACCCATCGTGAATGGTTGTTAGATCCCCATTATTCATCTTCAGCATCACCATCTGTTGATTTTGTAGTGGGAGTGTTACCTTTCACGGAGCAGTAGTTCGGATATTGTACACATTTTACATTCACACTGGCCTATGCTGAGTTTACATGATTGTTTCAATAAACCTTTATGGTTGGCTTTTTCACGGGGATCAAATTTGGACAATAAATTGGTAAAAACATCAATGTCTTTGGACCGACCAATTCCATCGGGTCATGATGGTGGCCATTATTCTTGTAATAATTGCATTTATTGTGAAAGGACTATTTCAGGTCCTAGTTGGCAACATCCTGACACTCATCGGGAATATGTACGATGATGGAAAACGACATGTTCCACCCTTTTTGTGGTGTATTTTTTAAGATACCCCTGCGGACTTTTATATCTGGGACGCACTATTCGCTCCATGCGTAAACGTTTAGCTGAACATGCTTCGAGAATTAGGAATAAAGTTTTGATGGCTGCACTGGCAGAGCATTGTGATTCTCTGGCTCACTGCTTTGAAGAGTTGGCTTGGACAGTCATTGATCACGTACCCTTTGATCCACGGGGAGGGAATCGAGAATTGAAACTGCAGCGATTAGAACAACGCTGGATCTTTGAATTGAATTCCATTTACCCTCATGGCTTGAACCGAGAAATTGAGTGGAACACTATTTTGTGACGTCAGTTGTGGAGTTCCTAGTCTGACCAAAATTTAGACCAATAGCAGTGTGGATACCCCTGGCAGTGGGGATAGTCCCGCTTCTGATTGGTTGATCCCCTGTTTAAAGCTCAGGCAATTTGCTATGCCATTGAATGCAGAATACCCATGGCCACAGAGACAGCGTTTTTTCGTTGCATGAATGCAAAGATTGGAGCACTTGAAACAGGGTTTTCAACCGAAACGTGCACGTCGTGCAACTTCATGGTTAGCAACTCAGAAGAAAATAAGAAGAGTTTTTTCGATATTCATTTAAGATAAGTGACTGTTTAATGCACCATTATTGGGGTGAGAAATAAAATAAAAGAAGTTTGCCGTCTGGAGGGGGTTGGTTAAGCTTTAAAATGTTAGCAACTTCATTCCAAACATTTCTAGCAGAACAGGCAAGTACAAAGCTTCTGGGTTTTCTCAGTTTTAAACTACAGCTTCTTCACCTTTGCTTTACACACAAAGAACAGTCCATTTGAGAGTCGGCAGAACTATCAGAATCATAGTTATCTACCTGCATGCTCTCATACTCGGGGTCAGTTAGCATCTGGCTGGAATCAGCTTCTGGGATTTCAGGTTTTATTTCTTCTAATAACTTTAAAACTTTCTCCCAATGAGACCTCTTTCTATGCTGAGGAATGCTGGAAGGGCTGAGGGGATTCTTATCCTTCAATAAACTATGCAAGGTTTCAAATGGGCTCACCTTACTTCTAGTAACAGAGCTCTTTACAGACCTTCCTTGAGGTAAAACTCTTCCCCCAGGTTCTGGCAGGACCACGCCCGTGCTCTGCTCAAAGACAGCACTTTCCTCAGGATAACTCTCCTGTCCTCAGGGCCTGCTGTAATGCTCCTACAACATGGGCTTCCTGCAGAGCTGTAGTTTCCTGTGTGCTGGCTGCAACAAGAACCTCTCTCTGGTTCCTCGGTTATTCCTTCTCTTCCTGGTTCCGCGGTTGCCCTCTCTCTCCCAGGTTCCTCGGTTGCTCCTTCTCTTCCTGGTTCTGCGGTTGCTCTCTCTCTTCCTGTTTCCTCAGGCTTAAATGACTGGGGCTGCCCTATGGCTTCAAACTCCGCCCCCGCGTGTTCCGCATTACCTACCCTGGTTGCCTTGGAGCTAGGGCGTGGCTTGCACTCAGCAACTCTATGTGTGTGTTTTTTTCCCTTGGCTGAAGTTTCAAAGTCAAAACTCCCTGAACTATTTTTCTGCTTAGGGGTAAATGTCTGTTTTGTATCCATTTCCCTGGGCTCCACTACAGTCTCGCCACCACAGTAACCATTGTGTGATTTCCCGGAAATAAGTTAATATTTTAGTATGGTTTTGGATGGCGGATGTCATAGGGTGTGAACATCATTATGTCATCTGCATAGATTCTGTATTATATGTTGTGTTTGTGGAATATGGTGCATATTGGTTGCATGATGATAATGCAGAGCCTTGTGGAACTCCTTTCTGTTGTGTGTAGGGCGCTGATTTGTGTATTCCCATATGTACTTGTTGTTGACGTTCTGATTGATAAGATTGGATCCACTGAAGTGGGGAGCCACTGATTCCAATGTCTTGCAGTTTGGCAATTAGGAGGGTATGTGGAATGGAGTCAAACACTGCAGATATGTCTAGGAAAATCAAGTTATAGGCCTGGGTGATCATCTCGCTGCCTTGTACTATGGTATCTATTAGTGAGGTGAGAAAAGATTCGACTCCATGGTGTGGTCTGAAATCGTATTGGTGTTAATCTATCAGAGTCTGTGTATCAACATAGTTCTGTAGCTGTTGTAGAGGAAAGGAAAGCTGCTGATAGGTCTGTAAGGGGCAGGGTTGCTTTTCTCAGATGTACGGTGTTTCAATATTGGTTGTACTGAGGCCATTTTTAGTTCCTTAGGGATGAATCCTTGCTCAAGTGAAGCCCACACTATTTGGTGCCAATTGCCAGGCACATTAAGAAGTACTATAAACCCTGCCCATTTAGAATCCATAGCAAACCCGCCATATCATTACAGCACTATTAGGACTCACAAAGCACCAAGCCCTGCTTATCAAAAGGCAACACTGCAAATATTAAACCAATGCATCTCAGAGAATACTACAACATTGAAGAAATAAAACTAAATTAATTTCCTCTTGTACTAAACAAAACGCAAAGATGTTAGCAATGCACATTTCCCAGAGCTGACATATTCCAGTAAATAAATTCAAAATACTTTTTTTTCTACCTTTTGTTGTTTGGGCTTTTTATTTTTCAGTTGCAATTACTCCAGTCACTTTCTTCTGGTTTCTTCATGTCTTCTGCTAACTCTCCATTGTCTGTCCATTTGTCCTTTCTTCTCTCTTCCAGTTTTTTTCCATTCTCTCTCTACGTCTGCTTTAACATACTGATCTTTCCCCTTTTGCTCTTTCCTCCATTTCTTTCTTTATTCCTTTAATATCCACTCAAATATCAGCCTTCCATTCTCAATCCCCACTTACTCTCCCAATACCCGGCCAATCATAGATTTTTCTTCCCTCCCACACAAAATATATTTCCCCCTCTCCATCCTCACTTCCCTAGCCCTAGCCCCTTCTAGTACTCCCCCACATCAACTAGCCCCAGCCCCACTCAGCATCTGCTCCCTTCTAGTCCCATTCTCCCATCCCCCCGTATCAACCCATTTCCAGTCCAAGCCCCTCCATCAGCCCATTTCCAATCCTACTGTAGCCCCCCCAATCAGCCCATTTCCAGTTTTAGCCCCCATCAGCCCTTTCCAATCCTATCCTGGCCCCCCATTGGCCTATTTCCAGTCCAATCCTCCCCCATCAGCCCATTTCCAGTCCTAGCCCCCCCCCATCAGCCCATTTCAAATTCTAGCCTCCAATCTGCTCATTTCCAATCCTAGCCCCTATCAACCCATTTCCAGTCCAAGCCCCCCCAGTTAGCTCATTTCCAGTCCTAGTCTCCCCATCAGTCATTTCCATCCCATCACCCCATTTCCAATCCTATCCTAGCCCCTCATCAGCCCATTTGCAGTCTTAGTCCTCCCATAAGCCCATTTTCTGTCCAAGCCCCCCCATCAGCCATTTCCAGTCTTATCCTAGCCCCCATCAGCCCATTTCTAGTCCTAACCCTCCTCCCAAAGAGTTTTGCATCTGTCTGACTGGCTTTAGAGGGAGCCAGGGAGGCCTGAAGCTCCGGCGCACCTCTGCACAGCCGCTGGAGTGAAGACCAGTGTTTTCCTTTTCTCCAGTGACTGGGTTCTCATGCAGCCTGCTGGCGTGCTGTTTACTAGGAAACAGGAAATGCCCTTTAACCTCTGGCGTACCAGTGGGCTGCATGAGAGCACAACACCAGAGTGAAGGAAAACACCATGCTTCACTCTGGTGGCTGTGCAAAGGTGAGCTGGGGCCTAGGGCATCCCCAGCTCCCTATGAAGCTGGCCCTGTAAATGGTCGGGAGCCAAACAGCATGTGCTGCATGAAGTTGGCTCGGGGCCCCTTGAAGCGTGGGGCTCTCTGAGAACAACATTCTCACACATGCATTGGGTTGGCCCTGTTGGCACTTAACATCCCTTAACCTGCACAGTTAAGTCATGATACATGCAAAGCCTGTGCAGTAAATGCAAGGAGCATGCCTAGCACACAGGGCACACTTATTGCATGGGGGAACCATGTTCCCTGCCTCGGCAGATAGGACAGGAGCTCCCACACTAGGGAACATGGGCTCAGCGCCAAGAAAAAAAGAATGACTTTGCAGCTGCTGCAATGTCTCATCCCCCAAAGTGCCAGTCTCCCTCCCAAATTGTAACCCCCCCCCCGATTGCCTCCGTGATGATGATCATTATTTCTTGATTTTTGTTTATAATTATGTTTGATATTTTTTTCATTTCCATTTCCATTTCAAATCTTGTTTCTTGATTATCTGCTGCAATTTCTATAAAAGTTTTAAAAAAATATTAAATGAAAGTTACAACTGAGTACTTGAGGTGGTGAGGCACTAAACGACCTATTTGCTAAGCTATGGTGAAACAATGTATTGCTGTCAGCTTTAATAAACTGTGGGGCATGTTTACTAAAGTGCAGCAATTGTTAACGCACATTTCAGTGTGCAAACTGTTACCATAGGCCTGTGGTACATGCTACTGTGTGCTAAAATCAGCCCATGTGGTTAAAACTCCCATGCTAATGTGGCAGGGTGAGCACTGGGTGAGGTATGGGTGGAGAATGGGTGCAGGGCAGTACCGAGTGTGAATCTCGCCATGTGCGATTTGCATATTGTGCGCGCACCCCCTCCTATCCAGTCACTTTCTGAATGGTGGCAGGAGAGAATAGGCACACCCGATGTGCAAGTCGCCAGCACGCTAAGCATATCTGTCCCTCCATGCTCTGATGCCGCATCAGAGGAGGGAGGGACCAGACCTGCTTAGTGTGCCGTGAGAAGGCTTAAGGGGCACATTTCAGCTGTCTGCTGTTGCCTGCCGCCACTGAGAGAAGAAACAGTGGTGGTGGCAGGCAACGACAGACAGCTGAAATGCGCCCCTTAAGCCTTTGTGCCCTGTGCTAGGTATGGTCATGAGTGGGTGTGTCATTTGGTGACAGTTTGGCACCATGCGCTACCTGTAATGACTGCCAATGTGCCTGCTGGGTTACTGGCCACAGCAGTGGCACTCACAGATATTCAGTGGCATGTTGGCCTCTGTAGGAAACAGGACACTGAGCTTGATGGACTTTAGATCTGACCCAGTATGGCAGTTCTTATGTTCTTATGACTCAAAGCAGGTATAAATATTGACAGGAATATTTTCAAGGATATATGTATATTGTCATTTTAAAATATGGAATTTGTGTGTACCTCTTAAGTCTGCTGAAAACACGGAGTGTGATTCCCTCTCAGACATACAGCCCCTCTGTACATCTGGTTTGAACCGGACGTATAGAGGAGGTCGTGATTCTGATCCCATGGGGCACATCTAGTCCCATGGGACCAGAATCACAAACAACCATGTATGCGCAGCCCGGCCTGCACATACAGGAAAATCCCAACTAACTAAGTCAGGGCTTTACAATGGAGCCAAGGCGCCTTGGCATCAGGTTGCCATGGCATCATGGCTACATTGTAAAGCCGCGATCCCATGGAAGTGGTGAATCCCACACAGCCCACAGGATGAGCAAAAGATTCCCCCAGGTTCATAGACTGCTGCAACCCCAGTGCAAGGGGACCAGGCAAGAAGCATCAATCAGAGAGCATTCAAAACGGCAATACAGCTGCTGAAGTGAAGAGAAAAGGTGTGCTTCACTTTGGCAGCTGTAGAGGTGAGCCGGGGCCTCTCTAGCTCCCTCTTAGCTAGCCGTGGGGCTCTTTGGGAGGGGAGGGGGGGCTTGGACTGAAAAAGGGCTGTGGGGGGTTGCTAGGACTGGAAATGGGCTGTGAGGGGTTGCTAGGACTAGAAATGGGCTGAGTGGAGGGGGGCTTGAACTGCAAATAGCTGATGGGGAGGGGGCTTGGAATGAAAATGGGCTGGGAGGGGAGGGAGCTAGAACTGGAAATGGACTGTGGAGGGAAAGCTTGAACTGGAAATAGCTGATGGGGAGGGGGCTTGGACTGGAAATGGGCTGAGTGGGGGGGGAGCTAGGACATGACATGGGCTGATGGAGGGGCTAGGATAGGACTGGACATGGGCTGTTGGGGGGCTAGGATTGGAAATGGGCTGTGGGGGCTTGGATCGAAATGGACTCATGGAGGGGCTAGGACTGGAAATAGGCTCATAGAAGGGCTTGGATTAGAAATGGACTGAGTGTGGGGGGGCTAGGACTGGAAATAGGCTGATGGGGGGCTGGGATTGGAAATAGGTTGATGGAGGGGCTAGGATAGGACTGGAAATGGGCTGTTGGGGGGGCTAGGATTGGAAATGGGCTGTGGTGGGGGCTTGGATTGAAATGGACTCATGGAGGGGCTAGGACCGGAAATAGGCTCATGGGGGGCTTGGATTGGAAATGGGCTGAGTGGATGGGAACTAGGATTGGAAATGGGTTGATCGTGGGGCTAGGAAAGGACTAGAAATGGTCTGATGGGGGACTGGGATTGGAATGAACTGATGGAGGGGCTCAGATAGGACTGGAAATGGATGGGGGAGCTAGGACTGGAAATGGGCTGATGGTGGGGCTAGTATAGGATTGGAAATGGGCTGATGGGGGCTAGGACTGGAAATGGGTTGATTTGAGACTTGAAGGGAGTGGATGCTGGGTGAGACAGGAACTAGAGGGGAACTGATGTTGGGGGAGGATTAGAATGGGATGGGGCTGGGAGAGTGAAATGGAGAGGGGAAAATATTTTGTGTGGGAGGGAAGAAAAATCTACAATTGGCCGGGTATTGGGAGAGTAAGTGGGGATTGAGGATGCAGGGGTAAAATTTGAATGGATGAAAAAGGAATAAAGAAAGAGATGGAGGAAAGAGCTAAAGGAGAAAGATTATTATGTTAAAGCAGATATAGAGAGAGAATGAAAAAAAACTAGAAGAGAGAAGAAAGGACAAATGGACAGCAGACGATGGAGAGTTAGCAGAAGACATGAAGAAACCAGAGGAAAGTGGCTGGAGCAATTGCAACTGAAAAATAAATGCACAAAAGGTAGAAAAATATCTCTTTATTTTGAATTTATTAATTGGAATATTTATTTATTTATTTATTTAAACAGATTTGTATACCACCTTATCCTACAATCAAAGTGGTCACATCACAATTGGAGGGTTACATTTAACATAAATGGCCCTTTGGCGTGGCCCTTAGGCGCAGGCCCCTACCGGAGGCTACAAACAAGCATCGGAGGCCACAGCTAAGCATCATCCACAGAAGCTACCAGAGAAGCAAACAGCAAGTGCATAGACTAAGTATTGACTCCCGCCATATTAACCGAGCAAATGCTAACAGCCTGGTTCCAGATGCTATGATATAATTTACTTCAAGATCTATATGCAATCACTAGTATATATAATTTAATGTAGTTATCACCACCACATCACTGCACTGTTTACTATTATAACGTTAACCTAATTAATCTACATGTTGCAAAGTAGCTCTTACAAAGTAACAGTTCCACAGTAGATACTCCGCTGTTACAAGGTAGGGGATACATTGCAACAATCTTATTTAGCTGTTGCAAAACAGCTGTTCAAAGATACCAGTCTGCTCCACCTGACCTGTAGTATACCGAAGTATTCTATATAGCTGCTGCATAATAGTATACTGAAATATCTTATATAGCTGCTGCAAAATTGTACTCTGAAGTATAATAATATGCTTAAAGATACCGCTCTGCTCCACTTTACTTGAAGTATCTTATATAGCTGCTGTACAATAGTCTACTGAAGTACCTTTATATAGCTGTTTCAAAATAGCATACAGAAGTATCCTAGATAACTGTTACACAATATCTGATCAAAGATACAGCTCTGCTCCATCTGACCTGAAGTATTCTGAAAACTGTACTAGTACACTTCCCGGCTGCTTGCAGCCTTAACACTATACCCAACACTACCATCAAATAGCCCTCTCCCTCACAGGCCTACCATACAACCAACTCTCGTACAAAAAACACATAATGGCCCCCATAAAACTAAAAACCCTGCCCCCCACCCTCCTACTGATGGCTCTCCTATTACAACAATACTCACATATAAATCCAACCACCTCCCGTGCAATAGCATCCCCATCATCCATAACCCAAACCGAAATTCAATATGCTCCCCAGTAAACAATCACCCATTTAACCAGCCCCCACACAACAATACCCACAGACACTCTCCCAGAATAATCCAAATAAACCATACACAGCACAACAACAAAAACAACCTCCCCAACATAGCCACTAAATTAAAAATCATCCTAATAAACATCCGTTCCATACGGAACAAGATACCAATGACATAATAAGAGATAAAAAACCTGACATCTTTTTCATCACTGAGACCTGGCTAACACCCACAGATACAGTATTATTAAACCAGCTCCCCATATCACAATATGATGTATTCAACTGCCACCGTGATATCAAAAGAGGAGGTGGTGCACTGATACTCACTAAAAAAGACCTACAATACACTCTAACTGTGACACGGAAGATCTGCCCTGTGCCTTTAAAACACAGAAATCTGCTGGGTTTAGCTCAGATTCTGACAGGCAGGGAGATCAAAAGCTTCCCAGTTATCATAGGCAACCAAAACAGGCTGAGACACGAGGTCTGAAGGCACGCCTATAAAGAATGTCCAAAGCAAACAGAGTTAGACCAGAGAGACCAGAGAGATCTCGGAGAGCAGGAAGTTCACAAGGAACAGGAAGCTGCAGAAGCTTGGCAAGTAAGAGGAAACTTGCAGGTCTCAGACGGAGGTTCAGAATACTCCTATACTGACTCTGAATTACCTGACCCTTGGAGCAGAAAGCCAAGGAGGAATTTGCAAAGGGAAACAAAGCTACCTGCAACAAGAGGGATTAGTTACAGGAAATACTCACCTCTGACGCAGTGTGAGTTTCCCAGGCACAGAGCTCAGTGGAAGGAATGTGAGGCAGCTGGTAAGAAGTCATATATACTTGAAAAGCAGAGCTGCTTGAAATACTTACAACCCTGTGAGAGGGAAAGTAATTCGGTTGAAGATATTTGTATGAGTGATGAGGATGAATGTATGTCTCTAAAACCCTGCAGAAGACTTCCAAGAGAAAAGTCTGTCAGGACCAGAACAGGACAGTGTTATGAGCTAATGCCAGGCACAAGAGGTAGGAGATTGAAAAGCTACAAAGAGAAAGCAGGTTTAAACAGAGCTATTTCTCCATCCTGCTTTTACAAGCTGTCTGATAACTACCTGCCTTATTGTGGAGAGGGCTGTGTTGAAAGCTCAGAGACTGATTTGAGGAGGTTTGAAACTTTCTGCCCCAGAGAAAATAATGTGGTTGAAGAACCAATGATTACAGAACCAAGTAGCTTAAATCCCTGTATTGAGGACATGGATTGCTCTTTGTTAATGGCTGATATAAGTTCTCTGCGCTAGCTAAAGACAAGAGTGCCTTGTAGAGAGCTGAATGAGCACAGAAGAGACTGTCAGCATTTTCATCTGGTTTCTGTTTATTATTATTCCTGTTTTTGTTCAAGCGAGAAGCTGTGTTTTGTTTTCACCTTCAGTTTTGCCAGAAGCATGGCTACATTTTGAGTTCTTGTGTTTTGTACTGTTTTTGAAAATCCAAAACCCCGGGAGGGGAATAAAATCCTTCTTAAACCTGACCACTCAGTCTCAACTACTCCTTTTCATAAAGAAAGGTCAGGCCCAGCAGTGTGACTGGCTGCCTACGCCTCAGTCCGGCCACTGCTGGTGACATAAATGGCGTAGTAATTTGGATTTTTGAAAAAAAAAAAAAAAAAAAGTACTACCCAAGGCTTTTTCCTAAGAGAGGATACAATTGGCTGAAGGAAGAAGAACAGCAGCAAAGGAAAATCCTGAGAGAGGAAAATCCTGACACAGAATTCTCCAGTGATCGGATGTCCACAAGCTGACCTGAAGGGGGCGTGCAGAGAACCTTTCTCAACGCGAGATCCTACACCGTGCTGAGGTATAAGTAGGTGGACACGGGTGGCGAGGATTGCTGAGAAAGGGGAGGAAGATATACCATGCTAAAGTCAGACAGGGAAAAGGAAAAAAATATATATAATGTGCCGCACTTGGTGGGCCCTGTTTTTTTCTCTCCCATACAGGTACACTTCAACGCCGGGATGGATCCCCAGGACATGCTCCGATGGATGGAGGAACAATGGAAAGCCCAGAGTGAGCTCGCGAGACAAGCCCAGGATAGGACTATGGCAGCACTGGCTGCACAGCAGAAGCCGCTCATGGACTTGCTAACCATGCTACTAAAGAGGACACCCACCACAGATGAGGAAGGCGTACCGGTACCACCTGTGGTAGTACTGCCAAACTGTAGTGCATTGGCACTGGGGCCTTTGCAAAAGACTGACAATTTTGACGACTACTCTGATGCCTTTGAAAGGATTGCGGAGGCGGCTAAATGGCCACTAGACCAGTGGGCCGTTAGGTTCGCCATGTCTTTAACCGGAGAGGCATTGGCGGCCTACAAGGCAATGCCCGCAGGCCTAGCGTCCAATTACCCGGACGTAAAACTAGCAGTGAGAGATAGGCTAGGTTTAACACCTACGCACTATCGACGTCTTTTTAGAGAGGCAAGGCTCTTGCCTAAAGAGACGCCGAAGGCTTTGATGCAATGACTTAAAGGTCTAGCAACAAAATGGCTTGCTCCAGAGAAGGCAACAGTGGAATCTTTAATGGACGCTGTGCTCCTTGAGCAATATTTTGAGGCTGTACCGCCGGAAGTTAAAGCTTTCTTGTTGTTTCAGAAGTGCAAATCCACTAGGGAAGCGGCTGAACTGACAGAATGTTATTTTGAAGCTGAGTTAGCCGGAGCTTCCAGGGATAGCATTCTAAGAGTAACGGGCATGGAAAGAATGCCAGGTATAAAGAAAGCTTATACTCATAAGGTACAGAGGGAAAATGTAAAGAAATATGATGTGATGAAATGTTTTCAATGCGGGAAGAGTGGTCACATGCGCAAAGAATGTAAGGAGCGTATTGCCCTTATCTCAGGGGGAGAGAGAGACCCTGGGGGAGGATTTCTCATAGATGTCCAGGTGGAGGGTGTGAAGGCCGTAGCACTCCTTGATACAGGAGCAGACCAGAGTATGGTCTCACATACGATGTGGCAGGCTATTCTGACTAGTAACCCCTCTGTCCTATGCCAGATACCCCCGAATGTGAAAGTGAAATGTATGCGTGGAACCTCATCCTATTACTCATTTTATGATGTGCTTATAGAGGGACTAGGTACCAGTGAGAAAGTGCCAATAGTGGTAATCCCACACCTTCCAAGAGAGGTGGTGTTAGGAAGGGATTGGCCTTCTTTTCAAAAAGCCCTTAAGGAGAGGCTAGATGAAAGAATAGGCCTAGTTTCCACTAGGTCCCAAAGTAAGGTCTCAGGGGCAGGGACAAGTCCGCTATCAGAGCCAGATGAAGTGCCTGAGGATAGGGACATAACCCCAGAGCCAGAGTCCAACCCAGATGAGGAACCCCAAGACATACTTCCCTCCAATGAGGATTTAGTTAACCTTCCTAAAAAGGTCAGGAAGAATAAGGCAAAAAGACGTCAAGAGAGGAGACAGAGGTCGCAAGGAAGAGCAGACCTGGAAGCCGGGGAGGGTTTACCTTGGGTGCCAGCCGAGCTGGTGAAGAAATTCCCTTCCTTCCCTAAAGAACAGCAGGGTGATCCAGCATTGAAAAGGGCATTCGAGTATGCTCAAGAGGCTAGGACAATTTTACCCAGGTTCTTTTTAGAAGGGGAACTGTTGTACAGGGAGAGCGCAGATCCCAGAACAGGTACTGTACGCAAGCAGTTGGTGGTGCCAACTACCTTTAAATTGGTAGTCTTGAAATTGGCACACGACCACCCCATAGGCAGTCATAAAGGTGTCCAAGGGACATTAGACCAGGTGCTAGCTCGCTTTTACTGGCCGGGAGTGTTTAAAGAAACAACCCGGTATTGTGAGTCCTGTCCAGCATGCCAATGGGTCACGGCTGCCAAATCAAAGCCAGTACCGATGGTTTCACCACCCACCATTGCAACCCCAGTGAGGCGATTAGCAATGGATATTGTAGGCCCGTTAATAAGAACACCAAGGGGTTTTCAATATATTTTAGTGATCATGGACCATGCAACCAGGTTTCCATGGGCAATACCCCTGCGCAATATTTCTGCGAAAACCATATCAATAGAGCTCATAAAGTTGTTTTCTGAGATTGGGTTTCCCCAAGAGATCTTGACTGATCAAGGGACAAACTTCACATCGAAACACTTGGCCATGCTTTGGGACGCCTTTGGGATACGTCATATCCGCACCTCAGCGTACCATCCCCAGTCCAACGGACTGGTGGAACGCATGAATCAGTCCTTAAAGCAGATGTTAAGGCGGAGCTTAGGAGGGAATATGGTTGAATGGGACAATGTCCTCCCATTCGTCCTTTACGCGTGTCGTGAGCGCGTACAGGCATCGTTGGGGGCGTCTCCTTATGAGCTGTTGTTTGGTAGGGCTCTGAGAGGGATCCTAGATATCCTTAGGGAGCAGTGGGTTGCACCAGATGAGACAGAAGAAGGGGTACCCCAATTTCTAAAAGACCTCAGGAACCATTTAGAACGGACATCCCGAGTGTCTATGGACAATCTGCAGGCCAGCCAGTGCCGGCAGAAAAAATATTATGACCGGGGGACTAAAACAAGGAATTTATCCATAGGAGATAAAGTTTTAATCCTCGTAGCGGACGCGGGTCCGAAGTTTGAGGCCAGATGGAAAGGCCCGGGTACAATAGTTGGCCAGGTGGGTCCTGTTTCCTACAAAGTGGAAAACGAAAAAGGGCGCCGCCAAGTATACCACTTGAACCTGCTGAAGCCTTGGCGTGAAAGGTCAGCGAAGGTAAGGCTGGTAATGTAGTGAGCAAAAGATTCAACTCAGATGAGATTACGTGCTGTCCGACGAGGACGTCCGCAGCTCATAATATCTTAAGGAGGGGGATGTGTGACACGGAAGATCTGCCCTGTGCCTTTAAAACACAGAATTCTGCTGGGTTTAGCTCAGATTCTGACAGGCAGGGAGATCAAAAGCTTCCCAGTTACCTAGGCAACCAAAACAGGCTGAGACACGAGGTCTGAAGGCACGCCTAGCTAGCAAACACTCCCCAGTTAATCAGGAAAACAGTTTTCACATGGGCAAGAAAACGCCCCGAAGGCTGTATAAAGAATGTCCAAAGCAAACAGAGTTAGACCAGAGAGACCAGAGAGATCTCGGAGAGCAGGAAGTTCACGAGGAACAGGAAGCTGCAGAAACTTGGCAAGTAAGAGGAAACTTGCAGGTCTCAGACGGAGGTTCAGAATACTCCTATACTGACTCTGAATTACCTGACCCTTGGAGCAGAAAGCCAAGGAGGAATTTGCAAAGGGAAACAAAGCTACCTGCAACAAGAGGGATTAGTTACAGGAAATACTCACCTCTGACGCAGTGTGATTTTCCCAGGCACAGAGCTCAGTGGAAGGAACGTGAGGCAGCTGGTAAGAAGCCATATATACTTGAAAAGCAGAGCTGCTTGAAATACTTACAACCCTGTGAGAGGGAAAGTAATTCGGTTGAAGATATTTGTATGAGTGATGAGGATGAATGTATGTCTCTAAAACCCTGCAGAAAACTTCCAAGAGAAAAGTCTGTCAGGACCAGAACAGGACAGTGTTATGAGCTAATGTCAGGCACAAGAGGTAGGAGATTGAAAAGCTACAAAGAGAAAGCAGGTTTAAACAGAGCTGTTTCTCCGTCCTGCTTTTACAAGCTGTCTGATAACTACCTGCCTTATTGTGGAGAGGGCTGTGTTGAAAGCTCAGAGATTGATTTGAGGAGGTTTGAAACTTTCTGCCCCAGAGAAAATAATGTGGTTGAAGAACCAATGATTACAGAACCAAGTAGCTTAAATCCCTGTATTGAGGACATGGATTGCTCTTTGTTAATGGCTGATATAAGTTCTCTGCGCTAGCTAAAGACAAGAGTGCCTTGTAGAGAGCTGAATGAGCACAGAAGAGACTGTCAGCATTTTCATCTGGTTTCTGTTTATTATTATTCCTGTTTTTGTTCAAGCGAGAAGCTGTGTTTTGTTTTCACCTTCAGTTTTGCCAGAAGCATGGCTACATTTTGAGTTCTTGTGTTTTGTACTGTTTTTGAAAATCCAAAACCCCGGGAGGGGAATAAAATCCTTCTTAAACCTGACCCTCAGTCTCAACTACTCCTTTTCATAAAGAAAGGTCAGGCCCAGCAGTGTGAAAGGCTGCCTACGCCTCAGTCCGGCCACTGCTGGTGACATTAACGAACACAAACAATGTTGAAGGCATGGACATCATCAACATTGAAAATAGAACACTTGCATTCACCCTAATCTACAGACCCCCATCAGCGGATCAGAAAAATCTCTCCCCCATCCTTGAAATCGCATGCACAGCATCTCGGAACAAACCCCTTGTAATCCTAGGCGACCTTAACCTCCCTTCCCTAAACCAATCTCAAAAGGACAATTTCCTTGACTCTATGATACAAATGGGATTTAACCAGATAATCCTTTCCCCCACCCACACTAAAGGAAACCCACTAGATCTCATCTTTCTCCCCACCCCTTTTAACCTCCACCAGCTATACTCTCCCCCAATAATAACAGAAGTCCCATGGTCTGATCATCACTTGATAACCTTACACCTCCTTACACAAACACCCTCAAAAGCTACAAATACAACATCACACCACTCACGTTTTACCCGCTTCGATAACGAGACATTCCTTGAAAAGGTATTACCCAAGCTCACTACAAACCTAACGGACATCAACTCAGTTATAGAGAATTGGAACCAAACAATCCATGAAGCAGCCACCACTACACATATCACGCAGAAGAGAGTCAAAGAATCAGAAAAATGGTTCACAAAAGACTTTGCCCTACTAAAAAAGCAACTACGAAAACAGGAAAGAATCTGGAGAAAAACAAGATCAAATGATAGCAAAACCAAATACATAAACATACTGAATAGCTATAAAAATGCAATCAACAAATCAAAAAGGGACTACTATGCCAAAGTAATAAATCTCGCCCTTAACCGACCAAGAGAACTCTTCTCAATTGTGAAAACACTAACAAAAATACACAACCCAGAACCTAACCAGGACACGATAAATGTACAAACCCTAGCATCACACTTTGCTGAAAAACTAAAGGAAAAACCCCATACCCCAACCATAATAAAATCAAATAACGACAATAACTATGAATGGACAACCTTCCACATGGTTGAATGAAAACACCTGCTTAAAATTATTATAATGATCAATACCACAACCTCCCCACTCGACCCATGCCCGGTATCATGGATTAAATCTACTAAGGACTTCCTTGCGGAAAACAGAATACATAGTGAACCAATCACTATCTCAAGGCATTATGCCCAACACCTTAAAACTCTCCTCGATCCGCCCTATTATAAAAAACAACAAACTAGACCCAAAAGACCCAAACTCATACAGACCAATAGCTAGCATACCACTCATTGCCAAAATAATAGAAAAACCCATACAACTCCAATTACTGGACCATATTGATGAACACAAACTCCTTGACTCTCATCAGTTTGGAATTCGCCCCTTCCATGGAGTTGAAACTCTCCTAATCACTCTGATGGACCTCCTCATCAGAGGCACTAATGACAATAACCAAGGTTTCCTACTCCTCTTCATAGATCTATCTGCCGCATTTGACAGCATCAATCACAACACACTCATCAACAGACTAGAAAATTTAAAAATAGGAGGGACTGTCCTTGAATGGTTCAAGTCATACATCTCACATAGATTAATACGGGTACAAATGGGTCAAGAAACATCTGAAACTTTTCCCTCAAGGTCAGGGTATCCCCCAAGGCTCAGCCCTCTCTGCCCTCCTTTTCAACCTGTACTTACAACCCATTACAAATATATTCAGAAAACATAAAATCAACCATTTTATATATGCAGATGACATTATGCTTGCCATCCCCATAAACTCTAACAACCCCAACTATGACAACCTACTCATATGCATGAATGAGACCACCACATGGCTCGAAGACAACCATCTAAGCATCAACCTTAAAATGACAGAAGCAATGTTCGTAACAAGAAAGCCAGACGCCGATTACAATTACCCAGCAACAATCTCAATCAACAACACACCTATACCTGTTAAAAAGGAGGTAAAGTACCTGGGACTAATATTAGACCACTCCCTCACCATGCTTCCCCACATAAAACAGACAGTAAAAACGATATTCTATAAACTCAAGACAATACAACACCTAAGACCCCTACTTGACACACATGATTTTAGATCAGTAGTCAATACCCTCATCACCCCCCACTTTGACTTTTTCTGTCGTCATATTTCTATGTTTCTATAAAAAGTGGACTGTTGTAGTTGTTATGGAAGGACAGACTAGATAGGCCATGTGGTCTTTTTCTGTCGTCATATTTCTATGTTTCTATGTTTCCTAATTGGTTTACCGCTAAAGAGCATCTACCTACTACAAAGAGCCCAAAACATATGCGCCAAGATGATCACAAAAGCTAAAATAACAGACCATGTCACCCCAATACTGTTAGACTTGCATTGGCTCCCTATAAGTAGCCGAATAAAATACAAAATCCTCCTAACTACCTTCAAACTCCTTAATAACATCTCTCCCTCACATTTGTCTACCCTAATACACCCCCCATCAGAAACGAGAATGCGCAGACAAAACGCAATCCATTCCCTCAACATAAAAACAACCATCAGAAAAACTAAAGCAACTACAAGTGATAGGGCCTTCTCCTTCGCTGCCCCCACTCTCTGGAACGATCTACCACTAACCATTCGCATGATAAAAGACCTTCATCAATTCAAAAAAGAACTTAAAACCTACCTTTTCACAAACCATTTTGAAATCAACAGAGAACCTCTCCCCAACAATCACAAAAACACATCCACAGCACCCAAGATAGGACAAACGACTAACACAAGAAAACCTTACTCTACATTACTTACACACTTTACCCAACACGCAAAAGTCTTACCCAATCTGTTGTTTTTACTGCTCTTGTAAATAACCTTTTGTAATTTAGTTCTGTTATGTTTTATGTATTATTACCTGTATATAGTTAAAACCATGTTCCATATAGTTAATACCATGTTCCATGTAAAGTATACAGAAGTATACAAAATTTGTTAACTGTTCAATGTAAACCGCCCTTGATCTCTGGAAGGGGCGGTATAGAAGAAACTATTAAATAAATAAAATAAATAAATAAACATAAGGGTACTTAGCAACATCTATACAGTACAATTGGAGGGTTACATTTATCAGAGGGGTAACATTTAGACAGTACAAGGTAAATAAGAACGTTATATTATGTTTGTTTAGGGTGAGTGTTTGGGGTGAGTGGATATTGAGTTGAGGTTTGTCAGACGGCTGCCTGGGTGAGAATCTTCACAGTCTTGACAATGCATATATTTATATGATTTTTGCAAGGTATTGTGGGTAATGTAGTTCATTCACACCAGACACAGCTGCTGACAATAATTTAGTTGTGCACAAGTGTTAAAGCCAATAAGATACTTCTTTATTTATGGGGTTATTTCTCCCAGCACAGATATGCTTGGTAGCACATAAATTAGGTTACTTGCTTGCAGTGTTTAACTTGGTAAAACAAAGTCAAAAATCAAAATCAGGAAAACAACCTTCAAACTTGTCAGGCAATTAGCTAATGTTTTCTTAGCATATCTCTAACAAACGAAAAGCCACAAAGAAAGAAATAAACTGTTCTTGTAAGGTTAACTTCTGATAACTTTCCACACAGATCCAGAAGTAATTCTCTCCTAGCTCACAAGCAATTAGGTGCAGCTCAATTGCTATCAGTTATCCAGCTGAAACCCTTTAGCAGGCTGGCTTTCTACTGTGTGAGTCAAATCCTGTTTCAGGAGCTTTTCTTAGTGGAATAAAGAACAAATTTATAATTTCTTTGTGATGGCTGCTGTGCTTTATCACAGAAAGTTACCAACGGAGTTTGGATAGAGAGCAGTCCATATAAACAATATCTTGATCTGCTATTATTTCCCCTTCATCAACAAGCATAGGGTCACTATCATGAATTGGCACAGATGAATCTTTCAATGGAGCCCTTTCAGGAGAATACTTATTTCCCTGCTGTCTTCCAAGGTTATAGCTAGGGCATAGATCAATGTTCATACCTGAGCTTCCATTGTTGCTATAGTTCCTCTCTATATAGCCTGGCCAGTATGTAGTCCAGTTCTTATGTCCAGCCTTCCAGTCCTGATCCCTGGACAGTGGATCTCTCTTCATATACCTTCTGGCATAGGTCTTAGAGTCCCTTCCACGTGCAGCCGTCTCCCTCACAGGTAGCCTCTGGTGATTCCTTGTTCTGCAGCACCATTCTTCTGGCTTTCCCCAGTCCAATGGTCTATGCTGGCCCTTGGAATACCTCCCAGTATACGTACTGCCTTGGACTCTTCTAGACCTCTCAAAGGCTTTTCTCCTCTTCCTTCCAGAGGGTTTCTTTCCTTCTCTATCCGTCCGGTTTGGCTTCTGCTTCTGCTGATCCTTCAGATGAAACTGATGATCCTTCTCTGCATATCCAAGGTGATCATGAAGATCATCATGGAGAAGCTGATGCTTGTCATCTGTAGAACAAACTCTATTCTTATTCTGCCTTGATGAGTGCTCCTCCCTAATACAGCGCAGCTGTGCTGAATCAGGCCCTGCCATTTGAGATGAGTGCTTAGGGATTACCTCATAGCCCTCCTGATTGAACACACGTTTCCCCACTTCAGCTCCTCTAATGGCTGCTGGAAACCTGGTGCATTCTGGGACTGGTAGTCTTTTGTAAGAAAATTCTGTTTTCTTATTTCTACCAGAACTGACAGGTTGCATGTTCAGAGTCACATCATCTTTTCTATAGCTCCTTCCTGAGCTATGATAAGCTTCCTTATCACAAGTTATATCATTAACTTATATCCCTATTTGGGATGAGTGGATGTCGAATTATCAGCAGTAGATGTGTTACCGTTTGGGTGGGTAGTGTTTTCCTTCTGCTAAGTTTCAATAAAGAGAAGTTTTGAGGTCCTTTTGGAAGTCTATTAGGTCATCTAATGCTCTCAGGCTTGTTGGGAGGGAATTCCAGAGTGTGGGCACTAGTAAGGAGTGAGCTCATTTTGAAGTTGTTTGTTTAGTCTTGTGGAATCCTGCAGGTGTGCCGATCATGTTGTTTTTATTGGTTCTTCTCGGTCTGTTGCAGGTATCTTTCGTTATGATGTATTGGAGTGCCTCTGCTGAGAGCTGGTGGATGATTTTAAAGATGATTAGGATTGGGGGGCGGAGCCTGATGTCCAGCGGGTAGGACGCTTTGCGTTGAAGCTCCCGAGAGGCCTACTTAGAATCCTGACTTAATACCTATACAAATTTACTATTTCGCTCCGAGCTGACCGGGGCACCTCGGGGGGGATGGCGGCCCATAAACCAGCGCGCTTGGACTTCGGGTCTCCTTCTTCTTCTCACGGAAAACGCTCCAAAACAGAGGTGTCCTCCCCACAGAAGATGGTCCCATTTCGTGAAAACCCCGAAATGCACCTGGAGATTTTGGAGGAAATACGCGGCGTGAAGGAATTGGTGCAGTCCAATGGAGAAGCGCTTCGAGCCATGCGAGAAGACTTTGGAGTGCTCCAGGACCGACTTGAAAGTCTTTCATTACGGCAGGACAACATGGCGGGGGTCCTCGACTCGCACGAGGTGCGCTTGGGCAAACTGGACAAGGCTGAGCGCCAGATACAGAATCTTCAAAAGGAGTTAGAAGATAGCAATAATCGAGCCCGTCGCAACAATGTGAGGCTCCTCGGAATGCCGGAGGGGGTGGAAGCAGGAGATTTAAGAGAATTCTTGCTCAAAACTCTTCCCTCCTTGCTGAAGATCACTTTTCACAGAGAACTGGAAATCGATCGAGCACACCGTGTTCCTGCCCACATGGCGCTCAACCGCACGACCCCCCGGCCTATTATCTTTAGCTTGCTACGATATCAACAAGTGGAACAAATTTTACATGCTGCCCGAGCGAATCATCATTTGGAATTTGAAGGTCATAAGGTCTCCTTCTTTCCTGATTTGGCAAAGCCTACCGTTGACCGTCGGAAGAAACTCCTTGCTTTTCGCCCTCGACTTCAACAGCTACAGGCTCGCTTTGGCCTGTTGTATCCAGCGAAGCTCCGAGTGACTCTCCACAACCAAACCAGGACGTTCGAAGATCCTGATCTACTATCAACATTTTTAGACTCCAAAGAAGCAGAGCAGATGCGCTAATCCCAAATCTTGGACTCTTATCTGCCGGCTCTATCCGCCATTTTGAAGGGCCCGATGCGGCGGTCATAGCCAAGCACAGAAATAGCCTGGACTTTCTTTCTTTCTCTATATGACTTTTGTTTTTTGGTCTCCTATCCCTTCATGATGTGTGCCTCGGTCGGATTCGGAGCACGCACAGTCCTACAGGTTATGTGTTTTTTCAATTTCGGCCTTCTCTGGGGTTTCTCCCCGCAGACACATGGTCGCCAGTAATTTTGGGGTTTTGCTTCTCCTCTACCGTACTGCGGTTTTCTTTGTTAATGTGGGGCGCTTCATTGTATTATATTAGCTTATTTTTCCTATGTCATGTGTACAGCCAGATACAGTCAGTTTGAGGGACATAGTGAAATTATGTGTGCTATCATGCTCAGAATTTTTAACTTTTCTGAATGGCCTTATGTAAAATCTTATCATTCACCGTCAAAGGTATTAATGGTCCACTCAAAGGAAAGAAAATCCTTAGCTATCTTAGCCATGAGCATGTTGATTTAGTGTTTCTTCAGGAAACGCATTTAAACTCTGCTGAAACACTGAAACTCAATGCTAAGCCTCACATGGTAGCTGCCTATTCTCCCACCGTTTCCAAATGGTACGGGATAGCCATTCTGGTTAGGAAGTCTTTGCACGCTACTGTACCTGATATTAGCGCTGACAAGGAGGGTAGATGGGCCCGTGTACACCTTGAGGTTGGAGATAGTGAATTCACGTGTATTTGCATTATGCCCCGAATGTGGACAACCCTGCTTACTATGCAAGTATTGCGCAGTTGGCCTTGGCCTCTGCCAATGCTCCATTAATACTTGGTGGCGATTTTACTCAAGTGTTCCCTCAATCTTTTCTTCTCAAACAAGGTGCTCGTTGGTTGGAAGATCCAGTACCGAGTAGACCTGTGTGGCTAGATATAGAAGCGGGCCTTTGCAAACTGATTCCTCTTACCTTTCTCCCTGGTATGACTCTCCCATCAGACTCCCACTATCCACCAATGCTTTTAGACACTTTAGGTGCCTTTAATACTCTTATGCAATCTTTAGACTCCCGACTCTGGTCAGTGCAACTTCAGCATCGCCTTCGGAGCACTAGAGGACTCCCGCCATCGGCATTCTCTACATAAGGTTGATTGGAGACTTTCCGATCTCTCGGTAGTTCTCCGGGTGTAGCATCCACTTTTACTAAACCTTATGTAATGCTATAACTAGAGATACCCCTATAGCGCAGAAAGTATGGGAGAGAGAATTGCATGTGACTTTGACCTCGGAGCAATGGAGCCTTATCTGGAGTAGAGGGACACGGGTTCCCGATCCGCCTCACTCACTCAGACCCTCTTCTTTCTAGCCCACCGGTGTTTTTACACTCCTCACAGATTAGACAAATGGAACACTACTCAGGGCAATGGTTGCTGGACACGTCCTGCGGCCATTGGTTCATTGCCTCATGTTATGCATGAATATCCCGCACTACAGTATTACTGGTGTCGGGTTTGGGGTCGTATTTAGTCTATCTCGCACTCTCAGGAGCCCCTTTCTTGGAGGATAGTGGGACTTCGCCCAGTTGCGGGGATCCCCTCTCTCCCAAAAATGGCTTATCTCCTTTCGAACTTTATGCTTGGCATTGCTATTTCCCTAATTAAGTAATACTGGAAAATTAGCTCCCATCTGAGCCCCAATGAATGGTGGAATCATGCTTGTCTTTACAGTAAATATGAACAAATACCTCGTCTGTTCGCTTCCTCCGTTCAGACTCCTTCTTATTGGTCTCAATGGAAGATGCTCAATGACTATGTACATTTTGCTAAATGCTCTCATCTGACTGTCTAACTTTGTATATATCTCTGTCCCATGATCATGCTGTATTGTAGATACTCTTTTGATCGTTTGATGTATAATCACTGTTAATTGGAAGCGCTCACATGTTGATATAATCGGGTAGAGAAGAAGCATCGGGGTGGGGGGTAATGGGTTTACTTTTCCTTATTGTATACTTGTTTTGTCTCTTTTGGTGTGTTGTTTCTTTTGTTTGTTGCAAAATGAAAATAAAAGTTTAAAAAAAAAAAAAAAAAAAAGATGATTAGGATTATTTTGTATTTTGCTCTGGCCATCATGGGTAGCCAGTCTAGTTGCTGTAAGACTGGGGTGATGTGCTCAGATCTTGGAGTGTCTGTAATGATGCGTGCCACAGTGTTTTGCACCATTTGGAGTGGGTGTAAGGTATGTTGAGGGAGGCCTTGATATAACGAGTTTCTGTAGTCAAGCAGAGGTGTAATGAGTGCTTGGTATACTGTGCGGAAGTGATCCTGGCGGAGTAATGGTTTGAGTTTTCTAATGATCCTTAAGCGCTGATAGGCCTTGTTTGTGGTTTTTGTGATGTGGGATTTCAGGTTTAGTGCTCTGTCCATTGTGATGCCCAGATATTTAACCTCATCTTTAACTACTATAAGCTTATCTAAAATGCTGATGGTTTGTGGCGGGGTGAAGGTAGTGTTCCTAGTGATGAACATAGTCTCAGTTTTATCGTAGTTGACCGTCATATTATTGGCTATGAACCAGGTGTTCATATCTTCAAGGCATTTGGTTATAGTTGTGATGTTGAGTGCTAGTAGGTTGACTGGTGCATACACCATGATGACGTCAGCGTAAATGTGATATTAAAGCTTGTGACTTTTGATGATGTTACATATGGGCTGGATGTAAATATTAAAGAGCATTGATGATAGGGCTGAGCCTTGTGGTATTCCCTTCGTGACGGGGAAATATGATGATTTCTTTTGTGCGCATTTGACTTGTTGCGTTCTATTTTCCAAGTATGAAGTAAACCATTTTAGAGTATTTTTTTTGCATAATCCTATTTGCTGCAGGCGTTGCAGTAGTCTGGTGTGTGACACGGTGTTGAAGGCTGCAGAGATGTCCATGAATACAAGCAGGAATTCATTCTTTATGTTGTCTAAGTAAGAAGTGTTTCAACTCCGTGTTGGGGTTTAAAACCATGCTGATGGATTTCCAGTGGAGCATTGATGTCAATATGGTTTTGTAGTTGGTGTTGTACTGTTTTTTCAATGATTTTTGCAAGGAAAGGTAGACTGGAGATAGGACGGTATGATTTTGGTTCAGAGAGGCAGAGGTTGTTGCCTTTAAGTATATTGGTCTTATCATGGCGTGCTTCAGAGTTTGTGGCATGTATCCTTGTTGGAGTGAATCTTTGACGATTTTGTGAACGTGATGGGAGAGCTGGGTTTTAGTGGTTTTGATCCAAGCTACTGGGCATGGGTCTGATGGTGAGGTTGTTGTGTTGAGGCTACTCATTATGTCCTCAATTTGTTGTTTTGATGGTATGCTGAAGTCTTCCCAGGTTTGGGGCTCCTGTATCATTTCATGGTCGGTGCGATGGAGCATGTCAGGGTGTTGTTTTTTGATTTTATGTAGTCTGCATATTTTTGCGGGTTAAGATGGTGGGTATCATGCTTTGTAGTGTCCTTAGTGTTTGGACAATTCTAAATAGTTATCTTGGTTTGTTGACAGATTTTATGATTAGGTTGGTATGATGTTGCTGTTTACGTTCATTTAATAGATTGCTGTATTCCATTTGCTTGTCTCTATATTGAATTAGGGAGTCTTGTGACTTATTTCTCCTCCATTTTCTCTCTAGTTTTCATAGGGTGCGTTTTGCGTCTCTAATATCAGTTGAGTACCAGGGGGCATTGGGTCTCCTGCGTGTTTGTGCTTCTGTTCTTGTAGGGGCTGATGCTGCATTTGATATTATGGAGTTCCATTTCTCTATGCCTAGGTCAAGGGTTTCATAGTCCTGCTGAGGTTGTGGCTTGATTTCATCTATGAATGCTTCTTTTTTGAAGGCTCTAAATCTCCTGGTTATGGTCTCATTTTCCTTGTGTTGGATGATGTCATTTAGTGTCAATGTGAATTCAATTAGATGGTGATCTGACCAAGGAACCAGTGTGATTGTTGGTGTAGTGATCTTGCCTTGATACACCAGGCGCTTTGGGATAAAAACCATATCCGGAGTTGTACCATGTTGGTGTGTTGGGGTGTTGATAGCTTGGTAGTATTTTAGCGATTCCATGGCTTTTAGGAATGATGTAGCTTCCTTGGTGGATGTGGAGGTAAGGTTGTAGTCTCCTAGTGCAATGAGGGGTTTGAGCTTTTTGCTGTGTGCACATATTGTTTCAAGTACTGTGGAGAGATATTCTATTGTGGTTCCAGGGGGTCTGTAGGTGAGGGAGATGCTGAGGTGCTTGTTGGCTATGATGATTGTGTTGGATTCTATCATGTTTGCGGTAGAGATTGTTTTGAATCTGTATTCTTTTCTGGTCAGTATTAGCACTCCTTCACCTCTCTTTTGGGTCCTGATGCAATTAAATGCTGTGTAGCCTTCTGGGATGATTTGATTTAATATTACCTGGTCAGAGTCATCTAGCCAGGTTTCTGTGATGCATATTATATCTAGTCTTTTGTCTTGTATGCGGTCAAGGATAGTATTTGGTTTGTTCCTGATTGATCTGGCGTTTAGTAGGGCACATTTGATGTTGGTTGTTGTGATTGGGTTAGTGTGAACCCTATTTGTGAGGTGGGTATGTGTAGTACGTGTGGTATTATGTGGTTTGTGGACTGAAGGCTTAGAATGTTGGTGTTCTTTAGAGAGGGGTGTGGGGTATCCATTCAGTTTGGGTGGTATGTAGGTGTAATAAGGGGATTTGTTAGTTTGGTCTTATGCCCTGTGTGTATGGTACGAAAGTGTGTAGGAGTGTAAGGTATGCAATGAGGTAGTGGTGAGAGGATTGCATTTTACTCTTTACTGACCTGGGATTGACTTGAGTTGTATTTCAGTGGTGGTAGGTGTTTGATCCTTCTCTTGTGGTTCTATATTTTCCTGTTCTTTTGGGGTGGTTTCTCTCCTCTTCTTACTTAGTTCTACTCTAGTAATGGAGTCTGTAATGTATGTAGTTTGTAGTTTCGCAGCCTCCGGAGACATACACAAGGTGAAGGTTAGTAATGGGGTAATTTGTTATGTGGTTAGTGTTTTCCTACATCAATGAGGTTAGTGGTGAGGTAGCAATGCACTAGTAGTGGGAACTACAGACTATGTATTATCTATTATCTATATATTATTAACTAGCACATTTTGTTTATGGTACATGCTAGCTTTTACATTCAATGAGGTAGTAAACAGACAGTGAGGTAGCAAACAGACAATGAGGTGGTACGTAGATCTATTTGATATACAGCATTTGTAATGTCATGCAATGCTTTGCACACTAGTCAGCACATGTATTTTCAGTCATTGAGGTAATAAAAGAGTTAGCAGTTTGTCTTTGTGTTTTGTTTTACTTAGCGTGATCTGCTTCGGTATTCTTCTGCGTCTTGGGGGATGGTTCTCGGTCCACGCCTAAGGGCCACGCCAAAGGGCCCTCTGGCGCTCTCCTTTTGAAGAAGCCGGCGGGAATCCTGCCGCTGCCTCCACTCCACCCTGATCACTCAGGGGAGCTGGAGGGAGGTGCCGGGTGGTGCTCCTCGCGCCCGATGGCGCTCTCCTTTTGAAGAAGCCAGCGGGAATCCTGCTGCTGTCTCCGCTCCACCCCGATCGCTCAGGGGAGCTTGAGGGAGGTGTTGGGTGGTGCTCCTTGCACCTGATGGTGCACTCCTTTTGAAGAAGCCGGCAGGAATCCTGCCTCTGCCTCCGCTCCACCCCGATCGCTCAGGGGAGCTGGAGGGAGGTGCCGGGTGGTGCTCAGCTCTGGGAAATGTGCATCATTAACATCTGCACTTTCTTTAGTAGCAGTGGAAATTAATTTATAGTTTTATTTCTACAGTGTTGTTGTACATTCCAAGTTTGGCTTTTGGGGTTCCCAGTTTATTGTCTTCCTATTTCTAAATTGTGATTCCTTGTTCTTTGTTTGGTGACGGTCTATGTTCTGCATATGTAACTGAGCTGAGGTATTCTGTTTATATAGTTTCTATCTGACATTGCCACTTGTTCTCTTTCCCCAGTAGGTCATGTAGTGCTATTCTCTGAAATGTATTGGTTTAATATTTGCAGTGTTGCCTTTTGATAGGTAGGGTATGGTGCTTTGTGAGTCCTGGTAGTGCTGTTAGGATACGGCGGGTTTGCTATGGGTTCTAAATGGGCAGTGTTTGTAGTAGTTCCTAATGTGCCTGGCGGTTGGCACCGGGTTATAGTAATGTAGACATCTTTTAGTCTTTCTTTATCCATACACTCATTAAGAGGCATGTTTACTAAAGGTTAGTGTATGTTAACATTATGCAAATATTTATGCAAATGAGGTCCCGCACCAAGTCTCCGCACATGGCTCTGCACCCCCCTTGGGCCGCCCCAGAACAGAATCAGCAGTGATCAATCTGTCTTCTTTTCAGCTATCATCCTCTCAAGAGCAAGTTCTCAATCAAGGGCTATCGTTTGTACCAACTAATTGTCATGACCTATTTCAAGCCCGCCTTGACATATTCTTACAGATTAAACTTTTGTTTGCGGATTGTAATAATCCAATGTCTTCTGATAATATTACTTCTGTATGTTGGCCCAAATCCCATTGGGTTCTTCCAGGACCATTAGATGTTCATATCTCTGCATTTAAAGATTTACTCCTGCAAGATATTAAATCCACTGAGTCTAGATATCATCAATCTTGGAAATACAACAATTTGTCATTTGTTGAACGCCAAGCATTACATCAATTAACTCAGCAAGAGAGTTTAATAATTAAACTGGCTGATAAAGGAGGATCTATAGTGCTATAGAATTAGGATCAATATGTAGCAAAAATTCAGCGACAGCTGTCTAATCAGCAATTTTATCAACAAGTTGCTAACAATCTGACTATCGAGTTACAACATTTAATTTTTTTCAATTTTACAGGAAGCATTCCAGAATAATGTCAAATCTTCACAAGAATACAAGTTTTTGAAAGTACACCATCCAAGGGTACCTGTTTTTTATACGGTACCCAAGGTTCATAAGACATTAGTATCTCCTCCAGGGAGGCCTATTTATCAGTTTTTTGATAATATTTTGCAACCTATAGTAAAGAAAGTTAGGTCCTACATTCAAAACACTTCAGATTTTCTTAATAAATTGTCACATTATGAAGTTTGGCCCGAGTCTACTATTTTAGTGACTTTTGACATTGTGGCATTGTATACAAATATTCCCCAAGTACAATCCTTACAGCTTATTTGTGACTCTTTTATTCAGCATCCCCCTAAAGAGAGGGTCACCATCGATTTTTTTTTTTGTTTAAATTGTCAGAACTGGTACTGACCAGGAACTATTTTCGTTTTGATAATATTTTTTTCCAGCAAATCCATGGAATGTCTATGGGAGCAACGGTTGCCCATAGTGTTGCAAATTGTATGTTTCCAATTTTGAGGAAATGTTTTATATCCCTCAATTTGGTTTTCTCAGGTTGGTCTATGGGTGCACTTCGTAGATGATATTTTTGTATTCGGCTGAGAACACAGAATGTACTAGAAGAATTTGCTAGTTGGTTAAATGCCCAAGATTCCTGTTTACAGTACACTATGACCCTGTCATTCTTGGATGTATTAGTATCTTTAGTGCCTATCTACAGCTAAATTTGCAAATTGCTCTCTACTGCTTCAAAAACATCAGAGATTAAATGGACAGACAAGTAATAGTATGGCATTCTGATAGAGCACAGGAGATTGCTAAAAGTATTTTCAGGCATTGGCCTATACTTGCATTACATATAATACTTCAAAATAGCCCTTGCATTGCTTTCAGGAGAGCACAAAACTTGAAGGACATTCTTGTACATTCGGATTTTGCTTCTCAGAGATCATTGGTCACTATGGCCTGTATGGTTGTTGCTTAATGTGTGAGTCTTCTTTGGATGTCAAAGAATGGATTATCCCACAGACTAACAAAAATTACACACGTAAACATGTTACAAATTGTTTAACGACATGGGCAATTTATGCCATCATTTGACCCTGTTTAAAAGTTTATGTGGGAAGAACATGTCGCAAAGTAAAGGTACGTCTCACAGAACACAAGTCTCGATTGTTTACTCATATGGTAACAGTCCCCATTGTACAACATTGCCTTGAGCACAGTCATGAATGGTGGTATTTACAATGGTTGGTGATTGGTTGTATTAGTGATCAAATAAGTGGAGATCTCATGCAACGACTCACGCAGCTGAACAGAAATGGATTTTTACTCTCAATACAGTACAACCAATGAGCTTGAACGAGACTCTTGATTAGATGACTGTGATTTGATCTGATTGGTTAAGGTTTGCTTGAAGAATGGTGCCACCTCCTTTAAATAACCATTAGTGAGGTTTGTTTTTTATTCCTGAGGAGTTTGAGTTTAAGCTATGTGAGCCGTGCGACAAGTCCTGAAGCAGCCCGGAAGTTAAATGAGTGAAACTTGAGTCCAATGAGTTATCACTTAGCATTAACCCTTTGGAGATCCGATATAGTGAAATGCTGAAGCTGAAGTTAAGTGTTTTCAGTTTTTTTAAAAAATGCATTTAGAAAATTGTAAAACAAAATTTGGGAGCCTATGAATGAGAAATTGGGGGAGACATAGCATGTGCTGAAGCCCAACAGTATGAAAACGCTGTTTATAAGCCACACGGTTCTTTGTACTGAGGCTCCTTAAATACTTCAGAGATTTCCATGTGGTCTTGCATGTAGTCATTCTTCATGCAATAGTAACATAGAAACATAGAAATATGACGACAGAAAAAGACCACATGGCCTATCTTGTCTGTCCTTCCATAACAACTACAACAGTCCCCTTTTTACCTTTATAGAACCTCTGTGTTTGTCCCATGCTTTTTTGAATTCAGTTACAGTCCTCATCTCTACCACCTCCACTGGGAGACTATTCCACGGATCCACTACTCTTTCCATAAAGAAATATTTCCGCATATCACTCCTGAATCTATCTCCCTTCACCCTCATCCCATGTCCCCTCGTAGCAGAACTTGCTTTCAATTGAAAGAGGCTCTCTCCCTGAACATTTATGCCACGGAGGTATTTAAACATCTCAATCATATCACCTCTATCCCGCCTTTCCTCTAAGGTGTACATATTAAGATCCTTCAGTTTGTCCTCATATTCTTTATAATGAAGACCATTAATTACACAGGTACACTACCAAAAAACTGCCTCCAGTTTTGCAACTGATTCCTATAGATTTTGGGGTGCTGAATCCAGGAAAAATAGCCAAAATGTTCCATCACGTCACGTTTTCTTGCAAAATTAGATTTCTGACCCATATAAGGAATGTTCACATAATTTCTTTTTAGCCGACTGCAGTTTATTTTCTTGGCCCAAAATAGAGGTTGTAATGGTTAACTAACTAGAAACACTCCCTCATGATATTTTAGAGTGTTTTGTATTCATTTTATACATTAACAGGACAATTGGGAGGCGGGGGGCTAAATCCAGTACTCGCGCTGGCGCATGTTCTTTCCTGTTCGCCTCGCCTCGTTCGCTCGCTCAAACACGGTGGTTGCGACATGAACGTTCCTGTCAAATTTCAGTTTCTTGCAAGTTCATTATTACCTTTTGTTTGCTCAGTCGTAATCCAGCTTTATTCCGAAGTGGTTCACTACAGTTGTAGTTTGCAGTGCTGTGTATTTGTGATGGCTCACAGAGCCAGAGGTTGCGTCAACTCTTCGGACAGTTTTTGTTTTATTTGTGGGGAATATACCGTGAAAAAGCGGCAGAGGAACATTTCTGCATTTATTAAAAAAGTATATTTCGCCTATTTCGGTTTGAGGTTAGGCGATCAAGACAAACCGTGGGCTCCTCACAAAGTGTGCAAGACATGTGAGGAAGATCTACGCTTATGGATGAAAGGTAAAAAACAAGCATTTCGTTTTGGAATACCTATGATGTGGCGTGAACAAAGAGACCACAGCAGTGACTGCTATTTTTGCTCTTGCATTGTGAAGGGATACAACTTAAAAAATAAGAACGTAATAATTTACCCCAACCTTCCCTCAGCAATTAGGCCTATGCCTCATAGCAACGAAGTACCTGTGCCTGAACCACCAAAATCTTTGGATCATATTTGTGTGGACGGTTCTGATCATGATGAGACTCATCAGATGGCTTTTCCCGATGAGTCCAGTACTTCCGAGTTTGAAACTGAACCAGATCCGAAACCTGAACTTTTCTCTCAAGCTGAATTGAATGATTTAGTCCGGGATTTAGGACTCCCAAAAGATGCTGCCCAACTGCTAGGTTCTCGGCTTAAACAGAAAAATCTATTGTCACCAGGAACAACTTTTTATTGGTACCGCAACCGCGAGACACAATTTTTGAAGTATTTCAGCAAAGAGGAAGATTTGGTATTTTGCAACGATATATACGGAGTGATGGAAAAGTTTAAACTCAAGTATGATCCTGCTGAATGGCAGCTGTTCATTGATTCGTCAAAAGACAGCATAAAAGGTGTTCTTCTTCATAATGGCAACACATTCGCTTCAGTTCCTATTGCTCACTCTGTTATTCTCCAAGAAAAATACGAGAATTTGGCCCTGATTATTCAGAAGATTCGTTATGATGAGCATAAGTGGATGATTTGTGGAGACTTTAAAATTCTATCCATGCTATTAGGGCAGCAATCCGGTTTCACCAAATATCCCTGCTTCCTTTGCTTGTGGGATAGCCGGGCCCGCGACCTACACTGGGGGAAAAAAGACTGGCCAATTCGGGAGTATTTGAGACCCGGTGAGAAAAATGTTCTTCATGAGAGCTTGGTACCTCGTGATAAAATTCTATTACCACCTCTCCACATTAAGTTGGGTCTCATTAAGCAATTTATCAAGTCCCTTCCAAAGGATGGTGAGTGCTTTCGGTACCTTTGCTCAAAGTTCCCCCGACTTTCTGAAGCAAAGCTAAAGGAAGGAGTGTTTGTTGGCCCTGATATAAGGAAACTAATTTCAGATGGAGCATTCGCTGAAACGATGTCTGAGAAGGAAAAAGAAGCCTGGGATTCCTTCAAGGATGTTGTTCTCAAATTCTTGGGGAACAGGCGGGATGAGAACTATAAGGATATTGTTGCCAGGATGCTCAATGCCTTCAAAGAACAAGGCTGTAACATGAGCCTGAAAGTCCATTTCTTGAACTCCCATGTGAACTACTTTCCCAAAAACTTGGGGGCGTACAGTGAAGAACAAGGTGAAAGGTTTCACCAGGATATCAAAGACGCAGAGAGAAGGTACCAAGGAAGATGGAACACCACTATGATGGCTGATTTCTGCTGGTTGCTGCTGCGGGAAACCCCAGATGAAAAATACGCCAAGCAGCGCACCAAGAGAAGCATTCAGGGGAAGAAGAAACGGGCCCACCAGGAGATTGATTGACCCAAGAATGACTTTAAAATCTAAACTGTGTTGACAAATATCGTGTTTTTACTAAACTTTGAAATAAAAATTTGCTAGTTATTACCACAGTGTCGGATCTCATTTATTAGAATTTTATTTTCACACCATCGGGTGTTTGTCTTCATGTATTGCAATGGTGCGGTTTGCGTTTTCTATTCTTACATACATAACTGTACAACATTTTTTGCACATTTCTTTGCTTTGCTTTGTGTCTAACCTCGCTCTTATATGCTCAATGTTTGTGCACATGTATGTGGCTGTTTTAAGTGCAGACAATTTTGCTACCATCACAGTGTGTTTTGTTGACATTACTCTATTCTTATGTGCTGCCTTGTTACAATTTTCTTTATTCTTATTTGAATAACTACTAAACAATTAGTATAAAGAATTCATCCAAGAAACTTTTATCTCGATCGCACTCAATCTGAAACTTTCACCTCAAACTGCTAACCCAATGTAGCAAAAAATCTGTACGTGATGGAGCAAATTGGTTACCAGATTTGGATTCAGCGCACCAAAAAACGTAAAAATCAATCGAAACATTAGAGGCAGTTTAAAAAAAAATTTTTTTAGTGTACCTGTGTTATTTTAGTAGCCACCCTCTGCACCGACTCCATCATGTTCACATCCTTTTGAAGGTACGGTCTCCAGAATTGCACACTATTACTCCAAATGAGGTCGCACCAAAGACTTATACAGAGGCATTATCACCTCCTTTTTTCTGCTAGCCATTCCTCTCCGTATGCACCCAAGCATCCTTCTAGCTTTTGCTGTCGCCTTTTCTACCTGTTTAGCTACTTTAAGATCATCAGACACAACCACGCCTAGGTCCCGCTCTTCTTTAGTGGACAAAAGTACTTCACCCCCTATACTATATTGCTCCCTTGGATTGCTGCAGCCCAAATGCATGACCTTACATTTTTTAACATTAAATCCCAGCTGCCAAATTCTAGACCATTCTTCAAGCTTAGTAATCAGTTACTCAATTTGTTACACCAATTGGTAACTTCTCCCAAGTTTAATCTTTCTGTTACACAGTAGCTCTTTAGTTTTTGGATGTAGATTAATTGTGTGAGAGTTACATGGAGTGATATTATTTACCATAGAATGTACTTGCATAGAGAGTGGATGCATCTGCTTTAATGAGATCTGTATGTAAGTGTTCCTGAGGATGTAGTTTGGGCTGAGTGATGGTGGAAATGCCATGTGCATGCATATTTTATAAAATACATGGGTTCACATTTAGGGGCTATTCCATATCATCCAAATGGGGTGGACCGTAGATGACCATTGGCGCAGAATCAGGATTTCCTACTTTTTTCTAGCATGTGCTGTTAGTGCTTTCTGTCTTGCACGGCTTGCAGTCGAGCGGTCTTAGCACGCATTTTGCCTTACTGGCTCCAACATGCGTTCCTGCTCAAGTGCACATTACATGTGCTACTGTTGGTGCTCCATTAACGCCTGCTTTTTTGCCTATGTGGCCTTAGCTCACGCAAGTGTTTGCCTTGCCTTAGCTCTTTATGTTGTCCTCCAGGAAGTGTTGTTTGACTTGTGACAAGCAAACAGCCTTGTTGTTGGATTCTGGAACCTGCTCTTTTGATTTGGCAGCCTCTTACTCACCATTGGAGGGCCTGTCTCCCTTCTCCCATTAAGGGGATTCAGTAGGTCCTGCATTTTCTACCTCAATGCAGGAGGCAAAGGATGACATTGTGGGTGAGGATCTTAGCCTGGCCTTGAGTTTCAGTGACTGTGCTTCCAGATGCTCCCCTTCTTCAGAGGGTTCGGCTACAGCTGTGTCCCCTTTGACTCAGGGTCATTCTCAGGGATTGGAGCTCACAGATTCCAGGTTGACCTCCCTGGAATTCTTTCCTTTCTACAACATGCCTGGCCTTTTTTGGTGCAGAAACTCAGAACCTGCATCCCCTGAATTCCCTCAAGCTCCATCACAAGAGGGACAAGCAGAGTGTAAATGCCCAGCTTGGGTACCGCCTTCTAAGCAACTTAGCTGAACATTACATTCTGGAGATGTGGATCAGCTGGGGTTTGTCCAAAACTTGGACTTGGACTTTGTTTCTGTCATCGCAGAAAAGGGATCTGATGTAGAGGAAGTGGCACTTTCCTTCAGAGGATCATGAGGAGGCTGGCATTATCTGCTGGTTCCAGAAGGAAGAGCTGGCGGTGTTTGATTGATCAAGTTTCATCCACCTTGAATCTGACTGACGCTCCAGCAGAGGAGCAGTGGCCACAAGTCCATCCTTTCCTACAGGGAGTTCAGAAATCTACAACAGTTTTGCTGTTTCTGGAGCTTATCAAGAGTATGATGAGGTCAGAATGGGACTTCCTGATTCCTAGTTTAAGGATAAAGGTGTGCAAGAGGATGTATGTTGTCCCAGAGGAGGAGTGCATCATGTGGCTCTGCGTGCCTAAGGTGGTTGCACAAGTCATGATGGTCACAAAATGGACCACCATTCCCGTGGAAGGCAGATTGACCCTAAAGGATTCTAGGGATTGTAAAGTGGATTCTCTTCTGAGGAGTCAGTTTGCAGCGGCTGTTACTATTTTTCAGATGGCGGTGTGTTCAGGCCTGACGTCTTGAGCCCTTCTCCAGTGAATTCAGTCTCTCTTCCACCAGAGAATACTACTCCCCTTTTGGAGTCAGCCACTGCCTTCCTTTCTGATGCTAGTCTGCTTGGTGACAAGAGATGTTGTCCTTTCAACGGTGACGTGGTGTTGGATTTGGCTGTGCCACAGGGTGTCGGGCATGTCCTCCAAGCCCAGCTAACTCAACTGGCCTTTAAGGAGAAACTTCTTTTCGGAACCGATTTTGGAAAAGCTGATGAAGGACTTGGGTAAGTCCAAGTCACATCATCTCCTAGAGGATAGGCCAAAAAGATATGGGAAGCATACAGGGCCATTCTCCTCCTCAGTCTCTACCCGACCATTGTTTGCATGCTGTACTGACTTCTGGGGTTCTCAGGACTCCCATTATTATCATCTCCCCTCCAGAGGGGGTCTTCCCATTCAGTGAGGGGCCCATTCCCTGATGACTCCAGTTGGGGCAGTCTTTACCTTTTCTTCAGAAATATGCCTGGGCTACTGAGGATCATTAGGTGCTAGTCACCATTCAAAGCAGCTATCAAGAGCCAATCCCAGGGGGCTTGGTCACCTCCCCATATGGTTCAGCAGGCAAGGTGATGCCATTAATGTCACATTGGACAAGTTTTGCTGCACCTGAATGCGGTGGTGCCAGTTTCCCCGGCCAAACTGAGTAAGGGCAGATATTTCATCTATTTTGTGGTACCAAAGGAGGAGGGTCCTTCTGGGCAATTCTCAACCTCAAGGGGTCAGTGATCATCTACATGCACTACACTTTCGTATGAAAACTCAGATCTGTGATTCAGGCAGTGCACTGAGGGGAGTTCTTAGCATCACTGGATTTAGCTGAAGCTTATTTTCATATCAGGATCCAGGTGGATCAGTAGTGATATCTGCATTTTGCTATGCTTGGCTCACATTTTCAGTTTGCTGTCCTTCCCTTTGACCTTTCCACCACTCTGAGGATGTTCTCAGAGGTTATGGTGGTAGTGGCTGCTGCACTATGGCACCAATAGATACTTGTGCACCCATTTCTGGATAATTAGATCTTCTGAGCCAGGTCTCTGTCAGGGGTGTCTCGGGTTTTGGCCCAAATGGTGGTCATTCTGGGGAAGAGTCAGTCGGAACTTTCTCAATCTCTGGAATTCCATAGAGCACAGTTCGATGTTCAAGTGGGCAAAGCCTTCCTGCTTGAGGACAGAGTGCAGAAGTTGCTGAACTGATTGGTGGTGTTCTGCTCTCAACAGGTTCCCAGGGTTGGGATTTTCTACAGCTTCTCAGCTTGATGACGGTGGCAATTACCATGGACACGTGCTCATAGGAGGCCACTTCAGCAGTCTTTGCTGACTCTGTGGTCCTTGAGCTCTCAGGACTTCGAGCATGGGTTCCCCTCCAACTAGAGCTGTGGGCCATCTTGTGGTGGAGGAAACAGCCACGTCATTCAAAAATAAAAAAATAGGAGTATGCCACTAGATGATCACTTGTGGATTCTTTTTGTCAATGGATGCAAGTCTTATGGGCTGGGGAGACCATTGTCAAACCAGGTGGCTCAGGGCCATTGGAGCCACAGGAAGGTAGTGTGGTCCATCAGCCATCTAGAATCAAGGACCATCTGGTTGTCCCTCTTACATTTCCAGCACTTGTCAAGGGAAAAATGGTGCAAGTGTTTATTTATTTAATTTTCTTATATACCGCGCTATTTGTCATCAGTGCGGTTTACATTGAAACAATACAACATTTGGTCAGATATAACAGGCCTATTACAAGTAACATGAAAATTAACATGGAAGTAAACAGGGAAAACATTTATATTTCTAGAGAATACATGTTGGAGATATATAAAATCTATACAGTTAGTTAGGGTAGGTATGAGGTTAAAAGGATGGGGGAGGGGAAGGGGTGTTTAGGTGTTTGAAGTGTGCGATGAAAAGGTGGTGTTTAAGGGCTTTTTTGAATTGTTTGATGTCTTTAATTGCTCTGATATTGGGAGGGAGTTTGTTCCAACATCTAGGAGCATAATTCAAAAAAGCCCTATTGATGGATGATTGATTAGCTTTTAAGGAAACTTTTGGTATAAGTAGTGTGTCAACAGCAGGAGATCTCCTGGACCTGTTATTTGTTGTGTGTATGATGAGATCAGAGATGGAATCTGGAGAAATATTATTGAAGGCCCTAAAGGTGGTAAGGATGGCCTTATATTGGATTCTACAGCTTATTGGTAACCAATGAAGCTTCTCTAGAATGGGGGAAATATGCTCACACTTTGATGATCCGCAGAGGACACGAGCAGCTGCGTTCATGGCTAATTGTAGAGGATTAATAGTTATATTTGGTAAGCCGTGGAGTATTATGTTAGCATAATCAAAGTGTGGCGTGACTAGAGCTTGAAAAATGGTGCGGAAGTCATCAGACTTCATCATAAGTCTCAGATGACAAAGGGTTTTTATCTTGAAGTAAACGGCCTTTACGGTGTGTTTTATATGTTCCTTGAAGTCTAACCTGTGATCCAGAATTACTCCTAGATATCGAATATTTGATTTGACTGGGAGATCAGCATCTCTGACTTTTAGAATTGATGGAGGGGAGAAAGATTTATTCTTTGTGATTATTAGAACCTCTGTTTTTTTAAAGTTAATACAGAGGTTTTGAGAGAGAAGCCAATCAGTTATTGAATTAAAACAGTTGATTAGCACTGTATAGTTTGGGTATGATATAGATATCGGTGAGAATAATAGCACATCATCCGCATACATAAGGCAGGATATACCAAAAGAGCGTGCGATGTCACAGATTGGCTGCATATAGATGTTGAACAGCAGCGCAGACAAGGAGGAGCCTTGTGGTACACCTTGTTTCTGCTGAAAGGGATTTGAAGTAGCATTACCAATACGAACTTGTTGTAATCTACCTTCCAGGTAGGATTTGCACCAGTCCCAAGCACAGTTCTTGATTCCCTTCCCATGAAGTCGCTTTAGTAGTTGTATGTGATCCACAGAATCGAACGCAGCAGCTATATCAAGAAATATTAGAGCAAAGCCATTTTTCAGATTGTCAATGCCGTTGATAAGTGTATTGATTAATGTTGTTAGGAGAGTTTCTACATCATGGGCTTCCCTGAATCCATGTTGACATGGATCTAAAGGGGAAAATGAGTCTATATGCTGTTGTATCTGCCTGAGAGTTAATTTCTCAAGAATTTTGGCTAGAAATGGGATACTAGAGATTGGACGGTATGAGTCCTCCTTCTTTGGGTCAAGCTGGTTGTTTTTCAGCAGTGGTCGGATGTATGTATGTTTGAGAGCATCTGGGAAGACACCAGATTCAAATGACAGCTTCGCTATGTTAGCTATAAAAGGGCTGAGTTCTGTGCGCATAGATCTTATCCAGTGTGCTGGGCATGGGTCAGATGGTGAAGTTGTCGTGTTGATGGAGGTAATAACTTCATTTATGGTTTTTACAGAGGGTGGTGAGAGGTTGGTGATTGAAAACTGCGGAAGGGAAATTTGGACAGGTTCATGTAATGATGTAGTATTTGTTTTTATTGATTGGGATTGGATGTAGTTCGCATAGGCTTGGGGCTGAATCCCTTCTTGTTGTGGCGGAGATGGTTGATTGATAAAGGACTTTACTAGATTAAATAAGTCTCTTGGTTTATTCAGAGAGCGGCTGAGGATATCAGCATGGTATTCTTTTCTCTTAGCCCAAATTGATTAACGATGTTGTTTAAGATGTTCTAAGTAGGTGGTTTGGTCAGAGGAATTACGTGTATTTCTCCATTTTCTCTCAAGCTTTCTGAGGTGGAGGAGAGAGGTACGTAGTTCATGTGAGAACCATGGGGCAGATTGTTTTTTAGTAACTCGGTTGTCAGATGTTGACTTTTTGATCAAGGTTGGGAGTTGTGAGTATGAGGAGAGGGTATTGTTCCAGTTATTTACAATATCATTGAGATTATCTGATAGTTTGGCAAGCTTTGGGAGAGCATGGTTTTGAAGTCATCACTGTCTAGTTGTTTGAATCTTGTAGATCTTTTGCATCCAGTTGAGTTTAGACAGTAGTCTGTGGATTGATATGCTGGTATCTGAAAAGTTATTAGGTTATGTTCAGACCATGGGACAGGGGTAATAGAGAGATTAATTTTGTTCATCATAATCATGTTATGTTGAGGGATAAAGATTAGGTCCAAGAGATTCCCAATTTGATGGGTGGGATTAGCCACTACTTGTTTGTAGTTGAGGTCAGACATTGCTTCTAAGAAAGACTTGGCTAGGGTAGGTTGAGTAGAAGCCAGATTAAAGTCGCCTAATAACCAGTTTGGTTTGGAGGGGTCTTCTGGGTTACAGGCTAGGTCAATGATGTCTGAAAGTTCATCAGAGACAGCATTTGGTGCTCTGTAGATGAGGTTAATGGAGTTGGATTTGTTGGTAATAGTGTGTTTAAGTGTTGTGTACTTTTGATTAAATTTATGCGATATTGTAGCACTGTTTTTGCAAGTATTAGGACACCACCACTTCTTCTGTGTTCTCTGTTGCAGGTGTAGATTGTGAAGTTGGGTGGAGTAAGGTGGTTTAATATTACGTTGTCTGTATTAGAGAGCCAAGTTTCAGTAACTAAAAGTATATCTAAATTGTATTTGGTTATTAGGTCTGTGATTACAGGCCATTTATTGCGTGTAGAGCGTGCATTAACAAGTGCACATTTTAGGTCTGGTTGATGTTTCGCTTTTTTGTTTTTGTCTTTGGTGGAGTTTGTAAGATCAAGAGATACATAAAGAAGATGTGATTGTCTCTTGTGATAAGTGTTTGGGAGTATGTGGTTTCGATTCGTAGAATGTTTCCTGCTTGTATTGTGGATTAGATGAAATGGGTTGTAGTGATTTGTAAAAGTAGCAGAGACATGAAAAGTACAGGTTAGCGTGTAGATTAGGGTAATTGTAAATAATGAGGATGTCATTTTGTGGTTTGAAGGGTTGTTTCTAAGTAAACAAAAGAGTAAGGGTGCAAAGTAGATATAGTTATACAGTGGATATAGTTATACACAGTTGTACACAGTTTTAAACAAATTGAAAGTTGTGGATGAGCAATAAAGCAAGTGCCTTATTAGTAAATATAGTTATTCAGTAGATACAGTTATACAGGCAATGCCATGGCAGTAGTATATGTCATTCGGCAAAACAGTATGAGGAGTGCTGGAGTGGCCCTAGAGATGACTCGCTTGTTTGCCTGGGCAGAAAAGAACCTCTTATCCTTGTCAGCTCAGTACATTGTTGGGTAGGAATTATGGAGGCAGACTTCCTTAGTTATCACAATCTCATTCTCGGAGAGTGGGAATTCAGTCAGGTGATCTTTCAGAAGATTCTCCGCTGTTGGAGTCACCCCATGATCTGATGGTGACTCAATCCAATGCCAAAGTGCGCCATTTCTTATGTCAGTGAATGGGACAGGATCCAAAGGCATCATCACCCTCATTTAGCCTTGGCCAAAGGGATGCCTGTTGTAGGTGTTTCCTTCCATGGCTGCTTGTGAGACATGTACTTCTGTGCAGAGGGTCATTCAGGCTGGATTAGTCTAGTAGCGTCATACTGTAGCACTATACAAATGATTAGTAGCAGTAGTAGTAGTAGTAGTAATTGGCTAAGGAGATTATGGTTTGGGGTCCTGATGCAACTCTTGCAGGAACCTTTTCATTTTAGGCCCTGTTGTGCAAGGGACAAGTATTCTGGATGACCTGACTCCCTTCTTGCTTACAGCTTGGCTCTTGAAAGGAATTGGCTAATATGTAAGGGTTATTCTCCTGTGGTAGTTTCCATTCTGCTCAGAGCCCGAAGGGGTTCTGCCAGCTAGACATACATGCAGGTCTGGTGCCTCTTTGAGCATTGGTGTGGCATATGGCAGCTTGTAAGCTCTTTGCAAATACAAGCTCTCTCTGTAAATATGTTATCTGTAAATAGGTTAATTGTAAATGTGTTATGAACAATCCTAATATAAATTCAATGTTCAAAGTCTCCAACCTGACCTTGTCATTGACATTGTCTCTAATTATAATATTATCACATTCTATGTAACACACTTTGTTCACTGTAAACCATCTTTGATCTCTGGAAAGGGCGGTATAGAAAAAACATAAATTAATAAAAATAAAACAAACAAATAAACAAATAAATAAGGTAGCAAAGATGATGCTTTGTTGGCCTTTCTGGAGGATGATCTGAAAATGGGCATCCCCTTAGCTCCCTGAAAGTCCAAATGGCATCTTTTTTTCTATTTCAGAGGTCCCAGGGCTGGCAAACATTTAGCCTCGCACCCGGATATTTTGTGTTTTCTTCAGGGGGTTCAGCGTCTGAGTTCCCACCTCTGGTGTATTGTTCCTTCCTGGGATCTCTGTCTAGTACTTAGGGCCTTGAGGTCTGAGCCCTTTGAGCCTTTGAAGCATGCTAATCATCAGGATTTAACTCTGAAGACTGTATTCTTGGTTGTGATTTGTTTGGCAAGATGGATTGCCAAGCTTCAGTTTTTTTCTTGCCGGGATCCAAATCTGTCCTTTTTAGATGAGGCCATCTTCATTTGGCCTGTGCCTTCCTTTTTGCCCAAGGTGATATCTCCCTTCCAAGTGAACCAAGTGATTTGTCTGCCTCCCTTCTCTAAAGGGCAATGTCGAGGGAAAGATAAGAATCTTCACCTTGTGGATGTCTGGAGGGTGCTTCTCTGGTACTTGAAGGTTACGGATTCCTTTCATAAGTCAGATCATCTTTTGTGCTGCTTGCTGGATCATGTAAGGTTGATGCAGCTGTCAAGTCTGTCATGGAGCACTGGCTGAAGGAGGCCATTGCATCGGCATATCTGTTACAGAACCGGCCGATTCTGGAGGAGTTGCATGTACATTCTACTTGAGCATAATCATCCTTGTGGGCATAGTGTAGCTCAGTAGCCCCCTCAGACTTTTGTGATGTGGGTATCACTTTTGTGATGTGGGCATAGTGTAGCTCAGTAGCCCCCTCAGGTTGTGATGTGGGTATCACTTTCCACTTTTGTCGAGCATTGCCATTTTGATGTCCATGCTTGGGCAGACATGGCCTTTGCTCAGAGGTTTTACGAGCTGCTATGTATTTTCTTCCTGCCCGGTGGAGGCATAGCTTTGGTATGTTCCAGTTGTCCGGACTGCTCTAGCAGGATGATATGAAAGGTGACATTTTACTTACCAGATAATGTCCTTTCCTTGAGTCCTGCTAGTCCAGTCCAGGACCCACCTTTGGACCTGTGTTGGTCTGTTATAATATGGTGTAAGTTTTGGTCTGCTATAAATCTGAGTGGTAGGCCCTACAGGCTCATAACCTACTGACATGCCTTTGATTCAAACTAATCATGTACATAGTTTCTTTGCTAGTTGATTGAACAGTGTTCCCTCATTAAGATTGTGTGAGGTTTGCTATTCGTTACCATATTCTTAGGTATGAATACTGATTTGCCCCTAGTGGCTCAAGCTGATAGAGGCATGGGAGTGATGTCATTGAAACCTGAACATTTCATTGGCTCTGTCTCCACACTTCTGCTAGTAAGGGAACACAACCCACTTGTCTGGACTGGTCTGGCAAGACTCAAAGAAAGGTCATTATCTGGTAAGTAAAATGTCACCTTATAAAGGACTTATGTGCATGAATGGGCAATTACACATGCACTTTAGGAAGTTGCTATTCCGCAAGTGTACATGTAAGTTCCACTGTGCTATTTTCAGATTGGGTGTGCACAGGGAAACTTGGACAGAGTATAGGTGGGGCCTAAATTTACGCACATAAGTTATAAATGTCATAACTTAGGCGCGTTTCTTTTTTTTTTTTTTGTTCCATTGCTTTATTGATTTTCATCATAACAACAAAAAAAAAAGACAGAACCCAAGAAAGAAAAAAATACAAAAATAATAAACATTAAAGAACAATCACACATCCTGAAGAAAAACTCTTCTGCAGAGCCTGTAGTTATTTACCACAGTACTCATCAATCGGCTGCCATGTAAGAACATGCTGGGTGTTATCCAGATTATGCTGTGCATTAATTGATTGAAATTTATGTATCATACAAATAGTATTCCACTAACAAAGAAAATTTACAACAGAAAAATGTTTCCAGTTGGAGGTTATGTCATGGAAAGTCATAACTGTCATAATATCCAACAACGGTTGGGCCTTAGAAAGGCAGTCAAGATACAGTGCAGAGAGAAAAATCACTTTTGCTTAGGAAAAAGGATCAGAGATATGAAGCATCTACTGAACTCTTTCCTATGCCCTCTTCCAAAATCATTGTAGAAAAGAGCATTCGTATACTGTATCATATGGGCAAAGATTCTGTCCTGCTATCCGAAGGACCAGCAGTGTATGTGCATCGACACACGAGTCCTGAATAATCCACAATGTTTTATTTAAAATGAAATAATTAGTTTGTGACATGCTAACTGCTGCACATGCTTTCACCATTTTAGACCATAAGTGCTGTCACTGAAGATCAATAAGGTCACATTTTACCTCCTCTGTCCAGACCTGAAACAGATCTTGGCACTGAGGCTCCTCAGAGGAGAGCAGTAGTTTATGGCATTTAGAGACCATATGGTATCAAAACTAGTTCGGAGCTGAGATAAAACTCCTGGTTCCCCTTCTACCAGATTAGCTAAGGTTTCATTAGTCTGTAGACAATGATTCAACTGAATCCATTTGTACCTTTGATTATTGGACAGGTGAAATTCAGACTGCAATTCAGAGAAAGATTTGAGTTTGTCATGAGCAAGAGTCTGATCTAAATTCCAGATGCCCAAATTAGACCATGTCTTCCAATGAAAAGGTTTATGACCAATTGGGAAATCCTTGTTAAAGCAAAGATTTTTAAACCTAGTGACCTCCCATCTTGGAGGGACACCTTTAACCACTTCTGTTAGGACCTTATAAGTATCGAGACTAATCAAATTTTCTACCATGCTGCCATATATACGAGTATTCATCCCCAGTAATTGACTTAACCAACATGGAGATACCAGATATCTTTCTGTTTTAACCCATGAGGGATGATCAATCTGTAAATCAGAGCAAACCCAAAAAGTGCCCATTCTGAACAAAAAAGCCTTATGGTAAAATAAAAAGTCCAGCATATTTAGGCCAATTAAAACTCGGGGGACTTGTAGATGTTGCTATTTAATCCATGGTACTTTCCTGCTCCATAGAAAGTGAGACACCATTTCTTTTAAGTCTTTCTAAAATTTACAGTTGTCAACATTATTGGCACCCTTGCAGTTCAACCTCTTTGAGGTTGATTCCACAAAATCCACGTCCAGCCCGTCGACATGGCTAAATAAAAAAAAATGGGCAAGATTCCAGCCTAATTCTACATCTGCGGATATAGACACACCCGCAGGTCTGGAATCAGGGCCATAGACGTGCCCAGCACAGCACACGCAAATCACTATTCGGCCGGCCCATGCATGTATCCAACATGAGCTCCACTGGCATGCACTGCTATGGAGAAACACATTTCCCGTTGCTATTACAGGACACAGGTATACGCAGCAAGCGCTCTGGATGTCCCTGCACGCATCGTATTCTGGAAAGTTATATGTTTCTGATCCTACCCGTCTCCACCATATACCCGTGGATGCCTCAGACGGCCATGCCTCCTCGATTAAAAGGTGCATCTCCTAAGCTGCTCCTCTCACTGACAGAGTTGTGCTAATGCAAACTACACATACGCACTGATGATACATAAATGCTGTTGTAATTGGTTATTCATGCTTACTTCGCTCCATAACTTTGTTTCTCCTTTGGCTGTTACCTCTTCTACTTGCAGGTAAGATCTGGCTTAGGCCACGTAAAGTACTTAATTTATTTGTCTGCGTTCTTATTCTCTGCCGTAGCCCTTATGTCAGTTATTCCAGTTCATTGGGGCCGACGCCCTTTATCAACTTATAAGTTCAAGACAGCTTTTCTAGGTCGCCGTCTGTCCAACTTGGTGTTATGCAAATGCACCCCAGCTCCTTCTCGCCAATGTTCAACTCGTTTTGTCACGCTCTCTATCGCTTCCACCTTGATACTGAGTTTAGCTTTACTCAACTGCCGCTCACTCCGCTCAAAATCTTTATTAGTCCAAAATCTTATTCAACAACACTCCTATGATCTTTGCTTTCTTACCGAAACCTGGCTTAAGGAAGGTGACAGCCCTGTTTTGTGTAGCTCACTTCCCTTGGGCTACTCAGCCATCTCAACACCTCGGTTAGGTAGATCCGGGGGTGGCATTGCTCTTCTTTTTCGTTCCTGCTATCCTATTGTCGAGGTGACAACCTCTACTATTCATGCTCCAGACTCTCTCTTTCTCCACTTCCGCTCTATTCCCCCACTCTACTTCCTCTTGGTCTATCTCCCTCTGTCTGTCTCTGCTGCTCAGTGGGATGCTTTCTTACTGACCTTCTCAGAGGCAATGCTCCAGTACCCTAATATTATTGTTCTGGGAGACTTTAATATCCATGTGGATGCTCCTTCTAGGCCTAAAGATAGGTCATGTATAAGATTTATAAAAATCCTATCACTCTATCAACATGTGTCCGGACCTACTCATTGCATGGGCCATACTTTAGATTTAGTTCTCACTTCCACTAGCTTACACTCAAGACTATCCTCTCCAATGTCTTATAGTATTCCTTGGATGGACCACTTTTGTGTTTCCTTCTCAGTTTCTTTATCAATCTCAGATACAAATAGTGCATCTCCAATTCAGTCTTCTCCTTGCTTATGTCGTTGGATTACCCCTTCCACTCTAACTGTTTTTCCTCCAGCTCACTCTTTATTCCCCTCAGATTTTTCTTCTCTTCCTACCGACTTGCAGGTTCATCTTTGGAACATGGCTCTTACTGACGCTTTAGACAACCTAGCTCCACTCCATCCTTCCACCAGATCTTCTCTTTTTAATCACGCCGTGGTTCCATCCAGGCTTGCGCTTACAGTGCACACAACTCCGCCAAGCTGAACGCCACTGGCGAAAATATCCTTCATCTGATACAATGTCGCGTTTCAAGCAATTGTACTCTGACTATCGTTCATCCGTTCAATCGGCTAAACATTCCTATTATACTTTGCAAATATCTGGAGCCGCTAGTTCTTCTAGGCAACTCTTTTCTATCTTGCATCAGCTTTCCTCCACTGCATCTGTGTCCACCCCCCAACTTGCGGCTCCAACTCCCTCAGCTTTAGCAACGTTTTTCTCTGAGAAAATCCAAAAGCTACGTATGTCCTTCACTACACTCCCTCCTTTACCTCTCTCTCTTCTTCGTGTTCCCCCTCATCAGCTCCTGTTACCACATCTTTGTGTAAGGAAATAATCCCTGTGAAGTCTACCTCTCCTTCTTCCCTATCGGTAAATAGAGCATTGGCCCATACTTGGTCTACATTTCATCCCATTACATCCTCAGAATTGCTGTTGACCTTAACCAAGTCCAGAAAAAAACACTTGCCAGCTCGATCCTATTCCTTCCGGATGGCTGCTGGAGCCTACATTGCAGTTAGTGCCTATTTTTGTAACTATTCTTAACTCTAGTCTATCCTCAGGTTGCTTCCCTTTACCATGGAAATCAGCTATTGTACATCCTCTGTTAAAACAGCCCTCACTTGATCCCTCTGTCTTATCCAATTGGTGCCCTGTATCCAACCTCCCTTTCCTAGCCAAAATTCTGGAACGTCTTGTCTTTCTGCAATTAGCATCTCATGTGGAGGCTACCAATGCCCTCCACCCACGGCAAGCGGGATTTAGGTCCGGGCATAGCACGGAAACAGCTCTTTTAGCTCTCCTGTATGAAATTCATGTGGCTCACAATCAAGGAGATATTACCCTCTTGGTCTCATTAGATCTATCAGCGGCATTTGATTTAATCGACCACCAGACTCTTCTCTCCCGTCTCTATGATATTGAGCTGCGGGGCACAGTACTTAATTGGTTCCGTTCTTTTCTTACCACTCGCTTTTTCACTGTCTGTGTTAATCATCAGTCCTCCTCTCCTGTTCCCTTGATCTGTGGTGTGCCTCAGGGCTCAGTTCTCTCCCCATTGCTCTTCAATATTTTTCTCGCCCCCTTACCCCTGCTGATTCAACAATTCCCTGTTTCAGTTTATATTTACGCCAATGATATTGTGCTTCTTTTCCATACCTCCCCGGTCAATATTGATCTCACGCAGCTAAACAGTTGTCTCTCCCACATTGCCTCTTGGCTCTCTGATAATTTTCTCCATCTGAATCCAGAAAAATCAACAGCCATGTGGGTTTCTTTGAGCACTTCTTGTCCAACAATTTCACCTCAAATTAATGCTACCTCTATCCCCCTCACTTCCTCTTTCCGTTACCTAGGCGTAACTTTGAACTCTTCATTCTCTTTTCATAATCACGTTTCAAATCTTTCTCGCCGTTCTTTCTTGCTTTACGTCAAATTAGAGCAGTTTGCTCAGTCTTGCCTACTGATTCTCTCATTACCTTCTTATTGGCCCTGGTTATGTCCAGATTAGACTACTGTTATGTTGTCCTCACCAATTTGCCATCTTACCAACTCCAACGTCTTCAATTAATTCAGAACACTGCTGCTCGACTAGTTACCAATGCTCAAAAATCGGACCGTGTAACACCCCTTCTGTTGCATCTTCATTGGCTGCCACTTCGCTACAGATTCAAGTATATGGTTCTCATTTTAACTCATAAGGTCATTCACACATCTAACCCGCTTTATTTAGCTAATCTTATTTCTCTCCTTACTCCCTACTGACAATTACGTTCACTGCATGCAAACAGTCTGTCTTTACCATCTCCATCGCAAGCTCATCTGGAACAAACGCATCATGCTGCCGTCTTTTTTCTTGGACCTTCACTTTGGAATGCTTTACCATCTTCCCTCCGGCTGGAACCCTCATACCAACAATTTTATTTATTTATTTATTACAGTTTCTTATATACTGCACTATTCGATATCAGCGCGGTTTACATTGTAACAAAAAGACCATAACAACAAGTTGTTTGGTTTTACATAGAACAGGAGTACAAACTTGGATAACAGGGGTGAACTATGTACATGAAATAATTACAAAGAACAAGATTAAGCAACAATAACAAAAGGAAAATATTCAAAACATCATTAAAGACACACTTATTCCAACAGTCTTTTGACCACCCCTCCCCTAGCCCCGCTTAATTGGCTGTTTTCACACTATCTCTAATGACCTTTTGGGTACTCTTTCCTTTCCTGTCACATAATGGAGTTCTTTTCCTTTTGTATAGCGTTAGCATATTTTATTGTAAACCGCTCTCACGTTTTGACAAGGGTGGTATATAAAGTATGGAATAAACATAAAGATATACTAGTCTGTTTCATGCCCAGAACACTGCAGTGCACTCTAAGATATGTTAATATCTACTTGCTCTTTAAATGGCATACCTTGCATCAAAACGTACATGGCAGCGTAACAACTCTTTAGTTATTCTTGCATTGGTCATCTCTAAAAACACTCTAAAATGTTAATTATGGACAACAATGCTCTCCAAATGACTATGGCTATCATGAACTATGGCTATGGCATCTGTTTCCCACATATCTGGGTATTGGCATTCACACAGAGGCTCCCTACATGTGGCTCCACCTGTCCCATACAATGTCCACTCTCTATCTTGGCTTATGTTGGTCTGTGTACATCTGCTATCTTTGCAGCAACCCTGCCTGCCTTCCCAGAGTCTGCTGTGTGGCAATGCTCCCCTGGTCAGGCCTGTGTGGGAATGGGAGGGGGATCCCTGTGCTATCATGCCACTTAGCCAGCCTCCAGATATATCGCCACTCTTGCAGCTTGTATAAATTCCTGGACTGCATAAGAATGTAGGCCTCATGGCACAATCTGGGGAATGTTGGAACAACATCAGTCATGTCTCCCAGTGCCTGTCATAGCAGATATATGGCTGCCCTATCACACTGGCACTGGTGACACTGCGGTCATTCATACGGTCCAGATACTGGCCAGGCATTCATGTCCTCCCTGAATTGCAGATCTGCACATCAGATCCTCCTGTGCAATCCTCATATCACACACACACACACACACACACACACACTCATTTGCCGTCACAAAAGACATAATTTTGCCAAAAAGATGCCCTGAACCTATAAATAGAAGCTGGTATACCATAATAGCATGGAGTCCCAGGACTACAAATATGATCTCCATTTCTCACTCAAACAAGATTCTTTTCCAGACTCACACATATACAATTTTTACATCAACATTCCCATTTTTCATAACACAGGAATTGTTAGGGTCCTCTAGATTAGCTCCTTTAGCACAAACATCAAATGTCAGCATGGCCAGAATAATCACTATTGCTCATCTTAATATTTCTTTCAGGATAGTTATTAATGCCTCTTTAGCTTACAAGATCCCCTCACCTCTGATTTTCTGTTCTTTATAAATGCATCTTGTGGGGTATTTCAAGACTGCAGTCACACCAGTTTAAAACACACTTGTTATAACCTTTATACAAACACAGCAGAATATTTTCTAAGTACTGATGTTATTCCACTGGGCATGTTTGTGGGGAACGCCCAAAATGTACATGAGTCTTTCCTGAATAAGCTTTATATGTCTCTTTAGCAAACCATGCCTAAGGTATAGTTTACCATGGGATAATCATCATTTTAATGGTTCCAGGAATCCGCACCACAGGATGTTTGGAGGGTGGGAGGGGGGGAGGAAATTATCTGAATGTCATATCCTGCACCAGCCCCAATATCCTTTTTGCATTAATTTGTAACATGGTACTAAGATCACTATGAAAAAGAATTCCCAAATATTTAATACCCTGAGATGCACATTTCATCTGAGCAAGAGTTGGGGGCAGTACATATTTAATGGCATTATTTTTGTCTTAGATTAAGCTTGTACCCAGATATTTGAGAGTATATCTGTAATGGTTGCAATAGAGCAGGAAGAGATGTATGAGGAGAAGTAATATACAAGGGCACATCATCTGCACATGCAGATACCTTAATTTGATTTTCCCCAAAAACAACTCCCTGAATGTTTGCATTGTATCTGATTTTAACCAATAAAGTTTCAAGAGCCAAAATGAATAACAGTGGGGAGAGGGGGCATCCCTGGCGAGTACCTCGATGAAGGAAAAAAGGCTCAAACATCATAGAGTTGACATATATATGCGCTAATGGGCAACAATAGAGAACCCTAAGCAGTTGTATGAATTCCTCACCCAAGGAGAACCACTTCAAGGTCTCAAACAGAGGCCCACTCTAGATGATCAAAAGCCTTCTCTGCATCATGTGCTATAACCAGTCTTGGCTACTAATAAAATATGGGAATAAACCCTAGTATTGTCAATCAAGAATCTTCCTTTCATAAAACTGGTCTGACTGGGATGTATTAATAGCGGCAAGACTGTGGATAATTGGACGCTAAAATCTTGGCATATATCTTAGCATCTTGGTTAATTAAGGAAATAGGGTGATCGTTGCTCACCAAATGAGTATTCCTTACAGGCTTTTCTAGGACCACAATAGTAGCTTCCATAAAAGCTCCTTTGGTCCCATTACCTGCAACAAAAGACTGGTAAAGGGTAGTTAAGCAGGGAGTCAAAGTAACATTAAAATGCTTTTAGTAGTCTGTAAGTATTAGTGTATAACCCCGTGTGTTAAATGTATCCCCCAATTGTGTTGTGACCACTTTGATTGAAGGATAAGGTGGTATACAAAACTGTCTAAATAAATAAATAAAAAGTCTGCTATTAATGCACCCATCTTATTTTTAATATCAGCTATCCTAATTTTTCCTTATGAGATTTTAAGGATTGTGCCAACAATCTCCCATCTTTGTTCATTTTGGTAAAATATTTAGTATTTGCTTTAAACAGACAATGACCAGTTTGTTGACTAATCAGTCTAGTATACATATACTTAAGCTTCTGTGGTTGAAGTAAAACCTCTGCTCTTTGTCTCAATATGTGTTTGCTCTCCAGCTCTGCTATCTGCAGTCAATGATTCAAGCTGCTTTTCCGAGCACCATAAGCAATGGCCTGCTCTCTTAAGCCTTTTATGCATCCCACACGACAGTGTAAGCTAAAGATTCCGTCACATTCTGTTCAAAAAATTCCTTTGTCCACAACTCCCAGGCCACAGAAAAATCCCTGTCCTGTAGGAAGTTGGTATTAAAATGTATTGTTTATCCTTGGCAATTGGAAATTTGCCTGACAAGGTAAAACATACGGCAGCATGGTCAGAAACTAAAATGGGGTAAATGTGTGCCTCCAAGACCTCTGATATTAGAAACAGAGAAAAAAATCAATCCGAGAATAGGACTGACGAGGGGAGGAGAGGAAAGAAAATTCCTTCCTGGTAGGAAGGAGTAACCGTCATGGATCCACCAAATGGAACTCCTCAGTCATATGCTCCACTGCTCCTCTAGCAGGCTTGCAGTGGGACTGTCTATCCACAATCATATCAAGGGGAAAGTTGAAGTTACCTCCAGTAATCCCAGGTACATCAAGAAATTCAGCCAACTGTTCACTTAGGCCATGAAAGAACTCGGGGGAGTCCACAATGGGGACATAGACATTCCATAACAGCAGCTCTTGCTTGTTAAGTAACACCTTCCATATTGACCATCTACCCTGAACATCACACTTCTGTTGTAACACTTTACAATCAAGAGCAGAATAAATTAATATAGCTACTTCATTCTCTCTTTTATCATTACCAGTGAATGCACTAAAGCTGATCTAACCTGCTTTAACCCAGCTGGCATGGCCACTAGTTAGATGTGTTTCTTGCAAGAAAATAACATCAGCACAGCATTTATGCACATAATTTAACACTTTAACCCTTTTATAGGAGTGACTAAGACCTTGAACATTAAGAGATATTTTTTTTTTTAGACAGTTTTGTATACTGCCTTATCCTTCATTCAAAGCAGTCACAACACAATTGGGGGATACATTTAACACATGGGGATATGAGACACATACACTAATACTTACAGGGAACATGGGCATTGGAGGGTTAAGTGGCTTGCCCAAGACCACAAGGAGCATCTGTGGGACTAGAAATGCCAGCCCTTCCAGCCCAAGGTTGCTGTCCTCTAGTGGGATTTGAACCCCTGACCTTCCAGCCTGAAGTACCTTGCCCCAACCACTAGGCTACTCCTCCCCTTTAACCATTTAACACCAATTACCATACCCATTTAAAAGCACGTAACTTCCCAAGCCACCTATACCACTTTATCACCCACATCCAACCATTCCTTTCCAATCCAGCAAGTATTCCCATTCACGATCCAGCCACGCTCCCAAGCCACACATATCCAAATCCATACAAGCTCATACAGAAAAAACAGAATGGCAGCCAGCCAAACCACAACCATACCAAGTGGGATCAGGAGCACCAGAAAGGTAATGCCAAAATAAAGTCAGAGAAAAGAAAAAAACAGAAGGCAAGAACCAGAAAGAGAAGAGAAAGGAAAAAAAAGCAATCCTCTGCCAACTTCTAGGTTTACAAAAATGTACATTCATTGCCACTGCACAACCTTGCAGCAGTGTCACAAGAAAAAAAAGAAACTGTAGAAGTTTCACTCCACCATCGACAGCTGTCTAGGTCAAATCCAAACTGTTGAGATCAGAAAGACAAACAAGCAAACACAAGGACCACCATGGTCATTGATCATTGCTCCAATTCAGGCCATTCTGCCCGATTTCACATTATACAGAAAAGCCGACACTAATGCAGGATCTTCATATGTACGAGTAGAGTTCTGCCATGTAATATGCATTCTCGCTGGATACAGCTTCAATGTCCTTCAGCCTGGGCCACAGCACCAGAAACTGCTTTCTCCAAAGCACCATAGATTCATCCAGGTCAGCCACCATAAGAATTTTCGACTCATTGTATAGCATAGGGCCTTTATCCCAGGCAGCTTGCAGTATCTAAAGGGCTTGCTGATATCTCAGTAATTTCAGCACCACAGGTGTAGGACTTTTCTGTTCCTTGGGCTTACAGGAGGGGATCCGATGTGCTGACTCAGTCTCCAATGGCAGATTAAAAGGTTATTCCCAGAAAACTAGGTAGCCATTTCTGCAAAAACATCAGCGTGTTTCTGTCTTCCTCTCCTTCCATGAGGCCCAATATATGTATGTTGCTCCTACAAGATCAATCTGCTAGATCCTCCAAGTCCCACTGCAAAATGACGACTTTATTTGTTCCTGCTCCAATGCCACTTCTCTTTCTTCTACCGCAGCTAACCACTGCTCATTACGATTCAAGCAATCCTGAAAAACAGCGATTGAAGAGTGCAGGTGCTCCATCTTGGCTTTGGTTTCCAAACCAGTCGCATGATTGGCTGCCACCATCGTGCACAAGCCTCGTAGTTCCTTGAGCACAAACTCCAAGGTAGGCCCCGCTTGTCCGCTCCCAGTTTTCTCCTGAGAGGGTGGGTCTTGTTTACTCCATTTAAAAACAGAATTTATGGTAAAAACCATCTACAATTTTATTTTTCTGACTTGCCAAGCTGAATTGCAAAGGTGTAGATTCACAGATAAACTTATATGCCACACTTCAAAATGCCAACAGACAACCTCATATGATGATCTAATTTTCAGCAGACAGGACTAAAGAATTATGCTGCCATCTTCACTGGTGCTGAAGAGTGCACCTCACTTAGATGCCTTTTTGATCAATCTAGATGTGGGCATTTACGCCTCTTCTAGAGCAGGTGTAACTATCACAATTAGATTGAGGTGCGCATTTAATTTTATAAAATAAACCCCAGACATGCATGTGGCAACATGTGTTAATTGCATGGGAGCTTACAAAATTACTCTCAGATAGACCCACACATGTATCAGCATTTGTATGCTCTTGGGGCTGGATCAGGAGCCTATTTAATAAAGGCCCATAGATGCCTACTTATAAAATAGGTCTAAAATAGGCATTTTTCTGGACTTCTCATATAGGCATTCCCCGAAAGGATATCATAAAAATGGCATTAGTAATCTAGCAATTAATATAATGAGATTCAGATCATGCACACATTAATAGGACCATGTTAAAGGAGTGTGGTCCTTTTAACAGTTACATGCTCTACATTTTTAATCCTTTCTGCTAACCAGTCCCAAGTATAATGGCTGGTTACCATGGGGGAACTTTTCTCCTACCAATTAATGCCTTATTTCTCTCTCTGCTACAAGAAATATCATCTAAGCCTCCTTCCCAGTTCACCCAGTCCATCTCACAACCCCTCTAATATAAATAAAACCTCCTCTGGATCCAATCCCTCCTACTCTTGACATGGAAAATGGTCTCCTGGCTGTCCATCTCTACTAATCCCTTTCTATCTCGTCAGAAAACCCACTCACCCATTTAGTAGACGCCTGATGCCTCATCTGCTCGCACTACTACTGATCTCAAAGCGACACTAATAGTACATTGCCATTTTTTTATGTTAGAGTTTGGAAGGAGGGGCTAGTCTCCAATCTCCATCCTATTTTTTGTAGACAAGCAATGAGGGGACCCTGAAAGTTCAGTTTGATTTGGAGGGGAGAGGGAAAGGAAGGATCTAAGGATAACATTTACTCCGCTTGTTCTAGATATTAGGGGTGTGTTTACTAAGCTACACTACCTGTTAGACGTTAGTGACATGCCTTGGCTTCCATGGTTTGCAGTCTGCTTCTGTAACTACTGAGTTACTCCTCCAAAATAAAAATAAAACCCCACCTCCCCAACCCCCCCCCCCCCAAAACACAGTTGTCATTTCAGGTTTCCAGTACATGGGTAGAGGGTGGCTTTCAGCTGTCTCCACTGGGATAAGGTTTGCTTGTACATTTTACTTAACCTATAGACTTTCTCCACATTTTCTAAGAGACATTATGCATGTGATTTCACTTTGAAATGTACCACGGGGCAAAATGTTAGATAATTTTGCATCTTTGTTCCATGTGGGTGCTTCTTCCATGGAAAATAGTCCATGCAGAGTTGCAGCTGCAGTCTATGTGCATTATTTTCCACCCCCAAACTAAGCACAGCCTGGGAACTCTTCCTCTAAATGCGGCTAAACCTCCACATCTGACGGAGAAGAGCGTTCATCTTTAACCCTACTGAGAGAGGACAGTTTTCAGACAGCCAGCTTACATAGATAAATTGCGTTTTACCCCATATAAAAGACTTTAAACAGTGTCTTCCCAATACACAGCATTTTAACCTCATTCCCTTTTCTCAGCAGACTATAACAGTTATATCACTGAGTTTCACATATCCTTTTGTGGGGTTTTGTTAATTTTATTGTGGTTTTATTATATTGAATGACTATGGTTGGCTTTATTGCCTCTATGGTAAACCACGTTGATGTTTTATTTGAGGGGCAATATATTACATGTTTAAAAAAAAACAATCTTCTCCAGGCTATACATTTCATTGGTTTGCTGCTCTCTAAAAAAGCCCCACAAACAGTTAATAACATAAGATATGCCATACTGGGTCAGACCAAGGTCCATCAAGCCCCACTATCCTGCTTCCAAAAGTGGCCAATCCAGATCACAAGTACCTGGCAGTTTCCCCAAAATAACACAGGTTCCACAATGCTTGTACTGGGGCAAGCAGTGGATTTACCAGGTCCTCTTTAATAATGGTTTATGGACCTTTCCTCCAGGAACCTGTTCAAACTGTGTTTTAAACCCAGCTACACTAACAGCTTTTACTACATCTTCTGCTAACAAATGCCAGAGTTTGGGTTCCATTGTAGCTTCATTGCTTGTCCTCCAGTAAACAACTGATCTATGTTTATCAGTTCCACTCCATTCATTAATTTATAGACCTCTATCATATCACCCCTTAGCCATTTCTTTTTCAAGATGAAGAGCCACAACCTTTTAAGCCTCTCCTCGTAGGAGTATCCTTCCATTCCCTTTACCATGTTTGTCACTCTTCTTTGTACCTTATCTAATCCATCTATGGTTCTCAAAAGAAGTAGCTGAGAAGATGAAGAAAAAGAGGGAGGCCTTCATGAAATACAAGAGATCACAGAGAGGAAGACAGGCATCTGTATTTGGAGAAACTTAGAGAAGCTAGCAAAATAGTCAGGAAAGCAAAGGTTCAAAAAAGAAGGAATAGCCAATGCAATAAAATGCAGGGATAAGATATTTTTCAGATATGTTAGTGAGAGGAGGAAGGGCAAAGTGGTATTATCAGACTCAAGGGTGCAGGGGAGGAATATGCAGAAACTGATGAGGATAAAGCAGAATTGCATAACAAATATTTCTGTTCTGTGTTCACAGATGAAGGGCCAGGAGCAGGGCCTCAGAAAACACCTGCAAATAGCAACAGAAGCGATGGGGATCTCAAACAATTTTTAGAAGACAGAAGGATATAGGCAGGTTGGAATTGGTGCAGAGGATGGCTACTAAAATTGTTAGTGGTCTTTGTTATGAAGCATATGAGGTAAAACTTAAAGATCTTATTATGTATATTTTAGAGGAAATGCGGGATGGGGCGATATGATAGAGATATTTAAATACCTCCATGGCATAAATGCACAGGAGGGTCTCTTTCATTTGAAGGCAAGCTCTGCTACAAGGGAACATAGGATGTGAGTGACTCAGGAATAATATGCGGAAATATTTATTTACGGAAAGAGTGGTTGATGCGTGGAATAGTCTCCCAGTGGAGGTGGGGGACATGAAGACAGTATCTGAATTCAGAAAAGCATGGGACAAACACAGAAGATCTCTAAAGGTAAAAAGGGGATTATTGTAGTTGATAGGGCAGATTAGAAAGACCATGTGGTCTTTTTCTGCTGTCATGTTTCTATGTTTCTGTTTCTAAGATATGGCAACTGAGCTTGACTGAATGGCATGAAAACTTTCTGCATCTTCGACACGTTTCAAGTCATGTCATTTCTTATCCCTTTTAGCCTTTGAAGGTCAAGGCAATGGCATCTGCTTTCTCTCTGCTCCAAACATGATTCATTTTGAGATTATGAGGCCCTTTTACTAAAGTGCGCTAAGCAGTTAGCATGGATTTTGGTGCATGATAACCACATGCTGTGGCCTGCAGTAACTGTTAGCGTGCGGCCGTGACTGTGCATACCGATATCCGCACTAACTGAGCCTTGCATGATAAAGTGATAAATGGGCAGGCTAGGGACAGAAAATGGGCATGATATCTGCAGTGCAGTTAGCGTGGGGTAAATACTGCACGCTATCACTGTGGCAATTTACGCAGGTGCAATTACCTCCACCTCAATAGATGGAATTAAGTGCACCCGAGGTAACAGTGCTGCACGTTATGGTATGGTACTGCATGGTAGCTGCCAGGAAAATACCATCCATGCCCCCAAGAATCAACTCGGTGGCTTTACACTTAGTGCACATGAATTTTCCCGTTATTCTCATGCTATGCGCATAGCCACAGCGCACTTTATTAAAAGGATCCCTATACGTTGTTGTGCCTTTAGTTATCAGGCACTTCCTTTATTCTCTTCCCTTTAGCCTTGGGTATGAATCTTCCCATGAGTGTTTCAGACATTGCTTGAAAGTGTGACAAGCCTTTTGTGATCACTGCCTTTTTCTGGTCCAGCAGAGCCAGTATTGTTGCAACATTTCTTTTCTGTCTTTTTCCCTACCATGCTTGAACTTCTTTAGCTAATAATTTTTCCTTTTTTGTTTATTTTTTTTCACTCCCTGTTTTTTTTTATTAAGTAAACTGCCTTCATATAGCCCAATGAAAGGTGGTATATCCAATGAATAAAGAATAAAATACAATAGTAATGGTTTTACTCCCAGTAGAGAAAACATAGAAAGATATGATAGGCTCTTATCAGTCACGCTCAGTTTTAGAAAAAACCTCTGGAAGGAAAAATAAAATCCAACATATCAGCATATTTCTCAAGCTGCTTTTCAAAGGGAATTTTGATATAAGTGATAGGGGCTATAGATACAGAAAACCACAACTAAAAAACATATTTGTGTTTTACAGAACTGCTTCATGCACTGCTTTACTGATCCAGACACCGACGTGTAGGATTGCCACTTCATCCGAGAAGCTGATACAATCCTGAATTTACCGCACTTTATGCACAGAGGTGAAGACTCACTTTTCTAAGAGGGAGAGTGGCATAAAACATTTTATATATAAATGGTTGCCATTGATCTTTACTATTTTCAATGGGGGGGCCACTTGGGGGAAAATTTTCAATGTGATGGCCTCTGGCTCCCTCTTTCCAATGATGCGCCCACGCTGGCGGACCAGGTGCACTCAGAGCTACTTGTGTAACTAAAACCAATTTTACTCCCCTGTGCTATCACTCCCTCAGTCTGTCTGCCCCCCGACACTTTATAGTAGATTGTCAGGTAAAGATATGAAATATTGAACTAGGAAAGGCCCTGAATTTTATGGCACCTGAGTGGTTGATACAGCTTAAGATAGTTAAGATACTACCATAATACTATGAGGGGCTTCTGCATCTTGTGTCAGATCGCAATGCCATGTGCCTTCGAGTCAGTGTTGATGCCTGGTAGCCTGATTAGCCCTTGTGAAAACCTACAGTGTAAGTATTGTACAACTCAAAATATTTTGTTTTGTAAAGCCCAGATTAGGACATGTAAAGTGTTATTTTTTAGTCTAAAGAGCTAGAGTTAGAGCAAGATGCAGCTGTTTCAGAGTTTCTGGAGACTGATCATTCCTATGGTATTGCAAGAGAATTTCTCTTCCATAGACCTTAATGCCAATGAGTTTCCTACCCTTTCAGAAGCCCAAATTGCTAATATTTGTGTCATCGTTTTTAATCCAGGTACCTTGTACTTTTGAGCATATCTCAGGAGAGCTCGTATACGAGCAGACATACGGGGTACAAATTGGCTATGAAGTCCCTAGACAAGATTCTTAAGAGCAGAGATGTCTCTATCCATACAACGATTCAACTTGTTCAAGCCATGGTGTTTTCAATAATATCCTATGGATGTGAAAGTTGGACATTGAAAAAGATAGGTAGAAAATTGATGCTTTTGAATTATGGTGCTGGAGACGAATACTGTGGACTGCCCCAAGAACAAACCAGTCAGTACTAGAGGAGATCAAACCTAAGTTTTCCTTAGAAGTTCAGATGACTTCGACTTTCATACTTTGGACACATCATGCAAAGAGAGATCATTGGAGAAAGACAGACATAATATCTGGCAAGGTAGAAGGTCAATGTAAAAGAGGAATGCAAGCAATGAGATGAAGCGATACAATAACAACAGCTATGGGTACCACTCTATCAACAATGAGCCGCCTGACTGAAGACCGAACACAGTTTAGGTCAACTGTCCAGAGGGTCACCATGAGACAACACCAACCCGACGGCATTTAACAACAACAACAACAACAACAAAGAAGTCTTTCTTTTACAGCAGAGAAGCTATCTTCTTCGTTCATATTAAACAGAATTTCCAACTGCATCTCTAAGCCTTGGTCTTGAGTTGATTACATTATTGTAATTCCCTCTTCCATGATACTTCTGTGCCCTCTATCAAATATCTCCACCTTATACAATACAATATACAGTAATTAAGCTTTTATATTGGACTCAAAATTTGACCATGTAACACTTCTCTTGGCCAGCAATCACTGGTTCCTCATTGCCTCTAGAATCAAATTCAAAGTTTAAATTGTGGTTTTCAAGATCCCCCTAACCAATCATTCTGGGTATCAGTCACAGTTTGTTAACCGCTTACACTCCAGCTTGCTGCTTTCACTCTTCTAAACTTTATATACTAGTGATTCTTCCCTCTTCTAAAATCCATTTCGAAACTACATGCTGCTGTGTATTCAGTTATTCAGCACCTTCACTTTGGAGCTCTGTTCAGTCTACCTCTACTTTAGATCATCTTTAAATACCTGATTGCTTGTACAAGCCTACAGTTTATAGTGACAGGTCTAGAGCAGGTCTGCAGTTAGAACAAAAGCTTATGTTCCTTTTTCCCGGTGCTTAAAAAGTTCTCTTGATTTGAATTTTGCTTTGCACTGTCTCTGTTCCTCTCTTGTCATCTTCAATCACTGTTCATTTTATTCTTTCTATTCTGTATGCAGGCAAAAAAAATTCAGTTTTGTTTCATTTCCTGTGTTTGCAGGATTGTTTAGTTTAGTTTAGTTTAGTTTTAATACATTTTCATTTTGTGTATTTTTTAATAAATTCTCCTTTTAGGGCAATTTCGTTAATTAAAGAGGTGGCTGTGGCTGCTGTCCAAACAAAAAAAACATAGTAGAAAGATTATTAATTAGAGGTTTCAGGCAAAAGAAACATCTGAATTTTTGTTTTTTCCCCCAAACATCATCATAGGCTGGCTTTAAAGCAGTTACACTTGAGTTGAAAGGCAGGGGGGGGGGGGCGGGTTTGCGTGGAGAGCTCTAACCAACCAACTTACTCTTAACTGTGTCTGCAATTTCTGATACTCTTCATTCCTGTTTCCTAACTGGTACAAAGTTTGTATGGTCTGGAACTCTGTGGAAAACCTTCCTGGATTTTTGGCTCTTTTCTCTAGAGACTTACTCCAAAGACTTTTTTTTCTGCCATGCCTTTGTGCTAGAAATTCTGTGAAACCATGTCTAAGGATGCTATCAGAGATATTTACCAAGCCCACTCCAGATCCTGGTTGTCCATGTTGTGAGAGCAGAACAGAGGAGTATAACAAGCCAAAGGGATCCACAAAGATGCAAAGCAGGAGGAGGAAGAGGAGAAAAAGCCAAAGCACACTGGTTGTAGAGCCCACAGCTAGAAGAGTGGCGACAAACTGGCATGGTATTTAAGAGAGTGAAAGTCCCTTTGTGGATGCACAGCCTAAGCAGTGCATCCACAGAGGGACAAAGCAAGATGATGAGGAAGAGTGGCCCGTAAAAACCAAAGCAATGAGAGCATAGAGACAGAGAGCCATTGTGTCCCTTACCCAAGAAGAGGCAGTACAGTTCAACATAGAAGTCGTCTGTTGGACCCTGACTGTTCCATCTGCACTGAGCATCTGTCCCCGTGCATGCAACAAAGAAATACATGGAAATCAGGGAATAAGATGACTGCCACTCTGAGGAAAATCTCTACCCTTGATCCAAAGACGAGAGAAGCCTGGACCAGTGACAGAGCTGTTCCCTGGACAGGCATTCAGCAAAAGCAACAGGTGACAGCACTGTGGGAAGGCTTCATCTGGATGTTCAGCATTAAAAAGCTTGGGGAGAAATATCTTGCTTCAAGTTGTGGCAGCTTCCTCTGTCAGGCTTTGCCAGAAGTGATTAGATCCCAGAGAATTATCTTCCTGAGACTGGGAGTATGTGGATCACACCTAGCCAGCTGAATCCAAAGCCATGGGCTTCATCCAGTTCAATAGCAGCAGCAGCAGGGATTCCGAGACGTATACCATGTTGTACTCCAAGATGAACAGCAAGCAGAGCTATGGCACTGTGAACAGCAACAGAATACGAGGTATGCATTATACCTCTACCAACCCTACAACGGGTCCCATCTAAACTGTGCTCACTCGGGGGGTGGGGGCACAGGACTAGAAGTTACACCCAGCAGATTGTTACTGCCACTCATCCTTCCTCAGAGCTCCTCTTTGGCACCTGCTGTATAGTGTGGGTCTGATAATCTGAGAAAGAGAGACTGCCACAATTCAAGAGCAGACCATGAGGAAATATCTGGTCTCATCTCTTGCTCAGGAGTCCCAAAAGAGTAGACCAAAGCAGCTACTATGTGTCTCCAGACTTTTGTCATTTTGAGGAAGAGCCCCTGGGACTGGGGAAGGAGTGACTATCCCATTCTCGACTTTACACTGGTTCAGTTTTTCCTAGTATAGACAGTCCATGAAATCTCTACCCTCTTTCTGGATCTTGAAGAGTACCTGACCAATTAGACTGCAGCAGGTCAGGTTTACATGATGTGCTGCAGTCACTTAGCAATAGCCTTTTGCTGATGGGCCAATAAAGTACTAGAGGGACTACAGAGCATGAGGCCTGAGGGACTATCAGTTCCAGAATAAGAACATAAGATATGCCATACTGGGTCAGACCAAGGTCCATCAAACCCAGTATCCTGTTTCCAACAGTGGCCAATCTAGGTCATACGTACCTAGCAGTATCCCCAAGAGACACAGGTTCCACAATGCTTGTATTGGGTCAAACATTGATATCCTGGATCCCTTTTTAATAATGGTTTATGGACCTTTCCTCCAGGAACTTGTCCAAACTTTTTTTAAACCCAGCTACACTAACAGCTTTACTACATCCTCCGGTAACAAATTCAAGAGTTTACACGTTGAGTGAAAAAATATTTTCTCTTATTTGTCTTAAATAGTTTACCCTGTAGCTTCATTACATGTCCCCTAGTTTTTCTATATTCTGATAGCGTAAACAATCGATCTACGTTTACCCGTTCCACTCCATTCATTAATTTATAGACCTCTATCATATCTCCCCTCAGCCGTCTCTTTTCCAGGTTGAAGAGCCCTAATATTTGTAGCCTCTCTTCATAGGAGTATCCTTCCATCCCCTTTACCATTTTGGTGGTTCTTTTCTGTACCTTTTCTAATAACACTATATCCTTTTTAAGATACGGCGACCAGAATTGCGCACAATATTCAAGGTGCAGTCATACCATGGAACGATACAGAGGCATTATAATATCCTTTGTTTTATTTTCCATTCCTTTCCTTATGATACCTAGCATTCTATTTGCTTTTTTGGCCGCCGCTGCACACTGGGAGGAGGGTTTTAACATGTTATCCACGATGACTCCTAAATCTTTTTCCTGGGTGGTGGTTCCCAATGTGGAACCTTGCATTGTTTAACCATAGTGTGGGTTGTTCTTTCCTAGGTGCATAACTTTGCACTTGTCCACATTAAATTTCATCTGCCATTTGGATGCCCAGTCTTCCAATTTATCCAGATCCTCCTGCAGTTTTCCACAATCCTCTTGGGTTTTATTTTATTTTATTTTTAAACGTTTATTTTCATTTTACAACAAACAAAGTAACAACACAGCAAAAGAAACAAATACACACATACAATAAAGAAAGCAACCCCAATTACCCCCCACCCCAATGCTTCTTCTCTAAGCTGATTAGAATCATCATATGAGCGCCTACATACAACAATTATTGTACATCAAACAAACAGAAGGAGAATCTATGATACCAGATGAGCATATGACAAAGATTAATACAGAATCAAACAGTCAACTAAGAGCATCGAAATTTTGAACATAATCGTTGAGCGTCTTCTAGCTAGACCAATATTGAATAGTTTGACCGGAAGAGGCAGACATACTGGGTAGTTGCGCATATTTACAATTAAAGACAGATATGTTTCCAATATTTCGTGATTGAGGAAATAGGAGACAGCAATACCCAGCATAAAGACTAAAAGAAATAAGCCAATTTAGGAAGAGAGGGGATCCCCGCAGCTAAGCGGAGCCCCACAAACTTCCCAAAGAGGGGATCCGAAATATATAAAATAGAATGAAGACGACCTCAGACCCGACTCCAGTAATACTGTAATGCGGGACAATCATACGTAACAGGAGTGTAGTAGACCAAAGGCCACATAGCATGTCCCGCATCAAGCGCACTGGATGGCATTCCAATTGGCTAACCTATCAGGAGTATTTGTCTACATGAGATAGCAGTACTGAGGAGATAGGAAAATCTGATCTAGAATGTGAGTGATGGGGGGGGCTGAGAAAAGGTAAGCTCTAAGTCTGAGGGGTGAAGCAATTTCCATATAGCAATTCACGCAAAATCTATCATCAGGGCTGGCAGGGTGTGGAGACTCTTGGGCGGACCACTCGTTCTAGGCGGCAGGCTATCTATCAAAGGAACAAATACTTGGTAGAAGTCACCGCCGAATAACAGTAACAGGGTCATCCACATTCAGAGCAGAAATACCAAGACACGCAAATGCACTATCTCTAACCTTAAAATATACACAGGCCCAGCTACCCTCCCCATCAGAGCTAGTATCCATTACAGTGATTGGCAAAATTTCTCAACTAAGATGGCTACCTCACCACGCTCAGAAACGGCGGGAGAATAGGCAGCCACCATATAAGGTTTGGCAGCAAGTTTCAGTGGTTCGACAGAAGTGAAATGGATTTCCTGAAGAAACACTAAATCAGTATGGTCATGATTAAAATAACTAAGAATGGTCATTCTATTGATTGGACTATTGATGCCTCTTACGTTCAATACTAAGAGCATACATAAGGCCATACAACAAAGTCAAACATTCTGAGAAAGGAACATGATGGCGCACCGAGTCGCGCAATGTCCCTCATATCAACTATAAATGACTGTACACACGATATGATAGAAAATAAGCCAATGAAAAATCATGAAGCGCCCTATATAACAGTAGAAGCACCGAAGTGCCTTAGAGAAGAAGCAAAACCCCAGAAATTACAGGCGACCTGATGTCTGCGGGGTGAAACCCCAGAGAAGGCCTAAATTGAAACATATAACCGGTATGTCTGTGCGTGCTCCGAATCCAACCGAGGTGCACATCATGGAGGAAAAGGAGACCAAGAGAGGTAGATATAAAAGAAAGGAAGGTCCAGGCAGTCTCCATTCCAGGCAATAATCACCGCACCGGGCCATTCAAAATGGCGGGCAGTTCCAGCGGAGTCCATCCGAATTGTTGACTTAGCGCATCTGGTCTGCCTCTTTGGAATCTAAAAATGTTGCTAGTAGAGCAGGATCTTCGAAGGTTCTAGTTTGGTTATGAAGAGTCACTCTGAGCTTCGCTGGATATAAGAGGCCAAAACGAGCCTGTAACTGTTGAAGTCTAGGACGAAAAGCAAGAAGTCCCTTCCGCCGGTCAGCTGTGGGCTTTGCCAAGTCGGGGAAGAAAGAGACTTTATGATCGTCAAACTGCAGATGTGGCATCACCCGGGCGGCTTTGAGAATTTGCTCAACTTGCTGATACCTCAGTAAACGGAATATAATGGGCCGGGGGGTCGTCCGATTGAGTGCGATGTTGGTAGGAGCACGATATGCTCGGTCAATTTCCAGATCTCTGCAAAAGGTAATCTTCAGCAAGGAAGGGAGAGTTTTGACCAGAAATTCTCTGATATCTCCTGCTTCCGCCCCTTCTGGAACTCCTATGAGCCTGACATTGTTGCGACGAGCACGATTATTGCAATCCTCTAACTCTTTTTGAAGATTCTGTATGTGACGCTCAGCCCTGTCCAGGTTCACCAAACGCACCGCGTGCGAATCGAGGACCCCCGCCATGTTGTCCAGCCGTAGTGAAAGACCTTCAAGCCGGTCCTGAAGCATACCAAAGTCTTCTCGCATGGCTCGGAGCGCCTCTCCGTTGGACTGTACCAGCTCCTTCACACCACGTATTTCCTCCAAGATCTCCTGTTGCAGTTCAGGGCTTACCCGAGGTGGAACCATCTTAGGTGGAGAAGACAACTCTGTTTTGGAGCGTTTTCCATGTGAAGAAGAGGGAGACCCGAAGTCCAAGCGCACTGGTTTGTGGGTCGCCATTCCCCCCAAGGCACCCCGGTAAGTTCGGTATAAAATATTAAGTTTATGCAGATGTTAAGTCAGGATTCTAAGTAGGCCCCTCAGGAGCTTCAGCGCGAAGCGTCTACCCCGCTGGACATCAGGCTCCGCCCCCCTAATCCTCTTGGGTTTTAACAACTTTAAACAGTTTTGTGTCGTCTGCAAATTTGATAACCTCACTAGTTATTCCCTTTTCCAGGTCATTTATGAATATATCAAAAAGTAGCGGACCCAGTACAGATCCATTGGGAAAATTGGCCATTTAGCCCTACCCTCTGCTTTCTATCTTTTAACCAGTTCCCGATCCACAATAGTACACTGCCTCCTATCCCATGACTTTTTAGTTTTGCCAAAAGTCTCTGATGAGGGACCTTGTCAAAGTCTTTCTGAAAGTCCAGATACACTATATCAACTGACTCACCTTTGTCTACCTGTTTATTCACACCTTCAAAAAAACATATCAGATTAGTAAGACAAGATCTTCCTTGTCTAAAGCCATGTTGGCTGTCTCCCATTAGGCCGTGACTATCTACATGCTGTGTAATTTTGTTTTTTATGATGGTTTCTACCATTTTCCCCGGTACTGACGTCAGGCTCACCGGTCTGTAGTTTCCAGGATACCCCTGGAACCCTTTTTAAAAATTGGCGTTACATTGGCGATCCTCCAATCTTCAGGTATTACAGATGATTTTAATGAAAGTTCACAGATTACTAATAGCAGGTCTGCAATCTCATATTTCAGTTCTTTCAACACTCTTGGATGTATACCATCCGGTCCAGGTGATTTGCTATTATTCATTTTATCAAATAGTTGTAATACATCTTCCCGGTGTAGCGATATTTCTCTCAATTCCTCTGCAGTATCACCTTTAAATAACACTTCAGTCTTAGGTAACATCCCTACATCTTCCTCAGTAAAGACCGAAGCAAAGAATTCATTCAGTCTCGCCGCTATAGCCTTGTCTCCTCTTACTGCCCCTTTTACCCCTCTATCATCTAACGGTCCAATTGACTCTCTCACAGGCCTTTTGCTACAAATGTACTTGAAAAAGTCTTTATTTCATGTTTTTGCTTCCGTAGCAAGTTCCTTCTCAAATTCTCGCTTTGCCTGCCTTATCAATGCTTTGCATTTAACTTGCCAGTGCTTGTGCTGTTTCCAGTTTTTGTCGTTTGGCTCTTTTTTCCATTTCCTGAAAGATGCTTTTTTGGCAGCAACAGTCTCTCTGATCTCACCTTAAAACCATGCTGGCAGTTTTTTGGACTTCCTTCCACTTTTCTTAATGCGTGGAATACAGCTGGTCTGGGTTTCCAGGATAGTATTTTTAAACAACACCCAAGCTTGATGTAAGTCTTAAACCTTTGCAACCGCTCCTTTTAGTTTTTTCTTAACTATATTCCTCATTTTATCATAGTCTCCCTTTCGAAAGTTAAAAGGTAGTACTGTGGATTTCTTTACTATCCCTCCTCCACTAATTAAATCAAACACGATCATGCTATGATCACTATTGCCAAGTGGCCCCAACACCCTTATTTCTTGCACCAGATCTGGTCTTCCACTAAGGACTAGGTCCAGTATGGCTTCCCCTCTGGTCGGTTCATGAATGCAAAAGGGCCTCCAGTGCCCTCTGACTGCAGTTTCCCAGGGATGCTGCCTTCGCTCCCTCTGAATCTCTTAGACTGTAATAGTTATTTTTTTCTTTCTTTTTGATGTTAAGTTTTGGTGGGGCTGAAAGGTCGCCACCGGAAATGTGCACCATCCCAGAGAGAATGCAGTGCAAACTGTCAAAAACACAGCTAATAGATACACTGAAGACGGAGTGTGGGCAACTGCCCTTTAGAATAGCTCTACACTCTTTCCTCCTCCCGGTAGCATGGCAATGTAAGGAAAGCAAATAAGGGGAAGTTTGACTTCAGAAACACTAGATTTTCCAACAAGTTCGGTGCTGACTGTGAATGATGGGGAGCCATGATATCCGCTGGTATGGAGACTATTCACTCACTGGGCACACTGGAGGGCAGGACAGAACATGCTGTACAGCCTTAACCAGGTCTGGTCATACTACCAACTTTTGTGCCCAGTATGCCAAGGGATCTGAATAAATAGTTTCAATAGGCCGTAGAAGGTAGCATGTCACTGAAATCCATGCAGGAGTCTGACGTGTGGCGGGCTGATCTCTGAAGCTTACCAATATAGCTAGGACTTTGGTCACCAAAAATTGTCCCAGGCTGGAACTCTTGGGCTATGGGGATAGAAAGCTGGGGAAGAGTGGTACTCATGCAAGCAATACTGCTTGCTGGTGCGCTTGGTATTTCCCCTGCTGCATCACCACACCACCCCCACCTCAGGAACTCCCTTTCTTCCATTTCAGTCACCAGCTTTTCCTTCCTAATATGTCAGTAAGCTGCATTGCAGAGTGAAAGTTCCTTTTATTTGTGGGCCACAGAGACCAGCTAGCATAGAAGCATCCTCCTTCATAAAAGGTTCCAACCTTTTTCCCCACTTGAGCATGCAAAAAGTCCACCATCATCAAACCTCTACTGTGAATTGCTGTTGTTGCCAAAACCCCTCTAACTTGGCCTGTAAAATATTAAGTACAGGGATAAGAAGGCTAAGGGTAGCCCTTGTGGAACTCAGTTCCTCCATGAGAGTGCTTTAGGGCTTCCATCACCTGTGTGAAATTTGCCCAGTGCTGATGACCGAAGGGACTTCCGATGCTGATCTCGGTCTGTAATGACATCTGATGCAGGGTTAACTATTGCTCCACCAACCTCTTCAGCATGTCATAAGTGGAGCTCCATCTGGTGCTAACATCCTGCTTGAGCTGGTGCACAGGTGCCCCTCTTGCTTTCTGCTTCTCACACAGTTCATACCTACCCTTCATGCTCCAATAAAAATACCTAGCAATTTTTCAGCATTTCAATAAGTTCCCTCAGGACATGGCTGTCATTTGCCTTGCTGCCTTGGGTTAGGCAGTCTCTGATCACCAGATGTGGTAAGTAAGGTGCAAAGCACCTGATCCCACCAAAGCACTTGATCCCACCAATCCTCCACTGCCTTGACTATGTTCTTCCCACCATCAGTTATAAAGAAACTTGTATGCACACTGCCCTGTGTACCAGCTCTGCAGTATTATCCTTATTTCTGCTAAGATATGGACCCACGTATGTCTGCCATTCATTACCTGACTGTATAGCACAGCCCGTTAGTACCTCTTGCTGTTGCTCCTCTGTTAAGCCTGCAGCCTGGTCCTGCCTTGGCTGGCCACCACCAGTGTGCTGTCAGGGAGAGGTAGGTGTTTGTAGCGTTCTGGACTAGTCCAGATGTCAGCAATAACATGTATGCTAGTACTGGCCTCTGCTTATATAGGTTGGGGATCATCTGCCTACTAAAAGTTGCCCTATGGGGCAATCAATAAGCCGGAGCTAAGAGATACAGCAGCAGCCTTCTAAACTCCTCCTCCTCAACCATCTTCTGGTTATGAAGGGCTAACATTTCCCTGATGCACTGGGCCACCATCCTCGATGCTGTCTGCCATCTGCCCCATGACAGTGCTAATGAACATTACCTCATATCTTCCATTGTGGCTTGCTTCAATTCACGTCAGGCCTGCTGACATGCCATCTGACTGGCAGAAGAGGATAGGGACTTTGCTTGGGAAAGGAATTTGTTTTCCTGTATCTTTCTCACCACTGGAGTCCCCAGCCTCGGATCAGCACCTTCTTTTGTACTGAGTTGGAAAAGGTGTTGTTCTTCCAAATGATGTAGCACTCCACTGTTTGCAAGATGACCCATCAGCATCCTTCTGCTAATTACAGCACTTTAAAATGCTTCCACATGTATGAGGTTTTACGAGACTTCCTCTGTACTTCTTTGTAGGGGTCTACTGCTTTTGGTGCTGATACTGGCCCTGGGACTGTGAGTAGAGGAGAGAATGAAATGCCAGCAATATCCTTCCCACTCTCTACTTTTCCCTCTACCTGCCTCCTTGACACTGCTTCGATCACTTTCTACCTCCTCACCAGTTGGAACATTAACAACATCCTCTTCAACAGCCTCTTCAGCCATTACACTTTCAATCTCTGATGATTCAGATGGAAATCCTACCCATGTGGATCCCTGAGATTCTGCATTTGTCAAGGACCCTCTCCACACACGCTTTTCAGCAGGGACTACATTAGGTTGTTTTTATGTGAGTTTGTTTGCTTCTCTTGATACTGATTTTAGCTAGCATTTTTTGTATTTCCTCCAGCCCCCCACCCTTTTTCTTCTTTGTTTTCTATGATAGCTAAGAATATGATATATTACTGAAACTTCGGAGAAACTATAGGTTTACCATAGAGCTATTTTATTGCATCCTTGAAATCTCATGCTGGCGAACACAAAAAGGTCTTATTCTTTAAAGATTTTTTACCTTAGGCACACAATGGGAACATAGCCTTTTGAATAATACCCAAAATATGATGGAGCAGTTGTTAATAAGTACTAAGCTAACTAATAAAATCTCCTTTAATAACAATGTCTAAAATGCCATTGAAATATTACTTACAGTGCAGTATGATTCACGGAGCTGAGAAGATTTAAATAAAGAGAGAGTGCAAGAACACCTTCCAGACTATTAAATGAACTAACAAACACATATGTTAATAAGGCTGAAATGAGTTCTGCGTTTTCAAAGACTCATAATGCAACACCTTTGACAGCTCCTGACATTTTTTAGATTTATAACAGGTTTTTAGAGGTTGCTGCAAGTTACGTTTGGTAATTTTCTTTTATTAGTTTTGACTGCACAGGGTATTACATTTTGATAAATTCTCCAAACATAATCCACTTATTGTCAAGGGTGGAAATTAGCCAATTTCTGCTCACGGCTACAAGAAAACCCACCATGAATTTTATAGGGAAGATGCTAATAAAATTATATTAACCAAGACCACAAACTTTAAAATAAATAAAATACTAAAATAAATTCAGTCATCCTCCTGGGAATCAGGGACTAGCCTATTGTTTGTTTTATTTAGTTGAGTAGAAAAAGATTGTAAGTACTGAGAAAAAAAAGGAGAGAGGTTTGCAGTAAAGAACTGAGAAATCATGTTCGAGAAAAAAGGAGAAGATGTAAAGATAGAAAATAAATGAGAAGGGATGACAGAGAGGTTGAAGGGGATGAGTGAATGAGGAAAAATGAGCACATGGAGGGATAGAGTATGAAAAGGCAAAAAGATACAGTATAATAGAAAGAGGGCGGAACACATGATTAGAGCAAAGAGATCCAGCATATGAAAATAAAGGAAACATGAAAGACAGCAGCATGAACAGAGAGAAGTAACAGAGGCAGTAGCATAGGAAATGAAGCAAGGCAATGTCAATCGACAGGTGAGGAGAGGAATGGCCAAAAGACGTGGGCTGAGAAGAGATACACCAAATAAAGTGGACTGAGGAAGAGGTGGAAAAAAGACATGGAAAGAAAGGGTTACTGAAATTAGAGATAAGAAGGGAAGGAGAAGCAAACTACACAAATGAAAGAAACAACAAACTTACTTCCATGGAAACAAGTCTAATATTTAAAGAAAACAATAAATCTATTTGTGTCTCACTGCTCTAATAATAGGAAATTGTAAGCCTTCCTTATGTAAGGTGAGCTTGCTAAAAATTAATACTGGGAATGTGACTTTGATTTAACATATCAATGTGATGCCAAATGCTGAATTTACATGTACAGATATTAGTAGAAAATTTATTAAACTGCCCCCTGAGACTACCTTAAACCATGCAACTTACAGAGCTCTTGACAGAGCCTGACTGAGTATCAGAAAGATGCTGCTGCTTTCGATGGATTTTGGTCCAGCCTGCATGGTTCATCTTGCGTTTTCATAATTGTCTTTCACAGTACTGGTGTCTTTCACATACAGAATTGTGAAGTTGGACCTGGAAGTCAGAAAAAAATACAATTTAAGGTCAGATATGCTAATTATTTTTCCATGGACCAAAAATAAGATAAAATTAGCTCTTCACTGCATCTAGTTCTTGGAAATGTTAAAAATGCAAGTCCTGTCCTTGTTCTACTAGTTACTATCAATTTTATAGAATTTTAGGATGAATAACGGCAGTAGGCCATTCTTCTGTGCTCTGGGAGCACAAAGTGTCAAAGTATACAAATCAACATTGATATATCTAGCAGGAGCTCAGAAACTCCCTGTAGGATATGTATGCTCAGTCAATGATGAGATTGGCACTGTTCTAATAAGGATGGAGGACAGTGATGTAAAGGCCCATTTTACATAGAATGTTGAGAGATTAGGAATTGAGATATCCAGGAAGGGACATTCACAATTCCTCTGGTATTTTACAAAAGGCTCTACCAAGTGCAGAGCCTTTTGTAAAATATTGCAATGATGTAAAGGAGTGTACATATATCTGTCAGCATGTCCACTGGGAGCAGCAATTTTAAAAAGCTACACATAAAAGAAAAGAGCATCCCAAATCTGCAAGTATGCAGAGTTTTAAAATTACTGCTCCCTACAGCATCGATCCTCTCTCATCCTCACACTCCCCTGACAAATTCAGATCCCCCCAATCCCTCAAGATTGTAACTGCATCCCCCCTCCCCACACTCCTCCAACAAAGGCATCAGTCTCCCCGCAGCTGGGGCTGGGGATGAAGGATGCAGAGTTATGTTGGAGGGGTGTGAGGAGAGGGGATGCAGTTATCATGGGGATTCAGAGGAGAGAGCCTCCATTGGTCTACGCACCTGCTCTTTCAAGCTGTCACTTATGCGTGCATGGAGCAGATGTAAAGGCTGAGGTAGTAACTTTTAGGCAGCCGTATATATTCCCCTTGTAAACTGAGGCATACACATGTAGATTTTCAGCCTGCTCAAACCACGCCATATCCAAGCACCAACTAAAAAGCTGAACATGGTGTGGATCTTCCTGTGTAAACAGCAGCTTTCCAAAATCACTGTTTGCATGTGAGCCAATTTACACTTGTAAAAGCTGCTAGAGGGGTGTTTTCAAAGCATTTTATCTGGTTAGCATACTTGCTAACTGGCTAAAATGCGGTCAGCCGAATATTCAGCAGCACTAAACAGTTAGTGCTGTGGAATATCCCCTTAGACCTCTGAAAAATTGCCCAGTTAAAATCGAGATGGTCTATGAACATAAGAACATAAGATATGCCATACTAGGTCAGACCAAGATCCATCAAGCCCAATATCCTGTTTCCAACAGTGGCCAATCTAGGTCATACGTACCTAGCAGTATCCCCAAAAGACACAGGTTCCACAATGCTTGTATTGAGTCAAGCATTGATATCCTGGGTCCCTTTTTAATAATGGTTTGTGGACCTTTCCTCCAGGAACTTGTCCAAACCTTTTTTAAACCCAGCTACACTAACAGCCTTTACTACATCCTCCGGTAACAAATTCCAGAGTTTGATTACATGTTGAGTGAAAAAATATTTTCTCTTATTTGTCTTAAATAGTTTACCCTGTAGCTTCATTGCATGTTCCCTAGTCTTTTTTTAATATTCTGATAACGTAAACAATCAATATACGTTTACCCATTCCACTCCGTTCATTAATTTATAGACTTCTATCATATCTCCCCTCAGCCGTCTCTTTTCCAGGTTAAAGAGCCCTAACCCTCTTAACCTTTCTTCATAGGAGTATCCTTCCATCCCCTTTACCATTTTGGTGGCTCTTCTCTGAACCTTTTCTAATAACACTATATCCTTTTTAAGATACGGCGACCAGAATTGCACACAATATTCAAGGTGCAGTCGCACCATGGAACGATACAGAGGCATTATAATATCCTTTGTTTTATTTTCCATTCCTTTCCTTATCATACCTAGCATTCTATTTGCTCTCTTGGCCACCGCTGCACACTGGGCCGAGGGTTTTAACATGTTATCCACAATCACGCCTAGATCTTTTTCCTGGGTGGGGGTTCCTAATGTGGACCTTGCATCGTGTAACGATAGTTTGGGTTGTTCTTCCCTAGGTTCATAACTTTGCACTTGTCCACATTGAATTACATCTGCCAATTTGAGGCCCAGTCTTCCAATTTATCAAGATCCTCTTGCAATTTTCCACAATCCTTATGGGTTTTAACAACTTTAAATAGTTTAGTGTCATCTGCAAATTTGATAACCTCACTTGTTCCCTTTTCCAGGTCATTTATAAATATGTCAAAAAGCAGTGGACACAGCACAGATTCCTGTGGTACACCACTATTCACCTTTCTCCAGTGGGAAAATTGGCCATTTAGCCCTACCCTCTGCTTTCTATCTTTTAACCAGTTCCTGATCCACATTAGTACACTACCTCCTATCCCATGACTCCTGAGTTTTGCCAAAAGTCTCTGATAAGGGACCTTGTCAAAGGCTTTCTGAAATTCCAAATACACTATATCAACCGACTCACCTTTGTCTACCTGTTTATTCACACCTTCAAAAAAACATGACAGATTAGTAAGACAAGATCTTCCTTGTCTAAAGCCATGTTGGCTGTCTCCCATTAAACCATGACTACTTAAATGTTCAGCAATTTTGTTCTTTATGATGGTTTCTACCATTTTTCACGGTACTGACATCAGGCTCATTGGTCTGTAGTTTCCAGGATCACCCCTGGAACCTTTTTTAAAAATTGGCATTACATTGGCCATCCTCCAATCTTCAGGTATTACAGATGATTTTAATGATAGTTGATAGATTATTAATAGCAGGTCTGCAATTTCATATTTCAGTTCTTTCAACACCCTTGGATGTATATCATCCGGCCCAGGTGATTTGCTACTCTTCAGTTTATCTAATAGTTGTAAGACATCTTCCCGATGTATCGCTATTTCCTTCAATTCTTCCGCACCTTTAAATAACACTTCAGTCATGGGTAACATCCCTACATCTTCCTCAGTAAAGACCGAAGCAAAGAATTCATTCAGTCTCTCACCTTGTCGCCTCTTAGTGCCCCTTTAACCCCTCTATCATCTAATGGACAAACTGACTCTCTCACAGGTTTTTTGCTATGAATGTACTTGACAAAGTCTTTATTATGGGTTTTTGCTTCTGCAGCAAGAGTCTTCTCATATTCTCCCTTTGCCTGCCTTATCAATGCCTTGCATTTAACTTGCCAGTGCTTGTGCTGTTTCCAGTTTTCGGCATTTGACTCTTTTTTCCATTTCCTGAACAACAGCCTCTCTGACCTCACCTTTAAACCATGGCAACAACAGCCTCTCTGACCTCACCTTTAAACCATGCTGGCAGTTTTTTGACTTCCTTCCACTTTTCTTAAAGCGTGGAATACAGCTGGTCTGGGCTTCCAAGATAGTATTTTTAAACAACACCCAAGCTTGATGTAAGTCTTTAACCTTTGCAACTGTTCCTTTTAGTTTTTTCTTAACTATTTTCCTCATTTAACATAGTCTCCCTTTCGAAAATTAAAAGGTAGTACTGTGGATTTCCTTACCATCCCTCCTCCACTAATTAAATCAAACACGATCATGCTATGATCACTATTGCCAAGTGGCCCCAACAACCTGATTTCTTGCACCAGATCTGGTGTTCCACTAAGGACTAGGTCCAATATGGCTTCCCCTCTGGTCAGTTCATGAACCAGCTGCTCCAAGAAGCAGTCATTTATTTCATCTAGGAACTTTATCTCCCTAGCATGCCCTGCCGTGACACTGACCCAGTTGATACCGGGGTAATTGAAATCACCCATTATTATTATTGTGCTGTAACGTTTGTTAGCTTCCTTGATTTCTTTGAGTATTTCATCATCCATTTGTTCATTCTGGCCAGGCGGTCGGTAGTATACCCCCACTGCTATCGGCCTTCCCCTTTTTACATGGAATTTCAATTCATAGAGATTCTACAGCAAATTTTGTTTCCTGCAGAACTTTAATCCTTTCTGACTCAATGCCCTCTCTAACATAGAGCGCAACACCTCCACCAATTTGATCAGCTCTATCATTACGATATAGTTTGTACCCAGGTATCACAGTGTCCCACTGGTTGTCTTCCTTTCACCATGTCTCTGAGATTCCAATCATATCTAACCTCTCATTTAGTGCTATATATTCTAACTCTCCCATCTTATTTTTTAGACTTCTAGCATTTTCATAGAAGCATTTTAGAGACTGTATTTTATTCATATTAATCTGGCTATTGGTAGGCATGGGTAATTTGGAATCTTTAAGCTCTGTCTGCTCCATACTCAAGGACATTTGGGCTACTTTACTCTTTTTTGGAACCTCTCTGATTTTGGTAGTATTCTTCGAGGATACATTCTTCCGAACCATGCGCTCTTGGGCGACTGTCGGCTTTCCCCTATTATCTAGTTTAAAAGCTGCTCTCTCTCCTTTTTAAAGGTTAATGCCAGCAGCCTGGTTCCATCCCAGTTAAGGTGAAGCCCATCCCTTCGGAAGAGCCCCTCCTTTCCCCGGAATGTTCCACAGTTCCTAAGAAATCCAAACCTCTCATCCTTGCACCATCGTCTAATCCCCACATTGAGACTCCAGAACTCTGCCTGCCTTTTGGGTCCTGCACGTGGAACGGGAAGCATTTCAGAGAACGCTACTCTGGAAGTTCTGGATTTCAACTTCCTATCTAAAAGCCTAAATTTAGGCTCCAGAACCTCCCTTCCACATTTTCCTATGTTATTGGTACCGACATGTACCAAGACAGCAGACTCCTCCCCAGCACTATCTAAGATCTTATCTAGGTGGCGCATGAGGTCCGCTACCTTCTCACCAGGCAGGCATGTTACCAGGCGATCCTCATGTCCACCAGCCACCCAGCTATCTACATGCCTAATGATTGAATCACCAACTATAACGGCTGTCCTAACCCTTCCCTCATGGGCACATGGCCCTGGAGAAACTTCCTCGGTGTGAGAGGGTTTTACATCACCTGGAGGACAGGTCCTACTTACAGGATCACTTCCTGCCACACCAGGCTGATGCTTTCCTGTCACGTGACCTCTCTCCTCCGTGGCAACAGGGATGCTACCAGACTGGAGGTGGGACTTTGGGACTATATCCCTGTAGGTCTTGTCTATGTACCTCTCTGTCTTTCTTATGTTTTCCAAATCTGCTACTCTAGCCTCTAGAAAATGGACTCGTTCCCTGAGAGGAAAGAGCTCCTTGCATCTAGTGCACACGTAAGACCTCTCACCAACTGGGAGAAAATCATACATGTGACACTCAATGCAAAAGACTGGAAAGCCCCCATCTCGCTGCTGGACTGCTGTCTGCATCTTAGTTTTAAGCTTGTGTTTAGATCTTTAAGTTTTTTATTTACTATGGGTTGCTGTGGATACTTATACTAATAAAAGTGTACCTAATACGTTTCATATACTTTGTTCACCTGAAACTTAATTAATCTCAGTTTCTTAATGTATGACTGATTTGGATAAAGAGTTGCACCTGAGAGCAGCTCCTTTCCTTTAAGATGTGCAAGTACCTATAAAGCTATGATTATCCCAGGGGTGGGTAGATGCTGGGGAGGGAGGGAGGGACATAAGACTTATTAAAAGAGGGCTGCTACACAGTACCCTCTCTTGTGCTTCTAAGGTAAGCTGTGACCAACTTCCCGGGTGATTAACAGTCCTTGCTTGGATAGAAGGAGTCTTTCAAAATGGCCTTTTGACCTGCCACCTGGCTTTAACACCTATTTAAAAAGTTTCACAGGTCTCTTGCCCCCTAGGTAGAAGGTCTCTTTGTAAAGGTCTCTAGAAGACTTTATTTATTGCTCAAAGAATACTGACCCTGTTCTGCTAAGCTGTATTCTGATTTGATTTAAATTAAAGCTTTTTGCTGCTGCTAGGCTCTGACTTAGTATGAAATTTAAACTAGAAGCTCTCTGCTGGGTTCTAAATTTAACCAGAAAGCTCTCTTCTGTGTTTTAAATTTAAACTAAAAACACTTTGCTGCTACTAGGCCCTAAGTGAGTATTAAATTTAAACTACAAGCTCTATGCTGGGTTCTAAATTTAACCAGAAAGCTCTCTTCTGTGTTTTAAATTTAAACTTAAACTGCTGCTACTAGGCCCTGACTGATTTAACAAATACACTGGGTTCACAGATGAATCAGCTGTAATCCAAAGAATTCCCTTCAGAAAAATCCCCAGACGTATATACTCTGTATTGCAGATCTCTCTCCAGAAGTAGCCCTTTTTTAGTCCTTCAAGACTATGGTCAGATCAGGAGCGGTGGTGGCCACTATCTGTTTAGCAGTGATATTCAGCTGCTAAGCAGATAGCTGAACTGGTTAATGGCTGTTCTAAACTTTATCCAGTTAGCAGTGGTGTTAGTATCTGGCCAGCCCAGATATTCATCCGCAGGAACTGAAGCCGTGGCTAGGTACTTTATTTAGCCTAGCTGCCACCGCTGACTATGCCCCCTACTGATTACAGATGGAAGTGCTCCTAAAACAAGGGCCATAAATCTAAGTTTGAAGGATACTGGCCATCTTGCAACAGCAGCTAAAATACACAGGGCATGTCTTTGAAATGAGAGAACTGGCAGCCTCCATTAATCTTACATACAGTGCTAAACTGTACAGGGCTATGAAGTTAACTAGGTTACTGCTTTTTGAGATGGTGACAGGCGCTTCAAACAGAACCTATTGAGACCTGTGCACTAAAGTTCTAGTATGTATATTTAAACCATGACCAGAGGATGTTAGCAGGTATGTGATAAAACTGGCACTTACCTACATGCAGACTAGACATGAGTGGGTGCACCATAAATCGTGGGATGCTCTCCTCCATCCACTATTTAAAGGGTCCATTAAAACCTGAATTTTAACACCTGTCTCCGGCCATGTTGTTATGATGTTTTATATTGTGTTAAGCTATATTATGTTATATTGTACAGTATGTGTGTACTGTCTCCCCCAAACAGAAGATTGACCCGGAGTCATTCATATAAGATGGTCAAAATACATCAAACTAATGATGAAATAAGCAATAAAATGCAAAAGTAAACACAATTCTAAAATATATTCCCAATGTATAAATACATTAGCAAATAATTTATGCATAACATCATCATTCAGATACCCCCATAGCATCATGATAATACTACAGTAGAGCTGAAAAATACAGCAAGAATAAAATCCTAGAAACATCCCCTAATTCCTGTCCTGAGGACTGATTTGATCACAATAACTTCAAGCAATGCCATGATCCGGAAGGGAGCATACCTTTGCTAGTTTAATCTTCATCTCTTCAATGAATTTCTTTTCAGTTCCATAAAACAGAGGATATTTCTGCCTTCTGAAACGGTTTTCTTATTAAAATCTCTGGTTCTGCTTATTCTGACTTCCATTTAACAGCAGGATGTGTCTGAATTTTGCTGAAAGCATTTTTTTTCCTCAGGGGATTTACAAAAGGTAAAATGTAACTGAATCCTCCACCCTCATTTGTTCCCTTACCGCGATGCCTTAGTATTGGCGAGGAATAAAGTAAGCCAAAACTGCATTATAAGGTTTATTGGATGTCTTGGTCCCCTCTCCCTGCTCCTCCCCACTGGAGGCCCATCCTTGGGGCACTGGGCCTGATATTCGAAAGGCAGTTACACGGTTTACAGACTTGTAAACCATGTAACTGCTGCTGAACTGGGATATTCAACGACACTAACATGGTTAGTGCCACCGAATATGCCCTCTCTTCTCCCTTACGTGCCCCAATGCCAACCACTTAGCATCGGGGCGTCTCAGGGGCATTCCAGGGAGGAGAAGAAGCAGTGACAGTCCCTATCCAGGTAGTAGTGATATTGCATGCTGCCTGGTTAGGGACCTGCAGCTAAAAGATAGGTGAGGAAAACCCTTGCCTATCTTTAAGCCACAGGAGCTAACCAGGGCATATGCAATATCGCTGCTGTCCAGTTAGCTACTGCGGCTTCCGAGCATGTGTGGCAAACCCAGATATTCAATGCTGGGGCTGTATATGACCCTGGCATTGAATATCTGGGGTTAAGGGTCAGCGGGTATGGCTATGCGCCATAGTGGTGCATAGCCCGCCCAAATGAATGTCGGGCCCATTCAGTTTATGCTGTTCCTATAGCTGCAGAAACCACCATTGTTTCAAATTACACTGAGCTAACTATCCCAAAATGAAAAGATTAGCTAGCATGTAGGATATGATCTTCCAGCCCCCTTGTCATGTCCAGACATCCCCTCAAGTGCTAGATGAAGGTATTGGAATACCCCAATCCTCCCCCTACAAAGTTCAGAAGCCAACGGTACCCTACATTCTTCCAGCACAGCACAGTGCACTGCAGAGCCAAGCAAGCAAGGGGACATCCTTCCAGCAGAGGAGAAACAAGTACCTGAAGCTATGGAGGTGTAGCTGAATACAGTTGATTCAGCACCGCAGGAGCAAGAAGTCATGGAGTTTCTTGAGCAAGGCACGCACATCCCTTGAACTAGGAGGAACTGTTCTATGTTTGGTTTATGTTTTTTCTTTTAATTGGAGACAGCATGGGGAGGATAGCGGTGTGTATTTGAAAACCGCCTGGGTGTGCTGTCATTCTTTCTTCCTTTCAGCTGCCAAATAGCTGGGGAAGATTGCAAAAAGACTGTGAGCCCATTGAAGTCTTTAGAGAAATTTCCTTTTTTATGTTTCTGTGCTGCTGTGGTGAAGGTAAACAGAAGAGAGGGAGAGGGGAAGCTGTCCCTCTTTGCCCAAAGGCAAGGCCACCGCCCTAGCCTAGCTCAGCTGCTTAGAATTCCTGAGCTGGAATTAACTGTGACTTTAGCTAAGAGCTAGCAAAGTAGCAGGGTTGTACAAGAACTGTGCAGGTTCATCTGGGGACATTTTGAAATAAAAACGGTGTCAAAGCATACTGGGGTTTATGCTCAGTATAATGCTTGCTACTCTATTTTAAGAACATAAGATATGCCATACTGGATCAGATCAAGAATCAATCAAGCCCAGTATCATGTTTCCAACAGTGGCCAGTCCAAGTCACAAGTAAGTGTCAGATTTCCAAAAGGTATATAATTCCATGCTGCTTGTCCCATGGGTAAGCAGTGGATTTCCCTGAACCTCTTTTGGTTTATGGACCTTTCCTGCAGGGAGGGACTGATTCAAAACTCTTTTAAACCCAGCTACACTAACAGCTTTCACTACATCCTCTGGTAATGAATTCCAGAGTTTGATTACACGTTGAGTAAAAAAAATATTTCCTCTGATTAGTCTTAAATGTGCTACATTGTAGCTCCATTACGTGTCTCCTAGTCTTTCTATTTTTTTGAAGTAGTAAACAACCGATCTACATTTACCTGTTCCACTTCATTCTTTATTTTAAAGACCTCTATCATATCTCCCCTCAGCCTTCTCTTTTCCAAGTTGAAGAGCCCTAACCTTTTAGGCCTTTCCTCATAGGAATATCCTTCCATCCCCTTTACCATTTTAGTCACTCTTCTCTGTATCTTTTCTAATTCTGCTATATCTTTTTTAAGATATGCTGACAAGAATTGGCACATTATTCAAGGTGTTCTTCAGTGGCATCAGGGCAAGAGCAGGCAGCCGAAATGCACCCCCTAAGCTTTTGCGCGGGTCTTTCTGCAGGTCTGGTCCCTCCCTCCTCTGACGTGACATCAGAGCAGGGAGGGATCAGATCTTCTGAAAGGTCTGCTCTGCTCTGCTGCTGCTGGTGACTTGCACATCGGGCATGTGCCCCCCTCCTTCCCATACCTCTGTCCATCCGCTACCTGCTCTTGCCCTGCTGCCAGCACCACCATGGAGAAAACAGAGGATGGCAGCAGCAGGGCAAGAGCAGGCAGCGGCTGGACAGAGGTATGGGGAGGAGGAGGGGCGTGCCCGATGTGCAAGTTACAGAGGGTGTGATCCGGCTCGGTATGGCCCTGCATGTATCCATCGGATGATGTCACCAGTGCTGGCTGACCTATCCTGCTCTCCACAGAGAAATCCTGTTACAGATAAGTAACCTCGCTTTTCCTCTTCTGAAACTTAAGGTACTGCTTCAAATGACTGTTTCAAAGGTACTTTGGACTGTAGCAATTTTTACTTCTGTGTAGAACAGAAAGTGGCCTCTGCCAAGCTTAACGCTGAAGTTTTCTTTGGAGCCTTGGAATCGCTTGAACACCTAATGCAGAGCCTTGATTTGGGGCTCAAAACGTGATTCACATACTGGACAGATTCCAGCTTTAATGAATTCCTCCAGAAGCGCCTCTTTCTAAGATAAGTTAAGTTGTTATGAAACAAAAATGATTAAAAAGAGATACCATGTGAAGGGTTATTAGAGTTATTACACCTGCACATTTTGGACTGGTGGATTTTTATGGTTTTGGTTCTGTTATTTGCATCACCTTAGTGGTGTTTTTGTTTTAAGCTCAGCAGCATGGCAGGGTGCTGGCTCAGAAGTCCACTATGGAGAGTCTGCATATTCAATTTATTGAATTCCAGTCCCAAAATGGAAATTCTGTTGAAGAAACCTCTGCTGCATACTGAGGAATTGCTGTAGTTATCACCCAATGTACTGAGAGACAATGGCAGACAGAGTGACTTGCTAAATCTGGCAAAACAGGAATGGAAATGGAGGAACTGAATTTAAATATAGTAGGAGCTAATTTATAGCTAACTGTCCTAACCAGTAGGTATCCTATTTTGTTCTTTCTATTGAATCTTTTATGATATATACAGTACAATTACAGCAGCTTTCCTCCCACAAAGATATCTAACCCATTTATTTAATCTCTGTGGTGTAACAGCTCAAAAAGTGAAAAAAAAAGAATAGCGCTGATAGTACATTATAGGGAAGAATAACTCAATAAAACCCAGCCTGTAAGGGTAGGATTAATTCCTATAATACTAAGGAATTGCCTTGCCTCATCTCTAAGCAGGCAGCAAGCTGGTGCTTTCATTGTTAGAACTGTTGGTGCTACAACCACCTGAGAGATTTTATAGCACTGAGAGATACTGAAAGGTTTCTCTTTCTTGAAGCTATCATTTCTTGCCGAGACTAGCTCTCGAAATCAGAAGCTGCAGAACCTTTTATTCATGGCTGATCACAGGGATATTGAAGTTGAAAGCATGCTTAGTGTTAAAGAAACTGCTTTATAATAAGCTTCCCCTGCTGGATAGTTTATCAGCTAGTTTGTGAATTACAGGTTCCAAAGATTCATTTAGCATCCAGTTGGATTATTTTTTCCTTAAATTTGAGTCCGGTCAGCAGTTATCACTTTTTTCTATTGCTGGTCTGGCAAAATGCCCAACCAGCTGAAAGGTAGTTTTATAAACCATTTTCATGCAGAAAACAACACCATTTGCCCATAAATGGACTCATAAAATTAAGATATGTCTAAAGGTTTGTGCAGTGCAAGTAGGTGTGCACAGGGGCAGGTATTAGGCATAGAGGAGGCAACCTATTCCCCCCCCCAAAAAAACCTCCTCTCGTCTTCCTCCTTTCTCAGTCTCTTTGGGTAACTCTCTACTCCTCCCTGTTTCCTCGGCTTGTAACCTTGGGGTCGTCTTTACTCCTTCTCCACACCCATCCATCTGACAGCTAAAACCTGCCGTTTCTTTCTCTATGAAAATAGAAATCACCAGCAGCCCAGCCAAATAATAATCCAAAACTATATAGCCAGGAAAACAATAACATCAACAAAATCTGCCCATTCCTTTCTGAACACACTATTAAGACACTTATCCACTCTTTAGTCACCTCTCGTCTTGACTATTGTAACCTCCTCCTTGCTGGTCTCCCTCTGAATCATCTCTCTCCCCTTCAATCTGTTCAACACTCTGCTGTGCGGCTAATCTGCCGCCAGCCTCGTCATGCTCATATTATCCCTCTTCTCAAGTCACTTCATTGGCTCCCTATCCGTTTCCACATCCAGTTCAAACTTCTTCTGTTGACCTATAAGTGTATTCACTCTGCAACTCCTCACTACCTTTCCTCTCTTATCTCTCCCTACACCCCTCCTTCGGACCTCCGATCTTCTGGCATATCGCTTCTATCTGTGCCCTTCTCTTCTATTGCTAACTCCAGACTTCGTTCCTTTCACCTTGCTGCTCCTTATGCCTGGAACAAACTACCTGAGTCTGTGTGTCAGGCGCCTTCTCTGGCCCTTTTCAAATCAGGTTGAAAGCTCATCTTTTTGCTGCTGCTTTTGGATCTTGACCCACCTGATCTCCTTTGTGTTTCCTTACCATTCCCCTTAGATATATCCCATGTCTACAGCTACTGTGTTGTCTGTCTTGACTATATTGTAAGCTCTGATAAGCAGGGACCGTCTCTTACATGTGTCTGTGCAGCACTATGTACGTTCTTGTAGCGCTATACAAATGCTTAGTAGTAGTAGTCGTAACCTGCACGGAGTGGAGGACACAACCCTAACCAAATGGCACAGAAGAGGTAGGCTGCATTGAGTAGAGGGTACAATCCTAATCAAATGGCACAGAGGAGGTAAGCGGCATGGAGTAGAGGGTACAATCCTAAACAAATGGCACAGAGGAGGTAATCCTAGTCACCTCACTGGGCAGACTAGATGGACCATGCTGGTTCTTATCTATCATCATTTACTATGGACCCAGTATTCAAAGGCATTTACACAGTTTTTTCGTTATTAAGTGCCGTCGAGTCGGTGTCAACTCATGGCGACCCTCTGGATAGTTGTCCTAAATTGTGTTCGGTCTTCAGTCAGGCGGCTCATTGTTGACAGCTGCTGTTATTGTATTGATCCATCTCATTACTGGTCTTCCTCTTTTATGGTGCTATAAACTGTGTAAATGCCCCTAAGCGGGATATTCAGTAGCACTAACATGGTTAGTGTTGCTGATTATCCCCAAGTAATGACACTATACAGCCCGATGCTAACAGCTTCGCATCGAGGCCTATTGGGGATGTTACGGAGGTGGTACCAAGGGATAACCATGCAGTGACAATATTCTGCCACTGCTTGGTTATCCCTTAGCAGGGAAAGTTAAGTGCAGCAAAAGCTGTCCTAACTTTTGCTGCAGGAGCTAACTGAGCAGCAGCTGATTATTGCTGCTGCATGGTAGTTTCTGCGCCTTGTGCAGCTGTATGGCGACCCCGAATATTCAATACTGGTGGCCAGATATGGTATTGAAGATCTGGAGTTAAAGTTCGGTGGCGACAGCTATGCGCCTTAGAGGTGCATAGCTGTCGCAAATGAATATTGGGCTCTATCACGTTAGAACTACTAGTTACCTCTTAAAAGTTAATTTATTTACTTATGCTCCATACAATATTACACTTGTTCTACTTGTTCTCTGTACACCGCTGTGACTGGTAGATACAGCAGTAGAAAAAAGTTGCTAAATCAGTAAAAGTTCTATACAGAGAGACATAATAAAGTGGCACGCCTCATCCACTGCACACTCTATAAGCACTACAACATTACTGTGCCCAAAAAGCACTGGGATCATGACCCTAAGAGAATTACAGAGAATGAGGAGGTTATGATCACCTGGGATACTTCCATTCCGACTGATAAAAAGCTGGATGCGAGGAAGCCGGATATAGTGGTTAAGGAGAAAACACCAGAATGGCATTGATAATAGAGGTGTTAGTTCCAAGCGATTACTCTGTGAATTGCGTGGAGAGGCAGAAGATCCTGAAGTACCAGGAAATACAGTCAGAGACCAAGAAATTATGGCAGAAAGATACAGAAATATTTCCCATTGTGTGGGGTGCCACAGGCTTGATAAAGAAGGATTTCCAAGCACATCTTGACAAACTACCCATGCCTGTTACATCTTATGAATTCCAGAGGGAGGCGCTCTTTGGCATGATGCAAGTACTACGCTGAGCATTAGCAGTAAATTTGAGAGACTGAGATCATACTCCCCATGCCCTGGCTTAGAAGTGAGGTTCACAACTGTCATGGTATGCGCAAAACTAACAAATTTGGAGAAACTGCCCAGAGTTAAAACAGTGGCCTGGTGATCTGAGACCAGGGTTTGATTCTCACTGGCACTCCTTGGGCAAGTTTCTTTACCCTCCATGAGTCAATGCTGGGTTGTGAAGAGTCAGCATTGACTCAATGGCATAGATTTCCATTTTATGAAAATAACCCGAATGCCTGATTCAAGGTCTGCTACAGCATGTGTATTCAGTACTGCCATGAAATTGCACAGGAGTCCTCTGCCAGTAGAGGGAGGTGCTGGGATATTGCACCTTTAGAAAAAAAAAAAAAAGCAACGTTGTAGCACCTTCCTGTATTGGAGCAGCCCAGGCAAAACACTCCCGTGCAATTTTGCAGGAATGTTGGATGCATTGGGAGTTGCATGGGGGCTTGTAGTTTATTCGTTGATTGGATGCACTTCTTTTCCCTTTGGATTTGGATTTTGAATGCACTATTGCACTATGCTGCAGATTCTTTCACATAAGCCTCGCAGAATGTCTGTGTTTGGATTAAAAGAAATGTGAATTTCATGGAGATGTGGTGGAGTTGGAGGATATTCAGGGAAGGGTGAGAAAAATGACAAAGGAGAGGGAATGGCTCTTTTGTGAGGAACCGGTAAACAGGTTAGGGCTCCTCAGCTTGGAAAAGAGACCACTGGGAGGGGATATACAGCATCAGCCTAACCGCTACCAATACTAACTCCTTAATTCTTACAGATATGAATTCCCACGTGGTACCCACCACCACAAACCTAAGCAACAGAGAAGACATCCATATCAACCCTACCCTCATCACTAACACCCCACCAAAAGACGGACCCCTTGAATCATTAAGCTGCATACTCATAAATTCATGATCCATAAGAAATAAAATCCCTATTACACGGTATATGCTAACAGATGAGAGCCCTGATTTACTTTGTGTAACTGAAACATGCATCACTGAACATGACTCCGTATTAATTAACCAATTAAACAATAAGGAATACTAGGGAATCCAAAAGAGGAGGAGGAGTCCTCATCATGGCCAAATCAGGACTAAAAGCACATTCTAGCATCTGTAGTAATTGCGATGGGGTCGACATGATCAAAATAGAAAATAATTGTGTAGCAATAAGCCTTCTCTATAGACCCCCCACAGACACCATCAACCTTACCCCCATGCTTAAATCAGCATATACTGCATCTTCAAAGAAGCCCCACTTCATACTAGCTGATTTTAAACTTGCATCCCTTCCTACACAGCAATCCATAGCCTTCCTAGACCTTATGAAGGAAATGGGCTTCACCCAGGTAATGAACCAACCAACACATATTAAGGGTAACGCACTAGACATGATCTTCTTCCCAGTATCTATTACTACACACCCAAAGTCCTCCCATCCTACAACCACTCAAGTCCCCTGGTCAGATCACTTCACCATACAAACAAACCTACCTATTAACCTCATTACCCAACCTACATCTAAAAATCTACCCATACTGCACGTTTTAGGCAATTTGACAAGGAAACTTTCCTAGAAGAAGTCACGCAAAAGCTTGCTCAACAGAACAAGACCCTCAAATAAACAATTGAAAACTTTACCACAATCAACAATGCTGTGAAGTCCAATGCGCCTATCCGGAAACCTTCTCATAAGCACTCTGAAAAATGGTATACCCATGATATACGAACCCTTAAAAGGGAGCTTTGTAAGCTGGAAAAGAGATGGAGAGCAAGTAAAACCCTTGATAACAAGGACCGGTACACTTCTGCTCTGAACACTTACAGAGAAACAATTCTTAGAGCTAAAATGGTCCATCACAAAAACTTACTAAACAAGGCCATAAATTGCCCAAGAGAACTTTCTGAATTAGTAAAAACACTTAGCAAAACACATCAGAACCATTACATCTAACATAGGAATTAACCCCCAGACAATGGCAAACCACCCTGCAACTAAATTAAAATGCAATTAACCCCGATCACCCCCCGCTTCAGAATCTGCCGCTTCACTCCTGCCAAATGGCAAACCTTTCACCTTATCAAAGTAAAGCAAACCCAAGAAACAATAACCAAAATTAATACCACTACTTCTTACCTTGATCCATGTCCTGTTTCATGGATCAAAGTATCAAAAACGGAACTTGCACCTTTCATTATGGAAATAGTCAACCACTCTCTATCCTCTGGAATAATGCCAATAGCACTAAAACACACTATTATTCGTCCCATACTCAAAAACAAATCCCTAAACAAGGATGACCATACATCAGATAGACCCATTGCTAGCATCCCCTTCCTTGCAAAAATATTGGAGAAGGTTGTGCAAATCCAACTCCAAGACTTTATTGACAGTCATGCCCCTCTCGATGAACACCAATATGGATTTCATCTGTATCATGGAGTAGAAACACTACTCCTGGTACTATTTGATACTCTACTATGTGGCTTAGATAATATAAACCAAGCATACCTCCTGGTGTTCCTGGACATTATCTCTGCTTTTGATAATGTAGAACACAACACACTTCTAACAACGCTTGCTCTATTAGGCATATCTGGATCAACCTTCAAGTGGTTTGAATCCTATCTGTCCAATCGTAGGCTATATGTGAAAGTTGATCAGGACCTTTCATCTACCTACCCCCAAGAACAGGGAATCCCCCAGGGTTCCGCACTCTCCGCCCTCCTGTTCAACATATACCTTCAACCTATATTTTCAATCTTCAAGAAATAGAACATAAACTATCATATCTACGCAGACGATATCATGGTTTACACACCCATCGACATAAAATGCCCCACATACCAAAACATCATTACTGTATAGAGGAAGCTGAATCATGGCTAAAAGAAAACAATCTTCAGATAAATCTAACCCCCCCCCCACCCGAAACACTATTCATAACAAGAAACCAAAACTTCACCCCTCTCACATCACTGAAACTTCATGACACAGATGTCCCAATCAAATATGAGGTTAAATATCTAGACATCATAATTGATAGATCTCTCTCGATGACAGCTCAAATCAAACACATGGCACAAACTATATTTTACAAACTATAGACAGTACAACACCTTCGTCCCCTCCTAGATACTCATGATTTTCATTCAGTGGTCCAAGCACTCATCACACCTCAACTGGACTATTGTAATAGCATACTGCAGGGACTGCCTAAGAAAAGCCTCCATCCCCTCCAATTAGCCCAGAATGTTACAGTGAGGGTCATATACAAGGCAAGACTAACAGACCATATCACCCCCATTCTCTACAATCTTCACTGGCTCCTGGTGGCCAGTAGAATCAAATACAAATCATTAGTTATCATTTTCAAACTTATCAATTACATATCCCATCAATTTTGTCTACCAAGATACAAGCTCAACCGGAAAACAGAAGCAGAAGAAAAAGTAAATCAAATCTTCCCAGCCTCATTCCACAATACAAAACAGACTACAAGTAATAGAGCCTTTACTTACACTGCACCTGCACTATGGAACACAATTCCATACACACTCAGGTCAATAAAGGACCTCCTGGATTTCCAAAAGGAACTTAAAACCCTGCTCTTTACAGAACATTATAGCACTACAATAGAAAACCTCTCTCCAACTACAAATACTTTCTGCCCAACAAATCAGCATTCTCCTAGCACATCCGCCTAGGTAGAACCCCCCTCCCCCACTTCTGCTCTCCGCATAAGGAACGTATCCATTTAGGTAAGCTATGCATCCCTATATGTATATAGTTATGTACACCAATTTATATATAGTTATGTTTCAACTAACTTACACAATACCCATTCTGGGGTTGTTGGAAGGTGATATGTTCCATGTATATAGTCTATAGTTCTGTATTGTTATACATGTAAACCTAATTGTTCGATGTAAACCGCCCCTGATCGCTGGAAGGGGCGGTATATAAAACAGTTCAACTAAATAAATAAATAAAGATAACAGAGGTTTATGAAATCATGAGTTGGATGGAATGGTTAAATGGAGAATAGTTGTTTAGTCTACGGGTTGTTCTTAATCCGATGTGCTGAGCCTGACAGGGTGTTTGCAGGCAGGGAAGTGTCAGTTTTTGCAATGTATATTTGGTTATTGTGGAATTTTTCTTTGTTTTGGTTAAAATCTAAAACAGGAAAAAGAGAGAGAGAATATTCTCCGCAAAGGACCAAACCCGAGCAAGGAGCGGAGAAGACAAACCACGGCCACATTGGCATGAGCAGGGTCCTCAATAAAGTTTGGCTTAAAGTTCACTCCAGTGTGGCTGTGGTTTGTCTTCTCTGCTCCTTGCTCGGGTCTGGTTAAAATCTAAGATAGAGGGCTTAGCATTCAGCAGCAGCAGTCAGTGTTTTTAAAACCTCTGGCTGCTGCTGCCGAAACTACATCTGGATATTTAGCACCAAAGCTATCCAGCATCTGACACCGAATATCTGGTTTTGCCACTGAGAGGAACTGCTATTCAGTCAGCGGCAATATCAACCAGTCCTAACTTTATGTGGCTTAGCTATCTGCTTAGTGGATGAATATCACTGCTGACTGCATAGATGCTGGGATTTCCCCAGCTCCACCCATAGACCACTCTGAAGACAACTGGATATTTTCAGGGTGGTCTGTGGGGGATATTCAGCGGCACTACCAGAATTTATGTGGTTTCTAGGTTCTGCAAATCACATCAACCCTTTTTAATATTGACCCCATAGATTTTTAGGGCTATTATTATAATATGTGAAAACAGTGTGAAATGAAATGCACTGGAGTGTTGCAGATATGATTGCCTTTTGAATTAGATCTAATGATGGGGATGGGTTATGCGCGATGTTGCTTAAGCGTGTACTTGACTTAATAAAATAGGCATGAAATATGCACATAAAAACATGCATTAACTATATGGGAGTTTATAAAATTACCCTTGTGGAGAGTGGCTTTATAGTTGTGGTCAACATTATTGGCACCCTTGCATTTTAGGTATGTTGTGTACAATAACTTGAGAAATAATTGGAAATATTCCAACTGTATGTCATCATAAAATTTTAATAGTACGGTATACAACAAAAAAAAAGATGTCTGTGCAACTTAGATGTAGTAATTTTTGAGAAAAAAAACAACAAAATATGACCTGGGCAGGATTAATGGCACCCTTCACTAATATTTGCTTGCACAACCCTTGGCAGTGATGACAGCCTCCAAATGTTTCTTGTAGCTATCTATAAGTTTCATACATCTGTCTGCTGGTAGCTTCTTCCACTCTTCAACTGCAATTTGTTCCAGCTCATGAATGTTTCTAGGGTTCCTTTTACCAATGGCAGATTTCAGTTCTTTCCAAAGGTTCTCGATTGGATTGAGATCAGGACTCATTGCTGGCCAGTTTAAAACAGTCCATTTGTTCCTTTTTAACCATTCCTTTGTATTTTTGGATGTATGTTTTGGGTCAATGTCCTGCTGGAGGACCCATGACCTTCTGATACAAGGTAGGACATACCTTGGTAGTCCTTTGACGTCATGATTCCTTTAATACGTTCCAGGCCTCCATTTCCTGAGGTAGCAAAACAGCCCCACATCATAATGAAACCTCCACCACATTTAACTGTAAGAAGGGTGGTTTTTTTCCCTTATAAGCTTCATTTCTGAGCCTGTAAATGTATCACTGGTCTGCATTGCCAAAGAGCTCATGTTTGGTTTCATCTGCCCACAGAACATTTCCCAAGAAGGATTGTGGTTTCTTAATGTAGGTTTGGACAAAGAACAGGTGTGCCTTTTTATATCTGTCTGAGCAATGGGGTCCTCCTTAGTCTTCGCCCATGAAGTCCTTTGTTTAGTGCGTGGTGTATGGTGCAGGTGGAAACCACCACTCCAGATTGCCCCAGGTCTTTATTTTTATTTGCAAGATTTGATATACCGCCCTTGCCGGAGCGTCAGGGCGGTGTACAATAAAACAATATATTGGCTACAGGAAAAATTGAAGAAAGAAAGGAACACCAGCGGTAGACAGGAAAGGAAAGAGAAAGGAAAAAAGCGTAGTAAAACAAAGTGGGGGGGGGGAGGGTTTGACATGGGGGACCTGGATATAAGGCCGGGAGAGAGTAGTTGCTAATTGAATAGATGAGGGTATTCCTAGGTTACTGGTGTCTGAGGGCTTGGTAGGGGAGGGTCAGACGAGGGAGGACCAGAGCCATCAGTGGGTGGAGGAAGATCATAAGCCTGACAGAATAGGTGCGTTTTAAGAAGCGCTTTGAAACGTGGAAAGGAAAGTTTGATGCGAAGGGAGTGCGGGAGCAAATTCCATAAAGCGGGACTGAGAAAGAAGAAGGCGGAGTGACGGGTGTGCTCGAGGTGGGCCTAGGAGGGAGAAGGGAGGAAGAGACGGTTGCCGTGTGCAGAGCGGAGGAGACGAGGGACTGGTTGGAGGTGAATGATATCAGCCAGATATTGTGGAGTGCTAGTGTGTAGGACTTTATGGGTGATAGTGAGGAGTTTGTAGATGAATCTGACTTTGATTGGGAGCCAATGGAGATAAAAAAAGAGAGGGAGTGATATGGGCGGTAACAGGGGAATAAGTGATTAAGTGGGCGGCGGTATTTTGGACTAACTGGAGGCGACGTAATTGACAACGGGGAAGACCAGCGAAGATAGAATTACAATAATCCAAATGGGTGATCACAAGAGACAGGACAAGAGTAGTGATAGCAGTAGGAGAAAGGAATGGCCGAATAGATCTGATTCTACAGAGCTGGAAAAAGGAGGTGCGCACCACAGAGGTAATGTGCTGGTGAAAAGAAAGAGAGGAGTCCAAAGTAATGCCCAAGTACCGAAGGGTGGAAACAAGGGGAATAGGACGGGCAGACATAATAGGGGATAAATTGGGAGGAAGGTCATGAAAGGAAAGCCAGATGGCAGAAGACTTGGACGGATTGACATGAAGAAAGTTTTGTCTGAACCAGGAGGCGATGAGATCGAGGCAGTCATTGAGTGCGGAGAGATCGGGTGCCGAGGAGGAAGTGTGATAGACCAAGAGGATATCATCGGCATAGATATAGGCAGAGATTCCGGCTTGTTGAATAAGCAAGGCAAGAGGGGCAAGAAAAACATTTAATAGAAGGGGAGCAAGGATAGAACCCTGAGGTACACTGCATTGTAAGTGAAACATCAGGACCCACATGAACAGCAAAAGAACGAGAGGAGAGAAAGGACCGAAACCACTGCAGAACTGTACCATAAACACCCAGGTCAGACAGGCACGAGAGAAGGGTACAATGATTGACAACATCAAAGGCGGAAGAAAGATCCAGTGATACAACAAGAGAGAGATCACCTCGATCGTGGGAACAGTGAATTTCAGAGAGAAGTGCCAAAAGGATAGTTTCAGTCCTGTGGCCGGCGCGAAATCCTGATTGGCGGGGGTGAAGGGAGAAGGTGGCATCGAGATGGGTGGAAAGCTGAAAGAAAACAAGCTTTTCAAGAATCTTGGAAAGAAATGAAAGGTTAGCAACCGGGCGTCAGTTACCAGGGACAGCTGGGTCTAAGGTGGTTTTTTTGAGAAGGGGCCGGACAATGGCATGTTTACATTTGGTGGGAAAATGACCAGATGCAAGGCTAGAGTTCAGTATAGTTAGGGCATATGGGATAAAGTGAAGCGAGGGATTAAGAAGCCAAGAAGAGGGAAAAGGGTTGAGAGGACAGGTGGTCTGATAGGAGGAGGATACAGCTTTAATGAGTTCGGCAGGCAACGGGGCTAAAGGTGCACCAAGTGTGGGGAAAAGTATGAGAGGTGGGCGGGGAATCAATTACGGAAAGGGCAGGGGGGGCGGGAGGGGGGAAAGAGGCGTAGGACAGGCCGAGAAGAACGAGAGGAGGGAATGGACCTTGTCTGAGAAGAAAGAAGCGAGGATGATTGGGCTGGGGGCGGACAGGATGAGAGGAGAGGAAGAGGGGGAGGTAGAAGAGGAAGAGAGAGACTTAAGAACCTGATATAAGCGACTAGAAGAGTTTGAGGAAGAGGCTACGAGATGTGAATAGTAGGATTTCTTAGCAGAGGTGATCATGGAATGATAATGGTGGTGTACCTGGCGGAACGCAAAGGGAGAAGTAGGAGAGGGCTTCTTCCACCACTAGCACTCGACACGACGGAGATGTGTACGGAGTAAATATAGACCAGGATGGTACCAAAGGTGATGGGAGGAAGAGCAGAGGGAGATAGGACGGAGTGGGGCAAGAGTGTCGAGCGCAGCGGTGAAAGTGGTGGTCCAGGAATCCACCTGCTGGTCTACCGTGAGGGAGGCAAAGTCAGGAGGTAAAAGGGAGTTGGCTGAGGGGAAGTGTTGGAGGGTGAGCAGGGTGAGATGACGTTTAAGAGTCCACGAGGGGGGAGGTCCATAATAACAAGTGAAGGGGACTCTGGGGAAAGAAAAGGGACGGAAAACAGTAGGCAGTGATGATCAGACGAAGGGAGAGGAAGTGCTTGAATATTAGATGGTAGGAAGGGGGAAGACGTAGTGGAGAGAATAAGGTCCAGAATATGACCAGAGATATGTGTTGGACAGGTCACATGTTGAGTAAGGGAAAGATCGTCGAAAAGTGAGGCTATGGCCTTGTCACGGGGCTTGGTTGGAGAACCGAAGTGAGCGTTGAGGTCGCCCAAAACAACCAGATGGGGGGATAGGAGAGTGGAATCTGATAGGGAGAGAAGTAGGGTGTCCCAAAGGACCGAGCGGAATGAAGGAGGGGCGTAAAGGAGAAGAAAATACATGGGGGTAGAGGACTCTAAACGAAGGAGAAGAGATTTGGGATAGTATGGGGGAGGAGTGACCAGTGAGAAAGAGAGGGAGGACCTGTGAATGAGAGCTACACCCCTGCCTGTTCGGTGGAGGCAAGGCGTGTGCAGAGCAGAATAGCCCGGAGGGAGACAGCGGTGGAGTAGGCTGTCTTCCCCCTCACGAAGCCAGGATTCAGTGATAAAAAGAGCATCCAAGGAGTGTTGAGTCAAAAGATCATGGACTAAGTGGGTTTTTGCGCCTGAAGATTTTTGGATATTGTACATGGTGTTTTTCCAAGAGTTCGCACTAATCTTCAAAGATTTCTTGGATTAAATTTTCTTCTTCCCACCATGTCCTGTGAGATTCTTGATAGTTCCATGAGTAGAAAACTTCTTAATATCATTGTGAACTGTAGACACAGGAATACCAAGGTCTTTGGAGATGGCCTTTTACCCCTTTGAAGTTTGATGTTTGCTGATAATGGCTTTTCTGACAGTCTCAGGCAGCTCTCTTATCATCACCATTGTGAAAATGGAACAGGAAGTGAATTTGGCTATTTTAAACATTAGAGCCATCATTCACTGGTTGATTCAAGTAATGTGAATACTGAGAATTGAACACAGGTGCGTCTAATTTTACTGCTATGGGAATGTGTTTTTTCTGTTCAAATTGATTTGAATTGTTTATAAGGGTGGCCAATGTTCTGTCAATGTCCCGTTTTTTATATTATTTCCTACTATTTCCTTTTCTAATTGGTCTTGTTTTATTTGATTCTTTTGTGTCAAATAGTTCAAAGACATTTCACTGGCCACTTTTTTAGAAGATACTGGACATTAAAGAGTTAAACTGCAAGGGTGCCAATGTTGACCACATCTGTATAAGGTGTGCCTAATCAGTGGCATACCAAGGGCGGGGCCATGGGTGCGGCCCACCCCGGGTGACAGCCAGGAGGGGGTGCACCCCTGCCAGGCCCATGGAGGCAGCGCAGCAACTTACCATAAACTGGCTTACCGCACTGCCTCCACTCCAGGCTCAGTCGATCTTCTCTCCCAGACAAAATCTCATGACTTGCGAGACTTCATCCTGGGAGAGAAGAGCTGCTGGGCCTGGAGCAGAGGCAGCATAGCAAGCCAGCTTTATGGTAAGTTTGCCAGGCTGCCTCTGTGGGCCTGGCAGGGGGTGCTGGCTGTGTGTGTGTGGGGGGAGAGAGCCTGCCCCAAATGCCGAAGGGGCTGGGAACATGACTGTGTCTAGCTTAATGTGCATTTTTAAGCATGTCGATCATGCCTATTTCATAAAGTCAAGTAGGGGGCATAATTTACTTAATAATATAGGGACATAAGTAGTGAGATGTGTGCATTGAATCTAGGCATGATCACTTACACCAGCCCTATGGCCACCATATCTTATGTATGCTCCACCAAGCTCCACCTATATAAATGCCCAGAGTGAAAGTACACACCATCGGCACAACTGTCAGAATGGCAACTGGCTAAAGTACATGCGCGAAGGCTTATCAATGTGTCTAAGTCATTGAAAATACACGATTATGTGCGTTGCATGCAAGTAGCGTCCCTCATAGAGAGCAATTTTATAAGGGGCACCTAGATTAAAGCGTGTTTTTATGCACATTTTTCATGCCTCTTTATAGAGGCAGGAATGCGTGTGCTTGAAAATGTGTAAAGCCACGAGCACTTCTGCTTGTGGGGTGATTAAAGAAAGGCAATCCCTGATTCTAAGAGCTAGGCATCCAGTCCTAGCGTTAGCTGGCAAAATGCACATCCCCTTTCTCTGGTCCTTTGAAGGGTGACAGGTGGCATGCAGCCTAACTGGGCACTGCAGGGTCTACCCCAGGCATAGTGTGAGGCAGTGCACCTGGGGTGACAGTACTCCAGGGTGGCACGTGTCTGTAGCGTGTAAAATCATTCGGTTCCTACTTTTAAAAGCTGGGAACCTAGTGCCTTTGGAACACTAGCTGGATAAACACAAGCCCTTTCCCTGCCCTTTGAAGTGTGTCGGCAGGCAGGCAGTTGTGTTTGGGGAGGGTATATCTGGAAAATTAAATGGTCGTGTAAAGATAGGAGGGAAGGTAAGAGTAATTCTGGCAGAAGTGCAGAAGGAGACAGGGCATTCATAGGATATGGTTATGGGCTTCTCTAGTCCACCTTCGAAGTTAATGAGAGATGTCTTTATAAGGAGAGTAGAAAGAGTTGTAGTTTCTGGTACAAATGTGAAAAAACAGGTGTCTGGTTTCATCTCCACAGGGGAGCAAAGGCAGGTTGACATAGTGCAGAGTGGGGCAACATGGGAGAAGCAGCAGGTGAAGGCAACTCAGCACTGCAGGAGAAATATCGTTTTCCTGCTGAAAAGTATGTGAAGATAATCTGAACAGATAAAGAATCTGAGGGATCCACATGCATATGATTGACATCTGAATCACCAGATCTTGAAAGTGTACTGGTTGAAGTGGCTGTTGACGAGGGTGTAAGCATTTCAGCTGGTGAGAAGGGCTGCAATGCCAAGACCAAGAGCACCACCCAGGAAGAGGGGACAATAGATAGTAAGAAAAATGCCACTGGCCTTTTGTCCTCTCCTCCACTCCCAGCCACGGGTCCAGCAGCAGAACCAACAGAAGCAGCCTCTCCCCCAAGGAAGTACAGGGAAAATCTCATAAAACTTCAATGTGTGGAAACATTTTAAAGTGCTCGATGACCCGTGTTATGCAGAATGCATTTGCTATAGGCAGCTCATTAGACGAGGGAAGCCACAAACAGTGCCATGATGCATTATTGGAAAAACAACATCCTTTCTAACTTGGTACAAAGGAGGGTGCTGATCCTAGGCTGGGCACTCCATCCAGGAATGGAAATAGCAGTGGTAAGAAAGCTACATGACAAATAAAATCCTTTTTCCAAGTGAACCCCTATTCTCTTCTGCCCATCAGATGGCATGGCAGCAAAGCAAGCCACCATGGAAGACATGGGGTGATGTTTGATAGCACTACCATGGAGCGGATGGCAGGAAGCATTAAGGGTGGTAGCCTGTTACAATGGGGAAATGATAGCTCTGGATGACTATCCCAGAAGAAGGTTGAGAAGGTGGCATTTAAGAGGCTGCTGCATATCTTAGCTCCTGCTACTCAGTGCCCTAAAGGAGAACGTTTAGTAGAGAGGTAATCTCAACCTGTATAATAAGTTGCATCATCAGCTGTGGGCAGAGCTGGCGAAAGCAGAGGCTGGTACTAGGGTGTATTTCACCACTGACATCTGGGACAGTGGTGCTACACATTGCTATCTCTCCCTGACAGCAGACTGTGACAGATGGCCAAGACAGGAACAGACTGTAGGTCTAATGACGGAGCAACAAGAGGGCACTGATAGGCTGTTCTGCACAGCCAGGTAATAGATGACAGCCAAAATGGATCCATATCTTAGCAGAAATAAGGGTTATATTGCAGGGCTGGCACATAGGCACAAGCACAGCATCATGCATCTAGATTTATTTGTAACTTATGATGGACAAACATGGTCAAGGCAGTGAAGGAGCGGGGCTTTCGGGGGATCAGAGGCTTGGCATACTTGCTGCACTTGGTTGACAAAGACTCCCTAGACCTGGAGAGCAAAGCAAGTGATAGTCCTGTCCTGAGGGAACTGGTTGATAAGTACTGAAAAATAGTAGGGTATTTTCACCAGACTCTTTAAGGTGGGCATGAGCTGCGTGAGAAGCAGGAAGCAACAGGGACAACTGCATACCAGTTCAAGCAGGATGTTGCCACCAGGTGGAATTCCACTTACGACATACTAGAGACATACATACTAAAGAACCAAAGCAACACAACGGACCTGCAACAGAGCCTTTGAACTCTATGCCCCTCTATGCATCCCTCTGGAACTCTCTACCAAACCACATCAGGATCAACGGTGATCTCCCATCATTCAAAAAGCAGCTAAAAACCATCCTATTCCAAGAACATCTCTGAATAGGAACCTCCCTATTTCTCTCCAAGAACTCCAAACCAGTAATTATGCTATCTTGTCAGTCTCTATGTTCATCCCAAAATCATTAATGTTGAGCCCCCGGTGATGGCCTCCCCCCATTTGATTCCCCCCCCCCCACCCCAGATATATGTCCCACCGCTTTGACCCGGTGAAAAGCGGGATATAAATACAGTTAAATAAATAAATAAATAAAAGTTAGTGGAGCAAAAAGTGGCTCTGCATTAATTGTCATTGGAGACTGAGATCGGCATCGACAGGCCCATGGGTCTCCAAGATTAGGCAAATATGCAGTCTAAAAAGTAAGTATTGGCAAAAGCCATTTAAGGATGCCTTGAAAGAAATGAGTTCCACAAGGACTATCTTGAGTCTTCTAATGCTAGTAGTGAATATTTTACAGGCAAGGTTAGAGGATCATCAGTGACACGGTTTTACGGCAGAGGTATTGGTGATAGTAGACTTCTTGCATGGTCAAATGACACAGTGAAAGTTAAAAAAGAAAAGTGAAAGATACAATATGAGGATGGCCTCAAAGACTCTAAACATTTGGAGACCTATTCCATTGTGTGCATCCCAGGCCTCTGCGTCCGGTCGAAACTGGATGCACAGAGGTAGATGCGATGCTGATCCTGTGGGGCATGTCTAACCCCCGTGGGATCAGAAATGCATCTAAGCCTGTACGTGCAGGTTGGGACCCAATTCCAATCAGCCTGCTTGTACAGGCCCCTGTCTGGCTTACTCAGTCAGGCTCCTGAACAGAGTCACGGCACCATGGCATTCGGTTGCCATGGCACCGTGGCTCCATTCAGGAGCCGCGATCCTCGGCTGCTGACCACTTTCTTAATTTCCCGCATTTGGCCCCCGATCTAGCCTCCAATAGCCAGAGTCGGGCTGTGGGGAATCTCCTGCACCCCGTTACCTGTTTGCTACTGCCCGGGCCTGCCATCCCCTGACATCTAGGGGGACTTATTCCACCTCTGGGGTGGAATAAGTTCCCCATCTAGTCTGCTGGCCATAGACCTACTGGGCCGACTTCAGAATCAGCACTGTACATCCGGAGCCATGGACCGCTCACTGCCTGCCCTAACTCCGCCTCCGCAATGCCCCTTCCCGCCCCTGTCTAAACCTCCCTGTACAATCTCCTTGTTCATATGGGGAGGTTTTAGATGAGGACAGCAGGGGGGGCTATTCACGGGACAGAATAGACCCCATAACATTAAAAAAACAAACTATTTACTACCCTTTTATCAAAAATTAAAGAAATATAATATATTTACTAACAACTTCCAAAACAAGAGAATTTTTGCCAGTCCAAAGACAGGAAACTATCACACATATAGCAAACAATGTATGTGTGTTTGGCACATTTGCATTGTTGTTGTTAAGTGCTGTTGATACCGCCTTTCATAAATAATCAGGGGTTTACTATCAATCATTAATAGGAGGGAGAGAATGAACTCCGTTAATTGATTGGACAGAGACAGGTAGAATCAGAAATTAGGGAGGTATTAAATTAGGCCCGTGAATCAAACCACGCATTCGCACCCCATACAAAATAATAAAACAACCTCAAAGATTGGAAATGTGTAAACAGCAGTCCATTTGCCCAAAGATGAGTTCAAATATTCACATACTGGAGGGCTGGTGAGATAAGTGTGCTAGACAGGTCAGCTCAATGTTTGTGCACAATTTTGTGCACTACCAGTTCAGAAAGGAGTTTTGCACATGAGTTAACTGTGCACAAAGCCTGGATTAGACAGCAGCACACAGCACATTTAAATCCATGGTAATGAAGCAATGAGCATGGCAAAGGTTAGGCTAGGGTTACCTGTGCCTGGCTTTCACCACATATTAAGCAGCACCACCTCTGATCTGCCCCAGAATGTCCCTGACACACCCCAGTGCTAAGCAGTTAGCATCAGGACATGTAGAGCTGGCAGCCCCTGAATACCCTGTTCAGTGCAATTAACACAGTTAGCAGTCAACTTTGAATACTGCCAGCCAACCTTGTTCGATGATCATACTTGTTTTTGATTTCTTGTGGGAGGAGGGGGAAGGAGATGTAACCCACTACAATCTTCTCCTCCAGGTGAAGGCACCAGGTGCCACGTATTCAGGGACAGGTGGAATCTGCCTGAAGGGGCTCATGCTAGGTCAGTCCCGCACCCAGGATCACCCAGCAGAGTGATTAGGGATGTGGCATTATACTTAGATTAGACTATGGAAAAGTATAGCATTATGGTTTGCATTATGAATGAAGTGTCACGGAAGATAAATAGTGCAGAACTGAGAGAGCATACGGTTTTCGACTTTCTCTGCTTCTGAAAAATGCCTAAAATCCATTTACAAAATAAAATGTTTATAAAAACTGATATTCCCAGATCAGGTTCTGGGTTAAATCACCGATGAGTTGAGTAGAGTCTGTGGTTCCCTCCAAGTGTTAACATTCACGCTCCTGAAAGTCACTTAAAAGCAAAGGCAGCAAAGAGTTGATTTGTTTGAAAAGAAATAACTGGCGAGAACCCAATTTTCTGAGAAGCACAAGAGGTCAGAGGGGCCAGCAATATGCAATTTCTTGGTAATTGTCTTCAGCACCAAATGAAATAAAGCTTTATTTGATTTGCAGGTGAGCGCAAATGAATATTGCTCATGTTTCAAGTGTGTTATTTAATTGGCCTATTTGAACTACAGTGGCTGCCGAATGACCTTACACAGCTGCCATGCTGTGTGTGTGTGTGCGTGCATGTGTGTGTGTAACTGTTCCTGTTACAGGTAGTAGTTCTATTTGTCTGATTGCAGTTCATGGATAATTAGCTTGAGCAATCACAGCCCATGTGGTGCAGGCTATATTTTCTGCCGCGTTGTTTCCTTAAAGAATGGGAAGCCAGGTTTCTTAAAGAAAAGGACAATGACATCCTTACATGGTAGTCTTTTCACGCATGCGGGTATAAACTGGGTTTATCGACGGTCATTTCAGTAGGCGTTTTATCTTAAGTCTTCTTCTTTGACTTCAAGATTTGCTGCTGTTAACAATGAATATGACATTATTTACTGTGTATGTGTGTCTGTGTCAATATATGTGTGCGTGCGTGAGAGAGAGAAAGCGCAAGAGCTGCTGAAGTAATGGAGGCATTTATCATCGCTATGCATAGTTCTTAGTATCTAAATCAATTTAAGGGAATGTCTGAAGAATCAGCTCTCTTCTCTGAATCAGAGTATGTAATTAGAGTATGTAAAGCACATTCTAATAAAAGAAAGAAAAAATGATGATATAGGATTCAACATAATTTGGGATCTGCTTGGCAAAACATTTTGGTCCGATTCAAGTTTGGTTTGATCGTGAGTTTGTAGAAAAATGATTTGCATGGGTTTAAGAATTATTAGGAATGTGCATGGCCAACATTTCTGGTTTAATTCAAGTTCAGTTTAATTACCAGTTTGCATTTTGAATTATTTGGATCACTCGGATCCATTAAAGAGATTGAGGCAAGCAATTTTGGACTCTCACAGTGGGGGTTTTCACTCATTTGTCATCAAACTTACTTAAAACACATTAACAGGTCTCTGCCACAGTGGCAACAGCACTCCAAGGCATCAAGAGTAACGTGAAGAGTCAACGGCACCAAAAGAGGGGCAAAGGACACCAACAGTGACATGAAGATCCCAAGCCACTGTGAGAGGAGCAGGTGTCACAAATAGTGGAAAAAAGACCTCAAGGCATGGGAGAGGGGTAAAGTAGTGCCAAACATGGAAATGTCAAGGTTCCAGGAGGAGCTAAAACAGCACTAATGTTGGCATGAAGACCCCAAATCCTCTATGGATGTGTGGGGGAAAGAAGCATGGTCGGGGTTGGAATTCTGTAGGAAAATGAGCTCATGCGAGGAGTGTATGAAAGAGTATCTGAGTGTCTCTACAGTGTGGTTTGCCAAGGAAGAATTTGAAGGCTGGAGTGTACTTTCTGTCACATTGCCAGAAAGATCACATGATTGGAATGCAGCCAACAGATTCATACTGTTCCTGGGTCAGAAAGGAGCTAGCTTTGACCAGTCCAAATGCAGCTTATGGGATAACAGGTTTATAACGTGAATTAAATGAAGAAATAAAGAGTGGCACAAATACCCCAAGGTATGGGGAGAGGGTTAAAGCAGCAGCAGCATTGGCAGGAAGACCCACTAGGTCCGTGCATGTTTATTCCTGCTCCAGGCATGAATAGGCATCAGGAAAGTGTTTGTTTTCACCTTAAAGCATCCAGCAAGTGTAGAGAATTAAGTGACTATGAATATATGTATTTATTTATTTAATATTTCTTATATACCGCCTTTCAGTGGTATCAAGGCGTTTTACATTGAATAAGAACAACAAAAGCTACATAGAACATAGTTCTCGTTTGTGCCATATATACTCATGGCAAAAGTTATTGTCTCACAACACTTACTCATGTTCAAATGTTCCGTTCCTTGTAAAACAGTTGTGAAATAGTTTAACACACTGTTACGTTATGTTCATTGTAAACCGTCTTGAATCGAAAAAAGACGGTATAAAAAAACTGTTAAATAAATAAATAGAACAAGGTACTAACAGGGTACATGCAATTTGGATCCCAGTACAGTTAACTATTTACAGTTTAACCGATAAGACAATTAAGTATTTACTGTTTGATCAGTGGGCTGATAACTACTTACATTTAATGGTATAGAGTCCATACTTTTGTATTTCAGTCATTTAGGTTAGTTTCATGGTTTTAGCTGTGAGTGAGGTTAGTGGTCTGTTCCATAACATTTCTGGAATATATGAGTTTTTAGCATCTTCCTGAAGACTTTTAGGTCAGTAGTTGCTCTGAGATTAGCTGGAAGGGAGTTCCATAGGGTAGGTCCGTATATGGAGAAGGTGCGATGGGATTTTTCTTGCGTTCTGGTTGTTTTCTGTCTGGGGATTTTAAGGAGATTTGTGGTTTGATCTCTTCTTGGTCTGTTGTCTGTAGGTGTGGGTATGAGGGATGGTAGGCAGCCTGCGGTTAGGTTATGTATACTCTTGAAGGTGTTCATGATTGATTTGTATTGTATTCGTGCTTGGATGGGCAGCCAGTGTAATTCCTTTAATATTGGAGTAATGTGCTCTTGTCTAAGTGTCCATGATATCAATTGAGCTGAAGAGTTTTGGGCTATCTGGAGTGGAAGGAGTGTGCCTTTTGGTAGGCCTTGGAGTGTTGAATTACAGTAGTCCCAGACTGGAGTAATGATTGCTTGGCAGATTGTGCGGAATAGGTTATGGTCCAGCAACAGGCGGAGATTATGTAGAGTTCTTATCTTTTTATATGTTGCTGCAGTTGTTTTCTTGATCTGTGCTTGGAAATTGAGTTTCTGGTCTAGTGTCACACCAAGATATTTGATTTCGGATTTGATGGGGATGTTGTGGTTGTTAAAAGAAAGTTTCTTTACTGGAACATAGTTGGTATCTCTATTCACCACCAGTGCCTCTGTTTTGCTTAAAATCAGTGTGAGCGAGTGTTCATGTAGCCACTGGGTCACTTCCTTGAGACAAGAGAGGATGGTGGAGAAGTCCTGGTTTCTTGTTGCAATTGGGGTGTACAGCATAATGTCATCTGCATAGGGTCCTTGAGACAGTCCTTGGTGAATTTGAAATGATTCCAAGGTCCTATTTTGCATTTTAACCTGTTGCGTGCGGTCAGATAAGTATGAGTGAAGTCATCTTAAGGGAGTCCCATTTACTCCGATTTCTGTCAGGTGAGTGAGGAGTCTTCTGTGGTTTACGGAGTCAAATGCCGCTAAGATATCTATGAATATAAGGATGAATGCCTGCTTAGATCTTTCAAGTCCCTTGAGCAGAGTGTCAAGGAGGGAAGTCAGAAGCGTTTTGGTACTGTAATGTTGTCGTAACCCGTGCTGCTGGTCATCCAGATGTGCATTGGAGTCTAGAAAATCCTGCAGCTGGATCTGGACAGCCTTCTCTATTATTTTTGCTAGGAGAGGGGTACTGGAGATGGGTCTGTAAGATGTGGGTGAGGCAGGGTCAACTGTAGCATTCTTCAAGGTAGGCCTCACAGAGGAGATCTTTAGGGTAGGAGGCATCAGACCTAGGGTGAGGGAAGAGTTTAATCTTTTGAATAGTGGTGAGGTTAGCTCTTTCCTGGCAGCTTTGATCCATGCGGTTGGGCATGGGTCTCATCACTGAGAGAAGGTGATCTATTTTATTTATTTATTTACATTCTCTTATATACCGCGCTATTCTGCATCAGTGCGGTTTACATTGAACAAACTGAAATTACATTGAACAGGGCATTATAACTTGGAAATAACTATTTTACAGGGAACATGGGCTATGGAGGGTTAAGTGGCTTGCCCAAGACCACAAGGAGCACCTGTGGGATTAGAAACCCCAGTCCTTCCGGCCCAAGGTTGCTGTCCTCTAGTGGGATTTGAACCCCCGACCTTCCGGCCTGGAGTACCTTGCCCCAACCACTAGGCCACTCCTCCACTCCAGTTGCATGTTTGATATTGAGGTGAACAGGGACCAGTATGGTGAGCTGCTGGATGTGCTTATAGGTAGTTGATCCAGATCTATTGTTTATTTAGCACAGGGGAATTTGTTCTGGAGGTAGGAGGCATAGTCTTGCAGGTTCAAGTTGGGGCCTTTTGGGGCAGTAGGGGTTTGTATGAGTGACTTGGTGATTTTGAACAGTTCTCTAGGCCGGTTGAGTAATTTGTAAATGATATTACTATGGTACTCTCATTTTCACTGGCTTATCAGGTTATTTATTTATTTGGTTCTTCTATATTGCCCCTTACAGAGATCAGGGGTGGTTTACATTTAACACAACATGATTATTGTAGGCGATCCTTGCTATACGGTTATTGTATAGCAGCTTATTGTTGTCATCTTGCTTGGAGGCGTATTCTTTGAGGTGTTTGGGGTCTTGTGTTCTTTGCCATCTGGGCTTAAGTTGTCTCAGTTTAAGTTTCACTTCTTTTATATCTTTTGAGTACCAGGGTGCTGAGAAACTTTGCCTTGATCCTCGCTTGGGGGGAGTACTGCAAATAAAGTTATTCGGTTGTTCCAGTCATCAATTAGTTTTGTGACATCTGTCAAGGATGATTCTCTTAGAGGGGTGAGGTGTTCTAGGAGGGCTTCTTTGTCAAGCTCTCAGAATCTGCGCCTTCCCTGGGGTTGTGGTTTCTGTTTTTGGGTAGTCGTGAGCAGCGGTAGGTCGAAGGATACCATGTGGTGGTCAGACCAAGGTAATGGTGTGGTTTGAACATTCTGTGCTGTCATCATTTTAGGAATGAATATCAAATCCAGGGTGTTTCCTCCCTTGTGTGGGGGGGAATTTACAATCTGTGAAATGTCCATCACATCTATTACTTCCAGGAAGGATGTGGCTTGGTTAGTTGGTGCTGAGCGTAGGTTTAGGTCTCCTAGCAAAATTAATGGTTTCTCCGATGCTGATTGGGAGCTTGCTAGTTCAATTAGCGATGAGAGATCATCTGCTGTTGATGTTGGTGATCTATAAACTAAGCATATGGATAATTGGTTGTTTTGGATCTGTAGATCATTTAAGGTGGCATTTGTTAAAGATATGGATACTTGGAATTTGAGGTCTTTCCCGGGGAGGATGAATATTCCACCTCCTCTCTTATTTATCCTTGGGCAGTTATGTAGGTCCATATCTGGTGTGATGAGTTGATTTCTGAGTACTTGGTTGGTATCGGTGAAGCACAACTGTTACAAACATAACATCTAGTTTGCTGTCATTTATCATCATTAATGGGTGTATCTTCTTGTATGCAGATTGTGCATTTGCTAGCGCACATTTTATATATTTAGGTGGATGATTGTGGTTTTGATGGTCCATAGAAGAGGATGATCTAATGATCTGGATTAGTCTTGGTTGCCATCTGAGCACATGCAGAAATTGTTGGAAACAGGTGAGGTTTCTCTGGTTGTATACAATTGGAATAAATGTTATTGGAGCCATGATCCCATTAGTTGCTCTTATCAGAAGGAGTGTTATTATCAGTAGTATAAGCACCTTAGGGGTTATCTGGGCCATTTTGAGCTTTTGTCACCTACATGGATTGTAGTGTTTACAGGTGGTGCTTTATGAGGCTATGTTGACGGAGCCTGATTGTTTTGCTGATCCTTTGTGTTGCTTTGCAGATAGTGCCCAAGGTACTACCTTGTGATGGTTTAGATTGCAAAGTCCCACACTGTGATTTGAACTCTGGCCACCCAGCTCTTAAGCCACTACTCTAACCATTATGCTATCAGATGTCTTGGTTCTGAAATGCTCTCCTGGGGACATCTCTATAGATACACGTGCATATCGGGCACGTCCACGTTTCTGGAATTGTGCCTGCCTTTCTTTTCAGACATTCTGGCTTTGACATCCCAGATTGAATTGGACATCCCATCTGAAATGTGCCTCTATGCACTGTATTTCCACAGACTTTCTTAAAAATGTTTTGTTATTTTTGGGGTGGTCTGTGGGAGGAGCTGGGGCAGTCCCAATGACTACTGGGTTAGTGGTGATATTCAGCAGCCAAACCACATAAAGTCAGTACAGATCAATGGCTGTCCTCACTTTAGGCGATCCTTGCTATACGATTAGCTGTTAAATATCATCGCTGACTGGCTAGCAACACCGATCGGTGGCGAAACTGGATATTTAGTGCTGGATGCCAGGTAAGCTCTGGCACTGACTATATGGATTTAGTTTCAGTGGAGGCAGCCTGGAGCCTTAAGAATGCTGACCACTGCAAAATTTAAAATTCTAGAAATTAAGGTCAAATAAGATGGGTGAGATGATGTTACATGTTATTTTTTTCCACAGAGAATCAAGAACACATTTTTGAAGAGGCCAATATTCAAAGGAGTAATGTTCCTAACTGAAATTTATATTCCTAAATTGGCTTCTTTGAAAATTTCAGTAAACTCATAAGTTTTGGAGCGCAAAACATAGGTGACAACAGAGACATATTTAAGTCAGGAAACAAAGTTAGGACTTAACACCGATTGTCAGCACAAGAGTCATAAATTAGGCTCATAAATGTAGGCATATGAATGGAAGGGCCTGACGTTTAAAAGTATTAATCCCTTTACCAGCACCTCTTAACCGGATAAACACTCATGACTGAGGCCAGCCACAGGTTTTCAGTGGCATTATCTTCACAGACTGCCCTGCCACTATCCAGAGAGTGCTGGGGTGCTCTGCGGATGGAGTTAGGATGGAACACCAACTTACACGTAGCAATGATTTGCAGTGCAGCTATCCAGATAACTATCCACACAATTCAGAACAGCAAAATAGACAGATAACAGTTCTGAATATCACTGTTACCCAGATATTTATTAACTTATAAAATCTATATCCAGCCTATCCTTTGTCGCTGGTGGGCTGCAGTATAACATAGACTGAAAGTAACAATAAATAAAGCAACAATAACAATTACAAATAAAGTCACAAAGCCCATAAAACAATGATCAAACACAGCACAACAATAATTCTGTATCTTCACAATCAATAGTGCATTTCTGAGAGCATCTTTCCAAGTCAACTGACCTAATATGTTATATAGGGCTGGGTAAAAAATGCTCCATACCTGGATATTTAGCACCAACATTTGGATTGCAGCCGGCACCGAATATTCAGGTATAACCTTAAATGCTGTGGCCGGTGTTTAAAAAGAACACCGACCACAACATTTAAAAATTGAACCTATAACTTTTAAACTCCTAAACTGAGATTAATTTTCAGTTGAAAACTTAGGGACCTATCTACTAAAGATTTTTTCCCATTTTATGCCTATGGGGAAAATGCTTAGGAGGCAGGCCCCTTAGGCTCCTAAATTTGGCTGAAAATAGAGTACAAACTTAGAAGCCTAACTTAGGAGTCTAAGGGGGTTATTTTAGAAGCATCCTCACATTTAAATAGCAGCAATCACACATGTAGTTAAGGCAAACACGTGTAAATGTCTTTTTTGGACAGGGTCTTTTTAAACCTGGGGATGCTTGTCACATTTAAATTCCCTGGAAGCATGGTGAGAGTGGGGAGAGGGAGTAGTTTGGGCTGGCCTACAATATAGGCATGGTTTCTTATTTTTCAAGGGGAATCCATGTCTATAAAAATGTAACATCGGAGTTTACAGCTGCCTTGAGGGATGTATAAGTGCCTGTTGGATAATGCAGCTGTTAGTGCCGAGATTGCCCCCCCTTCCCCCCTCATATCCCATAACCTCAATCGCCTCACCAGTCACCCCCCGCAATCACCCCCTCCAATCACACCTAAGGCATACTCCAAGGCATGGAGAAAGAGTTAAAGAGGCACCAACAGTGGCAGGAAGACTCCAAGGCAATGAGTGTGAAAGGTTTGGGAACTGTTCAGTGTGTGGGAAAGTTTTCTCTAAAGATTTGGCCATTGTGGATCAGTGGGCTGGTCAGTATTCTAAGTCCTCAAAACCCTCACCTCATACTCTGCTAATGTCACTGGCTCATCTATGGATACTCCCAACACATCCGATCCCCCTTTACCCAAAGCCATCCATTCTCCCCATCCAAACCGCCTGGCATGAAGACTCCCCACCCGATCACCCCAGCAACAAGGAGTCTCCCTCAGGCCTCTCCCAGCAGACCCTTGATCCCTGATTCCAATCCCCAGCCTTACCAAGGTTCCTGGTGAATAGTAGGAACAGAAGCAATGACCACTAGCTCCTTGCTCTTATGGTGCTATGGCAATTTTAAATCCTTTGGCCTCCTTTTCCTGACTAATCCAGAAATTTTTAAAACCTTTATTTCTCACACACACTAGAGCATCATTCACTGTTTTCTTACCGTGTCATCTCATCAATTAAACTGAGCAAATGTACATAATTCTAGTTGTAATCTCAGTGTAACCAGGAAACTTAGCACTTTTCTCCCTTCAGGTAACATAGTAACATAGAGGGTCATTCTGAGGCATGAATAGAGGGGATGGACATCTGTTCCTGCTATTTGTGCCTCTTTCCAGTTCCATGTACCTTCCCTACATCTTGTATGGGGAAGGTATATGGGGGCGGGAAAGGGGCGGATCGGGGGTGGCATTAGGGCGAGCAGTGGGTGGTTGTCGGCCCCGGATGTACAGGGCCGATTCTAATGTCAACCCTGTACGTCTGGGGCCGGCAACTTGCACGGGAAACTTATTCTACCTCCGAGGTGGAATACGTTCCCCTATTGGGTGGGAGACGCCGGGCCTAGGTGCGGATGGGGTAGGGGGGCCCATGGACATTCCCAGCAGCCAGACCCTGGCCTTAGGAGGCCAGATTGGGGGTCAGACTGTGGGGAATTTGCTTCTGGGGCCAGCGGCCGGGGATTGCGGCTCTTCAATGGAACCGCTGTGCCATGCCAAACGGACGCCATGGCGCCATTGAAGAGACCTGACTAAGTTAGCTGGGGAAGGCCTGCATGTGCAGGCCAGACTGACTCGGGGTCCTAGCCTGCATGTACAGGCCTGTACGCGATTCTGATCCCGTGGGGCTAGACATGCCCTGCGGGATTAGAATCACGACTCCCTCTGTGCATCCGGTTCCGACCGGACGCACTAGGGCCCAGATGTGTGGGATGAAATTGGGCCTATAGTAAATGACGATAGATAAAGACCAGCATGATCCATCTAGTCTGCCCAGTAAGAGGCCAGAGTTGTACACGCTGATTCAGGCAGGTTTCCCCTCTCTATTTATCAAATTACTTACGTTTGCTTTGATTCCATCCTTTTGCTATGTAGTGATCCTCTGTATCTGCCCCAGACGTTTTTGAGTTCCATCATTGTTTTCGCTCCCACCACCTCCTTCGGGAGGGCATTCCAGGCATCTACCACCCTTTCCATGAACTTCATTTCATGTCCTCTAGTTCTGCAGCTTCCCTGTCTTTGAAAAAGATTTGTTTGTTCATTAATACCCTTTAAGTATTTAAAGGTCTGTAACATTACTGTGGACTAGGGCCAGTGCAAGTATTAGAGGTGACCTAGGTGAGCCCTCCATCGCCGCCATTGCCGATCCTGTCACTGCCCCTCTCCAGGGAGCAATGACATTGAAACCATGACACAGCATTTACCTGAACTCTCTGGTGCTGCGCCGTAGTTCCTGCCAGTTCAGCCCCCCTCATTCTAATTAGCCAGCTATAATGCTCGTCATATAGTATATGATGGCAGATAAAGACCAGTATGGTCCATCTAGTTGTTGCTTGTCCCAGGACTGTGATGCTGAACACTACCCCATCTTCTACAAAGTAGCTTGCTTAGACTAGTATTAGGGCTGCTTATCTGCCACATCACTGATGGAAGAAGCTGAGGGCTCTGCTACGGAAATTGATTTCCTTTTTTCTGTAGTTTAATTCTAGTGCAGGATGGGGTCCTCAGCCTAGTGTTACAGCCTCCCTTGAACATTGCTGCAGACGGTTGTTTCTGCAGATCATGTAGTATGCACTGTTCGAAAGATAGCAAACAAACAGCGGAGAGTGAGGGGCAGCGGGTTTAATCTTTCTGCGATAAAGTTTGATCCTGCTGCCCTTCCCTCTCTGCTGTTTGCTCTGTGTTTTGCAAGAGAGTTTTGCTCTCCTTTGGACTTACTGTTCAAAAGATAGTCCTTATCTTTCCTCTACTAATGGCTTTCTGATTGTTCTTGAATTCTGCACTGAGTGGATTCTCAAGCACTTCTGATGTTTTACAGGAGGTCTCTATGTTTCACTGGGGGCTCTTGCTGTTAGAATTGGAGCTCAGCGTGGGCCAGAAGATGAAAGGTCAGGGGCATCCCTCGTATTCTCCATGGCCTGCCCTACCTGTGAGGTGCTCTTGGTCCTGCCAATATCACTTCTACCGATCCATCCCATCTTTGACTATAAACGTTTCACTCTGAGGATTCTGGAAATACATCACATGATGATTCGTCAGATCTGCAGCTTCTAAAATCTGCTACTTGCACTTTTCAGCAAGGAAGAGGGTATGCCTCCTACTGTGCCCTGTGCTTAATGGATTTACCTCCTGCTGGTTTTTGGCATTCCTCCTCCCCCCCCCACCCGCATTACCGCTGCCTTCTTTTGCTCCCATAGGAAGATGGGGGCAGACAAGTGGTCTTTCCCAGTCCTGTCCTGTTTGGGTTCCATTTCATCATACTCTGTCTGATTCTGATGCTGCTACCGCCTCTCTCACTCTCAGTCCTGTCTCTTAAAGTGGCCAATAATTAATGAGTGAAGACGATGATTCTTTTTTAGGGACAAGAGGTCAGCAGAAGAACAGAGCGTGGAACGCCCAGATCTGCCCCAAGGGTGGAGACCGGGTCCTTTTACTCGTTCCCAACAGAGGCTGCATCAACAGTTGTAAATTTGTCTTCAAAATCTTTATCAGTATTTCAGCTTTCATTACTGTCTAACGGCCTTTCATTCATACCTGGTTCTTTTTATGACTCTTTTCAGAGCCAGATAGGGATTGAAAAACTGATGAGGAATCTTCAATTGCGATTATTTTTTGATGAAAAAGCATCGGCTTACAACTGCTCTGTGGTGAAGAACAAATCTATGAGGATTCTGCCTTGTCCTCTGGACCCAGCTTTGTTGACTTTTAAGAATTTAATATTGAGAGACAGAGCAAATGGAAAAAGAAAGGAGAACCAACTATAAAAATATGATGAAGAATGAATGGATTGTCTGTCCTTAAAGAACTGCGGGAGCATGACTCTGTAGTGATCAAGAGAGCTGATAAGGAAGGGGCAATCAATCCTAGACAGGGTGAAGTATTAAGCTGCGATTACTGTACAATTGGTGAATGAAAATAATTATGCTAAAATGGATGGAGACTCCGCAAATTCCCTGCTAAAGAGCTCAATCCTCAGGATTTTTGACAAAAAAAGAAAAATTAATCCAATGCATTCTAAGACACCAGTATTATATACACTAACAAAAATCCATAAGTCATGTGAGATCCGCCAGGCAGACCTATCATGTTTGGTAAATGGTTCAGTACTAGAATATGTAGGTAAATATTTAGATGAGTTCCTGAGATATGAGGTTTCATGCATTACCTCATTTTTAAAGGGCACTACACGTTTTTTGCAAATTTTGAATGCACTTACCGGATTGGACAGAGTAAATTTTTTGGTTGCTATGGATTTTAATTCCCTGTATAGGCCTATTCCTCAGGATGAGGATTTAGGTGTTGTGTTTAATGTTTGGGAAAAAAGATCTAAGTCACAGAAGGTTCCAACTGATTTTTTGATGCTGCTAGCAGAAATAGCCCTCAAGAGGAATTATTTTTTGCAGTATATCGTAAGGATTTTTTTTTACAGATCTCAGGTACAGCCATGGGTGTTACATTTACACCATTGCTAGCTAATTTGTATATGGAAGCGTTTGAAGAGCAATGAGTATACACCTCACCATATTTGGAGTTTATCATTGAGTGGAAGAGCTTTATTGTGGGGTTGTATGGAAGAGATTTGTGTTGTGGGGTTGTATGAAAGCACAATTAAAATACTTTTTGGAGTATTTGGCTGTAATTCGGCCATTAAATTATTTATGCAATACCATCAATTTGAAATTACTTTTCTTGATGTCCGAGTATATAGGGAAGGAGACAAATTAGGGACTACAGTCTATTCTAAACCTACTGACTGGAATACATTATTACAGTATAATAGTTTTCATCCTCTTCATTTAAAAGACAATCTCCCTGCGGTAGTGTGGCGTGCGGTGGGAAGAGGTTATCTTTAAAACACAGGCCAGACAGCAGTTCAGGGAAGACAAAAGTAGTTTTTATTCTGTCCCAGCTTGTTAAACCTCCACAAAGCAAAACCCAGAACAGACAGTAGTTCAGGGAAAACAAAGTCAGCTTACTTCTGTTCCAGCTTGTTAAACCTCCACAAGCTGGTTCTCCTGGCCCTTCCTCCATACGGGGCCATGAGCAAACCTTTAAAGGATGGGACCTCTTTATTTTTTCCAGATGAACACTGCCTTTATGGTTTCTCCCTCAATCCTCAAGTCCTTGGGTTTTTCCTTATCCCCAGTTCCTTCCCCATCTTCCCCAATCCCAAGTCCCTGCTCTTTCACATCAAATCTCCCTGTATTTGTTTACCTCCCAACCCAAATCCTCATCAGACCTTTCTTTCTCCTCCACGCTGTCAGCAGATTCCCTAAGTAAGTAGTCCCTGTTATCTCTGGCCACCCGGCCATGCAGGTAGTTCATTCAAAGTTCACCAAAAAGTGATCAGGTTCATCTTCTGCTGTCATTTTAAGTAGTGCTTGCACTAGAAGGTAGAGTGATGGTCTCTGTAGTGCTGGAATCAACTGATCCAGGGAACTCTTCTGTAATTTCCCTTGTGCCTGCATAAGATTTTCTAGCTGCTACTGACATTATTGTTGTTGCTACTGACATTATTGTTGCTGCTGCTGATATTGTTGTTGTTGTTGCTGTTGCCCTTCTGCCAGAATCTGGAGGAGCCGCTCCTTCCAGCCTGTCACTGTTCTCTTGCAACACCACCACAGCTTCCTCTCCTGCAGCTGAGTTAACCCTGCAATATTTCAGCTCCAACAAACTTTTAGCGGCCTCTAATGGCCAAACAAATCCTGCCTGTCCAGCAATGACTAACCTTCTTCAAGCTCCCTAACTACTGTAGGGCGAGGCTAACCCTCTTAGCCCATACAAACAAACAGAAAAATCCTGACCTGCTGTAAAAGGTCCAGCCCTGGAGGGATGTGGATTTGCCCTCAGTTATGTGGTTATAGGAAAACCCCAAGCAGCCACCATATGTGATAGTGTGGCGTGCAGTGGGAAGGGGTTTTATTTAAAACACAGGCCAGAGAGTAATTCAGGGAAGACAAAAGCAATTTTGATTCTATCCCAGCTTGTTAAAACTCCACAAAGCAAAACGCAGAATAGACAGCAGTTCAGGGAAAACAAAATCATCTTACTTCTGTCCCAGCTTGTTAAACCTCCACAAGCTAGATCTCCCAGTCCTTCCTCCAGTCCCACTTAAAGTTCCTACCTCCGAACTCCTTTGCACGGCTTGCCTTGGAAGGACGTCTGGCTCCACGGATCTCTCTCCCTCCTGCAGCCTGCTGGGTTCTTAACCTCTCCCTGTGAGCCACGTCCTCCCAGCCCTGAACTCTGGGCTGCAGACTCAAGGGGACTGTTGATAATCCTCTTAGAGAGGGATGAGTAGCATTCTATATACCCCATCACACTCCCCTACTTCCAACCTTTACGGTATAGGCGAATCTGCTCCACAATTACTGGATACTGAATGAAAGTTGTAAGTCTCAAGAAGAAGTTTCAAGAGAAGGGCTGCCCAGAGGGACTCATTTCCAGAGCCTATAAAAGAGCATATAACAACCATCGGGATTGACTGCTGGAGCAACCTCAGAGTAACGTTGATGTGGCTGGTAAAGAAAATCCAGTTACTTATGTATTACAACATTCATCTCTGTCTATGCAGATTACATTGATTATAAAAAGACAATGGAGTATTCTCCACGTGCATCCCGGTTACAGCAAAAAGTCAGAGTTGCATATAGTAGGGCAAAAACTTGAGAGATTTCCTGTGCCCTGCAGTATTGAGACCTCATAAGGGATGGCAGCAATTGTGCTAATATTGGTCATTTTTTTTTTTTTGTTAACATCTCTTTATTCAAAAAAATAAAGTTAGAACAAGAAGCATACATGAGATGTAAAGTACAGAAGACATCTCTTTACAGAAAACCATATACATCTCATGGTAGCCAAGTCACTCAGAATAACAGAAGCAATGTAACGTAAATTACAAAACATAAATGCGAACAATTGAAACAACACATGTCATGACCAGTCCATATCCATAGCACCACCCCGCCAATACTGTAGAGAAGTTGAAAGGTGTGGCTCTAATGCCGCGGTCCCACATAATGATGCAATGAACTCCATTTCCTCCCCAGCTTGCCTACCCAAGGGCATTTAACTGCGTAAAGTTCCTCGTAGCTCTGATGAAGGCATAATAGGTTCCACCATTGCTCGAAGTGCACCTGATCCAAGTGTTTCCAATGCATTAAAATAAGTTTTAGTGCTAAACTGATCATAAGATCCAAGAGCTGGCTGTCAGGTTTAGACAGTGGGGGGTTAATCCTCATGGACTTAAAAGCAATGATTTGATAGGTGAGCTGATCTTGTATATTGAAGATACTCGACACACGTTGCCAGACTCTACCCCAGAATTCTTTTAACATATCACAGTAGAAGAGCATATGGGATAGGGTCCCGATAGCTACATTACAGGACCAGCAGCGGTTGCCTTCTTGTGCCGCCCACTTCATCTTTCGTTGTGGTGTAAGATAAGCACGGTGTGCCAGAAAATATAGGGATTGCGTTAATGATGCAGCTCTAGTGATTCTTACTTGAGAGTCCCAAAAGGAGCTCCATTGCTCTGTGTCAAAACAATCCCCTGTATCGTGCAGCCACTCCAGTTGTACCTTCGTACATTCTTTCCCCCCTCTTGAGCGGAGGAGCATGAGGTATTTGGATACCGCTCGCGTGCCCTCTTGAATCTCACGCATGTTCTGCAAGAGCGGCCATCCCGAGAGTATCAAAACTGGGGATACGCCAGCTTTGCTCAAACAATGCCGGAGCTGGCACCATTGAAACATGCAGGAGGGAGGTAACCCAAATTCATTGCACAGCTCACTAAATGTCTTGAAAGCTTTCCCCAACAGCAACTGGCCAAGCGTCATAATACCGTGGTCTATCCATTTCAGCCATCTAATTGGCTTCCTGTCTATGCAGAATCGAGGGTTCATCCATAGCGGCATGTCAGCCGAAAAGTCTTCCCCACCTTCGATGCATGTCGCGAGACTCCTACAGGCTTCCTGGGTTGCATTCAGTACCGCGTTCTGTCGCGTACCCGGCGATTGCGTCATCCCTATCAACATCCAGGTCTGAAAGGGGCTATTCAGTGCTTGTTCGACTCTCAGCCATCTAGGCCCATGGTCTTCATCTTCCATGGAGGCCCACTGTGAACCCTGCCGCAGCAAAGAGGCTTGATGCAACCACTTAGCATCTGGAAAATGCACCCCTCCCTGAGCTTTGGGTAGTCACAGCTTCCAGGCGGCAATACGAGGGATTCTATTACTCCATAGGAAGGAGATTAGCATACCATTAATTTGTTTGTAGAAGCAAGGAGGAAAGAACACAGGTATCATACTTAGGACATAGCTGATCTTAGGAACCAATACCATTTTTATGGTTTCCAGTCTCCCCCACCAGGTCAGATGCAATGGGGTCCATTTATTAATACAATCGCGAACCATAGCTTTACAGTTGGATATATTGTGGTGCAGAGTCGCCTGAAGAGTGGGACCATATACCACACCTAGGTATTTGAAAAAAGATGGAACCACTTGGAAAGGGTAGTCTTGCAGCATCTGTGAGGATACGCTTGCGTTCAGTGGAATCAAAGTGGTTTTGGAGAGATTCACCTTGTACCCAGAAATTGCCGAATATCTCTGTATAACCTGTAGGACCGTTGGTAGGGTTCCTGGCTGAAGGAAAAGCAGAAGATCATCGGCATAGGCCGACAACTTACATTGCCCATCGGCAAGTTCGGCTCCTATAATGTTATCATGCTGCCGTATCGCGATCGCAAGCACTTCCAGTGCCAGATTGAAAAGAAGTGGAGACAAAGGGCAGCCCTGTCTGGTGCCTCTTTGAAGTGTGAATGGGTCCGATATGCCTGAATTGGCTGCAATACGTGCCGTAGGGTTGGTATATAACAACATTATTCTGCTGAGACAGGTCTCTCCCATCCCGAACCAGTGCAAAACTCGAAAAAGGAAGGACCACTCTAAGCGATCAAAAGCCTTCTCGGCATCGAGGGATAGCCCCACAAGAGGTTCCGGCATCTTCTGCGCTGTAAGCAAGACGTGGGCCAACAGTCGCCCGTTATCCGAAGTGGATCTGCCTTGTACGAAGCCACATTGATCTGGATGTATCAGAGTACCAAGGAGCGGACTCACTCGGTTGGCGAGCACTTTCGCGTAGATTTTGTAATCGGTATTTAGGAGCAATATGGGCCTGTAGTTTTCTATTTTCTGAGGGTCGCGTCCTGGTTTCGGATGAATCACTACGGTGGCTTCCGCCAAGGCGCCCACCTCTGGATCGGGCACACAGAGCTCATTGTAGTAGATCAGCGGCATCGGAGTCAGTAAATGCTGATATTTGTGGTAAAAATCCAGAGGGAGGCCATCAGGTCCCGATGCTTTGCCTCTAGCCATCTGCCCAATGGCTCTGCGTATCTCCGCCGAGGAGATCTCTCTTTCCAATTCCTGAGCCTGCTCTGGCTGGAGCTTGGGTCCCGAGATTTCGGACACAAAATCAGAAAAAGCCTCCACAGAACAGCCAACTTCTGTTCGGTATAGGGTCTCGTAAAAATCCCTACAGCGCCGCAGTATCTGTTCATCTTGCACAAGGAGAGTGCCTCCTGCATCCTGCAAGACCGCGATCCGAGACATGTTCTTCCGTGCTGTAAGCCAACTGGATAGCAAGGGACCCGCTCTGTTGTTCTCATGATAATAAGTGCTGCGTTGAGTGTACACCATGGTGCGAGCTTCCTTATACAACATATTGTTATATCGGTATCGTAAGCGTTGCAAATGGATCAGGATCATTGTATCTGCGTTCTTGGCTAAAAGCCGCTCACCGGCCTTTATTTGTTCCTCCAGCTCTTCGCGCTCCTTCCTCTTGCACCTGTTCCGTCGTATGGTGTATGTTGTGATGTGAGCTCGAAGTGTCGCCTTAAAACCTTCCCACCACCCCCATATGGAAGTGTCTGTAGGATCATTACATTGAGTATAAGTCTCTATGATATTGCTTATGTACGCGTTGAAGGTTTCGTCCTGTAATAACGACTTATCAAAGGTCCACCGAGATGGCATTTTCTGAGATTGTGCCGGTTGTAATATCAGGGAAACTGCGGCATGATCGGAGATAGTGCCTGCATGTATGGTAGTCGACAGCACTTGTTGAAGAAGGCTGGAGGAGATCAGGAAGTAATCGATTCGAGTTTGAGTATGATGGGGCATGGAGTAGAACGTATATTCCCGGTCCGAGGGGTGGAAGAGCCGCCATGGATCTACTAGGCGGGATTCTTCTAAAATGCCCTGTACAACTGCATATGAATTCGGTTTCGTGATTGCTTTGTACGGGGTCCTATCCAACAAGGGATCTAATACCATATTAAAGTCTCCACCCAGAATTATATTAGTATGGGCCACTTCAGTTAATTCCATAGCCACACCTTTGTAAAAGTCGGGATCATCAGATGTTGGTGCATATATATTCATGAGAGTGATCTTCATCTGATCTAACTGCAGTGTAGCTCTGGCCCATCTACCCATAGGGTCTGCTCTCATATCCTGCAGTGAGGAGTGGAATTTCTTTCGTAGCAATATCAGTACCCCTCCTTTGCGTCCCACCGCCGGAGCTGCCACTGCAACTTGATATGTGGAGGAGACTACTTTAAGTGATTCCTTCTCTGACAAGTGAGTCTCCTGTAGATATATTATATCAGCTCTTTTTTGTTGGCAATAGGTTAAAATCTTCTTGCGCTTTATGGGATCAGTAATACCCTTAACGTTTAGCGTGAGTACGCTCAGATCAGATGTCATTGCGGATATAGGTTGGAATAGTGATCGACGAAGGTCTACTGTTGCCCCACAGTCCTATAACTGGTCGGAGCGCCGGCGGAGCCATGGATTGGACTAGCCATGATAAACAATCAAACTTTAAACATATACATATACATTTCAAGGTGAGATCTACCACCCGTGCCATTATATTGTTCTTATCTCTCCCTTCAGCTACCTTTCTGAACTTCCTGTACAGACTCTATGCGAATTAGCAATCTTAACTACATATAGGTACTTTATTTTCACCATTACATAAGCAATCCCCAAAACAGTTCTAACATATGCATTTATACTTTCATTTCCATCGCTAGCTGGATGATCACAATTTATATTGCATTGTGAATTACCCAGGGTCAGCTTCCCCTTAAAGGTCGCAGACAGCAAAGCAACCCCATGAAAATGTGTCCAACCAGTCCAGTCAAGCATCCTCCCATCAAGCTTACTTACTGACTTGCAAGAATAAATGACCAGCTCCAAGAGGTGTGTCTGATTAGGATTCCATGCCACTATGTTCTTGCAAGAAGGAGCGTAATTTGTCGGCATCAACAAAGTTCCTCGTTTTGTTATGGAGCGTCACCCTCATGGTGCCAGGATAATACAGGCCATACCGTGCCTGAACATGCTGCAGCATGGGCCTACACGCAAGCAGCGCTTTCCTGCGATCCATAGTTTGTTTACTAAGATCAGGATAAAAAGAAACTTTTTGTCCTTGGATCAGCAGGGAGGAGCTTTTTCTAGCGGCTTGTAAAATTTGCAGGGCCTGCACGTGTCGTAAGACCTTCATGACCAGCGGGCGAGGGTATCTGACATTCTCAGCCTTGTGTGTGGGGACACGGTGTGCTCGCTCCAATTCAAAGGGTCTAGTAAAGGAGAGCTGCAGCACCTCCGGTATGATTTTCTCTAAGTATGCGATCGGATCGGATCCTTCGGCTCCTTCAGGTACTCCTACAATTCGGATGTTACTACGACGTGCCCGGTTGTTTTGATCTTCAATGGAGTCCTCCATATGTTTAATACGTTTAATCAGGGGGCCGACTTGATTGAGCAGTATTTCGTGTTTCTGTACCTGGCCCTCCACTGCCGTTACTCGGGAACTTGTTTCTATCAATTTCTCCTTCACCTCGTTCATGTCTTCTTGGATCGCTGACAATGAGGCCGCGTTATTACCAATCATTTCCTTTACAGCCTTCAGTTCCATTAGTATTTCTCGCAGGCTTTCCGCGGCATTCTCCTTCTCCGTCGTGGCCATTTTGTGTGGGGACCCAGTGTCTGATTTAGAGCGCTTTGCCGAGGACCCGGTTCCCGGCTGAAATTCTAGCCGCGCCGGTTTCAAGGTGGTCATCTCTAATGGTTCCCCAGGGAAGATAACACGCAGGGGATGTAAAAGAGGGAAATAGAATTTCAATTTCGCTATAGATTATAGCAGGATTCTGTAGTAGCCTCAGGAGCTCTAAATCACGCGTCCATTCGGCACCGCGGCTAGCTCCGCCCCCCAATATTGGTCATTTTAAGTGTGGTAGATGCCAAACCTGCTGGATTACAGAAGGCGCAAGGAATTCAAGTGTGCCTCTTTGAATAGGACTGTTCAAGTGTGCTGTGCTACATCGTGCATCTCTTCGTACATCGTGAATGCCAGCATTTGACAGTGTACACCATACTGTAATGCTCAACAGGCTCAGACAAATAGATGCTAACTCAATAGTACATAAATGGTTCACCTCATATCTATCTAACAGAACTCAAGCTGTCAGGATGGGCACCCAAACCTCTAACACGTACAAACAGGAAATTGGCCTCCCTCAAGGATCTGCCCTCTCTGCACTCCTCTTTAATATCTATATACAACCAATTTGCAACATCTTTAAAAAATTCAAAATCCACTACCACATATATGCAGACAATATCATGATGTACATTCCATTCACGATCCCCACACTCCCACTTCAATTATTAAATGACTGTTTCAATGAATTAACAACTTGGCTAGAAGACCACAACCTCATATTAACCATTCCAAAACTGACATATTGATTGTAACAAAAAACAAATCGTACACCCCCCCTACCCACATCACACTTCAGAAACATGATATTTACATAAAAAACGAGATAAAATACCTAGGGGTGACCTTAGACACACACCTCAGTATGAACACCCACATAAGAAACACCACCAAAAAAATATACTTTAAGCTCAAAGTACTAAAACAATTACGCCCACTGGTCCACCTGAATGACTTCCTGAGCATAATACAAGCTATTATTACACCGCACTTCGACTTTGCCAACCTCACTCTACTAGGCACAACTAACCAAAACACCAGAAGGCTCCAACTTGCACAAAATGCTGCCGCTAGAACCATAAGTGGAGGAGTGGAGGAGTGGCCTAGTGGTTGGGGCAAGGTACTTCAGGCCGGAAGGTCGGGGGTTCAAATCCCACTAGAGGACAGCAACCTTGGGTCAGAAGGACTGGGGTTTCTAGTCCCACAGGTGCTCCTTGTGGTCTTGGGCAAGCCACTTAACCCTCCATAGCCCATGTTCCCTGTAAAATAGTTATCTCCAAGTTATAATGCCCTGTTCAATGTAATTTCAGTTTGTTCAGTGTAAACCGCACTGATGCAGAATAGCACGGTATACAAGAGAATATAAATAAAAAAAATAAAAAAATAATGAAGGTACACCCATTTGAGCACATATCACCCTATTTAGCTAAACTACACTGGCTCCCAATTCAATGCAGAATAAACTATAAATTAATAATAACCACCTTCAAAGCTTTAAATAATACTGCCCCAGCTACACTAAACAAACTCCTCACTAAAGACACACCCCAATCCGCTCACAGAAGATGCAACACCAATAAAATAAGGATTCCAAAAGAGTTCACAAACACTAAAAAAACAACAAATAAAAAAGCGTTTTCCCATGCAGCCCCTATACTCTGGAACTCCCTACCTGAAGAAATAAGAGCCTTAACTGATCTTAAAGAACTACGTAAAACATTAAAAACTCACCTATTTAGCTCCCATTACGGTCCACTTGTGAATTCTCAATACCAAAAAGAAAAGGGATAATATATAACACTTTGAAATTAATTCCATAATGACCCACAAAAACATGACCATTTACACAGTTTACGGTGCTTGTAAATAGCTACCCACCTTGTTTAATTCAACATCCGTTGATTGTACATAGTTCTCTAAAGATTAATTGTTAAAGTTAAGATGTACATAGTTCAAGCGATGTTTAATGTAAAAACAGATATGTTACACTGTTTCTTTAACTGTTTTATGTAAACCGCACCTGATCTTTTGGAAGGTAGCGGTATATAAGTGACTGTTAAATAAATAAATAAATAAATAGATGTCCTTGTTCTACAATCTGTTGGAAAGACGATATGGCAGATTATGAATGGCTGAACAGAAATATTGTCTAAGTAAGCAGAAGACAGAGGTACCTTTAGTGCAACATTGTGTGACTTTTGGCCACGTTTTCACAGGTTTGCAGTGTATGGCAATCGACCATGCAAGAGAAGATGTGCGTGGTGGGGATTGGGGTAAAACTTTAATTCAGTGTGAACAATGCTGGATTTATGAATTGAATTTTCTTGTGCTCAATGGTCTGACTAATATGATTGGATAGGGAGGCTTTCTTTGATGAATGAAGGTGAGAAATGTTTGCACCAATGGGATAGATGTATTTGAAGCATCTGATTTGTTTAAAGGGCGTCTGAGTCTGAGACGTGGATGCCAAACTAACTGGAAGCCCTCGACGCAGTCACTAGCAAAATAAAGATCTTTGTCGGGTGTCAGGTGAATTCGACGAGCTGAAGACTCTGGAAGGTGGATTCAGAGGAGCTATAGATAAAGTGCTGCATGCTATATCATTAATAGGGTAGCCGGGTAATTAAAATTGCTATTGGCATGTCCTTAGAGCCTTGACTGTGACATGTGGACATACAGTTTCACCAATGGTGTTAATTTTATTATAAAAAAAAGTTTACAAGTGTACTTTTACACATAAATACGTTAAAGTGAATAAGTATATAAGGAGTTTTTTCTGACCTGTGATGGTTGAATGATTACTCTAGCCCCTAAAGAAAGGGATTTGTCCCTAGTAGTATGGTGGGATGGTAAACAGCACTGTTGTCTTTTTCTCCTTATGTTCACTAGTTGGCAGGTTTAAGCTATTTTTTACGGGCTCCTTGTTCACCTTTTTGATTGAATTATATCTAGGGAAGCTCCGTGAAGAAGATATTTGCTTTGATTGGGTCCCTAGGATACCGTGTGTTGTGTGGTATATTTTCAAGATCATATTCGCTGCATTCATGTGTGATTGTTTTAAGCTTTAGCTTGAGTTTGCGTACTAGTAGCTGGTGATCTGTACCTCACCTAACAGATCTTCACTCAACATGTAATCAAACTCTGGAATTTGTTACCGGAGGATATAGTAAAGGCTGTTAGTGTAGCTGGCTTTAAAAAAGGTTTGGACAAGTTCCTGGAGGAAAGGTCCATAAACCATTATTAAGAAGGGACCCAGGATATCAATGCTTGACATGCATTGCGGAACCTGTGTCTCTTGGGGAAACTGCTAGGTACGTATGTTGTATTGTGTGGTATATTTTCAAGATCATACTTCGCTGCATTCATGTGTGGTTGTTTTAAGCTTTAGCTTGAGTTTGCGTACTAGTAGCTGGTGATCTGTACCTCACCTAACAGATCAAGTTATGCACGTTCCATTTCATTCTTGATCACATCCAGCTTCCCTTGGTTCATGCTTCGTATGTTCCATGTCTCAATATGTATGACATCTTAGCAGCTTCTGATTCTCATTCCAAGTGCAGCTACATCAACAGTCAGACATCCTGAGGGCTTTGTTCCATCGGCATCATAAATGCTGACTTTAGTCTGAAGAGTCTTCAGTTCTTTCCCAGTAGTCCGATGAGTGCCCTCTGACCTGAGGAGCTGATCTCCTAGAATTATAGCGCTATTTATTTTGTTGTGACTATCCATGAGGTTTTAGTGTCAAGATATGGAAGTAGATTGCCAGGCCTTTCTTTCATGCAGAAAATGTCAGTGTTATTGCTGTTGTCATAGAAATATGATCCTTCGCCACCAACACTGTCCCATGCTACTGCTGGCTAGATGGTTGGTTTGTCTTAATCTGGCCTCTCAGCTGAGACCTATCCATCTTGGGGCACCCTGTCAATAGCTAACTTACTGATGGCATAGCTTTCAATCTCACTGATGCCCTCAAGCCCTCATGGCACGACAAACTGCAAACCAAGCAAGGATTTACTGTTATACAGGGCCGGTGCAACCTACTGTGCAAGCTGTGCACTTATACAGAGCGGTATCTCTAGTGGGACGGCGGCAGCATGGAACTCTATAGGAAAAGAAAGAAGCAAAAATAGCACAGGTGACTGCAGGAGAAGAAAGGTACACAAATTCGGGCAGGTGACAGCAGCAGTAGCAGAAAGAGAAATAGCACAAACTCTGGTGGATGGCAGCAAGATCGACAGAATCTCCAGCAAGGAAGGAAAGATGCATAAATTCTAGTGAGCAAATGGCAGGAGGGACAGCACAAGCCTGGGTTTTAATTTTAGTTCACTGTTCTTTCCTGAGTTCTGCTGCAGCCTGCTCTTTTCATTAAATAATTCTCTTCCAGTGCAGAGTTTTGCCTTGGGACTGACCCTGTGCACCGGAAGTGAAACCTTTAATGAGAACAGCAGGCTGCGGTATGACTCGGGAAGGAATGCTGAGCTGGAAGAAAAAAAGCTAACGTTTCTATTGCCACTGTTTCTGACAGGGGATATTAGTCTTGAAGGGGAGGGAAGAAAATGCTGAACTGGGGAAAGAAAGGAGAAGGGGCAATGCCAGATTGAGGGGAAGAGAGGGGAGAGGAGGAAGGGGGAAGGGGGAAGGGGAAAATGCAGGACTAAGGGGGGAAGGGGATAGGGATAATGTCGAACTGAGAAGCGGAAGGGGAAAGGGGATAGAAAGGAAAAAGGGGGCTATGCTGGATTGGAGATGCTGAGCATGGTGGGAGAGGCCATGGGGATAGATTGTGAAGGAAATGAGAGAAGAGGTTGCAAAAAGGGAGTAGTGGGATACTGGGTGATGATTACAGGCAGAAGAAAAGGACTGGAGTGAATGGCTGAGCCTAGTAAAAGCAGGGCCTGTGCATAAGATCACTGCGCCCCTCCCACCCCTATACCAGTGCCAGTGGATTCCAATGGCACTGGTATAGGGGTGGGAGCCTTTCACAATCTTCTCTTTTGTTCCAACAATAATGCTATAAGTGTTTTGGACACTGCTTATGCGTGCAGTGGGCTTACAGGGCCCTGGGCAAACCTTTTGAGGATGGGACGTCTTTATTTTTCCCAGATGAACACTGTTCTCCTGGTTTCTCCCTCAATCCTCCAAATTCTGCTTTTCTCCTTATCCCCAGTTCCTTCCCCATCTTCCCCAATCCTCTACTCTTTCCCATCTCCTCCACCCACCAATCAAATCTCCCTGAATTTGCTTACCTCCCAACCCAAATCCTTAACAGACCTTTCTGTCCCTCTTCCTCAGTGTCGGAAGCAATCCCTGGGTTCCCTGTCAGTAGTCTGTCCCTCACAGTAAAATTGTTTGGGGGCGGGGGGGGGGGGGGGAGGGGGGAGGAGGGATAAAATAGTCCTCCCTCTTTGCCCTTCAATCTGCAGGTGCCAGTACGGTGGGGGTCACCCAGGACCACGTTCCTCTCTGTATTTCACAGTGTCCATGCATTGTAGCAGGCACCACACACTATGCGCATATGATTTCAACTTCCCTTGCATTAAGGCACTATGAGGCAAGAAACAGGAAGTGAGCTGAATGAGGCAAGAAACAGGAAGTGAGCTGAATCTTGCTTTGGCTGTGACTGTAGTTAAGCTTCCTGAAGGGAGGACCGACTACTGGTCTACATCAGCTGGAGTGGTGCCAAGGCTATTAATGTCAGTATGCAGTGCAGCAAGGCCAAGGACACTTTCAGAATGTGGGACCACAACACTTACTGTGGAGTGAAGGAGTAGTTTAGTGGTTAGAGCAACAGCCTGCTATCTAGGTTTGAGTCCCACTGGCACTACTTGTGGCCTTGGGCAAGTCACTTTGCCCTCTCTTATCTTAGAAGAAAAGGCCGGGGAATCTACTTCGGGTCACACCTTGCCGAGAAAACCTAGGAGTTACTGGGTCGCCAGGAGTCAGCATTGATTTGAAGCCACTTAAGAAACAAACAAGCACATACTGTATAGCATTATAGTTGGAACAACTGGATTGAAATTCACTGGCACTAGGGTAGGGATGGGAGCAGCACAATAATCGTTCGCTCAGGGCAGCAATAAAGGTAGGCACCAGCCCTGCTGTTATATTATCTTTTAAATTGATTATATATGTTTTATTGTAAACCACGTAGAGGTTCTTGATTTTGTGGTATATAAATGAAATGAAATGAAAATGGCATACGGGTACAGCCATTTCAGTTTGCCCAGATCTGAGCCTCGATGATTTCTCGTAATGTTCTCCTCTTTGGTTCTTCTTACATAAGGATCTTTTCAGGATATCGGTGCACATAAAAGCAACCAACCCCTTTAACCTCTCCCCCCCAAAAAAAAGCAATTAGAAAGAGCAATTGAGCCTTTGCATGATACCGAAGCCTCAGAGATCCCTGATAAAATTCAAATTCTATTGCATGGCTTCACAGAGTTTTAATGTTTTATGACAAAAATTATGCCAATCCTTTTGCGACATAGAAATGTTAGTCTAATCAGCAGTTGTGGAAAATGCAAACCAGAACTCTTTCTGGACCAGAAATAGCTGTATATATCCATAAAGGCTTCAAACTGCAGCCTGCGAGCTTGATTGAAAGGACTGGACATTGCTGGCATTTCTAAAAGCTGTGTTTAAAAAGTTCATCGTATCTATAATCATCATGTCCTCTTTCAGCAATGATTTCATACTGAAGCTATAGATTCCCTTCCAGTGAGGCCAGCAAGCCATCTACCATGCAGACACAAAGTGATTGCTCACGTATCCATTAAAGACAAACTTTATTAATATACTGCTCGTATCAAAAACCCAATGCAAAATTCACAGTGCTGTATGTTTGATCATTGAAAGGGAGCAACGCAAGAGCTACGCTACATTAATAAAGCTTGTATGAAATGGCTAGGTGAGCAATAATGTCGCATTTGTATGATTCACATTTGTCATAAAATACCAAAGGCAGCATTTTGATTAAGGCAAATGTGACCAAGCTATCTGTTTTCCACAGATGGTTTGCATTGTGCCCTCTTCTTGAATTGAGAAATTTAGACCTGGTTGTTATGCACATAGCGTTGCATTATATCTGTAAGCTCTAATTACCTAGAGAACATCAATCTAGTTCTGACTTTTATAGAGCTTTTCCTTTATAGATCTTTTTTCATTGTTACTAGTAGAAGTGTAGATTAGCTACATCGCCAAAATGGGATAAAATGCTTTTTTAAAACAAAGTCCTGAAAAAGGCTCTTAGAATCGGATTTAAATATTAGTGGAAGAAACGGGACAAAAAAAGAGCTAAAAGCCTGCAAATCAATTTAGTTGCGTAGTTTTGAAACGGCATCTTTTACCTGTAGGTTTGGAGTGGAAGAGTAGCCGAATGAATAGCGCAGCAGGTTGGGTACTAGGAAATCCAGGGTTCAAATCCTAGTGACATTCTTTATGACCTTGGACAAGTTGCTTCATCCTCACCTAACAAACCTATTAGCCTCATTTACTGTACTAATGTGATTTAGGGACCTTTTTACTAAAGGTTGGTAAAGAGAAATTTCATTGTGCCACTCCATTCCTTCGTCAGGAGCATTGACTTCCAACTAAATGCAGGATTCCCATCTTAGGGAGGGGGGGGGGAGCTAGTTCCCACAGCTCTCCTGAGGGAAGGTATCAGAGACAGGGGCATGAATCAGACCTCAGGACAAGCCTCTTCATAGTACAGAGCCTTCAAAGTTCCTTAAATTTCCTAAGTTTCTAAGCGAATATAACATGGGAATGAAAACAGATGTACCTTAGAATGAGATGGAACCAAGAGGAGATTTTGCTGAGATGAATGAAAAGAGGTCTGGGAAACATAAAAGATGAGTAAATGAGATAAGAAAGCAGACAGACCACTATAGAAGATCTGAAACACATCTGTCAGGATCTTAAAGAGAATCCTGCATTTAATTGGAAGCCAACGCTCAGAAAAAGTGGGGTGACCCAATCAGATTTCTTTTTCACCATGTACAAGTTTTACAGAGATATTTTGAACCATTTGTAATCTGTAACTGATTCAAGCTAAACTCGGGAAGAAGAGAATTAGAGTAGTTGAGGTGAGTGGAAACCAGTGAGAGAATAAGAACCTGTAATGCCTGTATGTTAAATAAAGACTGATCTGCACAGGTGCACTTTAGAGCCAAAAATGAACTTGACCACGCTAGAAATATGCACATCAAAGCTGAACTTAACATCCAAAGTAACACCAAGGACCTTAACAGCAGCCTTCAAAGGGAGTTGAACGCCACTGACTGAAGACAATGGCAAAGAAGGGGGGGAAATTTCCAAGAAAAGACAATAGCATTAGTCTTATGAGGGTTATGTTTCAATTGGCTATTAGCTAACTATGGCATTATTAAATCCAGTTTGGATGGGATTTGAACCATTTCAATTTAATGATGTCAGCAGCTGAATACCATCAGCTAGGTGTTCGTGAACGTGGAGAGTGGGAGGATTTGGGGTGGGATCGGCACTCATGTACATTTCCTATAAAATACAACATATATGCCAATCAGGCCCGTACCTAGCCCTGTGCGAGCAGTGCGGCTGCACAGGCCGCAAAGGCTTAAGGGGCGCATTTTAGCAGTCTGCCGTTGCCTGCCGCCGCCACTTTTTCTTTTCTCAGCAGCGGCAGGCAACGACAGACAGCTAAAATGCGCCCCTTAAGCCTTCTCGCCGGCATGCTAAGCAGATCTGTCCCTCCCTCCTCTTGCAGGGAGGGACAGATCTGCTTAGCATGCCGTCGACTTGCACATCGGGCGCGCCTCTTCTCTCCCGCCATGGGGGGGGGGGGCGTGATTTACACTCAGTACGGCCCTGATGCCATTTCTTAATGGCACAAAGTTATTCCTGTTTTGGAGCAGATATAAATTTGGGTGGCAGCTTTCTGGAAGCTATTTATAAGGGCACATAGGAACATATATTGTTTTTATGAAAGAGATGCAACATATATGTTGGAATTCTGCTGGAATTCTGCACACAATAATTCAAAATTTTACACTTTTTGTGATACTTAATTTAAAATACAATACAGAAAAAAGATCACTCGAGCAATATGTTTTGTTAATTTGACAAAAAGCATGCATCGTTTTGCATAATTCAGAGCTTCTGACGCAGAAGTCTTAATTCTGTTTGCAGGCGTATGTGCCTTGTGTGTCTAGGCACCCTGTTATAAAATTACCTCCCTTATTACTGAATGCAAACATAGGACAGTGAAAAAGATAGGAAGAAAATCGATGCCTTCGAATTATGGTGCTGGTGAAGAATACCATGTATATTATAGACTGATCAAAGAACAAACCAATCGGTCCTAGAGGAGGTCAAACCTAAGTTTTCTTTAGAAGCTCCGATGACAAGACTTTGACTTTCATACTTTGGACACATCATGCGAAGAGAGAGACCATTAGAGAAAGACATCATGCTTGGCAAGGTAGAAGTTCAACGCAAAAGAGGAAGGTCAGCAATGCGATGGATTGATACAGCTATGGGTGCCACTCTGTCAACAATGAGACGCCTGACTGAACTACTACTACTACTGAGCATTTGTATAGCGCTACCAGTTGTACGCAGCACTGCACAGACATGTAAGAGACAATACCTGCTCATTAGAACTTACAATCTAGTTAAGACAAAATACAGAAGGTGTAAGCAGGGGTAGAATAAGGGGAAAGGAAAAAGGAGATCAGGTGAGTCAGGATCCAAAAGCAGCAGCGAAGAGGTGAGCTTTCAATCTGGATTTGAAGAGGGTTAGAGAAGGTGCCAGGCGTACAGACACAGGTAGTTTGTTCCAGGCGTAAGGTGCAGCAAGGTGAAAGGAGCGAAGGCTGGAGTTAGCAGTAGAAGAGAAGGGCACAGATAGAAGCAGTTGGCTAGAAGAGCGGAGTTCCCGAGGGGGCGGGGGGTGTAAGGAGAGATGAGAGAAGAAAGGTAGTGAGGAGCCGCAGAGTGAATGCATTTATAGTTCAGCAGGAGAATTTTAAACTGGATGTGGAAATGGATAGGGAGCCAGTGAAGTGACTTGAGAAGAGGAGTAATATGGGCATAACGAGGCTGGCGGAAGATTAGCCGTACAGCGGAGTGCTGAACAGATTGAAGGGGAGAGAGATGATTCAAAGGGAGACCAGCAAGGAGTAGGTTACAGTAGTCAAGACAGGAGGTGATTAAGGAGTGGATAAGCGTTTTAGTAGTGTGTTCAGAAAGGAAAGGGCGGATTTAGCTAATGTTATAGAGAAAGAAACGGCACTTAGCTACGAGATGGATATGTGTGGAGAAAGAGAGAGAGGAGTCAAAAACAATCCCCAGATTGTGGGCCGAGGAAATAAGAAGGAGTACAGAGCTATCCACAGAGACTGAGAAAGGAGGAGGAGGAGGGGAGGTTTTAGGGGGAAAGATAAGAAGTGAGACATACAGGCAGCAATGTCAGAAAGGTAGGCAGAGATCCGGGTCTGGATTGCCGGAGAGAGTTCAGGCGTAGAGAGGTAGATCTGGGAGTCATCAGCATACAGATGGTACTGAAAGCCATGGGAAGAGATAAGCGCACCAAGGGACTGGGTATAGAGAGAGAAAAGGAGTGGAACCAAGACAGATCGTTGGGGTACACCAACTGGGAGTGGGGTAGCAGGGGAGGAGGAGGAGCCACCAGAACACACACTGAAAGAGCGATGGGAGAGATAGGAGGAGAACCAGGATAATGCAGAGCCCTTAAAGCCAAGCGAGGACAGGGTATCGAGGAGAAGGTTGTGGTCAAGGGTGTCGAAAGCAGCAGAGAGGTCAAGAAGGATGAGGACAGAGTAAAGGCCCGTGGATTTTGCCAGGAACAAGTCACTGGAGACTTTTGACAAGAGCCATTTCAGTAGAATGTAAAGGGCGAAAGCCAGACTGTAAGGGATCTAGGAGGTCATGAGAGGAGAGGAAGTCGAGGCAGCGGCGGTGAACCACACGTTCAAGTAGTTTAGAAATGAAGGGAAGGAGAGAGATGGGTTGATAATTAGAAGGACAGGTGGGATCAAGTGAGGGTTTCTTGAGGAGAGGTGTGACCACAGCATGCTTGAAGTCTGCAGGGACAGTTGCAGTGGAGAGCGAAAGGTTGAGAATATGAGAGATGGAAGGGACAATGGTGGAGGAGATGGGGCTTAGGAGATGGGTGGGGATAGGATCAGAGGAGCAGGTGGTGAGTTTGGAGGAAGAAAGAAGGTGTGCAGTTTCCTCTTTAGAGATCACAGGAAAGGAAGAGAGGGTAGCAAGGGAAGGGGGGGGGGGAGTTGGGAGTGGAGAGGGGGAGGAGGGGAAATAGCTGACTTTGTGGGGAATTGGAGGGTGATCTTGTGGATTTTGTCATGGAAATAGTCAGCTAGAGTTTGGACAGAAAGAGAGGGAGGGATCAGAGGCGGAGGCACTTTGAAGAGAGAGCTGAGAGTAGTAAAGAGACGGCAAGGATCAGAGGCAAGAGAGTTAGTCAGATGGATATACTAGTCTTGTTTGGCAAGAGCTATGGCTGACTGGAAAGAGACAAGCATGAATTTGAAGTGTAGAAAGTCTTCAGGGGAGCAGGATTTGAGCCAAGCATGCTCAGCAGAACGGGCACAGGAGTGTAGATAGCGAGTGGTGGATGAAAGCCAGGGCTGAGGTGCAGAGCATCTCACAGGACGTGGGGTGGGTGGAGCGAGAGCATCCAGAGCCGAGGAAAGAGCAGTATTAAAGGAAGTTACTGCCTCGTCATCAGACTTGGATGACTTAGTAGAAGAAAGAGATGGAGAAATGGTAGAAGAGAGAGCCAAGGGATCAATAGCATGAAGGTTTATAAATAGGTTGGAGGAGACAGGACGAGGCTGAGGCAGCGGGAGATGAAGATTAAAGCTTAAAAGGTGATGGTCAGATAAGGGAAGAACTGAGCTATGGAAGTTCGAGGGTAAGAAACTAGAGAAAAATATCAGGTCCAGGCAGTGGCCATGCTGGTGGGGGGGGGGGGGCAGTGGAACAAAGTTGGAGGTCAAATGAGGAGGTAAGGGAGAGGAGCTTTAACCCTTTCCAGGCCGAGCCCAAAACTCTCTGGATCCAAAATTCTGACTAAATCTTCCTATCAAATTGTAAATAATACATGACCATAGCAGAAGGAAAATCACTATTAGAATATATTGAATAAGACGGGTACAATTTTCCTGAAATATGCAAAAATTAACCCGGCTGCAGAATGTGGATTAAAAATTTAAAGTAGGCCTTCAAAGAGTTAAAGCATGAGGATCAGAGGGGTATCAACATGAATGTTAAAATCCCCAAGAATAAGAGTGGGGGAAGAGGAATCCAGAAAGAAGGAAAGTCACGAGTCAAAGTCAGTGAGAAAGGTAGAAGCAGACTTGTCAGGAGGTCGATAAATAACAGACCGAACACAGTTTAGGGCAACTATCCACAGGGTTGCCATGAGTCGGCACTGACTCAATGACACTTAATAACAATTTCTGAATAGGGTGTTCAAAAGAAGCTCTGCAAATCCAAAAAAACAGACTACACTTGGTTAGTTAGTGTAATGCACTTCACACATAAGAGAGGCCCCAATGCAGGAGGCTGCAACTCAGATTCCTCAGGGCTGCAAAAAGATCAATAAAACTAATGTGCGTTAAGAGCAAAGTCTTCACAGTAACTGTTAGGGGCATGGGCAACATGTTCCCGGCATTTACTGTGCAGACACACACCCTTATCAGCAACAAATTAATGCAGGTGCACCAAATGCCACCCACAGAGGTATCTCTAGGAGCACCCATTATTATTGCTAACCGTAATATGCTCTCCATGCCTACTCTTCACCATGCCCAATACCTACCCCTTCATGTGATGGGTAATTAACACGCGTTTTAGCAGCCAGTAGCTGTCATGCCCATTTGTTAGCTGTCACCGTAGGTAATTACTGCTTTTGCTAAAATGCGCATTAACCACAGAGGGCTTTAGTGAATGGGCCCCTTGGGATTCCTATGGTGCTACTGGATGTATTTAACACTAAACAATGGTGATAATATAATTTATAATATAAATGAGGATTCAATACAGTGAGATCAGTCCTGATTAATAATGTTTTTTGCTCATTCTATTTTCATTAGAAAAATGCTTAGTGATTCAGGGCTAAAGTGATCAACCCAATGTATATCAACCCAGTGTCCTAGACATTTGAGTACACTTCGCGACCTACCTTATAATTTTTCCCTTTATTTTTATGTTTCCAACTTGCTTAGCCTCCTTAGCTGGGGGAAATGCAAAATGGCTTCTATTAGACCCCGGCAAATGGGAGCCCTACATCTGGTTACTAGACATCCCCACTGTACAATAAGAACATAAGAAATGCCATACTAGGTCAAACCAAGGGTCCATTGAGCCCAGCATCCCGTTTCCAACAGTGGTCAATCCAGGTCACAAGTACCTGTGATTTTCCCAAAAGGTAGACAGATTCCATGCTGCTTATCCCAGGGGTAGGACATTCCCTCCCACACGTGACGTGAGCATTTCCCCCCTAACAATCCTATCCCTGGCCACCCTGGGAGTGAAGACAGCACTGAATCCTATTCTACCTCATAGCAGTGCAAGGAACTTGCCAGTGAGCCTCTCCGCTGGCTCAGTACCATGAATATTCCTGAGGTACTTTAGCATGCATTTGATCGGAGGGAAAGGTCAATTTTCATAGTTTTGTTACTCTAAAACCAAGACCCCCGCTCTAAGGGCTTCTTAGCATACAAATGTCTGGTAACTGCAGATGTGACTAGACTTGATTATTTACTGTTTTTTTTCTGTGATAATTATGTTTTCCCAGTAAAACTGAAATACACATGCTGGGTCTGCTGCAAATGTTCCTGACAGGTGATAATAGTTAAATTTCATTCTGCTTTATCATTTAAATGGTGAAAGGTTCTGTTATACACAGAGCATGCAGATGAGCTTATATTAAAGATCAGGATGGCAAATGCTGGCAATTTTAATTTGCTATATGTGAAAATCCAGTTGGGCAGCTGAAAATAGGGCCCAAAATTACTACAGCATAAGTAGTATGGTGTGTATTCATTAGTGCACATTCAGTTCTTTTGTGTGCTCTCAAAAATGTAGTGTACGCTAAAGTGATTTAACACATACTAACTGAATTATGGTGCACAATTTTCTTTCACTACAAATTCTGTATTAAATTGAATGTGTGGAACTAACCAAAAAACACCCGAAAACAGGGAAAATTTAATGAGAAAAATGAAAACTAACTAAATTTTTCTTCCCTGCTTACAGCCCTAATTAATTTAATATATTGTGATACCTGAGGAAAGGACCTTGTGGCTTAAAGGCTCAGTACTATTTGGGGCCACCTGGGATACATCCAAGGTTATTGAAGGAACTTAGAGCAGCTCCACTCTCAACTCCTTAATGACTCATTAGAGTTGGGAGTAGTCCCTGAGGACTGGAAAAGTACGGAGGAGGTTGGAAATTACAGACTAGTTAGTCTGACCTCTGTGGTGAGTAAATTAGTGGAAATGCTGCTAAAACAAAAGATCGTGTAGTTAAGGAATCCAGTAGATTGAGGATTTGAGGCAGCATGGTTTTACTAGAGGTAGGTCTTGTTAGATGAATCTGATTAGTTTATTTAACTTGTTGAACAGGGACATGGATAAAGGAAGAGTGCTAGATGCGGTGTATTTAGCTTTAAGCAAAGCCTTTGACACGGGTCCGCACAGGCAACTTATAAATTAACTGAATTCACTTGGGATGGGCCTTATATTGACTGACTGGTTTAGAAACTGGTTGAGTGGAAGACAACAGAGGATAGTGGTTAATGCAGTTCACGCTGAGGATAAGGGTGTTTCTAGTGGCGTGCCACAGGGATCGGTCTTTGGTCCTTTTCTTTTTAACATTTTTGTAAGTGATATTGCAGAATGAGTGGAAAAAGAACTGAAAATAGGGAAAAAGCCAAATTTTCAAAAATGAGCCAAATCTTTGGCTGGTGTCATCTCTAGATTGAAGTAGTTAAGCCTAGGAAGACAAATTGTCAAAATACTTACATACCGGTATGTAAAACTGTGCTTTTCCCACTGAAACAGGCCTTTATAAATTTGCCTACCTGATAATGCGGTTAAACTTGTGTGTGTATAGCCTGTAAGTTTATCTATGGCGAGCAGATGTGTTCCTAGGAATAGGGTTGGGGAAAAACTTGCATTTATATGCATATGTTTGGCAGTTCAAGTGCATGCACATAGATTATACTTGAGGATTCATGCCCACTAGAGAGAAGGTGGAAATGAAGGTACATAAATTCCCTGGGATAAATTTCAAAGTTGAAGTATGCATGTGCTGAGTTATAAAATAACCTCCAAATAGTAAGATATTATTGGGAAATTATTTCAAAAAGCTAGACAACCAGGAATAAGTGACAAAAGAGAACTAAAACAATGGGACAGTATTCTTTCTTTTTAGTATACTATCTATTGAAAAGTATGTTTTCTTTATTCTTGATTCCAGTTTCCTTTTTTACTTCCAACTCACCTTTCAAATATATACCAGTACGGTACCAGCATAACTGGTCCAAGGTTCTGTCGTTCCAGGCAGAAACCCCGGTCACGCCGACCCTCCCCAGAGCAAAGCCACCCCCCGAGCCTAGCCACCCCCGCAGAGCTGTGCTGCTGGCCCCGCAGCCGCCGATTAAGTCCTGGGAAGGAAGGTGGGCAGTGGCAGCAGTATTTTAAAAGCAGTAGCTTTGTGCTGCTGCTTTTTTGCCTGCGGAATGCGATGTACTTCGGCACACAAGAGCTACCACTTCTGACACCCCTCCGACAGTAAGTTGCATTGGAGGGGGATCAGAAGTGACAGGTTATGTGTGCCAAAGCACATGCCCTGCCGCAGGCCACAAAGCGGGGGCACAAAGCCACCCACCCAGGTCAGCCACCCTAGGCGGCCACCTAGCACAAGGGTCAGCCCTAGGTACCCATATGCAGCCTTGAAGTGGAAGAGATGAAAGCATCCCAAGAAAGGGATGAACCAGAGCTCAAGTATCCCAAAGTTGCAGAATCAGTGACCACAAGGAAGCAAAGGGTAGTGGTTGGTGACTCTCTTCTGAGGGGTACTAGGGCGTCCAGTTGCTGACCAGATTTGATGTCTAGGGAGGTTTGCAGTCTGCCAGGTGCCAATATCCAAGATGTTACAGAGCATTTGCCAAGACTCATCAAGCCTACTGACTATTACCGAATATTACTCATCAATGTCGGCACAAATGATACTGCTAGGTATCCCTCTGACTGTATCAAGAATGACTTCATGGCTCTGGGACAGAGGGTGAAGCAGATAGGTGCACAGGTGGTGCTCTCTTCAGTCTTCCCAGTTGAGGGTAAAGGCCGAGGCAGAGAAGCTCGCATCCTGGAGATGAATGCGTGGCTGCATGGATGGTGCCATCTAGAGCGTTTTGGTTTCCTGGACCATGGGATGATTTCCAAGGGCTGCAGAGCAGAGATAGCATCCATCTATCCAAAAAGGGTCAACGTGTCTTTTGCAGCAGACTGGTTAACCTACTGAAGAGGGCTTTAAACTAGATTCACTGGGGATAGGTTAAGAAAGCTCCCAGGTAAGTAAAAGCCCTTAGATAAATAAAACATTAAATACCTCTGTAGAAATCAGTAAAAGGAGCAGCATCTGGAAAGCAGTGTGCATAAATGCTCATAGTATGGGAAATAAGATCCCAGATGCTGAGACTCTAATTGAAGAATCTGACTTGGCTTTAGTGGCAGTTACGGAGACATAGTTCACGGACAGTCATGACTGGGGTGTAATTACACCAGATTCTACTTTATTCGGGAAGGACAGGGGAAGAAGAAGGAGAGGAGGAGTGACACTATATACGAGGGAATGAGGAAGCACTGTGTGTTAGACTAGAAAGAGGAAACAGGAAATCCATTTGCATTTGTGTGATATATAGTGCAGATCTCCTCCATAGGCAGAAGTGGACAGAGATTTAATAGAAGACATATGCAGTATTGCCAAGAAAGAAGAAGTGCTACTGATAGGTGATTTCAATATGCCACATGTTGACTGACACATCCCTGCTGCGGTGTCATCTAAAAGTAAGGAGATCCTAGATTCTCTACAGGGAGAACTATTCTGGCAACTGGGAACCAAACTCACCCATGAAGGGGCCATATTGGATTTGGTGCTTACCAATGGGAAAAGTGTTTCTCATATTATAGTGGGAGATCAACTTTACAGGGGACCCAGCAGAGGTTTTGGCTTCCCTACCTGCCCTGGAAGTTACTCTTTCCCCTTCTGCGCCAAGCCCGCCATGTCATCTTCTGGCTGCCCCCCCCCCCCCCCGGATTCACCGTCTGGTGTGAGTGTGGAGTCGGACGGTGGTGGCCCTCTCACTGTCCCGCAAGGAGAGGTGGTAAACGGAGTGGTGGTAAACGGAGGAGGAGTGGGGTGTGTGTGTGTGTTTCCAAGATGGCTGCGTGAGAGGAGTGCTGTGCTTTTCTTCAATATGCCGAAGTGTAAGGGGAAGGCAAAAAATTACCTTGTGGAGACCTCACCCTCCAGTTCTGGTCCTATGGACCATTTTGTTTCAGTTTCCGAGGCTCAACATCAGGAGATATGAGCGGGCTTTGCAGGGGACCCAGCAGTGGTTTCGGCTTCCCTACCTGCCCTGGAAGTTACTCTTTCCCCTTCTGCGCCAAGCCCGCTATGTCATCTTCTGGCTGCCCCCCCCCCCCCGATTCACCGTCTGGTGTGAGTGTGGAGTCAGACGGTGGTGGCCCTCTCACTGTCCCGCAAGGAGCGGTGATAAACGGAGGAGGAGTGGCTACCCTGCTGTTGTCTTCTGGGCCCTCCAGAGGAAGTGAGTTGCTGGCTATACTGATCCTGGTCGAGGGGGAGTCTGCTGGAGAAGTGCTGTCAGCTGATTTTACGAAGGCACCGATTTCCTTTGCCCTTCCACGCCCACAAAAGATTACTTTGGATAGCATCTGGGAAGCTGTTACCGCTCTTTCAGATGCTCTTGCCCGACAGACTACTGGGTTTTCTTCACAGGTAACTGCTATTTCTCAGAAGTTGGAATCTTGTGCAGCTACTATTGATATGGTTAAGAAGAAGGTAGAGGAGCATGAGACTGTTTTGAACTCTTCTGGGGACACTAACACTGTATTAATTAAAGATAATACTCTGCTCAGGGCTAAAGTGGAAAGTTTGGAGAATTCTGCATGGGCTGCTATTCTTCAGATTTTGAATTTTCCAATTATTAAGGGTATCCTGCCGGTGGATCTCTTTAAGGAATATTGGCGGTAGCTGTCGAGTTAATGCCACCTATCGTAAAGGCTTTCTATCTGCCTTCAGGGAAGAGATTTAGTGGAGTTTCCGAAGATTTGCTTGTTATAGATGTTATAAATGTTTCTGATCTGCTACAATCTCCTGGGTCTCAACCATTGAGAACTTTTACCTTGTTGGTGACATTTACTTTGCAGTCCGATAGAGATTGGTTATTACGATTGTATTATACTAAATGGTCTCAGTTGTTTTACGGTCATAGAATTATGATCTTTCCAGATGTTTCTAAAGATACTCAGAGGCGTCGGAGGCAGATTTTGTTATTAAGACCAGGTATTTTGGAATTGAGTGCCACCTTTTATTTAAGATTCCCATATAAGTGTGAGTAATTTATAGGTCACAAAAAATTATTTTTTTTCAACCTGCTGACCTTTCTGTGTTTATTAACTCTAGAGTTCCTATTACATCCTCCCCCTCAGGGGTGGTAAGATATATGATCTTGCGCAGTATTAGTATTGGTAGGTGGCTTTGGACCCTCTGCAGCCTTCTTGGTTTTCTTAGCTTATTTCTTCTTCTACCTAGAGGGGTTCCTACGACCCCTCTTTGTATTCTTTATTATTTATGTACCCCCTTATTGAGGACTGCAGGATATAATATCTTTTCTTTTTTTGAACTGCATTTTACTTTGTACATGGTTCTTGATGTTGTTTACTTTTCTGTACATGCTTGCTCTTGATCACTTATTGTATATATTATTAAAAATATAAATACAAATTTAAAAAAAAAGAAAAAGGAGGCACTATGGTTCTCAAAAGAAATAGCTGAAAAGGTGAAGAAAAATAGGGTGGCTTTCATAAAATACAAGAGATCACAGAAAGAGAAAGACAAGTATCTATATTTGGAAAGACTTAGGGGTCTGTTTACTAAACATTCCTAATGTGCGGGGCCGTGGTAGTGTGCCTGTGCCATATAAGGAGTGGGCGGTTCAGGCAGAGAAAAGAAAAAAAACGGGGTAAGCGATCGCACATTTGCGCGGGGCACAATAGTGTGTGGGAAGGCTAAGTGGCGCCTGATGTGCACACACAAAGGAGCAGAGCCATAGTACAATGGTTAAAACACTGACTGTGGGTGCAGCTGCCATGGGTTCAATTCCCCATTGTGCACAACAAAAAGGGCTGGCTGAGGCATTAACTGTAATGGGTAAAAGTGCTTTAGGAGGCATATTAATTTTGGGCGGCATAAGGCGGTGCACTGTTAATTTTGGGCGGCATAAGGCGGTGCACTGTTAATCTCAGGCGGCATAAGGCGGTGCACTGTTAGGTTTGGGCGGCATAAGGCGGTGCGCAGATGCCCAAGCATAGGAACAGAGCCACAGCGCAATGGTTAAGACACTGACCAATGGTGTAGAGATCAGGGGTTCAATCCCCCACAGTGCCCAATGAAGAAGGCTCACTGAGGCAGTGTGTATTATGTGGATGAGTGCTGTAGGGGGCAAGCTATTTTTATTTCTGTTATCACTACTAGCAAACGCACTCACAAAGCGTGTTAACATAAGGCGGCCCATAAGGCACATGTTAAAGTTCACTGTCCGCCAAGGCACCCTTGAATGTCCCCTATAGGGCACCATATATGTTGCGTCACAGGATAATGTATAGTGCACCTTATATGGACGGCAACCATAAGGTGCCCTATAGGGTGCCCTATAAAGCACCCTCAGAGGCACCTTATGGGTACAGTACACTGAGGGTGTGTTTGATGGCAGCAACATATGTACATTAAATCTAAAAAAAGCTTTGGACAACCCTATCAAAGAACCCCACTGTGGGCTTGAACCCATTACCGCTGGCTCCACAGGCAGTGAAGTAACCATTGGGCTACAGCTATATAGTTGCCAGCAAGCCCCTAGCTGGCTGCAGAGAGCCTGCATGTCACCACACAGACAGTCTGCTGTGGGAACCAGGATAGGGTTAGGCCACCCATACCCATGATGCACTGCACATGCAAATCAGCTGTCCACAGATGAACACAAGATGGGGAATGCACCCCAACAGCTCCCCGGCCTGGTAGGGGGACGTGTCCGTGTGCACCCACACAGCACCTTGGCCTGGTAGGAGGTACTGACCGGGTGTTTAATTTGCACAGAGTAGCTACACACAGTCACACTGTGCGGGAACTGTGCTCACCCTGAGTGTGCGATGAGGTGCCCTGGACCAGGTCCACAGCTGAGAGAGGCCATGGCAGAGCTCCAAAACAGTCATAATCTGTGAGTTTCTGCAGGAACACCTTGGATATCTCTGTCTGTCTCAGTCAGGGGAAACCCCACAGACCCCTAGGTGGGCCATTTACCACCAACACCCCCCCCCCCCCCCCCAGCTGAGGGTGGCAAACAGGCAGGGTCTCCTATCAACAGTTCCCCATTATACACCCCCCCCCCCCCCACCCCACAATTATGGCAGTAGAGTGGACCATCAACCCCAGTCCTGTTGGGGAACAGACACCCTACAGGGCAGTCCAAGCAGCCCCACACACACCCAGACCACAATATCAGACAGACAGTAGGCCTGGATATGCTAAGATGTACCCCACCACTATCTGATATTCCCCTGCATCAAGCCATCAGCCACTGCACCCTGCAAGGCACTCCAGCAGGGCACATACCAGCTGTGAACAGTCTGCTGGTTAGTCCCACTGGAAATGCATGCACCCACAACTGGGATGGCAGCACACACAAGCAGATACATCAGTGACTAGGCCCCAACAGGTGACCCATATATATCACATGAGGAAAGTGCTATGAAGCACTATGGGGGTGCCTAGCCATGCTGCCATCACTGCACAGTCAGGGTGGAGTGAAAGCCCAGCAGCACATACAGAGGTCACCCTGTCTGTGGAGGTGGTGGACGGCCACTACAATGTCCCTGCCAGTGCCCTATGCCCTGTGCAGATGCATCCTGGCCAGCCCACCCTGTCTGAGCTATACCCATGGTACTATGCTGCTCATTATGCACATCATCAGGCCAAAACTGTGGACAGTGTTTGCAGCCAACACACACTGTATAGACAGACACACACTCCCACACGTATGCCAGCATTGTGCTACTATAGAGGGGTTCAGAATCCTTGCCCACCACACCAGTCCTGGGCACAGTACAGGCATGGGTATGGTATGCAATACCATTGGGGGTCCCTCCCTAGGGTGGTAAACACTGTCAGGGGCCAGACCTGACGCACACACCGCAGACATCAGATAGATTATTATGATGGAGCTCATAGAGCAGACTGTGCGTAACGTAGGGATATCTATCTGCCAGTACTCATAGCAAACGTTTGAGAGCTGTGTACCATATACCCTGGTGTAGGGTGACATTGCTAAGGTATGCAAGTGCTGGTATTGGGAGATGCACGCAGGGCCCAATGTCCTGCCTCACCAGGAGGCATTGGCCAATGGGGCCTGTGGGTGTGGGTGTGGGTGTGTCTGTCCCTGTTGGCTGCTGCTGTACGGCAGAGGTTCCCAAATCCAGTCCAGGTTTGCAATACACTGGTTGGGGTTTCCTGCTGTCCCTCATGAATATGCATGAGCTACATCTACATGCCATGGGGGTGGTGCATAGATATACAGCACGGTTATTTGTATGAGTGGCAGCATGGAACCTGAATGGTGTGTGGTCCTCCAGGACTGCATTTGTGAGACTCTGCTCTAGGTACTGCCCCTGGTCATGGTGTCTGTGCTTGGTGGTGTAAAAGATAGGCGTATGACCAATGCGTATATCCCCAGCAATAAAGGATTGCCCTTACTAACATGGTTTAGTTGTGGGGAAAATATGTGGACAGGATTGGCAGTAGCCCCAGCTGGGCTTTGAACCTGTGACCTTTTGCTCCTGCACACACTGTCTGTGTGCACTGCACCACTGTGTTACCACAGATGTGCTGAATTCCCTGGGAAGTCCATGACTGTACATCTGACAGGGCCTATGTTGCAGTGGACGTGCCAGCCTGCACATGGCTCGGCCACTGTCTTCTGTGGCTAGCAGCCACTGCCCCCTCCACCACCTGTACCCTACCGCCAACATGCTGGCATGTCCGTATCTTGGAAAAGCATATGACCTGATTGAGTTGTGGCACTCCAGGACTGCATTTGGGGGACTCGGCTGTCGGTAATGCCCATTGTTATGGTGTGTGTGCGGTGTTGGGTACAAAATGGGTGTGTGAACCATGCTTATGTTCTCTGCAATAAAGGAGTGTCTTTACTATCTCTGTTTAGTGGTGGGTAAAATATGGGGACTGGGTTGGCAGAAGCCCTAGCTTGGATTTGAACCTGTGACCCTCTGGTCCTAGAGGTACTGCCTCTGTCTGCTGCACCACACTGTGGCCACAGTGATAGTGCAGTCCCTGGGGGTGGGAAACCTGACCAAATGAGTCACAAACCCTGCTCTGCACATTTGTACTGTGGGCTCAGTCACCTTGTCTGGTGACAAACGTGCAAATAAACCCCTCAACCGACCACGACGAACTGGGGATAAATATATCCAAGCTGGGCAACAGTGATATTAATGGGCAACCATAGCAAACACTCCCAGGAAGGCTCAGAAAAAAGGAAATTGGTTTTGGAAGGGTCTCCGCTCCGTAGCCCCTTCCATACTTCATTTCATTTTTTTGGAGCTTTCCTGGGTGTGTTTCTTATGTTTGCCCATTAATATCAGGGTTCCCCAGCTGACTTCCTATTTTTAATATGTTTGTTTGGGTCTTTTTCTATCTTTATTTGCACTTTTGTTCTGTGCACATGTATCACACTGCTCACGTTTTGCAGGTTTCCCCGGTTTCCCTGTACATTGCTGACGGAAATGGTTTCTCTTCCCTTTAAATGCCCTCTACCGTGAGTGTTTCACTCGCGCTATTTTTAACCTGCAAATTCGTCCCCGATACTGTGCGGGGAGCCTCTCCCCTCCCCTTCCCCGCCCATTGACCCCGTCTCTCCGCCCCTCGGGAGCCTTCCTCCGCCCTCAGAATGCCTTTCCACGCCTCTATCGGACATTTGCGGGCCGGGTACTTTTGCGGGGCACGTTAGTGCGGCGCGCAATTGTGCGGGGCCCAAGCGCACTTGTGCGGGGCGTTTAAGAGCGTTTCTGAGCGTTTGAGTGCCGCGTTTCCGTGCGCTATTGTGCGGCACGCAATTGTACGGCTTTTAGTAAACATGCCCCTTAGAGAAGCTAGGAAAGTAGTCAGGAAAGCAAAGATACAAATAGAAGAAAAAATAGCTAATTCAGTAAAATGAGCGGACAAGACATTTTGCAGGTATGTTATTTTGTCAGACTCAAAGGTGAAGGGGAGGAATATGTAGAAGCTGATGAGGATAAAGTGGAATTGCTTAACAGATATTTTTGTTCTGTTTTCACAAATGAAGAATCAGGAACCCAACCTCAGAAAACACCCACAAATAGGTACAGAAGTGAAGGGAACCTTGAATGATTTTCAGAAGACTGTGTTCACGAGGAACTAGCTAAACTAAAAGTGGACAAAGCTATGGGGCCGGATGGGATACATCTGACAGTACTGAAGGACTTAGGGAAGTTCTAGCGGCTCCACTGACTGACCTTTTCAATGCTTCTTTAGAGTTGGGAGTGGTCCCAGAGGACTGGAAAAAGGCACATGTGGCCCCTTTACACAAAAGTGGAAGTAAAGATATGGTTAAGAACTACTCTGTGATGAGTAAATGAATGGAAATGTTGCTGAAACAGATGATAGTGAGGTTTCTGGAGTCCAGTGGATGGCAGGATCAGAGGCAGTATGCTTTTACTAGAGGCAGGTCTTATCAGACAAATCAAATTCATTTCTTTGACTGGGTGAACTGAGAGTTGGACCGAGGGAGAGCCCTAGATGTGATGTGTCTTAGATTTCAGTAAAGCCTTAAGCACTGTTCTGCACAGGTGACTTATAAATAAATGAAATACACTAGAAATGGGCCCTAAAGTTACTGGTTCAGTTAGAAATTGGTTGAGTGGGAGGCAACAAAGGGTAAATGGAGCTCACTCTGAGGAGAAGGATGTTACCAGTGTGTGCCACAGGGATCTGTCCTTGCTGTGATTCTTTTGAACATGTTTGATTGTGATATTACAGAAGGGCTTTTGGGTAAAGTTTGCCTCTTTGCAGATGATATCAAAATCTGCAATAAAGTAGACACCCAGGCGGGAATAGATAACATGAGGAGAGATCTAGCTAAGATTGAAGAACGGTCGAGAATTTGGCAGCTGAGATTGAACGCTAAAAAATGTAGGGTCATGTGTTTGGGCTGCAAGAATCCAAAAGAGTGGTACAGTATAGGGGGTGAAGTACTTCTGTCTACGAGAGAAGAATGGGACCTGGGCATGATTGTTTCTGATGAAATTAAGGTTGCTAAACTGGTAGGAATGGCAACGTCAAAAACTAGAATGATGCTTGGGTGCATAGGGTGTGGCATGGAAGAAGGAGGTGAAAGTGTCTGTGTATAGGTCTTTGGAGAGCCCTCATTTGGAGTATTGTATGCAATTCTGAAGTCCACACCTTCAAAAGGATATAAACAGAATGGAGTTGGTGCAGAGGGTGGCTACCAAAATGGTCAGTGGGCTTTTCATAAGACATATGGGGAAAGAAAGATCTCAATATGTATCCTTTGGAGGAAAGGCAGGAGAGACGAGATATGATATAGAAGTTTAAATACCTCTGTGGTATAAATGCACAGGAAGAGAGCCTATTTCAACTGAAATGATGGAGCAGAGAATGAAGGTGAAAGGGAATAGACCCAGGAGTAATATGCAGAAATATTTCTTTATGGAAGGAGTGGTAGATATGTGGAATAAGAACATAAGAACATAAGATATGCCATACTGAGTCAGACCAAAGTCCATCAAGCCCAGTATCCTGTTTCCAACAGTGGCCAATCTAGGTCATACGTACCTAGCAGTTTCCCCAAAAGATACAGGTTCCACAATACTCGTATTGGGTCAAGCATTGATATCCTGGGTCCCTTTTTAATAATGGTTTATGGACCTTTCCTCCAGGAACTTGTCCAAACCTTTTTTCAGCTACACTAACAGCCTTTACTACATCCTCCGGTAACAAATTCCAGAGTTTGATTACATGCCGAGTGAAAAAATATTTTCTCTTATTAGTCTTAGATAGTTTACCCTGTAGCTTCATTGCATGTCCCCTAGTCTTTCTATATTCTGATAACGTAAACAATCGATCTATGTTTACCCGTTCCACTGCGTTCATCAATTTATAGACTTCTATCATATCTCCCCTCAGCCATCTCTTTTCCAAGTTGAAGAGCCCTAACCTTTTTAGTCTTTCTTCATAGGGGTATCCTTCCATCGCCTTTACCATTTTGGTGGCTCTTCTCTGTACCTTTTCTTATAACGCTATATCCTTTTTATGATACGGCGACCAGAATCTTACAAGGCCACCACTTATTGGCTTCCTCGCAGCCTGTAGGCCCAGCACACTCCCAGACCTAGGTTGAGAAGGTGCCTATTTTAGAGCTAGTTATTAAAGAATAAATAAACATCAATGTCCAAAATGTTTGTAGTTAAAAGATCAATTATATGCCTGACTAAATAACTAATCCTTTAATCTCTTCCTAAAATAGAAAAGATCTGTAAGTAAATGCACAAAGACAGGCAAGTGGTTCCACAAAGTGGCACGGAGAGGGAAAATACCCTATCAGTAGCTTGAGCTCCCCCAAACTCTACGGTGTGTGCATCAATAAAGATGCCTAAACCTGTGACCACAATTTGCATGAGGAAGAGCTAAACAATATAGGGTAAAGTCTACCAAAACCCCCAAATGTAATGATTTAAAAATTGATGTAAGTATCTTAAAAACTCTCCAAACGATAACCAGTGTAGAGAAATCACAGGTGTAATGTGCTGGTGCATTGCGATGTTCAACAAAAACTGCACTGACAAGTTTTCTACACACTGCAAAGGTTTAATGTCAGAAGCAGGTAAACCAGAAAACATTGAGTTACAATAATCCATTGGGATGAGGATTTGATGCTGTAGTATGCTCCTAAGATCCGAGAAATCAAGGTAATGTTTCGGCTTCTTTAATAGCTGGAGTTTTTTTTAAATTTCTCCTTTTGAGATGTTGAAGCTGTATTTTTGAGATATCCTTGGGCTGGATCTCCCTCCCCTCCCACCCTTCTATCTCTAGTGCCTATTATGTTACCATTTCTATTAGAAGGTTGGAGGATGGGGGAGGGGAAGGAACGGACCAGGAATCCCTGAGTTTGACCTTAGAAATGCAGACCTCCCTCGAAGAGACATACAATAGGGTAACTTTGGTTGTCTCTTTTGTTACAGCCTCAGGGATAGGGTCTTGAGATTGTTTTATGCAGCTAGATTGCAGAATTTTCATAGACATAGGGTTTATGTATTTTCTGCTCTCTGTTAGAACACAGAGGATCAGGAAAGACTTTGGCTCTGGGGATGAGATTCTTTTTGAAATTTCTCTGGATGTGTTTCTTCTTCTTCTTTAATCCCTGACTAGCATTTGGAGAGAAGGCTGTCCTTTTATTTATTTATTTATTTATTTATTTATTTAACAGTATTTCTAAACCGCCTTATCTTAATAATCAAGGTGGTATCACAGCAAGCAATCAGGTAAAGTGTGTGTGTTGTACATGCAGTGAGGATGAAACTTGGTTGTGTGATGGCGGTGTTGGGTGCTTGATTTGTTTGAGCTATGTACAAGGTGGGCTATTTACAGTGGTGCTAAAAACACATTTTATATACATACAGTTGTTTAGGAGGATTGGAATGCTGTTATCCATTCTCTTAGGTTATGTGATGTGACCATAGTGCTCTATGAACAGCATGGTTTTCAGTTGTTTTCTGAAGTCTTTGAGGTCTGGAGTTGCCCTTAGATCGTCCGGTAGATTGTTCCATATTGTTGGAGCAGCCATGGAGAGAGCTCTGTTTGTTGTATCCTTGCGTGTGTGCTTGTATTCATTTGGGGTACTGACTCGGTTGCGTGTTTGACTTCTTCTAGGACGTGCGCTGATTTCCGGTTGTATGAGCGTGTGGAGGCTGTTGGCTGATGTGTGCTCTTTAATCTTAAATAGGTTTATGATAGTCTTGTATCTGATGCGAGCACTGATTGGGAGCCAGTGTAAGTCCTTTAATGTAGGTGTGATGTGCTCCTGCCTTGCGGTTCCGGCTATGATTCGAGCTGCAGTGTTTTGTGCCAGCTGGAGTGGTTTGAGAGCTTGTTTTGGTAGTCCAAGGTATATCGGATTGCAGAAGTCCAGTATTGGGGTTATCAGTGCTTGACAGACGGTACGGAAGTGTTCTGGGGCGAGGAGTGGTTTCAGTCTCCTGATGATTCGCATCCTGTAGTAGGCTTTTTGGATTGTTTTGTCTATGTGTGGTTTGAGGTTGAGTTTACTGTCCAGAGTAACCCCAAGGTATCTCACCTCTGATCTTATCGGTATCGTAGTGCTTTGTATCTTTATGTTTGGTGGGTGTATGAAGCTCTGGTTCCGAGTGATGATTAAAGCTTCGGTCTTGTTGTAGTTTATTGCGAGGTTGTTGTTTTGGCACCACTTCGTCATTTGGGTAAGGCAGTCTGTTATCTTAGAGAAGTCCGGGTTGTCGATTGATATCGGGGAGTATACCATGATGTCGTCTGCGTATATTGTGTATTGGATGTTGTTCTCTTTCATAATGTTGCATATTGGTTGGATGTAGATGTTAAAAAGGAGTGCTGAGAGTGCGGATCCTTGCGGTACTCCTTGTTGGACGTTTATGGGTCGGGAGGTGTCATGTCCCACCTTGACCTGTAGCTGTCTTTCGGTTAGGTACGAGTGGAACCATTTCAGAGTGGTACCGTGTATACCAGTGTTCTTTAGTCTCTCCAGGAGCGTATTGTGGTCAACTGTGTCGAAAGCTGAGGAGATGTCGATGAAGATCATTATAATTCCATTCCTGGTGTTGTCAATTATTCTTATGATGCTGTCGAAGAGGTAGATCAGTAGAGTTTCGACTCCATGGTTGGGACGAAATCCGTGTTGGTTGTCGTCGAGAGTTCCGTGTTCGTCAATGTGTTCCTGAAGTTGTAGTTGAACCGTCTTTTCGATTATTTTTGCGAGGAAGGGTATGCTGGAGATTGGTCGGTATGCTGCTGGGTCCTTTTTGTCGAGAGTAGTTTTCTTTGTGATTGGTCTTACTGAGGCAAGCTTTAGTTGCTGTGGCATGAGTCCTTGAGTGAGTGAGTTGTGTACCATTTTATGAATGGTTGGTATCAGGCTTGATTTGGTGGCTTTGACCCATGACACTGGGCAAGGGTCAGTAGGGGCAGTACTTGTGTTGATTGTGGAGATGATGTGGGATATCTGTTCTTTTGAGGGAGAGTAGAATGTGCCCCAGGTTTTGGGGTGTACGTTCGTTCTTGTGGTTCCACTGGGTGTTGTGCGCTCTGTGGAGTGGAATTTGTCTTTGATGTGGTCAGCGAATTTCTGTGGATCCACTTGTACTTCTCTTTCTGCTGTTTGCTCTTTTGTCAGGGTTTTTACTATTTCGAAAAGTTCTCTGGGTTTGTTGATGGAAGAATTTATCAGGTTTGTGTGGAATTCTCTCTTTGATTGGTTGATGTGTTCATTGTATTGTTTTTGCTTTGTTAGGTAAAGATGTTGGTCGGAAGTAGTCTTGTTTTTTCTCCATCTCCGTTCAATTTTCCTGAGCTCCCTCTTTTCCTGTCGTATTTTTGTTGAGTACCATGGCTTGTTCTGTCTCTTGTTGTGGTGTTGTTTCTCGGTCCTGTCATCGGATGGTTTGGCGGCGTTAGCTAGAACGCTGTTCCAGTTGGAAACTTGTTCCTCCAGGTCCTCTGAGTCAATGTTCAAGTGTTGTATTGTGTCCTGTATGAATACGTCCTTGTCAAAGGACTTGAATCGTCTTTGTGTGTGTGGGATGTTCACTCTTTCGCTTGTCTGGTCTTCTTGTGATTGCAGTTTCGTCTCGATTAAGTAATGGTCAGACCATGGTACTGGGGTGATGGTGGGTGTAGAGATTAGGTCTCTTGAAGTTAGGTAGTTTGATGCGAAGATGAGGTCTGGGGATGATCCAAGTCTGTGTGTTGGTGCATTGACTATCTGTGTGAATTGAAGTGAGGTCATTGCTTGAAGGAAGGCCTCTGCATCTTTTGTATTGGCGGACTTTAGGTTGAAGTCTCCGATTAGTAGTGCTGGTTTGTTGTTTGCTGTTATGGCACAGGCTTCTTCGAGTGTGAAGGCTAGTTCGTCAGGTGCCACTACACGCTGCTGTAGGTGCCACTGAATTCCATGTGTTGCTCACAATACACTTCCAACCTTGGTGACTAGTGGCAACATTTCTGGCCTCATTGATGGTCAGTTGTTCCTTAGGTCTTCCTCGATGTGTTTGAGCCACATTTTATTTGGTGCTACTCGTTGAACCCTCCAGTGGACAGGACACGCTCGCCAGAGAAGTTTGTATGGCAGTCGACTGGTGTTCATTCTACAAATGTGGCCAAATCAGCACAGTCTGCATTTTTGGATTTGTTCTTTGACTGAGGATTGATGGTTGCACCTTGTCAGAATTGTCTCATTTCGATGGCAATCACGAAGAGAAATACACAAAATCTGTCTCTGGCATCGCATTTGTAAGACTTTGAGTTTGTTCAAGTCAGATTTGAGCAGAGAATTGGCAGGATCAGCATTCGGAAGAGGCAAATTTTGGTCTTGGTGGAGATATTGGCCTTCTTCCAGAGGCACCATTTGAGTGAGGCAAATGCTACTGTTGCCTGGCCAATCCTGCTGAGGACTTCAGTGGTGAATGCCACCTTCATCTCCTGTACCAGCGATATAAGGTATTTGAATTCTTGGACCTGCTCAATTTGAATTTCATTGAGGTGAACAATGGCCTGTGATCTATCCATGGTCATAACTTTGGTCTTGTCCACATTGATTCTTACATCATAAAATTGGGCGATGCAGGTGATATGGAAAAAGATGTTGGAGGACTCTGCATCCATGTCATCAAGTATAGCATTGTCGTCTGCGAACATCAAGTCAGTCAGGGAGTTGTTCACACCATACTGGACCCTGCATCTGTCCTTGAATGTTTTCCTCATTATTGCGTCAATCACGATATTGAAAATCAGGGGTGAGGCGACATCTCCATGGTGGATTCCAGTTTGGATAGGAAATTCCTTGGATAGCTCATTTTGGATCTGCACGCTGCTAGTTGAGCCATTGTATGATGCTTGGAGAAGTTGGATGATCTTCAGTGGCACATGTTTATTCTCTAGTGTTCTCCAGAGGGTGGGCCAGTGAACAGTCAAATGTGGATTTGAAGTCAATGAAGACGATAATGTTTCATTTTCCACACCTGATCCTTTCCTCTACCAGTTGACGAATGGTGAATATTTGATCGGTGCAGCCCAATATGGCCTAAATCCTGCTTGTTCTTCTTGGCTAGTCTGTTAACGATGTTCCTGCAGCCTTGATTTTATGATCTTCATGAACACCTTGCCAGTGATTGAAAGGAGGCTGATGCCGTGGTAGTTCTTACATTCCTGGCTATTGCCTTTCTTTAGGATTAGCACAATGATGGCTTTCTTCCATGCAGATGGAACTAGTTCCATGTACCAGATGAGTGTTAGAAGGATGTGAAGCCATTGCAGCAGAATGTCTCCCCCAGCTTTGATCATTTTGGCAGTGACTTGGTCCACTCCTTGTGTCTTTCCATTCTTCAATGATGTTATTGTACACTTCACTTCATCAACTGTTGGCTCACTGTCGAGGAATGAAATATCTGGCAGGTCGATGGGTGGTGGCTCTGGTGGTGGTCCCTGAGGTGGATCATGGATGTATAGCTGTTGGAAGAATTCTTTCCACCGTTGCAGGCATTCACCAGGGGAGCTCGTGAAGGTGCTGTCTGCTTTCTTGATGATGTCATTGGTTGACTCGGTTTTACCACTCAGTCTCCTAAGGGTCTGATACAGAGTCTGGTACTCATGCTTAGATGCCGCTTCTTCCAGTTTGGCTGTGACACCATTCCAGTTGGATTCTCGTTCTGCCTTCATCTTCTTTCTGACCTCTTTGTTCAGTCGCCAATATTACTCAAAGTCAACATGTTTGATTCGTTTCCATTTACCCCACCAGATCCAGGCACTCGTTCAAAATCCATGGCTGTATCCGACGATGGATAGGTGGGAACAGAGGGGTGGCGCATTCCAGGATGGACTCCGATATCTGCTTTTCTTCTACATCAACATAATCCGATGGTTCGAGTGCTACAGATTTGTTGGATAGGGCGATTTGGAATTTTTGTATGAGTGCCAGATCCCTCAGACAAACCCAGTTCAATTTGGCTGGTGGAGGTGCCTTGCACTTTGCCCATTGTAATCACAGCAGTACCTTGGTATGGATGAGGTAGTGATCGGATCCACAGTCCAGCCCCCTCATTACACATACATCTTTGAGTGATGATCAGAATCAAGAGCTAATCAGGATGTTGTCCAGGACGGCTGAGTCTTTGCTGAATGGGTTGTGCCATGTAAGCTGTTGTTTGCGAGAGTACTGAAAGTGACTGTTTCCCACTACCAGGTTGTTTGATGCAGTGTAGGGCAGTAGGCACAGTCTATTGTCATTATTCATGCCATGGCCAAAACTCCCTAATGCTTTTTCCCATCTGGTCCTGTCCTCACTGGTATGAACATTGAAATCTCCTGCCAGAATGATCAACTCTGTCTGCAGGATCAAATCCAGCATGTGCTGAAGCTGGTTGAAGAAGTCTTCTTGGCTGCATCCAGGCTGGTCTCAGCTGGAGCATAGATGGACAGAATATGGGTCTTAACTGTGCCATCGATGGTAAGAACTGTCAGATGATCCGATATTGATTAAAAGGCAATTACAATTCTGGCAGTCCATCTGTCCACCATAAAGTCGATAGCAGCTTCTCGTTTTCTGCCACCAGAGTAAAATAGTATCATTGTTTCATCGATTATTGGCGGATGGATGGTCAGTGTTCCAGATCCAATGAAAGGTAATTTGGAAACTGCGGTGTTAGAGATTTAGCACTTCAACAATTCCATGGCGATGATTTCCTTTTCTCCAACGTGGTGTCCTGTTCACACATTCCACATGGCGATGCAAATTTCCTGTTCATTGTCATAAATTTGATTCTTTGACCAGTAGCCCTCTTCTTACCAGCACCCTATGTTCCTAAAGCTGGTGCATCGGTTGCCCTGGGTGCGGTTGCATAAGCGAATACGTTTGTTTATTTTATTTTATTTATTTAACAATTTTTCTATACTGCTTTTCTTACATTCAAAGCAGTTTAAAAGGAATGATAAACAAAGGAACTTTACATAGAACTAGGGCAATAAACTTGGAATTAACAGGGACATTAACAATGTTTGTTCAAATTTCCATGTGGTTTCTTGCCTAATTTCTCTGGTTTCCCAGTTCTGGCCACCGTGGCAGGATGATCACCCTCCTTTTGCAGCCAGAGTTGTGACCGTCCTTGGTGGAGAATTAGAATGTAGGGTTAGTACCAGGTATTTCAGTCTCAGTCCACGCCTAAGGGCCACGCCAATTGGCCTTCTGGCGAGCCAATCAGGCGCAGGCGCGACCCCACTATATTGACATTTAAAGAGAGCTCTGGTGTTCAGCTCACACAGGAAGTGTTTCATTAAGTATAAGGGACAACATTACGTTTTCTTAGAACCCAAACAATTGGAGGAGCTTATTAGTGTCCGGAAAAATGCCACTACTGGGGAAACTGTGGATATCAACATTGCTGTATAAGATTGGGGGTTATATGAGGGTTTATTAAGTATATTTGCCACGTTTTTGAAAATTTGTATTGTTTTCTTTTCCTTAAATTTTCTTACTAGTTTATCCCCTTCTTTATTTCCTCAGTGGATTACATTCATTCTATTGCTCTTCACTACCTTTCCTCTCTCCTCTCCCTACACTCCCTCTCGTGAACTCTGTTCTTCTACTGGCTTGCCTCTCTATACCCTCTTCTTCCTCTATTAACTCTAGACTTCGTTCCTTTCATCTTGCTGCTCCATATGCCTGGAATAAACTACCTGAGTCTGTACGTCAGGCTCCATCTCTGCCCCTTTTCAAATCCATGTTAAAGGCTCACCTCTTTGAGGCTGCTTTTGGATTCTGATTCCTTGTTTTCCTTCCTTTCCTTATTTGTAGCCTTTTTCTCAGCTATTGTATTGTCTGTCTTGATTAGATTGTAAGCTCTGACGAGCAGGGACCGTCTTTTATATGTACCTATACAGTGCTGTGTATGCCTTGTAGTGTTATATAAATGCTAGTAGTAGAGTATAATTTGTTGTATAATTTTCTTTTGATATGTAAATGTGCTTCTTAAGTTTATTGCTATTATTGTATTTGTATCCTTCTTTGGTTTTTATATTTCTTTTTTTCTGAAATGTTTGAAAATGCAATACATAATATATTAAAAAAAAAAGTCAGAGTTTTAACGGCAATCTCCTTGTCGAATCCTGGTATGAGGCTTAAATGTAAGGGCAGAATCTAGTGACCCCCAAATAATGAACTTCTGAAGACACACAAATTGCACAACTATCTATCACCACATGTGCACAGAAGGAAGCAGAAGGGGTCCACAATAGTTTTAAGAATTTGTTTTCTTAGTATTAAGATCAAGACACGAATTAGCCAAACAATACTTAACACCCAACACAATGTTAGATATGTGCTTGATTCCCATAGAAACATCCACTAACCAAGGAAGAAAGAACATGATGTCATTGGCATACAGTCTGTACCGAATATCACAGGTTTCAGAAAGAGACACCAAGGATTATAAACATGGATTAAACAAAATGGCTGAAGAAGGAGAGCCCTGTGGTAGCCCACATAATGTGGGAAACCAGTTAGCTACTGCTGACATTTTGGATCCCTGTGCCAATGGCAGGTCAGGGGGACGGTTGGACTAGTGTCTTTCTGGAGAGACTTTCTTTGGAGGCTCTTCCTTGTTTGAGGGTGGCCTTTGGAGTCCGGGGGGGGGGGGGAGGGGGGAAATTTCTGTGGCTCTACTTGGGAATGTTTCTGGCCATGAGGGTGTTCTGTAGCGGGAGTTGGATCAGAGGGGGGGGGGGGAGGGATGTTGCATCAGGGAGAGTTAAGTGTGTGTTGGGACTGGATTGGGGGAGTTGAGTGCAGGGGGGTTGGATTGGAGGGGGTCTGTATGGAGAGCAGTGGGGGTGGGTAGTGCCACCTATGCCTGGGTTGCATAAAAGCATGCACCTTTTTGTCACTGCATATCGTTTTATATGCATAATCCCTGGGGTAACTCTTAAAAGCCCTTTTACATACATAAATCAGTTTTTACATCTGAAAAATGCTTTATAAAATTACTCCTATGGCATGCCCCTTACCTGAATCCTTGCTTTTGCGAACAGACTCTGGTGAATTAACACTTTATCTGTCTTCTGTTATCAACTAGCCCTAGTCCCGTGCTGAATACACCCCCTGTCTGGAGATGCTTGAGCAGTGATGCCAGCAGAAAGATGGGAAGCTTCTGCTTGCATTTCTCCGTTCCTCTTAAATTCATGGTGAAGGGTTGCTAGGGAGTTCCCACTGCTACCACAAAGGTCAGTATTTTCAGGCTTAGAAGCAAAATCCATCATGCTCGCTGTTAGTGTAGATCAATAAGCAGTGTGAAGGGGTTCCATGGTGCTCTCCTATTAAAATTGTATACAATTTGACCAAAACGTACAGCTGTTTCCTGCCATATGGAAAGCACATATTGAAAGATCACATACCAAAAAATGCCACAAAACATTTTGATATAATCAGCGATGCAGAGAATGATCAACTGCCCTATGCCCAGAGCAAGATTCCCTTCTTTAGGATAAAAGAATAATGTGATTTGCTTGCTTTCTGCTGTATCCTGCAAAACATTTCAATCAGTCCAATGGATTCAATAGTGTTTTAAAATTAGCTCCTCTTCTTCAGAATGTGCAATAGCATTTGAAGGTTAGCCATCCCTGTGACAATACCGCTGGAAAAATGAAATGGTTTCTAGTAAGACTGGCAGCGACAGTAAATAGCAGCCAGGCATGAAAAACCCGGTTGACATTAGCAATGGCGGTGAGCCTGCATTAACAGATGAATCTAATCACCACTCCAAAAAGCACAAATATGAGATAGACTATGCTGTGTGCAGATGAATTTACACAACAGAACAGCAAGCAGCATGTGAGAAATTAGAAACATAGAAACATGGTAGCAGTAAAAGACCACATGGCCTATCCAGTCTGCCCTTCCATATCAACTACTACAATAGTCCCCTCTTTTCCCTTAGAGATCCTCTGTGTTTGTCCCATGCTTTTTTGAATTCAGATACTGTCCTCATCTCTATCACTCCGCTGTGAGACTATTCCACTCATCTACCACTCTTTCGGGAAAGAAATATTTCCGCATAATACTCCTGAGTTTATCCCCTTTCACACTTATCCTATGTCCCCTTGTAGCAGAGTTTGCTTTCAATCAAAAGAGGCTCTCCTCCTGTGCATTTATGTCATGGAGATAAACATCTCTATCATATCACCTCTATCCCGCCTTTCGGTACACATATTAAGATCCTTAAGTATCTCCCATATGCTTTATAACGAAGACCACTAACCATTTTAGTAGCCACCCTCTGCACCAACACCAACCTGATTATATCCTTTAGAAGTATGGTCTCCAGAACTGCACACAATACTCCAAATGAGGCCTCACCAAAGACCTAGACAGAGACACTATCACCTCCCTTTTTCTGCTGGCCATTCCTCTCCCTATGCACCCAAGCATCCTTTTAGCTTTCACTGTTGTCTTTCTACCTATTTAGCTACTTTAAGATCGTCAGACACAATCACACCCAGGTTCCGCTCTTCTTTTGTGGACAGAAGTACTCCCCCCACAACACTGTACCACTCCTTTAGATTTTTGCAGCCCAAATGTATGACCCTGCATTGTTTAGCATTAAATCTCAGCAGCCAAATTCTTGACCATTCTTCAAGCTTAGCTAAATCCCTCCTCATGTTATCTACTCCTTTCTGGCTGTCTATTGCAGATTTTGGTATCATTTGCAAAGAAGCAAACCTTACCTGACAGTCCTTCCGCAATATCAAGAAATAAGAGGTTAAAAAGAATCGGACACCAGTGACAACAGTTCCCAAGCCTCAGCATTTGAAGTGGAAGCGGGTGGGAAGAAACACTCAATAACCCCAGGGCAGCATGATAATGTGTGTCTGAAACTGTGGAGATGCAAGTGGATAACCCCTATTAGGGGATGCATCCTTGGACTAAGTGTATTGGCAAGATATCTTCCATTCTTTTAATTAATGTATTTCTTATCATACTTTGATAATAGGATTGTTGTTGGAAAGGTTAGGGACTGTTGCCTACTAGTGTGTGAGTTGGGGTGAAAGGGGGAGGAAAAGAAAAGGGGGGGAAAAAAAGGGAAAATAAATTAATAAATAAACATTAAAAAAAAATCATAAGTGGGAAGACCTGGATGGATTTAATTTTGGCTCATTCTTACCATGTCCTGTCAAAGTGGCAGGCAAGTGATAATGATGGGGCGGGAGAGTGGAGATACACAGGGGGAGGGGGAGGGGGTGAGAAAATGGGTGATGATTGGACGGGGTGGAGGGGGAAAGGGTTTGGGTAGGGGTTTCAGAATAATTACATTGGGAGAGGGGAAGATGGAGGGTGTCTTTTTGTGTATTATTACGGGGAGGTTGGGAGGGGGGACATTGCTATAGCTTGGGGAGGGATGGATGGTGGGGTTTGAAGGCCGGCCGGCCTGCATGGGGCAGGAGTCCCTAAAAATCAGGAGAAGGGAGGAGGATGATATAAAATGTTGAGAGCTGTTTCCCTCAATATAAAGGGCCTCAACTCCCCTCGAAAACATTCATTATTGTTCAAGGAATTGAGGTCTTTGAAAGGGGAAATTGTGTTTCTGCAGGAGGCGCATCTCTGCAGCAGCAATCAAGGTTGGCTAAAATGTAAACCCTATTCTGAAGTGTGGGTAGCATCAGATGAGAAAGGAAAGAAGAAATGTGGAGTGGTCATGCTGTTCCATCAGACCTTATCCTTGGGGGTGGAGGATGTTAAGAAAGACACAAAAGGAGAGCACCAACCTCGCAGAGAGTCCAAAACAAACAAAAGAGCGAGCAGGATAAGAGGTCACAAGCCCTTTATTAATGAACAACCCCAACGCGTTTCGGCAGGTGCCTTCATCAGGGGGTTAAAGGACTGCAAAACCAAATAAAAACATATAATAAAACAACATTATAAACATAATAAAATAATAAATATAATAATTATAATAAACATATACAATAATGAATATAAATATCCATATGAAATCACAAGTAAAATATACTTACAAGTTGTACTTCTAGTCATGCATATAAAGAAAACGCATAAACAATGTGTGACCAATAGTACACAAAAACAGCTGAAAAAATAAAATATTGGCCTCAGTGTTAGCAGCCTGATTGAATCAGTCTCTTCCTGATATGGTGCACCCTGATCAAGTTAGCTTTGTACCTGGCCGACAGGCTGCGGACAGTATTCGGCAGATGCTGCAGGTGATTCATGCTGCACGGTAGGGACCTCAACCGGTGCTATTGGTGGGAGTCGACGCCGAGAAGGCCTTTGATCGAGTCAGCTGGGGCTTCCTTACGTGTGTTCTGGATAAGATGAAGTTTGGGACTAATTTTACTTTATCAGGGTCCTAAGGCTAGTGTCCAGGTCAATGGGGGTCAATCAAAGAGTTTTGAGTTGGAGAGGGAAACCCGGCAGGGGTGTCCTCTGTCGCTGCTGCTGTTTGCGTTGGCGATGGAACCTCTGGCGCAAAGCTTCTGTGAGCACCCTGATGTCACTGGAGTGAGGGTGGGCTCTTGTGAATATGAAATAGCATTTTTTGCAGATGATGTTATATTATCGCTGGTAAATCCAGCAACTTCCCTTCCCGCTGCGATGCAGCTTTTTGAGGCTTTCTCACAGGTTTCAGGGTTTAAAATTAATTATGCTAAATCAGAGATTTTGAACGTGGGGATTCCGGAGGCAACATGCGCACCATTGAAGGCACGTTACCCTTTTAGATGGGTGGATCAGGCTCTCTGTTATTTGGGTGTGAACCTGACAGTAGATCGGGCTGCGTTATATAGGGCAAATTCTGGACCCTTAATCCAACAAGTTAAATGGGATCTGGACTCTTGGATGGGCTTGATGCTCTCCTGGTTTGGGCGCATTGCGGTGACGAAGATGGTGGTAGTTCCAAGGTTTTTGTATCTTTTTCAGGTGCTTCCTATACCCTTGCCCCGTGAAGCCTTGGAAACTTGGCAGACACTGCTTATGAAGTTCATATGGAGGTTTAGACGCCCTTGAATAGCTCATAGGAACCTCTATGCCCAAATGAGACGCGGGGGTATGGGGGCTCCTAACCTTCATTGGTATTATGTGGCAGCGCAGTGTCGTGCTGGGGTGGAATGGATGAACTCTGCTAGCACTAAATGTTGGGTACAAATGGAAATGGATTTAACGGGGGGGGGGGGCTGGGCTGGGGGACCGGTTGTGGCTTTGTTCTAAGTTGCAAGGAGGCCCACGTACTACTAATCCATACATAACACATACTCTCCATTGCTGGGATCGGTTTTTTTGGCCACAGGGGGTGACTTTGACCCCCTTGGCGCCCATAGTGGATAATATTTCTTTCCCTCCGGGTATGAGTGATCTAGCTTTTCGGCAGTGGGGGCATAAGGGACTTAGTCGTATGGGTCAATTATTTGAGGATGATTTGTTGAGCACTTTTTGAGAACTGCAGGAGGAATTTCATATTCCAGATCATCATGCCTACCAGTATACCCTATATGCACATTTGCAGGCACAACATCCTGGAATAAGCAAGCATAGAGATCAGTGGACTCGAGCTGCATCTTTCCTATACTGAGCAGCAATGGAAACAGATTGAGAGTCGACTTTAGAGAAACTCGGTGGCTGTTAATGCTCGAGAAACTAACTATAAGCTAATCTATGGGTGGTACATGACGCCCATGCATGTAGCCTGAGCATTTCTGGGGGTATCGGATTTGTGCTGGCGGAATTGGGGAGAGAAAGGCACCTTGCGCATGTATGGTGGCTGCCCCTGAGTCCAAGCTTTTTGGAGGGAGATGCAATATTGTTTGAAACAAATGGTTGGTTTGGACATTCCTTGGGATCCAGGTATTTTTCTTTTTTGGAAAGAAGGTTCCAGGTGGTCGGCTCCCTCAGTTGGTGCTGATTCGCCATGGTTTGAATGCAGCAAGGCTGACTCTGGCAACTGCATGGAAGCAGATAATGCTTCCGGCATTCTCGTGCTGGTTGGAACGGATGTGGGATATATACACAATGGAACGTGAGGTGGTGTATGGGAGAAAGCGTTTACCCCAGTTTGAGCAAGTGTGGGAAGCCTTTGTTTTGAAATATGGCTCATAACCCGTAAGGTATTCAATAATTTAGTTGGAGGCATTGGATTTGTGTCTTCCCTTGATGTGGAGGATTAACTTTCTTCTTCCCCCTCATGTAGTCTGGCTGGAAGGATGGAAGTGGGAGGGGGAAGGGAAGGGAGGGGGGATGTGGGGGGAAGGAATGGGGTGGGTAGAGGGTGGAGGGAAGTGGGGAGTGAGGGGAAGGGGGGAAAGGGGAGGGATTGGAAGGGGGGATAGGGGAAGGATCGGGGGGCAAATGGGTAATAAGATGGTTCTGTGCTTAAAGACACAAAAAAAAGGCTAAGATGTCGCAATTGTTTTGGTTGCAGATTCTGCGGTGTTCTGTGGTATGCATGTATTCCGTGTGCAGTTTGTATGGATATTGCTTGTTGTAATTGTTTGAAAGCCTTTAAATTTTAAAAAAAAAGAATCGGACCAAGGACAGATCCCTGTGGCACACCACTGGTAACCTCCCTCTCCTCAGAGCATGCTCCATTTACCTGTACCCTTTGTTGCCGCCCCCTCAACCAATTTCTAACCCAAACAGTAACTTCAGGGTCCATCCCTAGGGTGCTCAGTTTGTTGATAAGTCATCTGTGCAAAATGGTGTCAAAGTCCAACTCCCTGGTCACCCAGTCAAAGAAATCAATCAGATTTGTCTGACAAGACCTGCCTCTGGTGAATCCAAGCTGCCTCCAATCCTGTAATCCATTGGACTCCAAAAACCTCACTATTTTCTCTTTGAGCAGCGTTTCCACTAATTTACTCACCACAGATGTTAGACTAACTGGCCTGTAGTTTTCAACCACATCCTTACTTCTGCTTTTGAATAAAGGGACTACACGTGCCTCTCTCCAGTCCTATGGCACCACTCCTGACTCCAAAGAGTCATTGAAAAGGTCAGTCAGTGGAGATGCTAGAATATCCCCAAGTTCTTTCAGTATTTTCAGATGTATCCCATCTGGTCCCAATGATTTGTCTACTTTTAGTTTAGCTAGTTCCTTCTGAATACAGTTTTCTGAAAATCATTCAAAACCTCCGTCACTTCTGTTCCTATTAGTGGATGTTTTCTGAGGTCCTGCTCCTGGCCCTTCATCTGTGAACACAGAACAGAAATATTTGTTAAGCAATTCCACTTTATCCTCATCAACTTCTACATATTCCTCCCGTTCACCCTTGAGTCTGAGAATACCACTTTTGCCCTTCCTCTTCTCACTAACATATCTGAAAAATGTCTTATCCCCCCCATTTTATTGCATTGGCTATTTCTTCTTCTTTTATTATCTTTGTTTTCCTGACTACTTTGCTAGCTTCTCTAAGTTGTTCCAAATATAGATGCCTGTCTTCCTCTCTCTGTGATCTCTTGTATTTCATGAAGGCCTCCGTCTTCTTCTTCACCTTTTCAGACACTTCTTTTGAGAATCATAGTGGCCTCCTTTGCCTTGTACCCTTATTTACATTTCTAATCAAAAGGTTGGTTACCCTTAAAATATCCCCTTTGAATTTTGCCCACTGTTTTGCTACATCCCCCAGCTGTTCCCATACCACTAACAACTCCTTGATGTATTGGCCCATCTTGGCAGTTAGTTTTCCTAAAATCTAAGATCTTCGCTTTTGAATGGATTTTATCAGCCCTAGTCCTAATACTGAACCACACCATCTGGTGATCACTAGATGTGAGATGATGTCCCATTGTAACATGAGAAACACTTTCCCCATTTGTAAACACCAAGTCTAGTATGGCTCCTTCATGTGTGGGTTCTGTTACCATGTGCCTGAATAGTTCTCCCTGTAGAGAATCCAGGATTTTCTTACTTTTAGATGACACCACAGCAGGGATGTGCCAATCCACATCCAGCATATTGAAATCATGTATCAATAGCACTTCCCCTTTCCTAGCAATGCTGCGTATGTCTTCTATTAAATCTCCATCTACTTCTTCTCCCTGTGGTGGGGGTCTGTATATCACACCAATGCAAACTGATTTCTCTTTTACTCTTTCTAGTTTAACCCATAGTGTCTCCTCTCTCCCTTTTTAAGTCCTGTAATTCTATAGCTTTAATGTTATTTTTTACATATAGTGCCACTCCTCCTCCCCTTCCTCCTACTCTATCCTTCCTGAATAAGGTATAGCCTAGTATAATTACATCCAAGTCATGGTTGTCCATGAATCATGTCTCTGTAACTGCCACTAAATCCAAGTCAGCCTGTTCCTTTAAAGCCTCAACATCTAGGATCTTATTTCCTATGCTACGGGCATTTATACACACCGCTTTCCAGATGTTGCGCCTTTTACCCATTTCTATAGAGATACGAGGGGTGTCCGATATTAAAGGTGTAGGCCAAAATTACACTAACATTTGTATTTAAAGAAATTATTCAATACATTCCACCAAAAACGACATGCTTTTGTTTACTTCTCCACATAATCGCTGTAAACATTGAGACATTTATCCCAGCGTGACACTAGTTTGAACATCCCTTCACGGTACAGTTATGTGTCAAGTTGCTTGAAGTAGTCCATAACGGTGTCTTGCAATTCCTCCTGATCAGCAAAGCGTTTCCCCGCCAAGAATTTCTTCAAAGGTCCGAATAAATGAAAATCCGAAGGGGCTAAGTCCGGATATTGCATACAGCCATAAGATGGAAAAGGCCGGGACGATTATGCGAAGGAGTTAAACTTCTGCACGATGGCGCAAGACCCCACACGTTAAAACAAACCAATCTGTGGTTGACACAGCGGAAGTGGGAGGTCCTGCTACATCCTCCGTATAGTCCGGACTTAGCCCCTTTGGATTTTCATTTATTTGGACCTTTGAAGAAATTCTTGGTGGGGAAACGCTTTGTGGATCAGGAGGAATTGCAAGACACCGTTATGGACTACTTCAAGCAATTTATTTATTTATTTATTTAGCTGTATTTATATCCCGCTTTTCACCGGGTCAAAGCGGTCAATTGGGAGATACATTTAACACGAGGGGATATGACACACATACGTTAATACTTACAGGGAACATGGGCAATGGAGGGTTAAGTGGCTTGCCCAAGACCACAAGGAGTGTCTATAGGACTAGAAATCCCAGTCCCTCTGGCCTGAGATTGCTGTCCCCAGGTGGGACTTGAACCCCCGGCCCTCCGGCCCGAAGTACCTTGTCCTAACCACTAGGCCACTCCTCCCAATTTGACATGCAACTGTACCGTGAAGGGATGTTCAAACTAGTGTCACACTGGGATAAATGTCTCAATGTTTACAGCGATTATGTGGAGAAGTAAACAAAAGTATGTAGTTTTTGGTGGAATGTATCGAATAATTTCTTTAAATACAAATGTTAGTGTAATTTTGGCCTATACCTTTAATATTGGACACCCCTCGTATTTAATGTTTCATTTACCTGGGGGCTTTCACTTATCTGGAAGCTTTCTAGTGAACCTAATGAATCTAGTTTAAAGCCCTTCTTGGACAGATGGACGCCATCTCTGCTCTGCAGTCCTTGGAACACCATCCCATAGTCCAGGAAACCAAAATGCTCTCAATGACACCATCGCCATCCACGCAGCCATGCATTTATCTCCAGGATACAAACTTCTCTGCCTCCACCTTTACCCTCAACAGGGACAATTGAGGGAGAACACCACCAGTGCACCTTTCTGCTTCACCCTATGTCCCAGAGCCATGAAGTCACTTTTGATATGCTCAGAGGGATACCTGGCAGTATCATTAGTGCTAACATGGATGAGCAACATTGGGAAATATTGTCAATTGGCTTGATGAGTCTCAGCAAACTCTCCATAGCATATTGGATTTTGGCACCTGGCAGACAGCACACCTCTCTGGACATCAAGTCTGGTTGGCAGATGGACACCTCAGTACCCCTCAGAAGAGAACCACCAACCACTACTACCCTTCGCTTCCTTGTGGTCACTGGTCCTGCAGCTTTGGGGTGCTCGAGCTCTGGTTCTTTCCTTTCCTGGGATGCTTTCACCTCCTCCACGTCTAGGGCTGCATAATGGTTCTTCAAATCAAGAGCTGGAGGAGTTGGATTGGTGATTCTTCAGGACCTGGTTACTCGTGTCCAGTTTTGATCATTCTGCAGGCTCCCACCTTCACCTCTGTCGGGGAGTTTGGATGTTTCAAGAAGCATCTCATCAATGTACTTTTCACTGTCTTGAATGATCCTCAGTCTCACCACGTCTTCTCTCAGCTCCTCCACTTCTTTTCTGAGAGCTTCAGCATGCAGCATTCTGCACATGGAACCTGTTCTTCAACTGGCATAGGGATCTCTGGTCAGAGGCAGACACTGTAATGGGGGCAACAGCTCTGGCAATATGATTCTTCCCTGCCATGTGCCAATTGGTGATGTGCCAATTGGTGGAGCTTTGGAACCTGTTGAAATAAAAGAGAGAGACCTACCAAAGTACCTGCTTGTTCTTCAGCTGTCCTTTCAGAGAAAAAGCAGTTACCCACTTTTAAGTGTATTCTAACAGTGGTCTAGAATTTGGCAGCTGGGATTTAATGTTAAAAAATGTAAGGTCATGCATTTGGGCTGCAGCAATTCAAGGGAGCAATATAGTATAGGGGTGAAGTACTTTTGTCCACTAAAGAAGAGCGGCACCTGATGATCTTAGAGTAGCTAAACAGGTAGAAAAGGCGACAGCAAATGCTAGAAGGATGCTTGGGTGCATACGGAGAGGAATGGCTAGCAGAAAAAAGGAGGTGATAGTGCCTCTGTATAAGTCTTTGGTGCGACCTCATTTGGAGAATAGTGTGCAATTCTGGAGACCGCACCTTCAAAAGTATATAAACAGGATGGAGTCATTACAAAGGGTGGCTACTAAAATGGTTAGTGGTCTTCATTGTAAAGCATATGAGGACAGACTTAAGGATCTTAATATGTAAACCTTAGAGGAAAGGCGGGATAGAGGTGATATGATTGAGATATTGAAATACCTCTGTGGCATAAATGCACAGGGGGAGAGCTACTTTTGATTAAAAAAAGATACTGTAAATAAATAAATAAATAAAGCAAGTTCTGCTATGAGGGAACATGGGATGAGGGTGAAAGGGGATAGATTCAGGAGCGATATGCGGGAATATTTCTTTATGGAAAGAGTGGTGGATCCGTGGAATAGTCTCCCAGTGGAGGTGGTAGAGATGAGGACAGTATCTGAATTCAAAAAAGCATGGGACAAACACAGAGGCTCTCTAAAGGGAAAAAGGGGACTGTTGTAGTTGTTGATATGGAAGGACAGACTAGATAGGCCATGTGGTCTTTTTCTGTCGTCATTTTTCTATGTTTCTATGTTCAGAGTCCCTAGGTGTAGCTAATTGCCTTATAAAGCAAGACTGCTCACATGAGGTGGGTGGGAGCTGGGATGGGTAGGAAAAGAACTAACAACTGATGAGGTCAGAGGCTTCAAAGAGCTTGCTGTGAGTGAAACAAAAAACAATGACAGAGCTTTTTGCCCATTAGCACAAAAGATTCCCCCTTTGCAGTATAGAAAATAAACAAAAAACAATTGACTTTTAGAGATGATAACCAAAACCCCTTTGAGAGCTTTCAGGCAGAGATTGTAGTTAAAAGCCACACAGAAGGTCCATGGGTTTATATTCCACAGCATTTAGGTGTTTTTGTTTCTATGGCCGATCACATTTAGGTGCTTTTGTTAAAAAAGATGTTGAAAGATAGATTTCTATGTTCTAAATTATCTGGAAACAGGGCAAAATTTGGATATTCTGGGCGCATTGCCACAGACATTTATTTTATATGTCTACATGGTGATATTCAGCCGCTAAACTTATAAGAAAGATGGTCAAGTGGACTGCACATACAGCAGGTATAACTTGAAGCATCTAAGCAGCACCAGCATTGGCAGGAATAGCCCAAAGCATCAACAGAGAGGTAAAGCAGCATCAACCCTCGCAGGAAGACCTCCAGGCACTAGGAGAGGGCCAAGGCAGAACCCATATTGGTAGGAAAAGCCCAAATCCTTTGTGCATAAGGCAGAGAAGTGCAAAGAAGGTTAGGTCTGGGCCAGTGTTTTATGGGGAAAATGAGCCCATTTGGGGAATGCATAAAGAAAGGAGTATCCAATTGTCCAGGCAGATTTGAAAGCAAATGCATATTTTTCTGTTTAATGCCAAAAAAATCACATAAAAGGACTTAGGGCCCCTTCTTTAAAGGAAGATTAGAAAATAGCCTAAATATTAATCTGTATTCTCACATGCTGTATTGTTCTACAGGCTATCACAAAAGAACTACTATTGACCAAACATATTTTCTGGGACAATAGGTTGGAAATGTCTGAAATCAATAATAAGAAGTAGCAGCAGCAGCAGCAGTAGCAACAGCAGAAAGACCCTAAGGCACTGGGAGAGGAGTAAATAGGCACCAATACTGGGGTAGAAGATCCCAGAGCAATTGGGTATTAGTGATCAGTGGGAGAGGTGGGAGGGGAGGCAATCAAAGATTTGGCCACTGGAGTTCAGTAGGCAGTTCTGCTTTAAAAGTGGTATCAGTCCTCAAGGTGCGCAAAATTTGTTAATCTTGAGGAAATTTTACCCTGGATGGCACTTAATAACTGGGGATTAGGAGGTACATCAATCATTTTCTCTCTGTAGCATGAAGGGAAAAGGACCCCAAAGCACACCAGAAAGGGTGGATTTACACCCACAACAGTGGAATGAAGACACAAGGTACCTAAAATGGCAGAGCAGGAAGAGAAGAAGGACCGGCATTTATATCGAGAGATACTGACGGCATGGTTGGTAGGATCAGGATGGTGGATTGCTTGAAGTCATTTGTAAGCAATGTTAGGAAGAGACAACAATTTCAGAGAATGGCGTGGCAGAAGCTTTATGCCTGGAATCTCTCTCTCGTAGCATCAGCATGAAGCAGAGTGAAAAATAAAACCTGCTATCCAAGTATAAGTTGAAGCATAGCTATCTCATACAAACACTGACTTTAAAGGTCTGTCTGTGACATTCCCTATCAAAACACCTTTTAACTTCTGCAACATTAACACAAATAGAATTCTTCATTGGCTACCTGTATCGGAAGCAGGTCCTTGAAAGTTCTGTGGTACTGCCTATCTTGAGATTACTTAGCTAAAGCAAGCCACTCCATTGTAATATGGGTACACCAGATATTTTTTGTATTAGCTGTTTAAGTACTGTAGAGCTAGTGCAAGAGTTTTAGTCACCCTTCAGTTCTGTGGTCCCTTCAGTTAACTTCCAGGCCCTTTGCTTCCCTCCCAACTGAAAATTTGAACATAAAACAGAATAATCCTAACAAATATTCTTATAGTATATCTCTCGTAATAAAATAAGGTGTGCTTTTAAATTGTATAGTGATCAAGAGCCCTATTTACTAAAGTATGATAAGCAGTTGACGTGGGAATTAATGTACACTGTGGCTTGGCCCACACAAACAGTTATTGCGACAGTCAGGGGCGGCCCAAGGGGGGTGCGGGGCCATGTGCGGAGACTCGGTGCGGGGCCTCATTTGCATAAGTGGCCTTATTTGCATAAATATTTGCATAATGTTACCATACACTAACTTTTAGTAAACATGTCTCTTAATGAGTGTATGGATAAAGAAAGACTAAAAGATTTCTACATTACTATAATCCAGTGCCAACCGCCAGGCACATTAGGAACTACTACAAACGCTGCCCATTTAGAAACCCATAGCAAACCCGCTGTATCCTGACAGCATTACCAGGACTCACAAAGCACCAGACCCTACCTATCAAAAGGAAACACTGCAAATATTAAACCAGTACATTTCAGAGAATACTGGGGAAAGAGAACAAGTGGCAATGTCAAATAGGAATTACATAAACAGAATACCTCAGCTCAGTTACACATGCAGAACATAGACCATCACCAAACAAGGAATCGCAATTTAGAAACAGGAAGGCAATAATTAAACTGGGAACCCCAAAAGCCAAACTTGGAATGTACAACAACACTGTAGAAATAAAACTATAAATTAATTTCCTCTTGTACCAAACAAAGCGCAGACGTTAATGATGCACATTTCCAAGAGCTTTCATATTCCAGTTAATAAATTCAAAATAAAGAGATATATTTCTACCTTTTGTGCATTTTTTTTCAGTTGCAATTGCTCCAGCCACTTTCTTCTTCTGGTTTCTTCATGTTTTCTGCTAACTCTCCATCGTCTGCTGTCCATTTGTCCTTTCTTCTCTCTTCTAGTTTTCTTTCCATCCTTTCTCTCTACATCTGCTTTAACATACTAATCTTTATCCTTTTGCTCTTTCCTCATTCTTATTTCATCCACACAAATTTTACCCCTCCATCCTCAATCCCCACTTACTCTCCCAATACCCGGCCAATTGTAGATTTTTCATCCCTCCCACACAAAATATTTTTCCCCTCTCCATTTTACTCTCCCAGCCCCATCCCATTCTAATCCTCCCCAACATCAGCTCCCTTCTAGTTCCAGTCTCACCCAGCAATCCATTCACTTCTATTCCCGGCATCAGCCCATTTACAGTCCTAGCCCCCCATCATCCCTTTTCCAGTCCTAGCTCCCCATTACATTTTCAGTCTGAGTCCCTTCATCAGCTCATTTCCAATCCTAGCCCCCCATCAGCCCATTTCTAGTCATTTCCTAGCCCCACCATCAGCCCATGTCAAATCCTAGCTCCCCTCCACTCAGCCCAATTCCAGTCCAAGCCCCCCCATGAGCCTACTTCCAGTTCTAGCCCCTCCATGAGTCCATTTCAATTCAAGCCCCCACCACAGCCCATTTCCAATCTTAGCTCCCCCCAACAGCCCATTTCCAGTCCTATCCTAGCTGCTCCATCAGCCCATTTTCAGTTCTAGCTCCCTTCCCTCACAGCCCATTTCCATTCCAAGCTCCCTCCCCATCAGCTATTTGCAGTTCAAGCCTCCCCGTCCACTCAGTCCATTTCCAGTCATAGCAATCCCCCAACCCATTACCAGTCCTAGCCCCCCATCAACCCATTTTCAGTTTAAGCCCCCCCTATAACCCATTACCAGTCCTAACCCCCCATCAGCCCACTTCCAGTCTTAACCCCATCAGCCCATTTCCAGTCAGCCCCCCATAGCCCATTGCCAGTCCTAACCCCCCCCATCAGCCCACAGCCCATTACTAGTCCTAACCACATCAGCCCACCTCAAGTCCTAACCCCTCCCCATCAGCCCTTTTCCTGTCCTAGCGCCCCCATAGCCCATTAGCAGTCCTAACCCCCCCCCATAGCCCATTAGCAATCCTAACCCCCATCACCCTATTTCCAGACAGCCCCCATCAGCCCACAGCCCATTACGTCTTAACCCCCCCAGCCCATTTCAAGTCCTAACCCCCCATCACCCCATTTCCAGTCAGCCTCCATCAACCCCCAGCCCATTACCAGTCTTAACCCCCCCAGCCCATTTCCAGTCCTAACCCCCCCATCACCCCATTTCCAGACAGCCTCCATCAGCCCCCAGCCCATTACCAGTCTTAACCCCCCCAGCCCATTTCCAGTCCTAAACCCCCCCAGCCCATTTCCAGTCAGCCTCCATCAGCCCCAGCCCATTAGCAGTCTAAAACCCCCCCAGGCCCTTTACAGTACTTAACCCCCCCAGCCCATTTCCAGTCCTAACCCCCCCTCACCCCATTTCCAGTCAGCCTCCATCAGCCCCAGCCCATTAGCAGTCTTAACCCCCCCTAGCCCATTTCCAGTCCTAAACCCCCCTTGCACATTTCCAGTCCTAACCCCCCCTGCACATTTCCAGTCCTAACCCCCCCTTGCACATTTCCAGTCCTAACCCCCCCCCCTTGCAAATTTCCAGTCCTAACCCCCCCCCCCCGCACATTTCCAGTCCTAACCCCCCCCCTGCACATTTCCAGACCCATAACCCCCCCTTGCACATTTCCAGTCCTAACCCCCCCCTTGCACATTTCCAGTCCTAACCCCCCCCCCCCCCGCACATTTCCAGTCCGCACCCCCCCCCTTGCACTTTACCTGTCCTAACCCCCCCCTTGCACTTTTCCTGTCCTAACCCCCCCCCCTGTCACATTTCCAGTCATAACCCCCCCTTGCACATTTCCAGTCCTAACCCCCCCCTTGCACATTTCCAGTCCTAACCCCCCCCTTGCACATTTCCAGTCCTAACCCCCCCCCTGCACATTTCCAGTCCTAACCCCCCCCTGCACATTTCCAGTCCTAACCCCCCCCCTTGCACATTTCCAGTCCTAACCCCCCCCTTGCACATTTCCATTCCTAACCCCCCCCCCCTTGCACATTTCCAGACAGCCTCCATCAGCCCCCCCCCTTCCCTTCCCTTCCCTTTCTTTCGGCAAATTAAAAACAAAAAACAAACACCTGGCTCTAGCTGCTGCCGCTGCCGCGTCCGTCGCAGCAGCGGCAGAATGGCGTGTCCCGCGGGCCCCCTCTCCTCGTCGAGCCCTCTGCAAGGGCTTTCAGATTCGCGAAGGGAGAGTGCTCCCTCGCGTCTCTGTAAAGCCCGCAGGGGCTAATGGGAAATTTCCCATCAGCCCCTCGCGTCTAAAGGGGCAGATGGGAAATTTCCCATTAGCCCCTGCGGGCTTTACAGAGACGCGAGGGAGCACTCTCCCTTCGCGAATCTGAAAGCCCTTGCAGAGGGCTCGACGAGGAGAAGGGGCCCCGCGGGACACGCCATTCTGCCGCTGCTGCGACGGACGCGGCAGCAGCCAGAGACAGGTTTTTTTTTAAAATTTAATTAAAAAAAAAAGCAGAATGTTCTTTGCGCGGGGCCCCCTGAAACGCGGGGCCCTGTGCAAAAAACATTCTTGCTCAATGGACGGGCCGGCCCTGGCGACAGTTAACATACACTAATTCCCTTGTAAACTGCCAAATGTGAAATAGGGTGTGGAATGGACAAGGACATCACATAGTAAAATCCAAGGTTAAATACCTGGGTGTAACACTGGACCAGAAACTAAGTTTCCAAGCTCATATTAACAACACAACCAAATCAGTCTAACATAAAATGAGAACCATGCAGAAGCTTAAACATTCTTCAAAGAAAGTGACTTTAGAACAGTCTGCCAATCAATGATAACACCCATCTTGGACTACTGTAATTTAATATATCAAAGCCTCCCAAAACACATCACATTCCCACTCCAGATTGTCCAGAACACAGTTGCACAAATAATCACAGGAGGAACCGCAAGGCACACCCATATTATGCCCACCGTAAGACAACTTCACTGACTCCCCGTGCATATGCGCATCACAATAAAATGCTACCACATTGAAAACACTACACAACCTATCTCCACAAAGAGAATCAGAGAACAGAACAAAAAGAACAATCTACAAAAACCTCCTCACCATCCCAAGCACAAGGAATAAACTCAACCACTTGACCTGCAACAGAGCATTCTCTCTCTATGGAACGCTCTTCCAGAAAGCATGAGAGCCACTGAGGATCTTTGGGATTTTAGAAGGACACTAAAAACACTCCTTTTTACAGAACACTATGGGCTCACTAATGATCCCAACCATGTGGACACACTCAAAACTTGACATCCCTCCTCCACTATTAAGTACCTTTATGGATGGAACACATTAGATAATGTTCTTCTTTCTCTGTTAGATTGTTTGCCACCAAGTTATTTGACCCTGTTCAATGTAAATTTTGAGTTGTAATGTAAACTGCTCTAAATCTATGATAAGGCGGCATATAAAACCCGTTAAATAAATAAATAACCATTACCATGAAAGATAACATGTAGCAGTTAGCAAACACTCCAATAATGCACTGAGAGTATATTGTCTCTGTGTTAACTATACATGGGAAGATACTGGACATGCCTCTGACTGTTAATGCAGAGGCTTTGTAGTTACGGTACATTCAATTTTGACACTTAATGCATGGTAACTGCAAAACCTCATTGCACGTTTGCAAATCTGGTCCAAAGTCTCTTATTTTGGCCTTAAGTGTGATTTTTAGAACTCTAGGTGCTTTTATAGTTCCTATAAGGAGCAAAAGGAATTTTGCAGAGACAATGAACCATTGAAAACTACACGGTCTACGTACACAAAACTGAATTAGGAAACAATTGACATATTATCTTTCAAGTTTTGGCTTGGAATTTGTATCTGTTTCATGAGGAATAATAGTAGCATGGTGTAGAACTGCCACAATCAACTTGCTAAATGTTTTTCTTGCATGCAGCTTAGCAAGGTATCTGTAAAAGAAAACTGAAGCTTTAAATCTGTCCTCAAGATGGTGCAGTGTCCTTGCAGTTAAAATACAACAGCCGGACTATAATGCATCTGATCAAAGTTCTGCATTTCCCTTTGTATGCCTGATTAAAGAAACTGCTTCTTCATTCAGTTTACATCTATCAGACTATTATTTGCATAAAATGGACTATTCTTCAGGGTGCCTCAAAAAATGTGAATAATTACAGTCCAGCTCAACGATTATTGAGATATGCCTGCCCTGTTGGGGTTAAGAAGGTATGAATAAAGGACATTCCTGGCAGAATAGTACGGGAGCTCAACATAATTTGTCTTTTGAAATATTGCAAATAAATCAGCTATATAAAGAGGAGAAATATCACCACCATGAATTGCAAGACAGGCAGAAGGCTGGTGGCGCTGTAGACTGCAACATCCATAGGTCACAATGTAGAGAGATAATAATGAGCTTTGTGCTGAATTATTGAATAATAATTTGAGAATAGAGGATGCATTTTTTTTCTCTTACAAAGTGTCCTTTGTATACAATTCAGGGTTCGGAAGAATTTTTTTCTTGTTTTAGCTATTAGATAATCACACTTACAGATATGTGGACTTGTGAAATGTCTCTTTTTCTTCATTGAAACTACAGATCTTTTTAAAAAAATTCATATCATCAAAATCAACCAAGCATATGGAAGACTTGAAGAATTGAACCATGGCAGCTATAGAAAAGGTCACTTGCACTAGTTTTAATATTTTGGACCATACTGCATTATACAGATTGGAGGAATAGCCTAATGGTTAGTGCAGTAGACTGAAACTCAGGGAAGCCAGGGTTCCAACACCATGGATGCTTTTTGTGACCTTTGGTAAATTATTCCACTCTCTATTGCCTTGAGTGCAAATTTAGATTATAAGCCAGATAGAGAAATAACTACTGTATGCGAATATGACTCACCCTGAACTACTAATGAAAAGATGTGACCTAAATCCAAATAAACATTTCCAAGGAGGTGGCAGAATGGGTAGACCATGGCCCTACCAATATTTTGCAAAAGACACCATAGGGGTTATATAGCATTCCCCAGAATGACTGTGTATGTCTAGAGCCCACTGGAATGTTGCACAGCCATTGGTTTGGTCTCTTGAGAAACTGTATATCATTAAACCCTTATACACATGTCATCCTCCCCACCTCTCTCTTTCTCTGCACATATCCAATATATATCTATTGTTTCTTTCTCTATGACATCAGCAAAATTTGTCTCTTCCTGTCTGAATACACTACCAAGACTTTATCCACCTTCTAGATCATTGAAGTCTGCTCCCTGCTGGTGTCCAGAATCATGTTTTTCCCCTTCAATCCATTCAAAACTCAGCTTCATGCCTAATCTTCTGTCAGTGTGAATACACTCAGGTGATCCCTCTTCTCAAGTCACTTCATGGGTTCCCTATCCATTTCCACATTCAGTTCAAACTTCTACCTATATTCAGTGGCATTATCTGGATAGTGTCTCTGAATAGTCCCACAGACCTGTTAATTCTGGGTTGGTCTGTGGGTTGAGCTGGGGTGATCCTGACAGCTATCCAGTTAGTAGCGATATTCAGCTATGAAAGGTATAGCTAAACTGCAAGTTAGGACACATTAATGATTGTCCTAACTTGATGCGGATTTACTCTCTGGTTAGCAACTGAATATCACCATTAATCAGATTATCGACTCTGGTTGGTGGGAAAACTGGATATTCAGCATCAGACACTGGATAGGCTCCAGCACAGAACATCTGATTTCACTTTCAGCTATGGTGGTCAGGCACTTTACACCACACTGAGCTCTGCAACTGAATGTCAGGCACTATGAGTTTAGCAGTCTTTTAAAGCTTAGTTGATTTCAGTCCTAATCTCTGGAGGGAGCCCATTCCAAGAAGAAAAAGCCAGGAATGAAAATGAAGCTCTACAGGTTATCTTATTTTGTATCATCTGTGTTGTGATGGTAAACATAATTGGGACCTGATAGGTCGACTCAAGATATGTGGGATTATAAAGGCAGCAAGATATTGAGACTGACCTGCAAGCAAAATATGGTGGGTAGGAAGAAACATGGTGCAAGTAGGTCTTATCTGCTAAATTTCTTTCCTTGAGTCCCTCCAATCCAGCCCAGACGCATGGGTTATACTCACCTACCAGCAGATGGAGACTAAGAACTGCTGGTTTGATGTTATCACCCTATAAGGGTCCTGTGCAAGGCTCCTCAGATCAGTATTTCTATAACAAAGCAGACTCCACAAACACAGCTTAGGAAATTACCAAAATACTCCTATTTGAAACTAATTATCAGTTACAGAACTGTTAAGCTATGAAAGCAGCAATTATTCCATAGGGGGCCTTGATATAGTAGAAGAAAAAAAAAAATTTCACTCCCCAAGGGACTCCCTTCTAGCCCCAGAAGAAGTAAGGGTAGCAGAGCACAGCAAAGCCTTGTCCTTCATGAGCCTACAAAGGGATGATATGACTACAGATTTCTGCACTTCCCAGGGCTCGACTGTAACAGAGACAACAAATAATAATATAGCAGATAGGGTGGGTCCTGGACTGGGCTGGAGGTACACAAGGAAAGAAAATTAGCAAGTAAGACCTAATTTCACCTTCCTAATCATTTCTCCAGTCCATTCTAGACACATGGGACATAACAAAGCAGTTCCTAATGGGAGGGACCAGATATCCAGCCCTCAAGACCTGCACCCCAAAGGTAGCATCACACTGTGTCTGCACATCCAGATGGTGATGCTGAGTAAAGAAATGTAATGAAGACCATGCTGCTGCTCTACAAATCTCAAATGGTAAAACTAAATCAAGCTCAGTCCACGAAGAGCATTGAGCTCTAGTAGAATGGGCTTTAAGCCTCTCTGGAACCAACCAACCTTTAAGCAGATAGGCTGAAGCAATAGATTCCTTCAGCCAGTGAGCTATGGAAGCCTTGGAAGCCACCTCTCCCTTTCGTGGCCATCCAAACAACACAGAGATGATCTGATCTTCGAAATGACTTAGTCCTCTTCAGATACTGACATAGCACTTGCTGTACATCCAACTTATGCAAATTCTGACTCTCCAGAGACTTGCCATCTCTTGCAAATACCAGAAGAGTCACTGGCAGATTGATATGAAATGCTGATACCACCTTAGGCAAAAAGGAGGGAACAGGCCGAATAACCACCTTTTCCTTAGACATCACTAGGAAAGTCTCCTTACATGATAAAGAAATCCTCTGAGCAGAGCAAATCACTACCAAAAAGATTGTCTTCATTGTGAGATCTTTCAGAGAAGCATGTGACGGGTTCAAATGGTGCTCCAACTAGCACCGACAAGACCAAATTAAGATCCCAGGTGGAACAAGTAAAAGCACCAGTGGGCGGACATGTTTAACCCCTCTCAGGAAGCGTACCACATCCAGATGGGAAACTAAGGAAACTCCCTGAATCTTTGCTCTGAGACATGACAGCATCGCCACCTGCACTCACAAAGAACTGAGAGCCAGCCCCTTATTGAGGTCTGTCTGCAAGAATGCCAAGATCTCTAGAACTGGAGCACTGAAAGGATGGAGTCCCTTATCTTTGGAGCAACTCTCAAATAAATGCCAGATACGGATATATGCAAGAGATGTGGACCACTTGCAAGAGCCAAGTTGTAAGTGAGAATTGAACCACATCCGGCATCAGGACTGGCTCCTGAAACAGAAGATCTTCCACTACTGGCAGCATGGGCCATGCGTCGTCCACTGCCAGATGAAATAGGTCCATGTACCACGGCCTCTGGGGCCACCACTACCACCAGACCTGGATGAGCCTGCACCCTCTGGACCACTTGCCCTATGAGAGGCCATGGGGGAAAGACATACAAGATACTTGTTCAAGGCCATCTTTGGACCAAAGCATTGAGACCTTTGGACATTCTCTCACACTGTCGACTGACTTGCCCGCCTTGGCATTGACCATTGATGCCATGAGATCCATTATTGGTATCCCCCAACGCCACACAATCAGAAGAAAGATTGATTCGGCAAGAGACTACTCCCCTGGATCCAACAGATTTCTGCTGAGGAAGTCAGCTCATATGCTTTCTTTGCCCACCATGTGAGCTGCAGACAGAGCCAGAAGATATGCCTTTGATCACAGCAGCAGGGGTATCACCTCCACTGCCAACTGCCAAGTCTTCATTCATCCCCGAAAGTTGACGTAGGCTACTGCCATCACATTGTCGAACTAAATCCATACTGCCCTGAGGTGAACCAGGGGTAAAAAGGCCTTGAGTGCCAAGAATTTATTCTTCATCTCTAATCTGTTTATTGACCAAATCCATTCCTCCGCAGACTGTTGGGGGACCCACTGTCTGTCCTGAGCCACCCTGGACAGACAGTGAGCCTCGCAAACTGTTAGACTGGCGTCCATCATCACTACTATCCAGCTAGGGGTTTCGAGAGGAACATCTACCGACAGGTTGTCCGAGTGGAGCCACTATTGAAGACTCACTCAGGCTTCTTTTGGCAGAGACAAGCTCCTCCATAATGAATGCCTCTGTGCTGACCACCTGGACAACAGCGCCAGTTGGAGAGGACACATATTTGCCATGACCCAGGACACTAATTCTGGAGTAGCTGCCATGGATCCCAGCACTTGAAGATAATCCCAAGCACAGAGAATAGGCCTTCTCAAGAACTGTACAATCTGATCCTGCAACTTTTGAATCAGCTCCAGTATCGAAATGTGCTCCCAAGTAATCAAGCAACTGAGCCGGATCCACCATCCTCTTTGCAAAGCTGATGACCTAGCCCAACTGCTGGGGCAATGACATCACTCACTGAGTCACCAGCTGACTCTCTGGAAGAGAGTTTGCTCCAATCAGTTGTCCAGGTAAGGGTGCACCTTGTGCAGAGCAGCCACTACCTCCACCATCACTTTGGTGAACATTCTTGGGGCAGTGGCAAAACTGACCAGCAGGGCTTGAAATGTAAAATAACCAAAGAGAACCGCAAAATGTAGGTAGCACTGATGGTTGGGCCAAATCAGAATGTGCAAAGACGCTTCTGACAGATCCAGTAAGGTCAAGTATTTCCCTTGACGAATCGCCACGATGACAGATTTCAATGTCTCCATGCAGAAATGCAGAACCTGCAAAGCTTTGTTGGCGCTCTTTAAATCCAGGATAGGTCAAAAAGTTCCCTCCTTCTTCAGAACTATGAAATAAATGGAATATTGACCTCGGTCGTACTCCTCTGGTGGAATCTTTGACTGCCTGTATTTGGATTAGATGCTGTAATGTTTCTCTCACTGCCTTTTCTAGCACCCCCGCAAGGAGATACCACATAAACATCAGAGAGGGGTCATGCAAATTTGAGGGCATATCCCTCCCGAATCACCTCCATAACCCACTGGTCCAATGTGATCTGGGTCCAAGCAGAATAAAAGGTCTGAAGATGAACTCCCATCAGAACAACGTCTGCTTGAATTCCCATATCTTCATTGCGATGGCTTAGAGCAGAGGTTCCCAACTCCAGTCCTGGAGGGCCAAACACCATTCAGGTTTTCAGGCTGTCCCTAATGAATATGCATGAGATACATTTGAATACAATGGGGGCAGTGCATGCAAATACATCTCATGCATATTTATTAGGGACAGCCTGAAAACCTGAATGGTGTTTGGCCCTCCAGGACTGGAGTTGGGAACCTCTGGCTTAGAGTCACTGGAAGCTCCCAATGACCCATCTCTACCATCCCTCCAACCACCTTGAAAGGAATGGCCCTGCAAGAGAAAATGAAACCTTTGGGGAAGCCCAAACCTTGTAGGATAAAACTTCTGGAAATCCCAGAAACACCCATGAGATGTAGGAGTAGACTTCGTTGCCTTCGGTTTTTCCTCAGGCAACCTTGGAATCTTGGAACTTTAGATTCCCCTAAGTCCTTCACAAGTTTCTCCAGCGCATCCCCAAAATGCAAAACACAGACCAGTTACACAACCACAAGAGCCGATGGGCTACAACCACTGAAGCCATATTCTTAGCTGACGTCCGCACCAAATCATAAAATGCAGAAAAGCTGATTCAGACTCGAGCATAGCCACCTCTGAAAAGGATTCACGAAGGTCCTCAGGATTCTCTGGCAACTTCTGAGATCATCTCAAAATGCCTAAGCCATATATGCACCACAAATGGCCACCTGCAGGGAGAACAACAAAATCTCAAAGCCTCCAACTTTCTATCCTGCCTATTCTTCAATGCTGCACCACCTTCCACTGAGATGTTAGTCTTCTTAATGACTGCCGTCACTAGTGCATCCACCATCGGAAGCCTGAACAGCTCCTTGTTATCTGATGGAATAAATCTACGCATGCACAGGTTAGCCTCTGGTGTCTCAGCTGTAATTATATCCCTGATGGCCCTATGCAGTGAGAAGGACAGCTTCCAGATCCTTTCCAACAAAAGATCCTCCCCCATCACCTCAATAGGGATGTTTTCTGGAATATTAAGAGCCACCAAGGATTGGGAAATAAGTGTTGCTAACTCTTCCCTCTGGAAGACTCTTACCACCATGGGGTCTTCTCCTGATGGAATCTCACCCTCTTCAAAATCTTCCTTCCATCAATCTTCACAATGGCTCGATGGCCCCTCCAGGGGATCCTCTGAGCCCCCAGAACCAACTGACACCTGACTCTCTAATTCTTTTAGTTGGTCTATCTGAGGTCGCTTGGCCAGAGGTGCCGAACTATCGCCCTGCTCCACAAGCACAGTTGAAGGCTCTCTAGATTGTGAAATCAGGCCCTGCTTCATGCAGTAGGCCTGATGCAGCAGGAGAACAAACTCCAGGGAAAAAGGTACTCCTGAATTACCTGACCCCCCCTTCAAGCCCTCTGTAGCCAAAACAGATGTCCCCACCATAGTTGCAGGCAAACCAGAGGCCTGAATGGGACCTCTGTCACCCAAAGCAGGCCTCAACAAAATGGCGGAATTTCCCACCAAAATTGGGACTTGCCGCAGCTGAGGAGACATGGAGTCAGACTCAGCTGTAACCCCCACAGCCTCCTCTGAAGCCCGATCGCGTTGATTCAGCTAGTTCTTGGCCATGCAGATCCTCCACAAAGCTGCAGCAGAAACTGGAGTCAGACAAATGACTCCAGTGGCTGCGGCAGGCACACAGGCCATGCGCTGGCTCGGCATGTCAACTGAGCAATGAGTGTGTGCCCCCCCCCCCAGCTGAGCATGCAATCCGCCAAAAAACTCACTTGAGTGTCCCGATTGCTCAACACCGCTGCTGAATACCAGCTGCTGCTGTCCTCTGGCGCTGCTTACCTCTTTAGTTTTGGGGTATTTTTTTCAGCTCTATTTAAAGGGCCAAGGTCACAGCCAGTACTCCAATTGCTCTGCCCCAAAAACAAGAGCAGAAGGAGAAACCCCGCTAAGAGGAGGATGAGGGGATGGGGTAGGGACCCAGCTCTCCAGGTGTTGCACCCCTGGGTCCACTGCTCTGGGCCCACAGCGGAGCTAAGCCAGGGAAAGGGAGAACCCACTGTATGGCTTCAGGTTCTATTTCCTTTTCTTTTTTTTTTTAAGCCGTCCAGTGGCGTTCAGAATTCACAGGAGCCAAAACAACCTCCATCTGCAGGAGACTGAGAAATACTGGTCTGAGGAACCTTGCACAGGACACTTTTAGGATGACATCATCAAACCAGGGGTTCTCAGTCTCCATCTGCTGGTAGGTGGGCATAATCCATGAATCTGGACTGGACTGGAGGGATGATTAGGAATTTAAAATTAACTCAAAGTTGTTCTGCCCGGGGGGGGGGGGGGGGTGTTAATATGAGAGAACAAATTGGCTTCATAAAGGAGTCAAACTGTAGTATTTTGAACTGAATAGGTCTTTTTAGTTGTCCTCCCATCCCTGTGAGTAATGAATTGTAGTAATCAAGTTTATTAAGGATTAGGGAATGAATAAGACATCGAAGGTCCCTCTGTTTCAGTAAGGGTATAACAGCTCTAATTTTTCTCAATGAGAAAAAATGTAGAGTGGACTAGTGACATAATATGCGGCTCAAAGGTCAAATAGGACCTCCGTGGACTTTGATAGTATCTTTCCAAGCATGTGTGGAACTTTGAATCATAGATTACCTCTTTTGTCTGGATTAAGTTTTAATTTATGCACCTCGAGCCAATCAGTGGCCACATCAAGGCATTGATTTAATGACATGAGATCTTGGTAAAAGGGGCCTACAGAATATAGAATTTGTATGTTATCTGTGTAAGAAAATACAGCAGCCCCCTGACTCTGTAAGAGGATCAGCAGCAGAGACAGAATAATATTGAAAGAAGTGGGGAATAAAATAGCACATGTTGGCACTCCACACAACAAAGGTGCTAAGGCTGAGGAAGAAGTCTTCTAGGAAACAAAATAAGACCCTTCTGTAAGGAAGGGCTTGAACCAGCTTGGAACAGCCCCTGTGATCAGGGCCGGCACTACCATTAGGCAAACTAGGTGGTCACCTAGAGCATCGGCCCTCTGGGGATGCCCATTGCCACCACTGCCGCCCTTCCAGGGGTTGTTTGCTGCTGGCAGTGGGCACAAACAGTCCCGCGCGCTTACCTTTAGTCTTCGGTGCTGCAGGACTGTTAGCTTCTGCCCCTCTCTCCGACGTCTGATGCTGACTTCCTGTTGCAGCAGGAAGTCAACATTGGGCGTCAGAAAGGGGGGCGGAAACAAACAGTCCCATGGCACAGAAGACTAAAGGTAAGCGTCATGAGGCTGTTAGTGCACACTGAACATCCCGGAGAGGGGCGACAGCAATGGCAATGAGTTCCAGATGGGGAGGGGGAGTGCAAGGGATGAGGTTTGACTAGGGTGCCTCATCTCCTTGTGCTGGCCCTGCCTGTCATACCTATAGACTCAAGTCCAAAAGGTCATAAGCTGTGCTTAAGTCAAAAGAGACCAAAATGGAGTCTTTTCCTGTGTCATAACTAAGCTGAATTTTATTTAGCAATGCTAGAAGTAATGTCTCGGTTCTACAGCAAAACCTAAAACTGAGACCAATGTACTGTATAACATTGATTTTGTCTTGAAAATTCAGCAGCTGGTGCAAGACGATCTTCTCTAAAACTTTAGAAACAAATGTCAGGTTTGTGACTGATCTATGGGGTATGTTTACTAAACTACGGTAATCGTAAATAATGTGCGTTATGTAACGTTAATGATCATAAGCGCATCATAACGCGCGTTATGATGCGCTTACGATCGTTAAAGTTACATAACACGCGTTAACCGTAGTTAACGATCATAAACTCCTGCGGCGCGGTAAAACACCGCAGAAGGTGGAGAGAGGGCGGAGAGAAGGGGTCAATGGGCGGAGAGTGGGTGGGGAGAGGCTCCCTTCACACAAACGCGCTGATCTGAAGAGCTCAATTCCAACACGAATGAAAACCTGCCGTTAAATGCACATTACAGTGTCAGCAATGTACAGCCCAGGCAGGGAAACCTAAAAAAAGTGATACGTGTGATACATGTGCACAGAACAAAAGGGCACATAAACACTGAAAATGACCCCAACAAACTGGAAAAAGACCATAACCAAGCTGGCCAATAGTGGTAGCAATGAGAAACATCAACCCCTCCCCCCCGAGTAAGCTCCATAGAACAGATATAAAACGTGGAAGGGTCTATACTCCGCCCCCATACAAGGTGAATGAGCCCACAGTGATATAGCGCTGCTCAGGTTTTTCCCCACCATCGGACAGGGTTCGTATGGCGTGCACATGTCCCGCAACATCAGGGCGGGCATGTCGGAACGGCAACTGGACAGATGCCGGAGAAGGGGACACAGAGGGCCGCAGGCGGCACGTGCAGCTGGGCCACAGTGCGGACTGGGGCGATGCCTAGGTGGCCCATATGAATGCTGAAGCAGCAGAGCAGCCAGACAGCAAATGCTGAAGGCCCAACATGGGCACGACTGTGTTTCCCACAGTGTCACAGGGGATAGTACCCAGCAGCTACCCCCAAGGGCACAGAACATTGGCAGACGGTGCTGGGGGGAAGCGTGGACACCTATACAGGCACCCCTACCCCAGAACCCACACCATAGGCAGCCGCCTACCTGCACACTGGATGGCCTGAGACTGCGCACCACCAGCACCACCAGCAGAAGGGCATGTCAGCATGGTGACTGAGGGATACTGGTGGTGGAGGGGGCAGTGGCAGCTGCCCAGAGCAGACGGTGGCCTAGCCCTGTGTAGGTGGGTGCCGTGTACTGCAACAGACGGGCCCTGTCTGATGAACAGTCATGGTATCACCAAGGAATGTACCAACTCTGTGACAACAAGGTGGTGCAGTGCACAAAACCAGTGTATTCAGAAGCAGAGGGTCACAGGTTCAAGTCCCAGCTGTGGTTCCTGCCAACCCAGTCCCCATATTTTACCCACTACTACAACGTGCTAATACAGACAGCACCTTTATTGCAGATGATGTAAAAATGCCCAAGACACCTACAGTTTACCCTATAGAGCACAGACACCATAAACATGCACATTACCTAGAGCAGTGCCTCCCAAATGCAGTCCTGGAGGGCCAAACACCATTCCGGTTCCATGCTGCCTCTGATAAAGATGCCTGTGCTGCATTTCTATGCGCTACCCCTATGGTTTGCAGATGTATCTCATGCATATTCATGAGGGACAGCATGAAAACCCAAACAGTGTTTGGCACCGCAGGACTGGAGTTGGGAACCTCTGCCGTAAAGCAGCAGCCAACAGGGGCAGACACACCCGCACCCACAGGCCCCATTATCCAAAGCCTCCTGGAGAGGCAGGACTTTGGGCTCTGTGTGCATCTCCCAATACTAGCACTTGCATACCTTAGTAATGCCACCCTAAACCGGGGAATATGGTACACATCTATCAAAAGGTTGCTATGAGTACTGGCAGATAGCAATTCCTAGGTTAAGTACACTGTTCTGAGTGAGCTGCATCATAGCAACCTTTCTGATGTCTGTGGAGTGTGCTACAGGTCTTGTGTCTGACAGTGTTTACCAACCTGGGGAGTGACTCCTACAGTATTGCGTACCATAGCCATGCCTGCACTGTGCCCAGGACTGGTGTGGTGGCCTGGGCTGCCCAACACCTCTATAGTTGCACAATGCTGGCATAGGTGTTGGGAGTGTGTGTCTGTCTATTCAGTGTGTGGTGGCTGCCAACACCCTCCACAGCCCACACTGCTAGCACTGTTGCCAGTATTGGCCTGCCAATGTGCATAATGAGGAGCAAGGTACCGTGGGAATAGCCTCGATAGGGTGGCCTGGCCTGGATGCATCTGCACACGGCATAGGGCAATGGCTCGGACATTGTAGTGCCTGGCCACCACCTGCATGGACAGGGTGGCCATAGCATGTCCTGCTGGGAGGTCATTCTCACCCTGACTGAGCAGTGACCATGGCATGGCTAGGTTCCCCCATAGTGCTATATAGCATTTCTCTCATGTGATATATATGGGTTTCCTTTGGGGGCCCAATCACTGACTTATCTGCTTGGTGTGTATGCTGACATCCCCGTTCTGGGTACATGTATCTTCTCCAGGACCATGCACTATGGACTAGCTGGTGGACTGTCTGCAGCTGGTATGTGTCTTGCTGGAACACCTTGCAGGGTGCAGCGGCTGGAGGCTTGCTGCTGGAGAATGTCAGATAATGGTGGGGGGCAGGTGAGCATTTCCAGGTCTGCTGTCTGTCTGCTATTGCGTTATGGATGTGTACTGCTCTGTCTGTTCCCCAGCAGGACTGGGGTTGCTGGTCCCCTCTACTGCTGCCATTGTGGGGAGGTAGACTGTGGATCTATTGGTGGGTGATCCTGTTTCCCACCCTGAACCCCAGAGGGTGGGTTGTGTGATGGTACATAATCTGCCTATGGGTCCATACACCCCCCCTTCACCTACAGCAGGTAACCATGGCACCAACACAGGAACATAGGATATGCACTATTCTGGGTGCCATCATCTGGAGGATAAATACTAGGTGCAGGATCACTTTCTCCCACACCAGAGTGATGCTGTCCTGTCACATGAACTCTCTCCTCCATGGCAGCAGAAATGCTGCTGGACTGGAGGTGGGACTTCAGCACTATATCCCTGTAGGTCTTGTCTATGTATCTCTCTGTCTTCCTTATGTCCTTCAAGTCTGCTACTCTAGCCTCCAGAGATCAGACTCATTCCCTGAGAGCAAAGAGCTCCTTGCATCTAGTGCATGTGTAAGACCCCTCACCAGCTGGGAGAAAATCATAGATGTGATGCTCAATGCAAAAGACTGGAAAGTCCCCATCTCGCTGCTAGACTACTGTCTGCATCTTATTTTAAAGGTTGTGTTTAGATATTTAAGTTGTTTACTTATTTAGGTATCCTGGGGATTCTTATACTAATTAAACTATACCTAATACATTTAATGGATTTTGTTCACCTCAAGATTAATTAATCTCAGGACCTTAATGCATGCCTGATGAGGATAAACAGCTGCACATGAGAGTGAATATGGGCACCTCCTTGCCTTTAAGTGGTTTAAGCACCTAAAAAGCTATGATTATCCCAGGGGTGGGTGGGAGTCAGAGAGGGAGGGTGGGAGGGAGGGAAAGAAGACTTATTAAAAGTTGGCTGCTACACAGCGCCCTGTACTGTGCTTCTAAGGTAAAGACTTATCAATTTCCTGGTTGATTCACACAGCTCTTGCTTTGATAGAAAGGGCCTTTTAAATTGCTCCTTTGATCTGTCACTTGCCTTTAACACCTATTTAAGGCAACTTCACTGATTTTTTGCCTCTTATTTGGAAGGGTTCTTTGTAAAGGTCATTAGAAACAAGTTTATTTTTCTTTCTACTCCGAGACTATTCTACTTGTATGCTAAGTTATATTCTGATTTGATTTAAGGTCTCTAGAAACAAATTTATTTCAGTAACTATTTATCCTAAGTGAATTTTCATTGAATCAAATTTTGGTTTAGCATTATGAACCTCCACCTTAAATGTTTTCTACCTCTCTTGGCATAGAGAAAGATCACTTAGGGGCATGTTTACTAATTGTGCTACTCAGTAGCATGGGATTTAGTGCACAGTTTGGGTACCATGCTGAAAAGTAGTGTGACGCCCCGCACTAAAGACCCTGTGTTACTTTGATAGCATATGTTAGTGTAGTGGCTGTGTAGGACGGGGGCAAACCCACTATAGCACAGCTAGTCCAGGTGTTTCCTGCACTCTTCTCAAGTAGTGTGAATGCAACTAATACCACCTCAATGGGTGGTGTTAATGGCTCCCATGACTCTTCTGCCAGGCAACTGCAGGAGATTGGATTTACCCACCCTTCTGCAGTTAGCTCTCAGCCCGCCCCACAAGTAATGTAGCCCACATGCATGCTTCTAGCATGGGGTTTTGTAAACATGCGCCTTAATGATCTACTCTTTTGCCATTTTTTTCAGCCTGCCTGCCTTGCTTTTTTAATAGGCTAGACCTAGATTGGGAGAATTTTGCATCCTGTAGTACAGGTCTAAGAGGAGCTACATTATCACATGGTTTGTGAAAACTGGCATGCCATCATGTAGCTTGCCCATCAATAGACAGGTCAACAAAATTTGCAGGGAAAGAATTCAGAGCTGTGGGGCCCTGTATCCCACAGCAATGTTTTTTCAGATATCACCAATCACCAACAATTTACTCAGGACAAACTTCTGCTCAAATGCAAAGCTTCTTGATGTCCAAATTCTTTAAATTTCTAAAGAAAGGGTGAGAAATCTTGCCCTTGGGGGTAGGGGATGAAGATGGGCAATTAATCACAAAAGAAATCAGCACCTGATTGGTCCAAGATAAGAGAGAACTCTGGAGATCGAGATATACCGAGCCTGACACTCTCTGTGTACCAGAACTGAATATGCAGATTTTATTTCAACCATGACAGTCAACGTTTCAAAAAACACACTGACCACCATGCTTAAATATTGCCCGTTTGATTTTAATGTTTTTTTTTAAATTGACACACTGAAATGTCATGAGATGTTTTTCATTTCCACCCAATAGTTATTAAAAGCTTTCCTGTTGTCCTAATGTAGAAGCAGTAAAGATTGAACTGAAAATAACATTTCAGCTGCAGACCATGCTAATAATACCTAGGCACATCTAGTCTTCAGCATTGTGCCTTTGTATGCATTCAAGGTGCGAGGAGATAGATGGACAAAGCATGCTGTGTCATCCATGACATAGCACCACACGTCGCACTATCCCCGAAACTGATAGATCTTGATTGTGCTTTGGAATGTGGACGGCAAGCTGTCACTATCACAAAGGTTGCCATACTCCTGTAAAGAGATAGATGGCAGTATGACTACACCAACGTGGCCAAGAAGAGTGGGCTATGCTTTGCAGATGCTGTTATTGCCACCTATGACTGCTACAATAATGTGTGCGTCCTCTGTGATTTTAATTATTGTCCTTAGCATGGGAAGCATGTAGGAGCCCGAATACTGTACAAACAGATTTAATGCCTGCCTGATCCGTTATTTCTCATTCAATCATTGTTATTGCTGAATATACAGCAATGAGAATGGGAAACTGATAGGATGCTGATAGATGAAGAAAGGTAGATACGAACGGGCAGATGCATTTATATCATTCAATAACAATCCACATTAAAATTGATCGTCAGCAAAAATAATGGAAGTTAATTGGCTGCACAGTCATTAAAAATCCAAAAATCTGACATTCTGTATCGGAACAGTGCATCTGGGTTCCAGGGGGGTTTGCTGTAAATTATTTTCTCTGCTGCTTTCATTTTGCTTTATGGAATTTGCCGTCGTCTCTAAGATATATATTTGGACACAGAAAGAGTCTAGAGGGGAAAATCTCTGTAAAATCTCAAAAATGGTATCGCAACCAGTCCAGGAAAGTGGAACATAAAAGCGGAATTGAGTTACATCATTTTGCATGAAAGACTATCTGTGAGCACAATTAGGATAAATATTCAAGAATTTTGCTGTATGCTACCAAGTGTCTAATGTGCTTTTCTTTGTAACTACACTAAGGGGATCTTTTATTAATGATTCTAAGGTATTGCCCCTGCAAGATGCCCGCATTAATTGTTGGGGGCATGGAAAGTATTTCCCTGGTAATTAATGTGGAGCCCTCTCCCATAGCGTGTGCTGCATTAGCGCAGATACTCTCTTGCTAATGCAGTTAGCAGGCGGTAGGAACACAACAATGACTGCGCTGAGCTCGTCAGACCCACTCTCCACCCCTAGCCCACCACCTTGCCCCTCCAATGTGTATTGCACAGTTAGCATGTGAATCATCCTGCGCTACTAGCAGCGTACATCCCAGAGCGCCTTTAGTACACACCTGAACATATGCTGCCAGATGGCGTCCATTAGTAAAAGACTCTCTTAGCGTCACTTTGCATATAGACTAAATGAAACTCTCTCTCTCTACAGACAAGGAGATAGGCCCACTTTGCTTTGATAATCTGTAATTTTATTTAATTATAGTAGGATCCTTTAATTTTTATGTATTTATTTAACAGGTTTTTTAATACTGCTTTATCGTTAAGTCAAAGCGGTTTACAGTATAACATGATATTGGCTTACATTATAACTTAGTATAAGTGATTACCATAAACAGGGAGCATGAACGTGGGACTTAACCTAAACATTAGCCGCTTGGTTAACATTGGGGTGGGGGGGGGATGGGGAGGGGGTATAACAGTGTGTAGTTTTGTGGTAGATTATGGCATATCCATGCTGGGCTATGTAATAGTTCCAAAATGTTCTATGTACAGGGAATTTTTTAGCTTCTGTCTGAAGTCTTTGATGCCCTTTGTGGACCTGATGTCTTCTGGAAGAGAGTTCCATAGTGCAGGTGCTGAAAGGGAGAAGACCTTTTTTGCAGGTAGTTTGTTTAGTTTTTGTATGAGCATTAGATGTAATGATCAGGTACTTGTTATTGTTTCTTCTAGGTCGGGTTTAGGGTTTCTTGCTACCAATGTTTGTAGGGTGTCTGCTGAAGTGTTATTTTAAATGTGATGAGTATTGTCTTGAATTTGGTGTGTGAGTATATTGGAAGCCAGTGTAGTTGATTCAGGAGGGGTGTTATGTGATTGTGTCCTGCCATGTTTTGGGCCATTTGCAGAGGGTGAATTGTACGCTTTGGGAGGCCTTGATATATTAGATTGCAGTAGTCCAGAAGTGGTGTTATTGTCACTTGGCAGACGGTTCAGAAGTCATTTTGGTTGAGCAGAGGTTTTAGATTTTGGATGATTTCCATCTTGTAGTATGTATTCTTTGTGTTTTTGTTTATGTGTGGTCATAGTTAGAAGTTTTTATCAAGTGTGACTCCCAGATATCTCACTTCATTCTTTACTGTTAAGTTGCCATGTAGTAGTTTTTATGGTCATAGGGGGGACAAATGTTGCATTTCTAGTAATGTGGAGAACCTCTATTTTTTGTAGTTTATGTTTAGGCTGTTTGCGTTTAGCCATCTTACCATTGCCTCCAAACATTTAGTTGTAATTGAGTAGTCAAGTTTGTCTGTGTTGAATGATGTGTATATCATGATGTCATCCACATATAGATGGTACATGTTGTGGTTTGTTATGATGTTGTAGATGGGCTGTATGTAAAGATTGAATAGTAACGAGGAGATGGATGAGCCTTGTGGGATGCCATGGTATTTTGTAAATGGCCTGGATTTGTTTGAGCCATCTTTGATATGTAGTCGATGGTGATTCAGGTGTGAGTGGAACAATTTAATAATGGTGTTGTTGAGGCCTGTTTCTCTTAGTCTTGTAATAATTTGTGATGTATAACTGTGTTGAAGGCAGCCAAACATCAAGGAAGATTAGGATGAAGCTGTTTTGTTGTCATCTATGCCTTTTATGAGTCTGTTGAGGAAGGATGTTAGTAGGGTTTCCACGCTTTGGTTGGGTTTGAATCCGTGTTGGTGAAGGTCTAATGGTACATGTAGGTTCACATGGTTTTGTAGCTGTTGATGTACTGTTTTCTTTATGATTTTGGCTATGAATAGTAGGCTGGCAATTGATCGGTATGCACCAGGGTCATTTAGGTCAAGTAAAGCATTCTGAAGTATCAGTTTTATGGAGGCTTGTTTTAGAACGGGAGGCATGTAGCCTTTTGTAAGTGATAGCTGTGTTATCTTATGTAGGATTGAACTTAATTCCCTATTTAGTTAGCTTGATCCATGACACAGGGCATAGGTCTATCAGGGACGTGGTGATGGTGTTCAGGTTGGAAATATTGGGCCCGATATTCAAAGCCTTAGGCATTGTTAAGGTGCTGGAAAAGAAGACTTACCCACGTATGTGGGCCATAATTGGATATCTGGCATTTCCAAATATACAGTTATTGCCAGAAATCTGGGCATTGCGGTTATCACTAACTGGAGGGCATAATGGTGGTGTGACCTCGACGTACTTGCGTATTGCCAATAATCCACAGCATAGGGTGGTGGCCTAAAATGTCATAAACCGCATAAGCCTAGACCAGCGTATTTGGTATGTTGGATTCAGTGAATGCTGTCGGCAAACCCATCCAGATGAGATAACCGAGTAAAAGGATCGGCCATGCAATGTAGGAACTGCTGATAATGCTAAAGAGGTGGAGATGCCAAATGTATAGCCTGGAGCATGTGTGCAGGATATTCACAGCCTGCTGCATCCTGCACACTAACCTGCCATGCAGCATCACATCCCCATTCTAGAGGCCAAAGTGGCAGAGGATACAGATTCTGCAGAGTCTGCGGATGAGGAAGGGGTGCAGAGGGGGGCGTCAACAGAAGATGGCACTGGCACTCTCCACAAGGAACAGACTCATCCGTGAAAGCTTCTAGTGCATGTGAGTACCTTTATTAGACATCAGTGATAAAAAACACTAGGGTGCCCTCTTCCAACCCCCACCCCCCAGCTCATGCTCTGGCTCTGGATGTTTTTCAGTGTGGGCACTGCATCGTAAGGGAACTGTGTCCAATGTAGTGCTCACTGCATCCTCCTCAGTGAGGTAGCCTTTCTCTGCTAGTCTGTATCATCTGGAGGTGCTTCCGGTGTGCCCTCTCTCTCAACACCAGCATCCCTGGGCCTGCTGGGATGCCTGCAACTGCCGACATGTGCTGGCAATCATTGCCATGTAGGTTACCATCTTCCACATCATGCGCAGTTGGGCCTCACGGTGCCGCTGCTCCATCTAATGGTGCTCCTGCAGGATCTGTGTGGCAGCTTCCATTTCCTGCCTGATCTATGCCCCCTCACACAGCAGTTCTTGCCCACTGTCGCCAGGGTCATCCAGGATCAGGAAGTCTAGGTCAGTTGCAGCAGGCTCAGCTAAGGCCTTCTCCTTCTCTTTGGTGGCTATGGTGCCCTGCTCTTCTGTGCTGCATCCCAGGTGGCCATCTGATGCAGGGGCATGAGCCCCACCCCTCTCAGCAGTTGCAGGCATGGATGGTCCGGCCACTGACTGGTCTGTATGAGAGCAAGAATGACACAGATCAGGCCTCAGCAGTAGTCACAGGAATTGGAGAGGTCCTGCACTGAATGTCCACCAGCCCTGATAGAAGAGGGGCAGGTGGACCCAATGAGGCTCGTTGTCACTTCAACTGTCTCTTGACACCAGACAGGTGCCCAGGGTACAGTCTCAGTGTGCCCCAAATAGTGGAGAGGTGACACACATCACCAGTTTGTCAATGAGGTCTGCACACATTGCAGGTTACTGAAGGTTTCAAATGTGGCCTGCAGAAACCTACAAAGGGTGGATATGCACATCAGCAAACTGAGCCCCTGCTTGCCCCACATTCCCCTAGTAAAGGCCCTCGGTAGCAGCCAGTCATCCCCTATGAGCAGGATATATGTGGGAAGAGATACACTACACTGTATGCTCACCTCTGTGTTCATGACAGACACCCAAGGCACGGTGAGCATACACTGTATATAGGCCTTCTGTCCCTTATACCTGTGCATACCTGTGCATAAAGGACCATGCCATGATATCTACTGGGCTGGTGTAACCCTCTATCATAACTCTCCATAACTCTACTTTGCAGGTATAAGTCACACTGCCTATGAGTGAATGCCCTGATGTGTTCCTGGGTGCCCAGAATAGAGTAACAGACACTGCTGGAGGAAAAGCCATCATTGGAAAAGGGACAGCAGTTGTGTCATCATGATATACAGTTTCATGATGCATGCTACAGTATAAGCACCCCTATAAACCACAATGGCACAGTAGCCCACACAAATGAGTCCCTGTCAATGGAGATAGAGGTGAGAGAGGGGAGGGCTGGGGGTGGGGATGGCTGTAGCAGCACTATGAGGGAGGAGAAGAGGCATGGGAGGACACACAGGACAGCATGCTGAGGCCTGGAGTGAGGGAGCAGGAAGGCATTGATGGGACAGAGATATCACCCAGTCAACAGTAGTAGGGTTGACAAATCAGCAATCTGTGTAACATGTCAGGACATTCTAGCCAGGGATCAAGATCTACTCACCATCCTGTGTGGCAGGAGTGGAACTGTCGTATCTATGTCATCCATAAACTGTAGGGCCTGTTCCTCCAGGGGGGTCAGCTGCAGCTTGCTGTTGTCAGCACATTTTTCTTTAGCAGCTTGCTGAACTATTTGCCACTTCTTCAGACCTTCCACATCCCTATTATGGTGCTGAACAGCATCAATGCTTCTGGTGATGTTTTGCTATCCGCGTTGCCATGTGCTCGCATCCTCAGATGCAAACAGGATGGCCCTGGATTATCAGCCCCAGGGCTATGGCTGTCTCAGAAGGAGTGAAATTGGCCTTTCGTGTTCTGTTCAGTGCTTTAGACATCTTGCACGTGCAGGGAATGAAGATGGAAAGCTACTCGTGTAAGAGATTTAAAATACTGGTTATGATGTTGTATCTGGGGCGCGCCCTGCCTAAAACCATCAGAGAAACCCGCATAAGATTTCCCAGCAGGAAGTTGGAATATTGGTGCCAAGACGTGCTGCTGGAAGCTGCCATAGCCATGTAGGATGATAATCGGCGATATTCGGAGAACCTGAACTATATATATGATACACAGGTACATGGAATATGTGTCACGGTGCTCGGGTTCCAGCTAACCGGGTAAATGGGAAATCAGCCGGGGGCCGCTTTAGCTTTTCTATCTGGGTAACTGGAATATAGTGCAGATTCTCCAGGTAGCGGTTGTTACCATGTACTGTAAATGAATATCATGCACATGGATAGTGGCTAAAACTGGCAACTGGACTACTGGAGTGCTGTATGGCATGCTACAGGCCCAGTACCACAGCCCCCCCAGGGTTGCTGTATACAATGCTCAGGGCTGGCCCAACCACTAGGCGAAGTAGGCAGTCGCCTAGGGCAGCAACCTCTGGAGGGCAGCTAAAGCAGGCCAATCATAGCTATATAATAGAATCTGACAGCCAGAGGCAGTGTAAAGCTAGAGGTTCACCTAGGGCTCAAACACTTTGGAGCAACTCTAGGGCCAGTCCTGACATTACTGGGTAATGGTTCATGCACATGACAGCTGCACCCTGCTCCATGGTACTGGTGTATGCTGGCCAGTGGCCCCTTATATTCAGGCCAACATATTTGTGGCTGATGATGTGTGTACCTGTCGCTATTGGCACAGCGGTGTATGGCTGGAACTGTGGTCTGGGGAGAGGGAACAGGGAGGGCACATGCTGTGTGCACTGCAGTGCTGTGTGTGGATAGATAGGGGATGCGGTTGGTGGGGAAGCCATGCCACTATAATGGGTGTGATGTAAGGGATATCCCATCACCCATCAAATGCAGCACTGCTGTATAAATCATCCTGTACAAATCCTCTATCTGTTTCCATTCATCTCTAACTCCCTGTCACACCAATGTAGATGATCCCTTCCCCTGTAACCCGATATTTATTCACTATGTAAGTGCTATGGTGGACATGTCATGGTTTGATTGTCATATATAAATGTTAATTCTTAAACAAATCTACTGAATGATAGGGCAGGATATATCACTGCTAACATAAGTCAATAAATAATTGAAAATGCAATATGGCCTGTAGGCTGGGTACACTGAGATATGGGTATGGCATTGTTACTCAGTGTTGGCCTCCTGGGCAGACCACACTTCCTTGCCCCTATGACTTTGGGGTGCCTGCACTGTGGCTGTGAATGGCATGTCCCTGCTGTCCTGTAGACAGCACAACTGCACAAAATACACATTTGTCCATGCTGCTGTTCAGGCACAGGGTACAGTTGCTATGCAGTTCCAGAGTACCTATGGTATCCACAGTTATACACCTGACATAACCTACTGCTGTGGTGGTGAGCACATAATGCCTCCTGACATAATGCCCACACCCTGACACCCAGGATACCCTGGTGATCTCTCCATGGCATAGCAAATGGTGCCTGCCATCCTCATGGTGCACATGTAGCTGTGCATGCTACATATATGATGTCATGTACAAGTGTAGGCCTTCCATTCAGTCATGGCTGGTGGTCACGTAGGGACTGCCCTGTGATTCACTAATTTGCAGCTGCAGCAACCTCCTCCCTGAGGCACTGGATGTCATCAGGCCTCTGGCACTGCATCATTCAAAACTGGCATTTCAAGACTTCTCATGTTCAGCATACACCAAATTCACTGTGGGAGAGAGGTAAAGAATCAAATTAGACCCATTTTGCACCCCCAGTTCCCCAATAGTGCATTAACATGCGTAGCTGTTTACAGGCAAACTGGGCACGCTAGCAGCAGGAGCATGTACGTCCATTCCCAGGGAACAATTCACCATATTTGTCAGTTATTAGAACTTTGGGTACACTGTGGCAGGGTTCCCATACACCTCTGTGTTAACATGGTATTATGGTTGTGCTTATAGATGGGGCCATGTACAGGTACCACAGAATGCTTCCAGCTCCTGTGACAGCAGGGAAGATGTTTGCCCCTGGCTGCTCTTATGTTGCAGCTCTGTGTGGATCCCATTGGTTTATGGCAGTAAATATGGGGAGTTAAGGACACTACCTAAGTAGCTTGCACTGGCATCCCCATGTCATCCTTTGCCAGTCCTCTGCGTACCAGTACAGTGTGGCCACCTTGCCCCTGCATCTCCTTCCTCAGATAACTGTGTTTCTCCTCTGGACACTATGGACCCATATTTCATCAGCATCTTCCCCCTCACTGCCCCTAACAAACACCCCCAGGCCCATACACCCTGCCACATGCCTCCACTTTCTATACCCCGTCTCTTTCTCAGCATTTAGAAACATAGAAACTGAAAGATACTCTGCACCCCCCCTCACCTAATAACAGATAGGGTTCTTGGGTCACAGAAATCCACATACAAGGTAAGGAGAAGGTTAATTGATCTTCATCTTAGATAATACACAAACTGTAAATAATACACAACACACTTGCATTATAAACACAGGACCAAAGCGCTTTGGGAGAGAAAGCTAGGCGTTTGCCTATGTTTACTCTGAAATCAAAGCTTTAGGCCTCTTTATTTATAGGTAATGATTCCATTACACAGCATAATTTCACTTTATTATTCTACGTCTCACATCATGTATATTCATAATATAATTATTCTACGTCTAGTGTTACGTATATTCATAATATACTTTTCTATAGGCATGCACGTCATAGACCATCCTAAAAAGAAATACATATATTCTCAGGCATGACTATGTAGGCCTTAATTCTAATTAATTCTAACACTGACAGTCTGATATCTCTGACCAGAGACAGCGAGACTGTGAAGCTAGGTAAACAACTTGCCTTTTACTTATCTTTCTAATAACATAGGCTAATGTTTATGCTATCTGGAACCTTTTACCCAATTTCTTCTACAGAGTATTTCAAGGATGATATTAAATAAGGAACTACAAATGATATTTAACTCTTTCTTAGGAATTATAGCAATATAATGTTATTCACAGGGCCTGACTGTATCCAACCTGGTACAATCAAGCTTTCTTTCAGAAACATGATGACAGAAAAAGACCACATGGCCTATGTATTCTGCCCTTCCATATTAACCACTTCAACAGTCCCCTTTTTTTCTTGAGAGATCCTCTGTGTTTGTCCCATGCTTCTTTGAATTCACATACTGTCCTCATCTCTACCACCTCCACTGAGAGACTATTCCATGAATCCACCATTCTTTCCATAAAGAAATATTTCTGCATATCACTTCTGAATCTATCCCCTTTCACCCTCATCCTATGTCCCCTTGTAGCAGAGCTTGCCTTCAATTGAAAGAGGTTCTCCTGTGCATTTATGCCACAGAGGTATTTAAACATCTCAGTCATATCTCCTTTATCCCGCTTTTCCTCTAAGTCTAAGGTGTTCATATTAAGATCCTTAAGTCTGTCCTCATATGCTTTATAATGAAGACCACTAACCATTTTAGTAGCCACCTTCTGTACTGACTCCAACCTGTTTATATCCTTTTGAAGATGCGGTTTCCAGAATTGCACACAATACTCCAAATGAGGTCGCACCAAAGACTTATACAGAGGCACTATCACCTCCTTTCTTCTGCTGGCCATTCCTCTCCCTATGTACCCAAGCATCCTTCTAGCTTTCACCGTCACCTTTTCTATCTGTTTAGCTACTTTAAGATCATCAGACACAATCACACCGAGGTCCCGCTCTTCTTTAGTGGACAAAAGTACTTCACCCCCTATACTATATTGCTCCCTTGGATTGCTGCAACCCAAATGCATGATTGTGCATTTTTTAACATTAAATCTCAGCTGCCAACCACATGCCCCACTCTGTCCCATCCCATCTCATCCATGCCAGATGACACCTTCCTCCTCTCTCTGTTGCCCAGGCACTCCTTTCCTTCCCTCTAGACCCCTTGTAATACCTATGTTATCCCCCACCCCTTCTGTACCTCCCTCTTGTGACACCACTCTTGGAGTAATTAGCCATGGTGTATATTTTGCAAGGGTTTTCATTTGCAGGTGTGTTATTGTTGCACAAAGCCAGCTGTCTGGTGCTGCACACAACTCACAGTTGTACAAGATGTGGTGATATGTGGGGAACATGGGGGCCTCATTTTGGACACGCTGTAGGATCCACATCTGTTCCCATCTGTATGATTCAATTTCTACAAACGTTGATAGGCAGCGGCTATCATATGTCTTGGAGGCTGGCCAATTACAGCAGGCCACAGACTAAGAGCTACAACAACTATAGCAACACTGTAAATAAGCCCCAAAGGCTATAACAGTTCCCATGCTGTGGTGATTTAACTGTGGCCCATGCATTAGCTAGACATCCCCTACCTTGGGGAGCTCTAGCATTCTCCCATGCGATATCTGCAGCTGCATACTGTTATAGGCAACCTGGGATGGCAGGGACCTACTTTTTGAGGTGTGGAAGCTGGCCTCATGCAATATTGGGCCTGATGTGTTCTCTTTGTTCTATAGTTGGTATGTGGAAGTTTGTTCCGTTGGTCTTAAGGGGCCCGATATTCAACAGGCATTTACATGGTTAACTGCCAGTTAACCCTATAAATGCCTGCCAACCAGATATTCAACATCACATACACAGGTAGTGCCGTCGAATATCCCTGACTAAGGGGCTTGTTTACAAAGCCGCGGTAGCGGTTTGCGATCGTAATCGGAGCCGCGGCCCCATTGATTTCAATGGGGCCGCGGCTGCGATCGCGATCGCGAACCACTACCGCGGCTTTGTAAACAAGCCCCTAAGTCCCCTACACCCCGGAATGCTAGCCAGCTAGCATCGGACATGCCGGGGGCATTTTGGGGTGGAGCAGAGGCAGGGACAAGTGCTAACCGTGCAGCACCAATATTGCAAGCTGCACAGTTAGCACTTGGTGACTATAGGATAGGCAAGGAAAACCCTCGCCTATCTTATAGGCGCCGAGGCTAACCGCGCAGCATACAATATCAATGCTGCACAGTTAGCCTCAGCGGCTTCCAGGCAGCGTGGCCAGATCCGGATATTCCCTTCTGTTGCCGCGGAAGTGAATATTTGGGGGTTGGCACTTAGACCTGCCCAGTTTAATATCGGGCCCGAGGTGTATTGCATTTCCTGGTGTCTGTAATAGGATATCGGGGTGCCTGTTTTTGTGTTTTGTCTCCGGGAAGTTTGCCATTTGCTGTGGATGTATGTCACCTCCTTTTCTTTGTGTGGGCTCTTTGGTGAGTGTTCGTGCTATATCAAAAAGTTCTTTGGGTTTGTTGATGGATTTCATAATGAGATTTGTATGGTATTCTTGTTCACATCTGTTGATCTGGTCATTGTATTCATTTTGTTTGTTATTGTATTGCTGGAGGTTGTCCTGGGTTCTTTTGTGTCTCCATTTTTGTTCGATTCTCCTTAATGGTTTCTTTCCGTCTTTTATTTCATTTGAGTGCCAAGATGAGGAGCGGTTTCTGTGTACCATCTTCTTTTTGTGTGGTGCTACTGCGGCATTTGAAATGGTGTCATTCCAGTTGTCAATTATATTGTCTGGGTCCTGTATATTTTGGTTTAGTCTTGGTTGGACTTCCTGTAAGAGTTCTTTGTTGAAGCGTTTAAACACCTAAATGCCTAAATTTAAAATCCTAAACTGATTTTATAAAGTGCTTTAGGATCAGACATTTTTGTCTCTACATGTACCTATCAAATAGAAGGACTCATTTACTAATTTTTGTTAATGTATCAGTGTGTGTTAAAGCATACTGTACCTCTTTAATTTATATGCAGAACAAATCATCAGAGAAGCAGATCTGTATGAAGACAACTAAGGCGTGAAGACTGGTGGAAGACTCATCAACAACCTTCGCTATGCTGACAATACCACCTTACTGGCTGAAAGTGAAGACAATCTGAAACATTTGCTTCTCAAGATCAAGGAACACGGTCTTAAAATGGGCTTGCACCTTAATGTAAAGAAGACAAAGATCCTGACAACTGGCAAAATCAATAAGTTCATCATTGATGGGGAAGAAATTGAAATAGTGGACAACTTTAACCTACTTGAATCAACATCAATAAAGAAAGGACAAGCAGTCAAGAAATCCAACAATGCATTGTGCTTGGCAGAATGGCTATGAAGGACTCAGACAAGATTCTCAAGAGCAGAGATGTCTCTCTCCATACAAAGATTTGACTTGTCCAAGTTATTTTCAATAACATCATATAGATACGAAGGTTGGACAGTGAAAACGATAGACAGGAAGAAAATTGATGCCTTTGAATTATGGTGCTGGTGACAAATACTGAGTATATCATGGACTGCCCTAAGAACAAACCAGTAAGTACTAGAAGAGATCAAACCTAAGCTTTCTTTAGAAACTCAGATAATAAGACTTCGGCTTTCATACTTTGGACACATCATGCGAAGAGAAAGATCGTTAGAGAAAGACATAATGCTTGGCAAGGTAGAAGGTCAACACGAAAGAGGAAGGCTGGCAATGAGATGGATCGATACAATAACAGCAGCTATGGAAGTCACTCTATCAACAATGAGTCGCTTGACTGAAGATCGAACACAGTTTAGGTCAACTATCCAGAAGGTCGCCATGAGTTGACACTGACTCGCTGGCACTTAACAACAACAACAACAACAAGAAGGTGTGTTAATGCGATGTAATGCACGTTAGACAATGCAAGCCTCAATATTCTCCATGTGGCCTATTTACTAACTATGCATTATCATGTGTTGAAGTGTTAACACACATTAGTAAATGAGGGCCAAAATTATATTGTCACAGCCATATAGATATTTCGAGGGCATATGTAAAATGTTTTAGCTGGTTAACAGAACTCCTAAATGGCTAAAACACGGTCACCGTGATATTCAGCAGACTAACTGGCTAGTTTCACTGAATATCTCCACAGACTGGCCAAAAAAATACCCGGTTAAAACTGAGATGGTCTGTGGCCGGGGGTGGGGGGGTGGGGTGGGGGGGGGCAGTGACACCCACTATCTGGTTCGTGGTGATATTCAGCCTCTAACTGAATAGCTAAATTGGCTAAGTTAGAATTGGTAAAGAGTTGACCTAACTTTAGCCAGTTTTTGCCATCCTGCTAGTGTCTGAATGTCACTGCTAACCGGATAGCAGCATCAGTGGCTAGGCAGCAGAAACAGGATATTTTCCACCACTGAATATCCAGCTTTTATTACAGTGGCAGTGGCTATTCACTGAATATGCCTACTACATACAGTACATATCTAGTACATTAGAGCAGGGCAGGTTACAACAAATAATAAAATGCATACCTTACTGGTAATGAATGCTTATGCAAACATGCTAGGAAAGGGTCTAGTTCCAACCCAATACACACTTGAGAGATGAACTTCCATTGAGAAGGAGGACACCACTGGTACATTATTAAGTAAGATGGATGGGGGAAACTACTACACACTGAGGTATTAGGGGTCAAAATAGTAACAGAATTTATTTATTCTACACTGCACCCGCAGTACATCAGCATTGCTCAGTACAATTTATGGCAACAATTTCATGATAAAGCATTAGAATTTAAAATCTCCTAATAAAAATATATACCCAACACTGCCCAACCACACAGAGACCACCCATAACCGTAAGTACAAGTTATTCTGTAACCTTTCTTCCTGTCTTATCAGCAGCCCCTTTACCTCCTCCGAAATAGTTTGGGTTCGGGTTTTTGAAATAGTTTAGAACCATGGCCAGTGTGACCCACTGTGCAAACTGCGCACTCACACAGGGCAGTGGTCAGAGGAGGGCAGCACGGTCGGCACAGTCAGCTACAGGATGAATGGCGGCAAGCAATGGACAGCAGAGAGGCAGAACAAAAAGCAGCATGTTTGATGTATCCTTACCCCTTAGTAACAGGAAGTTGCATCAGAGGAGGCGAGGGCATGTCAGACATGCAGCATGCGCCTGGACTCCAAAGCCCCATGCTGCTTTCTTCTTTTTCAAATTCATAGCAGTGACAAGTTAGGTATCATTAAGGAAAAGGGGAAGCAAGACCAGGCAAGGCAAGGTGGAAGCCATGGCACCAAGTGAGGTGCAGATCTGTTACTGCATTCAGAATAGCAGGAAATGGGTCTCTTGAGCACTCTTCGTGAGAGGCAGGAGAGACTGTGCTGGGAGCAAAACAGCAAGCCCCACTGTATTAGCTGAGATTATTATCCCGTTATTCTGTATTATTTACTGCCTATTATTATGAGCGTACCACCTTCAGAAACTTCAGAGCCTTTGCCTTAACAGGACCTGCAACTTTTAATTTCTATTTCATTATTCCTCGTAGGTGGTGCAATTTATAGAGACGGTATGTTTTACTTCACAAAATAAAGATAAAAAGAGATGTCAGCTCCTGTCTTTCAGACTTTTTGGGAGGGAGGGGAAGCAGGTTGTTCTGGACATGATGGGATTTCAGAGAAAGAGTATCTGAAGTATACCTGAGTTGTGGAGTACCTAATTTGAAAGCAGTAATTAGGGAATCTACAAATTTTGTATTTTGTACACTCGCTAATACTATTGTATTTCTCAGTGATTGCACCCATAATTATGTAACCCAGTCTGTCGGTGTACTAGCCTTACTTATTCCCGACTAGATGTTACTGTACTCGTATAGCTGTCCCTCAGGCTGGAGCACCTCTAGAGAGAGCACGGGGAAAAACACTACCGACAGAAATTCTATTATCAGAGAACTGCCAATAAATTCACTGGAGCAATTAAAAGAACTAAATTTAGGATACTTCAATAATGGTAAAGCCTAAGACGTTATTACTATTGAATATTCAGGTAAGATGACACAAATCTTTTGCAATAAGTAACTTTAAATAAGGATCCAGAGCCCTTTTGAAATATTAAGTTCAAATGTTTTATTATCTATCATAACTATATTTTAAAATCAGAATCCTGTTCAATTAAATAACACAGATTAACATACTTAGGGGTATGTTTACGAAAGGGCGTTAAGGTAGCAGGCGTTAACGGCAGTGATAAGGGGGTTTTCCTGCAAAAAAGGCTCTGGGCGAGTAGGGGGCATTCTGGCATTAAGGGCGCAATGGGCCATTTAACATGTGCCAACAGGACATCGGGGTGTTCAGGTGTAAAGCATGCAACTTAACAACTGAAAATGGCTGTCACCCAAATGCTGGATAAGGGAGCACCGGGGAAAGGCAATGTAAAGGTGATGGATGGAAGGACAGGTGGGAGCTGATGGACTTGGGCAGCCTACATGGCAACCATTATGTTAGACGAGCATGTGGGAGACTGCTGGACTGATGCACTGGGGATGGCTATGTAAAATGCTGCAATGCCAGTGGGTGGCCTAGGATGGGGAAGATGTGTCCCCCAGTGGAATCAGAAGTGGCATGATGTGTGCAGCAAAAGGAGGACAGAGCAGGAGTGGTGACAGGCAGATCAGGCACAGGAGAGGCGTTAGTGAAGAGCAGAAAAGAGGACTTGTGTAGGCCATGTTGAAGCAGCTTACACAAGAAGAAATGCCTGTACACAGCCAACAGAGATGGGTAGATGGGCTGAAGGAAGGATGGCGGTAGAGGAGAGTGTGGAATGGGCTGGTAGCACTGATGGACCTGAGGTGCCATCCCCAACGCATTTGTACTGTATGGAAAGAATATGTGTCAGTGCCACGTGGAAGGCCTGATACCACACATGTGGCTCCCACACCTGTCCCAGCCACCCAACCACCATACAACAACCCATACAAAAGTGCATACAACAACTGGATAGAAGTCGCTCAAACTGGACCAAAGGGGCATGTACGGACATGATCTAATACCTTTAGGTGGCTGTCTGAGGGGTAGGATGTGTCTGCATGTAATGCTGAGATGTGCTGGAGCAAAAGATATACAGTCAGCGTTATGATTTCATACCTGACGCATGGTGCAGAAGTAGGTTAGAGCTCTATGCATGTAACTGTCTGTTAATATACCGCTGCATTAGTGCAGTCACATCGGGGTATGTTGTACCGATCTGATGTAAAATAGGGACTGCAGAACCTGCAGTCAGCTGAGGCAATGGAGATTTAGGTGATCTGCCCAGGGTCACAAGGAGGTATAGTCAATCTGTGAAGGTTGTTGCACACTTAAGATGCCACAGTAAAACTTTTGAATTTGTTGCAAAAGGAGTACTAGTGGGCCTCAAACCCTGGTATCGTGGGTCCTACGCCAGTGCCAGGACCATGACACCACACCTATACATGTGACTCTTCAAAACAGGTCATATATAAATTCGCAACACTGGGGGCAACAGCAGCCCCCATAGAAACTCCATGAATTGAAAATAAAATGAGTCCCGAAAACAAAAATAATTCTTCTGGAGAACTAATTGTGCTAAAGACAATAAAACATGTATAGGAATCCTATCAATGGGAGGGTGCTATCTCAATGTGCTACCAACTAACTAAAGGGTCTGTGTTTGAGGGATGTTTGTATAAAGTGCCATTACATCAAAGGTCACCAATAAGCAAGGCTGGGAAGCTATATTATACCTCAATACTTTATTTAAAAAAATCTGTGGTAACCTTAATGTATGATCTCGCTGTTTTAACCACTGGTTGTAAAAAAGAATCCAAAAATAGTGATATGGCTCCAACAATGAAGCCTTCCCCGAGACAATCTGGAGGTGTCTGTAACAACGTATGTACCTTCGGGACTATGTAAAAAAGTTGAACTCGAGGTTGAAAAACCTTAAGGAACCTATATTCATGTCCAGTAATGTAACCTTTCTGAAACGCATCTTGTAAAAGATCAAAAACTATGTGTTGTAACTCCACAGTAGGATCATCATTATAGTGCATACTGATTTCTTAACACAGGACATCATCAGCCTCCGAGTGGCCATCATCAACCTTGCAATCACTGTTCCTTGTGTGAGATCTCTTTAAATATATCTGAATGGCAAGACTCTCAATCCAACAGAGTATTTTCTTTGTAACATGACACAGATTGCCAATCTACCTGGGTTGTCTATGTGATAGACTGCCCATGTCAGAAGGCATATGTAGAAGAACACAGCAAGGAGCAGCGTGTCTTGCACGAGCCACAGGATACACAAGGAGCAAGAGACGAAGGTTTGGATGTTCAAGAACCTTTATTCCTCCGCCTAAAATCAAGGGCCACTTCAGCTGTGGTAACTGTTCAGTTTGTCTTCATACCATCACAGTCAAAAACAATTTCATTCATCCTATTTCTCAACATAAAGTATATTTACACGATTATACCAATTGCAAAACATCTAATGTAATATATTTGATCTTATGCCCTTGTAATATGGTATACATAGGTAAAACCACAAGAGAAGTATGCACGCGTATCATCGAGCACAGGAGCTGCATCCAGAGAAAGGTTGCGGATAAACCCCTGGTCATGCATTGGTTCTCATTCTCTCTCTATTCCACCAACCCGTAAGCTTACTGCTGACACACTTCATCAGTTTCCTTCCCCAGCGTCTTTATTCCCTAGTGATTTTGCGTCTCTTTCTGTTGATACCCAAGCCCATCTCTGGCATTCTTCTCTGTCCGCTGCTCTTAATGATATCGACCCTCCTCGTACCCACCAATCTTCTCATCACTACCCTCGGCACCCTTGGTTTCATTCTGGTCTTTTCTTGCACCGAAAGTATCTTTGTAGGGCGGAACGCCTTTGGCGCAAGCACCCCTCTTCTTCTTCTCTTCACAATTTTCGTTCCTGTCATGATCATTACCGCACTCTCCTTCACTCTGCAAAGCGCGATTACTATTCTAAGCTTATTTCTTCTTCCTCTAACTCTTCTCGGCGACTCTATACTATTTTTCGTTCTCTTACAGCATCTCATTCTGCTTTTCCTCCCCTTCCTCCTCCTTCCTCGGCCTCCCCTGATCCCTCCTCCCTTGCTTCCTTCTTTGCTTCCAAAGTAAAGACCCTTCGTCAGTCTTTCCCCTCCTGTCCTCCCCCTCTTTCCCCTGTAGTAGGGCCCTTTCTGCTCGCTTCACCGCCTCCTTTATCCTCTCTATCCTCTACTCCTACCTTATCCCACTCCTGGTCTTCGTTCGAGATGATTTCCCCAGCTGTCCTTCAAACTACTTTCCTCTCTATCCGAAAGACTACATGTCCTGCTGATCCTATTCCCTCTCATTGGCTTCTGGAATCTTCCCTGTCTCTTTCCCCCTATATTCTCTCTCTCTTTAATGCTAGCTTATCTTCTGGTTTCTTTCCTACACCTTGGAAACACGCTACTGTTCGTCCTATTCTGAAATCCCGCACATCTGACCCTACAGCTCTTTCAAACTGGCGTCCTGTTTCTAATCTCCCTTTTCTTTCTAAATTTCTTGAGAAACTTGTCTTTCTTCAGCTATCTGCTCACCTTGAGGTTTCTCTTGTTCTTCACCCTCGGCAGTCTGGTTTTCGTCCTGGTCACAGTACAGAATCTATCCTTCTTTCCCTTCTTAATGAGGTGCACGCTGCTCACGATCACAGTCTTTTTACTCTTGCTGTCTCTCTTGATCTCTCTGCAGCTTTCGATCTGGTGGATCACAGCACCCTTCTCACTCGTCTTCAAAATGCTGGCCTTTCTGGGACTGTTCTTCACTGGTTTCGCTCTTTTCTTTCTTGTCGTTCGTTCTCAGTGGTTGCTGGGTCTGCCTCTTCACCCTCCACTCCTCTTACTTGTGGTGTGCCACAGGGATCTGTCCTTGCTCCTCTCCTTTTCAATGTCTTCTTGGCTCCCCTTGCACTTGTGGTTCAGCAGTTTGGTATCTCCGCGTACTATTACGCGGATGATATCATTCTGCTGCACCACACTGATTCACATACCCCTGATATCTCTCCTCTTAACCTCTGTCTTTCTGCTGTAGCTTCCTGGTTCACCTCTAATTTTCTTCAGGTTAATCCCACTAAATCATTTGCCATTTGGTTTACCCTTGGAAGCCCTTCCCCCACCTGCGCCCCTTCCCTCTCTTCCCAGCCCATTCCTCTTGTCTCATCCCTCAAGTATCTTGGCGTTATTCTTGACTCCTCTCTTTCTTTCAAAGAACACATCACTTCCATAGTTCAACGTTCTTTTCTATCCCTCAAACAACTTCGACCTGTGCGTCCTTTTCTCTCACCCTCTGCTTTTGCTACTCATATTCTCTCCTTTGCAATTTCCCGCCTCGACTACTGTAATGTTTCTCTTGCTGGTCTACCACAATCTCAACTCTCCCGTCTACAACGTGTTCAGAATGCAGCTGTCTGTCTCCTTTCCTGTGCTTCTCGTTACGACCATGTCACTCCCTTACTTCTGCACCATCACTGGTTACCGGTTCCCTTCCGTATACAGTATAAGGTTCTCACATTTGTGCACAGGGTGACTCACACTGGTACCCCTCTCTATCTTGCAGATCTTCTTCAATTTCGTACTTCCCATCGTCTGCTCCGTTCTATTCACGTTAATCGGTTGGCCCTCCCTTCTCCCTCTCAAGCTCACCTGGAGTCTACACGTTCTTCGGCTTTCTACTTTCTGGGTCCTAGGCTCTGGAACTCACTTCCCCCCCCTCTTCGTGCAGAGCAATCATATCAAGCCTTCAAACAACAACTAAAAACCCATCTGTTTTGCTTGGCGTTTGACCTCCCTCCCCCGTCTGTGTCTCCCTCCCCCTCTTCCTGTTGATGTTTCTTCTTATGTTTTGCTGTTTCTATTTTCTGTCTCTCCGCTGTCCCTTTTAAGATTTTAACTGGCGTTCTTTTTAACTTTTACGACAGCCTATATTGTAACTGGTTTTAATTTTGTTTGTAAACCGCCCAGACGCCATTGGTATGTGGCGGTATAGAAAGCATTTTAATAAACAATAAACAATTGGACCTCAGCGGGCCACAAAATCAATGATTTAAAGTACATGGTTTTGAAAAAAGTTACACCACATTGGAGGGGAGGAGACACCAACAAGGCTTTATTAAAACTTGAGCAAAGGTACATATATGAATTTAATAGCTTGGAACCGAATGGCCTCAATCAAGAGATAGATCTCTCCGTTTTTTTGTAGATTGACCAGCCCACGGCTCTCCCTCCATTTTCCATGGTCTGCTAAATAATTCCAGGTGGTTTAACTTGTCACTGACTGTTTTACACTTCGGCTCTAGCCTATTACTATCTAAAATATTCTCAAGATAGCTCAGATTGACCAGTACACACGGTTTCACATGTCAGCTATAGCACACAGTCGAAGCACAGATAACTCTAGTGCCGTAGTTTAATAGATCTGCATAGTTAGTTTTCATCGTTGCACACTACGTTCTTTAAAGTAAGCAACACGCATGGACATTGTTGCCAATAGGCACGGTTTACAATGTATCTCCCTTGTGGGTTCATAGTAATCATTGAGAATTATATAGTAGGTAGAATAACCAGTGATGTAGGTCTTTCTTGGTAGCCTGGCTCCTCCCCCTTCCAGCAGCTCCTCCCTTTTTGGCGCGAATGCTGAAGGATTTTTAGTCAAGCTCGCACCAAACCGGCTCTCATTTCTTTTCATAATTTGCTGTTTGCAAGTGCTTTCAGTTTTACAGGTATGTTACAGATAATCAATTTTAATTATCAATATGGTATTAAGATGCGAGCATCAATTCTCTGGAATGGATCCTTCTTTCATAATGCACGACGAATCTTTTCTCTTTTAGAATAGTGTTTTTCCCGGATTGTGCAGCGACGGCACAACGCTTTTGAAGTTCAAGCCCTGGTCAGTATATTTTAAGGCATATTGCCGAAAAAATACATCCAAATTTTCATCAGTAGATTCAATCTATAAGTACATTGATTATGTTGTTAAATAATATTTTGAGAAGATATCCATTAATCTGTCATAGAGTTTATACTAACATAGAGGGTTACGCATTGGCTAGTGAACATTAGATTAATACCTTATACGTACACGGCAACAGTGGTCTCCAATAATCCAGCTATAATACCGATGATGTAAGATAAGGAATTCTTGAGGTTGAGGAGTCCTGTTTGTTTTCATATACAATTGATCAAATCAGTGGTTGGTTTCAAACAATTTTGAGTGATTCCCGGGTCCAGCCACGTTTTGACAATGTATTGGATACAGAGCCGGTTCTATAAACAGTCATGCACACTACAGAGAGTCAAGTTGTCTTGATCTCTTATCCACATAATCACTGCGACCTTACAGCGCATGTACACAAAATAGATTTCCACAGACAGATACTATTTATTCATTCATATATGTCTTTCTCAAACACGATGTAGACATTGGAGTATATAAAGGCCTTTATTAATTTTCCTTCGGTCTCATAGATGAACAGAATTTGCAAACCTTATGTACAAGACGTATATGAGTTGAGTTGAACCAATTAGGTTAGTAGACCCAATGGTTTTGTTTATCAAAAGTGGCAGGTTAGAAATGTTTTAAACATAATAAGTGCCTAATATTGCAGTGATTAGACCGTTGGTTTTAAATTATGTCGGGTGATCTCCGAGTCTAGTCAAGTCTCGACGACATATTTCATATAGAGCTGGCACTAAAAATAGTCGCACATACTATAGAGAGTTAGGTAGTATTGATTTCTAATTTACATGACAACAGCTATTTTACAGTACACGAATACAAAAAGATTTTCTATAGATAGATATTATTTATTTATTTTTACATGTCAGTTTTCAATGGTCTTATAGATGAACAGAATTTGTACAACCCATGTGCAAGACATATACAAATTAAGTTGAACTAATCAGGTTAGTAGACCAAATGGTTATGTCTAGCAAACATGTTAAGTTAGTAAGGCTCTATATTCAATAAGTGCTTAACACCGCAGTCATCGGTACAACATCTGAGTAGTAACACTTTAAAGTTTGAGAGTAATCATAGCTATTATACTACATCACGGTGGGATTTATTAATACCCAATTCCATATTAAATACATACAATTTGAATAGCGAATCTCTACAAGATATCTTATCAATGCTACATAAGACAAACATTACACCTCGTTTTTTTATTATTGGTTTAATTATTTTTTTATTATTTGTTTATTTAGTCATTTTTATTAATTGTTATTATTATTATTATTCATCCTCATATTGTATATTCATTTATTCTGTTTGTCCATCACGGTTTTTACCTCATGTCCTGCGTTTGTAGCTTTTTATATGGAGCATTCTGTGTTTTCAAGCAAGAATCTCAATATCAATGTATAGATGTCATTGTACTTAAGTATAAATTTTTAATGTACATAGTTGGAGATAGTTAAAAGATTACTTCACAACATTATTTATATTTGTATATTTATTAATTTTTAGTCAAAAATTTTTATTAGGTGTCTGACATTCATTTAACTATTTATTTACATGTATTTTAACAAAGTATATTATTGTTTGTCTTTAAGCCATATCCCCCCTGATGAAGGCGGTCACGCCGAAACGCGTTGGGGTTTTTTACAAATAAAGGTTCTCGAACATCCAAACCTTCGTCTCTTGCTCCTTGTATATCCAGAAGGCATATGTAGGCAGAACTTGTCGCAAAATTAGAGTTCGGCTACTTGAACACAAATCACAGCTCTCTACTCATACCATTGGTACTCACCCATGGTACAACATTGCCTACAGTTTTGTCATCAGTGGGGGGATTTGCAATGGTTCATCATCGATATTGTTAGCTCATCAATGAGTGGTGATAGACTGAGGAGACTCACAAGACTGGAACAAAAATTGATTTTTACTTTAAATACCATGCATCCAGCAGGTCTTAATGAGACTCTTGATCAGATGGTGTTTTTTTAAAACTGATTGGAAGAGGTATGTTTGGATTCCTAGCCGCCACCTTTATAATCGGTTAAGGGGTTCTGGTTTCTCATTCTGAGAAACCTGAGAGAAGCTCGTAGTCCTGATGCAGCCTGACTGAAGTTCATGGGTGAAACTCGAGTCATGCTAGTTCCAGCTTTGTTGGAGTGTTAGCATTGCAAGCATTGAGGAGCCTGCATAATTCAATGCTTGCATAATTTCTCTGCTTTTAAATGCATTTAAAAATTGTTAAACACATCTGAAGCCAATGAATGACAACACAGGGGTTGAATGGTTGTTTGAAGCAATGATTTACTGCCAGAACGCTTGTTCCACCCCCCTGATCTGAGGCTTCTGTACACTTGTTGTGTGTCCCATTTCTATGCTTACATTCCTTGTTTATCATCTTACAAGATTAGGATGATACAAGCTTTCCCTTCAGCGATATACTTTGTTGCTCTGTGACTCTTGTGTTTCTGGCATGATCACACTAGGAACAGCTCCTGTCCCAACCATCCAGAACCACCAATCCAGCACAGTTACACTGCCTACCACAGGGCTCTGTGAGTCATGCACATACCAACTGTACCCATTTTGCTGGTAAGCATGCATGCACACACACTCTGCATGTGCACAGAGCAACCATGTACACCCCGGCTTGGGACAAACAGCATGGTCACCCAACATTTGGGCTTCCAGGACAAGGACTGCGCCCACATCACTGGAGCAGGACCCTATATAGCACTATGTGAATGTGCCCGCGCAGCATGAAATGCTGTTGACACCCAGGCCATGCACATGGCAAACTGGGAACGCAAAGTCCCAGCCATTAACCCCACCTCTGAGGCATACACATCCTGGGCTAAGCACTCAATTTCAGGCCATACCTACAATCCTCTGCTCCTTGTTATGCAAATGTCAAAACAAATGCTGGCAAAAGCTTATGCATTGCGGGCCACTGTGCATTGCAGAAGGCCACAGTACTCTGGAGAGACACCCCCCCCCCACACACAAAAATGGTGATAATTGACATTCCTGCTTGTCACTTCTTCCTCCTTATCAAGCATTCATAATATGCACTCAATCTGCATGTGCTATTAGCATGCTCTGAAATGATAAGATATGCCATACTTGGGTCAGACCAAGGTCCATCAAGCCCAGCATCCTGTTTCCAACAGTGGCCAATCTAGGTCATATGTACCTAGCAGTATCCCCAAGAGACACAGGTTCCACAATGCATGTATTGGGTCAAGGATTAATATCCTGGGTCCCTTTTTAATAATGGTTTATGGACCTTTCCTCCAGGAACTTGTCCAAACCTTTTTTAAACCCAGCTACACTAACAGCCTTTACTACATCCTCCAGTAACAAATTCCAGAGTTTGATTACACGTTGAGTGAAAAAATATTTTCTCTTATTTGTCTTAAATAGTTTACCCTGTAGCTTCATTACATGTCCCCTAGTCTTTCTATATTCTGATAGCGTAAACAATTGATCTATGTTTACCTGTTCCACTCCATTCATTAATTTATAGACCTCTATCATATCTCTCCTCATCCGTCTCTTTTCCAGGTTGAAGAGCCCTAACCTTTGTAGCCTCTCTTCATAGGAGTAGCCTTCCATCCCCTTTACCATTTTGGTGGCTCTTCTCTGTACCTTTTATAATAACGCTGTATCCTTTTTAAGTCCACTTCCGAGATGATTTAAACATGACACCTGTGTGTAAATAGTTACCCCTTGTTATCCAAGTTTTTAGTATCCGTTCTCTGTAAACACCGAGCGGCTTGCCGCCCTGCTGTAAGTTTGTGTTCCATGTAAACTGCACTGATGCCAAATAGCAAGGTATATAAGAGTCTGTAAATAAAATAAATAAATAAAATAAGATACGGCGACCAGAATTGCACACCCTATTCAAAGTGCAGTCGTACCATGGAACGATACAGAGGCATTATAATATCCTTTGTTTTATTTTCCATTCCTTTCCTTAAGATACCTAGCCTTCTATTTGCTTTCTTGGCCGCCGCTACACACTGGGCAGAGGGTTTTAACATGTTATCCATGATGACGCCTAAATCTTTTTCCTGGGTGGTGGTTCCCAATGTGGAACCTTGCATCATGTAACCATAGTGTGGGTTGTTCTTTCCTAGGTGCATAACTTTGCACTTGTCCGTGTTAAATTTCATCTGTCATTTGGATGCCCAGTCTTCCAATTTATCCAGATCCTCCTGCAGTTTTCCGCAATCCCCTTGGGTTTTAACAACTTTAAACAACTTTGTCTACCTGTTTATTCACACCTTCAAAAAAACATAACAGATTAGTAAGACAACATCTTCCTTGTCTAAAGCCATGTTGGCTGTCTCCCATTAGGCCATGACTATCTACATGCTGAGTAATTTTGTTTTTTTATGATGGTTTCTACCATTTTTTAGAGTATTGATGTCAGGCTCACCGGTCTGTAGTTTCCAGGATCACCCCTGGAACCCTTTTTAAAAATTGGCGTTAGATTGGCGATCCTCCGATCTTCAGGTATTACAGATGATTTTAATGAAAGTTCACAGATTACTAATAGCAGGTCTGCAATTTCATATTTCAGTTCTTTCAACACCCTTGGATGTATGCCATCTGGTTCAGGTGATTTGCTACTATTCAGTTTATCATGTAGTTGTAATACATCTTCCCGGTGTAGCGATATTTCTCTCAATTCCTCTGCAGTATCACATTTAAATACCACTGCAGTCTTGGGTAACATCCCTACATCTTCCTTAGTAAAGACCAAAGCAAAGAATTCATTCAGTCTCTCCGCTATAGCCTTGTCTCCTCTTACTGCCCCTTTTACCCTCTGTCATCTAACGGTCCAATTGACTCTCTCACAGGCTTTTTGCTGCGAATGTACTTGAAAAACTCTTTATTTTGCATTTTTGCTTCCATAGCAAGTTTCTTCTCAAATTCTCGCTTTGTCTGCCTTATCAATGCTTTGCATTTAACTTGCCAGTGCTTGTGCTCTTTCCATTTTTTGTCATTTGACTCTTTTTTCCATTTCCTGAAAGATGCTTTTTTGGCAGCAACAGCCTCTCTGACCTCACTTTTAAACCATCCTGGCAGTTTTTTGGACTTTCTTCTACTTTTCTTAATGCGTGGAATACAGCTGGTCTAGGCTTCCAGGATAGTATTTTTAAACAACACCCAAGCTTGATGTAAGTCTTTAACCTTTGCAACCGCTCCTTTTAGTTTTTTCTTAACTATTTTCCTCATTTTATCATAGTCTCCCTTTCGAAAGTTAAAAGGTAGTACTGTGGATTTCCTTACTATCCCTCCTCCACTAATTAAATCAAATGCGATCATGCTATGGCCACTATTGCCAAGTGGCCCCAATACCCTTATCTCCTGCACCAGATCTGGTGTTCCACTAAGGACTAGGTCCAATATGGCTTCCCCTCTGCTCGGTTCATGAACCAGCTGCTCCAAGAAGCAGTCATTTATTTCATCTAGGATTTTATCTCCCTAGCATGTCCTGCCGTGACACTGACCCAGTCGATACCGGGGTAATTGAAATCACCCATTATTATTACTGTGCTGTGACTTTTGTTAGCTTCCTTGATTTCTTTGAGCATTTCAACATCCATTTGTTCATTCAGGCCAGGCAGTCGATAGTACACCCCCAATGCCATCACCTTCCCCTTCATACATGGAATTTCAATTCATAGAGATTCTACAGCAAATTTTGTTTTCTGCAAAACTTTAATCCTTTCTGACTCATGCCCTCTCTAACATACAGTGCAACCCCTCCACCAATTTGATCAGCTCTATCATTACGATATAGTTTGTACTCAGGTATCACAGTATCCCACTGGTTATCCTCCTTCCACCATGTCTCTGAGATTCCAATCATTATTAACCTCTCATTTAGTGCTATATATAGTCTAACTCTCCCATCTTATTGTTTAGACTTCTAGCATTTGCATACAAGCATTTTAGAGACTGTATTTTATTAATATTAATCTGGCTATTGGTAGGCATGGGTAATTTAGAATCTTTATGCTCTGTCTGCACCATACTCAAGGGCATTTGGGCTACTTTACTCTTTTTTGGAACCTCTCTACTTTTGGTAGTATCTTTCAAGGATACCTTCTTCCGAACCATGTGCTCTTGGGCAACTGTCGGCTTTCCCCTATTTTCTAGTTTAAAAGCTTCTCTATCTCCTTTTTAAAGGTTAATGCCAGCAGTCTGGTTTCATCTTGGTTAAGGTGAAGCCCATCCCTTCAGAAGAGCCCCTCCTTTCCCCAGAATGTTCCCCAGTTCCTAACAAATCCAAAACCCTCATCCTTGCACCATCGTCTCATCCACGCATTGAGACTCCGGAGCTCTGCCTGCCTTTTGGGTCCTGCACGTGGAACAGGAAGCATTTCGGAGAATGCAACCCTGGAAGTTCTGGATTTCAACCTCCTACCTAAAAGCTTAAATTTAGCCTCCAGAACCTCCCTACCACATTTTCCTTTGTCATTGGTACCGACATGTACCAAGACAGCAGACTCCTCCCCTGCACTATCTAAGACCTTATCTAGGTGGTGCGTGAGGTCCGCTGCCTTTGCACCAGGCAGGCATGTTACCAGATGATCCTCACATCCACCAGCCACCCAGCTATCTACATGCCTAATGATTGAATCACCAACTATAACAGCTGTCCTAACCCTTCCCTCATGGACACATGGCCCTGGAGAAACGTCCTCAGTGCGAGAGGATTTTACATCACCTGGAGGACAGGTCCTAGTTACAGGATCACATCCTGCCACACCAGGGTGATGCTCTCCTGTCACGTGACCTCTCTCCTCCATGACAACAGGGATGCTGCCAGACTGGAGATGGGACTTCAGAACTATATCCCTGTAGGTCTTGTCCATGTACCTCTCTGTCTTTCTTATGTCTTCCAGGTCTGCTAATCTAGCCTCTAGAGAATGGACTTGTTCCCTGAGAGCAAAGAGCTGCTTGCACTTAGTGCATACATAAGACCTCTCACCAACTTGGAGAAAATCATACATGTGACACTCAATGCAAAAGACTGGAAAGCCCCCATCTCGCTGCTGGACTGTTGTCTGCATCTTAGTTTAAAGCTTGTGTTTAGGTCTTTAAATTCTAAGGTTTGGTGTAGATGCTTATACTAATAAAAGTGTATCTAATACCTTTAATATACCTTGTTCACCTGAAGCTTAATTAATCTCAGGTCCTCAATGTATGACAGATTTGGATAAAGAGCTGCACCTGAGAGCAGCTCCTTTCCTCTAAAACGTGTAAGTACCTATAAAGCTACAATTACCCCATGGGTGGGTGGGTGTTGGGGAGGGAGGGAGGGAGGGAAATACAACCTATTAAAACCTATTAACCTGTTTAATGTATATCCTAGTTTATTTTACCTGTTCATTGTAAGCAGAGATTAATTGTGACGTGTGGTTTTTATGTTCATTGTAAACCGCACTGATGTTGAATAGCGCAGTATAAAAGAAACTGTAAATGAAATAAATAAATAAATAAATAAATAAAAGAGGGCTGTTACAAGGTACCCTGTCGTGTAACCTCAGCAGCGGGGGAGGGTTTAGTCCCTCAGGTAGACTAGAGCAGGAAAAAAAAGTTTAAAATGCAGCACGTTCTGGGGACAGAGCAGGGAGAGATATTTAATTTAAAGTAACAGTTAACCTGGCTACCACACAAAGGCCAGATAGTTGAAAGAGGCAGGGTAAGGTATACAGCTGAGAAAGCTAAAGTGCAAAACTAAAGTGAACAGGGAGATGAAGTAGCACACCAATAAAGACAGCACAAATAAATAAATAGACAGCTAGAACTCACAGCAAAGTCTTCACAGGAGTTAAATATCCACCTCTATAGCAAAGCACTGTGAGGGCACTGCTCTTCTCAGAGCAGAGAGAGGCAAACAGCATTGTTAACACCTGCTCAGTTTGTCAGTGCTATCAGCCTGCCACACCATTCAAGCATGGGTAGTGGAGGCTGTCTGTGCAGCTGATGGGCATGCAGTCCCCAGTTGGTCTGGTCATTAGGGGTGACACATGCTGGTGGTGGATCTACAATGTGAGATCAAGTTTATCCTCAGGAACATGCCATACATGATCTACACTCAACCCTGCCTGCTAATATACACAGCCCTTGTGTATCGAGCCACAGTGCTCCCTTATGGGATTATCAACCTATGGGGATAGATGTGTGTATCATCAGGGTGGCTTCAGCCATGTGGAGGGGTCTGCCCATGTCTGCTGGGATCTCTGCAGTCCTTGTGCCATATCTGTCTGACAATGTGTGTTTGATGGGTGTGTGAGAGAGATGTATTATTCATTCTGTATGCTGCACTGGCTGTCGATGCTGCTGGTGAAACTGACTTTTCTGTACAACGCATGGAATATGTCCACTCAGGGGACAACCCATGCAACAGGCACACACACATATCGCATTTCATGGTGGAATTAGCCAGATGGCCATGATTCCCCACAGCTGGTGTGTGTTTCTGATGCAGTCAGGCCATAACATCACATCTTGCAGACAGATTTGGCTATCAGTTCACTGGTGTCTCAGATGGCTGTTCAAGACTGAGTCTGTTCATTTGGAGGGGTCCCTGGTTCACAAAGTGCAGTGCACATTGCTCTCTGCACCCAGCACTGAAAATGTAGTCCACACTATACAGGGTGGCCCAAAAAAAGTTAGAACATCTCGTAAATTAAAAGCTTAAATAGTTTACTTATTTACCTTTTTTAGCTATATAACATCTTTATTTCAACAATTTCCGGTTGCCATCTTTATTTTTTTAATTTGTCAATTGTTTACATCTGTCTTTTTGAATTTTTAAATAACTTATATGCTACGAGATGTTCTCACTTTTTTTGGGCCACCCTGTATTATCTTCCGTCTTACACCTACACCCTACTCCTTGCTGATCTCTCTCATTCATCTCTTTCCCCATCCATCTCTTCAGAGCTCTGCTCCATGGTTCATCCTCCCCCATTCCCGACGCACTCATATCACCCCTCTCCTGATATTGCTTCACTGACTCCCCGTACGTTTACTTATCCATCTCAAACATCTTTGGCTAGCCTATAACTGTACTTTTCATCTCCCCTCTATTCCGACAACCCTTCCCGTGGTGTTTGCACTTCCCCAGCATATCATCTCTCTATGCCCTGTTCTTCTACTGCCATCCCCTGACTTCCCTTCTTTCACCTTGCTGCTCCTTATGCCTGGTGCAAGCGTCCTCTATCCTTACGTCATGTCTTCTTTCTCTTCCTCTTCATTTACCTGCAGACGGCATACATCTTTGAGACGGCTGTTGGATCCTTCTCTCTTGTTTCCCTAGTGCCTCCTCCCTCTCTTGTACTCTTCTATCTCTTGTATTGAACTGCTGTCATCACTTGATAGTAAGCTCTTCAGGTAGGGAGTGTCTTCCTATGTGTTTGTCCAGCACTTCATTACTGATATATTGTAGTAGTAGTAGTAGTGTTCTCATCATGCAGGTAAGGTTGCTGGGTTGACAATTTGCCTTAGACATGCCCTGGTCTCCTATTTTGGAGTAGGCCTTCAGCAGCGCCCATTTGCCCCCCCCCCCTCCGTGTACATATCCACTCATTATGTGAGGATGGGGGCATCCCAATCAATGGCACTGGTGCTCCACTCCCTTAGGTGGACCATAGGCATGGCCCAATAGTCATTGGTGGAAGACTGCCAGCCACCCCATCCATCTCTGGCATCATGGCAGACACACCGGTTCTGTGCTGCAGGCAGCGTCTCTGCTGTTGCATCTGTGCAGCTGGGCCGATCCTGCCATTCCAGACCCCCTCTACTGGGGTGTGGGCACGTGTCCTGCTATGTCCAGCCTTGGTGTTGTGTGAGCATCACATGCTGCACAGTTCCTGCGGCTGGACTGTTTATCTTCAGGGTCATCTACGCAATGTGGCATCGCAAAAGACATACAGGGCCAGGTCAGAGCCTTCGCCTCTTGCTGGGGGGGGGGGGGGTGCTCAGCACCCACCACTACCACACACACAGCATGTTGACATGACAACATGGTGTCAGTGGGGGTGGGTTGTAGTGCCAGCCCGTCAACTAGGCAGGTTAGGCAGGCGACCAGGGAAGCACGGCCTGTTGGGGCAGCAGCGACACACATGCACCTCCACCCACCTGCCTGCTACACCCCCTCCCTGGCTATGCCAGTTCCATCTCTTGTAGGGGAGGCACACACAGGCACCCTAGTACCTTTGAGGGAGGCTGCTTTTGGCACACCCCTTTAGGGGTACTGCCACTGCCACTGACAGCCTGTCCCTCCTGAGACGGTTTCAGCAGCAGTGGGGCAGGGAGCCAGCCGGCCTATCTCCCTAGGGTGCCAGGGCACCTTCGCACATCCCATGGTTGCACATGACCTTTTCAACAGCAGCAGCAGCATGTCTGTGTGCTGCCACTGTCACTATGGGGTCATGCCGGCCATCACACCTATGTCCCTTGGGCAGCTGCCTGGTCATCCTTGTGCACCCGCTTCCACCACTGCATCATCCACATGATACCTCCTTTGCTCCATTTGCAGCATCAACATAGTGGCCTTTCATAGTTGATCACCATACCATTGCTGCTAATGGATCACTACTACCACTGTGTTGGGTTTCCCTGTGTGTAGTTCACATTGCAGACATTTGAATGGTCTCTCTCCCATTGAAATATACCCTTTCCATGAGGTTTTACTTGGCGTTAAGGTCCCCAGCGTTAAAGGGCTTTTTCACACATTGCGCTACAGGCTGTTAATGCCCACTCTTTGCCCCATTAATGCCCACTTTCCGCCTACTGTGCCCTTAATGCTGCAGGAGCCTTTTTCACCCGCTAATGAAGCTTTTTCGCAGCGTAAAGGGCGCAAAGGTTCCGATAACAGGCATTAATGACACACTTACTCCCTTAATGCCCTTTAATAAACATGCTCCTTAATTTGCAATATTTAAGTAACAGCAGTTGAACACAGCTTAAAAAAACCCTAATCTTTTTTTCTTGTTTTATAGAGTTTTTCACATCAAGTTCACTAAATATCAGATAAGTATTCTCACATGCAACTGTTTAGTGAATAATGCAATAAATTCTACCTTTAAGAACAAGCTTCTTCCTTTAAAACTGTATTGTTCTTTCTTCACAGGTTAGATTCTCTTTCACAGCAGGTTATAATAATCCCTTTAGGACAATTCAAGTTCCCTAGCTATGTTCTTTCTCTTTTGCATGTTCTTCTGGAGTAGTCACAGTAAGTATACCTGGACTCAGATATTTTAAACAAGACTAGAAGTATTTGAGCTCAAATAAATTGAAATGAGTACACTCTAAAAAATAAAAACGTATATTTATCTCCTAACCCAAAATATCTTTCTTGGAGTTGGAGCCCGTGTCCAATTCAGGATCTGGCCCTCTCCATCTGTTCCCTGTTCACACAGGTGGCTTCTCTCCATATGATTCTTCAGCTGACCCTACTCTTTGCTTCTAAGAAATCAATAAAGCTAAATGCTGTCCTTCTTTTATATTGTCTTAGGTGATAATACAGTGGCTAGAATGTTAAGAGTTAAAGTATTTTCAACTTTTTCAAATATTCACTTATGCTACCCTTTAAGAAAAAAAATAATTATTAAACCCTAACTACCCCCCCCCCCCCAATCACCACCTTCTTACACACACTCTCACATATACAATGCAAGCTGTGGCATACCTTCTCAAGAGTTTTGCTTCTGCTGACCATGCAGGCTGTCAGGAAAAAGAAAAGCTGTCTGCTTTTAAAAGCAGGGCTTTTGAATTAGAATCTCTGTTCTCTCAAAAACTTCAGTTGAACTCCAGGCAAGCTATAAAAAACAGCAATGGATCACAGTCTCCTTTTCTAATAGAACATGATCAAGTCTTCCATCAGACTTTTAAAACCAGAAATCTTTTTCAAAGTTGATCCTTTCTGGAAACCTGTGCACACAGTCCACTGACACAACACGGTTCTTCAGTTTTGGTCTCAGCTTTTTCCCTTAAAAATGGCTGAGATCCTTTAGGACAATTCAAGTTCCCTAACTGTATTATCTTTCTCTTTTACATGTTCTTCTGGAGTATTTGCAGGTATTGTAATTACTTTAAAGGCAGTCAGCAGTCCCAGTCTTTAATTGTGTACTGTAGTCATGCTTTTTAAAACCTGCTCAGCATTACAGCCCAACTTTATTTTCATTTTAAAATGGCTATCATACTTTCTTTCTCATTTAAAATTGTAGAGCATCGTTAAGGCTTTAACCCTTGCTGCCCTAAACTGCAGCACGCCCAAACTTTAGTTTGTTTACATGGAGCCATGTCAGCCCTTCTTTTATTTTATTTTTGACACTTCCAGCTTTTTTCTGCCAAATGCCAGCATCACCAACAAACCAAAGGCACCTTTTATTTTTATTCTAATTATAACCCATTGTTTACAATTACTTTACAGAGAGAGCTTCATTTTTATTCTTGAGTGGAATTTTCTTGAGCTCAGAAGGTGGTGTGACTACTCTTCTCTCTCTCTCCTTCTTACCCTCATTTTATCTAGGAAAAAATAACTAAAGGTAAACAGACATGTGAAGCCCGATCCAGGAAGGGGTACGTTCGAGACATCCAGATATTCCAGCACAGGACGGGCTCCATTGTACCTGATTCTGCATCACTTCTTACTGGTGCATACATACACACAAAGGTACACCTGTCTCAGAGTCAAAGGGCATGGAAGATGTATTAGATACCTTTACAAAACACAACATATGCACCCGTATATGCCTTTTCTGCCTAGGTGCTTTGTTATAAAATTGCCCTTGGTATGTTTAACGTTCTCTCAAATGTATTTCAAATTAATTGCAATTGATTTTTTAATGAAGCAGAGTAATTGTGTTTTGGTCTTAGGGCAAGAAAAAGTACCTTTCATCATGGCCACAACTATGCTCAGAAAGAATAAAAACAGAAAATAAAATATGTTTTCATTTTTTTTCTTGTGAAGCAAAGGGACATATAGTTTTTCTTCATGGACAAGCAGGATGAGTTAGTCACACATGGATGATGTCAACTGATGGTGCCATGGACAGAATCACTCTCCAATAGATCAGAAGAGTCTAGAAGACTCTCTTGAGCATGTGCCAGTCCCGCCTCCTTTCCACCTCAGTCTGTTCAAGCCGCTTGGCCATGTAGACGGATTCTCCTGCTCTCCTCTATTTATTTTCTTACCTCTCTTAAAATGTACGAATCTCCTACTTCTCCAAATATCTTCCTTCAATATCTTTCCCGTGGAGACAGGACCCACCTCCTTGAGACCTCTCCACTGCCGACCCCACAAATCAGTATCTGACTGTGTGGGCTATCTCCCTCCACATGCGATTGCGGCCTAAGGACCTGCACTGAGCCTGGCAACATAACAGAAGCCTACAGCAACAGGCTTACCAACTGATGTTTTGTTACCTCTACCGGAGGGAGCTTCTTGGAATCCCTGCCTCAGGAAGGACTTCCCCATGGGGCTAGGGCCTGCTGTGGCTCATGTATGCTTACCTCCTCCACCTCAAGTGATCCACAGTTATGTCTGCTGGCTATACAGGGTATCGATAGCCCTGAGATACTGGTGTATATTGAAACCAAACCTCATTCAATGAATTAACCAAACTCGTTATTCAGTATTTCTATATTGTCAGAAACTGAGCCTCAGAATCAACCAATAGCACTTAAAATATAGGAACCATCGGAATGTCCTTATTTCGTGCTGGTGTTACATCAATGGCTCTGGTAAAAAGGATCGAATGGCATATCAATTGTAATACTTCATTAATTTAAATAAAGAAAAATACTCATCTTGTTGTATGGTAACATATGCCAAAAGAATTCCTTTAAATGCTTGTTATATTCATTTCTGTTTTTGACTTTCGTTAATTACTTTCAGTGTCATTGGTACTGTGTTTCTGAAAAGAGTGTGTCCCAACGCCAGCAATAAAAGGCGCCCATGCGTTTCTCCACAAATGGGCTTCTCAAGGGACTCCAACAACAAAATATCCTGCAAAAAATGACATCAATAGTGACTGAATAATACTGCTTAGAAAAATCTTTCATGATGTTAAAACCACATTATAATACAAAAGAAAATACCCGCCCAACCTTATCTCAGCACAGCTTCTTATGTGAAGGCTCTCCCTCCCGTTCGTTCTCTGGGGAAGCCAAAAAAACGCCACGCATACGGACTAGAAAAGAAAGCTGCCATTTTTAAATGTCTCTGTCAGCCCGAGTAAAATCAAGCTGTGTTACTATTGGTGGACCATTAAACACAAACTGCCCAATCAGTGCTGAAGTTGAGGCCCCCCGGCTGTACCGTGTCTAAAGTGTAGATCCACCATTGTTCACGGTAAAGTAATTGTTGGTCCCGAGATCGCCCTTGTGCACCTCCTGTCACTTGTTCAATAACCCAACAACACAATTGGGCAAAAACATGTTGATGTGACATACAGTGTTCTACTAGAGGAGCTTCTTTTTTAACACAGCGAAGCCTACTTTCATGTTCTTTCATCCGAACTTTGAAGGGACGGATCGTTTTGCCAATATATAGCAAATTGCAGGGACATTTTACTGCATATACTACATAAGTGGACTCACAAGTGGTGGTATGCCTCAATTTATAAGTAATGCCCTTGTGATAAAAATGCGAGCATTCCATCGTGATATTACATACCGTACAGTGACCGCACCTGCTATGTCCTATCGGAGAAGCTATATGGCTGGTCACCATTGTATTACGCAATTTTGTAGGACTTAAAAGTTCTTTTAAATTTCGGCTGCGTTTCCATACGCAGCATATAGATGTATTTTGCATGCCAGGGACCAGCTGAAGTATCGCTCGATGTTTCCTCAAAATCTTCTGCAAACCTGAACTAATTGGAGAATAAGAGGTGATAAAATTGATGTTACAATTCGTACTCGGTTCTGCCAAATTGCTCCTGGGAACCAATAATAAATCTCGATTATTGTGTAAAGCTCATTGATAGGCGTTTTGTACTAAGGAAAATGGATAACCATGGTCAAGAAAATTCTTTTTTAGACCTGCTGCCTGTTCCTTGTAGGTCTTCACATCTGAACAGTTGCGCCGGTACCGCAAAAATTGAGATAAAGGTAAGCTATTCTTCAGTTGAGGAGGATGTGCACTATCGTGATGTAAAAAAGTGTTGCGATCGATAGATTTGCGGTACACCGAGGTGCTCCAGCCATAACCTTCTCTAGTGATTAGTAAATCCAAATAAGTGATACTGTTGGGTTGTATCTCACTAGTGAATTTCATATTGATGTCTCGAGAATTTAGCCACTGGAGAAAGGAATCAAATTGAAACTTCGTGCCCCTCCACAGCATGAAAACGTCATCAATATAACGGTACCAAGCCTTGATGTTGTCCAAATAAATGGAATTAGAAAAAAAGATCTTCTCAAACGTTGCCATATACAAATTGGCAACTGACAGGGCACAAGTAGCGCCCATGGCCACCCCTGAAATTTGGTGATAAAAAACTCCTTGAAATTAAAAAAAATTATTGAAAAGAGCTAAAGTTGTAAGAGCCTGCAAAAAACGCAACTGTAGCTGAGACAGATCACCGCGGGCAATTAATGATTGTTGTACTATTGCACTGGCAGCTTCTTGCGGGATACTCGTATAGAGTGATTGGACGTCCAAGGTTACTAAAAAAACCTGATCATCTGCAGCCCAAGACGACAAGGTTCATAATAAAGACAGAAAATGCATAGTATCGCAGACATAAGATGGAATATCCGTCAATAACGGACGCAAAAAAGAGTCCAAAAAAGTGGACAACGGCTCTAATAGTGTCCCTTTAGTGGACACTATCGGACGGCCAGGTGGTCTCCTGGGATGCTTATGAATTTTGGGTACTGTGTAAAATTGGGCTGTTCGTGGACCAACCACATTCAAAAAGGTATATTCTTTTCTAGAGATCACTTTATCTCGCAACGCCGCCTGTGTAAGTTCTTTTATAGTAGCTTGAAGCTCAGCACTAGGATCTGTCTGTAGAATTGTATATGTAGCGGTGTCCCGAAGTTGTGCAAGAGCATCCTCCAAATGATGTGTTCTGGTTTGTATAACAATCGCCCCGCCTTTGTCAGCGCGACGAATAACCCACTCCGAATTACACTGTAACTCATGTAAAGTGGCCCGCTGAGAATGGGACAAACGTGTGTAGTGTAATATGCTAGTAGCAGCCAGTTGTTCTACATCCCTTAATACTAAATCCTTAAATATTTGCACAGCTGGGTGGAATGGACCAGGCGGCATCCAATTTGACTTCAAAGGCAATGGAACTTGTCTGGATTCAATAGAGTGAATCGTTTCGGTCGTATCTGAAACCGTGGAGAAGAAATTCTTCAAATGGAGCTTTCGCATTAAGCTTTCAAAATCAATGCGAAAACGGAAAAAATCAAAATCAATCTCAGGGACGTATGAAAGACCTCTTTCTAATAAATTCTAGATGTCCGCTGATAAAGGTTCCCCCATAAGGTTAACCACCAACCTTTCTCTGGAAGATGTTATTTCCCTCGAGACTTGGATTTGCCCCGACCCTGGCCTTGTCCCGACGCTGGTTGCGTGCTTCTTTTTCATCGGGAACGACCATTCCCTTCCTCGGCCAAAAAACTCCGATAGGACATAGCAGGTGCGGTCACTGTACGGTATGTAATATCACGATGGAATGCTCGCATTTTGATCACAAGGGCATTACTTATAAATTGAGGCATGCCACCACTTGTGAGTCCACTTATGTAGTATATGCAGTAAAATGTCCCTGCAATTTGCTATATATCGGCAAAACGATCCGTCCCTTCAAAGTTCGGATGAAAGAACATGAAAGTAGGCTTCGCTGTGTTAAAAAAGAAGCTCCTCTAGTAGAACACTGTATGTCACATCAACATGTTTTTGCCCAATTGTGTTGTTGGGTTATTGAACAAGTGACAGGAGGTGCACAAGGGCGATCTCGGGACCAACAATTACTTTACCGTGAACAATGGTGGATCTACACTTTAGACACGGTACAGCCGGGGGGCCTCAACTTCAGCATTGATTGGGCAGTTTGTGTTTAATGGTCCACCAATAGTAACACAGCTTGATTTTACTCGGGCTGACAGAGACATTTAAAAATGGCAGCTTTCTTTTCTAGTCCGTATGCGTGGCGTTTTTTTGGCTTCCCCAGAGAACGAGCGGGAGTGAGAGCCTTCACATAAGAAGCTGTGCTGAGATAAGGTTGGGCGGGTATTTTCTTTTGTATTATAATGTGGTTTTAACATCATGAAAGATTTTTCTAAGCAGTATTATTCAGTCACTATTGATGTCATTTTTTGCAGGATATTTTGTTGTTGGGGTCCCTTGAGAAACCCATTTGTGGAGAAACGCATGGGCGCCTTTCATTGCTGGCGTTGGGACACACTCTTTTCAGCAACACAGTACCAATGACACTGAAAGTAATTAACGAAAGTCAAAAACAGAAACGAATATAACAAGCATTTCAAGGAATTCTTTTGGCATATATTACCATACAACAAGATGAGTATTTTTCTTTATTTAAATTAATGAAGTATTACAATTGATATGCCATTCGATCCTTTTTACCAGAGCCATTGATGTAACACCAGCACGAAATAAGGACATTCCGATGGTTCCTATATTTTAAGTGCTATTGGTTGATTCTGAGGCTCAGTTTCTGACAATATAGAAATACTGAATAACGAGTTTGGTTAATTCATTGAATGAGGTTTGGTTTCAATATACTTAAGTATTCATTCATTTAAAACGACCAATTTTTAGTTTACTGACATACTGGTGAGCAGTCCTGCACTGGCCGCGGTGTTCACTTGTCTCCTCCTGCACCCAAGATACATAGTGCTGAGATGGACAAAACCCACACCACTGGAGTGCAGTGGTGAAGAGCAGGAGACCATGGTGCTGACAACAGCCTTGTCAGGTGGAGATGGCCGCAAGTGCAGTGGTACGGCATCTCAGAACAGAGCTGTATCATTGCATCAAAGGGGGCCTCAGTAGTACACCTTTGCGGTAGGACTCTTGTTGTCCCTGGTGGCTCCAAAAGCAGAGCGGCATGTGTGTCGCATGCATCAGGGCCTGCTATTGGAGCTCTGCTCTGAGCAGTGATGCAAGGGACCCTGCCTATACCTCGGCACCCAGAGCCAACAAGGTGCCACACCCCAATAAGCAGAATTCCTTTTTTCGGTACTGAGCCTGTGCTGCTCCTTACTGCATGTGCACCATGCTCTGTGCTGTTTTTTGCTCCCAGGGTTGGCAGGCCCATGCTGGCTCCCACCTAGATGTCTACAGCCTGGCCCAGCATCTGGGGCTTGAAGAGTGGCAGCCAGTCAGTGAGCTTCTGTGGTGTCAATAGCCCTGGGTTCAGTTTCCAGGTTGGGATGTCCATGTGATCCTCATTTCAATTCCCAGGTCAAGATTTCCTTGCTGAAGCCTCCTTTGGGGGGCTGCCAAACTATCTTCAGGCAATATGAGGCAGGAGGGGGTCCTTCCTTCTAGGTGTGTGGTGCACAGGGAGAGCTCAGGTTCAAGTCTCATGCCTGCTTCCTCTGATAAAAAAAAATAAAATAAAGAACCTCAGCATTTACAGCCTTGTTTTAGCCATGACCTTTTGTGTGAGAGGCTCCCCAACTGGCTTCAGCCAGCTCAGTGTACCTAGGTTTAATGCTTATATAAGGAGATGTGTCCCATGGGCAAAGCTCTGATCTAATCCTGCCCTTTTCTGTTAGATTTGCAGGGCAGCTGAAGCTCTCGTGCTGCTCCAGAGCACCAGCTCTGAGTTTTAGCTCTCAGTGCCCCTCCACCTTGTGAATCCAGCTAACGTGCAGCAGTGGTAGTGCTACAGATAAGTCATGAGCAGCTGTAATACGCTGTGGCACCATTGACCTTAATGCTACAGACCATGGTAAGTTGTAACACGTAGACAGGAAGCCACAGATCGATGGCATTTTACAAAGGGCAGTGCTGCACCAACCCAGTTAGAGAGAGAGAGAAAGAGGGAGTGAGTAGCTGCACACATTTTAGCTGAAGAAAGCTTGAATTTTTGATTCCATTTAACACAGAGACAGCACTTCAATTTGTTCATTTACCTTTTTATATCCGAGAGCCTAGTAGCAGCCTGTAAGTGCTGCCTTTTCTGTGCAGTTTCTCAGTAGCTCCGTGAGGCCCCTGGAATTTTGTGCTAGTGGAACTCTCAGAAGGCAATAGCCCACCTGGACAGCCGTGTCAGCATTTAGTAGCTGCAAATTATACCATGAATGGTGCGTTCCAATTTGGAATATACTGTTTCCATATAATCAATACATTTTAAATCCTGTTCTATAGGTTCATAAGACTGTGAAATGGGGCAATTTTATGAAGAGGCGCCTACTTTAAGCGTAAAATAGGAACCTAAAATGGGCTGTCCTAGTCATTTTCACACATATGCGGTCAGGATAAAAGTATGCACATTGACTGGAAGACGTGTACTTTTCCTGTGCGCCAGAACTTGGGTGGAGCATGGAAAGAGTTGGCATGTACCCAAGTAGACTATAAAATACCTTAATCTATGCGCATACATGTGCAAAGTATGTGCGGTCATTTATGACAGTTCATGAGCAGCTATAGTGATCGTCGTACATTCAAGGTGCACTTTCTGCCACTTACAGTAGTATTTTATAAAGAAAAGTAGGTGCCTACTTTTCTTTTTAAAATAGTGCCTAAGTAGTCAAATTTTGACTGCCTTAAGCTAAGTGCTCCCTTCTAATAATGCCCTCCACCAATGCATAAGTAAGCCACAGGCAATGGAAGCTGGCAGCAGAAAATAATCCACATGGCTGCAAGTCTGCTGTTTTGTACAGAAGCAAGCAGCACTGTTGTAAAATTCAAGAGCAAACCAATAGATATACAGTGGTGGTCAACATTATTGGCACCCTTGCATTTGAGGTATGTTGTGTACAATATCTTGAGAAATAATTGGAAATATTCCAATTATGTCATCATAATATTTTAATTCTATGTTCAAAGGTATACAACAAAAAAAGATGTCTGTGCAACTTGGTCATAGTAATTTACGAGAAAAAAAATGTCCTGAACAGGATTAATGGCACCTTTCACTAATATTTGGTTGCACAATCCTAGACAGTGCTCTCAGCCTAAAGTGTAGCTATCTTTAGGTTTGTGCATCTGTCTGCTGGTACTTTTTCTCACTGTTCAACTGCAATTTCTTCCAACTCATGAATGTTTCCAATGGCAGATTTCAGCTCTTTCCAAACATTCTCGATTGGATTGAGATCAAGGCTCATTGCTGGCCAGTTTAAAATAGTCCATTTGTTCCTTTTTAACCGTTCTATTGTACTTTTGGATGTATGTTTTAGGTCATTGTCCTGCTGGAGGATCCATGACCTTCGAGCCAGACCTTGCTTTCTTACTCTAGGTAACACATTTCGCTTCAGAATTCCTTGGTAGCCTCTGACTTCATGATTCCTATAATACATTCCAGGCCTCCAGTTTCTGAGGCAGCAAAACAGCCCCACAACATTATGGAACCTCTACTATATTTAATTGTAGGAAGGGTGTTTTTTTCCTTATAAGCTTCATTTCTTCACTTGTAAATGTATTGCTGCTCTGCATTGCCAAAGAGCTCAAGTTTGATTTCATCTGTCCATAGAACATTTTCCCAGAAGGATTGTGGTTTCTCAAGGTGGGTTTGGGCAAAGAACAGGCGTGCCTTTTTATGTCTGTCTTTGAGCAGTGGGGTCTTCCTTGGCCTTCGTCCATGAAGTCCTTCTTTGTTTAGTGTGCAGCTTATGATGCAGGTTGAAACCACTACTCCAGATTGCTCCAGGTGAGCCTTATGTTTTCTGGATAATGTACATGGTGTTTTTCGAACAGTTTGCACTAGCCTTCAAAGACGACTTGGATTAATTTTCCTCTTCCCACCACGTCCTGGAAGGTTCTTGACAGTTCTATGAACAGAAAACCTCTTAATATCATTGCACACTGTAGACACAGGAATCCCAAGGTCCTTGGAGATGGTCTTGTAAACCTTTGAAGTTTGATGTTCAGTGATAATGGCTTTTCTGATGGTCTCAGGCAGCTTTCTCGTCTTCACCATTGTGAAAATGGAACAGGGAGTGAATGCGGCCATTTTAAACATTAGAGCCATCATTCATTGGTTGATTCAAGTCATGTGAGTACTGACAATTGATCACAGGTGAGTCTAATTTTACTGCAGTGGGAATGGGGTTCTTCTGTTCAAGCTGATTTGAATTGTTTACATGGTGTCAATAACCCTGTTCTCTCGTCTATAATTGGAGTTACTTCCTGAACGTTTGTATAGCGCTATATCAAAATTCATACGTTCAATGTTATCTTCAATTGGTAGTAGTGAACCATATTAACTTCATGTGATGGTCTTAGATAATTTCTATCTTTAAAACAGAGTGGACAAAAATTTCTTCTCAAATATCTTCTTTAATCTTAAAACATATCATTCAAGAATATCTTGATTATCCACTTGTCATCAAACATTTCTTCTCATTTAAAAGTATTTTGAATCTGCCAAACTTATGAAACACTGATAGAAGCAATTCCCACTGATAGAAGCAACTTAATTAATGAAGGGTAAACTGCACCGATTAAAACTGAGGTATATATCTTCGATTTCCACAAGTGAAGAGGTTGTCCAATCTTATTTATACCACCTGGTAGACTATGCTGGAGACCTTAGAGTAATATAAGATCTTAATAGAGTTTGAGCAACCATTTAATTTTTATCGTTGTGTTTTCCTCATGATAGGAATACACAACGCAATTCATAAAGTTCGAGAGGTTGTCATGTACATTTAAGGGGAATAAGATGAGTTAAATATAAATGAATAACGATAATACAATTAGAGCCTTTTTAAGGATTACGACATTAACGGAGGAAGAGGTGGAGCTAGTCTTCCCTTTAAAAAACAGAGGTATACCTGCAGTCCGCATGCGCGGCGTCTCTCCAATTCAGAAATTTTAACGTGGAGACGCGGGCAGCAACAACCATAGTGAGTAGAAGTGATTTTTAACAAATTCTGTTTAGGAACAATGTTATTAGAGAGCACATGGTGATAGGAAGATAATTTGTGAAATTGTATGTGTATCTGTTTTATTTCTTAGACACTAAGAAGAATCTCCTAAGGGAATTGCTTCTATCAGTGTTTCATAAGTTTGGCAGATTCAAAATACTTTTAAATGAGAAGAAATGTTTGATGACAAGTGGATAATCAAGATATTCTTGAATGATATGTTTTAAGATTAAAGAAGATATTTGAGAAGAAATTTTTGTCCACTCTGTTTTAAAGATAGAAATTATCTAAGACCATCACATGAAGTTAATATGGTTCACTACTACCAATTGAAGATAACATTGAACGTATGAATTTTGATATAGCGCAATAACCCTGTTCTGGCAATGTCCTAGTTTTCATACTATTTCCTGCTATTTTCTTTTTTAATTGGTCTTGTTTTATTTGATTCTTTTATGTGTCAAATATGTGTGCATATATAGTCCGAAGCCATTTCACTGGTGGCTTTTTTTTTAGGAGATATTGGACATTAAGGAGTTGAACTGCAAGGATGCCAATAATGTTGACCACAATTGTATTTTTTTTAAAGCATTAACCAAAGCCTTAGATATTCAACACCAAAGTAGTGCATTTTTAAATGTCCCCTCATCAAGAGTGAGTTAATAACTACCAATAATATAATGATGTCATGTTTCTGGTCATAGCTGAGTAATCATTACATAAGATGTGGGCATTTTTTTATAGCAAGACCTGGAACTTCAAATGCAGTTACATGGACAAGAGAGGAGGAGTAGCCTAGTGGTTGGTGCAGCAGCCTGGTAACCCAAAAGACCAGGGTTCAAATCCCAATAACATACCTTGGGCTAGTTGCTTAATGCTCCATTGTCTCAGGTACAATCTTTATGAGCCCTTTTGAGAAAGGGAAATACCGACTGTACTTGATTATAACTGCCTTGAGCCCACACAACAGGCATGAACAACACAAAGCACTCTTAGTTTTGTTTTTGCACAAGCTATTGCTGGCAACAGTTCCCCTGTCATCATCTTGAACCTGTGACCCATGCATTTGCAGGACGTCCTCTACCAGGGGCAGCTATTGCATCCTTTTGTGTGATGTCTGCCACTGCATGCTGTTCTAGGATGAGGCCCTCAGGCATCCTGGAATAGCAGGGAAGTGCATTTTGAACTGTGGAACCTAACTCATGCCGCTGACCACAGCAACTGCTATGGGGCAGTCTCACTGTTTGCATGTGTACTCCCACAGCCAGGCCTGTGCCAGGTATTCATTTCTGCCCTACTATTCTGCCCATCCCCCCTTTCTCCTCCTTGGAGCTTTACCTCCCATTGGCTACTCACCTCCACAGGTGGAGCTGGATCCCCTTCCAGATGGCCATGGACAACTGCAGGTTGGTCCTGCCATGGACCCTGGGGTACAGTACTTGCTCTAACCTCAGCAGCATTATGGCCAAGGCCTCGGCTTCAGCATTGCTGAAGTTGGCTGTTCTTGCTGCCATGCTGTTGCTGTCTATCTGCCCGGCCAGAGGGGGCTTCTGCATATATAATATGTGATATAATACCTGGTTCCTTAACGTCCCTCCAGTCTAGTCCCGACCATAGAGTTGTCCACCTCTCACAGCAGCTTGGAGACTGAGAAACCTCACATCTTTTCTGATGTCATCAGTATAACCAGTCCGGATCCGCCTCCTCTGATCAGTTCTCTTAGTCTCCAAGCAGCTGGAGGTTTGGTGGTCCAGGGGGTCTGGCTCACTTGGAGGAACAATTAAGACTTTCTAGTGTAGATAAAGGGTTTGGTCTGTTATTCAGTTTGATTATCCCTTGGGAGTTCGGTGGCAGTCGGTAGATCCGGTGCTGAGGTGTTTTTTGCTCATCTCCTCTTTTCCCCCCTCCCCCCCTCTCTCTTACCATAGGCCTTTCTGTTGCCTCTGCGGTGGGCTCTGGTCAGATTACTCAAACGGAGAGTTCTGACAGGGCAGCCCGGTGGAGGGGGGGGGGGGGGGTACAGCCGGAAGAGTCGGGTCTCTAGCGCATGCAGAAGTGGTGCCTGTCAGCGCTTAGAGACCGACATCGGAACCGCAAACGCTGTAATCGCAGCAGGCAGACAAGCGGTCCTCTCCGTGGCTGGGCTTGGCAGACAGCGCCGGAGCCTGCAGCACGGGATGAGAAGCTGACCATTAGGCTTCAGGTAAGAAGAGGATCCCGTCTCTGATTCCCTTTTCTTGGGCGGGGGATCGAGTAGAGGATTCAGCGGGAATCTGTGCCGCCTCAGTTTGTCAGGCCGCGCCGCGTGGCGCACCGCCACTCTAGTCTTTGCAGTCTATTTTACTGGGGAACTCCTTGGGGCTGCTTCGACCGCGCTCAGGAAGCCTCGTTTTGGAAAAATATTTGCAGGGGCGAGTTGCCAAAGGCGTCTGGCGGCGACGTGAGTAAAGAAAAACAAAAACAAAAAAACCCAAACAAACAAAAAAAAAAACCTGATAAGGAAGGTAATTAGTTGTTGGAGCTTGGGATGCCGTCTAGGCCCCATTGCCTACTCTGCGGTTCCAAGAGAGGGTCCTTCTCTGAAGCAGGCATCTGCAAGCGCTGTGTGCACGAGGCTAAGGTTATGGAGCATTCTTTGGGGGACGGGGCTGCTGGGCAGGGAAACCTGGTAGCCTCGCAGGAGCAGCCTGGCCGGGAGCCAGCGCGGGAGCCCGTGGCGGGGCCTTTGTCAGCCCCGGACCTCCCTGCACAGCAAGACTCCTTGCCAGGGGGTTTATCTGCGATTTTCTCGCCGCAGTTTGTGGCCCTCATGCAGCAGGCCTTTGGATGGTCCCGGGAATCCCTGGTTCCACTCCCTGCAGATAGGGACCGGGAATGCAAGCGGCCCGGTTCGCCCTTGAGTGCAGGGGGGTTCAAGGCTTCAGCGAAGAAGGCCAGGATGGAGGATGTGCCTGGGGAGCTGGGAGGGAGCTCGGTAGATTTGCGCTCGGACGGGGACCGCGATTTCGACGTTGAAGACGAGCTGGAGGAAGGAGAGATCGCGGATAGAGAGGAGCAAGTTAGGGTCGTCCGGGTGTTTCGGAGAGAAGAGCTCCCAGCGCTCATTGCTGAGACTTTGAAGGCACTGAACATGCCAGCGCCGGCTCCTCCGGAGGATGCTACCCTGGAGGATCTGTTGCTCCAAGTTTTCCGGAAGACGCAGAAAGCGTTCCCGGTCCACAGAGTGATCCGGGAGATGATTCAGGAAGAGTGGGATGCGCCGGAGGCATCACTGAAAGGCTCCAGGGTGATGGGCCGTCTGTACCCTCTATTGGATCAAGATCGAGAAGTGTTTAAGTCACCTAGAGTGGACACCGCGGTGTTGGCTGTAACCAAGAAGACTACGATCCCGGTGGAAGGCAGTGCGGCGCTCAAGGATGCCCAGGATCGGAAGCTGGATTCCTTGTTGAAGCAGGTTTTTGAAGTCAATGCACTGGCGGTGCACGCTGCGATCTGTGGGGCTTGGGTAGCACAGGCCTGTTTACGAGGGTCGCAGAGAGTGCCGGGTAATGGTGAGGAGGACAGTTCGGGGGAGGCGGCCAGACTGGAGTCTGGGACGGCTTACCTCACAGATATTCATTATGATCTCATTCTGGCACTGTCTAAGAGTATGGCTTCCTCAGTTGCGGCACGACGTTATCTGTGGCTCCACAATTGGGCAACAGATGCTTCGTCTAAGGCTCGGCTTAGTAAGTTGCCATTTTGGGGGAAGCTACTTTTTGGAGAAGACCTGGAGAAGTTGGTAAAGGACCTCGGCGAGTCTAAGGGAGGTCGGCTGCTGGAGGATAAGCTGAAACCCGGTCGATCGGTTCCCACGGCCAAAGGCCAGCAGAGGGAATTTCGTAGGTTCAGGGGTCCTAGGTTTGGTCAGGCACAGAGAGGATGCTTTCCCTACAAGAATCAAGGATTTCGTGACTTTTGGGGGGCAGGGAGGGGCTTCGGGGCTTCTTCCTCCACCGCTTCCAACCTGCGAAAGTCACAATGAAGGTTGGCCGGCTCAGGTGTCGGTGCCCGTAGGCGGTCGGCAGCAGGAGTTTTACGACACCTGGGTCAAGGTTACGACCGACCAGTGGGTCTTGGAGGTCATTTGGGAAGGGTATGCCCTGGAATTACGACATCCAGTAAGAGACCTGTTTGTGCGCTCTCCCTGCAGGGCACCGGTCAAGGCCGCCACGGTCAAGGCGACGGTAGAGAGGCTGTTGGAGCTACGAGCTGTGGTGCGCGTGCCGCCGCCCCAATGCGGATTAGGTCGATACTCAATTTACTTTGTCGTCCCGAAGAAGGAAGGAACCTTTCGCCCAATTCTCGATCTCAAGGGCGTAAATCGCTGCCTTCAGGTGTCTCATTTTCGCATGGAGACTCTGCGGTCGTTCATTCTGGCTGTAAGAACAGGGGAGTGGCTTACGTCTTTAGATCTGTCCATATTCCGATCAGAGAGGAGCATCAGAAGTTTCTCCAGTTTGCAGTGCCACTGGGGCATTTTCAGTTCTGGGCTTTGCCGTTCGGGTTGGCTACGGCACCACGAACGTTCACGAAGGTCATGGTGATGGTAGCTGCGGCGTTGAGAAAGGAGGGTGTTCTGGTGCACCCGTACTTGGACGATTGGCTCATCTGGGCAAAGTCGAAATCAGAAAGCGAGGCAGCTACAGGCAAGGTGGTGTCGTTCTTGCAGAGTCTCGGTTGGGTTGTCAACATGGCGAAGAGCAAGTTGGTTTCGACGCAGGAGCTGGAGTACTTGGGAGCTCGCTTCGATACCAGAGCAGGGAGAATCTTCCTGCTGCAGGTCTGAGCGGTCGGGTTGCGCCTTCTGGCGAGGAGGTTCTTGAGCAGCCAGGCCCCCACGGCGTGGCAGTATCTGCAGTTGCTTGGGACCATGGCGGCCACGCTAGAGCTGGTGCCATGGGCGCGGGCTCATATGAGACCGCTGCAGAGGGCTTTGCTCAGACGGTGGTCTCATCAGTTAGACCCACTTGCAAGGAGGTTGCCGTGCCCGCCAGAGACAAGAAGAGCCCTGCAATGGTGGCTTCGCCCCGGAAGTCTGGAGAAGGGGATGCCCTTGGAAGTTCTGGGGTGGCAGCCCTTAACAACGGATGCCAGTCTCTCCAGCTGGGGAGCTCATTTTCAGGGACGACTCACACAGGGACGCTGGTCCGAGGAGGAGCGGTCTTAGTTGATCAATCGGCTAGAGTTGAGGGCGGTACGCTTAGCGCTGATTCAGTTTCGGCCGTATCTGCAGGGGACAGCGGTGCGTGTGTTCTCCGACAATGCGACAGCAGTGCCTTACATAAATCGGCAAGGAGGAACCAGCAATATTCCGCTGGAAGCAGAGATCGAGCAGCTGTTTGAGTGGGCCAAAGAGAATCTGCTGGCAGTGTCGGCCGCGCACTGGCCTAACGGAACTGGAACCACGGCGCGGAGTTGCAACAACCGCTGCAACGTGTCGTGGATCGCCCTCCGCTTGGCGAGCGGACCGCACGGAGAGAAAACGAATGCGTCGGCTAGATGACAATTGAACTCGAGAGCATATCCCTCGCGAATAATCTGCAGTACCCACTTGTCGGTAGTAATGGCGACCCAAGCAGAAAGAAACTCCTGTAACCGACCTCCTACTGGAAGCTCCGCTTGGGCCGGCTTCGCTTCATTGCGGCTTTTTAAGGGAAGCTGGAGGAGCTCCAAAGTAGCCTCTACTGGCGCCTCTAGCGCCCAGAAAGGACTGCCCCTGGGACAGAAAGCGACCTCGCTGATAGGGAGCAAAGCGGGCTCCCCGAAAACGGCGAAACTCACGCCCTTGACCCCTAATAAAGGAGCCTTGCTTAGCTGATTTAGGACGGTCCTCGGGCAAACGCCCTCCTTTGGAGTCCCCTAAATCGTTAACAATTTTCTCTAGTGCCTCCCCAAAAAGAAGCTTACCTTTATATGGGAGTTTACTGAGACGGGCCTTGGAGGAGGAATCTGCCGCCCAATTCCGTAACCAAAGAAAGCGACAAGCGGCAACCATGGAAGCCATAGCCTTCGCGGAAATGCGAATCAAATCGTAAAAGGCATCCGCCAAATACGCCGCCGCCGATTCCAGCTTCGCCCCCTCCCCAGAAGGAGACACTTCATCCTTCGGACTAGAGGCCAGCTGACCCCACCGAATCGCAGCTCTGGACACATATGCCCCACAGACGGACGCTTGTAGCGCCAGAGCACTGGCATCAAAGGCCTGTTTCAACAGTCCCTCTAACCGACGATCTTGCATATCTTTAAGGGCTGTAGCCCCCTCTACGGGTATGGTAGTTTTCTTGGTGACCGCCGAAACCAGAGCATCTACCTTACGCATACGAAGGAGTTCCCTCTCCTCCTGGGGCATAGGATACAACCGTGCCATAGCCCTAGCCCCTCTCAAGGAAGCCTCAGGACATTCCCATTCAGATTCTATCATCTGTTTGATCACCCTATGTAGAGGAAAACATCTCTGTTCGGTTTTGAAACCCTGCAACAAGGGATCCTCCAAAGGTTCCTGTTGAACTACCGGAGGAACGATACTGAGAGCTGTAAGGGACTGCGCAATCAGGGCTGGCAACTCCTCTTTCCTAAAAACTCTAAAAATATTGGGATCATCCCCAGGACCTAACTCTCCTTCCTCTAAGTCTGCGGGCCAGGAGTCCAAACCCTGCTCTGAGAGAAGCTCCCCTTTTTCAGGCCCTAAAGCCTCAGCTCCCAGAGAAACGGTATCTAATTTAGACTCTTTAAATGCTGACAAAGAGGCAACCCCTTCTCCGGGATCAGACTGGCTAGAGACCCCTGTCTGAGCCAGCTGTGGAAAGTCTGACAAAAGTGGCAGAGAAGCCTGAGCTTTCTTCATTAAATAAGCTCTATGAAACGCTAGAATAAACTCTGCCGAAAGCAGAGGATCGAGCGCTTCTGAAACCGCTGGCAGCACAGGCTGTGCAGTACCTTCTGCGCCATGACGAGACTTCGCCTTGCGTTTGCCTGCCTTAGGAAGAGGAGTTGCTGAAACAGAAGGCCCTCCTAAGATGGCCGCGGTTCCCGCGCTTTCTCCTGACGGCTGCAGCGTTAAAAACTGATGCTGCGAATCCCCTTTGCTCTCCTGCATACCGCGGACCGAGCGAACAGCCCCCAGAGCAGTTGCGCGCTGAGTAAAAACTTCACAAGCAATACCTGAATTATATGCCGGTTAGGCTGAAGTGCTCCCAACTCCACAAGGAACCGCTGCCAGCGATCCGGTAAGTGAACAGACTCCGAGGAGAGAGACAGTAGCTGGGGCTCCCAGAACCGTTCCTCCCGAGCACCCCTAGCAGAGAAGAGGAGACAGGCTCTGTCCCATTTCTCTGAGCTGTTTACCCGGCCAACTGACACTGACGCTGCCACAGAAAAACAGTCAGTATAATCAATAGCAAAGTGCCTAGATACCCTGCTAGGGTAAAGCACTGATTCTTCAGTGTGAACTCTTCCAGAAAATAAAAAAAGAGAAATAATGCTAACAGGTTACAGGTGGGGAGCTAAATCTCCACACATCCATCTCAGCTGCTGAGGACAACATGCAGGCCGATTTTCTGAGTCGAGTGCAGGTGGATCCGGGGGAGTGGGTCCTCAATCACGTAGTGTTCGATTTGCTGGTGCGCCGGTGGGGGGCGCCGGTAATGGACCTCATGGCAACCTTTCACTCATCCAAGGCCAGTCGGTTTTTCAGCAGGCGCAGAGAAAGGATGTCGGAGGGCTTGGATGCTCTCATCCAGGCATGGCCGGAAGAGCGCCTTCTGTACGTGTTTCCACTGTGGATGTTAATCGGTCTGGTGGTACAATGCATCGAGCGGCACAGGGGGCTGGTCATTCTCGTAGCACCGGACTGGCCTCGAAGGCCGTGGTATGCGGATCTTCAGCGCCTAGTGGTGGACAAGCCTTGGAGGTTTCCTTGTCGTCCAGATCTGTTGACCCAGGGTCCACTACGCATGCCTCAGGTGGATCGGTTCTCGCTTACGGCTTGGCTCTTGAGAGGGCGAGGCTGAAGAAAAGAGGCTATTCGGCTTCGGTGATCTCCACATTGTTGAAGGCGAGAAAGCGTTCGACCTCCCTGGCTTATGTTCGCGTCTGGCGGGTGTTTGAGGCTTGGTGTTCGGAGAGGCAGGGCGAGGCTCTGCAGGCTTCCCTGCCGCAGGTGTTAGCATTCCTTCAGGATGGCCTAGAGAAAGGGTTGGCAGCGGCTACCTTGCGGGTGCAGGTGGCGGCGTTGTCGTGTTACAGGGGTAAGATAGGGGGATGGCAGTTGGGCGGTCATCCGGATGTTAGACGCTTCCTACGGGTGGTGTCGTTGCTGAGGCCGGTGCGTAGGCAGATCGTGCCCAATTGGAGCCTCCCCGCTGTCTTGCAGGCATTAGAAAAGGAGCCGTTTGAGCCCTTGTCTAGGGCCTCCTTGAAGGATCTTACTTTGAAAGTGGTGTTTCTCGTGGCGATATGTTCGGTTTGTAGGATTTCAGAGTTGCAGGCCTTATCCTGTCGGAAGCCATATCTGTGGTTTTCAGACTCTAAGGTGGTTTTGAGACCAGTGCCGTCCTTTTATCGAAGGTAGTCTCGGCATTCCATGTTAACCAGGTAATCTCATTGCCAGTGTTTTCCATCCGGTCGGGTGGTTCCCAGGCGGAGAGGTTACATCTGTTGGACGTTTGTCGGGCTCTGAAGAAGTATCTCCATTGGACGGAGAGTTTCTGCAAATCCGATAGGCTCTTTGTCTTGTTTGGGGGGCCTAGAAAGGGAGAGGCGGCGTCGAAGGCCTCCATTACCAGGTGGATTAAGGGGGCTATAGCGTCGGCTTATCTGCTCAGCGGTAAGGTGGTTCCAGAGGGGCTGAGAGCCCATTCCACTAGGGCTCAGGCGGCCTCTTGGGCAGAATTTCGGTATGTCCCAGTGTTGGACATTTATAAAGCAGCCACCTGGTCGTCCTTGCATTCCTTTCTCCGGCATTATCGTCTGGACGTTCAAGCGCAAAGGGATACCTGCGTGGGGTCAGCGGTTCTTCAGGCTGGGGTCTCGGATCCCTCCCGTTGACTTCTGTACTGCTCTGGTACATACTCTATGGTCGGGACTGGACTGGAGGGATGTTAAGGAAGGGTAAATTAGACTTACCTGCTAATTGTGTTTCCTTAAGGAACTCCAGTCTAGTCCTGTATCCCACCCGGGTTGCTTGTGTGTCTTTGTCAGCCTGAAGGGGAAGAAATGACAGTTAGCGCTGATGACAGGTAAGACAACAGGGGTTTAGTGCCTGGGGGAGTGTTTCTTGTTCATCTGCTGTTTTCTGTAAAGGTTGCACAAGATACCTCAATATTTGCATGTACGTATCCTTATGAGTTCCGGGGGGGGGGGGGGGGGGAGGCTTTAATGGGCATTAAGAATCCCCTTCGGTAGTTTAGAGTTGGTAGATCCAGTTCTGGTACATAGTTGATGCTTACTTGTTGCTCCGGTGAGTCTGCTTTGTCAATAGGGTACTGATCAGAGGAGGCGGATCCGGACTGGTTATACTGGTGACATCAGAAAAGATGTGAGGTTTCTCAGTCTCCAAGCTGCTGTGAGAGGTGGACAACTCTATGGTCGGGACTAGACTGGAGTTCCTTAAGGAAACACAATTAGCAGGTAAGTCTAATTTACCCTTATGGCATCTATCATGGGGGCCGCTAGTATATCCGGCTATCCAATGAAGGCACCTGCAGCCTATTTTCTATGGTACACAGTTATCGTGTCATTACCTGGGTATGGCGAGATTTACCCTTGTCTGCCTTTCCATCACTGTTTGGTTATAGGGCACCCTCTACACCCTGCATATCTTATCTGTTCATACTGCATGTACCTCTGCTTGCGCGAGTATCTCAAATATCATCACTTGAATCCTGTCAGCATACCTGGATTTGACTGCCGGCAGGCGAGCTCCCATATCCACCCATTTTCCATCTTTGCTCATGTGCCCAGAGGCTGACTCACAATTTGTGCCCTTTTATGTGTGGGTTTATTTAGCCAGATATTGGCTTCTTATGCTCCTCTTGGAATATCGGGCCCTACCTCCCTAGTTATGTGTTCAATCTAGAAAAGTGTTTCTATCCTTTTTTTTTATTTGTTTCTATTATTTGGAATGCTTGCTATCCCCCAAAATAAAAGATAAGCAAATTCCCTATTTTCCCTCTCACAGAACTCTCTGTGCCAAACTTAGTTTTTTGCTTATGTGCCAAAGCCAATTTTTTAAAACTGCTAATCTTGTTTTTAAAACTGCTAATCTTCCACACCAATTGCCAACCAAATTTAATTCTTGAAATAGGGCAATGGGTCTTTTTCTTTTACACATACTCAATCTTTCTCTCTTACACATGCACTCTCTTCTTCATCATTAAACAGATCCTTTGAGCAGTATACTGTTTTAAAACAGCTTACTTTCAGGGTTTCTTTTACTGTACTGGGAGTTTTATACCTCCAGCCTTAAATTTCCTTTAGTGCTTGAAGTACTCCAGTGCTATAGAAAGCAAGTCACAAACTGTTGAACTATTAAACAGTGCTCAAAATTAAACTCACTCTTCAATAAATCAATTGAAATGCTCACTCTCAAATAAGTCACTTCAAGTCCTCATTCAGCTTGGTTTTAAAACAGCTTAAATGAGTTACATAGCTTTTCCAGCCTAATTCCAGTCACTAAGGAAAATGTTTCAACATTTACCTTTTAATGTTCTCTTCAGCTTTCACTCCAGCTTCTTACACACTTCTCATGTAACTAATTCTTAATTACTTAGGATTTGATTGGAATCAGAATTGTTTCACAGCTCTTCCATAAAATATGGCACATCAGAATCTTCTTCCTCAACCTCTACTGAAGCTCCTGCATCAGTATTATATCTTCTCTGTAAATGTTTTCTTCCAGTTAGCACCATTTGAAAATAGTTCCCAATTACTAGCTTCTTTTCAACTCACAAAGCACTCTGTTAGTGTTTTAAAGTCCCTAAAATACCTTTGCCCAAATAAAATAAATTTTATGAGCCTTTTTCTTTAAAGTTGTCTGAGTATCTGCATTATTTATTTAAATTACATCATGGGTTTTAGTCTTCTGTGAGTTTGCTACGTGCCTACAGTCTCAGCTGATTGCCTGCATGTGGACACTATCTCCCATGCATGTGATATATAAACATTTAGGGGTAGATTTTGCGGCCTGAATAGTGGGGTTGCATGCCCAAGTTGAACATACAATCCACACTCAGCTGCTGCTCCCGATTCTGTCCTTTGTGCTCCTCGCATATATAAATCAAAAACTAATGCCAAACTCTTTGATCTGTACTAAAGAATAGATTATTAACTCTACTCGGGATCTCAATGATCAAAAAATAGTTGGGGTTTTGCCTTATATGATAGGGGCTTCTCAAGTGGTTAATATATTGCGTAAACATTGGTACATTTTACAATTAAGTCCTGTTTTTCAACGAGAACTTCTGATTGCCTACCAACGAGGCACTAATATCAGAGATTTGGTGGTGCATTCTCTGGTAGGAACAGATCGTTCGTTGGGACAGCATCTTGACCCGGGTCATTTTTCATGCCTTTCTTCACGATGTTCGCAATCACAATTTGGCTCAACATGGACACATCAACAAACTCAACGAACTTACCGTTTAAACTGGCATACTGATTGTTCCTCTTCTTATGTTGTATATATTTTAACATGTCCCTGTGGTCTTCATTATGTGGGCCAAATGATACGCCCAATAAAAAAACGTTTATTAGAGCATAAATCTCATATACATACCAAAACAATTACAGCTCCTTTGGTGTCACATTGTCTTCAAATTAATCACAAATTTACAGATTTTACTTGGTGTATTTTAGATCATGTACCCACAGGTCCATGTATTGGAAATCGGGAGCAACATTTACAATTTCTAGAGCAATAGTGGATTTTTTCACTGAAAACTGTGGTCCCTGATGGACTTAATCAAGAACTGGATTGGTGGAGTCTATTACCCACCTGATATCGTCAGATGTGCCCCTAGGGGCATTTTCATTGGATATAAAGCATTGAGTAGTTAGGGCTGATATCAGATGCCATTGCAAAGGAGGATGATTCAGAAATGAGCAACGGACATTCTGAGTTGGGAAAGGAATTTTTTCCACATGAAATATTTTCCATCTGAGGTAGGATCGGAGGATCCAAAACACAGTGCTGGGTCATAGTGTTTATGAAATGGTTCATTACATTTTGCGGGGAACATTTTCCTTTCTGAATTGCTGAATTGCTGAAGAGAGCAGAGGATTCCTTCTGCCTAAATCTAATAAGATCTTGGGGTTACGGATTCACTAAAAGGACCCAACTGCCAGCTAAGTAGTAATTTGGTTTTCCGAATTCTTTTGATGTGTTTGATACTTAGCATTGTGGCTTTGGGGGTTCAGTCACTTTAATATAGAATTGTTGCACAATAATAAAAAAGATTAAAGGGAGAAGTCCGTTATTCGATGGGGTTCTCTGTCCCCTGACCTGACGGACATTCCTACATTTAATATTTTATATATTTTTTTGTAGTTTGTTTTTATATGTTTGTCCCTATTTTTGTGATCTGATTGTAAAACTGTATTTCTCGCATATATAAAGCTTTGTGTAGGAATCACTGGATGGGGGTGGGAGTGGGCAGCACAGAGGTGGAGCAGGGGTGGCACCAGGGTGGGCCGAAGCATCCAGATGTACAGAAGCATTCAGGTTGGGCCTCTGTACGTCCGATGGCATCCATTTGGACGCCCGGCTTATTCCACCTCGAAGATGGAATAAGTGCCAGGTGTCCCGGTGATCACAGCCTGCAGCCCCAACCCAGCACCACTGTGCCACCACGGGAGAGTATCATCTGCCCAATCCCGACCATGGGAGCCCACGGCGGGGTTCAGGTGGTGGAGTAAAGGGGGATCGGATTTCTGCTATTCTGTGCCTCTGGCTGGACATCTGGGTGCCATGGCGATGGGACACCATGGCACTGGCACACCAGCCAGTGTATTAGGCTGGCTGGCCAGGCAAATCCCTGGATGTCTCCACTATCAGATTAGGCTGCATGCCGGGTCATTCAAGTGCCCTGATTCTCCAACTGTGGAATCAGGTACAAATATGCCTGTGGGAAGGAAAGAGGGAGGGTAAGATAAGTTTTCTGGTGGATGAATCTAAGACTTCTTCCCGGTAATGCCAGTAGTCAATAAACAGGGCTTTTTTTTGGGGGTGGGGGGGGGGGGTGGATCCAGTGGACTGTCTCCATGGAAAATAGTAGAATCTATTCTCAACTATACTTAAAACCACTTTCTTTAAATTCTGTGATTACCACAGAATACATTTGAGCCCAATACAAAAGATTCTGGGCTGGTGGGTTTGTCCTGTCTACAAGAGAAATAAATATCTACAAGGAAAACAAAATCAAATTAGCCAACACTATCCAACTATTGATTCTATCTGGGAGTTATTTCTACTCGTAGGTTAGAGATTTTCAGCTCGGTTCTTGTACATCCAGCTCACCACAGGAGCCATAGAGCTAATAGATCACTGTGTTATATATTCTAACCACTATATTGAAAGAAAGCTTTTTTTCTACCTTTATTGTCTGGGTGGATTTCCTTAATCATACTGTATTGGTCCCAGTCATTGTTTATTTTCTTTTATGTCTATTTTCTTCTAATTCCTTCTCAAGGTTTACCCTTCTTTTGTCTGTCTTAAACACTTCCTCCCTTACCCCTCTTTTTTCTCCTTTTCTTTCTTCTGTCCCTCTAAATCTCTCTCTTACAGGATCATCTCTTCAAACTCTATTTGGGATGTGCATTCATTTGAAGCATTATTTTAATCTGAAATATGGAATGAAAAATCTGAAATTCAGGTTTTTCTCCTCTGTTTCATCACAGGCCAAGAAGTAATCACAGACCAGTAATCTTTGGGTTGGCAGGCAGGCATCTTGCAAAAGAGCCACAATGACTCTATAGGGCCTGGCTTTAGCAAGCATTGATGTATTGCTTGTGATTTTCCTTTCTATTTCCTGATTGGCCCAAAGCTTGTCTAGTCTGCAGCTCTATGTAAAATGCTTACTGGATTTTTTTGCCATGTGAATCTATGAACTCCTGCTGTAGAGACATTTAGCAAGCCAAATGCAGATCCTAGTAGTCAGATGTCAAGACCAGCCTCTGACTGTGAGAAAACAAAAAATCCTTAGCCCTCTGTTGTTCTGCTTGTCTGTCTTAGGAAGGAAGAAAAATCGCAAGCAATACAGAAATGCTTGCTGCAGCTAGCACTAGGAAGACAAGATGGCTCATCTGGTCAATTCATGCCTTGTAGCATATTGAAAGCTATATGGTGCAGGGACTGTCTTTTATTTGTATTTGTACAGCACTACATGTGCCTAGCAGAACTATATAAATGATAAGTAGTAGTAGTAGTAGTAGTAATACTCAATAGATTTACAAGGCAAAAAAATCCATTTAGCATTTTACATAGACCTACAGTCCTGACAAACTTTGGGACAGTCAGAAAACAGGAAGGAAAATCACAAGTAATACAGAAATGCTTGCTACAGCTAGCATCAGGGAGGCTTGATGGCTCATCTGCAAGATGCTTGCTTTGTAAGTGGAAAGTCACTGGTTTGATTCCAACTTCTGATTGTGATGGGGGAAAATAGTTGGGATTTTTATTTGCCTGAAATTGCTAGTAATCTTTCAGCTGTGTTTTTTGTTTGGGAAGCAGCCTCAGCTACCTCTTAAATTAGCAAAATTGTCCTGAAATATTTAAAAATGAAACAAAGCAAAATAAAAATGTAACAAAACAAAACAAAATAAAATGAAAAAAAAACCTGCAAATGAAGCAAAATGTTTTGCCTGCATACCCCTAAATTCTATGCGATCACAACCAAATTTCACCGCTCTTCCTTAATTATTTATTTATTTAAGAATTTCTCCTTCACTTCTTTCTTTTACTATCTTTCACCCTCTAGTTCTCTCTGGTACAACATTGCATTCTTTCTGTCCCCACCTACTATTACTACTACTACTAATCATTTGTATAGCACTACAAGGCATATGCAACATTGTGCATATGGATGGAAGACAGTCCTGCTCATCAGAGCTTACAATCTAATTAAGATAAAAAACATAACAAAACTGATAAATAGTGTAAGGAAAGATATGCATAAGTAGTGGACAAAAGAGTGAGGACCATCAGGATCCAAAAGCAGCTACAAAGAGATGGGTTTTTAGCCTGGATTTGAATAGGGCTAGAGAAGGGGCCCGATGCAGAGGCTCAGGTAGTTTGTTCCAGGCATATGGAGCAGAAAGGTGGAATGAATGAAGTCTGGAGTTGGTAGTGGCAGAGAAGGGCACAGATCAAAGGGATCTGCCGGAGGAGCGGAGTTCCTGAGGGAGGGTGTAATGTAAGAGGAAAGGTAGTAAGGAGTCACAGATTGAATACACTTGCAGGTTAGTAGGAGAAGTTTGAACTGCATGCAGAAATGGATAGGGAGCTAGTGAAGTGAATTGAGAAGAGGGGTTATATGAGCATAGCGACAATGGTGGAAGATAAGCTGTACAGCTGAGTTTTGAACAGATTGAAGGGGAAAGAGATGATTCAGAGGGAGACCAGCGAGGAGCATTTTACAAAAGTAAAGGTGTAAGGCAGGGGTCTCAAACACGCGGCCCGCGAGACAACTTTGTGCGGCCCGCGACGGAGGAAAACAAAAAAACCCCAAAACCCTGGCTTCTGCCGTTGCCGCCGTGGCAGCGGCAGAATCAATTGTCAAATTTTAAAAAAAACTGACTTCTGCTGCTCAAGCAGCAAAATCAGCTGTCCTGCGGCCCCTTCCCCTGTGCCCGGAGATCCGAGTCTGCTCTATCAGCGGCGTGCTTTTCAAGCTGCGAAGAGAGTATTCCCCTCTCGCGCGGTTTCAAGCCGCGCGAGAGGGGAATACTCTCCTCGCGGCTTGAAAAGCACGCCGCTGATAGAGCAGTCTCGGATCTCCGGGCACAGGGGACGGGGCCGCAGGACAGCTGATTTTGCTGCTTGAGCAGCAGAAGCCAGGTTTTATTTAATTTACCGGGGGGGGGGTGTAGGACTGGAAATGGGCTATTGGCAGGGGGGGGGTATGACTGGAAATGGGCTATTGGCAGGGGGGGTTATGACTGGAGATGGGCTATTGGCAGGGGGGTTATGACTGGAGATGGGCTATTGGCAGGGGGGGGTATGACTGGAAATGGGCTATTGGCAGGGGGGGGTATGACTGGAAATGGGCTATTGGCAGGGGGGGGGTTATGACTGGAAATGGGCTATTGGCAGGGGGGGTTATGAATGGAGATGGGCTATTGGCAGGGGGGGGGTTATGACTGGAGATGGGCTATTGGCAGGGGGGGGTTATGACTGGAGATGGGCTATTGGCAGGGGGGTTATTAATGGAAATGGGATATGGGGGGGGCGAGGACTGTAAATGGTAAGGGGGGTGTTAGGAAGGACTGGAGTAGGGCTGATGGGGGGAGTTAGGACTGGTAATGAGCTATGGAAGGGCTGACTGAAATGGGGTAATTGGGGTTAGGGCTGGAAGTGGGCTATTGGCAGGGGGGTTATGACTGGTAATGGGATATGGGGGGTGTAAGACTGAAAATGGGGTGATGGGGGTAAAACTGGACGTGCGCTATGGGGAGGTTAGGACTGGTAATGGGCTATGGGGGGTCTAGGACTGGTAATGGGCTGGGGGGGGTTGCTAGGACTGGAAATGGGCTGAGTGGAAGGGGGGCTAGACCTGCCAATGGCTGATGGGGAGGGGGCTTGGAATGGAAATGGGCTGTGAGGGGAGGGAGCTAGGATTGGAAATGGGCTGATGGGGGGCTAGGATTGGAACTGGGCTGATGGTGAGGCTAGGATAGGACTGGAAATGGACTAATGGGGGGACTAGAAGGGAGCGGATGCTGGGTGGGGCTGGAACTAGAAGGGAGCTGATGTTGGGGGAGGATTAGAATGGGATGGAGCTGGGAAAGTGAAATGGAGAGGGGAAAAATATTTTGTCTGGGAGAGAAGACAAATCTACAATTGGCCAGGTATTGTGAGAGTAAGTGGGGATTGAGGATGGAGGGGTAAAATTTGAGTGGATGAAATAGGAATGAGGAAAGAGAAAAAGGAGAAAGATTAGTATGTTAAAGCAGATGTAGAGAGAGAATGGAAAAAAAACTAGGAGAGAAGAAAGGGCAAATGGACAGCAGACGATGGAGAGTTAGCAGAAGACATGAAGAAACCAGAAGAAAGTGGCTGGAACAATTGCAACTGAAAAAAATGCACAAAAGGTAGAAAAATATCTCTTTATTTTGAATTTATTAACTGGAATATGTCAGCTCTGGGAAATGTGCATCATTAATGTTTGCGCTTTGTTTAGTACAAGAGGAAATTAATTTATAGTTTTATTTCTACAGTGTTGTTGTACATTCCAAGTTTGGCTTTTGGGGTTCCCAGTTTAATTATTGTCTTCTTGTTTCTAAATCTTTTAGTCTTTCTTTATCCATACTCATTAAAGAGGCATGTTTACTAAAAGTTAGTGTATGGTAACATTATGCAAATATTTATGCAAATGAGGCCCCTTATGCAAATGAGGCCCCGCGTCTTATGCGGCCCCCGGGTTACTTTACAAGTCCTCATTTGGCCCTCAAAGCAATTTGAGTTTGAGACCCCTGGTGTAAGGTGACTAGTGAGTGGATAAGGGTCTAAGTAGTGTAAATAGAAAGGAAGGAATGAATTTTGTTGATGCTTAGAGGAAGAAGCAACAGGTTTTAGCCATCTGTTGGATGTGGGCCGAGAGAGAGAGTAGACTCAAAGATGACCTCCAAGGTTGCGAGCCGGGTAAACAGGGAGGAGTGTAGTGTCATCCATAGAAATAGAGAAGGAAGGAAGGGGGGAGGTGGGTTTAGGGGAAAGATAAGGAGCTCAGTTTTGGCTATGTTCAATTTCGGACGGCTTTGAGACATCTAGGCAGCAATGTCGGATAAGCAGGCAGAGATCTGGGACTGGATTCTTGGAGAGATTTCAGGCACAAAGAGGTAGGTCTGAGAGTTGACAGCTTAAAGATGGTACACGAAAACCATGGGAGCAAATAAGTGCACCAAGGGACTGAGTATAGAGAGAGAAAAGGAGAGGTCCCAAGACAGAGCCCTAACTAGGCTGCTTCTCCACCAGTCTTCTTTGTTCTGCCCCTTTCGTCCTCAATAGCCATCCTTAACTGCTGTATGTTGACTCTAGGGCAGTAGAGAAAGGGGCTGGACAACTAATGTAGGTGCTCCTCTTTGCTCTGCTGTGTCTGCTCCGATCACATCAATCTCCTCTTATCTTTGAATGACGGGAAGGAAGGGGAAGATTAGGAAACAGAGTGTATTTTCTTTATTCCAAGCTCATCCTCTCTTTTCCTGTTCCTACATGCTGCCTGGGAGGGAAGGGCTGCAGTAGGAAGCAGAAGGCTGTTTTCTGGGGCACTTTAAATAGAGATGGGACAAGAGCATCAAGAGACCATACAGAGCATATCCCTGGCTGCCACCACCAAGGCACATCAAGGATTTTACCAAAGGCGTACAAGTGCGTTCCGACACACTAGTTGAAAAGCACTGTCCTATACTGTACCATCCCTTGGGGTTTTGCAGCCCAAATGCATGGCCCTTAAACTTTAGCTGCGAAAATTGCAGATCAGTGGTTCCCATCCTGTCCTGGGAGAACTCCAGTCAATGGGTTTTCAGGATATCTACAATGAATATTCATAATGGATATTCTGAAAACCCAACTGGCTGGAAGTCCCCCAGGATAAGTTTGGGACCCACCGGTCTAGACCATTCCTCAAGTTCCTTTAGATTCCTTCTCATGTAATCCACACCAAGATGTCGTCCTGTTGCACATTTTGGTATCAACTTTAAAAAGGAAAACCTATCCCTATAGCCCTTCTGCAATATTTTTTGCTACTACCAAAATGTTAATGCTAATAGTGAGGTGAATTTTTATCACACTGGGATAGATATAATCTTGCTTTATTGTCTCATACAATAATATCCTAAGCAGTTTCCACTATAATCAGGTATCATTCAAACAACAGATCATCAGCACAACACACTGCTGTGTACTATTCGGTATAGCCCCCTCTTAGTTTATATCTAATTCCTGTCTATCCCAGTAACACATTAAAAATGCAAAAGAAAATAAATCCTTACCTCAGAGACCAGTCTACAAAAATTCTCCTATTACCTATCGTAATAGGAAAACTCTTTATGGGCTGCTATGTTACTGTTAGTCAGCATCTAATGAGGTGGACACTTCACATGAATGAGATTTTAGAGAGAGATATGGGCAACCACGGATGCTATGGCCATATACACGTGGGATAAATAATAATCTCTTTATTTCACAATATATAAGCACACTCCAACTTGTATTCTTATAGTTACACCAAAGAAAAACATTGTTTGGACTATGCTAAAATCTAATATCTTATACTTATCTCTCCCCTCGCTCAATGGAAGCCTCTCACCATAGCCAATTTGAGATCCTGTCTGCACTGCCTCTCAGTAGGGGTCTTTGCCTCAAGCACACTTCCTTCTGGTCTCCCTGCTGGTGATCTTGTTCAGCTGGCTGTCATCCAAGAAACCCCTTATTATATAGGGTTTTCTGGCTGTAATGTCTTTTGCTGTCATTGACTCTACTTAGATAAGCTTTAGTACAATGCCTCACTGGCACTTCAGGATTGGTCCATCCCTTAGAGACATAGGGGGTCATTTCGATCAGGACGTCCAGGCCCCTATGCGCCTGATCGACTAACTCAGTCAAGTCTCCATTCAGGAGCCGCAATCCCTGGCTGCCAATAACTGTCTTCTTTCCCTGCAGCCCAACCTCTGATCTGGCCTCGGGGAATCCCCTGCACTCACCTCACCTTGTTTCCGAGGCCGGAGCTCCCATTCCCCGACGTCTAGGGGGACTTATTTCACCTCCAAGATGGAATAAGTCCCCCGTACAGTCTGCCAGCCCCGGACTACAGGGCTGACGTCATAATCGGCCTTGTAAGTCCAGGGCCACGGGCCGCCCACTGCCCGCCCTAACTCTGCCTCTGCACTGCCCTCTTCCTACCCCATCTAGCCTCCCCGTACAAACACCTTGTTCATATGGGAGTTTAGTCAGGGACATCCATCCCCGCTATTCGTCGCTCAGAACGACCCCCGACAGTAGCCTGACCTTATCATGGTCTCAGCTTCTAGTGTTACTGTGCAAAGTCAGTACATGTATATGAAAAGTGCAGTTTATCATAAACATTCTCCTGGCACATGACATTAGTTGTTTACTTGCAGAGTTGGCTGGAAATTTTCTAGTAGCCAATATTTCTTTTTAGGCCTAATTCAGAGGCTTCAATACAGAGTCCCTTGAACTAACTGTCCTATTTTATACGAATTCGCACCTAGTGCTTTCACAAATTTTATCCTAGCAATTGCTTTTACAAATGTTGAAAAGAACTGAACCAGGGGCCAATCCCTGTAGCAAACTACTGGTAATACTCCTTTCCTCAGTGTGAACTCCTATTACCACTACCCTTAGTTGTCTCTCACTCAACCAATTCTTCAAACCCAGTCAGCCACTTTAAAACCACACCAAGTACACCTCATCTAGCACTCTACCCTGATGCAAATGTCCAGTCACTGAGTCAAAGAAATTGATCAACTTCATCTGAGAAGACCTACTTCTTGAAAGTCAATTTTGGCTCAGATTTTCTAATCCACTAGATTCCAGAAATTTTACTATCTTATCTTTTAGCAGCAATTTCAGAAACGGCATGCTATGCATTGCTCTCTTCCAACCCTTACAAAAATCTTTTCTAAAGGAAAATGTGCTTGTTAACCTCTAAAGTGTCTCTGAGGACTTTTGAGTAATTGATTTATTAGTGCTATATACACACAGTGCTTTATACTCAAAAGTGAAACTGTTAATAGTGAGTGAGGCCACTTATTTGTAACGTGTTCTCTATGGACAGCAAGATAAATCAGCCACACATAATTGCCATGAAATTACTGACAGCGCTTGGTTGAACCCACGCTCTCAGAACCCAATAGAGTTTAGAAAAACTCTCTGGGCATGTGCAGTGCTACCTCCTCAGTGTGCGTTGCTCCTCCCCCCTTAATCTGTTTCAAAGCATAGGAAATTCAACCTTGAGGGGATATGGGTGGGATTGTGTGGCTGATTTATCCTGTTGTCCATGGGGAATCCCTGTTATGGGTATGTAACCTCACTTTCTCCCTGGATAAGCAGGATATAATCAGTCACACAAATGGTGACTTCATACCTGAGTGTACAAGGACACGTGGCGCCCGATTCAGGTAGGGGCACATCCGGGCCGTCCGGATGGCCCCAAGCAAGACGGGCCCATTTGTACCTAATTCTGGACCATGGGAATGAAATTTTGCTGTGGTAATCAGCATCGGGCCTGAAGACAGCTCAGCATGCCCTCTGTCGCCTGTGGGGATGTCCTCCCCACAGGTGCCCCCGACTCCCATGGCTTCAGTCCCCCTTTTTCCTGCTGTCCGACCCATGGCTGGCCTGCTGTGGCCTGGATCGGGTGGCCACAGCAGGACCCAGCCCGGGAGGGATCCCTGGGTCCGATCGCCATTTTTTTTGCTATTTATTCCACCTTTGAGGTGGAATAAGCAGCATGTTCCCATGGGCCCAGCAGGATGTACAGGGCTATGACTTGTTTTGGCCCTATACGTCCTGCCGCCCCCTCCTGCCCCTCGCTGGCTCTCCCTGTCTTGATGCTCAGGATGTGCAGGGAGAGTTGAAGGGGGAATCGGGCCCGGATGGCTTGCAGGGCAGCATGTCCCGCCGGCATGTGCAGCCCTGCAACCTGCATCCCAGAATTGGGCCCTTATTATTCTAGTGTTTCAAAAAGAAGCAACAGCCCTGGCCCCTCGCAACCTGTGGATAATTGCGGTGGTAGGTTGAACAGAGGAGATTCGTAGCGTTATGGGCTGCTATGTTACTGGGACTGAGAATGGCCATCATAAGGGAAGTGGGAACGAGGAAGGGCTTAAAAGTTTAATGATTTTGGAACTAGGAGGTTTGCCTAGGAAGGGATCTGGTTGGGGGGGGGGGGGGCAGGATTATTAACAAATGCAGGTACTGCAGTGAGAATGTGGAAGTTCGATGAACCTTCAAATATGTGTACATATACCTATACAAAGCAGATACAGGGGAAAGACTCATGCCTATTAGAAGAAAAAGATCATAATATACTGCTAGATATGGAAGATGACCTCATGAAGGTGCTATGCACAGGTGGTGTTATATTCGGAACAAAATAGCTGTTAGGACATTGCAAGTTAGATCTCCTGCTACTGCTGAAGTTAAAAAACAATAAAAATATCTGACCCGTGTAAGTGAAAGTACAAATGCGGATCCTTGAATTTACAATGGCAGACTCACTGGGTGGCAGGGTGGCCAAGGACTCCTAGGGACTGTAATTGAGACTGCAAAAGCAGATCCGAGGCTGATCCAACTAGGAAGTTGGGAAAAAGAGTTAAGGGGTTTTGAAACTCCTTCATTTTGCATGGGTAATGACGTTCTGGTTTAGTGATGTTCGTGTTCCCACCTGCAACTATCTGGTTTGAATAAATCATCCCTTGAGTTCTTCGCTTTTTGCTGTGTTTCCCTGCACCTTGTGAATACTTTTGGGCTTTTGTTGTTCTTTGGCCTTTTAGGGAATGGTCATTTTCAATTGCTATGAGGACTTCTGTATTGTCCTCATATGTATTGTCATCATATGTATTGTCTGCTCACAAATGTCAGCAGAGAGGAGACTGTGAAGGGGCCAATGCTGTAACCCCAGGAGTTGGGCTCCCTTTTTGTGAGAAACTTTGGGTGATACTGCTTTCATGCAGGAACACTGACAACATTTTTTGATGGGATACTAGACTGTGTATAAAAATGTACCTGGAGAAATAATATTTCTACTTATATATCTGTGTATTGGCCCTTTATAGATGCAAATATATATGTATATGTATCTCCCATGCTGGATGTGATTTACTTGCCATTTTTAGTATCGCTGTCAGAGGGGACTTCCCTGCCCAGTGTGGTGATGGCTGCAGACTGGACAAAGGGCCTCCCTTCAGTATCGCTGCCAGAGAGGCACGGCCTGTGTGAAACACGTGCCAGTTGTGGCATGGAGCAGCAGACCCAGGTTCAGGGACCGTGGAGATTCCACTGAGGGGGAGTTGCCTCAGTTTGCAAGGTTGAACGGGACCCATTTTTCTCTTTTTTTTTGGAACTTAGCTCAATGTTGCTGTTGTCTAAAGGCCTGCCAGAATGATATTAGTGCACCCATATCAGCACTGCAAGAAGTGATTATTCTGCATGGACTGACAGGAAACTCTGCTTTGCTTTCCTCTCAAAACTTGCACTTTCAAAGAGGTCTGCTCTGGATGATCTGACATGGAGAGGTCTGCATACAGTACACCTTTATGCTCCCATGGCTGGAGAAAAAACTGCTGTGATCTGGGCTAGCACTGCAGACATAGTAGCATACAGCCCGATATTCAAAGGCGTTTACACGGCGCTCCCTCTTAAATTGTATCCTACCTTCTGTGCGCCTCTGGCCCCAGCTGCTTTTCCTGCAGCATGCTTCTTCTCTTCGGCCCACAGGACAGGTTGCTCCCATAGTCCCACAACATGGCTGCTGGCTGCAATTGCTGCCATGTTCACTTTTGCAGCCCACGGGAGAAGTCTGTCCCTCAGACCAAAAACTGACCTGATGGATGTGATCCCTTCAATCCGTGAGATAGGCTGCTCCTGCACTCACAACACTGTTGCTGGCTTCACTTGTTTGGTCCATGAAAGCAGCCTGTCCCACGGGCCGGCAACAAACTGCTGACTGCGATTTTGGCACCCTTGAAGAAGGGTGCCCCCCTGCCACACTTAGTTTACTGGGTAGTGCCGGCCCTGGGTGGGGGCAGGGACCCCTTTGGCTGACTGGCTACTCAGCTCTTACTGATATGTAAGGGGCACCCTGATCCTGTCGGTTGCCAATCGGGGCCTGGACGGAAGATCAGCGGCAATTAAGGGAAATGAACAATTACTAACTCTGTTCTTCCCTTGCACTTGCCACAGATCCTGCGATCCCTGCATTGGCAGGCATTCCAGGACTTCCTGAGCTTACTGCTGATGCAGGGATTGCGTGTCTCTGCAGTAAGAGTAAATTCTCTGCAGTATTTGCAGGGAACAGGCTGGGAATGCCCTCTGCAGATAGCATGGGCCTTTTGCAGCTACCGTGGGTCTTTTGCAGCTATCACACCAAGCATGAGAAGCTAAAGCTGCTTGTCCACAGTTCAATAAGTACCCTGCTAATTGCAACATACTCAGCAGTCCTATACCATACAATTCAATGGGGAAAAGGGGATAAAGAAATAAACCTTCCTGAAGCCTTTGACTTACTTTGGCAAAGCTACCATAATTTATAAAATTCAATTTAGGCTGTAAAAACTCATATGGATAATAAACAGAAGGGATGTGCACGGGGCAAAAAATGTTGGTTCGTTTGGGATTTTCTTCCAGGTTTTGGGGGTAATTTTCTAAAAAGCCACCTAAATTTACGTGCAAACAATAAATGTAAAACTTGGTAGTTTAGATAGCTATGCATGATAAGTGGCCATTTACAGTACACGTGAAAATGACATGGCCGCTATTTTGAAGGATGATCATGAATACTTTCACTGTGGGCATGGAGGGGTGGAGTTTGGGCAGAGTGCAAGGTTATGTGTATAGATTATAGAATCCTATACTTCACATATATTGCTCGCAAATTTAAGGGCGGGTATTTACATCATGCCTTACATTAAAGTACATTTTCAGCTATTTATGCTAGTATTTTATAAAAATGGGTATTAACTAGGCAGGAGTTTATAAAATTACCCTCTTTTAGAGGTGTGCAGGCCAAAAACTTTCATTCCATTTCTTTATTTTTGTATTTTTTCACTTGTATCATTTCCCGTCAATGGTGCGCACTATTGTGCGATAACACACACTCTTTCGCAAGAGTGTGCACTCTTTTGCAGTAGCGTGCACTTTATGCAACGCAAGCACTATGTGCGTATGCATGGGTAGTGCATGTTATTGCATAATAGTGCACACTGTTGCAAAAGAGTGCACGCTATTGACAGGAAATGACAACAACTTAGTAGTTTCCTGTTTTGTTTGAGATTGCAGTGTTCATATTAAACGAAAGCACATCCCTCCCCTCTTTTTAGTTTGCTTCACATACTCGGTTCAATAAAAATCTTTTAATGTGTGTTAGAACATTTTAACGTATATAATTTACTTAACATGAGCTAATTTGCCGTTTTCCATGCATTAAATTGAGTTAGTGTGCAGTAAATTTAAGGCATGCTAATGTGCATAATGAGAGCACATCCCGAGTAAACAGTTTAAGCAGTGTGTGTCTATCACTTTTTGCTAGCACAGGAGTCAAACGTCTATCCAGGTCTGCAGTGTCTATTAAAATTATGATTAAATGACCCAGATCAAGCGTGATGATTTGTCACCGAGCAACGTGTGACCAGGGCTTCAAAATCATTCAGGCCTCTGCTCTGAAATTTGAAGCTGTACTAAAAACTAGGCACAGGATAAAAATGTTCACAAGGGCACAGTTAAATATCTGCACAGGCATAAATAGCTCAACCAGAGCTCTGTGATCCTCAGTCTTGAAGGACTAGAAATAGGGACTGCTACTTCTGGAGAGAGATCTGCAATTGTGAGTGTATACTTCTGGGAATTTTCTGAAAGGACTTCTTTGTATTAAAGCTAATTAATCTGTGAACCCAGTGTTTTTTGTTAAATCAGTCAGGGCATAGCAGAAGCAGTTTAAGTTTAAATTTAAAACACAGAAGAGAACTTCCTGGTTACATTTCATACCCAGCAGAGAGCTTGTAGTTTAAATTTAATAGTCACTCAAGGCCTAGTATCAGCAAAGTACTTTTAGTTTAAATTTAAAACACAGAAGAGAGCTTTCTGGTTAAATTTGGAACCCAGAAGAGAGCTTGTAGTTTAAATTTCATAATAAGTCAGAGCCTAGCAGCAGCAAAGATCTGTAATTTAAATCAAATCAGAATATAACTTAGCATAAAAAGCAAAACAGGGTCAGTACTCTTTGCGCAACAAATAAAGTCTCCTAGAGACCTTTACCAAGAGGCCTTCTACCTAGGGGGCAAGAGACCTGTGAAACGTTTTCAATAGCAGTTAACACCAGGTGGCACGTCAAAAGGCCACTTTGATAGACTCCTTCTATCCAAGCAAGGACTGTTAATCACCCAGGAAGTTGGTCACAGCTTACATCAGCAGCAGAGGACAAGGTACTGTGTAGAAGCCCTCTTTTAAAAAGTGTTATTTCCCTCCCTCCCTCCCCAACACCCACCCACCCCTGGGATAATCGTAGCTTTATAGGTACTAACACATCTTAAAGGAAAGGAGGTGCTCTCAGGTGAAGCTCGTTATCCAAATCAGTCATACACTAAGGACCTGAGATTAATTAAACTTCAGATGAACAAGGTATGTTAAATGTATTGGGTACAGTTTTATTAGTATAAATATCCATAGCAACCCTTAGTAACTAAAGAACTTAAAGATCTAAACACAAGCTTAAAACTAAGATGCAGACAGCAGTCCAGCAGCGAGATGGGGGCTTTCCAGTCTTTTGCATTTAGTGTCACATGAATGATTTTCTCCCAGTTGCTGAGAGGTCTTACATGTGCACTAGCTGCAAGGAGCTCTTTGCTCTCAGGGAACGAGTCCGTTCTCTAGAGGCTAGAGTAGCAGACCTGGAAGACATAAGAAAGACAGAGAGGTACATAGACGAGACCTACAGGGATATAGTCCTGAAGTCCCACCTCCAGTCTGGCAGCATCCCTGTTCCCATGGAGGAGAGAGGTCATGTGACAGGAGAGCATCACCATGGTGTGGCAGGAAGTGATCCTGTAACTAGGACCTGTCCTCCAGGTGTTGTAAAACTCTCTCGCACCGAGGAAGTTTCTCCAGGGCCATGTGCCCATGAGGGAAGGGTTAGGACAGCCGTTATAGTTGGTGATTCGATCATTAGGCATGTAGATAGCTGGGTGGCTGGTGGACATGAGGATCGCCTGGTAACATGCCTGCCTGGTGCAAAGGTAGCGGACCTCACGCGCCACCTAGATAAGGTCTTAGATAGTGCTGGGGAGGAGTCTGCTGTCTTGGTACATGTCGGTATTAATGAGATAGGAAAATGTGGTAGGGAAGTTCTGGAGGCTAAATTTAGGCCTTTAGGTAGGAAGTTGAAATCCAGAACTTCCAGGGTAGTGTTCGCTGAAATGCTTCCCGTTCCACGCGCAGGACCCAAAAGGCAGGCAGAGCTCCGGAGTCTCAATGCGTGGATGAGACAATGGTGCAGAGATGAGGGTTTTGGATTTGTTAGGAACTGGGGAACATTCTGGGGAAAGGAGGGGCTTTTCCGAAGGGATGGGCTTCACCTTAACTGGGATGGAATCAGGCTGCTGGCATTAACCTTTAAAAAGGAGATAGAGCAGCTTTTAAACTAGATATAAGGGGAAAACCGACAGTCACCCAAGAGCGCATCGTTCAGAAGAATGTATCCTTGAAGGATACTACCAAAAGCAGAGAGGTTGCAAAAAAGAGTAAAGTAGCCCAAATGTCCTCGAGTATGGAGCAGACAGATCCCAAATTACCCATGCCTACCAATAGCCAGATTAATATGAATAAAATACAGTCTCTAAAATGCTTGTATGCAAATGCTAGAAGTCTAAAAAATAAGATGGGAGAGTTAGAATATATAGCACTAAATGAGAGGTTAGATATGATTGGAATATCAGAGACATGGTGGAAGGAGGACAACCACTGTGATACCTGGGTACAAACTATATCGTAATGATAGAGCTGATCAAATTGGTGGAAGGGTTGCGCTCTATGTTAGAGAGGGCATTGAGACAGAAAGGATTAAAGTTTTGCAGAAAACAAAATTTGCTGTAGAATCTCTATGGATTGAAATTCCATGCAAAAAGGGGAAGGCGATGGCAGTGGGGGTGTACTATCGACCGCCTGGCTAGAATGAACAAATGGATGATGAAATGCTCAAAGAAATCAAGGAAGCTAACAAAAGTTAGAGCGCAGTAATAATAATGGGTGATTTCAATTACCCCGGTATCGACTGGGTCAGTGTCACAGCAGGACATGCTAGGGAGATAAAGTTCCTAGAGGAAATAAATGACTGCTTCTTGGAGCAGCTGGTTCATGAACCGACCAGAGGGGAAGCCATATTGGACGTAGTCCTTAGTGGAACACCAGATCTAGTACAAGAGATAAGGGTGTTGGGGCCACTTGGCAATATTGATCATAGCATGATCGCATTTGATTTAATTAGTGGAGGAGGGATAGTAAGGAAGTCCACAGTACTACCTTTTAACTTTCGAAAGGGAGACTATGATAAAATGAGGAAAATAGTTAAGAAAAAACTAAAAGGAGCAGTTGCAAAGGTTAAAGACTTACATCAAGCTTGGAAGCCCAGACCAGCTGTTTTCCATGCTTTAAGAAAAGTAGATAAACGTGGATCAATTGTTTACGTTATCAGAATATTGGAAGACTAGGGGACATGTAATGAAGCTACAGGGTAAACTATTTAAGACAAATAAGAGAAAATATTTTTTCACTCAACGTGTAATCAAACTTTGGAATCTGTTACCGCAGGATGTAGTAAGGGCTGTTAGTATAGCTGGGTTTAAAAAAGGTTTGGATGAGTTCCTGGAGGAAAGGTCCATAAACCACTATTAAAAAGGGACCCAGGATATCAATGCATGACCCAGTACAAGCATTGTGGAACCTGTGTCTTTTGGGGATATTGCTAGGTACGTATGACCTAGATTGGCCACTGTTGGAAACAGGATACTGGGCTTGATGGACCTTGGTCTGACCCAGTATGGCATGTCTTATGTTCTTAGAAGGAAGTCCAAAAAACTGCCAGCATGGTTTAAAGGTGAGGTCACAGAGGCTGTTGTTGCCAAAAAAGCATCTTTCAGGAAATGGAAAAAAGAGTCAAACGACGAAACCTGGAAACAGCACAAGCACTGGCAAGTCAAATGCAAGGCATTGATAAGGCAGGCAAAGGGAGAATTTGAGAAGAAGCTTACTGCGGAAGCAAAAACGCAAAATAAAGACTTTTTCAAGTACATTCGTAGCAATAAACCTGTGAGAGAGTCACAAGGTCCATTAGATGATAGAGGGGTTAAAGGGGCACTAAGAGGCAACAAGGCGATAGCGGAGAGACTGAATGAATTCTTTGCTTCGGTCTTTACTGAGGAAGATGTAGGGATGTTACACATGACTGAAGTGGTATTTAAAGGTGCGGAAGAATTGAAGGAAATATCGATAGATCGGGAAGAGGTATTACAACTATTAGATAAACTGAAGAGTAGCAAATCACCTGGGCCAGATGGTATACATCCAAGGGTGTTTGAAAGAACTGAAATATGAGATTGCAGACCTGCTATTAGTAATCTGTGAATTTTCATTAAAATCATCTGTAATACCCGAAGATTGGAGGATCGCCAATGTAACGCGAATTTTTAAAAAGGGTTCCGGGGTGATCTGGGAAACTACAGACCAGTGAGCCTGACATCAGTACAGGGAAAAAATGGTAGAAACCATCATAAAGAACAAAATTACTCAGCATGTAGATGGTCATGGCCTAATGGGAGACAGCCAACATGGCTTTAGACAAGGAAGATCTTGTCTTACTAATCTGTTATGTTTTTTGAAGGTGTGAATAAACAGGTGGACAAAGGTGAGTCAGTTGATATAGTGAATCTGGACTTTCAGAAAGCCTTTGACAAGGTCTCTCATCAGAGACTTTTGGCAAAACTAAAAAGTCATGGGATAGGAGGCAGTGTACTATTGTGGATCAGGAACTGGTTAAAAGATAAAAAGCAGAGGGTAGGGCTAAATGACCAATTTTCCCAATGGAGAAAGGTGAATAGTGGTGTACCCCAGGGATCTGTGCTGGGTCCGCTGATTTTTAACATTCATAAATAACCCAGAAAAGGGAATAACGAGTGAGGTTATCAAATTTGCAGATGAGACAAAACTATTTAAAGTTGTTAAAATCCAAGAGGATTGTGGAAAATTGTAAGAGGATCTTGATAAACTGGAAGACTGGGCATCAAAATGGCAGATGAAATTTAATGTGGACAAGTGCAAAGTTATGCACCTAGGGAAGAACAACCCAAACTATGGTTACACGATGCAAGGTTCCACATTAAGAATCACCACCCAGGAAAAAGATTTAGGAGTCATTGTGGATAACATGTTAAAACCCTCGGCCCAGTGTGCAGCGGCGGCCAAGAGAGCAAATAAAATGCTAGGTATCATAAGGAAAGGAATGGAAAATAAAACAAAAGATATTATAATGCCTCTATATCGTTCCTCGGTGAGACCGCACCTTGAATATTGTGTGCAATTCTGGTCGCCGTATCTTAAAAAGGATATAGCGTTATTAGAAAAGGTACAGAGAAGAGCCACCAAAATGGTAAAGGGGATGGAAGGATACTCCTATGAAGAAAGGCTAAAAAGGTTAGTGCTCTTTAACCTGGAAAGAGACGGCTGAGGGGAGATATGATGGAAGTCTATAAATTAATGAACGGAGTGGAACGGGTAAATGTAGATTGATTATGTATGTTATCAGAATATAAAAAGACTAGGGGACATGCAATGAAGCTACAGGGTAAACTATTTAAGACTAATAAAAGAAAATATTTTTTCACTCAACGTGTAATCAAGCTCTGGAATTTGTTACCGGAGAATATAGTAAAGGCTGTTAGTGTAGCTGGGTTTAAAAAAGGTTTGGACAAGTTCCTGGAGGAAAGGTCCATAAACCATTATTAAGAAGGGACCCAGGATATCAATGCTAAACCCAGTACAAGCATAGTGGAACCTGTGTCTTTTGGGGAAAGTGCTAGGTACATATGACCTAGATTGGCCACTGTTGGAAACAGGATACTGGGCTTGATGGACTTTGGTCTGACCCAGTATGGCATATCTTATGTTCTTATGTTCTAATGCTGAGTTGAGTAAAATTGCTATTTTTTTTTTTTTTGCAGCATGAGACAAAACATACTGTGGATCAAATATTTTTCAATAGCAAGCTATTTGTTTGATTTAGAACTCTGTAGCATTGAGGCTCCAATTTGGAAGGAACATATTATGCAAGACTAGCCAGTGCCAAATGCAGGTTTATATATTTATATATTTATTAAAGCATTTAACATTTCATTCAAGAAAAAGTCTTGTACAGAAAAGAAATCCTCAGAAGCATGCACATTATTAACACATTAAGGAAACAATATTAAAGAGATTCCTTGTAGTCCACACTTTGGAAGGGGGGGGGGGGGCATAAAAAAACCTCCTGTGGTAAGAGAAACTAATCCAAAGGGGTATTTTAAGGAAAATTACAAGAATAAGTTGGGCATGAGCGATCTAAAGAAATACAATACTGATGTGGTCAAGTCGTACCTAATGAAGTAGTATCAAACGGTGCTTATGCTACCCCGGGTGGCCTGGTGCTAATAAAAGTGACCAAGTCATTTGACTGAAAAAAGACCTATCTATTAGATTTATATACTACCAATCCTTTACATGGGAATCTGAGATGTAAAGTACCCCCCAACTGCATAACCCCAGGTTTTTAAAGCAAAAATTGCTTCCTCCTTTTCTGCGTCTCTCTGGCAATATCTGGAAACATTGCAATTTTAAAATCACAGAAATTATCCATTCTCTTCCTATAGAACATTTTAAGTATCCATTCTTTATCTGTAGCCAAGTCATAGGAAACCAATAAAGTAGCAGACTCTTGGTCAGAAAGCTCCCAAAAAACAGAAATATTCAAATAAATGCGGGTTTAAGGAGTTGCTCTGTATCTTCACTGGAATTTCAATATAGAAAGTTATTGATAAAGTTAAAAGCATTCAATTTCCATCATTTTTCTTTTTTTAATTTAAAAAGTAGTGTAATAGTCTAGTCTCAAATGGGTAACTAAGGGGTATGGTTACTAAATGGCTGTAGCAGTTTCCGCGCGATATCGAAGCCGCAGCCCCATTGATTTCTGCGGCTCCGATATTGCACGGAAGCCGTTACCGCCATTTAGTAAGCATACACCTAAAGCTTTTAGCATAGTTCCCAGATGCTGAAAACACATGATTTTTGATTTCATGTCTCACAAAGTATCCTAACAGCACTACCAGGACGCACAAAGCACCAGACCCTACCTATCAAAAGGAAACACTGCAAATATTAAACCAATACATTTCAGAGAATAACAATACACGACCTACTGGGGAAAGAGAACAAGTGGCAATATCAAATAGGAATTACATAAACAGAATGCCTTAGCTCAGTTACACATGCAGAACATAGATCATCACCAAACAAGGAATCACAATTTAGAAACAGGAAGACAATAATTAAACTGGGAACCTCAAAAGCCAAACTTGGAATGTACAACAACACTACAGAAATAAAACTATAAATTAATTTCCTCTTCTACTAAACAAAGCGCAGACGTTAATGATGCACATTTCCCAGAGCGGACATATTCCAGTTAATAAATTCAAAATAAAGAGATATTTTTCAACCTTTTGTGCATTTTTTTTCAGTTGCAATTGCTCCAGCCACTTTCTTGTTTTCTTCTTGTCTTCTGCTAACTCTCCATCGTCTGCTGTCCATTTGTCCTTTCTTCTCTCTCTAGTATTTTTCCATTCTCTCTCTACATCTGCTTTAACATACTAATCATTCTCCTTTTTCTCTTTCCTCATTCCTATTTCATCCACTCAAATTTTACCCCTCCATCCTCAATCCCCACTTACTCTCCCAATATCCGGCCAATTGTAGATTTGTCTTCCCTCCCACACAAAATATTTTTCCCTCTCCATTTCACTCTCCCCAGCTCCATCCCATTCTAATACTCCCCCAACATCAACTCCCTTCTAGTTCCAGCCCCACCCAGCATCTGCTCCTTTTTAGTCCCTGCATCAGCCCATTTCCAGTCCTAGCCCCTCCCCATAAGCCCATTTCCAATCCTATCCTAGCCCCACCATCAGCCCATTTCCAGTCCTATCCGAGTTCCTCCATCAGCTCATTTCCATTCCCAGCCCCCCATAAGCCCATTTCTAGTCCTTTCCTAGCCCCACCATCAGCCCATGTCAAATCCTAGCTCCCCTCCACTCAGCCCATTTCCAATCCAAGCCCCCCATGAGTCTACTTCCAGTTCTAGCCCCTCCATGAGTTCATTTCAATCCAAGCCCCCACCACAGCCCTTTAACAATCTTACCACCCCCCAACAGCCCATTTCCAGTCCTAGCCCCTCCATCAGCCCATTTCCTGTCCTAGCCCCCCTCACTCAGCCCATTTCCAGTCCTAGCTCCCTCCTCTCACAGCCAATTTCCATTCCAAGCCCCCTCCCAATCAGCTATTTGCAGTTCAGGCTCCCCGCTTCCACTCAGCCCATTTCCATTCCAAGCCCCCCCAGCCCCATCCCCATCAGCTATTTGCAGTTCAAGCCCTCCTTCCACTTGGCCCATTTCCAGTCCTAGCAACCCCCCCAGCCCATTACCAGTCTTACCCCCCATAGCCCATTACCAGTCCTAAGCCCCCCATCAGCCCACTTCCAGTCCTAACCCCCCATCACCCCATTTTCAGTCTTAGCCCCCCCATCAGCCCACTTCCAGTCCTAACCCCCATCAGCCCATTTCCAGTCTTAGCCCCCCCCACAGTCCATTACCAGTCCCAACCCCCCCATCATCACTTTTCCAGTCCTAGCCCCCCCATAGCCCATTACTAGTCCTAACCCCCCCATCAGCCCATTTCCAGTCTTAGCACCCCCATAGCCCATTACCAGTCCTAGCCCCCACATCAGCCCATTTCCAGTCTTAGCCCCCCCATAGCCCATTACATCCTACCCCCCCCATCAGCCCATTTCCAGTCCTAGCCCCCCCATCAACCCATTACCAGTCTTGGCCCCCCCCATAGCCCATTACCAGTCCTAACCCCCCCCATCAGCCCATTTCCATTCTTGGCCCCCCCATAGCCCATTACTAGTCCTAACCCCCCCATCAGCCCACTTCCAGTCTTAGCCCCCCCATAGCCCATTACCAGTCATAACCCCCCTCCCCCCATCAGCCCAGGTAGATTAAAAAAAAACAAACTAGCTGCGGCTGCTGCTGCCGCTGCCGCCGTGGCAGTGGCAGAATCAAGCGTCCCATCATGGGGCCTCCCTGCAGCATCAGCTCCCGAGTCCCAAAGCGCGGGCTTTCAGAGCCAGGAGAGTTTCCCTTTCTCGCGGCTCTGTTAATCCCGCTGGGGCTGATGGGATTTCCCATCAGTCCCGGCGGGCTTAACAGAGCCGTGAGAGGTCCGAGAAGCTCTCCCTTCGTGACTCTGAAAGCCCGCGCTTTGGGACTCGGGAGCTGATGCTGCTGGGAGGCTCTGCCGGGCAGAGGGGGGCCCCGTGGCGGGATGCTTGATTCTGCCGCTGCCACAGAGGCAGCGGCAGCAGCAGCCTCAGCCGGTTTGTTTTTATTTATCTACTTGGGCTGATGCAGAATGTTTTTGTGTGGGGCCCCCTGAAACGCGGGGCCCTGTGCAAAAATCATTCTTGCTAAATGGACGGGCCGGCCCTGGCTAAGATTGGTAATGGGCTGATGGGGGGGGGGGAGCTTGTACTGTAAATAGGATGATGTGGGGGAGGGGGCTTGGACTGGAAATGGGCTGCTGGGGGGCTGGAATAGGACTGGAGATGGCTGATGGGTTGATAGGATTGGAAATGGGCTGATGGGGATGGACTTGGACTGGAATTGGGCCGATGGGGTCTAGGATTGGAAACGGGCTGATGGGGGGGGCTTGTACTGTAAATGGGATGATGTGGGGGAGGGGGCCTGGACTGGAAATGGGCTGCTGGGGGGCTGGAATAGGACTGGAGATGGCTGATGGGGGACTAGGATTGGAAATGGGCTGATGGGGGAGCTTGGACTGGAAATGGGCTTATGGGGGCTGGAATAGGATTGGATATGGCTGATGGGGGGCTAGGACTGGAAATGGGCTGATGGGGGGCTTGCACTGGAAATGGGCTGATGGGGGGCTGGAATAGGACTGGAGATGGCTGATGGGGGGCTAGGATTGGAAATGGGCTGATGGGGGAGCTTGGACTGGAAATGGACTTATGGGGGCTGGAATAGGACTGGAAATGACTGATGGGGGCTAGGAATGGAAATGGGCTGATGGGGGCTTGGACGGGAAATGGGCTTATGGGGGGTTGGAATAGGACTGGAAATGGCTGATGGGGGCTAGGATGGAAATGGACTTATGGGGGGAGCTTGGACTGGAAATGGGCTGATGGGGATCTGGAATAGGACTGGATATGGCTGATGGGGGGCTAGGATTGGAAATGGGCTGATGGAGGGGCTAGGACTGGACATGGGCTGATGCGGGCGGGGGGGAGAATGGGATAGAAGGGAGCGGATGCTGGATGGAGCTGGAACTAAAAGGGAGCTGATGTTGGGGGAGGATTAGAAGGGGATAGAGCTGGGGGAGTGAGGATGGAGAGGGGAAAAGATATTTTGTGAGGGAGGGAAGAAAAATCTATGATTGGCCGGGTATTGGGAGAGTAAGTGGGGATTGAGGATGGAAGGGTGAAATTTGCATGGTTGAAAAAAGGAATAAAGAAAGAAATGGAGGAAAGAGCAAAAAGGGGAAGATCAGCATGTTAAAGGAGATGTAGAGAGAGAATGGGAAAAAACTAGAAGAGAGAAGAAATGACAAATGGAGCAATTTCAACTGAAAAATAAATGCCCAAACAAAAGGTAGAAAAATACTTTTTTGTTTTGAATTTATTAAGTGGAATATATCAGCTCTGGGAAATGTGCATTGCTAATGTCTTTGCGTTTTTGTTTAGTACAAGAGGAAATTAATTTATAGTTTTATTTCTCCAGTGTTGTTGTACATTTCATGTTTGGCTTTTGGGGTCTCCTGTTTAATTATTGTCTTTATTTTTCTATATTTTGACCTCTTGTTCTTTGTTTGCTGATGGTCTTGCTCTGCATGTGTAACTGAGCTGAGGTATTCTGTTTCTGTAGTTTCTATTTGACAGTGCCACTTGTTCTCTTTCCCCAGTAGAAGATGTATTGCTATTCTCTGAGATGTATTGGTTTAATGTTTGGAGTGTTGCCTTTTTGATAGGTAAGGTTTGGTGTTTTGTGAGTCCTGGTAGTGCTGTTATGATATGGCGGGTTTACTATGGGTTCTAAATGGTCAGTGTTTATAGTATTTCCTAATGTACCTGGCACTGGAGTATAGTAATGTAGAAATCTGGTAGTCTTTCTTTATACAGAACTAATTAAGAGGTTACACTGCCAAGAAAACCCAGGAGCTTCTGGGTCGCCCTGAGTCAGGACTGACTCGAAGGCACACATTGCATTTTGCAATTAAGAGGCATGTTTACTAAAGGTTAGTGCATTAACATTATGCAAATATGTATGCAAATGAGTCCCTTATGGAAATGAGGCTCTGCAATGAGTCTTCACACATGGCCCCACAACCCCCTTGGGTCACCCCTGCATCTACCATCCCTGCATCTACCATCCCTTCTATGCAAAAGTAAAGAATTTTCTAATGTGAATTCAAATCCTGCATTAGAAAAGTATTTCTTCACAGAAAAGGTGATGGATACATGGAAAGGTTTCCCAGGAAGGTGGTGTTGAAGTCAAAGATTAATGCTTTTAATTTGAAAGGTAGGCACATAATAAATGTCTCTGTTTCTAAGAAATCTTTAAGCTCATATTTACCCAATAGCAATGGGAATACAAAAGACCACAGAAAGGGGTGAGTGCTCTATTTTGCCACTTTTTTGGTGTTGAGGTAGATTGATAAGAACATAAGATATGTCATACTGGGTCAGACCAAGGTCCATCAAACCCAGTATCCTGTTTTCAACAGTGGCCAATTTAGGTCATAAGTACCTAGCAGTTTCCCCAATGCTTGTATTGGCTCAAGCAGTGATATCCCGGGTCCCTTTTAATAATGGTTTATGGACCTTTCCTTCAGGAACTTGTACAAACCTTTTTTAAACCCAGCTACCTTCACAGCTTTTACAACATCCTCTGGTAAGAAATTCCAGAGTTTGATTATACCCTGAGTGGAAAAATATTTTCTCTTGTTAATCTTAAATAGGTTACCCTGTAGCTTCATTGCATGTCCCCTAGTCTTTCTATATTCTGACGACTTAAACAATTGATCTGCATTTACCCGTTGATATTGAAGTGCCTGACCTTTGCCTTCCTAATGTAACCCAACTTCCATAGTAGGTCTGAAAAAGGAAGCACATCAGGTAACCTATGGGCTATCACACAATTCAAAGGGCTCCCAGACTTTTCTCTAATGTGTGTGGTGGGCAGGGGGGGGGGGCGCGGAGGGAAGAGGGGGCATCAGGATGAAGGGGACGCCTAGGGCGCCTCCAGTCCTTGCACTAGCTTTGAACACTACAACATCTCTTTACAAGAAAAGCAATGGGATCATGACCCTAAGAGAATTACAGAGAATGAAGATACTGTGATAACTTGGGATATGCCCATTCTGACGGATAGGAAGCTGGATGGGAGGAAACCTGACCATGATGGAGAAAAACACCAGAACGGCATTGATAATAGGGGTGTCAGTTTCAAAGGATTATTCTGTGAATCACGTGGAGAAGGAGAAGATCATGAAGTACCAAGAAAATGTGGCAGAAAAATGCAGAAATATTTCCCATTATGTTGGGAGCCACAGGCGTGATTAAGAGGAATTTCCAATCATACCTTGACAAGTTAACTATTCATGTTTTATTTTATGAACTTCAGAAAGAAGTTCTCTTTAGCACAATTCAATTACTACGACAAGTGTTAGGAGCAAAATTGAGTGACTGAGATTATACTCCACATTCCCTGGCTTAGGAATGAGGTTCATGACTGTCATTTGGAGAAATTTTTCAATAGAAAGAACAGACCAGAGAGCCAAAAGAAAGCTGAGTGACAGCAGAGCCCTGGGAGTCCAGCTTGGGAAGAGAAAGACAAGCTGGGGAGGGTCCCATTGAAGAGATGCAACAGCAAACTGAAAGCAGCATAATAGGAAAACTAAGAAACATAGACCTCAGAGCTAGTGTTTACAGGAGATGGAAAACTGCAGTCTGATCTGCACCAAAGAGTGACAGAGCCTGCTTGCAGAGCCAGCAAGGTGACAGGAGCAGCCCCTTGAGAGCTGGGAGACACAGCAGCTCAGTCACAGCCAATGGAGCCCATGATAAGCTGCAGACACCCCGAGAGCCCCTGACACCAGGAAAGACAATGGCTGGAAGCGCTGTAAATCTCCTTCTGGTTAGGGCCGTAAGTGTGAAAAACCTTAATTAGATTGACGACTTAAAATCTGTTTTATTTCCAATTTAGTGAGAAGACAGGTCAGAGCTAGTGCATAGCCCCTGGTCAGACTTACAGCACTTGTTTTGTTATGATTAATAGTAGTAGTAGGACCTAGAGAGATTGCTTTGTTAATTCTGTAGCTAGTCATATGCTCCGAGGGATAAGAGGGCATGTTAACTCACTGTACGGGAGCAGCGACACACATAATGGGACCCCGAGTTGTCCATCAGACCAGGATATCCACTGTGTAACTACTGTACAAGACACGCAGTGGTGAGACCTAAGTGTGCAACCAGGGCCGGTGCTACCCTTTTTCTGCCCTGTGCAAGTGATTATTGTGTTGCCCCCTCCCCCCGCCCCAGTGGATTCCAATGGAGCCCTTCTCAAGCTTTTTTACCCCAATATGATGCTCATTTTCTGGTGGTTAGCTATGTTAGTTTGTAATAATGTTATGGTAGTTTGTTAGTAATAAAAATGACAGAGGCAGATGGCACCTTATAGATGACGCCTTATAGACTAATTTATTGAGGCTCATACCTCTGTCATTTCTATCCCCATAATAACTTCATAGGTATGAGTGTCTGAACATCATTTACATGTACAGTGAGGTTAGAGACTACCAGAATGCTACATGACTTCCCTCCATTGCCAACTACAATATACATGAGGAAATACTATAAAACCCTGCAAAACGACCAGTTAAGAGTCCATTGCAAACCTGCCATAATATAGTAGCAGGAATATCAGGACTCGCCAATCTCTGCCTTACCTTACCATTTATCTTCATCAAGTTGAAAAAGTAACAAGTTGAAAAGTGTACACTAGCGCTGTAACACAATGGCACGTTCCCCCCATTTCCAGAATCAGGCATGTGGGGTATTCATATGTGTGTCTCATAGGAAGTGTCTGATTGGTGCATGCAAGGGTGTGTCATGGGGAATATCAGGGGTTGTTGGTGTGAGGGCTGTGCATGGGTATGTCTTGAAGGGTGTGTATGAGTGTGGGTGTATGTGTGCCATTGGGATTGTCGAGAGGTACATGCATCTGTGTGTGTCATGGGGAGTATTGAGTGGTGCATGCATGCGTTAGGAGTATCAAAGGCTTCATGCCTGCATGCTTTTGTCATAGGGAGTGTCAAGGACTTCATACATGTGTGTGTCATGAGAGTGTCGGGGACTGCATGCATGCATCTGTCATCAGGGTTGCGTGCATATGTCTGCATGTCTGTTATGGGGATTGTCAGAGGCTGTGTGTGTTTGTGTCAAAAGGTATGTCGTTGGCTGTATGCATCTGTATTTGTCATGGGGGATGTATGGGGCTGCATGCATGTATCTGTCTGTCATAGGGACTGACAGGGGCTGCATGTGTGTGTGTGTGTGTGCGCATGTGTCTGTCAAAAAGAGTTTCAGGGTGTGTGTGTGTGTGTGTCTCTCTCTCTCTGTCTCTCTCTTTTATAACCCCCGGCTTCCTCCAGTTTTTGTCTCTCTCTCTCTCACACACTTTCTTATTTCCCTCCCCCCAGCTTTCCACTAGTCTATCTATCTCTCTCTGTCTCCATTAAAACTCCATCAAGCTTCACCCAGTGTCTCAACCCCAACCTCTGAGGCTTCTTTCTCTCATAACCCCTCAGCCTTCTTCTCTCTCTCTCTCTCTCTCTCTCATACCTTCTTCCCCCCAGCCTTCCCCCAGTCTTTTCTCACTCTCTCAAACCTCTCCCCCCAGTCTATCTGTCTCTCTATCCCTCTCAAGGCCACATCAAGCTTCACCCAGTGTCCCTCTAAGGCTTCTCTCTCTCATAAGCCCCCAGTCTGTTTTTTTCTCTCTTAGCTTCCCCCAGTCTCTCTATCTCTCTTTCTCTCCCTCTCCAGACCCCATCATTCTCTACCGAGGGTCTCTTGCTAACCTTGGAGTCCAAGGCTTTTCTCTCGCCTAATCTCATCCTCCTGACATCTATTTATTATCCTTTGTGTGCAGAACACCATGCTTCAGCAGCTTCCTGCACCACAATGGTGACATTTTTCTTACAAGGCAATGTCCTTTCCTTGAGTTCTGCTAGACCAATCCAGACAAGTGGATTGTGTTCCCCTACCAGCAGATTGGTGAAGACAAAGAACCAATGAAAAGCCCAGGTTTCAATGACATAAATCCCATGCCTCTATAAGCCTCAGCCACCAGAGATCTCTTCAGTATCCATCCCAAAGCATATGGGAGAGCATGGCAGGCCTGACAACCTCAATGTGGGCAACAATGAGCAATCAGTACAGAACTATGTATAGGAAAGCATAAAGAGAAGACTGTTCATAGAAGATGAATCTGCAGAGTCAAATATAGAAATCATAGCGGACGCAATATTACCACCTTAGAAGCACAGAGCAAACACAGTTTCAGGGGCAGGGCCTGGACTGGTCTAGTGGAAATCAAGGAAAGGACATTATTCAATAAGTAAAATGTCACTTTCCATGTTGTCCTGCTAGACCAGTCCAGACAAGTGGGACATAACAAAGTTATGCCTCCACTGGACGGGAAGAAGACACAGTAGCTCACAAAACCTTAGAGGCAAAAGCCGTGTCTGCCCAAGTGTGGACATCCAAGTGGAAGTAATGCCCATGTTGCAGCCCGAGAAATGTCTGTAGGCGCTACCGAGCTCCACTCCACCCACGAGAATGCATGCAGTTGGGTAGAATGGGCGTGCATATTATACTTTGCAGGACCCTCAGTCAGGCTGGCCCCTGAGTTGGTTCAAGGTGTTGGTGCCCTAGGGCAACCTTAAGACTTATCACCTCTCTCAGCTGTCAGAATCTATTGTTTAGTTTGAATGCCCTGCCCTTTGCCACCTCCCCCTCCCCAGAAGCTGCCACCCTAAGCAGCCACTTAGTTTGCCTAATGGTTGGTCCAGCCCTGTGTATCCCTAACTAAATTTCCCTATTTCTTAATACACACTCACTCTCATTCTGCCTGCTTTGATTCTATCTGTTCTGCCTATATTGCATGCTGTTAAATTTACTGTTCCTTCTTTCCCTTTGATGATACCACATTACTGGCGGAAAGTGAAGATGATCTGAAACATTTGCTTCTCACAATCAAAGAACATAATCTCAAAATGGGCCTGCACCTTAATGTAAAGAAGACAAAGATCATGACAACTGGCATAATCAACAGGTTCATCGTCGAAGGAGAAGAAATTGAAATCATGAATAACTTTAACCTACTTGGATCAACTATCAATAAAGAAGCAACAAGCAGTCAAGAAATCAGACGACGCATTGCTCTTGGCAGAATGGCTATGAAAGACCTAGATAAGATTCTCAAGAGCAGAGATGTCTCTCTCCATACAAAGATTCGACTTGTTCAAGCCATGGTATTTTCAATAACATCATATGGATGTGAAAGCTGGACAGTGAAAAAGATAGACAGGAAGAAAATTGATGCCTTTGAATTATGGTGCTGGCGGCGAATACTGTGTATACCATGGACTGCTCGAAGAACAAACCAGTCTGTACTAGAGGAGATCCAACCTAAGCTTTCTTTAGAAGCTCAGATGACAAGACTTCGACTTTCATACTTTGGACACATCATGCGGAGAGAGAGATCATTAGAGAAAGACATCATGCTTGGCAAGATAGAAGGTCAACGCAAAAGAGGAAGGCCAGCAATGAGATGGATCGATACAATAACAGCAGCTACGGGTACAAGTCTGTCAACAATGAGCCGCCTGACTGAAGACCGAACACAATTTAGGATAGCTATCCAGAGGGTTGCCATGAGTCGACTCCGACTCGACGGCACTTAACAACAGCAACAACTTTCCCTTTGTGGTTTTCAGGTGTCAGTACATATCGTGCCTTGCTCTCCAGCAGCCTTCTAGTCCTTGCATTTGACCTGATGCCAGAGGTGATGTCAGGAAGGGGGATAAAAGTGATCATACTGTGGCGTTTTTTGCCCAAGGAGCAGGCCATGCTCCTCGGGTGAGCTCCTCAGGGTGATTCCCGGGGCGACTTTGTCAAATTTCTCCCTTTCTTCCAACGCTCTTGTGTTCTTAGCATTTTTAATATTAGGTTTGCTAGTATCTCCTTGCCTATTGTCTGCATTACCGTCTCCCCGATATGAGCTCCTCCCCCAGATAGCCCGTGCAATGGAATCCTCGACCACTATAAACCTGTCCGAGATCTACACATCAGGTAACAATCTAATTTACTGCTCATGGTCCCCTTTGCCTTCTGCCCACAATTTTCCCTGCACTCCAGTACCCTTCCCTTCCCCATCCTTAGCTCTATTGCCTGTTAAAATGGAACTACTAAACTTTAGGTCCCTAAAGGCAAAAACAGATCTCATGGCCAGCCTTATTGTTAATTATCATCTAGATCTACTCTGTCTTACTGAGACTTGGCTTAGTGACAGTGAAGCACCACACCTGGTCCGTTACTTACCCTGTGGTTTTTTTGCGCTCTCTCTCTCCCTCCCGCTTAGCTCCCATCGGGAGGTGGAGTTGTTGCTATTTATAGGAACTCTTGGTTGTAAAGCATGTCTCTCCTTCTCTCAGCTACCCTGAGGGACTTCTCCTGCAAGTGGAGGGTGGATATAATTTCCATATTTTGTTGCTATATTGCTCTCCCTCAGTTTTGACTGCCAACTGGGAGTTTTTACAATCCTCTCTAGCAGAACTTGTTGTTCCCCCTAATTTAATGTTCCTAGGTGATCTTAACATTCATGTAGATAATCCTTCAAAATCACAGGAGAGATTATTCTGTACTTGTGTGTTTTATCTCAGTCTCTGCCAACATATAAGATTCCCTACTCATCAGACTGGAAACACACTTGACTTGGTTATGACATATAATGCACCAACTTTTCACCTCACTCGCTTTCAACACACAGCTCTCCCATGGACTGACCACTCATTTATCTATTTTGACGCCTTCTCTTCTCACCCTTCAGAGATTACCTCATGTGTTTGGCAACTACAGTGGTGTACCACTGAAGGTTGACTCCTCAGACTTTATCCCATCTCCCAGCCGCTGACGGTCTCTTCCCTATGGACCTTGCTATCCTCCTTATGAAGCGGCAAGCTTTGCTCTGGGATGAAGTACTTGTGCAAACTCTGGACTCTGCCACCCTTAGGGTTGTTGCTACTCCTTGTATGAAGGTTCATCCTACCAGGTATCACTCTAGCCTGACCTTGACAAAATGTCTGCTATGTAAGGCTGAGAGATCCTGGTGCAAGGTCCCCTCGATATCCAACCTAGCAGCTTACAAAAATCTTCATGCCTATTATTGCTTGCAAGTGATCTCTTTGAAAAAGTCTTCTTCTCTAAGCATATCTTTACTGTAGCCTGTTCTTCCAAGGCTCTCTTCTCAATGGTATCCTACTTATCTTCTTTAATTACAGTGCCTCACCAGTACTGGACTTGGGCCGGCCCACCCCTTGATATTCTGTCCAGTTTTCTTCTGGATTAAGTGGAGAAGTATCACCTTCAGCTCCCTAATCCATACTCATCCCTACCTCCTCAGTCGGTGTGTTCCACTTTGTCAATCTCAGTCCCACTTCGCACAAGTAACAGACTGCATGCTACTGAAGGCTTTCTAATCCACCTGGAAAACCACCTGTCCTTCAGACCTGATTCCTTCTGTTTGGGTCGGGAAACATTCTCTGGGCTTCCTTCCCATTGCACATATGATCATTAGCAGTAGCCTTTTGACTGGCCAATTTCTTCCCAAATAGAAACATGCCCTGATAAGGCCTGTACTGAAGAAACATAATCTGAACCCTCAGGACTCTGCTAGTTATTGGCCCATGTCTAATCTCCAATTTCTCTCAAAACTAATGGAACATATTGTGTTCAATCAGTACTCCAGCCATACTTGAGCATACCAACACCTTGCATCTCCAACAATCAGGGTTTCGGGAAGCTCACAATACTGAGACCATCATTTCAGCTTTTAAGTGACCTCTACTGTGCTCCTGATTCCAGTAATCTGATTTTAGTGGTGTCTCTAGATTTTACATGTGTCTTTGATCTTGTCAATTACACTCTTCTGCTCTCATGTCTTTACTCTATTGGCACCTGAGGAAATGTGCATCGATGGTTTCAGACCTTCCTGTCAGGCTGCTCCTGTGCAAATCTCTGTGCAAATCTCTGGTGATTCCTCTTCTTCCTTCCCCCTTTGCTGTGGGGGTCTTCAAGATTACATTCTCACCCACATCTTATTCAATATTTTCCTAAGTCCTTTACTCACTATGTTTCAAGGCACAGGGGTTACCACATATGTTTATGTGGATGACATTCTTCTTGTCTCCATTGTTGACAGTTATCACCCCTAATTTAGCCACAATTAATCATTGCTTGCATCTGATATCCGATAGTCTGAATCCATCTGCCTTCAACTAAACCCCAAAACTTGGATACAAGGGGTGCTCCAGCTCCAGATATTGTCTCAGTGATTCAGGGTCTGCCTATTGCTCTAGCATCATCCTTTAGATATTTTGGTATTCTCCTTGATTTGGATCTTTCTTTCAGTCATCACATCAGACAAGTGGTTAAATCCTCCTTTAATGCCATGCACCACTTTCGGGCTATTCAACCTTTCCTAGAGATTTATTTATTTATTTAACATAGCTTCTATACCACTTTTCATGGTGTCAAAGTGGTTTACACTAAAGGTTTTATAATTACAGTGAACGTTCAGAAGGAGGAAAACAAATTGAACTATAAGAGCTTATAATAAACAAACATCAGGTGAACGTAACAAGAACAGAAGTGGTTGTCCTAGTTTCGACTGTAGTTTGGGCAGGGTGAGTTGCTTGATTAACAGTGGCAGGAAACCTCTGAACCTGGTAGATGTATGTAGTGGATAATACTTGGGTAGATTGCATGGTTGCTTACCATCAAGGGTAGCGATGGAGGGGTGGGAGGGGAGTGAGGGGTTTGTCGGGGGGGGGGGGGGAGACTGTTGTGGGGATGCCAAGCTGTTCATCTTGGTAGGTAGAGGGTCATTTTAGGGGGGGGGGGGAATAGTTGATAGGTGGATGGTTTGTGGCAGTGGTGGGCTTTAATTGTCAGTTCTGAAGAATTCCAGTAAGAGGTGTGTTTTCAGTTTTTTGTGGAATTCCGCTATTTCGTTAATAGATCTTAAATTGTCTGGGAGTGCATTCCAGATTGACGGACCGTATAGGGAGAATGTCCTGTTGCATGTTGCTTGAGTATTTTTTGCTTTGTGTGCAAGTCAGTAATGATTGGGTTTCCTTCTTGGTCTGTTTTTGGGGATCTTTTGGATTAGGATGTGCAAGTGTAATTTGCAAGGTGATGGTCCGCTAGCCAAACTGCCACTGTCTTGAAGCATTTTTTTTTATTGCACTGTGGACTGGATTTTTCTTGGAAAATGGTGCATATAACACTATGTCATCTGTGTAGATGTGGTACATGATGTTATGTTTTTGGATGATGTCGCAGATTGGTTGTAGGTATATGTTGAACAATAGGGAAAATAGTGTAGATCGTTGTGGGACTCCTTGGTGTTATTTGAATGGGGTGGATGTCTGATCACCCATTTTGACTTGTGTGTGGTCCGTTAAGTATGATGTGAGCTATGCAAGTGTGATATTGCTTATAGAGATCTCAGTACAGTTCACCATCATTCTTAGCACAGTAATCTCCAGACTTGATTACTGCAATTCTGCGTTTGCTGGTCTGTCCTTGCCAGCTTTAGGAGACTTCAATCAGTACAGAATATAGCTATTTGTAAGCTCACTCAAGCCTGTAAGTACAACCACGCAACCTCTATGCTCTTTTAGCGTCACTGGTTGTCGGTAAAATTCCATGTCCAATATAAGATTCTTCTTCTCACCTATAAAGCTCTATATGAAATGACCTCAGAGTATCTATCATCCCTAATCATTCTCTATTGTTCAGCTTGTTCTCTCTGATCTATGCACACTAACAGGCTTTGCCTACCCTTGCCATCTCGAGCTAGGTTTGAGGTTGCTAGGTGCTCTGCCTTTTTCATCCTTGCCCCGTCACTGTGGAGCACTCTACCTGCTGACCTTCACCTCCAATCTTCCCTCAGTTGCTTCAAGGCTGATCTGAAAACTTACCTGTTCTCCATGGACTGCAGGATTGTGTCAGCCACATCTGGTGACGTCCTCCAGGCGGCGCCATACGGAAGTGCTCTCTAGAGATCAGGACTCTCTGGTCATGCCCCAGGTAGCCCACCTCCCCGACCCGACCCTGGGCTGGTCAGTCTTCATCCTTCCGCCTTGCCAGCAAGACGGACCCTGCTCTCTCTCTCTCATTTTGTTTGGTTCTTTATTTTCAATTTTACTCATGCCCAAATACAACTCTAAGAAGTGCCCACTATGTGGCAACAGATCTTATTCCGTGAAAGGCTGTAAGCTCTGCGGGGCCGGCACCAAGAGGAAGAAAGGGCAGCACGGATCAACTCCGGGCTCCATTCCCGGCCTTCTAAATGTCGCTGACCCTCTGCCGGCTTGGGATGTGCCTGGACGGGCCTCCATCCCCAGCTGTGCCACCGTTGCCGCTGAAGATGCTCATGCGCCACGAGACATGCTCGATCGGGCCCTCATCCCCATCTTTTTACAGCCAGCAGCTACGCCGGTAATCAGCTCCATTACCCGCGGCGGCGCGGAGGTAAGCTCGGCCCTCCCCAACACGGAAGCATACGCAGCTGAGCCTGACCTGCAGTTCCCAGAGCCCTTCACATCTTCCCCTCGAGGCCATGTGGAGGTCTGCAATGGCACCCGACATGAGTCCTCCAGCGGCATCCGGGAGTCCTCCAGCTCCTCCCATTGTGGCCCAGCAGCCTGCGCGGTGTTAAGCTCCGCCCCCTTCTCAGGCCTTGCGTCGGGAGTCAGCGCCTCCACCTCTGGACCAGTCTCCCTTCACCCTGGGGTATCTTCGCATCCGGAGCGCGTGCAGCAGCATTGATGGAGCCACGGGCGCAGGAATTGCCGTGAAGGAGGCGGACATCGCAGACAGCGCCGCTCCACCTCCTCTTCTTCTTCTGAGAATCCTGCACCATCGCGCAAGAGGCGCCATGGGGAGCATCACCATGGAGCCAAAAGAAGAGGCAGCTCATCCAGCTCCAGGAACCGCCAGGTTAGATCTTGCAGCCATGTGTCCGATGCAGCCAATAACTCTGCAATTCTGCAACTTTTAACCCAGATAGTTCAATCTATCAGCGCTCCTTCCAAGCCAGAGCCTGTTGCAGTTCCCTCTGCCCGGTCTCTCTCCAGATCCCCATCTAGAGTATCCCCGGACCGTAGGCTAGCAGCAGCATCTTCCCCTCGCTCCCCAGCCAACCCCTCTCTGGACAGCACGGCAGAGGAGCGGGATATAGAGGCTGTCATGGGCTCCGCCTCCGCCTCCAACGACAAGAGCGTGCCAGACACCGGACTCTCTCCTGAGACTGAGGGCCCTCCCCCCCCCCTCCTGAGGACCGTTCCTACACCAAATTCTTACAGAAGGTGGCTTCCGCCCTGGCGTTGGCCTCACCTGAGCAGGCGGAGGAGCAGACGCCCTTCATCTTACCCATGCATCGTAAGCTGCGGGACGACTACCTCAAGGTATGGCAGACCCCCTCCTCAGGGCGCCCCTTTCCCAGGAGGTTGGATTCCAAATACCAGATCCAACCCGCGCCAGGATTCACGCTACCTCAGCTACCGCATCAATCCATCGTTGTCTCCTCAGCACTAAAAAGGGTCAGATCCTCACGCTCCCACGCTAACCACCCGCCTGGACGTGATCCCAAGCTCCTGGATGATATAGGCAAAAAGGTCTTCCAGAGGGCCATGCTTAATGCCAAGATTGCAACGCATCAGTTCCAGCATATCCTATTCTAGGACACCTGCGTGGCCAGCATAAGAAATGCGGTCGTAGCCCTCCCTAAAGAGACACAGATATTGATTGCTGGCCCCCTCGTGGACATCTCTGAGTGCAGCAAGCATCTGGCTAGTACAGCCTTCGATGCCTTTGACACCTCAGTGCGAACAGCGGGCACGGTGATATCTGCCAGGCGGTGGGCGTGGCTCAGAGCTTCTGGCCTCAGTGACGACACACATGATAAGATCGCGGACGCCCCTTGCTCTGGCGAGTCGCTCTTTGGAGATAAAGTCATGGACGCTGTAAACGTCATGAAAGAGCATTGCACCACCCTACAAACCCTTGCCGAAGAAGGGTTTGAGCGCCGCAGCGCACCTCAGAAGGGCGGCTACCAGCGTAAAACCTACTACTCCTCCAGCAACTACAGTTCCAACAAGAGGTACCCCTCCAACCGCAAGTGGCAAGCCCCGAGGTACAAGAGTAACTCTTACCAGGGACCCTCCAACCAGCGCCAGTCCCAGAGGGACCGCAAACAGAGGAAGGGCACCTCCACACCCTCCACCAAGGGCACCTCTTCCTTTTGACGCCACCTCACGGGCGCCTACCCAGATAGGGGGTCGCCTGTCCAGCTTCCTCGAGGAGTGGGAAAGGATATCTTCCGACTCCTGGGTCCTCCGTGTCATCCAAAACGGATTCCGCTTGCGTTTTCATGCAACACCATTCCAGCACAACAAACTGTCCAGCAGGACCCCGCCCCACCTGCAACTGCCCATGGCTATGGAATTGGTACACTTCCTGGCCTCTCGAGCCATCGAAGAGGTACCGTCCCACGAGATCAACTCTGGATTCTACTCCAGATACTTCCTCATTCCAAAAAGGACAGGCGGCATGCGTCCTATCCTAGACCTGCGCAGGCTCAACAAGTTTATTGTCAAGGAGAAATTCAGGATGTACTCCCTCAACGCCATCCTACCTCTGATCCAAACCGGCGATTTCCTGGCATCGCTGGACCTGCAGGAGGCCTACACCCATGTCCTCATCCACAAGGCACACAGACAATACCTTCGCTTCCAGGTGCTGGGGCGCCACTACCAATACAGAGTCCTTCCCTTTGGCCTGTCTCCGGCGCCCCGATTCTTCAGAAGTGTGTAGCCGTGGTCGCAGCGCACCTCCGCAGGATAGGGATATCCGTCTTCCCCTACCTGGACGACTGGCTCTTCACAGCACCCTCGGCCCAGGACCTACGGATGTCCCTCCAGCAGGCAATGACCGTGATTACCTCTCTGGGGTTTGTCATCAACTACGACAAGTCGCAGCTACAACCATCTCAGCGACTCGAGGTCATTGGGGCAGTGATTGACACACGGACAGCACGAGCCTACCTGCCAGAATGTCGACAGCTCACTATCGCCTCCCTTGCGACCGCTGCCACAGCAGTGAAAATCTCCTCGGCTCGGGCCCTTCTATGCCTCCTGGGCCACATGGCAGCTGCAACTTCAGTACTTCCTTCGGCAAGACTAATGATGCGGCCGCTCCAATGGCACCTGCGTACTTGCTGGAACCAGTATTCCCTAACCTTGTCCACTCAGGTCCCGATGCCCCAGAGCGTCAGGGATCACCTACACTGGTGGTCGAACAAATCCAACTTGTCCGGGGGCAAGGACATTCATCAGCAGCCGCACCAAGTGACTCTCACCACCGATGTGCCCAACACCGGTTGGGACGCACACCTCCAGCACCTCAGCACACAAGGTACATGGTCACTGAGGGAGCAAAGCCTGCACATCAATCTCCTCGAGCTCAGAGCCATAAGGTATGCTCTCCTAGCCTTCATTCAACACCTGGCGAACAAGTCCATCCTCATTCAGACGGACAACCAAGTAGCGATGTTCTACGTGAACAAACAAGGGGGGACCGGCTCCCGCTCCCTTTGCAACGAGGCGAGGGCGCTGTGGTGCCTAGCCTTGGAGAACAACTGCATACTCTGGGCCACCTACCTACCAGGGGATATGAACATCCTGGCCGACAAGCTCAGCAGGCAACTGAGGCCTCATGAGTGGTCGCTCTCCCAGAAGGCGATCGATGTCCTCTTCCAACTATGGGGAATGCCCCTGATAGACCTATTCGCAATGGAGCTGAATGCAAAGTGCAACCTGTTCTGTTCCAGGCACCCTTCACCCAACAGACTGGCAGCGGATGCATTCGACGTGTGCTGGGGGGAGTGGTCTCTAGTGTACGCCTTCCCACCTACTCCCCTCATTCCAGCGACCTTACAGCGGATCGTCCAGGACAAAGCACACGCCATCCTCGTGGTTCCCCACTGGCCGCGCCAGATGTGGTTCACACTCCTGCAACGTCTCACCTGCGAGGATCCCGTACACCTTCCCCCCGAGCCGGATCTCCTGACTCAGAACGGGGGCACCACTCGCCACCCCAACCTCAGAGCCCTCGCTCTCACTGCCTGGAGGTTGAGCGGGTGAGCCTCTCCGGACTCAAGCTCCCAGTGGAAGTACAAGACGTTGTCCTGGCAGCTCGGAGGCCCTCCACTAGGAAATCCTATGGCCTCAAATGGAAAAGATTCAGCATCTGGTGCGCAAAATGAGGCCTCGAGTCCACCACTTGTCCAGTCACACAGGTCCTTCAATATCTCAAGGCACTGTCCGACGGTGGCCTCAAGACCCAGTCCATCCGGGTACAACTCTCAGCCATAGCAGCCCTTCATGTGCCGGTGGACGGGAACAACTCCATTTCAGCACTGCTCATAACCACCCACTTCATGAAAGGACTCACCAACCTCAAGCCCCCGGTCAGGGCCCCAGTACCGCCCTGGGACCTCAACTCTGTCCTGCTGCGGCTAACGCAGGCGCCCTTCGAGCCACTCCCGTCAGCAGAAATGAAGTTCATCTCCTGGAAAACTCTGTTCCTTGTGGCCGTAACCTCCGCAAGGAGGATCAGTGAGCTACAGGCTCTGATGGCACATCCTCCTTACACGCTTCTACTTCAAGACCGGGCATCCCTGCGGACCAACCCCAAGTTCGTCCCCAAAGTCGCGTCATCGTTCCACGTCAATCAGTCCATCGAGCTGCCCTGCTTCTTCCCGGAGTCCCATTCATCCATGGAAGAGCAGCGCCTGCATACCCTGGATTGCCTACGGGCCCTCAGGATCTACCTGCAGAGGACACTCCCGGTCCGAAAGAGTGATCAGCTCTTCGTCTCTTTCGACCCCAACAGGCCGGGCCTGCCCGTCTCCAAGAGGACTCTTTCTAACTGGGTGTCTTCCTGCGTGTCCTTCTGCCTTAACGCCTCAGCCGACCCGTCAGCACCGACGGTCGGCCCACACAAGCTCCAGGCATTGGCCACCTCCCTAGCCAACTTGCGCTCAGTCCCACTCCTGGACATCTGCAAGGCAGCCACATGGTCTACACCACATACCTGGGGTCCACAAAGAAACAGCGCTAGCCACTCAAACGAGCAGAAACAAAAACAGGAAGCGGCAGATTCAACACCCAATAAATTTATTATAACCAAATAAGTGGCCTAAGCCCAACACAGGCCGTGTTTCGTATACAACTTCCTCAGGGGCTATCAGGACACACTAAAAAATAAATTGTAAAACCATATTAGTATAAATAAACAATAAATATACCAAAAAAGAAGGGTTAAAATAAAAATAAAAAGTTGTAACACGAATATACAATATACATAAAATAAAGGCGAAATTGGACTATATCAAATAACTTGCAAAGGAAACTCATCAATAATAATCAATTAAAATCATAAAAAACCATATACAGTCACTGAAAATAAACCCTAATCTATTCAATAAACTGTACTATGGATCTGATGACATATAAGTCTATTCGATAAACTGTTCTATGGATCTGATGACATATAAATATGTATACATACATATGTAAAAGTACATAAATAGGATAATTAAATAAATAAATAATTAAAAGTGCTAAATGGAATCCAATAAAAAAATACCAAGCAATTTGTAATCATACAAACACATGCAACAAAAAATGTAAAAAATGCCATATACAAACACTTAAAATTGAATCCTCATATATTAAATAAATTATGCTATAGATCAGTTAACATATAAATATGTATACATACATATACCTAAGTGTATAAATAATAAATTTATTAAATAAATAAATAACTAAAAATGCTGAGAGGAATACAAAAAATCTGAAATAAGAAATAAAATCAAACATTTATAATTGTACAAGAATATACCAAAAATGTAAAAAACAACTATGTACAATCAAAGATGAGAAGGGATGAGGAGACTAAAGGAGTAGGTCTAAATAAAAAACAATTATGCTAATACTAAAAACTATATTGTAAAGTTGAACATTACCTGTGGGTGTGATGTGCATAGACTACACCAGGTTCAAAAGAGACAATGGAAGTCGCAACTATCAGAAAAACTTCTAAAGATTAAAAATAAGAGCGGAAAACTTACGCCAAAATAGATAATTAAAAAAATTAAAATCATGTACGAATATTGCACTCTACTTTAAAAAAAAAAAAAACAACAACAATAAATAAAAATATAAATAACAATAAATAAAATTATATAAAAGATAAGAATATACTACTATATATTGAGGAATAGAAGGTATTGGATGCTACCCCCATAAAAATATAAATATATTTCTAATTGTAAAAAAATACCCCCATTAAAAATACATGACCATACATATAAGCCAGATTGATGTGCAGGCTTTGCTCCCTCAGTGACCATGTACCTTGTGTGCTGAGGTGCTGGAGGTGTGCGTCCCAACCGGTGTTGGGCACATCGGTGGTGAGAGTCACTTGGTGCGGCTGCTGATGAATGTCCTTGCCCCCGGACAAGTTGGATTTGTTCGATCACCAGTGTAGGTGATCCCTGACGCTCTGGGGCATTGGGACCTGAGTGGACAAGGTTAGGGAATACTGGTTCCAGCAAGTACGCAGGTGCCATTGGAGCGGCCGCATCATTAGTCTTGCTGCGTCAGTTCTGCTCGCTGTTATGTTTCTGTCATTGTTCATTAAAGTTATGCCCTTCAGTGCCTCACCTGTCCTTATTCGCCTCCTCCACCTCTGGCGCTCCGCACTGCTAGGGAGGCACCAGGTGTGGCTGACGCAATCCTGCAGTCCATGGAGAAAGCGCGGTTACTTACCTGTAACAGGGGTTCTCCATGGACAGCAGGATAAGTCAGCCACACAATCCCACCCACCTCCCTAGAGGAGGTCTTCTGCAGTGACTTGCCCCTTGCCGGGGAAACCTAGCTAGGAACATACTGACCGGCCCAGGGGCGGGTCGGGGAGGTGGGCTACCTGGGGCATGACCAGAGAGTCCTGATCTCTAGAGAGCACTTCCGTATGGCGCCGCCCGAAGGACGTCACCAGGTGTGGCTGACTTATCCTGCTGTCCACGGAGAACCCCTGTTACAGGTAAGTAACCTCGCTTTCAGGCAGGCATTTGTTCTTCATGGATAACCAAGCATGCTGGGGGTGGGGGGGTGGGGGAGTGTCATAGATGCCTCCCCCTGCCTGGAAGACCTTTTGAATTTGACTGGTTCTCTTGTCTGAATGCTCTTCTGATGGTTGCTTCTGTTGAATTATCTCCCTTTTTTACCCTTTATCTTCACTATCCTATCAATTTTGGTGTAGTTCCTTACATCCTTCATTCTTTTTATTTTATTTTGTAAGCCGCTTCCTACACTCTGAAAAAGGCATTATAGTACATCTAAATTAGACATAAACATAAAACATAAAATATTCACCCTGCTTTCATTTTAAGGGTTTCTTTCTTTAAATTTTCCTCTTTCTTGTCAGAATCATCTCAACCTTCTAACAAAAGCTGTAGGTGTCTTTTCTGATACTTTGCAGAATGTTTGCTAAAGATTAACGCTCTTTAATGAAATTAACATATTGAGTGGCGTTACGTGAGCCCATAGAAATAAAAGGGTTGCGGGTACCTAATGCATGTTAAAACCTTTAGTAAACATTCCCCCAAACAGAGGCACTCTCTGTCCCAAGAGTTAATCAATTTCCAAGGCTTCGGGGCTAGAATTATTCTAAAGCAGCAATTTAAAAATTCTGTTCTTATAGAGCTTGTCTTTTGGTGACTGGAATTTCTAATATACTGCAGATAACTCAGTATCACTAAAACATTTCATTTTTCCAGACAAACTCCTCCGTAGATCCAAAACCAAAATTTAGTCTAATTGCTAGTTCAAAAGACAGACATTGGGAAAAATTCCAAAATCGAAATAAATTCTTCTCTCTGTCAAGGATTTTCTTTTTCAGTTTGTCAGTTTATTTTTATGGCTATTGACTATTCCCCTCAGAAAGAAACTTTTAAGATTTTTTTTACTCTGCTTTCTTTCCAGTTTAAACTTAGTCTGCCATTTTAACAATGACAGGTGGCAGAAACTTGAGAACACATCCAAAAATCTGTCACTCCATGTTATTACTGACTTTTAACACTTTTCCTACTCAATTTGAAGGCAATGCCTTCCAGTTTTAAATTTGCCACACGCTTCCAGGTTCATTCACACAGAGAGCAGGAAACTTGTCTTTGCTCCAATTACTGTTAATCAAACATTCACACCTAGTTTACTTCTTAATGAAAAGGAAAACAAAGGACTTTTCCAAACACCAATAAACCAGTGAACTTATTTTCTCATTTTAGAAACACAATGGCAACTTTCTGTGTCAAATATATTAACTGGGAGCACTTCCAGAAGATATTTCCAATTATACGTTGCCCCTTCAGTAGCTGCCCCAACCTAACATCCAACTCTGTCAATGCCCACCTGCCTCAGCAGACTCCTGTCTCAAGGCCTTCCCATTTTCTATGTGACGTTCTGTACAGCTGTCTTACAACTGTCATTTCAGAGAACACTTTGGGGTGCTCATTTTCCCATAGTCCTTCTAAATGAGGCAGTTACCCACGGTGGCATTTACTTATACACTGCGGTCCTCTGCTCTAGGGTCTACTGTGAAAACAACAAACGATTGACATGGGAGTCTTGGGGAAGCACCTGACAACACTGTATCAAGGGCAGTGTGAGTGGTGTGACCACACAGAGCATAATTATGGAGGGGTGCAATAATTTAAATTATAGAAATTTTGAAACAAACCTGAGAAACAGGACGTAGCTACCACTGAGCAAGCCTGGAAAAAAGCCCAAAGTCTCTCACTGGTAGAGGTCATCTGTTGTCCTTAAGTTCCTTGTCATGTCCGTTCCATGCTGCCACTGCCTTCAACCTCTCCTCACCACCTGGCAGGCAGAGGCCAATCACAGCATATTTCCCCTCCTTCCCCAACTTACAGCAGCCGCAGTAACAAATAGACTTTGTGCCTGTGCCTTTTTCTGAGGGTCCTGCGCTCCCTACTTGTTACTATGGCTGCTGTAATTTTGGGAAGGGATGCGCTATGACCAGCCTAGGCACCCTGGGGGGAGGGAAGGCTGATGCTGGACTTGATGGAGAGGGAGAAGAAGCAAGACTGGAAGACAGACATATGCCATACCACCTGGAGAGGGGGGGATAGAGACATAGGGGAGACAAGGGACATGATGGGGTAGGGGAGGGAATAGAATGACAGGGGATATTCCATATATGTAAGGTTACCAGATGTCCCTGATTTTCGAGCTGTTTCACCGATTCCCATCTCTTTGGCAGTCCCTGATTCCAGCAATGGTAATTTTTTAGAAAAAAAATTATTTCAATTTAGTGATTTGAATGTGCCAGTTTTTAGAATTTATATCCATTATCTTTATAGTTTGCAAGTACAGGAGAAATACATTTGTCTCTTTGTAAGTAATGTTGTTGCTGTCCTGGGATGGATGGGGAAAGAATCAGGGCTGGCCCGTCCGCTAACTGAGCTAGGCAAGTGCCTAGGGCAGCCGGCCTGGGTGGGTAGTGGCAGCAGCACATATGACCGGTCGTGCCACCTTCCCCCAGCTGCGCCGATACCACCTCTAAGGTGTGTGTGGGGGGGGCACCATTTCATTCTTCACCTCAGGCAGCAGATTGCCTTGAGTCACCCCTGCCCATAGCTGCCCCCAATTCCATCACGGGAGGGCGGCAGCAGAAGTATTTCAGAAGGTGGTGTTTTTTTGCCTCTCCTTTCTTCCCCGTGGCAGGCCATGTGTACTGAAGGACATGGCCTGCCGCGGGGAAGAAAGCAGCAGCAGGAAGCCACCGCCTTTTGAAATACTGCTGCTGCTACCCTCTCGTGATGGAATTGGAGGCAGCTATGGGCAGGGGCGGCTCAAGGCAATCTGCTGCATGAGGCAAAGAATGAAATGGCGCCCCCCCTCCTTAGAGGGGGTGGGGCTTCTTCAGAAATCCAATCAGAGACTGAACCAAACAAAAATGACAATTAGATTATATGGAGGAAATGCCCTGTGCGACTTTCAGCTTGGGCGCACACCCCCCTTCTCCCCCCATACCTCCATCTAGCTCTGCCTGCTGTTTCCTTGCTTCTGCCACCCTCTATTTTATTCACAGCGGCGCCGGCAGCAGGGAAAGAGCAGGCAGCGCTGGATGGCGGTATGGGGAGGAGGAGGGGGGCATGCACTCGATCTGAAAGGCACTGGCACTTTAAGTAGATCTGTCCCTCCCTACTCTGACATTGTGTTGGAGGAGGGAGGGACCAGACCTTCTTAAAGTGCTGTGAAAAGGCATGGGGAACGCATTTGGGCTGCCTGCTATTGTCCTGCCGGTGGCGGCAGGGCAACAGCAGACAGCAGAAATGCACCCCCCCAAGCCTTTGCGCCCTGTGCGGCTGCACCGCTTGCACAGGTCTAGATACGGTCTTGTTTGCACACCAAGGAACTAAAAGATAGCAAGAACCAACAGCACAGTTTATAAAACTAAATTATAACTCATTTTTATGTTGTTGTTATAAACTGTGTTATGGTTCTTGCTTTTTTCTTTTTCAATATAGGTAGGTGCAGAGCAGAACCAGGACATTCACCCACAAAACTCAATATTAAAAAAAAAATCTGATTCTGATCATCTCACTAACAACAACAACAACCACTATTCTCCAGTACCAGGCATAGTGTGAACTAATACAAAACCTACAACAAAGAGCAAACCTACCATACCATACCATATCAGCACAAACTTCCAAAACTCACATAAGGAGCCCATCCAAAAAAAGCCTCACTGTAAATACTACAGTGGGCCCTGGAACATCCATACACCTATTTGAAAAGCTGAACAAGTCAAATTACTACAGTGCAAACTCCATGTTAACAGAACACCTAGCCTCAGTCACACACACTGACAACATCGACCCTCACCAAGTACTGAATAAGTAACCACAATCTAAAGTAAAAATAAAAATATGTATTTTTATTTATTTTATTTATTTTATTCACATTTATATACCGCATCTTCCAAGAGTTCAGTTGCGGTTTACAGTTAACAATAATTAACAAATCAAGTTTGTTTTACATGGAACATTGCAATAAAACAGAACTTATTTACAAGGAACATCATATAAAGTATAGAACAGACAATGTGGTATAATACCGAACAGTGTGGAAACTATATACAAGTTATATATGAATATATATACATGGATTACATGGGGGAGGTCAGAGGATCATCATTGGAGAGTGCTATCTGTATAGGTTAAAGGTTTATTGCATAGAGCAACCGAATTGTCTATTTAACCTTTGTCTAGTGTAGATATTGAGTTATTTATGTTTATTTATGTAGACAAAATTTAAAGAAGCCAGAGCCTACATTCAGTGCAACATCAGATAAATAAGAGATGCAGTTCCCCAATACTGTGTAAAATATAAAAATAGCACAAAGTCAATCACTAAAATTAAATACAATTATTTTTTCCACCTTTGTTGTCTGACCATTTTATTTTCTGATCATACTGGTCCCAATCTGAGGCTTCTGCTTTCCTGTCTTCTCTTAGCTCTCTTTCTGTGGTCTATGGTCCATCTGCCATTTCTTATCTCTTCTTTTGTTTTCTTCACTTCCTTCCATCAGCCCATTTCCAGTTCCAGTAACCCTCCCCAGTATCAGCCCCCTTTCCAGTCCTCCCTCCCGGTACCTTCCAATGTCAACCACCTTGCATTCCCACGACTACTACTACTGCTACTACTACTAAGCAGCGCTGTACAATGAAAATACAAAAAGACAGTCCCTGCTCAAAAGAGCTTACAATCTAAAAAGACAAAACAAGAAAAGGAGTAGAAAAAAGATAAGAACAAGGGCAAAGAGACAAGAGCAGGAGAGACAGGACAAAGGAAAGAGGTAAGAACAAGTGTAAGAGGAATAAAGAAAGGTGAAATAAAAGAGGGGAAGGAAGGAGAACAGCAAAATCAAGAGCCAAAGACAGAGGCGAAAAGATGAGCTTTTAACTTGAGTTTGAAGAGGGGCAAAGAAGATGCCTGACGTATAGACAAAGGAAGTTTATTCCAAGCGTAAGGAGCAGCAAGGTGAAAAGAGCGGAATCTGGAGTTGGCAATAGAGGAGAAGGGCATAGCAAGAAGCAACTGGGAAGAAGAACGGAGTACACGAGGGGGGAAATAGGGAGAAATGAGAGAAGAAAGGTACTGAGGAGCCACAGAGTGAATGCACTTATAGGTCAGAAGGAGAAGCTTAAAGTGAATACGGAAACGGATAGGGAGCCAGTGAAGAGATCTGAGGAGAGGAGTGATGTGGGCAAAACGAGGCTGACGGAAAATCAAAGGGCAGCGGAGTGCTGAATAGACTGAAGAGGGAAGAGATGAGACTGAGGGAGACCAGCAAGAAGGAGGTTACAAATCAAGGCGGGAGGTGATTAAGGAATGGATGAGGGTTTTAGTAGTGAGCTCAGAGAGAAAGGGGCGGATTTTGCCAATGATGAAGAGAAAGAAGCGACAGGTCTTAGTGATGAGTTGAATATGAGAGGAGAAAGAGAGCGAAGAGTCAAAAATAACACCCAAATTGTGAGCAGATGAAATAGGTTGGAGAACAGAGCCATCAACAGAGACTGAAAAAGAAGAAGGAGAAAGGGAAATTTTAGGAGAAAAAACGACTGCCACTGGTGTCCATTCCCTTCCAGTCCTCCTCCTTCCCCACTGTCCAGCCCCTTCTAGTCCAAATACCATCCTATATATCAGCTCACGTCCACTCTCAGTGCCACCCCCAAGTCAGCTTCCTTCCAGTGGCCCTACCCTCTGTCCATCCCCCTTCCAGTGCTATTTGCATGTCAGTTCCCTTCCAGCCTCCTCCCCATTACCCAACCACCTACCACTCCCATCCCCAAGTGTCAGCTCCCTTCAGTACATCCCAGGTGTCAGCTCCTTTCCATCCCACTCCTTCCCCTGTGTCAGCTCTCTTCCTGCCCTCTCCTTCCTCTGGCAGACCCTCTCAGTATCCGCTCCCTTCCAGTCCTATTCTACCATCCTCCCGCATCAGCCCATTTGTAGCCCTAGCTCCTAGTTTTCTTCCAGGGCCAGCAGCACTCTCCTCCCCTCCCCCATTAGCCCATTCCCAGTCCCAGCCCATTTCCAATCCTATCCTCCTTATCAGCCCACTCTAGTCCTAGGCCCTAATCAGCCCATTACCAGTCCTAACTCATTTCCAGTGCTAGCCCCCCATCTGCCCATTACGTCCTAACCCCCCCCCAATAAGTCCATTTCCAGTCCTTGCCCCCCAATCAGCCCATTTCCTGTTCTAGCCCCCCCTAATCAGCCCATTTCTAGGCCTAACCCCCACCAGTCAGCCCATTATCAGTCCTAGCCCTCCCTCCCGATCAGCCCATTTCCAGTTCTAACCCCCATCCCGATCAGCCTATTTCTATTCTTAACCCCCGATCAGCCCATTACCACTCCTAATCCCCCCCATCAGCCCACTTCCAGTCCTAACCCCCCTCATCACCCATTTCCAGGCCTAGCCCCCCCCAGCCCAGGGAAATTGAAAAAAAACAAACAAACCTGTCCTACAGTCAGGGCGGAATGAAGTGCCCCATGGCTGCGGCCCCCCCGCCTCTCTGGCAGAGTCCTCCTTGTATTTCCCTCAGCGCCAGCTTTACAGAGCCGCGAAGGGAGAGTTTCCCTTTTTCACGGCTCTGTTAAAGCTGAGCCCGCTAGCGCTGATGGGAAACAGGCATTTCCTGTTTCCCATCAGTGCTGGCGGGCTCAACTAACAGAGGCACGAGAAAGGGAAACTCTCCCTTTGCGGCTCTGTAAAGCCGGCGCTGAGGGAAATTCAAGGAGGGCTCTGCTGGAGAGGCGGGGGGGGGGGGGGGCCGTGGCCACACGGCACTTCATTCTGCTGCTACCACGGCGGCAGCAACAGCAGCTCTTGTGATCGGGGGGGTTTTTTTTGAAGGCCAAGTGAGGTGGTCTTTTTGGGGGCAATTTTTTCTGCCCCCAAAATGTTGCCGCTTGAGGCCACCGCCGTACTCGGCCTCATTATAGAGACGCCCCTGGCTATGGGAGATGGCGGTGGCAGCTGAAGAGGGTGGTAATGTGGCTTGGCAGGGGTGGTGCGGCTGGGGTTTCTGCCTAGGGCAGCAGAAAACCTTGGGCCTATCCTAGAAAGAATGACTCCTCTCTCTTTCTTTCTCCACTCCCAGTTGCAGAATCCTGGGACTAAGGAAGACACTTGCTCCCTTCCTTGTACTTTAGATAAGTATCTCAGATTTTGTTGCAAAAAGTTTGGTAACCTTACTTACATGGGGATGGCCTAGAGAAGCAGAGAGGATATTGGACTTTGTGGAGGCTGGGAAGACACACAGGAGAAGCTGGACATGGGACAAGGGCCTAGGGAGACAGAGAGGAGATGCTGGATATGGGGAGGTCCTAAGAACATAGAGATGCTAGATATGGGGCAACTACGCAGACAAAGAAAGGAAGGGTCTAGGGAAGGGGAGAAGGTTGCACGGGTAGGGGGACGGAGAAGAAATGCACAGGGACAGGAGAGAGAGAGCAGAGAATTAGTGAAAACTGGGGACTAACAGGGTCAGATTTAAAATTTTGGCACCCATAGGCAATACTAGATAGCATATCCTGAGGGGTAGGGGTAGGGGAGAAGTTGTAAGAGATTACGAGGACTAGAGAGCCAGAAGCGTAGCAGAGGAAAACCAGAAAGGCACATTTTACAAAAGCCTTCCAAGTGCTAACTGGGATGTCCAAGCCTGAATATTCCTATAATCAATAATCATGTCCAAGTTTGGGCACGATTTCACAGATGTGGATGTGCCCAATATAGACGTCTGTAGAGGCATCCACAAAGATGTCCGCGGTATACTATTTAATAGCGGAGATATCTATGAGATATGCAGCAATGGTGCAAACCCAAAACAAGTTTCCCAAACACTCAAACATAGCATTGTCATTATGTAGAGTACAGAGGATAGTGTAGTGCCAACTTCTTGACACACTCCAGAAGTTTTAGTGTTGAAACAAGCACTTTGCCAATGCTATTTGTGCGTGAAGCAGGTCTAAATTTGGATGCAGGCACAGGCATCCCTGAGATTTCTAAGATTGACTGGGGACATCTGCGTCTGTAGTTCTACCTCGGACATGCCTCCATAACACCCCCTATTTAGATGATTCTACAGTGGAGACGTCTAAAAGCCCATTTCTGCAATTGCTCCGGGGGCATCTCCATGATTTGGACGTCCATGTGCATATTTTTGAACGTTCAAATTGCATCTGTTTTAAAATGACCCCCATAATATCACAATCGCACCCCTTTGAAGCAGTCTTAAAGTAAGCAGCAGCAGGTTCCTCTTTGTCCTGGATATATGATGCCTTAAAAATTTGGCACCCTAAGCAGTTGCCTATGCCTACATCTGAGCCTGGGGAATAATAGGCTTGGGAATGGGAGGACTGGGGAAGGAAAAGAGATAGAAATCTATAGGCTGATGCAATAAAAAGAGATGGAAGGCTGAACTGTAAAAAGACGAAGTGAAATCTGCATAGAGAAACAGAAAATAAATGGAAGGAAGAGATTAATGCTAGAGATGGATATGTGGTAGGAGAGGAACTGAAGACAGGAGGAGAGAGGAAAAATGGCAAATACCTCCCTTGCTGTTTTAAGGGTGGTATAGTAAATATTGGGAATAAATAAGTACATTGACAGCAGACCCTTGAAACAGGGTTAATAAAGGTCAGAGGACAGAAGAAACCAGAGCCTGGGACCAACACAATTAGAAAAATAAAATGCCCAGATGACAAAGGTAGAGAAAGGAATATTATTTTCTATTTATGATTGGAATATGTCGGTTTATACTACTGATCATTTGTATAGCTCTACAAAGCATACTCAGTACTGTACATATACAGTAGATGTAAGACACAGTCCCTCTCATCAGAGCTTACAATCGAATCAAGATGAAAAACATCATAAAACTAGGGACTAGAGTATGGGAAGATAATATAAGTGATGAACAAGAGAGGGAGGAGCATCAGAATTCAAAGCAGCCTCGAAGAGATGCATTTTTAGCCTGGATTTGAAAAGGAGCAGAGAAGGAGCCCGAAGCACTGACTCAGGTAGTTAATTCTAGGCGTATGGAGCAGCAAGATGGAATGGATGAAGTCTGGAGTTGGTAGTGGCAGAGAAGGGCATAGATAAAAAGGATCTGACAGAGGAGCGGAGTTCCTGAGGAGGAGTGTAGAGTGAGATAAGAAAGGAAAGGAAGTGAGGAGCTGAAGAACATAGTAGCATAGTATATGAGGGCAGATGAAGACCAGCATGGTCCATCCAGTCTGCCCAGCAAGGTGACATGAGTAGGTGCACCTGCTGCTCCATGCAGGCCCCTCCTCCCCATGCCTTTGTTTAGGGGTGTACCCACTGCTCTGTGTAGGTCACCCCTATTTCTTCAGATAAAAGAGTTATGTTTGTTTTGATTTTATCTTGTTGCTATAAAGGGATTCACTGTGTCTGTCCCATGCCATTTTGAATTCTGTCGCTGTATTTGCCCCCACCACTTCCACCGGGAGGGCATTCCAAGCATCCACCGCCCTTTCAGTGAAAAGTATTTTCTGACATTGCCTTTCAGTTTACCCTCTTGCAGCTTCATGTTATGCCCTTTAGTTTTACAGCTTCCCTGTCTTTGGAAGAGGTTTGTTTGTTCATTAAACTCTTTAAGTATTTAAAGGTCTGAATCATATCTCCCCTGTCCCTCCTCTCCTCCAGAGTGTACATATTTAGGTCTTCAACTCTCTTCTCATACGTCTTCTGACGCAGGCTCCAAATCATTTTGGTCTTCCTCCTCTGAACCGTTTCCAGTCTTATTATATACTTTGGGAGATATAGTCTCCAAAACTGAACACAATATTCCAAGTGAGGCCTCACCAGTGACTTGTACAGTGGCATTGCTGATAATTCCTCTCTGTATGTAACCTAGCATCCTTCTGGCTTTTGCCACTGCCTTGTCACACTGTTTCAATGTTCTGCTAATTGAACGGGGTGCAAAAATAAAGGCTAACACACTTTGTAATAAAGATAAGCAGCTTATTTATAAAATATCAAGAAAAAGTAACTTGAAAGCAAGTACTTCACTTATTCACCTACAATTAGTTAGAAAAGATAACTTAACAGCAGGTGATTCACTTATTTATAAACAGCAAGATACAGGAAAATGATACATCATTGTCAGAGCCATGAATTTTATCTCATGCCACACTTTGACTAAATGGGTTCCGGATTCAGTCAGGTAAGAGAGACTTAGTCGGGAGACTTCCAGGCAGCATATATGCTCATTCCATGGATGGGAACCCTTTCCCTCTTCACTCTGGCTGAAAAAGGCACCCATTTTATCCTGTTGCAAGAGCAACCAGTAATTTTCCATCAGGGGACATACACACAGAATAGGATCAGCTATCCATTAAACATAATCAAGACTCTGGCCAGGGGCCCGAGAATGCTCAAGGGAGGGGCATCTCCCATCCCATGGTTCAGAAGCTCAGAACTCTGGTAGATGACCTTCACTTTATGAGAAAAAGCACAGTTGCTATGGGAAGAAGCTTTTCCTTTTCTACATCCTTGTATCAGGACTCCCTCTCATAGGTTTCACATGATGTAGTTGTGCAAGAAGATGTTTTTCACAAAATTGTACAGGAATCTCTCTCTTCCATAAAACTGAGGTTCAATTAACCCCTAACTCACTGCTGATGCATAATCAGTAGTCCACTTTAACTCATTTTCACTATATTCACCACCTTGAGATCCTCAGAAACAATCACTCCGAGATCCATCTCCTGGCCCGTGCACATCAACCTCTCACCTCCTATCGCATACAATTCCCTTGCATTTCTGCTTCCCAAATGCATGACACTGCACTTCTTCACATTAAATCTTTGCCAAGCATTAGACTATTCTTCCAGCTTTTGTAGATCTTTCCTTATGTTATCCACTCCCTCAGGGGAGTCCACTCTATTGCAAATTTTTGTGTCATCTGCAAAAAGACAGACATTTCCATTCAGTCCTTCAGCAAGATCACTCACAAATACATTGAACAGTACTGGTCCCAGGACCAAATCCTGGGTCACATCGCTAGTCACCTTCCTTTCATCCGAGTGAGTTCCATTTACCATCATCTTCTGTCGTCTGTCAGTCAACAATTTCTGATCCAGTTCAGCATCTTGAGACCCATCCCTAAGCTGTTGAGTTTATCGATAAGCCTCCTATGAGGAAGAGTATCAAAGGCTTTGCTGAAATCCAGGTAGATCACATCCATTGCATGCCCTTGATCTAGTTCTCTGGTCACCCAGTCAAAGAACTCAATCAGATTTCTTTGGCAAGATCGTCTTTTGGTAAAACCATGTTGCCTCGGATCATGTAACCCGTTGGTTTTGAGAAAGTCCACTATTTGCTCTTTCAGGAGCACCTCCATTACTTTTCCCGCCACCGAGGTAAGGCTTACTGGCCTGTAGTTTGTTACTTCTTCCCTATTACCACTTTTGTAAAGAGGTGCCACATTAGTCCTTCTCCAGTCCTGGGGATCTTCTTCTGTCTCCAAGGATCTATTTAAAAAATCCTTTAATGGCCTGCAAAAACCTCTCTGAGCTCTTTCAGTATCCGGGGATGTATCCCATCCGGTCGCATGGCCTTGTCCACTTTCAGTTTTGCAAGCTGTTCTAATACATCATCTTCTGTCAATGATGTGGTATCTACTCCATTCTCATTTGTATATTTGTCAATCACAGGTGGTCCTTCTCCAGAATTTTCTTTAGTAAAAACAGAACAGAAGTATTTATTTAGCATTTTTGCTTTTTCAGTGTCACTTTCCACAAATCCATTCCCAGCACTTTTGAGTACTGCAATTCCACCTCTGATTTTCTTCCACGCCCAAAAAATCTGAAAAAAGGTTTTGTCGCCACACTTCACATCTTTAGCCATCTTTTCTTCTGCCTTGGATTTTGCTATCCTTATTTCTCTTTTAGTTTGATTTTGTATTCTTTTCTGTGTTCCTCTGTTTGCAAACTTCTAAATTTTGAGAAAGCCGTGTTTTTTGCCTTTGTTAGTGCAACCACTTCTTTGAAGAACCAAATTGGTTTTGTTTTCCTCTTGTTTTTATTTACTTTCCTTACATATGTATCTGCTGCCCCTTTTATTTCCTCCTTTAGTTTAGTCCATTACAACTCCACTTCCCTTATCCGCTCCCATCCTGCCAACTCCTCCGTCAGGCACTTGGCCATTTTACTGAAGTTAGTGTTTTTGAAGCGTAGGACTTTGAGCTTGCTGTGATTGGACTCCGCCTTGGTCTTTATATCAAATCACACGGTGTGATGATCACTACTGCTCACAGGGGCACCCACCCAGACATTCGACATACTATCTCCGTTGGTGAGCACTAAATCCAGCATCAAGTTTTCCCTGGTCAGTTCCATCACCATTTGTCTAAGTAATGCATCTTGGAAGGCATCCACAATTTTTTTGCTTCTTTCCAGATTCGCAGAAGGAATACTCCAATCCACATCAGGTAGATTAAAGTCACCCAATATGATCACTTCCCCCTTCATGACTTCCAGGTCAGTAGAAGTTAGACATGGATGTGGAAGCGGATAGGGAGCTAGGGAGACTTGAGAAGAGGGGTCACATGAGCATAACAACACTGGCAGAAGATTAGCCATGCAGCTGATCTTTGAACAGATTGAAGGGGAGAGAGATGATTCAGAGGGAGACCAGCAAGGAACAGGTTATAGCAGTGAAGATGGGAGGTGACTAAACAGTGGATAAGGGTCTTAGTAGTGTGAGTAGAAAGAAAAGGATGAATTTTGCTGATGTTTAGAGGAAGAAGTGACAGGTTTTAGCCATCTGTTGGATGTGTGCAGAGCAGGGCCGGATTTACCTTGAGTGAGGCCCTACGCCAACAAAAATTGTGGGCCCCCAGCAGGGGTGGCCCAAGGGGGGTGTGGGGCCTCATTTGCATAAGAGGCCTCATTTGCATAGATATTTGCATAATGTTACCATATACTAACTTTTAGTAAACGTGCCTCTTAATGAGTGTATGGATAAAGAAAGACTAAAAGATTTCTACATTACTATAATCCAGTGCCAACTGCCAGACACATTAGGAACTACTACAAACACTGCCCATTTAGAACCCATAGCAAACCCACCGTATCATAACAGCACTACCAGGACTCACAAAGCACCATACTCTACCAATCAAAAGGCAACACTGCAAATATTAAACCAATACATTTCAGAGAACAACAATACATGACCTACTGGGGAAAGAGAACAAGTGGCAATGTCAAATAGGAATTATATAAACAGAACACCTCAGCTCAGTTACACATGCAGAACATAGACCATCACCAAACAAGTAATCACAATTTAGAAACAGGAAGACAATAATTAAACTGGGAATCCCAAAAGCCAAACTTGGAATGTACAACACTGTAGAAATAAAACTATACATTAATTTGCTCTTGTACTAAACAAAGCGCAGACGTTAATGATGCACATTTACCAGAGCTGACATATTCCAATTAATAAATTCAAAATAAAGAGATATTTTTCTACCTTTTGTGCATTTTTTTCAGCTGCAATTGCTCCAGCCACTTTCTTCTGGTTTCTTCGTGTCTTCTGCTAACTCTCCATCGTCTGCTGTCCATTTGTCCTTTCTTCTCTCTTCTAGTTTTTTTCCATTCTCTCTCTACATCTGCTTTAACATACTAATCTTTCTCCTTTTGCTCTTTCCTCATTCCTATTTCATCCACTCAAATTTTACCCCTCCATCCTCAATCCCCACTTACTCTCCCAATACCCGGCCAATTGTAGATTTTTTATCCCTCCCACACAAAATTTTTCCCTTCTCCATTTTACTCTTCCAGCCCCATCCCATTCTAATCCTCCCCCAACATCAGCTCCCTTCTAGTTCCAGCCTCACCCAGCATCCATTCCCTTCTAGTCCCTGCATCAGCCCATTTCCAGTCCTAGCCACCCATCAGCCCATTTCCAGTCCTAGCAACCCCCCAACCCAATACCAGTCCTAGCCCCCCCCATCAACCCACTTACAGTCCAACCCCCCCATCACCCCATTTTCAGTTTAAGGCCCCCCTATAACCCATTACCAGTCCTAACCCCCCCATCAGCCCACTTCCAGTCCTAACCCCATCAACCCATTTCCAGTCAGCCCCCCATAGCCCATTGCCAGTCCTACCCCCCCATCAGCCCACAGCCCATTACCAGTCCTAACCCCATAGCCCACCTCAAGTCCTAACCCCTCCCCATCAGCCCATTTCCTGTCCTAGCCCCCCCATAGCCCATTATCAGTCCTAACCCCCCCATAGCCCATTACCAGTCCTAACCCCCATCAGCCCACAGCCCATTACCAGTCCTAACCCCATCAGCCCACCGCCAGTGTTAGCCCACCCCATCAGCCCATTTATAGTCCTAGCCCCCCCATAGCCCATTACCAGTCCTAACCCCCTCCCAACAGCCCACAGTCCATTACCAGTCCTAACCCCATCAGCCCACCTCCAGTCTTAACCCCCCCAGCCCATTTCCAGTCCTAGCCCCCCCATAGCCCATTACCAGACAGCCCCCATCAGCCCACAGCCCATTACCAGTTCTAAAACCCCCCCAACAGCCCACAGCCCATTACCAGTCCTAACCCCATCAGCCCACCTCCAGTCTTAACCCCCCCAGCCCATTTCCAGTCCTAGCCCCCCCATAGCCCATTACCAGACAGCCCCCATCAGCCCACAGCCCATAGCCCATTACCAGTTCTAACCCCCCCCAACAGCCCACAGCCCACAGCCCATTACCAGTCCTAACCCCATCAGCCCACCTCCAGCCTTAACCCCCCCAGCCCATTTCCAGTCCCAGCCCCCCCCCCAATAGCCCATTACCAGTCCTACCCCCCCCCCCTCGGCCTAAAGTAACATTTAATAAAAAAAAAAAACGCTGGCTACCGCCGCGGCAGCATGGACTGTTCCTGCGGGGCCCCCTCTGCTGCCGTGGCAGCATGGACTGACCCGCGGGGCCCCCCTCTGCCCAGCTGAATCGTCCATCCATCACTCCCTCCCTCCCTCCGTACCGGCTTTGAGAGGCGCGAAGGGAGAGTGTCTCCCTCGCGTCTCTGTTAAGCCCGCAGGGGCTGATGGGAAATCCCATCAGCCCCTGCGGGCTTAACAGAGACGCGAGGGAGACACTCTCCCTTCGCGCCTCTCAAAGCTGGCACGAAGGGAGGGAGGGATGGACGGACGATTCAGCCGGGCAGAGGGGGGCCCCGCGGGTCAGTCCATGCTGCCGCGGCAGCAGAGGGGGCCCCGCAGGAACAGTCCATGCTGCCGCGCCAGCAGAGGGGGCCCCGCAGGAACAGTACATGCTGCCGCGGCGGCAGCCAGCGTTTTTTTTTTAAATTTAATTTTAAGGCGGCTATTTTTGTGGGCCCTTGTCAGCTGTGGGCCCTACGCCACGGCATAGGTGGCTTATAGGTAAATCCGGCCCTGGTGCAGAGAAAGAAAGAGTAGAGTTAAAGATGACACCAAGGATGTGAGCTGAGGAAACGGAGGAGTGTGGTGTTATTCACAGAAATATAGTAGAGAAGGGAGGAAGGGGGAGGTGGGTTGAGCAGAAGTTAAGGAGCTCAGTTTTGGCCATGTTCAGTTTCATATGGCGGTGAGACATCCAGGCAGCAATGTTGGATAAGCAGGCAGAGATCCATGCCTAGGTTCCTGGAGAGATTTTGGACATAGAAAGGCAGATCTGAGAGTCATTAGCATAAAGATGGTACTGAAAAACATGGGAGGAAATAAATGCACCAAGGGACTGAGTGTAGAGAGAGAAAAGGAGAGGTCCCAAGACAGAGCTCTGAGGTACACCGACTGAAAGCGGGTTGGCAGTAGAAGAGGATCTACCAGTACATACACTAAAACTGCGATGGTTGAGATAAGAAGAAAAACAGGACAGAACAGGGCCCCTAAATCCAAGCAAAGACAGGATATCAAGGAGAAGGTGATGATCAACAGTGTCAAAGGAAGAAGGAAGGTCAAGAAGAAAGAAGATTGATTAAAGGCCTTTGGATTTGGTGAGGAACAAGTTGCTGGAGGCTTTCGCAAGAGCTGTTTCTGTGGAATGTAGAAGATGAAAGCCAGACTGCAGTGAATCCAGAGGGCCTGAAAGGAATGGAAAGTAAGGAAAGTTTATGGAATGTACATCTGCCAGGGCCAGGGCTAAAAATGTCTGGGGCCCAGCCCAGGTCACAAATTTGGGGGATGATCCAGGGCAGAAATTAGGGAGATGACTCAAAGCTTACTGGCAGGCTGTGCCACCTTCAGCTTTAAGCAGACTTGGGCCTTTTCTGGGTTCTAGTCAGTTTGGCACTGTTACAAAATTGTAATGGATTTGTGCTGGAATGTACTGTGCCTTCATTATTTTATATACACACACACATATATATATATATATATATATATAAAGACTTGGCAAGGCTTTTACTACATTAATCAGTCAAATTGCACTGCAGGGGGTCCCAATTAGAACTAATAATTTACCATCAGTCGAAAGCACAGGCAAACTTGATTATGCTGCTTTTAGCAAACCTTTCTTTACCTTGCAAGATTTTTCTCAGCATGAGGGTCACAGTTTCTCTGTATCTGAGGAGACACAGACAGTAATTAAGGTGTGCTGGAGCAGAGAAGTCTCTAATGAGGAAGGGAAGATTTGTAGAGTCTGATGTTCCATTTTTTGCTTCAGTCAAGGAGAGTATCATCCAAAGATATGCCATTCTCAGCAATCCTAACCTGCAGTGATCTGCAGAGGTAAATAACAACTCCTGTTCATAATGAATTGTTTTGCGCTGTTTTGTTTTTAAGATATGCATCGGCCTCATTATAATGCACTGCGGCAGCAATGGGTGGAATGAACCAAGCTGCTGTATATTCTAGTCCACACAATCAAAAGTCAGTCTTCAGAGCACATTATGGAAATAAATCAAAGAAATGTTTTGTCGGATTGTTTGTAATGAGGGGAATAAACCCTCTAGATGCAAACCCTCCTTTTAATCAATTTATTTATTAATGTATACATTTTAAATATAAAGGACTTATCTTAAAAGTAGAATCAGAGCTCAAGCTGAAAGACACAAGGAGTTGTTTAGTAAGGCTGAATAACGTCCCACTGACACAGCACTGCGTTTCGAACCCAAAACCCTTCAAGTTAGTCAGGGTCCTGTGTCAGGGTCGGTCAAAAATTCACTCTGAGAATAAAGCTCATAAAACACATCTGATATAAACAGATACCTACACTGCTCTTTCTTATATATGGAGACATGGCGTCTGGTGTCAAACCCAGCTGTTGAAAAAACTCTGCCCACCTCACCTAGCAACCACGATCAACAGCAACAGAAATGTTGCGATTGGGGCCAGTAGGTAACTACAACATGTTGTACCAGTCCATTTCCAAATTTAGACTGTTTGGGGTGACTGATTTTAGAGTATATATCCATCATTGCTCTAATTGTTATAAAACTGCTACTTAATCCCCGCCTCAGGGATTACAGGGCACCTGGTCGACCACCCTCCGACGTAAGTGTTGAAAGGTATGTCCATTCTGAATACAATATGGTACAATGGGAGCTGTAAGGGTTTCAGTACATATCCAAGAAGTGTGTTCACTCAGATGAGCCTATATGGAATGTGTAGTCTGCTCCACATATTTCAGCCCGCAAGGCTTTTTTTGGGGGTTATTTCTATTAGATAGCTGTGTATTCCAGGGCAAGTGCTATAAGATTTCCTAGCCAGGGTAGAGAAAGTGTTCTGGTATTTTCTCCATGGACCAGCAGGATTGCATCAGCCACACTTGGTGACGTCCTCCGGGCGGAGCCATGCATACGGAAGTGCTCTCTAGAGCTCAGAAAGGAGGGCCTTTCTGAGCCCACCTAGGTAGCCCATCCTACCGGTCCGCCCCCTAGTCCGGCCAGTTTTCGTTCTTCCGCCTTGCCAGCAAGACGGACCCTGCTCTCTCTCTCCATTTGTTTATTTCTTTGTTTTGCGTTTTTTTACAACTATGCCCAAGTATCTTTCAAAGATATGCCCCTATTGTGGCAACAAGAACAAGACTTCACATGGATGCACTTACTGTGGGGCAATGAAGAAAGGATACCAAGTGATGTGCCCGGCCTCCGGCTCTGGCCCTCCACTGCCTGATCCTCTGCCGGCCCCGGATGTGCCTGTACGGGCCTCCATCCCTAGCCGAGCCTCCGTTGCTGCAGAGAGTGCCTTTTCCCAGCGGGACGTGCTGCATGGAGCCTCTGTCCCCAGCCCGGTGCACCCGACTGACCTGCTTGCTGCTCCGGGACCCAACACCGTCACCCGCGGAGGCGCGGAGGTAAGCCCTGCCCCTACTGCTGCAGTCTCTCCTGTGTTCATCCTCCTGGACTCCTCTCAGCTCGCCCTGCAATCAGCTTCCAGGATCGGGTCCCCCACAGCACTCGTCCATGCTTCCCAAGATGGCGACGTGCTGCGGTCCTCCCAGCCTCTGCTGCAGTCCTCCAACTCCGCCCACCTTGGGGGCGGGACCTCTATGCCCGCGAATCCTGTTCTACGCTCGGACCCAGCTTCTGCTTCTAACCCAGCCAGCCTAATCTCCACATGGGAAACTACCAGCATCGGAGGGAAGCCTGCACGCAGCTGCGCTTCGCACGGCAGCGCCTCGCGCAGCTGCGCTTCGCACGACAGTGCCTCACGCAGCAGCGTGTCGCATGGTAGCGCCCCGCGCAACAGCACGCACAATGAAGCCAGTGCACTGTTGCGCAATGCCAACGCACTATTGCGCAACTCCAGTAGCCGCAGCAGCAGCAGCAGTTCCAAGAGCAAACGCACGGTAAACGGACCAGAGTCAATGGACGCAGCAGCAGCAGCGACTCTAGCCACAGGGACCTCTCTCCCAAATGACGCAGGCACTCCGAGCGCCACCGCCACCGCTCCCAGCGCCACCGGTGGGAGGATCCTCGAAAGGGCAACCATAGCCGGAGCCCTTCAAACCGCAGCAGGGCTAGCAGATCCCGCCATAGTAATTCCTCAGCTATCATCAGCTTATTAACACAACTCGTGAAGCAATCTGTCTCAACAATACCCTCTGCTTCAACAATACCCGCGGCACACTTGTCAACCCCACATAGCGCGGATCCAGCGCACAATGCTCCGGAGGCAGCCCTTACCTCAACCCCAGAGAAGAGAACCAGAGAAAACCCACGCGGACCCTCCGACGATCCGGACCCAGAGAATCCGTCCCCCGACAGCACTGCCAACGACCATGACATCGAAGCTGCAGTGGTGGGGCCGGCATCCACAGAGCTCGCCAACTCAGAGAAGACAGCTGAGATAGAAGACCCTCCCCTGGCGGAGGATCTCACCTACCCCAAGTTCTTAACAAAACTATCCTCTGCCCTCTCTTTGAACGCCGCTGATGCGCCTGGAGAGGTTGTTCCAGAGGTTCTAAAATACCTCGCCACTCCGAAGCCTGCTTTCCGCACTCCCAGTGCATCAGAGACTGCTGGAAAATCACTCAAAACTGTGGCAGACACCAGCGTCTGGTCGTCCGTTTCCAAGGCGGCTTGACTTCAAGTATCAAGTGAGGACTGTGCCTGGCTTTTCTCAGACCCAGCTACCACACAACTCCATCAGCGTCTCTTCAGCGCTCAAACGCACCAAGTCCTCACGCACCCACACCAATAGCCCCCCGGGCCGAGACAACAAACTCTTGGATGACATCGGGAAGAAGGTCTTCCAAGGTGCTATGCTTAGTGCTAAGATTGCAGCACACCAATTTCAGCAAGTTCTCTTCCTGGACACCTGCATGGCAACCTTGAAGTCGACCACTACATCCCTCCCCAAGGAGTCTCAGAATCAGCTCGCCAGCACACTTGCCGATATGTCGGAGTGCAGCAAACACCTGGCCAGTGCAACCTTTGACTCTTTTGACACAGCCTCTCGTACCGCCGGTACGGCTATCTCTGCGAGACGATGGGCGTGGCTGAGAACCTCCGGCCTTCGAGATGACACCCATGACAGCATTGCTAACGCCCCCTGCACGGGGGAATCACTCTTTGGGGACAAAGTTAAAGACACTGTCAACGACATGAAAGAACACTGCACTACCTTACAAACCCTAGCAGAGGACGGCTACGAGCGCCGCAGCGGAGCCCATAAGAACAGTTTCCAGAGGAAATCTTACTACTCCTCCAACAAGAAGTACCCCTCCAGCAGGAAATGGCAGTATAACAAATACAGGAACAACTCCTACAGCGGTCCCCCTCACCAGCGTAACTCTCAGCGTGCCCGCAAGCAGAAGAAGAACAATCCACCCCCTGCAAAGAGTGGACCGTCCTTTTGACGCCTACTCTCCGGCGCCCACCCCGACCGGGGGTCGCCTGACCTACTTTTTAAACAATTGGAAAGACATCTCCTCCGACTCCTGGGTTCTCGAGATCATCCGAGAGGGTTTCAGCTCAACCCCTCGTCAAAACACCCAACCCATCAGCAAAACCCCACCGCACCTGTGCCGAGCCATGGCCGAGGAGCTGATACACCTGCTGTCCTCCGATGCTATAGAGCAAGTACCATCGGATGAGATAAACTCTGGCTTCTACTCCAGGTACTTCCTCGTTCCCAAAAGGACAGGCGGAGTCCGCCCCATCCTCGACCTCCGCAAACTCAACAAGTTCATCATCAAAGAGAAGTTCAGGATGTATTCTCTCAACTGCATCCTGCCCTTGATTCAACCCGGTGACTGGATGGCGTCCCTGGACCTGCAGGATGCCTACACCCACATCCGCATCCACAAGTCACACAGACAGTATCTTCGTTTTCATGTATTGGGCCAGCACTTCCAGTACAAAGTCCTCCCTTTTGGCCTATCGCCGGCCCCACGGGTGTTCACGAAATGCGTGGCAGTTCCCGCATCACATCTACGCAAACGGAATGTTTCCATTTTTCCATACCTCGACGACTGGCTCATCACAGCCCCCTCAGCAATGGAACTTCAGGAAGCTCTAAGGACTACCGAGTCCCTGATCTCCTCCCTGGGGTTCGTCATCAATTACAACAAGTCCCAGCACACCCCCTCTCAGAGGCTGGAATTCATCGGAGCCGAGATCGACACCACACTCTCGAAGGCATACCTTCCCAAACACAGGCTGCTTGCCTTGACCTCGCTCACGACCAGATTGGCCTCGGCGGAATCCTCTTCAGCGAGATCCATCCTACGCCTTCTAGGCCACATGTCCGCTACCACATCTGTGGTCCACATAGCCAGGTTACAGATGTGGCTGCTGCAGTGGCATCTACGTACGCACTGGAACCAGCACTCGCAGCCTCTCTCCACCCGCATCCCTATGACCTCCAGGATCAAGACTCAACTACTCTGGTGGACTGCTCCAGAGAACCTTTCAGGGGGGAAGGACATGCAACCACCCGAGCACCAAGTCACCCTGACCACGGACGCCTCCAACTTGGGCTGGGGTGCACACATTCTGAAGTTCAGCACACAAGGGGCCTGGTCACCGCAGGAGAGACTCCTGCACATCAACCTCCTAGAGCTAAGGGCCATCAAGTATGCTCTCAAAGCCTTCCTAACGCATGTGCAGAAGAAAACCGTCCTCATCCAGACGGACAATCAAGTGGCCATGTTCTACATCAACAAGCAAGGGGGCACGGCATCTCGGCCCCTCTGCAAGGAAGCCCTGCAGATCTGGTCCCTTGCCCTGACTCACGGGTGCAACATCCGAGCCTCCTATCTGCCGGGCGACCAGAACACCTTAGCCGACAAGCTCAGCAGGCAACTGCAACCTTACGAATGGACACTACTCCTGGAGGTCACCGACAGCCTCTTCCGTCAGTGGGGGCGCCTGAACATCGACCTGTTCGCCACGGAACAGAACACGAAATGCCCCCTGTTTTTCTCCAGGCACCCTTCCAACAAGAGACTGGCGGCGGATGCATTCGACGTGTGCTGGGGGAGTGGTCTCTCGTGTACGCCTTTCCTCCGACCCCCCTCATCCCGGCGAAACTCCAGCGGTTGGTCCGCGACAAGGCTCGCACCATCCTAGTGGTTCCCTTTTGGCCCTGACAGATGTGGTTCGCGCTGCTCCAATGCCTAGTGCAAGGGAAACCGAAGCGCCTGCCACTCCGGCCGGACCTACTCACGCAGGACGGAGGCAAAACGAGGCACCCTGACCTCAAAGCCCTGGCTCTCACTGCCTGGAGGTTGAGCGGATGAGCCTTTCTACACTCCAGCTATCATCTGAGGTGCAAGACGTGGTCTTAGCAGCCAGACGCCCCTCTACCAGGAAATCTTATGGCCTCAAATGGAAGAGATTCAGCATTTGGTGCGCTGCGCAAGGACTGGAGCCCACCACGTGTCCTCTTCCCAGTGTCCTGAAGTACCTTGCTTCTCTGTCTAACCTTGGCCTTAAGACTCAGTCCATCAGAGTGCACCTTTCGGCAATTGCAGCATTTCACGCCCAGCCTGAAGGGGCAACTTCCATTGCAGCACTACCTTTGACAAACCGCTTCATGAAGGGACTGGCTAATTTGAAACCCCCAATCAGGCAACCCGTTCCGTCATGGGACCTCAACACTGTCCTCTGCCGCCTGACCGAGGACCCCTTCGAGCCACTACAGTCGGCGGAGATGAAGTTTGTCTCCTGGAAAACCCTGTTTCTGGTTGCCATAACGTCGGCCAGGAGAATCAGCGAGCTGCAGGCACTAGTGTCCCATCCCCCTTATACACAGCTACACCAGGATAGAGCATCCTTACAAACCAACCAGAAGTTCGTGCCCAAGGTGGCATCCGCCTTCCATGTCATTCAGTCCATTGAACTCCCGTCTTTCTTCCCAGAACCCCATGCCTCCGAAGAAGAAAGTCGCCTACACACGCTGGACTGTCTCCGGGCCCTTCGGATCTATCTGCTGCGAACTCAACCCATTCGCAAAGGCGAACAGCTGTTCATATCCTTCGACCCTAGCCGGCCGGGCAGGCCGGTCAACAAGAGAACCCTCTCTCACTGGGTCGCCTCCTGCGTCTCCCACTGCCTAGACCCCACAGGCACTCAGAATTTGCCAAGAGTGGGCCCTCACAAGCTAAGAGCACTGGCAACCACAATTGCCAACCTTCGTTCTGTTCCTCTGACGGACGTCTGCAGAGCGGCCACCTGGTCCTCCCCGCACACGTTCCAGAAGCACTACTGCCTTGACCTCAGGGCCCAGGAAGACTGCGCCCTTGGGACTGCCGTCCTTTCCACTGCAACGTATGGCAGATAGACATTGGCCCAGTAGCCGGGCCGCCCGTACCTGCTCCTCCTGTAGCATGTCAGCACTGTTAATTGCACTGTTGCACAGTCACTGTTGTTAGTCATCACTGTTAGTTGCACTGTTACAGGCACTGTTGTTAGTCAGCACTGTTAGTTGCACTGTTACTCAGCCACTGTTGTTCGTACACTGTTAGCACTAGTTGCCCGTTGCACAACTGCTGTTTGCACAACTGCACGATCTTGTATGCAACTTCACCTATTACTGCAATAAAGATGTTCATCCTATTGCAGCTCAGAGCCTCATTTAGTAACTAAGCTCCTCCTCCACCTCAGCGTTCTCCACAGCTGGGGAGGCACCAAGTGTGGCTGATGCAATCCTGCTGGTCCATGGAGAAAACGAGGTTACTTACCTGTAACAGGAGTTCTCCGTGGACAGCAGGATAAGTCAGCCACACAATCCCGCCCGCCTCCCCTGGAGGAGGTCAGCCTGCCGTATCCACTCCCTGTCCGGGAACTAGCTAGCTAGGAACACACTGGCTGGACTAGGGGGTGGACCGGTAGGATGGGCTACCTAGGTGGGCTCAGAAAGGCCCTCCTTTCTGAGCTCTAGAGAGCACTTCCGTATGCATGGCTCCGCCCGGAGGACGTCACCAAGTGTGGCTGACTTATCCTGCTGTCCACGGAGAACTCCTGTTACAGGTAAGTAACCTCATTATCTAAGCAACACTTAAGTTTGCTGGGTGTGGTCAGCTGTCCTCCTATAGCCTTGCAGGCACAGTGAAATTAGACCTTACCTGCTAATTGGTGTTCCTTGAGTAATTCCAGTCCAGTTCCACACCTACTCTAGCAGCTTGGAGACTGAGCATATCATCTTTTGATGACATCAGTATACTTAGGCAGCTGGCTTCTCCTTCCAGCCCCAGGAACTTACTGACAAAGCAGACTCACAGGAGCAATAAATGAGTAGTCAATTAAATAGGCAAATAAGTACCAAAACCAACTAACTGTATAAAATCACAGTTTCCCCCCTCCCCTCAACACAGGAGAGGTCCTTTTTCTCCCCAGAACACAGAGACTTACCTGTGAAGTGCTGAGGCACAAACAAATGGCCAACCATATACTTTATTCGTAAGCAAAAAATAATGGACTGAGGGACAGCACCACTGCCAGAACTTTACCGTGTCTCTCAGGACTTCTGATCCCCTTAACCCTTGAACCATACAATTTCCTGGTAATCTTCTTCAGGTCTGGGTTCGCACGACTGATCCCCTTAGAATCAACAGGGCACTGTTCTGGACTGGACTGGAGTTACTCAAAGAATGCCAATTAGCAGGTAAAGTCTAATTCCACTTTCCTTATTGTCCCTCCAGTCCAGTCCCACACCTCTGGGATGTAATAGAGCAGTTCTATCAATGGGAAGGACCTGCAATTCTGGCCTGAATCACTGCCATTCCAAATCTGGTGTCCCCTGTCATCTGCACATTCAACCTATAATCTCTTGCAAAGGTGTGAAGGGAAGACCAAATGGCTGACCTACAAATCTTGGCCAACGGTACCAAAGAATACTCTGCTCATGAGGCTGCCTGAGCCCTGATCGAATGAGCCCACAGTTCTGCTGGAACTGACTTTTTCTTCTACATGTATGCCAAGGCAATAGCCTTCCTAATCCATCTGGAAATGGATGCTTTGGCCACTGCCTCACCCTTGTGCAGCCCTCCAAACAAGACAAACAACAGATCTGATTTTTGAAATGGAGCTCTCTTTTTACATAATGGCGCAATACTATCTGTACATCCAAGCAACACAATTGCGGCTCTGCGGCTCCAAAAGCCTGAGAGTGCTGGTAGGGAAATTGACTGATTCATCTGAAACACTGATATAACCTTTGGCAAAAAGGATGGCACTGGCCTGAGAACCATCTTTTCCTTCGAGATGGATAAGAAGGGCTCCCTGCACGAGAGAGCCTGAAGCTCCAAAATTCCCTGGGTCAAGCAAATTGCCACCAGAAACACTGTCTTAAGAGTCAAATCTTTTAGGGATGCAGTACCCAAAGGTTCAAAAGGCTCCTTTGCCAGTGCCGTCAGCACCAGATTGAGATCCCAAGAAGGGACAATGGACCAAATTGGTGGACAGATGTGCTTAACTGCTTTCAGGAACTGTGCTACATTCGGATGTGCTCCTAATGATACTCCCTGGAGCCTGTCCCTATAACATGAGATGGCTGCTACCTGTACCTTCAAGGAACTTGTGGCCAAACCCTTCTTAAGACCCGTCTGTACAAAGGCTATCATGTCTGGCACCGAAGCTGAGAACGGCTGACCCCGCCTCTCTGCATGTCAGGCCTCAAACATGCGCCAGACAGAGAGGTGGACCTCTTCCTAAACCTCAGCAATGTTGCAATAACTGGCCCTGAATAGCTATGCCTTCTCAACCTAGCTCTCTGAAGAGACAGGCAATAACAGAGAATCGATCCACCTGGGGCATGAGCAGAGGTCCCTGAGTCAATAGGTCCTCGCGAACTGGCAGATGCCACAGTCAATCCACCCATTCCAGGGCAATCAGGATGATCAATCCTCTGTGAGCCTCGATCTGCTGAACTATCTGGCCTATGAGTGCCCATGGAGGAAAAATATATAGAAGACCTTCTGCAGGCCACCACTGCATGAGAGCATCGAGGCGCTCTGACATCCTCTCTCTCCTTCTGCAGAAAAATTTGTTGCTCTGGCCAATGCATATGTCGCCGTAAGGTCCATGATCAGTGTGCCTCAACTGCTCACCACCTGCAAGAAGATCTCTTGGCATAATGACCATTCTCCAGGATCCACATGTACTGGGCCCAGAAAATCCGCCGTCACATTGTCCGTTCCCGCAACATGTGCTGCTGACAGCTCTTGAAGATGCTCTTCTGCCCATAGTAGTGTTGTAGCGAAGTGTCCGCAATAAATAAAACCAGGAGTCTATTTACTAAGATTCAAGCCAATTTATTTGTGCACAGTCTCAGGCACTGTCACATTCAAAATGGTCTGAGCAATGGAGTTCAACAAAACAACAACTTTTATACATTTCTTCATCAGTTCTATACAGACAAACTCCTCATTGGTCCCGGTGCCCCCTCCACCCCCATCCAATGGGGACCGCTGACCGGGCTTAACACCTGTTCCCCCTGCTCAGGCCTCTCTAGCCATGGTTCAGTTTCTAGACATAACACATTCTGCTACAAGGTCCCTCCTCAGCTTGGAGAATGTGTGAAAGCAAGATACTGGAACACATCTGTTATCAACATAAAGGAGCTAAATAGAAGTTTCTTGCATTCTTATCAAAGCAGTTTAAAGCAGTTTTCTAACTTCTACTGGCTTTCAGCTCTGCTCAGCTATAATATTCTCAAGTGGGGGTTGGGACTCAGGCCTAACTTACAGGCCTTTCTTACTCCTGCAGGCTATGCAGGCTATTCTAAGCCATAGCCTATCACATTCCCCCCTTTGATTATTCTCACCCGCAAGTGAGAAAGGGTGAGAATTAAATCACATATGGTACTTCATACTAGGGTGGAGGGGTTACTTTGTGGTATAGGATAGTAGTCCCACATTGCTAGTATCTGTGTAGCTGCCTTACGTTCAATAATGCTATCAATGGTTGAATTTAACATACGCAAGCACAAGGGGAGGAAACATGGGATACATAAGCAAACAGCCACAATCAAGAATACAATCAGAACAAGTGTCTTCAGGCCGCCCATTCCTGAAAACCAAAAACCAAACCAGCCATCAAGTTGCAAGCCATGCCAGGTTTGGACTGGGACATAAGTTTGCTTTCTCATGTGATTGGCTATGTCTTCTACAACTTGCCCTTCATTATCAATCTGTAAGCAGCAGTTAGTCAAATTAAGTTTGCCACATACTCCTCCTTCAGCTGCAAGCAAGTAAGCGATTCTGGTATATGTCTGTACGCATCTGTGTGGCTTGTTTAGCTAACAAGGTTAGTGCTCTACTAGTTTCATTTGGTTATAATTTCAACAACAGCTTGCAAACGTATAATACGGTCCAGCATATACACGGGAGTGCGGTAGCCCCAAGAACCATCTTGTGCCCAGGTAGCAGGTCCATAGTAGGAAACAATTCTCTCCGGTGGCCATTCTTCAGAGGTCGCATCCCATTTGTCCCATTGGCTGATCTTCAGAGCCTCTCGTTTCTGTCGACTTTTATACACAGGGAATCCCAATTGTTCTCTGTGGGAAAGGGGCAAGAGGAAGAAAGAAGGTCTGATGGTTCCCAATACACACGCCCCTCCCCATTTGGCAGGGAGTTTAGCATATGCTCGAGTTCCACAAATCCAATATAGTCCAGGTGGAGCTTGCCAGGTGCTATGCGTATCAAATGAGATAAGTTTTTGAGCATTTAAAATTATTAAAAAGGACCGACCACGGCGAGGGGTGGGTACAATCCCTGCTCCCTTTTGCTTGGTTATTCCGACAAAAAAGTATGTGTTGATGCATAAGTTTTGCATTTTGATTTACCTTTATGGTCTCTTATGAGCCGGGGAACTTTTCTTTTGGTCTTGTATTTTGCCCTAGGCTAAGGGGTTTTTTCTTGGACAGGTGCTATGCGTAGCCAGATTTGTCCATATCCTGGCCAAGTGAGGAAAGATGATCAAAGGATTAGAAGGTTCTGGAGTATTGGCACCTGACAACCAAGATGTCTTCCTAGTAGTGGCATTGTAATATTTTTGGTTCAGGCAGACTAACTGTCCCACTAGTGCAGTCAGTTGTGGTCCCACTCGTGCAAACATAGTTTACCTACTATGGAGTGAGCTAGGACCCATTCATTGGTAGTTTTATGCAAATCAGTCTGGTTATACGGTATGAAATAGTTCAGTTCTTGTGCTTCCCAAGGCCACTGGTCTCCCATCTGGGTTCCTCCACAGAAGAGACAGTCCGAGACATGGAGGCTGGAGGCCACAGCTCCAGCTAGTTCGATGAACAAATTCTGCGAAGCGTGGGGAACTACAAATTCTGCCTTCATGGCCTCATGGAAGGTATGATGTATGTGATAAGGTGAAGAAACATGAGTCTTCACATTCAGCTGGATGTATACGATGGTTCTAGGATCAGTTCCACCTCCTGCTATGCGCAGGCCAAATCAAAATCCTTGCTTCCACTGGCTGGGGTCGAAGATCTGAAGTCGTAGGGGATTGCATGCACTTTTCTTGCACTTTTCAGGTTCCAGTAAGGGTAGTCTCTCCAGCTTAGCCTTGCGATTATCTCCAGTCTGTCCTGTAGGGCCGCCCGTCCAGGTGGCATAGTACACACAGTCCCACTTGGGACAGTAGTAGTCAGCTTCCGATGGTTTGCCATACGTTGTTGGGGAGTGTATTCCAGTGCATATCCCCCATCTGTATGCACCTTCAGGACACATATACTTATTGTCATAATAGTAAGCTTGTTCCCATGATCCGCACCTGTAGTAATTATTTCTGTTAATTAAGTCACAAGCATCAAAATACAGGTACACAGGTTGGGTGGGATCAGAGAGTTGACTTGTAGCGTTGACGAGGGCTCCATCTTCATCATTCCATCTCAGTTCCAGGACATAGTAAGATGGATTCTGTCGGGGTCTGAAACAAGTACGAGTTTTTCCCTTTGTACAGACGTTCAGTTCTGTACCATTATAGATACACCGGCTGACTATGCCAGTACAAGTATAGTAAGAGTGATAAAGTAGAGTCTGAGTGACTTGCATTCCAGTCCGGGTGGTGGTTATACAGGCTGCGCAAGGGGGCAAAGCAAGAGTGGTTCTCAAGAGTCTTAGGGCTACCGCAAGAATGAAACAACAGTTAGTAATCATCATGATCATAGTCTTTTGTGATTAATAAAGTCTGAAAGGTAGGTAATGCAAAACTGGAGGATGTCTTTGCCTTTGACGTCCAGGAGCAGGTTGGCAAAGTCGTTACGAGGATGGATCTTTTCTTCGCAGCATGAGTTGCAACGGTGATGCAGGATTAGCGATTGAGGTCCAGGGGCGACTCTCAGGAACTGCTGCTGGCTTCAGTCGACTGTGGTGGATCCAGGAGTCGATTTCTGCTTCTTTGACTGCTGTTGGGGTTGATAGCAAAACAACATATGGCCCTTTCCAATGAGGCGCTAACGGTGTCTTCTTCCACTCTTTTACCCACACCGAGGCTCCAGGCTTGAAAGGATGCGATGGCTCTGTTAGATTGATAGGCAACCGGTCCTGCACCCAGGTATGAAGACCCTGCAAAACAGAACTTAGAGCCAACAATTCTTGCCTAGTGATCGCTGATTCAATCTGATTCATATCCCCCCTTATCCCCTGAATTATGGGTGGGGGCCTCCCATACAAAATCTCAAACGGGGATACTCCTAATGGCGTGGTGGGGGCTGAACGTATTCGGAGAAGGGCTATGGGAAGAACTTCCCATAGCCCTTCTCCGAATACGTTCAGCCCCCACCACGCCATTAGGAGTATCCCCATTTGAGATTTTGTATGGGAGGCCCCCACCCATAATTCAGGGTGGGGGCCTCCCATACAACAGAACTTGGGGCCACTTTAAGTGGACTTCCTGACAAAACTTGGATAACTGGGACTTCAGGGTCCGGTTCATTCTCTCCACTTTCCCTGAACTCTGGGGTCTGTAAGCTGTGTGTAGCTTCCATCGTATTTGCAGAGCATGGGCTAGCTGCTGGGTTACTTGTGACACAAAAGAGGGCCCATTGTCTGACCCCATGGTCAAAGGTATTCCAAACCGAGGGATGATCTCATGGAGCAAGGCTTTAGTGACTTCCCTTGCCTTCTCAGTTCTGGTGGGAAAAGCTTCCACCCATCCGGAAAAAGTACAGACTAGGACTAACAAGTAGCGATATCCATTTGCTCGTGGCATCTCTGCAAAGTCTATTTGAATATTTCCCATGGGGGTAACTCCTACTGACTGAACTCTTGGGGGTGGGACAGGACCTTGTCGGGCGTTGTTCTTGGCACAAGTCACACATCTTCGGGCTACTGAGGTGGTCAAAGGTCCCAGCAATGAGAAATAGAAGTACGGTCTCAGAGCATTTTCCATTTTAGTTTTTCCATAGTGTGTGGCTTGATGGAAGGCTTGGACAAAAGCAGGGCCTAGTGCCTCAGGAATCACAGTCATACCAGGGGTTGAGCTCCCTTCGGGCGGTGGCAACACTATCCATCCAGACTCCGATAGTTGCCCCCCTCATGTCAACAGTAATAGTCCATCTCATTCTGGGTGTATCGGGGCGTCCATGCACTAAGAGGCACTGGGAATATGGCTGCTTGAATTGTTACACTAGTGGTAGTAATTTGTCCAGCAATGGCCGCTTCTCGGGCTGAGGCATCAGCTAATCTGTTTCCTCGGGACACTTCCCCATCTCCAGTCCGATGGCCTCGACAATGCATTACAGCAACGTGTTTGGGGGCCCATACTGCTTCTAATAGAGTCAATATTTCTGGACCATACTTGACAGACTTGCCTCCCGAGGTGATCAATCCACGCTCCTTGTACAGGGCTCCATGGGCATGTAGTGTTGTGAAAGCATATTTGGAGTCTGTGTATACGTTCAAGCTGATTCCTGTTCCAATTTTGAGTGCGCGTGTGAGGGCTATCAATTCAGCCTTCTGTGCTGAGGTTCCTGGGGCCAGGGCTGATGATTCTACTACCATGTCCAGGGTCACCACTGCATAACCAGCACATCGCTGTCCATCAATTATGAGGCTACTTCCATCCACGAAGAAAGTTTTGTCTGGGTGGCTCAAGGGGACATCAGTTAAATCTGGGCGGCTTGAGTATACGGTGTCCATTACTTCCAAGCAATCATGGTCAGGAGGGCCGGGACCGGCGGGCAATAGAGTAGCTGGGTTCAGAGTTTGGCTGACAATTTCAGTCGAGAAATTTCACATAGCATACTTTGATACTTCAACATTCGAGCGTTAGTGAGCCAATGGTTTCCTTTGTGTTCCATCAGGGTTAAAACAGAATGTGGTACGGTCACTTGAAGATTTTGTCCTAAGGTGAGCTTGTCAGCTTCGCTCACTAAGAGGGCTGTAGCTGCTATAGCTCTCAGGCAAGGTGGCCATCCTTTTGCAACAGGATCCAACTGTTTTGACAGGTAGGCTACAGGTCATTGCCAAGACCCAAGGGGCTGGGTCAAGACTCCCAATGCGTTTCCACCTGACTCATGGACATATAGACAAAATGGTTTCTGCACATCTGGTAGTCCCAAGGCTGGGGACGACATCAAGCTGTTTTCAGGGATTTAAATGCTTTTTCTTGTTCTGGGCCCCATTCCAGGGGAGATCGTTCCACTCCCTTCGTGACTTGGTACAAGGGTTTTGCCATGAGTGCAAAATTTGGTATCCATATGCGGCAATAGCCTGCAGCTCCCAGGAAAGCCCGCACCTGTTTTCTGGTGGTGGGGGTTGGGATACGGCATACTGCTTCCTTTCGCTCCAGTCCTAATTTCCGGGTTCCTTTGGACAGATGGAACCCTAGGTATTTCACTTCTGTCTGACACAATTGCGCCTTGGCTCTGGAGACCTTGTATCCGGCTTCATTCAAGAGGTGCAAGAGATCACTAGTAGCTTGCACACAATCAGTTTCGTTGTTGGTGGCTATAAGCAGATCATCTACATATTGGAGCAAGATTCTTTTTCCTGGAGTCACAGAGTAACTTGACAGATCTTGGTTGAGGGCTGCACTGAAGATAGTGGGTGAATTCTTGAATCCTTGTGGTAATCGAGTCCAAGTGAGTTGTCCTCGTCTTCCTGTGGTAGGGTTTTCCCATTCAAATGCAAACAAAAGCTGACTAGCAGATGCCAGGCGTATACAGAAAAAGGCATCTTTTAAGTCCAAAACAGTAAAATGAGTGGCTTCTGCTGGAATCAGTCCCAGGAGGGTGTAAGGATTTGGTACTATTGGATGTATGGTTTCAACTGCACTGTTTACTCGACGTAGGTCTTGCACTAGGCGGTAGTCACCCGTCCCAGGCTTCTTAATTGGGAGAAGGGGGGTGTTCCAGGGCGATTGGCATTCTCTGAGGAGTCCATACTGCAGTAATTTCTTCAAGTGGCGATGAATACCTTCAATTGCTGGTCGTGGGAGGGGATACTGACGCACATGCACTGGTTCTACTCCTGGTTTAAGGGTGACAAGCACAGGAGCTATATTCTTCGCTAGGCCAGGTGGATTATTCTCTGCCCATACTCCAGGCGAGTCTGCAATGCTGGTAGGTATACAGGAGCTTGCTGCTTTGGATGCAGGTAAATAGAACCGCCATTCTTCTTCTCGGGGGACAGTTAACACCATCAGGCCAGCAGAGTTTGAGTTTATAGTCATTTCCATTTTCTCCCCTTCAACAAAGGATATCTGTGTTTGGAGTTTCGCGAGCATGTCTCGGCCCAACAGGGGAACTGGGCATTCAGGCATATACAGGAACTGGTGTGTTATCTTCTGTCCCCCTAGTTCACAGGCGCGGTTCTGCAGAAAAGGTCTTGTGGTTCTAGTTCCAATAGCTCCCACGATTGTGACAGATCGAGAGGACACAGGGGCCACAGGCTTGGCTACTACTGAATGCTCGGCCCCTGTGTCTACCATGAAGTCCATATGCTGGTCCCCAATCTTTAGACTGACCATAGGCTCCTAGGGACCCAGGAAGAACTTGGAGCCCGGTCTGGCCTAGTCTTCATCCATAAAATAGTCCTCGGCGGTTGCCACTCCCTCTATGGCAGCCTCTTTTTGCTGTTGAAACTGTGCGCGCTGCATCCCCCTCGCTGCTGGAATCGCCCCCTCTGCTCTCCTAGCGCTCCTGCCTCTCCTCCAGGGGGTGGAGCCAATGTCCGGGCACTCGTTCTTCCAATGTCCTTCCTCTTTACAATAAGCGCACTGATTTGCACCTAAGGGGGGCCGAGCGCTCCCTCTGCCCCTTCCCCATCCTCTGGCTCTTCTAATAGGATATCCTCCTCCTCGTCCCTCAACTAGTGCTGCAGCAAGCAGATCTGCCTTCTTCTTCATCTTTCTTTCACTTTCTCTTTTGCATTCTTGATCACTATTCACGAATACCTTTTGTGTGACTTCCATTAACTGTGCTGAGTTCATGCCCGCAAATCCTTCTAATTTCTGCAGTTTTCGTTTTATGTCTCCCTGGGACTGACTCACAAAAGCGGCGTTCACCATACGTAAATTCTCCTGGGCTCCTGGGTCATATGGGGTGTAAAGTCTATAGGCTTCAGTTAATCGTTCATAGAAAGCAGCTGGACTTTCATCTGGGCGCTGAAGAACGTCCGCTACTTTTCCAACATTCATAGCTCTCTGGCCTCCCTTCTTCAGGCCCTGCAGTATGGCCTGGCGGAACCGGGCAAGGGCCTTCTCTCCATCTGCACTATTTGGGTCCCACGTTGGATCTTCGTTTGGGAAATCTACAGCTACTGCCTGTTGGGGATTTAAGTCTCTCCTGTCTTCAGGGTTCTCTTCCAACCATCGAGTGGTTGCTCGCACTATCCATGCCTGCTCTTCAGTAGTAAAAAGGGTAGCCAAGAGCTGGCAGCAGTCGGACCAGGTAGGCTGGTGGGTCTGCATAATACTAGACATCAATTCTGTCAACTCTTGGGGTTTCTCAGTATAGGAGGCATAATGTGTTTTCCAGTTTAATAAATCTGTTGTGGAGAAGGGCACATAAACTAGACTGGTCGGTCCGACCACAACCTGACCCGCATCATCTACAATAGGTAATCCTGGGACCTGCCGCAGTGGCATTTGGCAAACTTCTCTTGGGCCCGCTGTCCTGCTTCTAAGGGCATAACACAGATTTGCGGACCCGGTGGTAATTCTGCTGCTGGTGCTTGGACTAGTGGGCGACCCTGGACTGGCATCTGACTCTCCGCTGGCAGATCCTTCAGGGGATGATGGTTCCATTGCAGAGCTCTGCTCAGGACTAGGGCTCCGACTTTGGGGAAGGGGGTGGTCCTCGGGTGTCGGAAGTGGTGGAGGTGGGTGATCGGGTGGGGGTACCTCAGCTGGAGGTCGTCTTTCCACTTCTGGCTCTACTCGGGGTACTAATGGAGCTGACGGGACTGGAGTATACAGAAATGTGGGTGGATAACCCGGGACCTCTGGAGGCTCTGGGGCTGCATAAATAGGGGGCTTTTCTTTCTTAGCAGGGACTCCCGTTGCAGTTGCTAACATAATTCTACACTGCCCCTCACAGCAACGCTTCATCCAAGGGGGTTGTTTCTCACAGATATCTAGCCAGGAGTCTATATAGGAAAACTGTTCGGGACCATATCTGCGCACCACCTTGTGCACTCGGGACACAATTTTGACATCAAAAGTACCTTCTGGTGGCCACACGGCGTCCAGCACCGGCCACACCCTACTACACAATATTTCTAAGCGGGTCGGTGTCATTTTTTCCCCATAATCACTACTAAATCGCTTCTTAAAATTCATGATCATACAGTTCAGTGGAGTTTGTATGGACTCCGCCCCTCCCATTATGATGTATGATGTACAAGACAGCAAACAGAAAGGGTGGGTAGCATGGCTGCGGGTAAGGGGTCCGCACAGCCCACAGAACAATAAGGGGGACAAACACCGAAGGCTTCCTCCTTTTTGCGACGTGGGTGCGGTCGCCCGGCCAGGAACTGCGCTACTTAGGAGTCCGCTCTCGCTTGGTCTGTATTGCAAGACCTCTCAAGCACACGTCACACAACCAAACATGCTAGCATTTCCAAAATTCCAAATTCCCGGGCTAACTGACTAAACCAAAATTTACCAAACCAAAAGGGTCAGTGGCTTCGCCCCGCGCACACTCATGCAGGGTTACTAGGACCGCCCTGGAAGTTGATCAGTCTCCCTTTACCATTACCATACCATATTAGTCTTGAGACATTCCCAGAGCTAACTGACTAAAAACCAGAAAAATCATTACTCACCGGATCCAGTAGCTAATGTGCTGCGCAACCAAACCCTCCTTGGGTTGAATCCTGGACTCCCCTCAGGGTTCAAGGTGTTGGCCGGCCGGACCCAGCAAGCCGCTGAGGCAGGGCGGAACCCTCCGATGCAAGGGGACCGGCGGCGCCTGGGATCCTCTCTGCTGGAGGCGGTAATACGTGGTAGTATTCACTTGCGCACCATTCACGTACCTCACCTTCCCGGCCAACGCACCAGGAATATGTTGTAGGGAAGTGTCCACAATAAATAAAACCAGGAGTCTATTTACTAAGATTCAAGCCAATTTATTTGTGCACAGTCTCAGGCACTATCACATTCAAAATGGTCTGAGCAATGGAGTTCAACAAAACAACAACTTTTATACCTTTCTTCATCAGTTCTATACAGACAAACTCCTCATTGGTCCCGGTGCCCCCTCCACCCCATCCAATGGGGACCGCTGACCGGGCTTAACACCTGTTCCCCCTGCTCAGGCCTCTCTTGCTCAGTTTCTAGACATAACACATTCTGCTACAAAGTCCCTCCTCAGCTTGGAGAATGTGTGAAAGCAAGATACTGGAACACATCTGTTATCAACATAAAGGAGCTAAATAGAAGTTTCTTGCATTCTTATCAAAGCAGTTTAAAGCAGTTTTCTAGCTTCTACTGGCTTTCAGCTCTGCTCAGCTATAATATTCTCAAGTGGGGGTTGGGACTCAGGCCTAACTTACAGGCCTTTCTTATTCCTGCAGGCTATGCAGGCTATTCTAGGCCATAGCTTATCACATTAGCAGCGCCTCTGCTTCTTCCTCGAGGCCCATGCTGCCCGTTCCTCCTTGCCAGTTGATGTAGGCCACCATGGTTGCATTGTCCGAGAAGACCTGGATGGCCTTCCCTTGCATCTCTGGCCGGAAATTCTGGAGCATCAGAGCAACTGCTCTCATCTCTAGCCAATTTATGGACCATCCAGTTTTGTGTGGACTCCACTGTCCCTGAGCAAACTGTCCTTTGCGGTGAGCTCCCCATCCTGACAGACCTGCATCCATTGTCAGCAGGATTCAGCCTGGAGCCTCCAGAGGCATCCCCGCTGCCAACTTTGTCATCTGCAGCCACTCCCAAAGGGCCTCTCTGTTCTCCATCGGGCAGGATAAGGGATGCCACTGGTGTGACCACCTGTGCAGCAGTGCTCTCTGTAGAGGTCACATGTGTGCTCTCACCTGTGGTACGAGGTCAAGAGGTGCTGCCATGATCCCACGCAGTTGAAGATAATGCTATGCTGTTGGAGCCTTCCATAATAGGATTTGACGAACCAGCTGCTGCAGTTCCTGCGCCCTCTGTACTGGAAGAAATATCTTCCCCTTGAGGGTGTCGAAGTGGCCCCGTTGATTACCCATACTAGATTCTGCAAAAAGGCCACCACTCTTGCCGTCGCCTCTTTGCTCTTGCTTTGCGACTTTGCGCGTATGAGCCAGTCGTTGAGGTAAGGGTATACCAGCACCCTCTTCTGGCAGATTGCTGCCGCCACCATCACCATGACCTTTGTGAAAGTACAAGGGGCTGTTGCTAGCCTGAATGGCCCTAAACTGAAAATGACCCATGGGCACGGCAAAACGTAGAAACTGCTGATGCACTGGATGGACGGGAATAGGCAAATACGCCTCCGTGAGATTGAGGGATGTCAAAAACTCCCCGGCTCTCACTACCACTATGACAGACTACAATGTTTCCATGTGAAAACGGGGTATATGCAGAATGTGGTTTACGTGCTTGAGGTCGAGAATGGGTCAAAAACAGCCCTCCTTCTTGGGAACCATGAAATAGATTGAGTAATGACCTAAACCGCACTGGTGCCTGTGCACTGGCACCACGGCTCCCTGCTAACTCAACCGTAAGAGTCTCTTTTACCACTGCTGCCTTTCCTCGTGCCTTGCAGGGAGACTGCACAAAAGCCGGGCCCAATAGCCTGGCAAACTCCAGTGCGTGGCCTTCCCTGATGAACTTTAGCACCCATTCGACACAGTCAGTGCATTGGACCCAATCAGTGTAAAACTCCCGTAGCCGACCCCCTATGGGCTGTACCACTACCTGGGCCCCCCTTGCTTCATTGTGATGTTTTAGGCCCTGAGGACAAGGAGGCATTGTAATAACCTCTTGCTGCTCCTCGAAACCCCCAAAAGCCCTGCCCCCTTGAGAGAAAACGGCCCTTCTGGTATGATGCAAACTGGGTGTTACGGAAGCACCAGAGGTCCTAGAGCTGACTTTGTGCTGGCATCGAGCTGCGGGACTGTTTCAGCTTATCCTCTGGAAGGCAGCCGCCCTTAGACTCCCCCACATCTTTTACCAATTTCTCAAACTCCTCCCCGAATAGCAGCTTCCCCTTGAATGGCAGCTTGCTAAGTCGGGCCTTGAAGGAGCTATCCGCCATTCAGTTTCACAGCCATAGATAGTGACGAGCCGCCACCATCAAGGACATACTCTTAGATAGAGCTCTGATCAGTTCATAGTAGGTGTCTGCCATGTAAGCGGCTTCCGATTCCAGTTTAGCCACCACTCCCGCCAGTTCTGGAGAGGCCTCCGCCAGCTCCCGCATGCCTTGAGCCCATCACAGACCAGCCCTGGCCACCCAGGCCCCACAAACGGAAGCCTGCAATGAAAGGGCATTAATATCACATGCCTGCTTCAGCAAGGTGTCTAACTTCCTGACCTGGACATCCTTGAGCACTGTACTGCCTTCTGCTGGGATTGTTGTTCTCTTCGTAATGGCTGAGACTGCAGCATCTACCTTTGGAGAGCAGAGTCTACTGCTTTTGTTCTGGGAGTGGATACAGTCAGGTCATAGTCCTTACCCACCGAAGACCTTCCTCTGGAAGGTCCCACTCATCCTGGATCATCTGTTTGATCATTCTATGCATGGGAAACACTTTCTGCATCCTATGCACCACCTGGAGAAGCAGGTCTTCTAATGTCTCCTCCTCCACCGGGCCACCCGCTGGCATATTAAGTGTCTTCAAAGATTCTTCAATGAGCGCCGCCAACTCCTTTCAGCAGAAGACTCACACTATGTGGACTCGTCCTCCTGTGGAATTTCTCCTTCCCCCAAGTCTTCCCCTTCCACTTCTGGATCCACCAAGTCTGGCTCCTCTGCAGGCAGAGACTGCTCCCCCAATCTATCTCCAGCCTAAGCCGTTTGGGCACCTCTCTGTCGGCCCCTGGTGCCCTTGTGGATGCAGGCCTTTTCCTGCCTTGCCCTAGTAGGAAAGACTGGTTCTGCACTCCTTGTTGCCTCATGCAGAATGCCCTATGCATAAGAAGGACGAACTCTGGCAAAAAGACCTCTGGGCCACCCTCGTCTCCTAAACCCTTCCCGTAAGGTTCCAGCAGAGGTGCATTGGTTCTGCAAACCCTGACCTCGGGCACTGCTGAACCCTGGCCATCCTGGGCATGCAAACCTCTTCTCCTCCTGAAGAGAATGCACGCCCCAAGCACTCCTCAGTGTTCTCCTGTAGGTCCTGTTCCTTCGCCCTGGCCTCCTTGTTGCAGCCGCGGCAAAGGCCGGTCTCGAGACTAACCCCCTGCAGACTCCACAGACCATACACTGGGGCCTTGTAGGCATGGCCTTCTCTTGCTCCAAGACTGATTCCCTGCAGCTGTATCATGAATAACCCCTGCTTTCACCAGTGCTACCTATTATGGTGATGCCCTGCAGGAGAAGCTTCCTTTTTATTTTATTTTATTTTCCCAAAGCCAACTAGGCCCTTGCCATGACAAGCACCGCCAAGGAAAAGAATGGCAGGAACTGTCCCTCAATGCCCTACCAGTCCTTCCTCTGAGTAGAGCAAGTTTTTCAAGATGGCGCCTTCCCATGCCGCAGCAAGAGAGATGTCAAAGAACCACACAGTCTGGTGAATGGAGGCGGAAAAACCTGTTCTGAGGCTAATTTCCCCCCCCCCCCCCACACCCCCAGCTGACCAACTGCTGCTGACCACCCCCGCAGTTTAAAACCCACTCACCGGCAAAGTAAAACCTTTATTACTTAACTTCCTGTTCCTTGCGCTCAGCTGCTACTGAGAGCTTCGGTGTCAAGACGGGAGTCTGGGAGCATTCTCACAGCGCTGTAGTCCTTTTCCTGAACCACAACTCCTCACCGGGTCACAGGATCGAGAGCCACTGATGGTGCCTGGCTGCGTGCAAGACCACAATCCTCCTGCTTCTTCCCGAGTGGAAGCGAGGTGGGGGGAGAGAGAGAGGTCCCTTTTATTTGCCTGGCTCTGCTCCATACAGACCCCCAATGGTACTGCTCCCTTTCTTTTTCTTTTTTTTAAGTTAGTGAAGTAATTAAAATCCAATCAAGCACTCTAGCTAAAATCCTTAGTTGTCCCTACAGAGTCCAGTCTCTCTGGATCACTCCTCCAGCTGCTTGGATACTGAGCTTACTGGGGCTGGAAGGAGGAGCCAGCTGCCTAAGTATACTGATGTCATCATAAGATGACAGACTCAGTCTCCAAGCTGTTAGAGGAGGTGCGGGACTGGACTGGAGGGAAGATAAGGAACTGTGGATATGTGTTACATTTTTTTGTAGTAGGAAGATGCTGCATTTCACTCCATCCATGTGCAAGTGTTGTGATCTCATGGGGAAAGTTTATAACAGGCTAGTAGTGTACCAAGAGTGGGGCAGTAGGTGTGGCCCACCATGAGTGCCAACCAGGAGGGGATGCCACTTCCGGGTCCTCATGGAAGAGGCACACATGGCAAGCATTGTTTTTCTGGCTTGCCACACTGCCAAATCTGTACACCAGGAGGTCATTCCCTTCCGGCTATAGTCTCATGCTGTTCTCACGAGACTTCGGCCAGGAGAGAACATCTACCAGGCATGGAGAGAAGGCAGCACAGCAAGTTAGCAAAAGGAATGCTTGTTGTGCACACTTCCTCTGTGAGGGCCAGACGGGAGGTGCATTGTCCAGGGGGATGGCGTTGTTTGGGAGGAGGGGCTCCCATTGCAGGTGCCCAATAATTTTGGAATGCCACTATAACAGGCCACCTAGTTTGGAAGGGCAAGTAGGCCCCTACTTTGAGGCTATTTTAGGAAGACACATAGGTACCCATGTCTTTCTAAAATACCAGGGGTAAACAGGCAGAAATCATGGATATTCTGGAATTTGTTACCGGAGGATGTAGTAAAGGCTGTTAGTGTAGCTGGGTTTAAAAAAGGTTTGGACAAGTTCCTGGAGGAAAGGTCCATAAACCATTATTAAGAAAGGACCCAGGATATCAATGCTTGACCCAGTACAAACATTGCGGAACCTGTGTCTTTTGGGGAAACTGCTAGGTACGTATGACCTAGATTGGCCACTGCTGGAAACAGGATACTGGGCTTGATGGACCTTGGTCTGACCCAGTATGGCATATCTTATGTTCTTATGGATAGGTTGAAACCATGGGACAGACAGAGCAGGGCACAAAGTTCACCATGGAGGCTCAATTTATTTCCAACAGAGACTCACCTCTCTGTTGGAAATAAATTGTTCCTCCACCGTGAACTTTGTGTCCTTCTCTGTCTGTCCCTTGTGTCGCTGCAGGAGGGGTGTTCCCCTTTGCTTAGGTTGAAACCATGGACATTTACACCCGCTCGGGAACAGATGTAAATGCTTGTGTGAAACGTATGCACAAACTTTATAAAATACGTGCATAAATTGTGACTCTGCCTTTGCTTTGCCCTCAACTCTGCCCCAGAACATGCCTGCACATGGGTCACATGCATCTTCTTGTCACTGTGCATACTTTTATGCATATAATCCTTGGGATAATTTTATAAAAGCACTTTTACGCATGTATAACAAGGTTTTATGTTTAGTAAAATTACTCCTTGTGGCCTTGGGCAAGTCATTTAATCTCCACTACCTCGGGTACAAAGTTAGATTGTAAGGCCTCTGGGGACAGGGAAATGCCTACTGTACCTGAATGTAACTCACGTTGATCTACTACCAGACAGACATGAGCTAAATACTTCTAAATACTACTGTTCCCCATGACAGCAATAATCAAAGTCCCTTCCATGGGTAAAATACTACTTTACTTCTGGTAAAAAAGTATGAAAGTCATGTTAGTCCATTATCATGGCCCGTTAAATAAAAAAGAAACAAAAAGGAAAATAAAGTGATACCCTTTTATTGGACTAGCTTAATACATTTTACTCCTTCAACGTACAGGTGGAGTTGTACATGGGCAAATTTTGTACAAAAGCTGCCTAGTCTGAAAAGGTAAGTAGGCTCCTACTTGGAGGTTAGTTTAGGAATACTGTCCTGACTTGAGGAAGAAGGTTTTAACATTTGAAAGCTAGCCTACAAATGTATTAAGTTAGTCCATATGGCGCTCAGTGGGATATTCAGTCTGGGTGCCACCATTCAACTTCCTAACTCTAGTTGGCTAGTGCTGGGGCATTCCTGGGGTCAGTCGGTGAAGGGATAACTGGCTAGCAGTGATATTCAGCCAGTAGCCAAGCAGTGATATTCAGCCAGTAGTCAGTTATCCCAAAGCGACAAAAGTTAGGCACCTGAAAGGCTCGCCTAACGTTTGCTATTGCCTGGTTAGCTTTGGCGCTATCCAGCTGACCTATGGGCAGATAAAGAAAGCTGGTGCAAGACGCGCACTGAGGACGACGTTACTGCTGCCTGAAAACGCACACATTTTAATATCAGATGAAGAAAAGATAGGGCATGCAAATGACCCCACGTTAACCGTGGCATGCAAATGAGCCATCTCAGCGTTAAACTGGAAGAGCAAGCCAAACACATGCACACAAGAAGTCTGAGCTAATTTGGCTTGCTCTCAGGGCACCGCCTGGCTAATTTGCATAGCAACCCTGACAGTATATTGATAGCAGTGGAGGACGATCACGGCATCGGGAAAACCCCCTGATGTCATTAAAATACTGTCGGGGGCCTACTAACAATAAAATGATCCCTGATGGTCTAGTGGCCCTGATCCCACACCCGACAGTATTTTGATGGCATCGAGTGCCTTTCCTGATGCCAACAAAAACTGTCGGGGATGGGATTGTGACCGCTGCACCTCCAGGGATAATTTTATTTTCGGGCACGGCCCCCGACAGTATTTTGATGGTATTGGGGTCTTTTCCCAATGCCGCGATTGTCCCCCAATGCCATCAAAATACTGTCAGGGTGGGATTGGGGCCACTAGACCACTAGGGATCATTTTATTGTTGGGCACTGTCCCTGACAGTATTTTGATGGCATTGGGGGCCTTTCCCAGTGCCATCACAATACTGTCAGGGGCATGTTTTAGAGTTTTACTTCCACTCAGACACTGCAGTAAAAATTTTGACGCTATGGCTGTCTGCAAAATAATCTACGCCTGTCTCTGCATCGGGCGTAGCCGTGATTTGTGTACCAGCCCAGCAGATTAAAATGCATTTAAATAATTAAGGATTCATTTAAATATGCATGGCGTTAATTGGGCGCTAGTTTTTCCGCCAGCATTTATGTCTATTTCCTGCATATAAATGATTGTTAAAATGTGCTTAAACATGGCATTATGGGCACGGAAAGCCCACGCTAGTTTTCTGCATCAGACTGCTAGATATTCCATGCCGGTTGCCGGATATGGCCACAGTATTGAATATTCAGGTTCCATGTTCAGTGGCGACATAACTGCTTTACATGCAGTAACTGCTGGTGGTGAATATCCCCCCCCCCCCACCAAAATATTCACACATACTTTTCTTTCTTTTTGAACTGTTTATTGAGGATTGTATTGAACATAAAATATTAAGCATATTATCTTATGCATCAATCACAATGGTATCTTATGGTGTAAATTGTAACGCAATGCATAAAGTAAATCTCAGATGTAAAGTAGAAACAGTAATTTGTTTTATAAAAGACCTCTAATTATTTTTTCCTATACGTATTCACTTCTACATCGCCACCATCTGTACAATGGACCTAAGACTTTTGGATGATATTAATGTTGCATGATCTGTTGTGAATATTAACTAAGCATCATTCACAGTCTTTACCGTTATTTACTCCTCAAGCGATCATTTAAATTTTTGATATGCCAGTGATTGTATATCGTCCATGCAGAGTATTCCAAATGTTTATATGTATTTCTCACACTCTAATACTGGTAGGGATTTTATGAATTCATTCGAAATAATAATCATCCTCTTCAGTTTATAAAATTTCTGCCCAAGAGTAGCAGCAATTAGAGCCCGTTATATTGATTTAGTTTTATTTTGTACCCACTAAATGGATTGTTCTTAAGCGCAGTAAAGTAGATGTTGACTCTTGGTGACTCTGTGGACTATCTGCTTGGTTTTCTTGGCAAGGTGCAACTGGAAGTATAATCTGTCATCCAAGTACTAGCCAGGCCCAACCTTGCTTAGCTTCCAAGATCAAATAGTAGATGATTTATACTTATATCGAAAATATTTTTGTTATCTCAGTAGAAAGTATCTTTCAGTATTATCAAATGTCTTTAAGTATATGAAGTTTTAGCAAATTTGTTTCACCAAATTGTTCTGTTCAAAAGACATAATTCTATGAAAATTCATATTTAATATATCTGCCTTTCTCGTTCCCCTTATGCAATGCTTAATTATCTACTCCAGGTTGGAATTCTTTCCTCCACTCCGTCTTCACTTTCCTTTGCCTCTTCTGCTGACATTCCTATGCCCTTGCCACCAGCACCTCCTCACGGTTGGTCAGACCCTTTTACCAGTGGGTCACACGGGATGACCAGCATGCATGAATCCAGCTGGGTGAAGGTTTTTGAGTTATCTTCTCCTCCAGCAGGTGACCTTACGAAAGGTGGCTGTGGCTGAAATCAGGATCTCGGTATCATTCTTGCATAGCTTCAGGACGTGTGCTGCCTACATCATGTGTAAACAGTCCTGACACCTCAGGGAATGATCTAAACCAAGTTCTTAACTTTTTGGTTGTTACGGATCCCTTATTAACCTCCAAAGACGTCTGTACTGCAGGAACGTCCAGGTAGACAGGGGACGGGGACGTGGCAGAGGCAGATCTGGGGAGGTGCAATGGGGACTTAGATGTCCCTGTTCTATTTAAAAAATATCAGACCCCTTCCACATTTGGAGCTGCTTCAGGCCCAAATAGAGGTCAGGAAGGTACTTATTTAGTCATAAAACATCCAGGGGGCATAGAGAAGATGGAGAGTTAAGTGACTAGTCTAACATCACAAGGAGCAGCACTGGGATTTGAAATCAAGCCCTAACCTACTACTATAACCATTAGACATCGCCATTCTGAAATACTATTCCAGGGATGACAATGTAAACATCTCCATAGATGTCCATCTTGGGCACATCCATGTATGTGAAATCGTGTCTGAACTTGGAAGTGCTTGCATTTTTTTTTTTTTTTTAGTGTTCTGGCTTGGATATCCCAGATTGCACTTGGGCGTCCTTTGTAAAATGTGCCTTCACGAGTCTAATTTAAAAAACCTTTTTTCAATGAATAAATCTTGTTTTACCCACAGAAAAGAGCTATCATAAAATTACCCCAAGGTTTATGCATACTTGTGTGCCTTCGAGTCAATGCAGACTCCTGGTAGGTATGAAAAATATCTGTGCGTACTTTCACACGATCTGAGTGTAGGCATGTTTGGGGGAGGAGTTTGGATGGAGCATAGGCAGGTCACTTATGGACATAAGCAGGTGTAATTTGTATGTTTTGTAAGGCTATTTTAGAAAGACACATACTGGAGGTGCCTATGCTGACTTTACAAAATGGGCACTGAAAGCATGTTCGTTTATACAGGGTAGTGTACACTTTTAGACTGACTAAACCTGAGAAAGAGTTAATTCTGTTCAGAACTATCCTTAGAAATAAACTTCATATAAATGCTTACTAAGTAGGTGAAGAGGTACATGTCCTGTAAACAAGAAAGGGCAGGTTGTACTCTAGCCTTGCAGTCTCAGGGTTAGTAGATATCAAGCAGTCAGCAGTAAATAGTTATGTCTTGGAATATGTGTATGTCTCCTCATACTGACCTAGTCAGCAGTAAGCAGTTATGTCTTGGAATCCATATATGTCTCCTCATATTGACCTACACTGATTAGAAGTTGACCTACGATATGATAAATGCGTAATGTCTGACGTGTAATAATAAAGTGAAATTATGCTGTATCATCCAAAAGAGCCTTATAAATAAAGTGAACCATGGCTAATAGTTAGAGTAAACAAAGAGAACTTTGTTTCTGTTTGTTTCTCTCCACTAAAGCTTTGGTGTATGTATATAGATGCGTGTATTTTATTGCTGTCTTTTAGATTACCTTCCCATTGTTTTGAATGTAGTCTTCTGTAGCTCCAAGAGCCCTGCAAGGTTGCTGGTGAGGAGGGGGCTAGTCAAAGCCCACAGGCACTTTCTTATATGTCCTGCTCAGGCAACCTCTTATAAAACTGCTTTTCATGTGTACAAGGTAGACTCACGTACCTATCAGAAGCTGTTCTGGAATGTATTTTATAATTTTGGGGGTAATAGCTGCAGCAGCTGCCAAATACCATGTTTTCTGCCAACTGCAGGGGCTGGTCATCCAGGGTGATCATTTCACCAGTGTGCCATGTCACCACCTTTGTTACTACTTCTCTCTTGCCCTGGTCAGTACTATGAAACACCACCCTATCCATTCCAAGGTGGATTGCTACTGATGACCGGAGGCTGGGGACTCCTGACCTGTCACTCCACTGAAGGAAGGGCCTGTGGGATCAGCTTGGATGGCAGCTTCCCTTTCCTGTACCTTTTCTGCTGCTGCTTTGAGTAGAAGTTGGGGTCCCCAGACTAAGACCAGCCTCCCCTGAAACACAACACTGATGGATATTGTTTTTATCTGTACTGCTGGGATTATTGGAGTGAGGAACTAAAAGGTCAGGTGTATCTCCCATGCTCTCAACAATCTGTTCTTTCTGGGGGATGCTCTTGGCCCCAGTAGTATCAGTCACTACCTCTATCTACCAGCCTGCGGCAGCTCACTGGTGATCATGCAAGTAACTGGCTTCTCAGACTCCTCCACAGTTGCCAGATTTTCTTTAAATCTTCATGTCCACGCCATGATTCCTCTGAATCAATAGATTCTTGGAAGATCTGCTGTAGACGCTGCTCACTTCAACTACTGCCCTGATGCCCCTCCTGCTGGCATCCTGCACTGAGTGTGCCTCCTGCCGGCACTGCACCATTGTAACAGCAGTGTAGCTAGAGGCAGGTGGCCTGTTCTTCATGCTTTTCAGTCAATTTGCTTGTCTAGCCAGTCTCCCTCTCTTAAAAAACTATGCTTGGTTTTTGCTGGGGGACTGCTTCGGCTACTCCTCACCTTAACCACTGCTTCTAGTTCCAGCCCCCACAGCTTGGGAAGGCACAGCCTTCCTTTCTGTGCTCTTCCAGTCCCATGCCTCCCTCTTAACATTATGGACCTGTTGAAAAAACAGTTCACCCTTTGGCGGGGGCCAGGGTTTTAAAGTGTCACAGTACATACAGTAGTCAGTGAACATGCATACACACAACCATTTTTATCATCGCTCTGCTGTTTTCATGAAGAACGATTTATTAAATTTTAATAAGTATAAACATCAAAAAAACAGTAATGCATTCTTCATGCTAACTCGACTAATTGACTCTTAGTCAACTCTCTGCATTTCTTCTTTGTGCATCATTATCACCTTTACAGAAAGAGCAAGACAGAGAGAGCAAGCTGTCATGGTGCACTAAACACAGATATAACCTCTTTCTGACAGTGTACCTTTCCTAAAGATGCAGACTAGAAACAGGGACAGGGAAGGGACTGTGTCTGCTATGCTTTTGACTGCCCAGCTGTTATACCATATCTGAATCTAAAGTTAAACAAAGCTATGAGCAGAAGGCTGAAGAATCACGGCTTATATCTATCGGCAAGAACCCCAAGTGCACATAAGTGCCCCATCCTGAATAAATCTTTCACTACACATTGTTTCCCCCGCCCATTTTCCAACCTTCCTTTCCTATCCAAAATCTTAGAAAAACTGGCCTTCACCCAACTCTCAGAGCATCTCAAAAAGATAAACACCCTTCACTCATGACAGTCTGGATTTCGCCCCCAGATATAGTACAGAAACCATCCTTCTCTCTCTTCTAAGCAAATTTGTGAGGTCATCGACAAAGGCAACATCTCCCTAGCTGTCTCCCTCGATCTTTCCAGCGTTTTTGATCTGGTTGATCACACCATCTTACTTTCTAGGCTCCAAGACATCAAACTCCATGGCAGTGTTCTTCATCGGTTTCACTCCTTCCTCTCAGATTGCTCTTACTCTATCCATTTTTGCTCTTTTGCCTCAACATGTTTTCCCCTCACCTGTAATGTATCTCAGGGTTCGGTTCTCACCCCTCTTCTTTTCAACATTTTTTGGCCTCTCTTGCAGCTCTCATTCAACAGTTTGCTATGTCTGCATACTACTGTGGAGATGACATTTTACTACTCTTCCATGCTCACCCAACATCTCCTGACTCTCAGAACTAAACAATTATCTCTCTCAGGTTGTTCTTTGGCTGAACAACAATCATCTAAAGCTCAGCGCATCTAAAACTTCAGCCACCTGGCTAATCGGTTCCTCTGTTGTCCCACCTCTCTCTCCATTACTTAATGGCACACCGATTTCTTTGATACCTTCCTTCACCTACCTAAGAGTCTTACTGGTCTGTGCACTCACATTCCATGACCACACTGGCTTTGAGATGAAGTGTTCCTTCTACACTCTCCATCAGATTAGAGCCTTCCGCCTATTCTTCTTCACCTCTGCTCTATGCTGCTTATCTCACTAGTCTTATCACATCTAGACTTCTGCAATGTGGTCTACGTGGGTCTTCCCATCTATCAGTTCAAACATTTACAAGCGGTCCAAAATACAGCCATCAGATTACTAGCTCATGCTTCTAAATTCAACCACATTACTCCTCTGCTTATCCATTTTCACTGGTTACCCATCCAATATCGCATTCAGTACAAGATTCTCACACTGGCCCATAAGATCCTCTACTCAGACTCACCTTCTTACTGTATCTTTCATCCTGCATCATTCCATACATCCCTTCATGTATCTTTCATTCTATTCACTCAAACCACCTCTATCTTCCCCTTCCATACTGTGAATGATATGAATCCACCCGGCATTCTGCTTTCTATTTCCTTGGTTCAAGTTTATAGAATGCTCTTCCACCTGATCTCCACTTAAAGTTGTCCTACTCTAAATTCAAATCACTCCTTAAGACTCACTTAGCATTTGCTCTAGCCCCTCAATAGAGCAGGACCCACCTTTCCCCTTCTCCCTCCCCTGATTTGACTACGTACTGCTTTTGCCATCCCTCCTCCCTTTTGTTTCCTGTCCTGTCAGTTTGTACTTTTTTTTGTTGTTGGAGTTCCTTTCTGGTTTCCTGATGTTTTTATTGTACACCGCTCTGCTGTCTGAAGGGTGCTACAGCAAATTTTAATAAATCGTAAACATAAGCCTAAGCAGCAGCACAACAATGACTGCACTGATAAAGTGGCCGGCAGACGAACAGCAGCCTTCCTTTGAATTTGTTTTTAAACCTTTCTGACTGTTCCTCAACTCTGAGATGCAAGGAGCTTTAGCAATTAGTTCTATCCTTTCTGAAGTCTTCAGTACAAGTGTCAACTGCAGCATCTGTTTATGTTGCTCTTTGAGGCATGTCAGGATTGGCTGGTTGAAAACCTGCTGTTCAGGGATAGTCTCGCTCCTTCTCCTATACCTCACTAGAGACATAATTTTATAAGGCGCTGCCTAGATTTAGTTAGGAAGTGCAAGCTTAAATGTTGCCGTTTTAATCATTTACACATGTAAGTGGCCATTTATACTCATAAATAATCTCTTGCAAAATACCAACTACATACATACTTTCACTGTGGACATGCACATGAGAAGAGTTTGGGTGAATCATAAGCTTTGTTTTAGAATCTTAAGGGCTTGTTTCTCTGTTCTGTTCCTCCCTGTAACCAGCTGTGGAGAGCAATCTTCATTGGCACTTATTTACTGTCTATGGATCTCGGTCCTTCAGCAAGTAAGGTGGAACTCGCTTGCAACCAATGTAAGTATGTGCGTTGGTTATACAACAGCTCTGTAGATAGTAGCATAATATATGATGGCAGATAAAGACCAGTATGGTCCATCTAGTTTGCCCAGTAAGATGGTTAGAGTAGATGTACGCACCTCTCTGTGCAGGTCGCACTGGCTTGAGAACCAAGAGACCAGAGTTTGATTCCCACTAGCACTCTTTGTGGCCTTGGGCAAGCCACTTAACACTCCATTGCCTCAGAAAAAATATCCACGTTTTCAATATCCCTGTTTAATGTACATTATCAAGTTGAAGTTACAATGAAAACTGCTTTGACTGAAATGATAAAGCTGTATGCAAAACCTGATAAATAAAAGATATTTAAGTGTATTTAGATTTTATCTTCTTCCTTTAAAGGGAAACGCTGTACCTATTCCATACCATTTTGAATTCTGTCACTGTGTTTGCTCCCACCACCTCAGCTGGGAGGGCATTCCAAGCATCCACCATCCTTTCAGTGAAAAAGTATTTCCTGAAGTTGCTTTTAAATTTACCTCCTTGCAGCTTCATTTATGCCCTCTAGTTTCACAGCTTCTCCTTTTCTGAAAAAGGGTTGTTAGTTCATTAATACCCTTTACGTATTTAAACCTCTGTATCATATCTCCCCTGTTCCTCCTGTCCTCTAGGGTATTACATATTTAGACCTTCAACTCTCTTCTCATATGTCTTCTGGCACAGGCTCCAAATCATTTCGGTCGCCTTCCTCTGAACCATTTCAAGTCCTTTTATATCCTTTGAGAGATATGGTCTCCAAAACAAAACACAATACTTCAAGTGAGGCCTCACCAATGACTTGTACAGGGGCATTAATACCGCCTCTTTTCTGCTGGTTGTTCCTCTCTGTATGCAACCCAGCATTCTTCTGGCTTTGGCTACCACCTTGTCACATTGTTTTGTCACCTTGAGATTCTCAGACACTATCACTCCAAGGTCCTTCTTCTGGTCTATGCACACCCACCTCTCACCCCCTATCACATACAATTCCTTTGGAGTTCTGCATCCCAAGTGCATGGCTCTGCACTTCTTCACATTAAATCTTAACTGCCAAGCATTAGACCATTCTTCCAGTTTTTGTAAATCTTTCCTCATGTTGTCCACTCCCTCAGGAGAGTCCACTCTGTTGCAAATTTTTTGTGTCATCTGCCAAAAAGCAGACTTTTCCCTTCAGGCCATTTCAAGGGCTGTGCAGACGCACAGAAGCCAATTCCGTTCAGGGCACATCTGGCCCATTCAGACATCCAGAATCTCAATGGGCTGGATTTGCACTTGACTCAGATTCTACGGGGGCTATATGTCCCTTTGGGATCAGAATTGGGTGCAACTGGTCTGGATAGGGAGGACGTGCCCTGATGCCAAGCCACCAGATGCATAATGCACACCCCATCCAACCCGGTCGCAGCGCCTGATGCCATGGCACTGGGACGGCATGCAGACACCCCGATCCTCCTCCGAATCCCAAACGCTGTTTCCCCACTGCCCAACCCCTGAACGGACATACCAAGGCCGGGGTCAGGCTGCGGGGAACCTCCTGGACCTGCTTTAATGTTGGGGGGGGGGGGGAGGGGTGTATGCCGCCGCTGAATGCCTCCCATGGGGATCGGGGTGACCCCTACAGGGCACAAGCACAGAAGGGGGCACTGATATCATCACTGGGTTCCAGGAAGCTCAAAAAAGGTAAATTACTGAACATGTCCAGGTGGAGGGGGCATAAGATTTGTTAGTCGCACAGGGTGCATTTCTATCTTGGTACTGGTCCTGTTTCCCTTTATATCCTTCAAGAATATCACTCACAAATATGCTGAACAGTAGCGATCCCAGAACCAGTCCCTGGGGCACGCCACTACTCACCTTCCTTTCTTCTGAGTGAGTTCCATCTACCACCACCTTCTGTCATCTGTTGGTCAACCAATTTCTGACCCAGTTCACCACCACTCACTGATTCTACATAAACCTGGAAGATTTACACCACCCAATTCCCTAAGTCTGCAAGCTTAAGGTCCCTTTTACTAAAGTGCCTGGTAAGGCCTTACATAGTTCATTCCTAAAGGGAAGGTTCACTTTAAAATATTTATAAAGTATACAGAGCTACTATAGGGAACTGGAGGCAAGGAGAAGAAGAAGCACAGACTTGATGACCTGCTCTCTGAGAAGTTAAAGAGGAAGAGAGAATTGCCTTCACTCTATAAGCTTGAAAGCAGGACAAGGACTGAAAGGAAATGTGATATACTGAGTGATTTTTGGAGCTGTGAATAAATCTGCATCTAGAGGAAGATGTCCATCCAAGGGCAAAGGATAGGAGCATCAATTCAAGGAGCTGCAGGGTGCTGGTATTGAAGGGACAGTTTGTAGAAGGAACAGGAGATCTCTAAATTCCTCTAAAGAAGTTCAGAAGACAAGGAAGGTGGAGGTCCATTCTAAAACTGTTGAGGTTTGCTTACTCAAACACTCATTCTCCCCTTTCCTCAGCAAATTGTCAAAATATCCTAGACATGCATGAAGAAAGGCAACAGATAAGAATACTCAGGTTATCTGATGCTAGAAGAAAGTCCCTCTCCATGTTGTAAGCTTTCCTACAGCTTGCCATTGGAAAGCTCTAAGAACCCACAAGAAAAATGTGTTCCTGTTTTCTATAAAAATCTAAAAGGGGAACTGTTCATGGACCTATAATATGGCCTAATTAAAGGTAGTAAGGTCTCCACAAAGTCCATAGTAAGATTATCTGTGCATGAAGACTAAAAATCTTTAGTTATCTTAATGGATCTCTTCAACTGGACTTTAATTTGCATTTCTTGAAAGAACACTTCACACCAATCTTCCGCAATACCTGTCCTCCCTCATCATACTGCACACCCCTTACTGTTCGCTCCACACCATTCATATGAGCTGCCTTTTTCTTCCCCCCTCCCCCCTCTAAGGCACACTTAGAATCCACACGTCACTCTGCTTTTTATTTCCATGGCCCTTTTCTCTAGAATAATCTCCCACCCGCACTCCGGTTAGAACTATCATTTCCCAAGTTCAACTCACTGCTCAAAACTCACTTATTCTCCATAGCATATAACCTTCCACTGGACACCATACATTTAGAAACCTTATTGAACTGTCACACATTAAGTGGCCTATGTACTAAATTGTATCAGCTGTTCACGCACCAGTAAGCATGTACTGATAATTAACATAGATGCCATGTTAAGAGGTAGCGCAGCACCTTAACACTTAGTGCACGCTAATTTTCGTATTAACAAGCAACACGGAACAGGCTGGAAAATGGGTGGTGAGTGGGTGAGGATTGTATCTTACAGCTAACATGGAGGTAGTCACTATGTATTAGCTGTTAACACGGCAGATAACATGGCACTAACATATGCTATCTGCTATGCAGTTTATGCATGCCAGAGACATTTCCTCTATGCTAACTGTATGTTGGGAGCACCAGCACTGTTGATTGCACTATAAAAACATATTGCACTTTAGTAAATCCTCAGGGCTTCTGATAAGAATGTGATCTGTTACAAGATGCTCAAATTTTAAATGCATGGTTGCATCCTCCCTCCCAAAATCAGCTTTGTGTTAGAATCTTAAGGACTTGTTTCTCTGTTCTGTTCCTCCCTGTATCCAGCTGTGGAGAGCAATCTTCACCGGCACTTATCCACTGTCTATTGATCTCGGTCCTTCAGCAAGTAAGGTGGAACTCGCTTGCTTGCAACCAATGCTGTTTTAGGACTCCACTGGCCCTAACACCTCATGTGATCTTTAGAAGAAATAAACATTTATATGGGGGGATGGGAGGGAAGAGCATAGAACGGGTGAGGATTTTAAGCTGGAAGATGGGGTGGAATTTGGAAGGGAGAAAATTCTAAAACGTTTGTATATTGTGTAATGTTTCTGGGCATTCATAAGTATTCCTGCATGTCCGGAAAGTGCTTGGTTGCATGTGTATGGTTTTTTTGACATCAATAAACAGATCTGAATTAAAAGAAATAAAATTCTATTGTTCTTGTTTTATACAAATGATCAGTAGTAATAGTAGTAGTGGTTTTCCAACATATCACACGTTTCCTACAAAATCTCCATTGGCTGCCAATAGCAAGTCGCTCAAAATACAAAATGATAATTACAACATTCAAACTGCACAACAACATTGCACCATCATATCTGTCATCCCTTATAACTGCTCAGCTCAACACCAGAAACAGAAGGAAAAGTAAACTGAACCTCCTCAACATTTCCACCACTATACATAAAGCCAAACAGATAAGAAGCAACAGAGCGTTTACCTTCAAAGTCCCAGTACTTTGGAACTCACTACCAGACTCACTACGATCACTCAAAGACATGGAAACATTCAGGAAGGAATTAAAGACTCTACTCTTTCTTGAACACTACAGCAACCACAACACCACCAGCACCCAATCACCCCCCCCCCCCCCAAACACAACTCATAACCTAATCAGAGGCAAAACTACATACCTCACAAACTCCCCAAAAGCATATTCAGCACCTGATAGGTATAACAATCATTAAAAAACTGCTACAATGTTGCTTTATGTCTCAATGAAAATACTTAACAAGATACAATGTACATAGTTCAGTTGTTACAATATATATAGTTATACTTGGTTCTATGTAACTTGTTGTGTTCTATGTAAACCGCCCCTGATCTCTGGAAGGGGTGGTATAGAAAACTGTCCAAATAAATAAATAAAATATGATGAGGTAGGAGTATGATAATTTTCAATAAGATCTGATAAAAGAGCTGTGGTGAAATATTGCACAACTGTAAATGCGTATTTTTCATTTTTTGAGTTTGTCTTTATAGGCTTTCCCTTGCCCTAAATTTTCTAATGTTGTCCAAAATGTGACTGGAAGTAATACTTACAAAATCATATTCTGGCAGGCTTTTCTCTTCCATGTTTTATCTTATTTGTGGCTCCTTTCCAGAACACCTAATCTTTCTGAAAGTTACAGCATGAGTGACATTACTGACGGCTGCCCTGCTGCTCAGCCGTACTCTCGCCAGTCATTGATCCTTCAGTATGGGACAGGTTAGAACAATACTGTAGTTATCCTGCTTGGCAATTACTGATCCTGACATTTTCTTTTCTTTTAATTAAATTACTTGCAAATTGCAATTCAAATCAGATCTCACAACTAAAGTACCCACAATAGCATGTGACATGAGAAAATACTTTACTGAGAAGGTGGTAGATGCAGTTGGCTTGCAGGATCTGATAAAATCTCACCCTCCTACACTGCCACCTCTTAAAGGGTAGTTTTATATCACGATTACTCCCAGGTTCTCCCTGATCCCCTCGATCCTCCTCCTACCTTCCCTCCTTCAATTATTTCTTCAGTCCTGTGCTCTGCTCTCCATCTCTTTCTTATGGCTCCACTTAATTTTTTCTTCCTATTACACAGGTACACTAAAAAAAATTTTTTTTAAACTGCCTCTAATGTTTCGATTGATTTTTACGTTTTTTGGTGCGCTGAATCCAAATCTGGTAACCAATTTGCTCCATCACGTACAGATTTTTTGCTACATTGGGTTAGCAGTTTGAGGTGAACGTTTCAGATTGAGTGCGATCGAGATAAATGTTTCTTGGATGAATTCTTTATACTAATTGTTTAGTAGTTATTCAAATAAGAATAAAGAAAATTGTAACAAGGCAGCACATAAGAATAGAGTAATGTCAACAAAACACACTGTGATGGTAGCAAAATTGTCTGCACTTAAAACAGCCACATACATGTGCACAAACATTGAGCATATAAGAGCGAGGTTAGACACAAAGCAAAGCAAAGAAATGTGCAAAAAATGTTGTACAGGTATGTATGTAAGAATAGAAAACGCAAACCGCACCATTGCAATACATGAAGACAAACACCCGATGGTGTGAAAATAAAATTCTAATAAATGAGATCCGACACTGTGGTAATAACTAGCAAATTTTTATTTCAAAGTTTAGTAAAAACACGATATTTGTCAACACAGTTTAGATTTTAAAGTCATTCTTGGGTCAATCAATCTCCTGGTGGGCCCGTTTCTTCTTCCCCCAGAATGCTTCTCTTGGTGCGCTGCTTGGCGTATTTTTCATCTGGGGTTTCCCGCAGCAGCAACCAGCAGAAATCAGCCATCATAGTGGTGTTCCATCTTCCTTGGTACCTTCTCTCTGCGTCCTTGATGTCCTGGTGAAACCTTTCACCTTGTTCTTCACTGTACGCCCCCAAGTTTTCGGGAAAGTAGTTCACATGGGAGTGCAAGAAATGGACTTTCAGGCTCATGTTACAGCCTTGTTCTTTGAAGGCATTGAGCATCCTGGCAACAATATCCTTATAGTTCTCATCCCGCCTGTTCCCCAAGAATTTGAGAACAACATCCTTGAAGGAATCCCAGGCTTCTTTTTCCTTCTCAGACATCGTTTCAGCGAATGCTCCATCTGAAATGAGTTTCCTTATATCAGGGCCAACAAACACTCCTTCCTTTAGCTTTGCTTCAGAAAGTCGGGGGAACTTTGAGCAAAGGTACCGAAAGCACTCACCATCTTTTGGAAAGGACTTGATGAATTGCTTAATGAGACCCAATTTAATGTGGAGAGGTGGTAATAGAATTTTATCACGAGGTACCAAGCTCTCATGAAGAACATTTTTCTCACCAGGTCTCAAATACTCCCGAATTGGCCAGTCTTTTTTCCCCCGGTGTAGGTCGCGGGCCCGGCTATCCCACAAGCAAAGGAAGCAGGGATATTTGGTGAAACCGGATTGCTGCCCTAATAGCATGGATAGAATTTTAAAGTCTCCACAAATCATCCACTTATGCTCATCATAACGAATCTTCTGAAGAATCAGGGCCAAATTCTCGTATTTTTCTTGGAGAATAACAGAGTGAGCAATAGGAACTGAAGCGAATGTGTTGCCATTATGAAGAAGAACACCTTTTATGCTGTCTTTTGACGAATCAATGAACAGCCGCCATTCAGCAGGATCATACTTGAGTTTAAACTTTTCCATCACTCCGTATATATCGTTGCAAAATACCAAATCTTCTTCTTTGCTGAAATACTTCAAAAATTGTGTCTCGCGGTTGCGGTACCAATAAAAAGTTGTTCCTGGTGACAATAGATTTTTCTGTTTAAGCCGAGAACCTAGCAGTTGGGCAGCATCTTTTGGGAGTCCTAAATCCCGGACTAAATCATTCAATTCAGCTTGAGAGAAAAGTTCAGGTTTCGGATCTGGTTCAGTTTCAAACTCGGAAGTACTGGACTTATCGGGAAAAGCCATCTGATGAGTCTCATCATGATCAGAACCGTCCACACAAATATGATCCAAAGATTTTGGTGGTTCAGGCACAGGTACTTCGTTGCTATGAGGCATAGGCTTAATTGCTGAGGGAAGGTTGGGGTAACTTATTACGTTCTTATTTTTTAAGTTGTATCCCTTCACAATGCAAGAGCAAAAATAGCAGTCACTGCTGTGGTCTCTTTGTTCACGCCACATCATAGGTATTCCGAAACGAAATGCTTGTTTTTTACCTTTCATCCATAAGCGTAGATCTTCATCACATGTCTTGCACACTTTGTGAGGAGCCCACGGTTTGTCTTGATCGCCTAACTTCAAACCGAAATAGACGAAATATACTTTTTTAATAAATGCAGAAATGTTCCTCTGCCGCTTTTTCACGGTATATTCCCCACAAATAAAACAAAAACTGTCCGGAGAGTTGACGCAACCTCTGGCTCTGTGAGCCATCACAAATACACAGCACTGCAAACTACAACTGTAGTGAACCACTTCGGAATAAAGCTGGATTACGACTGAGCAAACAAAAGGTAATAATGAACTTGCAAGAAACTGAAATTTGACAGGAACCTTCATGTCGCAACCACCGTGTTTGAGCGAGCGAACAAGGCGAGGCGAACAGGAAAGAACATGCGCCAAGCGCGAGTACTGGATTTAGCCCCCCGCCTCCCAATTGTCCTGTTAATGTATAAAATGAATACAAAACACTCTAAAATATCATGAGGAAGTGTTTCTAGTTAGTTAACCATTACAACCTCTATTTTGGGCCAAGAAAATAAACTGCAGTCGGCTAAAAAGAAATTATGTGAACATTCCTTATATGGGTAAGAAATCTAATTTTGCAAGAAAACGTGACGTGATGGAACATTTTGGCTATTTTTCCTGGATTCAGCACCCCAAAATCTATAGGAATCAGTTGCAAAACTGGAGGCAGTTTTTTGGTAGTGTACCTGTGTTATTGACACTCCCTAATCTTCTCTCATCATATCTTCAACTTCAACCCCCCTCCTTATCACCTCCTCTTTACCATCCTCACTTCTTCCCCCATCTTGTCATCCTCCCTTTCATCAGCTCTTGAGCTTCAGCTTTTTCTTCCCCCCATTTATCCCTCTCCTTTCTCTGTCTCTTAAACAAACTCACCCTCATTTCTGCCATTCCGGCTCCTCTCTTGCATGCACTCTTCGGCTCCTTCTCCTTTTATTATCTGGTGATATTAATCCCAACCCTGGCCCCTCTAGACTTTATTCTCATGCCCATGATGGTTCTTCATGCAACTGTCCATTCTCATTCATATCCTTCTCCTTTCTCCCTCCTTTCACCCTTTCTCATGCGCCTTGTGGAACGCACACGCCATATCTAATAAACTTGTATTTACTCATGATCTCTTTATCTCTAATGCTCTTCATCTTCTGGCTTTAACTGAGATCTGGCTTCTCCCTGATGACTGAGCTTCAGTCGCTGCCCTCTGTCACGGCGGCTATCAGTTCTCCCACATGCCTTGACCCACTGGCCATGGTTGTGGTGTTGGGTTTCTATTCTCTCATTCCTGACTATTTCAACCCTTCCTTCTGCCTCAGTCCCACTTCTTTCCCTCCTTTGAAGTCCACTCCATCTGCCTTTTTAATCCCGTACCTCTCCAGATAGCTGCTATTTATCGACCCCCTGACAAGTCCACCTCTACCTTTCTCACTGACTTTGACTCATGGCTTTCCTTCTTTCTGGATTCATCTTCCCCCTCCCTTATTCTTAGTGATTTTAACATTCATGTTGACAATCCCTCTGACCATTCAGGCCGCTGGCCCCAGACGTACAGGGCTGACATTGGAATCGGCCCTGTATGACCGGGGCTGATGACCGCTTACTACCAACCCTATTGCCACCCCGATCTTCCCCCCCCCCCCCCCCCCCCCCCCGTCTAGCTTCCCTGTACAATGAGTGGGGAAGTTAGTTGGGGTTGGAAAGGGGCCAAATAGCAGGGATGGACATCCTAATGGGATGTCTATCCCCGCTATTCGTGCCTCAGAATGAGCCTCTAATTGTTTACCTTCTAATTTCTGTATCTTGGTTCTGACCATCACCTCCTAAACTTCACTCTTCATCGCTCCCAGCCTCAACCTCATCTAGTTTCCTCCAACCTCTTTAGGAATCTTTATGCTATTGACCCATTGGCTCTCTCCACTTTTGTCTCATCTCCACTTTCCTCCTTTATGTCATCTAAGTCTGTTGATGAGGATGCAGTTTCCTATAATTCTGCACTCTCCTCTGCTCTGGATGTTCTTTCTCCATCCATGCCATGTCCTGTGAAGTGAACTGTACCTCAGGTCTGGCTGTCTTCGACTACTCGTTATCTACGTTCCTGTGCTGAGTGCATTTGGCTCAAATCCCGCACACTTGCTGACTTTCTCCACTTCACATTAATGCTTTCTTTCTTTCTGAATTCATCCTCCCCTTCTCTTATTCTCAGTGATTTTTAACATTCATGCTGATAACCCCTATGACCATTATGCTTTAAAGCTCCTTTCCCTTACCACCTCATTCAACCTCCAACTTTGCTCTGCTACACCCACTCACCAGCATGGCCACTGCCTTGACCATGTTTTCTTCTCTAATTATTTACTTCTAATTTCTGTACCTCAGTTCTTCCCTTATCTGACCATCACCTGCTATGCTTCTCTCTTCATCACTCCCCACCTCAATTTCACCCAGTTTCCTCCAACCTTTTTAGAAATCTTCATGCTGTCGACCCATTGGCGCTCTCCACTATTGTCTCATCTCCTTCCTCCACTATGTCAGCTAAGTATCTTGTTTTCCTAGCACTCCTTACCTTTCCCTATTTGTACTCTTATTCTCAACTATTACATTGTCTGTCTTGATTAGATTGTAAACTCTGAGAAGCAGGGCCATCTTTTATATGTATCTGTACAGCCTGCATATGCCTTGTAGTGCTATATAAATGATTAATGGTAGTGGTAGTAGTAAGTCTGTAGATGAGGCTGTAGTTTCCTATAACTCTGCACTGTGCTCTAGATGCTCTTGCTCCACCCATTCCATGTCCTTTGAGGCGCATTTTATTTCAACCCTTGTTATCTTCGACTACCCGTTATCTTCATTCCTGTGCCTGCTCAGCTCATACTTTCAATTGGCTGCAGCCCTTATGATCGATTCATTTTTCAACATACAACTGCTGCTGATAGTTCCTATGTGTGCGGCCTTTGATGCTCGAAGGTAAACACAACTGCCCATAAACGCCGACGAATAGCCGATGACCCTTTCTGTCAATTTAGATGCTTTAATTGTGATCAGTGATTTCAACTTGCATATTAATAAACCAAGAATCACGGGAAAAGTACCATGGGTTTAATTTGATGCTCTGAAATATGCTGTATCTCTTTTTAAAAATCCTGTCAAGTTCCCTCCCCGAACAGTCATTCCTATAATCAAAACATTTTGGGCCCGATATTGATTTGCGACAGGTAGATGCCTCTAAGGAGCATAGCTATCGCCGCTGAACTTTAATTCTCAGCTGTGAAAGTTAGGCGCAGCAAAAGCTGTCCTAACCTTTGCCGCCGGAGCTAACCGGGCATTCACTGAATATCGCTACTGCATGGTTAGTTTCTGCACCATGTGCAGCTGTGCAGTGACCCTGGATATTCAATGCCGGTGGCTGAATATGGCCCCATATTGAATATCTGGCACATAGCTGTTGCAAATGAATATTTGGCCCGACAGCTTTTGCTGTGCCTAACTTTTGCCGCTGAGGGATAACTGGGCAGTGGCTGAATATCATTGCTCAATGGTTATCCCTGGGTACTGCCCCTGGAAGGCCCCTGACATCCTCCCGATGCTAAGCAGTGAACATCAGGGGGTACAGCAGCATTATTCTGGGATATTTAGCTGCACAAACCGTGTTAGTGCCACTGAATATGCTGCTTAGGGGCATTTACACAGTTTACAGCTCTGCAAACCATGTGCATGCCTTGTAGTATCGAGCTTTTTGCTTCTAAGAACATTTTAATATGATCACAGGGGTATTCTAACAGGTCATTTAGATGTGAAATCAGTTTGCTGGGTTACATCAGAGGCCTCAGCCTGCGTACATAGGAAGATAACGTGAACAGCCAAATGCAGGTCCAGTTTCAGAGCTTCATTACCTATAAATACTTAATTTCAAAAATGGTCATTTTTTGGTCTCCAAACGTTTTAGCAATGTACCAGCTGTGTCATTTTCTGAGCATGTATAATTTATACCTTATGAAGAATAATGTAGTTTAATTTAAAATGTCCAAGATGATTTTTACATAGTTTTAGATTTTAAGTTTCTTATTTTAAAAGAATGCAATAACATGTCGAGCCATTGATAAGAGCATAAGTACAAAAGATATACCATGCTGAGTCAGATCAAGATCCATCGCGCACAACATCCTGTCTCTGACAGTGACCAGTCCAGGTCACAAGTACCCAGCTGATCCCAAAATGTAGATATGTATCTGTAGGGAGAATTAGCATCCAAACAAAATAAGATATGCTTTCCTGTATATAGGCGCGTCTGCTGCTTCTCTGCCTGTGGCTTCAGTGAGACTTTCTGGCAAATGAACCATGAAAGACTGCCAAGTCTGTGTATATATATTGGGGTTTATTTGGATGGAAAATAAGAGATATACAGATTATATTAGAGATATGAGGGAACAGTGCTATGATTATGATTATACAATAGTAGTAAATCACTGATCAGTAACCAGAGGTCACAGGTTTGCTCTGCACTTAGGAAAAATACAGAAGAGAATTAGATGACTCAAAACCACCCTCCGGGTGAAAACATAAGACTGGTACCTTAACTCTGCCAGATGGACAAATGCAGCTAGGGTCCAAGGGATTCTCCGGAACAGCACAAAATACAAAGGAGGCACCTAAGCTAAATTCACTGGCTCTAGCCTTTCAGAGGCAAGCCGCATGAGAGCACAGAACCTTAGGTATCTATGGGAGTCTTATTCTGTCCAATTTGTATTTGCAGAAGCAGCAAGGAAGGCTGAAGGCACAAAATGACACACAAGTTCTTCTGTGCATACTGCATTTTTCTTTGTCATCAGTGCTTGTCACATTTTGGTGATTGGTTGGCATAAGATACTGCGAGGTCGCTCGGTGAATCAGAAGGTAGTAATCATGTGGTCATCTTTCAGACAAAGGCTCCATGGTGAGAGACGAAATGCAGAAGATGATGGCATGTAGCCTCATACATTGTTGCAAATGTCCAAAGTCAGCCGAAAATTCTGAAAAGCATATTCTCTTGCATGTAGTCATGACCAGGAACAATAAACTTCTGTATGCACACATACAAACACTTGGCAGACAGTTGTTTGGAGGTCCTCAGGTCTGAGGCTTGGAACACAGCAGATGTTTGTAGCAGGAATTCATTTTGTTTGGTTCAGGCTTTTGGTTCAGAGCAGGCCACAGTGTACCAGTCCTACATTTCTCCTGGCTCATTTCCAGGGATGAACAATGCCTTTCCCAAATCTGCCTGGCTAATAGTTTTTGCATAGGCATTTCCTCCAAGAACTCACTGTGCGGTAACTGGAAAATCTGCAGACAAGGCGAGTGTTCATAACACCAACTCAGTGGGTGGTGTTAGCTGTATCCATGATGCTGCCGCGGTGCACTCTCTGCAATTTCAGTGCATTATGTGCTAGGGAAATGCTGTGCAAGCCTCTAACAGATAGCATGGTGTTAGTTGCAAAAGCTGTGTGTTATCTGCACTTTTTTGCTGCGTTATCTCCAAATGCTTAATACCCTTTAGTAAACAGACCCCTTAATCAGGGCCGGTGCTAGGGTTCCTGGTGCCCCCTGCAACCTATAGATTGGTGCTCCCTCCCTCATTACTATAAATGGTTGCTATCCTCCACCCTCTTTTATCCAAAGCTACTTTGCAAACTCTTTTCATATGGTAATATTTCTCCTTGAAATTATATGTTGTAAGAAAACTGCAGTGAAGGAATAAATGCATTTATTTTATTTATTTATTTAACTGTATTTATATCCCACTTTTCATCGGGTCAAAGCGGTTTAACAAAAAAAGGGGGGGGGGCAGTAATCAATTCACAGAGTGGGGGGGGGGGGGCCTTCACCAAGGGGGCCAACATTGATGATCTGAACAGAAAGTAACGACTTAGACAATAGAGGTAGGTCTCTTAGTAGGTAGTTCTGGGGATATGTTAGAAGGTCTGGAGGAGTTGTCAGTGATGGATGTCTGTTTCTGGTCCAAGGTATTTATGAAACAGGATGGTTTTTAGTTGTTTCCGGAATGTGGAAAGGTCTCCGTTGTTTCTGATTTGGCTCGGTAGGGAGTTCCAGAGGGAGGGTGCATACAGTTCGAAAGCTCTGCTGCAGGTTCGTTGATTATACTTAGTTCGTTCGTGGGGGATAGTGAGGGTGTTGCTGGTGGTTTGTCGGGTTGTCCTGTTGAGGGTGGGCTGGGGTAGTAGAGAGCGTAGTTGGGAAGTCTGCGTTTGATAGAGGGCTTTGTGGATAAGAAGGGCAGATTTGTATTTGATCCATGCTTCGAGTGGTAGTATGTGCAGTTCTCTCAGGACTGGAGTGATATAATCTTGTTTTTTTGCTTTCTGGATGAATCTTGCTGTGGTGTTTAAGGCAGTTCGTAGTGGGTTGGTGTGGGTGGCTAGATTAAAGGTAAGTACTGAACCGCACTTAGTATTGTATGAACAGGACTTTTCTTCACTCGCAAGCACCTCCAGTTTCCAGAGGAGGTAGGATTTGTCTGATTTACTAGAAGAAGCACTATAAAGGCATCTGAACCCTCACAAATTTGCCGCAGTGTGAAAACTGCAAGAAGTCTCTTTGCCAGTGCAAACAAGTCAGAGAAAAAACATTCCTAAGAAGATTGCACAATATATATATATACTTTTTGCAAATTTCTGCAAAAGATTAAGCTAGATACTACATATTCACATTCCCTAAGTTCACAAATTTGAATCTGTAAATCTAAACACACTTTTTTATACCTTTGCTTTTTCTGTGTGGACATGTTGGGCCTTAACACTCCTTCCCTTAACAGCATGTACAGACCAGAACTAGGACATTTCTCCATATAAGTCACCATACAACTACTACTACTTCTACTGATCATTTGTGTAGCACAACTAGGTGTACGCAGCGCTGTATAGACATGTAAAAGACGGTTCCTGCACATCAGAGGTTACAGTCTAGTCCAGACAGACAACACAGTAGCTGAAGACAAGGATACATCTAGGGAAATGGTAAGGAAATGCAGAGGAGACTAAACGGATCAGGATCATACCAAAGATACTCATAACATGGAGATCATGATAACAACAACATAAATCTCTCCTTTACCATACATGTTGTTAAATAATACAAACCTGAAAAAAAAATCCCCATATAGCAAACTTGCCACACCATAGTAGCACCAATTCCTAAGAGTCACACACCATGAACCTTACCCATTAATAGATAGCCACTACAACATTACATTGGGCTCTAGAACACCAATACACCTACTACTGGTAACGTAGAACAAGTGGGACTACTACAGGTTCCTACACAGAAACTCCACATTAAGAATTCTGTGCCTCCATCACAAGCAATACAGACTGTCGCCAAATACTGAACAAGAAACCACAGATTAGAAAGAGGAATATCAACATGCTCTCTCAGGTTCACAGGCCATAAAAAACACCACAATCACCACCCCCCCATCTGCTCTCTCAGATTCACAGGCCATAAAAACCACCACAATCACGCCCCCCCCCCCCATCTGCTCTCTCAGATTCACAGGCCATAAAAAATACGGCAAATTGTGCTGTTTTTTAATGGCCTGTGAATTTGAAAGCAAATGAGGGGGGAATGGGCGGCAGATTGCCATCAGTAATCTACCCACATACCCCCTTCATCCACTCTCTGATTCACAGCCCATAAAAACTCCAGATTCTGAGAGAGCAGATGGGGGGGGGGGGAGTATGAGGGGTAGATTGAGATTGCCGTGTTTTTTATGGCCTGCCTGAATCTTAGAAAGCACAGCAATCTACCCTCCTACAAACCCCCCCCCCCCATATACCTTATGTGCTTGTCTTCTCTGAGTGGTGTGGTGTTGGTCCTTTTGGTGAATGGATAATTGCCACAGTGCTGCCTGCTGCCGTACACTCTCCATGCTCCTCTTTTCTCAGTCCTTCCCGTGCTCACAGTGGCAGAAAGAACTTAATATGGCTTCACTTCCGGTGTCCCCGCACACCGGAAATTAAATCATATTAAGTGCTTCCTGCCGCTGTGACCCCAGAAAGAAAGAAGTGCAGCTTTCCTCAGTACCGATAAAATGAAGTAAGATTAGCTTTGCTGCATCGCCCGATCGCCGATCGCCTACCCGCACTGCACAGACATTGCCCGACATCAATTAAAGCACCGGCTGCTGGAGAGGTGAATAGGGGCTGTCGCTCCAGCGCCCCTGCACATCGGTGCCCCCTGCCGCGCTTACCTCGCTTACCGGGTAGCGCTGGCTCTGCCCTTAATGCCTCTTGAGGAGGTATTAAGTACACCTATGCTATCTTCAGCAGTGACAGTGCACAGTAACTTATCATGTATTAGTTGCAAGTACTGTCCATAACCTTAACTAGCTCATTCTCTATCCCTTCCCTTCCCCCTGCTGCAGCCAGCAATCACCACATGAACCTGCATGTGGGAAGAACCATAGTGAACCAGTACGCAAAAATTCACATGGTAACTGCTTACAGCCCTTTAGCAAACAGGCGTCTAAGAAAATTAGTTAAATGAATTTATAACAATGAACTAAGCTCAAATGTTCTGTTTTATTTAAATGAAAGAAAATTATTAAAAAATAAACTTGGATGCAAACATCTATTTCAATTGTTTTGCACATTACAGTGTAACAAAATACTTCTCTTAAAGAATTCTGTTCCTTCCGCTTGGAATCTGATCTATTTAGACCCAAAAGACAAGATGAATATATGAATATTCAGGTAGCATATCCTTTCTTTTGCCATTTTAATTTCCCCTATGATCTCTTTTCCTTTCTTACTTTTCATTCTTCCAAAAACTATTTTCCTTTTACCTAAAGAATTTGAATCTGTACACCAGATAAGCATTTTTCTGTAAATATTTTTTAATATTTGACAATTTTTATTGATGAAAAACTACAAAAGAGTCATAACATTTGACAAAATACGTGCAAGTCAACACCACATGAATTTTCCATTATCACACTCTCCCTCCCTCCCTCCACTCCTTTCTCCCCCCCATCTCCAGCTCTGGTTAGCAAATGCCAACCGGAAAAATATTTGTTTTGAGGGGCATGCATTCATGAGTGTGATTTTGGTTGATTCAGGCACCTAAAAATTGACAGTAGGCGCAAAACACGTGTTTGCATGTGCACCTATGAATAAACTTGCATTCAACTGGTTTGGAAGCTTAAAGAAGTGTGTAAGCAATACGTGCACAAAGAACAAACCGATGAAGCAGACACAAAAATATGCCCCAAAATTGGGAACAATTCGTTGAAAGTGAGCCCAGATCAAACTTTTTTTGGCCATGCACACCCCTATTAATTTATCTGTAGATGTGATACTTTTCTCAAGATGCCTTTTGTTGTATTGCTCTACATCAGGGGTTCTCAACCTGGTCCTCAGGACACACCTAGCCAGCCAGGTTTACAGGATAACTAGAATGAATATTCATGAGAGATTTACATACACTGCCTCTATTGTATGCAGATCTCCCTCATGCATATTCATTGTGGTTTCCGGTAAACCTGACCCAAGGACTGAATTGAGAATCCCTGCTCTACACAGAGAACAAATTTATCAAGACCATAAAATGAAGGATTTTTTTCCCCTTTGTGGTGACACAAAACTTTATAATAATATGGCCAATTTCAGAAAACTATTTCTTCTCTAAAATAAATATTGTCTGGATAGATTGTCCTTAATCACCACCTTTTCCTGCAGCACTATTCTCATAACGAGGACACACAACTGCCAGCCACCCGCAACCACCAAAGCAGTCGCCCCAAACCACCTACAACACACAGCCCCAGCCCTGCACGGTAGCACTACCAGACACCCTGGCAGGAGCATGTGTATAGTCACCTAATCGTGTAAATAGTAGCTAGGCAGCCCGGTCGCCACTTCGCTGTCGCTGACCTGACTGCTTAGCCTGTACTAGAGTAACCTAAACGAGTAGCATGTACATAGTTATCCCAGTTAGCCCAAGTTGAATAACCCTGTTTTCTGTAAGTCCAGTACAGGAGCTGCCTGTAACTGTACAAATCTGCTGTTAACTGTAAACCGAGCTGATTTTAAAAAGCGCGTTATAGAAAAGATCTTAAATAAATAAATAAATAATCGTGTCTCAGTGTGTGCCAGGGGCAGACTGGGTGTGCAAACCAGCCCTGGAAAATCTTCTGAAAGTTACTCATCTGAAAGTCATTTTGCATTTCTATATTTAATTAACAGCAGGTGCCCCATCACCAATTTTTGTAATATATTATTTACTCGCTACTCAGATTTCTCCAGAAATATTAGGGGCATGTTTACTAAGCTTAGTGAACATGTCCCTTAACTAACTGTTTAAAATTACAGACTAATATCATACAAAATATAGCCCTCTCCTATCAAAACTTCAATACTGTATATTAGAAAAGATTTGCATGTTTTAACAGCCATGTAAAAAACAGGGAAGGAGAATACAAATTCTACCTTTCCTCTGTTATTTTTGGAGAGTAGCGTAATGGTTAGAGCAGCAGCCTTGCACCCAAGAAATCTGAGTTCAGATCCCACTGGCACTCCTTGTGACCTTGGGCAAGTCACTTTACCCTCCATTGCCTCAGAGGAAAAGGCCTGGCAATCTACTTACCAAGAAAACCCAGGGGCTGCTGGGTCGCCAGGAGTCAGCACTGACTTGACAGCACTTATATATATATATATATATTATATATATTTGATCTAACACAGCAGTTATAGAGCTATTGAGATACATTCAGCTGTTGTTTTGATTGCTTCCTAAAAAATCCTCTGTGTTGCTGTGATCTGATGCTTTGGGCCTTATTTACTGAAATGCAGTAAGGTTTTGCAGTTACCGCATATTAATTGCCAAAATTAAAATGTGATAACTGCAAAGCCTCCAAATACCATTGGGTGTTTGTCCAGCAGCTTCCCAGACAGTTAATGCACAGTTCTCCTTCATTGCCCCGATTGTGCCGGAGCTGCAGGGTGGGAGGAAGTTCCTTTCCCACTCTGCCGCTCAATCCTGATCGGGGGAGCATAGCAAATGGTGTATTATATTTTTGGTTCTTGTCTTCACCTTCTCCCCCTAGAACCTAACTCCTGCCTCTAGCTCTTACTGATTCCCAACACCTGGTTCCTGCCATCACCCCCTCTTTTCAAGTACCCAGTTCCTGTCTTCACCTTGTCCCCCAGTTTCACCAGCACCTGGGTCTTGACTCTCTCCTTTACCTAGTATCTAGCTCCTGCCTCCATCCTCCTGTTCCCTAGCATCCAGTTGTGGTTCCTTCAACAACCTGAGTATACAACCTCTTGATCACTGGCACTGTGCCATAGGCACATTCTAAATTTGTGGGCACAAACTTCCTCATATATTGTGAGGTTACCAGTGAGGAAAGAACCTCAAGTTTAGAAAGTGCTTGCAGTGCAGTGCTGATAATTGGCATCATGGTGGGATGCAGCAGTAAAACAAACCCCTGACATTTCTCCTGCATAGTATACTGTAGATTAGGTGCCAGGCAAAGGGAGGCTCTATTCGGCATAGAGACGTCCAAATTACAGAGATGTCTCCAGAGCCTCCTTATGCTCATCCTTTCCAACCTCTCTCATACCTTTTTCCTCCTACTCCTATCTCACATCCCTGACTTTGTTCCATTATTTTTTCTCCTGTATGCCACTTTCTTTCCACCTTTATCATCCTCTCTCTTCCTCCACTCCTGCCCAACCCCTCTTTCACCTGTCTTTCCATTCACTTAACCTCTACGCCATCCCTCATCTCTCACCATTCCTTCTCCTTCACTTTCCCTAGCCTCTCAGTTTATATTCCTCCCTTCTTATCTCTCCCTCACATTCTGTTCTTCCTTCTTCCCCTTCCCAATCATCCCCTCTAATCTCTCTCCTTCTTTCTCTCATTTTTCCTTTACTCTAATGTTTTTCTTTCCCACTGTTCTCTTTATATCTCCTTCCCCACTTTCACCTCTGCCCCTCAGTCCTATCATTCTCCATCTCTTCCCTTCTTCATGTCTCACCATCCCTCTTTCCATCATGCTCTTCCTGTGTTTCATTCTATTCCCCTTCCTATTCATCTCCATCCTCCTTCCTTCCTGGATGAATTCCAATGTCCCACCAAGCACTTCAATATGAAATTGAACACTGGGGCAGCAGCGGAGCAGGAACAGAGCATTCCTGCTATATGCTGGTCTTAACAGCTCCGCACAGCATTACATTCAGAGCATTTTCACTACTGCTAGTTCTTGCAGCCCCTCCTCATCATACCAGTGCATTTATTTTTGAAAGAGGAAACATGCTGATAGCAGAAGAAGAGGGGCCATGGGGATGGGCAGCAGTGCCTAAGCTCTGAGTCCACACTGCTTGCAGTGATGTGAGACTGGCATGTAGATGACTCTGTTAAGGTTTGCAGTTGGCTGGTTGCCATATGAGTGGGTTGGCTGACGGCAGCTTTTTAAAACAGGCAATGCGCAAGCAGTATTTTTGACAGGTCAGAGAGAGGACTGGGACTTTGAGTGAGAAAAAAACCCAGTGCACCATTTCTCAATGGTGCTAGGTGGCACTGTGGCACACACAAATGCCCACAAAGTCAGATGTCATGCCAATGACACATCACCCTCATCCTAGCATGTAACAGCTCCACATGCTGGAATAAGTGACATGCAAGGCAGGCACACTCGCCACAACTGCTGAGTGTCTGACCTGGATCCCCTGTTCCTAGCCTGTTGGCCAACCCACCCCATCGATGCTGCTAGACCTCTGAGGTCTGCGGATGGTCAGCGTGGGAGAAGAGGACAGGAGGACAGTGCAGTTGCAGCAGTGGTGCCACTCAGCCCTGACACCTGGGCCAGCACCTGGAAGTGGTTGAGAACAGACAGAGGAGGTGTGTGCAAGCTGCCACAGGCAGCCTAAGCCTCTCGCAGTCAAGAGTGAAGTGCTACCGGCCTGCCATGCCACCCAGGCAGTGAGAGGAGAGCACCGACTGTGCAATGACTTGTTCCTAGTCCTACCGAACCCAAAGGTACGAGTAGGTCTGAGACTCCCGAACAAGTAGCCCAGGTCCCACACTCTCTGTCGTACACAGCCATGACCTGCAACTTTGAGTGCACTCTCCAGTGCTGGGAAGGGGTATTGGGTGAGGATGAATCTAGTTGGGAAGGAGCACTGAGATAGGATGAGTCAGGCTGGGGGAGCAATAGCAGAGGATGAATGGAGCTCGTTGAGAACATGGTGAGGGGGGATGGGTAAGGCTGGCGGAAAGAAACAGAGAAAGGTGAGGGGGGTCTGAAAGAGGGAGATGCATGAGGACTGTGATTCACTGAGAGGGGGAGACAGAAGGTAGAAGGTTTAGATATAGTTAACAACCTTGTTCTTTGTCTTTATGTGGGCTTTACTTTCTTGTATGTGGATGGGTTAAATTGGTAAAGGTATGTGAGATGATTAACTGCCATAAAAATATTTTTACATTTAGATTAAGGTTTGCAATATTTGCACTATTTTATTTTTAAAGCATAAACTTTTAGAAGATTTTCCATACTAGGTAAAATGCTGTGGAAAGGGCTTTGATTATTTCTTCTAAATGCTTACATTATAAAAATAAAATATTGCCTAATCTGCCAGATGGTAAAAATGTGTGGTGTTCAGCAATGTATGTTCTTTTCCCTGCTTCTGCAGAAGTGGTTTGGGGTGGGGTAAAGGAGGGGCAATGGGTGGATTAAAGGAGGGGCAATGGGCAAGGCAAGGATAGGGGAAGGTGGTGGGCTTTTCTTGTTCAAAATGTTGGCAACCCTATCTTTGTGTCCGCCCTCTGGGCTTCTTATTGAGGTGCAGCCCCAAACCCCTTGCAGTCTAATCAGGCCCCTCCCCTGCCCACCCTGTGGCCCAAGCCCCTGCTGATGTGTAGGTGATGTCACTTTCCATCTTTTAGCTTTTGCTGAGAATGCCTGATGCACCTTCTTAGCTTTCTTGACAGGATCCTCAGGTCCAATGTTCTTCTGGTTTTCTTCTGACCTAAATACTTAACTTATAAAAACCCAGTAATAAAGACTATTTACAATCACCGCGTCCCTCTTTTGCAAAATTTTTAATTAATTTTGTTCCCTCATTATACTGTGTACATTGGGGTCTATTTGTCCCCCTTGCTGTCCCCGAGGAAAGCCTCCCTTATGAACAAGGAGGTGGAATAAGTCCCCCTGGAGATCAGGGGACAGGAGGCCCGGACAGTGTGGAAGTGGGGCGAGAGAGTGCAGGGGGTTCCCCGGAGCTCGATCCTGGTCATGGGAGGTCAGATCGGGAGTTGGGCTGCAGGGAAAGAAACAAGTGGCTGGTGGCTAGGGATCGCAGCTCCTGAATGGAGTCATGGTGCCATAGTAACGGGACGCCTTGACACCACAGCTCCATTCAGGAGCCTGACTGAGTTAGCTGGGCAGGGGCCTGTATGTGCAGGCTGATCTGAATCAGGTCCCGGCCTGCACGTACAGGCCCAGACCCAATTGCGATCCATCAGGGCACATCTAGCCTCCTGTGTGATCAGAATTGGGTCTGCCTCTGTGCGTCCCGCTTCTGATCCAGTGCACAGGGGCCTGGGCAGCCAACTTGGAATGTGCTTCCACATGTCCAGCTAATATTTAACAAAACTAAAGAAAATGGATTCCCAGATTAGAAGTTTATAATAAATCCCCTACATGAGAACCGAGGGTACAGAAACCGAGGGTACAGAAAAGCAAACAAACCAACACGTCCAGTCTTTTCTTTATCTCAGTTCCAAGTGAAATATATATATTTCCTAAATTCACACACAAATCACTAACAGAACTCCCCCTGCGATGAGAACGAATTGCTATTGCCTCTTTTGCTAATACTGGACTAGCTAGGACTACAGCTGTCAGCATTTTAAAGTGATCATAGAATGTATTTTTGTTTTTTAGAATGTTCAAACTTTGTTAGCTTTCCAACTCTTACCAACCAATTCTCTGTTCAGCCTTAATGTGCCATTAGAAATTTGTCACTCTCTTAGGAGTATGTTTACTAAACGGTCCTAATGTTACCGGCGCTAGTCACAACGTTAACATGACGAATGCCATATAAGGTAGTGAGCGGTCCGGTGTTAAGGTAGCAATGGCTGGTTTTTGCGCGATAGAGGGCGCCTGGTCCGTTATTGCGTGATAGAGGGAGCTGTGGCACATTATCACGCGTTAACCTCAACTTCGCGTGGTGACCTACAATCAAAGCAAGAGAGGCATAGCACACTGGTGAAGACATCGACTGCTGATACAGTGATCATGAGTTCAATCCCTCAGTGGGCTCAGTTAAAAAGCTGTCTCTGGAAATTCCCTTTCCTGCTTGTAACAGTCAGACACATCCCAACAATCTGTACTGTCAGCCAAAAGAAGCCTCATCCCAGTGCCGCAACCAAATGCACCTTTTAGGGCACATCATAAAGCATCACGTCATGCAATACGGGTCATAATGTGCCCCAGAGGGCAGCATGAAAGTTTGGCACCCTCCAAGGCAGCATATAAGGCGCCCCATAAGCTGGTCGAACCTAAGGTGCTGCTAAAGATGCCCCAAGGAGGCTAAGGTGACATAAGATATGGTGCCCAAGGGCAGTAAGCATGAACTGTATGGGACAAACACAGATGTAACCCTAACACTGCACAGAGAACCAAGGAAAGGCAATGAACACATGATGGAAGGAAGTAGATGTCGGAACTGATGGACCTGCCAAATCTGCGTGCAGCCCATGTGGCAGCTGGTAAAGTGGACAAACATATCGGGGGCAGCTGTACCGATGCACAGGGTGATGGTACTGTAAAGTGCAACAATGACAATGTGTGGCAGAGGATGGGAATACTGTCCACCGGAGGAGGTAGAGGTGGCAGGATAAGTGCAATGACGGGGGACAGAGGAGTAGTAGTGCCATGCAGGCAGACACAGGAGAGGCAAGCATGAAGAGCCGCAATGCATAAATGTGTACCAGTGCAGGACATGAGGTAGCAGCCTGCACAGTAGGGCAGGACGCCACATAGCTGACACACACACATAGATGGACAGAAGGATGGTTGGCAACTGTGATGAGGGTATAATGTGCCAGCAGCACAGATCTGCACAGATATGCCTGTTACAGGAATGGAATGTAGTTGTGTAGGACAGGCATAAAAAAGGGGAACAGAGAGGAATAGAACCCATGACCTCTGCCACTGAGGTCATTGTAGCAACCATTGTGCTACATCAATATGGGCTTTATCATGCCAATGGCTGGCTACAGAAAGAGTGCAGGTCACCGAACAATCTGCTGTGGTTACCAGGATAGGATAGAACCAAGAGTACCCATAATGTGGAGGAGTGGCCTAGTGGTTGGGGCAAGGAACTTCAGGCCGGAAGGTCGGGGGTTCAAATCCCACTAGAGGACAGCAACCCTGGGCTGGAAGGACTGAGGTTTCTAGTCCCACAGGTGCTCCTTGTGGTCTTGGGCAAGCCACTTAACCCTCCATAGCCCATGTTCCCTGTAAAATAGTTATCTCCAAGTTATAATGCCCTGTTCAATGTAAACCGCACTGATGCAGAATAGCGCAGTATATAAGAGAATGTAAATATAAATAAATAAAATGCACTTCACATGCAGAACAGCAATCTACATCTGCTCACCAGATGGGGTATGCACCTCTACAGCACGTCAGCTTGGTAGGGGGGAATGACTGTGTGTGTTACTGGCACAGTGTGTGTTCTGTGCTCACCCTGAGGGTGAGGTGGGGTAGTCAGCACGGGGTCTGAAGTACCTGTGTTGTGTTGGGTTAGGTAGGCTTTGCTGCAGGTCTCCATCAGTGCCAGTGTGTGCCAGTGACATTCCTGCCAACCCAGTCCCCATATTTTACCCACTACTAAAACGTGTTGCAGACACCCCTAGGAGTTTTCTGTGTCCATTTGTATTTGCCAGTCATGTCTGGCCCTTTTGGACCATGGTGCACCCAACATAGTGCATATCCAGTGTGCTTGCCATGGTCACTTGTTTCAGGAGCAGGGGTATATCAGGATGCACATGATGATGATGATGATGATGATGGATGTAGCAAACCACCCTCTCTGGGTCAGGGTGGGGGACATGATCTGCCCCCAACAGACCTGCACTCTCACTGTTTGCAATGGGGGGGGGGCAGTGAAGATGTATGATGATGGACTGTGGGACCAGCAACCCCAGTCCTGCTGGTGAACAGACAGCTGATGCAGACAGGTGGTGTGCCTAGTCAGCTCAGCTGCCCCCCCCCCCACTATGATCTGACAATCACCAGCAGGGGACAGTCAGTGTGCACCTGCTGCACCCTGCAAGGTGTTGCAGCCACATGCATGCTAACTGCAGACCTTCTGCTAGCAAATACATAGTGCATGTTCCTAGAGAAACAATGTGCACCCAAATGTGGGATATGGCACAAACACAAAGCAGGTTTGTCAGCGATTGGGCCCCAGAAATGGGAACTCACAAATATCACTTGGTAGTAGCACTGTTTAGCACTATGTGGGAACCTAGACATGCCATGGTCACTGCTCAGTCACATTGTCCTTGCAGGTGGTGGTCGTGCACTACAATATCCCAGCCATTGCCCTATGCCCTGTGCAGATGCATCCTGTCCAGACCGCCCTGTCCGGGCCATACCCACAATACCTTGCCCCTCATTATGCACATTGGCAGGCTAATGCTGGAAACTGTGCAAGCATTGTGGGCTGAGTAAGGTGTACGTAGTCACAAAACACTGGATAGACATATACACACTCCTACACCTATTTCTGCATTGTGCAAAGACAGAGGTGGTTGCCAGCCCTGGCCGCCACACCAGCCCTGGGCACAGTGCAGGCAGTGCGAAGGAACGCAATAATGTTAGGGTCACTCTCTGGGGTGGTAACCACTGTTGTAAACATATCTGGAAGCACACTCCACATATATCAGAAAAGTTGCTATGATGAATCTCTTTTAACAAATTGGTTTAACTTTGGATTTGTAATCTGACATTAAGCATAGCAACCATTTGATATATATATGGAACGTGCTTCCATGTTTATGACGGCATTGCTAAGGTAAACAGGTTCAAGTAGTGGTGGCTGCTGCTCCATGCAGGGCCCAACAGCCTGCCTCTCCATGAGGCTTTGGATGGTGGTGCCCGTGGGTGTGGGTGTTTGTGCCTCTGTTGGCCGATGCTCTGGGGCAGAGGTTCCAGACTCCAGTCCTGGTGGGCCAAACATGATTCCAGTTTCCTGGCTGTCCCTAATGAATATGAATGGATACATTTGCATACGATGGGGGCAGTGCATGTAAATGCATCTCATGCATATTTATTAGGGACATCCTGACAACCTGAATGGTGTTTGGCCCTCCAGGACTGGAGTTTGGAACCTCTGATCTAGGAAGTGGACATGTTTATGGAGTATGTGCTCTGTAAAGTGAAATATTGGGACATGGTCTGCAGGAGCCCCAGCTGGGGTTTGAACCTGTGACCTTCTGCCTTTGAGCACACTGGCTGTGTGTACTGCAGCAAACTGTTGCCACAGAGGCAGGCTGTTCCCTGGGGATCCCATGACTGTTCTTCAGACAGACCTTATCTGTTGCACTGCACGACACCCACTTAAAAAGGCCTTGGCCTTGTCTGATGTGGACAGCTGCCACTGCCTCCTCCACCACCATTGTTATGTGCCCTTGGGGGTACCTGCTGGGTACTGTCCCCTGGGACACTGTGGGACACACACTCGTGGCCATGTTGGACCCTGGTCAGTTGCTGTCTTGCTTCTTTTCAGTTTCTGCATTCCTATGTGCCACTTAGGCATCTGCCTAGTCCACACTGTGCCCCAGCTGGCCCACTGTTTGTGCCACCTGCAGCCCCCTGTACCCCATTTCCACCATCGCCATAGTGCCCTTTCCTACGTGGCCACTCTGCTGTTGCTGCACATGTGAATGCCACAAAGGCAAGCTGCCCATTAGATACTACAGAACACCCTCGTCAACACTATTTCAGTGTTGGAATATTCACTTTGTAGGGGGAATGTGACTTGACCCTTCCTGAATTGCGATCCTCCTTTTTATTCTTTATAGGTGGTGTTGATTATCCTTCTTCAATATTGTTTCTCTTGGCCAGCTTGGCGTTTCGGATTTCACTTATGGTTCTGGTCATTTTATATGGTGTTTGTATTTTTGGTTGCTGCACATTTATCACTACTATCACTTTTCTTGGTCTCACTGCCTTCGCTGTACATTGCTGAATGAAATGGTTTCTCTCACAGTACCTTGCTCCTCATTATGCACATTGGCAGTCTAACACCAGAAACAGCGCTAGCAGTGTGGGCTCAGTAAGGTGCAGGCAGCCACAACACACTGGATAGACATACACAGACTCCCACACCTATGCCAGCATCGTGCAACTATAGAGGTTTGTGGCAGCCCTGGCCACCACACCAGTCCTGGCCACAGTGCGAGCATTGCTATGGTACTGTTGGGGTCACTCCCCGAGGCGGTAAACACTGTCAGAAGCAAAAATTGAAACACACTCCACAGATATCAGAAAGGTTGCTGTGATGAATCTCTGTCAACAAATCGTGTTTAACCTAGGATTTGTTATCTGACATTAATCATAGCAACCTTTTGATATATGTGGAATGTGTTCCCAAGTTTAGGATGGCATTGCTAAGGTATGCAGGTGCCAGTATTGGGAGAAGCTGCTCCGCACAGGGCCCAACAGCCTGATTCTCCATGAGGCTTTCGATAGTGGAGCCTGTGGGTGTTTGTGCCCCTGTTTGCTGCTGCTCTAGGGCAGAGGTTCCCAACTCCAGTCCTGGTGGGCCAAACACTGTTCAGGTTTTCATGCTGTCCCTAATGAATATGCATGAACACATTTGCATAAAATGGGGGCGGTGCATACAAATGCAGCACAGGCATATTTATTAGGGACAGCATGAAACCTGAATGGTGTTTGGCCCTCCAGGACTGCAATTGGGAAACTCTGCTCTAGGGATTGCACATGTTTATGGTGTCTGTGCTCTGTAGGGTAAAATATAGGCGTTTATAGCGTGTTTACACTGCCAAGAAAACCAAGGAGCTTCTGGGTCGCCAGGAATCAGGACTGACTCGAAGGCACGCATTGCATTGTCATGATGGTGTCTTTCTTTTATCTTCAATAACGGTTCCGTCATTATTACCATGGTTAGGTACTGGGTAAAATATAGGGACATGGTTTGCAGGAGGCACAGCTGGGACTTGAACTTGTGGCCTTCTGCCCCTCAATACACTGGCTGGGTGTACTTCACCAAACTGCTGCTATAAGGGCAGATCATTCCCTGGGGATACCATGACTGTTCGTCAGACAGACCTTGTCTGTTGCCGTGCACGGCACTCACCTAAACGGGGCTTGGCCATGGTATGCTGTGGGCAGATGCCACTGCCCTCTCCGCCACCAGCACCCCTCCGCTACCATGCTTACATGCCCTTGTGCTGGTGGTGCTGGTGGCGCACAGTCCCGGGCCATCCAGTGTGCCAGTAGGCGGCTGCCTATGGTGCGTGATATGGGGTAGGGGTGCCTGCATAGACATCAATGCTTCCCCCCGGCACCGCCTGCCAATGTTATGTGCCCTTTGGGGTACTTGCTGAGTACTGTGGGACACACTCTCGTGGCCATGTTTGCCCTTGGTCAGTTGCTGTCCTGCTGGTTTTCCGCTTCCACATTCCTATGTGTCACCTAGGCATCTGCCTAGCCCACTCTATGCCCCAGCTGCCACACTGCATGTCCCGCCTGCAGCCCCCTGTACCCCATTTGCAGCCTCACCGTAGTGCCCTCTCGTACTTGGGCACTATGATGTTGCTGCACATGTATCACTACTATCACTTTTCTTAGTTTCCCTGCCTTTGCTGCACATTGCTGACTGAAATGGTCTCTCTCCCCTGCAAATGTGCCTCTAGCGCGAGGTTTTCGCTGGCGCTAATTTTCAGACCTTCATTTCATGGCGTTAGTGTGCATAGGGCCTCTCCCCACCCACTCTCTGCCCATTGACCCCTTATCTCTGCCCCTGGGGAGCCTTACTCCACCCTCTGCGCACCTTAATGCCGCAGGAGACGTTATCGCGTGATATGTGACGTTCTCGCACGGTAATGCACCATTATCACGCAATAATGTCACGTATCACGCGATAACATCACAGCTGCACCATTTAGTAAACATACCCCTTAGTCTTTGACCACAGGGTATGAGTCTCTAGAGAGCATCCTACCTGTCAAGGTTTTTGTCACTCTGGTGTTTTGTTTTTCTCGTCAGCTGAATCAGTCACTGCCACTTTTATTTTCTGACAGGCTCTTAAAAGCCAATTTAGAATTTTTTTTTAAATTTAAAAACAGGACATTCTCTTTGAGACTTTTCTTTGGCAATGGCTTTTAATTCTTTAACTTTTAAATTCTTTCTGTTTGCTGACTTTTCATAGTTACGCCTGCAGCAGTGATAACAAAGAACCATATCATATTTCCAGTGCATTTTTCCTAGAAAAAAAGATGCGGGTACTCATATGCAAGGCTCTTTCAATAATGCATGAGGACCATAGGTCATTTTCAGCAGGCAGTGAAAAACGTGTCGGTCTTCCATACTGCCGCGTGCCCCCTCAAAAAAAAAGCCCTGCATATTTCACTTTATTCACATTCACTCACTTATTCAATTAGCTTGACCAGTATAGAAGGGAGCCCTATCTCGAATAATGATATTCATCTACAGATTATGGGAACTGCCACGGGCACCAGAATGGCACCACAGGATGCTAACCTTTATATGCTAGCATTAAAGTGGACATTCCTGAATGATCACCACAACAAACCTTTCAGATATTATAGGTACAAAGAACCTGAAACATTTCTACAACTCCTCCATTGTATTGCATCCCACAATCAAACTCAAAGTGGACTACTCCGGGGAAAGTACTAACTTTCTAGACGCTATAGTCTCAATCTGCAATGGTCACTTACAGACATTGGTATACAGGAAACCAACAGATGCAACTACTTCAGTTTCCATTCTTCGCATATAAACAAACTGAGCACCCTAGGGATGGACCCTAAAGTTACTGCTTGGGTTAGAAATTGGTTGGGTGGGAGGCGACAAAGAGTACAAGTAAATGGAGCTCACTCTGAGGTGAAGGATGTTACCAGTGGTGTGCCCCAGGGATCTGTCCTTGGGCAATTCTTTTTAACATCTTTGTTAGTGATATAGCAGAAGGGCTGTCAGGTAAGGTTTGCCCCTTTGCAGATGATACCAAAATCTGCAATAGAGTAGACACCCAGGAAGGTGTAGATAACATGAGGAGGGTTCTAGCTAAGCTTGAAGAATGGTCTAGAATTTGGCAGCTGGGCTTTATTGTTAAAAAATGTAAGATCATGCATTTGGGCTGCAGCAATCCAAGGGAGCAATATAGTATAGGGGGTGAAGTACTTTTGTCCACTAAAGAAGAGTGGAACCTAGGGGTGGTTGTGGCTGATGATCTTAAAGTAGCTAAACAGGTAGAAAAGGCGACGGCAAAAGCTAGAAGGATGCTTGGGTGCATACAGAGAGGAATGGCTAGCAGAAAAAAGGAGGTGATAATGCCTCTGTATAAGTCTTTGGTGCGACCTCATTTGGAGTATAGTATGCAATTCTGGAGACCGCACCTTCAAAAGGATGTGAACAGGATGGAGTCGGTGTAGAGGGTGGCTACTAAAATGATTAGTGGTCTTCATTATAAAGCATATGAGGACAGACTTAAGGATCTTAATATGTACACCTTAGAGGAAAGACAGGATAGAGGTGATATGATTGAGATGTTTAAATACCTCCGTGGCATAAATGTTCAGGGAGAGAGCCTCTTTCAATTGAAGGCAAGTTCTGCCACTAGGGGACATGGGATGAGAGTGAAGGGAGATAGATTCAGGAGTGATATGCGGAAACATTTATTTATGGAAAGAGTAGTGGATCCGTCGAATAGTCTCCCAGTAGAGGTGTTAGATATGAGGACAGTAACTGAATTCAAAAAAGCATGGGAAAAAACACAGAGGATCTCTAAAGGTAAAAAGGGGACTGTTCTAGTTGTTGATATGGAAGGACAGACTAGATAGGCCATGTGGTCTTTTTCTGTCGTCATATTTCTATGTTTTTATAAACAAATCCATTACACAATCAAGCTACAAGATACCACCACAAGACAGGAATAAACACCTTAAAGCTCTAACAGTATCCAATAAACAAAAGTCTATTATCCCAAAATTGTCTCCAAGGAAACTGTATCCTTACTAAAAACACCCAGAGACAACCCAGAGGAAAAGAAAACCATGGAGCATGTACTACTTGAAGTAATATATCATCCAGGACTAGGAACCTTAAGGGAAATTATCAAAGATATTCAACCCTATTTCTGGAAAATTAATTAATATTTAAATAAAATTTTCCTGCCGCTCCAATTCCAGTTTTCTGCCAACTGCCAAACCTGGAACAAAAATTTCTAGAGTTAACTCCAAGTACTGTACAATCACAAATAAATAAAAATGGGGCCAAACCCTACCAAATTCCACAATGCAAGCTATGCCAGCACATATCAGAGGAATGGGAAAGACATTCAAAATAACAGGCTTGCATGCATGCTTCTTTATGAATGTAGTGTATATGATACAATGTAAATAATTTTGAGAAGGGTGCTACATTGGAGAAACAATCCAAAAACTGACAACACGCATCAATTTCCAAAGACATGCCATTAACTATTACAGAAACCCCCCCAGAACGATGGCTCAGTAGATGAGCAATTCTAGAAGAAAGATCAATCCCTTAATGACTAAAGATACCGAAAGGAAACTTCAACAATGGACTAGAACAAGAAACCTTTGAAGGTGAAATGATCAAACATTTCCAGACAGACACAAAAGAGCTCATTAGAGACATAAGTGGCATTTTAAAAATTTCATCCAAGTGCAATCTGGGATGTCTAAGTCAGAACATCTTAAGAAAAAGGAGGCACATTTTCACAAACGTGGATGTACCTGATATTCAGTGTTGCTATACAGATAACTATTGGGATAACTTAGGATGGAAAAAAGCTGTCCTAAGGGACTATCCAGATAGGCTATATGGATATCTTTACTTTCCGGATAGCAATGGTACTCACCACTCTATCCGTTTATTCAGTGCCAGCCACTATATGGATACTCGCACTGAAGATCCAAAATAATTTTAGCCGCGGCAACTAGCATTTAAAACAAACGCAGACCACTGTGGCTCAAAGCTGACTTGATAGCTTTTAAGAAAATACATGAATGAATGATGAATGGAAAGGCTGAAAGAAAAAGGTAATTGGCAGGATATGATCACTGTTGGCTTTTAAATGTTTAATTTCTATTGTGTAGGCTTCTTCTGGATCAGTGGTTCCCAACTTGTGGTCAATGAACCCCTGGGGTCCATGAGACCATTACAGGGGATTCCAGGACACATAAGAGAAAAAAAGGTAGAGCTGCTGAGGACTGACTGGAGGGGAGAAAGAGGGTGCGAGATAGTTGCAGATAGCCCAGGTTAACCGTGAACCCAGTTTAGTAAACATACCCCTAAGACTGGTGGAACTCTCTGGAAGAGAGAGACTGGTGGAGACAGAAAAGGAAAAGGAGATAAAAAGAGCTAGTGGGGAGAGGCGTGGTGCTGAGGGAAGGAGGAACAAGAAGAGTGGTGGAGATGAACTGGGGATCCTTGAACATTTGGGCTCTGAACAACCAAAAAGGTTGGGAATCTCTGTCCTAGATTGTAATTAATGAAGGGGCAATTACTACATTTTAACATTGTAAAATACATCAAACTGTTTTATGAAGAAGCAGAATATTAGTACCATGTTAAATTAATTTACACTAACTTCTCACAGAGACTAACCTTGCATCAACTCCTGCTGACCATCAATTTAGTTTTGCCATATTTTCTTTACAGTTGTTGCAAGATCATGAAAGACAGTGACTAATATGCATATCTACTCTGTTTGGTTGTCTCCTTCGATACTGTTCAAGCCAATTGAATATCCCAGTTCTCAGCAGACTATTGTTCTTTGTCCAAGTCAGTTTCCTTGTCTCCCCTTCTAGGTCCTAGACTAGTGATTCTTAATAGAGTTTTGGTATACTCCCTAGCCAGTCTGATTTTCTGGATATCTACAATAAACATGAATGAGTGGAGTGGAGCAGTAGCTTAGTGGTTAGGGCAGCAACATAAGACCCAAAAAGACAAAGTTCAATTCCCACTGGTGCTCTTTGTAGTGCTGGGTAAGTCACTTAACCCTTCACTGCCTGAGGTACAATCTTAGGGGTATATTTACTAAACTGCGGTAATGTTACATAATGCGTGTTATATAACGTTAATGCGTGTTATGAGACGTTAATGATCGATAACGTCTCATAACGCCCGTTAACGTTACTTAACGATTGTAGATGTTCCGCGGCGCGGTAAAACACCGAAGAAGGTGGAGAGAGGGCAGAGAGAAGGGGTCAATGGGCAGAGTGTGGGCAGGGAGAGGCTCCATCCACACTAAGACGCTGATCTGAAGAGCTGAATCCTAACGCGATTGAGAACCTGCCGTTAGATGCACATCTGCAGGGGAGAGAAACCATTTAAGTGTCAGCAATGTACAGCATAGGCAGAGAAACCTATATAAAAGTGATAAGTGTGATACATGTGCACAGAACAAAAGGGCACATAAACATTGAAAATGACCTCAACAAACTGGAAAGAAAACATAACCAAGCTGGCCAATAGTGATATTAATGGGTACCATCAACCCTCCCCCCCCCCCGAGAAAGCTCCAAAAAAAAGATATTAATCGTGGGAGGGTCTATGCTCCGTCCCCATACAAGGTGAATGAACCCACAGTGAAATAGCGCTGATCAGGGCTTTCCCTTGTTATTGGACAGGTGTCCTATGGCATGCACATGTCCCGCAACAGCAGGGTGGGCATGTCAGAACAGGCAACTGGACAGATGCCTGAAAAGGGGACACAGAGGGCCGCAGGCGGCACATGCTGTGGTGCAGCTGGGCCACAGTGCGGACTAGGGTGATGCCTAGGTGGCCCATACGAATGCTGAAACAGCAGAGCAGCCAGACAGCAACTGCTGAAGGCCCAACATGGGCACGACTGTGTTTCCCACAGTGTCACAGGGGATAGTACCCATCAGCTACCCCCAAGGGCACGGAACATTAGCAGGCGGTGCTGGGGGGAAGCGTGGACACCTATGCAGGCACCCCTACCCCAGAGCCCGCACCATAGGCAGGCACCTACCCACACACTGGATGGCCTGAGACTGCGCACCACCAGCACCACCAGCACCACCAGCAGAAGGGAATATCAGCATGGTGGTGGAGGGGACAGTGGCAGCTGCCCAGAGCAGACCGTAGCCTAGCCCTGTGTAGGTGGGTGCCATGCACTGCAGCAGACAGGCCCTGTCTGATGAACAGTCATGGTATCACCAGGGAATGCACTGACTCTGTGACAACACGGTGGTGCAGTGCAGAAAACCAGTGTATTCAGAAGCAGAAGGTCACAGGTTCAAGTCCTAGCTGTGGTTCCTGCCAACCCAGTCCCCATATTTTACCCACTACTAAAACGTGCTAATACAGACAGAACCTTTATTGCAGATGACGTAAACATGCCCAAAACACCTACATTTTACCCTACAGAGCACAGACACCATAAACATGCGCAGTACCTAGAGCAGAGTCTCCCAAATGCAGTCACCATCCAGGTTCCATGCTGCCAGTCACCATCCAGGTTCCATGCTGCCAAACACCATCCAGGTTCCATGCTGCCTCTAATAAAGATGCCTGTGCTGCATTTCTATGCGCCGCCCCCAATGGTATGCAGATGTATCTCATGCATATTCATGAGGGACAGCATGAAAACCTGAACAGTGTTTGGCACACCAGGATTGGATTTGGGAACCTCTGCCCTAAAGCAGCTGCCAACAGGGGCAGACACACCCACACCCACACCCACAGGCTCCATTATCCAATGCCTCCAGGAGCGGCAGGATGTTGGGCCCTGCGTGCATCTCCCAATACTAGCACTTGCATACCTTGGCAATGCCACCCTAAACCTGGGAATACGGTAAACATCTATCAAACGGTTCCTATGATTATTGGCAGATAGCAATTTCAAAGTTAAGCACAATTTGCTGATTGAGCTGCATCATAGCAACCTTTCTGATGTCTGTGGAGTGTGCTACAGGTCTTGTGTCTGACAGTGTTTACCACCCTGGGGAGTGACCCCAACAGTATTGCGTATCATAGCCATTCCTGCATTGTGCCCAGGACTGGTGCGGTGGCCAGGGCTGCCAAACACCTCTATAGTTGCACAATGCTGGCATAGGTGTGGGGAGTGTGTGTCTGTCTATCCAGTGTGTGGTGGCTGCAAACACCCTCCACAGCCCACACTGCTAGCACTGTTGCCAGTATTGGCCTGCCAATGTGCATAATGAGGAGCAAGGTACCGTGGGAATAGGCAGGATAGGATGGCCTGGCCTGTATCCATCTGTACATAGCTTGGACATTATAGTGGCCGGCCACCACCTGCACAGACAGGGGGGCCACAGCATGTCCTGCTGGGAGGTCACTCTCACCCTGACTGAGCAGTGACCATGGCATGGCTAGGTTCCCCCATAGTGCTATATAGTATTTTTTTATGTGTTATTTATGGGTTTTCTTTTGGGGCCCAATCACTGACTTATCTGCTTGGTGTGTATGCTGACATCCCAGTTCTGGGTACACGCATCTCCTCCAGGAACATGCACTATGGACTAGCTAGCAGACTGTCTGCAGGTAGTATGTGTCTTGCTGGAACACCTTGCAGGGTGCAATGGCTGGAGGCTTGCTGCTGGAGAATGTAAGATAGTGGTGGGGGGCAGCTGAGCATTTCCAGGCCTACTGTCTGTCTGCTATTGCTTCATGGATGTGTACAGATCTGCATTGCTTGCCCTGTAGGGTGTCTGTTCCGCAGCAGGACTGGGGTTGATGGTCCCCTCTACTGCTACCATTGCAGGGAGGTAGAATGTGGATCTATTGGTGGGTGATCCTGTTTCCTACCCTGAGCCCCAGAGGGCGGGTTGTGTGGGGATAGATAATCTGCCTGTGGGTCCAAACACCCCTCCACTCTTTTTTCACCTACATCATGTAACCATGGCATCAACACAGGATATGCACTATTCTGGGTGCATCATAGCCCATAAGCGCTAGACATGACTGAGAAATACAGATGGACACAGATGTAGCCTAAGTGTGTCTGCAGGAACTACCTATCACACACAGTGGCAATGATGGGGACCTGCAGCATGGCATATTTCAGCTATGACAGGTGCTGTGGACCTGGTGCTGGACGCCCCACCTCATCCTCAGGGTGAGCACAATACCCACACAATGTGACGTTCTGTAGCTACTCTGTGCCACTAACACACACCGTCGGCACCCCCTACCAGGCTGAGGTGCTGTGGGGTGCATATCCCATCTTGTGATCATCTGTAGACTGCTGATATGCATGTGCTGTGCATCATGGGTATGGGTGTGTTGCCCCTATCCTGGTAGCCACAGCAGACTGTATGTGTGGTGACATGCAGTCCTTCTGTAGCCAGCCAGGCATTTGTTAGCAGCTGTAGCCCACTGGTTACTTCACTGCCTGTGGAGCTAGAGGTCATGGGTTCTAGCCCACAGTGGGGTTATTTGATAGGGCTGTCTGAGGCATTGTCTGTTTTTAATGTACATTAGTGCTGCCAGCGAAAACACCCTCAGAGTACTGTAACCTTAAGGTGCCTCCTAAGGCGCCCCATAGGGCGCCCTATAAGGCGCCTTATAGGGTGCCTTATACGGCGCCCTATAAAGCGCCTTATAAGGTGTCTTATAGGGGACATTGTAGGGTGCCTTGGCGGACAGTGCACTTTATAATGTGCCCTCTGGCGTGCCTTATAGGGTGCCTTATGCGGCACCTTAGGTTATGCCACTCTGAGGGTGTGTTTGCTGGCAGCACTAATTAAAATAAAACTACAATGCCTCCAAAAACACTACTTAAATATAAAGGGAGATGCCTCAGCCAGCCTTGTTCATTAGGCACACTGGAGGATTGAACTCATGACCCTTGTACCATCAGTCAGTGTATTAACCATTGTGCTACACCTCTGTTTCTGTGTTTGCATGTCCGCGCTCCTACTTAAGATTACCGCACGTTAACGTGCTTAGCGGCGTTTCGCCCGATAATGTACGCAGTGCACGTTATCGCACGATAATCCCGTTTTGCTACGTTAAGACCGAAACGCCCACTCCTTTTATGGCAGCCTGCACACTATCGCCGGGCGCACGTTAAGACGGTTTAGTAAACATACCCCTTAAATGGGTATTTTAGCTGCTTTATGGTCTAACTGAAACCAAAGCCTACCCAATAATGAGTGAATACATTTTAGAATGTGCAGGGAGTAAAAGTGGTACAGTATGGATCCCTGAGGCAGTGATGACCAAGTTTGGAGGATGAAGGCATTCCTGGCATTCAGCTTAGACTTATTTGAAAAGCTCCATTAATGATGCAAATTAAGTTCTTTTGAGTTTAAAATACTTTTGGGGTATGTTTACTAAAGGTCTGCTGGTAGAGTGGGGCTAGTGCATGAATAGTGCGTATTCTTACCGCGGCATTCTATTCATCACAGTTTGTTTTGTCAAGAACAAGCAGCCTTGTCTCAATTGTGTCTGGATAAGGATATCATCATAAAACATGCAAAGGAGAAGCGGTAGTCATTCTTGACCGCTGGAAATATCAACAAGAGGTGCAATAACAACTTTGTGGTTCATTTATGTATTTGCTGTCTCAGGATCCAACTTCACATTTGCAATCGGTAATGATCTTAACAGTCAGGCATTGCAGAAGCGGTGCATCAATAAGAAAGAATTTAGTTATTTGAATGTTCTTTATCCAAATATACCTCATTTTTATATACTTCCTAAAATTCGTAAGGATCTGTTGAGTCCACCGGGACAGCCAATAGTCTCCTCTTGAGGCTCTCTTTTAGAGCATCCTTCTACTTTGTGGACTCTTTCCTTAGGCCTTTATTACCAGGGATACCATCCTATTTGAGAGACACAACACATTTTTTGCATATTTTGTCCAAAATCAATGAAGGGGGTACACCAGTTGACAGCATATTAGTGACATTAGATGTTTGTCACTATACACAAGAATACCGCAGGATGGGACTGTGCAAGTAATTTGATGAGCCTCACTTCAGAGAGGAGACAAGTGAAGAATTGCTTGCATTCATCATTCGATCGATGGAGCTGGCTATGTCAAAAAAACATTTTCAAGTTTGATGGTCAATTTTATCAACAGATTAAGGGAGTGGCGATGGGTGCCATGATGGCCCCGTCTATAGCCAACCTTTACATGGCCGATCTTGAGTCAGCTTAGTTGGGGTAATACCCCTTCTCATCCTGGATTCATACTTGGGTACATTACATAGACAACATTTTTTTTGTAATGGTCTGGTTCTTTGGAACATTTGTATGTTTCTTTTTTAAATTTAATCTTTATTAAGTTATCAATATAATACCAACCCCTAAAGGGGTAATCCCAGACATATCAATCAACACCCTGATAATGTGATAGGCGATGGCCTAGTATGTAGCAGAGCTAGGTCTGAAGCCCTTTTTCTCCTGCTTTAAAATGTTATTGCTGATTTTGGAAAATTGCAGAATGCTGTTAGCTGTTAAAACTATAAATTAATTTCCTCTTGTACTAAACAAAGCGCAGACGTTAATGATGCACATTTCCCAGAGCTGACATATTCCAGTTAATAAATTCAAAATAAAGAGATATCTTTTCTACCTTTTGTGCATTTTTTTTTTCAGTTGGAATTGCTCCAGCCACTTTCTTCTGGTTTCTTTGTGTCTTCTGCTAACTCTCCATCGTCTGCTGTCCATTTGTCCTTTCTTCTCTCTTCTAATTTTTTTCCATTCTCTCTCTACATCTGCTTTAACATACTAATCTTTCTCCTTTTGCTCTTTCCTCATTCCTATTTCATCCACTCAAATTTTACCCCTCCATCCTCAATCCCCACTTACTCTCCCAATACCTAGCCAATTGTAGATTTTTCTTCCGTCCCACACAAAATATTTTTCCCCTCTCCATTTCACTCTCCCAGCTCCATCCCATTCTAATCTCCCCCAACATCAGCTCCCTTCTAGTTCCAGCCCCACACAGTATCCACTCCCTTCTAGTCCCCGCATCAGCCCATTTCCAGTCCTAGCCCCCCATCAGCCCATTTCCAGTCCTAGCTCCCCCATCCATTTCCAGTCCTATCCAAGTCCCTCTATCAGCTCATTTCCAATACCAGCCTCCCATCAGCCCATTTCTAGTCCTTTCCTAGCCCCACCATCAGCCCATGTCAAATCCTAGCTCCCCTCCACTCAGCCCTTTTCCAATCCAAGCCCCCCATGAGCCTCCTTCCAGTTCTAGCCCCTCCATAAGTCTATTTCAATCCAAGCCCCCACCACAGCCCATTTCCAATCTTAGCTCCTCCCAACACCCAATTCCCAGTCCTATTCTAGCCCCCTTCATCAGCCCATTTCCTATCCTAGCTCCCGCCCCTCACAACCCATTTCCATTCCAAGCCCCCTCCCCATCAGCTATTTGCAGTTCAAGCCCTCCCTTCCCCTCAGCCCATTTCCATTCCAAGCCCCCGTCCCCATCAGCTATTTGCAGTTCAAGCTTTCTCTTCCACTCAGCCCAATTCCAGTCCTAGGAACCCCCCAACCCATTACCAGTCTTAGCCCCCCCCCATAGCCTATTACCAGTCCTAAATCCCCATCAGCCCACTCTCAGTCCTAATCCCATCAGCCCATTTCCAGTCCTAACCCCCCATCACCCAATTTTCAGTTTAAGCCCCCCATAGCCCATTACCAGTCCTAACCCCATCAGCCCACTCCCAGTCCTAACCCCATCAGCCCATTTCCAGTCCTAACCCCCATCACCCAATTTTCAGTTTAAGCCCCCCCATAGCACATTACTAGTCCTAAACCCCCATCAGCTCACTTCCAGTCCTAACCTCCATCACCCCATTTCCAGACTTAGCTCCCCATAGCCCCAGTCCTAACCCCCTATCAGCCCTCTTCCAGTCCTAACCCTATTAGCTCATTTCCAGTCCTAACTCCCACCCCAACAGCCCAGGGAAAATTTAAAATAAAAAAAAAGCTGTCTGCTGCTGCTGCCGCTGCCGCGGTGGCAACGGCAGAATCGCATATCCCGCGGGGCGCCACCCGACAGAGCCTGCCCTCCCTGCATCAGCTCCGTTGGCTTTCAGAGCGCGAAAGGAGAGTTTCTCCCTCGCGGCTCTGTTAAGCCTGTGGGGGCTGATGGGAAAGTCCCATCAGCCCCTGCGGGCTTAACAGAGCCACGGAAGGGAAACTAGTCTCCCTTCGAGCTCTGAAAGCCAACGGAGCTGATGCAGGGAGGGCAGGCTCTGTCGGGGGGGGGGGGCCCGCAGGATATGCGATTTTGCCATTGCCGCCGCGGCAGCAGCAGCAGCAGCAGCAGACAGCTTTTTTTTTTTAAATTTTAAAATTTACTTTGCAAGCAGAATGTTCTTTGCGTGGGGCCCCCTGAAACGCGAGGCCCTGTGCAAAAAACATTCTTGCTCAATGGACGGGCCAGCCCTAATGTAGATTGGTTGTTTATGCCATAAAAAAGTAGAAAGACTAGAGGACACACAATGAAAAAACAATGCAACCCATTTAAGACTAATAAAAGAAAATATTTTTTTACTCAACGTGCAATCAAACTCTGGAATTCATTACTGGAGGATGTAGTAAAAGCTGTTAGTGTAGATATGTTTAAATAAGGTTTGGGCAAGTTCCTGGAGGAAAGGTCCATAAACGATTATTAGAAGACCAGAGAAATGCACTGTTTACCCCCGGACAAGCATTATGGAACTTGGGAACCTGCCGGTTACATGTGGCTTGGATTGGCCACTGTTGGAAACAGGATACAGGGTTTGATGGATCTTGATCTGACCCAGTAAAGCATTTCTTATGTTCTAATGTTCTTATGTACGATGCTCCTTGCTTGGTTTGTGTTTTCAAAAATGTACATTTACGCTCGTATTGTCTTCTCTAGATACTTTTTATTTTTCCTTGTGAGAGAAACCATTTACTTTATTGCTCACAAGCTGTACTTTGTTGACAATTAAAACTACAACCAGAGGCCATCATCAGAATACCCGCAATTGGAAAACTGTTTTGACAAATTTACAAATAAACCCATATATTAAAGGACATTGATATGCACAGCACTGGGTACTCCTTGTAACGCTATACAAATGATAAGTAGTAGTAGTGGTTAAAACGTGTATTTTTTTAGTAGCGTAAACATCCCTGATTAGTATTTAAAAACCGTTCAGTAAATTGAGAGTGTAGATGGACAGCCTGCTGTGGTTGGGGTTTACTTATGCAGTGGTACTACTAAAGATAACAACTGTCTGCTAAACCGCAGAATAATGTAGTTCATTGGTTTCAGTTTAGGAAGCAAATCTTTATTCAGTCTGAGGTTGAGCAGCTGAAACATAATCTATGAAGTAGATTTCAGCTAACATCCATTCTCTATCAGAGACCAATAACATACTGGAAGAAATTTACAGGATTCATACCGCTACCGTTTTTAGTTCTGTCGACAAAGTGTCTCATAAGACATTATACTGAGTTAAGTCATTTGTATTCATGAAAGCTTAGGATGTCATGGGGGATGCATCTCACCAGCCAGTGCTTTCTTTATTTACAGAGCACTTTCACTTCTCGTAAAGCCTTTCTGTGTTGACCTCCAAGACATCGCATCACGTTTCAGTTCAAGGCAAAATGTACACGTAAATACACTACAACCCGGGAAACAACACCTGGAAGAAATGTGCCTCTTAAAACTTGTCAGGTTCATGTATGAAAAGACATACGACACCCTAAAAACAAACTTCATAAAGGAAAGATTCATTTAAGGACTGATTTACTGAGCTTTTTCACCCACAGTCACAGTCTGGGAAAAACCTTAGTACAGTATATTGATGTACCTATGTAGTTGCTACACTACTGAAACAACAGAGAGCAAATTGTGAGGAGTAGACTATTGTTCTGAATTTAAAGAATTTCCACTTGATTACAAAACCGAATGGCTTCAATGAGATGTTAGTTATGAATAAATAGATATCCATCAGAAGGCAACTGTATAATGGAACCATATGCATCAATCTTGCTGCCAAAGTTATAGAAAGCGATTTTAACCAGTAACATATTTTGAAAATAATTCAAGGAGAAACAAGGGGACCCATGTCAATATCATTCTATGGAACACAGAAAAATAGGTATGGTATCGTTGGTAGAAAGAGACTAAAGCTCTCTTTTACTAATGTGCATCAAGCAGTCAACACAGGAATTTCCCGGGTGGATTGACAGCAAAAGCAAATTCCCCTGTTAACTGCTTAATATGGAATGGGGCAAGAAACGGGCAGGGTCTGCACCTTTTAGGTGACACACACAGACCCACCCGAGGATATCTGGCACCCTAGGCAAACTTTAGCTGTGCCATCCAGCCACCTGTCTTGCATGACCCACCCCCACTGTGGTCCACCATCACGTTGGATTCCCAGCTGCTGCCACTGCAGGGCAGCTGTGGTATTTTTTGGTTCTGTTTAACGGAATATGCTATAATCATACCCCTTAGGTAGGCTCACGGAACTGGCAGAGACATAGGGGTATGTTTACTAAACAGCGCAAACGTAGCAGCTGCGACGTTATCGCGCGATACGTGACGTTATTGCACGATAATGGTGCATTACCGTGCAAGAACGTCACGTATCGCACTATAACATTTCCTGTGGCAGTAAGGTGTGCAGAGGGTGGAGTAAGGCTTCCCAGAGGGCGGAGTAAGGCTCCCCAGGGGCGGAGAGAAGGGGTCAATGGGCGGAGAGTGGGCGGGGAGAGGCTCCATGTACACTAACGCCGTAAAATGAAGCCCTGAAAATTAGCGCCAGTGAAAACCTCGCGCTAGAGGCACATTTGCAGGGGAGAGAGACCATTTCAGTCAGCAATGTGCGCAAAGGCAGGGAAACCAAATAATGTGATAGTAGTGATACATATGCAGCAACATCATAGTGCCCAAGTACGAGAGGGCACTACAGTGAGGCTGCAAATGGGGTACAGGTGGCTGCAGGCGGGACATGCAGTGGAGCATCTGGGGCACAGGGTGGACTAGGCAGATGCCTAGGTGACACATAGGAATGTAGAAGTGGAAAAGCAGCAAGACAGCAACTGATCAAGGGAAAACATGGCCACGAGTGTGCGTCCCACAGTGTCCCAGGGGACAGTAGCCAGCAAGTACCCCAAATGGCACATAACAATAGCAGGTGGTGCTGGGGGGAAGTGTGGATGTCTATGCAGGCACCCCTACCCCATATCACGCACCATAGGCAGCCGCCCACTGTCACACTGGATGGCCTGGGACTGCGCACCACCAGCACCACCGGCACAAGCGAATGTCAGCATGGTGGCGGAGGGGTGCTGGTGGCGGAGGGGGCAGTGGTGTCTGCCCACAGCAGACCACGGCCAAGCCCCATTCAGGTGGGTGCCATGTACTGCAACAGACAAGGTCTCTCTGACGAACAGTCATGGTATCCCCAGGGAATGATCTGCCTCTGTGGTAACAGTTTGGTGTAGTACACACAGCCAGTGTGTTCAGGGGCAGAAGGCCACAGGTGCAAGTCCCAGTTGTGCCTCCTGCAACCCATGTCCCTATATTTTACCCAATACTAAACCATGGTAAGAACGATGGAACCCTTATTGCAGATAAAAGAAACACGCCATACACTCCTATATTTTACCCTACAGAGCACAGACACCATAAACATGTGCAATCCCTAGAGCAGAGTCTCTCAACTGCAGTCCTGGAGGGCCAAACACCATTCAGGTTTCGTGCTGTCCCTAATAAATATGCCTGTGCTGCATTTGTATGCACTGCCCCCATTGTATGCAAATGTATCTCATGTATATGCATTAGGGACAGCATGAAAACCTGAACAGTGTTTGGCCCACCAGGATCGGAGTTGGAAACCTCTGCCCTAGAGCAGCGACTAAGAGGGGCACAAACACCCACACCCACAGGCCCCACTATCCAAAGCCTCATGGAGAATGAGGCTGTTGGGTCCTGCGCGGAGCAGCATCTCCCAATACTGGCACCTGCATACCTTAGCAATGCCGTCCTAAACTTGGGAACACGTTCCACAGATATCAAAAGGTTGCTATGATTAATGTCAGATAACAAATCCTAGGTTAAACACTATTTGTTGTCAGAGATTCATCATAGCAACCTTTCTGATATCTGTGGAGTGTGTTTCAGTTCTTGCTTCTGACAGTGTTTACCACCCCGGGGAGTGAACCCAACAGTATTGCGTACCATAGCAATGCCCGCACAGTGCCCAGGACTGGTGTGGTGGCCAGGACTGCCACAAACCTCTATAGTTGCACAAAGCTGGCATAGGTGTGGGAGTGTGTGTATGTCTATCCAGTGTGTTGTGGCTGCCTACACCTTACTGAGCCCATATTGCTAGCACTGTTTCCAGTGTTAGCCTGCCAATGTGCATAATGAGGGGCAAGGTACTGTGGATATGGCCCGGACAGGGTGGCCTGGGCAGGATGCATCTGCACAGGGCATAGGGCAATGGCTTGGACATTGTAGTGCCTGAACACCACCTGCACGGACAGGGTGGCCACAGCATGTAATGCTGGGAGGTCACTCTCACCGTGACTGGGCAGTGGCCACGGCATACTTGGTGTGTGTGCTCACATCCCATTTTTGGGTGCACACAGGTCCTCCAGGAACATGCACTATGTTCTAGCTAGTAGACTGTCTGCAGTTGGCATGTGTATGGCTGGGACAACCTGCAGGGTGCAGTGGGTGGAGACTGACTTGCCTTCTGCTGGTGAATGTCAGATAGTGGTGGGGGGCAGCTGAGCTTTTCCAGCGTTCTGCCGTTGCCTTATGTGATGCGTACAGATCTGCATTGACCACCCTGTAGGGTGCCCGTTCTCCAGCAGGACTGGAGTTGTTGGTCTCCTCTACTGCCATCATTGCAGAGATGTAGAATGTGGATTTGTTGGTGGGAGATCCTGTCCCCCACCCTGAGCCACAGAGGGCGGGTTAGGTGGAGGAGAGAGGTCACGTGACAGGAGAGCATCACCCTGGTGTGGCAGGAAGTGATCCTGTAACTAGGACCTGTCCTCCAGCTGATGTAAAACCCTCTCGCACCGAGGATGTTTCTCCAGGGCCATGTCCCCATGAGAGGAGATTCAGGACAGCTGTCATAGTTGGTGATTCAATCATTAGGAATGTAGATAGCTGGGTGGCTAAAAAGTCATGGGATAGGAGGCAGTGTACTATTGTGGATCGGGAACTGGTTAAAAGATAGAAAGCAGAGGGTAGGGCTAAATGGCCAATATTCCCAATGGAAAAAGGTGAATAGTGGAGTACCCCAGGGATCTGTACTGGGTCCACTACTTTTTAACATATTCATAAATGACCTGGAAAAGGGAATAACGAGTGAGGTTATCAAATTTGCAGATGATACAAAACTGTTTAAATTTGTTAAAACCCAAGAGGATTGTGGAAAACTGCAGGAGGATCTGGATAAATTGGAAGACTGGGCATCCAAATGGCAGATGAAATTCAATGTGGACAAGTGCAAAGTTATGCACCTAGGAAAGAACAACCCACACTATAGTTACACAATGCAAGGTTCCATATTGGGAACCACCACCCAGGAAAAAGATTTAGGAGTCATCGTGGATAACATGTTAAAACCCTCTGCCCAGTGTGCAGCAGCAGCCAAGAAAGCAAATAGAATGCTAGGTATCATAAAGAAAGGGATGGAAAATAAAACAAAGGATATTATAATGCTTCTGTATTGTTCCATGGTACGACCGCACCTTGAATATTGTGTGCAGTTCTGGTCACCGTATCTTAAAAAGGACATAGCATTATTAGAAAAGGTACAGAGAAGAGCCACCAAAATGGTGAAGGGGATGGAAGGCTACTCCTATGAAGAGAGGCTACAAAGGTTGGGGCTCTTCAACCTGGAAAAGAGACGGCTGAGGGGAGATATGATAGAGGTCTATAAATTAATGAATGGAGTGGAGCGGGTAAACGTGGATCAATTGTTTATGCTATCAGAATATAGAAAGACTAGGGGACATGCAATGAAGCTACAGGGTAAACTATTTAAGACAAATAAGAGAAAATATTTTTTCACTCAATGTGTAATCAAACTCTGAAATTTGTTACCGGAGGATGTAGTAAGGGCTGTTAGTGTAGCTGGGTTTAAAAAAGGTTTGGACAAGTTCCTGGAGGAAAGGTCCATAAACCACTATTAAAAAGGGACCCAGGATAATCAATGCTTGACCCAGTACAAGCATTGTGGAACCTGTGTCTTTTGGGGATATTGCTAGGTACGTATGACCTAGATTGGCCACTGTTGGAAACAGGATACTGGGCTTGATGGACCTTGGTCTGACCCAGTATGGCATATCTTATGGTGGTGCTACTTATTCTGCTTTTGGGTCCAAACACCCCCCTTCACCTATAACATGTGACCATGGCACCCACACAGGATGTGCACTATTCTGGGTGCATCATAGTCCACAAGGGCTAGACATGACTGGGAAGTATAGATGGACACAGGTGTATCCTAAGTGTGTCTGCAAGGACTACCTGTCACACACTGACACTGTTGAGGACCTGCAGCATAGCCTATCTCAGCCAAGCCAGGTGCTGCGGACATGGTATTGGGCGCCCCATCTCACCCTCAGGGGGAGCACAGGACCTGCACAATGTCACGGTCTGTAGCTACTCTGTGCCAGCAACACACACGGTCAGTTCCCCCTACCAGGCCTAGGTGCTGTGGGGGTGCATACACCATTTTGTGATCAGCTGTAGACTGCTGATCTGCATGTGCAGTGCATCATGAGTACGGGTGGGTTTACCCTATCCTGGTAACCACAGCAGACAGTTTGTGTGGTGACCTGCGGTCTTTCTGTAGCCAGCCAGCAGCTTGATAGTAGCTATAGAGGTGTAACCCACTGGTTACTTCAATGACTGTGGAGGCAGAGGTCATGGGTTTGATCCCACAGTGGTGTTATTTAATAAGGCTCTCTGAGGCTTTTTCTTTTACTTTAAATCAGTGCTGCCAGAAACATGCACCCTCACAGTGCTGTAACCTTAAGGTGCCTCATAAGGGGCCTATCGGGCACCCTATAAAGCGCCCTATAGGGCACATTAGAAGGCATCTTGGCAGACAGGGCACTTTATAATGTGCCCTATGGAGTGCCTTATAGGGCACCTTATGTGGCACCTTATGTTATGGCACTGTGAGGGTTTTTTTTGCTGGCAGCACTGATTTAACTTAAAAAAGGAAATGCCTGATTTACATGAAATACGGGAACTGCCTCATACAGCACTGATTTAAATTAAAAAGGGGAAGTGCCTTGGATAGCCTTCTTACACACCACCACTGTGGGATCAAACCCATGACCTCTGCCTTCACAGTCATTGCAGTACCAAGTGGGATACATCTTTACAGCTTCTAGCACTGCGCTGGCATGAACTTAGGGTTAACGCACATTAACGTGGCACGGCACTCACTATCGTGCGATACAGATTCTTGCTACCTTGACACCGGAACACCCACTCCTTATATGGCATTCTTCAAATTATCGCTGCAACTAGCGCCGGTAACATTAAGACGGTTTAGTAAACATACCCCATAGTCTTGTCTTTGTTTATATCAAGGCGCTCCAACAGGGCCTTATTGATAGATTCTAAAAATGCTGGGTCTCCCAGTAAGCCTGAATTAAATCTCCAGGCTGGGAGATTTCATTTGCACATTTAACATGATGCAAGCATGATCAGAAATCGCAATCGGCTCTATTTCAACCTCAGCAACAGATTGAAATAGTTTCTTGGACTTTAAAAAACATTAAACATGTGTAAAAATGTTGTGGGAAGTGGAATGAAAAGTAGGATCTCTGTCGGATGGGTGATTGAGCTGCCAGGGATCTACAAACCCAATATAATCAAATTAGATTCTTTTAATGTAGTCGGCACCTTAACCCGACCATTTTAAAATCAGATTTACGGTCAAGCACCCCATTTAGATGTAAAGTAAAATCACTTCCCATTATTATAGGAAAATATCTCAACTGAGCCAAACCAATTGCCATTCCCCCCAACTGCATCTGGTTAGGAGCATATACATTTACAGTGAAATCACTTGCTTTTCCAGCCATTCAGTGACCATAACCCCTCTCCTCTGATCAGCCTGCAATGTGGATAAAATATGATAATCTACAGATTTACTGAAAAGAATAGCAACCCCATCCATTTTCACCAGGCCAATAAAAATATACATTCTTTAACCTATTCCTGATCTAATTGCCTGTTCTCTATATCAACGAGCTATGTTTCTTCCAAAAAGCATCCCCCGGTTAAATTTTTTGAGATACATAAGAATTGGGGAGAGAGGTACATGCCTGCAAGGAAAGCTGTGTTGCAGAGTCGCTGCTTGGAGGCTGCCTGGTACGTAAAAGGGGAGCCAGGTGAGACTGTGCCAAGGAGAGGCTCCACCTCCTGAGGTGTCATCTGTGCACAACTGCTGCATAAAAGCAGCATTCTGCCGAGAAAACACTGGCGGAGAGGTACTTGTCTGCAAGGAGATCTGTGTTGCAGAGTCAATGTTTGGGGGCTGCCTAGTATGTGAAAATAAGAGCCAGCTGAGACCATGCCGAGGAGAAGCTCTGCCCCCCTGTGGTGTCATATGTAAGCGACTGTTGCATAAAAACTGGAATTTATTTATTTCTTTGGTTTTATATACTGCGCTATTTAGAATTCAGTGCGGTATATAAACAAGAATGGAAATTACATAGAACAAGTTTGGAGAACGACAACAAATTACATTGAACATTTTTAAATAACAACATCAGAGGTTAAAATATAACAAATTAGTTGGGGAGTAACTTGGGTCGTAATAAGGAAACTATATACATTATTGTGTTGGGCACTTTATATACTTTGAGCTTCATAAGCTGGTTTGCTCTGCGGCCAAGGACGTGCGGCTGTGGGTACGTGGACTAAGGGGTACAGAACAAGGGGGTTCACCCCTTTAGTGCCTTTTAGCCCACATAGGTGCCACTTAGGTGGCACAAGGAAGATCTGTGGATTGTTTGGTGGCATGCTTAAGGGAGGAGGAACGCGTAAGGACAAAGGTCAGAAAAGTACTTCTACACCAGTAGTGCCATCCAAAGCATCAGGCCCAATGGATAAACATATGTCTGTTATCCCCGTGCAAGAGCTACCAGGCTTGTCTACCTCATCTTTGTCTGGGGCGATGTTAAGCCCCAGTTCGAGGACTCCTCCACCACGAACATTGGTTACTTCTGGTCAGATGTGGGAGGGTGCAACCTCACCAGTGGTATTGGGTGACACTGTTTCTCTTCTGGCGGCTACTCCTTCTCTATCTTTAACTATTTCTATGCCTAAACCTTTAAAGTTTTCCTCTGCATTGTTAGGTTCTCAGAGTCAGGCAGTTGCTTCACCTGACTCTGTGTCTCTGTTACCCATATATGGCAAATGGTTGCTAACACTAATGTGCTTTTGAAGGGGTTCATGGATCAAACTACTTCCTTTTCACAGGAGGTAATTGCGAAATTTTCTTCTCAAGATCATATGCTGTCTCAGTCTGATGTTAGAATGGGGAAACTGGAACTTTCATTGACTACTGTATAGGCTTCGGGTGTGGCTGGAATTCAGGATAGTGTGGTTCTGCATAGGCAAACAGAGGCACTAGAAAATTCTTTACATTCTCGGAACTTACTGTTCCTTAATTTTCCTAAAACACATTTTCTTTCTTCTTCAATCTTTGTTCATAAATATTCTAGCGATGTGCTGCAGCTGCCTAATGCAGATAGCTTGGCTATTGCAAATTCCTACTATCTTTCAGATAAACAGCTTATGGATGGTGCTCCTGGTGTCCTTCAGGAGTCGATTGATTTATCTAGTTTCCTTGAATCCTCAGAAGATGTAATACCTGACAGAGCAACATTGGTAGTGATTTTTGTTTCTGAGAATGATAAACTTATAGTGTTAAACTCATATTTTCCTAAAAAGTAATTTCTGTTTTGTGGCCAGAAAATAACAATCTTCCCTGATATGTCTAAAGCGACCCAGTTGTGGTGTAAAGGTTTCTTGACACTTAAGCCTTGAACTTTGGCTGTTGGAGCAACTTTTTTTTCAGAGATTCCCTTGTAAGTGCTTGGTACACTTGCAGGGGGGGTCCGATACGTTTTTTCTGACCCTCTTTAAGTTAGAAGATTTTGTTAAAAGTAGGGGGAGATAATTGCCCCTCTGATTTGTAAGAGTTGATTCTTTGCTTTCTTTATTGTTTTAGGTATTATTTGTTTCTAGGGTGCAGGATGTTGCCTTGTATATATTATTTTTTTTCTCCTGACCAGATATGGTCTGAAGGTTATTTGATTTTTCCTTACTTTTGTTTTGTAATTCATTTATTTCCCAATTGCTTGTCTTTTACTTATTTTAAAAAGTTGATAAATCTAAACCCCCCCCAAAAACCTAAGAATCTTTTTTCATTGGATGGGTTGGTTCATACAGAACCTTTCACAGTAGGAGGAATAGTTCTATACAGCATTCCATCATGAGGCCTCATGAACAAACACATATTCCACCTGCATTCAAACAAAACACATCATACTCTGCACCTTGCATCCACACCAATCAGGAAAAACTCACCCTCATATACACATCCCAAACTAGCTGACTTCCAAAGCAAACTCATCAAAAAACAAACATACTCACCAAAATATCATGGCCTGCAAGTGAGAGTAGAAAGAGAGGATGGTCAAAAGAACCCTCAAATCCCTCACTCCAACATTCATACCCCATACACAAGCATAAACGAACCAACATTGAATATCCAGAGTAGATGAATCCACTGCATTGTTGGAATTTTAACAGGTTTTATCACCCCATAAGCTACTCACTCTGCCATTTTCATGAGTATATTACTTATAGAAAATTAAACACAGCCACCACCATCCAACAACATGTGAATTAACATGCCATCATCAACATGTTCTCCTGCTCGTTCAAAAGCTTAACCAATTGTCCATGCTCCTAGAAAACCGTAGTTTTATTATGTAAGACACATTGAAGATTCCTGAATAAAAAAGTCCAGATGTACATCAAAAACTTGTGAACTCATATGCAGCTTCAAAATTCTCACTTCCATTTTTGTGCTGTTGAAGCAATCCACAGCTTCTTCCTATTCCAGAGCTCAGGACTTTTCCCTTGCATCTCTTCCATGTGGGTAGCATAGGAGTTTCATAAAGAAGGGTCGTGGAGAACATCCTTCCAAATTCCAGCACACTGTAATATGGTTGGCCCATTCCACCTCAAAAGTATGGTTAAATGAGATACTCCGCAGTTTGGGCCAAATGGAGGCCATAGATCTATAGATTGAAGAAGTCAATGGAGCAAGCGCAAACAACCTACCATCTCACTGCACCAACCGCCTTGCCCTGGGCCCTTTGGGCTGAAATCTCATTTTTAAGCTTACTGAGTTCCTCTTCTACATGTGTCATCATGTTTGTCTTAATAGCGGAGGTCTCAGTTTTCATCTTCTCCAGGGCTGCCATGCTATTTTTAAGCATCAATTGTATCACTTTAAGTTCTTCTGCTATTTTCCCAATAAATTTGTCATTTCCTTGCCCTATAAGTTTCTTCTATGGCATAGGAGGACCCTGCTTAGGACATCTCATGCTCATGTTAAATGGCAATCCCAATTTTCCACTATTTGTAGCCATGAGTAGGACATCCTTAGTAACAGTGACATAGGAAATGACGGCAGATGAAGATAAGCATGGCCCATGTAGTTTGCCCAATGAGTGGCTAGAGTGGTAGAGCTGCACCTGCTAATCTGTGCCCTTTATGCCTTTGCTTAAGGTTGTACCTTCCACCCCAGGTAGGTTACCTCTCTCTATTTATGACGTTGTTTATGTTAGCTTTGATTCCATCCTCTTGCTATGCAGTGATCGTCTGTGTTTGCCCCATACCTTTTTGAATTCCATCACTGTTTTTGCTCCCACCACCACCTTCGGGAGGGCTTTCCGGGCATCTATGACCCTTTCTGTGAAAACATTATTTCCTGATGTTGCTTTTAAGTTTACCTCCATGCAGCTTCGTTTCATGACCTCTAGTTCTACAGCTTCCCCGTCTTTGAAAAAGGTTTGTTTGTTCATTAATGCTCTTTAAGTATGTAAAGGTCTTTATTATATCCCCCCTGTCTCTCCTGTCCTCTAGGGTATACATATTTAGGTCTTCAAGTCTTTTCTTACATGACTTCTGAAGGAATAACCCAGTGGTTAGAGCAGGAATCTGGAACCAGAAAGACTGGGATTTGAATCCCAGTGGTGCTCCCTTTGGCCTTGGGCAAGCTAATTAACCTTCCATTGCCTCAGATACAAACTTTGAACTACCATTAGAAAGGCATGAGCTAAATACTAATTAATTAATATCTTAGTCACCTTCCTCTGAACTGTTTCAAGTCTTTTTATATCCTTTGTGAGATATGGTCTCCAATACTGAAGACAATACTCCAAGTGAGGCCTCACCAATGACCTGTACAGAGGCACTAATACCTCCTTCTTCCTGCTGGTTATTCTTCTCTGTATACAGCCTAATATCCTTCTCGCTTTGGCCACTGCCTTGTCATACTGCTTTGCCACCTTGAGATCGTCAGACACCATCACTCCGAGATCCCTTTTGTGGTCCAAACACACCAGCCTCTTCTCCCCTGATGTGTACAGCTCCTTTGGGTTTCAGCATCCCAAATTCATCATTTTGCATTTCTTTACATTAAGTCTCAATTGCCAAGAGTGTTTAAACATGGGTATTGTTTGGGGAAATGATAATTTCAATAGGAGGCTGCCCAGGTGCCCCCATTTTATGCATTCATTTGTAGTTAGCTTGTGAGTGCCCCCCTCAGAGGTACTAGAATTAGCATATTTTACAACCCTGTTTCCTAATGCTATGCTCTGCCTATCGTCATAAGCCACAAAGATTATTATATGGAAAAAGTCCCCCAGAAAATAAAAAAATTATTGGTGAAGCAGTCTCAGCTATACCCAGACCACGAGAAGATGCCAGCCACCCACATAATCTATATCAAGGATCACAAATACTACTTGACATTTGGATGGACTGCTTTTAAAAGCTGATGTTTAAATGGCAGGCATCATTAGGAGGATATAATAGTACGAGTTTGTTGCGAGGGCAGTAATCAAGCCTTTGAAATGTTCTGTTTTGCTATTTGGCAAGTTGACTGACTGCAAATCTTTTGCATAGTTTGCAGTCAAATGAAAATACCAGCAGTAAACTCCTTCTGTTCTAACAGCATGCATGCATTGAATAAGTTCCATCTAGAAATTAACAGGGTCCCCGAGCTCCACTTACTGTTCCATGGAAAGAAGGTCAAGGGTTCAGAGTTAAAAAGGCCCTGTTGTCAACTTTATTTTCTACAATCATAAGTCCTGTGCTGATTAGAGTGCATAACATGGTGTTGGCATTTAGACTTGGTTGTGATAATATACTTTTTTATAGAAGGTCAAGGGGTGTCTGAGTCATATTCTAACCCGAGGAAAATAAGTTTAAAATATATTTTCTCTGCTAGATTTAAAAGAAAAATATTTTGGGGACAAGAGGGATGGGGAGGTGAAGGAGAATGAATTCTATTTTGGAATAGAATCAAAAGTAATGGGAGGAAGGAAAAAGGAAGGCAGACAAACTCAGGGCCAGAAATTCAAAGAGAGTTATATGTTTAGCGGCAGCTGCTAAATATATCTATCTATCCATGAGTTTTCTGCGACGTGTAACAGGTCATTTTAGAAACTTTATTCGTAAGTTGGACCTCGGAAAACAGGAATTCAGACATGCAAATCACAGATCCGTTTTAGAAAGCTGGGTATATAGATGTTCCCGGTGCAAGAACGTCCATTTAGCATGGGAGCATGGTAGAGACGTGGCCTGGGTGGTGCAACGGAGATGCACGTCGCTGTGAGATTATAGCGTGAGCACATTTGGCCCTGTCTGTTGGCACGGCCATGCCTATACAGTACTTGCTCCTGACCATGAATAAGGTGCAAAACTTGTTTGTTTTATGGCTGCAACAATTGCTGGGGGAAGAGCAAAATGCACTCTCATCACAACAGTAAATTTTGCATGGCCAAAAAACCCTGCATGTAAATTAAAGCCAAATCATTTAACTGCTCCACCACTGCATGGCTGCTGATCTGAAATGGTTGCCTGTTATGTGCATGTCTCATGACACAGAAGCCCTGTTCTGAAATACCCTGGCCGGTATGTCCAAGTACCTGTTTCTGAGGTCTTGCATTATGGGGGCATCCACATTTCTGAAATGGCCTGCAAATGTGCATGTACCCCACCTTGCTATCTGCATGTGCTTTCTCCATACCTGGTTGTGCATCTTTTGGGGTGGAGATGACTCAATTTCAGAAGGCACTTACACTTGCCTCCCTTCACTTCTGTCACTCCCTCGAAACTGTGGATGTGATACCCTGGACATCCCAGATTCCTCCTAGATGGCCCTTCTAAAATTCCACTTCCTCTCCCCTTTTCGGCACTATCTATATAGTCCTGGGGTAGAATGAGGGCATTCAGCTTAATTGTACAGATACTCAGCAGCTATATTCAGCCACTCTTCATATAGCTAAGAAAAAATGCTGTCCTAACTTAACCTGCATAGCTATACATAGAGCTACTTGCAGCGAGCATTGTCTACGAATATACATGTTTTTGTAAAAGCCACAACCATTGTTTAAAAAATGCTTGCCACCACCACTGAATATTGACCCATCAGTGTATTACAATCCGCCTCAATATCTATTTATTTATATATACGGTATATATATACACACACACACACATTTCTGGAGAGGGAATTTGCTTTTATAACCTCTTGACAAATTCCCTCTGTCGGTTCATATTGGTCTTTCTTGTGGAAATGTACTAATCCAAGTTGGAAACAAGTGAAGTGGCATTTTAGAAGGGATGTCTAGGATGAATCTGGGACGTCCCAAGCAGAATATCCAAAAAACTGGGGAATGGCGGCAGCAAAGGAAGGCATATATAAGTGCCTTCTGAAATCACTTTGTCTCCACCCAAAAAATGAATGTCCACGTATCTCATTCTAGAGATGCCACTCCTCCCCCCCATACAGAGCAAGACTGGGATCATGCATGGGTGTAGGCCATTTCAGGAATGTAGTCATCTGCAGAACTGGGGACTTGGACATCCTGGTTTCAGAAGAGGGGTGACTGCTCTGAGACTAGCACATCCTAGCCTGCCATCTCAGATGTGCAATGGTGGGCCTGGAACATAAGAACATAAGAACATAAGAAATGCCATACTGGGTCAGACCGAGGTCCATCAAGCCCAGTATCCTGTTTCCAACAGTGGCCAATCTAGGTCATATGTACCTAGCAGTTTCCCCAAAAGACACAGGTTCTGCAGTGCTGGTACTAGGCCAAGCATTGATATCCTGGGTCCCTTTTTAATAGTGGTTTATGGACCTTTCCTCCAGGAACTTGTCCAAACCTTTTTTAAACCCAGCTATACTAACAGCCCTTACTACATCCTCCGGTAACAGATTCCAGAGTTTGATTACACGTTGAGAGAAGAAATATTTTCTCCTATTTGTCTTAAATAGTTTACCCTGTAGCTTCATTACATGCCCCCTAGTCCTTCTATATTCTGATAGCGTAAACAATTTATCCACGTTTATCCGTTCCACTCCATTCATTAATTTATACACCTCTATCATATCTCCCCTCAGCCGCCTCTTTTCTAGGTTAAAGAGCCCTAACCTTTTTAGCCTCTCTTCATAGGAGTAGCCTTCCATCCCCTTCACCAATTTGGTGGCTCTTCTCTGTACTTTTTCTAATAACTCTATGTCCTTTTTAAGATACGGTGACCAGAATTGCACACAGTATTCAAGGTGCGGTCGTACCATGGAGCGATACAGAGGCATTATAATATCCTTTGTTTTATTCTCCATCCCTTTCCTTATGATACCTAGCATTCTATTTGCTTTCTTGGCCGCCGCTGCACACTGGGCGGAGGGTTTTAACATGTTATCCACGATGACTCCTAAATCTTTTTCCTGGGTGGTGGTTTCTAATGTGGAGCCTTGCATCTTGTAACTATAGTGTGGGTTGTTCTTTCCTAGGTGCATAACTTTGCACTTGTCCACATTAAATTTCATCTGCCATTTGGATGCCCAGTCTTCCAATTTATCCAGATCCTCCTGCAGTTTTCCACAATCCTCTTGGGTTTTAACAACTTTAAACAGTTTTGTGTCATCTGCAAATTTGATTACCTCACTAGTTATTCCCTTTTCCAGGTCATTTATGAATATGTCAAAAAGTAGCGGACCCAGTACAGATCCCTGGGGTACTCCACTATTCACCTTTTTCCATTGGGAATATTGGCCATTTAGCCCTACCCTCTGCTTTCTATCTTTTAACCAGTTCCCGATCCACAATAGTACACTGCCTCCTATCCCATGACTTTTTAGCTTCGCCAAAAGTCTCTGATGGGGGACCTTGTCAAAAGCTTTCTGAAAGTCCAGATACACTATATCAACCGACTCACCTTTGTCTACCTGTTTATGCACACCTTCAAAAAAACAGATCAGATTAGTAAGACAAGATCTTCCTTGTCTAAAGCCATGTTGGCTGTCTCCCATTAGGCCATGACTATCTACATGCTGTGTAATTTTGTTCTTTATGATGGCTTCTACCATTTTCCCTGGTACTGACGTCAGGCTCACCGGTCTGTAATTTCCCGGGTCACCCCTGGAACCCTTTTTAAAAATTGGTGTTACGTTGGCGACCCTCCAATCTTCAGGTATTACAGATGATTTTAATGAAAGTTCACAGATTACCAATAACAGGTCTGCAATCTCATATTTCAGTTCTTTCAACACTCTGGGATGTATACCATCCGGTCCAGGTGATTTGCTACTATTCAGTTTATCAAATAGTTGTAATATATCTTCCCGGTGTAGCGATATTTCTCTCAATTCCTCTGCAGTATCACCTTTAAATACCACTTCAGTCTTGGGTAACACCCCTACATCTTCCTCAGTAAAGACCGAAGCAAAGAATTCATTCAGTCTCTCTGCTATAGCCTTGTCTCCTCTTATTGCACCTTTTACCCCTCTATCATCTAATGGTCCAATTGACTCTCTCACAGGCCTTTTGCTACGAATGTACTTGAAAAAGTCTTTATTTCGTGTTTTTGCTTCCGTAGCAAGTTTCTTCTCAAATTCCCGCTTTGCCTGCCTTATCAATGCTTTGCATTTAACTTGCCAGTGCTTGTGCTGTTTCCAGTTTTCATCATTTGGCTCTTTTTTCCATTTTCTGAAGGTTGCTCTTTTGGCAGCAACAGCCTCTCTGACCTCACCTTTAAACCATGCCTGGAGTGTGTATTTATGTACAGGTTTCTTTGGGCACGTAATAATAACTGTGGCGATGAAAGCACATTTTGTGCTTCTCCTTGGAAGCATTGCATCCATGAAATGAGCACTGTTTTTGCACCTTTTTGGTGTTCAGGAGCATGTATACGCATGGATGTCTTACCAACCAAGGCCTGACATGCTTGTACCATTCTGAAAATTTTTAACCCTCCACTAAAAATATCCTGGATAAATTACATTTCACTGATGCATGCTGAATTTAAGGCCAGACAAAAAGGTGTTTTACCACAGTCTAGAAATCAAACCGTTCTCTCTAGTTTTCAAATAGTATCCCCCCCCCCCCACCCTCCATCCTCAGTAAAAACCTGGGGCACGTAATTAAGTGCTATGCTTATGTAATTTGAGGAAGTATAGGTGGAATTCTCATTTGGAGTACATGTTTGGCTGTTTTCAAGGGATCCATTCATGCAGAAAAGTGAGAGACACTGCTAGGTTATTACTGGAATCAATTAGAGAAACCCAGACTGCCCTGATGACATGACATGCAGTGCAAGCATGCAGCACACACTTTTCTGAGGGCTGCATGTATTATCGACAAACAGAAAAGGCATCAGCTGGGGTCTCCCCAGTGCTGTACTGTTATGCTGTGTTGCATTTCAGATTTTTCCCTGGAAGCCCAAATTAGAATATTTGGGTGAGTGGGGGTACCAGAATATAAGGTTACCAGATGTCCCTGATTTTGGGGAATTGTCCCCGATTTTTGACGTGTCTGCAATTCTCACCTGTTTGGCAGCCTCCTATCCCCAATTCCAGCAATAGGGACAGAGAGGGTAGAAAAAATGTGTTTTCTTCTATTTAGTGATTTGAATGCATCAGTTTTAGAATTTACATCCATTATCTTTATATTTTGCCCAGTCCTGGAGGAATGCATCGCTGTATCTATCTCTCTGTCGACTGGTCTGCTTGGAAGTGATATTGTTGCTGTCATGGGATGGATGTGGGGGGGGGGGGAGGGCAGTGTAATGACTCCTATTTCCTCCTCCCTATCTTGCTACTTAAACATGAAACTAAGGGGTCCCCCCTCCCCACACACACACACTTCAGATAACAAGTGACCTAGATTTTCCTGAAAAAAAAAATATGGGACCAAAATACAACTCAGAAAAGTTGTAAAAGACTGAATTCTGAAACTGTTAATTCGTTTAAAAATTACCTTTAATACCACATCTTCTTGTGGGGTGCTGTTAGTGCTCCTCTGGATCCAATAGATACTGTAGAGCAAGCTTTACTACCTCATTACTGCAAGTCAGGTTTCACTGCATATTGGCAACCATGCGGAATCAAAGCGAAAATTACCATTGTCAGTAGAATGCTGTGGATGGAAATGATTGGGCACAGTCCTCTGAAATCCTCTGGGGCCAGCCGCCTTTGTTTAGCAGATTAATTATAGGAGCATTAACCCCTACAGGCCCACTTTGTGAGCATGCCTCCAATATCAGCTACACAGGGGTGATATGTTTTGATAGTGAAAACAAAGCTGCCGAATTAGTCACTGTCATTTGGAATAGGAAAAAGATACTCGGAAACATCAAATGCAAAGCAGATAAACACCGAAGGCAAAAACAAATGCAATCTTACTGTGAAAAGCAAAGGAAAGCAACTTGTTATTCCTTCCTTTCTATCTCCTTCCTTTGCTTTGGTTTGTTAAGATTCCTGATGTATCATTCAGGGAATCCCTAGTCCCCCAAGCCTGACAAGGGATGGGAACAAGGAGAGATTGTCAATTGATAATACCTTAAAAGGCACAGCAGCAGAGGACAAGATACTGCACAACAAAGAACTGGAGAGGCTGCTGGTTTCATATTAAGTTTCTTTGTGGGAACAACACTCCAAATGAAGAATAACAGTCTGGCCAGCAAGTAGTGGCGTGACTGACTTTGGTATCTTAACTACTCGTGCCTGGACTTACAATGAACTGTTGTCAAGTCTTCAGACTTAACAAAGGGGAATAAATAAGAAAAAAAAATGTCACCCAATACAGAAGTTCTAGCGATGGTGGATATATACCCTAAACCGGGCTTCATAGATTAGAAGCACAGAGCCACAGTGTCAGAAAAACTGGTTAACATCTATTTACTCCTTAACGATATTGGTTGTACAGGCTAGATCAGGGGTTCTCAACTCAGTCCTGGGGACACGCCTAGTCAGCAGTCAGGTTTTCAGGAGAACCACGATGAATACGCATGAGAGAGATTTGCATACAATGGAGGCAATGCATGAAGATCTCTCTCTAGTATATTCATTGTGGTTATCCTGAAAACCTGACTGGCTAGGTGTGTCCTGAGGACTGGGTTGAGAACCCTTGGCTAGATTAAGGACCCCTTTTTGCTAAAGCCCATTAGCTGGTTAACAGGCATTTTAACACATGGCAATAGGCAGTCGTGAATATTAATGCAAGATAGTGTCTGTCATCGCATGCTAATCAGCAATAACAGGATGGAGTGGGGAATGGGCAGTGCGTGAGCGTGGAAAACACAGTGAGAGCCTGGACTGAACTCAGGAGCCACACATCACCTAGCATGGGTCCACATAATGACATCCCTATAAGAGTCGCTGAGTGAACTCGCTGTAGCGGAGTGCACATTAGGCAAACACTGTGTTTTAGCTGCCAGCGACATACCGGACACATCCCCGACTGCTAACATGTGGCCTTGTCTTGCTAATCTCTTATGTTTTTTTGAAGGTGTGAATAAACAGGTGGACAAAGGTGAGTCGGTTGATATAGTGTATCTGGACTTTCAGAAAGCCTTTGACAAGGTCCCTCATCAGAGACTTTTGGCAAAACTAAAAAGTCATGGGATAGGAGTCAGTGTACTATTGTGGATCAGGAACTGGTTAAAAGATAGAAAGCAGAGGGTAGGACTAAATGGCCAATTTTCCCAATGGAGAAAGGTGAATAGTGGTGTACCCCAGGGATCTGTGCTGGGTCCGCTGCTTTTTGACATATTCATAAATGACCTGGAAAAGGGAATAACGAGTGAGGTTATCAAATTTTCAGATGACACAAAACTATTCAAAGTTGTTAAAACCCAAGAGGATTGTGAAAAATTGCAAGAGGATCTTGATAAATTGGAAGACTGGGCATCCAAATGGCAGATGAAATTTAATATGGACAAGTGCAAAGTTATGAAAGTCAGAAAAAAACTTAAGACGCATCTTTTCCAGACACACTTCAATACTACCTAATCACCTTGTTCCCACACTAGGGTCTCACCAGGCACAAAGAAAGAACACTGTGCTCTAACCACCAATAGACCCATCAACATGTAAATATGTATATACAAGTGAAGTCACTAGCCTGCAATCAAGTGTAAACCTGTAATTCCGAGTGATGTGACCTGTACTTTTCCACTAAATCGATATGTATGTTTTTAATCCCTGGCCTGTACAGCCACACTGTTATGTACAGCAAACCGCTGCTGATCGCTGGAAGTAGCGGGATACAAGTGTACACTAAATAAATAAATGCACCCAGGAAAGAACAACCCAAACAATGATTATACGATGGGAACCACTACCCAGGAAAAGATTTAGGCGTCATTGTGGATAACATGTTAAAACCCTCTGCCCAGTGTGCAGCGGTGGCCAAGAGAGCAAATGGAATGCTAGGTATCATATGGAAAGGAATGGAAAATAAAACAAAGGATAGTATAATGCCTCTGTATCGTTCCATGGTGTGACTGCACCTTGAATATTGTATGCAATTCTGGTCACCGTATCTTAAAAAGGATATAGCGTTATTAGAAAAGGTACAGAGAAGAGCCACCAAAATGGTAAAGGGGATGGAAGGCTACTCCTATGAAGAGAGGCTAAAAAGATTAGGGCTCTTCAACCTGGAAAAGAGACGGCTGAGGGGAGATATGATAGAGGTCTATAAATTAATGAATAGAGTGGAACGGGTAAACGTAGATCGATTGTTTACGTCATCAGAATATAGAAAGACTAGGGGACATGCAATGAAGCTACAGGGTAAACTATTTAAGACAAGAGAAAATATTTTTTCGCTCAACGTGTAATCAAACTCTGGAATTTGTTACCAGAGGATGTAGTAAAGGCTGTTTATTGTAGCTGGGTTTAAAAAACGTTTGGACAAGTTCCTGGAGGAAAGGTCCATAAACCATTATTAAAAAGGGACCCAGGATATCAATGCTTGACCCAATACAAGCATTGTGGAACCTGTGTCTTTTGGGGAAACTGCTAGGTACGTATGACTTAGATTGGCCATTGTTGGAAACAGGATACTGGGCTTGATGGACCTTGTTCTGACCCAATATGGCATATCTTATGTTCTTTGCAATTAGCGTGCGTGAGATCAGCACATTAATGGCAAATCCTTAGTGGGCTTTAGTAAAACAGGCCTTAAGGCACAGGCAAACTAGTCACAGGGGCCCAAATGTTTTAGGGAGGATCCTGTCAAATGTGCTCAGGACTGAGGAGGCCAGGGCTATCAATTTTCTGGATTTTTTCAGGACTGTACTGATTTTGTACAGATTCATCGCCTTAATGTCTGGAAACCCAAAAGATGGCTAAAGCGTCTGGATATTTTTCAGAATTTAGACCTCTATAGTTCTCCAATCCTTTCCCCGGCATGACTGATCGTGCCAGTGTTGTCAGGTTTTAAATGGGGTATATAGCATTCATAGCCCAAAATCCGAAGGTTGCCCAAGTAGCCCCACATAAGGGGGAGGAGAGGGGTAAGCCAAAAAGTAGTCCAGTCTTGAAAATATCAGATAAAGGTTTATATAAATGGTATTTTCAATGATTATTTTATTTCTGGAATATAGAACATACAAACTTCTAAAAGAAGAATACTTCCTCTGATTTATCTTAATTGTACTATTAGTGTTATGGAGCGTCCCCTAAGCTATTCTCTATTTTCTTGTTCCACTTCACTTCTTATTTTACAGATCTCTAGCATATCTTCCTTCAGCTGCCTCTTCTCCAAGCTGAAGAGCCTTAACTTATATTTCCTCTCTCCATGGGAAAGTTCTCCATCCTATTATCATTTTGGGTACCTTTCTCTGTGTCTTCTCTTCTTTCACAATATCTTTTTTAAGAGGGGACAACCAGAACTGCATACAGTACCAGGTCTTAATTTGTAGACACAAAAGAAATAGCATTGTAGAGCTGGGGGAGGGGTTGGGCAGGCCAGACACAGGAGCAGCAGGAGGGCTGGATTAGGGAGCAGAATGACTGTTCTTAGCTCTGCCCCAGGCTGTCCCTTCACCTCCTCTTCCTGCTGCGAGCTGCCTGGAAGGAAAGGACTGAAGCAAAACATCCCTGTTGCTCCAGAGTCTGACAGGACTTGGTAGAACTGTGTTCCAGGCTGTTTCTCCAGAAATTAAGCCCTGCAATCAGGTCACACCATGGATTGACACAGAGGCATTCTAATATTTCCCATTTAAATCTCCATTCCTTTCCAAATAATTCTAACGTTTTGTTTGATTTATTGGCTGTTGCTGCATACTTAACCTCAAGGATAAGCAATGGCTTTTCTAAGTCTACCTTAATAATGGTTTATGGACTTTTCTTCCAGGCACTTGTCTAAACCTTATTTAAACTCAGCTACACTAACTGCTTTTACCACATTCTCCGGCAATGTATTTCAGAGCTTACTGAAAAAATATTTTGTGCTGAGTGAAAAAATATTTTCTCCTATTTGTTTAAATGTACTGTTTTGTAACTTCATGACATGACTCCTTCTCTTTGTACTTTCAAAAGAGGAATCGATTCATGTTTACCCGTTCCACTCCGCTCAGGATTTTATAGACCTCTATCATATCTCTTCTCCAGCTAAAGAGCCCTAACCTCTTTAGCTGTTCCTCACAGGGGAGTTGTTGCACCCCTATTATCATTTTGATTGCCCTTCTCTCTACCTTTTCCAATTCCAATATATCTTTTTTGAAATACAGCAACCAGGACTGCACACAATACTCAAGATGCGGACCCGCCGAGGAGCAGTTCCCAACATTCTGTATACTCTTTTGTCTGCCACTGTACACTAAACAGATTTCAGCATATTGTCCACCATGACACCCAGATCCTTTTCCTGGGTGCTGACTCCTAATGTGGAACGTACCATCATGAAGCTGTAATTGGGGTTATTCTTCCAAGATTTTACTGCACTTTTGTAACTTCTCCATGTGGAGGCTAATTCTGTAGGTGCACATCCGGGCCATCCGGATGGCCTGGAGATGCACCCCATTCTGCTCCCGTGAGGGCTAGATGGCCCCATGGAAGAAGAATCGTGGCATTGGGCCTGGATGTACCCCGATTCTGGCATCCCGGACATCCAGGCGCTTCCCCAGCTAACTCAGCTTGGTTCATGCATGGAGCCACGGTGCCATGGTGTCCCTTTGCCATGGCCCCATGGCTCTATGCAGGAGCCCCGATTGCTTGCTCCACACAAAATGGCCTGATCCCTGCAGTCCGACCCCTGATCAGGCCTGCTGTGGTCAGGGCAGCCTGCAGGGAACCCCCTGCACTTCCTCACTGCTTTGTCCGGATCCAGATTCGTTCTTTGTTGCCGTCTAGGGGGACTTATTCCACCTCCAAAGTGGAAGAAGTCTCCCATCTAGAATGCCTGCCCTGGACATACAGGCCCACAAAAAAATCATAACTTTCAGTGATTAAGAGGTCTTGTAAGTTTATTAATACATTTTTAATTTTTCAGATTTATGGACTCCATAGCAGGCTTTCTCTTGGAACGGCTATTGTAGTGAAACATATCATGTTGAGGAGCAATGCTGTCAGATATATATTTTGTTTGATTTTTGTAATTTTTGAACCATACCTGGTGGTTAAATGTGAAAAAAGCAAAATAATTACTGTATGAATATGGGAATGTGCTGATAGGATTGATTGACCAAAGCCATATAAGGCATGAGATCTTCTGCTCCTTGAGGCCTTAATGACTGAGGACCTGATTTTCAGTTTGACATGGCTAAGCACCATAGCTGCATAGCCCTGCCAGCAACCCTTAACCCCAGATTTTCACTTCCATGGTAATAGAAATGAAAATCCGGGGTTCGCCACACTGTCAGGAAATGATCACCTGAACCGGATGGTGTACATCCTAAGGTGTTGAAAGAACTGAAATATGAGATTGCAGACCTGCTATTAGTAATCTGTGAACTATCATTAAAATCATCTCTAATACCTGAAGATTGGAGGATCGCCAATGTAACACCAATTTTTAAAAAGGGTTCCAGGGGTGATCCGGGAAACTACAGACCGGTGAGCCTGACATCAGTACCGGGAAAAATGGTAGAAACCATCATAAAGAATAAAATTACTCAGCATGTAGATAGTCATGACCTAATGGGAGACAGCCAACATGGCTTTAGACAAGGAAGATGTCTTACTAATCTGTTATGTTTTTTTGAAGGTGTGAATAAACAGGTAGACAAAGGTGAGTCGGTTGATATAGTGTGTCTGGATTTTAAGAAAGCCTTCGACAAGGTCCCTCATCAGAGATTTTTGGCAAAACTAAAAGCTCATGGGATAGGAGGAAGTGTACTATTGTGGATCAGGAACTGGTTAAAAGATAGAAAGAAGAGGTTAGTGCTAAATGGCCAATTTTCCCAATGGAAAAAGGTGAATAGTGCAGCACCGCAGGGATCTGGGTCCGCTGCTTTTAGACATATTCATAAATGACCTGGAAAAGGGAATAACGAGTGAGGTTATCAAATTTGCAGATGACACAAAACTTTTTAAAACCCAAGAGGATTGTGGAAAATTAAAAGAGGATCTTGATAAATTGGAAGACTGGGCATCCAAATGGCAGATGAAATTTAGGGGCTTGTTTACAAAACTGCGGTAGCGGTTTCCGATCGTTATCGGAGCTGCGGCCCCATTGAAATCAATGGGGCCGCGGCTCCGATAACGATCAGAAACTGCTGCCGCGGCTTTGTAAACAAGCCCCGAAATTTAATGTAGACAAGTGCAAAGTTATACACCTAGGAAAGAACAACCCAAACTATGGATACACGATGCAAGGTTCCACATTAGGAACCACTACCCAGGAAAATGATTTAGGCGTTATTGGTGATAACATGTTAAAACCCTCCGCCCAGTGTGCAGCGGCGGCCAAGAGAGCAAATAGAATACTAGGTATCATAAGGAAAGGAATGGAAAATAAAACAAAGGATATTATAATGCCTCTGTATCGTTCCATGGTGCGATCGCACCTTGAATATTGTGTGCAATTCTGGTCGTTTTATCTTAAAAAGGATATAGCGTTATTAGAAAAGGTACAGAGAAGAGCCACTAAAATGGTAAAAAGGATGGAAGGATACTCCTATGACGAGAGGCTAGAAAGGTTAGGGCTCTTCAACCTGGAAAAGAGACGGCTGAGGGGAGATATGATAGAGGTCTATAAATTAATGAATGGAGTGGAACGGGTAAACGTATAATAGATTGATTGTTTACATCATCAGAATATAAAAAGACTAGGGGACATGCAATGAAGTAACAGGGTAACCTATTTAAGACTAATAAGAGAAAATATTTTTTCATTCAACGTGTAATCAAACTCTGGAATTTGTTACCGGAAGATGTAGTAAAAACTGTTAGTGTAGCTGGGTTTAAAAAAGGTTTGGACAAGTTCCTGGAGGGAAGATCCATAAATCGTTATTAAAAGGGACCCAGGATATCACTGCTTGACCCAATATAAGCATTGAGGAACCTGCGTCTTTTGAGGAGATTGCTAGGAACTGATGACCTAGATTGGCCACTGTTGGAAACAGGATACTGGGCTTGTTGGACCTTGGTCTGACCCAGTATGGCATATCTTACGTTCTTATGTTCTTAAAGCGCTGAGCCTAACCGGGCAGCAGCAATTTTGGATGCTGCCCGGTTAGCCCCGGATAGCATAGGGGCAGTCGGGGACTTAATCAGAGATTTTCAAAGGCACTAGCTGTGTAGATGCCTTTCAAATCCCCGATTAAGGCATTTGCATGGTTATCATGGACTGTTAACTGTGTAAATGACTTTGAAAATTGGGCCCTGAGTTCTTAGCCATGTCTAATTGACTATTTGAAGTATTTATTAAAAATGTGACATATTCATTATGGAATTGTTTCAAACGCTTTGCAGTTTGACTCAATTATAGTGGTTTTCCATGGTTACTACAAAAAACCCCTTATGAAATACTCTTAATATAGGCGTCCTTTTGGACTTTACTCATCCTGTTATAAAGTTACTTCATAAGGTAAAGAAAAAAACTGAAAGGATTGGAATAGATTTTATATTTTATACTTTTGTAACAGCTTAAACAACTGTTCCTTATTTAAACTCTCCACCCCACTCATACTTTTGAAGACTTCTATCCAAGACTGTACCAAGCCAGAAATGTGTCCTGTGCGACTAACAAATCCGGTGCCCTCCTTCCATCCAGCCATGTTCAGTATCTCGCTCTTTTTGACCTTCCTAGAAGCCCAGTGATGATATCATGTCCCTTCCATGCTTGCACCTTGTGCGGGCCGCACTGCTCACACAGTCCTTAGTACGGTCCTGCTTCTATCATATCCCCTCTCAGTTGTCTTTTCTTCAAGCTGAAAAGTCCTAACCTCTTTAGCCTTCCTTCATAAGTGAGGTTTTACATCCCCTTTATCATTATTTCACCTTTCTCTGACCCTTTTCTATTTGCACCATATCCTTTTTGAGAACTGCACACAATACTCAAGTTGTAGTCGTACCAGGGACCTATACAGAGGCATAACAATGTTTTCAGTGTCCTACTTGTAGCTGGGATTATTTTTCCCCCATGTGCATCACTTTGCACTTGCTCACATTAAATTTTATCTGCCATTTATTTATTTTGCTCACACCTTTGAAGTAGTAGTTCAAGGCAAGTTATAGTCAGGTATAGTAAGAATTTTCCCTGTCCCTGGAGAGCTTATAATCTAAGTTTGTACCTGAGGAAATCGAAGGTTAAGTGACTTTCCAAAGCCAGGGGTGTCAGTTGGATTTGAACCCTGGTTTTACTGGTTCTAACCTATTGCTCTACTCCATTTAGATGTCCAGTATCCTAGTCTTGAAGATCCTTCTGCAAAACCTCAAATTCCTGTACCTTTTTCATGATTCTGAATAATTTTGTGTCATCTGCAAATTTGGTCAGGTCACTATCATTCCTATCTCCAGATCATTTATGAATACGAGAGATCCCAGACCATTAGGGCACTCCACTAGTGACCCTTTTCCATGTGGATAATTAAACATTCAATCTTATTTTCTTTTTCCTGTTTTTCAGCCAGTTTGTAATTCATGACTCTTTGAAGTCTCTCATGAGGGACTTTGTCAAATGTCTTCTGAAAAGCCAAAGACACTGTATCAACTGTCTCACCATTATTCACTTCTTCACTTACCCCTTCAAAAAAATCAAATAAATTTATAAGGCAAGACTTGCCATTAAACTCATGCTGACTGACTTAAAGCCAGGGGTTCCCAAACCTGCTTTCAAGCCAGTCAGGGTCTCAGGATATCTATAATGAATATGCATGAGAGAGATTGCATGCAAATCTCTCTCATGCATATTCATTGTGGATATCCAGAAAACCAGACTGACAGGGGAGGCCTCAGGACAGGTTTGAGAACCCCTGCTTTAAGCTGTATTTATCTAAGCAGTCAGCAATTTAGTATAACTTATTTTATTTTATTTAACAGGTTTTTTATACTGCTTTATCATTTCACTCAATGCAGTTTACATTGTAACTTTAAACTTGGGAAATTCATTAAACAGGGACATTGATAACTTGGATTTTTCTGAGGCAACAGAGGGTTAAGTGACTTGTCCAAGGCAGACTAATAGGAATTGAACCCTGGTTGCTTGGTTCCCAAGCCAGTGCTCTAACATTAGGCTACTCCTCCACTCTGTAATGTAGATTATCAATCATTTTGCTCAGCATCAATGTCATACTCACCTATCTATATTTCTCTGGATCATCCTGGGAACCCTTTTTAAAAATTGACCTTACCTAAAACCTCCAATCCTCAGGTTTTGTGGATGTTTTGAATAATAGGTTATAGAGTACTAGTAATAGATTAGCAATTTCTGAACCACGGTATTTTGATTTTCATCACCTCTTGCACCTCATCATTAGTATTTATATATTTATTTGATTATACAAATACATTCAAGAATAACATGAATGAAAAGCAAATGGCAGGAAATTTCATAGAAACATAGAAATATGACGACAGAAAAAGACCACATGTCCTATCTAGTCTGTCCTTTCATATCAACAACTACAACAGTCCCCTTTTTACCTTTAGAGATCCTCTGTGTTTGTCCCATGCTTTTTTGAATTCAGTTACTGTCCTCTTACCACCTCCACTGGGAGACTATTCCACGGATCCACTACTCTTTCCATAAATAAATATTTCCGCATATCCCTCCTGAATCTATCTCCCTTCACCCTCATCCCACGTTCCCTCGTAGCAGAACTTGCTTTCAATTGAAAGAGGCTCTCTCCCTGAACATTTATGCCATGGAGGTATTTAAACATCTCAATCATATCACCTCTATCCCGTCTTTCCTCTAAGGTGTACATATTAAGATCCTTAAGTCTGTCCTCATATGCTTTATAATGAAGACCACTAATCATTTTAGTAGCCACCCTCTGCACCGACTCCATCCTGTTCACATCCTTTTGAAGGTGCGGTCTCCAGAATTGCACACTATACTCCAAATGAGGTCGCACAAAAGACTTATACAGAGGCATTATCACCTCTTTTTTTCTGCTAGCCATTCCTCTCCGTATGCGCCCAAGCATCCTTCTAGCTTTTGCCGTTGCCTTTTCTACCTGTTTAGCTATTTTAAGATCATCAGACACAACCACGCCTAAGTCCCGCTCTTCTTTAGTGGACAAAAGTACTTCACCCCCTATACTATATTGCTCCCTTGGATTGCTGCAGCCCAAATGCATGACCTTACATTTTTTAACATTAAATCACAGCTGCCAAATTCTAGACCATTCTTCAAACTTAGCTAGATCCGTCCTCATGTTATCTACACCTTCCTGGGTGTGTACTCTATTGCTGATTTTGGTATCATCTGCAAAGAGTCAAACCTTACCCGACAGCCCTTCCGCTATATCACTAACAAAGATGTTAAAAAGAATCGGACTAAGGACAGATCCCTGGGGCACACCACTGGTAACGTCCTTCTCCTCAGAGTGAGCTCCATTTACCTGTATTCTTTGTTGCCTCCCACCCAACCAATTTCTAACCCAAACTGTAACTTTAGGGTCCATCCCTAGGGTGCTCAGTTTGTTTATAAGTCGCCTGTGAGGAACAGTGTCAAAGGCTTTACTGAAATCTAAATACACCACATCTAGGGCTCTCCCTCGGTCTATCTCCCTGATCACCCAGTCAAAGAAATCAATCAGATTTGTCTGACAAGACCTGCCTCTGGTGAATCCATGCTGCCTCGGATCCTGTAATCTGCTGGACTCCAGAAACCTCACTATTTTCTCTTTCAGCAGTGTTTTCAATAATTTACTCACCACTGAAGTTAAACTAACCGGCCTGTAGTTTTCAACCGCATCCTTACTTCCGCTTTTGTGTTAAGGCACCACATGAGCCTCTCTCCAGTCCTTTGACACCACTCCTGACTCCAACGAGGCATTAAAAAGGTCAGTCAGTGGAGCTGCTAGAACATCCCTAAGTTCCCTAAGTATTCTAGGGTGTATCCCATCCAGGCCCAACGCTTTGTCTACTTTAAGTTGAGCTAGTTTCTCACGAACACAGTCTTCTGAAAATTGTTGAAGATATCCCTCGCTTCTGTTCCTGTTTGTGGGTGTTTTCCGAGGTCCTGCTCCTGGTTCTTCATCTGTGAACACAGAACAGAAATATTTGTTAAGCAATTCCGCTTTATCCTTATCAGCTTCTACATATTCCTCCCCTGCACCCTTGAGTCTGACAATACCACTTTTGCCCTTCCTCTTCTCACTAAGATATCTGAAAAAAATGTCTTATCCCCCCATTTTATCGCATTGGCTATTTCCTCCTCCTTTTGAATCTTTGCCTTCCTGACTACTTTGCTAGCTTCTCTAAGTTTTTCCAAATATAGATGCCTGTCTTCCTCTCTCTGTGATCTCTTGTATTTCATGAAGGCCTCCCTCTTTTTCTTCACTTTTTCAGTTACTTCTTTCAAAAGCCATAGGGGTCTCCTTTTCGTTTTACCTTAATTTAGCATTTTAACAAAAAGGTTGGTTGAACTTAAAATATCCCCTTTCAGTTTTGCCCACTGTTTTTCTACATCCCCCAGCTGTTCCCATCCCTCTAATGACTCCCTGACGTATTGGCCCATCTTGGCAAAGTTAGTCTTCCTAAAGTCTAAGATCCTCACCTTTGAATGTATTCTAACAGCCCTGGTCCTAATACTGAACCACACCATCTGGTGATCACTGGATGCAAAATGATCTCCCACTACAACATCAGAAACACTTTCACCATTGGTAAGCACCAAGTCCAGTATGGCCCCTTCACGTGTGGGGTCTGTTACCAATTGCCTGAATAGTTCTCCCTGTAGAGAATCCACGCAGCCATGCATTCATCTCCAGGATGCGAGGCTCTCTGCCTTGGCCTTTACCCTCAAGAGGGAGGATTGAAGAGAACACCATCTGTGCACCCAACTGCTTCACCCTCTGTCCCAGAGCCATGAAGTCACTTTTGATACATTCCGAGGAATACCTGGCAGTATCATTTGTTCCAACATGGATTAGCAACTTTGGGTAATAGTCAGTGGGCTTGATGAGTCTCGGCAAACTCTCCGTAACATCTTGGATTTTGGCACCAGGCAGACAGCATACCTCTCTGGACATCAAGTCTGGTCAGCAGATGGATGCCTCAGTACCTCAGAAGAGAGTCTCCAACCACCACTACCCTTTGCTTCCTTGTGGTCACTGATTCTACAACTTTGGGGTACTTGAACTCTGGTTCTTCCCTTTCCAGGGATGCTTTCACCTCCTCCACTTCCAGGGCTGCATAATGGTTCTTCATTTCAAGGGCTGGAGAAGTTGGATTGGTGATTTTGCAGGCCCTGGTGACTTGTGTCCAACCATCGACATTCTGTTGGCACCCATCTTCTCCTCTGCTGGACAGCTTGGTTGCTGCAAGAACCATCTCATCAATGTACTTCTCACTGTATTGAATGCTCCTCAGCCTCGCCTCCTCCTCTCTGAGTTCCTCCACTTGTTTCCTCAAAGCTTCAGCATGCAGGCACCCTGCACATGGAACCGGTCCTTCAACTGGCATTAGGACCTCTGTCTGGACAGAGGCAGAAGCTGTAATGGGGGCAACAGCTTTAGCGATACGATTTTTCTCAGCCATTGTTCTGTTCGTGGAACTTAGGTATCTGTTAAAGCAAAAGAGAGATATCTACCAAGTACCAGCCGGTTTCCCAGCTGTCCTTTCAGAGAAAAAGCAGTTAAATCTCTTTAATTATATTCAAAATGTGCTGGTCCAAGTCTCTGTGCTTTGTTAAATGGGGAGGTGCCCTATAAAGCAAGACTGCTCACTAGGGGTGAGTGGGAGGCGGGGTGGGTAGGGAGGGAACTAACACCTGATTAGGTGTGAGCAGTTCCCAAAAGCTGAGAAGTTTACTAGAGTTCAACAACCTACTCTGCTCAAGGAAATTTCTACTAAAACACCAAAAAGAAAGTAACTTTGCTTTAAGAATATACAAAAACCCTTTTAACAGCTCCCAGTCAGAGAGCTAGAAATTTAATAAAAATAAACCCTCAAATCCTTACCGTTGTTTGACCTGTAGACCCCCTGTTAGGAATGCCTGAACAGGGTAGGGCTCTGGAGCCTTTTATGCAGGCCTCAGCTGCTCTCAGGTAATCAGGCCCACTAACTCCTGATTAGGTGTCAGCAGTTCCCAAAAGCTGAGAAGGTTACTAGAGTTCAACAACCTACTCTGCTCATGGAAATTTCTACTAAAGCACCAAAAAGAAAGTAACTTTGCTTTAAAAATATACAAAAATCCTTTTAAAAGCTCCCAGTCAGAGAGCTAGAAATTTAATAAAAATAAGCCCTCAAATCCTTACCATTGTTTGACCTGTAGAGCCCCTGTTAGGAATGCATCAACAGAAGTATTAAATATAAACAAATAGGAAAAAATATATTAGCCATGCATTAGCCCACAAAACCTTAGGAAAAAAGTAGGAGGCCCCAGGTAACAAAAAAGAAAATCCTTATACAAACAAGGAAGAAATAAACATATCAAAGCAGTGCGAGACTTATGTGTCAGTCGTTTGGGAAGCAGAAACAACCACAGAATCCTCTCTAGCTACTAGAAACTCAGCTGGCAAGGCTCAAAAAATAGAAACAATTTCTCTTTATAGGTAACATAACATTGAGCAGGAAATTTCAATAAGAAAGTCCCGCCAAGGGAAAGGACCCTGGGCTTAAATCCCATGAATTCCTTTCTCCTCAGCAGGGTTACCTAGCAAGTTCTGGGTAAATGCGAACATAAGAACTCATAAACTGCTCACTAAAATTTCTAAAATAAGATCTAAGAATTAACGATTTATCAGATTCCAGAGCCAAGGTAACAAGGAGAGTAGAATGAGCCGTAATCAACTCCAAAGAACTCTCCAGAAATCCTTTTAAGTCTCCGGCCTCTGGAGGATTCTCAAGGCTAACTCCCCAGTTGCCCAACAAAAGAACCACATTCCCATTGCAGAAAAATTAGACACACCTGTGATCAATTGTCAGTACTCATATGACTAGAACCAACCAATGAATGATGACTCTAATGTTTAAAATAGCCACATTCACTCCTTGTTTCATTTTCACAATGGTGAAGAGAGCTGCCTGAGACCATCAGAAAAGCCATTATTACCAAACATCAAACTTTAAAGGGGTACAAAGCCATCTCTAAAGACCTTAGGATTCCTGGGTCTACAGTTTGCAATGTTGTTAAGAGGTTTTCTGCTCATGGAAGTGTCCAGAACCTCCCAGGATGTGGTGGGAAGAGGAAAATTAATCTAAGGAGTCTTCGAAGGTTAGTGCAAACTGTTGGAAAAATACTAAGTACAACATCCAAAGAGCTTAAGGCTGACCTGGAACAATCTGAAGTGGTGGTTTCACTTGCACCATACACCACGCACTAAACAAAGAAGGACTTAATGGGCAAAGGCCAAGGAGGACCCTATTGTTCAAAGATCTGATCTTTGCCCAAACCCACCTTGAGAAGCCACAATCCTTCTGGGAAAATGATCTGTGGACAGATGAAACCAAACTTGAGCTGTTTGGCAATGCAGACCAGCAATAATTTACAGGCAAAGAAATGAAGGGCCTGATTTTCAACAAGGTGCCGAGGCATGCCATACCCTCATAAAGATACCCATTCAGGAAAAGTGCTTGAATCATGAGTCAGGTGCCTCCAAAACGGCCAAGCATCGAAAAGCGGCACAAACCGAGTACAGCAACAGGCGCCTAGTGCGGCATAGATGGATACACACAGGAGCTGGAACCCGGGCTCAGAGCCTAAGAAAATATTAGTCCGCGATACCCATGAAGGGATCCAAACCAGCGGGCAGATAAGTGGAACAGCAAGTGTGCATGAACCTGTGTATCACTCATCTGTGTACCCGTGCAGTGACACTGTCGCACAGGCATCGGGTGCTACCTGTGCAAGAGCCTCCTGTGGCTGAGCAGATAGACACCAGAGGCATGGCAGCAAGAAAGACTGTCAATTTCTGCCCCATGAGTCTGAGGCCCTTGTCCGTCCCGTGCTGTGGTATGAAGAGGTGCTATACCCCGGGGGGGGGGGGGGGCAATGGGCAAACCTGCAGCTGTCCATGGCCATATGGAGGGCCCTCCAACTCCGCCTATGCAAGTAAGGAGACCTGAACAGCCAGGGGGAGAGAGGGTTGAGCACCATGTTTGACCATACGCACTGTGAAAGGCATAGCTGTGTGTCCGCATAGGGAGACAGGACTGTGGAGCCAAGCCACATGCTGGTGGCAGCACCAGTGGTAGCAGAACAGGTGACACCGGGGGGGGGGGGAGGGAACGGGCCATGCATGGTACAAGTGCTATCCCTGGCTGCCCATAGCAGTAGGCATATCCAGATAGCAGCAACACCACAGGGCTGGCACAGTAAAGCCATTGCCTGGTGCATGAAGAGCTGTGAGTTGAGCTGCCTGCCCCAGGGAAACCCACTAGCCAGTGCAAATGCTCCAGACACGTGCCCCTCCCCCCAGCCCCTGCAACCCTGGCCCAGTGGTCGGAGTGGGCCAGTGGCAGTATCCACATATGTGCAGTCCATCTGTCCCTGCAAGTGGATCAGCCACCACTGCCCACCATCCCCTGACTGGCTGTGGCAGCAAGTCGATAATGTGATGCAAAAGAAACTGACAGCTGTGTATTGGTGAGCATGCAGAAACAGAGACACCCTGTCCTGCACCTAACAATTCATTCAGTGATGTGACTCCTGAAGAAGTGAATGCCCCTTGCCATGACACCTGACCACAGTTGAGGCCATTCAGTCCAAAACCATGTACCATGGTGCCAAAGCAAGACTGTGTGCAACAGATGGGAGCAAGGGAAACGGGGAGGACTGCCGAGGTGGCTGAAGGGACCAGAGGGGTGACACAGGTGAATCAGTGGCCCAGATGGCACTGTTGATGGTGGCACAGAGCACGTGTCAATGGCCCAGGGGAGCAGTGGGGATGAATCCAGTCCCAGATGCCAGAGATGTACAATCACATTCACCCCTCACCTGCTACCCATGGATATGCTCCTGCCCCAGGATGGGCAGGCCACCAGGCAGAGGCAGGATACAGGTATGTGCTATAGGTGATGTGAAAGCACACAATTGAGCCCATGTGTGTCCCCTCCCCCTCTCTCTCACATTGACTGGCATGCGACACACCCTGAAGGCCTTCAAGTGTCACTACAGGTCACTGCGCTGGATGTGACCAAATCATCTGCGGCCCATCAGGGAGTGGCTGGCAGCTGAGGAATGTCATTGGGGTATACAGTGGAGCTCAGCAGACATAGGGAGTGGCAACATGTCTGCCAGACAGGTGCAGGCAGACCATCCAGTAGGGGATCCCCCGAACGCAATGATGGGAATGTGCTTGATGCAGCTTTGCCATCCCCCAGTGCCACTATTCTGTGTGTGCACCAGCTGGCACCCAATCCATGCAGATGTGCACATACATGGCTGGGGCATGGCATGGAATGGCGGTACAGGGGCACACACTACAAGCGGTGGGCCCAGATGCACATTGTGCACCTGCCCACACTGCCTCCTGTGGGGGGTCTGTCACCAGGGGATAGCTGGCAAGCCACAGCTGGGCATGTGAGGGGGAGAAATGAGCTGGCTGGAGGTGGGCAAAGGGGAGGGCATGCAGAGTGCACTGTGGGATGGTACACACCTGTGGCCCGAAGGTGGATTGTGCAATGCATGCACAGGCCCCCTGGAGATGTGCCAGTCCCACCCTAGTGCCACACCAGAGCAGACAGTTAACCCCCTCCCTCTTCCCCCACAGCCAGTTCCAGGGAGGCCCCAGACAACGCCGGCCCACCAGGGTACCAATCCAGAGCAGCAGTCCAGCGCCAGCACAGCTGTCCCTAGGTGCTTCTCCCAGCAGTACCTCCAGCAGTGATGGGGAGGAAGGGTCCAGCGGCACTGTGATGGAGGACAGCACCATAGAGGGGGAAGGCAGTGAGGAGGGCCACAGCACAGCAGCAGGATGGGGAGTCTGATGAGGGGGAGGGCTTAGAGGGTCAGGGGCAGGCAGGGGAGTCAGAGAAGGGGGAGAGCTCAGAGGGTCAGGGGCAGGCAGGGGAGTCTGAGGAGGAGGAGGGCTCAGAGGGTCAGGGGTAGGCAGGGGAATCCAAGGAGGAGGAAGTAGCAATGGGACCAGAGCTGTCCCCTGTCTTTGAGGCAGACGTGGGTCCCAAAGGGGTTGCAGGGAGGATGCAGTCACCACCCTCCAAGCGCCCCAGGTATGGCAGTGCAGTGCAGTGCACAGCCAGCAGGCACCCAGTTGGGGAGCCAGTGGAAGAGCAGCACCTGACGAGGAACACAGATAAGAATACAGGATCAAACTAAAAGTGACAAAAAGAGAAATAAGGATAGCAAAATCAAAGGCAGAAGAAAAGATGGCTAAAGATGTGAAGTGTGGCGACAAAACTTTTTTTCTGTTATATTCGGGAGAGGAGGAAAATCAGAGGTGAAAATGCAGGACTCAAATGTGCTGGGAACGGATTTGTGGAAAGTGACATTGAAAAAGTGAAAATGCCAAACAAATACTTCTGCTCTCTTTTTACTAGAGAAAATCCTGGAGAAGGACCATCTGTGACTGACAAATATACAAATGGGAATGGAGTAGATACCACACCATTCACAGAAGATGATGTGTTAGAGCAGCTTGCAAAACTGAAAGTGGCCGAGGACATGGGACCGGGTGGGATACATCCCAGGATACTGAAAGAGCTCAGAGAGGTTCTTGCAGGGCAGTTAAAGGATATTTTTAATATATCCTTGGAGATAGGAGAAGTTCCACAGGACTGGAGAAGGGCTGATGTGGTACCTCTTCACAAAAGTGGCAGTAGGGAAGAAGTGACAAATTACAGACCAGAAAGCCTTACCTCGGTGGGGGGAAATGTTATGGAGGTGCTCCTGAAACAGTGAATAGTGGACTTCCTCAAAACCAATAGGTTGTATGATCCGATGCAACATGGCTTTTACCAAAGGACAATCTTGCCAAACAAATCTGATTGAGTTCTTTGACTAGGTGACCAGAGAACTAGATCAATGGCATACAATGGATGTGATCTACCTGGATTTCAGCAAAGCCTTTGATACTGTTCCTCATAGGAGGCTTATCGATAAACTCAATAGCTTGGGGATGGGTCCCAAGGTGGTGAACTGGATCAGAAATTGTTGACTTACAGACGACAGAATGTGACGGTAAACGTAACTCACTCGGATGAAAGGAAGGTGATTAGCAGTGTGCCCCAGGGTTCGGTCCTGGGACTGGTATTGTTCAATGTATTTGTGAGTGATATTGCTGAAGGACTGACTGGAAAAGTCTGTCTTTTTGTAGATGACACAAAAATTTGCAACAGAGTGGACTCCCCTGAGGAAGTGGATAACATGAGGAAAGATCTACAAAAGCTGGAAAAATGGTCTGATGCTTGGCAGTTAAGATTTAATGTGAAGAAGTGCAGTTTCATGCACTTGGAAGCAGAAATCCAAGGGAATTGTATGCGATAGGGGGTGAGAGGTTGGTGTGCATGGACCAGGAGAAGTACCTCGGAGTGATTGTTTCTGAGGATCTCAAGGTGGCAAAACAGTATGACAAGGCAGTGGCAAAAGTCAGAAGGATGCATACAAAGAGGAATTACCTGCAGAAAGGAAGAGGTACTAATGTGTCAGCAAGCCAGTAGACACACATGGGGGAAAATAAACACTCTGCACATGTAATGTCAGGCACTTTATTGGTGAATGTGTGTATCCTATCCAGGTGATGGTGTGGGGCAGTCACCTCAGAAGCTGCCCCACACCATCACCATCACCACCATCATGGTGGGCTAGTGCCTGAGCCTGCTGCTGGCTCCCAGCCTCTGCACCATCACCATCTGCTCCCTCTGCAGCCTCCCACTCTTCTGCAGCTGTGGGCTCTGGGTCTGGCAATCCTCACATACGTGCAAGGTTGTGGAGTATGCAACATAATGCATACACACTCCAGGCTGTAGAGGTGTTCCCCGCCACTTCTGTCGAGGCACCGGAACCGGCTCTTCAGAACCCATATTGCTCACTCCACAACCACCTGGGTCTGCTGATAGTGGCATTGTACCGTTCCTCCTGCCGGCTCATGGGGTGGCACGCTGGGGTCAGCGGTCTGGTTCTCAGGGGATCTCCACAGTCACCTGTGGGGGCAATGTGAGATGTGCACATAAGCATGGGACATGATTAAGGTCTATGGACTGTTACAGACAACTTACAACACACCATCTACTAGCAGGGCAGGGTGAAAAATTAAACAGAGACACCGTGGCATTGACACCAACATATAGCTTGTGCGGCAGTCAGACATGTGGAGCAGGGCAATGGGGGATGGTGACAAGGGCTGGCCTGATGGAAAGGGGGAGCTGGGGCATGGCATGGAGATGTGGTTGGGGGGATCTGCTGGCTGGGATGGGGGCAGACATGGGCTGTTGGTGCATGCTGTCTGCTCTTGGCCATGGGGCTGCTGGAACAGCAGCACATGTGCATACAGTGGTCATCATGAGTTGCAATAGGCATGTAACACAAATATCCCCACATGTTTGCATTACACATAACATCATACTACAGCATTTGTTTGTTTTGAGCATGTCCTGGGGCTCACATATGTGCGCATTCACCTAGCAGCCACGCATCTCCGAGCAGACCCCCAGCTCCTGCCTGTCTCAGGCTGGACTGGGTAAGGACAAATTCATTGTGGCAGGACCCTGGGTAGCGGGCACACACATCAGTAAAGGTCATGTTGGCATCCACAACAACCTGCATGTTCATCGATATGAAATTATGCCTGTTCTGGTATGCTCTCTGCTCCATCTGTGGGGCCTGCAGTGCAATGTGAGTGCAGTTTATACTTACAAGCACCAGTGGAAATCCAGTCACATTGTAGAACACCTGCATGGTCTCATGCAGCATCTGCTGTGTCTGGGGGAAGGCTATGAGGTGGTGCATCCTCCACAGCAGGGTTGGTGAAGGCACTTATGCAGCAGATGGGAGTAGACTGCGTGATTCCAACAGTTACCCCAATCACATGCTGGAAGCAGCCATTTTCCAGATATCCCATGGCAATGGTCACCATCATAGCCACTGGCAGGGCCTGGCATCTAGAAGTGGAGAGCTCCAGGTCCACACTGAGAATGCTGCACAACTCAGTTATTGTTGCCCCATCCAGTCTGTATTTCTGGTAGACTTCCTCCTCCATCAATTGCAGGTAGCTCACCCTGGCCTGTGTACAAGTGGGGCGTGGTACCTGCATCTTGGGTGCTGGACTACTGCCTGCTGATGGATCTGCCTGCTGATGGATCTGCACTGCCTGCCACATCCTCTGCTGTGCCCGGGCATGAAGGGCATGTCTCCACCAATGGAACACCTTGTGCATGGCCCACATGGCTTCTCAGCCAGTCCAGCAATGATGGACTTCTGCACGGTTTGGGTACAGTCCTAAACACGCTCTCCTCACTGTGCTATGCACTGTAACACCACTACATGGGTTCGCCACACACCTTAAGCAGTTGTATGCACCAGGAAACGCCATACAGGCTTACATGTTTAGTGACATCCAATGTTGGCGCACACGGCTTTCGGAAATACGCAGGTTTCAGGATGACACGCCCCTGTTCTGCCCCCGAGCCTCAGCGCTTGGTGCTGCGCAGTTAGCTGGCCTTCTCTGATTCAAGCTGCCTCACTGAAAATCTGGTTTACATGGTTATGGAGGTTTTACCCAGGTAAGGCCATCTTTTACACATGCAGCATGCGCCTAGGGCTTCGAAAATTGGGCCCGAAGCTTATAAGCAAAACAACACCCTTTCTACAGTTAAAGATAGTGGAGATTCCATAATGTTGTGAGGCTGTTTTGCTGCTGCAGGAACTGGAGGCCTGGAACATATTAAAGGAATCATGAAGCCAGAGGACTACCAAGATACTTTGGAGTGAAATATGCTATCTAATGTCAGAAAGCTAGATCTGGGTCAAAAGTCCTGCATCCTCCAGCAGGACAGTGACCCAAAACACATATCCAAAAGTACAAAAGAATAGTTAAAAAGGAAAAAAAAATGGACTATTTTAAACTGGCGAGCAATAAGTCCTGATCTCAATCCAATCGAGAACCTTTGGAAAGAGTTGAAATTTGCCATTGGTAAAGGGAATCCTAGAAACATTCATGAGCTAGAACAAATCACAGTTGAAGAGTGGGAGAAACTACCAGCAGACAGTTGTGCAAAACTTGCAGATGGCTACAAGTAATGTTTGGAAGCTGTCATCACTGCCAAGGGTTGTGCAACTAAGTATTGGTGAAGGGTGCCATTAATCCTGTCCATGCCATTTTTTTAAGTGTCTTCAAGTCAATGCTGACTCCTTGTGACCCAGCAGCCCCTGGGTTTTCTTGGCAAGCTACAAGCAGAAGTAGATTGCCAGGCCTTTTCTTCCAAGGCAATGGAGAGTAAAGTGACTTGCCCAAAGCATGCCAGTGGGAATCAAACCCAGATCTCCTGGGTAGTTGGTTATTGCTCTAACCACTAGGCTACTCCTTCAGTTCATGTTTTTTTTTCTCAGAAATTACTACATCTAAGTTGCATAGACATTCTTTTTTTTATTGCATACCTTTGAACATACTCTTAAAATATTATGATGACATACATTTGGGATATTTCAGATTATTTTTCAAGATATTGTACATAACATACTTAAACTGCAAGGTTGACAATAATATTGACCACAATTGTATATACAGAAGATGTGGTCTATAAATTGATATGGGTTATTTAAATCTTTCTGAAGTATCTTTCTGGGATGATTTTTAATGAATCTGAGAATCTGTTCAATCTCCTGCATATACGGTTCTTAGGAGCATGACTGCACTGATTAATGTCTGCTAAGTGTATATTCCTTAAGAAATCAAACCAAAATAGGCTACATGGAGGGGTGGAGGCACAACTTCAGAGAGTCAATACTGTTCTTGCAGGCTTAACTCTTGGTAAAAATTAGGGTTCCTGGTCGGGACCAGTAAACACTGGGCGACCCATAGCACTTTAGATCCACTCACTCTAATCCTCACCCAGTTCAATAATTCAGTTCAGGCCAAAATTTGGTTGTTCTGAACCAAGGGTTTAATGAAAATATTAAGGGCTCATGAACATCATGAACAACAACAAAAATATAGTGGTTTAATGACAGAGCACAAATTAAAGTTACTTACAGTCACTCAGTATTTGGCTGGATTCTCCTTTCCAGTTGGAGAGATTCTCTTCACTAGCAGGGCTGGCCCGCCCACTGGGCGAGCTAGGCAGCCGACTAGGGCGGCTGGCCTGGGTGGGAGGTGGAAGTGGCACATATATCACAGGCTGCACCACCTTCCCCCTCAGCTGCTGCCAATTCCGTTTGGGGGGGGGGGGGGCGAGGAAGGCAGTGGCAGCAGCAGTATTTCCAAAAGCAGCTACTTTTTGTCGCCGCTTTTTGAAATAATGCCACTGCCTACCTTCCCATCCTGAGATGGAATTGCGGCAGTTGGGGGGAGCGACGGCGGTGGTGGTGGCAGCTGGGGGAGCAGCAATGCCAGGGTTTCTGCCTAGGGTGGCAGAAACCCTTGAGCCGGCCCTGCTCACTATCCCCTTTCTTCTTAATTCCTTGCCCCAGAGTACCCTGTAGAGCTGGATGCTTGTCCTAGATGTGATTGCAGACCTTACACCCCTTAGGCCTTGTCTTCCTTGTCTTTATTCCAAGGACATTGTCTTTTGTCTCCAAGGCTTCTTCTCTCCTGCTCTCTCCTTTACTCCTTAAATTAGTAGTGCAGTGGCCTGAGCAGCCTTTGTCACTACTAATGTTAATTAGTCTGTTACCTGATTGAGTTAATTGACAACCTCTCCTTCTCCCCTGTGGTGCACTGACTATGGAGCCAGGGGAGCCTGCTACTGTAGTACAGTGGCTATACCAGCTAAAAAGAGGAAACTGCCTTTGGGCTTGGTCTTTATATCAAATAGGCCTCCTTCCAAGTGATGACTCCTTCTATGATTACCTCACTGGTCAGAAGAGCCTTCCAATTTTCTGAAAACTCCGGGTGGCATAAAAGGCCACAAAGTAATAGTTTAATAGAGCCACTAGAGATCTCTGCCATTCATTTAAGGCAGAACCTAAGGAGTCTCTACACATGAAATTATTTTGAACATTTTGAGCTAGATTTACTTAAAGCTGCTACTACTTTATCATGTGCTAATATACATTTTATGCAATGGGACCTAGTTACTAGTAACATGAATGAATGGTGTTAGTGCATGCTAACCAGGTAGTGCTCTTTAGTAATTCTAGCTCTTTGTAATGCACCTGCTTATTTTTGGACATCAATATGCCTGACCTCTCTGTTTCTGGCTGTTAAACCCAAAGCATTTCTGTAACGGGACTTTTTTGGTTTCTACAATGCTCAAGGATCCATGTTAAATGACGCTGGGAAAATCAAAGAAAGGTAGAAAGAATATACAGAGACATTATACCATAAAGAACAAGTGGACTAACAGCCATTTCAACCCATATCATATGATCAGGAACCATTGGTGATAATAGAAGAAGTCCAAGCAGCATTGAAAGCCTATCAAAGAAAAAGCACCGGGCATTGATGGTATTCTCACTGAAATATTACAGCAATTGGATGCAGCTGTTACCATACCTACAAGGCTCTGCCAGGAAATTTGGAAGACAACATCATGGCCAACTGACTGTAAAAGATTGATGTTTATACCAATACTAAAGAAAGGTGATCCAACTGACTGTGGAAATTATCGCACAATTGCTCTGATCCCATATGCCAGCAAGATTCTATTCAAGATTATTCAGCAGAGACCACAACTATCCCTAGAATGAGAACTGCCTGAAGTGCAAGCAGGGTTCAGGAAAGGGCGAGGAATGAGAGACATCATTGTGGATGTGAAATAGATTCTTGAAAGGATATCTATATGTGTTTTATTGACTACAGCAAGGCTTTTGACTGTGTAAAACATGAGAAACTCTGGACCACCTCAAGAAGCATGGGTATATCAGAACACCTGATAGTTCTCCGCACAATCTTTACATTGATCAAGAAGCAACAGTTCAAATTGAACTAGGAGAAACAAAATGGTTTAAAATCAGCAAAGATAAACAACAAGGCTGCATACTTTCCCCCTATCTATTTAATTTATATGAAGAACAAATCATCATTGAAGCAGGACTGTATGAAGACAACCAAGGTGTGGAGATTGGTGTAAGACTCATCAACAACCTTTGCTATGCTGATGATACCACTTTAATGGCTGAAAGTGAAGACAATCTGAAACATTTGCTTCTTAAGATCAAGGAACATAGTCTTAAAATGGGCCTGCACCTTCATGTAAAGAAGACAAAGATCCTGACAACGGGCAAAATCAACAAGTTCATCGTTGACGGAGAAGAAATTGTAATTGTTGACAACTTTAACCTACTTGGATCAACTATTAATAAAGAAATGAAAGCAGTAAAGAAATCTGATGACACGTTGCTCTTGGCATAATGGCTATGAAGGGCCTAGACAAGATTGTCAAGAGCAGAGATGTCTCTCACCATATAGAGATTCGACTTGTTCAAGCCATGGTATTTTCAATAATGCCATATGGATGTGAAAGTTGGACAGTAAAAAAGACAGACAGCGAGAAAATTTATGCCTTTGAATTATGGTACTGGCAACGAATACCGCGTATATCATGGATTGCCCAAAGAACAAATGAGTCAGTACAAGAGGAGATCAAACCTAAGCTTTCTTTAGAAGTTCAGATCACAAGATTTTGACTCTTATACTTTGGACATATCATGTGAAGAGAGAGATCATTAGATTTCATGCGTGGCAAGGCAGAAGGTCAATGTAAAAGAAGAAGGCCAACAATGAAATGGATCAATACAATAACAGCAGCTATGGGTGTCACTCTATCAACAATGAGCCACTGACTGAAGACCGAATACAGTTTAGGACGACTATCCAGAGGATCGCCATGAGTGGACACCGACTCAACAACAACAACAACAACAACAACAACATCAACAACAACATGCTTGACCTCTCTGTTTCTGGCTGTTAGACCCATTGCATTTCTCCAACAGGACATTTTTTGGTTTCTACAATGTCAAGCACCAGCGTAAAAGACAACCGCTTTAGCTGATGATGGATTAAGGACATGGCCAGAGTCTCACAATACATGGAGGTACCCCCACCATCTATTAGCTGTAGAGAGAATAACGTACACAATGTGGATCATAGAATGCAGGCCATTTTTCCCCCATGAATTATACACTGTATACATGGCATCTTAAATTCAATAAATCACATTTAGCACAAAATGTCCATTAAAGGCATGCAAGCTTTTGAAGGAACACTTCTTTTTGACAGATAATTTTCTATTGGCCATTTTCTTAGTCTCTTTCATGATTAACAACTCATATTTCTAGGTGCAATTCATCACACATGGGTAGCTGTACTTTAGTTATTAAGCCCCTTTCTGAAAATTCAATAGAAAAATATAACAGTAAGGATCGTAAAATGTGAAACACAAGCAAAATAGAAAGCCAAGCTAGGAAAGAGCATCAATTTAATACTCAAACAAATACGCAAGTCTTAAGTCTGGACTTGAAAGATAACTGTGGCAGGCTTGCTGAATTTCAAGTGGAACAGAGGGATAAGGTCAGGAAGAGATGTGTCTTTTGACTATGAATTTTGTTCTAAAGTGTACTTGCGTCTGCAACCAAACAATTTTAACCTTCTTTTTCATTCTTAATGAGCTAAGAGAAAAAGCAGTATGGTTAAAGTTTGCATTGCTATATCTTAGAAACAGCAGGGTATGGACAATTCACCAGAATTCAGAAAGTTGAACAAATAAATGCAAAACCTCCACAAAACTATGAGTATTTTGTATGAGCCCTGAATTTCGCATTTGCAACAAACGATACAGAGGTAGGTTTGCTGTGCTAGTGATGCACGCGTGGTATGTGCACCTCGGCACACATAATGCATGTGCACTAACGCCCCTTAGTAAACCTACCTCATAGCTTACATAAGAAGCCCTCCTCTTATAGTCGGCTTATCAATTCTGAGGACTTAAAAATTGTACAACAAAGAAATCTGCAAATATGCCACAAACTCTTTTGAGTGTGACATTTTGAACCCTATACCTTCTTCAGAAAAATTCACTAAGTGGCATCTGGTTCTGTTAATCCTTTCAGTGCATATTATATATATATATATATATATATATAATCTATATTTATATCTATATCTATGTCTATATATTCACGCATACATAGACACATACAGTAAAGAGGACATTTACTAAAGATGAATGAGAGAGAACTTCTTTCTGTCAAACAAATTAAAAATAAAAAGAACCTACAAATACAGATTTTTTATTTTATTTATTTATTTAGCACACATTTATATACCGCTCTTTCCCAAGTATCAAGTGCGGTTTACAGTGAACAGAGAAAATTCAAGGTACATGGTTAATCATGTCCTAGTCATTTTACAGGGAACAGATTTAACATTTTACATTTAACAGTATAATTAAAGACATACAAACTGTGATTTCATCCGGTGGTATTGAGTGGATGTAATCAAACTTTTTACATATTTACATTAATTTTATAAAATTTGAATTACATGAAAACCAGCTTTTAGTATCAGATTATGCGTTTATTTTGATTAAGTGGGTGTATGCCTTGTAGGGATTATTATCCTGTGTCAACTTATATGGTTTGGCAGGCCAGAGGTGTATAATGTAAGGTGAATAGATGTGTTTTTAGTTTTTTTCTAAATTCTTTGAGTTCAGTTAGGAGGCGGATATTGTCAGGTAGGTTATTCCAGAGAGACGGTGCACAGTGAGAGAAGGTCCTCTCTCACTCTCAGATATGAAACCTCATTTTCATAGGGGCTCCATCTGGGAAATGGGACATCCAGGTTAGGATGTTCACTTTTCCTGGGTATTTTGCAAAAGGCTCTGCTGCACAAGGAGCCTTTTATAACATAGTATAAGGACGTTCGCTAGTGTGCATGTAGTTCCCAGTATGCCAAGTGGGTGCAGCGATTTTACAATGATACAAATAGAAAAAAAGGCAGTATCAGCAGTTACCACAAATAGGTACTGCCACATAAACATATAGGAGATAGTTTGATGAAAGACAGCACCATACCTATATCCATGCACATATATGGTTAGAACTTGCTAAACGTCATTTTATAAATGAGCAAAATAGGTGTGTTATATAGACTATGGCACCTACAAGAATGTGCCATTAAAAGGGGCATGTTTGGGGTAGAGAATGTGTGTGTACTAGGTAAGGCGGTTCAGGATATACATGTGATGTATTCTATAAATACATGCATGCAGAAAATCAAAAGTTGGTGCCAATATTTACAATAGCTATACATACTGCCCAGAATGTTGAAATGTCTTTATTTAGTTTCCAACTATGCAAAACGGAACAAAAAGCAAACACAGTTGGGCTCTACAGTTTTTATCCACTTGCTCACTCAATGACTTCCAAACCCGATGAGCCTTATGCAGCATATCACGCTTTTCTGATACCACTAACTCATATATCCAGTAGGTACAAACACTATTCCACCACATGTCCATATCCACCTTTTTGCTGTCTTTCTAATTCTTAATGACTATCTTAAGAGCCAATTCCAGAAGGAAATCTAGCAAATAGGCATTCCCTTTAGTTAGACTGTCCTACCAAAGACTTCCATATCAGTAGTTTGTAGGAGAATTCTTCCCTGAGCCCTACCACCATACTGGTTCTTTCCAAGACTTCCAACCAAAAACCCTGGAGGTTTGGACAAAAATACGCTAGATGAGAAAAGGTTCCTACCACCAATTTACACTACCAGCAAGTGGCTTGTACCTTTCCATTATTTTTCGCAATTCACACTGGCATTCAGAAAGTTTTATGGGCCAGGAAATCCATTGATTAATGGCAGCAGACAGGATACCAAAACCCCTTTAGACCAAATTTTCCCCATTGCAGATCTATTAAAGACCTCTTTAAGTCCACCTCCCAGATTATTTCAGTCTCTGTACATCGTTTAATTTGCAATCCTCTAGATCAGTTATTCCCAACCCATTCCTCTGGTACTCCCAGGAAAGTCAGGTTTTCAGGATATCTACAATGAATATGCATGAGATAGATCTGAATACACTGCTTCCATTCTATGCAGATCTATCTCATGCATATTCATTGTGGATACCCTGAAAACCTGACTGGCCTGGGTGTACCCGAGGACTGGGTTGGAACCACTGCTCTAGATATATTTATCATGGAAACAGTTTTTCAAGATCCCACTTATACACTTCTTCTAACTCCCATTTTTGCAGTAGCTCTTCCAGTCATAGATAGCTCTGACATATGTAATGACACAACCACTGTTCCCTCTAAGCTGTGCGCGTGTGCGCGCGCACACACCTCGCCGAGAGAGCACACATACTTTACAACAGAGCGCACAAAAATTACGGCTCTGATTCTGATAGAAAACAACACAGACATCTTAAAATTTAAAAGTTATGATAGTATTGTTACTCTTTCCAGCCTAAACTCCCTATACAATTCCTTAAATAGTTTAGAGGTGTTGCATAATAACATAATAAATGATGGCAGATGAAGATTAGCATGGTCTAGCTAACATGCCCAGAAAAATGGCTAGAAGTGTACCCACTGCCCCATGCAGGTTAGTCCCATCCAGTGGCGTAAACTCCACCCAAGCAGCACCTGCAATGTGCGGGGGTCCAGGCAAAAATGGGGCCCAGACAGCTGTGACAGCAGCAGCACGACAAACTTACTGTATCACGTTTTCTTTGTTTCTCCACTCTTGTAAGTCTACTCAGGACCTCGCAGCTGTTCCTCACCAGGCTGAAGTCTCATGATAACAGCCACACCGTGAGACTTCAGCCTGCCGGGGAACAGCCGCTGAGCTTGTGGAAAACTTACAAGAGTGCATCAGCATGACAAACACAATTAAGTAAGTTTGCCGCCATTGCTGCCACGATGCAAGATTCCACATTAGGAACCACCCACTATGAAAAGGATTTAGGCATCATCGTGGATAATAAGTTGAAACCCCGTGCCCAGTGTGCAGCAGCCAAGAAAGAAATGGAATGCTAGGAATCATAAGGAAAGGAATGGAGAATAAAACCAAGGATATTATAATGCCTCTGTATCACTCCATAGTGTGACCCCACCTTGAATATTGTGTGCAGTTCTGGTTGCCATATCTTAAAAAAGATATAGTGGAATTAGAAAAGGAACAGAGAAGAGCCACCAAAATGGTAAAGAGGATGGAAGGATACCTCTGTGAGGAAAGGCTTGAGGTTAGGGTTCTTCAACTTCGAAAAGAGAAGGCTGAGGGGAGACACAATAGACGTCTATAAATTAATGAATGGAGTAGAACAGATAAACATAGATAGATTACGCCATCAAAAAGTAGAAAGACTAGAGGACATGCATTGAAGCTACAATGTAACCCATTTAAGACTAATAAGAGAAAATATTTTTTCACTCAACACATAATCAAATTGGAACTTATTACCAGAGGACGTAGTAACAGGTGTTAGTGTAGCTGGGTTTAGCAAAGGTTTGGACAAGTTCCTGGAGGAAAGGTACATAAACCAATATTAAAGAGGACCTGGGAAATCCACTGCTTACCCCAGGACAAGCATCGAGGAACCTGTGTACCTTTTTGGGAATCTGCCAGGTACTTGTGACATGGATTGGCCACTGTTGGAAACAGGATACTGGGCTTGAGGGATCTTGGTCTGACCCAGTATGGCATATCTTATGTTCTTATGTGCTTTTGCCATCTTGGATTCTCCCTTTCCCTCTTTCAGCTTTATCCAGTAATCTTTTCTGTATTTCTCTTTTTGTGATCTTTTAAATTCTGTGAGCACTGCCTTTATAGCCTTTATTTTTGCAGCCATTTCTTTGGAGAGTCATATTGGTTTTCTTTTCCTCTTGCTTTTATATACTTTCCTTACATATAGATCTCTTGCTCTTGTTATGGCCTTTTCAGTTGAGCTACTGCCTTTCTGCTTCCCATATCTCCTCCTACCCTGCCAGCTCCTCATTTAGGTACTTTCCTATTTTCCTGAAGTCAGCATTTTTGAAATCTAGGACTTTGAGGCGGCTGAAATTGGACTCTGCCTTGGCTTTTACCATAAACCATGTTGTGTGATGTTCAGGACTGTACCTAGGCCACTCCAAGTGATGTAGACACACAGGGTGCAAAAATGTAAGGGAGCATTTGAACCTGGACTGGAAGTCAAAGACCCGCCCCCCCCACCAGTGAAGCCTTTTGCAAGAGAGCTCACCCGAGTTACATCATATGGAGTGCTGCGATGAGGCTGCTGCCTGACGTCTGTGTTTTTTGGTGAGCCATATACTGCACAGCTGGATTCTGAAGGGAGGGGGGGCCACAGCTGGGCAGAGCAGCAGGAGCTTATGCCATCCCCACAGTTCTGCAGATCACTCTACTGCAGCGGTTCTCAAGCGATGTGTCGCAAGCACCCAGGAGGTGTGTTGCAGAGCCAGTACACGAAAGGGTGGGAGATGCTGTGAAGATCCAGGATTGTGTGTCATGGAGCTGGTTCAAGCAGCGACAGCAGCAAGGGCAGGAGATGTGACCAAACCGGCCGCAGCAATTCTTCTTTAGTCTATGTTCAACCATGCTCCTCTGCATCGTAGCATCCAGGGCTCTTATTAGGATTTCAGTTCCAGGTGTGCTTCGCACACCAAGAAGTGAAATCACATTAAGCACCATTTGGTACTGCATCCTGAGGAAGGAGCACGGCTGAACATACAACTAAAGAAGAATTGCCAGGGTTGATGTGACCATGTCTCTTGTCGCTGCTTGCACCAGCTCCCTCACAGAAGAGGAGAAGCTGCACTGTTGGGTTGGGGAATGGAAAAGGGAAGATTCTGCAGTATGGATGGGGGTGGGGGTGGATGAAGAGAGGGGACAAGCAGGGCCAGCCCGTCCATTGAGCGAGAATGTTTTTTGCACAGGGCCCCGCGTTTCAGGGGACCCCGCGCAAAGAATGTTCCGCTTTAAAAGTAAATTTAAAAAAAAAAAAAAGCTGGCTGCTGCCACTGCCATGGCAGCAGCAGAATCGAGTGTCCTGCAGGGCCCTCCCTGGCTGGCAGAGAACTCCCTCCCTCCCTGCCTGCTTGCTTGCCGCCCTCAGTCCCTCTCTGCTTCGGCTTAGAGCAGCGAAGGGAGAGCTTCTCCCTCACGACTCTGTTAAGCCCACCGGGGAAGATGGGAAAATTCCCATAAGCCCCAGCGGGCTTAACAGAGCCGTGAGGGACTGAGGGACTGAGGCAGGCAAGCAAGCAGGCAGGGAGGGAGGGAGTGCTCTGCTGGGCAGGGGGGGGGGCCCGCGGACACTCGATTCTGCCGCTGTTGGGATGGCGGCAGCAGCCAGCTTTTTTTTAAGTTTTAATTTTCCCTGGGCTGATGGGACGGAGGGGGGTTAGGACTGGTAATGGGCTGGAGGGGGGTTTAGGACTTGAGGTGTGCTGATGGGGTTAGGACTGGTAATGTGCTGTGGGCTGATGGGGGGGTTAGGACTGGTAATGGGTTATGGGGGGCTAGGACTTGAAATGGGCTGATGGGGGGGTTAGGACTCGAGGTGGGCTGATGGGGTTAGGACTGGTAATGTGCTGTGGGCTGATGGGGGGTTAGGACTGGTAATTTGCTGTGGGCTGATGGGGGGGCTAGGACTGGTAATGTGCTGTGGGCTGATGGGGATTTAGGACTGGTAATGGGCTATGGGGGGGCTAGGACTGGAAATGGGCTGATTGGGGGGGTTAGGACTTGAGGTGGGCTGATGGGGTTAGGACTGGTAATGTGCTGTGGGCTGATGGGGGGGTGGGTTTAGGATTGGTAAAGGGCTATGGGGGGCTAGGACTGGAAATGGGCTGATGGGGGGGTTAGGACTTGAGGTGGGCTGATGGGGTTAGGACTGGTAATGTGATGTGGGCTGATGGGGGGGTTAAGACTGGTAATGGGTTGGGGGGGTTGCTAGGACTGGAAATGGGCTGAGTGGAAGGGGAGGCTTGAACTGCAAATAGCTGATTGGGATGGGGGCTTGGAATGGAAATGGGCTGAGTGGAAGGAGCTCTTGAACTGCAAATAGCTGATGGGGAGGGGGGCTTGGAATGGAAATGGGCTGAGTGGAAGGGGGGCTTGAACTGCAAATAGCTGATGGGGAGGGGGGCTTGGAATGGAAATGGGCTGTGAGGGGAGGGAGCTAGGACTGGAAATGGGCTGAGTGGGGGGAGCTAGGACAGGAAATGTGCTGATGGAGGGGCTAGGATAGGACTGAAAATGGGCTGTTGGGGGGAGCTAAGATTGGAAATGGGCTGTGGTGGGGGCTTGGATTGAAATGAACTCATGGAGGGGATAGAACTGGAAGTAGGCTCATAGGGGGCTTGGATTGAAATGGGCTGACTGGAGGGGAGCTAGGATTTGACATGGGCTGATGATGGGGCTAGAAAAGGACTAGAAATGGGCTGATAAGAGGTTGGGATTGGAAATGAGCTAATGGAGGGACTCGGATAGGACTGGAAATGGACAGCGGAGCTAGGACTGGAAATGGGCTGATGGGGGGCTAGGAATGGAAATGGGCTGATGCGGGGACTAGAAGGGAGCGGATGCTTGATGGGGCTGGAACTAGAAGGCAGCTGATTTTGGAGGAGGATTGGAATGGGATGGGGCTGGGAGAGTGAAATGGAGAGGGGAAAAATATTTTGTGTGGGAGGGAAGAAAAATCTACAATTGGCTGGGTATTGGAAGAGTATGTGGGGATTGAGGATGGAGGGGTAAAATTTGAGTGGATGAAATAGGAATGAGGAAAGAGCAAAAGGAGAAAGATTAGTATGTTAAGGCAGATGTAGAGAGAGAATGGAAAAAAAACTAGAAGACAGAAGAAAGGACAAATGGGCAGCAGATGATGGCGAGTTAGCAGAAGACACGAAGAAACCAGAAGAAAGTGACTGGAGCAATTGCAACTGAAAAAGAAATGCACAAAAGGTAGAAAGATATCTCTTTATTTTGAATTTATTAATTGGAATATGTCAGCTCTGGGAAATGTGTATCATTAACTTCTGCGCTTTGTTTAGTAGAAGAGGAAATTAATTTATAGTTTTATTTCTACAGTGTTGTTGTACATTCCAAGTTTGGCTTTTGGGGTTCCCAGTTTAATTATTGTCTTCCTGTTTCTAAATTGTGATTCCTTGTTTGGTGATGGTCTATGTTCTGCATGTGTAACTGAGCTGAGGTATTCTGTTTATGTAGTTGCTATTTGACATTGCCCTTGTTCTCTTTCCCCAGTAGGTCATGTATTGTTATTCTCTGAAATGTATTGGTTTAATATTTGCAGTGTTGCCTTTTGCTGGTAGGGTATGGTGCTTTGTGAGTCCTGGTAGTGCTGTTACGATACGGTGGGTTTGCTATGGGTTCTAAATGGACAGTGTTTGTAGTAGTTCCTAATGTGCCTGGTGGTTGGCACTGGATCATAGTAATGTAGAAATCTTTTAGTCTTTCTTTATCCATACGATCATTAAGAGGCATGTTTACTAAAAGTTAGTGTATGGTAACATTATGCAAATATTTATGCAAATGAGGCCCCTTATGCAAATGAGGCCCCACACCGCGTCTCCGCACATGGCCCCGCACCCCCCTTGGGCCACCCCTGGTGACAAGGAAATGTTGGACCATAGTGGCAGAGGAGCAGGGATATGCTGGACTACAAAGGTGGGCTAGAGGGGAGGAGGATATAGTGCCAGGCTAAAAGGGTGGATGGGGGAGAGAGAGGGAAGATGCAAGGTTTCAAAGTTTAGGGGGTGAGGGGAGAGAGAGAGAGAGAGAGAGGGGGGATGCCAGTCAGGGTGGGTGGATGAGAAGGAAAGGGGGGAAGATGTTGGGCTGCATAAGTTGGTGGGTGGGTGGAGAGGAGAGATGCCAGGTTACATGGAGGGGTGGGGGTGGATGTTTAGGTAGTGGAGAGGACAGAGATTGAGAGAGAGAGGGGAAATGTTAGGCTATAAGGGTGAGTGCAGGAGAGAGAAGGAGGGAAGTTACAGGGCTACAAGCGTGGGTGGGTGGAGAGAGAGAGATGCCAGGCTATTTTATTTATTTATTTATTTATTTATTTATTATAGTCTCTTCTATACCACGCTATTCGGCATCAGCACGGTTTACAACTAACAACTTACACATTTCATTAGTTGATTTGTGTTTACATTGAACAAGGTGAAAGAACTTGGATAACAAGGGGTAAACTATGTACATCTATGTAGTAGACCGGTGTCATCTTGCTGGATGTAGTCATGATTGGATGTCTGGTAGGTCTTACTAAACTGTGTCAGCTAAGTGGTGGATGAGGCTATTGAGGTGCTGTCTAGGGGGTAATGCTGGAGGAAGAGATGGTGCTTTAATGCCTTTCTAAACTGTGTAAGATCTGGGATTGCTCGTATGCTGAGAGGTAGGGCATTCCAGGATTTTGGTGCACAGAATTTGAAGGCCCTGTTCATGGTTGAACATGTACATTGGGTAATTGATTTCGGGACTATCAGCGTATTAACTGCTGTAGATCTTCTGGACCTATTAAGGGGTGTGGGCTGGATTATCTCTGCCAGTGATGTTGATGAGAGACCATTGACAGCCTTGAATGTCAGCAGTAAGATTTTGTATGTGAGTCTGCCGCGTATTGGGAGCCAGTGTAGGAGCTTCATGATGGGGGTCACATGGTCTTTCTTGGATGCTCCATGGAGGACTCTTGCCATAGCATTCATCGCCAGTTGTAAAGGGTTCAGCGTGGTTTGAGGGAGTCCATGCAGGATTGAGTTTGCGTAGTCTAGATGCAGTATGATTAGTGCCTGATAGACTGTTCTGAAGTTGTCTGGAGCTAGCAAAGATCTTAGGTGCCTGAGAGATCGGATCACAGTGTTGCCTATGTGCGTCTTCATGTCTAGACGCTGATCTAGTGTGACTCTGAGGTACCTGATCGTGGGTTTGGACTGGAGTTCTGCTTTGTCGACTTTTAGAGAGGGCGGCGTGGAGAAGTTTTGATTCCTGGTAATGAATAGGACCTCTGTTTTCTTATGCTGAATTCTGAGGTTCTGGGATTGTAGCCAGTTGGATACCTCATTAAAGCAGTTTGTCAGTGGGGAGAGGTCTGGGTTCTCGGTCGAGAAAGGCATGTATAGCAGTACGTCGTCCGCATATATCAGGCAGTTGACATCGAATGAATGGATCAGGTTGCAGATGGGCTGCATGTATATGTTGAACATCAAGGCGGAGAGGGAGGATCCCTGCGGGACACCTTGCTTTAGGTGGAAAGGCTCCGATGATGTGGTCCCTGATCGTACATGCTGCCATCTGTCAGAGAGGTAGGACTTGCACCAGTCTAGTGCTTTGTCTGTGATCCCCTTCTCTTTAAGGCACTCAAGGAGAAGCTCATGGCTTACTGAATCGAATGCTGCCGCAATGTCCAAGAAGATGAGGACAAATCCTTGACGGATGTTGTCTATTCCTGCAATTATGTTGCTTAAGAGTGTGGTGAGTAGTGTTTCGACCCCCGTGGGCCTCTCTGAAGCTGTGTTGGCATGGGTCCAGTGGTGCAGAGGCATCTATGTGATCTTGAATTTGGCATTGAACTTCCTTTTCGATTACTTTCGCTAATAGGGGTATGCTCGATATCGGTCTGTATGAGTCCACCTTCTTGGGGTCCAGCTTGCTGTTCTTCAGTAACGGTCTTATGGATGTCTGCTTGAGGGATTGTGGGAATGTACCTGTTGCAAAGGATCGGTCCACGAGCCTGGCTATAAAAGGGCTCCATTGGGATCATAGTTCTTTAATCCAGAACGAAGGGCAGGAGTCGGATTGAGCCATGGTTGTGTTGATTGCAGCGATGGTGTCTTCAATATGCTGCTTGGGTGGTGTGGAGAAAATAGTGAGCAGTGTTTTGTGGCTTGGCTCGAGCGAGGCTCTAGATGATTTGGCCTTGTTAGTCTGACATAGCTTGGATTGTAAGCAATCTGCAAATTCTTGGGGGTGGATCTCGACTGGTTGGACTGAGGATGGTTCCTTTGTTAGGTTGTTAACGAGAGAGAAGAGGTTGTGCGGCTTGTTCAGTGAACGTTTTAGCGTGTCTGTGTGGAATTGTCTCATGTTCATTGTTACTGCTTCTCAATGTATTGCTAGGTGGTCGTTATAAGCTCTTTGATTGTCTGCCGAATGGTAGCGGCGCCAGCGTCGTTCAAGCTTTCTCAGGTGGGTGAGGGAGGTTTTCAGTTCTGCGGAGTACCAGGATGCGGAGGCTCACTTTGCTGGAGGCTTTTTTTGATAGTGGAAGGAGTGCGATGGAACTGAGGGACTTATTCCAGTTGGAAACGAGATCCTCAGGGTCGTGAGCAGTTGATGTGAGTAGTGGGTGGGTTGTGCTCAGAATCAGGTCTCTGTTAAAGGCTTGGAATCTTCGTGGTGGTGCGTTGGTGGGACTACTTGGTCTTCTTGCATCCTTCTGATTGCCGTTGGGCAAAGGTATTTGGAATGTTATCAGTTTGTGGTCTGACCAGGGGACTGCAGCAATGGACAGCTCGGGAATGTTGGATGGAGTGGTAGTGGTAGGAGTGGAGGAGTGGCCTAGTGGTTGGGGCAAGGTACTTCAGGCCGGAAGGTCAGGGGTTCAAATCCCACTAGAGGACAGCAACCTTGGGCCGGAAGGACTGGGGCTTCTAGTCCCACAGGTGCTCCTTGTGGTCTTGGGCAAGCCACTTAACATAACACTCCATAGCCCATGTTCCCTGTAAAATAATTATCTCCAAGTTATAATGCCCTGTTCAATGTAATTTCAGTTTGTTCAATGTAAACCGCACTGATGCAGAATAGCGCGGTATATAAGAGAATGTAAATAAATAAATAAATAAATAATAGTTGTCTGGGGAGCGAATATCAGGTCCAGCATGCCTCCTTTGTCATGGGTCGGTACATTGATCAGTTGTCTATATCCTAGTTCCCCAAGGGCTTCAAGAAGAGCTGATGAGTGAGAATCTTGAAGGGAGGGTAGATTGAAATCTCCTAAAATCCAGTTTTGTATGCATGGGTTTTGGGTATTGGAGGCGAGGGTAGGTGGGTAGGTGATAGAGAGAGAGAGAGAGAGATAGAGAGAGAGAGGAGGTGTTGACTATAAGGGTGGGTGAGTAAGGAAGAGAGAGGAGAGATACTGGGCTACATGGATGGGTGGGTGAGGGAGAGAGAGAGAAAGGGGGATGCTAGGCTACAAGGGTGGGTAGGTGGGAGAGAACGGGTAAATGCTAGGTATGGTATGGATCCTTATGGGGGGTTATCAAAAAGACATGTGAGAGGAGAATGGTGAGTTCAGAGTGTAGAAATGTGGGGGTGGGTGAAAAATTGAAGGGAATTAGAGACCTGGGAGGGAGTAAGATGGGGGAAAGGGCAGAGCTAGAGGAGATGGGCTGGGCAGGAGACCGAAAGTTGAGAGGTACATGAAAATTAAAAATGAAGAGATGGAGGACTAGAAGGTGAAAAAGAGGGCGAAATATGAGTGGACAAAGAAACAAGAAAGAAAGAAAAGGGAATGATCAATGTCAGAGGGAGATGTATGGAGGGAAAGGAGGAAATTAGGAGAGAGGACAAAGGATAAATGGACAGCGAAAGAGTTGATAGATCAGGAAAGCAGAAAAAAGAAAAGAGGATTGACATGATAGTAAAATTAAAAATCCAGACAACAAAGGTAGAAAAAAGTATTTTATTTTTAATTTATTAACTGGAATATGTTCTCTTTGGGAGATATGAATGTGGCTGTTTTTGTATTTTACTCAGTACAAAAGGAAATGCATTTCTAATTTTAGTTTTCCAGTGTTGAAGTTTCTTCAAGTTTGACTTCTTGGGTTTCCCAGTTCAATTTTTGTCTTCATACAGTTTTTCTATTTCTAATTTGTGCTCCCTTGTTCTGTATTTGGTGAGTCTATTGGTGTTTTGCATGAGGTATTGGTGTGTAGTTCTGTAGTGATCCCACTCATTCTGTTTTACTAGAAGCAGATATATTAGTGTTGTACGGCTCAGTGTAATATTTGTAGTGCCGCTATGGTATGGCATATTGGCTATGTATGTGAGTGGTGATTTTTTTCAGGTTATCTGTTCTTTCAGAATATGCCTGGTAGTAGGAAGAGTTATTTGCTGTTAACTGAATGATGTGTCTATCAGAATAATTTTGATATGGTTACTTCGATGGAGAAGTTTCCTAGTTTTGATCTGCACCTGTTTTGGGCTTTTGCGGATGTAGAACATGTTTACATTTAACTACTATACTGTATCAGTCTAAAGGTCCATGAGAGTCACATGTGCGGTATGTCATTTATCTGTCAGGTGTGTCCTGATGGGAAAAAAGGTTGAGAACCACTGCTCTACTGGGACTTCAGTGCCAGCAATGCAAGCGCGTTCTAAACACATCCTGTGGCCCAGCATGTCTTGATGCAAATCTCGAGATCAAGACATGGCATTGATGTCCTAGTAATTCAGTCTGTGGATCCACGGCATTAGCTCTTTCTGTTCAAGATTGATAGGCAGTACAGCAGCCAGTTCCTGGACCCCCTGGTAGCTGGTGGGAGGGAATGAGGAGGGAATTGTGCCTCTGAGTAGGAGCCCTCCAGCTACAAGAGAAGCTCTGCCCCCCCCCACTCTGCTGCAAGATAACCCCCTAAGTTGCAAGAGGAGCCCTACCTCCCCCTTTCAGCTGCAAGAAGAGCACTGCCCCCTCCTTAGATGCAAGAGAAACGCTGCCCCCCCTCCTTGGCTGCAAGAAGAGCGCTGTTCCCACCCTCAGCTGCAAAAGGAGTGCGGCCCCAGCCCTCTGGTAAGTGCATCTGAAACCCATTCCTTTCATGAAGATCTCTAATGTCATTCAATTTATTGTTATGAATGTTGTTTTATAAGCCACTTAGATTTTGATAAGCGGCATAGAAATGCTTTAAAATAAATAAAGCATGCAACTAATAAAAGTGATGTCATGGAAGGCACCCGGTTCGCAAGTCGCACAGGGCATAGTTATAGCTTGCTACGGCCCTGATCACTTTCTACATTGGTAAATACTAGATTCAACGTCATAGTAACATAGTATATGACGGCAGATAAAGACCAGTATGGTCTATCTATTCTGCCCAGCAAGGCGGCAAAGGTAGGTGCACCTGCCGTTCCGTGCAGGTTACCCCTCCTCATGCCTTTGTTTAGGGGTGTACCCACCACTCCATGTAGGTCACCCCTATTTGTTGATTTACAAGGGATAGTTGTATTTATTTTGATTTTATTCTGTTGCTATAAAGGGATCCACTGTTTGTCCCATGCCATTTTGAATTCTGTCACTGTATTCACCCCCACCACTTCCATCAGGAGGGCATTCCAAGCATCCACCACCTTTTCAGTGAAAAAGTATTTCCTGACATTGCCTTTCAGTTTGCCCTTTTTGTCTGAATAAAGCTTCCTGTAAGGCACCCACAATACTTCTACTTCTTTCCAGATTTGCAGACAGGATACTCCAATCCACATCCGGTAGATTAAAGTCACTTAGTATCATCTCTTCTGTCTTCATTGCCGTCTTTGCAATATCATTGATCAAGTCTCTGACTATTTTTTCTGTTTGAGTTGGAGGTCTGTAGGCTATATCAGTGTGGATGGTAGTACCATCTCCTCTTTCCAAAATGATCCATAGCACTTCTTTTCCTCACATTGCCTGGATTTAAACTGCTTTAATATTGTTTTTGAAATGGAGGAGGAAGAGTAGTCCTTTATCTTCTGCTCTTTTGCCCTCTCAAGCCCTCCTAAATATATTATAGCCAGGTATGATGATATCCCATTCATGAGATTCACCGAACCATATTTCTGTAATAGCCATGAAGTGGCATTTTAGAAAGGACATCCAGGTGAAATCTGGGGCATTCAGGGCAAAACATCTAAAAAAACTGCCAGGGACATTTACATTGTGGCTCAATTTTAGCAACTTGGAGGTCCTCGAAATGGACAGCCACATACATGTCCAATCTACAAACACTTGGGGCAGGGATGTCTATCCTATGCTGAATGCATGTTCATGTAAGCCATTTTGCATGTGGGGACATGCATCAGCATGCTGAACCAAAAACAAGCATCCATTGCCATGGCTACTTCTGCTGTAATTTCTAAAGCCAGCGTTTACCTGGAACTTGGCGATGCAGGGCTATGTGTGGAGTGGAGGAGTAGCCTAGTGGTTGGAGCAAGGTACTTTAGGCCAGAAGGTCAGGGGTTCAAATCCCACTAGAAGACAGCAACCTTGGGCCGGAAGGACTGGGGTTTCTAGTCCCACAGGTGCTCCTTGTGGTCTTGGGCAAGCCACTTAACCCTCCATAGCCCATGTTCCCTATAAAATAGTTATCTCCAAGTTATAATACCCTGTTCAATGTAATTTCAGTTTGTTCAATGTAAACCACACTGATGCAGAATAGCACAGTATATAGGAGAATATAAATAAATGTATCTCTGTCATCTTGGAATCAAGCTAAACACACCTTGTCCTTGTATTTTTAAACTACTTTTCTGACCGATGCAGAAGACTAGCATGGCCTTTAAGCACAGAAAATGACATGTTTAAGCACATTTTAAGCACGTTGAAGCTAAGGTCAAATGCAGAAAAGAGATGGACACACGCATAAACAGCAACAGAAAAACTAGAATACAGTTAACGCCAAGAGTATTTAAATGTAGGCAAATGAACTGCATATACTAAACTCATATGCAAATAATGGCTGTGCCTGATGCAGAGACAGGCATAGAGGATTTTGCAACCAGCTTTAGCGCCAATATCTCTCTGCCTGGGTCTCAGGTGACTTTTTCCAATGCTTGGCGATGCCTGGATCATCTTCCCCTCAGATGATCCAGGCATTGAGCAAAATGGCCATCAAAATACAGAAAGCAAGTTCCTGATAGCCCAGCCGCCCTGATCCCCCCCCCCCACCACCTGACAGTATTTCGATGGCATCAGGGGCGATCACATCAAAATACTGTCAGGGACCGGTGCCCTGACAGAAAGTGACTTCATGGTAGTCTAGCGGCCCGATCTCCCCACCCGACAGTATTTTGATGGCATTGGGGGCTTTTCCTGATACCGCAATCACCCCTGATGCCATCAAAATACTGTTGGGAGCTGGTGCCCCGACAGAAAGTGACTCCCTGGTTGCCTAGAGATCCCTGAACCCCCACCCAACTTAAAAAAAAGTTAACCTGGTGGTCTAGCGACCCTTGAACCCTGCCCAACTTTTTTTGTAATCATACATTTTATTAACTGTCAATAGATACACCCCTGGGCTAGGTTGTTGTTCTTACACCCTGCCCCGGGAACCAGGAATACAACAGCATATATACAATAACAGTTTTTTATTTTATTAACAGCCAAATCTTCCCTCTCCCTACTCCTAACAGGGTTCACTGTGCAGGTGCATCTATTTATTTATTTAACAAGTTTTTTATACCACTCTATCTTGTATTCAAAGCGGTTTACATTGAACAATCAAAACAGAACTTTACATTGAATAGGGGAGCTAAACTGGGATGTTAACAGGGTCTAACGAAACAATATGATTTAAATTACATTGTAAATTTACAACAATAACTGAATGCTGTGTTGTCATAGGATGTTTGGAAGGATGAAGGGACAGTAGGGGGAGGAAAGGGGGAGGATTGTGTATGTGTTTTATTGGCCTGAGGTGGTATCAGGGTGGTGTCCATAGTGTTCAGTAAAGAGGAATGTTTTTATGGCTTTCCTGAAGTCCCTAAGGTCATTGATAGACCTTATGTTTTCTGGGAGTGAGTTCCAGAGTGAAGGTGCATATATTGAGAAGGCTCTGTGACAAGTTGTTGGTTTTGCCTTAATTTTAAGCTTGGGTATTAATAGTAGATCTTTATTATGTTTCTGTTTTGCTCTGTTTTCTGGATCTTTGCTTCTTAGCTCTTGGAGGATAGGTGGAGATAATTGATGAGTGATTTTAAAGACCGCAAGTAGTACCCTGTATTGGTCCTGGTAGTTACGGGGTGATTGTGGCATCAGGAAAAGCCCCCAATGCTATCAAAATACTGTCGGGTAGGGAGATCGGGCCACTAGACCACCATGAAGTCACTTTCTGTTGGGCACTGGCCCCTGACAGTATTTTGATGGCATCTGATTTCTGCTTTGGACATTTATCTTGGGTCCCCCTCCAGGGTCCTGCTCTCTGAGTCATCTCCTGACTCCCTCAAAGGGGCAGGAGCTCATTCCGAGCCATTGGTTTTAGCGTATCTAGGTATCTTCCCCATAGTGGCAAAAAGTTCTCTCACTGCGCCAGCTCCCCTCTTAATGCCAGCCATTCATGTATCATTAATTGGTGAAAGCAATTGTGCCAGTCCCAAAAAGAGGGACCTGAGTGCTCCCTCCAGCTATGCACCAAGGCTGTTTCCCCACCATACATGCCTTACATACTTAGGATTCTTTCCCAGAACTCTTTTAGTCTAGCAGGGGGGTGATAATCATATACCACCAGAGCTCCCGTCCATGTCAAAGGTTGGTCGATCAGAGAATGTATATACTTCTGAATTCAGACCCAGTCAATAGCGTGGAGGCAAGGAAGGAACTATTTATTAACACTCTTGTATTACAAAGCCAGGCCCGACACAGGCCGTGTTTCGCTTATGTCTTCATCAGGGGCTTATGGCTACAATATAAAAACAACATTAAAAACATTCATAATCTGTAAAAACAAATCATAAACGTAAACATAATAAATAACACAATTAAAGCACCTAACAAACTATTTGATGCATCAATAAATAACTTAAAATGTCATTAAACGAATATAAATAAATAAATAATTAATACAGTACAGCAAATAACTGCCTAAAAACATAAATAAATTGGACACCTCTAAAAGGTACTACCATCTCATAATTACATAAATACCAAATAATATGTCTAAAAAATAATTAAATAAATTCGATAAAACGTAACAGTATGCTGAATGTTGAATTGTACACACCTAAAAGGTACTGACATATCATAATCACATAAATACCAAATAATATATGCTTAAAAAATAATAAATAACAGGTAATAATAAAACGATAACTAAAATGAAAACCAATATAACCTATATCCATTACATTCATTACCTTTACCCGTGCAATATGCCACACTGTAATTGCTAAAGGAAAAAAGAAAAAGAAAAAGACCAGTCTAGATGGGTACACCCATGAAAATACAGCAATATATAATAAATAACAAGTAATAAGATGGATACAAACTAGATAAAACACACAAACCCAAAAACCCAGAAAAAGCGCAACAGGAACCTCTATGCCCTACCTCAACTCATCATATGCACCTACCATCCTATATCCTCTTACCTCTGCAAATGATGTCCCAACACTCAATACTGTCAGCACTAAGGCACAACAGTACTCAGATTGTTCACAAACCGTTATCCACTGCAATATAAGTAAATAACACACTTTCATCATAATTGTCATAAATCCCATTGCAACAAGAAAAAGGAATCCATGTAACAATTCATAACTCCTTACTACCGACCAATCAGTGCTTACTCTTAGATCCTCTGTTAAAACCAAATCATCATTAAAACCGTTAGAACGAGCACAGCTTAAGAACTATAGAAATGCATGCTCCTCTATCCTTAAAGACAATGTTATATACTTTGAAATAACTGCCCTGAAACCTCAGAGCAATAAATGTGCTTATGTACTTTGAATCAACTGCCCTGTAAATCTCACTACCGCTGACATTGTCCATCGTGCATAAACACTCCTTCAGTGATGTAATATTTGCGGTCTTTTTTTTCAAAATCCCTGGCTCTGAAAGATATCCAAGTGCACAAGTAGAGATCCCCTACTATTACATCTAATCCGACCATTGCCCATGGGTTAGATTCTCCAATTCTATTTTACAGCTAAACGCTGTAGTGCATGTCTCCTCCTAAAATCCGTGCCATTCACAACCCATGGTGTAAGACTCCTATTGCTTTCAATTTCAAGGTAAATCGCCGTGTGCATTACTACCCTCTACCTTATCCCAAAGTATAAATGCCGATCTCATCAACCATACTACATATTACAGCCATCGCAACTTACCAAAGTACTTCTGCTACCTCAAATTGTACATACGTTTGAAAGCAGAGCACTCACTCTCTTCCTGCACTACTTCAGAAAACGCCCGCAGCTGTGCGTTGAGATAAAGGTTACAAAAACCGCGGGAGAAAACAGTGACGTCATGAGCTTGCATTCACTGTGTTTTAAACCAACCATTGTCTCTCTATTTAGCCCTATGGATTCTCTGTCGTTAAACAAAGAAATAGAACCGCCAAAAGATTCTTTTAACATCCATCACTGTGCAAAGAGAAAGGACTATTAACATTAGCCAAATTTAATGTTTGTATTTTAAATGGATCAAGTAATGTAAATTACATCCAATTATGATACCTCCACCGATGACTCATTTCCAAACCTATCCTTTGTCAATCTTCCTACCATCATTCAAGGAAACCTAACACACCATACTCTAAGCATGTTCTATTCCATACGCATTAGAGAAATACTGATAAGTCTTCTTCCATGTTTAACCCATCTGGGTGTAAACTATTGAGTTGGAAAATATAGCGCTGTTCTAAACGTGCTGTTGTTCTCTCCAAATCTCCTCCTCTCCAGTTTAGCTTAACCTTTTTGATAATAAAAAATGTTAGATCCGACACCTTATGATTATGTTCTATCCAATGGGCTACCAGCGGCTTATCCTCTAACTTCCTATTAATACAGCTTCTATGCTCTATTATTCTCTTTCGGATAGGTCGTGAAGTCATACCTACATATATCTTCTGACATGGGCATTGAATCACGTAAATAACGTGACTAGTCGCACAGTTAGTAAAATTATCCAAATAAAAAACTTTTTTATTCTGAGGATGTATATATTTATCCCTAACTGAAAGGGCATGTACACATACGGAGCACCTTCCACATTGGTAGTGGCCTTTGTACTGGGATAAAAACTTGCGTTCTGTAAATGCCGACGGGACCAACATGTTTCTTAAATTGATGTTGCGTTTGTGTGCAATAACTAAGTCAATATCTGCAAAACCTGGGAGGGACTGAATGAGGTGCCAATACTTCTGCAAAATTTTTTTAATATCTTGTGAACGATGTGAGTAAAGCAAGGGACATACCATTTTAAAATTCTCTTCTCTCTTTTTCTTCTGCAATAATGCGTCCCGTGTCGCACAACAAGTTTTTTGATATCCTTTTCTGATTTGTTCAGAAGGATAATGTCTGACTTCCAATCGGTCTTTGATAATGTTTGCTTGCAACTCAAACTCCTCCCCAGAAGTGCAAATTCTCTTAGCCCTAAGAAACTGCCCATATGGTAAATTGTTTTTTAATGCCAAATTATGAAAACTGCCATAATGCAACAATTGGTTCCTGTCCGTAGGCTTTCTATATAAAGTTGTGCAAAACCCCGCTCCTGTCTTCTTAATTAAAAGATCCAAATATGGAATTTTTTCAGGGTCATAGGTCATTTGAAATCGAAGGTTGTTGTCACACTGATTGATCCAAACATTAAAATCCGACAACTCTTCCACTGATCCATTCCACAAAATAAAAATATCATCTATGTATCTCAACCATAAGTGTATCTGCTTATTGAAGGGATTGTTTTTTATGTATATCTCTTCAAACTCATACACGTAAAGGTTTGCAATGTCCGGTCCCATCGACGAGCCCATGGCTACTCCCTTGATCTGCTGATAGAAAATGTTCCTGAAACAAAAGTAATTCTGGCACAAGGCCATCCGAGCCATTTCTATAAGGAATATCGTAGGAATGCGTTTTTGACTACTCCTATTATATAGATATCGTTGAATTATTATTAATGCTTCTTCCTATGGTATATTCATATATAACGATTCTATATCCAAAGTAACAAGTAAAAGCTTGTCGGAGTATTCTATAGTTTTAAGAATATTGATAACTTGGGTGGAGTCCTGGACATACGACCACATGCTCTCAATAAATGGCCGCAACAATATGTCTAGTAATTGGGACACTGGCTCAAAAAGTGACCCTATCGCAGACACTATTGGACGCCCTGGAGGATTTTTTAACGATTTATGTATTTTTGGGTTAACATAAATAGTGGGAATTACTGGAGAGGATACTGTCAGAAAATCTCTCTCTTTTGATGTAATTTTCCCAAGTTCAAAAGCCGTAAGTATCAAACTGTCCAGTGAACTTTTCAAAGACTGTGTGGGATCATCATCCAACCTGCGGTAAAATGTGGTGTCCTTCAGTTGTCTCTCTATTTCCCCAACATACATCTGCTTGTCCAAGATGACTGTCGCTCCTCCCTTATCTGCGGGTTTTATAATGATGTTGCTATTTTTCTGAAGTGTCTTAATGGCCAATTTCTCCCCTTTTGTCAAATTATGATATGGCGGATAATGCTCGGTCTTAAAACCACTAACTTCTTTTAATACCATTTTCTCAAACACCTCTATCAACGGATCCACGGTGGGTGGAGGCAACCATTTAGATTTTTTTCGTACTACAGATACATCATTAGAGATTTCTCCTTGGTTAATAAAGAAATTCCTCACCCGAATTTTTCGAAAAAACTTGTACAGATCAACTTTAGTCTCAAAGGGGTCATACCTACGGACTGGCACAAAGGACAAACCTTTATTAAGTAATGAAGTTTCGTCTGGAGTTAATTGATATTCTGAAAGGTTAATCACATTATTATCTACCACCTTCTTTCTAGAGATCTGTCGGGTCCCCCCCGACCTCTCCCTCTGCCTCTTCCTCGCCCTCGTCCCCTGAAACTCTGGGGTTGACCATAGGGTCTCTCTGACTGCTGATCCTTTTCCCAAAAACCTTCCTTTTTTGGATACCGTGTACGTGACGAATCTCGCATGTTCTTTTTCCAGAGGGAATCCATGTTTAAATTTTTTTTATTATAAACAGAATTGCCTTTTTCTTTTCCTTTTTCTTTCTCTCTCTCATTTACCTTGCCCATGGATGAGAAAAGAGATGACGACCCATCAATGTCCTCCTCCATGGACACGCTCCTGTTACGCTTTTTCCTGGGTTCCTCAGGGTCCTCCCCTATGCCATCCTCTAATTGTGGTTCTTTCTGATCAAATAGGGTGGACCTTTTCTTAAAAAATATACGGTCTTTTTCCACATTTTTACACCAAGGGTATACGTACCCATATAAATAATCGTCTTCATCCCTTCTAAATTTTTCCATTTTTTTGTCCTTAATTTCTTTCTTAAAGGTTATATTGTTTTTCTCAAAATCCTTATGTGTCCTCTCAAACTGTTTATCATTTACCTTCAATGCCACTAACTTTTCATCTATATCAGCCTTGTACAATTCAGATTTTTTATTTGCTGTACTAATAAGCAGAATCATTAAGTCCTGTGAACATTTGTTCAGAATGGCATTCCAGCACTTTACAAAGCCACTTTCTTCCGAATACATTCCTGGTGCCTTAATTACTCTGAGCCCACGGGGAATTATCTTTGATCTGCAGCATTCTAGTAAGTATGCAGCATGAAGTTCTTCTTTAACCTGTTTCTGCATAAGCTGCACAACTTCTTCCCATTGTTGAATCAATTGTTGTACTGCATCGTCACTGCTGTTTTCTTCACACGTGATAAGGGCTTCCTGAGATTGGAATCGCTCCAGTGCATCTTCCCCGAAACTGAGCACGTCCTTCCAGGGGGAAAACATGATAGGCTATATCGTCCAACAAACGAGCACGAACCACGCGCCACACAACAGACCCAGTCAATAGCGTGGAGGCAAGGAAGGAAGGAGTGTTTATGCACGATGGACAATGTCAGCGGTAGTGAGATTTACAGGGCAGTTGATTCAAAGTACATAAGCACATTTATTGCTCTGAGGTTTCAGGGCAGTTATTTCAAAGTATATAACATTGTCTTTAAGGATAGAGGAGCATGCATTTCTATAGTTCTTAAGCTGTGCTCGTTCTAACGGTTTTAATGATGATTTGGTTTTAACAGAGGATCTAAGAGTAAGCACTGATTGGTCGGTAGTAAGGAGTTATGAATTGTTACATGGATTCCTTTTTCTTGTTGCAATGGGATTTATGACAATTATGATGAAAGTGTGTTATTTACTTATATTGCAGTGGATACCGGTTTGTGAACAATCTGAGTACTGTTGTGCCTTAGTGCTGACAGTATTGAGTGTTGGGACATCATTTGCAGAGGTAAGAGGATATAGGATGGTAGGTGCATATGATGAGTTGAGGTAGGGCATAGAGGTTCCTGTTGCGCTTTTTCCGGGTTTTTGGGTTTGTGTGTTTTATCTAGTTTGTATCCATCTTATTACTTGTTATTTATTATATATTGCTGTATTTTTATGGGTGTACCCATCTAGACTGGTCTTTTTCTTTTTCTTTTTTCTTTTAGCAATTACAGTGTGGCAAATTGCACAGGTAAAGGTAATGAATGTAATGGATATAGGTTATATTGGTTTTCATTTTAGTTATCGTTTTATTATTACCTGTTATTTATTATTTTTTAAGCATATATTATTTGGTATTTATGTGATTATGATATGTCAGTACCTTTTAGGTGTGTACAATTCAACATTCAGCATACTGTTACATTTTATCGAATTTATTTAATTATTTTTTAGACACATATTATTTGGTATTTATGTAATTATGAGATGGTAGTACCTTTTAGAGGTATCCAATTTATTTATGTTTTTAAGCAGTTATTTGCTGTACTGTATTAATTATTTATTTATTTATATTCGTTTAATGACATTTTAAGTTATTTATTGATGCATCAAATAGTTTGTTAGGTGCTTTAATTGTGTTATTTATTATGTTTACGTTTATGATTTGTTTTTACAGATTATGAATGTTTTTAATGTTGTTTTTATATTGTAGCCATAAGCCCCTGATGAAGACATAAGCGAAACACGGCCTGTGTCGGGCCTGGCTTTGTAATACAAGAGTGTTAATAAATAGTTCCTTCCTTGCCTCCACGCTATTGACTGGGTCTGTTGTGTGGCGCGTGGTTCGTGCTCATTTGTTGGACGATATATACTTCTGAATTCTACACCAATATCTTTGGGTCCGCTCACATTTCCACCACATGTGTCCCAGATCTGCCAACACAGCTCCACATCACAGGCAGTCACCATTGAGGGCCACCCCTCTACGAAAGGCTCTCAAGGGTGAAAACTGGTATCTGCATATCGCTTGTAGTTGAAGCCTTTGGAGCCTATATGAATGCACTAAGTTCAGTATGTGCCGCAGCACCCTTCTCAATTCGTTCTCTGCCACAGAGCCGCCCAATTCGACTGCCCAGCGTTTCTCCAGCACCTGATAATCTTTCGGGATTTGCCATTGCATTAGTTTTTGCAATAGCTTGGGGATATCCGTTCCCAGTCTCCTATTTCAAAGAAAAGTAAGATTTGGCCAGACGGCTCCATTGATAGACTGTCCATTTGCAATGAGTGCACGTAATGGCACAGTTGGTAATTTTTCAGATCAAACTCCTTACATAACTCTGAAAAAGGCTTCATCGTATCTTCTAGTATAAGCACGTGACCTAGGCTTTGAATCCCCTGTTTCTTCCACTCCCAAAAGGTATGATTATCCATTCCCGGCCGGAATCTGAGATTGCAGCATATTGAAAGAAATTACCATGCTGTTGCCAATATGTGCCACTTAGTGCAGAGATAGCTCCACACCCCTCATATCAGCTCTATCAACAAGTGGCGCCGAAGGTGCATCGGTACCTCCTGGCTATCCAAGTGTAACATTGCCATCAATGAGTAAGGTGCCACAAATTCTTCTTCAAGCTCTCTAGGGGTAAACAGTTCTGTCTGCCCTAACCAATCTCTCACGTGTCTCAAGTGACTTGCCCGTGTGTATCTGGCAATGCCCAGGACCCCAATACCACCCTGATGCCTTGATCCTCACAGCCTAGAGAAAGGTATGCAGGCTCGTCCACCTTTCCAAATGAATCTGCACATCTCCTGCTCTATTCGATCATCATCACGATTCAGGAGGCACATCGGGAGGGTCTACAAAATGCAAAGTAGCTTGGGGAACAGGACCATCTTAAAAGCCTCCACTCTGTCTAATAGCGACAGGGGCAAGGGATTCACTCTTGCATTTTATTGCTAATATGTTCCATGGTTGTGGCACAGTTCAGCCAATATAGTTGATTGGGGTCTCGGGGAATGCGGACCCCCAAATATCTAAACTCTCCTTCTGCCCACTGTAGGGGAAATGCCAATCCCCATGTTGCTCACACTTTTCCTAGTGCATCCAATACCCCTGACTAATCTTGATTTAGCCATAGACCTGCCAGTCTGCCATGGGAGTGAAATACTAATAGTCTGGGCAGTGATGTCTGTGGGAGTGTGATGTGGACTAATAAAGCTGCCGTCTTGAATCATAGTTGCCCAATCTTGACCCCAGGAATCACCTTGAACTCCTCCAGAAAGTGTATAAAGGGATCCAATGATAAGACAAACAGCAGTGGGGAGAGCGGACACCCCTGATGTGTCCCCCTCTCCATTGTAAATGGTTCTGATAATGTCCTGTTAACCAGTACCAATGGCGTAGGCTTAGAGTATAATGTATGGACCTTTTGTAAAAAGGGGTCCCCCAGCCCATAAAAGGGCAACAGTTGGAAAAGGTAATCTCAGTTAACCCTTTCAAATGCCTTTTCAGCATCAAAGCTGATCAGAAGTGAAGGGATCTGTTTTTCACGCACCTACTCCAGGGATGCAATGATTTTTCGTATGCTTTTTGAAACATAGCGGCCTCTCACAAAACCTACTTAGGAGTCATGTATCAGGTGAAGCAGTTGTGTCGCCAATCGGTCTGCCAGAATCTTAGCATATAATTTGCTATAGAAGTTGAGAAGTGATATAGGGTGATACGAGCCGGCCCCTGTTTGGTCTTTCCCTGGCTTGGGGATTAAAGTGAGGGCTAAATCTGTGTTGAATTGTTTAGTGAGTTGACCAAGATAATACCAATTTTGGATTGTGCATGTGTATAGACAGACAAACACACAGACAAATGGAGCCTTCTCAGTAGGTGCTAAGGATGTGTATTAGTTTGAAACAAAATAGGAAATATCAACAAAATTTTCTATTTTGTTTCATTTTGAAACATGGCACTGAAATTACAAAATTTGGGGCTTGTTTACAAAGCCACGGTAGCGGTTTCCGATTGTTATCGGAGCCGCGGCCCCATTGAAATCAATGGGACCGCGGCTCCGATAACGATTGGAAACCGCTACCGCGGCTTTGTAAACAAGCCCCTTTGTGTTTTTTTCCGCTGTTCCATCACAAACCAGGCTAGTCTCAAACCCATAACTTTTTGGATGGAAAGCAAACATCTTGCAGAAGAGCCACCACAATATGGATGGGGGCTGGTTTTAGCAATCATTGCTGTATTGCAGGTGATTTTTCTTCCTGTTTCCTGATTGGCCCAAAGTTTGTCTGGTCTGCAGCTCTATATTAAATGCTAATTGGATTTTTTGCCTTGTGAATCTATTGACTCCTGCTGTAGAGGTTTACTCCAAAGATTTTTCATTTGTCAAGTTCTTGTGCCAGAAATTCTGTGAAGCCATGTCTAAGTACACTATCAGAGACGTTTACCAATTCTAATGTAGAACCTTTAGTTTGGTATTTTCCAGGCACTAAGAACAGTGCACTAACTGCTAGTGCAGGGGCTCTGAGCTAAAAATCCCATGCTGACCAGTGAGCACATGATTGGGTGGGGACTTGGCAGGTTAGGGGCAGAACATGGGCATTAACTGCACATCATAACACATTAACCGTTAATATTGCCGTTAGCATCGGTGCACTCAACATCATCTTGAGAGGTGGAGGTAAGTGCACCCACTTTGGGTTAGCACAATGTGGCATGCCACCAATGTGCTAACCATAAGGGGATGGGTGCATATGCCCCCAAAATTTAGCACAGACCTCTACACTAGTTTTGAGGCTCAAACACATGCTAACGATACACCCTTTAGTAAACATGCTCTACTGTGAGCTTTCCAACAAAGTTACTTAGGCTATTTCAAAATGTACTTTTCCACAGTCTCACATCTTCTACATGAAAGTAAAATCTAAGCTATTGGGATTCAGAAGCTGCTCTATTAGTGATGCAGTGCATACCTGCTAAATCAGCTCACAGTGGAATGAAGGTAGGAGGTCTCTTCTGCCCATGATTAGTATTCATGTTCACACTTGGAGAGAAATGACAAATTAATACACTGTGTGCTCTTCTTTTGAGGGTGATTCATTTATTTCCAGCGCCAGACCTGGGACTTAAGCCTAATTCTTCAGAGATGTTTAAATTCTGGTACTATGTGCCATTTACTGCCTTAATCACCAAATAAACAACAGCTGAGAAGCTTTGTATTTGCTAAGTATCTAGAAGCAGCAGGCATTTTTTTATTTGTAAATTGACCGAGAACAGCTCCATCATAAAATTTCAAAAATACAATTTAAAATAAAGCTATACTGTCATGTTTTCATTCGTAGAGGCAGCTTAGAATTGATTTTGAGTTGCTGTCTCGTTTGGTCTTGTACTTGTCTTTAGGAACATCAGAAATATTCCCTGCCTGGTGTGACAATTTGCTACTTTTCACCTTCTCTGATTCCCGTCTCTTTATATCCCCAACCAGCCAAGCCCTGCATTCACATTCCAGCTCAGTCTCTTGTCTTAGGCAGCAAAAATCTTTCAAACACATTCTTATGGAAACATTACCTATGCAAAGTAGCAGACGATTGAACTTCTCTCCGCTCCTGTTGGAAATATGTGAGTACCCTACAAAATGGATCTGCAGAGCTGCAGAGATCAGTTTTCACTGCATTCTTTTTTAATTTCATTTTTGAGTACTGACAGGTATATGCAATATTTAAGGCTCTTATTCTTAGGCCTTTATAAATGTTAAATTTAGGTGTTCATTTTCCAACTAACACTGGTCAACACTGAAATCGTTACTGACATTAAAAGGCCCTAATCTGTAGTATCTTGGTGAGCTGAACACGAATATAACATTAAAAAGATTTTATTCGCTCTCGTTTTGAAGATATTGCATGTAGTTCATTTTTGACGTTTCACCGTGTAAATTTATCCAGTAGGACATCAACAACATCCCAAATAAGCCTTGAATGATGTAATATTGCATCACATTGCATAATACCAGCATGCAGAGTTGATTGCATCATTTTCTGATGCAATGCAATACTACTGCCAGACGGCTGCTGAAGCCATCTGACGTCAGCAGTGTACTATACGCAGTCAGAAAGGAAAGTAATCTGGTATTCTGTTCCAATATTGAAAGCCTCATAAATGCCTTAAAAATCACTCATGATCCACAAGACTGGAGACTATAGACTCTTCGAAACTGAGTCTGAAGGCTGGAAATCCTCCCTTGATCCCACCTGTCCTTCTAATTATCGACCCATCTCCCTCCTCCCCTTCGCTTCTAAACTACTTGAATGTGTGGTTCACTGCCACTGCCTTGACTTCCTCTCCTCTCATGTCCTCCTGGATCCTTTACAATCTGGCTTTTGTCTTTTACACTCTACTGAAACGGCTCTTGCCAAAGTCTCTAGTGACTTGTTCCTGGCAAAATCCAAGGGCCTTTACTCTGTCCTCATCCTTCTTGATCTCTCTGCTGCTTTTGACACTGTTGACCACAACCTTCTCTTCGATACCCTGTCCTCCCTTGGCTTTAAGGACTCTGTCCTATCCTGGTTTCCTCTTATCGCTCCCATCACTCTTTCAGTGTTATTTCTGGTGGCTCCTCCACTGCTGCTATCCCGCTCTCAGTTGATGTACCACAAGGATCTGTCTTGGGTCCTCCCCTTTTCTCTCTCTATACCCAGTCCCTTGGTGCACTAATCTCATCCCATGGCTTTCAGTACCATCTTTATGCCAATGACTCCAAGATCTACCTCTCTATACCTGAAATCTCTCCAGCAATCCAGACCCAGATCTCTGCCTGCCTTTCTGACATTGCTGCTTGGATGTCTCACTGCTGCTTGAAATTGAACTTGGCCAAGACTGAGTTTCTTATTTTTCCCTCTAAAATCTCCTCTCCTCTTCCTCCTTTCTCAGTCTCTGTGGATGACTCTCTATTCCTTCCTGTTTCCTCAGCTCGCAACATTGGGGTTATTTTTGACTCCTCTCTCTCCTTCTCCACACACATCCATCTGATAGCTAAGACTTGCTGTTTCTTTCTCTATTACATCAACAAAATCCACCCATTCCTTTCTGAACATGCTACTAAGACACTTATCCACTCCTTAATCACCTCCCGTCTTGATTACTGTAACCTACTCCTTGCTGGTCTCCCTTTGAATCATATCTCTTCCCTTCAATCTGTTCAACACTCTGCTGCACGGCTAATCTTCCACCAGCCTCGTCACGCCCATATTACCCCTCTTCTCGTGTCATTTCATTGGCTCCCTATCCGCATCCATTTAAAAACTTCTCCTGCTGACCTATAAGTGCATTCACTCTTCAGCTCCTCACTACCTTTCTTCTCTTATCTCTCCTTACACCCCACCTCAGGAACTCCAGTCTTCTGGCAAATTGCTTCTATCTGTGCCTTTCTCTTCTATTGCTAACTCCAGACTTCACTCCTTTCACCTTGCTGCACCTTACGCCTGGAACAAACTACCTGTGTCTGTTCGCCAGGCGCCTTCTCTGATCCTTTTCAAATACAGGCTGAAAACTCACCTCTTCGCTGCTGCATTTGGATCTTGACTCACCTGATCTCCTTGTTTCTTTACCTTTCTCTCTTGTTTTATCCCTTTCTACACCTTCTGTGTTGTCTGTCTTGACTAGATTGTAAGGTCTGACGAGCAGGGACTGTCTCTTACATGTCTGTGCAATGATGCGTACAACTTGTAGCATTATACAAATGCTCAGTAGTAGTAGTAGGATAAACACCTATTTTAACTTTTTTTTGCCTGGGGGATGCTTAAACAGAGTTTATTGGTTAAAACCCAAGAAGACCTAACAATATCTATTTATACGTACAAAAAGGGAGCGATTTTCAAAGGTTTGCTGGTGAGGACATGCGAGGATCAGGATTAATGCATGTATGCAGCTGTAACACAGCCAGAATGGATTCAAATGGGAGAAGGGACACGTGGATTCCAATATGGCAGCTGAGAAATCACAAGTACTGAAGGAACATTTTGGGAACATGTTTTTCAGGCTCACATGTATGATGCATTTTCAATAGCTAATACTGTGATCATCATCACTGTGTGAAACTTTTAACACCTATTTAACTAGGTAAGAGCAGGCACACTTGTCATTTGTGACTTGGTGGTTGGTGGTCTTTGCAGGAGTTGGGTAGGCTTTATTGCAGTTTGCTGTTGTTTGCTTGTTTGCTGGTGTTTTGGTGGCAATTGCTGGCATTTTGAAGTTCATTACTGAGGGCTGGGTGTTTTGTTTGTTCTCACATTAATCAAAAACACAGTGTGGAGGACAAATCAGACTGGGACATCCACCAAATGGATGAATAAACTATATTAGTGACCCAACATGGCCATATTTCAGCTAGTTTCCTGCTTCAAAGGTCTAAAAAACACATAAGCATAAAAATAATTTTATAACGAAAACACTGTTGATAGCTGACAGACATTAATAATCACAAATCCAAAATGAAAAGTAAAATAAACATACCATACATGTGGAGGCCAATTCAGAACTGGGCGCCTCACCTGATTCTGATCCCACGGGGGCTACACGTCCCGCGGGATCAGAAATGAGTGCACCCAGCTTGGATGGGCCGCCTGTGCCCCGATTCTGGACCCCCAGATGTACAGCCACTTACCAGGCTAGCCCAGCCAGGCTACTGCACGGAGCCGTGGTGTCGTGGCATCCTGTTGCTCTGGCACCGTGGCTCCATGGAGGAGCCACGATCCCCAGCAGACCCTGAAATGATCCTTTCCCCGCTGCCTAATCCCCGATTGAGCCTGCCATGGCCAGGGTTGGGCTGCAGGGAACCCCCTGCACCCCTTTATCTCATTTTTCCTGCCTGAAGCAAGCGTAGGCTACTGTCTAGGGGGACTTATTCCACTTCTCAGGTGGAATGAGTTCCCTATTCAAGTGGCCGACCCCGGACATACAGGATTGACTCCGGAATTGTTTCTGTACATCCAGAGTAGAGGTCACGCCTCTGGCTCGCCCTTGCTCTTCCCTCGGCCTGCGTGCTCCCGCCCCAATACAGAGCTCCCCACACATCTCTGCTGTAACTGCGGGGAGCTCTGTGGGTAGAATTGGCAGCCTGGCATTTAGCGCGGATATACATCTAACCCAGACATATATATCTGCTAAACGCAGGTCAGAATGTACCCCATATTCAAATGGAAAATACAAGCTATTCTTGTAAGTTCTTCAGGAAAAACTTGTTAAATATATCAAATGCAGCATGGTTCTAAACAAATAGAAAAAAACAAAGGATAAAACCACATAAATTGTCACATAAAAATCTTTTTTTGAGCACTGTATCATAAAAACATATAAGAGAAACCATCATTCAAAAGGGGTTATCCAATGAATTCAATATTACATGTAAAAATAAACTGTAAAGTATGAAAAAGACAAAAATATGGGACATGCCTCACCAAAGTGCCGGCCTAGCCGCTGGGCCCCGGTCCCGCGGCAGCCTAGTAACCGGGTTCCCGGGGCCCGGCCACGAGGCAGGTCATTGTCGGGGGGGGGGGGGAGGGGGGGGGTGACGCGCGGCTAGGCGCGCACCCGGCAGTCTCCTGGCTCCCGGAGGGAGCCCACTGATTGGTCCTTTGGGCCACGGAGGGGGGGCGGAGTCAGCGCGAGCAAGGAGGGAACGCCCGCAGGCGATTCCTTCTTTCCCTCCTTGCTCGCGATCGGGTCGGATTGCTCTGGCTCACCGGTTCCAGGTTGGTCCTCCTGCGGGTCCCGTTAGTGGGGGTTGAGCCGCGTCGTGGGCTCCCTTCGGCCGTCGAGTGTTGCGGCGCCGGCATCTCGTGGCGGTGCTTGTGCGCGCCGCTTCGGCGCACGTGGGAGAGCAGGTCTGTCTCCTGCCTCGTGTGAAGTGCTGCCTTGCCTGTCGCCGCCTCCTGTGCCCGCGGGAACGGCGGGCCTGCGTTGGGGAGGGTCTGTGGGTGGCCCCCTAACCGAGGAAGGGACAACAAACAAAAAAAAAAAAAATAAATAAATAAATACATAATAAAATAAAATAACGTACACAAAAAAAACAAAAAAAACCAAACCAAAAACGAAAAAAGGGGGATCAACAGTAAGGAGAGAAGGGAGGCACCTTCCTCATGTGGGCCCAGCCAGCTATCAGGCTGCTGCAGCCCTTGGGCCGGGGGATAGAGCCCATGGCTAAACAGGCCTCGGCGCGCAGCGCCGCTAAGGGGCGGCGGGGGGGCGCGCGTGGGCGGGGTACGGCGCGCCCCGGGCCCGCTACAGTGGGCCGCGGTAGGGGGGCCCTCCCTGTTGGTGCGGCTGTCCGTACCCGGGCTACTGCCCGGCAGGGGCGCAGTAGGCCTGGGGGGATCCGGGGGGGTGGGGCCTCCGGGGGGCGCCCCCTGCCTGCTCCGGCGGCTGTGGGCGCTGCTGCGGTCGATTTGGCGTCTCCGGCGGGAAGCCCTGGCGGGGACGGTGATCGGGCGCTGCTCCCGGGGACGTTAGAGCGGGGTTCCTCGGTCTCCCCCGGGCCGGTCGCCCCGCGTGCTCTGGTGCCCGCTCCGCCTCCCGGAACGGCGAGCGGGTGGATTTCGCCTCCCTCCCGGTCGCTCCTGCCCCTCGGGGGTTCCTCGGCCCCCCGGCCCCTTGGGCGTATGGTGCGGTCCCCTGGGGGGGCCTAGGGCCTTGGGGAGGTGGTTGGGGGGGGTGGTTCGGGGGGGGACAAGGGGGGGCCGGGGGTGCGGCGGCGTGGGAGGCCGGGGGCTTGGGGCCTTCGTCGCGCTCATGGGGGGCTGGGCCCCCGGCAGTGCTCAGTTCCCCGGGGGCCCGGGCTGCTGGCTTCTCTCCTTTGTCTCCGCAGGTTCCGCCGGGCTCGACGAGTGCCGCTGCTATGGCTGCTTCCAACCAGCTGGCGGGAGCTTGCCCTTCTGGTTCTACGACAGCCGCGCTGGTTCCGGTTCTGGCGGCGCCCACTGGGGGCGCTACGGCTGTCTCCTCAGCGGGGAGTGGTGAGTATACGGGCGGGGCGGGGGGTGGGGTTCCCGACTCGGCTCCCGGCTCCGGGGAGGCGGGCAAAGGGAAGGGGAAGCGCAAGCGCGCTCGTCGTTGCCGGCGGGCGTCCTCGTCCTCCTCCTCCTCGTCGTCCTCCTCGGCCTCGTCCCGCTGCTCTGTCCCGGGGGCAGCGGATGGCGGGGGCCCCAATGGGGCTCCTGTCGTACGCTGCGCCGAGCTGTGGGAGTCGGTTCCGCGGAAGTTGCGCCGGCGGATCCGGCGTCGCCGGTACATCGACATCTTCCGTTTGCTCGACGGTCGGAAGCGCTCGGGGGAGAGCAGGAAGAAGAAGCGCAAGGACGACGAGAAGGCGGGCCGCGTGCGCAAGGTCTCTCGCAACACGCTCAATTGGACCCGCGCTTTTCTGCGTCTGGCGAGTGTGTGGGGGCGTTACTTCCCGAACCAATATGGGGCGTTGTTGGCATACGCCGACAACATTCTGGCTGCCTCCCAGGCCCACGAAGGGTGGGCCTGGTTGAACTACGACGAGGAGTTTCGGGACCAGATGGAGGAGAACAGTCTCCTGCAGTGGGGGACCAAAGACATCAACCTGTGGTTGACCCAGATGTCCGCGAGGGGTCGGGGTGCCGGAACCGGTACAACGGGGGCGAAGGCGGGCGCGTCTCCGCTTTCGCAGGGGGGCCGGTCCTTTCGTGCCCCCGCCCCCGCCTTGCCACAGCCAAAGGCGGCGGTTGCCGGGGGGGACGTCTGTTGGCGCTTTAACAAAGCGTCTTGTCCTTTCCCGGACTGCAAGTTTAAGCACACTTGCTCCTTGTGCGGCGGTGCGCACCCAGCTACGAAGTGCAGCAGGAAGGGGGTCGCAGGGGCCCCGGCGGGGGGGAAGTGAGGTGTCGCGCGAGATGGCCGCTACCCCGGTGCGCGTGGCGGCGATGCGACCGTGGCTCCTCGACTACGGGCGTTCCCGCCGGGGTAGGGCGGCCGGTTTGCTTCTGGGGGGTTTCACGCGGGGTTTTCGCATTCCCGTCCGGGGGCCCTCCGCTCTGGGCGGTACCCGCAATGCCGCCTCTGCGCGGCTTCACGCCGAGTTTGTGCGCTGCAAGATCTCCGAGGAGTGTGCTCTGGGCCGGGTGGCGGGTCCCTTCTTGGACCCCCTTTTCCCCGTTCACGGTGTCGCCGTTGGGGGTGGTTCCGAAGAAGGAGCCGGGCAAGTTCCGGCTGATACACAACCTCTCCTGCCCTCCGGGCGGACTCCGTTAACGATCACATCCCTCGCGAGCTCTGTACGGTTCACTACTCGTCCTTCGATGCCGCCGTCGCCTTAGTGCATCAGTGCGGTCGGGGGGCCCTGCAGGCTCAGGTGGACATTGAATCGGAGTTCCGCTTGCTGCCGGTCCACCACTCTGCTTTCCCGTTGCTAGGCTTCCATTTTGAGGCACTGGATTACTTTGATATGTGTATGCCCATGGGCCTGCGCGATCTCCTGTGCTTATTTCGAGGCCTTCAGTACCTTCTTGCATTGGGTGGTGGAACGCCAGTCGGGGGTCTCCAGCATTGTTCACTATCTCGATGACTTCTTGTTTGTTGGGGCCGGAGCAGGCTGCAACTTGTTCCGATCTGTTGCGCACCTTCCTGCGTGCGGCTGCCGCGTTTGGCGTCCCCGTGGCGGCGAACAAGACAGTGGGTCCGGTCACTTGCCTCACCTTTCTTGGTATCGAGATAGACACGATGGCTATGGTGGTCCGCTTGCCGGCGGCGAAGGTGCAGCGCCTCCGCGAGCTGGTGGCCTCGGTCTGCGCCGTCGCGAAGACTTCCCTTCGCGTTATGCAGTCGTTGGTCGGGCACCTGAACTTTGCTTGCCGTGTCCTCCCCATGGGCCGCCCCTTTTCGAGGCGCCTGTCTTTGGCAATGGCGGGGGCGCGGCTGCCCCACCATCGGATCCGGGTGTCTTCGGGGATGCGGGAAGATTTGCGGGTTTTGGACTCGTTTCTGGCTGGCTTTGACGGGAGCTCCGTGCTTCAGTGGCCGGAGGCGTCGAATGGCGACCTTCAGTTGTTTACTGACGCGGCGGGCGGCGTCGGTTTCGGGGCCTTCTGTCACGGTGCCTGGTGCGCGGAGCCTTGGCCGGCAGCCTGGGCGCGCTCCGGCCTGACCCGCAACATCACCTTCCTGGAGCTGTTCCCGATTGTGGTTTCCTTCTGGGTCTGGCCTGACCGGTTACGGGATCGGCGGGTTGTTTTCTGGTGCGACAACTCGGCGGTTGTTGAGGTTTTGAATCGCCATGCCCCCCGATGCCCCAGGGTGGCGGCCTTGATGAGGGTGTTTGTGCTGGCGTGCTTGCGCCTGAATGTCACCGCGAGGGCGCGGCACGTTCCGGGTGCTAAGAACTCTATCGCTGACGCTCTGTCACGTTTTCAGTGGGAACAGTTTCGGCGCCTGGCTCCGGGGGCGGACGAGCTGCCCTCGCGGGTTCCGGAGCATCTCTGGACGATTGGGACCCTGACCTGATGGATCTCTTGGCCGCGTCGGTGGCCTGCAGTACCTGGATGGCTTACCGTAGGGGCTATGTGAAGGTGAGTGCCTTTTTGAGTGCGCGTGGGTGGGTTGGGGGGGCGGTGCCTGATGACCTGGTTGGCCGCTTCGTGCTTTGGGCAAAGGAGGCGGGATGGGCGCGGTCGGCGGCCGCCGGAGCGCTTGCGGGCTTTTCCTTCTTTGCTAAAGCGGCGGGTTGGGGGAATCCACGTGTCTCCTTCTTGGTTGGGCGGTTGCTCGCTGGGTGGGCCCGCGCTCAGCCGAAGCTACCGGATAGGCGGCGCCCGGTGTCCCACGAGCTTCTGCTGCAGGTGTGTGAGGTTCTGCCAAGGGTAGCCGCCTCGGGCTTCGAGGCGGTGTTGTTTCACGCGTTGTTCACCACGGCTTTTTTCGGCGCCTTCCGGGTGTCCGAGTTAGTTCCTCGGTCGGCGCGGTGGGGGGCTTTTGGGGGGCTGGCGACGGGCACGTCCGGGTCGAGCCTGCGCGAGTTCGCATTTTTCTATCCCGTTCTAAGACGGACCAGTCCGGGAAAGGGGGCTGGGTCCTGCTGAGCGCTATCTCGCCCTTGCTGTCCTGTCCTGTCAGGGCTCTCGGTGCATACGCCCGGCGGCGCCCGGTAGCGCCCGGCCCGTTTTTTATTCATGCGGATGGCCGGCCGGTGACGCAGTTTCAGTTCACGGCTGTGCTTCGCCTGGCCCTGCGGGCCTTGGGTTGCGATGAGCGGGGTTACACGTCGCACTCGTTCCGGATCGGAGCGGCTACCAGCGCGGCGGCTGCTGGGTTGGACCCTCTGGTTATTCGGCGTATTGGCCGCTGGCGATCGGGTGCGTATGCCGGGTACGTTCGCCCGACGGCTGGCGGCGGTGCGGAGTAGAGCGGGGTGCTGCCGCGGTGGAGGGCTGCCCGCGGTGGGGTGGGGGGTCAGGGGGGGGGCACTAATCCTTTCTTTCCTCTTGCAGAGCTGTTTGCTGGTGGTGGTCCACTCTTTCTTCTTTCAGATGGTGCGGTGCCCGGCGATTGGTGGATCATCGGGCACTCTTTTGTTTACTGGGTCTTGCCGGAGCTGGAGTGCGGTTGTGTTGGATGGGCCGCCGCGGCATGCGTTGGGACCAGCTCCTGGACTGCGTGGACGTTGCCGGTTGGGCTTGCCGGCAACTTATTGGGACTGTTCAAAGAGACATTGCATTGTTGCGGGGGGTCCTCCCTGGGGTGGTTATTGTGTGGTCGGACATTATACCCCGCCCTGCTTGCTGGACCCAGCGGCGTTGGTCAAGGGGCCTGTGCAAAGTTAATCGGCAGATCGGGCGCTGGGTCCAGCAGACGGGGGGGGTTCAGGTCCGGCACCCTTGGGCGGAGGTTGCTTGCGCTGGTTTGTACCGGCTTGATGGGGTCCATCTTGCCCCGGTGGGGCAGGATCTTCTTCTGAACGACTGGCAGGAGGCGCTCGAGTCGTGGTGCTGGTCGCAGCTTCCCCTTGGGGGGGCGGCGCTAGGATAGTTCACTACCTAGCGCCGGTGGCGGGGTGGCGAGCTGGTGCTCGTTGACCCGGTAGATCATTTCAGCTGGAGGCCGCTTTCCTTGTGAGCGGCCCGGGTAGGCGGTGGGGGGGAGCCGGCCCGGGTGGGGACTCCGCCCGGAATCAGGCAGCCCCTACAGCCGGCCTTTGCTATCATGGCGAGGCGGGCGGGAAGGGGCAGCTGGGGGGGGGGGTGGCTTGGATGGTGCTCCACTTTGCTATACGGCTCTTGTCTGTTATGGTTTGAGTTGCTGTGTTGGCCCATGTTGGGGCCGGTTTGCTTACTGTTAATAAAAGCTGCGACCATGCATTAACACCATCACTTGACGTCCGCTTGCTTTGTCAATGGGTGGGGGGGGGGGGGGGCGATGGCGGGTTGGGGATCCAGGCCGAGTAGGGCCTCCGGATACCTCGGTTAGTGCCGGCCTAGCCGCTGGGCCCCGGTCCCGCGGCAGCCTAGTAACCGGGTTCCCGGGGCCCGGCCACGAGGCAGGTCATTGTCGGGGGGGGGGGGAGGGGGGGGTGACGCGCGGCTAGGCGCGCACCCGGCAGTCTCCTGGCTCCCGGAGGGAGCCCACTGATTGGTCCTTTGGGCCACGGAGGGGGGGCGGAGTCAGCGCGAGCAAGGAGGGAACGCCCGCAGGCGATTCCTTCTTTCCCTCCTTGCTCGCGATCGGGTCGGATTCCCGCCCTCCCGCCCTCGTTTTCGGTTGGTTGGGTGGCGGGTTGGATCTTGTCGCAGCTGGTGGGGGGGGGTGGGGGGGGGGTAGGGTGTCGGGGGTTATGTGGCACCCGCGAGCGGGGGGGCGAGCGGGTGCTCGTTGACCCGGTGGATCATTTCAGCTGGAGGCCGCTTTCCTTGTGAGCGGCCCGGGTATGCGGTTGGGGGGAGACGTCTCGGTTGGGGTCTCCGCCCGGAATTAGGCAACCCCTTCAGCCGGCCTTTGCTATCATGGCGAGGCGGGCGGGAAGGGGCAGCTGGGGGGGGGGTGGCTTGGATGGTGCTCCACTTTGCTATACGGCTGGTGGGGGGGCATCATCCGGATGACGGGTGGGGGGGGGGGGGGGCGCTTGTCTGTTATGGTTTGAGTTGCTGTGTTGGCCCATGTTGGGGCCGGTTTGCTTACTGTTAATAAAAGCTGCGACCATGCATTAACACCATCACTTGACGTCCGCTTGCTTTGTCAATGGGTGGGGGGGGGGGGCGATGGCGGGTTGGGGATCCAGGCCGAGTAGGGCCTCCGGATACCTCGGTTATTATATGTGCCACATAAGAAGCATGGGTATGCTATTACTACTACTATTACTATTAATCATTTATATAGCGCTACAAGGCATACGTAGCGCTGTACAAACACATATAGAAGAAAGTCCCTGTTCATAGAGCTTACAATCTAACCAAGACAGACATTACAGTACAAGAGATTACCTGATAGTTCTCATACACAACCTTTACATTGATCAAGAAATAACAGTTCAAAACAGTTAAAAAAAATAAAGTACACGATCATCTCTATGCACATGATATTATTTTCTACCATCAAATTGACACATCCAACCCTATATGCTCCCAAATACAGGCATGCCTCTCAGATATATCTAATTGGCTCCTGGCAAACAACGTAAAAATCAATTAAAAAAAAAAACGTAATCGGAACTTCAACCCCCCCCCCCAGTCAAAATTCACATACACAACACTGAACTGGAAGTAAAACAGGAAGTCAGATATTTAAGAATTATCATTGATCAATCCTTAAACATGAGCTCACACATAAAATCCATTTGCAAGATCATGTACTTTAAACTAAAAATGATTCAGCAACTCAAACAGCTCCTGGAAAGTCATGACTTCTTTACAATCCTGCAAGCCCTCATAACCCCACATATCGGTTATTGTAAAAGTATTCTTCAAGGCCTACCCAAAAAAAAACACTTCAAATGACCCAAAACCTAGCAGCACGGATAATCTTCAATGCTCACCACAAAGTCAATTAGATAATGTAGAGCAAATGCAAGATGTTCACACACCAAGGAACTAAAAGAAAGAGCGAGAACCACAGCAGTTTATAACTCCAAATTATTTTATTTATTTATTTATTTAGACAGATTTGTATGCCACCTTTTCCTTCAATCAAGGTGATCACATCACATCACAATTGGAAGGTTACATTTAACATTAGGGTACGTGTAAACGTTTAGACAGCACAGTTACTTAACGGTATTTAGACATTACAATTGAGGTAACATTTAACATAAAGGTATTTATTAACGTGGTATGATAGATTTGTGTGTGTGGATGGGATGGGTATGTGGTTAGTTGTATTTTGTTATAAACTGCTGATGGTGCTTGCTTTTTCTTTTTGAACATACAGTTTGCATTCACAGAACCCTCTTCTCGACAATGGGTGCAGAGCAGAGGTAGAACATTCACCCACAGAACTCAATATATATATATATATATATATATCTATAAGCTGATTCTGGTCATCTCACCAACAACAAACATTCTCCAGTACCAGGCATATTGGGAACTAATATAAAACCCTATTAAAGTCACTAAGATCTGCAAGAGCTGGTACCAAAGACTGGCGGATTTCCAGGTATTGATAACCCTTCTTTTATTGGCCCCACCGTGTTTCGGCCACCGGCCTTCTTCAGGGGGATATGCGAAAACAAAAGCCTCAAAAAAAAAAAACAATGAAAGAATAAAAACATATGTAAATAACACCATAAAAAAGAAGAAATATATATAAATACTGTTACAAAAAATAAAACCAAGGGTAAAACACAATCAAATAAAGAATAATAAAATTACACACATCAATAGATTAAAAAGTATATGTATACATTAACAATATGTGAATACATTAAAAAATGTGTGAATACGTAAAAAAATGTGTAAGGCTGACAAATATTAGTGTCCATGTAACCTATAAACATGTAGATAAAAAACTAACAGGGACACATTGTATATATATATATCTTCGTATGAAAACATCAAAATGCATCATAGATCTAACATAACTCGTGAACATATAAACTGTATATAAATGTGTAAACTATATATTATATATTACAGAAAGTCAATAGAAAGAACTGCATAACATAAAATCATAAAAAGTGATAAATATGTGATGAGGACACAAACAAATAAATTGTAAAAAATACCTTTAAAATTCTGAAAGTGTGGCATGATCTCTGGGAAAATAGGGGGTGGTTTGAAGCATTGTGTTTAGGAAATTTGGGGCAGAAAGGAGTTTTGTCCAAAATTTATAAAGGCATAATGGAGGGAGGGAATAACAAATTGATATACATAATAAAATGGGAAGAAGATTTGACGATAAGATGGTCTGAGGAGGAATGGGATAAGATAATACGAACAGTGGCAAGTATATCCATAGCCACAAGGGTAAAAGAGAATGCTTATAAATTGTTGTTTATGTTTATTAAAACTTTATATACCGCCCATAAACGATTAGCATCTGGGCGGTTCACATACATAAAAAGTAATTAAAAGAGATGGAGAGCTGCGAAAGAGAAAAAGAAAAAGGAACGCCATAAAATCTTTAAGAGGAAAGGAATAGAGATAGGGTCAGAGAGTAGAGAGGGGGCAAAAGATGGCTAACATAGGGGAAGGTGGGGAAAACACGTTGACAACCAGGGGGACGGAGGGGGAAAAGGGGATGGGGAACAAGTATACTAATACTAGGGAAGAGAGGGGGGAGAGGCAGGGAAGGGGAGATTAAATGTGGAGCAGAAAAGATAGGTTTTCAGTTTAGCTTTAAAAGACAAATAGGAAGTTTCTAAGCAAAGGGAATGGGGAAGTGAGTTCCAGAGCCTGGGACCAAGGAAGAAGAAAGCTGAAGACCGAGTGGATTCTAAGTGGGGTTGGGAAGGGGGGGGGGGGGAAGAAACATACGGTTAGCATGGATAGAACGAAGAGATCGGTGCGGGGTATGGAGATGAACCTGGTTGGTGAGATACAGGGGAATACCGGAATGGATCGCCCTGTGAACAAAAATAAGATTTTTAAACTGAACATGAGAAACAACGGGAAGCCAGTGAATGTGTATTAGCAAGGGGGTGACATGATTGAAACGTGAAGCATGGGAGAGAACACGCACGGCAGTATTTTGAACACGTTGAAGACGAAGAATTTGGGATTGGGGAATACCGGCAAGACAGACATTACAATAGTCAAGACGAGACATAACAAGGGAGATAATGAGGGTGGTCATAGCAGAGGGGGTGAGAAAAGGACGTACGGCGCGAAGTTGTTTCAGGGTGAAAAAGGAGCGTTGGATGACTGAGGAGATGTGTTCTTTGAAAGAAAGAGAAGAATCAAGAATTACACCTAAATACCATAGTAAAGAAACAATAGGGATGGGCGAGGAGGAAAACAAAGGGATGAGGGGAGGGGAAGGATTACCGAAGGTGAACCAGATAGCAGAAGTTTTCGAGAGATTAATGGGAAGGAAGTTGGTAGAGAGCCAAGAGGCCACAGAGGAAAGACAAGAATTGAAAGAGGTGATATCTGGTGTAGCAGAGTCAGTGTGATAGAGGAGGAAGATATCATCAGCATAGTAATAGGCAGATACACCGTGTTGCTGAATAAGAAGAGCAAGGGGAGCCAAAAATACGTTGAAGAGAAGGGGAGCAAGAACAGAACCTTGGGGAACACCACAAGGGAGAGGAGTAGAAGGTGAAGATCCTGACCTAGTTTGGGCTGAGAAAGTGCGGTTGGACAGAAAAGAGTGAAACCAGTGAAGAACCAAACCAGAGAGGCCGGCATCCTGAAGATGAGATAGGAGAGTGCGATGATCGACTAGATCAAAAGCAGCAGAGAGATCCAGAGAAACAGCAAGAGAGAGCAAACCACGATCATGAGCAGTGTGAAGATCATTGAGAAGAGAAAGAAGGACAGATTCTGTGCTATGGCCCGGGCGGAAACCTGATTGTCGGGGATGGAGAGTAAGAGAAACCTCGAGGTGAGAAGAGAGCTGAGAGAAGACCAGTTTTTCCAAGAGTTTAGAGAGGAAGGGAAGATTAGAGATGGGACGCCAGCTAGAGGGAGAAGTGGGGTCTAAAGAACCTTTCTTGAGAATAGGGCGGACGTGGGCATGCTTCCAAGCGGTGGGAAAGATACCAGCAGAGAGACTAGAGTTAAAGAGGGACAGGATAAAGGGGGACAGAGCAAGAGAGGATTCCAGCAGCCAGGAGGAAGGAATAGGATCTGCAGGGCAGGACGTTTTATGGGTGGATGTGAAAACTTTAGTAAGGGCAGAAGAAGTAATGGGCTCAAAAGTGGACCAGTGATGCGAAAGAACAGGGAAAGTGGAGGGAGAGGAAGGGAAGGAGACGGGGGAAGGGGGTGCTACCGAGGAGGGAGGGGAAAGAGGGGGAGGGCAGGAAGGAAATGAGAGACGAAGAGACTGGACTTTGGAAACAAAATAAGAGGCCAGGGAGGAAGGATCAGGGGTGGAAAGGGAAGATTGGGGGGGGGGGTAGGGGAGGAATGGGGGGTTGAAAGAGAACGGAGAATGGAATGTAGTTGACGAGAGGAATTTGAGGAGGTGGAAATGAGGTTAGAGAAGTAGTTCTGTTTGGCGGAGTAAAGAAGGGAGCGATAATGACGATGGGATGAGCGGAAATGGGCTAGAGTGGAGGAATTTGGATGTTTGCGCCACAGATGCTCAGCTCGGTGGAGGTACCTACGGTGGAGGAAAAGCCCAGAGTGAGACCAGGGGTGATGGGTAGATCGACGGGGGAGACGAGGGGGACGAAGGGGAGCAATGGTGTCGAGAGCAGAGGAGAGGATCGTTGTTCAGATTGTATTGGACTCCAGTATGTTAAAAAAGAGCTGGAAGGGGGATTAATGATCAATGTTGGAGGGGATGCAATGAGAAAGGGAATTGGTTGCATATGTGATGGAATTGTAAGTGGATACAAGCCTTTTGGATTGAGATTTTGGAGTTGATATATAACATAATAGGATATTGAATACAAAGAAAGCCAGAGATTTGTTTAGTATATCAATTAGATGTGGACATTCCAAAGAGAGTTAGTGGAGTGATACATCACTATATAGTAGCTGCCAGAAATGAAATAGCACAACATTGGCAGGGGAAATCCATGCCACATAAGGCAGGATTTGTGAAAAGAGTGGCAGAGATGTGTTTGATGCATAGATTGACGGAGATGAGGCGGGGGACAGGTGAGAAAGTTGTGGAACAATGGAAGAGTGTATGTAAGTGGTTGGAAAAATGGAAGGAAGAATGAGTGGGAGAGCTAGAGAAAATATGAGAGGGATTTTATACAAAATTTAAATAAAATTTTACTGGAAGGATAAATGATGATTGGGTGAAAGGAGAGAGGATATTAATTCAATAATGGATGAGGATGGATGAGCGGGGGAGGGTGGGAGAGGGTGGTTAGAAAGGGAATGATATAAAGAGTATTTAGAGTAATATATGAATTAATAAATAGAATATATAATTGTTAATAAATACAAATGTTGTGGGAAGTTTGATACATACATGTTACGTGTAGTTTGATACATGTTAAGTGATGTTTGTAATGATACTAAATACTTAATAAAATGATCAAATGGAAAAAATCCTTACTGGTGTAAAAGACAAAATTGGTCACTTAAAATCCTTAATGCATAGGGCAAATTTGTCACTAAAAAGAACCGAAGCATAAAAACATAAGCATAAAAACCATTGGTTAGGTAAGAGGGATACCACTGAGAGAGAGAGAGAGAGAACAGCTATAGAAACTATAAAATAAAAAAATAAATATATACAGATAATAAATAAACAGTAAAGCCCAAATAGAATAAATAATAGAAGACCCTGTGAGGGGACATAAAACCTTTTTTGTCTCAAGGAAATGCAGAAAGCCTTAAACAGTCTCGTAATAATGGCACCTATTCAAATATGAATGTGTATTAAAAAAATAACAACGAGAGCCACCCCCGCGGGGCACAGTTTTCACAGGTCCTTTATTGAAAAATGTGTATCGTGGGCTCGTTCCAATCCAAAAAGTAAAAGGCTTGCATAGATAATATATTAGAGTCTTGAACTATGTAAAATATATTCTTTGTTTAAAAAGATACTTTTTGTAGCAGAGGAACAAATTTTTTATAAATCAACACTATTTGTCTGAACTCGAAAATCTTTAAATAAAAGTAACGCTTTGACTGAATTTTCAAACCATGTTAATTTGAAGAACATACGATAAAAATATATAGAAATTATTTGAAGATGAATAAAAACGCTGTGAAAAAGATTTTTAAGAGACTCACTGCTATGTGCTGTGAAGCAGACTTCATCGTCCATAAACGAGAGAGTCTGTGCACTGGCTGCTATCTTTAAGGCAACTTCCTGCCGTGCAGTGGTGAAAGGTAATGTCACAGGCGAGCAATATAAAACATGAATATATGAATAAATAATATAAGATGACTTTTTTGGAAATTATATTGTAACACTAGAAAAGATTTTCAAAAACTATGCTGTTTTATCTGTCCAACCAAACTAAGCCAGCAGCAATGGAAGCGGAAGGGCGGCAGAAGATGACCTCGGGCCCCCCCCAACTCCGCCAGCTCCAGGAAGATTGAAGGCAGCGACCCAGCAGTTTGAAAGCAGAGCCATGGGAACGGAGAAATGTTCCCGCAGCTGCTTACATTTGATTTTATGGGTTGGCAGTTCTATCATAGGCTGTTTCTAGGGAGCAGCAAATAGCGCCGCCCCCTAGAAACTGCCGCCTGAGGCCACCGCCTCAGTTCACCTAATGATAGAACCGCCTTTGCTTACCTGATCCCACAAGAGTGAGAAGATCCAGCTCTCAGAATGCCTTAACCATACCCACACACATTTGCAGTACAAATATAGTTACCAGCTCAAGGGCATTCGTATATGTCACCCCCACTCTATGGAACGTCCTTCCTGACAACCTAAGAACAATTAAAGATCTTCTAACATTTCGCAAAGCACTCAAGACTCACCTCTTCACCCAACACTATGACCTCACCACTTTCAATCAACAAGCTCAAACAACCTAACCTACCATCTGCCCAACAAATATTTAACAACCCATCAAACACTCCTAATCTCCTAAAATCCACACCATTATAAAGATACACAATGCCAAGGCGACACTTCCTCACCTCCGTTTATCTGTAAATAAGTTACAAAGTTGATAAAATGTTTAGTTTCTTGGGTACTTAAGTCAATTGTATAAAAGTTCACGAATGTTATAATGTAACTTGATTGTGTTTCATTGTAAACAGCCACTGATCTATGGAAGTGGCAGTATATAAAAGCTCAACAAACAGATTATGTGGTCACTTTCTAGAGCGATTATCCCGTTAGATATATAATCCTTATGCGCTCTAACATTAACCGTGAGATTGTAATGTTATATTACTTCAGTTGATCTAAACTGCTGTTCATTAAAAAATCAAACTTGTTGTGAGCGACAAGGTCTCAGACTTACTGTGAGGCTATAATTCAGACTTCAACACATCTGACATTTATGCACCCTTTTGCATCAATGATCTTCTAACATCGCTTAATGTTGTTATGAACAGACATTATTTTCTTGGATCACGATTATAAAACAGTGCTTAACTATTTTCTTGGACCACAATTAGAAAGCAGTACTTAACTTTAGTGTGGTATCTCCAACGCCATATTTCGACGCCTTTGCATTGGTATAAAAAAGCTTACAAATAAATAAATAAAATAAACAAATAAACGGCACAAGGGAAAACAGAATGATTTTAAATCAGTGAAGAGATATGACAAGTCTGCATACTTTCTTCCTACCTGTTTTAATTGATACAAAGAACAAATCATCAGAGAAGCAGGACTGTATGAAAACAACCGAGGTGTGAAGATTGGTGGAAGACTCATCAACAACCTTTGCTATGTTGACGATACCATGTTACTGACTGAAAGTAAAGACGATCTAAAACATTTGCTTATGAAGATCAAGGAAAATAGTCTTAAATTGGGCCCACACTTAACACAGAGAAGACAAAGATATAATAACTGCCAAAAACAATAATTACATCATCAATGGAAAAGAAACAGAAATAATGGACAACCTTCTTGGATAAACAATCAATAAAGAAACAAGAAGCAGTTAAGAAATCTGATAAAGTGTTGCTCTTGGTAGAATGGCTATGAAGGACCTAGACAAGATTCTCAAGAGCAGAGATGTATCTCTCCATAAAGGGATTAGAATTGTCCAATCCATGATATTTTCAATAACATCATATGGATACGAAAATTGGGACCATGAAAAAGAAAGACAAGAATCATGCTTTTGAATTATGGTGCTGTTGGAGATCAAACCTAAGCTTTCCTTGGAAGCTCAGATAACAAGACTTTGATGTTCATACTTTGGACACGTCATGCGAATAAACAGATCATTAGAGATGGACATCATGCTTAGCAAGGTTGAAGGTCAACACAAAAGAGGAAGCCATCAATGCAATGAATCAATACAATAACAGCAGCTATGTATGCCACTCTGTCAACAATTAGCCACCTGACTGAGGACCAAACACAATTTAGGAGGTCGCCATGAGTCGGCATTGACTCGGCACTTAAAAACAGTACTCAGGCATCCTTCCATTCTAATGGAAAGTCAGGAAAATGCAACAGAGGAAGGCTTGTGTTAGAGATGTTAACTTATACTGATGATATATAATGGCTTATTGTTCTATCATTATATCTTACTGTTTTCCCACTTCCTCTTTATTGTCTACATGGTTCCTGTGCTCCAGATGTATTTAGTGTGCCTTTATTTTTAATTCTGAAGCATGGTGTCAGAAGATTCTGAACCTGTCCTGCTTTTCTTTTCATGACAGAGAGCTTCTAGAATGTGGTGGGCTGCAGAACTTGGCATGCACAGCAAAGTTTGCAGTGATACTGATAAGCCTAAGGTTGCACGTACTCTCCCTTGACATAGAAGCCCAAAAGCATTACAGCTTCATGGCAGCTACTAAACAGCATTCCACCCCAGAGGACATGAAAGTTAGTGGTGATTTATGTAGCAAATTGGAAAAATTCAGAGTAGAGTTTGAAGACTACATCCTAGCAATAAGCTTACAAGAGAAGCCAGCTAAAGTGCAGACAGTTATACTGACAAGGGTGATGAGTCCTGAATTCTGCAATGTTTATAAACACAATTTGAGCCTCACAGAGGAGCAGGGGAAAGATACCAAAGTCATTCTGGAGACATTAGAAGCCTATTTTTAAACCTGCCAAAATGTAATATAAGAAAGATTCATGTTTGGCAGCTGCAACAAGAGAAAGGTAAATCCATTGATAACTTTGTCATGCATTTGAAAGAGAAAGCAATGACATTTGAGAATGGTCCACTGAAAGATGACCTTATTTGGGATAAAGTAGTTCTTGACTTTGCCAATGACCGCACATGTCACTGTCTCTTAAAAGAACATGACTTAACTCTGAATATAGCCATTGAAACGTATTGCAGAACTCATATTTGCAACTGAGAACTATAGAACAGGACTGACACGTTGAGAGCATGAATGCAACAGATAAGCATCAGCAAAGTATGCATAGCAACTGCAATAAGCAACAGCAAAGTAACTCACCTGCAACCAAATTTGCTGCATGTAAGTACTGTGGCAATGCACATAAGCGAGTGAATGAACACTGTCCAACATAAGGGAAAACATGTTGGCTTTGTGGTAGCTCAAGTCATTTTGCAAGGGTGTGCCTATCAAGCAGAAAGCAGAACATAGCCATTAAGCTGCATAAGTTGGAAGAGTTATCAGAATCAGATGCTGCAGACTTGCTCAGTACTGATACAATTTTCTCAATGTCCTGGTGAACAAAAGGACAAATATGGTCTATGAATCTGAGACAGAATAATGTGGACTTGGGGTCAACATGTAATGTCACGTATCTGAAAGACAAAATGAGGTTGGCCCCAAGTGTACCCCTGTAGCCAAGTGGCACCAACCTGAAGCTATACTCAGGGAAGTTTATGTCATCCTTAGACTTTTTCATACTCAATGCACCATACGTTGACATACTCATTAGCTTGAATTTGAGATAGTGAAAGAAAATCAGATGCTATTGCTGTCTGCTTCAACATGTGAGCCCCTTGGGCTGGTCCATTTTATCATTCCTGCAGAGGTAGAACATCAATATTCAGGGATATACCATTGGTGAAATCCGCCCTGTGCGAGTTGCACATCGGGCGAGCACCCTCTCCCGCATCACCATCTAGCCACTTTATGGGGGCGGGAGAGAAGAGGCGTGCACCCGATGTGCAAATCGCCAGCACACTAAGCAGGTCTGGACCCTCCCGGAGAGACCAAACCTGCTTATTGTGCCGGCGAAAAGACTTAAGGGGCACATTTCAGCTCTCTGCTGCTGCCTGCCGCCGCTAAAGTGGCGGCGGCAGGCAGCGGCAGAGAGTCAAAATGTGCCCCTTAAGTCTTTGCGCCCTATGCGGCTGCACTGCTTGCACAGGGCTCAGTACGGTCCTGTCAATATACCATACCATTGTTGTGACCACAGCTAGTTAGTACTGTACCTATGACAATCTTTCATGGTCCAAAGGCATCTGTTCTGGGAAAAGTTCATTTTGAACTCAATCCCAGTGCTTCACTGGTACAATGTGAATGCCAATGTGTCATATAGAGAAGCAAGAAGCTGATTGTCATATTTCACCTATGACTGAACCATCTGATTAGATCAACACTATGATCATAGCAAAAAAGCATGAGATGCTGAGAATTAGCATTGATCCAATGTTTCTAAACATTGTGCTGTAAAGATCGCCAACGCTTGAAGAAGTCTTATACAAATTGTCCAAAGCTCACTTGTTTACACTTATTGATGCCCATGATGCATTCCTGCAATGTAAGATAGATGAGAAAAGCAATATGCTCACATATAGGACCCCCTCGGGCAAGTAAAGATGGCTCAGATTATCAATTGGAATTTCTGTAGCACCAGAGGTGTATCAGTGGATACAGCATGAATTTTTGGCTGAGATCAGTGGCATTGACTAGCAGACAACATCCTCATTGTTGACTGTGGTGACCCTGATGAGGAGGAGGCAGAGTATGACCATAACAGCAAGCTCTTAGCCCTAATGGATCACTGCAGGCAGGTGAAGCTATGGTGAAGAAATTACAATTCAGGTGAAGGAGGTCCACTTGCATGGACATATCCTGTCATCACAAGACCTGAAAGAAGACCTGGATAAGATTAAAGTCATTCAGGATATGCTTCTGCCTGCAGATGTAAAATCTGTGCAGTGTTTCATTAGGTCTGTTAACTTACCTAGCAAAATTAATGCCATGTCTATCTGAGGTATGTGAGCTCTTGAGAAGACTTTTGAATAAGGATGCAGTTTGGCACTGGTTTCCAAAACATGACCAAGGCATACAAGAAATAAAGCACTTGGTCACAGATGCCCCTATACTGCAGTACTATGATGTCACTAAGCCCACTGTGCTAGAGTGAATCTAGTAAAAATGGGCTTGGCCGGTACTTTGCGCAAGAAGGCCAGCTCATGACTTTTGCATCCAGAGCGCTTACCCCAGCTGAGTAAAATCATGCACAAATCAAAATGGAATGTCACAGCCTTGTTTCAAAATTATCTTTATGATGAGACATAATTACAGCAGAAACTGACCACAAACCACTGATAGCAATATTTTAAAAAACCCTACTGTGTGCAACTAAGTGACTTCAGAGCATGTGGCTAACGCATCATTACAACCTCAATGTTTATAAGCCGAATCCTGTGGTGTCTATCAGTGACACACTCAGCAAAGTCACTGAGATGACCATCAGTAGTCCAGTGCTGCTACTGAACACCTCAAGGTTTGTTGGAGGCAACAAGAACAAACTGACATTGCACAAATCAAGCAGGCTGATTTTCTGAATGTCACAGACTGGAAGCTACAACAGGTCATACAGTACACCGCATGAAATGATACCTTGCAAGTACTGAAGTCTGTAGTCCTATCTGGATTGCTAGACTTGAATGTGGAAACACCAGCTGAAATTAGAGAATTCTGGTCATTCTGGTCAGCATACACAATAGTATTCTATACAAAGGTTCCTGGGTTATTATGCCCAAACCACTGTGATTAGAGATGGTAACAGGTATACATTGAAGCCACCTCAGCAAATTAATCTATAGGACATTTACAATGGAAAGTTGTGCATAAGTTCAAAGAAAAAACAAGGGAGATGTTATAGATGTTACATAGAAAAATGACGGAAGAAAAAGACCATATGGCCTATCTAGTCTGCCCTTCCACATCAACCACTACAACAGTCCCCTTTTTCCCTTTAGAGATCCTCTGTGTTTGTCCCATGTATTTTTGAATTCAGATACTGTCATCATCTCTACCACCTCCACTGGGAGACTATTCCACGCATCTACCACTCTTTCCATAAAGAAATATTTCTGCATATTACTCCTGAGTCTATCCCCTTTTACCCTAATCCCATGTCTCTTCATAGCTTCAGAACTTGCTTTCAATTGAGAGGCTCTCCTCCTGTGCATTTATGCCACATGGAGGTATTTAAATGTCTCAATCATATCACCTCTATCCCGCCTTTCCTCTAAAGTATACATATTAAGATCCTTAAGTCTAGTAACCCTCCCCACGTGTCAGCACTCTTCCAGTCCAATTGCCCCTCCCTTCCAGCATCCTCCCCATTACCTAGCCACCAACCAGTACCATCCACAAGTGTCAGCTCCCTGTAGTCCCACCTCCAGATGTCATCTCCCTTCCAGTCCCACTCCAGTTCCATACCCAGGTGTCAGTTCCCTTCCATCCCCCTCCTCCCTTCCCTAGTGTTATCACCCTTCCAGTCCTCCTACAGTACCATCCTCAGGTATCAACTCCCTTCATCCCCCTCCTTCCTTCCCTAGTGTCATCACCTTTCAAGTCCCCCTCCAGTACCATCCTCAGGTATCAGTTCCCTTCCAACCCCCTCTTTCCCACCTCTGTCAGCTCCTTTCAAGCACCCACCTTCCCCTCCATGTCAGTTCCCTTTCAGTCTTCTCCTTCCCTTGTGTCAGTCCCTTCTAGTCATCTCCTTCCACTGTGTCAATCCCTTCCAGCCATCTCTTTCCCCCTCTGTCAGCTCCCTTCCAGCCCCATCTTTCCCCCTCTTTCTGCTCTCTTCCAATCCTCTCACCCCCTGTCAGCTCCCTTCTAGCCATCTCTTTCTCCCTCGGTCAACTTCCTTCCAGCCCTCTATTTCCCCCTCTGTCAGTTCCTTTCTAGCCATCTCTTTCTCCCACTGACAGCTCCCTTCCATTCCTCTCTTTCCACCTCTGTCAGGTCCCTTCCAGCCCTCTTCCCCTCTGTCAGTTCCCTTCTAGCCATCTCTTTCCCCCTCTGTCAGTTCCTTTCTAGCCATCTCTTTCCCCCTCTGTCAGTTCCCTTCTAGCCATCTCTTTCCCCCTCTGTCTGTTCCCTTCTAGCCATCTCTTTCCCCCTCTGTTAGTTCTCTTCTAGTCATCTCTTTCCTCCTCTGTCAGTTCACTTCTAGCCATCTATTTCCCCCTCTGTCAGTTCCCTTCTAGCCATCTCTTTCCTCCTCTGTCAGTTCCCTTCTAGCCATCTCTTTCCCCCTCTGTCAGTTCCCTTCTAGCCATCTCTTTCCTCCTCTGTCAGTTCCCTTCTAGCCATTTCTTTCCTCCTCTGTCAGTTCACTTCTAGCCATCTATTTCCCCCTCTGTCAGTTCCCATCCAGCAATCTCTTTCCCCCTCTGCCAGTTCCCTTCTAGCCATCTCTTTCCCCCTCTGTCAGTTCCCTTCTAGCAATCTCTTTCCCCCTCTGTCAGTTCCCTTCCAGCCATGTCCATCCCCTTGCCAGCTCCCTTTCAGCCCCCTCTTTTCTTCTCTGTTAGATCCCTTCCAGCCCCCCGTTTCCCCCTCTTTCTGCTCTCTTCCAGCCCTCTCACCCCCTGCCAGCTCCATTCTAGCCATCTCTTTCCCCCTCTGTCAACTCCCTTCCAGCCCTCTATTTCCCCCTCTGTCAGTTCCCTTCTAGCCATCTTTTTCCCCCTCTGTCAACTCCCTTCCAGCCCTCTATTTCCTCCTCTGTCAGTTCCCTTCTAGCCATCTCTTTCCTCCTCTGTCAGCTCCCTTCCAGCCCTCTTTCCCCTTCTGTCAGCTCCCTTCCAGCTATGTCTTACCTCCTCTGTCAGCTCCCTTCCAGCCCTCTCTTTCCCCCTCTATCAGCCCCCTTCCAGCCTTCCCTTTCCCCCTCTGTCAGTTCCCATCCAGCCCTCTCTTTCCACCTCTATCAGCCCCATCCCAGCCCTCCCTTTTCCCCTGTCAGTTCCCATCCAGCCCTCTCTTTCCACCTCTATCAGCCCCATCCCAGCCCTCCCTTTTCCCCTGTCAGTTCCCTTCCAGCCCTCTCTTTCCCCCTCTGTCAGCTCCCTTCCAGCCTCCTCTTCCCCCTTGTCAGCTCCGTTCCACTCCCCCTTCTTCTTCCCTTGTCAGCTCCATTCTGCTTCCTCTCATTCCCCCTATGTCAGCTCCGTTATGCTCCCTCTCCTTCCCCATGTCAGTTCCATTCCATTTCCCCCTCCTTCCCCCATGTCAGCTCCATTCCGCTCCCTTTCCTTCCCCTGTGTCAGCTCTGTTCAACTCCTCCTCCCTCCCCCTGTGTTAGCTCCATTCCTCTCACTCTCCTTCCTTTGTGTCAGCTCTGATCCGCTCCTCCTCCTTCCCCCATGTCAGTTCCATTCCACTCCCTCTCCTTCCCCACTGTCAGCTCCATTCTGCTCCCTCTCCTTCCTCCTCATGTCAGCTCTGTTCTGCTCTCTCTCCTTCCCTCTTGTCAGCTCTATTCTGCTCCCCCTCCTTCCTCTTCATGTCAGCTCCGTTCCACTCCCTCTCCTTCCCCCTTGTCAGCTCCGTTCTGCTCCCCTTCCTTCCTCCCGTATCAACTCTGCTCCACTCCCCCTCCTTCCCCCCTGTGTCAGCTCCCTTCCACTCCCTCTCCTTCCCCTTCCTCTTCCTCAGCGGCTGCGATAGCGGTAATAATTTAAAAGTAAAAGAAAACCAGTGTGGAGCATTCTAATCCTATGGAATCCCTGCTGCTGCGTCCTGTCCTGAAAAGGATGTGATGCTAGAGCAGGACACAGCAGCAGGGGTTCCATAGGATTAGAATGCTCCACACTGGTTTCCTTTTAATTTATATTATTCCTGTTATCGCAGCAATGGCTCCTGCATTGCAGTTGGAGCAGTGGCAGCAGCTTGCCCATTTTTCTTTTTTAAATATTAAGGCAGAGTGAGGCTGCTGGTTTGAGGGCATTTTGTGCCGCCCCCAAAGGTTTGCCACCTGAGACCACCACCTCACTCCGCCTCATTATAGAGCCTCTCCTGGGACTAGGGCTCCCTTACTTGCGCCACTATAATGTGGCTGCCCTTATGTGCTGGTAGCAGGAACTGTGCACAAGATGCATTGGGGTACGTGCCAGGGGGTTTCTCGACACTGCATGCTGTACCACTGCTTGAATCTGTTACAAGGGGTTCAATTGATGCGTAATCAGGTAGCGAAAGGCCACCAGCTGTTAGGCCTGCTGCAGACGGCCTGGAGTTGGTGGAGGGTGCGTATAGGTGGAGTGTAGGGCAGATCTCCATTTTGACAGCTTGTGGGTAGTCCGGAGTTTACTCCAGGAATGGAGGGAGGAATCTTTCATTCATGGGAGGCCAAGGGTTGCAAGTATATAATTCAGTTGCTGGAGCTGGGAAGGGGGGGGGGGGGGCGCGGTGGCAGTTTCCATCTTTAGCAGAAGTTCAAGCCAAGTGGCAGCACATTTTTTTGCCTACCTACAGTGTTGCCACTATAACCTGGAAGGGGGGGGCAGGGGTAGATGAGCTAGGAATGTACATAGCGTTGGATAGGCAGGCACAAAAGGAGCAGGACACAATAGCACTGTGGAAGTTCAATTTTATTATGATAATAGCAGAGAGGTGCTATTGTGTCCTGCTCCTTTTGTGCTTGCTGCCGCTGCAGAAAGGGTGTTTCTTTTGCTCATAGCGCTGATAGGGCATTTCTTGCCACTCCCGCCCTGCTGAACAAAATGCCCCACTGGTATAACTTAGGCGATCTTGGAAGAAGAGCAAAGGAGTTAAAGCCTTGTCTGCAAAATGGATGAGTGAGTTGGGAGAACAGCTAGAGGAAGTGGAGCTCCAATGGCTATTTGCCGAGGATGCTACTTTACAAGAAATGCAACTTAAGTTATTACACAGAGCATACATCTCCAGGGTGAGGGGGGCACAGATGAGACTGTGGGAAAACCCCAACTGTTTGAAGTGTAAGATGGGGCATAGCACTCTGACACATGTTTTTGGAATGTCAGAAATTACAGCAGCTTGGGGAGGAGTATATTTGCATCAAGTGTTAGGGGTCTCAATTGATTGGACCTATGCTGCTTTTCTACTGGATGGAGAAGCACATTTGAGGGACAAAAAGGTGGGGCCAGCAGGGCACTGGTTCGGGCGAGTGGCATTGATGATTGCAAGACAAGAGATCTTGACTAAGTAGGTGGAGGCCACAGTGCTGGACTGCGAGGTGTGGGTTACTCGTATGAAAACCATGACTGATTGGGTGCAGAAAGTGAGAAAACCAACTGAATTGGAGAAGAAATGACAGTATGCTCAGCTATGGGTGTGGTTTACTATGGGGTTACTATCCTAACAAGGGAAGGGTTGTTGGAGGGTTTGGGGGGGGGGGGGTGAAGTATAAAAGAGAGGGGGATAGGATATACAAAAAGGGGAAAAATGTGCCAGCCTGCATGTCTACACCCTGGAGAGGGGAAGTGATATGCCGTTAACTTGTTGGTTCAGTAAGATTACTGTGAGACCATTGTAGGGTTGCTTTTAACTTCAGTTGATGGTCGGGTGCTGGGAGATGTCTCTCTGGCACTATTGGCTTGGGGGGAATATTACTGCTTACTATTGTTTATTACTGTTTTGCTGTATTTGATGCTTATGTGTTTGTTGGACTTGTCTTGGCATGTGGATGGATTTGAATAAAAATGTAATTTAAAACAAAACAAAATAAAACAAGAAAGCACATTTTTCTCTAACTGTTGGAAGCACTGCAGCCATGGAACGAGCACTTTTTTGCACCTTATTCATGGTATGGAGCTGGTATAAGCATTGTCGCCTCGACAACCAGGGCCGGACATTCTTGTGTCGTTCTGAAATCACAGCACAACATGCTTCTCTGTTGCCCTGCCTAGCTCCGCCTCTTTCACACACACACATCCAGAGCACGTCACAGTGTACACTGAGGCAGACACAAACACCGTCAGACAGCGTATATCCTCTAAAGATACATTCTGCAAAGGTCTGCCATGGACTGTTTCCGTACTTGGCTGTCCTGCAGATATTCTTTACCCATCTAATGTAACCAAGCACAAACTAAGATTAAGGTTCAAAGTTGACAGCTTCAAGAAGTATTGAACATAGTGCCCAGCACACACTAAGCAGCGGTCCAACAGTGCACTGATACAGTGAATGATACGTTCCTGAGTTATCTTTCTAAACGTTTTTTCTCTCTCTAAACTCTGAGAAAAAAAAGGAACTTCTCAGCCTGTGTCTTCACTTTCTGAAAGCGCTTGCAAAAATGGTGGTCATGGTAACTTGTTTTAGTTACATTTTGAAACCAGCGGGGATGGCTAGTTGGAAACCTGCTTGCAAAAGATTGATCCCTTCCTTTCACCATCTTCCACCGGCTGCAGCAGGCTGAGTTGAAAAGTAAAATATGCAGCGCTTTTGTTTCCCCATAGACTTTAATGGCAAACAAAAAAATCAAAGCAAGTTGAATATTTCATTGTTACCTTTCTTTTGTTTTGGTTGAAAAAGAAACAGCCTTTTAGGATGCATATCTCATTTCATTTTCAAATGAATGCATACCGCTACCTTTTCCCGGGGCTCTTGTTTCTTTGAGAAACCCTTCTTAATCAGCCACACTTGCACACAGTCATTCCATGTTCTGAGTGCTGAATCTGTGCTCTGCCCCTCTGGGAATTCAGTCCCCGTGGTGCGCTATACTTTCTGTTTTCATTCTCAGCATCAGTGTCTACACTGCCACTTCCCACACAGTGCCATCTGTAGGTTCGCATGGACACACTTTACATCACCAGGTTGTCTGGAATTATAAGACTTTAGTACATTTGCACAAACCATGATAGGGATGAACCTCACTTGCATGTCAGGTATGTTGGGTATGGTCTTAGATTTACTGCTAGTGTTCTTCTTAGTAGAGGTTGAGTATCCGTTATCCGAAATGCTCCAAAATCTGAAACTTTTTGATCACCCACATGAGATAGTGACACTTTTGCTTTCTGATGGTTCAATGTACACAAACTTTGTTTCGTGCACAAAATTGTTAAAAGTATTGTATGAAATTATTGTATCTTCAGGCTATGGCCCTTATTCTAGAATGCGGGTTGCGGAGCCTGCAATTTGCCTAGATTCTATCCCCCCATCGGGGAGAGCCAGCAGGGATGGGAGGGGGAGGAGCAGGGGCGGACTGCCAGGTCTGCTGGTGCGTGTTGCTTATACCACTTCAGATGTGGTATAAGCAGCATTTTTTGCAGGATTGGGGGAGGGGAGCCACCTCTGAGGCAAGGTACGGAGGAGTCCCCGCCACCTGATTCAGGATATGGGAGGCTAGTCATGGGTCAGGCGGCGGGGATATAGAGGGCTAGAGCCACGGATGTGTGGGGCGCCTGTGGAGAGGATGTTCCTGCAGGCAAGAGGGGAATGCCATAAGACCATAAGATATGCCATACTGGGTCAGAGCAAGGTCCATCAAGCCCAGTATCCTGTTTCCAACAGTGCCCAATCTAGGTCATACGTACCTAGCAGTTTCCCCAAAAGACAAGTTACACAATGCTTGTACTGGGTCAAGCATTGATATCCTGGGTCCCTTCTTAATAATGGTTTATGGACCTTTCCTCCAGGAAATTGTCCAAACCTTTCTTAAACCCAGCTACACTAACAGCCTTTACTACATCCTCCGGAAACAAATTCCAGAGTTTGATTACACGTTGAGTGAAAAAATATTTTATTTTATTAGTCTTAAATAGTGTACCCTGTAGCTTCATTGCATGTCCCCTAGTCTTTCTATATTCTCATAATGTAAACAATCTACGTTTACCCGTTCCACTGAGTTCATTAATTTATAGACTTCTATCATATCTCCCCTCAGCTGTCTCTTTTCCAGGTTAAAGAGCCCTAATCTTTTTAGCCTTTCTTCATAGGGGTATCCTTCCATCCCCTTTACCATTTTCGTGGCTCTTCTCTGAACCTTTTCTAATAATGCTATATCCTTTTTAAGATACGGCGACCAGAATTGCACACAATATTCAAGGTGCGGTCTCACCATGGAACGATATAGAGGCATTATAATATCTTTTGTTTTATTTTCCATTCCTTTCCTTATGATACCTAGCATTCTATTTGCTCTCTTGGCCGCCACTGCACACTGGGCTGAGGGTTTTAACATGTTATCCACAATGTCACCTAAATCTTTTTCCTGGGTGGTGGTTCCTAATGTGGAACCTTGCATTGTGTAACCATTGTGTTCTTCCTAGGGTGCATAACCTTGCGCTTGTCCACATTAAATTTCATTTGCCATTTTGATGCCCAGTCTTCCAATTTATCAAGATCCTCTTGCAATTTTCCACAATCCTCTTGGATTTTAACAACTTTAAATAGTTTTGTGTCATCTGCAATTTGATAACCTCACTCGTTATTCCATTTTCCAGGTCATTTATGAATATGTCAAAAAGCAGCAGACCCAGCGCAGATCCCTGGGGTACACCACTATTCACCTTTCTCCATTGGGAAAAGTGGCCATTTAGCTCTACCCTCTGCTTTCTATCTTTTAACCAGTTCCTGATCCACACTAGTACACTGCCTCCTATCCCATGACTTTTTAGTTTTGCCAAAAGTCTCTGATGAGGGACATTGTCAAAGGCTTTCTGAAAGTCCAGATACACTATATCAACTGACTCACCTTTGTCCACCTGTTTATTCACACCTTCAAAAAGACATAACAGATTAGTAAGACAAGATCTTCCTTGTCTAAAGCCATGTTGGCTGTCTCCCATTAGGCCATGACTATCTACATGCTGAGTAATTTTGTTATTTATGATGTTTTCTACCATTTTTCCCGGTACTGACATCAGGCTCACCGGTCTGTAGTTTCCCGGATCACCCCTGGAACAATTTTTAAAAATTGGCGTTACATTGGCGATTCTCCATTCTTCAGGTATTACAGATGATTTTAATGATAGTTCACAGATTACTAATAGCAGGTCTGCAATCTCATATTTCAGTTTTTTCAACACCCTTGGATGTATACCATCCGGCCCAGGTGATTTGCTACTCTTCAGTTTATCTAATAGTTGTAATACATCTTCTCGATTTATCGATATTTCCTTCAATTCTTCCGCACCTTTAAATACCACTTCAGTCATGGGTAACATCCCTACATCTTCCTTAGTAAAGACCGAAGCAAAGAATTCATTCAGTCTCTCCGCTATTGCCTTGTCGCCTCTTAGTGCCCCTTTAACCCCTCTATTATTTAATGGACCAACTGATTCCCTCACAGGTTTTTTGCTACAAATGTACTTGAAAAAGTCTTTATTTCACATTTTTGCTTCCGCAGCAAGCTTCTTCTCAAATTCTCCCTTTGCCTCCCTTATCAATGCCTTGCATTTGACTTGCCAGTGCTTGTGCTGTTTCCAGGTTTCGTCGTTTCGCTCTTTTTTTCATTTCCTGAAAGATGCTTTTTTGGCAACAACAGCCTATCTGACCTCACGACTTCCTTCCTTGGGACCAATTTTGGCTCCTGCAGGAATGTTTTGTTCCCACAGACCAGAATCGGGTCCTAATGACCCCGTCTTCAGCGGGGACGTCCAGACAACCCAGACATCCCCCTCCCGGAATGGGGCTCTATAGGCCTGATTCCGTCCGGGATGTATAAGCCCTCTGTATGCCCGGTCTGAACCGGATGTACCGAGGGCATTGCGATTCTGATCCCGCCGGGCACGTCTAGCCCTGTGGGATCAGAATTGCGATCAGGCCTGCATTTGCAGGCCAGGACTGCAATTCAGCCTGGCCTGCACATACAGGCCATGCCCGACTAACTCAGTCTGGGCTTTACACTGGAGCCATGGCTCCTTGATGTCTGGTTGCCATGGCACCGCTGCTCCATTGTAAAGTCATGATCCCAGCCACCGGTTCCTGAGCTACATTCCCGCAGTCTGACCCCCAATGCGCCTCCCACAGCAGCCTTTTGCCACACGATGGGGCAGAGAGGGCAGCAAACTGTGGCAGATATTGTGGGGGGTTGGGAAAAGATGAAACAGGTCTGACCTTTTGCTGTTCCCTGAATAGAGCGATGATTTTCCTTTCCTAATTCACACTCTCTTCTTCACCCTTTCAGATCCTTCACCACATATATAATACATTAGAAATCTGTTCTGCACATGCATTAGAATAATCTACTATTAGGGTGTTGAAAGAACTGAAATATGAGATTCCAGACCTACTATTAGTAATCTGTGAACTATCATTAAAATCATCTGTAATACCTGAAGACTGGAGGATGGCCAATGTAACGCCAATTTTTATAAAGGGTTCCAGGGGTGATCCGGGAAACTACAGACCAGTGAAACTGACATCAGTTCCGAGAAAAAAGGTAGAAACCATCATAAAGAACAAAATTACTTAACATATAGATAGTCATGGCTTAATGGGAGACAGCCAACATGGCTTTAGACAAGGAAGATCTTGTCTTATTAAACTGTTATGTTTTTTTGAAGGTGTGAATAAACAAACAGGTAGACAAAAGTGAGTCAGTTGATATAGTGTATTTAAACTTTCAGAAAGCCTTTGACAAGGTCCCTCATCAGAGACCTTTGGCAAACTAAAAAGTCAAGGGGTAGGAGGCAGTGTACTATTGTGGATCAGGAACTGGTTAAAAGATAGAAAGCAGAGGGTAGGGCTAAATGGCCAATTTTCCCAATGGAGAAAGGTGAATAGTGGAGTACTGCAGGGATCTGTGCTGGGTCCGCTGCTTTGTAACATATTCATAAATGACCTGGAAAGGGGAATAACGAGTGAGGTTATCAAATTTGGAGATGACACAAAACTATTCAAAGTTGTTAAAACCCATGAAGATTGTGGAAAATTGCAAGGCTGGGCATCCAAATGGCAAATGAAATTTAATGCGGAGAAGTGCAAATTTATGTGCCTAGGAAAGAAAAACCCAAACTATGTTTACATGATGCAAGGTTCTATATTAGAAACCACCACCCAGGAAAAAGATTTAGGCGTCGTTGTGGATAACATGTTAAAACTCTCTGCCCAGTGTGCAGCGGTGGCCAAGAGAGCAAATCGAATGCTATGTATCATTAAGAAAGGAATGGAGAATAAAACAAAGGATATTATAATGCTTCTGTATTGTTCCATGGTGAGACCCCACCTTGAATATTGTGTGCAATTCTGGTCACCGTATCTTAAAAAGGATATAGTATTATTAGAAAAGGTATGGATAAGAGCCACCAAAATGGTAAAAGGGATGGAAGGATACCTTATGAAGAGAGGCTAAAAAGTTAGGGCTCTTCAACCTGGAAAAGAGACGGCTGAGGGGAGATATGATAGAGGTCTATAAATTAATGAATGGAGTGGAACAGGTAAACGTAATTCTATTGTTTACACCATCAAAATATAGAAAGACTAGGGGACATGCAATGAAGCTACAGGGTAGCCTATTTAAGACTAATAAGAGAAAATATTTTTTCACTCAACGTGTAATCAAACTCTGTTAGTATAGCTGGATTTATGAAAGGTTTGGACAAGTTCCTGGAGGAAAGGTCCATAAACCATTATTAAAGTGGACCCAGTATATCTACTGCTCGCCCCAGTACAAGCATTGTGGAACCTGTGTCTTTTGGGGAAACTGCTAGGTACTTGTGACCTAGATTGGCCACTGTTGGAAACAGGATACTGGGCTTGATGGACCTTGTTCTGATCCAGTATGGTATATCTTATGTTCTTATGTTCTTAAGCTTTTGGGGCTGTTGTGAATGTGCACTGGAGTAACATGTTGAGGGTGTATGCAATGGGAGTGGCGGACAGAGCAAGCTTGGGGATCTGCTATAGCAGTATGGAGAAACAGTGTGGTGGGTGGATGTGTGTGCACGGGTGGTGGGAAAATTATAGGCGAAGGAGAATGAGAGGGAAGAATGATGATAAGGTGAGTTGTGTACCTGGGGAGTGGGGAGAAAGGGAGGTGGAAGTATGTGCCTAGGAAGGAAGAAGGAGAGGTAAGGGAGAGAAAGTTAGGTGCATTGGGGGAGGGGGGGAGGGGAGATAAAGTACAAGGTGCATTGGGGGGAGGGGAGATAAAGGTCAAGTTGGGGTAGATTTTAAAGGCAGACAGAATTAGGGGTCTTGCTAGAAGTTAGAGGGAGGGAACACTGGGGGAGGGATAGGGAAGGCTTGGGTGTTGTGGAGAGAACTATGGTTTAAGAGAAAGAGAGAGGTGAAGAGGGAAAACGCAGGAGGAGTTTCAGGTCCAGGGGAGGAGTTAGGCCTTATAATAGGGGAATTCTGCGCAAAAAGAGCACTAATAGAGCATCAAGAATTTAAAAATACTTTGTGCAGAATTCTCAAAGTTTTTGCATAGAGTTTAACATTTTGTTTCACAGAATTCCCCCAGGGGTAGTAGTTGTAACATGTACAGGTAGCATATCGATATGCAGTTTGGAAGATATTTTTTTATGAGATTGGTTGCAGTCAATACAGTTGGGACTATTTCCGTATCTTTGTGTGACTGTACTTCTTCATTCTCTGTAAATGTTGAGATCCTGATCCCAGCAATGGTATTGCAATGTTATAAGATTTACACCATTTCAAATACTGTACATGAGTTGTGCAAATTTATTTGTGTCTTTCTGACATCAGCACCTCAAATCTAACAACAACATGTGGATTTCATTTTGAGCTATGAAACCTACATTTGTCTATTTGATGTTTTTCTATGTATGCCTTCTTGTGCATAGTCTTTCAGTGCCATGTTGCGATTATTATTAATATCCCATCTTTAGGTTTAAGTTCACCTCTCTTCAGGGCCCCAAGAGAAGGAGGGGATCCACCTCAGAAATTATGGGAGCGTCTATAATTGGGTTCCTTTTTTCTCTGGCTCTCCCCCCCCCTCCTTGGCATTGCAGGGGCAGCTTGGATAGAATTTACGCCACTGGACACTCCAAATGTCCCGATTAAAAAATCCTCTAGTGGTCCCAACCCTGACTCTTCACCTGGCAAATATGTCAAGGTGGGCTAGTGGACCTCGGCTCCTGAACGCTGCGTCCCTTTCCTAGGGTTATCTAGTATAGGGCACTCCTAGCCCAGGTATCCCTAGCCCAGGAACCCCTAGCCTGAGCATCCATGAGCTCTGGTGCTGCAGCACCCTACCTTTTCAGGACCAATAAAAATGACTTGGTCTGAGAAGGCGTCCAGCCATGTCCTCCTCTTCCCGCTGCTTTCTTAGAAAATGGTGGCACATGACCCCTAATGGCATGCTGAGATGCACTACTAAGGGGTCAGTCTGCCAAATAAGGAAATTGTGCCCCTTATTTGGCAGACTGACCCCCTAGCGGTGCATCCTTATACACTGCCAGGGGTAAGATGCTGCCATTTTACAAGATGATAGTGCTGGAGTCAGGAATAAGTAAGCATTGCTCCTGGCTCCCAACCCTGATGGTGGGTGAAGAGGTCAGAAGGTTGAGGCATGCAGGGTTGCATTAAGCCACCAGGAATATACTTTCAGAATCAGGAGAGTTCAGGGGCCCACTGCATGCGCCACAAGGCCATGTTTGTAGGTGGGGAGGGGGGGGGGGTCAGAGGCTCTAGGGGTTCATTGAGACATCATGGAAATACATCTGGGGTTAGGATAGAGGTCCAGGGCTCACTGGGTCACCATGGAGGTTACCAAAAAGGGGTTTCTGGAGATGAAGTGCTGCACTTCACCTCAGATGACCTGTTTGCTCTTTTGCTAGAAATCTTTATTCCAGCCCTGAACTGGAGTTGATTCCGTACTAACAGATCAATAAAAAACTGCATTAAAAACATAGCATTTTTCAAATATCAGGAGCAATTTAAACTTCAGCCTCTTGTATGTATTTTGCATGCCTTCCTTGCTACCCTTTAGTAGTGTGGTTTTAATGCTGATTTTCCTACACTAAAAATGTTTACTACATTGGAAGAAAGATTAGTGTGATAAAATCAGGAGTAAATCATTGCACAAAAGAAGAGCACAGTTCACTACATGAGCCTCTCTGTCTGCTTCCCCCGAACCTGGCATAGCCAAGAGTCCCTTGTCTTCCCTCTGTAGATCTTCCTGTTCTTTCTTGGCTGTGTCCTAGCCACACTGCAGATGGTGTAATTCCTTTGTGGTCCTCTGCATTCTGTAGTCCAGAAAATGAACTTTCAATCTCTACAGGTCAGCTTTCCTCTGATACTTCACCTTTTTTCACAGTACTAGCAAGGAATCCTACAAGTGCTGGGTTTCTCGTATTGTTGTGCTGTCAAATTGGTATCGACTCATGGTGACCCTCTGGGTAGTTGTCCTAAACTGTGTTTGGTCTTCAGTCAGGCAGCTCATTGTTGATAGACTGGCACCCATAACTGCTGTTATTGTCTCAATCAATCTCATTGCTGGCCTTCCTCTTTTGTGTTGACCTTACCAAGCATGATGTCTTTCTCCAAAGATCTCTTTCTTCGCATGATGAGTCCAAAGTATGAAAGTCACACAGGCACTGAGTCACTCAGGATAAATGTTTTGCAGGAAAGAAAAGACACTGTAGAATCTCTATGGATAGAAATTCAGTGTAAAAAGGGGATGCCAATGGCAATTGGGGTATACTACAGTCTACCTAGCCAGAATGAACTGATGGATGATGAAGTGCTAAAAGAAATCACGGATGTTAATAAAAGTTAGAACACAGTAATAATGGGTGATTTAAATTACTATGGTATCAACTGGGTCAATGCCACAGCAGGACATGCTAGGAGATAAAGAGGCATGTTTACTAAACCGTCTTCATGTGCACTCTGTGATGTTATTGCGCGATAAGGTACCTTATCGCGCAATAATGGCGCTTTATCGGGCGCACAGGTACCTTAGTGCACGATAACGCGCGCAGCGGTGCAAACGAGCGCTGAAGGCATGGAAAGGCTCCCGGAGGGCGGAGGAAAGCTCCCCAGGGGTGGAGAGAGAGGGTCAATGGGCATAGATTGGGAGGGGAGAGGCTCCCCGCACACTAACGCTGTGAAATCCGAAGCTCAAAACTAATGCCAGTGAAACCCTGGCGTTAGAGCTGATTTAAAGGGAGAAGAAACCATTTACGTCAGCAATGTACAGCAAAACCAGGGAAACCTACAAAAAGTGATAAGTGTGATACATGTGCACAGAACAAAAGGGCAAATAAACAATGAAAATTACCAGCAGAAAATGTAATAAAAACATAACCACGCTGGCCAGTAGTGATTTTAATGGGAAACATCAAAAAACACTCCCAAGAAAGCTCCAGAAAAAAGATATGAATTTTGGAAGGGTCTATGCTCCGTCCCCATACAAGGTGAATAAGCCCACAGTGAAACTGTGCTGAGCAGGGTTTTCCCTCTCCATTGGGTAGGTTTCCTATGGCATGCACATGTTCCACAACAGCAGGGCGGCCATGTCAGAACGTGCAACTGGACAGATGCTTGAAAAGGGGACACAGAGGGCTGCAGGCGGCACATGCTGTGGTGCAGCTGGGCCACAGTGCAGACTAGGGTGATGCCTAGGTGGCCCATAGGAATGCTGAAACAGTAGTGCAGCCAGACAGCAACTGATGAGGACCCAACATGGGCACGAGTGTGCTTCCCACAGTGTCACAGGGGATAGTACCCAGCAGGTACCCCCAAGGGCACAGAACATTGGCAGGCGGTGCTGGGGGGAAGCGTGGACAGCTATGCAGGCACCCCTACCCCAGAACCCGCACCATAGGCAGCCGCCTACCCACACACTGGATGACCTGAGACTGCGCTCCACCAGCACCACCAGCAGAAGGGCATGTCAGCATGGTGGCAGAGGGATACTGGTGGTGGAGGGGGCAGTGGCAGCTGCCCAGAGCAGACCATGGCCTAGCCCTGTTCAGGTGGGTGCCATGTACTGCAACAGACAGGCTCTGTCTGACAAACAGCCATGGTATCTCCAGAGACTGCACTGTCCCTGTGGCCCCAGTGTGGTGCAGTACACACAGACAGTGTGTTCAGGCGCAGAAGGTCACAGGTTCAAGTCCCAGCTGTGATTCCTGCCAACCTAGTGCCCATATTTTACCCACTACTAAACCGTGGTAGTAAAGATGAACCTTTATTGCAGAGAACATAAACATGCGTCAAACGCCTATATTTTACCCTGCAGAGCACAGACACCATAAACATGTGCATTACCTAGAGCAGAGTCCCCCAAATGCAGTCCTGGAGGGCCACAAATCATTCAGGTTTTATCCTGTCTCCAATATAAGGACATGTCAGCATGGTGGCAGAGGGATACTGGTGGTGGAGAGGGCAGTGGCTGCTGCCCACAGCAGACCATGGCCTAGCCCTGTTCAGGTGGGTGCCGTGCACTGCAACAGACAGGCCCTGTCTGATGAACAGTCATGGTATCACCAGGGAATGCACTGTCTCTGGGGCAACACAGTGGTGCAGTGCACACAACCAGTGTGTTCAGAAGCAGAAGGTCATAGGTTCAAGTCCCAGCTGTGGTTCCTGCCAATCCAGTGCCCATATTTTATCCACTACTAAAACGTGCTAATACAGACAGCACCTTTATTGCAGATGATGTAAACATGCCCAAAACACCTACATTTTACCCTACAGAGCACAGACACCATAAACATGCGCATTACCTAGAGCAGAGTCTCCCAAATGCAGTCCTGGAGGGCCACAAATCATTCAGGTTCCATGCTTTCTCTAATAAAGATGCCTGTGCTGCATTTCTATGCGCCACCCCCATAGTATGCAGATGTATCTCATGCATATTCATGAGGGACAACATGAAAACCCGAACAGTGTCTGGCCCACCAGGACTGGAGTCGGGAACCTCTGCCCTAAAGCAGCAGCCAACAGGGGCAGACACAACCGCACCCACAGGCTCCATTATCCAATGCCTCCTGGAGAGGCAGGAAGTTGGGTCCTGCGTGCATCTCCCAATACTAGCACTTGCATACCTTAGCAATGCCACCCTAAACCTGGGAATATGGTACACAGCTATCAAAAGGTTGCTATGATTACTGGCAGATAGCAATTCAGAAGTTAAGTACAACTTTCTGATTGAGCTGCATCATAGCAACCTTTCTGATGTCTGTGGAGTGTGCTACAGGTCTTGTGTCTGACAGTGTTTACTACCCTGAGGAGTGACCCCAACAGTATTGCGTACCATAGCAATGCCTGCACTGTTCCCAGGACTGGTGCGGTGGCCAGGGCTGCCAAACACCTCTATAGCTGCACAATGCTGGCATAGGTGTGTGGAGTGTGTGTCTGTCTATCCAGTGTGTGGTGGCTGCAAACATCCTCCACAGCCCACACTGCTAGCACTGTTGCCCGTATTGGCCTGCCAATGTGCATAATAAGGAGCAAGGTACTGTGGGAATAGCCTGGATAGGGTGGCCTGGCCTGGATTCATCTGTACAGAGCATAGGGCAATGGCTCGGACATTGTAGTGCCCGGCCACCACTTGCACGGACAGGGTGGCCACAGCATGTCCTGCTGGGAGGTCACTCTCACCCTGACTGAGCAGTGACCATGGCATGGCTAGATTCCCCCATAGTGCTATATAGCATTTCTCACATGTGTTATTTATGGGTTTTCTTTTGGGGCCCAATCACTGACTTATCTGCTTGGTGTGTATGCTGACATCCCAGTTCTGGGTACATGCATCTCCTCCAGGAACATGGACTATGGACTTGCTAGCAGACTGTCTGCGGCTAGTATGTGTCTTGCTGGAGGATTGCTGCTGGAGAATGTCAGATAGTGGTGGGGGGCAGCTGAGCATTTCCAGGCCTACTGTCTGTCTGCTATTGCTTTATGGATGGGTACAGCTCTGCATTGCCTGCCCTTTAGGGTGTCTGTTCCCAAGCAGGACTGGGGTTGATGGTCCCCTCTACTGCCACCATTGCAGGGAGGTAGAATGTGGATCTGCTGGTGGGTGATCCTGTTTCCCACCCTGAGCCCCAGAGGGTGGGTTGTGTGGTGGTACATAATCCGCCTATGGGTCCAAACACCTCCCCTTCACCTACATCATGTAACCATGGCACCAACACAGGATATGCACTATTCTGGGTGCATTATAGCCCATAAGGGCTGGACATGACTGAGAAATACAGAAGGACACAGATGTATTCTAGGTGTGTCTGCAAGGACTACCTATCACACACAGTAGCACTGATGGGGATCTGCAGCATGGTGTATTTCAGCCATGAAAGGTGCTGTGGACCTGGTGCTGGGCGCCCCACCTCACCCTCAAGGTGAGCACAGTACCCGCACAATGTGACGGTCTGTAGCTACTCTGTGCCAGTACCACACACGGTCAGTTCCCCCTACCAGGCCGAGGTGCTGTGGGGGTGCATACCCCATCTTGTGCCCATCTGTAGACTGCTGATTTGCATGTGCAGTGCATCATGGGTGTGGGTGGGTTAACCCTATACTGGTAACCACAGCAGACAGTTTGTGTGGTGACGTGCAGTCCTTCTGCAGCCAGCCAGGGGTTTGTTAGCAGCTGTAGCCCACTGGTTACTTCACTGCCTGTGGAGCCAGAGGTCTATAGGTTCAAACCCATGGTGGGGTTATTTGATAAGGCTGGCCAAGGCATTGTCTATTTTTAATGTACATTAGTGCTGCCAGCAAAAACACCCTCAGTGTACTGTAACCATAAGGCACCTTATAGGGCGCCCTACAAAGCGCCTTATAAGGTACCTTATAAGGTGTCCTCTAAAGCGCCTTATAGGGTGCCCTATAGGGGACATTATAGGGTATCTTGGCGGACAGTGCACTTTATAATGTGCCCTATGGAGTGCCTTATAGGGTGCCTTATGCGGCACCTTAGGTTACGGCACGTGAGGGTGTGTTTGCTGTCAGCACTAATTAAACTACAAATAAAATGCCTCAAAAATCAATACTTACACATAAAAGCTAATGCCTCAACCAGCCTTATGGATTAGGCACACTGAGGGATCAAACTCATGCTCCCTGTATCATCAATCAGTGTATTAACCATTGTGCTACACCTCTGTTTCTGTGTTTGAATGTCTGCGCACCTACTTAAGATTACCGCGCGTTAACGTGCTTAGTGGCATCTCACCTGATAATGTGCGCAGCGCACGTTATCGCGTGATAATCCCGTTTTGCTACTTTAAGACGACACGCCCACTCCTTTTATGGCATCCTGTACACTAACGCCGGGCGCACGTTAAGACAGTTTAGTAAACATGCCCCAAAGTTTCTAGATGAAATAAATGACTGCTTCTCGGAACAGCTGGTTCATGAACCAACAAGAGACAAAGTTATTTTGAACCTAGTCCTTAGTGGAACACAAGATCTGGTGCAAGAGATAACAGTATTAGGGCCAATTGGCAATAGTGATCATAACATCGCAGATGACAAGGAAATTCACAGTACTACCTTTTAACTTTCAAAAGGGAGACTATGATAAAATGAGGAAAATAGTTAAGAAAAAACTGAAAGGAGCAGCTGCAAAGGTTAAAGATTTAAATCAAGCATGAGTGTTATTTAAAAATACTATCTTGGAAGCCCAGGTCACATGTATTCCTTGCTTTAAGAAAGCTGGAAAGAAGACCAAAAAACTGTCAGCATGGTTTAAAGGTGAGGTCAGAGCGACTGCTGTAGCCAAAAAAGCATCTTTCAAGACATGGAAATGACGAAAATGGGAAACAGTATAAGCACTGGCAAGTTAAATGCAAGGCATTGAGAAGGCAGGCAAAGAGAGAATTTGAAAAAAGCTTGCTATGGAAGCGAAAACACAGAATAAAAACGTTTTCAGGTACATTCATAGCAAAAAAAACCTGTGAGAGAGTCAGATGGACTATTAGATGATAAAGGGGTAAAAGGGGTGCTAAGGGAGGAGAAGGCCATAGCGGAGAGACTGAATGAATTCTTTGCTTTGGTCTTTACTAAAGAAGATGTAGGGAAGTTACCCATGACTGAAATGGTATTTAAAGGTGATGTATCAGAAGGATTGAAACAAATTTGAAAAGCATTTAGGTGTCATTGTGAATAAAACGTTGAAACCCTCTGCTCAGTGTGCAACGGCAGCCAAGAAAGCAAATAGAATGCTAGGAATCATAAGGAAAGGAATGGAGCATAAAACCGAGGATATTATAATGCCTCTGTATCGTTCCATGATGCAACTGCACCTTGAATGCTGTGTACAATTCTGGTTGCTATATCTTAAAAAGGATATAGTGAAAATAGAAAAGGTACAGAGAAGAGCCACCAAAATGATACAGGGGATGGAAGGGTAACCCTATAAGGTAAAGGCTTAAAAGGTTAGGGCTCTTCAACTTGAAAAAAAAAAGACGGCTGAGGGGAGATATGATAGAGGTCTATAAATTAATAAATAGAGTAGAAATGGTAAACCTAGATCAGTTGTTTGCTTCATCAATAAGTGGAGAGATTAGGGAACACTCAATGAAGCTACAATGTAACCCATTTAAAACTAATAACAGAAAACATTTTTTCACTTAACACGTAATCAAAAGCTAGAATGTATTACTGGAAGGTGTAGTAAAAGCTGTTAGTATAGCTGGGTTTAACAAAGATTTGGACAAGTTCCTGAAGAAAAGATCCATAAATCATTATTAAAGAGGACCAGGGAAATCCACTGTTTGCTCCTGGACAAACATTGTAGAACCTATGTATCATACTGGGAACCTGCTAGGTACTTGTGACCTGGATTGGCCACTATTGGAAAAAGGATACTGGGCTTGCTGGACCTTGGTATGACCTAGTATTGCATGTCTTAACTTCTTGTGTAATAAAGGAGGGCATTTTTAAGTCCTTGAGCGCCAATATTTGTTCAACCACTGCAAACCTCTGCCATACCTTGTTGAGTTTTATGGAGAAATCCGTTTTTCTTTTGGTTGTTGTCAGAATGCAAATTCTATCTTAAAAAGTTTGTACCTACATTATTAGGACTCTAGGCTGGCCACTTCCTTTGAGCACTGGAGCAAGCACGTGATGAACTCAGCCCAGTTTCACATGATCATGTTTATCCTTTAAGCCCAGGACCTCTGAAATCAATTTCTGCATGAAGCGCAATGCATCTGTTTCTTTGGTACATTCAGATGGACCAACCACCAATAGATTATTTCTCTGATGCCTGTTTTCTGCTCCTTCGTGAGGTTGTAAAGCTCTTTAAACATTTTCTCCATTCATTCCAGCTTGATAGCATGCCTGTAACTGCCATTTCCTACTCTAATTGCAGTGCTGGTGCTTGGTGCTGAATGGTTTCCACAGTGTGAGCAATTTTTATTGAAACTTCAAGGTGCACACCAAGGCTAGTCATAATCTTAGCAGGGAGCATACTGATTAGCTCTTCAATTGTTTTGCCAGTATCAGCTGAAGTAGGGATTTCCATGCCTAGCTCATTGGAGATCTGTGCATCTGAGGGCCCTGCTCTATTCAGCATGTTACTCTGACCTGCCTGCCTTTATTGCATGAATGGATCACTAATTGCTGATTTCTCCTCTTATTTTGAGGGATTTTAACATTCATGTGGACTCGTCAAAAGATATCTTTTCCCACCCATGAGGCCGATCATATTCTGGACTTAGGGGTATGTTTATTAAACGGCGATAACGTTCCAACATTGAAATAGTGCTGATGAGGGTTTTCTGTGGTGTCTAATGGGCAGCTTGCCTTTGTGACTTTCACATGTGCAGCAACAGCAGAATGGCCACGTAGGAAAGGGCACTATGGTGATGGTGGAAATGGGGTACAGGGGGCTGCAGGCAGCACATGCATTGGGCCAGCTGGGGCACAGTGTGGACTAGGCAGATGCCTAGGTGGCACATAGGAATGCAAAAACTGAACAGCAGCAAGACAGCAACTGACCAGGGTCCAACATGGCCACGAGTGTGTGTCCCACAGTGTCCCAGGGGACAGTACCCAGCAGGTAGCCCCAAGGGCACATAACATTGGCAGGCGGTGCCGGGGGGAAGTGAGGATGTCCATGTAGGCACCCCAACCCCAGACCCCACACCATAGGCAGCCGCCTATCGGCACACTGGATGGCATTGGACTGCACACCACCGGCATTAAGGGCATGTCAGCATGGTGGTGGAGGGGTGCCGGTGGCAGAGGGGGCAGTGGCAGCTGCCCACAGCAGAGCAAGGCCAAGCCTTGTTTAGGTGGGTGGCATGCAGTGCAACAAATGAGGTCTTTCTGAAGAACAGTCATGGGATCCCCAGGGAACAACCTGCCCCTGTGGCAGCAGTTTGGTGCAGTACACACAGCCAGTATGCTCAAAGGCAAAAGGTCACAGGCTCAAGTCCCAGCTGGGGCTCCTGCAGACCACATCCCAATATTTTACCTACAGAGCATATACACCATAAACATGTCCACTCCCTAGAGCAGAGGTTCCCAACTCGTCCTGGAGGGCCAAACACTATACAGGTTGTCAGGATGTCCCTAATACATATGCATGAGATGCATTTACATGCACCACCCCCCATTGTATGCAAATGTATCCATGCATATTCATTAGGGTCAGCCAGGAAACCAGAATCGTGTTTGGCCCACCAGGACCGGAGTCTGGAACCTCTGCCCCAGAGCATCGGCCAACAGAGGCACAAACACCCACACCCACGGGCTCCACTATCCAAAGCCTCGTGGAGAGGCAGGCTGTTGGGCCCTGCGCCAAGCAGCAGCTACCACTACTTGCACCTGTATACCCTAGCAATGCCATCATAAACATGGAAACACGTTCCATATATATATCAAAAGGTTGCTATGCTTAATGTCAGATCACAAATCCTAAGTTAAACCAATTTGTTAAAAGAGATTCATCATAGGAACCATTCTGATATATGTGGAGTGTGCTTCCATATTTGTTTACGACAGTGGTTACCACCCCGGAGAGTGACCCTAACAGTACTGCGTTCCTTCGCACTGCCTATACTGTGCCCAGGACTGGTGTGGCAGCCAGGGCTAGCAACCACCTCTATCGTTGCACAATGCAGAGATAGGTGTGGGAGTGTGTATATGTCTATCCAGTGTCTTGTGGCTGCCTACACCTTACTGAGCCCTCAATGCTTGCACAGTTGCCATCATTAGCCTGCCAATGTGCATAATGAGGGGCAATGTATTGTGGATATGACCCGGACAGGGCAGTCTGGGCAGGATGCATCTGCACAGGGCATAGGGCAATGGCTGGGATATTGTAGTGCGCGACCACCACCTGCAAGGACAATGTGGCCACAGCATGTCATGCTGGGAGGTCACTCTCACTCTGACCAAGCAGTGACCACAGCATGTCTAGGTTCCCACATAGTGCTAAAGAGTGATTCTCTCAAGTGATATTTGTGGGTTCCCATTTCTGGGGCCCAATCACTGACAAACCTGCTTGGTGTTTTTGCCAGATCCCACATCTGGGTGCACTATGTATATGCTAGCAGACAGTCTGCAGCACTGTTCCCTCTAAGCTGTGTGCGTGTGCGTGCGCACACACCTCACCGAGCGAGTGCACATTCTTTATAAGAGAGCGCACAAAAATTACGGCTCTGATTCTGATAGAAAACAACACAGACGTCTTAAAAATTAAAAGTTATGATTGTAATTACTAGAAATTTCCCGCTTCATTTAGTAATTGTCTATTTTCATTTAATTTGATTAAAATCAATGTGGTGTATATACTGTATTCTGACGTGTAGTCAAATTTTAAAGTATATGTCATTATGTGGCGCACAAAAATTTAACCTTCCTTCAAAAGCTGCACACAGCTGATATTTTATGTGCACACATCCTACAGAAATTTAGAGGGAACATTGGTCTGCAGCTAGCATGTGTATGGCTGCAATACCTTGCAGGGTGAAGCAGGTGCACACTGACTGCTCTCTGCTGGTGGCTGTCAGAATATAGTGGGAGACAGCTGAGCTGACCAGGCACACTACTTGTCTGCCAGTGGCCCTGTCCCAAGTGCAGATCTGCATCAGCTGTCTGTTTGCCAGCAGGACTGGGGTTGCTGGTCCCACAGTCTGTCATCATGTACCTCCACTACCCCCATTGCAAACAGTGAGAGTGTGGGTCTGTTGGGGGAAGATCATGTCCCTCACCCAGAGAGGGCAGTTTGCTATATAAAAGCATCATCATGTACATCCTGATACACCGCTGCTCCTAAAACAAGTGACCATGGCAAGCACACTGGATATCCACTATGTTGGGTGCACCATAGTCCACACATGACTACCAAATATAAATGGAGACAGGGAACTCCTAAGAGTGTCTGCAACAAATACCTGTCACACACTGGCACTGATAGAGATCTGCAGCAAAGCCTACCTCATCTAACCCGGGTACTGCAGACCTGGTGCTGGCCACCCCACCTCACCCTCAGGGTGAGCATGGAACACATACAATGGCATGGCTTGTAGGTACTCTGTTGCCAGTAACATGCACGGTCATTACCCCCTTCCAAGCTGACGTCCTGTGGCGGTGCATACCCCATCTGGTGAGCAGACATAGATTGCTGTTCTGCATCTGAATTGCATTATGGGTACTGTTGATTCTATGCTATCCTGGTAACCTACAGACAGTTTGTTCGGTGACCTGCACTTTTTCTGTAGCCAGGCATTGGTATAATGAAGCCCATATTGATGTAGCACAATGGTTAATACAATGACTTCAGTGGCAGAGGTCATGGGTTCAGTTCCTCTGTTCCCCTTTTTTTATGCCTGTCCTACACAACTACATTCCGTTCCTGTAACAGTCATCTCTGTGCAGATCTGTGCTGCTGGCACATTTTGCTCTCATCACAGTTGCCAACCATCCTTCTGTCCATCTATGTGTGTCTGCCAGCTGTGTGGCGTCCTGCCCTAATGTGCAGGTTGCTACCCCATGTCCTGCACTGGTACACCTTTCTGCATTGCAGCTCTTCATGCTTGCCTCTCCTGTGTCTGCTCTGCATGGCACTACTACTCCTCTGTCCTCCTGTCATTGCACTTATCCTGCCACCTCTACCTCCTCTGGTGGACACGTATTTCCATCCTCTGCCACACACTGTCATTGTTGCACTTTAGAGTACCATCACCCTGTGCATCGGTACAGATGCCCCCGATATGTTTGTCCACTTTAACAGCTGCCACATGGGCTGCACGCAGATTTGGCAAGTCCATCAGCTCCGACATCTACTTCCTTCCATCACTTGTTCATTGCCTTTCCTTGGTGCTCTGTGCAGTGCTAGGGTTACATCTGTGTTTGGGCCATACATTTCATGCTTGTGACCTTGGGGCACCTTACTGCCTTTAGGCACCATTTTTTGTGTCACTTTAACCTCCTTGGGGCATCTTTAGCGGCACCTTAGGTTCGGTCAGCTTATAGAGTGCCTTATATGCTGCCTTGGAGGGTGCCAACCTTTTGTGCTGCCCTCTGGGGCACATTATGACCTGCATTGCATGACGTGGTGCTTTATGATGTGCCTTATGGTGCACCCTAAAAGGTGCATTTGGTTGCGGCACTGGCGTGAGTTTTTTTTTGGCTGGCAGTACAGATTGTTGGGATGTGTCTGACTGTTACAGGCAGGAAAAGGAATTGCCACAGACATCTTTTCAACTGAGCCCACTGAGGGATCAAACTCATGACCACTCTATCAGCAATCAATGTCATCACCAGTGTGCTATCCATCTCTTGTTTTGATCATAGGTCACCAGGCGAAGTTAAGGTTAACGCGCGGTAACATGCACGGCTCCCTCTATCGTGCGATAACTGTCGAGGCACCCACTATTGCACGATAACCCGCAATTGCTACCTTAACGCCGGAATGCCCACTACTTTATATGGCATTCGTCACGTTAATGCTGCAACTAGCGCCAGTAACATTAAGACGGTTTAGTAAACATACCCCTTAGTGTTTTCCCCTTTCTCATTTTCCCTAACATACTGGAATTTTCAAAGTTTAGCATTTACCCTGTATGGATCACTTTTGGATCCTTTTTGAAATGATAGGTTTTGAGAGATCTATTCCCTCAAATTCCAATAGTAAAGAAAATTTGTACCGTAATCATATAGAGCAATCAAGGTTTGCTCTGGATACATTCTCTTACATTTATTATGAGATGTGTTTAGATGATCAAGTGAAAGAGCTAGTTCACCACTCTTGGTTCAGCCCTGGGCTCAGAGGTTCCCCTTAAGAAGATATTTGGTCACTTTCACCATTTGCAGCCTTGGTTTCATCCTGCTCCTTAAGCAGAAGTCATGAAAAGCAAAGAGAAAATGATGCAAGGACAAGTTAAAAGCAGACTGAGTTATCTGCCTGGAATGCTATGCTTTTTATAAGAAGGAAATTGCCAAAGCAAGGAACACTTACCACTTGAGTCAAGGGATAATCATTCTCAGCAACTTTTGAAAATTATTTCTCAGCTATCCTCTCAGATCACTTGCCCAGTATCCTCTTCCTGTGGCTCTATGCATGCCAAACAATTAGCAGACTATTTTCACAGTAAGATCACTTCCACTAAAGATAATTTACTTATATTATCTTCTTTGCTAGTCAGTGCCAGAACTGTGCCAGCTTTTGATAGTTCTGACCCCACTCATTACTTTTAAACACTGGTCTCTCTCAAAGTGGTGGATCCATTTGGTTCATTGTTTTTAACTTTTTATTTTTAAGTATTCAGAAAATAAAGAATGAGCAATATCCAAGAAATCAAAATCAGACAAAGAAAAGCAAATCAAAGAAACAATTTAAAAAATCATTGCTAATTTGTCCACCAAAAAATGATAAGGCAAGAAAAGTCATGATATATAAGGAAATTAACAAAGATCATTGTAGAGACGGAGGAGAAACCCACTACAAGCGGAACACACACTGTGGGTCCTCACCCTTGACCTTGAATGTCCCTTCACAGGAAACCAACAAATCTAGGAGTTGCTTAGGATCAATAAAGAAATAAGTTTAAGCATCATGATTAACATAACACAAACAAGGAAACTGTAACAACCAAGTACCCCCCCAGCACCAAAATTTGAGGTCGCAAGGCCAGGAATTCTTTGCGCCGAGCTTGGGTAAACTTTGAAATATCAGGAAATAAATGAACTGTTGAGCCAAAAAACAGCTCCTTAATATGCCTGAAGTAAAGATGAAGTACAGAGTTTTTGTCCTATTCAAAAGTGAAAATCACCAACATAAGTGCTATGGGCAGTCATCAGCTCCAACAAGCTTTCCAAAAAAACCAGTCAAATCAACCAGGTTCTGAGGCTGAGTGGAGCTCCCGGATTCTCCTCCAATAGGAGACAAATAGTATTCCCGAGTTATGAGAGGTAAATTATCTAATGCCCAGCCAAGAATATCCACCAAATACTTCTTTATCATATGCACAGAGCAAGCAAGGGAGACCTAGGGAAACCCAAACACCGTAAGTTATTCAGCCAGGTCTGGTTTTCAAGGCATTCCAGTTTCTGCCATAACACAGAGCTCTCCTTAATGTGGGCATCTTTACAGTCCCCAGTTCTTCCACTTGCTGCTCCAGTAGTTCCAACTTAGCAGTATGTTGGCCAATTTCAACCTTCTGAGCCGTGATGAACTCTACCAATTTTGCAGCAATTTTTCTCAGTTCAGGGAAGCATCCAGAGTTTTATGGAGTCCCAAAGCAAGCACCTTCAAGGTTACTGGAGAGCTATTGACCCCACTGTTAAATGATCCGGAACTTCCCCCAGGCTTGCCTCCTTTCTGCACCTTCTTGCCAGATTGACCAGGGGGAGCCTTTGCAAGGGGAGAGCCCAACGCCTCTCCCAGCACTGACCCAGCCTCATGGCACTCTGGCAGGAAAACTCGTCCTATCAAAGGAGCACTTCTGGGTTGCAGGGGAAATACTCTCTCTTCGGGGCTTAGAAATACTCCTTCTGTGTTCCCCTTCAGCTCAGACTTGCAAGAGAGGTTCAAAGCAACAGGAAACTCCTTAATTGGGTGAACCACAAGCTGGTCAAGGTTAAACTGACACTTTTCTGCCAAACCCAATTCCAATGGGTGAGCCGGGTTCTTGCCCTTCCACTTCAGCATCCCGGTGCTAGGAAGAAGTCAGACCCCAGACAAGTGGGGCTCAGCATGTGTTGTTGCTACGAGCTGCTATATTGCCTTGTGCAATGTAATTTTTAACTTTGATTTGGTTCACTGTTAATGCTCCAATTACTCTTAAAGGAAAATTTCTGGCCTCTCTGAAACCTTCCTTTTCACTCCTTTCCCTTCCCTCCTTGATACTTTGCTGTTTTTTTTATGAAAAATAGTCAAATATAAAAACGTAAATCTAAACCTACTAGCTTCTTTGGCCATTCAGCTCCCCAAATGGTGCTCATATAGGAGGTAATTTTATAAGGAAGTGCTGATTTTAATGCACAAAACGTTTGGTGTTTTGGTCATTTACATGCGTAAATGACCTCTCACACTCTAAAATACTGACCAGCAAAAGAGTATGCATATTGTTTGCATGGTGTGAATGTTTGCTGTGCATGTGCACAGGGACTGAGCTTGGGAATGATTTATGTATGTTCTTGTAAGATGTGGGTGCAGCCACTTATACCTCCTCTATGGCTGGTGTAAGTGATTGCGCCTTAATTGAAGGCATGTTCTCTACTACTTTGGCTAGTATTTTATAAAGATAAGTAGGCATATATTTGTTTTTATAAAATAGGTTTGATTTAGGTGCATTAAAAAGCACTTTAACAAGGTGCCCTGCTATAAAATTGCCCTCTTAAACAGGATCTTTTACTAATGGGTGCTTAGATGTACCTAACGCACCAATAGCTCCAAAACCATGGCACGTTAGGTGCAGCATCACTGCATTAACTGTTGGGGGTGTGGACAGTGTTTCCTGGGCACTTAACGCAGAGCCCTGTCCTCTAACAAATGCCACATTAGCACAGGCGCACTTCACTCCATCGACTGAGCTGGCATCAGGGGAACCCTGTGAATCTTGCGGGAGGTGGTAAGCGAATGGTGTGTACCTGTGCTAAATGCACAGAGCTCACCAAGCCCACTCTCCATTCCTAATGCAGGACGCACAGTTAGCGTGGGCATTGGCCCATGCTGCCATGCTGTCATGGCCATGCTAGCTGGCAAAGTGTATCCAAGGCCTGCTTTTCGTGTGCACCAGAAATGCTTTTCTTATCACCTTTTAGTTAAAGTCCCCCAAAGACTGTTACAGGATTTTACAGGAGTAGAACAGGAGCTCAGAGCCAAAGCTGTCTCCTCTTAACAGCCCATCATGCGGCTTGAAAATTAACATATGTGTTGAAGTGTTTATTTTGCCTTATAACAAGGACAAATTTCTTGGACGACTGCATAAATGAATGCGATGTAACTGCAGAGGCTGCTCCTTGCAGGCTTTCACTGCTACTACTATTGCTACTTATCATTTGTATAGCACTACAACACATACGTAGTGCTGTACCTGCTTTCATACTTGTGTAGCATTTATAGGGACAAGCACTTTTTGGGAAGAAAGAACATGCTGATACAAAGACATCAACCTTTGTTTCATAAGTTTATACGCTGCAGAATCTATGAGATGGGAAGTGGATTGATAGGGATCTACCACTTTTTTTCGAAGACATGCAATCCAGACTTTTGGGGCCAGGTCTGGAGGAGACTTTGGGGATGCCATTCAGGAAATATATTTAACAGCCCTTGAATGTCAGTTAGGGTGCTGCCGCCATTGCTAGAAAGTTGGAGCTGAATTTTTCTTCCTCAATTTCAGCGAGTCACCTGCCCCTGAAGCAGATAACAAAAACCAGTTGGCCAGTCGGGCTGACTAGAGGCAAAGAGTGGTAATGAGCAATTGTGAAGAAGAACAATGAATTGTACATGCTGCAGCCAGATAAGTGCTATGTTTTGACTGCATTTTAATTAGGGGGTACAGTAGTGGCATTGGTGCAAGGACTGAAGGACTACACCGTGTGCAATGAAGCACTGAAAATAAATATATGAGAAATGTGGAATATAACAAGGGGACTGGAAAGTCTGAGGAATTTTTTTAAAGAATGAGATATAAATGTATTTTGCACTAAATAAAGTATTTGAATTAGAAAAGATAAAAAATGTGGAAAAATATGCACAACTGGGGTCCGATGACTGAGAAGGAAAGTGTAGAGCTGCAGGACATCACTGATGTGTTATTGGCTCCTATCTGATGGTCCCTGAACATTCATAATTAGTTAATTTTAAAAAAACATTTTGTTATTTTGTTATATATTTTTCATATATATGCACATGTTTTTGTACTACACTGTAAAAAAAATATTTGTATCTGGAAATGCTGGGAATATAGCATGTGCCCTGTACTATAGCAACACAAAGACAGAAGGTCCAAATTAAGGCCTGATATTTCTTAAAGGGATGGGAGGGAGATATACAAAACTATAGTCCTCTTACTCTCCAATCCCTTAAAACAGATTAGAACCCCTTCCAGACTGGCCACTGTGATAAGGAAGCTTATCATAGTTCAGGAAGAAATAATACAAGAGGCAAATTGGCTCTGAATAAGCAACCTGTGCTGACTGGTAAAAGCACTAAAACAGAGTGTTTATCTAAAAGACTACCAGACCCAGAATGCACTGGTTTACAGAAAGCCTCTAGGAGAGCTGAAATAGGGAAACGTGTGCCTAATCAGGGGAGCAATGATGTAATCCCTAATCACCCATCTCCTAGGGCAGGGCTTGATTCAGAACACCTGGACTGTGCTAGGGTGGAGTGTCCATCTAGGCACTTTAAAGGAAGAAGAAATTTTCAGGGAGGGAGCAAGAAGAGCAAAGAGAACACAGGGAGCAATGGTGGCAAAGACGGCAAGAGAAGGAGAGACAGAGCCTGAACAGAAGGAAGAACAGCAAGACGTCCAGGAGGTCTAAGAAAGGATCCCAAGGCAGTACGTATGCTGGGAGAGATTCCTGGGGTAAGCATTCTTCATTGGACTGGAAGAAAACAGAGGCTTGGAGATATACAGCCAGGAACCCCCGGACAGCACCTGTAAAGGAGACGGCTGCATCTACAGAAAGAAGGAGCTCTAATACCTATTCAAGGAGGTATGGGAAAAGAGACCTAAAGTCCAGAGATTCTGACTGGAGAGCTGGGCACAGAAGCTTTGCTACCTACTGGCCAAAATACCCAGAGAGGAAACCTAATGACAACGTTATCTCAGGTATGAACTCTGATCTGTTCCCTAGCATTGCACAAGGAAGACAGCAGGGAAACAGTTTCTATCCTGGTAGAGATCAGTTAGAGAATTCCTCTGAGCCAGTGTATGAAAGTGATCCTATGATATTTCAAGAGCAAGGGGAAATATCAAATGAGAAAATGGAATGCATGGATTGCTCTCTTTCTAGGCTGCTGTTCTAAAGTAATCTTTAGTTAAGCATCAAACACCAAAAGGAACTGTACTGTTTTTTTTAGCTTCCCAGAAAGGTTTCTTGGAGAAAAAGCTTTGGGGAAAGTTGGAGCCACGTGGAGAGTGGACCAGCAATGGTTTGCAGCTGGTTAAGCACCTGTGATTAGAGCAAGGCACAAGTGCACGTGGGACTTTGGAAAGAAAACTTCACTGTGTGAAAGGAAGAAAGTTGTTTTTTTGATAAAGAGAATTTTCCTTTTGGGTTTATTTTTCATTCCAGCACTGCTAAGAAAGTTTATTATTTATTTATTTTGTATACCGCTACTTCCAGTGATCAGCAGTGGTTTGATTACAGATTGGAAATTGTCAAATCATGACAGGAAATTTTTGAGGTATAAACACATTGATTAGACAGGAAAGCACAGCACACAGAGAACTATTTTACAGGGAACATGGGCTATGGAGGGTTAAGTGGCTTGCCCAAGACCACAAGGAGCACCTGTGGGACTAGAAACCCCAGTCCTTCTGGCCCAAGGTTGCTGTCCTCTAGTGGGATTTGAACCCCCAACCTTCCGGCCTGAAGTACCTTGCCCCAACCACTAGGCCACTCCTCCACTCCATAGCAGGGGCTAGAAGAAAGACCTTTTCTGTTCCATCAAGGTCTTTACTAAGTTGTTGTATAAGTAATTCAGTTGCCTTATTTGTTTTGTTTCCTGAATACAATTCCTGAAGAAATTATCCTGTTGATGTTACCAAGCATATCTGTGCGAGGGAATAACTCCCCATAAATAAAATCTGTTTTCTGCTTTACACTCGAGCAACTACAATTATTTATTCTTGTTGAACGGCTGGTTTTGTGTGATTGAACTACAACACCCACAATCCTTTGCAAGTCAAGTAAATTCCTATCTTTGCCAAGATTGTGGAACTTTCACAACAAACACCCCCGTTTACACCACCCACCCTCAACCATTTCAGACCAATGTGGGTGCTTCCTTGAACATACCCATATCCCAATCTCCTTATAAACTGAAGGTCCCCGACTCTTCCCCAAACTATCTGATCCCCAATAACTCATTAAATAATGAAAGGTGCCACCTATACTTACCTCTACCCCAGCCCAATTCCCAATGCTTAACTGCAAATCAAAGTATCAACTTCCCACTCCCAGTTTCCCCTGATACTGAAGCCACTAGAGTATTCCTGGTGGGACATGGGGGACATGATCAATCCCCCATTGCTGCTGTTCCAGTTACCCCTATTTGAATAATTGTGTTCATAAAGCCCTATCTATAGTCTTGTGGTAGAATTGCTAATGGTCAGGCTGCCAAATAAGGAAATGCAACTTTTGGCTGTGAGACGATGAGAGATCTTAAATACGCCAGATCTGCGATGGGGTAATGGAACTTCTCAATTTAGACTAGTTTCAGATTTACTAACAAAATAGAACAAATATAATGCAGTCTCTCTCCTCTAAAAAATCAATTCTAGAACTAAATTCATTAATATTCTTCATTTTAAAAGATTACACATTTCCAGATTGCATGCAATAAGGGCTAGCTGTACTAAAATGTGTAATTGCACTTGTATGTGTTAATGTCATTAGCAAAGATAAATAGGAGCCATCACATAACATGGGTGAATGGCATGTGCGGTATATAGCACGTGCTAATGTCTGGTAACAGAGTAGCACCGTTTAGTAAATCTAGCCCTAAAATCATTAATTACAAGCTGGAGAAGGTATAGAACCCTCATATATACATATTTCCCTGGCCTCAAATTGATGACCCTTGGGTTAAAAGGTAGGTATCTTGCAAGAGAAGCAATTACGTCTTCAGGAGAACTATCCCTAGCCAGTCTGTTCTTAATTGTGTCTTGTAGTTCTGGGGATCTTCATTCCTGTTTCCTGATTGGCTCAAAATTTGTCTGGTCTAGAGCTCTGTGGATTTTTTGCCTTGTGAATACATTGACACTTGCTCTAGAGACTTATTCCAAAGACTATTCTTTTGTCAGACTATTCTTGTACCAGAAAGTCTGTGAAAGTATGTCTAAGTATACTCTCAGTGACATTTACCAAGCCTAAACCAAATCCTAGTTATCAAGTTAGTCACCCTGGCAAGGGCACATTGGGTTTTCTTTATTTGCCTTACTTTTCTCGTAACTTTCAGCTATATTTATTGTTTGGGCAGCACCTCTTTCATTAATAAGTGGGGAAAGAATGCAGAACAAAGCCCATGAAATTCTTCCCAACTTTTATGTGTGTGCGCGCATGCACACACTGATCTGTTTGTATCTTCATTGCCTCTGTGAGTGTGTATGTATTGTGTCTTTGTGGGTGTCTGTGCATGTCGGTTTTTTTTGGTTTATCTGATGTGTGTGTATATGGGTGTATATGTGTGTATATATTTGTGGACTGCTATGTGTGCTTGCATACTCAGATATATGTGTGTGCTCATATGTGTACATGTTGGTTATGTGTATGTTTGTGTGTACTACTGCTACTACTACTATAACTGATCATTTGTATAGAGCTACAAGGTGTATATGGTGCTGTACAGAGATATAAAAAAGACGGTCCATGGTCATCAGAACTTACAATCTAATCAAGAATGAAAACACAACAGTTGAGGACAAGGATATGTCTAGGCAGGGCCGGCCCGTCCATTGAGCAAGAATGTTTTTTGCACAGGGCCCCGCGTTTCAGGGGGCCCCGCGCAAAAAACATCTTGCATCCCAGATTCCCAGCTAAATTAAAAAAAAAAAAACCAGAAACCGGCTGCTGCTGCCGCTGCCGCCGTGGCAGCGGCAGAATGGAGAGGGGCCCATTTATTTATTTATTTATTTATTTATTTATTTAACAGGTTTTCTATACCGCCTTTTCCTTAAATCAAAGCGGTTACCAGACACAAGAAGGGAGAACAGAGACAGGGGGGCATACACTGACTAAACTAAAGAGTGAAGGTAAAATTGGGATACGCAACATCAAGGAACCGTTACAGTAAAACAAGTTATATGCAGGCTATAATAATAGAGACTGTTAGATGTCTGTGCCATAGTACTCAGTGAAGAGTACAAATTTCAGTTGTTTTCTGAACTCCTTTAAATCATCCATGGATCGCACATCGGGAGGGAGAGAGTTCCATATAAGTGGGGCCGATAAGGAAATTGCCCTTTGTGTAGTACATTTACACGCTTTTCTGAAACTACTTGGGGTGCTGAGGGTGTTTGATGTAGTTATTCGTCTTGGCCTGTTGTTATTCTGGAGTAAGAGGTTATGAAGGCTAAAAGCAGAGCATTTATGTCTGATCTTGAATATATTTAATTACTATCTTGTATTTGACGCGCTGGCTTATTGGAAGCCAGTGGAGCTCTTTGAGAGTAGGGGTAATGTGATCTTGAGATGCTGAGCCAGCAATAATTCTGGCTGCCGTGTTCTGAGCCATCTGAAGAGGTTTAGTGAGTGTTTTGAAAGACCGTAGTAGATAGGATTACAAAAGTCCAGAATAGGAGTTATTAAGGCTTGCAGACAGACCGGAAGTGGTCATATGAGAGTAAGGGCTTGAGGCTCTAATCACTTTCATTCTGTAGTATGCAGACCTCACAGTTTTTCTGATGTGGGACTGGAGGGTTAGACCTTTTTCGAGGGTAATTCCAAGATATCTAACTTCATCCTTAACTGGTATTGTAATGTTGTTGTATTTAATGACAGGTGGGGGTTGAAGTCGGTGTTTCGAGTGACAATAAGCGCCTCTGTTTTATTGTAGTTTAAGGCAAGGTTATTGCATGTGAGCCAGGAAGACATTATGTCAAGTCAATTTGTGATCTTTCTTTAGTCGGGGTTAATGAGATCAATCGGTGTATAAATCATGATGTCATCTGCATAAATCGTATAACTTATTTGATGGGCTGCCATAATTTGACAAATTGGCTGAATAAAAATGTTGAATAGAAGGGAAGAAAGCGCAGATCCCTGAGGTACTCCTTGCTTGATATTTGTAGGCTGTGAAGTGTTGTTTCCAATTTTAACCTGAAACTGCCTGTTTGTTAAATAAGAGTTAAACCAACTAAGGACAGTACCAGAGATACCGATACTTTCCAATCTTGATAGGAGGATAGTGTGGTCAACTGTGTCGAAAGCCGCTGAAATATCTAAGAAGATCAATAAAGATCCTTGCCTGTAATTGTCTATGGTCTGGGTGATATCATTGAACAGATATAGCAGCAGTGTTTCAACTCCATGGTTGGGGCGAAAGCCATGTTGATGTAGATCGAGTGGGGCATGGTCGTCAACATGGTCTTGGAGTTGTAGCTGTACTGCTTTTTCTATTACTTTGGCTAGGAATGGTATGCTAGAGATTGGCCTATAAGCCGCTGGATTGTTCTTATCCAGGTTTGTTTTTTTGAGGATAGGCCTTATTGAGGCTAGTTTTAAGTTGTTCGGGTATTATTCCTTGAGATAGGGATATGGATACGATATTGTGTATATAACTGAGGAAGTTATGCTTGGTTGCTTTTGAGCCATTGAACTGGGCAAGGATCAGTAGGGGCAGTGCTAGTATTGAGAGCAGAGATGATATCCGAAATCTGTTTGGTTGAAGGAGTGGAAACTGTCCCACTTGTTGTTGTTGTTGTGATGGAGCTGTAGGTTTCGGTATGTATTTGAGTCGGTATGTGACCTATTTTCTCATGGAGAAAGTTTGCAAAGGTTTGAGGGTTGATTTGTATGTCTTGTCAGGACTTGGTTCTTAGTTAGGTCTTTTACTATCTCAAAGAGTTCTCTGGGTTTATTGTAGGCTTTCAGACTGGTGTTTGTGTGATGCTCTCGTTTTGTATCGTTAATAAGATCATTATATCTTTTTTGCTTTGTTAAGTAAGTGTTTTGTGCAGTTGGAGATTTGGAGCGTCTCCAGTGGCGTTCTAGCTTTCTTAATTCTCTTTTAGCGTTGCGAATTGTATTGGAGTACCATGGAGCGTGGTCTTACGTTCTTTGATTTTATGTACGGTTTGGATTTTGCTGCTGTACTGATGGTAATGTTCCAATTCTTAACCAGTTTGTCCAAGTTAGGTTCATCGAGTTGAGGTAGGGTAGTGTGTCTTTTAAGAATTGATCTTTTTTGAAAGCTTTAAATCTTCTGATTCCAAATGAAGCAGAATGTTTATGTTGAACTTGGCCGTATTGTTTGTCAATTCAATTTTGATTCTGTGATGATCAGACCAAGGAATCGGGGTGATTATGGGTGAGGAAATAAATCCCTTGTCTAAGAGATAATTTGGGGCAAAAACTAGGTCTGGTGTGGAACCATGTCTATGGGTGGGAGTGGTTATTAGCTGAGAGAATAGTAAAGAGTCCATTGCCTGAAGGAAGGTTTGCCTATCATTGTTAGTTGCAGAGCTGAGATTAAAGTCACCTAGTAAGATTAAAGGTTTTGTGAATTGTGGTGATTGCACAGACAGTTTTCAAGAGTGGTAGTTAGCTCTTCAGCTGGTGCGTGGGGGGCCCCTATAAACAAGGCAAATAGTTAGATACTTGTTTCCACTGCAATAGAACTGCAATGCTCAGAGTTGCTAGAGTGAGTGTTTGAAGTTGCAATGAGTCTTTAGCAATGATAGAACTCCGCCACCTCCTCTTAGAGTGCGAGGATTATTAAAGGCGGAGTATGTAGAGGGACCGAGGAGGACACTATCAGAGGGGGAGAGCCAAGATTCTGTAATGCATAAAATGTCTGGGTGCTGGTCCACATGGTGATCTCTGATTAAATGAATTTTGTTTCTTACTGATCTAGTATCATAAGTTTCTATAGAGGTGATGTTTAGTGTGTGGGGTTTGTTAGGGAATGCTTTAGGATTCAAATGATTGCGGTGGCTGCCATCCTCATGTTTGTTTCATGATTTACTGTGAGTTCTCGTGGAAGAGCAATTCCAATTGTGGTATATTGATATTATTGTTAGCAGCCATATATATAAATGTTGGAGCTGTAAGTGGGGTGTGCCTAATCGTTGAAGGATGATAAGGGTGTCCAAGAGAAATTTGGGGTGGAAGGTGGGCTTGACCATGACTATGATACTTCTTTTTTTAACTAACGAAGGCTGTTGCTGCCAAATTGCATAAAACTAATGACATACCTTCTTTAGCTCCAACGACTTTCACAGTGTTTCTTGCAGGGAAAAAGAGGTAGATGGAAGCTGAAGGGATTCTAAATGATTTGAAAAGTGCTCAGATTGGCTGCAGTTCTCTCTCTCACACACAGTTCCCCAACTAAGTAGGCACAGCTGATTCTCACTCACTGCTCACAGGATCGTTGAAGCCTTTGCTGAAGGATTCTAAATGATTTGAAAAGTGCTCAGATTGGCTGCAGTTCTCTCTCACACACAGTTTCCCAACTAAGTAGGCACAGCTGATTCTCACTCACTGCTCACAGGATCGTTGCTGAAGGGATTCTAAATGATTTGAAAAGTGCTCAGATTGGCTGCAGTTCTCTCTCACACACATTTCCCAACTAAGTAGGCACAGCTGATTCTCACTCACTGCTCACAGGATCGTTGCTGAAGGGATTCTAAATGATTTGAAAAGTGCTCAGATTGGCTGCAGTTCTCTCTCACACACAGTTCCCAACTAAGTAGGCACAGCTGATTCTCACTCACTGCTCACAGGATCGTTGAAGCCTTTGCTGAAGGGATTCTAAATGATTTGAAAAGTGCTCAGATTGGCTGCAGTTCTCTCTCACACACAGTTCCCAACTAAGTAGGCACAGCTGATTCTCACTCACTGCTCACAGGATCGTTGCTGAAGGGATTCTAAATGATTTGAAAGGGCTGCAGTTCTCTCTCACACACAGTTCCCAACTAAGTAGGCACAGCTGATTCTCACTCACTGCTCACAGGATCATTACCCCCCCCCCCCCACCATCAGCCCAGCTAAGTTAAAAAAAAAAAAAACCAGAAACCGGCTGCTGCTGCTGCTGCCGCCGTGGCAGCGGCAGAATGGAGAATCCCGCGGGGCCCCCCTGTCCTGAAGTCTTCTATGCGGCCTCCGTCGGCTGTCAGAGCTGCGCGAAGAGAGAGAGCTTCTCCTCTCGCAGCTCTGTTAATCACGCCGCGGGGCTGTTGGGAAATCCCATCAGCCCCGCGGCGGGATTAACAGAGCCGCGAGAAAGGGAAACTCTCCCTTCGCGCGGCTCTGAAAAGCCCGCGCTGAGGCCGCTTAGAAGACTGCTGGACAGGGGGGCCCCGCGGGAGTCTCGATTCTGCCGCTGCCACGGCGGCAGCGGCAGCAGCAGCCGGTTTCTGTTTTTTTTTTAAACTTAGCTGGGCTGATGGGGGGGGAGGGTAAGGACTGTAAATGGGCTGATGGGTAGGGAGGGGGGGGTAAAGACTGTAAATGGGCTGATGGGGAGGGAGGGAGGGAGGGAGGGAGGGGGGGTAAGGACTGTAAATGGGCTGATGGGGAGGGAGGGGGGTAAGGACTGTAAATGGGCTGATGGGGGGGTAAGGACTGTAAATGGGCTGATGGGGAGGGAGGGAGGGGGGGGTAAGGACTGTAAATGGGCTGATGGGGAGGGAGGGAGGGAGGTAAGGACTGTAAATGGGCTGATGGGGAGGGAGGGAGGGAGGGAGGGGGTAAGGACTGTAAATGGGCTGATGGGGAGGGAGGGAGGGGGGGTAAGGACTGTAAATGGGCTGATGGGGAGGGAGGGAGGGGGGGGTAAGGACTGTAAATGGACTGTTGGGGAGGGAGGGAGGGGGGTAAGAACTGTAAATGGGCTGATGGGGAGGGGGGGGGTAAGGACTGTAAATGGGCTGTTGGGGAGGGAGGGAGGGGTAAGGACTGTAAATGGGCTGATGGGGAGGGAGGGAGGGGGATAAGGACTGTAAATGGGCTGATGGGGAGGGTAAGGACTGTAAATGGGCTGATGGGGAGGGAGGGAGGGGGGGTAAGGACTGTAAATGGGCTGATGGGGAGGGAGGGGGGGTAAGGACTGTAAATGGGCTGATGGGGAGGGAGGAGGGGGGGGTAAGGACTGTAAATGGGCTGATGGGGAGGGAGGAAGGGGGGGGGGTAAGGACTGTAAATGGGCTGATGGGGAGGGGGGGTAAGGACTGTAAATGGGCTGATGGGGAGGGAGGGAGGGGGGGTAAGGACTGTAAATGGGCTGATGGGGAGGGAGGGAGGGAGGGAGGGGGGGTAAGGACTGTAAATGGGCTGATGGGGAGGGAGGGGGGTAAGGACTGTAAATGGGCTGATGGGGGGGTAGGACTGGTAATGGGCTATAGGGGATTCAGACTGGAAGTGGGCTGATGGGGGGGTTAAGACTGGGAATGGGCTATGGGGGGTTAGGACAGGTAATAGACTATGGAGGGGCTAAGACTGGAAATGGGCTGATGGGGGAAGTTATGACAGGTAATGGGCTATGGGGGGCTACGACTACAAGTGGGCTGATGGGGGGATTAGGACTGGAAACGGGCTATGGGGCGGTGGGCTAAAACTGGAAATGGGCTGTGGGGGGCGTTAGGACTGGTAATGGGCTGTGGGGGGCATTAGGACTGGTAATGGGCTATGGGGGGGTTACAACAGGTAATGGGCTATGGGGAGGTACGACTACAAGTGGGCTGATGGGGGATTAGGACAGGTAATGGGCTGATGGGGGGTTACAACAGGTAATGGGCTATGGGGGGGCTAGGACTACAAGTAGGCTGTTAGGGGGTTAGGACTGGTAATGGGCTGTGGGGGGCGTTAGGACTGGTAATGGGCTGTGGGGGCGTTAGGACTGGTAATGGGCTGGGGGGGTTAGAACTGGTACTGGGCTATGGGGGGGTTACAACAGGTAATGGGCTATGGGGAGCTACGACTACAAGTGGGCTGATGGGGGGGTAGGACTGGTAATGGGCTATAGGGGATTCGGACTGGAAGTGGGCTGATGGGGGGATTAGGACAGGTAATGGGCTATGGGGGGGTTAGGACAGGTAATGGGCTGATGGGGGGTTACAACAGGTAATGGGCTATGGGGAGGTACGACTACAAGTGGGCTGATGGGGGGATTAGGACAGGGCTATGGGGGGGTTAGGACAGGTAATGGGCTGATGGGGGGTTACAACAGGTAATGGGCTATGGGGGGGCTAAGACTACAAGTAGGCTGATAGGGGTTTAGGACTGGTAATGGGCTGTGGGGGGCGTTAGGACTGGTAATGGGCTGTGGGGGCGTTAGGACTGGTAATGGGCTGTGGGGGCGTTAGGATTGGAAATGGGCTGATGGGGGACTAGGACTGGAAATGGGCTGATGCAGGGACAAGAAGGGAGCAGATGCTGGGTGGGGCTGGAACTAGAAAGGAGCTGATGTTGGGGGAGGATTAGAATGGGATGGAGCTGGGAGAGTGAAATGGAGAGGGAAAAATATTTTGCGTGGGAGGGAAGACAAATCTACAATTGGCCGGATATTGGGAGAGTAAGTGGGGATTGAGGATGGAGGGATAAAATTTGAGTGGATGAAATAGGAATGAGGAAAGAGCAAAAGGAGAAAGATTAGTATGTTAAAGCAGATGTAGAGAGAGAATGGAAAAAAAAAACCAAGAAGACAGAAGAAAGGACAAATGGACAGCAGATGGAGAGTTAGCAGAAGACACGAAGAAACCAGAAGAAAGTGGCTGGAACAATTGCAACTGAAAAAAAATGCACAAAAGGTAGAAAAATATCTCTTTATTTTGAATTTATTAACTGGAATATGTCAGCTCTGGGAAATGTGCATCATTATTTTTTGCGCTTTGTTTAGTACAAGAGGAAATTAATTTATAGTTTTATTTCTACAGTGTTGTTGTATATTCCAAGTTTGGCTTTTGGGGTTCCCAGTTTAATTATTGTCTTCCTGTTTCTAAATTGTGATTCCTTGTTTGGTGATGGTCTATGTTCTGCATGTGTAACTGAGCTGAGGTATTCTGTTTATGTAATTCCTATTTGATATTGCCACTTGTTCTTTCCCCAGTAGGTCATGTATTATTGTTCTCTGAAATGTATTGGTTTAATATTTGCAGTGTTGTCTTTTGATAGTTAGGGTATGGTGCTTTGTGAGTCCTGGTAGTGCTGTTAGGATACGGCAGGTTTGCTATGGGTTCTAAATGGGCAGTGTTTGTAGTAGTTCCTAATGTGCCTGGCGGTTGGTACTGGATTATAGTAATGTAGAAACCTTTTAGTCTTTCTTTATCCATATACTCATTAAGAGGCACGTTTACTAAAAGTTAGTAGTGTATGGTAACATTATGCAAATATTTATGCAAATGAGGCACCTTATGCAAATGAGGCCCCGCACCGAGTCTCCGCACATGGCCCCGCACCCCCCTTGGGCCGCCCCTGTGTCTAGGGGAATGGTAAGGAACCACATAGTTGGAGAGCAGGAGGCTATGTGGATCAGGATCCAAAAGTAGCCTCAAAGAGGTAAGTTTTCAACCTGGATTTGAAAAGGGCCAGAGATGAAGCCTGATATACCGACTCAGGTAGTTTGTTCCAGGCATAAGGAGCAGCAAGGTGGAAAGATTGAAGTATATTTATATCTATGTTGTTTCTCTATCAATCAGGTATAAAGATGACTTTGCAAACCTGAATGAGCCCTTGCCTTATAGGAGAAGCTAAGCAGAATCAGGCCTCGCTAGTACTTGGATGAGAAACCACTTTGGAATACCAGGTGCTATAGACTTACTGTGTGGAAGAAAGGCTTGGCAATCTATTTCAATCACACATTGCCATGAAACCCCATGGGATGGGTCACCAGGAGTCAGCATTAACCCAATGGCACACACTTTCACTGTTTCTCTATTACCTTTATTTACCATTCTAACAAAAAGGTTGGCCTCCTTTTAAATTTCCACTTTCAATTTTGCCCACTGTTTTTCTACATCCTAATACTGAACGACACCATCTGGTGATCACTGGATGCGAGATGATCTCCCACTATAACATCAGAAACACTTTCACCATGTTTATAAGGGGCCTAATGTTTATTGTAGTGGCCTTCACCCAGTCTGATGCCTTCCCTTAATGTGGACTTTTATAACATTTCTATTTTTGTTGCCTTCTGTATATTTCTTTGAATATTGTGTTTGAAGATTACTTTTTAATTTTTTTACTTAATGTAGAAAAAAAATGAATATCAAGCCCTTAAATCTTTCTACTTATATAACACAGATGCTCTGTCTGAAAATTTTCACTCTGACCTTCAATCTCACTCTTTAGGACCTTTGGTATCTCTAAGTTGTCTGGGATGTCATAGGCTGCTGGAACGAACCTAATTACTCTAGGATCTGGCATCATTCTACATTAAACTGACTATGAATTGCACATGTCCCCTCTACCCACCCTTTTTTGTGATCACTTTGATTGAAGTAAAAGGTGGTATATAAAATGCGATAAATAAATAAATAAATAGTAATATTTCTCAGCTTTCAGACCTCTCTCTAGCCATTTAGCATTGCACTATCAGTGCACACACTCCCTCAAGAATGCTAAGATGCAAACACAACCCAGAATATTCATCATGGATAACGTCATTATTCCCCAGATCTGCTCTCTGTGGCCATTGGATGTGGCTAGAGGCAGGGGTGGTGTGGAAGCACACGGCCTCCTCCTATATATTGCTCCCATGTTTGGGTTGTGGGAAGCAGGTTGAGGGGACATGGCGGAGCAGCATGCAGAAGCTGGGGCTGTTTCGGTTCTGGCTGCAGGCAGAAGTGGACACAGACCGAGCAGCTCTGCTCTTTCTGCCTCTGGGAGCAGTTCCAGTACTGGTTCCTCTACAAGCTCCTCTCTCGCCTCCAGTTCTGGCTCGGCCCTTGAGGATGGGCTCTTCAAATGGACCAATCACATTAAAGGCTACCAGCGGCGCTGGTTCATGCCCAGCATCTGCCTTCTCTCTTACTATAGGTAACAGCAACACTGCGTATAATGCATGATATGTAGGCTATCGAATGGCAAGAACTGTAAAAACTGTCCAATCTATTTCCATTCTCTGCTTGCTTAGGACAGGTATCGTACATAATATATCTATTGTACTATTCTGTATGGAGTAACTATGGACTTGGTGAACTGAAGCTTTTTCTTTTTCTGTGTCTATAATACAATACTTTTTAATTTAACTATCTAGCATTTTGCCCCTTCCTTGCCTATTATACAGGTATTATTAACCGAGTATGAATTTCCCAATGTTAAGTCCCTTGCCTCTCTGCTGCAGGTAATACTGAGTCTATCAAGTGTTGCAATCGGCTGCTCGCATGCTAATGATATGCTGCTTGCACGTATTGCCATAGTTTCATTCAAGACAAGTGGGAAAAGCATGAGGAGCACAGCTCATATGTGTGTGCATCTGTCTCGGGAGGGAGGGATAGAATGGAATGGTACCAAAGCATTCCATTGGTTTGGAAAGAGAATAAAATGAAGCCAGTGTTATAATGTATGAAACAATCAGATGTCACTGTCAGACTGTAAAGGGTAGATTCTGTAGTTTTAACTGCAGAGTGCCACGCTCATATGGACAGGACAGTGATGTCAATGCTGGAATTTGAAAAAGAAAATCTATTATATTATTTGGTAGAATATTTGTTTATGATACTTACAAGCATATGGTAACAAAATATGTAACATTTGTTTATGTAATGATGATTACTGTGAAATCTTTCTAGTCACAGTGAAATATATGCTTAAGTCTAGCACAACTAACCTTGTTTATTTCAGCTTTAGGGGGGTCTTTTGCTAAAGGACGCTAGCTGTCAGCACGTCTTCTGGGGCATGCTGAAGGTGTGCTGGGGTGTGCATTGACGGCTAGCAAGGGGTCATGACAGTTAGCAAGGCCAGATTTCTGTGCTAACTCTCCAAGGCACATTAGGGGAGCAAGTGGGTGGATTTGGGGTGGAAAGTGGACAGGGAGAGTGTCTTGTAGCCTCGTGCCTTTGCTAACTACAAGGTGGTCAGTTAGCACAGGTGCAATTACTGTCACCTCAATACGTGGACGCGAGTACATCTGTGCTAATGTGTCACTCGTTAGGGGGCGGTGCTGCATGATAACTGACAGGAAGATGCTTTTCATACACCCTGACAGATAATACGATGGTGTTGCATCTAGTCTGCCATGGGTTTGCATGTTATTGACAAGTTAGGTGCAAATCACAAGAAGTTGAAGTAGACCGCTTTGACTGAAATGATAAAGTGGTATAAAACATCTATTAAATAAACAAAGTACCATTAGGGCTTCCAAAATGACTCACATGATGTCCAATTCTTCATTCTTACAGGATTGTTGGAGGAGAGGTGGTGTTAACTGATCATGATAGCTCAGCTTAATTATCACAATCACAGGGAAGGGGGTGCATAAGGCTGAAGGTTGGCCTAAGGCCTTGCATTGACCCTGCTCATACTGTAAGAACTTGGGATCAGACACTTATAATGGTCTTAATGGTTGTACTATGAAGATGTAGAAATATAAATGTATTCCTAACCTTTTAGAGAGATATCAGAGGTGGATTGTGTTCATTAATTGGGGAAACTGCAGGCTTTGGATAATGAACATTTTTTGTATCTCTTATAGTACAACACTAAGCTAGTAGACTTCTACGCACATAATTTTTTGATATGATGAGTGGAGGTCACTGGGAAATGCCAGCAAATCATTTTAATGAGGACAGCTCTGCTATAAACTGGATCTTAGTGAAAAAAAAACCCTTTAAACTTACTATAGTATAGTATCATCTAAAGCGTAATTGGCATATCCAAAAACTGATACAGTGCTAAAAACATTTTTCTATATGCCATTTTCTGTTTTCTAACCATAGGATGAATATTGGAAAGCCAGTAAAATCATACCTTGCAGGAACCCTGCAAGTAAGAACACTGACGTACGGATGTGGACATTGATTCTTCTATGTTTGAGCTTGGAATACCAAAATGAAATAGTCAGCCTGTGGTTTCCTTCTGGAAAAATATCATTAATCAAATCAACTTGCGATTAATTATTTGCTCTTTCTAACATGCTTTCAGTAAGAGCTTAAAATGATGGGTTCATCAGAAAATAATTGTTGATCTACATCTATTTAAAGCAGTTAAATGGAAACATAGGGGCATGTTTACTAAAATGTGGTAACGTTACAGACCGCGCGTTAGGTAACGTTAATGATTGTTAGGTAACGTTAAAGCGCGGTATGTAACATTAACGCGTGTTAACGTTACCTAACGATCGTTAAGGTTCCCGGCTGCGGTAAACACCGCAGAGGGTGGAGAGAGGGCGGGGGGAAGGGGTCAATGGACGGGGAGTGGGTAGGGAGAGGCTCCCTGCACACTAATGCGCTGAACTGAAGGGCTGAATCCTACCGTGAATGAAAACCTGCCGTTAGATGCACATTTGCAGGAGAGAGAAACCATTTAAGTGTCAGCAATATACAGCATAAACAAGGAGCCCAAGAAATGTGGGCTCCATAATCCAAAGATGCATGGAGAGTCAGGCTGTTGGCCCCAGCATTGAGCTGCAGTTATCACCAGGACACTACTACTAACTCCTGCACAGTTTAGCAATGTCAGCACTGTGATCAGGACCAGTGTGGCGGGCAGGGTTACCAACTACCACTATCTTTGCACAATGCTGCAATAGGAGTGTGTGTGTGTATGTCTATCCATTGTTTTCTGGCTGCCCACACCTCACCGGGCCCACAAAGTCCCACTGTTACCAGGGTTAGCCTGAATATGTGCATAATGAGGAGCAAGGTGTTGTGGGTATGGCCCGGACAGGGCGGATTGGCCAGGATGAATCTTCACAGGGTGTGGGGCAATGGCTGGGACACTGTAGTGCCCGACCACCGCCTGCATGGACAGGGTGGCCACAGCATGACATGCTGGGAGGGCACTCACTCTGACCGAGCAGTGACCATGGCATGTCTAGGTTTCCACATAGCGCTCTACACTATCTGCCTCCAGTAATACTTTTGTGTTCCTAGTGCTGGGGTCACAATCACTGAACTGCCTGCTTGGTGCACATAGTTCCTCTGTGAGAATGCATTATGGACTGACTAGTGGATTGTTTGTAGTTCGACTGTGCATGGTCAGAACACCTATGTGCAGTCTGACTGTGCTGTCTGTTGATGACTGGCAGACAGTGTTGTGAGGCAGTTGGAGTTTTCCAGAACTAACCCCATCATTGCTGCTTGTCTGCTACTGCCCCAGCCACAGGTATGGCTCCCAACACTCGAGGGCTGTCGTATGCCAGCAGGGGACAGGTTGCTTCACGGGGGCTGGGGCACCTGTCCCTTACCTACACAAAGGGTGATGTGAGCCCCTTTGGGGTATGTAGTGTATACCACTTTGACCTATAAAGGCACTGCTACACAAACCTCATGCAAGTCTGGAAACCCCTCTGCCCTGATAACAGGTGCCCATGTCAGCCAGACCCTAACACGGGGTACACACTAATCTGGGTGGTGTCTGGTCCCAGAGGGCCACATGTGACTGCAGGATAAAAATGGACACTGAATTACCTTCACCTGCACTGCAGGGAACACCTGTCACACACTGGTAGTGATGGGAATGTACAGCAGGACCTATCTCTAGCACCACATGTACTGTGGACCTAGTGCTGGGCACCCATCCTATCCCTCAGGGAGAACACAGAACCTGCACAATGGCATCGTCTGTAGCTACTCTGTGCCAGTATCATGCACTGTCAGTTCATCTTTCCAAGCTGAGGTACCGGAGAGGTGCAGACCCCATTTGCTGATCAGCTGCAGACAGCTATTCAGCATGTGCATTGCATCATGGGTACTGGTGGGGTTATCCTATCCTGGCACTCAAAGGAGACAGTTTGTGTGGTGACCTGAAGTCCTTCTGTACCCAGCCATTGCTGTGACATACACCACGGAGGTATGGCCTACTGGTTAATACAATGCCATTCTTGGCAGTGTTCATGGGTTCAGTTCCTCATTGTTCCCTCCTCTCATGCCTGTCCTACTCAAATAGTGTGCATGCCTGTAACAGTCATATGTTTGCAGATTTGTGCTGCCAGCCCATAATACCCTTGCCACAATTACCAACATTCCCTCAGTCCGTCTATCTGTGTCTGTCAGCTGTGTAGAGTCCTGTCTGCCTTTGCAGGCTGTCACCCCATGTCCTGTACTGCTACCCTTTCCTGCATTGTGCCTCTTCATGCTTTCCTCATCTGTGCCTGATCTGCATGGCACCACCACTCCTCTGTCCACCCATCATTGGAACTATCCTGCCACCTCCGCCTCCACTGGGGGACACGTATTCCCATCGTCTGCCACCAACTGTCTTTCCAGTACTTTACATTGCCAACACCCTGTGCTGTGGTACAGTTGCCCCCACAATGTTTGTCATCAGTACTGGCAGCCACATGGGATGCCCGCAGAATGGCAGGTCCAGTGGCTCCCAGCTCTCCCTCCTTCACTCACCTGTTCATTGCCTTTCCTGAGTGCTCTATCTAGTGTTAGGGCTACATCTGTTATTGTTCCTCACAGGTCATGCATGTCATCCTGAAGCACCTTGCAGCCCTTAGGCCACACTAACTTAGGGCACCATAACCTTGTTAGGCCACCTTAACCTATGGTTCTGTAACCCAGGGTGCCTTCTAAGGTGCCTTATCCAGGGGTGCCTAATACGGCGCTTAGTCTAAGGAGCCCTACTGTATAGGGCACCTTACAAAGCGCCTTATGAGGCACCTTACAAGGCACCTTATAGGGCACCTTATGAGGCACCTTACTTATGAGGCACCTTACAGGGCACCTTATAGGGCACCTAACAAGGCACCTTATAGGGCACCTAACAAGGCACCTTTTAAGGCACCTTACTTATAAGGCACCTTACAGGGCACCTTACAAGGCGCCTTGTAATGTGCCTTGTAGGGCGCCTTGTAACGCACGTTTGTCGAAGGCGCCTTGTAACATGCTTTACCTGATATGACTTGCTGTAACGATGCACTGCCCATGCCTTTATATGGGCATCTGTACCTTTACCGCGGAACCTAATGCGAGTGACATTACCGCAGTTTAGTAATCATACCCCATTGAAACATAGGTAATGATGGCAGATTAAGACAATATGATGCAGTCTGTCCATCTCCTTTCACGTTCATCCTCTGACCCCTCATTCCAGATCTTCCTTGTAACTGGAAGAAGGCCACCCCCTGTACATTTATTCCAAGGAGGTATTTAAATAGAAACATAGAAACATGACAACAGAAAAAGACCACATGGCCTATCTGGTCTGTCCTTCCATATCAACCACTAGAACAGTCCCATTTTTTCCGTTAGAGATCCTGTGTTTGTCCCATGCTTTTTTGAATTCAGATACTGTCCTCATCTCTACCGCCTCCACTGGGAGACTATTCCACGGATCCACTATTCTTTCCGTAAAGAAATATTTCCGCATATCACTCCTGAATCTATCCCCTTTCATCCCAAGTCCCCTCGTAGCAGAACTTGCTTTAAGTCAAAAGAGGCTCTCCTCCTGTGCATTTATACTATGAAGGTATTTAAAAGTCTCAATCATATCACCTCTGTCCCGCCTTTCCTCTAAGGTGTACATATTAAGATCCTTAAGTCTGTCCTCATATGCTTTATAATGAAGACCACTAACCATTTTAGTGCTACCCTCTGTACTGATTCCAGCCTTTTTATATCCTTTTGAAGGTGCGGTCTCCAGAATTGCACACTATACTCCAAATGAGGTCGCACCAAAGACTTATACAGGGGCACTATCACCTCCTTTCTTCTGCTGTCCATCTATGCACCCAAGCATCCTTCTAGCTTTCACTATCCCCTTTTCTACCTGTTTAGCTACTTTAAGATCATCAGACACAATCATGCCTAGGTCCCGCTCTTCTTTTGTGGACAAAAGTACTTCACCCCCTATATGCTTTTATGGCCCCTTTATGCATTATTTATGGCCAAGTTCACTGACCATTTTACTAGCCGCCCTCTGGACTGACTCTATCCTGTTTATATCCTTTTGCAGATGAAGTCTTCAGAATTAAACACAGTAGTCCAAATGAGGACTCACTAGAGTCTTATCCAGGGACACTATCACCCCCTAGTGAGATCTCATTTGGAGCAGTATTAATAAAGTATTAAAGTGAAGTTGTTCTTTACGGGGACTTTCCTGAAAAGAAACATTGAATGCTGCTGGGAGATTGGACTGGGAAGGGGGAAATTCATATATTTCAATTATACCACGTAGTCATTAATGTCTTTGCATTAGGAGAGTGCCTTTAAATCTTGAAACAAACATTGGGGCCCTTTTACTTAAGCCGTTAACACTTTTTTAGTGGGTGGTAACCATCAGAGCAGGGGGCCACTGTGGCAAGTAACATGTGGGCATGACAGCTACCAATTGCTAATACACACATTAATGACCCATCACGTGAAGGGGTGGGGAATGGGCAGACTATGGGCAGAATGTGTCCATGGAGGGCACTTTGCAATTGGCACAGAGGTCACTTTCTCTCATTGTGGCAATTAGCATGGGTGCAGATATCAATGCCTTTATGGGCGCTATTAGGTGCATCCGTGTTACCTGAAATACCACTGACACATGTTAGAATATATGTCCATGCAGTGACTGCTGAGATTATGCTGACCACACCCCACACATTAAATGCTAATTCTAATGAGCTTTAATGAAAGGGAGCTATAGTTTTAGTGACAGGAAAAATGGACTGAAATATGAGGTTTAATGGGGGTGTGGGTAGGGAATGTGCATGATATGGGGCATATTGGGAAGTCAGGATGTATGTATAAGGGAGAATGTGTGTGAGGGGGAAGAAAATTTAGGGGCACTGATAGTAGAGACATATGCTGAACATTTTTTTTTTCATTTTTCTTTGCATTGTTTTCTTTTCATTAAAATATTGTTTATTCCTTTCCTTTTCCTGATGCCATCGTTTTTACAAAAGCGATTTTTTAAAAAAAGCACCCTCTAACCCCTTTTGAACCTTTCCTGGATCCTCCTGAGAAATACTTCCCATTCAGCGCACAGGATCTAAGAGACAGACAGATCTCTGGAGTCTCAATGTATGGATGAGACGATAGTGCAAGGAGGAAGGTTTTGGATTTATTAAGAAATTGGCTACATTCTAGGGAAGGTGAAGCCTATTGTGCAAAGATGGGCTTCGCCTTAACTGGGATGGTACTAGACTGCTGTGCAAATGTTCAAAAAGGAGATAGAGCTGCTTTTAAACTAGAACCTGGGGGAAAGCCGACAGTCGCTCCGGAGCACATGGTTCAGAGTAAGGTATCTTTGAAGGATACGGTCATGACAAGGAAGTTAGAACATTCCAATAGAGAAGTTGCAATAAACAGCAGAAAGAGTTGAAAGATTGCAAATTATCCCTGTCAACTGCTATGAAGGTTGTAAATTCAAATACACATATCTCGAAATGTTTCTATATAAATGCTAGAAGCCGAACAAAAAGAGAGAGTAAGAATATATAGCACAAAATGAAGCAATAGATATAATAGGCATCTTGGAAACCTGGTGGAAGAAGGAAAACCAGTGGAACACTATGATACCAGGGTGCAAATTATATTGCAATGATAGGGTGGTTCAAATTGGTGGAGGACTGGCACTATATGTTAAAAAGAGTGCTGAGTCAAATTGAATAAAAGTTCTGAGGAAACAAAATGTGTCATCTTTATGGACAGAAATTCCTTGTAAGAAAGGGGAAGACAATAGTGGTAGGGATTTACTACCATCCACCTAGACAGAATGAACAGACAGATTTATTTATTTTATTTATTTATTTATTTAACAGTTGCTTATATACCGCTACCTTCCACAGATGATGAAATGTTGGAGCAAGTGTGCCGTTAATGTGCGTTATCAGCTCCCGTGAGCGGTTAATGCTGCAGAAAACACCGATAACACTGGATTAATGTTCAGAAGCGGGGCCCTCAGTGTTAAGGTAAAAGAGGTGGAGAGTGGGTGTTCATGGGGCGGAGAGTGGGCAGGGATAGCAAGTGCTCCTTTACTGCAGGGTTGTGTTATTATGCGTTAGAGCTCCCAACACTGGGAAATCCTAATGCTAGCTGAAAGCTAGTGGAAAGGGTTATTTCTAAGGGGAGATAGCCTATTTTAATTTAGGCAATGTGCTCTACCCACCGGAGTTCCCAATGTGTGATAGTAGTGCTCCATTAGCAGCAACAGCATGGTACCCTATTAAGAACAGGCACTATGTTGATGTTGCCAAATTGGCAAAGCGGGTGTCAAAGTGGCTCTTGCTGGTTCACAAGGATGATAAGGCCGCTGCCTAGGGTGTACATCTGTGATGTCTGGTATGACTCCATTGTGGCAGTGGCAGTGGCAGCATACAGACATGCTGCTGCAGTCAAAAAGACAATGTCAGCATTATGTGAGGGTGGGGGTGATGGTTGCAGCAGCTGCGGCCTGCTGCAGTCAAAACCTTGTCCCGGGCCTGTGTGTCCAGTGCAATGCTGCAGTTGCCACTGTCAGTGGGATGACAAGCATGTCAGCAGCAGGTACAGCAGAGCACATGGCGATCCCTCCCTACCAAGACCAAAGGCAGTAGCATGCATGCCTAAAGCCCCTGGTGGAGGGGGCAGGAGTAGCAAGGTATGCCAAGCTGCAGGTGTGCAACGTCAATGAGGCTGCCTGCAGCACTGAAGCGGTGCCTGTGCCACAATGACAGGGAAGGAGGGATCTGCCAGCATGCTGTCCACCCTGATCATTGAAACCTGGCACCCGGCTAGTTGTCCTAGTAGATGGGCTGGTTGTGGATCAGGATGCCCCCCACCCACACATATTGAGTGGATATGCAGTTGAGGAGAAAATATGCTACTGAGGCAGGAAGATAAGGCAATATCATAACACCCCATCTCAGAGGAAAAATAGCCACACTGTTTTCTCAGTTGCCAAATGATGACCAGGACCTGTGTACAAACTAGTGACCTTTGCACAAACAAGCCCTGAGACAGGTGCTACATCCATCTGAGTCATATGGGAGTGGAAGCTGTGCAGTGTGGTCTGTCAACCATGGGATTATTCGAGGAGTGACTCACAAGCACACCCCATGAAATGGTTATGTTGGTCACTCTGCTAGGTCACCCAGGGACTTGCATGCATGTGTTCATGTATCATGCCCTGCCCCTCTGTCAGGACAGATCCCATAAGAACATAAAATATGTCATACTGGGTCAGACCAAGGTTCATCAAGCCCAGTATCCTGTTTCCAACAGTGGCCAATCTAGGTCATACGTACCTAGCAGTTTCCCCCAAAAAAACAGGTTCCACAATGCTTGTACTGGGTCAAGCATTGATATCCTGAGTCCCTTCTTAATAATGGTTTATGGACCTTTTCTCCAGGAACTTGTCCAAACCTTTTTTAAACCTAGCAACACTAACAGCCTTAACTACATCCTCCGGTAACAAATTCCAGAGCTTGATTACACATTGAGTGAAGAAATATTTTCTTTTATTAGTCTTAAATAGTTTACCCTGTAGCTTCATTGCATGTCCCCTAGTCTTTCTATATTCTGATAATGTAAACAATCAATCTACATTTACCCGTTCCACTCCGTTCATTAATTTAGACTTCTATCATATCTCCCCTCAGCCGTCTCTTTTCCAGGTTAAAGAGCCCTAACCTTTTTAGCCTTTCTTCATAGGAGTATCCTTCCAACCCCTTTACCTTTTTGGTGGCTCTTCTCTGAACTTTCTAATAACGCTATATCCTTTTTAAGATACGGCGACCAGAATTACACACAATATTCAAGGTGCGGTCTCACCATGGAACGATATAGAGGCATTATAATATCTTTTGTTTTATTTTCTATTCCTTTCCTTATGATACCTAGCATTCTATTTGCTCTCTTGGCCGCCCAGTTCTATTAGCAGTACATTGATACAGTCCCACATACTAGCCTAACAAGATGTCCCTCTCCCAAAGTAGCCTGACATACCATGTCAGACAAGTATGGCAGAGAGACTACAGAGATCCAAGCAGACATAGGCATACCCCGACTCATGTCTGCATGCATTCAGACACTGATCACAGATATACCCATGGATTAATGAAACCACATTGTGGCAGGTGTAGGCCTGTGATCCACAGTGTCTGACATAAGCAAGCCTAACTAGCTTGACCTGTAAATGAAGCTTGTGAAGAGGCCCATAGGAATTGCACATCCCCCAATATGCTGCTATAGAACTAAAAACTCAGTAAAAGTATTGAATTAGCTTAGACAAGCAGAACAGATGGAAAAATACAGAAATTCATGTTTAAAACTGCTGACAGAGAAGCTATAGAGCCCTGCTTCCCTGCACGTATTAACTAGCCCAATAGCCTTGAAAGTAGGAAAGTAACAAGTTAGTGAACTGACCATTGTAATTGGGACTAGAAGGGGGGTAAGCAGGTGCTGAGCCCACTGAAAGAATATAATTGGATAATCATATCAGTACCGGGACCAATAGAAGAGGTACGGGAGGTACGGGAGGTTACCGGGACCAATAAAATGTTTTTCTATACCTAGAATGAAGCTAAAGTCTATAAAAGTTGTTGTATTGCCAGAGAACTTTGCTCAGCCATTTTGAATTTGATTCTGCTTGAGACTTGTGCACAAATAAATGATTTGGACCTTCTGAACAGACTCCTGGTATCATTGGTTTGTCTGCGCTTTGCTGCTACATATTCTTGGTGCGTTGGCCGGGAAGTTGTGGAATCAGAGTGTATATAGGGCAATATACCACGACATTCCGTCTCTATAGGCTTGGTCCTGCCGGGATCGCGCCCTTCCGACGGGGGCTGCTTCCTGGTGCCGCCGGTCCATTGCATCGGAGGAAGTTGGTCGGACCTCGGCGGGTGCGGGGCATGGCTGGAGCCAACGCCTCAAACCCGAGTGAGGGGAGTCCGAGGTCCAACTCATGCGCCTGCTTGGGAAGTTTGAGGACCGGATCCGGTGAGTATAGTTTTGATTTGTTGTCTAGACAGATAAGAAAGAGCAGTGCTGCCATTTGAACTTGGAACTTGGAAATTGGTAAGAGAGCTTGATCACCTCTCAAAGACGGACTGAGTACCCCCGCATGAGTATTCACAGGGCGAAACTCCCGTCTTCTTGTATTTTGGTAATTGAACAAGACTAGTCAGAATAGATAGAAATGAATGCATTCTGGGATACGTTGCTAGCATGATTGTGTGAATGAAGTGTGTATGAGAGGTCTGGCAGCACGGACCAAGCGAAGGCGGACCCCTGAGTAGCGCATTTCCTGACCGGGCGACCGCGTTCAGGTCGCAAAAAGGGGGAAGCGATTGTCGTCTTGTCTTGTTATTTGTTTCCCTTATACGTTTCTAGGGCCGTGAGGACCCCTTACCCACGGTCCGCCCTCCTTTTCCCTTCTGCCTGTTGTTGCGCGCACACATCGAAATGGGAGGGGCGGGGTCTACTAGAAACACTCCATTAGAATGTATGATCGCACATTTTAAAGAGGGATATTCCGGAGATTATGGTATTAAAATGACTGTAGCCCGTTTACAGATTTTGTGTACTAGGGAGTGGCCCGATCTAGACCCTACCTGGCCCCGAGAGGGAACCTTAAATGTAGGAATTATCCAGTTAGTTCATCATAGAGTGCGGATAGCGCACCCCGATCAGTACCCCTATATAGATTCTTGGTTAAGTATTTGCGAAGATCCGCCCCCGTGGGCGCAGCGCTGCTATGAAGAGCAGTGCAGAATAATGTTAGCGAAAACAGATCATAGTCAGAAAACAGAAAATAAACAGCCTAGTAAGAAAGGGAAAGATGAGAAGTCCAGGAAGAAACCCATCCTGGTCGATCCTGATTCCCCAGAAGTAGTTCCCCGACAGCCTAGAACCCGGGCCCAGTAAGAGTAGCCCGGCGTCCTGCCCCAGAGCCCCGGAGACAGCGGGTGCGGGACCCAACCCCTGAGCCACCTCCCGAAGAGCAGGAAGATGAGCTCCCTTTAGTTGAAGAAGATGATTCTACTGAGACAGAGACAGAGAGAGGCGAGTCAGATTCAGAAACAGAGAAGGAAGAAATTGAGAATTCCCTGAGTGAAACTGACAGTGTAGAAGCGACCGCCAGTGTTAGCCTGCCAGTAAAAAGTAAATCCAAGACAAAGCATATAGAAAAGAAAGTAACCCGTGATAAGCCTGTAGAAAAGAAGAAAAAGAGCCCTGATAGGAAAGTTACAAAAATATCGCTTAGATCCCAAAAGACCTCTACTGCTAAGATGATGCCTTTACGGCAAGTCCCGGGAGTGCCTGTAAGAAATGACGATAATGAGGTGGTAGCGGGACCCCCAAGCTATGTGTATGTCCCTTTCTCTACAACTGATTTGTTAAATTGGAGGACGCATTATGCCTCCTATACCAATAAACCCCAAGAGCTTACAGAATTAGTGAATACTATTATGGAAACCCATCAACCCACATGGGCAGATTGCCGTCAGCTCCTGTCCACCTTATTTACTATGGAGGAGCGGACACAAATTAGAAAAGCAGCTATAGACTGGCTGGCAGATAACCCTGTAGCTCCAGAACGAGGAGAAGAAAGAATAGACCATCGGGAAGCGGCCCAGAGACAATTCCCGAATGAAGACCCCCGATGGGATCCGAATACTGAAAGAGGATCCAGAGCCCTAGCCCATTTCCGCCAAGGCTTGTTACAAGGCCTGAAAAGGGGGGGCCAGAAAGCTATGAACCTTTCCAAAGTTACTGAAGTTAACCAAGGCATAGATGAGAGTCCAGCAGTGTTTTATGAAAGGTTAACTGAAGCATACAGAATGTATACTCCCTATGATCCCGATGCACCAGGAAGTTTATGCATGGTGAATTCTGCTTTTGTAAATCAGTCTCAACCAGACATTAGACGTAAATTACAGAAATTAGAGGGGTTTGCGGGCATGAATGCAACACAGTTATTGGAAGTCGCTCATAAAGTGTATGTGAATCGTGATAATGGAAGACAGAAAGAATGTGATCGAAAGATGAAGAAGAAAGCTGATTTTTTGGCTGCGGCCATAGTTGAACAGAAAAGGGGAGGTGTCCCTAGTCGAAGGAGCAGAGGAAGGGGGCGGGGCCGAGGTGGAAGCCGGCCCCAATTAGGCGTAAACCAATGCGCCTACTGCAGGGAGGAAGGACATTGGAGAGATGCATGCCCGCAACTCGAAGGCGCCCACGAAGATGACGAAAACAATCATCAATGGAGAGGAGAAAAACGAGGCCATCCCCGACATCGCGGAGGAGCCAATCGAGAGCAACATCAGCGTGAGAGAGGAGAAGCCGTGCAAGCATTGGTGGCAACAGCCTATGATGAAGATGACGTGGATTAGGACAGACCGGGTTCCGAATTTGCTTTAGGTCTCCAGGAGCCTATGGTCGGAATACAAATAGGAGACCAAGTTGTGAACTTTATGGTTGATACTGGAGCAGAACATTCAGTAGTGGACAAGAAGATAGCCCCATTTTCTACAAAAGCAGTCACCATTGTAGGAGCAACTGGTGCCAAAGCTACAAAACCTTTTCTTCAGAATCGCATATGCAGTCTAGGAGGACAGCAAATAACTCATCAATTCCTTTACATGCCAGAATGTCCAGTGCCACTACTGGGACGAGATATGTTAGCCAAGCTACAGGCCCAAATATCCTTCACTGAAAGAGGAGAAATGCAAATGACAGTAAATTCGCAAGCCAAACCAGCAGGAATAATGCTGCTCACAGTTCCCCGAGAAGAAGAATGGAGATATTACAGTGATGAGTCTATCCAAGACACCTATTTTGAACAAACCTTGAAAAGTATTGATGCCCCACCTGGAGTATGGGCAGAAGGCAGTCCTCCAGGCCTAGCCAAACATATAGCTCCAGTAATTGTAATTCTCAAGCCTAGTGCTACACCAGTACATGTCAAACAATACCCTCTCCCTAGAGCTGCAATTGAAGGCATACACCGCCACTTGCAAAGATTACTGGAACATGGCCTACTGAAAGTATGTCAATCCCCATGGAACACCCCACTTCTGCCAGTGAAAAAGCCTGGAACAGATGACTACTGCCCAGTGCAAGATCTAAGAAGAGTGAATGAAGCAGTCGAGACTATACATCCAGTTGTACCCAATCCTTACACTCTTCTAGGACTAATTCCTGCTGAAGCCACCCACTTTACTGTTCTAGATTTGAAAGATGCATTCTTTTGCATAAGATTAGCCCCCGTGAGTCAGATATTATTTGCATTTGAATGGCAGGACCCCATCTCTGGAAGAGGGGGCCAACTTACCTGGACACGATTACCCCAAGGATTCAAGAATTCGCCTACCATCTTTAGTGCTGCACTGAATCAAGACCTTTCCAGCTATCCAGTGGCCCCGGGGAAGAGATTGCTTCTCCAATACGTGGACGATCTGCTGATAGCTGCTGTATCAGAAAGTGAATGTATACAAGCCACCAAAGACCTCTTGCAGTTACTAGATGAAGCTGGATACAAAGTTTCCAGAGCAAAAGCACATCTATGCCAAAAAGAAGTGAAATACTTGGGCTTTCGCATAACCCAAGGAAGCCAAAAATTAGGCAGAGAAAGAAAAGAAGCAGTATGCAGAATTCCAGCCCCAACAACCAGAAAGCAAGTCAGAGCCTTTCTGGGAGCGGCAGGATATTGCCGAATCTGGATTTCCAACTTTGCCCAAATTGCTAAGCCACTGTATGAAGCCACAAAAGGAGAAGAAAAGTCGCCACTGGAATGGGGACCTGAGCAGGATACAGCCTTCAAGACGTTGAAGGAAGAATTGATGTCATCACCAGCCCTTGGACTACCAGATGTTCACAAACCTTTCCACTTGTTTGTACATGAAGCACAAGGAAATGCCTTAGGCATGTTGACTCAGAAATTGGGAAATTGGGAACGACCTGTAGCATACCTATCGAAACAATTGGACATGGTGGCCAAAGGATGGCCACCTTGCCTGAGAGCAGTTGCAGCTACAGCATTGTTGGTGAGTGAAGCAGACAAGCTCACACTAGGACAGAATATACGAGTCACTGTGCCACATGCAGTCCTTGCCCTTATGGAACAGAAAGCAAATCATTGGCTCACCAATTCCCGAATGTTGAAATATCAGAGCATGCTATGTGAAAACCCACAGATACAACTGGAAGTGAGCCATGCCTTGAATCCAGCCACATTGATACCTATTAGTGAAGAACTTCCAGAGCATGACTGTATAGAAGTCATGGACACTGTATTCTCAAGCCGACCTGATCTGACAGATGTGCCCATAGACAATCCTGACCAAATCTATTATGTTGATGGAAGCAGTCTCATCATCAATGGACGACGCTGTGCCGGATATGCAGTAGTCACTCAACATGAAGTTGTTGAATCATCAGCCTTAGCCTCAGGCACATCAGCCCAGAAAGCAGAATTGATAGCACTCACCCGAGCACTACTACTAGGTGAAAAACTTGTGTTGAATGTATATACAGACTCTAAGTATGCCTTCACCACCTTACATGCCCATGGAGCTCTCTACAAAGAAAGAGGACTCATCACATCCGGAGGAAAATCAGTTAAGTATGGCCCCGAGATACTGATGCTACTTGATGCAGTATGGGCCCCAACTTGTGTAGCTGTCATGCATTGCAGAGGACATCAAGCAGGAAAAGGAGAAGTTGCCCGAGGGAACAGATTTGCAGATGCCTCAGCACGACAAGCAGCTATGACAGGACAAATTTTGCCACAAGCCAGGCCGATGCAGGCAGCATTGTTTCCAGTACCCTTGAACTCATGGACACCACGATATACCACCAAAGAATTAGACTACTACTGTGACAGAGAAGATGGAGTACTGAAAGATGGGTGGATTGAACTGCCACCAGCAGAGGGCAGTCAACCCCCAGGACAAATAGTAATTCCTGAATTGTTAGGACCAGCCTTTGTCAAAGCTTTCCATGAAGCCACACATTATGGGAAGACCGCTATGGAAAAAGCACTTAGACCACATTTCTACATTGCCATGTTACCAGCTCTATCAGCCTCAGTAGCACGCCAGTGTCAAATTTGTGCCAAAAACAATGCCAGGCAAGGTCCCACACCACCACCTCGAGTTCAGTCAGGAGGTGTAACCCCCATGCACCACCTGCAGATTGATTTTACTGAAATGCCAAAAGCCAGTGGATACCACTACCTATTAGTATTAGTTTGTACTTTCTCTGGGTGGGTAGAAGCCTTCCCAACCAGAACCGAAAAAGCTAGAGAAGTCACCAAAGTTTTATTGAGAGAGATTGTCCCTAGATTTGGAATTCCAGCAGTAATAGGGTCAGACAATGGACCCTCATTTGTTTCCCAGGTTACTCAACAGTTAGCAAAAGCCCTACAGATACAATGGAAACTCCACACTGCATACAGACCCCAGAGTTCAGGGAAAGTTGAGCGAATGAATCGTACCTTAAAAGCCCAAATGTCTAAGCTTTGCCAGGAGACACACTTGAAGTGGCCCCAAGTGCTCCCAATAGCTTTACTCAGAATACGCTCAGCTCCTGTGAAGTCAACAGGTTTTTCCCCTTTTGAAGTTCTGTATGGTAAACCCCCACCAATAGTGCAAGGAATTAAAGGAAGTCTAGCCCAAATTGGTTCAGAAATAACCAGGCAAGAACTCCTAGCTCTTAGTTTTGTTCTGCAGACTCTCCATGCGTGGATCCAAGACCAGTTGCCTATCAACTTGACTGAACCCCTGCATCCCTACCAGCCTGGTACCTCGGTGTGGATCAAAGATTGGAAGAAGACACCGCTGGAACCCCATTGGAAGGGACCATACACCGTCATCCTGTCTACCCCAACTGCAGTAAAGGTAGCGGAGATCGACGCCTGGATCCACCACAGCAGAGTCAAGCCCGCAGCAGCTCCAGAACCTGAGCAGTGGACCGCGGAGCAGCATCACGATGCACCTTTACGAGTTACTCTGAGACGGCAACCAGCAGTGTAGACACTTTGTCACAGTGCCTTGCAGTAGCCAAGTCTTTCGAAGAGGATTGCTGTTTTCCATGCAGCAACAGTTTTGTTTCAACGAACCCAATCTGCGTGTGATTTTGCACACTACTTTGATACTACATTGATTAACCATACTTCAAAAGCCAACTGAAATTGCTAAGTTGGTTACTGTGTGATGGACAACTTGAGGATCTTCAATCAACACTCAGCACCCGTTGAAATTGCTTTATTAGCGCACGGGACGAAGAAAAGATCGTCGTGGTCAAGATTTGCAAGCTGAGGATTCAGAAGAACTCCAATCAACATGTATTTTTATCTTTGCTTGGCCCTGGTTGCCTGTTTTGGAGGTTTTGAACTGACTCATGCTTTACCTCCATGCCCTGCTTGCATTACTTCTACTCGAACTGGACTGAAAGTAACTCAGACTTTGATTTATCATTCTCACTATAAATGCACTGGTAAAATGACTCGGTGTATTTATAACACCACTGAACTGAATGTTTGCATTAAAGGTAACTCCAGAGTATGCTATAACCCGCATCAGAACCCATCATATTATACGTTGGAAATACGATGGAATGATGCAGACGGACCTGTAATTAATACTACACGACCACTTAAAGATGCTAGTATACCTGCTGTTTTATATTTTGATGCATGTGATGTTATAAACAGAGATAGTCATTCCAGATGTGGTACCTGGGAAAAAGCCTATCGCAATGATCATAAGTATATGTGCCCAGAAGGTGCCACGGGATGGAGAAAGTGTACTGGTAAGAAAGGGTCATATAGTACTGCCCCAGCTGCAGATTACTATTGCCCAAACTGGGAGTGTGTTTTTATGCTACATGGAATGCTGGTATCACAGATGAACAGAGAGATAATCGAGTTGCCACTTTGACTAAGTCAAAAACAGATGACAAATGTAAGAAAGGTGCTTGTAACCCTTTGCAATTACGGATCCGTAATCCTAATGCATGGAAACAAGGATACAAGTTTGGTTTACGTATTGCAGGTGGAGCAGTAGATCCAGGAACCATTGTGTATATAAGATTGAATACCCAAGCCTACAAGTCATCTAAATATCACATCCATAACACTTTCTATGAAGCTATGCATGTAAATAAGTTTGAAATTCCCCATCCATCCCAGAATTTGTTTTTAGAATTAGCTGGAGCAGTAGTATCCAGTCTAAAGATTTCAGATTGTTATTTCTGTGGCGGAACCCAGATGGGTGACCAATGGCCATGGGAGGCCCAAGAATTGAATTATTCTCTGACTTACAATCAGACTAAATTACACAAGACTACTAGCGAATGGGTGTTAGCGCACTCAATTGTTGGACGTCTTTGCTATACCAGAACTGGACCTCAGTTCACCCAACAGGTAGGACAGCTGGTCTGTCTTAGCCAGAAGTTTTATAATGCCACTACCAAAAAGACGTCATGGTGGTCAGGAGTAAAACACCCTGAACCTCCTAACCCATTAGCCAGATTTCCCGAACTTGCTGGTTTATGGACTAATCTTGCCAAAACTCATGCTTGGCAAGCCCCACCTGGCCTGTATTGGATCTGTGGAAACCGAGCGTATGCTCAACTCCCATCACATTGGGGAGGAGCATGTGTCTTAGGGACCATCAGACCTTCTTTCTTTCTCCTACCCACAGAACATGGAGAACAATTAGGATACCCAGTATACACTACTCACAGACACAAAAGAGCATTGCGACAGAAAAGATCACCCCTTCAAGTAGGTAAATGGGAGAAGTGGAAGGGTGATGATTGGCCACCAGAAAGTATTATTGAGTGTTATGGGCCTGCCACTTGGAATGATGATGGTATGTATGGTTATCGAACACCAATCTATATGATTAATCGTATTATTCGCCTAAAGGCAGTAGTTGAAATAATAACTAATGAAACTAGCCACGCTCTCACACTTTTAGCTAGACAAAGCACCCAAATGCGCACTGCCATATACCAGAATCGTCTAGCACTTGATTATTTGTTAGCAGCTGAAGGAGGAGTATGTGGTAAACTGAATCTAACCAATTGCTGTTTGAAAATAGATGACAAAGGTCAAGTAGTTGAAGAAATTGCTGAAGATATGCGCAAACATGCTTATGTACCAGTTCAGACTTGGCACCCACTAAGATTACCTAACTGGTTTGCTAAACTTTTCTCATGGCTAGGAGGACTGAAGACTTTTCTAATACTAGTATTACTGATTGTTGTTGTTATTTTCCTATTGCCATGTATAATCCCATGCTGTATGCGTTCCATACACAGTGCTATTGATAGTACCGTAGAGCGGAAGACCGCAACTAAGATAATGGCTTTATACCAACCTCATCCTCCTGGATATAGCCGTACTCCTCTAACTGTAGTATAATTACTTTGAAGTGATTTAATTCTCACACCTTATTAACTAATAGGGTGAGATTAATCAAAGGGGGGAATGTGGCAGGTGTAGGCCTGTGATCCACAGTGTCTGACATAAGCAAGCCTAACTAGCTTGACCTGTAAATGAAGCTTGTGAAGAGGCCCATAGGAATTGCACATCCCCCAATATGCTGCTATAGAACTAAAAACTCAGTAAAAGTATTGAATTAGCTTAGACAAGCAGAACAGATGGAAAAATACAGAAATTCATGTTTAAAACTGCTGACAGAGAAGCTATAGAGCCCTGCTTCCCTGCACGTATTAACTAGCCCAATAGCCTTGAAAGTAGGAAAGTAACAAGTTAGTGAACTGACCATTGTAATTGGGACTAGAAGGGGGGTAAGCAGGTGCTGAGCCCACTGAAAGAATATAATTGGATAATCATATCAGTACCGGGACCAATAGAAGAGGTACGGGAGGTACGGGAGGTTACCGGGACCAATAAAATGTTTTTCTATACCTAGAATGAAGCTAAAGTCTATAAAAGTTGTTGTATTGCCAGAGAACTTTGCTCAGCCATTTTGAATTTGATTCTGCTTGAGACTTGTGCACAAATAAATGATTTGGACCTTCTGAACAGACTCCTGGTATCATTGGTTTGTCTGCGCTCTGCTGCTACAACATGGCTGTGGTTCCAAACATAGGGCCAGTGTATGCATGAGAAAAGGGTCACAGGTTTAAGACCAGTTGGAGGATCAGGAATAGTATCTCCTTGTGTGTTAACTGTATCCTACCTTTTCAAGAAATAAATCAGAATGTGAAACCCGCCACATTTCATCCAGAAAAAGTCCACACACTCAGCTGCTACACTGGGAAGCTGCCCCACCTAAGGCTGGATAGCAGAGGACACTAATAGCACCTTACACTGAATCGGGGTTGAGCATAGTAGAACACTCTAAGAGGGCCTGCAGACTGAGCAGACATTAACAATGGTGGAGTCTCCTAAGGGTCTGATAAAGAGTCTGGTACTGTTATGCAGCTCCCAAATTGTCTGCTGGTTTGACTGGAGTGAGCAGGAGGTACACATGTGTGTGTATTGCAGCCTTCACCTCTGACACAGCCTCCAGTCCTCAGGACACAGCAATGTGTACAGATAAAAGGCCAGATTAATGCCAACTGCCATAACAGCTGTATCCATGGCAACTATGTCTGCCCACCTGATGCAGCTGCAGCCTATAGGGAACTAGGCTCAGGGGGAGGGGACTGGCTTCTGTGAATGTCCAATCCATTCACTCAGTTCTTGACATTGGCAGGAATCTGCGATTTACCTGCATGCACTTTGCTCTTTTCCCATGCTGCATTCGGAGAGTGAAAGCGAGGGTACCCTTTGCTCCATGTAGTGTATACACATACAGGGAGGTACATATCAGGAACGGTTGCACACAAGAATCACCACATCAACACTGTCTACTGATCATTGGTAAAAGCATCCAGCAGTATATCACCTATTGTGCCAAATGAGATTCCTAATGCGCCTGTGTGCCTGATTTTATTTATTTATTTATTTAATGCTTTTATATACCGCACTCTTTAAAATCAGTGCAGTTTACAGATACCGTTTTGTGCAGAGTAGGAAGAGCCTGCTCTGCACTTACATCGAACGGGTGGAGCAACTTGGATTCAGAACAGGGTAACTATATACAGGCTATCTACAATCTAGACAGGATGTTATACAAGCTATACGAGTCCAGACAGGACAGTGGGACACTGTTGGTAACCAGCTGATAACTATGGTTTTGGCAGACCCTTTTTCTTGGTGTCAGCCCACCTCCCCACCACACCCACCACCTCCCCACCACTATACCCCACTCCCACCCCATGTAGAACACATTCCTCCCCATTAGGAGCCCTTCTTTCCGCCTAAAACTCCCACTTCTCCCTCTTCATCAGAGTACTCCCTCCCCCATCAAGCACACCCCCATGTTGGCCCCCCACATTAGGACTACTCTCTAGCCCCTCCCCATCATATACCCTATTTCATCTCCTCTTTGTCATTACATCAAGGCCATCTCTTTTGCATTCAGAGCCCCTTTTTCCATCAAGGCCCCCCCTTTCCTATTCAGGACTCTCTGTTTCTTCCCATCAGGCAACTTTTTTCCTGTTTTTCCTCCCCTCTTTCTATTAGGGTCTCTTTCTACATTCAGGCAATCCCTTCACCGTTAAGGGCCCCCATTCCTTGCCTATTCCTTCCCCAAAAGGCCTCTGTTTCCCATTAGGGCATAAAATAAAGTCACAGGAAGGACAGCAGTAGCATCAGAGTCATAGCCAGCACTGGGGCAAGGAGGAGATTGTAGCTTCATGGGTATATGATTGTGCATTTTGATGACACCATGGAGGCCATAGTAGTGATAAGACAGAGATGCCAGGCTCCCCATCTCTTTCTCAGCTAGGGCTGCTGCTGGTAATACCAGAGGGTGCATTTGGGAGGACTCTAGGGCCACAGGGTTAATTAATGAGCCAGGGAACACTGGTGGCAACAGGCAGTAGGGCAGCTGGAGCACTACTGAAAGCTGGACACTGTCAGAAGGAACTGTGCTTAAGAACATAAGAACATAAGATATGCCATACTGGGTCAGACCAAGGTCCATCAAGCCCAGTATCCTGTTTCCAACAGTGGCCAATCTAGGTCATAGGTACCTAGCAGTTTCCCCAAAAGACACAGGTTCTGCAATGCTTGTACTAGGTCAAGCATTGATATCCTGGGTCCCTTCTTAATAATGGTTTATGGACCTTTCCTCCAGGAACTTGTCCAAACCTTTTTTAAACCCAGCTACACTAACAGCCTTTACTACATCCTCCGGTAACAAATTCCAGAGTTTGATTACACGTTGAGTGAAAAAATATTTTCTTTTATTAGTCTTAAATAGTTTACCCTGTAGCTTCATTGCATGTCCCCTAGTCTTCCTATATTCTGATAATGTAATAGCACATCATCTTATTAAGCTGCCTGGGCTGAAGCCGCAAAAATCTCAGTAAATCCTGTAACTTATATCCAAAGAGGCATAGAGGGGTAGCCTAGTGGTTAGAGCAACACCTAGCACCCAGGAGATCTGGGTTTTATTCCCACTGACACTCCTTGTGACCTTGAATAAGTCACTTTACCCTGCATTGCCTTGGAAGAAATGGCCTGGCAATCTACTTCTGGCCATACCTTGCCAAAAAATCCCAGGGGCTGCTGGGTCACCAAGAGTCAGCATTGACTTGATGGCACTTAAAAAACAAACAAACAAACATCAACAGACTGGCCCTGCAAGGCTGAGGAACTTGATTTGCCATTAAGTGCCTTGTCCTCTGCTGGTGGGGAGGGGGAAATACAGAGCAGCTCAGGGCAGGGAGAGAAAATTCTCTGGAGACACTGAGCCTGAGATTCAGGCCACTGGTGAGCAGATTTGGGGGAATAGATTCTATGTGCCCATAGTTCAACCTATTAATCATCACCATCATTATGTAACTCTAGCTCAGGCCTGACCTGAGGGTTAAAGGTTTACACTCAGAATTGGGGCTAAGTCCCTGACACACTCTCCCAAGATGATGACTGCCTGCATAGAGTTCTGAGTACTAATAACCAGTCTAGATTCCAGTGCAGTGCAAACATTTTGCTAAAGTATTTGCTCAGATTGATTGACACTGTGTGCAGTTTTCTCTTGTAACATCCATAATAGATATTCACATAGCAAATTAGTGAATCTGTGTGTCTTACCCCCATCCATTTGGGATCTCTTTTTTCCCCACTTGGAATTGGGGACTCTTCCAGGGCACAATGGATGGTTTTCTTTTTTTTTTTTTTTAAATTCTTTATTTTCGTTTTATAACAACAAAGGAAAGGAAGACATACAGCTAAAAGACAGATACATACAGTGTAATACATACACCAAAGTAAACCCCTACCACCCCCCTCCCCCCTGCTTCTTCTCTAGAAAACTAATCATTCCCGAAGCGGGCGTGTACTTACATTATTGTGTTACAAAACATAACGGTGATCTGAAACATGATGAGTGCGCATTATACAGGCATGTTGGAACAATGAGCAGATTGTACATAATCAGTAAGCATCTGCCATTTAGACAGGCGAGAGTGAATTTGGGCATGGGGAATAGCTCTCCGAGGTATCTGCTCATATTTGCTATATAAGCAGACGAGGTTCCACCATTCATTGACAGTAAGTCGAGAGCTATCCTTCCAATTCCTCGTGATTAAGCATATGGCAATACCCAGCATGAAATCAAGGAGAAAGCGACCCTTCTTAGGAAGAGAGGGGACCTCCGCCACAGAGCGGAGTCCCACGATCTTCCAAGAGAGAGGTTCGTGAAGGTGCAAGATAAATTGAATACGACCCCAGACCCGCCCCCAATAAACCTGTAGTTGAGGACACTCATAAATAACATGAGCGAAGGTTCCCACAGCAGTATGGCAAGACCAACACTGGTCCCTAGCATTTATGTTCCATTTGGCTATTTTTTCTGGGGTATAAAAGCATCTGTGTGCAAAAAAGAAGAGAGTTTGGGTAACAGAGGCAGACCGGGAAACCCGCACTACTTTGCTCCAGAATACGCTCCATTGCACAGGGGTTAAAGTGGTTTGCAGTTCGCGCTCCCAGGCTTGTTGGGCTCTGAAAGTGGCCGTGTCTGCACCCTGACCTAATATTTTATAAAAGTTAGAGGCTACCCCATGTGCACTACTAATAGAGTGAACTATCTCTAATAGCCCATCCTCAGTAGGGGCAGAGGGCGGCATGATTCGAGCACATTTAAGGCAGTGTTGAAGCTGCATCAATTGAAAGTAGTGTTTCGCTGGTAACGCAAATTCCTTTTGTAAATCAGAAAAGGTTTTCCAACGAGCTGCAGAGAAAAGCTGTTGGGGTGTCCAGATCCCCCTTGAGAACCAGGGTTTCCATGCTATCGTTCTATTTAGGACTTGAATTCTGGGGTTATTCCATAGCGGGAGTCCGTCCCGAGGACATACGTTCGGGCCCAGTGATAGAATGAGAGTGTTAAAGGCCGCAAGTGTATCGACAATCATTGGTGGATGACGAGTGTCTACTTGATAGGACATACCGGGGAGATGGGTCAACGGAATTGGGCTACTAAGCTCCTCTTCTATGTCAAGCCAAACTGGTCTGCTGTCTGTTGAGGCATCTAGCCATCGGGCACCTTGCTTAAGTAGGAAGGCTTGATGATATCTAAGAAAATCAGGAAATCTGGTACCCCCTCTTTCCTTTGCAGACTGTAGTTTTTGTTTAGCTATCCTTGGTGGCTTGCCCTGCCAGAGATAACGGACGAGAAGGCCCTCAATATCTTTATAAGTATGTAGCGGGAGTAAGCATGGCAGCATTTCTAAAATGTAGTTCACTTTGGGGACTATCATCATTTTCACAGTTTCTAAGCGGCCCCACCATGTAAGAGATAAGGGAGACCAACGATTTGTGAGCTCACGGACTTTGGAGACTACCTCTTTGGCATTAAAACTGATAGTATCTTCTAAAGGAGAACAGTAATGGACCCCGAGATACTTCACCATGCGAGATTGCCAAAGGAAGGGAAAGGCCTGCATGTCAGCCTCATGTACCCAGCGGTTCAGTGGGAATGCTACAGATTTGGTCCAGTTAATTTTATAGCCCGATAATTGTGAGTATCCGTCAATCAGATCCAAGACAGCTGGAACCGATTCGAGGGATACGAAAAGCATAAGGTCATCTGCATATGCAGAGAGTTTAATCTCCCTATGACTGAAGGGGACACCTCGAATACGTGCGGACTGTCTAATAAGGAGGGCTAGGGGTTCAAGAGCTAGATCAAAGAGCATTGGTGATAGGGGGCAACCTTGACGCGTACCTCTTTGGAGATTAAATGGCTGAGACTTGATGGCATTTACACAAATACTGGTGACGGGTTGAGTATACATGACTTGGAGATATCGGAGGAAGCCCTCCCCAAAGCCATACCATCGGAGAACTGCAAATAAGAAGGGCCATTCTAGACGATCAAAGGCTTTTTCGGCATCCAGGGAAAGACCCACCCATGGCTGATCTAGATTGGCAGCACTGGATAGCACATGGCACAGGGTCCGAGCATTGTCAGCAGTTGATCTGCCAGGTATAAAGCCGCATTGGTCAGGGTGAATTAGGGTGGCCATCCTGTCAGATAGCCGGGTGGCCAAGATCGTAGCGAAGATCTTATAATCGGCATTAAGTAGGGAGATTGGGCGATAGTTGGCGGTTAGTAGTGGGTCTCTGCCTTCTTTCTCAAATACTACCACATTAGCTGCAGCAAAGGATCCCAAAGAGGATGTATCTACCGCAAGGGCAGTAAAATAGAGTTTCAAATAGGGAACTAAGTCTGCACTGAACGTTCTGTAGAATTCGGTCGGGAGACCATCGGGCCCTGCGGCACGGCCCGAGGCTGTTCGTTTTAGGGCAGATTGGATCTCTGAAGTAGAGAAGGGTTCATCCATCGCATCCCTATCATCTTCAGAGAGGGTCGGCCGCTGAATGCCAGAGAGCAATCGCTCGAATGTCTCTGACGAGAACTCACATTCAGATTGATATAGGCGGGTATAGAAATCCCGAAAGAGCTCTACAATGTCGGAGTCTGTGGTCACTATGCCCCCTCCCTGTGGAGCTCGAAGGGCCGCTACGCGTTTGGCTTCTTTTTGACCTTTCAAGGCGTTGGCTAAGAGTCGACCGGCTCGGTTAGTTTCACGATAATATGTCCCTCGCTGAAGCTCAATACTCTTAGAAGCTGCAGTTGAGAGGATTGAATTATATTGAAAACGGAGACGCTGTAATCGAATTAATACACATGGATCAGTACGTGAAGTTAGAACTCGTTCGCCTGCTTTTATTTGTTGGTCTAGTATGAGTAGCTGCTGTTTGCGTTGTTTCCGCAGGCGGATTTGATAGCTAGTGATCGTTGCTCGAATGGCCGCTTTGAAGCCCTCCCACCAAGCCCAATTCGCAGTATCCTGGGGTAGATTAAAATGGAAGTAATCCTGTATGGCTGCTCGAATTTCTAACTGGAACTCTGGCTGAGTTAACAGGGCTCTATCAAAGAACCAGGCCCCGAATTCCCTTGGGGTGCAGTAGTGTGTAATTGAAAGGAAATGGCAGCATGATCTGAAATATGTTGGGAGTGAATCTTTGCAGTGTCCACCTGAGGAACTAACAGTTTTGATATTAGAAAGAAGTCTATGCGAGACTGGGATTTATGAGGGGAAGAGAAGAAAGTGAAGTCAAGCTCATTGGGGTGTAGTAACTTCCAAAGATCAACTAAAGCAAGATCTTTGATCAGGGAGGTAAGCGTGATGTGACTCTTGGGGGGACCACTTGTCCTAGGCGGCTGTTTGTCAATCAAGGGATCAAGGACTAGATTGAAATCCCCCCAAATATAAATTAAGTATTAGCAGAGGCCTGTGCAACCTGAGCAATGGTAGCAAAAAAGGCAGGGTCATCCACATTAGGAGCGTAAAGGCATATACATGTAAATTCAAGGCTACCTATCTTGAGGTGAACTCTGGACCATCTACCTTCTGTATCTGAGCTAGTCGCAATAATAGTAGCATGCAAAGATTTCCTAACCAGTATGGCAACCCCACATTTCTTAGAAACGGCTGGAGAATAGGCGGCCACCATGTAAGGTTTAATATTGAGTTTAAGAGTTTCCTTCGAATTTAAATGCGTTTCTTGAAGAAAAATTAGATCCGCAGCTTCCTGACTTAGATAGCTCAGGATTTTCTTCCGTTTTATCGGATTATTGATTCCTTTTACGTTCAATGAGAAAATCTTACATGGTGCCATCAATCGGTAATAGACATTTTAGGTAAGGACGCTTGAAAACATACAACATAATCAGAATCTGTGCGACAATGACATAATCACCGAGCATTCTGGCTAATACACCCCATATTGAAAAGTATGTACCAAAGCATCTTAGAGAAGAAGCAAAACCCCCAAAGAATATGGCGACCATATGTCTGCGGGAGGAGGCCCTAGAGAGGAAATAGAAAGACATAACAAAGAAAAGAAACACCAGAGTCCATAATTAACACTGTCTCTGATACTCATCGAGGCTACTGTGGGTAGATGGAATCGGGTCACAGATATCATCAAAAGTAAGGCAACAAACTGCCCTCGCCAAACTCTTTGCTGGGCTGCGACAGATCCAATATGGCAGGTACAGCGGATATGAGAATACTTGCAGAAACATTCTGGAAGTCAGCGCATCAAGTCGGCTTCTTTGGCATCCAAAAACTCCGCTAGTAGATCAGGGTCCTCAAATGTTCTTGTCTGATTGTGAAGCGTGACTCGGAGCTTGGCCGGGTACATCAGGCCATAGCGGGCTTGTAGTTGTTGAAGTCTCGGCCGGAATTCCAGGAAGCGCTTTCGGCGGTCGACCGTGGGTTTAGCCAAGTCGGGATAGAAGGAGATCTTGTGGCTCTCAAACTCCATATGGCCCTTTGCCCGAGAGGCACTTAGAATTTGCTCCACGTGTTGATATCTCAAAAGTCGAAAAATGATAGGCCGCGGGGTCTTCCTGTTGAGCGTTATGCTTGTGGGTACACGATGAGCACGATCGATCTCCAAATCTTTGGCAAAGGTGATTTGGAGCAGGGAAGGGAGGATTTTGCATAAAAACTCTTTCATGTCACCAGATTCCGCTCCCTCCGGTATGCCCACGAGTCGTATGTTGTTGCGGCGCGCTCTATTATTGCCATTTTCCACTTCTTTCTGCAAGGCCCGCACCTGACGTTCAACTTTGTCGAGTTTGGACAACCGGGCCGCATGGGAGTCCAATATGCTCTCCATTTTGTCCTGACGTGAAGAAAGCCCTTCTAGCTTGCTTTGCAGCACACCAAGATCTTCCCGCAGCGCTCGGAGTGCTTCACCGTTTGACTGCACGAGGTCTTTGACCCCTCTAATCTCTGCGAGAATTTCCTGCTGCATTTCGGGGCCCTCGCACAAGGCCAGCCCCTTCTGCGGGGCCGGAGGTTCAGTTTTGGAACGTTTGCCGTGAGAAGCCGCTGGAGATCCAAATTCCAGGCGCGTAGGTTTGGTCCCCGCCATCTCACCAATGTGCCCCGGTAAGATCAGAGTAGAAGTTCCAAGTATGTACGGTGTTAATTCAGGATTCTGAGTAGGCCTCTCGGGAGCCTCAGCGTTATGCGACCATCCCGCTGGACATCAGGCTCCGCCCCCCCGGATGGTTTTCTTTTAATCAATAAGGATTTCCTTCTCGGAGATCCACTCTTGATCTTTACTAGTTTCCAATTCACTCGTTTCCTCCTCGTGTTCATTTTGGGCATTTTCCTAGCTGTTTTGGCTGGACAAGCAACAGGTTGGCAGATCTCCTACTCTTCTTGTCTCCTAGTATGGGGCTGGCTGCGTAGCTACACCTTCCCCAGATTACTGACATGTTGACACTGACTCTCTCGGGCTGAGGGATATGGGAGAAAATATTTCAAAAGCCTTAGACCAGAATCCAGTTATAAAATAAAAATTCCTTGCCTCTTTTTAACCGGTTTTTTTTACATGGCCATAGAGAAAGCAAAGCTTTCTTCCAAGTCTTAACCCAGCTCTATCCTCTGACTTCCAAAGCAAACATAGTTACAAAGAGAAATAACCCACTTGCAACTGGATGAGAACAAGTGGTCAGTGTTTCACCCAACATCCAAGATCCTCAACAAGGCTTTGGGCCTGCTGAATTCATCCACGTGTAGTGCCCCCTTGTTAGTGCCAGGACTGGCCTGGCTGGAGTTCCCTCGAGGGTGAGCTCCATCGGTCCTTGTCAATTTGGGGCCTGGTGCCTCCACCTGGGGAAGAAATGTGTTAGTGGGTAAGACTTCCCTCTTTTCACCGCAGGAAAACTTCTCAAAAAGTGCTGTTGTGAACAAGATTGGCTTAAGCGTGCCCCTATGTTTTTTACTGTTTTTTGAAATGCACATATGCATTTTTGGGTCACTGCTATTCATTCATACTTTTTCTAGATATATCAATGATGCTTTTCATTTTATCGTCTTTACTATTACTTTTTATTTATTATTTTTTTAGGCATTTTGTTATATGTATTCTTTAAATTTTCTTAACAGATTTTAACTGTTAGTTAATCACCGTATGGAAAGTTATTGTTTGTACTTTTTATTATTGTCATTAATATTGAATTATTACTGTAGGTCTCCTGTGTAAGAGTGCTTTTCATTCTACCCAGTTTCTTCCAAAAGCATTACGAATGGGTTTTTTTTTGCAATAATGATTAATGCAACTGTTGTAGTATATGTATGATTTCATTATGTATCTTTTTGTTTATATATTATTTGTTTTGATGTATTTTATTTTCAGTGACTATGGGGTATGTTTACTAAAACTCCGGTAATGTGCGTGGCGCGCTAGTGTGCGGATGCCATATAAGGAGTGGGCGTTTCAGTCAGAAAAAAGCTAAACCGGGATTAATCATGCGCTAATGTGCGCTGCGCTCAAGTGCGCCCCGCACATTAGCGCATGAGAAAGTTGCGCGGGAAGCATAAGTGGCGCGCTGATGCACAAGCACAGGAACAGAGCCACAGTACAATGGTTAAGACACTTTTTTATTTTATTTTATTTATTTTTATTTATTTGCAAGGCTTGATAGACCGCCCAGGCCGAGGCATCAGGGCGGTGTACAATAAAAACAAGCTGCTAGAAAATAAAGAGAGAAAGGAACGCCATTCAAGTGACAGGAAAGCATGAGAGAGAAAGACAGAAGAGAGGAAAGGACAGAATAGCAAGACCTGTGAATTAGGGTGGAAGGGGCAGGAACAGAAGGTGGGGGATGGAATATGGAATGGGGAGAAAACCAGCGAGACCGTTAGGGGGGTACCGGGAGATCAAAAGCCTGAGAGAAAAGGTGGGTTTTAAGAAGAGCTTTGAAGTGCGGGAACGAAGGCTCAGTGCAGAGGGAGCGGGGGAGGGAGTTCCACAATGCAGGACCCAAGAAGAAGAAAGCGGAGTGACGGGTGAGTTCAAGACGAGCTTGGGATGGGGATGGAAGAAAGAGACGATTACTGTGGTAGGAACGAAGAAGACGAGGGACGGGCTGGTGATAGATGAGATCGGATAGATATTGAGGGATACCTGTATGGAGAGCTTTGTGAGTGGTAATGAGGTACTTGTAGATAAACCAAAATTTAATGGGGAGCCAGTGAAGGGAGAGGAGGCAAGGAGTGATATGATCAGAAGGGGAAGAAAAGGTAATTAACCAGACAGCAGTGTTTTGGATGAGCTGGAGACGACGGAGTTGATAAGAAGGAAGACCAGCAAAGATAGAGTTACAGTAGTCCAGACGAGAGATTACGAGGGAGAGAACTAGAGTAGTGAGAGACGAGGTAGAAAGGAAGGGCCGGAGAGAGCGAATACGACGGAGGTGAAAGAAGCAGCTATGAGCAAGGGAGGAAATATGAGGGTGGAAAGACAGGGAGGAGTCAAGGGTAACCCCAAGATAGCGGAGAGAGGGAACAACAGGGATGGGAAGGGAGGACATAAAAGGGGTCAGAGTGGGAGGAGGAATAGCAAAGGAGAAGCAAATAGCCGAGGATTTAGAAGGGTTGACACAGAGAAAGTTATCAGAAAACCAGGAGGCAATAAGATCAAGGCAGGAATTGAGAGGGGAGAGATCCGGAGAGGCAGAATTGGTATGATGAATAAGAAGAATATCGTTGGCATAGAAGTAGGAGGAGATACCGGATTGTTGGATAAGGAGGGCAAGTGGAGCCAGAAAAATATTGAAAAGCAGAGGGGCGATGGTGCAGGGATCATGGGTTCAATCCCCCACTGTGCCCAATGAAGAAGGCTGGCTGAGGCATTACCTATTATGGGGAAGATTGCTTTAGGAGGCATTTTATTTTTATTTTAATTATCACTACTAGCAAACACACTCTCAAAGCGTGTTAACATAAAGCGCCCCATAAGGCACATTTTAAAGTGGACTGTCCGCCAAGGCACCCTAGAATGTTGCTTATAGGGCGCTTTATAGGGTGCCGTATGAGTTACCGCAAGGTCACAGCACTGTTTTTGATGGCAGCACTGTGCAGTTTAAGGAATGAAAATCATAAGTAGGTGTGCTGAGATGCAAGGAGGAGCAGCAGTGGAGCACAATGGTTCAGACACTGACCAATGATGCAGGAGTCATGGGTTCAATCCCCCACTGTGCCTAATGAAAAAGGCTGGCTGAGGCATTACCTGTTATAGGTAATATTGCTGTAGGGGGCATTTTATTTTTATTTTAATTAGTGCTGCAAACACACCCTCAAAGTATTGTAACATAAGGTGCTGCATAAGGCGCCTCATAGGGTACCCCTGAGGGCACATTTTAAAGTGCACTGTCCGCCACGCACCCTACAATGTTGCTGAAAGGGCGGCCTATAGGGCGCCATATAGGGTGCCCTATGAGGCACAGCAAGGTCATAGCACTGTGTTTGATGGCAGCACTGTGCATTTAAACGCATGGAAATCTTAAGTAGGTGCGCTGACATGCAAGGAGGAGCAGCAGAGTAGCACAATGGTTAAGGCACTGACTGCTGATACAGAGGTCATGAGTTTGCTCCCCAGTGTGCCTAATACATAAGGCTGGCTGAGGCATCAGCTTTGCAATGTACATATTGTTTCCTGCAGCACTTTATTTGTATTTTATTAATTGCTGCCAGCAAACACGCCCTCACGTGCCGTAAGTGAAGGTGCCGCATAAGGCACCCTATAAGGCACTCCATAGGGCACATTATAAAGTGCACTGTCCGCCACGGCACCCTAAAATGTCCCCTATAGGGCACCCTATAAGTTGCTCCACAGGATAACGTATAGTGCACCTTATATGGACGGTAACCATAAGGTGACCTATAGGGCACCCTATAAAGTGCCCTCTGAGGCACCTAATGGGTACAGTACGATGAGGGTGTTTTTGCTGGCAGCAATAATGTACATTAAAAATAGATAATGCTTTGGGCAGCCCTATTAAATAACCCCACTGTGGGTTTGAATCCACAACCTCTGGCTCTACAGGCAGTGAAGTAACCATTGTGCTACAGCTTGTGATAAGGAAGCTTATCATAGCTCAGGAAGGAGCTATAGAAAAGGTGAAGTGACTCTGAACAAGCAACCTGTCAGTTCTGGTAGAAATAAGAAAACAGAATTTTCCCATAAAAGACTACCAGTCCCAGAATGCACCAGGTTTCCAACAGCCAATAGAGGAGCTGAAGTGGGGAAACGTGTGTTCAATCAGGAGGGCTATGAGGTAATCCCTAAGCACTCATCTCAAAGGGCAGGGCCTGATTCAGCACAGCTGCGCTGTGTTAGGGAGGAGCACTCATCTAAGCAGAATAAAGGTAGAGTTTATTCTACAGAGAATCAGCTTGAGCTTGATCATCTTCATCATCAGGAGGATCATCAGAAGCAGAAGCCAAACCGGACGGACAGAGAGGGAAAGAAACCCTTTGGAAGAAAGAGGAGAAAAAGCCTTTGAGAGGTCTAGAAGAGTCCAGAGCAGTACATATACTGGGAGGCATTCCAAGGGCCAGCATACACCATTGGACTGGGGAAAGCCAGAGGAATGGTGCTGCAGAGCTAGGAAGCTCCAGACGGTACCTGTGAGGGAGATGGCTGCACGTGGAAGGGACTCTAAGACCCGTGCCAGAAGGTATGTGAAGAGAGATCCAGTGTCCAGGGATCTGGATTGGAAGGCTGGACATAAGAACTGGACTACATACTGGCCAGGCTATATAGAGAGGAACTCTAACAGCAATGGAAGCTCAGGTATGAACACTGATCTATGCCCTAGCTATAACCTTGAAAGACAGCAGGGAAACAAGTATTCTCCTGAAAGTGCTCCATTGGGAGATTCATCTGTGCCAATCCATGATATTGAACCCATGCTTGTTGAAGAAGAGGGGGTGATAGCAGATGAAGAATCTGTTTACATGGACTGCTCTCTGTCTAAACTCCTTTGGTGATTTTCTGTTATAAAGTACAGCAACCATCACAAAGAAATACAAACTTGTTCTTTAATCTACTCAGAAAAGCTCCTGTGTAGGATTTCTAGCCACGCAGTAGAAAGCAAGCCAGCTAAGGGGTTTCAGCTGGATAACTGCTAGCAATTGAGCCTTACCTAATTGCTTGTGGGCTCTGAGAGAATCACTTCTGAATCTATGTGGGAAGATAGAAGAAGTTAACCTGAGAAGAACAGTTTTTCCTTTCTTTGTGGCTTTTGTTTGTTGTTTGATATATTGCTAAGAGAATATTAACTAAAGCCTACAGAAAAGACCAGTTTGTTGCCAACCAGGTCTTATTTCTTTTGCTTTGATTGCCTGACAAGTTCAAATGTTGTTTTCTTAATTTTGTTTTTCCAAGTTTAACACTGAAAGCAAGTAACCTGATTTATGTGCTACCAAGCATATCTGTGTTGGGAAAAATAACCCCATAAATAAGTATCTTATTGGCTTTACCCAAAAGCACAACTAATTATTGTGAGCAGCTGTGTCTGGTGTGAATGAACTGCATTGCCCACAATCCCTTGCAAATCATATAGATATATGCACTTGCCAAGACTGTGAAGATTCTCACCCAGGCAGCCGTCTGACAAGCTCTATAGCTGTTAGCAAGCCCCTGGCTGGCTGCAGAGGGAGTGCACGTCACCACACAAACAGCCTGCTGTGGTCACCAGGATAGGGTTAGCACACCCGTACCCATGATGCACTGCACATGCAAATCAGCTGTCCAAAGATAAACACAAGATGGTGTATGCACCCCCACAGCACCTCGGCCTGGTAGGGGGAACTGACCATGTGCACCCCCACAGCACCTCGGCCTGGTAGGGGGTACTGACCGTGTGTTTTACTGGCACAGAGTAGCTACACACCGTCACATTGTGCGGGTACTGTGCTCACCCTGAGGGTGCGGTGAGGCGCCCAGCACCAGGTCCACAGCACCTTCGATGGCAGAAGTAGGCCATGCTGGAGATCCAAAGCAGTGTTAATGTGTGAGATAGGTAGTTTCTGCAGAAACACCTTGACTATATCTGTCTGTCTCAGTCAGGTGTAGCCCCTATGGACCCCTAGGAGGATTATGTACCACCACCCTCCTCCTCCAGGGCTGAGGGTGGCAAACAGGGTCTCCCATCAACAGATCCACATTCTACCTCCCTGCAATGGTGGCAGTAGAGGGAACATCAACCCCGGTCCTGCTGGGGAACAGACACCCTACAGGGCAGTCAATGCAGTTCTGTACACATCCATAACACAATAGCAGACAGACATTAGGCTTGGATATGCTAAGCTGCACCCCACCACTATCTCATATTCTCCTGCAGCAAGCCTTCAGGCACTGCACCCTGCAAGGCGCTCCATCAAGACACATACCAGCTGCAAACAGTCTGCTAGCTAGTCCAAAGTGCATGTTCCTGGTGGAAATGCATACACCCAGAACTGGGATGTCAGCATACACAACAAGCAGATAAATCACTGACTGGGCCCCAAAAGGAAACCCATAAATATCACATGACAGAAATGCTATATAGCACTATGGGGGTGCCTAGCCATGCTGTCATCACTGCACAGTCAGGGTGAGAGTGATCTCCCAGGACATACTGAGGTCACCCTGTCTGTGTAGGTGGTGGCCAGGCACTAAAATGTCCCAGCAGTGCCCTATGCCCTGTGTAGATGCATCCTGGCCAGGCCACCCTGTCTGGGCTATACCCATGGTACCTTGCTCCTCATTATGCACATTGGCAGGCCAATACTGGCAACAGTGCTGGCAGTGTGGGCTATGGAAGGTGTTTGCAGCCACCACACACTGTATAGACAGACACACACTCCCACACCTATGCCAGCATTGTGCTACTATAGAGGAGTTTAGAAGCCCTGTCCACCACACCAGTCCTGGGCACAGTACAGGCATGGATACAGTACGCAATACTGTTGGGGGTCACTCCCCAGGGTGGTAAACACTGTCAGAGACCAGACCTGAAGAACACACCGCAGACATCAGAAAGATTGTTTATTTATTTATTTATTTATTTATTTAACAGGTTTTCTATACCGCCTTTTCCTTAAATCAAAGCGGTTACCAGACACAAGAAGGGAGAACAGAGACAGGGGGGCATACACTGACTAAACTAAAGAGTGAAGGTAAAATTGGGATACGCAACATCAAGGAACCGTTACAGTAAAACAAGTTATATGCAGGCTATAATAATAGAGACTGTTAGATGTCTGTGCCATAGTACTCAGTGAAGAGTACAAATTTCAGTTGTTTTCTGAACTCCTTTAAATCATCCATGGATCGCACATCGGGAGGGAGAGAGTTCCATATAAGTGGGGCCGATAAGGAAATTGCCCTTTGTGTAGTACATTTACACGCTTTTCTGAAACTACTTGGGGTGCTGAGGGTGTTTGATGTAGTTATTCGTCTTGGCCTGTTGTTATTCTGGAGTAAGAGGTTATGAAGGCTAAAAGCAGAGCATTTATGTCTGATCTTGAATATATTAATTAGTATCTTGTATTTGACGCGCTGGCTTATTGGAAGCCAGTGGAGCTCTTTGAGAGTAGGGGTAATGTGATCTTGAGATGCTGAGCCAGCAATAATTCTGGCTGCCGTGTTCTGAGCCATCTGAAGAGGTTTAAGTGAGTGTTTTGAAAGACCGTAGTAGTAGATAGGATTACAAAAGTCCAGAATAGGAGTTATTAAGGCTTGGCAGACAGACCGGAAGTGGTCATATGAGAGTAAGGGCTTGAGGCGTCTAATCACTTTCATTCTGTAGTATGCAGACCTCACAGTTTTTCTGATGTGTGACTGGAGGGTTAGACCTTTATCGAGGGTAATTCCAAGATATCTAACTTCATCCTTAACTGGTATTGTAATGTTGTTGTATTTAATGAAAGGTGGGGGGTTGAAGTCGGTGTTTCGAGTGACAATAAGCGCCTCTGTTTTATTGTAGTTTAAGGCAAGGTTATTGCATGTGAGCCAGGAAGACATGTTGTCAAGGCAATTTGTGATCTTGCTGTAGTCGGGGTTAATGAGATCAATCGGTGTATAAATCATGATGTCATCTGCATAAATCGTATAACTTATTTGATGGGCTGCCATAATTTGACAAATTGGCTGAATAAAAATGTTGAATAGAAGGGAAGAAAGCGCAGATCCCTGAGGTACTCCTTGCTTGATATTTGTAGGCTGTGAAGTGTTGTTTCCAATTTTAACCTGAAACTGCCTGTTTGTTAAATAAGAGTTAAACCAACTAAGGACAGTACCAGAGATACCGATACTTTCCAATCTTGATAGGAGGATAGTGTGGTCAACTGTGTCGAAAGCCGCTGAAATATCTAAGAAGATCAATAAAGATCCTTGCCTGTAATTGTCTATGGTCTGGGTGATATCATTGAACAGATATAGCAGCAGTGTTTCAACTCCATGGTTGGGGCGAAAGCCATGTTGATGTAGATCGAGTGGGGCATGGTCGTCAACATGGTCTTGGAGTTGTAGCTGTACTGCTTTTTCTATTACTTTGGCTAGGAATGGTATGCTAGAGATTGGCCTATAAGCCGCTGGATTGTTCTTATCCAGGTTTGTTTTTTTGAGGATAGGCCTTATTGAGGCTAGTTTAAGTTGTTCGGGTATTATTCCTTGAGATAGAGATATGGATACGATATTGTGTATATAACTGAGGAAGTTATGCTTGGTTGCTTTGAGCCATTGAACTGGGCAAGGATCAGTAGGGGCAGTGCTAGTATTGAGAGCAGAGATGATATCCGAAATCTGTTTGGTTGAAGGAGTGTGGAAACTGTCCCAACTTGTTGTTATTGTTGTTGTTGTTGTGATGGAGCTGTAGGTTTCGGTATGTATTTGAGTCGGTATGTGACCTATTTCTCATGGAGAAAGTTTGCAAAGGTTTGAGGGTTGATTTGTATGTCTTTGTCAGGACTTGGTTCTTTAGTTAGGTCTTTTACTATCTCAAAGAGTTCTCTGGGTTTATTGTAGGTTTTCAGAATGGTGTTGTGTGATGCTCTCGTTTTGTATCGTTAATAAGATCATTATATCTTTTTGCTTTGTTAAGTAAGTGTTTTGTGCAGTTGGAGATTTGGAGCGTCTCCAGTGGCGTTCTAGCTTTCTTAATTCTCTTTTAGCGTTGCGAATTGTATTGGAGTACCATGGAGCGTGTTGTCTTACGTTCTTTGATTTTATGTACGGTTTGGATTTTGCTGCTGTACTGATGGTAATGTTCCAATTCTTAACCAGTTTGTCCAAGTTAGGTTCATCCGAGTTGAGGTAGGGTAGTGTGTCTTTTAATAATTGATCTTTTTTGAAAGCTTTAAATCTTCTGATTCCAAATGAAGCAGAATGTGTTATGTTGAACTTGGCCGTATTGTTTGTCAATTCAATTTTGATTCTGTGATGATCAGACCAAGGAATCGGGGTGATTATGGGTGAGGAAATAAATCCCTTGTCTAAGAGATAATTTGGGGCAAAAACTAGGTCTGGTGTGGAACCATGTCTATGGGTGGGAGTGGTTATTAGCTGAGAGAATAGTAAAGAGTCCATTGCCTGAAGGAAGGTTTGCCTATCATTGTTAGTTGCAGAGCTGAGATTAAAGTCACCTAGTAAGATTAAAGGTTTGTGAATTGTGGTGATTGCACAGACAGTTTCAAGAGTGGTAGTTAGCTCTTCAGCTGGTGCGTGGGGGGCCCTATAAACAAGGCAAATAGTTAGATACTTGTTTCCCACTGCAATAGAACTGCAATGTTCAGAGTTGCTAGAAGTGAGTGTTTGAAGTTGCAATGAGTCTTTAGCAATGATTAGAACTCCGCCACCTCTCTTTAGAGTGCGAGGATTATTAAAGGCGGAGTATGTAGAGGGGACCAGTTGGTTGAGGAGGACACTATCAGAGGGGGAGAGCCAAGATTCTGTAATGCATAAAATGTCTGGGTGCTGGTCCACAATGTGATCTCTGATTAAATGAATTTTGTTTCTTACTGATCTAGTATTCATAAGTTCTATAGAGGTGATGTTTAGTGTGTGGGGTTTTTTAGGGCATGCTTTAGGATTCAAATGATTGAGGTGGCTGCCAACATCATGTTTGTTACAGGATTTACTGTGAGATCTCGTGGAAGAGCAATTCCAAATGTGGTATATTGATATGATTGTTAAAAGCCATATATATAAATGTTGGAGCTGTAAGTGGGGTGTGCCTAATCGTTGAAGGATGATAAGGGTGTCCAAGAGAAATTTGGGGTGGAAGGTGGGCTTGACCATGACTATGATACTTGTTATGATGGAGCTCAATGAGCAAACTGTGCTTAACGTAGGACTTGCTATCTGCCAGTAATCATAGGACACGTTTGATAGCTGTGTACTGTATACCCAGGTGTAGGGTGGCATTGCTAAGGTATGCAAGTGCTAGTATTGGGAGATGCACGCAGGGCCCAATGTCCTGCCTCTCCAGGAGACATTGGCCAATGGGGCCTGTGGGTGTGGGTGTGAGTGTGTCTGCCCCTGTTGGCTGCTGCTTTACGGCAGAGGTTCCCAACTCCAGTCCTGGTGTGCCAAACACTGTTCGGGTTTTCATGCTGTCCCTCATGAATATGCATGAGCTACATCTGCATACCATGGGGGTGGTGCATAGATATGCAGCACAGGCATCTTTATTAGAGGCAACATGGAACCTGAGTGGTGTGGGGCCCTCCAGGACTGCATTTGGGAGACTCTGCTCTAGGTAATGCACCTGTTTATGGTGTCTGTGCTCGGTGGGGTAAAATATAGGCGTATTAACCATGCGTATGTTCTCAGCAATAAAGGTTTGTCCTTACGGTTTAGTTGTGAGAAAAATATGTGGACTGGATTGGCAGTAGCTGCAGCTTGGGCTTGAACCTGTGACCTTCTGTCTCCAAACACACTGGTTGTGTGCACTGCACCACCATGTTGCCACAGAGACAGTGCATTCCCTGATGATACCATGACTGTTTGTCCGGTAGGGCCTGTCTGTTGCAGTGCATTGCACCCACCTACACAGGGCTAGGCCATGGTCTGCTCTGGGCAGCTGCCACTGCCCCCCTCCACCTCCAGTACCCCTGTGCCACCATGCTGACATGCCCTTCTGCTGGTGGTGCTGGTGGTACGCAGTCTCAGGCCATCCTGTCTGCGGGTAGGCGGCTGCCTATGGTGCAGGTTCTGGGGTAGGGGTGCCTGCATATCTGTCCGCACGTCCCCCAATCACCGCCTGCCAATGTTCCGTGCCCTTAGGGGTACCTGCTGGGTACTATCCCCTGTGACACTGTGATAAACACTCTCGTGCCCATGTTGGGCCCTCATCAGTTGCTGTCTGGCTGCTGTTCAGTTTCAGCATTCCTAGGTGCCATCTAGGCATCTGCCTAGTCCGCACTGTGCCCCAGCTGCACCGTGCTGCCTGCAGCCCTCTGTATCCCCTTTCCCAGCATCTGTCCAATTGCCCATTCCGACCTGCCCGCCCTGCTGTTGTGGAAATGTGCATGCCATAGGTAACCTGTCCAATGGAGAGGGAATCCCTGATCAGTGCTATTTCACTGTGGGATCATTCACCTTGTATGGGGACGGAGCGTAGACCCTTCTAAAATTCATATTTATTTTTTTGGGCTTTCTTGGGAGTGTTTTATGATGTGTCCCATTACTATCACTATTTCCCAGCTTGATTATAATTTTATTATATTTTGTTGGGGTCATTTTTAATGTTTATTTGCCTTTTTGTTCCTTGCACATGTATCACACTGCTCACGTTTTGTAGGTTTCCCTGGTTTTGCTGTACATTGCTGACAGAAATGGTTTCTCTTCCCTTTAAATCGGCTCTACTGCGAGGTTTTCACTCGTGGTATTTTTTTCATCGAATTTCAGCCCCGCTCCTGTGCGGGGAGCCTCTCCCCTCCCACTCTCCACCCATTGACCCCGTCTCTCCGCCCCTGGGGAGCCTTCTTCCGCCCTCCGGGAGCCTTTCCTAGCCTCTATCACACATCAGCGCGCCGCGCACATGAGCGGGCACTTTAGTGCGGCGTGCACGTGTGCGGGGCACAAAAATGCCTCATTAGCATGCGCTAAGGTACCTTAGCGCATGCTATTGTGCGCCGCGCACTTGTACGCCATTTAGTAAACGTACCCCTATGTATTTGTTTATACGACTTCTGTTTTATTTATTATAGATATAAATGTTTAATTTTAAATTATTATTCATGTCTTTTCTATGTATATTTTTAGCCAGGACTCCTGACACAAGCAGTTTGCCGAACCACAGCCATGTCAAATCATTTTTAATAAATGGAAATTGGGTTGTTTTCATTAAATGGAACTTCCTTCTGCTCACTTTGTTGGTTTCCTAGATCTGCAAAGTTTCCCCTTCTATCTTTTTTTTCCTTTCGACAAGGGAGTTAAACCTTAGTGGAGTGCAGTTCTGTATTGAGCATGGGTTGGGCCATGTCATGATTTTTTTGAATAGGATGTGATTATTTTTATTCACCAAACTCAGTTGTAAATTGTTTTAAGCTCCTAATTAAGGGAATTGAGTCCTTGTTGCACCAGCAATTTTGGCTCTAGTTTCTGAAACAACAAATTATGCTCTGTCTTCTTGAGAGAACACATGTGGATTGATTTGTTCTGTGAGTTTTCGTAGCACATTGTCAACACTGATAGCGCTGCCAAAGCTCATCATATAATGTGCTGACATATTCTGGGAACTCATTTGACTGAATGCTTGGTCTCTCCAATAACTAACATTTGCATGCATTATTCTATGAGATATGACATAGATTAGAGATAACAATATTACTCAAGTGCTAATAACTTACAGCAGAGGTGTCAAATTGCTCTCTTTCAAGGGTCACAGACAAGTCTGGTGTTCAGATGAAAGGTCTCCCTGGTCTCCTATTAAACGTATATTGAAAGTGTGATCTAAATTAGAAATGGCATTTACCTGAGTTCAGTGTACCTCTATTTACATGTGTTCTACATGTGCCTGACAGAGGGCTTAGGACCTCTAGCGGGATACTGAATTCATCTCCAAAGTAGTGAGAGAGGAGAAAATGTTTTTAGGAGATTCACTGAAGAGAACTGAGAAACATCTTTCAGGAGAGTAATTATTCACCAGTGCAACCTCTCTCCTTTCATAAAGTTCTAGATGGTGGAGTTGCAAAAAGAGTTGAGGAGTAGTGGTGATCAGTAGAAGCTGGATTCAAATCCCACTACCGCTCCTTATGATCTTGAGTAAGTTACTTATTCCTCTACTCCTTCATGCACAAACAGGGGCAGGAAAATGCCTAGTATACCTGAACATAACTTGAGCTACCACTGAAAAAATGCATGAGCTAAAATCCCCAGAAATATTCCCGTGTTCTTGATGTACACGCTTAACTGGGACTCAGAAAATTCAAGCATAAGGAAGATAGCAATAACTTCAGACTCTAACCTCAGCTTCTTTTATTATAAACCAAGGTACCTAAATTAGTTCTTCTGTCTATTTAACTACTAGATTTGTATGCTTGAATTGATTCAGATGGGGACTTTATTTATTTTATTTATTTAAAATTATTTCTATGCAGCCAATCAGCAATTCTAGGTGTTTTACAATAAAAAATAAGAAATATTATCATGAAGCCCACAAAACAATAAAACAACAAAATAATTGGACTTCAGAAAAATACCAGGATGAGTAATCAAACACATTTCTCCTCTTCTATCATAAGACCAATCAGCATCATTCACAGATTGCTTGTGGATGCCTGAGCAAATAAATATGATTTTACCAATGCCCTTTGTCTCAGTAAATCATTTCCAGACTATAATTCAGCAAGCAATACTAGTGCTATACATGAAAATGCACAAGAATGGATAACTTTTACTGAAAGAACTGGTAATAAATTCTGATTCACTGAGTTTAGCTTACGAGATGGACAATAAAAATGAAGACTGCTTGTATAGACAATCCCTTCAGAGCTTTAAATATTATCATTTAAATCTTAGGACCTGAAATTCAGCAGTGGCAGCTAGGGCTTCTAAAGCACATAGGGACATGTTTACTAAGGCGCGCTAATGTTAACGTCTTTAAGTGCAGCGGTAATGTTACCAAAGCCATATAAGGAAGTGGGCAGTACGGCATTAAGGTAACCCGAGCCATTATCGTGCGATACAGGGCGCCCTGGCCAATTACCATGTGTTAAAGGGTGTCTGGTCATCTAACGCACATTAAAGGGATGGTGCACGGCAAGGGGACAAACAGGGTACGTGAAGGCTGACAAACCGCCTTAACCTAAGGCGCCGTATCCCAGGGCGCCCTATAAGGCGCCTTATAAGGCACCTTATACTAGGGCACCCTATAAGGTGCCCTAAACTAGGGTGCCTCATAAGGCACCCTAGGTTAATGCACCTTATAGGGCGCCCTAGGATAAGGCACCTTATAAGGCGCCTCAGGTTAAGACAGACACAGATAGATGGACTGAAGGATGGTTGGCAACTGTGGTGAGGGTGTGACATGCTGGCATCACAGATCTGCAGCGCTGTGACTGTCACAGGCATGAAAATTATATGAGAAGTATAGCCATAGACAAGAGAAAAACAAGGAAGAATTAAACCCATGACCCCTGCCCAGAAAGTCATTGCACAAACCAGTAGGCTACACCCCCATGTTGAGTTCCACAGCAATGGCTGGATACAAAAACACTGCAGGGCACTGCACAAAATGTCTGCTGTGTGTCAGGATAGGGTAACCCCACCAGTAGCCATGATGCAATGCGCATTGTGATAAGGAAGCTTATCATAGTTCAGGAGGGAGCTATAAAAGAGGTGAATTGGCTCTGAACAAGCAGCCTGTCTTTGCTGGTAGAAATACAAAAACAGAATGTTTTCATAAAAGACTACCAGTCCCAGAATGCACCAGGTTTCAAACAGCCTCTAGAAGAGCTGAAGTGGGGAAACGTGTGTTCAATCAGGAGAGCTATGAGGTAATCCCCAATCACTCATCTCCAAGGGCAGGGCTTGATTCAGCACACCTGGGCTGTGCTAGGGTGGAGTGTCCCTCTAAGCATGTTAAAAGTAAAGGATATTCTACACAGAGCAGAGAGAACAGAGAGAACGGTGAGAACCAGGAGAACAAGGAGAGACAGAAGCAGAAGCCATTGGAGAAAGAAGAGAGAGGACTACAACAGCAGAAGCAACGTGGAAGGAAGAAGAGAAAGACATCTTGGAGGTCTAAAGAAGGAGCCCACAGCATACTCCATTGGACTGGAGGAAGCCAGAGGAGTGGGGTTATAGAGCCAGGAATTCCCAGACGGCACCTTTGAAGGAGACGGCTGCATGTGGAAGGGGCCCTAAGACCGGTGCAAGAAGGTATGTGAAGAGAGACCCAGTGTCCAGGGATCTTGATTGGAAGGCTGGACATAAAAGCTGGATTACTTACTGGCCAGGATACCTGGAGAGGAAACCTAACAGCAAAGGAAGCTCAGGTATGAACTTTGATCTATGCCCTAGCTCTTCTCCAGGAAGACAGCAGGGAAACAAATATTATCCTGAGAGTGATCAATTAAGGAATTCCTCTAAGCCAGACCATGATATTGATTCCATGATATTTGAGGAAGAAGGAGAGATATCAAATGACCAGAATGAATACATGGATTGCTCTCTGTCTAGGCTCCTGTTTTAAAGTAGTTTCTCACTAATACAACAACCACCAAAAGGAACTGTAACTTGTTCTTTTATCTACCCAGAAAAGCCTCTGCAAGAAAGCTTTAGGGTAGGATTGAGCAACATAGAGAGAGTGAACTAGCAAAGGGGTTTGCAGCTGGCTAATTAATTGTAATTGAGCCAGGCACAAGTGCACGTGAGCTCTGGAAGGAAACTTCTTTTTGTGTGTGTAAATAGAAGAAAGTTATCCTTGATAAAGAACAGGTTTTTTTGTTACTTTTGGGTTTTGTTTTTGCCTTTTGGAGCACTGCTAAGAAGGTCATTAGCAGGAGTCATCAAAAAGACCTTTTCTGTTTCTCATCAAGGTCTTTATTGATTTATTGCTTAAGAAGTTCAGTTACCTTATAACATGTTTTGTTTTTCCTGAGTACAATACTGGAAGCAAGTGTCCTTTTGTGTTACCAAGTAAATCTGTGTGGGAGAATTAACCCCATGAATAAAATCTGTTTTTCTTTGCTTGCCCTCGAGCATCACAACTCATTATTTTGTGAACGGCTGATTCTGGTATGAATGAACTACATTCCCCACAATCCTTTGCAAGTCATAATAATATTTTGCCTTTGCTAAGACTGTGGACTTCCATGACCATCACCCCCATTTACAACATGCAGAACAGCAGGCTGAAGAGTAAACAAATTAAACTGAAAGGGTGTCAGGGGCCGGTCTGAAGGGCCAGTCATGTGGATGGTGTGTGTACAAGGGCAAAATGGGGAAGAGATCCAAAAAGGAACAAGTGAGAATGGAACCGGTACACTGAAAAGTCCAAACACAGCTCACTAACAGCAATACCAAACCACTGAACCAACTGCCCACCCAGACAGCCCAAAGAAAGAGACCATATGTAACAGCTAATATGTGACGGATAGGCTGCATGGAGGGCACACCGTAGTGCACAGTGAAGAGAAGGAAGGGTGTGTGGAGAAGTGATGAAGCTGCAGCCATTGTATGGTAAGGTTAGCAGAACACAAGAAAAGAAATAGAAAGGAACATGAGGGAATCAAACCCACAACCTAAGGTGACTTAACACATTTCTGTAACCACTATCCCAAACAGCCACAATGCAAATATGTTAACCACCAAAGGGAATGTATGTATGGAAACTCGTAGCTCCCTGTGAGGTGGCAGATGACTGGCACACAGACAGCTGCCACCGTTCTAGGATGTGAGCTCAGGTGGGTCATGTATATCAGCAGTATACCACTAAATATGTTGGTCCAGTGTGGTGATGCAGCAGCAGAGACAAATGTGTGTCCAACATGTCACACAGTCACTGGCCCATCCACAGATGATGAGCAAGACAGATCATGTCCAGGAGCTGCATGGTGTGTACTTCTTAGTAGCTCCCCCCCCCATGCAGCTGCCCGCTTCAAATGCCGTAGTCACATATACTTGCATGTAGACAGTAGGTGGTGCATGATGAGGACCCAACACACATCAGTTATGAAATGTCCACAAAAACATACCTGCCCGTCAATACAGGACACACAAACCTGAAAAAGCATACACATCAAAGTGTTTGCAAGTGTACAGACATATGTATGTAACTAGTTATTTAACATTTTCTTATACTGCTTTATCATATCAATCAAAGTGGTTCACATTGTAACTTAAACATGGTAATGTACATTAAAAAGGGACATTGATAACCTGGAAGCCATATTAGACCTAATCCTTAGTGCAACACCAGATCTAGTGCAAGAGGTAAGGGTATTGGGTCGCCTTTGATTTAATTAGTGGAGGACGGATAGTAAGGAAATCCACAGTACTACCTTTTAACTTTCGAAAGGGAGACTATGATAAAATGAGGAAAATAGTTAAGAAAAAACTAAAAGGAGCAGTTGCAAAGGTTAAAGACTTACATCAAGCTTGTGTGTTGTTGAAAAATACTATCTTGGAAGCCCAGACCAGCTGTATTCCACGCTTTAAGAAAAGTGGAAGGAAGTCCAAAAAACTGCCAGCATGGTTTAAAGGTGAGGTCAGAGAGGCTGTTGTTGCAAAAAAAGCATCTTTCAGGAAATGGAAAAAAGAGCCAAACGACGAAACCTGGAAACAGCACAAGCACTGGCAAGTCAAATGCAAGGCATTGATAAAGCAGGCAAAGGGAGAATTTGAGAAGAAGCTTGCTGTGGAAGCAAAAACGTGAAATAAAGATTTTTTCAAGTACATTCGTAGCAAAAAACCTGTGAGAGAGTCAGTTGGTCCATTAGATGATAGAGGAGTTGAAGGGGCACTAAGAGGCGACAAGGCGATAGCGGAGAGACTGAATGAATTCTTTGCTTCGGTCTTTACTGAGGAAGATGTAGGGATGTTACCCATGACTGAAATGGTATTTAAAGGTGCGGAAGAATTGAAGGAAATATCGATACATCGGGAAGATGTATTACAACTATTAGATAAACTGAAGAGTAGCAAATCACCTGGGCCAGATGGTATACATCCAAGGGTGTTGAAAGAACTGAAATATGAGATTGCAGACCTGCTATTAGTAATCTGTGAACTATCATTAAAATCATCTCTAATACCTGAAGATTGGAGGATCGCCAATGTAACACTAATTTTAAAAAGGGTTCCAGGTGTGATCCGGGAAACTACAGACTGGTGAGCCTCACGTCAGTACCAGGAAAAATGGTAGAAACCATCATAAAGAATAAAATTGCTCAGTATGTAGATAGTCATGGCCTAATGGGAGACAGCCAAAATGGCTTTAGACAAGGAAGATCTTGTCTTACTAATCTGTTATGTTTTTTTAAAAGTGTGAATAAACAGGTGTACAAAGGTGAGTCGGTTGATATAGTGTATCTGGACTTTCAGAAAGCCTTTGACAAGGTCCCTCATCGGAGACGTTTGGCAAAACTAAAGAGTCATGGGATAGGAGGCAGTGTACTACTGTGGATCAGGAACTGGTTAAAAGATAGAAAGCAGAGGGTAGGGCTAAATGGCCAATTTTCCCAATGGAGAATGGTGAATAGTGGTGTACCCCAAGGATCTGTGCTGGGTCCGCTGCTTTTTGACATATTCATAAATTACCTGGAAAGTGGAATAATGAGTGAGGTTATCAAATTTGCAGATGACACAAAACTATTTAAAGTTGTTAAAACCCAAGAGGATTGTGAAAAATTGCAAGAGGATCTTGATAAATTGGAGGACAGGGCATCAAAATGGCAGATGAAATTTAATGTGGACAAGTGAAAAGTTATGCACCTAGGGAAGAACAACCCAAATTATGGTTACACAATGCAAGGTTCCACATTAGGAACTACCACCCAGGAAAAAGATTTAGGCGTCATTGTGGATAACATGTTAAAACCCTCGGCCCAGTGTGCAGCAGCGGCCAAGAGAGCAAATAGAATGCTAGGTATCATAAGGAAAGGAATGGAAAATAAAACAAAAGATATTATAATGCCTCTATATCGTTCCATGGTGAGACCGCACCTTGAATATTGTGTGCAATTCTGGTCGCCGTATCTTAAAAAGGATATAGCGTTATTAGAAAAGGTTCAGAGAAGAGCCACCAAAATGGTAAAGGGGATGGAAGGATACTCCTATGAAGAAAGGCTAAAAAGGTTAGGGCTCTTTAACCTGGAAAAGAGATGGCTGAGGGGAGATATGATAGAAGTCTATAAATTAATGAACGGAGTGGAACGGGTAAACGTAGATCGATTGTTTACGTTATCAGAATATAGAAAGACTAGGGGACATGCAATGAAGCTACAGGGTAAACTATTTAAGACTAATAAAAGAAAATATTTTTTCACTTGACGTGTTATCAAACTCTGGAATTTGTTACCGGAGGATGTAGTAAAGGCTGTTAGTGTAGCTGGGTTTAAAAAAGGTTTGGACAAGTTCCTGGAGGAAAGGTCCATAAACCATTATTAAGAAGGGACCCAGGATATCAATGCTTGACCCTGTACAAGCATTACGGAACCTGTGTCTTTTGGGGAAACTGCTAGGTACGTATGACCTAGATTGGCCACTGTTGGAAACAGGATACTGGACTTGATGGACCTTGGTCTGACCCAGTATGGCATATCTTATGTTCTTATTTTTATGTTCTTATGTCTGAGCAATGGAGGGTGAAGTGACCTGCCCAAGGCCACATGGAGAGCCAGTGGGAACTGAATGCTGGTTACCTGGTTCCCAAGCCAATGTGCGAAACATTAGCCCACCCCACCACCCCATGACATGAACAGCTCTGCTGTTGATGATGTGTAGACAGGGAGGCAGGCGCATCTGTAATCCGCCCCGCCGCCACTGTGAGCAGCAGTGCCAATGTACACCAATGGCAGCTTTGTCCCTGATGCACCTCCCAGGTGGGGATGTATTGGAACCAGCCTGACCATGTATGTGGCTAAGTAGTAGAAAACCCCACCCAAAAGAAGCCACAATGGTCAAAAGGAGCTGACATGTGACTGGCCAGACATATGGGAGTGAAGAGTGTAGTTGTGTTAGAATGTTATACCTATGTGGATATCAGTGAAACCATCTGTGGGGAGGAATGCAGCAGCACAACGTTGGAGACACCTCACACATCCTGTGTATGATAAAACACACACACTGGGCAATGATCACAAAGGTGGTCTGGGGTTATTGTGCTGTAAGTGATCCAGATGGCACCGAAGTACGTCGTCTGCATCATCACTGCAATAGCAAGAGAACACATGGTGCATGGTTGACGTTCCAACATACCTGGCCGGAATGTCTGCACATGTATAGCTGTCAGTATCAAACAGCTGTGCACGAGTCATCATAAGATGGACAGGACAAAGTGATCGTAACATGTGTCCCATGTCCACCAACTGTACCATGGCCATGTAAGTGCTTTGATAGGTGTGTCAGCCATGAAATATGTGTCAGGCCACACAACTGACAGGGATCACAGTCTAGGCAGGTATACCAAGCTGACCCCACAACCACAAGGCGATAAGTTAGGAAAGGAAGATACCGAGATGTAATGCCATGCTGCCATGCAGAGATGTAGATTTGCAGTGTACAGGCAAATGCACATACATGACAATGATGTCATGTCCCAATGCCCCAGCACAACCCCTCAGCTGTGTAGACCATATGTGTGTGTATCAGTGGGTCATACAGCAGTGTAGATGGCCTGAAAAACAGTATGTGGTGTGCCTAGAAAGAGCAGAAGTCAGATACCCAGGCAAATACACACCTTTAATGCACAAATGGGTCCAAAAACAGTGACATAATGCAAAATGAGGACATGGATACAGGTTTGAGAGGCACATGTTGCTAAAGAACATACCTCACAGACATGCAGAGATAGCACTATGCAGAAGGCCTGCTGCAATGGGTGCTGTGGATACAGGAGCATCACACCTATGTCAAGGTACATGGAATGCACAAATACAGGTAGAAAATGGACATACCTACTGCCACACTGCAAAGGTCCCCATGCAATGTGAGTGGCACAATGTCATGTGATAAATATCACTGTGCAGACATACAATGATTTGTTTGTACATCAATGTAGAGCATCACATCTGTACAGTAACCAAAAACAATAACATGTATGTGGAGATAGAAAGAAAGGTCAACAATGGTGCACTAACCCACACCAAATCCACATCGGCACATGCAGTGGTGTACTGTAATGGGGAAGAGACATCCTATGCTATGGAAACAGAGGAACCTGAGTGCAGTAGGTCTGTTCCTGGCAGGAAGGAAAAGCTCAGGACTCCCAGTTGCCAGGAGCAACATAAACGATCCAAGCCATGAGGGCAGGAACCCCGCCCAGCTAACAAACAATCCCCATCTCCTGGGCCTAATAGCTTTCACCTGGGAGGGGGAAGGGCTAGATTAGCACCCAAGCAAACGTATAAGAAACGTTCATTAGAGTTTGACAGGAAGAACAGGAAGAACAGAGAGAACAAGGAAAACAGAGAGCAGAAGCAAGAGAAAGACGGAAGAGAGCAGAACCAGCTGGAAGGGCTGTGTGAGCTGAAGTCTGGGTCTTGGAAACAGCGTCTGTCTCGGTGTGAAAGGAAAACGTTTGTGAGTGACTCAGTGGATTCTGATTCTGAATGTGAGAGAGAAAGACAGAAAGGAACTGGCAGGAATAACTGGAGGAGCAGGGCACAAAAACCCTTTGGCCAGAACTCCAGGCAAATATCCTATGGTGAAAGCACCCAGAGAGAAAAGTTACCAGTAAGGATAGCTGGGAAGCACTTACAAGCTCCAAGGAGTGAAAAGTATACGGTACAGGACATTTGTATGTCAGAGAAAGAAGGGGAGCAGCCAGAATACAGAGAAAAACCTCTGAGGTTTAAACCCCGTCCTGATAGAGCTGTGCACGGACTTTCCCCTGCCACAAAGCCAGAAGGTAGGCTGTCTAATTATTATAAAAGTGGTTATAAGAACTTCTCTCATAGAAACTATAAAGAGTATGACTCTCCTCTGGGCTTTACCAAGAGATATGGTAAAGCTGATCCTTATCTCACAGAGGCTGTAATAGGGAAGCCTCAGGAACAGGCAGAGGAGGAAAATCTGGAAACGTTATATACAAAGCAGAAGTTGTATTCAGCTGAAAGTCAGCATGAGTCAATGCTAATTGATCCTCCAGAAGAAGAATTGTCTGATAACCAAATGGATTGTACATTAACCGTTACTGATGATGTGATTTCATTGTGCTGAGCCAGATAATCTGAGGAAGCTGTTTAACTGGCAGTTGAGAAGCACAGGAGTTTACTTTGCCTAAGACAAAAGGGACTGTATGCTGTGAATACCGTGCCACGTTTGGTTTAAGTTTGAAAGCTGTTATGAGTTCTTTTTCTTGCCTTGTGCCAGAGTGTATGGCTTTCTGATCCTAAGTTACATTGTGTTTGAATCCGCCCCGGGAGGGGAATTAAAAGCCTGTCTTTGCCTGAACCACTCGATTCACGACTATATTCTTATTGAAAAGGGACACAACTACAACTCCCAGGAGGCAATGCAACCATAAAGCATTGACTCCAACCTTTCAATAAAGGGTCTCCAGGCTATCTACCCCGTACGCTGAGGCTACGGGCTGACTACTGGTGACAGGAAATGGCGTAGTTTTACGGATTTTTAAAACACAGTACAAGGACAGCATTAAAGAAAAGAATATCAGCTTGTTAAAGAGGAAAAAGGATTACCTTTGGATCAGGAGAAGTTCGGCTATCCTGAGAGAAAAGAGGAAAAGCCCGGACCGGACTTCGGATACAACCTGATTTGGAGCCACCAAAGACATCTTTCTCAAGGCAAGATCCTGCACTGTGCTCAGGTAAATGTAAGGGGGCACGGGTGTAGAAGGATTGGAGAGAAAGTGTCAATATCTGTGCTATAGGTGGGAGGCAGAGAACATTTTTTTTTGGTGCCGCACTTGGTGGGCCTCTGTTGTTTTTCTATCCCTGCAGGTACAGAAACCCGAGATGGATCCCCAGGACGTAAAGAGCTGGATGGAGGCTCAATGGAAGGCGCAGAGCGAACTGGCAAGGGTGATCCAAGAAAAGACTGTAGCCGCAATGAATGCGCAACAGCAGCCACTTCTTGAGCTACTGGGAGCTCTGCTGAAAAAAACGGTGGACAAAGAGGAAACTATTCCCTCATTTCAAGTGGGGGTAGGACTTTCTAATTGTGGTGCACTAGCACTGGGACAGTTTAAAGCAAATGATAATTTTGATGACTTTGCTGATGCTTTTGAAAGAATAGCAGAGTCAGCTAACTGGCCGACTGACCAGTGGGCTGTCAGGTTCGCTATGTCTCTGTCAGGTGAGGCACTAGCGGCATACAAAACAATGCCCGCTGATCTGGCATCCAATTACCTGAATGTAAAAAATGCTGTGAGAGACAGGCTGGGTTTGACTCCCATGCACTACAGGCGTTTATTCAGGGAGGCTAGACTTAGGCCTACAGAAACACCAAAAGCACTATTTCAGCGATTAAAGGGTCTAGCGGTGAAATGGCTTGCTCCTGAAAGGAGGACGGTGGAATCGTTGATCGACACCATCATTATGGAGCAATTCCTTGAAGCCATACCTCCTGAGGTAAAAGCTTTCCTAGTGCTCCAGAAATGCAGTTCCACCGAGGAAGCGGCTGACCTCACTGAAAGATACTTTGAGGCAGAGTTAGCCGGGACCTCTAAGAAAAATGTTATAAAGGTGGCTGGCACTGATAAGCTATGGAGCCTAGAAAAGACCTCTAAGAGGAATGTGTTTGACCAAAATGTAGACAAATTTTCTAGGAGAAAATGTTATAATTGTGGTCAGGTAGGACACATACGCAGAGATTGTACAGTACGCACTGCCTTGATGTCAGGAAAAGAGAAACCCCTATTGGAGGGATTTCTGCTGAAGGTCCGAGTGGAAGGGGTAAAGGCTCTGGCACTGCTTGACTCTGGTGCAGACCAGAGTATGGTCTCCCAGAAGCTGTGGAAGACCATCAGTGACCATGACCGATCCGCCCGGAGCCAAGCAGATGGAAGAGTAAAAGTGAGATGTGTACATGGGCATCCTCGTATTATCCTGTGCATAAAGTGTCTGTAACAGGCTTGGGGATTGATGAGGAAGTACGCGTGGCAGTCATACCACGACTTCCTAGGGATATTGTTTTAGGGAGAGATTGGCCTCCATTTCAAAAAGAGTTAAGAAGAGGCTTAACTGAGAGAACAGGCCTAATTTCTACCAGGTCCCAGGCCAAAGTTCCTGGAACAGGGGTTAGTTCAGTAGATGAGGAAGCTGAAGCTCCTGAGGGTGAGGAAGAAGCCCAAGAATGTGAGAATGACGGGGGAGAGGAGGTACAGGATATACTTCCCTCTCATGAGGATTTGCTGAGTATTCCCTCTAAGGATAGGAAAGGAAAGGCTGAGAGGCGCCACGAGAGGAGGCATAGGTCCCAAGCGAGGGCAGAGCTGGAAGCAGGGGAGGGGTTGCCCTGGGTCCCAGCGGAACTTGTACGAAAATTCCCTTCCTTCCCTAGAGAGCAGAGAGATGATCCTGCATTAAAAAGGGCATTTGAGTATGCTCAGGAGAATAGGACCATCTTGCCTTTTAGAGGATGAAATATTGTACAGGGAGAGCACAGACCCGCGTACAGGCACTGTAAGGAAACAGTTGGTCGTGCCTACTACCTTTAAGGCGGTAGTCCTGCGATTGGCACATGACCATCCTGTAGGCTGCCATAAAGGCACACAGGGGACATTGGACCAGATATTGGCCCAATTTTATTGGCCCGGGGTCTTCAAGGAGACAGCCCGGTATTGTGAGTCCTGACCCGCTTGCCAGCGAGTCACAGCTACTAAGCCAAAACCTGTACCCATGATACCTACGCCTACTATTTCAACCCCAGTTCGTCGGTTAGCGATGGACATCGTAGGACCCATCGTTTAAACGCCAAGAGGTTTCCAGTACATACTGGTGATCATAGACCAAGCAACTCGTTTTCCATGGGCCATTCCGTTACGTAACATCTCAGCCAAGACCATAGCCCTCGAGCTTATAAAGCTGTTTTGTGAAATCGGATTTCCCCAGGAAATTCTGATGGATCAGGGGAGCAATTTCACCTCGAAACACTTAGCTAGGGTATGGGACGCTTTTGGGGTACGGCATATCCGGACCTCCGCCTATCATCCTCAGGCTAACGGATTAGTAGTGCCACCCACCCACTCCCTGGACCTTGTGGGTTAAGGGAGGGGCTGGCCTTGAATGCCCTTGAGGGTTAATGTTGTAGTTGTGTTGGTGCTCAAGTGATAAGGCAAGGCAAAGAATATTTCTTTTTTTGTGAGGTTTATTTCCCGCTTTCGCAGTTCAAATGCAGCAGACGTAAAATGAAATAATATGGCACAAAACAAGATTGCAAAACTGAACTTAAACAAGGTTTTTTTCACTGCTTAACTGAATGTCCATTACTGATCACATTCACCTGTTATGTGATCTCCTTTTCATTAAGGTAACAGAAAACTCCGATACCAGCACTGCTCCTGAATTGCACATAATATGCTTCCACTTATTCTCTTCAGATAAGCTCTGTTATCACAGCAAACAGTGAGGTAACTTTGCTATTTTCTTACATATAACACTGGCAAGCAAATCACTTAAATGTCCTTTGGAATCATACAAGTAGAGCAATCCATCGGGACTTCCTGTTCTGTAGATGGCAAAGAAATTAAAGGCAATTCTTCTTGCCAGCTGATCAATGGCTTTGCTACGTTCTGAGTAGAAACTGCTCTGCTTTTAAGGAACTCTCTGAATTCAGTGAGAAGTAATTCAGCCTGTGTATTTTCTGAGCTAGGCTGAGCAAATCCTCCTTCAGGTAAATGCTTGTTTATATTTCTTATCTCTAGGCAATTATCAGTGCTTTTACTTGGACATTTCAGCGTGTAAGCATTTCCCTTCCCCCACCTATCTCCACATGGCAGTGCAGGGTAAAACGGTTCAGGTGTGTTTAGATAGTCTCTCAGAGTGTTAAAAGGAAAACAGTCAGGCTTTTCTTGACTTAACCAGTTAGTATCAAGCTTTCTGCCTTTATCCTGCCTTTCACAATTAAAATTCACTCTTTCTGGCTTTCCACTGTTAAGTTTGCTAGCCGTGCCACACCCACCAGATACCTTGTGCTTGGGCTTCTTCCAGGGTAATTCCTTATCCCTTTGCCTCCTATTCCAAGGTTCTTCTGGGTCCTTTAAACTCCTGAGCTGCAGCCTTGGGTCTCTCAGTGCCTTAGAATTCTTCTGCTTCCAGAAATCTTTCTCTGCCCCTGAGTCTCCCAGCTCCTGTCTGCCCCTTCTTGGATCACAGCTGCTTAGTGGTTCTCTCTCCCACGGTTCCTGTTCCTGGTCATCTGACCTGTCCTCGTCCAGGTGCTTGTATCCTTGATTGTCACGTTGCTTCCTTAACTGTTTCTGGGTTTTTAACAAGCTGGCTGAGTGCTGCACTGCCCGCCTCCTGCTTGGGCGTGCCCAATCAGGGACTTGGCTTTTCATCTGCCTTGAAGTGAGGAGTGGTTCCTGATTAGCTCTGCATTTTTCCCTTTCATCAGAGAAAATCCTGCATTCCCCTGCAGTACCGGTTCTCTCCACCGGATCACTATCAGTTTCCATTGCCTCATAAGAGTCTGCTACATCACAGATCCCCCCCTTAAGATATCACGGGCTGGCATAGGCTCGCCCGCACAGCACGTGATTCTACTTAAGGCATCAGCGTTTTGATGGAGCTTTCCAGCCCTGTGCTCCACCTGGAACTTGAAAGCCTGTAGGGCCATAAACCAACGGGTTAGCCGGGAGTTATGGTTGTGCATCTGGTTCAACCATTTCAATGGTGCGTGGTCCGTGATCAGAATGAATCTTCTCCCTACTAGATAGAAGCGCAGCGCATCAATAGCCCACTTGATGGCCAAAAACTCGCGCTCAATGGTGGAGTAATTCTTCTCCGCGGGTGCCAATTTCCTACTCAGGAATAGGACTGGGTGTTCCATACCCTCATGTCGCTGGGACAAAACAGCGCCCAGGCCTGTATCTGAGGCGTCTGTCTGTAGTATAAATGGTTTTGAGAAGCCCACTCCCCTCAAAACCGGTGCTTCACAAAGTTGATGTTTCAAAAGTTCAAACACTCCTTCGACGTCTTCACACCACTTGAGTGCATTAGGAGCATTCTTTCGCAGCATGTCGGTTAGCAAGGCGGTCTTTTCCGAAAAGTGTGGAATAAATCTTCGGTAGTACCCTACCAATCCCAAAAAGCTGCGCAATTGTTTTTTATTGGCAGGTTTTGGGAAGGCCTGTACACTTGCGACTTTGCTGAGCAAGGGTTTTACTACCCCATGGCCCACGACATGACCCAGATATTTAACTTCCTGTCCCCCGAAGAGACACTTGGCAGGGTTCAACGTGAGGCCCGCATCCCGGATTGCTCGTAGAACAGCCTCCACTCTTTGTACATGCTGTGTCCATGTCTCACTATGGATGACGACGTCATCCAGGTAGGCGACTGCGTAAGACTGATGTGGACGAAGGACCATGTCCATAAGGCGTTGACAAGTGGCTGCAGCGCCATGCAGGCCAAAGGGCATCCTCTTGAATTGATAGAGGCCAATAGGTGTACTAAACGCCGTCTTTGGCCTGGCATCTCTAGTAAGGGCACTTGCCAATACCCTTTTGACATGTCCAGCGTCGTCAGATATTTTGCTTGTCCCAGTCGATTGAGCAATTCCTCAATCCGCGGCATCGGATATGAATCAAACCGGGATATTGAGTTAATCTTCCGAAAATCAATACAAAACCGGATCGAGCCATCCGGTTTGGGTACCATGACGATGGGACTATTCCATGGGCTCCGGGATTCTTCGATTATCCCCATGGCTAGCATCTCTCCCACCTGTCGTATTACCTCGTTCTTTTTCGCCTCCGGTAGTCGGTAAGGGCGCTGCCTTATCACTTCGCCCGGGGGTGTTATTATGTCGTGCGCTATCAATCTCATTTCTCCAGGTACAGGCGTAAGAACATCTTTGTACCTTGACAGCACTTGGGTAAGTTCCTGTTTCTGTGCCCACGAGAGTCCTTCATCAAGTCAAGGTTCAGGATTTTCCTTGCAGTCAGTCAGCTGGGGTCCAAGGTCCTCCTCTTCGGCCTCCTCCCTCTCCACTGACGCTGACAACCCTTGCAAGCTGTTGGTCCCTGTAGACCCGAAACCCTGCGTGCCACGCACCGTTGTGGACAAAACAGGTACCTCTTCCAAAGGAGGAAGACCGACGCATTCACAAATTAGTTGCGCAATGCGGTCTCCCGTCTTCACTCTAAAGTCGCTTTTTCCAAAGTTAAAAAGGAGTACCTTTACCGAGCCACGGTAGTCTGGGTCTATTACGCCCGCACCAATGTCTATAAAATGTTTCAGGGCTAGGCCCGACCGTGGAGCTAGTCGCCCATAACATCCAGCAGGTAATTCTATTTGTAGCGCCGTGTCCACCAGTGCCTTTCCGCCAGCTGGGACTACCATATCTTCAGCGCTGGTAAGATCAAATCCGGCTGCACTAGGCGTGGCTCTCTGGGGTGGCTGAGCGTTCGGGGTCATCTTACAAAGCCTTAGGACAAACTTAGGTTTTCCTGCGCTGTCTGCCCTCGGAACTTCCTTCCTCTGGCTACCTTTGCTGGCCTGGGCCAGTAAGGGTCGAGGAACTGACCTCACTTTCTCTGTGGCCAGAGCTTGTGCTTCCTCAGAGACTTTTCCTGCGCGGGACCCCTCTCTCTCCTGCAAGCCTTGTACTAGCCCTCTGTGGAATTGTGGCCAGTCCTTGCCTAAAATTACTGCATGGGGAAGACTCAGGACCACTGCTAAGGGGATAGTCCTTCATTTACCTAACCCAGCTATGTGTAATTTATATACCGGATAAGTGAAAGTTCCTCCGTGAACGCATCTTATTGGAGCAGAACTCACAGGCTGAATTACTTCCTGGCCCTGCATGTCTTTTATTCTCTGCCACAACTCTGCAGAGAGCATGCTTACCTCAGCTCCTGAATCCAGAAAAGCTTGAGTGGTAATTCCCTGTATTTCAATAGACAGAAGAAATCCCTGTCTATCTTCCACATGACTATCTGCTATCAAAGCAGTTTTTACAACACAGTGTTTATGCGAATGTCCCTCTTGCCCACATCTGTAACATTTTAGCCTATTCTTAGAGTTTTTCCATAAAGGCATGCACATCTTTATAGGGTCGTCCTGCACCCTCCCGTCCCTTTCTAATCTGCGGCTGCGTGACTCCTGGGAAGTAGTGCCAGCTCTCTGGGCAGTTAGCTCTGCCTCTATATATCTCTCAGAGAGTGCAACAGCTTCTTGGGGAGTTTTGCAATTCTGCAAGATTAGGAAGGTGCGGATTCCCTGTGGTAGAGCGTTCATGTACTGCTCTAATATCAAAGCATTCAGTATTGACTCCACAGACCTCCCTTCTGGAGTTAACCATTTATCAAGCAAACTTTGAATCCTATGACATAATGACTTAGGCGTCTCACTCAGCCTCAGTCTCACACTCCTCAAACGCGTGTGGTAGACTAAAGGAGTGAGTCCTAATCTCTCCCTGATCACCTTTTTTACTTCATCATAATTGCCAGCCATGGCAGCAGGCATGGTGCGGTAAGCGGCCATCGCTTCCCCAGTAAGGGATGCTGCCAGTCTTAATGCCCAGTGCTCCTTAGGCCATGAGCTAAGGCGAGCTACTCTTTCAAAGCTCTCAAGATAGTCATCAACGTCATCTTGATTAGTAAGCTGTCCAAAATTAAACAAAGTTCCCGCCTGTAAACCCACAGGTTGTACAGGGCCTGTTAAAATGGAACCTGTTGTAGATGATTGTCCAGCGGATTGCTTCCTCTCTTTCATCCATTCCTCCATGAGTGTGAGTAGAGGCTGCTGCTGTTCACGCATGCTTGCGTTGGCTTTCTCCTGGGCCTCTAACGCAAGGTCTCGCTGGCGCTCCAGCTGCGTCGCCATCCATTGAAAAATTTCTTTGACATCCATCGCCATCTAGGGATACCTGCAAGAAATCAAAAAAAAGAGACCCAAGTGCGGAAAACACAGTACACTTTGGCTATCTGCTCTTTTTTTTTTCCTTTCTCCCTAGTCACCACTAGGCTTCACCCTTGCCCTGGTTACCCGGGGTGGATACCCTTTACCTGGCTCAGGTGGTATACAAGCATGTCAGGAACAGAAGATCCTGTAGTCCTGCAGTCTCCTTCCTTGTTTGGCTGGTCAGCTCTTCGGGTGGGCACCTCCTGGATGTCAGCTTCTGCAGTTTCTTGCTGTAGTTATTTCTTGCGCCTGCGCAGTATCCTCAATACTACACCACTTTGCCACCCACCCACTCCCTGGACCTTGAGGGTTAAGGGAGGGGCTGGCCTTGAATGCCCTTGAGGGTTAATGTTGTAGTTGTGTTGGTTCTCAAGTGATAAGGCAAGGCAAAGAATATTTCTTTTTTTGTGAGGTTTATTTCCCGCTTTCACAGTTCAAATGCAGCAGACGTAAAATGAAATAATATGGCACAAAACAAGATTGAGAAACTGAACTTAAACAAGGTTTTTTTCACTGCTTAACTGAATGTCCATTACTGATCACATTCACCTGTCATGTGATCTCCTTTTCATTAAGGTAACAGAAAACTCCGATACCAGCACTGCTCCTGAATTGCACATAATATGCTTCCACTTATTCTCTTCAGATAAGCTCTGTTATCACAGCAAACAGTGAGGTAACTTTGCTATTTTCTTACATACAACACTGGCAAGCAAATCACTTAAATGTCCTTTGGAATCATACAAGTAGAGCAATCCATCGGGACTTCCTGTTCTGTAGATGGCAAAGAAATTAAAGGCAATTCTTCTTGCCAGCTGATCAATGGCTTTGCTACGTTCTGAGTAGAAACTGCTCTGCTTTTAAGGAACTCTCTGAATTCAGTGAGAAGTAATTCAGCCTGTGTATTTTCTGAGCTAGGCTGAGCAAATCCTCCTTCAGGTAAATGCTTGTTTATATTTCTTATCTCTAGGCAATTATCAGTGCTTTTACTTGGACAACATTTCAGCGTATAAGCATTTCCCTTCCCCCACCTATCTCCACATGGCACTGCAGGGTAAAATGGTTCAGGTGTGTTTAGAGAGTCTCTCAGAGTGTTAAAAGGAAAACAGTCAGGCTTTTCTTGACTTAACCAGTTAGTATCAAGCTTTCTGCCTTTATCCTGCCTTTCACAATTAAAATTCACTCTTTCTGGCTTTCCACTGTTAAGTTTGCTAGCCGTGCCACACCCACCAGATACCTTGTGCTTGGGCTTCTTCCAGGGTAATTCCTTATCGCTTTGCCTCCTATTCCAAGGTTCTTCTGGGTCCTTTAAACTCCTGAGCTGTAGCCTTGGGTCTCTCAGTGCCTTAGAATTCTTCTGCTTCCAGAAATCTTTCTCTGCCCCTGAGTCTCCCAGCTCCTGTCTGCCCCTTCTTGGATCACAGCTGCTTAGTGGTTCTCTCTCCCACGGTTCCTGTTCCTGGTCATCTGACCTGTCCTTGTCCAGGTGCTTGTATCCTTGGTTGTCACGTTGCTTCCTTAACTGTTTCTGGGTTTTTAACAAGCTGGCTGAGTGCTGCACTGCCCGCCTCCTGCTTGGGCGTGCCCAATCAGGGACTTGGCTTTTCACCTGCCTTGAAGTGAGGAGTGGTTCCTGATTAGCTCTGCATTTTTCCCTTTCATTAGAGAAAATCCTGCATTCCCCTGCAGTATCGGTTCTCTCCACTGGATCACTATCAGTTTCCATTGCCTCATAAGAGTCTGCTACATCACAGTAGAGAGGATGAATCAGTCAATTAAACAGATGTTACGACATAGCCTAGAAGGGAAGATGGCCGAATGGGATAATGTACTCCCATTTGTTTTATACGCATGCCGAGAGCGCGTACAAGCATCTTTAGGGGCATCGCCCTAGGAGCTTTTATTTGGCCGGGTTTCAAGGGGGATATTGGATATCCTAAGGGAACAATGGGTCGAACCTGATGAAGCAGAGATAGGGGTACACCAGTTTCTTAGGGATCTTAGGAGCTGACTAGAAAGGACCTCCCGAGTATCTATAGAAAATTTGCAGGCTAGCCAACACCGGCAAAAACATTATTATGATCGGGGAACCAAGACACAACAGTTAGAAGTCGGAGATAAGGTACTAGTCCTAGTAGCAGAGGCCGGACCCAAATTTGAATCCAGATGGAAAGGACCCTGTACAGTGGTGGAAAAGGTCGGTCCCGTCTCCTATAAGGTGGAGAATGAAAAGGGGCGGCGACAAGTATACCACCTGAACCTGTTAAAACCTTGGCATGACAGAACAGCCACAGTACGGCTGGTCAAGGTAGAGGAATGTTTGGCTAACCAGTTCAGGATTACAAGCTGGCAGACTCAGGAAGCTGCAGCCTGTAATATCTTAAGGGGGGGATATGTAATGGGGAAGAGACATCCTATGCTATGGAAACAGAGGAACCTGAGTGCAGTAGGTCTGTTCTTGGCAGGAAGGAAAAGCTCAGGACTCCCAGTTGCCAGGAGCAACATAAACAATCCCAGCCACGAGGGCAGGAACCCTGCCCAGCTAACAAACAATCCCCATCTCCTGGGCCTAATAGCTTTCACCTGGGAGGGGGAAGGGCTAGATTAGCACCCAAACAAACGTATAAGAAACGTTCATTAGAGTTTGACAGGAAGAACAGAGAGAACAAGGAGAACAGAGAGCAGAAGCAAGAGAAAGACGGAAGAGAGCAGAACCAGCTGGAAGGGCTGTGTAAGCTGAAGTCTGGGTCTTGGAAACAGCGTCTGTCTCGGTGTGAAAGGAAAACGTATGTGAGTGACTCAGTGGATTCTGATTCTGAATGTGAGAGAGAAAGACAGAAAGTAACTGGCAGGAATAACTGGAGGAGCAGGGCACAAAAACCCTTTGGCCAGAACTCCAGACAAATATCCTATGGTGAAGGCACCCAGAGAGAAAAGTTACCAGTAAGGATAGCTGGGAAGCACTTACAAGCTCCAAGGAGTGAAAAGTATACGGTACAGGACATTTGTATGTCAGAGGAAGAAGGGGAGCAGCCAGAATACAGAGAAAAACCTCTGAGGTTTAAACCCTGTCCTGATAGAGCTGTGCACGGACTTTCCCCTGCCACAAAGCCAGAAGGTAGGCTGTCTAATTATTATAAAAGTGGTTATAAGAACTTCTCTCATAGAAACTATAAAGAGTATGACTCTCCTCTGGGCTTTACCAAGAGATATGGTAAAGCTGATCCTTATCTCACAGAGGCTGTAATAGGGAAGCCTCAGGAACAGGCAGAGGAGGAAAATCTGGAAACGTTATATACAAAGCAGAAGTTGTATTCAGCTGAAAGTCAGCATGAGTCAATGCTAATTGATCCTCCAGAAGAAAAATTGTCTGATAACCAAATGGATTGTACATTAACGGTTACTGATGATGTGATTTCATTGTGCTGAGCCAGATAATCTGAGGAAGCTGTTTAACTGGCAGTTGAGAAGCACAGGAGTTTACTTTGCCTAAGACAAAAGGGACTGTATGCTGTGAATACCGTGCCACTTTTGGTTTAAGTTTGAAAGCTGTTATGAGTTCTTTTTCTTGCCTTGTGCCAGAGTGTATGGCTTTCTGATCCTAAGTTACATTGTGTTTGAATCCGCCCCGGGAGGGGAATTAAAAGCCTGTCTTTGCCTGAACCACTCGATTCACGACTACATTCTTATTGAAAAGGGACACAACTACAACTCCCAGGAGGCAATGCAACCATAAAGCATTGACTCCAACTTTCAATAAAGGGTCTCCAGGCTATCTACCCTGTACGCTGAGGCTACGGGCTGACTACTGGTGACAGTACCAACATATTCAGTCACATGCACATGCACATGCACCGTGTATGTTGAACCATGACAGAGTGCTGCCCCAGATGTACAGCAACCCCTGGCAAGGGTCAAACAGCAATCCAAGATATTGGCACGCATCACTGTGTTGTGGTGACAAACAGCGTGTCATATCCAAGTGTAAGGTAGCCAGACAAATAAAACAGGACCTACACAATATTCCTCTTGTGGCACACACATGGCTGTATGCTCCTGTTGATCCAAACATATGAGGATATCCAGCGATGCAAGTCACACACATGAGCCACACACACGAACACAATGTCAGATGGATTTACATCACATACAGCAAGTATGTGAGTCCCTGCTGCACATGTACAGACCAGTATACAGTGTCCACAGTGCAAACAGTGTCTGCAACCATACATGTCCTGTTAAGACTGTTCTTGAATCCCTGTGCATGTATAGTCATGTGTGACATCTCAATGTGCCACAGTATGTCAAAAGGTGACGTGTGTCTCCTGCGCTGAACACGACACCCAGCAAGAGCAGGGCAGCAACGATGTGTTGCTCATCCTTGTGATGCACAAAGTACCAGTCCAATAATAATGTCCATCATAGGCATGTGTCCCACTCGCATAGGTCCATCACAATATGGCACCATCTTCCAGGGATTGTTGCATGGTATTGCTGTGTCCTCCAACAAGTGGGTGATGGTGACTGCAAATGCAGTGTAGTAGATGTGCTGTGTGTGTTGCCTGTGCCCTATGGTAAAAGGAAGAGAAACACCATTATGATATGCGTCACACAGCATTAGGTCACATTGCAGGGAGTGAAACATCAATATGTACATAATGAAACGTCAAACCCAGTCCAAAGGCATGGTATGAAGGAAGGAATACTTTATTAATTTATTTCTTACACCATGATGCCCGAAACAGGCCGTGTTTAGAAAATATCTTCTTCAGGGGTAAATCTGGTGTACTACATGTATATAAAAAACATAAATGTGAACATATGAACAAGGGTACAACTGTATGGACATATTGCACAAGCATATAAATAAATGAATGTTGTAAAATATAGTCAATACATAAATTAAAACATATGAATTGAAATTATTAAATAAATTAAAACATTTAAACATGAATTCAATAAATGATATTAAGATAAAACATGCATATTCTTATCAATCCATCTTTAAAATAATAAATAAATAAAACCAGATTTACCCCTGAAGAAGATATTTTCGAAACACGGCCTGTGTCGGGCTTCATGGTGTAAGAGATAGAATTAATAAAGTATTCCTTCCTTCATACCACGCCTTTGGACTTGGTTTGTAATCTATATGTGGTAACTGTTTTTTTCTTGGTGGTTCTACCGCATAATGAAACATCAGACATGCAAAAAGTATGCGATCACAACACAGAGCACATTGCATGTTGAGGACATTAGGAAATGGCACTGCAGACCAGGTTGTCATCTCGACATGGTCATGGCTATGCCCATGTCCCACAGGCATCTCAGAGGTTCACATCATGTCCATCAGTGTTGGTGCACATAAACCCCACAAAAAACCAAGATGAAACAAACAGCTAAACACAAACATGTAAAGGTTGATGTCAGTCACAAATGATCCAAGGTGCAACCTACCATTTGTATGTAGCAAGTGTCTGATAGTGACTGTCAGAGACAGTCAAAGTCTACAAGATGTCATAGTAAATGCAGAATATGTCATTGAAATGTGTTGAATGACCATGTCTGCATGTGCAGCCATCATTGTCACTTGTCAAAGTATGGTGACATGTGTGAAACTGAAATGTTGATGCGTAGTGGTCTGTCAGCACACGAGAGATAGGTCAGTCAACAACACAGAACACATGCGCACAATGTTCACAAGGTCAACATCAGAAAGGTAGAAATATCACATTGATCACCACTACAGAGGTGTCCAGACACATCCCAACACAAGATAATACTATATGGCTGCACAATGTATCATTACATAGACACGGCCAAAACACACACACACACACACACACACACACACATACACACACACACACACACACACACACACACACAATATGACAAGGTGAGCATGCCTCCAGTAGCATATGGCTTGTCTGTCCACAATCTGAGCTCAGTGGAGATAATTACAACAGTCCATGCAACAATACACTGATGTTGGTAATGCCACAATGTCAGGGAAGGGTGTACATGCCGTTCACTGCCACAACACCTAGGACCTGTAGACACACGCAGCTCAGTTGGATGGGTCCCAAATACAGTGGTGAAAAACATGAACTGGTGAGGAACATATGGTGTGCCAACATGAACATATGGGGTATGGGGGCACATGTCAAAGAGGTGTACAACAACATATGTGCAGTGGACAGATAACATATGTGCGCTATGCTGTACTGTCCCTACAGTACAGTTACCTGTATATCTACCTACCCCAGTCACCTGCATGTTGAATGACATACACACAGTTTTCACTGCACCACAGAACCAGGCAGGTCCAACAGCATATTCTGTGGAGTCACAAACACAAGTGTAACATACATATGTCATTATGTAGTGTTGGAACACACATGGCAGCATGTACATGTATACCCATATGCAGTTCCCCACATATGCAGGACTTACATGTGAAGAGCTCATTAATCAGATGTTGCCTGATCGCCGTGCCCACACATGTGTCGCCATGGGCACGTACAAGATGGCACGTAGGATCATCTTCCAGATACGGATTAATTTCAACTGGGATATTGTGCCTGAGAGCAATGTTGTGCAGGATGCAACAGGCCAGAATAATCTGTGCCACAGTCATGTGTCGGTATTCTAAGGCCCCACCGGTCTTATCCAGACACCTGAAGCGACTCTTCAAAATGCCAAAGGTGCACTCGATGACTGAGTGACTGGAGGCATGGGCCTCATTGTACCTCATCTCTGCATGTGTCCGTGGAAGACACACAGGGGTCAGCAACCAGGCACGACACCCATATCCAGCATCACCTGCAGAATGAAATGTGGAAAGGTCAATCAGGAACCGATGTTCACACACATGCACACAAGCATGTAGGTGGAAACCAACAACAGATCCAACAATGACACAAACATATGACGGTACATGATGGCACACAACAGCTATGTGCTAGTGTCTGGAGGTTTGAGACACAGAACACCGGAGAAGGGTAATGAGGCAACACACATCATCTGTGTCCACACCAAACACATGACCAACCACCTGTACCCAAACGTCATTAGCGGCAGTCATGAATGCATCAGGCAGACACATATCAATGCACCATGGACATGGGCAGAGATGCACATGTGTGCAAGCATGTGACGGCCATGATTCTGTTCACACACAGCAGGTGTTACAGTAACATATACCTGAGGAGTCCAGTCAACAAAACACTGTTGATATACATGAAGCATACATGTGTGTTGTAACATGTCAACACAAATATAACACACAGTACTGCAGGAAAAAAACAGACAGCAAATCTAATCCCCCCCCCCCCCAAGTTATCACGCACACACAGATTGCACACACAGACAACTAGGGACACATCACAAAGGCATATAGATGTACATGTGTGTATACGGTTAGTCTGAGGTTGAGAGCTGTAGTTGTCAACCGAAAGGTGTTGCACACCACCATAGAATGAACACACATATGTGCCCATAGGTTCACTGTCTAAAAGGCCTGTGCAACAGAGCAGCAGTACCAAACACCAATGGAAACCGCATGTGTGCAGAGACACCCAGAAGAGCCATGACACACAAATGGTAGACATATGTCATTGTAGAAACCCACAAAGGTATGTGAACATGTCCCCGGAGACAGTGATATGGTGTGATAGTGGGCACAGCTCCAAACAAGGTAAGCACTCCACCACCACAACACAAAGCAAGGGATGCAGAGGTAATAATTGGCAATGGTACCAAGTAAATCACACAATGGCTGGGCAGTGATATGCCACTGCCTGACGGCCAATGTCCTGACTGTTCCCAGAAAATGAGTCAGATCTGCATCAGGGCATGCCATGTGTGTCACAGGGGATATGCAGTCAGAAAGGTCTCACAGCAAACCAAAGATGACCCTGGCCCACCCATGAGAGTTGACGAGCACCCCAGGACACAGGAACACCATGTGCACTTTAGAGATGAGAACCATCCACCCAGCAGGACACAGTCCTCATATTGTCCGCTCTCAAACTGGTCGAAAAGTGCCAAATGATGCAGGAAATAGGAGTCATGGGTAGACGCTGTAAACCTAGGAACCACATTCAGAATACACATATTTGCATCTCATACAACCTGCACATTCAGGGAATGGTAGTGGTTGTGGAACATTGCCTCCCGGTCTCTGGGTGGAACCAGGGTAACGTGTGTGCAATGAATGCTCCCATCACATGTGGTATCCCTGCAATTTGCTCAAAGGCCAGGTTGTTGCCTATTGTTAGGAATTGCAATGTAATTCCTTACCCGGCTGACCATGGCCTGCAGTACCTGGTGGAGACAGCGTGAGAAGGTGGGCCGGCTCATCCCACCCACTGCAGCCACTGATGACTGGAAACAGACAGAGGCAAAGAAATGCAGGGCACCCAGGAGCTTGACAAAACCCGGTATGGCATGTAACCGGCCAGTCCGAGGCTTGAGGTCAACTCTTAGATTATCAAAGAGCTCCCTAATAGCCCCATGCTCAGACGGTAGAGGGAGATGACCTGGTCCTCACGTATGCCCAGGAGCATGGCCCTGGGCCTGTAGAGGCGAGGCTGGCGAGGGTGCACCTTGGCACGCCTATTGCACCATGCTGGCACAACCCTGGCCTGTGGATCCTCCACAGCTGCAGGTCTGTGTTGCAGCGGGACTGCACCCATGCCCTATGCCACACCCACATGGACACCATCTCCCTCTTCAGGCAACCACAGTTGCACCTCACCATCCAATGCCTGGATCACACAAGCAGCAAAGAGAATGTGAGCCATCCTGGATATCAGATAGAGCAAAAACACACACTAAATATGGTGTGGGGAGTGGCAAATGATCAGAACAAACACAACACACCTGTACATGCAGCGGCACACACCAGCAGCAGCATATCAAGCCGTTCCACGCCCTGTGTGCGTAACATGCCCAATGTAAGTGTAGCGCATGTAGCGCTGTAGTGCGCATTGAGACATACGGGGGCATACCATTAACCATGCCGCATAGACATGCGCAAGGCGTGGTTCCGCATGCCTTACGGTGCGCATGGTACAGTCTTGCATGCAGTGCGCATGCGCGGGGCACAGCCTTGCATGCGTTGCACATGCACAGGGTGCAGTCTCGCTGCACAGCGCATGCACAATGTGTGCATGGCCACACACCCTGCACATGTGCAATGCACACAAGACCACGCCCTGAGCATGCACACCACATGCAAGACCACATCCTCGCCATGCAGAAAGCACATCACACATGTGCAGAAGGCAGAGGGTGTATAGTAGGCGAGACAGGAGTAGGAGGACAGAGCGATGTACGATAAGCAGGGAGAGGATAGCGAGAATACGAACATGCAGGGTGAGGAGATAACTGGAGGGGAAGGTGGGGGAACACCTAGCCATCAATCCCCAGAGTCGGGAGGGATGTGTGAGCCAGAGGTGGAGGTGGCAGGGCCATCGGGGGCATCTGGCCCCACACAAGACCAGCCTGAGAGGCCACCAGGTGGGAAGAAGAGGCAGAAGCCGGTGCCCATGGAGACAAGGAAAAAGGCCCTAAGATTCAGCCAGCAGGAAAATGACATCCTGCTGGCCAGTGTGCTGGAGAATTACGAGGTTCTGTATGGGCGGCTCAGCAGCAGAACAGCAATGAGCACACGGACCATGGTGTGAGAGGGGGTCCAGGAGGCTGTGGCCAAGGCTGGTGGGCCACACAGGGACCTGGACAGCCTCCAGAAATGCTTTAACGAAATAACGTGTGGAGTCCGTGCCCACATGACTATGGAGAGACGGCATGCAATGGGCACTGGTGGGGGTGGACCCATTGGACCTGGCCTGACACCCCTGGAGCAGCAGCTGGACGAACGACTGGGGCCAATATACCTGCATGGACTGTCCCCATTGCAGGACACAGCACATCCACTGGCAGGTACGTCTGAGATATGTATTCCAGGAAAGGCTAACAACCCAGCACAGGTAATCCAAATCAATAACCGGTCGTTTCTCAGAGTGTGATAATCCAAAATTTAAAAAAAGCCACTCTTATATGTACTCACAAAAACTACTTCTCAAAAAACTTCAATGTTCGTTGTGTTCTAATTTTAAACAAACAAACAAACACTAACGGAAAGTCTCAGCAACCATGGGCTTATAATTGGCATGGTGCAAAATATCTGCTACCACACACAAGCCCTTATAATATCAATGACCCTCCATGCAGATTCTGGGATAACCACTACACACCATACCCATTAAATGGTAGAGTACTTAGCTTGTATGAAAATATATTGCTTCTCCAATTTTCAAACGGGTGGCCAACCCATTCCCCAATGCTTCAAAACAGAGCTCATCAAGCGTTTTGCGACAACCCTCGCTTCATCAGGGGAAACACCAACTGTTGAAACAAACAAACAACAAACACTGAAACTTAAAAATCTCTCCTACCCAAGCAGAATTCAACGACGACACCTCTACCAACATACTCACTTTCAACTCCAATTGGCAAGTCCAGCATTAACCGCAGAATCACAATGTCTTCAGTTTTTCCTAAACATAGCTGCATTCCATACAAAACACCGTGCATGCTCTCTAATCCTGGCAAACCCATCATAAATACCTAACCAACATACTGTCAATCAAAATAACACTCTGCCTACCTAAATACACCCCCCCCCCAATCCACCTGTAAATTCAAACCCTCAGGCGCCACCGTGCATACCCGGAAGATCCATCTCTGCTCACAAATCAACAGCGACTGTTCCCTAGTTTTACCCTCCCTCCCGGCCAGCACATGATCTATACAAAATCACCATAATTCATCAAAAACATGACGAAACTCAATACAATGTGGAACCAGAGGAGCCTCTCACACCAAACATCTAAGTCTACTCCTATGTTCAATCATACGCTTATGAAAGGGTCTGGTAGTACTCCCAATGTACAACAGCTGGAAAGGGCACATGATGCCATAAACTACATATGCAGAATCACAAGTAGTCCGTTTCTTCAATTCATAACGAATGCTTCGATATTCAAAACACGTTACCACTCGAGATATCGCACAAACTGAACAATGACCACATATGCCATGACCCCGTGTGATATCCCCACCTTCCATACGCAAAGCAGGCATCGGACGTAACACCGAGGGACTTAACCACTCACGTAAATTCCGCTGATGCTGCCAAACACACCTCACTGTCTTACCTTCAAGACCCGGAACAGTATGCAATACCCCCAGATGTTTCTTGATAATCCGTTGTATGCAAAAACTGAATGGGGAATACTTCGATATCAAATTAATCTCTTCTCCATCCTCATTCTCTACAGCCCTATGCCTAGGTGTGTTCACCGGTGTGTTTGAGGAATAGTTTACCCTTCTCTCAATTCATAAGGTATCGCAGGAATTGCCCTAATGAGGCAGATTTTAAGTGGCAATCAAAGGATTTGGCGTGTGGTTTTGTGGCACGCGGATATCCTGTGAGAATAGTTAACACTGCGTACAAGAGAGCCCTGTATAATAATCAAGCTCTTTTATTAACACCTAGGCATAGGGCTGTAGAGAATGAGGATGGAGTAGAAATTAATTTGATATCGAAGTACTCCCCATGACCTACTGGAGAAAGAGAACAAGTGGCAATGTGAAATATAATCCACAGAAACATAATACATCAGTGCATTTACACATGCTGAACACAGACCATCACCAAAGAAAGAACAAGGAAGCACAATGTAGACATAGGAAGACAAACATATAACTAGTAATACCAAAAGCCTAACATGGAATGTACACCACCACTGTAGGTAATGAACTACACAGTAACGTCCACTTGTACAACAAATAGCACAGACGTTCAAGATGCACATATCCCAGAGCTGAAATATTCCAGCTATGAAGGTCAATGGATAGGGATAACTCCCCACCTTTCATGCATTTGTATTCTCAGTTGCAATTGCACTGGCCATATTCCACTGGTGCCCTTGTGTTGTCTGTGAACACTCCACTGTCTGCTTTGCGGTTGTCCTGTCTTCTCTCCTCTAATTTCCATCCATCCTCACACAACATCTGCTGTAACATACAAAATGTTCTCCCCATGCCCTTTCTGTCAGCATATGTTATTCCCCAGTCAGCCAATCACAGTGTACCCTACCATCCACAATCCCTCCCAACACATCCAATACCTGGCCAAATGTAGAGCTACCCTCCTGCACACACAGAGGACCTCCCCCCACACCATGTCAATTCCCCATCCCCGTCCCAGATGAACCCTCCCCCAACAGCAGCTACCATCCAGTTCCAGCCCCACCCAGTGTCGGCTCCCATCCAGCCACCGCAGTGGCACATATCCAGTCCCCGGAACCCCTCCCACAATCCACCGTCATTCAAAGCATCCCCCTCCCACACCCCACCAGAGGAGGCCACAGCTAGCTAACAGGGAGCTGGAGAGGGCCCTGCTTCCCCCCACAGCTGCCTCAGGGAAGGTAGAAGACACCCTCCACCGCTGCAGCTGGTCGAGGAAGTTGGGGTATCCCCTGCCTCCTCTGAGGTCACCTGGCCTGTGGATATGCAAATAAGGATGTTGTCTGCGCGTGGCCACCTGAAACGAGGGACCTGTGCAGATAACATTCCTGCCAGATGGACTTCCAGCCCTGAACGCATGGACTTGCTGGGACCACTAATAAATGATGCATGGCACGTACACCTCCACACACGTATCTGCAAACACATGACAGTGCGCAGAATAGTGCCGAACAGACACAGACACCCCTGTCACACCACATACATACCTGGTGTGATGGCCCCCAGTACCGCCATAGCAAAGGGACAGGTACAGGAAACATTGGAGGACCTATCTGATCCACTAAAAGGGCCTCCAACTGTCAGTTTGCATCAGCCGAACAAGAAAGGATCACATATCCATGTACCTCTCACCCCCATTGCTTCCCCCTATCCGCAACCTCCACCCACCACTTCACCCCCCTCATCCCCACACCACTGGACAACTGTCCATCTACTCCCCATAGCAGTGGCCAATGAGGCAGTCCCCACACCTTGCAGGCTGACTGGCACACCTAGAGCAACACCTACCCGTGTAGTCAGACACCCTCCATTGCACACACGCTACTCACTCACACTATGATCAGCTCTAGTCACGACGCTAGGAACCTCCCAACCCCCTGGAAGCATGCATCTCTGTGCCCAATCCCCAGGACCCCCTCCCATGGCACACCTATCCCTGCCCACAGTAGGCCCATCACTCACCACCCTGTCCTCACAAACATACCTGACAATGTGGCGCATCCCCAAATGCACCGACATGTGGTGATATGCTCCCTGTCTGGTCCATTCCATTGGACTGTGATGTGTGGACCGCATTGTAACCGCATTGACATCGGTTTAAGGCGGTACATACATCGCGTTTGGTAACGACATAACATAGAGCTATACATAGATGTGCAGGACCACCATATTTAAACTATGTACCACATTCCTCCCCAGGCGACACACAGGCCATGGAGGCCAAGGAGACAGAGGATGGCATGGAGACAGGGGCAGGGCTCTGGCCGAAGTATCAGCCATGGACGTGCCAGAAAGCACTGATGTAGAGGCCCCAGGGAGAGATGTGGCACGGGAGAAGGAGGGGGCAGCGATGGTCCAACCCCCATTGGAGAGCAGCAGCTGCAGCAGAGTGGTCAGTGCGGGGGCCCAGACCATAGGAGCGGCGCCCATGTTGGCAGCAGGGAGCCCAGCGGCATGACTGGAGCTGGGAACAGCACACACCACCATGGGGGATATCCTGCAGGAGATGTGTGGCCACTCCGCCATGGCCTATGCTGACGCTGAAGGTGGGTGACTGACCAGATGGTTGCATGTGGTGGGGTGGCACCCCAACTCCCAGACATGACAGCGAGGGAACACACCCACACACTAACAGTTTGTGTCCCCATGTACATGTTCCCCATGGTCATGTCTGGGAGGTCGGTTCATACCCACAGGGAAACCGACATGTCAGCCGCATAGGGGCAGGTATGTCTAATGTGTGCAGATGCCTAGCAGGACATGGGGCAATATGCAGGGGTAGGCGCTGAGGGTCACGCTAAAGAGGGGCCCATGTTTGGTCCAGCTGCTACCAGGAGATGGGGGAGAACATCACAGCATGGCCGTAGGGTGACACAACCCATCCTGGCTGATGACAGGTCCCCCACACCACAACATCAGGTCTGACCTGCAGCAACAGGTCCCTGTCACCATTCTGCATATCTATATGTTGGCTTGGCACATGTGCCATGCACTGTGCCATGTGCACACTGCTGGCATGTCAGTGCCACCAGGCATGTGCCCATGTATGTGGGTCATGCCAGCACATGGGTACATCCCTGTGCCTGTGAGGGATGCACACAGCACTGCGCCTGCCTATCCCCCTGCATGCTGTGTGGACCGTGCCATGTATGAGGCATCTGTATTGCATGCATACACACATGGGCATGCACCCATGTGTGGGTCTGTGCAACTGCATGATGGGTGAGGAGGCACATGAACATAGAGACATGGGTCAATGTAACAGTACAACTCTTTATTGAACACCATAACATTGGCAGTGTCACCTTGCCCACACCCACCCATGCCTGCAGGTAGTGGCAGTCCTGGGGCAGAGGGCTGCAAAGGGCAGGGGTGCCACATGCCACCTATATGGTCACTCCCCCTGGGGGCCCCTATGCCCATATGGCCCTTGAGCTGCGCTGCCTGTGAGTGCCTCACGCAGCATGCACAGCTCATGGGCCAACCGTGCCACGGTGCACGCCACCTGCACTATGGTCTGGGTCTGCTCCCGTTGACTGAGGGAGACAGCATGCAGTGCTGTTGACAGGGTGTGTGTGCAGTCACTCCCACATGGGCATCATGTGCATGGTGTCTGTGTGGAAGCATCTGCACATGGCCTGTCCATGACGCTGTATGCCTCCCCTGCGGCCAGCCGGGGGCACATCCCCTGGGCCATGGTGCAGGTGGCAGGGACCCCCAGTGCTCCTTGCAGTCCTGTGCCACACAGGACTGGCCCCGACCTGCCCAGTGAGGCAGGATGCACCCATGGTGATATGTGGCTGTGGCAAGCCCACAACATGCACCACCAGAGGTGCATCCTGCCTTGCTCCCTCCCACTCCCCCTGCCCCCTCCCGCTCCCCACCAGCCACGCCCACCCTCCCCTTCCTCCCCCACACAATGGGCAGCCACCTCCTCCCTCTCCATGGACTTCCCCTCCTCTTCCTCCCCTTCCCCAGCCTCCCCCTCCACATCAGTGGCTTCCTCCTCCTCCACCACATCCTCCTCCGCCGCCTCAGCCACCTTAGATGCCTCAAATTCCTCTGGGGGGCTGGCCAGCTGCGGCTAGGCCTGAGAAACCCCAGTGCCATCTTCTGAGGCCTGTGCTGGCCCCTCACTGGCATCTTTATTTATTTTATTTATTTAGCTGCATTTATATCCCGCTTTTCACCGGGTCAAAGCGGTTGGGGGATACATTTAACACGAGGGGATATGAGACACATAGACTAATACTTACAGGGAACATGGGCAATGGAGGGTTAAGTGGCTTGCCCAAGACCACAAGGAGCACCTGTGGGACTAGAAACCCCAGTCCTTCCGGCCCAAGGTTGCTGTCCTCTAGTGGGATTTGAACCACCGACCTTCCGGCCTGTAGTACCTTGCCCCAGCAACTAGGCCACTCCTTGCTGTGGAGGAGTGGCCTAGTGGTTGGGGCAAGGTATCCGCTGTGAGGAAAATCAGACATTACCACCTCGGTCATGTGTTCAGCACATTATCGACACATAGTAGGTGGCCCCACAACCTGCTGGGCCATTGAAACATGCTGTTGTGTGACAAACATGCTTCATCACTCACCATCCTGTGTGGCCATCGTCTCCCGCTGCAGCCACTGCAAGTATCCTGGGCAGCGCTGCTGCATCTCCCTCCCTTTCTTCCGCCTGGGGATACAGCAATGGATAGTTACTGTTAGGGGAAACACATGCCTGGCCATCATCTGATGCACGTCACACATGGCTGTGTGCAGCAGGATGAAGCTGCTGTTGTACACTGATGGTCAAATGTTATCCATCGCCAATGTCGTCTGCTTGTGTGAGAGTGCGGCATATGTGGTTTACCCCTATGTTTCCTGTGTGCCACCACACTGGCACTTCATGCCTACCTGATGGCCTACTTTGGCATAACATGTTTGCCCCATGGCATACGTGGCATTGTCTTGCTGCTGATCATGAACATCGTACAGGCTGTGCTGTATGGTACCTGTATCTGTGTGGTGAGTTGCCGAGGGTGGGTTGGGGCATGCGCTATATACTACACATATGTATTGTATCTGCATGTCCGCTACACCTTTTGAAATGACAAAAACATGTGGCTATCATATGATTTGACTGCATCTGCTCGTGCCACAGTACTCATTGGCGTCCAAGCGATGTAACACAGACCTCTCGGTAGTGACCTGGGACCACCTGTGAGTGGGGACGGCCAGCACACATAAGCAGACGCACCTACATTACCACCAGGAGTAACCACAAACACCTGTCAGTGGGCCTGAGGCCACCTGGGAGCAGGGCAGACCTGCACAGATATGCATCCACACCTACAATAGCACCAGGATTGACCACAGACCCCAGTTAATAGGCCTGAGGCCTCCTGGGGGTAGGGCAGACCTGCCCACATGGGAGGATGCACCTAGAATAACACCAGGATTAACCACAGACCCCTGTCTATAGCCCTGAGGCCCCATGGGAGTGGGGACAACCAGCACACATAAGCAGGCGCACCTACATTATCACCAGGAGTAACCACAAACACCTGTCAGTGGGCCTGAGGCCACCTGGGAGTAGGGAAGACCTGCACACATGAGCAGGCACACCTACAATAGCACCAGGATTAACCACAGACCCCTGTCAATAGACCTGAAACCTCCTGAGTGTAGGGCAGACCTGCACACATAGGCAGGCGCACCTACAATAGCACCAGGATTAACCACAGACCCCTGTTAGTAGGCCTGAGGCCTCCTGGGAGTAGGGCAGACCTGAACACATAAGCAGGCTCACATTGGCCCTGAGGCCACCTGGGAGTGGGGACGACCAGCATACATAAGAAGGTGCACCTACAATAACACCAGGATTAACCACAAACACCTGTCGGTGGGCCTGAGGCCACCTTGGAGTAGGGAAGATCTGCACAGATATGCAGCCGCACCTACAATAGCACCAAGGTTGTCCACAGACCCCTGTTAATAAGTCTGAGGCCTCCTGGGGGTAGGGAAGACCTGCACACAGCAGCAGGCACACCTACAATGGTCGCAGGGATGACCACTTACCTGTCCTTTTCCCATGGTGTGCTTGTATGATATGTGTGTTGATTGCTGGCTACTAGGATGCACTCCTTGGCTTGTGTGACCTGCCCCCATGCACTTACCTCACGTGGGTGGTCGGCTGATGCATTGAATCATTGTGTCACCCGCTCCCAGGCCCTCCTCACCTTGTTGAGGTCCTGCCTCATGGAGGAGCCTGGGAACAGGCGCCTCTGCCGCAGGCAAATGAGGCACCTGAGCACCTCCAACTCTGAGCCCGTGAAGGCTGGCTTGCTTCCTTGAACGGGCGGCCATCTTGTCTGCTGTATTTTACGCATTATGTTATGATGCAGTATTGCGGTGTACGTGCGTAACACCACAATGTGCGTAGGCCACAATGAGCATTTTCCAGTCGCTCACGTGTTACAGAGCCGCAGATGTGCAGCACGCACAATAACACGTGTGACGTTTTTTTTGGATGTGTGTTGTGATGAACGTTGTTACGTGCCTTATGAGATACCTTAAGGCGCCTTAGGTCAAGGTACCTTCTAGGGCAGGTTGTGGCGCGTAATAATGCACGTCCGAAACGAACGTCACACGCATTATTGTGTGTGCTGTGTGTCTGCGGCACTGCAACGCGCGTATCGCCACAGTACTGCATCTTGACATAACGTGCACACTACAGTAGACAGGATGAGGCACCTTACTGCCTTGTTCATTGCCTTTCCTTTTTGCTCTATCCAGTATTAGGGTTACATCTGTTTTTATGTCTTACAGCTCATGTTTGTCAACCTGATGCATCTTATAGTCCTTAGGGTACCTTAACCTAATGCACCTTAGGTTGTGGATGTCATCGGCGGGAGGGGGGGGTTAGATGACATCTAGACCTGTAGCTAGGGCACTGGCAGACCAACAGTAGTACTGGGAGCCTTTGCTGCCTCCAACCATGGTCTTAACTCAAAAAAAAAAAAAACAACAACCATGGTCTGACATTCACCAGCAGCAGGCACAGTCAAACTGTACCTACTGCACCCCACCAGGTGTTCCAGCCATACAAAAACTAACTGCAGACAGTCCGCTAGCCAGTTTATATTGCATGTTCACAGAGAAACTAAGTGCACCAAGACTTGTGTTGTACTGCACAGACACCTGGCAGGTACCTTAGCGATTGGGCCTCTTGAGACAAATGCTATACAGCACTATGTGGGAACATAGCTGTGCCATGGTCACTGCTCAGTCAGAGTGAGAGTGTCCTCCCAACAAGATGTACTGTGGCCACCTAGTCCATGCAGGTGGTGGTTGGGCACTACAATGTCCCAGCCATTGCCCTACCCTACTGCAGACGCATCCTGCCTGATCCACCCTCTCTGGGCCATACCCATAATACCTTGCTCCTCTGTATGCAGATTTGCAGGCTGGCACTGGCAACAGTGTACATTTTGTGGGACCAGTGCAGAGTAGGACGCCACACCACAATGGATGGGCATGCACTCACCCACTCCTATTGTAGCATTGTGCAAAGATAGGGATGGTTGGAAAACCTGACTGCCACATTGGTTCTGATCACTGTGCAGTGTCAGACGGCTGCCTAGGGTGAGAACTTACACAATCTTGACGATGCATATATTCATATGATTCTTGCAAGGTATTGTGGGTAATGTAGTTCATTCACTCCCAAACACAGCTGAAGACAATAATTGAGTTGTGTAACCAGTGGTAAAGCCAATAAAATACTTCTTTTATTGATGGGGTTTAATTCACCCAGCACAAGTATGCTTGATAGCAATGTAAATGAGGTTACTTGCTTGCAGTGTTTAAATGGATAACATAAAGTCTCAAAGCAAACCAGAAAACAACCTTCAGCTTGTCAGGCAATTAGCTAATGTTTTCTTAGCAAATAATTACCAAATAAAAAGGCACAAAGAAATAAATGAACTTTGCTTGTTAGGTTAACTTCTGCTTATTTTCCACACAGATCCTGCAGTGATTCTCCCTTGCTCACACACACAATCCGGTGCAGCTTTAATTACTATCAATTGTCCAGCTGAAACCCTTTAGCTGGCTGGCTGCTACTGTGTGAACCCAAATCCTGCTTTAGGAGCTGTTTGCAGTGTAAATAAGAACAAAGTTAGGTTTCTTTGTGATGGCTGATGTGTTTGCTCACAGAAAGCTAGCAATAGCATTTAGATAGAGAACAGTCCATGTAATTAATAGTTTCATCTGCTGTATCTTCCCCTTCATCAATCAGCATAGGGTCACTATCATACATTGGCACAGACGAGTCTTTCAATAAGGCACTATCATGAGAATGCTTATTCCCTTGCTGCCATTCACTATTATAGATAGGGTCTGGATCAGTGTTCATACCTGAGCCTCTCCTGCTATCATAATTCCTCTCTGTATAGCCTGGCCAGTATGTAATCCAATTCTGATGTCCAGCCTTCCAATCTTGATCCCTGGACACTGGATCTCCTCTCACATACCTTCTGGCCTTGGTCTGAAAGTCCCTTCCACGTGCAGTCTTCTCTCTCCTAGGTAGCCACTGGTGATTCCTATCTCTGCCATTCCATTCCTCTGGCTGACTCCAGTCCAATGGACTCTGCTGGCACTTGGAATACCTCCCAGTATGGGTACTGCCTTGGACTCTCCCAAACCTGCCAATGGCCTTTCTTCTCTTCCTTCCAGAGAGTTTTCTTCTCTCTCTATCCGCTTGGCTTGGCTTCTGCTTCTCGAGATGATGTTGTTGCTTGAGCTTGAAGCTGTTGCTGTATCTCTCTCTGAACCTGTTATCTGAAGAATAAGCTCTATTCTTATTCTGTCCTAATGTGTGCTCCTCCCTAACACAGCGCAGCTGTGTTGAATCATGCCCTGCCCTTTGAGATGAGTGCTTAGGGATTACCTCATAGCTCTCTTGATTGCACACACGTTTTCTCACTTCAGCCCCTCTCATGGCTGCTGGAAACCTGGTGCATTCTGGGACTGGTAGTCTTTTATGTGAAAACTCTGTTTTCTTACTTCTACCAGAACTGACAGGTTGCTTGTTCAGAGTCACATCATCTTTTCTATAGCTCCTACCTGAGCTATGATAAGCTTCCTTATCACAGCAGGCATTGCTAAGGGGTGCAAGAGCTAGTTGTGGGCTCTGCTGATAACTGCTGCTCCGAGCTGGTGCAAACTGCCTGACTCTCCATGGAGCTTTGGATAGTGGGGCCTGTGTGTGTGTATGTCTGTGCTCCTGTTGGCTGATGCTTTAGGGATTGCACATGCTGATGTTGTATCTGCAATGTAGGGTAAAATGTAGGGACATGCTTTGCAGGATCCACAGCTGGGACCTGAACCTGTGATCTTGTGCTCCTGGACACACAGGATATGTGCACTACACCATACTGTTGCCATAGAGGCAGAGCAGTCCCTGGGGCTACATTTGCTATTTATCAGACAGACCTTTGTTTGTTGCACTGCACACGGCACACTGGGGCAGGTCATGGCCTTGATCTGCTGCAGACAGTGCCACCGCCCCCTCCGCCACCAACACCTCCCCCTGCCATGCTAACATGCCCATATTCTGTCAGTGCTGGTTGTGTGCAGTCCCAGGCCATCCACTGTGCAGGTAGGTGGGTGCCTAGGTTCAGGGTCTGGGGTGCAGAGGCGTACATGGACATCCACACATCCACCCCATCACTGCCTGCCACTTTTCTGTCACTTCCACATGGGCGTGAGATGGCTGTGGAGTGTGAGGTTGGTGATTTGGCAACAATTGGCTAGGGTGGACCTGGTTTATTGATTGTGTTCTGCCAGCAGACTGTGGTCAAGCTGGGGCATGCAATGCGGGTCCAGTGTATCCAATATGGACTACTGGGTGTATACATATATCAGCCAATGTGTGGTCACACCCTGCACTGCCTTACCAGGGGCTGTAGCAAAGGGTGTTCATTTAGCTGGGTTTACGGACAGTGTGGGACTTATCCTGGGGATGGTACATAGACCCTTGTTAGAGTGGTACCCAGATGTACACTGCTTGCCCCATTACAGGCATTGTGGTTCCTGTGTGATGTTTGGGGTACCTGCTGGGTACGTGTCCCCTGGATGGGACACTGTGGAACCCAGAGTACTGGGAATGCTTGACCTTGATCAGACACTGTCTTGCTGATTTCCAGTTTCTGTGTTCCTATGTGCCACCTAGGCGACAGCCTAGTCCACCCTGTGCTCCAGTTGCCCCCACTGCATGTCCCACCTTCAGCCCCCTTTGCCCCATTTGCACCATTACCATAGTGCCCTTTCATACTTGGGCACTATGCTGTTGCTGCAAATGGGCATTACTATCACTGTTTTTGGGCTCCCTGTCTATGCTCTACATTGCTGACATTGAAATGGTCTCTCTCTCCTGCAAATGTGCCTTTACCGACAGGTTTTCACTGGCGGCAATGTTCCGGCATTAATGTTCCAGCGTTAGTGTTGCAGGAGCCTCTCTCCGCCCACTCCCCGCCTATTGACCCCTTCTCTCCACCCTCTCTCCACCCTCTGGACAGTTACCACTGCCGGTAACGTTACCGTGCGGTAACGTTACCAGTGCTACATTACTGTGCCTTAGTAAACATAGCCCATAGCCTTTACTACTGAATACTGACCCCCGATATTCAATGCTGGGGCCATAGCCGGCATTGAATATCCAGGTTGCTGCACAACCTGGAAGCGAACTGGGAAGCAGCGATATTGAGTCATTTAGCTCCCATGGGTAAAGATAGACCAGTCTTTGCCACACCTATCTTTACCTGTGGGTCACTAACAGGGCAGCGGCTGAATATTGGAACACCCATGACATGCCCCTTTGCTAACTGCATAGCATCAGGGCGAGTAGCGACTGCACCAGTGGATATCCAGTGGTACTAGCTGTGTTAGTGATGCTGAATATCACACTAACCGGCATTTATATGGTTTGCATGTCTGCGAACTGTGTAAATGCCTTTGTATATCGGGCCCTTAATCTTCATCTGCCATTCCACTGCCATCCAGTGAAGCTGTACCAAATATAAGCTACTATGTTGCCCCCTTTTGGATATCAAAAATAAGGGAGATGTTTACTAAAGTGTATTAAGCATTTAATGGGGGATGGAAAGAATCTCATATGAGGAAAGACAAAAGAGGTACAGCTCTTCAGCTTGAAGAAGAGATGGCTGAGGAGAGATATGATCTGTAAAATCATGAGCGAGTTGAATATCCGGTAGTACAGTATTCAGGAGTTTTATTAGATTCTACACTTTCCGTTAGGATGTACTGTATATTAATATGATGATCTGTAACGCATTTTATAAAATTCATGCCATGTAAAAACTGAGATCTTTTCTACAACAAGATCTGTTTAAGCGACTGGTAAGGGCTCTTATTTTACCATATCTTCATTACTGCAATTTGATTTATATTGGTATACCAGCAAACTCTATACATTCTCTTCAAATAATTCAAATGTCATAGTGCATTCGATTTTTAGTCTACGGAAATATGAATATATATCAAGTTATTTACAGGAGCTGCACTGGCTGCCCATCCAATTTCATGGTGAAGATACGTACATGTTTACACTTAGGACACAGAATAATAAGGCAAGAGTTAGACAATGAATTGGCTGACATGGTAAATAAAAAAATACTCAGCTCAACAAGATTTTTTGCATATTCCCTCCCTTCAGAATGGATGGTTATCTTGTACTAAAAATAGGGTATTTTTTTTTATTTTTATTTATTTATTTATTTTATTTAACTGTATTTATATCCCGCTTTTCACCGGGTCAAAGCGGCGTTACATATAAGGGGGGAAATTAAGCATTAGGGTGGGGCCATCACCGGGGAGACAACATTGATGATTGTGACATGAGACAGACATTGGACAGTGGACATGGTAGATTAGTTTTGGATCAGAGGTTAGGGTAGTTGTGGATCAGATGTTCATGGTGGGTGGTCAGAGGTTGACGCGCTTTTTGGTGGGAGTCGTATCGAAGTATTGCTGGAATAAGATGGTTTTCAACTGCTTTCTGAAGGACGGTAGATCAGCATTGTTTCTGATTATTTCTCATTATTGCTCCAAGAAACCAGACTGCCTTACCCCTTTAGTAATGTTAAGAACAAGATTTGATGCAATTTTGAAGGAATTTGAAAACCCATCTCTTTATCAAGGCTTATACATAATGTAAATATGAAGATGGCCTGTAAAGTTTGGTAATGTTATTTGAACTGAGTAACTAGGACGGATGGATTTTATTGGATTTATTCATTCTTTTATATTACTTAGGTTTTAACTGCATCGTCTTTGTTTTATGTATAATATTGTAGATGCAAAAATGAAATCTGCATCTATGTATTATGTGTTGCAGTTGTTGTTGTTAAGTGCCGTCGAATCGGAGTCGACTCATGGCGACCCTCTGGATGGCTATTCTAAATTGTGTTCGGTCTTGAGTCAGGTGGCTCATTGTTGACAGACTGGTACCTGTAGCTGCTGTTATTGTATCAATCCATCTCATTGCTGGCCTTCCTCTTTTGCGCTGACCTTCTATCTTGCCAAGCATGATGTCTTTCTCTAATGATCTCTCTCTTCGCATGATGTGTCCAAAGTCTGAAAGTCAAAGTCTTGTCATCTGAGCTTCTAAAGAGAGCTTAGGTTTGATCTTCTCTAGTACAGACTGGTTTGTTCTTCGGGCAGTCCATGGTATACACAGTATTCGCCGCCAGCACCATAATTCAAAGGCATCAATTTTCTTCCTGTCTATCTTTTTCACTGTCCAGCTTTCACATCCATATGATGTTATTGAAAATACCATGGCTTGAACAAGTCGAATCTTTGTATGGAGAGAGTCATCTCTGCTCTTGAGAATCTTATCTAGGTCTTTCATAGCCATTCTGCCAAGAGCAATGCGTCGTCTGATTTCTTGACTGCTTGTTGCTTCTTTATTCATAGACCAAGTAGGTTAAAGTTGTTCACGATTTCAATTTCTTCTCCTTCAACGATGAACCTGTTGATTATGCCAGTTGTCATGATCTTTGTCTTCTTTACATTAAGGTGCAGGCCCATTTTGAGACTATGGGGTATGTTTGCTAAACTGCGGTAATGTCATTCGCGTTAGGTTAAGGTGGCCTAACAAGGTTATGGTGTCCTAGGTTAGTGTGCCCTAGGGACTGCAAGGTGCCTCAGGATGACATGCATGACCTGTGTGGAACAGAGACAAATGTAGCCCTAACGCTAGATAGAGCACTCAGGAAAGGCAATGAACAGGTGAGTGAAGGAGGGAGAGAAGGGAGCCGCTGGACCTGCCATATCTGCGGGCATCCCATGTGCCTGCCAGTACTGATGACAAACATGGTGGGGCAACTGTACCACAGCACAGGGTGTTGGCAATGTAAAGTACCAGAAAAACAGTTGGTGGCAGACGATGGGAATACGTGTCCCCCAGTGGAGGCGGAGATGACAGGATAGTTACAATGATGGGTGGATAGAGGAGTTGTGGTGCCATGCAGATCAGGCACAGGCGAGGCAAGCATGAAGAGGCACAATGCAGGAAAGGGTAGCAGTGTATGACATGGTGGCGGCCTGCACTGACAGACACAGATAGACGGACTGAGGGAATGTTGGCAATTGTGGCAAGGGTATTATGAGCTGGACGCGCAGATCTGCAAAAATATGACCTCTACAGGCATGCACACTATTTGAGTAGGACAGACATGAAAGGAGAGAACAATGAGGAACTGAACCCATGAACACTGCCAAGAATGGCATTGTATTAACCAGTAGGCTATACCTCCATGGTGTATGTCACAGCAATGGCTGGGTACAGAAGGATTGCAGGTCACTGCACAAACTGTCTGCTCTGAGTGCCAGGATAGGGTAACCCCACCAGTACCCATGATGCAATGCACATGCTGAATAGCAGTCTACAGCTATGGTTATGGTCACCAAATGGGGTCTGCACCTCTCCGGTACCCCAGCTTGGAAAGACGAACCGACAGTGCATAATACTGGCACAGAGTAGCTACAGACCATGCCATTGTGCAGGTTCTGTGTTCTCCCTGAGGGATAGGATGGGTGCCCAGTACTAGGTCCGCAGTACATGTGGTGCTAGAGATAGGTTCTGCTGTACATCCTCATCACTACCAGTGTGTGACAGGTGTTCCTTGCAGTGCAGTCAAAGGTAATTTGGTGTCTGTCTCTATTCTGCAGTCATATGTGGCCCTTTGGGACCAGAAACCAGCCAGATTAGTATGTACCCTGTGTTAGGGTCTGGCTGACATGGGCAACTGTTATCAGGGCAGAGGGGTTCCTAGAATTGCATAAGGTGTGTGTAGCAGTGCCTTTATAGGTCACAGTAGTATACACTACATCCCCCAAAGGGCCCACATCACCCCTTTTTATAGGTAAAGAACAGGTGCCCCCACCCCAGGGAAGCAACCTCCACCCTGTTTCTATGAGACAGCCCTCCAGAGTTAGTGGGCCAGAGCCATACCTATGATTGGGGCAGACCAGGAGCAAAGCTGGGGTTAGGTCTGAAAAACCCCAACTGCCTCCCACCACTGTCTGCCAATCACCAGCAGACAACAAAGTCAGACTGTACCGTATAGGTGTTCTGACCATGCACAGTCTAACTGCAGATAGTCCACTAGCTAGTCCATAGTGCATGCTCACAGGAAAACTATGTGCACCAAGCAGGCATCTCAGTGATTATAGCCCAAGCACTGGGGACACAGCAGGATCACTGAAAACAGATAATATAGAGTGCTATGTGGGAACCTAGACATGCCATGGTCACTGCTCAGTCAGAGTGAGTGCCCTCCCAGCATGCCATGCTATGGCCACCCTGCCCATGCAGGTGGTGGTCGGGCACTACAGTGTCCCAGCCATTGCCCCACACCCTGTGAAGATGCATCCTGGCCGATATGCCCAATATGCCCTGTCCGGGCCATACCCATAACACTTTGCTCCTCATTATGCACATATTCAGGCTAACTCTGGTAACAGTGGGACATTGTGGGCCCGGTGAGGTGTGGGCAGCCACAAAACAATGGATAGACATACACACACACACTCCTATTGCAGCATTGTGCACAGATAGGGGTGGTTGACAACCCTGCCCGCCAAACTGGTCCTGATCACAGTGCCGACATTGCTAAACTGTGCAGAAGGTAGGAGTGGTGCCCTGGTGATAACTGCGGCTCAATGCTGGGGCCAACAGCCTGACTCTCCGTGCGTCTTTGGATTGTGGAGCCTGTGTGAGTGGGTGTTTGTACCCCTGTTCACCACTGCTTTGGGCTTTGCACATGTTGCTGTTGTATCTGCATTGTAGGGTAAAACATAGGGACATGCTCTGCAGGAACCACAGCTGGGCTTGAACCTGTGACCCTCTGCTACTGGACACACTCAATGGGTGTACTGCACCACACATGCATGGTGGTTCCTGGGGCTACCTGTACCTTTCCTTAGCCAGACCTTTTATGTTGCACTGCACACCACGTACTGGTACAGGGCATGGCCTAGGTCCACTGCAGGCAAGTGCCACTGCCCCCTCCAGCACGGGAACACCCCCCCCTGCCAAGCTGACATGGCCATTTGCTGTCAGTGCTGGTAGTGCGCAGTCCCAGGCCATCCACTGTGTAGATAGGTGCCCGCCTATGGAGCGGATCCTGGGGTGGGGGGGGGGGGTATACATGGACATCCTCACATCCCCTCCATCACTGCCTACCAATATTATGTCCCTTCCACATGGGGGCGGGATGGCTGGGGGGATGTCAGGTCAGTGCCCTAGCAACTATTGGCTAGAGTGGACCAGGTAGATGTAGGTGGATTGCGTTTGGACTTTGTCAGCTGCTGTCATGATGATTTCCGGTTTCTATGTTCCTATGTGCCACCTAGATGCCCGCCTGGTCCACCCTGTGCCCCAGCTGCCCATGCTACATGTCCCGTCTGCGGCACCCTATGCCCCATTTGCACCATCGCCATAGTGGCCATTCATACTTTGGAACTATGGTGTTGCTGAAAATGGAGCACTACTATCACATTTCTTGGGCTCCCTGCCCATGCTGTACATTGCTGATGCTTAAATGGTTTCTCTCTCCTGCAAATGTGCATCTAATGGCAGGTTTTCATTCGCGGTAGGATTCAGCCCTTCAGTTCAGTTCGTTAGTATGAAAGGAGCCTCTCCCCACCCACTCTCTGCCCATTGACCCCTTCTCTCTGCCTTCTCTCCACCTTTTGCGGTGTTTACCACGGCCGGGGACGTTAACGATTGTTAAGTAACGTTAACGCGCGTTAACGTTACATACCGCGCGTTAACATTACCTAACGATCGTTAACGTTACATAACGCGCGATATGTAACGTTGCCGCATTTTAGTAAACATACCCCTATGTTCTTTGATTGTGAGAAGCAAATGTTTCAGATCATCTTCACTTTCAGCCAGTAATGTGGTATCATCAGCATAGAGAAGGTTTTTGATGAGTCTTCCACCAATCTTCACACCTCTGTTGTCTTCATACAATCCTGCTTCTCTGATTATTTGTTCTGCATATAAATTAAACAGGTAGCAGGAAAGTATGCAGCCTTGTCTTACACCTTTGCTTATTTTCAACCATTCTGTTTCTCCTTGTTCCGTTTGAACTGCTGCTTCTTGATCAATGTACAGATTGTGCAAGAGTACGATCAGGTGTTCTGGTATGCCCATGCTTCTTAATGTGGCCCAGAGTTTCTCATGGTTTACACAGTCAAAAGCCTTGCTATAGTCCAGGGGTCTCAAACTCAAATTGCTTTGAGGGCCAAATGAGGACTTGTAAAGTAACCCGGGGGCCGCATAAGACGCGGGGCCTCATTTGCATAAGGGGCCTCATTTGCATAAATATTTGCATAATGTTACCATACACTAACTTTTAGTAAACATGCCTCTTTAATGAGTATGGATAAAGAAAGACTAAAAGATTTAGAAACAGGAAGACAATAATTAAACTGGGAACCCCAAAAGCCAAACTTGGAATGTACAACAACACTGTAGAAATAAAACTATAAATTAATTTCCTCTTGTACTAAACAAAGCGCAAACATTAATGATGCACATTTCCCAGAGCTGACATATTCCAGTTAATAAATTCAAAATAAAGAGATATTTTTCTACCTTTTGTGCATTTTTTTCAGTTGCAATTGTTCCAGCCACTTTCTTCTGGTTTCTTCATGTCTTCTGCTAACTCTCCATCGTCTGCTGTCCATTTGCCCTTTCTTCTCTCCTAGTTTTTTTCCATTCTCTCTCTACATCTGCTTTAACATACTAATCTTTCTCCTTTTTCTCTTTCCTCATTCCTATTTCATCCACTCAAATTTTACCCCTCCATCCTCAATCCCCACTTACTCTCCCAATACCTGGCCAATTGTAGATTTGTCTTCTCTCCCAGACAAAATATTTTTCCCCTCTCCATTTCACTTTCCCAGCTCCATCCCATTCTAATCCTCCCCCAACATCAGCTCCCTTCTAGTTCCAGCCCCACCCAGCATCCGCTCCCTTCTAGTCCCTGCATCAGCCCATTTCCAATCCTAGCCCCCCATCAGCCCATTTCCAATCCTAGCTCCCTCCCCTCACAGCCCATTTCCATTCCAAGCCCCCCTCCCCATCAGCCATTTGCAGTTCAAGCCTTCCCTTCCACTCAGCCCATTTCCAGTCCTAGCAACCCCCCCCAGCCCATTACCAGTCCTAGACCCCCCATAGCCCATTACCAGTCCTAACCTCCCCATAGCCGATTACCAGTCCTAACCTCCCCATAGCGCACTTCCAGTTTTACCCCCCATCACCCCATTTTCAGTCTTACCCCCCCCCATAGCCCATTACCAGTCCTAGTCTCCCCCATAGCCCACTTGCAGTCTTATCCCCCATCACCCCATTTTCAGTCTTACCTCCCCTCATAGGCCATTACCAGTCCTAACCCCCCAATCAGCCCACCTCCAGTCCTAACCCCCCAATCAGCCCACCTCCAGTCCTAACCCCCATCTGCCCATTTCCAGTCCTAGCCCCCACCATAGCCCATTACCAGTCATAACCCCCCCTGCCAATAGCCCACTTCCAGCCCTAACCCCCATTACCCCATTTCAGTCAGCCCCTCCATAGCTCATTACCAGTCCTAACTCCCCCCATCAGCCCACCTCCAGTCCTTCCTAAACCCCACCTGCCCATTTCCAGTCCTAGCCCCCACCAGAGCCCTTTACCTGTCATAACGCTCCCTGCCAATAGCCCATTACCAGTCATAACCCCCCCTCCCAATTGCCATTTCCATTTCTTAACCCCGCCCATGCAATTATCCCATTTCCTGACTTAACCCCCCCCCCGCCAATAGCCCATTTCCAGTCCTACACCCCCCCTGCCAATAGCCCATTTCCAGTCATAACCCCCCCCCCTGCCAATAGCCCATTTCCAGTCATAACCCCCCTGCCAATAGCCCATTTCCAGTCATAACCCCCCCCTGCCAATAGCCCATTTCCAGTCCTACACCCCCCCTGCCAATAGCCCCTTTCCAGTCATAAACCCCCCCTGCCAATAGCCCATTTCCAGTCCTACACCCCCCCTGCCAATAGCCCATTTCCAGTCATAACCCACCCCCTGCCAATAGCCCATTTCCAGTCCTACACCCCCCCTGCCAATAGCCCATTTGCAGTCATAACCCCCCCTGCCAATAGCCCATTTCAAGTCACAAACCCGCTTGCCAATAGCCCATTTCCAGTCCTACACCCCCCTGCCAATAGCCCATTTCCAGTCCTACCCCCCCCTACCAATAGCCCATTTCCAGTCCTACACCCCCCCTGCCAATAGCCCATTTCCAGTCATAACCCCCCCTGCCCATTGCCCATTTCCAGTCATTACGCCCCCCTGCCAATAGCCCATTTCCAGTCCTACACCCCCCCTGCCAATAGCCCATTTCCAGTCCTACCCCCCCACCCCCCCCCCGGTAAATAAAAAAACCCACCAGGCTTCTGCAGCTGCAGCAGAAAATCAGCTGTCCCGCGGCCCCTTCCCCTCTGCATGGAGAGCCCTGAATGTGCTTCATCAGCAGGTGCTTTTTAAGCCGCGAAGAGAGTATTTCCCTCTCGCGCGGCTTAAGCCTATTCACTTTTCAAGCCTCGCGAGAGGGGAATACTCTCTTCGCGGCTTGAAAAGCACCCGCTGATGGAGCACACTGAGGGATCTCCGGGCAGAGAGGAAGGGGCCGCAGGACAGCTGATTTTGCTGCTTGAGCAGCAGAAGCCAGTTTAAAAAAAAAAAAACATTGACAGTCGATTCTGCCGCTGCCACGGCGGCAACGGCAGTAGCAGAAGCAGAAGCAAGGCTTTTTTGTTTCCCTCCGTTGCGGGCCGCACAACGTTCTCTCGCGGGCCGAATGCGGCCCGCGGGCCGCGTGTTTGAGACCCCTGCTATAGTCGATAAAGCACAAATAGATATCCTTTTGGTATTCTTTAGTCTTTTCAAGGATCCATCTCACATCTGCAATGATGTCTCTCGTTCCTCGCCCTTTCCTGAACTCTGCTTGCACTTTAGGTAGTTCTTGTTCCAGGTATGGTTGTAGTCTCTTTTGAATAATCTTCAGTAGAATCTTGCTGGTATGTGGGATCAGAGCGATTGTGCGATAATTTCCACAGTCAGTTGGATCACCTTTCTTTAGTATTGGTATAAACACAGATCTTTTCCAGTCAGTTGGCCATGATGTTGTCTTCCATATTTCTTGGCAGAGCCTTGTAAGTAGGTAACAGCTGAATAAGATTGCTGTAATACTTCTATGGGAATGCTATCAATGCCTGGTGCTTTGTTCTTTGATAAGGCTTTCAATGCTGCTTTAACTTCTTCTTTCATCACCAATGGTTCCCGATCATAAGGTACAGGTTGAAACGACTGTTGGTCCACTTGATCTTTATCATATAAAAACTCTGCATATTCCTTCCACCTTTTCTTGATCTTCTCAGCATCATTCAGCATAGAACCTTGAGCATCTTGTAACATTCCAATTCGAGGCTGGAACTTTTTCTTTAACTCTCGTAGCTTTAGGAAAGCCAATCTTGTTCTTCCTCTAATAGTTTCTGCTTCTGTTTCCTTGCATGCGTCGTTGTAGTACTTTTCCTTGTCCTGTCTTGCTGTATGTTGGAAATCTCTGTTGAATTCTGTTATTGTCTTTCTTTCTCCTCTGGCTTTAGCTTCTCTGCATTTCTGGGCAATTTTCAGAGTTTCTTCCGTCATCTATTTTGGCCGTTTTTTCTTTTTCACCTTTTGTAGAGACTTCTCGCTTTCTTCCAACACAACCTTCTTGATGTCATTCCATAACTCTTCTGGAGCGCTGTCATTTGTATCTAAAGCAGCAAATCGATTTTGCAGGCAGTCTTTAAATTCCAGTGGTATATTCTCAAGGTCATATTTTGCTGCCTTCATGAGTGGTTTGCTCTTTTTCAACTTTAGCTTGAGTTTGCATACTAGTAGTTGATGATCTGTACCACAGTCAGCTCCAGGTTTTGTCTTTGTTGATGTTATAGAACTTTTCCATTGTTGACTTCCACAGATGTAGTCAATTTGATTTTTATACAATCCATTGGGTGAAGTCCATGTGTACAGTCGCCGCTTGTGTTGATGGAAGAAGGTGTTTGAGATGAATAGATCGTTGGTCTGTCAGAATTCTATCAGTCTTTCTCAAGCTTCATTTCTGTTGCCAAGTCCATATTTTCCAACTACTTTGTCTTCTTCTTTGTTGCCAACTTTTGCGTTCCAGTCACCATGACTATCAGGATATCCTGTTTGCATGTTCTGTCAATTTCAGCTTGTACTTGTTCATAGAACTCTTCAATTTCATTCTCTTCTGCAGCTGTTGTTGGGGCATATACTTGAATTATAGTTGTGTTGATAGGCATTCCTCGTAGACGAATAGAGATTAAGCGTTCGCTGAGTGCATTGTATTTCATTAAAGTTCTTGCAAGTTTCTTCTTTATTATAAATGCAACACCATTTCTTCTTTGTCTTTCATTTCCAGCATAGTAGACCATGTGATCATCTGATGCAAAGTGCCTGATGCCAGTCCATTTCAGTTCACTGACACCCAACAGATCAAGTTGTAGACGTTCCATTTCATTCTTGACCACCTCCAACTTCTCTTGGTTCATGCTTCGTATGTTCCATGTTCCAATGTGTAAGACATCTTTACAGCTTCTGACTCTCATTTCATGCGCAGCTACATCAGCAGTAAGACGTCCCGAGGGCTTTGATCCAACCACATCATAAATGCTGGCTTTACTCTGAGAAGTCTTCAGCTATTCCCCAGTAGCTAGTTGAGTGCCTTCCAACCTGGGGGTCTCATCTTCCAGCACTATAGCACAATTTGTTTTGTTGTAACTATCCATTGGGTTTTCATGGCAAGATACAGAAGTAGATCCTCCGCCGTCAACACAATCCCATTCTGCTGTCGCCCAGATGGGTGGTTCGTCTTGGTCTGGCAGCTCAGCTGAGACCTGTCCATCTTGGGAGACCCTGCCAGTAGTTAAACTACCGATAGTTTAGCTCTCAGCATCACTGATGCACACAAGCCCTCACAGCACGACAAGCTGCAAACCAAGTGAAAGTGTGTTGCAGTATCGAAGTAGAATAAATAAAATCAATGAAATGAAAATACGTGAATGAATGGATACCCATGAATCAATTGTTTTGCTTTCAAAAAGTACAAAGGCTAGGGTACACACCATGAAGATACTAAGCAGTAGATTTAAAACAAATTAGAGAAAATATTTTTTTCACTGACCACACAATAAAGTGCTAGAATTCGTTGCCAGAGGATGTGATAAAGTTTTAAAGTAGATGAGTTTAAAAGAGATTTGGACAAGTTCCTGGAGGAAATGTCCATAAACCATTATTAAAGTGGACTTGGGGAAATGCACTGCTTATCCCTGGAATAAGCAGCATGGAACCTTCTACCTTTTGGGATCCCGCCAGATATCTGTGACCCTAGGGGGTATGTTTACTAAGGGGTATGTTTATTAAACCTTCTTAATGTGCGCCCGACGTTAGTGTGCAGGATGCCATATAAGGAGTGGGCGTTTCAGTCGAAAGTAGCAAAATGGGATTAGCGCGCGATAACATGTGCTGCTGCGCACATTATCGGGCAAAGCATCGCTAAGCGCGTTACCGCGCGTTAATCTTAAGTAGGCGCACAGACATCCAAACATAGAAACAGAAGTGTAGCACAATGGTTAATACACTGACTGATGATACAAGGGTCATGAGTTCGATCCCCCAGTGTGCCTAATGCATAAGGCTGGCTGAGGCATCAGCTTTGACATGTAAGTGTTGTTTCCTGAGGTATTTTAAATATTGCTGCCAGCAAACACATCCTCACGTGCCGTAACCTAAGGTGCCGCATAAGGCACCCTATAAGGCACTCCATAGGGCACATTATAAAGTGCACTGTCCGCCACGGCACCCTATAATGTCCCCTGTAGGGCACCCTATAAGGCGCTCCATAGGACACCTTATAAGGCACCTTCTACGGACTGTAACCATAAGGTGCCTCAGAAGGCGCTTTATAGAGTGCCTTCTGAGGCACCTTATGGTTACAGTACCCTGAGGGTGTTTTGTGCGGCAGCATTAACGTACATTAAAAATAGACAATGCTTCAGACAGCCCTATCAAACAACCCCACTGTGGGCTTGAACCCATGATCTCTGGCTCCACAAGCAGTGAAGTAACCAGTGGGCTACAGCTCCATAGCTGCTAGCAAAACCCTGGCTGGCTGCAGAAGGACTGCACGTCACCAAACAAACAGTCTGCTGTGGTCACCAGGATAGGGTTAACCCACCCATACCCATGATGCACTGCACATGCAAATCAGAAGTCTACAGATGATCACAAGATGGGGTATGCACCCCCACAGCACCTCGGCCTGGTAGGGGGAACTGACCGTGTGTGGTACTGGCACAGAGTAGCTACGCACCGTCACATTGGGCAGGTACTGTACTCACCCTGAGGGTGAGGTGGGCGCCCAGCACCATGTTCACAGCAGAAATAGGCCATGCTGCAGGTCCCCAGCAGTGCTAATGTGTGAGATAGGTAGTCTCTGCAAACACACCTTGGATACATCTGTATTTCTCAATCAGGTTTAGCCCTTATGGGCCCATAGGAGGATTATGTACCACCACCACCCCCCCCTCCCGGGCTGAGGGTGGTAAACAGGGTCTCCCACCAACAGATCCACATTCTACCTCCCTGCAATGGTGGCAGTAGAGGGGACCATCAACCCCAGTCCTGCTGGGGAACAGACACCCTACAGGGCAGTCAATGAAGCTCTGTACACATCCATAAAGCAATAGCAGACAGACATTAAGCATGCATATGCTAAGCTGCACCCCACCACTATCCAAGGGTTGCACCAAGGGTTGCAAAGCAGAGATGGCATCCATCTGTCCAAAAGAGGTCAACGCATCTTTGGTAGTAGACTGGCTAATCTACTGAAGAGGGCTTTAAACTAGATTCCTTGGGGATGGGTGAAGAAAGCCCCCAGGTAAGTGAAAGCCCCCAGGTAGGTGATACATTAAATACCTTTATGGAAATGGGTAACAGGGGTAACATATGGAAAGCAGTGTGTATTAATGCCCGTAGCATGGGAAATAAGATCCCTGAGGTTGAAGCTTTGGTGGGAGTGGCTGACTTGGATTTAGTGGCAGTTACAGAAACATGGTTCACAGAAAACAATGACTGGGATGTAACTATACCTGGCTATACTTTATTCAGGAAGGACAGGGTAGGAAGAAGAGGAGGAGGAGTGGCACTATATGTAAAAACTACTATTAAAGCTTTGGAATTACAGAGCTTAAAAGGGAGAGAGGAGGCATTGTGGGTTAAACTAGAAAGAGGGAAAGAGAAATCTATTTGCATTGGAGTGATATACAGACCTCCCTCACAAGAGGAAGAGGTGGACAGAGAGTTAATTGAAGACATACGCAGCATTGCTAAGAAAGGGGAAGTGCTACTGATAGGAGATTTCAATATGCCAGATGTTGATTGGCACATTCCTGCTGCAGTATCATCTAGAAGTAAGGAGATCCTGGATTCTCTACAGGGAGAACTATTCAGGCAATTGGTAACAGACCCCACACGTGAAGGGGCCATACTGGACTTGATGCTTACCAATGGTGAAAGTGTTTCTGATGTTGTAGTGGGAGATCATTTTGCTTCCAGTGATCACCAGATGGTGTGGTTCAGTATTAGGACTAGGGCTGTTAGAATCCATTCCAAGGTGAGGATCTTAGACTTTAGGAAGACTAACTTTGCGAAGATGGGCCAATACCTCAGGGAGTCGTTAGTGGGATGGGAACAGCTGGGGGATGTAGAAAAACAGTGGGCAAAACTGAAAGGGGGTATTTTAAGGGCAACCAACCTTTTTGTTAAAATGGTAAATAAAGGCAAAAGGAACAGGAGACCACTATGGTTTTCGAAGGAAGTAGCTGAAAAAGTGAAGAAAAAGAGGGAGGCCTTCATGAAATACAAGAGATCACAGAGAGCAGAAGACAAGCATCTGTATTTGGAAAAACTTAGAGAAGCTAGCAAAGTAGTCAAGAAGGCAAAGATTCAAAAGGAGGAGGAAATAGCCAATGCAATAAAATGGGGGGATAAGACATTTTTCAGATATATTAGTGAGAAGAGGAAGAGCAAAAGTGGTATTGTCAGACTCAAGGGTGCAGGGGGGGAATATGTAGAAGCTGATAAGGATAAAGCGGAATTGCTTAACAAATATTTTTGTTCTGTGTTCACAGATGAAGAACCAGGAGCAGGACCTCAGAAAACACCCACAAATAAGAACAGAAGCGAGGGACATCTTGAACTATTTTCAGAAGACTGTGTTCGTGAGAAACTAGCTCAACTTAAAGTAGACAAAGCGATGGGACCGGATGGGATACACCCTAGAATACTGAGGGAACTTGGGGACGTTCTAGCAGCTCCACTGACTGACCTTTTCAATGCCTCGTTGGAGTCAGGAGTGGTGCCAAAGGACTGGAGAGAGGCTCATGTGGTGCCTTTACACAAAAGCGGAAGTAAGGATGTGGTTGAAAACTACAGGCCGGTTAGTTTAACTTCGGTGGTGAGTAAATTATTGGAAACGCTGCTGAAAGAGAAAATAGTGAGGTTTCTGGAGTCCAGCGGATTACAGGATCCGAGGCAGCATGGATTCACCAGAGGCAGGTCTTGTCAGACAAATCTGATTGATTTTTTTGACTGGGTGACCAGGGAGTTGGACCGAGGGAGAGCTCTAGATGTGGTGTATTTAGATTTCCGTAAAGCCTTTGACACTGTTCCTCACAGGCGACTGATAAACAAACTGAGCACCCTAGGGATGGACCCTAAAGTTACTGCTTGGGTTAGAAATTGGTTGGGTGGGAGGCGACAAAGAGTACAAGTAAATGGAGCTCACTCTGAGGAGAAGGATGTTACCAGTGGTGTGCCCCAGGGATCTGTCCTTGGTCCAATTCTTTTTAACATCTTTGTTAGTGATATAGCGGAAGGGCTGTCGGGTAAGGTTTGCCTCTTTGCGGATGATACCAAAATCTGCAATAGAGTAGACACCCAGGAAGGGGTAGATAACATGAGGAGGGATCTAGCTAAGCTTGAAGAATGGTCTAGAATTTGGCAGCTGGGATTTAATGTTAAAAAATGTAAGGTCATGCATTTGGGCTGCAGCAATCCAAGGGAGCAATACAGTATAGGAGGTGAAGTACTTTTGTCCACTAAAGAAGAGCGGGACCTAGGCGTGGTTGTGTCTGATGATCTTAAAGTAGCTAAACAGGTGGAAAAGGCGACAGCAAAAGCTAGAAGGATGCTTGGGTGCATACGGAGAGGAATGGCTAGCAGAAAAAAGGAGGTGATAATGCCTCTGTATAAGTCTTTGGTGCGACCTCATTTGGAGTATGGTGTGCAATTCTGGAGACCGCACCTTCAAAAGGATGTGAACAGGATGGAGTCGGTGCAGAGGGTTGCTACCAAAATGATTAATGGGCTTCATTATAAAGCATATGAGGACAGACTTAAGGATCTTAATATGTACACCTTAGAGGAAAGGCGGGATAGAGGTGATATGATTGAGATGTTTAAATACCTCCGTGGCATAAATGTTCAGGGAGAGAGCCTCTTTCAATTGAAAGCAAGTTCTGCTACGAGGGGACATGGGATGAGGGTGAAGGGAGATAGATTCAGGAGTGATATGCGGAAATATTTCTTTACGGAAAGAGTAGTGGATCCGTGGAATAGTCTCCCAGTGGAGGTGGTAGAGATGAGGACAGTAACTGAATTCAAGAAAGCATGGGACCAACACAGAGGATCTCTAAAGGCAAAAAGTGGACTGTTGTAGTTGTTATGGAAGGACAGACAAGATAGGCCATGTGGTCTTTTTCTGTCGTCATATTTCTATGTTTCTATCTGATATTCTCCTGCAGCAAGCCTTCAGCCGCTGCACCCTGCAAGGTGTTCCAGCAAGACACATACCAGCTGCAGACAGTCTGCTAGCTAGTTCATGTTCCTAGTGGAAATGCGTGCACCCAGAACTGGGATGTTAGCATACACACCAAGCAGATAAGTCAGTGACTGGGCCCCAAAAGGGAAACCATAAATATCATATGAGAGAAATGTTATATAGCACTATGGGGGAACCTAGCCATGCCGTGGTCACTGCTCAGTCAGGGTGAGAGTGATCTCCCAGCAGAACATGCTGTGGCTACCTTGTCTGTGCAGGTGGTGGCCGGGCACTACAATGTCCCAGACATTGCCCTATGCCCTGTGCAGATGCATTCTGGCCAGGCCACCCTGTCCGGGCTATACCCATGGTACCTTGCTCCTCATTATGCACATTGGCAGGCCAATACTGGCAACAGTGCTGGCAGTGTGGGCTGTGGAGGGTGTTTGCAGCCACCACACACTGGATAAACAGACAGACACTCCCACACCTATGCCAGCATTGTGCTACTATAGAGGTGTTTGGCAGCCCTGGCCACCACACCAGTCCTGGGCACAGTGCAGGCATGGATATGGTACGCAATACTGTTGGGGGTCACTTCCCAGGGTGGTAAACACTGTCAGAGACCAGACCTGAAGCACACTCCACAGACATCAGAAAGGTTGCTATGATGGAGCTCAATCAGCAAACTGTGCTTAACGTAGGATTTGCTATCTGCCAGTAATCATAGCTACCTTTTTTTTTTTTTTTTTTTATTGAAAGACTTCCAAAGAATTACAAAGATACAGAAACCACAAGGATCTTCAAACAAGATGCAACAGTATCAACACAACATCAGATCTCAATAAGGATCTACAATACGTCTTCATTTTTATTCGTTTATAATAAAGAGACCAGGATCCCCCCCCAACCTCCCTTCCCCCCCCATAGGTACCCCAATCCCGGGGCCCCCCACCCCCACCTCCCCACCCCCCCAACTATGGCTTGCTAGAGCTAGGGTTCGGAACAAAGGTGAGCTAGGAATCACACGTAGGGGGCAAACCTCCGAAGAGGTCAGCATACCACTCCCAAATAGCCAGAACAATCACGCGCCATAGCGAGAAACGAAGGGCTCCCACACCAATTCAAAGCGAGCCAGATGCATCCTGTTAACCGCTACCCCCCGTTCCATGGAATATGTATTCCACATGCGTTCCAGCCAGACCTGGAAGGAGGGGGCCAAAGCATGCTTCCAGGCCGCCGCCAGGGATAGTCGGGCCGCATTCAAGCCATGCCTGAGTAAGGCGAATTGTAAAGCCCGAGCTCCCGGCACGGAGGCTCCAAAAAGAAAAATCCCCGGGTCCCAAGGGATGCTTAGTCCCAGTAGCATCTGCATCCGGAATTGAACCCCTCTCCAAAAGGCACGAATGCGGGGACACGCCCACCAAATATGTCCCAGGGTACCCCTCTGCCCACAGTTACGCCAACATAGGTCCACAGTCCCGGGGAACATACGAGTTATCCGCACCGGAGTCATATACCAACGGTACAGCAGTTTATAGTTCGTTTCACGGGCATTAGTCGCTATTGAGCTCTTCCACAGGCGAGCTTCCACTGTCTCCCACTGCTGATCAGTATAAGAGAGACTCAAAACAGAGTTCCAAAGCACCCTATGACGTGTTGGGCACGTCTGGATCCCCTGCAAGTGGGTGTATAAGGTCGCCACAAGACCCTTGGTAGTAGTACACCCCTCACAGTAGCGCTCCAAATCTGTCAAGTCCCGGGCGACCTGGGGCCGAACAGACCTAGAAGTGACCCAGTGCGTCACCTGCATGTAACGATAGAGATGCCCAGCCGGGAGGTTAAACTCGTCCCGCAATGCACGGAAGGATTGTAGCCGACCATCAACAAAAAGTTGGCCGACCCAGCTGAGGCCAAGGTGCCCCCATTGTCGAAAGGCCACATCAGTCAAACCCGGTGGGAAAGAGGCGTTGCCAACTATAGGGGCTAATGGGGAGAGATCCACGTCACGGGATCGGAAGTGGCGATCCCAGCACCGGAGGGTATGAGAAATGTAGGGATTACGGGTGGGTGTGCCACGACGAAGCTGCGGTCCAAGCCATAACCAATCCCCTAACCCTGCTCCCCCCGCCAAGCTCATTTCCAACTGCACCCACCGCTTAGTGCTATCGGCAATCATCCATTCCACCCCCGCCCGGCAATGCGCCGCCGCATAATACCACTGTAAATTGGGCATGCCCATACCGCCAGAGCGTGTGCGGGCAAAAAGAACTTGCCGCGCTAGGCGTGGGCGACGATAATGCCACACAAACTTCAAAAGCAACTGTTGCCAGGTCGCCAAGGTAGCTCGCGTGATGGGGAGCGGGAGAACCTGAAAGAAATAAAGGAAGCGGGGAACAATCACCATCTTAACTACGGCTATACGCCCAAACCAGGAGAGGAGCAGGCTGTTCCAAACTTCTAAGTCCCGCCGAACCTGACGAAGCAAGGGATCATAATTAGCTTTAAAAAGATTCGCCCGGTCCACGGTAAGGTTCACCCCCAAGTAGCGCAGGGCGCCAGGCACCCAGCGAAGAGGATAAGCCTCTTGAAGTTCCGCACAGACCGCCCTAGAGACCCCAACATTCAGGATCTCCGATTTAGTATAATTAATTTTAAAGCCGGAGGCTCGAGAAAAATTGGTGAACAGCTGCATTGCGATTGGGAGAGACACGGACGGGTCCACCAGGGATAAGATGATATCATCCGCAAAGAGCGCGATCCGATATTCCGCAGGACCGATGCGGACCCCTCGCAAACCCGGGTGATCGCGAAAGCTCTGAGCCAGAGGTTCCATTGCTAGGGCAAAGAGCAGGGGCGAGAGGGGGCAACCCTGTCGTGTGCCTCTTTCCAAGAAGAAATGTCTTGAGTGACCCCCATTTATCCGAACGCACGCCTGGGGCTGTTGGTAAAGGCTACGGACCCACCCGATATAAGTAGGGCCAAAGCCCATCTTTTCCAGGACACACCATAGATATCCCCAATCCACCCGATCGAACGCTTTTTCTGCGTCAATTCCCACTAGCAATGCTGGTTGTGGGTCCCGCTGGGCCACATGAATAATCTGCAACATACGTCGAATGTTGTCGGCGGCCTGGCGACCCGGCACAAAGCCAACCTGATCGGGCTGAACCAAGCCCAGAAGAACCCGGTTCAGACGCGCAGCCAGCACAGAAGCAAAGATTTTGACGTCAACATTTAACAAGGAGATGGGGCGGTACGAAGCCGCATCATGCAAGGGCTTACCGGGTTTGGGTATCATCACAATCAATGCCTCACGTTGGGACGGGGGAAGAGAGGCTGTCCCCAGGATCTCATTAAACAGACAGGTCAGGGATGGTGCCAATTGTGCTCGAAACTTTTGGTAGTATTCTGCCGGAAAACCATCACTACCCGGCGTACTGCCAGTTTTCAAACGCCGAATTGCATTTTCCACTTCGTCAATCGTAAAGTCTGAGTCCAACTGATCTCGTTCAGAGTCAGAGAGGCGCGGTAGAGCGGCCCCTTGGAGATAGTCCTGCACTTGGTCCCTATCAATGGGCTCTGCCTTATAAAGCCGCTCCAAATAATCGGCAAAAAGTTCACGGATCTCCCGGGAAGTGACCCTCCTCTGCCCCCCCGCGTCACATAATTCGCGGACCACTCTCGAGGACTGCTGTTGACGTAGACGCAAAGCCAAAAGGCGGCCAGTTTTATTCCCATGTTCATAAAAGGTTTGCCTTAATTTCCGACGCTTATTATCAAGTTCTCTCTGCATACATGCATCTAACTTCGCTCGGACCGTTCGCCATTGGCGTAAGATCTGCCTCAACCCGGTGCGGGCGTGCTCCAAGCCTAGGCGAGCAGACTCCCTCACCAAGTGATCGTGATCACGTGTCCATATTTTGCGCGTACGGGCTGCCTCTGCCATCAGTTGACCGCGGGCTGTGGCCTTATAAGCATCCCATACCATGGGAAGGGGAACATCCCCAGTATCATTAAACTCAAAGAATTCCTTAATAAAGTGGGTGTGATCTTGTACTGCACCCTGCCGCCGTAGGAACCGTGTGTCTAACCGCCAAAGACGGCGGCACTCGCTGTGCATGCCGTCCGGAAGGGTGAGCCAGCACGGGGCGTGGTCTGACCAAGTCAGCGCCCCAAGTCCAGCCTGCACTCTCCCGTCCATCAGACGCTGGTCCAACAAAAAATAGTCAATGCGAGTGTGGACCTGATGGACTGGGGAGTAGTAGGTATAACCCCTCTCTCCCGCGTGGGTGTCCCTCCATATATCCCGTAGGCCCAAGTCGAGCATCAAACGTTGAAGGGCTCTTGCTGATCCCCCCGTCCCCCCCCCCCCCAGGGCGACCCGTAGAGTCCAAATGGGGCACTAAATGCGTATTACAGTCCCCACCCAAAACAATGGGGCCCTTTGCAAAATCCGCCAATAGGGCTTTCAGTTGTGTAAAAAAGGGCCCCTGACCTGTATTAGGAGCATAGATATTAGCTAAAGTGAGCAAATGTCCATCTAGGCGAACATTTAGGAAAAGCCACCTCCCCAGGGCATCTCGTTTTATCTCTTCAATCTGCAAGGAGAGGCTCTGATGGAATAGTAGAGCCACTCCCCGCTTCTTCCGACCCTGCGTGTCGGAGGCCAACCGCACCTCGGTGTATGGGGATCGCTTTAGCCAATCCTGTTTAGAGCTTTGAAGGTGGGTCTCCTGTAAGTAAACAATATCCCCTTGCAAAGTGCGCAATTCTGAGAACAGCAGGGACCGTTTGCGCGGGGAGTTGAGACCTTTAACATTCAAAGAGATAAAACGCACCATTTGGAAACAGTACCCACCCCCCCACATCCGCTGGTCACCCAGAAGGTCCCAATGGAGGCTCCCCCCAGCAAACCCAGGAGTTTAATTAATCGAGCCCACCTAAACCCACCCCCAAGAACAAAAGCCATAGACCCACCTTCCCAGCCCAAACCTACCTCCCAGCTCCATGTTGAGAAACCCCCCCTCCCACCCCTCACCCCCCCCCTTCCTGTCAATACCACCTGCCTGTCTAAGTTAATACAGGACACGGTAAATTGACCACAAACCCCGTACCCCTCAAAACCCCAGAAAGTGAGAATTCAACCTAAACATAGAAAAACATTCCCCCCATTACTCCCCCACCCCTCCCGGATCATCATTCTCATCACGTCCCCCCCCCAAAATGGTAACATCAGTAGAAACCTTTACAGGTCAGCCGCCGCCCCCCTTGAGAAATGGAGTGTGGACCCCAGGCTAGTCTTTGCCACTAATTATCCAAAAAAACAGGGGACCCACCGGTCGGAGTTCCCTAAAAGAGAAAAAATAGGAGGGGGTCTTCAACTCTACCAAAGTGTCAGGTGGGCTTGCCCACCCGAGTCCACTTAGAGTGTTGGGGCTTAGGGGGCGGCGGCTGAGACTGAGTATTATCATCAACTAAACCCGCTTGGCGAAGGGCTCGCCAAGCTTCAGAGTAGTCCTTTGCAGAAATCTTTTTGTTGTCCAATAGAAAGTTCATCCTAAATGGGAAGGACCAGGAATAGCGAATCCCCTTGCTGTTTAGGACCGCCGAGACTGGTTTCATCTCTCTCCGGCGCGCCAAAGTGAACATCGAGAGGTCCTGATAGATGGAGACTGTCGCGTCCTGGAAATGGATCGTCTTCTTCTCCCGGCCACGACGTATAAGAAGCTCTGCGTCAGAGTAGCGTAGGAATCTGGCAATGACATCTCGTGGCTGGTTGTTAGGGGGTTTTCCCAGGGCACGATGAACTCGTTCAATTTCCATTCCGGAGGCGTGTGTAGCCAGCTCCGCCGCCGGAAGCAGTTCCGCTATCAGCAGCCTAAGCACAGTCGGCAGGTCTTCCCCACCTCCCCCCGGCTCCGGGATCCCACGAAAACGCACATTGTTGCGGCGGGAGCGGTTTTCAATGTCATCAATTTTATAGGTCAGCTCCATTGCCTGCGCACGCTGCCTGTCGAGAGCGCATTGTAAGTCCATCAGAGTTCCATCCTGGTCAACCACCTTGGCCTCCACATCTTCTACGCGGGTTCCCAATTCCGCAACTTCGGTCCGGAGGTCTGCGACGTCTTTCATCAAGTCTTCCCGTAAAGTGCGGAATTCGTTGGCTAACTCTGCGAAGCCCCTACGGAACTCTTTTTTGATTTGAGCCGAGGTGAGTGGCTTATAGGGGTCCAGTTCCTCTTCACTTACAGTTTCGTCGTCAGAGCCCGTTGGAGGGGACTGGTCATGGGGGCTGCTTGAGGCTCCGGACTTACTCAGCAGCCGCTGAGAAGAGCGCATCCCCTCCCGGGTTTCAGAGTTTTTAAGTTTTGCAGCCATCACACAGGGCCACCAGGCTCACACAGTGTTGGGAGAGGTAGAGGCAATGCCAGCAAAAGGGAAGGCACCGGAAAGAGAACGTTGCACAAAGACACACCAGTCCGTAGGACAGCCACCACCACACAGTGTCAGGAGATATAGATAAGCAAAGTCAGCAAAATAACAGGCACTGGTGGGACAGTGAGTTGGAAGGTCTTGAACTGCCTCCAGTCCTCCGGGAGAAATAGCCAGCCACAAGCAGGAGACAAAAAGTAGTGTAAGGCAGCATGGGACTACACAAGTATGGGCCTGCAGGGTACCCAGAGTCTAATCGGGAGGGGGGAGGCCTCGACGGTACACCTGGCTGCCAAAGAGAAGCAGACCCAGCCACCAGTTTCAAGCCCAGTTTAAGGGGCGGGCAGGAGAAGAGACACAAACTTACCCCCTTCAAGATGGCTCGTGTGGGTAGTGAAGGGTGGTAAGTGCTGTTGGATGTTGCAGCAGCCGCCGCGCGGAGTGCACGTGGTCCCGGCCAAGCTCTCCGGCAGATCTTCCACGCTGTGGGTTGCAGTCCCCCTTCCGCGAAACGCTCCGGCGCTCAGCCCGCAGGCAATGAAGAGGGCTCACTTCGTAGGCCCCGCGGGGCCTGCCAGAGGAGTTTCGGCAGCGCCGAGTGCAGGGGCTGATGGCAGAGTCAGGCGAGGGGGAGTCCAGTAGCCGGAGACAACTTTCAGCAGGCCGCTTGACAGGGAGCGTTTCCTCGATGCCCCAGTCCCCGGAGGACCCGCAGGGTCGCGAAATCAAGCGGTGAGGCAGATCGCTGGTTAGCGCCAATCCGGGAGAGGTACTGGGGGGAGCAGAATGCGACTGTTTGCTGATGATAGCGAAAAGTTAGGGGTTGTGGGGACGGAGCTTCAGCAAAGTGCGGCCATCTTGCAGTGGGCTCACGAGCGCCCCCCCATAGCTACCTTTTGATAGCTGTGTACCTTATTCCCAGGTTTAGGGTGGCATTGCTAAGGTATGCAAGTGCTAGTATTGGGAGATGCACGCAGGGCCCAATGTCCTGCCTCTCCAGGAGGCATTGGCTAATGAAGCCTGTGGGTGTGGGTGTGTCAGCCCCTGTTGGCTGCTGCTTTACGACAGAGGTTCCCAACTCCAGTCCTGGTGTGCCAAACACTGTTCGGGTTTTCATGCTGTCCCTCATGAATATGCATGAGATACATCTGCATACCATGGGGGTGGTGCATAGATACGCAGCACAGGCATCTTTATTAGAGGCAGCATGGAACCTGAATGGTGTTTGGCCCTTCAGGACTGCATTTGGGTGACTCTGCTCTAGGTAATGCGCCTGTTTATGGTGTCTGTGCTCTGTAGGGTAAAATGTAGGTGTTTTGGGCATGTTTACGTCATCTGAAATAAAGGTTCTGTCTGTATTAGCATTGGGTAAAAAATGGGGGCTGGAGCCACAGCTGGGACTTGAACCTGTGACCTTCTGCTTCTGAACACACTGGCTGTGCACACTGCACCACCGTGTTGCCACAGAGACAGTACATTCCCTGGGGATACCATGACTGTTCATCAGACGGTGCCTGTCTGTTGCAGTGCATGGCACCCACCTACACAGGGCTAGGCCACGGTCTGCTCTGGGCAGCTGCCACTGCCCCCTCCACCACCAGTGCCCCTCTGCCACCCTGCTGACATGCCCTTCTGCTGGTGGTGCTGGTGGAGCGCAGTCTCAGGCCATCCAGTGTGCGGATAGGCGGCTGCCTATGGTGCGGGTTCTGGGGTAGGGGTGCCTGCATAGGTGTCCACGCTTCCCCCCAGCACCACCTGCCAATGTTCTGTGCCCTTGGGGGTCCTTACTGGGTACTATCCCCTGTGACACTGTGGGAAGCACACTCGTGCCCATGCTGGGCCCTCATCAGTTGCTGTCTGGCTGCTCTTCTGTTTCAGCATTCCTATGGGCCACCTAGGCATCACCCTAGTCCGCACTGTGGCCCAGCTGCAGTACCGCATGTGCCGTCTGCAGCCCTCTGTGTCCCCTTTTCCAGCATCTGTCCAGTTGCCCAATCCGACATGCCTGCCCTGCTGTTGTGGAACATGTGCACTCCATAGGAAACCTGTCCAATGCAGAGGGAAACCCTGATGAGCGCAATTGCACTGTGGGATCATTCGCCTTGTATGGGGACGGAGCGTAGACCCTTCCAAAATTCATATCTTTTTTTTGGAGCTTTCTCGGAAGTGCTTTTTGATGTTTCCCATTAATATCACTATTGCCCAGCTTGGTTATGGTTTTTTTATATTTTGTTGGGGTCATTTTCAATGTTTCTTTTCACTTTTGTTCCGTGCACATGTATCACACTTATCACTTTTTTGTAGGATTCCCTGGTTTTGCTGTACATTGCTGACATAAATGGTTTCTCTGCCCTTTAAATCAGCTTTAACGCCAGGGTTTCACTGGTGTTAGTTTTGAGCCTCGGATTTCACATCGTTAGTGTGCGGGGAGCCTCTCCCCTCCCACTCTCCACCCATTGACCCCATCTCTCTGCCCCTGGGGAGCCTTCCTCCGCCCTCCGGGAGCCTTTCCCCGCCTTCAGCGCTCATTTGCGCTGCTGCGTGCGTGAACGCGCGCTAAGGTACCTGAGCACCTGATAAAGCGCCATTAATGCGTGTTAAGGTACCTTAACGTGCGGTAACGTCACAGAGCGCACCTTAAGAAGGTTTAGTATGTTTAGTATGTTTACTAAACCTCCTTAATGTGCGCCCGGCGACATTATTGGGCGATAAGGCACATTATCGCGTGATAATGGCGCTTTACTGGACGATAAGGCACTTTAGCACGCGATAAAGTGTGCAGCGGCGCAAATGAGCCCTGAGGTTGGAGAAAGGCTCCCAGAGGGCGGAGGAAGGCTCCCCAGGGGCGGAGAGAGAGGTTCAATGGGCGGAGAGTGGGAGGGGAGAGGCTCCCTGCACACTAACGCTGTGGATTCTGGGGCTGAAAACTAACACCAGTGAAACCCTGGCGTTAGAGCAGATTTAAAGGGATGACAAACCATTTCTGTCAGCAATGTACAGCAAAACCAGGGAAAACCTACACAAAGTGATAAGTGTGACACATGTGCACGGAACAAAAGGGCAAATAAACATTGAAAATGACCAGAAGGAAATGTAAAAAAACCATATCCAAGCTGGGCGATAGCGATATTAATGGGAAACATCAAAAACACTACCAAAAAAGCTCCAAAAAGAAGATATTAATTTTGGAAGGGTCTATGCTCTGTCCCCATACAAGGTGAATGATCCCACAGTGAAATAGCGCTGATCAGGGTTTTCCCTTTCCACTGGACAGGTTTCCTATGGCATGCACATGTTCCGCAACAGCAGGGCGGGCATGTCGGAGCGGGCAACTGGACAGATGCTGGAAAAGGGGACACAGAGGGCTCCAGGCGGCACATGCTCTGGTGCAACTGGGCCACAGTGCAGACTAGGGTGATGCCTAGGTGGCCCATAGGAATGCTGAAACAGTAGAGCAGCCAGACAGCAACGGATGAGGGCCCAACATGGGCACGAGTGTGTTTCCCACAGTGTCACAGGGGATGGTACCCAGCAGGTACCCCCAAGGGCACAGAACATTGGCAGGCGATGCTGCGGAGAAGCGTGGACAGCTATGCAGGCACCCCTACCCCAGAACCCGCACCATAGGCAGCCATCTACTGGCACACTGGATGGCCTGAGACTGTGCACCACCAGCACTACCAGCAGAAGGGCATGTCAGCATGGTGGCAGAGGGGTACTGGTGGTGGAGGGGGCAGTGGCAGCTGCCCACAGCAGACCATGACCCAGCCCTGTGTAGGTGGGTGCCATGCACTGCAACAGACAGGCCCTGTCTAATAAACAGTCATGCTATCTCCAGGAAACGCATTGTCTCTGTGGCAACACAGTGGTGCAGTACACCAGCACTACCAGCAGAAGGGCATGTCAGCATGGTGGCAGAGGGGTACTGGTGGTGGAGGGGGCAGTGGCAGCTGCCCACAGCAGACCATGACCCAGCCCTGTGTAGGTGGGTGCCATGCACTGCAACAGACAGGCCCTGTCTAATAAACAGTCATGCTATCTCCAGGAAACGCATTGTCTCTGTGGCAACACAGTGGTGCAGTATACACAGCCAGTGTGTTCAGGAGAAGAAGGTCACAGGTTCAAGTCCCAGCTGTGGTTCCTGCCAACCCAGTCCCCATATTTTACCCACTTCTAAAACGTGCTAATACAGACAGAACCTTTAAGGCAGATAACGTAAACATGCCCAAAACGCCTACATTTTACCCTACAGAGCACAGATACCATAAACATGCGCATTACCTAGAGCAGAGTCTCCCAAATGCAGTCCTGGAGGGCCAAACACCATTCAGGTTCCATGCTGCCTCTAATAAATATGGCTGTGCTGCATTTCTATGCGCCGTCCCCATGGTATGCAGATGTATCTCATGCATATTCATCAGGGACAGCATGAAAACCCGAACAGTGATAGGCCCTCCAGGCCTGGAGTCGGGAACCTCTGCCCTAGAGCAGCGGCCAACAGGGGCAGACACACCCGCACCCACAGGCTCCATTATCCAAAGCCTCCTGGAGAGGCAGAATGTTGGGCCCTGCGTGCATCTCCCAATACTAGCACTTGCATACCTTAGCAATGCCACCCTACACCTGGGAATACGGTACACATATATTAAATGGTTGCTATGATTACTGGCAGATAGCAATTCCTAAGTTAAGCACAATCTGCTCATTGAGCTGTATCATAGCAACCTCTCTGATGTCTGTGGAGTGTGTTTCAGGTCTGGTGTCTGACAGTGTTTATAAGACATCCTATAGGGGACATTATAGGGTGCCCTGGCGGACAGTGCACTTTATAATGTGCCCTCTGGAGTGCCTTATAGGGCGCCTTATGCGGCACCTTAGGTTACAGCACTGTGAGGGTGTGTTTGCTGGCAGCACTAATTAATATAAAAATAAAATGCCTCAAAAGCAGTACTTGAACTTAAAGGGCAACATCTCAGCCAACCTCATTCATTAGGCACATGGGGGGATCAAACTCATGACCCCTGTACTATCAGTCAGTGCATTAACCATTGTGCTACACCTCTGATGCTCTCTTTGTAAGTCAGTGCGCCTGCTTAAGATTAGCACGCGTTAACGTGCTTAGAGGCTTCTCGCCCGATAATGTGCTCAGCGCACGTTATCGCACGAAAATCCCGTTTTGCTACGTTATGACCGACACGCCCACTCCTTTTATGGCAGCCTGCACACTATCGCTGGGCGCACGTTAAGACTGCTTAGTAAACATACCCCCTAGACTGGCCACTTTTGGACACAGGATGCTGGGCTTAACACTTGTATGGTGCTAGACACTTTGATCTAAACCACTATGGCAATTCTTCTGTTCTTATGGGGTATGAATAATGCAGATTGTAGGGTCAGACAGAAGCTGCATTATTGATTTTACATAATAAGGTACTTTGCATACATTTACATGTTTTGCATCTTTTTATTTAACCTGCATTGTTAGCAAGCAATGTATTATTTTGACATTTAGCATGTGGTTGACAAAAATTGTGCATAATTCCCTTAACATCTGTTAGTGACTACCCAATGGATAGAGCAGCTAAATATCCAGCTAGTCAACCAGACAATCTATTTGGTTATGTTTAACCAGACCTCAGGCTGTTGAATATTGGTCCCATATTGTCATTCAATTTTAGAATGTGGAGCGTAATTTTATACAGAGCGCCTTTGTTAATAGGGTAGTAACGTGCCTTTTTGTCACCTGTTTTGTAAAATCATCTTGCTGCCTATGAGACCCTTTTACTACAGTACAGTAAAATTTGTACTTCCCATACATTTTGAGAAAAATTAATACGTGGGAGTGCAACTGTTGTGCGGCAGCTGTTGGGGGCATGCTCAGGATGTTCCCTGCACCTACTGCACTGAGAAGGCCCTTATCATGCATTAAAGTTATTGGCAGTTATTGCAGGAGCACTTAATGCCACCTATTGAGATAACATTAAGTGCACCTGAGCTAATTGCAACATTGACAGCTCGTGGTAAGTATCGTGTGCTAACTGCAATGTGAAATCTGTACCCACTCTCCACCCATAAACTGATCATTCCCCGCCCTGTCGTACTATGAGGAATTAATGAGGGAATTAGCACATCGTAACTGTCATGTCGGCACAATCCACAGTTACCGTGTCCCCGTGCTAACAGTTAGTATGCACTAAAATGCTTGTTAACTGCTTAGTACACTTGAGTGAAGGACTCCTATGTCTGTATAAAATGCTAGCACAACTTTTGCAGAAATGACACCTACATTGAAAGTGCAGACATTTATGTATGAGGTTAGCTCATAGAACATACAGCTAAATGGCAACTCTGCCTTCATCCCAACCAAACTCCTCCCCAGATCAAGCCTACTCTACAAATATGTGCAGACTTCACCGCATGTATATTTAGATATTGTCTAATTTTATGAGCAGAATGATAGCCAGACCTTACATGGCCATGTTTTGGTGCTAGCACACCTTCATCCGGGGTCAAAATACAAATAATGAACTCTGTATTAATAGACTGTCCTTAGGTTCCTGTAATCTGTATTTTGACCCCGGATGAAGCTGTACCATCGCCAAAATATGGTCATGTAGGGTCTGGCTGTCATCCTATCATTTGTCTGTAAACAAATTGGCTGCTCTTTTTCATCACCTGTTTTGCTATTTGTCTTGGTTGATGGTGTTTTGTCTCTCTGACTGTGTTTTGGCTAATTTTATGAGACCTTTTACACATGTAAATCAGCACTTTATGTATGAAAATGGTTTATAAAATGATCTCCTTATTCTTGATTAGAATACATTTTCAGACTGTATTATTTTATCATATTTAAATCTCGTTTTGCATGGGACGTTGAGGTAGGAATTGGGATGTCCACATCAGGATGTTCACACATCCCCCTGTATTTTACAAAAAACTCTGCTGAATGTGGAGCCTTTTGTAAAATACATATAAGGATGCCTGCAAATTCCTATTTCCTTATCATATTTCCAGGCCCATCCAGCCACATAGGGGTAGTCTCCATCCACCAGCAGCTGAAGGCTGAACTTGACAGAACTCTGCTGTGCTAGTATAAGAGCTCCCCCTTCCACTGGCAGGATTCAGCCTCTCCTTGACAAAGCAACTCCACCTACCACCTCTTACCTCCAGTTATGTCCACTTCCCTCAGCCACTTAACACCAGGGGCAATTCAGATGACTCATCAAAAAGGTTAGATAGAATGTGTCACATTCCTCCTCACTTCTCACCACCACCAAAATATTGTCTATTAGACAACTTTTTGGTGGTGGTGAGAATCGAGGAGGAATGTGACACATTCTATATACCCTTTCGATGTCTAGGACATCTGCACCTTGCCCACTCACAATCTTAAATGACAGAGGTGTAAGGCAGGGGTCTCCAAATCCAGCCCTGGAGGGCCACAAACCAGTCAGGTTGGCAGGATATCTCTAATGCATATATATCTCATGCATATTCATTAGGGATATCCCGAAAACCTGACTGGTCTGCAGCTCTCCAGGACCAGGGTTCCCCACCCCTGGTATATACAATCTTTTTTTGTTTGTTTTATTTAATATTTCTTATATACTGCCTTTCATGACATCAAGGTGGTTTACATTGAGCAAATTGAAATTACATTATAGCTTGGAGATAACTATTTTACAGGGAGCATGGGTAATGGAGGGTTAAGTGGCTTGCCCAAGACCACAAGGAGCACCTGTGGGACTAGAAACCCCAGTCCTTCCAGCCCAAGGTTGCTTGTCCTCTAGTGGGATTTGAACCCCCAACCTTCCAGCCTGAGGTACCTTGCCCCAACCACTAGTCCACTCCTCCACTCCAACATATACCAACATATAGAACTATATACAAAGCAGCCCCCCATTTTCCATGAGGGAGAACACCACTTCCGCTCTACAAATCTCTTCACGTAGCCCTCACTCACAAATCAGCAAGACTATACCACGTATCCCCAATGAAACTGACTCGCCGCTCCACTCCACGGAATCAGGAGGGTGCTGGATGGGCCTGGAGATACTCAAGGAAATACAATTAGCAGGTAAGGTCTAATTTCGCCTTCTTTATCATATCTGCAGACCCGTCTAGCAAAGTATGGGATGTACCAAAGCAGTATCTAACCCAGGGAGGATCTAGCAAGTCCTGCCTGAAGCACTGATGCCCTGAAATGCACATCATTCGTAGCCTGGACATCGAGACGATAATGCTTTGCAAAGGTATGGAGGGACGATCACATTGCAGCTCTGCAGATGTCCCCTGGTGGCACCAAGCTGAACTCCACCCATGAAGTTGCCTGTGCATGCGATAGAGTGTGCTCACAACCCCACAGGTGGCACCCTTCCTTGTGCCGCAGAGGCAGTGGCAATTGCATGCTTCACCCACCGAGCAATAGAGGCCATGGATACTGCCATTCCCTTCTACGGACCCTCATGCAACAAGATCAAGTGATCAGAGGCCCAAAAGGACTTCATCCACTTAAAGATACCAGCGCAGACTCAACATAAGTCCAGCAGGTGTAATTTCCGATTCTCCTCCATATCTTGCAACTCAGGAAAGGCTGGCAATGACACCATCTGATTCAAATGGAAATGAGAGACCACTTTTGGGAGAAAGGAGGGAACCAGTCACAAAACTACCTTCTCCTTAGAGCAGGGGTCACCAACCTCCAGAGGGCCGTGGGCCGCACAGCCGACTACCGGCAGACTCGCGGGCCGCACACACCCCCCCCCCCCGCGAAAAAAAAACTGCTCATACCTGTACTTTTATTCCATGTCAGCTCCCTCCCTTCTTCTGCAGCCGCGGCTCCCTGCCTCTTAGGGAACCGCGGCTGTGCTTGTAAAATCATCGCGGAGCCCTTCCTGTCTTGACGGGCTCCGTGCAGCATTGTCCCGCCTCTAAAGGAAGTTGTTTACCACTTCCTTTGGAGGCGGGACAATGCTGCACGGAGCCCGTCAAGACAGGAAGGGCTCCGCGATGATTTTACAAGCACAGCCGCGGTTCCCTAAGAGGCAGGGAGCCGCGGCTGCAGAAGAAGGAGTCGATGAATTTGCCGGTACTTTCAGCAGCATCCTTGGCGGGCCGCACCGGGGTAGAGCCTCGCGGGCCGCACCAAGGGACCTCGCGGGCCGCATGCGGCCCGCGGGCCGCAGGTTGGTGACCCCTGCCTTAGAGAGAAGCAAAAATGGCTCCCTACATGAGAGAGCTTGAAGCTTGGACACTCGCCATGCAGAACAAATTGCCACCAAAAACACCCTCTTTAGAGTGAGATCCTTTAACGACGCAGAGGCCAGTGGCTTGAAGGGAGTTCCTGTGAAGGCCTCTAACATCAGGTTCAGATCCCACGGTGGGACCACAACCTGCATCTGCGGCCTGATCTACTTTACCGCTGTCAGAAATCGCAGCACGCCAGGATGGCTACCCAAGGGTCATCCCTGAACTGGTCCCCAGAAAAAAGAAAGGGTTGCAATCTATACCTTCAGAGACCCCAGCAACAGGCCCTTCTCCAGTCCGTCTTGCAGGAATTGCAGTGTTGACTCTCACCCTGCTGGGGTCTGGAATCCCACACACACAATACCTGGATTCTTTATATCCCTTATACCATTCAACAGGAAGAAAAGACACGACACAATTAATTAATTAATTAATCAATCAATCTCTATTGAGCTCTATAGGGAAGAGACGCATGGAGTCTAATTTGACATATCCATCTCACCTCTTCAAAGATGGTCCGATAGGGCTCTGGCTTTTATTGGGAGATATCAGCTGATTCAGTTAATCTTTAATTACATCTGGTACTTTCCAAATTCCACGTGTACATTATTTTTGCTACTATTAGTTACTTATTGTATTATGCTGATGTTCTATTAGTTAAGCAAACTATATCCGTTATATTTACTAATTGAATTACAGCCAGTTTCATAAGAGCAGCACAACCTGACCCAGTAACTGTTTTAGCCTATCCGCTTGCAGGATGAGCAACTTCACCCTCTGTTCTATTTAATTAAGGAACTTCAATCTGACCTAATATCTATTGTTACACAAACTCTGTTTGCTAATGCCACAAGTTCCAGTTGCTAAATTCAATGTCCTAGCAAAAAGCAGAAATACTTTTTAAAGGGATAGTTTTAAATGCAATTCAGACCAATATCATCACCTGGCACTGCCCACAAGGTGGAAGGAAGGGTGTCCAATGGTGGAGTAGTCGCAACAGCCGGTGTCACAGCTATAGGCTGTTGTACTTGCAGGGGACACAAGGTACACGTCAAAGTGCCAGTTTCCCAGCTTATAACAGTCTTGTTTCTGGATAAAAAACCTCGACCAAGCAAGTTGACAGGCAAAGTAGGGCCTACCAGAAAATCTGTATAATATAATTTTCCCTCCACTATAATTGGCACATCAGATAATTTTTGATGCATTATAGTCTTTCCTTCAATTCCTTCACAAGGTACTTTAGGAGCTGTAGGTAATGCTTCAAATAGAGGAGGAGGTAACTGGGATAGTGCTATGGCAGATGTAGAGGCACCTGTATCTAATAGAAAAAGCAATTCATACCCCAGGACAGTAGCACGTATTTCCCCCTGTGTGTTGGGACACACAACCAAGCCTAGTCAGTCCTCACTATAATCCACATCAGTCTCTGCATAGTATTGGGTCATCACTGAAGGCTGGTTAGGGGCAGACATAGGGTATGACGCAGATGGATATCTAGCAGCATCCTGTCGCATCCCAGGTTGGGGAAAAGTACCCCTTGGCTTAGTACAATCTCTAATCAGATGGCCTACTTGCCCACAACCATAACAGGCACGATCTCCTTGCTGTCCTCCCATATAACCACGCCCTCTTCCTCTAAAGGGTACCATACCTCTTCCACCTCTTGCTCTACCACGTCCCCGAAAGTTGGATTCATAACTTACTACTTGTAAATTTAAAAGTTTTTGACGTTGACGATCAAGTTTACCTTTGTCAGCTTCCTTCTGCTTCTGGATTCGCTTCTCTGCATGTAAGGCAGCTTCCAGGATCTCTTGTGCAGACTTAGTAAACCATCCAAGCAAAGCATTTTCAAGAATATCTTTTATTTCTGGTTGCAGTCCATTCACAAAAATAGAAGCAAAACCCTCCATCTCAGCATTCTGAGGAGAAAAATCTCGGAATGCTAGGCAGCATCTAGTGTGATACTGGGCCACAGTTTCACCCCCACACTGCTTTAGATCCAAGAGTTTGGACAGATCTCTGACTGGGGTACATTTTTTTTCTATTGCCTTTAACAAATTATCCCTATGTTCCCTAAACACATTCATTTGAGCAGCATCAGTAGCATTGATAACTGGATCAGCGCAGGGCCATACCCATGCTAGATTATCAGGCAGTTGAGGGTGAGTGACTGCCCTTAACTCTATAGGATTCAGAAAAACTGCTTTCAATAAATTTTGCAAATCCACCCATGAAGGGTCATAAGTAGTTATTAGCTGTCGCCAATAATCTATAAATTGACCTGGCTTCTCTCTTGAATCAGGACAGGATCTGGCTAAACTAAACATTTCCGCAGGGGACCAATTAGTTGCCAAGGTAACCAAACCCCCATCCCCTCTTGGGAATGCCCGGAACGGAGCAAGCAAATCACTTTTACTCTGTTCCTTATTTTGTTGGTCTGAAGCTAATGATTCACCCAATTCCAAAGTTAAACACTGCAGGCACTGCAAATTAGAATTCAATGGAGCCTTGGTCCAATATTCAATTCCCTTGGCAACAGCTGACATTGCCTCGATTACAATTTCCCTACGTTTACTGTGAGGCAACAAGCTTACAGTATGTTGCTTTATTTGCAAATCTAATGCCTCAAACGTAGTTGTAATTAGGTCAATTAACGTACGAGCCTTATTCATAAGATGGTCATGATACTGTGTCAATTGCTCCACAGTAGTTAACCCCTTAAGCTGACTTGCTTCCATGCCAATTAACTGCTCAAGTTTTATAATATTCTTAGTCAATTGCTGAGCTCTAGAGGTCCGAGGCATATATGTAGAGTCTATAGGGGTAGAAGCACAGAATTCACCACCCCCAACTGCACCAATTAAAGAATCATCAGAAGGTGATACAACTACACTGGTCATGTCAGTTTTAACAGGGGTAGAGATACCAGACTTGCCATCCAGTGAGATTGAGGGCGCCACCCAATCTCGACTGGCAGCCACAGCCAGCACATCATTCCTAGGCAGGGAAATAGCCAGTGCAGTGACCTCTTCTTCATAAGCTGGAGGCGCGGACGCTAAAGTGCAAGGTTCACAGTTATGTACATTTTCAATTTTACCACTATCAGTTTCTCTTTGTTTAGTTAAAACACATATTTGCTCTTCCATTCGATACACCTGGTCTCTGACCTGCCGAATTGTAGAATCATTAGTGTGTTTACTTTTTTCTGCAGCTTTAGAGCACCAAATGTTATAGGTAATCCATTCATGACTATTGGAAGGAATATTCTCATTTAATGCTAACACAGATTGTAAATACTTCAATTTGGATTCATGAAACGTTCCCCCAAGGGGAACTGCAACTTAGGATTACCAGCAGTTACTGAATGCCATTTAGATACATAATCTAACGAAGAATCCCCAAATTGTTTCTTCATATCATAATTGGGACTTCCTTTCTTCAAAGCTATCACACGAGCTTTCTCATCCCAAACTTCTAACTGAGATCTCTGCTTCATTCCAGCTGTCTTAGCTGTATTATTTCCCATGGTAATTACACTTCACACAGATATCTGTCAACACTAATATACTCACTCACAGCTTGTGTATTTAAGTGTCCTGTTGAAAAGTAAAGGAATCCGAGTCACGGCACTAATCTGTTGACTCTCACCCTGCTGGGGTCTGGAATCCCACACACACAATACCTGGATTCTTTATATCCCTTATACCATTCAACAGGAAGAAAAGACTCAACACAATTAATTAATTAATTAATTAATCTCTATTGAGCTCTATAGGGAAGAGACGCATGGAGTCTAATTTGACATATCCATCTCACCTCTTCAAAGATGGTTCGATAGGGCTCTGGCTTTTATTGGGAGATATCAGCTGATTCAGTTAATCTTTAATTACATCTGGTACTTTCCAAATTCCACGTGTACATTATTTTTGCTAATATAGACAACATTATTAATAAAAAAGCAGAAGTTATGTCTCATGACTATATTCACTAAATTCAGTAGGTGTCGCTGTGATTTCATTTTATTTCAGTAGAAGCTAATTAGTTACTTATTGTATTATGCTGATGTTCTATTAGTTAAGCAAACTATATCCGTTATATTTACTAATTGAATTACAGCCAGTTTCACAAGAGCAGCACAACCTGACCCAGTAACTGTTTTAGCCTATCCGCTTGCAGGATGAGCAACTTCACCCTCTGTTCTATTTAATTAAGGAACTTCAATCTGACCTAATATCTATTGTTACACAAACTCTGTTTGCTAATGCCACAAGTTCCAGTTGCTAAATTCAATGTCCTAGCAAAAAGCAGAAATACTTTTTAAAGGGATAGTTTTAAATGCAATTCAGACCTGTATTTTCTAGGCTTATAGCAGGCTAGATTTTTATAATCCTGTTTCATGTATAGTTTCATGTATAGCGTTTTTGGTTCTATTCCAATTGATATCACCGACCCCGATCCACTATCTGTTTCTGAATCTGATAGCTCCAAGTCTGCATATCCTGGATAAGTCATAGGTGTATAAATTTGTTTGTCTGCAGCTGTTTCTTCTACCTCACTGATTATATCCAATTTGCATTTGGGGCCTAGTAGAGTCAGTCCTCGTCTACATGCAGAATTGAAGGAATCGCACATGAGAGAGCCGGGAGAGCCCTACAGGCGCACCACCCCTCAAACACTCTTCAGACCTGCACATAGGCCAAATTTGTGGATCTCTTTCGAGACTCCAACATAGTTGCAATCATGGATGCGGAGAAGCCCTTCCTCCGCAGTCATGCCCTCTCAAGAGCCAAGCCGTAAGCAAGAACTGATCCACTTGAGCCATCAAGATGGGTCCGTGCTACAGAAGGTTCATCTTCTATGGAAGGCACCAGGGCTCTTCTATCAATAGGCACTGTAGATCCGCGTACTATGGCCTCCGTGCCTCTATGTGCTGCAAGATCCTGCCCATGAGTGCCCACATAGAAACACATACAGGAGCCCATACACTGTCCACTTCTGGGCCAGGGCATCCAACCCCTCAGACATATGCTCCCTGTGCCTGCTGAAAAAGCGAGCCACTTTGGGATTTGCCAGGGTAGCCATCAGATCCATCACCGGTGCTCCCCAGTGTAGGATGATTTTGTGAAACACTGCCGTGTTCAGCTCCCACTCTCCGACATCAGCCGTTGTCCTTGCTGGCCACATGTGTGGCTGATATGGCTGTCGGGTTTTCCTCTGCCCACCGGAGAAATGATTGACTCTCAGTCAAGAGGTTTGCACTGCCCGTGCCTTACTGGTGATTGATGTACGCTACCATGGCTGCTCTGTCTGAGCACACCCAGACCGCCTTCTGAGCTGTCAGTGAATGGAAGCACTGCAGGGCCAGGAACACCGCTCTCAGTTCCAACTTGTTGATCGACCAGGAAGCTTCCTCTGGGGTCTACCAGGTCTGCCGCTCTTTCTCTGTGTTATCTGGTACTGCTTCCTCCCCCTCCACCCCTCTCTTGTGTTGGGTTCCCCCAGGTTCTGTCCTCTCCCCTGTTCTCTTTAACGTCTTTTTGCCCCCCTCACTCTCCTAGTTCAACAATATGGTGTTTCCGCTCACTATTATGCTGATGACATCTTTCTCCTATACCATACCGATTCCTCTGTGCCAGACATTACCCCTCTGAATGATTGTCTCTCCACCGTTGCCTCTTGGATTTCCTCCAACTTCCTTCACCTTAACCTCAAAAAAACTGCAGCGATCTGGTTCACCTTTGGGCACTCCCCTCCCTCCTCTTGTACTGGTACTCTCTTCATCACCTATCCCCTTAGTCTCTTCCCTTAGGTTTTTAGGTGTTACTCTTGATTCTGACCTCACTTTCAAAGGTCATATTTCATCCGTTGTTCAACGTTCTTTTTTTGCATTAAAACAACTCCGTGCTGTCCGTCCTTTTCTTCCTTCTTCCTCTATAGCTACCCTACTCTGCTCATTAGTTCTCTCGCGCCTGGATTACTGTAATGTCTGCTTAGCTGGTCTTCCTCAGTCTCAACTTTCCCGCATCCAACGCATCCAGAATACAGCTGTTCGCATCCTCTCCCATGCATCCCGCTTTGATCATGTTACCCCCCATTCGCATCCACCACCATTGGCTTCCTGTCTCATATCGCATACAATTTAAAATTCTTATCATTGTGCACAGAACTATCCACACTGGTGTTCCACTATACCTTGCAGATCAGATACATCTTCACACTCCTCACCGTTCTCTCCGCTCTATACACTCCAACCGCATGTTCCTCCCTTCCCTGTCCCAGGCCCATCTAGAATCCACATGATCCTCCGCTTTTTATTTCCTCGGGCCTCGCCTCTGGAACTCGCTCCCCCCTGCCCTCCGATTAGATCCCTCTTTCAAATCCTTCAAAACCCAATTAAAAGCACACCTTTTCTGTATGGCATTCAATCTCCCTCTCCTCTCCTCTCCCCCTGCTTCTCTCCTTCCTCAAAGAACAACATAATTATTTTTTTTTTCTCGGCTGTCCTGTTTTCCTCTTTTCTGATCTCTATCCTTTTCTTCTCCTTTGAAACTTTTAAATTTGTGTTCTTTCTTTTTCTGCAGCATTTTATGATTTTTATGATTGTAAACCGCTCTGACACTCTGTGATGGGCGGTATATAAAGTTTTTAAATAAACATAAACATACCACCCTTGGGTCACTTGCAAGAAACAATGTGCTCCCCACCCAGTGAGACTGGCATCCGTTGTAACCAAGATCCACTGAGGCTGCTCCAGCGGAAGCCCTGCCATGATCTTTTTGGGCCTGAGTCACCAGTCCAAACAGAGGTGCGCTGGGACCGGGCATGGGAATCTCTGAGACAGTGACTGAGGTTGTGGGGACAAACTGGACAGTAAGGCCTGCTGTAGTGGCCTCATTTGCACTCATGCCCATGGCACGAGGTCTAACAGTGCCGTCATTAAACCAAGTACCTGCAGATAATACCATGCTACTGGCGCCTTGCACCGCAGCAAGGCTCTTATCTGCGTTTGAAGCCGGACCACTCTCCCTTCTGGCTGTGACACCATCCCTGCTAGTGTGTTGAACTGTGCTCCGAGGTAAACCAGTCATTAGCCTTACTGGGGGACGTGCTCACTATCTGAACTCCCCGAGGGAGTGAAGCAACACACACACGCTCCCATCCTCAAGGAAGAACCAACTACTAATCACAGTGAAGGAGGTGAGACTGACTTTAACAGCCTGTGTCTGCTGTGCTACCTTGCTCCTCCTGCTCCTCTCTGCCGAAAGGGAAACCCCTCAGCCACACATGTCTGCCTAGCTCTGCCCAAAGAGCATCGTCACAGGGCAGCCTCAGTCCTCCTTTAAAAGCTAGCGTGCTGTGGGGGAAGCCCTCTTTGGCCTTACTGGGGGACGAGCTCACCATCTGAACTCCCCAAGGGAGTGAAGTAACACACACCTGCTACTATCCTCAAGGAAGAACTAACTACCGAACATAACAAAGGAGGTGAGACTGACTTTAACAACCTGTGTCTGCTGTGCTGTCTTGCTCCTCCTGCTCCTCTCTGCTGAAAGGGAAACCCCTCAGCCACATGTGTCTGACTAGCTCCGCCCAAAGAGCATCATCACAGGGCAGCCTCAGTCCTCCTTTAAAAGCTAGTGCACTGTTAGGCACACCCGCGCCTGGCGGGCCCACACTTGAGAGCCTCGCCAGAGGGCCCTTTGGTGTGGCTCTTTGGTGGGGGAATGACAGCGGGAGACGAATCCACTACCATCCTCTGGAATATAAGTTGCAATGACCACTGCACTGTACTAGATAAATGTAGCAGTTTAGTCAAATATTTATAACTTTCTTACCTACCATGATATGTTGCCAAAGAACCACAGCATCATTCAAAACTGCTTTTAATTGCTCACAACCTTGCACATAAGAATTCCTTAGCTCAACTTCTCAGAATACACGTACACATCAAACACCTTAAAAGGTGGACTGGAACCTCTCAAGTCCCCACAATGGATTATTACAAACTATTCCATTGCCTAACCTACATACTACTGTTCTCCCACCAGATAATAAACACCTTTTTCCTTCCCCAAAATACCCCCTTCAGCCCCATCCCAATTAGATACACAACATCCAGGAATAACATCTACCCCATGCAAACACATGCCATTTATTCATACAGTCTCCACCCAAAGCATAACAAACAGCGCACCAGACTGATAAGTATCAACCCAACACAGGCATATCAAACCACATACCCCTCACACACCCACCCCCATTCAAATGCATCCTTTTCAATGCACAATCAGTGAGGAATAAACTTCCAATAATCACAGACCTAATAGAAGATGAGAACCCAGATATTCTCTGTATCACAGAGACCTGGCTTTCCCCCACAGACAATGTCCTAATAAACCTTTTGCATATACAAGGATTTGCAAAAGGTTTATTAGGACATTGCAAAAAAGAATCAAAGCCATCCCCTCATCATCCAACAACCTAGATGGTATGAACATTCTTACAATTGAAAATAAAATATTTTCTCTTTGCCTCATATACAGGCCTACAACACCTGACCACAGCAACTTAAACACAATTCTTGAGTTCGCTTGCACAGCCCCCCTCAGAAAACCACACATCATCCTAGGAGATCTTAACCTACCATCTCTCAACCCCTCCCACACCACCTCCTTCCTTGACGTAATGGACAACATGGGGTACCAACAAATTATAAAATGTTCCACACATAAAAAGGGAAAAGCCCTTGACCTTGTCTTCCTCCCATCCTCCATTGCAAACCACCCAAGATGGACCCCCCACCCCCTACCACAGAGGTCCCCTGGTCAGACCACCACATGGTAACTTTCCATATTCCACTAAATATACCCCACTTCACCACCCAGCCTGATCCACCTCAAACCAGGCGATTCACATGATTTGACAAAGAAACCTTTCTAGAAAGCATATTACCCGATCTTACAATCGACTCACTGGATCCCAACACTTCAATAAACATCTGGAACAGCACCATACAGAAAACAGCATCACTTCCCTGTAAACCCACCAGGCAACCACCTAGAAGATCAGAAAAATGGTGCACCCCAGAGCTAACAAACCTAAAAAGAGAAATGAGAAATCTAGAAAAGAAATGGAGATCAACCAAATCACTTGAGCACAAACAATACTTCTCCCATCTCACCACTTACAAAGAAACAATCAACCAGGCTAAAAAAGACTGCCACACCAGGATTCTAAATCGGGCACTCAGCCGCCTGAGAGAACTGTTTGCTATTGTCAGATCACTAACCAAAAACAGCCACCATCAATCAGATACCTGCATCCTAGAGCTCCAAATTCTCGTGGAATACTTTGCAGACAAGTCAAAAAGCAAAAACATTACTAACACTCCCTCTCCCCCAGACCTCCCACAACCCCACATCTTGGGGAAAATTCCACGAAATAGACCTAAGACACCTATTAAACACAATATCAAGCATTAACACAACTTGTCTGGTCTCCTGGATTAAGTCAGCAAAAACAGAGCTAGCCCTTTACCTCCTCCACATAATAAATCAATCTCTCTCACAAGGCATCATGCCCACGGACCTCAAGATGTCATCCATAACCTAACGCGTGTAAGTGTTCCCGGCCGCGGTAAACACCGTAGAGGGTGGAGATAAGGGGTCAATGGGCAGGGAGTGGGCAGGGAGAGGCTCCCATGACACCCATGACATGGGGAACTGAAGGGTTGGAAACTACCACGAGTGAAAACCTGGCGTTAGATGCACAGAAACCATATAAGTGTCAGCAATGTACAGCCTAGGCAGGGAGCCCGAGAAAGGTGATAGTAGTGCTCCATCTGCAGCAACAGTATAGTGGCCAAGTATGAAAGGCCACTATGGTGATGGTGCAAATGGGGCACAGGGGGACTGCAGGCGGGACATGTAGTGGGGGCAGCTGGGGCACAGGGTGAACTAGGCCGTCGCCCGGGTGGCACATAGGAACATAGAAACTGGAAATCATCAGGACAGTAGGTGACCAGGGCCAAACATGTCCAGTAGTCCATGTTCCACAGTGTCCCATCCAGGGGACATTACCCAGCAAGTACCCCAAAAGGTCACACAGGTACCACTATGCCTGTAATAGTGCAAGCAGTGCATGTCTGGGGACCACACTAACAAGGGTCCATAGAACACACCCAGGATGGGTCCCAAACAGTTCGTAGACCCAGCTAACTGAACACACTTTACGGCAGCCCCTAGTAAGGCATTGCAGGGTGTGCCCATACGTTGTCGGAAACATATATACACCCAGTAGGCCAACTGGGTACACTGTACCTGAGGTGCATACCCTAGCCTGTCCACATTCAGCAGTGACAACACACTCCGCCTACATCTACTCGGTCCACCCTAGCCAATAGTTGCTAGAGCACCAGCCTGACATCCCCCCAGCCATCACTCCCCCATGTGGAAGGGTCATAACATTGGTAGGCAGTGATGGGAGGGATGTGTGGATGTCCATGTATGCCTCGCCACCCCAGACCCCACACCCTAGGCACCCACCTACCTGCACAGTGGATGGCCTGGGACTGCGCACGACCAGCACCGACAACATATGGTCATGTTGGCATGGCAGGGTGGGTGTGTTTGTGCTGGAGGGAGCAGTGCCACCCACCTGCAGTGGGCCTAGGCCATACCCTGTACCAGTACGTGGTGTGCAGTGCAACAGAAAAGGTCTGCCTGAGGAAAGTAAGGGTAGCCCCAGGAATCACTACTCCCCTGTGGCAATAGTGTGGTGCAGTACACACAGCCAGTGTGTCTAGAAGCAGAGTCAGAGGTTCAATTCCCAGCTGTGGATCCTACAGAGCATCTTCCCACATTTTACCCTACAATGCAGATACAACATCAACATGGGCAAACCCCAAAGCCGCGTCAAACAGGGATCAAAACACCCACTCACACAGGCTCCACTATCCAAAGCTTCATGGAGAGTCAGGCTGTTTGCCCCAGCACGGAGCTGCAGTTATCAGCAGAGCAGTACTACTACCCCCTGCACAGTTTAGCAATGTCGGCATTGTGATCAGGAACAGTGTGGCAAGCAGGATTGCCAACCACCCCTATCATTGCACAATGCTGCAATAGGTGTGTGTGTGTGTATGTCTATCAATTGTTTTGTGGCTGCCTATACTGCTCTGGGACCAAAATGTCCCACTGTTACCAGCGTTAGCCTGCAAATGTGCATAATGAGGAGCAAGGTATTGTGGATATGGCCCAGACAGGGTGGCTTGGCAGGATACATCTGCACAGGGTGTGGGGCAATGGCTGGGACACTGTAGTGCCTGACCACCACCTGCATGGACAGGGTGGCCAGAGCATGGCATGCTGTGAGGTCACTCTCACCCTGACCGAGCAGTGAACATGGCATGTCTATGCTCCCACATAGTGCTCAACACTATTTGTCTTCAGTCATACCTGTGTGTTCCCAGTTCTGGGGCCCAATCACTGAGATGCCTGCTTGGCATTTGTGTTGTACATCCCATTTCTGGGTGCACAGGATTTCCCTGTGAGCATGCACTATGGACTGGCTAGTGGACTGTCTGCGGTTAGTCTGTGCATGGTTGAAACACCTTGTAGGGTGCTGCAGGTGCAGTCTGACTGTGCCATATGATGGTGAATGGCAGACCATGAAGTGGGGCAGTAGAGGTTTGCCTGGCTTATCCCAAGCATTATTGCTGGTCTGCCACAGTCATAGGTATGGCTCTGGCCCACCAGCCCTGGAGGGCTGTCCTCTGCCAGCAGGACTGCAGTTGCTTGTCCTACAGCCAGGACTCAGGCACCTGTCCCTCTAGTCCCTCACCTACAAAATGGGTGATTGTGGGTCCTTTGGGGTATATAGTGTATACCACTTTGACCCATAGAGACAGTGCTGCATCCACCTCATGCGAGTCTAGAAACCCCTCTGCCCTGATAACAGGTGCCCATGGCAGCCAGACCCTAACACTGGGTATGCACTAATCTGGGTGGTGTCTGGCCCCACAAGGCCACATGTGACTGTGGGACACAGAAGTACTTTTGGTTGCACTGCTAGGAACACCTGGCACATACTGACAGTGCTGGGGATGTGCAGCAGAACCTACTGTATCTCTAGCACCACATGTACTGCGGACCTAGTGCTGGGCACCCATCCTAACCTTCAGGGTGAACACAGAACCTGCACAATGGCATGGTCTGTAGCTACTCTGTGCTAGTATCATGCACTGTCAGTCCATCTTACCACGCTGCAGTACCGGAGAGATGCAGACCCCATCTGGTGATCAGCTGCAGACCGCTGTTCTGCATGTGCATTGCATCATGGGTGCTGGTGGGGTTACTCTATCCTGGCACACAGAGCAGGCGGTTTGTGCAGTGACCTGCAGTTCTTCTATACCCAGCCATTGCTGTGCAACAAGCCATAGAGGTATAGCCTACTGGTTAATACAATGATGTTCTAAACAGTGGTCTTGGGTTTGATTCCTCATTGTTCCCTCTTTTCATGCCTGTCCAACTCAGATATTTTGCATGCCTGTAACAGTCATATCTTTGCAGATCCGTGCTGCCAGCCTGTGCCTGATCTGCATGGCACCACCACTCCTCTGACCACTCATCATTGTAACTATCCCACCACCTCCGCCTCCACTGGGGGACACGTTTTCCCATCGTCTGCCACCAACTGTCTTTCCAGTACTTTACAATGCCAACACCCTGTGCTGTGGTACAGTTGCCCCCACCATGTTTGTCAACAGTACTGGCAGCCACATGGGATGCCCGCAGATATGGCAGGTCCAACAGCTCCCAGCTCTCCCTCCTTCACTCACCTGTTCATTGCCTTTCCTGAGTGCTCTATCTAGTGTTAGGCCTACATCTGTCTCTGTGCCTCACAGGTCATGCATGTCATCCTGAAGCACCTAAAAAAGTGTATGGTCAATTTAAAGAGTGCACAAGTCCAAATTTTCAAAATCACTCACTCTATGAAAACAAAAAACTGTTCTGTTCCATAAACAACTCGAATGTTTGTCAAAATTCTTTCCAACAACACAGAGTAGTACAAAGAAGGTCTCAGCAATCATGGGCTTGTGACAGACTCGATGCAAGATCACTGTCACAATACACAGGCCCCATAACATCAACGACCTTCTTGTAGATACAGGATGACCACCACAGCCAAAGGCAAATTACTTAACTTTGAAACAATTCTTGTAATAGATGACCATTCTGTTCCTCGACGTTTCAATCCAGAGCTCTCAAACGTTTCGTGAGCACCCTCGCTTCATCTGGGGAAATGCCAGCCACAAAATGCTATGGCTAGAACTAACATAAAGCAGCCTTCCTGCCAGCTCCTTTCAACAACGCTATCCAAAAAACACCACGCATACTCCAACAGTTTTTTGTTTTCATAGAGTGAGTGATTTTGAAAGTTTGATCCTGAAGCACCTTGCAGCCCATAGGGCACACTAACCTAGGGCACCGTAACCTTGTTAGGCTTCCTTAACCTATGGTTCCATAACCCAGGGTGCCTTCTAAGGTGCCTTGTCCAGGGATGCCTAATACGGCGCTTAGCCTAAGGAGCCCTATAGGGCGCCTTACAAAGGCACCGTACAAGGCACCTTATAAGGCACCTTACAAGGCACCTTATAAGACACCTAACAATGCACCTTATGAGGCACCTAACAAGGCACCTTATAAGGCACCTTACAAGGCACCTTATGAGGCACCTAACAAGGCACCTTATAAGGCACCTTACTTATAAGGCACCTTACAAGGCGCCTTATATGGTGCCTTGTAATGCGCGTTGTCATGAGGTGGATCAGCCAGAGCCTATGGAAATAGGAAAAACTGAGCAGAACAGTTCTAATAATGACAGGCTAGAGCAGCACAGGTGTGAGAGCACGCCCAAGCAGTAGGTTACCTCACAGCCCATTAGGTAATGAGGGACAGCTGGGAGGAGGCAGGGCTCAAGGAAACACCAAGAGTGACGCAGTTAAAATTCACTCACCAGAGGTTAGAGGCAGAGCCGATTGGAGAGCCGATAGGAGAGCTGATTGCAGAATTGATCAGAAAGCTGGACAAGGGGCCAGAGCTTCACACGGAGACTTACACAAAGTTCTAGAGGAAGAAACCCAGGAGAGAATACCAGGGATTTGCTTCAGAGAGCAGTGCACAACTGAACAAAATCCCAGTGGACTTTGCCACGAAGGTATTTCTGGAACCAGGCTGAGAAAAGCTGTGGGAAAGAATCTTCCTAGTAACAGGTACAAGGAGGGCAAGAGTTTTTATCTTGAGGATACTTTTGTGCCCAAATGAAAGCAGAAAGAGAAAGGCAGTGAGAGGCTTTCATCTTGGCAAAGCTCCGCTAAGTTCCCTGTACCCAGAAGCTCCGTGAGAACTAAGCCAGAAGGTAGGCTTATTCCTTCTAGTATAAGGGAAGCTGAAAGTAAGAGTTTTACCTACACATCCAAGAGTGTGTGGCTCTCAGGAAGGAAACTCTACTGTGTGTGGTAACCTCCCATTTTACTCTAGCAGAAAGGAGGAGGGGAGCTCTCTTAACCGAGAAGAGGGACTGTTTAAAAATAGCCTAAGTTACAATCCTAGGGAGTATAGCTCCGCAGAAGTATGTGAAGAAATGCAGTGTGATTTCTGTGAGGAAACATCTTCTGAGTCTGGCATGGATTGTACGTTAATAATTTCTGATGAGATTTCTTCATTGTGCTGAAGTGGCTACAGAAAATCTGTTTAAGGAAAACAGCAGTGAAGAAACTTGCTTGTTTAAGAAAAAGGAATGTTTGAATTACCTTTTGTTTATTGCCAAGCTGAAGATACAAGCATTTATTTTGTTCCAGTAGTTTACCTTTATTTTTATACCAGAAGTATGGTCTTTTGTCTTTTGTTCCAACGTGCTGAAAATTCACCCGGGAAGGGAAAATAAAAAGTCCTCTTTTTAAAGCCTTGCTATTCGTCTACAACTACATTCTTATATTAGCTTGTGGGACTACAGTTCCCAGGGGGCATTTCAATACCTTCTTGATACCAACCCCCGCTGTTTAAGAAGCGGCCCCACTATAGCTCCCATGCTTTAAGCCTCTGGGAACCTATAGGTGGGTGACAGCGTTAGTCTAAGGCACCTTGTAATGTGTGTTAGCTGATACGGCTTGCTGTAACGATGCACTGCCCATGCCTTTATATGGGCATCTGCACCTTTACCGCGGAACCTAACACGGGTGACATTACTGCAGTTTAGTAAACATACCCCTTAGTGTAGATAGGTTCAAAACAGGTTTGGATGAGTTCCTGGAGGAAAAGTCCATAAACCATTATTAACACTAGAAGCCCCAAAAGGAATTTTATCTAGAAACCCCAAAGTGAGTCAATCGACGCATTATCACGACGACTGCGTTTAGCATGAAATGCAGATATGAATTAATGTGAAGTTACTTATTTGTTAAATATGTGCAGTAAGTGATGTCATTAATTTTCAATGCACATATTTGAACATCTTGACCTTGCTAACAAAGTCATGGAACATGACTGACATGGTTCTAGCAGTGGCGCTGCTATTCAACTTCGAAGATGCATTTGCCTCAATTGACGCACTTTGGGGCTTCTAGTGTTAAATAGGACCGGGGAAATCCATTGCTTACCTCTGGGACAAGCAGCATGGAATCTGTGTACCTTTGGTAATCTGACAGGTGCTTGAGACTTGGATTGGCCACTGTTGGAAACAGGATACTGGGCTTGATGGACCCTTGGTCTGACCCAGTATGACATATCATGTTCTTAAATTTTCACAGAGAGTAGAGAACAAGCTGGATACAGTGATTGAATCCAATATAATTTTACATATAATAACACCACCCTCCCCCTCCCAAGGTGGTAGCACAGAGCTGACAACCACACAGATCAAAGTCAATACATCCGACCTCCTTTATATTTTTACTTACATTGTTTATCATGATGGTTTTATTATGTTTTAATTTGTTGTTCCATGCTCTGAGCACTACTAGTGATAAAGTATGTAAAATATAACATGTTCTGTTATGAAAACAGACCTCTCAATGGTAGGATGCAGGTGAAACAGTGAAAATGAAGGAATAAGGATGACATAGATCTCCAAAGGAAATCAAACTTTCCATTCTTGTGTAATCTGGAGCACCTAGATATCAGTGGAGACCCACGGGTATCTGCTTCCCTAGGTGAATCTTCAGCTCTATGACCCCTTCTTCCCAGAGTGGTTCAAGGGCTTTCCTCCCCTCTCCCCATAGTCCAGCATATCCTTCCTATACCCCCCAGGTGTCCAGCATTGCCCCTTCCCTTCCCTCTCCCCTCCCCCTGCTGTCTAGCATCTCCCCTTCTCTTCCCTACTCCCTCAGGTGTCAAGCATCGCTCCCTCCCTTCTGCCCTTCACAGTTGCACAGTATCTCTCTCCTTCCCTATTGCTTCTCCATATTGTGTGGAGGAGTGGAGGAGTGGCCTAGTGGTTGGGGCAAGGTACTTCAGGCCAGAAGGTTGGGGGTTCAAATCCCACTAGAGGACAGCAACCTTGGGCTGGAAGGACTGGGGTTTCTAGACCCACAGGTGCTCCTTGTGGTCTTGGGCAAGCCACTTAACCCTCCATAGCCCATGTTCCCTGTAAAATAGTTATCTCCAAGTTATAATGCCCTGTTCAATGTAATTTCAGTTTGTTCAATGTAAACCACACTGATGCAGAATAGTGTGGTATATAACAGAATGTAAATAAATAAATATTCAGCATCTCCCCTTCTCCCCACTTCTGAGTATTCAGCATCTCTCTCCTCCTTCCCCCAAGGTGTCCAGCATCTCTCCTCTTTTCTCTTTCCCCTGACGCCACTGCAACCATATTGTAGCGGCAGAGCGCAAACGATCCAATAATACCAGGAGTCTGTTCAAAAGGTCCAAATCATTTATTGTGCACAAGACTCAAGCAGAATCACATTCAAAATGGCTGAGCAATGGCTGTTAGTAAAACAACAACTTTTATACTTTTCTCCTCCAGTCTAGACATAGGCAAACTTTTCATTGGTCCCGGTAACCCCTTCTGCCCCATCTATTGGTCCCGGTACCTTTACGTAGTTATCCAATGAGGACCTTTGTCTGGGCTCAGCACCTGTTTCCCCCCCTTACAGCCCTCATTACAATGGTCAGTTCTTAGGCTCTTGATACATCTCTTCTCCAAGGTCACTAGCTGGCTGGAATATGTGTGAAAACAGGGCACTGTCACTTTTCTTTCAACAGAGTTAATGAATTCCATAGAAGCTTCTCACATTCTTATCAGTACCAATTAAAGCAGTTTTTCTATTTCTCCTAAGTTTCGATTCTGCTTAGCTATGCTTGGTTATGCTTAGTTAAGTTTCGATTCTATGGTGGCAGCATTCAAAAGGTTTTTTATTCCTCTGGCCTAGCCACAGGCTTCATTTACAGGTCAAGCCGCTTAGGCCTGCCTGCTTAGTTCAAGCAGCATGGATCATAGGCCTTCGCCTACCACAATATAGCCTCCTCTGGTGGAAGATAAGCCAGCTTCCATGAAACTCAGCATGGTTGCAGGCCTTTGGGCATTGCATGCACACATCGCATGCTGGTCTTGCCTCCTATGATGCAAACATCCTGTCAGAGGGAGCAGGATCTCTAAGCCCCACTGCCACACCGACAGCGGCTGTCATGTTAGTTGTGCTGGTGCTCTGCTGCTGCCGTCTGAGGTCTATCACCCTTGGCTGATGCCTATCCACCTAATTAATGGGCCATTTCTGCTAAAAGTGCAGACTTACCCTTCTTCCTCATTCTTTTCATTATTTCTGAAGTGCACATGGGGAGTATGGAGAAGGAAGCGGTGACATACAGGATGCATTAAATGGACTTTTTTCATGGGGAGCCCGGCATTTTCCTTCTGCTTTTTTGGGCTTTCAGCTCATATGAAACCAGGAAGGGTTGGAATCTGGTGCCATGAACCTTCATTTGCAACTATTCAGAATGTTTTTCCTATTATATCTCCTCCAAACTTACTTTGTTTTTTGCTTTTTATTATAGCACTTTTAACAATACACTTCAAAGAATAGAGTGAAGGAAATTCAGCAATACAGATTTAAACAGATCAGTGTATAGTTTACCAATATACATTAAACACCTCAGAAGACCACAAAGAAAAGAAAAGCCGACCCAAGATGCATGAAACCAGATACTCAGGAAAAACAACTTACGTATCTAGAAAGCCTCCCCTCGAGGAGACCCCTCTAACAAACCTTACTGTGATGCCTCTGGGGTTCCAATCTGGACTTTAGCTTCCTCTCTAGCTACTAGAAAATCAATAAATTGTCTTGGTTCAAAAACAAAAACTTTTACCCTCAGGAACAACAACACACATATGCCATCTTGGATTTGCCCCCCCCCCCCAAACTTACTTTAGTTCATAAAATTGTGACAAATGGGGACAGGGTTCCTCTGGTACACTGCAGTCATGATGCCTAAATCTAACTAGGAGGTCTTGTTTTTCTGTAATGCCATTACATCCTTTCCACATAGAAATCTGAATGCTACCTCTGAAGCATCCACAGTTCTATCTGACTCTAGGATCAGAAACCAGAGCCAGTAAAGGAATCTCACTTCCTCCATCGAGTTATCAACCAATATTCCCTTCTCAATGTACGGCATCACATTTAAAAGTGGATGGAATTTGAGTTGAAGAACTTCTTGAAAGCAAGCTAACAACAAGGAAGAAGCATTTATATAAAACTGGCATCCAGAATCAGGTCCATAGTGTGAACATGCTGGCGCACAAATTTGCACCTGCTCCGAAGCTAGTATGAGTGTGTACACTCTAGCATATAGTCATGCACAATTTCACCTCTGCCCCTCCCAAACAATATGTAAATCACTTAAAGGTAGGCCCGCGCTTCCCATGTGTATGCTTTTTATGTGCATATGCAGCCACACAATTTTATAAATGCCTCTTTCTAACAGGCTTTACATGCGGAAAACTCTTTACATAATTGCCCCATGAGCATGGTTGCAGGTTGTTCTCTTGTATGGTAGAAGTCTTGTAAAACAGCAGCACTTCTGGGAGAAATAAAGCAGTGAGTGTATAAAATGTATCTTGAACACGATTCTGACAAATGTTGCCTGAGAGACAGCTTCAGTTGTGCTGGTGTTAAGTGATAGATTTATTGGGGGCTCTATTAAAGCTGTTGTATAATCATTATAAAAGAGAATTTCTTAATATGTTTTTTTACATTACTGTTCATTTTTAGTATCATAATATTAATTTAGAAAATGTCTTCTTTTAAGATGCAACAAAAAGTATCTGATTTACACTTCCCAATAAATAGCTTATATTCATTAAAATGTTATAGACTAATAGAGGGGAATTTTAGAAGGAACGTCCAAGTACAATGTGGGATGTCTAAGCCAGAACATCTGAAAAAATTGCAGGCATATCCAGGTGCAGACGTGATTTCACTAATGTGGACATGCCCGAAATGAACCTGGATGTCTAGGATAGCCTAATGGTTCGTGGTAGTGGGCTTGAAAACCAGAGCAGGCAGCATTCAAATCCCACTGTTGCTATTGGTGACATTGTGCTGAGTACTGCACATAATGAAGTGCTATCTTCACTATACCCTCTGTAGGTTTTTCAGTCAAAACAAGCACTTTCCCCATTTCGCTGCTGTGCCATGGCCTCCTCACTGCCCTCCTCCTCCATGGTGCTGTCCTCCATCGTAGTGCTTCTGGACCCCTCCTCCACGTTATTGCTGGAGGTACCACTTGGATCTGCACCTCGGGACAGCTGTGCTGGCATTGGACCACTGCCCTGGGTTGGTGCCTATGGTGGGCCAACGTTGTCCAGGGCCTCCCTCGAACTGACTGTGGGGGAGGAGGGAAGGGGTTACATGTCCGCATAGGTGTGGGATACCTACTTTCAGTCTACCGTGGTGTGCTGTCCCACAGTGCACACTGCACGCCCTCCCCTTTGCCCACCTCCAGCCAGCTCTGTTCTCCCCCCTCACATACCCAGCTGCGCAATGTGCATCTGGGCCCACCACTAGTGGTGTGTGCTCTTGTACTGCCCTTCCATGCCATTCCCCAGCCATGTGTGTGTGCACCTGCATGTACTGGGTGCTGGCTGGCACACACATGAGATAGTGGCACTGAGGGATAGCAAGGCTGCCCCAAGCACATTCCCATCATTATGTACGGGGGATCCCCCATCAGATGGTTTGCCTGCACCTATCCGGCAGCCATGGCTACAACTCCCTGCAACTGCTGGGCTCCACTGTGTGCCCCACTGATCTTCCTCAGCCACCAGTTGCTCCCTGATGCGCTGCAGCCTGTTCAGGTGCTTCCATTACAGTGTCCTGTAGTGGAACTCTAGGGCCTCCAAGGTGCGTCGCATGCTATAGTCATTGTGGGAGAGAGGGGGAGGGGTCACAAATGGGCTCAGTCATGTGTTCCACATCACCTATTGTGCCTACCTGTATCTTACTTCAGCCTGGTGGCCTTCCCATCCTGGGGGCAGGGGCAGACCCATGGGTAGCAGGTGTGAGGTATATGTGGTGGTAAATCTCTGGCATTTGGGACCAGATTCCTACCAACCACTCCCCACTCCCCTGGACCTTTGACACAGGCCCCAAGCATCTACCAACAGTGCCATCAGGGCCACTGGTTCACCTGTGTCACCCCTCTGGTCCCTTCAGCCACCTCTGCAGTCTTCCCCCTTCCCTTGCTTCCATCTGTTGCATGCAGTCTTGCTTTGGCACCATGGTACATGGTGGTGGACCATGAGAGGCATCGGCTGTGGTCAGGTGTCATGGCAAGGGGCATCCACTGCTTCAGGGGCCTCCTATACTGAGAAACCCCAAGAGTTGACAGAATTGATGTCTAGTATTATGCAGACCCACCAGCCTACCTGGTCCGACTGCCGCCAGCTCTTGGCTACCCTTTTTACTATTGAAGAGCGGGCACGGATAGTGCGAGCAACCACTCGATGGTTGGAAAAGAACCCTGAAGACGGGAGAGACCTAAATCCCCAACAGGCAGCAGCTGTAGATTTCCCAAACGAAGATTCAAAGTGGGACCCAAAAAGTGCAGATGGAGAGAAGGCCCTCGCCCGGTTCCGCCAGGCCTTACTGCAGGGCCTGAAGAAGGGAGGCCAGAGAGCTATGAATGTTGGGAAAGTAGCGGATGTTCTTCAGCGCCCAGATGAAAGTCCAGCTGCTTTCTATGAACGAATAACTGAAGCCTATAGACTTTACACCCCATATGACCCAGCAGCCCAGGAGAATTTACGTATGGTGAACGCCGCTTTTGTGAGTCAGTCCCAGGGAGACATAAAACGAAAACTGCAGAAATTAGAAGGATTTGTGGGCATGAACTCAGCACAGTTAATGGAAGTCGCACAAAAGGTATTCGTGAATCGTGATCAAGAATGCAAAAGAGAAAGTGAAAGAAAGTGAAAGAAAGATGAAGGAGAAGGCAGATCTGCTTGCTGCAGCACTAGTTGAGGGACGAGGAGGAGGATATCCTAATAGAAGAGCCAGAGGATGGGGAAGGGGCCGAGGGAGTGCTCGGCCCCCCTTAGGTGCAAATCAGTGCGCTTATTGTAAAGAGGAAGGACATTGGAAGAATGAGTGCCCGAACATTGGCTCCACCCCCTGGAGGGGAGGCGGGAGCGCTAGGAGAACGGGGGGGGCGATTCCAGCAGCGAGGGTGGATGCAGCGTGCACAGTTTCAGCAGCAAGAAGAGGCTGCCATAGAGGGAGTAGCAACCGCCGAGGACTATTTTATGGATGAAGACTAGGCCAGACCGGGCTCCAAGTTCTTCCTGGGTCCCCAGGAGCCTATGGTCAATTTAAAGATTGGGGACCAGCATTTGGACTTCATGGTAGACACAGGGGCCGAGCATTCAGTAGTAGCCAAGCCTGTGCCCCCTGTGTCCTCTCGATCTGTCACAATCGTGGGAGCTACTGGAACTAGAACCACAAGACCTTTTCTGCAGAACCGCGCCTGTGAACTAGGGGGACAGAAGATAACACACCAGTTCCTGTATATGCCTGAATGCCCAGTTCCCCTGTTGGGCCAAGACATGCTCGCGAAACTCCAAGCACAGATATACTTTGTTGAAGGGGGAAAAATGGAAATGACTATAAACTCAAAATCTGCTGGCCTGATGGTGTTAACTGTCCCCCGAGAAGAAGAATGGCAGTTCTATTTACCTGCATCCAAAGCAGCAAGCTCCTGTATACCTACCAGCATTGCAGCCCCGCCTGGAGTATGGGCGGAGAATAATCCACCTGGCCTAGCGAAGAATATAGCTACTGTGCTTGTCACCCTTAAACCAGGAGCAGAACCAGTGCATGTGCATCAGTATCCCCTCCCACGACCAGCAATTGAAGGTATTCATCGCCACTTGAAGAAATTACTGCAGTATGGACTCCTCAGAGAATGCCAATCGCCCTGGAACACCCCCCTTCTCCCAATCAAGAAGCCTGGGACGGGTGACTACCGCCCAGTGCAAGACCTACGTTGAGTAAACAGTGCAGTTGAAACCATACATCCAGTAGTACCAAATCCATACACCCTCCTGGGACTGATTCCAGCAGAAGCCACTCATTTTACTGTTTTGGACTTAAAAGATGCCTTTTTCTGTATAAGCCTGGCATCTGCTAGTCAGCTTTTGTTTGCATTCGAATGGGAAAACCCTACCACAGGAAGACGAGAACAACTCACTTGGACTCGATTACCACAAGGATTCAAGAATTCACCCACTATTTTCAGTGCAGCCCTCAACCAAGATCTGTCAAGTTACCCTGTGACTCCGGGAAAAAGAATCTTACTCCAATATGTAGATGATTTGCTTATAGCCACCAACAACGAAACTGATTGTGTGCAAGCTACCAGTGATCTCTTGTACCTCTTGAATGAAGCCGGATACAAGGTCTCCAGAGCCAAGGCGTAATTGTGTCAGACAGCAGTGAAATACCTAGGGTTCCATCTGTCCAAAGGAACCTGGAAATTAGGACTGGAGCGAAAGGAAGCAGTATGCCGTATCCCAACCCCTACCACCAGAAAACAGGTGCGGGCTTTCCTGGAAGCTGCAGGCTATTGCCGCATATGGATACCAAATTTCGCGCTCATGGCAAAACCCTTGTACCAAGTCACGAAGGGAGTGGAACGATCTCCCCTGGAATGGGGCCCAGAAAAAGAAAAAGCATTTAAATCCCTGAAAACAGCATTGATGTCGTCCCCAGCCTTGGGACTACCAGATGTGCAGAAACCATTTCGTCTATATGTCCATGAGTCAGGTAGAAACGCATTGGGAGTCTTGACCCAGCCCCTTGGGTCTTGGCAACGACCTGTAGCTTACCTGTCAAAACAGTTGGATCCTGTTGCCAAAGGATGGCCACCTTGCCTGAGAGCTGTAGCAGCTACAGCCCTCTTAGTGAGCGAAGCTGACAAGCTCACCTTAGGACAAAATCTTCAAGTCACCGTACCACATTCTGTTTTAACCCTGATGGAACACAAAGGAAACCATTGGCTCACTAACGCTCGAATGTTGGTATCAAAGTATGCTATGTGAAAATTCTCGATTGAAATTGAGTGTCAGAATCAGCTTGAACATATACACAGATTCCAAATATGCTTTCACAACACTACATGCCCATTGAGCCCTGTACAAGGAGCGTGGACTGATCACCTCGGGAGGCAAGTCTGTCAAGTATGGCCCAGAAATATTGACTCTATTGGAAGCAGTATGGGCCCCCAAACACATTGCTGTAATGCATTGTCGAGGCCATCGGACTGGAGATGGGGAAGTGTCCCGAGGAAACAGATTTGCCGATGTCGCAGCCCGAGAAGCGGCCATTGCTGGACAAATTACTACCCCTAGTGTAACAATTCAAGCAGCCATATTCCCAGTGCCTCTTAGTGCATGGACGCCCCGATACACCCAGAATGAGATGGACTATTACTGTCGACATGAGGGGGGGAAACTATCAGAGACTGGATGGATAGTGTTGCCACCGCCCGAAGGGAGCTCAACCCCTGGTATGACTGTGATTCCTGAGGCACTAGGCCCTGCTTTTGTCCAAGCCTTCCATCAAGCCACACACTATGGAAAAACTAAAATGGATCTCATTGTTGGGACCTTTGAGCACCTCAGTAGCCCGAAGATGTGTGACTTGTGCCAAGAACAACGCCCGACAAGGTCCTGTCCCACCCCCAAGAGTTCAGTCAGTAGGAGTTACCCCCATGGGAAATATTCAAATAGACTTTGCAGAGATGCCACGAGCAAATGGATATCACTGCTTGTTAGTCCTAGTCTGTACCTTTTCCGGATGGGTGGAAGCTTTTCCCACCAGAACTGAGAAGGCCAGAGAAGTCACTAAAGCCTTGCTCCATGAGATCATCCCTCGGTTTGGAATACCTTTGACCATGGGGTCAGACAATGGGCCCTCTTTTGTGTCACAAGTAACCCAGCAGCTAGCCCATGCTCTGCAAATATGATGGAAGCTACACACAGCTTACAGACCCCAGAGTTCAGGGAAAGTGGAGAGAATGAACCGGACCCTGAAATCTCAGTTATCCAAGCTTTGTCAGGAAGTCCACTTAAAGTGCCCCCAAGTTCTTCCCATAGCCCTTCTCCGAATACGTTCAGCCCCCACCACGCCATTAGGAGTATCCCCATTTGAGATTTTGTATGGGAGGCCCCCGCCCATAATTCAGGGGATAAGGGGGGATATGAATCAGATTGGATCAGCGATCACTAGGCAAGGAATGTTGGCTCTAAGTTCTGTTTTGCAGGGCCTTCATACCTGGGTGCAGGACCGGTTGCCTATCAATCTAACAGAGCCATCGCATCCTTTCAAGCCTGGAGCCTCGATGTGGGTAAAAGAGTGGAAGAAGACACCGTTAGCGCCTCATTGGAAAGGGCCATATGTCGTTTTGCTATCAACCCCAACAGCAGTCAAAGTAGCAGAAATCGACTCCTGGATCCACCACAGTTGACTGAAGCCAGCAGCAGTTCCTGAGAGTCGCCCCTGGACCTCGATCGCTAATCCTGCATCACCGTTGCGACTCACGCTGCGAAGAAAAGATCCATCCTCGTAACGACTGTGCCAACCTGCTCCTGGACATCAAAGGAAAAGACATCCTCCAGTTTTTGCAGTACCTACCTTTCAGACTTTATCAATCACCAAAGACTATGATCATGATGATTACTAACTGTTGTTTCATTCTTGCGGTAGCCCTGGGACTCTTGAGAACTACTCTTGCTTTGCCCCCTTGCGCAGCCTGTATAACCAACACCCGGACTGGAATGCAAGTCACTCAGACTCTACTTTATCACTCTTACTATACTTGTACTGGCATAGTCAGCCGGTGTATCTATAATGGTACAGAACTGAACGTCTGTACAAAGGGAAAAACTCGTACTTGTTTCAGGGGTATGTGGCAAACTTAATTTGACTAACTGCTGCTTACAAATTGATAATGAAGGCAAGTTGTAGAAGACATAGCTAATCACATGAGAAAGCAAACTTATGTCCCAGTCCAAACCTGGCATGGCTTGCAACTTGATGGCTGGTTTGGTTCTTGGTTTTCAGGAATGGGCGGCCTGAAGACACTTGTATTGATTGTATTCTTGATTGTGGCTGTTTGCTTATGTATACCATGTTTCCTCCCCTTATGCTTGCATATGTTAAACTCAACCATTGATAGTATTATTGAACGTAAGACAGCTACACAGATACTAGCAATGTGGGACTACTACCCTATACCACAAAGTAATCCCTCCACCCTAGTATGAAGTACCATATGTGATTTAATTCTCACCCTTTCTCACTTGTGGCTGAGAATAATCAAAGGGGGGGAATGTGATAGGCTATGGCCTAGAATAGCCTGCATAGCCTGCAGGAATAAGAAAGGCCTGTAAGTTAGGCCTGAGTCCCAACCCCCACTTGAGAATATTATAGCTGAGCAGAGCTGAAAGCCAGTAGAAGTTAGAAAACTGTTTTAAACTGCTTTGATAAGAATGCAAGAATCTTCTATTTAGCTCCTTTATGTTGATAACAGATGTGTTCCAGTATCTTGCTTTCACACATTCTCTAAGCCGAGGAGGGACCTTGTAGCAGAATGTGTTATGTCTAGAAACTGAGCCATGGCTAGGGAGGCCTGAGCAGGGGGAACAGGTGTTAAGCCCGGTCAGAGATCCCCATTGGATGGGGGTGGGAGGGGGCACCGGGACCAATGAGGAATTTGTCTGTATAGAACTGATGAAGAAAGGTATAAAAGATGTTGTTTTGTTGAACTCCATTGCTCAGACCATTTTGAATGTGACAGTGCCTGAGACTGTGCACAAATAAATTGGCTTGAATCTTAGTAAATAGACTCCTGGTTTTATTTATTGCGGACACTTCGCTACAACATTACTATGAGAAAAAGAAATACATTTTTCCCCTGCTGAGCAAATTCAAAGATATAAAAAATGCACATTTTCAAATCTGACATATTTCACTGTCTATGAAGTGAAAATAATTTTTGCACCTTTGTTGTCTGATTTTATTTTTCTAAATGAGTTGATCCTAGTATCTCTTTCCACTTCCTCTTGTTAGTCGTCTCCTAAGTCCTCTCCCAGTGCCTTTGTTCCTGGCCCAACCCCCCTCACTCTCCATGTTCTCACTCACTCTCACCTTCCAGATTCTCACTCTAAATTTAGTTTAATTTTGAACTTGATTGAACCTGAGTTGTAGCTGAGGCGGTGGAGGATGAAGTATATGTGGGCAAAGCAGAATTTGAACCCTGCCTTCCCTGGATCACCTCTAGGCCCCCAGGACAGCTGAATCCCTCTGCATTCAAATTAGGAATACGTTTTCAGACAGTGCAATTTTAAAAGCATGTTTGTATTATCTGCAGTGCCCAAATCCCTCACAAGGAGCTAGGTCGCAGCTCTAGTCAGACTCCCATTCCGTGAACAGTAAATGTTCCTAATCTGTATGCAATATTTTCAATGAAATCTACAGTTGCACTGCTGCACCTCAGTGTACATGATGTTTTATGATCTCAGGTGGAATAAATAGGCTGCTTCTTATCCAGTTAACTGTTAGCATTTTCTTGTCTAAGCTGTCTCCTCCGTTACCATAGCTCACTGCTGCTGATGCTGTGGAGATTCTTTAAACCACGGTTATGTGTTATGCAACAGGTTAGTGTTTTAATGAACTCCGGGTGCGTGCTGCTCGAAGCTGCAGCGGGAGAATCGACGTGTAATGCTTTCATATCATGTCACCACCTCAGCAACAGACTCTCATTAGACCACTTCTGAAAGAAATTACCACCAAGCCTTCTGCAAGCACAATAGCATTAATGAAGTTAGGGAATTACTCCCTCAGATGTTTGACACTCAATCAATCCTACTTAATTTAATTACACTTCTGAATGAAAGACAAAAGAGAGACTCTCTTGCAGTCCACTCCTAGCTTCTTATTTTTCTGTAAGTAACTTTTCTCTCTGAATACTCAGTGATAAATGTCAGTGTACATAATTAAGTTAAGTTGTAAATTATTTAAAAGCAGAATCCATTATAAAGCTCTACACAGATCTTTTTTTTTTCATCTTGTGTCTTCCGAATCCTAACTACAACTGAGTATTGTAACGCAACAAAAGTGTCTGTATAAAAAGATTAAAATATAATGATCTTGATGAGTCACTGGTTGCAGGTAACACTTGAGAACCCTGATGTGGGAAATGGAATCATGACTTTGCATTCTAGATTACAACAATCCATCTAGATAAGAGGAACACAAATGCTCCATGTTTTGGATTCTAGTCTGTTGTTTAATGTTAATATAGTTTACCCATTCCATTTAAGGAGAGAAAAGAACATTGTATGGCATTCCCCAGAGAAGATCATGGGACCCTTGGTAGGCTTTTGGTGTCAAGACAGTGGTTTCATATGATAGTACATCATAGGTGCTAATAAAGCACTTTTTAAAAAAGTGTACTTTCAGAGGATGAATTGAAACATTATCATAACCATTCACTTAGTTCAATGAATGCTTGTCAATAAATGAATTAGAGGATTATCATGGACAGTCACTCATTTCAAGAAATAACCTTGCTTTGTATGATGTATATTTTGTAAAAGAATGAGCTCAAATTAAACATCATAAATTTTCCACTGATCTATTGTTAAGACCTAGTGGTTGGGGCAAGGTACTTCAGGCCGGAAGGTCGGGGGTTCAAATCCCACTAGAGGACAGCAACCTTGGGCCAGAAGGACTGGGGTTTCTAGTCCCACAGGTGCTCCTTGTGGAATTGGGCAAGCCACTTAACCCATGTTCCCTGTAAAATAGTTATCTCCAAGTTATAATGCCCTGTTCAATGTAATTTCAGTTTGTTCAATGTAAACCGCCTTGATATCATGAAAGGCAGTATATAAGAAATGTTAAATAAATAAATAAATAAGACCTCACAGCAAACTGAGCTCCTGTAACTCAGTAACAGGAGCTCCTCTGAATGCGCCAGTTTGTTTAAAAAGAGGGGTTTTGGGCCTATGATTGTACTACCATATGAAGCTTTAATAGACTGAAGAGTCTTGTGACATGCTTCTGGGGTCCTTTTTTATCCCCCCCTCTTCATAAGAGTGATGTTTTATCAGAAGGATATTTGGGTGAGTTTCAAGTACCTGTGGGGATTTCAGAAGCTTTTGTGTAACATATTTTTTAAAGCTATCTTCACTGTTAGTTGAATATCAAGTTAGGACGATTCAGCCATTCAACCCACATAAACCACGATTTAATCCACATAATACCTGACTAAGGGCCTCTTTTACTAAAGTCCGCTAAGGTTTTGCTTTTAACCTATGATACAAATGCAGGTGAAGTGCAGTGCCTCCTTGCGAACTGTCAGGGCTGTGACCAGCATGTTCCTGTCACTTAACACAGGATGGGTACCTTAATGTGCAGCACGCTTAATGTGGGTGCAGCTATTGACATCCATAGAGGTGTCATTGGAAGTACTCGTGCTAATTACCATATTGCTACTGAGAGCTCTCAACTGCTCTCGCCCACACTCCATCCATTCCCCATCCCATTGCGCGATGGCTGATTACCATGCGCTTTACCGCGCAGTTTCTGGCATGCTCTCACATTAGTCTTCCCACCTGCCAGTTGCCGTGCATCAGAGCACACACTAACCGATTACCAGGCTTTAGCAAGAGGGGCCCTAAGCCTTTGAAAATTGACCCCAATCTTTGCTAGCTGGAATAAAATTATGTCTAGAAATTTGGCCCTAGGGCCTGAAGTTTAGGGGAAGGCAGGGCAGCATCAGGCAGACCTTGTCTAAAATCGGACATGCAAAAATAAGTAAATGTTTTTTTAAAAGGAACAAACCCATTAATACCAGATTAAAAAAGACAGATTTACAACATAGATAATACAAATTAAATAGCCACATAAAACCTGTCACATCATCCAGCCAAAGAGGAATCTTGTGAAGTCTAAGACCCTCTTCTTACTGAACCATGCCATTCTGCAATCATTGGATACCGGAGGATCACCCACAATATTATAAATCTTCCAACCCAGGTCCAGTATTCCCTTTTCTGCGTGGGTTCTTTCTGTTGCAAACTGCCAGAATAGTTCTTCCTGCACAGAAGTCAGGATCTCCCTCCTTCTAGATGACACCGTAGCCAGAATGTCTCTTTCAACAACTGGAAGACAGAAATCATATAGCAACAGTACTTCCCATTTCATAGTGCGATCGGTGTCATGAAGTATCTTAGTAATTATACTATGGGCCTCAGTATATTCTTAGTGCTATTGCCGATTCTTGCTATTTGAACATGGCTGTTATTTGCCTTTGACTGTAAGGGTGATGTAATAGAAAAGGGGAGTGATTTTTGCAACTGGGTTTCTCTGTTGGGAAGGCCAGGGGATGAGTTGGTGAAGCTTTCAAAGTTATAAACTGGTGCATTGGAGGGTAGCTTGTCTTTGCCTCTTTTCTGCCATACTGATGAGAGAGAGGGAGCATAACGCTTCTAAGTTAATGGAGTTTTGGGTGCAGAACAAGGCTATAGACTAAAGGAATAGCAAGAGGCTGCGAGTTTTGTCTTCTTTTTGCCAGAAGAAAGTCACTGCATTGTCTGAAGGTCTTATTACTAGTGTGGGATCAGGGCCGGCCCGTCCATTGAGCGAGAATGTTTTTTGCACAGGGCCCCGCGTTTCAGGGGGCCCCGCGCAAAAAACATTCTGATCTAAAAGTTAAATTTAAAAAAAAAAAAAAGTTGTCTGCTGCCGCTGCCGGGGCCGCCGTGGCAGAATCGAGTGTGCCGCGGGGCCCCCCCTGCCCAGCAGAGCCTGCCCTCCCCTGTATCACCTCTCTTTCAGCTGCCTGCAGTCACACGCGCCAGTTTCAGAGCGCGAGAGGAGAGTTTCTCCCTCGCTGCTCTGTTAAGTCCGCGGGGGCTGATGGGAAGCTCCCATCAGCCCCCGCGGGCTTAACAGAGCCGCGAAAGGGAAACTAGTTCCTTCGCTCTCTGAAAGCCTGCGCATGTGACTGCAGGCAGCTGAAAGAGAGGTGATACAGGGGAGGGCAGGCTCTGCTGGGCAGGGGGGCCCCGCGGCGCACTCGATTCTGCCGCGGCGGCCCCGGCAGCGGCAGCAGACAGCTTTCTTTTAAAAACATTTTTCCTGGGGCTGGGCTGGGCTGGGGGGGGGGGGGGTAGGCGTGGGGGTGGGCGATGGGGGGGGGTTGGAGTGGTTATGGGCTGGGGGGGTTAGGAATGGTGATGGGCTGGGGGGGTTAAGACTGGTAATGGGCTATGGGGGGGCTAGGACAGGAAATGGGCTGATGGGGAGGGGTTAGGACTTGAGGTGGGCTGATGGGGTTAGGACTGGTAAATGGGCTGTGGGCTGTTGGGGGGTTAGAACTGGTAATGGGCTATGGGGGGATAAGACTGGTAATGGGCTGTTGGCTGATGGGGGCTGTCTGGTAATGGGCTATGGGGGGGTTAGGACTGATAATGGGCTATGGGGGGGCTAGGACAGGAAATGGGCTGATGGGGAGGGGTTAGGACTTGAGGTGGGCTGATGGGGTTAGGACTGGCAATGGGCTATGGGGGGCTGACTGGAAATGGGTTGATGGGGTTAGGACTGGAAGTGGGCTAATGGGGGTTTAGGACTGGTAATGGGTTATAGGGGGGCTTAAACTGAAAATGGGGTGATGGGGGGTTAGGACTGGAAGTGGGTTGATGGGGGGGGCTAGGACTGGTATTGGGTTGGGGGGTTACTAGGACTGGAAATGGGCTGATGGGGGGCTAGGACTGGAAATGGGCTGATGCAGGGACTAGAAGGGAATGGATGCTGGGTGAGGCTGGAACTAGAAGGGAGCTGATGTTGGGGGAGGATTAGAATGGGATGGGGCTGGGAGAGTAAAATGGAGAGGGGAAAAATATTTTGTGTGGGAGGGATAAAAAATCTACAATTGGCCGGGTATTGGGAGAGTAAGTGGGGATTGTGGATGGAGGGGTAAAATTTGAGTGGATGAAATAGGAATGAGGAAAGAGCAAAAGGAGAAAGATTAGTATGTTAAAGCAGATGTAGAGAGAGAAAATGGAAAAAAACTAGAAGAGAGAAGAAAGGACAAATGGACAGCAGACGATGGAGAGTTAGCAGAAGACACAAAGAAACCAGAAGAAAGTGGCTGGAGCAATTGCAGCTGAAAAAAATGCACAAAAGGTAGAAAAATATCTCTTTATTTTGAATTTATTAATTGGAATATGTCAGCTCTGGTAAATGTGCATCATTAACATCTGCACTTTGTTTAGTACAAGAGCAAATTAATGTATAGTTTTATTTCTACAGTGTTGTACATTCCAAGTTTGGCTTTTGGGATTCCCAGTTTAATTATTGTCTTCCTGTTTCTAAATTGTGATTCCTTGTTTGGTGATGGTCTATGTTCTGCATGTGTAACTGAGCTGAGGTATTCTGTTTATGTAATTCCTATTTGACATTGCCACTTGTTCTCTTTCCCCAGTAGGTCATGTATTGTTGTTCTCTGAAATGTATTGGTTTAATATTTGCATGTTTCCTTTTGATAGGTAGGGTATGGTGCTTTGTGAGTCCTGGTAGTGCTGTTAGGATACGGCGGGTTTGCTATGGGTTCTAAATGGGCAGTGTTTGTAGTAGTTCCTAATGTGCCTGGCGGTTGGCACTGGATTATAGTAATGTAGAAATCTTTTAGTCTTTCTTTATCCATACACTCATTAAGAGGCATGTTTACTAAAAGTTAGTATATGGTAACATTATGCAAATATTTATGCAAATGAGGCCCCGCACCGAGTCTCCGCACATGGCCCCGCACCCCCCTTGGGCCGCCCCTGTGTGGGATTACACTGGAAGAGAGAACATATAGCCTGGAGAGTTTTTCTGGCAGCCTCTGACCACTGAGGGAGAGGATGTGCATGGAGAGCTGAAAGCCCATGACCAATGTTGAAAGTACTGGGGAAAAGGACGTACAACATTTTTGTCACTAAGCAGAGGCATTTTGGCAATAACCAAGAGGAGCGTGATATTCAGAAATTACCAGAGTGCTTTAGGGAACCCTTCAAAGAAGACAGAGTGCTGCTTCTAAGTGTCCTTGCAGGGCTCGGGTGGAACTACCTGCAGAAGAGTTGGTGAAATAAAGACGAGTGGATCCCACAGAGCTCAAGGAAGAGCATTCCTTTCCCTCTCTTTGATGACTGTTGTTATCTGTAAACCTCCCTGATGTTTGAAGTGTGGTACAGAAAGCTCCTCATAAACCATAAACCATAAGAGAAGAGAAGAAGTAGTCCTGAGAACAAAGACATCATTTTATGTTTGCTGTGGGATTTTCCTTTTTTTCCATGTCTGTGAAGGGCAACAGATGACATTTTTGAATTCATAGAACTATGATGGCAGAAAAAGACCACATGGCTTATCTAGTCTGCCCTTCCATATCAAATACTAAAGTTCCTTCTTTTCCTTTAGAGATCTTCTGTGTTTGTCTCATGCGTTTTTGAATTCAGATACTGTCCTCGTCTCTACTACCTCCACTGGGAGACTATTCCATGCAACTACCACTCTTTCCGTAAAGAAATATTTTCCCAAATTACTCCTGAGTCTATCCCCTTTCACCCCTATCCTATGTCGCCTCATAGAAGAGCTAGCTTTCATTCGAAAGAGGCTCTCCTCTTGTGCATTTATGCCACGGAGGTATTTAAATGTCTCTATCATATCTCCTCTATCCTGCCTATCCTCTAACGTATATATATTAAGATCTTCAAGTCTGTCCTCATATGCTATATAATGAAGACCACTAACCATTTTAGTAGCCACCCTCTGCACCGACTCCATCCTATTTATGTCCTTTTAAAGGTGTGGTCTCCACAATTTCACACAATACTCCAAAAGAGGTTGCACCAGAAACTTATACAGAGGTACTATCACCTCCTTTTTTCTGCTGGCCATTCCTCTCCCTTAGCACCCAAGCATCCTTCTGGCTTTTGCCGTTGCCTTTTCTATCTGTCTAGCCACCTTAAGATCATCAGCAATAATCACACCTAGGTCCTGCTTTTCTGTCGTGAACAGAAGTACTTCGCCCCCTACACTGTACCATTCCCTTGGAATTTTGCAGCCCAAATGCATTAAATCTTAGTTGCCAAATTCTTGACCATTCTTCAAGCTTAGCTAGATCCCTCCTCATGTCATCTATTACTTCCTGGGTGTCTACTCTATTGCAGATTTTGGTATCATGAGCAAAGTGGCAAACCTTACCTGACAGCACTTCCGCAATATCACTAACAAAGATGTTAAAAAGAATCGGACCAAGGATAGGTCCCTGGGGCACACCACTGGTAACCTCCTTCTCCTCAGAGTGAGCTGCGTTTACCTGTACCCTTTGAAGCTTCCATTCAACCAATTTCTAACCCAGTCAGTCACTTTAGGGTCCATCCCTATGGTGCTCAATTTGTTCATAAGTCGCCTGTGCAGAACAGTTTCAAAGGCTTTACTGAAATCTAAGTACACCACATCTAGGGCTCACCCTTGGTTCAATTCCCTGGTCACTCAGTCAAAGAAATCATTCTGCAAATGTGGCCAAACCAGCGCAGTCTGCATTTTAGAATTCGTTCTTCGACTGAGGATTGACGGTCGCACCTTGTCCTGCCTCTGGAAAACCCCTGCTGCCTTGGATCCTGCAATCCATTGGACTCCACAAACCTTACTATTCTCTTTTTTAGCAGCATTTCCAAAAATTTACGCACCACAGAGGCTGGACTAATCAGCCGGCAGTTTTTAACCTCAACCATACTTCTGCTTCTGTGTAAAGGGACAACATGCGCCTTTCTCCAGTCCTCTGGGACCACTCCTAACTCTAAAGAAGCATTAAACAGATTAGTCAGTGGAACCACTAGAATGTCCCCAAGTTCCTTCAGTATTCTCGGATGTATCCCATCCAGTCCCATCACTTTGACTAATTTTAGTTTAGCTAGTTCCTCACGAACACAGCCTTCTGAAAATTGTTCGAGATCCCTGTTACTTCTGTTCCCAATTGTGGGTGTTTCTGAGGTCTTGCTCCTGGTCCTTCATCTGTGAACACAGAATAGAAATATTTGTTGAGCAATTCCGCTTTATCCTCATTAGCTTCTGCATAGTCCTCCCCTTCACCCTTGAGTCTGACAATACCACTTTTGCACTTCTTTCTCTTACTAACGTACCTGAAAAATGTCTTATCCTCCCCATTATATTGCACTATTCTTCTTTCTGTGTCTTTACTTTCCTGACTACTTTGCTAGCTTCTCTAAGTTTTTCCAAATATAGATGTTTGTCTTCCTCTCTCTGTGATCTCTTGTATTTTATGAAGGTCACCTTCTTTTTCTTCACCTTTTCAGTTACTTCTTTTGAGAAACATAGAGGCCTCCTTTTCCTTTTTCATTTATTTACCTAACAAAAAGGTTTGCTATGCAGTCATGCACCATTCACCTGGTAAATTATGTTTTTATATCAAGCCTACTAAAGTTGATATTGGCCACAGTTTTGGTTAGTGGAACCTGCAGAGAACTATACAGTGAATCTAACTGTGAACTTTGACCACAGAGATCCTTGGTATGTCCTGCCATCCTCTGCACCTGCATGGTACCCTGGCTCAGCTCGCATCCTGCATGGACCAGAACTACTGCAGGAGATCTGCAGTGATATGATAGAAAGTACCCCTAAAGAAACTGACTAGCTGCAGAGTGAGGTGGCTTAAGAATCCCTAAGGAGCTGCAGAATAATATATGAGAGATAGAGCCTGTTCGTGGCTGTATTTCCAGGCTTTGTGGTGCAACTCATGACTTGGCCCAGGACTCTGGCTCTCAATGACTATTTGTACTGTTAAGATAGCTTTTCTACTACAATATTAACTCCACGTGGCCTAATGAAATAGAGAAATTACTACTAGTAACACCACCTCAAAGTGCTTCCGCCTCTAACCCCTCCCTCCCTATCTACTCAAACCCTGGCCAACTATTTTCATGACAAAGTCCACAAGATTATACTCCAATTCCCCACAAGTTCAGCTTCTTCCCCTTTTCTCTCTCTTCAATACCAACTCTTCCCCTCAACCTCTGCTACTCTTTCTTCCTTTTTTAAGATCTCCAAAGAGGAAACCACTTGTCTTCTTTCCTCCTCTAAACTCACTACCTGCTCCTCTGATCCTATCCCCACTCGTTTCCTTAACTCCATCTCCTTCACTATCATCCTTTCCATCTCTCATATTCTCAACCTATTGCTCTCCACTGCAATTGTCCCAGCAGCCTTCCAGCATGCTGTTGTCACACCTCTCCTCAAGAAATCTTCACTTGACCCTTCTTGTCCTTCTAATTATCGACCCATCTCCTTCCTCCCCTTCATTTCCAAACTTTTTGAATGTGCGGTTCTCCGCCATTGCCTTGACTTTCTGTCCTCTCAAACCCTTCTGGATCCACTACAATCTGGTATTCTACTGAAGTGGCTCTTGCCAATATCTCCAATGGCTTGTTCCTAGCTAAATCCAAGGGCTTTTACTCAATCCTGATTCTTCTTGACCTTTCTGTTGCTTTTGACACTGTTGACCACCACATTCTCCTTGACATCTTGTCCTCACTTGTTATTAAAATCTCTGTCCTATCCTTCTTCTTTCTTCTTCTTTAACACTAGAAGTCCCAAAAGGAATTTTACCTAGAAACCCCAAAGTGCGTCAATTGACGCATTATCATGGCAACTGCGTTTAGCATGAAATGCAGATGTGAATTAATGTGAAGTTACTTATTTGTTAAATACGTGCAGTATGTGATGTCATTACATGATGTCATTGTGTGTTTATTGTTTGTAATGTCGGAGTAAAACTGTAAACAGTGATTGAGATGCGCCATCTAGTGGGAACATGAATTTATACCTAGAAGCCCCAACATACGTCAATTGATGCATTCAAGACAATTGAGTGCATCAATTGACGTACTTTGGGGATTCTAGGTATAAATTAATTTTCCCTCTAGGTGGTGCATCTGTCATTAATTTTTGATACACATATTTGAACATCTTGACCTTGCTAACAAAGTCATGGAACATGACTGACATGGTTCTAGCAGTGGCGCTGGTATACAACTTCGAAGATGCATTTGCGTCAATTGATGCACTTTGGGGCTTCTAGTCTTAATCCCTAGCTGGCATTTAGAGAGAAGGCCGTCCTCCCAGCCAATATGATGCTGTAGGTGGTGCTGGATTGCGTGTGTTGCTCATAATATACTTCCAACCTTGGTGATCAGTGGCAACATTTCTGGCCTCATTGATGGTCAGTCATTGGTTCATTAGGTCTTCCTCGATGTGTTTGAGCCATGTTTTCTTTGGTGTTGCTCATTGAACTCTCTAATGGACAGGTCGCTCTCACCAGAGGAATTTGTATGACAGCTGACTGATGTTCATTCTGCAAATGTGGCCAAACCAGCGCAGTCTGCATTTTAGAATTTGTTCTTCGACTGAGGATTGATGGTCACACCTTGTCCAAATTGTCTCATTTCGATGGCAATCACAAAGAGACACCCAAAATCTATCTTAGGCATTGCATTTGAAAGACTTCGTGTTTGTTCAAGTCAGGTTTGAGCAGAGTCCATGTTTCCAATCTGTAAAGGAGAATTGGCAGGATCAGCATTTGGAAGAGGCAAATTTTCATCTTGGTGGAGATATGGTCTTCTTCCAGAGGCACCATTTGAGTGAGGCGAATGCTACTGTTGCCTGGCCAATTCTGCTGAGGACTTCAGTGGTGGATGCCACCTTCATCTCCTGTACCAGCGATCCCAGCTATCTGAATTCTTGGACCTGCTCAATTTGAATTCCATTGAGGTGAACAATGGCCTGTGATCCATCCATGGTCATAACTTTGGTCTTATCCACATTGATTCTTAGGCCATAAGATTGGGCGATGAGGGCAATATGGAAAAAGATGTTGGTGGTCTTTGAATCCATGTCAGCAAATATAGCACTGTCGTCTGCGAACATCAAGTCAGTCAGGAAGTTGTTCACACCGTACTGGACCCTGCAGGGGTGAGGCAACATCTCCCTGGTGGACTCCAGTTTGAATAGAAAATCATTGGACAGCAAATTTTGGATCTGAACACTGCTGGTTGAGCCATTGTATGATGCTTGGAGAAGTTAGATGATCTTCAGTGGCACATGTTCATTTTCTAGTGCCCTCCAGAGGATGGGCCAGTAAACACAGTCAAATGCGGATCTGAAGTGAATGAAGACTTGACCTTTTCCTCCATCAGTTGATGAATGGTGAATATTTGATCGGTGCAGTCCCAATATGGCTTTAATCCTGCTTGCTTTTCTTGACTGGTCTGTTCACAATGTTCCTTCAGCCTTTATTGTATGATCTTCATGAACACTTTGCCAATGATTGAAAGGAGGCTGATGCTGCAGTAGTTCTTACATTCCTGGCTATCACCTTTCTTTAGGATTGGCACAATGATGGCTTTCTTCCATGCTGATAGAACTCATTTTATGTGCCAGATGAGTGTTAGAAGGATGTGAAGCCATTGCAGCAGGATGCCTCCCTCAGCTTTGATCATTTTGAAATGACTTGGTCCACTCCGGGCGTCCTTCCTTTCTTCAATGGTGTTATTGTACACTTCATCGACTGTTGGCTCACTGTTGAGGAATAAATTCTCCAGCAGGTCGATGGGTGGTGGCTCTGGTGGTGGTCCCTGGAGCAGATTATGGATGTATAGCTCTTGGAAGAATTCTTTCCAGCATTGCAGACGTTAACCATGAGAGCTCACGAAGGTGCCATCCACTTTCTTGATGTTGTCATTAAGAAACATAGAAACATGATGACAGGAAAAGACCACAAGGACTATCTAGTCTGCCCTTCTATATCAATCACTACAACAGTCCATTTTTTTTCATTTAGAGAGCCTCTGTGTTTGTCCCATGCTTCTTTGAATTCAGATACTGTCCTCATCTCTACCACCTCCACTGGGAGACTATTCCATGGATCCACCACTCTTTCCATAAAGAAATATTTCTGCATATCACTCCTGAATCTATCCCCTTTTACCCTCATCCCATGTCCCCTCATAGAAGAGCTTGCTTTTAATCGAAAGAGGCTCTCCTTCTGTGCATTTATGCCACGGAGGTATTTAAATGTCTCAGTCATATCACCTCTATCCTGCCTTTTCTCTAAGGTGTACATATTAAGATCCTTAAGTTTGTCCTCATATGCTTTATAATGATGACCACTAACCATTTTAGTAGCCACCCTTTGCACCGACTCCAGCCTGTTTATATCCTTTTGAAGGTGCAGACTCCAGAATTACACACAATACTCCAAATGAGGTTGCAGCAAAGACTTATACAGAGGCACTATCACCTCCTTTCTTCTGCTGGCCATTCCTCTCCCTATGTACTCAAGCATCCTTCCAGCTTTTGCTGTCACCTTTTCTACCTGTTTAGCTACTTTAAGATCATCAGACTCAATCACGCCTAGGTCCCACACTTCTTTAGTGGACAAAAGTATTTCACCCCCTATCCTATATTGCTCCCTTGGATTGCTGCAGCCTAAATGCATGCACTTTTTAACATTAAGGGGTATGTTTACTAAACCGTCTTAATGTGCGCCCGGCGATAGTGTGCAGGCTGCCATAAAAGGAGTGGGCGTTTCAGTCTTAAAGCAGCAAAACGGGAGTATCACGCAATAACGCGCGCTGCTGCGCACATTATCGTGCGAGGCGGCGCTAAGCGTGTTAACATGCGGTAATCCTAAGTAGGTGCCCAGACATACAAACATTGAAACAGAGGTGTAGCACAATGGTTAATACACTGACTGATGATACAGGGGTCATGAGTTTGATCCCCCAGTGTGCCTAATACTTAAGGCTGGCTGAAGCATCAGCTTTGACATGTAAGTATTGTTTCCTGCTGCACTTTATTTGTATTTTATTAATTGCTGCCAGCAAACACACCCTCACGTGCCGTAACCTAAGGTGTCTCATAAGGCACCCTATAAGGCACTCCATAGGGCACATTATAAAGTGCACTGTCTGCCACGGCACCCTATAATGTCCCCTATAGGGCACCCTATAAGTCGCTCCATAGGATACCGTATAGTGCACCTTATATGGACGGTAACCATAAGGTGCCCTATAGGGCGCCCTATAAAGCGCCCTCTGAGGCACCTTATGGGTACAGTATGCTGAGGGTGGTTTTGCTGGCAGCACTAATGTACATTAAAAATAGATAATGCTTTGGACAGCCCTATCAAATAACCCCACTGTGGGTTTGAACCCATGACCCCTGGCTCCACAGACAGTGAAGTAACCAGTGGGCTACAGCTCTATAACTGCTAGCAAGGCCCTGGCTGGCTGCAGAAGGACTACATGTCACCACACAAACAGTCTGCTGTGGTCACCAGGATAGGGTTAGCCCACCCGTACCCATGATGCACTGCACATGCAAATCAGCCGTCTATAGATGAACACAAGATGGGGTATGCACCCCCATAGCACCTCGGCCTGGTAGGAGGAACTGACCATGTGTGTTACTGGCACAGAGTAGCTACACACCGTCACATTGTGCGGGTACTGTGCTCACCCTGAGGGTGCAGTGGGGCGCCCAGCACCAGGTCCACAGCACCTTCCATGGCAGAAAGAGGACATGCTGTAGGTCCCCCAGCAGTGCTAGTGTGTGAGATAGGTAGTTCCTGCAGACACACTTTGGATACATCTGTATTTCTCAGTCAGATTTGACCCTTATGGACACATAGGCAGATTATATACCACCACTCAACCCACCCTCTGGGGCTGTGGGTGGGAAACAGGGTCTTCCACCGACAGATCCATGTTTTACGTCCCTGCAATGGCAGCAGTAGAGGGGTCCACCAACCGCAGTCCTGATGGGGAACAGACACCCTACAGGGCAGTCAATGCAGCTCTGTACACATCCATAAAGTAATAGCAGACAGACATTAGGCCTGGAAATGCTCAGCTGCACCCCACCACAATCTGATATTCTCCTGCAGCCACTGCACCCTGCAAGGTGTTCCAGCAGGACACATACTAGCCGCAGACGGTCTGATAGCTAGTCCATAGGGCATGTTCCTGGAAGAGATGCATACACACCAAGCAGATAAGTCAGTGATTGGGCCCCAAAAGAGAACCCATAAATGTCACATGAGAGAAATACTATATAGCACTATGGGGGAACCTAGACATGCCGTGGTCACTGCTCAGTCAGGGTGAGAGTGACCTCCCAGCAGGACATGCTGTGGCCACCCTGTCCATGCAGGTGGTGGTCGGGCACTACAATGTCCGAGCCATTGCCCTATGCCCTGTGCAGATGCATCCAGGCTAGGCCGCCCTATCCAGGCTATTCTCTCAGTACCTTGCTCCTCATTATGCACATTGGCAGGCCAACACTGGCAACAGTGCTAGCAGTGTGGGCTCTGGAGGGTGTTGGCAGCCACCACACACTGGATAGACAGACACACACTCCACACATCTATGCCAGCATTGTGCAACTATAGAGGTGTTTGGCAGTCCTGGCCACCGAACCAGTCCTGGGCACAGTGCAGGCATGGCTATGGTACGCAATACTGTTGGGGGTCACTCCCCAGGGTGGTAAACACTGTCAGACACAAGACCTGTAGCACACTCCACAGACATCAGAAAGGTTGCTATGATGCAGCTCAATCAGAAAATTGCACTTAACTTTGGAATTGCTACCTGCCAGTAATCACAGCAACCTTTTGATAGATGTGTACTGTATTCCCAGGTTTAGGGTGGCATTGGTAAGGTATGTAAGTGCTAGTATTGCGAGATGCACGCAGGGCCCAACATTCTGCCTCTCCAAGAGCCTGTGGGTGCGGGTGTGTCTGCTCCTGTTGGCCGCTGCTCCAGTCCTGGTAGGCCAAACACTGTTCGGGTTTTCATGCTGTCCCTCATGAATATGCATGAGATACAGCTGCATACCATGGGGTGGCGCATAGAAATGCAGCACAGGCATCTTTATTAGAGGCAGCATGGAACCTGAATGGTGTTTGGCCCTCCAGGACTGCATTTGGGAGACTCTGCTCTAGGTAATGTGCATGTTTATGGTCTCTGTGCTCTGTAGGGTAAAATGTAGGAGTTTTGGGCATGTTTACGTCATCTGCAATAAAGGTTCTGTCTGTATTAGCATGTTTTAGTAGTGGGTAAAATATGGGGAATGGGTTGGCAGGAACCACAGCTAGGGCTTGAACCTGTGACCTTCTGCTTCTGAGCACACTGGCTTTGTGCACTGCACCACCATGTTGCCACAGTGGCAATGCATTCCCTGGTGATACCATGACTGTTCGTCAGACAGGGCCTGTCTGTTGCAGTGCATGGCACCCACCTACACAGGGCTATGCCATGGTCTGCTCTGGGCAGCTGCCACCATGCTGACATGCCCTTCTGCTGGTGGTGCTTGTGGTGCACAGTCTCAGGCCATCCAGTGTGCGGGTAGGCGGCTGTCTATGGTGCGGGTTCTGGGGTAGGGGTGCCTGCATAGCTGTCCACGCTTCTCCCCAGCACCGCCTGCCAATGTTCCGTGCCATTGGGGGTACCTGCTGGGTACTATCCCCTGTGACACCATGGGAAGCACACTCGTGCCCATGTTGGGCCCTCAGCAGTTGCTATCTGGCTGCTCTACTGTTTCAGCATTCCTATGGGTCAGCTAGGCATCACCCTAATCCGCACTTTGGCCCAGCTGCACCACAGCATGTGCCACCTGCAGCCCTCTGTGTCCCCTTTTCCAGCATCTGTCCAGTTGCCCGTTCCGACATGCCCACCCTGCTGTTGCAGAACATGTGCATGCCATAGGAAACCTGTCCAATGGAGAGGAAAACCCTGCTCAGCGCAATTTCACTGTGGGCTCATTCACCTTGTATGGGGATGGAGCAAAGACCCTTCCAAAATTCATATCTTTTTTTTTTTGGAGCTTTCTTGGGAGTGTCTTTTGCTGTTTCCCATTGATATCACTATTGCCCGGCTTGGTTATTTTTTTTTTACATTTTCTTCTGTTCATTTTCACTGTTTATTTGCCTTTTTGTTCCGTGCACAATATGTATCACACTTATCATTTTTGTAGGTTTCCCTGGTTTTTCTGTACATTGCTGATGGAAATGGTTTCTTTTCCCTTTAAATCAGCTCTAACGCCACTGGCGTTAGTTTTCAGCCTCGGATTTCACAGCGTTAGTGTGCAGGGAGCCTCTCCCCTCCCACTCTCTGCCCATTGACCCTCTCTCTCCGCCCCTGGGGAGCCTTCCTCCGCCCTCAGGGAGCCTTTCTCCACCCTCAGCGCTCATTTGCGCCACTGTATGCGTTATCACGCGCTAAGGTACCTCTGCACCCTATAAAGCACCATTATTACACAATACGGTACCTTATCGCGCGATAACGTGGCAGAGCGCACGTTAAGACTTCTTAGTAAACATACCCCAAAGTCGGGCGCCTCATAAAGTGTGCAAACGGTGTGTTGAGGACCTCCGAAACTGGTTCAAGGGTAAGAAAAAATCTTTCCATTATGGGATTCCTATGGTATGGCGAGAACAAAAGAACCATAGTGATGACTGTTACTTTTGTTCATGAGATGTGAAAGGGTTTAATTCCAAATGGAAGCGTTCCATTTCCTACCCCAATCTTCACTCGGCAATTCGTCCCATCCCCCATGGCACAGATATACCAGTACCCAAGCCCCCTGCTACCTTGGAAGAGATACCTAGCTCCGATGAAGGTGAAGTCATACCTGAACCAGATAACGAATCAAGTTCTGACTTTGAAGATGATACAAGACCAAAATTGTTTTCTCAGGATGAGATGAATGATTTGGTAACAGACCTGAATCTTCCCAAGAATGCCGCTGAGTTACTCGGATCAAGGCTGAAAAGCAGGAATTTATTGTTGCCAGGAGTGTCATCTTCATGGTTCAGACATCGTGAAAAGGAGTTCATTCCTTACTTCGCCCAGGAAGACAAGTTGGTTTATTGCATCGATGTCGAAGGTCTGATGGGTCAATTTAAAATCAATATGATTCAGAGCAATGGCGTCTTTTTATAGATTCTTCAAAAAGAAGTCTCAAAGCAGTTTTACTCCACAACGGTTTTTACGCTTATATACCTGTAGGTCATTCCATGCACTTGAAGGAAACCTACGAGAACTTGGAATTGGTTCTTTGTAAACTTAAATATGAAGACCATGGTTGGCAAGTGTGTGGGGACTTGAAGGTCTTGTGCATGCTGCTCGGGCAACAAGCTGGGTATACCAAATATCCTTGTTTTCTGTGTCTATGGGACAGTCGAGACCGATAAAATCACAGGACCAAGAAGAGTTGGCAGCCGAGGGTGCTAACAGTCGGTGAAAAAAATGTCCTCCGAGAAACTTTGGTACCTTCCCATAAAGTTCTTCTACCACCTCTCCACATAAAATTGGGATTGATGAAACAATTCGTAAAATCACTTCCAAGAGATGGAGAATGCTTCAAATACTTGGTCACCAAGTTTCCAGTCCTGTCGGAGGCAAAATTGAAGGAAGGTGTGTTCATCGGACCAGACATTAGAAGGCTTATAGTTGATCTTGTCAATACCATGACGGATCCTCAAAAAGAAGGGTGGATTGCATTTAAAGAAGTCATACATCAATTTTTAGGCAATAACAAAGATTCTCACTACAAAAAGATCGTCGGACGAATGCTGAAAGCATTTCAAGCTTTAGGTTGCCTGATGAGTTTGAAAGTGCATTTTCTCCAGTCCCACCTTGACTACTTTCCTGAAAATTTGGGAGCTGTGAGTGAGGAACAAGGTGAACAATTCCACCAACACATTAAAGAGATGGAAAGGAGATACCAGGGAAAATGGAGCATTACAATGATGGCAGATTACTGTTGGATGCTTCAGAGAGACATTCCAGATGCTACTCACAAGCGTAAATGCACCAAGAGGAGCCTCACAAGGAAGAAGAATCGAGTTTAGTGTGTGTAGGTGAGCTCATTTCAGTTCAAAAAAGGATTTTCATGAAAATATTGTAATAAAACTTTAATTTTATAAGTCTTTTTCCATTTATTTTGAGGTATTGCCTTATTTAACATAGTTACCTAAATTGTCAGGAAACGTGATGTCCTATGACAAAATGGAGGTCATTTTCGGATTCAGCGCACCAAAAAACATAAAGATTACGTGGAATAACCAAAACAGCTCTCGAAAAAATTTTTTTTGCAGACCTGTGTTTTCAAAAGACTGTGTTCATGATTAACTAACTAAACTTAAAGTAGACAAAGCGATGGGACCGGATGGGATATACCCTAGAATACTGAGGGACCTTGGGGACATTCTAGCAGCTCCACTTACTGACCTTTTCAATGCCTCGTTGGAGTCGGGAGGGGTGCCAAAGGACTGGAGAGAGGCTAATGTGGTCCCTTTACACAAAAGTGTAAGTAAGGATGTGGTTGAAAACCACAGGCCGGTTAGTTTAACTTCGGTGTTGAGAAAATTATTGGAAGCGCTGCTGAAAGAGAAAATAGTGAGGTTTTTGGAGTCCAGCGGATTAGGATCTGAGGCAGCATGGATTCACCAGAGACAGGTCTTATCAGAGAAATCTGATTGATTTCTTTGACTGGATGACCAGGACGTTGGATCAAGGGAGAGCCCTAGATGTGGTGTATTTAGATTTCAGTAAAGCCTTTGAAACTCTTCCTCTCAGGTGACTTACAAACAAACTGAACATCCTAGGGATGGACCTAAATTTACTGCTTGGATTACAAATTGGTTGAGTGGGAGGCGACAAAAGGTACAGGTAAATGGAGCTCATTCTGAAGAGAAAGAGGTTACCAGTGGTGTGCCCCAGGGATCTGTCCTTGGTCCGATTCTTTTTAACATCTTTGTTAGTGATATAGCGGAAGGGCTGTCGGGTAAGGTAGGCCTCTTTGCGGATGATATCAAAATCTGCAATAGAGTAGACACCCAAGAAGTTGTAGATAACATGAGGAAGGATCTAGCTAAGCTTGAAGAATGGTCTAGAATTTGGCAGCTGAGATTTAGGGGTATGTTTACTAAACCGTCTTAACGTGCGCTCTGCGACCTTATCGCGCGATGATGGCGTGTTTTAATGTGCACAGGTACCATATCGCACGATAATGCACACTGCTGCGCAAACGAGCGCTGAAAGCGGGGAAAGGCTCCTGGAGGACGGAGGAAGGCTCCCCAGGGGCAGAGAGAAGGGGTCAATGGATGGAGAGTGGGAGGGGAGAGACTCCAGGCACACCAACGCTGTGAAATCCGAGGCTCAAAACTAACGCCAGTGAAACCCTGGCGTTAGAGCTGATTTAAAGAGAAAATAAACCATTTCCGTCAGCAATGTACAGCAAAACCAGGGAAACCTACAAAAAGTGATAAGTGTGATACATGTGCACGGAACAAAAGGGCCATGTCTGCAAGAACTACCTATCACACACAGTAGCACTGATGGGGACCTGCAGCATGGTGTATTTCAGTTATGAAAGGTGCTGTGGACCTGGTGCTGGGTGCTCCACCTCACCATCAGGGTGAGCACAGTACCTGCACAATGTGAAGGTCTGTAGCTACTCTGTGCCAGTAACACACACGGTCAGTACCCCCTACCAGGCTGAGCTGCTGTGGGGGTGCACACGGTCAGTTCCCCCTACCAGGCCGAGGTGCTGTGGGGGTGCATACCCCATCTTGTGATCATCTGTAGACTGCCGATTTGCATGTGCAGTGCATTATGGGTACGGGTGGGTTAACCCTATCCTGGTAACCACAGCAGACAGTTTGTGTGGTGACCTGCAGTCCTTCTGTAACCAGCCCGGGGCTTGTTAGTAGCTATAAAGTTGTAGCCCACTGGTTGCTTCACTGCCTGTGGTCATGGGTTTGATCCCACAGTGGGGTTTGTTGATAGGGCAGTGTGAGGCATTTTCTTTTTTAATTTAAATTAGTGCTGCCAGCAAAAACACCCTCACAGTGCTGTAGCCTTAAGGTGCCTCATAAGGCGCTCTATAAAGCGCCCTATAAGGCGCCTCATAAGGCGCCCTATAGGGAACATTATAAGGTGCCTTGGCGGACAGTGCACTTTATAATTTGTCCTCTGGAGTGCCTTATAGGGTGTCTTATACGGCACCTTAGGTTACGGCATGTGAGGGTGTGTTTGCTGGCAGCAATAATTAAAATAAAAATAAAACGCCTCAGAAAGCAATACTTACACGTAAAGGCTAATGCCTCAGCCAGCCTTATGCATTAGGCACACTGAGGGATCAAACTCATGACCCCTGTACCAGCAGTCAGTATATTAACCATTGTACTACACCTCTGTTTCTGTGCTTGCATGTCTGCACGCCTACTTAAGATTACCGCGCGTTAACGTGCTTAGCGGCGTTTCACCCGATAATGTGCGCAGCGCACGTTATCGCGTGATAATCCCGTTTTGCTACATTAAGACCGAAACGCCCACTCCTTTTATGGCATCCTGCACACTATCGCTGGGCGCACGTTAGGACTGCTTAGTAAACATACCCCTTTATCTTGATCTTCAATTTTTAGTCCAAAGTATGCAAAGTATACTTTTTTCACAAAGTCTGTAATATTCTGCTGTTGCTTCAACACTGTATATTCACCACAGATGAAACAGAAACTGTCTGGCGAATTAATACACTTTCGCGGAGCCATAACATAACGGTTGAAGAATGACGAGCTAACACGAATTGCGATGAAAAGTGTGAACAGCCTAGAACCAAGAACCTGATGATGATTCGTGCACAAGTGTGGCATGCAGGAGAGAGCAGCTCTGTGTCTGTACACGAGACGTCACAGTGCTGGCCACGCCCCCCTGCACTTACCGGAGCTGCTGTTATCTGCCCTGTGTCTCCCTCGCACTGGATTCTTCAGGAAAGATTAACCCCTTCTACCATTAGAAGCACGGACTTAAAACTTGCTTAGCTTATGTATATATTGCTGACCATCAGATTTACAGTGCTATATTTTTTTTTACATAACTCGGACAACCCCTTTAAGGTTTTTTTTGGCACTTTATATCTTAAAAGCACTTATGTGAATTAATTAATAGTAATTTGAATTAATTAATAGTAATTTGAAAAAAATTGATAAATTTGAAGACAATTTTGCATGTTGTGGCAAATCATGACGTCTAGGAGTTTTTTCAATTTTTTATTTGTTTTCAGCACACCAAAATACATGGAAATTAGATGAAAATAATCAAACAGCTTTTTAGTTGCAGACCTGAAAATTGTTCAAGATGCCCCTCGCTTCTGTTCCTGTTTGTGGGTGTTTTCTGAGGTCCTGCTCCTGGTTCTTCATCTGTGAACATAGAACAGAAATATTTCTTAAGCAATTCTGCTTTATCCTCATCAGCTTCTACATATTCTTCCCCTTCATCCTTGAGTCTGACAATACCACTTTTACCGTTCCTCTTTTCACTAACATATCTGAAAAATGTCTTATACTCCCATGTTATTGCATTGGCTATTTCCTCCTCTTTTTTGAATCTTTGCTTTCCTGACTACTTTGCTAGCTTCTCTAAGTTTTTTCAAATATAGATGCCTTTCTTCCTCTCTCTGTGATCTCTTGTATTTCATGAAGGCCTCCCTCTTTTTCTTCACCTTTTCAGCTACTTCTTTCGAAAGCCATAGCGGTCTCCTTTTCCTTTTACCTTTATTTACCATTTTAACAAAAAGGTTGGTTGCCCTTAAAATATCCCCTTTCAGTTTTGGCCACTGTTTTTCTACATCCCCCAGCTGTTCCCATTCCTCTAACGACTCCCTGAGGTATTGGCCCATCTTGGCAAGTCAGTTTTCCTAAAGTCCTCCCCTTCTTCCTACCCTGTCTTTATGTGAACCATGTTTCTGTAACTGCCACTAAATCCAAGTCATCCTCTCACATTAAACCATCAACATCTGGGATCTTATTTCCCATGCTATGGGGATTTATACACACCACTTTCCATATATTGCCCCTTTTATCCATTTCCATAAAGGTATTTAATTTTTCAATTACCTAGTGGCTTTCACTTGCCTGGGGTCTCTCTTCACCCATCCCCACCGAATCTAGTTTAAAGACCTCTTCAGTAGATTAGCCAGTCTGCTACTGAAGACACGTCAACATTTCTTGGACAGATGGACATCATGTCTGCTCTGTAACCCTTGGAACAGCATCCCATAGTCCAGGAAACCAAAACACTCTTGATGACACCATCCATGCAGCCATGCATTCATCTCCAGGATGCAAGCTTCTCTGCCTTGGCCTTTATCCTCAACAGGGAGGATTGAAGAGAACACCACCTGTGCCCCTATCTGCTTCACCCTCTGTCCCAGAGCCATGAAGTCACGCTCAGAGATACCTGGTAGTATCATTTGTGCCGACATGGATTAGCAACATTGGGTTCTAGTCAGTGGGCTTGATGAGTCTCATCATACTCTCCATAACATCTCGGATTTTGGCACCTGGCAGACAGCATACCTCTCTGGACATCAAGTCTGTTCGGAAGATGGACACCTTAGTACTCCTCAGAAGAGACTCACCAACCACCACTACCCTTCGCTTCCTTGTGGTCATTGATTCTGTAACTTTGGGGTGTTCGAGCTCTAGTTCTTCCCTTTCCAGTCATGCTTTCACCTCCTCCACTTCCAGGGATGCATAATGGTTCTTCAATTCAAGAGCTGGAGAAGTTGAATTGGTGATTCTGCAGGCCTGGTGATTTTGTCCAACCTTTGTTATTCTGTAGGCTCTCATCTTCTCTGGTGGAGAGCTTGGATGTTGCAAGAAACATCTCATCAATGTACTTCTCACTGTCTTGAATGTTCCTCAGCCTCACCACCTCCTCTTTGAGTTCCTCGCTTTTTTCCTGAGATCTTCAGCATGCAGGCATCTGCACATGGAACCAGTCCTTCAACTGGCATTGGGACCTCTGTCTGGACAGAGGCAGAAGCTGTAATGGGGGCAACCGTTTTGGTGATACGATTTTTCCCAGCCATTGTTCAGTTGATGGAGCTTTGGTATCTGCTGAAGCAAAAGAGAGAGACCTATCAAAGTACCAGTCGGTTTCCCAGCTGTCCTTACAGAGAAAAAGCAGTTAAATCTATTTTAAGTGTGTTCAAAATGTGCTGTTTCAAGTCCCTGTGTGTAGTTAATTGGGGAGGTGCCCTATAACGCATGGCTGCTCACTAGGGGTGGGTGGAAGTTGGAGGGGATAGGGAGTGAACTAACACTTGATGAGGAGTCAGTAGCTTCAAAGAGCTGAGAAAGATACTAAAGCGGAGTTTTCAACCTACTCCACTAAAGAAAATATTTCCCCTTTTAAACTAAAGCACCAAAAAGAATGTAACTTTATTTTAAAAATGGTCCAAAATCCTTTTAAGAGTTCCCAGGCAGAGAGCTAGTAATTTAAAAAGCCACAAACTCTAAGGGTCCTCAAGCTGCTTCTTCCAGTTTGACTGAGACACCATTCCAGTAGGCTTCTCATTGCACCTTCATCTTCTGTCTGACCTCTTTGTTCAGTCACTGATATTGCTCGAAGTCAACGTTTTTGATTCGTTTCCGTTTATCCACCAGATCCAGGCACTCGTCTGAAATTCCTGGATGTGTCTAAAGATGGATGGGTGGGCACAGAGGGGTGGCACATTCAAGGATGGACTCCAATATCTGTTTTTCTTCTGCGTCAACATCATCCGACGGATCAATTACTACAAATTTGTTGGATAGGGTGATTTGGAATTCTTCTCAGAGTGCCGGAGACCTCAGACAAGCACAGTTCAGTTTGGCTGGTGGAGGTGCCTTGCGTTTTGTCTGTTGTAATCGCAGCTGTACCTTGGCATGGAATAGGTAGTGTTCAGATCCACAGTCAGGCCACCTCGTTGCATGTACATCTTTGAGCGAGAGCTGATCAGGATGTAATCTAGGACGTCCGAATCTTCGCCAGATGGGTTATGGGTTAAGCTGGTGATTGCAAGGGTGCTGAAAGTGAATATCCTGTCCTGGTTCTCCTCTTATCACTCCCATCACTCATTCAGTTTTTGTTCTAGTGTATCCTCCTCTACATCTATCCTACTCTCAGTTGGTGTACCCCAAGGGTCTGTTCTGGGCCCACTTCTTATCTCTCTCTATACCCAATCCCTTGATGCACTAATCTCCTCCCACAGCTTTCAGTACCATTTTTACGCTGATGACTCTCAGATCTATCTCTCTACACTTGGGGGTATGTTTACTAAACTGAGTTAGTGCGATTCGCGTTAGGAGCCGCGGTAGAGACAGAAACCCCAAATAAGGACATGGGCGGTACATCGTTTCCGAGAACGCACCGAGAACGCGCGCTACAAGGCGCCATAAATGAACGAGCGCTACAGGACACGTTACCGCGCATTAATCTTAAGAAGGCGTGCAGGCATACAAGCACAGTAATAGAGCTGTAGCACAATGGTTACAACACTGACTGATGGTACAGGGGTCATGGGTTTGATTCCCCAGTGGGCCTAATGTATAAGGCTGGCTGAGGCAGTACCCTTTACATTTAAGTAGCGATTGGTGAGGCATTTGACATGTATTTTAATTAGTGCTGCCAGCAAACACACTCTCACGGTGGCATAACCTAAGGTGCCGCATAAGGCACCCCATAACGCACTCCATAGGGCACATTATAAAGTGTACTGTCCGCCAAGGCACCCTATAATGTCCCCTATAGGACACCTTATAAGGATGTGAACAAAGCCCTGGCTGGCTGCAGGACTGCATGTCACCACACAAACTGTCTGCTGTGGTTATCAGGATAGGGGTAACCCACCTGTATCCATGATGCACTGCACATGCAAATCAGCAGTCAAGAGATGGGCACAAGATTGGGTATGCACCCCACAGCACCTCGGCCTTGTAGGGGGAACAGACCGTGTGTGGCACTGCCACAGAGTAGCCACAGACAGTCACATTGTGCGGGTACAGTGCCCACCCTGAGGTTGAGCGCCCAGCACCAGGTCCACAGCACCTTTCATGGCCGAAATACGCCATGCTGCAGGTCCCCATCAGTGTGTGATAGGTAGTTCCATTAGACACACCTAGGATACATCTGTGTCCTGCTGTATGTCTCGGTCATGTCTAGTCCCTATGGGCGATGCTGCACCCAGAATAGTCCAAAAAAATTGCCAAATGCTAGATCTGTGAATAAAAATCCATTCAAAAAATCAGATCTCATAAATAGGACTAACAACTACTAGCACTTACAACATAAAAACATGAAAAATCACTATTTAAATGTAGGAACATCCGTTAAATCAGGGGATGGAAAACCCCTTCATATAATCGGATCTCTCCCTTTAATCTTTTTTATTTTACTCAATCAATTCAACAGTCATTTAAAAGAATAACGCAGACCCAAAGAGCCACCATGCTAAGAAAAAATATATGTTTTTCTTTCTCAAAAGACCAAATATTTAAGGTCAAAAACTTAGCTGGCAATGGGGTCCTGCAGCAGATGTTCACCATTCGAAATATTCGTTCTAAAGCAGAACAACTCCCTGTTCATAAACAGCTCCTTCGAGAAAGCACGTCTTCAGGAAAAGCACATCATCAAAGCTTATAAATTCACAGCCATAACCCAGCGCCGCGTTTCGGGTTCTCCAACCCTGCATCAGATGGTACAGAAACAGGAAGCTTTCTCGGGTTCTCCAACCCTGCATCAGATGGTACAAAACCAGCTAAGCTTCAAAATCCTGGCTGTTGATTCTTTCATAAAACGTCCTCTCAAAGACAAGAATGGCGTCTGACGTCACAATTCAAACCAACCATTTTTAACCCTGAAAAAGAAAAGCCGTAGCCTATCAGGTGGGTAAAATATCAGGTGGGTAAAATACTCCACCAATCCAGTTCTTGATTAAGTCCTTCGGGGATAACTGACTTCAAAGAAAAAATCCAGCGTTGCTCCAAAATCTGCAAACGTTGTTCCCGGTCTCCTCTACGGGGACTATCAGGCGCTTGATCCAAAATACACCAGAAAAAGTCAGTAAAAGTATGATTCTTTTGGAGACAATGTGCCACTAAGGGAGCAGAAAGCGTCTTAGTATGAATGCGAGATTTATGTTCTGAGAGACGCTTTTTCACAGGGCGAATCGTACGACCTATATAGTGTAAACCACAAGGGCATGTGAGAACATAAACTACAAAAGATGACGTGCAATCTGTATGCCATTTCAATGGAATGGTTCGTCCCGTAGAGATATGTATCCATGTAGCTCCAGTTTGTGATTGTAAACAATATTGGCAACGAGAAGATTTACAAGAAAAATGCCCCACAGCTGATTGTGATCCCTCTGGGTGCTCAGATCTTGTAATAGGGTGGACAACAAAATCTCTAATATTTGCACCACGTTGGTAAGCGATCATCAAATCCGATTGAAAAACGGGGTCAAGCTGCAAAATATGCCAGTGTTTACGCAAAAGAGCTACAACTTGTGGTGAGCCTATCATGTAAGGTAGAACCCCAATTATCTTCTTACCATCCTCATTAGATGATATTAAAGTAGATTGGTTATCAGAGGATTGAGCAGAAGTCAAAGTCCTTCTATGAGTGGCAGAATGTAATAGCCAATCTCGATGTGCATGATATGCCTTTTTGTAAGCTCTCTGAACCACATGTTCCGGGTAACCCCGATGTAATAAACGGTGATATAGGTCCTTTGCATGTCTTAAAAATTCTTCTTTTGTAGTACAGTTCCGCTTTATTCGAAAGAACTGTCCAAGCGGAAGGGCTCGCCTCAAGGGGCCTGGATGAAAACTTTGAAATTGTAATAAAGAATTTCTCTGCACAGGCTTACGATAAAGTGTTGAACAAAGCGTTTGACCAGATTTATATAGACAAACATCTAGAAACTCTATGGTGTGATAGTCATATTTTGCAGTAAACTGAAGATTAGTTTTCCTAGTATTCAGCCAATTCAAAAATAGTAATAAAGATGGTTGGTCCGCCGTCCAAACGAAAAAAATATCATCTAAAAAACGGGCCCAAAATGGTATGTTCTTAAACCAATCAGAAACGTACAAAACCTCCTCTTCAAAAACTGCCAAATAGATCGTGGCAATGGAGGGAGCCACAGTTGCAACCATCGCTATCCCATAGGTTTGTTGATAAAAATCATTTTCATACAAAAAATAGTTATGGTTAAGCACCATAGAGAGAAACTCCAAAAGTAAGGCTCGTGGAAGCCGATCTGGTAACAATAATGGAAATGACTGTAAAATGTGTAACACCTCAGTCTGATCTATATTAGTATAGAGAGCCGTTATATCAACCGTAACCAGCCATGTTGTAGAAAATGAAAACTGGCATTGGGATAGTAAGGTCAAAAAGTGTGAAGTATCCCGTATATAAGACTTAACTGTATTAGCGGATCTTTGTAAAAACCGGTCACAGAACTTGGACAAAGGTTCGAGAACCGAGTCCCGACAAGAAACTATAGGCCGACATGGAGGGGCCACCAAAGATTTATGGACTTTGGGGACCATATAAAACACTGGCGTCTTCGGATGTTTCGGTGTCAAAAATTTAGCCTCCTTATTCGTCAGTTGTCCCTGAGCCTTAGCTTGTGTCACCAAATCTGAAATCCTTCTTTGCAAATCACTTAAAGGATCCCCAGATAGTCGCAGATAATATTTGACATCAGAAAGGTGCAGTAAGACTTGTTGGTGGTAGTACTGCGCGGAAAGTACAACTATTGAACCCCCCTTATCGGCATTACGAATTACTATTTCTGAATTAGATCGTAATGCCAGCAATGCCTGCCATTCTTCCCGATGCAAGTTGGAATATTTTGGTAATGTGGCCTCTATTCCAGCCAGATCCGCTAAAACCAAACGTTGAAAAGTTTGTAACGTGGAAGGAGGGGGAGTAGGGGGTATCCAAAAAGAAGGTCCCCATATCACTGAATCATTCGAAATTGGCTCAGGTTTATCTGAGAAATAAGGTACAAAGTTTCCCATGGTTAAATTCCTAGTTGTATTTGCCTGTTATATGTAAACTCATTACAGTCTGTTGCGTGCAATGAGTATTCTGTTTAATGTAAACCGCGCTGACGAAAAAGAGTGCGGTATAAAAGAACTATAAATAAAATAAATAAATAAATAAATAAATAAAGAATATGCAATTTGCGAAAAAACTTATACAGTGCCCGATGCATTTTAAAGGCATCAAAACAAGAAGTCGGAACAAAAGAAAGGCCCCGATTAAGAACGTTTTCCTCCATAGGGGTTAGTAAATAAGAGCTGAGATTTATGACCACCGGGGTTGATATGACCCGATGTTCCGCCGACGGTAGCGGCGGGAGGACCACGGCCGACCCGGAAAACGGCCGCCCCTTCCCCCGCCTCGTCAGACGCCATTCTTGTCTTTGAGAGGACGTTTTATGAAAGAATCAACAGCCAGGATTTTGAAGCTTAGCTGTTTTTGTACCATCTGATGCAGGGTTGGAGAACCCGAGAAAGCTTCCTGTTTCTGTACCATCTGATGCAGGGTTGGAGAACCCGAAACGCGGCGCTGGGTTATGGCTGTGAATTTATAAGCTTTGATGATGTGCTTTTCCTGAAGACGTGCTTTCTCGAAGGAGCTGTTTATGAACAGGGAGTTGTTCTGCTTTAGAACGAATATTTCGAATGGTGAACATCTGCTGCAGGACCCCATTGCCAGCTAAGTTTTTGACCTTAAATATTTGGTCTTTTGAGAAAGAAAAACATATATTTTTTCTTAGCATGGTGGCTCTTTGGGTCTGCGTTATTCTTTTAAATGACTGTTGAATTGATTGAGTAAAATAAAAAAGATTAAAGGGAGAGATCCGATTATATGAAGGGGTTTTCCATCCCCTGATTTAACGGATGTTCCTACATTTAAATAGTGATTTTTCATGTTTTTATGTTGTAAGTGCTAGTAGTTGTTAGTCCTATTTATGAGATCTGATTTTTTGAATGCACCCAGAATAGTGCATATCCCGTGTTGGTGCCATCGTTACCTGCTCTAGGTGAAGGGGGGGGGGGTGTATGGACCCATAGGCAGATTATGTACCACCACACAACCCACCCTCTGGGGCTCAGGGTGGGAAACAGGATTACCCACCAACAGATCCACAGTCTACCTCCCTGCAATGGCAGCAGCACAGGGGACCAGCAATCCCAGTCCTGCTGGGGAACAGACAGAGCGGTACACATCCATAACACAATAGCAGACAGATGGCAGGCCTGGAAATGCTCAGCTGCCCCCCACCATTATCTGACATTCTCCAGCAGCAAGTCTCCAGCCGCTGCATCCTGCAAGGTGTTCCAGCAAGACACATACTAGCTGCAGACAGTCCGCCAGCTAGTCCATAGTGCATGGTGCTGGAGAAGATGCATACACAACAAGCAGATAAGTCAGTGATTTGGCCCCAAAAGGAAACCCATAAACATCACATGAGAAAAATGCTATATAGCACTATGGGGGAACCTAGCCATGCCATGGTCACTGCTCAGTCAGGGTGAGAGTGACCTCCCAGCAGGACATGCTATGTCCACCCTGTCCGTGCAGGTGGTGGCCAGGCACTACAATGTCCGAGCCATTGCCCTATGCCGTGTGCAGATGCATCCAGGCCAGGCCACCCTATCCAGGCTATTCCCACAGTACCTTGCTCCTCATTATGCACATTGGCAGGCCAATACTGGCAACAGTGCTAGCAGTGTGGGCTGTGGAAGGTGTTGGCAGCCACCACACACTGGATAGACAGACACACACTCCCCACACCTATGCCAGCATTGTGCAACTATAGAGGTGTTGGGCAGCCCAGGCCACCACACCAGTCCTGGGCACAGTGCAGGCATGGCTATGGTACGCAATACTGTAGGAGTCACTCCCCAGGTTGGTAAACACTGTCAGACACAAGACCTGAAGCACACTCCACAGATATCAGAAAGGTTGCTATGATGCAGCTCACTCAGAAAAGTGTACTTAACCTAGGAATTGCTATGTGCCAGTACTCATAGCAACCTTTTGATAGATGTATACCATATTCCCCGGTTTAGGGTGGCATTACTAAGGTATGCAAGTGCTAGTATTGGGAGATGCACGCAGAGCCCAAAGTCCTGCCTCTCCAGGAGGCTTTGGATAATGGGGCCTGTGGATGTGGGTGTGTCTGCCCCTGTTGGCTGCTGCTTTATGGCAGAGGTTCCCAACTCCAGTCCTGGTGTGCCAAACACTGTTCGGGTTTTCATGCTGTCCCTCATGAATATGCATGAGATACATCTGCATACCATGGGGGTGGCGCATAGAAATGCAGCACAGGCATCTTTATCAGAGGCAGCATGGAACCGGAATGGTGTTTGGCCCTCCAGGACTGCATTTGGGAGGCTCTGTTCTAGGTAATGTGCATGTTTATGGTGTCTGTGCTCTGTAGGGTAAAATGTAGGTGTCTTGGGCATGTTTACGTCATCTGCAATACAGGTTCTGTCTGTATTAGCACGTTGTAGTAGTGGGTAAAATATGGGGACTGGGTTGGCAGGAACTTGAACTTGTGACCCTCTGCTTCTGAATACACTGGTTTTCTGCACTGCACCACCTTGTTGTCACAGAGTCAGTATATTCCTTGGTGATACCATGACTGTTCGTCAGACAGGGCTCGTCTGTTGCAGTACACGGCATCCACCAGTATCCCTCAGCCACCATGCTGACATGCCCTTCTGCTGGTGGTGCTGGTGGTGCGCAGTCTCAGGCCATCCAGTGTGCAGGTAGGCAGCTGCCTATGGTGTGGGTTCTGGGGTAGGGGTGCCTGCATAGGTGTCCACGCTTCCCCCCAGCACCGCCTGCCAATGTTCCGTGCCCTTGGGGGTAGCTGTTGGGTACTATCCCCTGTGACACTGTGGGAAACACAGTCATGCCCATGTTGGGCCTTCAGAGGTTGCTTTCTGGCTGCTCTGCTGGGGCCACCTAGGCATCGCCCTAGTCCGGACCACCTAGGGCGATGGGCCTAGTCCGCCCTGTGGCCCAGCTGCACCACAGCATGTGCCGCCTGCGGCCCTCTGTATCCCCTTCTCTGGCATCTGTCCAGTTGCCATTCCGACATGCCTGCCCTGATGTTGCGAGACATGTGCACGCCATAGGAACCCTGTCCGATGGTGGGGAAAACCCTGAGCAGCGCTATTTCACTGTGGGCTCATTCACCTTGTATGGGGACGGAGTATAGACCCTTCCACGATTTATATCTGTTCTATGGAGCTTACTCTGGGGGGGAGGGGTTGATGTTTCTCATTGATACCACTATTGGCCAGCTTGGTTATGGTTTTTTTTCCAGTTTGTTGGGGTCATTTTCAGTGTTTATGTGCCCTTTTGTTCTGTGCACATGTATCACACTTATCACTTTTTTTAGGTTTCCCTGCCTGGGCTGTACATTGCTGACACTGAAATTGTTTCTCTCCCCTGTAATGTGGATTTAACGGCAGGTTTTCATTCGCGTTGGAATTGAGCTCTTCAGATCAGCGCGTTAGTGTGAAGGGAGCCTCTCCCCGCCCACTCTCCGCCCATTGACCCCTCCTCTCCGCCCTCTCTCCACCTTCTGCGGTGTTTTACCGCGCCGCGGGAGTTTACGATTGTTAACTACGGTTAACGCGCGTTATGTAACGTTAACGATCTGCTCACTTCAAGTATAATATTCTCACTCTTGTCCACCATGCTTACTAAATGGCTTCCTCCCCACCCCCTTACTTAGCTACTCATTCTCCCTTACTGTCCCTCCAGTACCCTTTATTCTTCTCAAGCCTCCCCACTCTCCCTCCCACTCCTATCTTCCCCTCTGCCCAATACTTGGTAGTCTCTAGAGAGTCTTCCTTTGGCAACTTAGAATCCCATTTTTGGAACTCCCTTCCTAGTTCATTTAGGCAGGAGCCTTATTTTCTAAGATTAAAAGGCCCTCAGCTCCAGTCCTATCCTGCTTAACTCCTTCTTCTTCTGCCCTGCCCCCTCCCCACTCCCCCGACTCCTGGGCAGTGCCTGTCTTCTGACTCCTTCCCGTTCTGCTCTCCATTAAGTTATTATTTACAGTATATATTGTAAACCACTTAGTTAATTGATAAGCGGTATATCAAATAAAATAAACCATATGCCCTCTTCTCTAACTTTTCTTCCCTCTGTGCCTGTCTATCCTTCATTATTTTTATTTTTGTAAACAATTTTGATGTTTTTTTGTGTTACTTATGGTAAAGCAAATATCTGACATACATAAGTAAATAAAATAACTGAAAGGCAAACTGCATGTAACATGTGGTAGCCGCAGAATCTTGCTGCGCTTTATTAAATGGGGGCCCTAAACATTGAAGTACTAAACATGATTATTCCCTATTCTTTTCTAAAGTTTGTTCCTAAAATTTTGTATCTCATACACAAGTGTCTCAAAATGATTTTACATTCACCTTATTCTTTAGTTAGGCTCCTTCTCAGACTTATGCCACCACTTTTTTGTCCCACATGGGGAAAAAAGAGGTCTATTTTCCTTTCAGGTTAAAAAACAAAAACTGGCAAGCCAGCGTATGTTGGTTGAGAAAATGCTTGTTAGTGATTAGTCCTGCTCCTCTCTCTTCCCCATCAGGGTTTAAGTGTAGAATGAAACAACTAGAGAATAAAAACAACAAAAATAAATGTAGTTGTTTTTTTCATTTCACAGTGAAGTCAAATCTAACACTTTGGGGCATGTTTACTAAAGGCTAACACATGTTAAGCAAAGTTAACACGGGTTAAATGCTGCAATGGCCATAGAAATGAATGAGCAGTGGCAGCCCTTAACACGCATTAACTTTACTTAATGCAATTAGCCTTTAGTAAACATGTCCCTTTGTTTCCGTGCTTCTACATATTAAAAACAACAATAAAAACAGACAAGTAAACGGAATATACCCATCCCAGCCCATCCCAAAACACTACCCCCCCAAAAAATATTTAAACCCCATGACAGAATCAAAAGCTTTCCTAAAAAGAAAAGCCTTAACAGCCTTTCGAAACAGCTGAAAATCATCCAACAATCGAAGCTCCCACGAAGGGAATTAATAGCGAGCCTTGAGCAGAGAATGCCTTATCTCTTTGTCGAGCTTTATGCACCACCCAAACAGACTACCACCAACAATCTGATTGCGAGCACATAGTGTGGGTCGGTGAGTAAATCACCTACCTAGAGCAAAGTAACCAGGTACCTAATTATACAGCACCTTATACACTAGCATTAATATCTTAAATTGTGCACAAAAAGCCACCGGCAGCCAATGTGACTGAACCAAGGCTGGTGTCACATGATCAATTTTGTAAATCTTTAATGAACTTAGCAGCCATATTTTGCATTTAACGCAGCTGAGACACATTTTTCAATGGAAGCCTTACCAACAGGGCATTACAGTAATCAAGTCATGGTATTAATATCACCTTGCCCAAAAAAACCCTCAGCCAACTAGGACCACAATTGACAAATCTAGCTCAGCAGAAGGAACAAATTCATAACCACTGAGAAAACGTGGAGGCCTATACTTAGGGTTGAATCCAACAATGAAACATAAGCGGTATCAAACTGGATCTAATTCATCCTGGGCAAAGATCCACTATCCCCTCACCAATCAATAACACAGTAGCTTTAGAAACACTATGGGGTATGTTTATTAAACGGCGGTAAAGGAGCAGTCTTTTCCATGCGGTAATGGCAATGATAAGGGGTTACTACACACTGACACCCTTAATAAAAACCACTTAACAAAAATATTCAAAAATCTACCAATAACTCCTTTAAAATATACAGTACTTATACTTATTGCACAACTCAATAAGGTATATATGACCTCAGGATGGCCTCATCCCTACATGTGGTGAAACTAATCACCATAGGGTTAAAAGCAGATGCTCACATCATAGGTCACTATCCTTCTTGTTCTTATTGTAAATTTTATTTATATATAGCACAATTCCCACTTCCCCTAATGTAATCAAAACTGTCAGCATCCAAAAAAGTACTTTTAAGGATTCTCTGAGTTAATATTAAAAACTCAAACGCGTCTGCATTCCAACATGAAACTGAAGCTTATGGATCATCAGTTCATTCCCTGTAAAAAATAGAAAAATCTCTCCTCAAATGCAATTATCTATACACCATTTAGTAAGTATTTATCCACTTATCTGAGTAATCCAGAGATTTCAGCACATGTCGGAACCAAAACGCTCGTTTCGGCTGCAACTGCCAAGCTGCAATCATGATCAATGCGGCAAAATATACCAATGCCCAACAAAAGCTTCTGTGTCACCAAAAAGGCTTCTTCAGGGTTTCCTGATAAAACAATTGTTGAAAATATTGCCAAAATCAGACACACAAAGGGGTATGTTTACTAAACCGTCTTAACATAGCAGCAGCGATGTTATCGCGTGATACGTAATGTTATCACGCGATAGCATCACGTATCACGCAATAACGTCGGCAGCAGCATTAAGGCACACTAACACTGTGAAATCCAGCTCTGAAGGATGGAGTAAGGCCTCCCAGAGGGCGGAGATAGGGGTCAATGGGCGGAGAGTGGGTGGGGAGAGGCTCCAGGCACACTAACGCTGTGAAATCCGGGTCTGAACACTAACGCCAGTGAAACCCTCACGTTAGGGGCACATTTTCAGGAGAGAGAAACCATTTAAGTCAGCAATATACAGCAAAGGCAGGGAAACCCAGAAAAGTGATAGTAGTGATACATGTGCAGCAACAAAAAAGGCAAATAAACATATAAAATGACCAGAACCACATCTGAAATCCCAATAACCAAGCTGGCCAATAGTGATATTAATGATAAACATAAAGCAACACTACTGACAAAGTGTAAAAAGGAAGATATCATGTTTGTAAGGGGCTATGCTCTGTCCCCCTACAAAGTGAATGATCCCACATTGAAATAGCGGTGATCAGGGTTTTTGTCGTTTATATTGGGCAGGTTTGTTATGGCGTGCACATGTGCAGCAACAGCAGAGTGGGCACATAGGAAAGGGCAACTGTACTATGCTGTAAATGGGATACAGGGGGCTGCAGGCCGCACATGCTGTGGTCCAGCTGGGGTCCAGTGCGGACTAGGCAGATGCCTAGGTGGCACATAGGAATGCCGAAACTGTAAAGCAGCAAGACAGCAACTGATGAGGGACCAACATGGGCATGAGTGTGTGTCCCACAGTGTCACAGGGGATATTACCCAGCAGGTACCCCCCAAGGGCACATAACATTGGCAGGCGAGAACCCGAGAACCCACACCATAGGCAGCTGCCTACCGGCACACTGGATGGCCTGGAACTGCGCACCACCAGCACCACCGGCATAAGGGCATGTCAACATGGTGGTAGAAGGGGTGCTGGTGGCAGAGGGGGCAGTGGCATCTGCCCATAGCAGACCACGGCCAAGCCCCGTTTAGGTGGGTGCCATGCACTGCAACAGACAAGGTCTGTCTGACGAACAGTCATGGTATCCCCAGGGAATTATCTGCCCCTGTGGCAATAGTTTGGTGCAGTACACACAGCCAGTGTGTTCAGGGGCAGAAGGTCACAAGTACAAGTCCCAGCTGTGGCTCCTGCCAACCTTGTCCCCAAATTTAACCCAGTACTAAGCCGTGGTAATAAAGACAGAACTTTTATTGCAGATAAATTAAACATGCCTGAAACGCCTATATTTTACCCTACAGAGCACAGACACCATAAACATGAGCAATCCCTAGAGCAGAGTTTCCCAACTGCAGTCCTGGAGGGCCAAACACCATTCAGGTTTCATGCTGTCCCTAATAAATATGCCTGTGCTGCATTTGTATGCATTGCCCCCATTGTATGCAAATGTATCTCATGCATATTCATTAGGAACAGCATGAAACCCTGAACAGTGTTTGGCCCACCAAGACCGGAGTTGGGAACCTCTGCCCTAGAGCAGCGGCCAACAGGGGCAGAAACACCCACACCCACAGGCTCCACTATCCAAAGCCTCATGGAGAGTCAGGATGTTGGGCCCTGCGCAGAGCAGCATCTCCCAATACTGGCACCTGCATACCTTAGCAATGCCGTCCTAAACTTGGGAACAAGTTCCACATATATCAAAAGGTTGCTATGATTAATGTCAGCTAACAAATCCTAAGTTAAACATGATCTGTTGATAGAGATTCATCATAGCAACCTTTCTGATATCTGTGGAATGTGTTTCAGTTATTGCTTCTGACAGTGTTTACCACCCCGGGGAGTGACCCCAACAATATTGCGTACCATAGCAATGCCCGCACTGTGCCCAGGACTGGTGTGGCGGCCATGGCTGCTACAAACCTCCATATTTGCACAATGCTGGCATTGGTGTGGGAGTGTGTGTATGTCTATCTAGTGTGTTGTGGCTGCCTACACCTTACTGACCCCACACTGCTTGCACTGTTTCCAGTTTTAGCCTGCCAATGTGTATAATGAGGAGCAAGGTACTGTGGGTATGGCCCGGACAGGGTGGCCTGGGCAGGATGCATCTGCACAGGGTATAGGACAATGGCTGGGACATTGTAGTACCCGACCACCACCTGCACGGACAGGGTGGCCACAGCATGTCATGCTGTGAGGTCACTCTCACCCTGACTGAGCAGTGACCACGGCATGGCTAGGTTCCCCCATAGTGCTTTATAGCATTTCTCTCAAGTGATATTTATGGGGTCTCTTTTCTGGAGTCTAATCACTGACATACTTGTTTGTGTGTGCTCACATCCCATTTTTGGGTGCAGAGAGTTTCTCCAGAAACATGCACTATGTACTAGTTAGCAGGCTGTCTGCAGTTAGCATGTGTATGGCTGGAACACCTTGCAGGGTGCAGCGGGTAGAGGCTGACTGTGCCCTCTGCTGGTGAATGTCAGATAGTCATGGGGGCAGCTGAGCTTCTCCAGTGTTCTGCCTGTCTGCTATTGCCTTATGTGATGTGTACAGCTCTGCATTGACTGCCCTGTAGGGTGCCTGTTCCCCAGCAGGACTGGGGTTGATGGTCCTTTCTACTGCCACCATTGCAGAGATGTACAATATCGATCTGTTGGTGGGAGATCCTGTCCCCCCCACCCTGAGCCATAGATAGCAGGTTGGGTGGTGCTATATTACCTGCTTTTGGGTCCAAACACCCCCCTTCACCTATAACATGTGACCATGGCACCCACACAGGATATGCCCTATTCTGGGTGCATCATAGTCCATAAGAGCTAAATGTGTCTGGGATATACAGATGGACACAGGTGTATCCTCAAGGACTACCTATCACACACTGGCACTGATGGGGACTTGCAGCATAGCCCATCTCAACCAAGTCAGGTGCTGCGGACCTGGTGTTGGGTGCCCCACCTCACCCTCAGGGTGAGCACAGGACCCGCACAATGTCACGGTCTGTAGCTACTCTGTGCCAGTAACACACATGGTCAGTTCCCCCTACCAGGCCTAGGTGCTGTGGGGGTGCATACCCCATTATGTGATCAGCTGTAGACTGATGATCTGCATGTGCAGTGCATCATGGGTACGGGTGGGTTTACCCTAGCCTGGTAACCACAGCAGACAGTTTGTGTGGTGACCTGCAGTCTTTCTGTAGCCAGACAGCAGTGTGGCAGTAATTATACAAATGTAGCCTACTGGTTATTTCAATGACTGTAGAGACAGAGGTCATGGGTTTGATCCCACAGTGGTGCTATTTAATAAGGCTCTCTGAGGCTTTTCCTTTTAATTTAAATCAGTGCTGCCAGCAAAATGCACCCTCACAGTGCTGTAACCTTAAGGTGACTCATAAGGCGCCCTATTGGGTGCCCTATATGGCGCCCTATAGGGCACATTAGAAGGCACCTTGGCAGACAGGGCACTTTATAATGTGCCCTATGGAGTGCTTTATAGGGTGCCTTATGCAACACCTTATGTTATGGCACCGTGAGTGTGTTTTTGTTGGCAGCACTGATTTAACTTAAAAAAGGAAATGCCTCAGACAGCACTGATTTAAATGAAATACAGGAACTGCCTCAGACAGCACTGATTTAAATTAGAACAGGGAAATGCCTCAGACAGCCTTCTTACATAACACCACTGTGGGATTGAACCCATGACCTCTGCCTCCACAGTCATTGCAGTAACCAGTGGGCTACATCTTTACAGCTGCTAGCACTCTGCTGGCATGAACTTAGGTTTAACGCGCGTTAACGTGCCACGGTACCCACTATCGCGTGATACAGATTCTTGCTACCTTGTCGCCAGAACGTCCACTCCTTATATGGCATTCTTCACTTCATCGCTGCAACTAGCGCCGGTAACATTAAGACGGTTTAGTAAACATACCCCAAAGTGTCTACATACACCTCAAACATCGGGCAAGAAAAATGCCTCCCACCACTGTTACAACAGCAGCGTCTGACGTCAGCTGCTTTTAAAGAGACTTCCTACCGGTTTATTTGCTTACAATAGCTGACGTAATTTCTTACAACCAACTTAATTCTCAACTCCACAAAACACATATAACCCACCAAATGCTAAAAATGAAATCAGATTGAAACTGCAAGGCTACCTGGCTTTTAATCATGTAAATAATCTCCATTCAATTTTATTGTTCAACCCATGTGGGTCCAATGTGTTCAAATCATATATCCATTTCTGTTCCTTCTGTAACAGCAACCATCCTCTGTCCCCCCTCCGTATATTTGGAGGAACATACTCCAATACTGTACACCATAATTCCTCAAAAGCATGGCTATAGGACATGCAATGCTGAACTAGTGGCGTTTCAAGTCTTGCTTTATTAATGCTATATTTGTGCTCTGCCAACCGTGTTCTCAAAGGACCAGTTGACCCAGACATCTGTTGCGTATACATCACTGACCCACTGCAAGGCGCCATGGCAGAGTCACTAAAGGTATTCTCACAGATGTCCATGATGGGGAATGCTATGTTGGGCTACCCAACATGTCGCCATAATGCTTAGAAATGTAGAAGAATGATTATCTGCAGGTCAAAGCAGAGCCAGGCGCAAAATTAATAAGTGAACCTTTGACCATGGAGACATTGTATCAACCAGTAGGCTACACCTCCACACAGTCCTACCCAGCCTGCAGATCTCTGATCAAACTGTTTGCTGCCTATGCAGGTATAGGTTGGGCCCTCCACTACCCATGAGGCACTGCACATGCAAAACAGCGGTCTGCTTCTTAAAAATTGATGGAGAAGGCACTGATCCAGCATATCAGCTCACTAAGATGCACTGGCTGTATGTGCTACATGCACATAACAACAGCAAGCCATGCTGCAGAGTGGTTTCAGTTGTCACCCTGAGGGTAGGAGGGGTGCCCAGCACCTGGTCCACCGAACCTGCACTGTTAGTGATGGTTTCTGCTGCCGGTCCACTTCACTGTTAGTGTGTGGCAGATGTTGTTTGTAGTGTATGTTTTTTTTTTTTTCTTCTTGGTTTTCTGCATGCTTATAGGTGATGGTGATTGCAGCAGCTTGACCCTGTATTCTGCCCACGTTGGACATCACTCTTTGCTAACAGTGTAGGCTAATGGATAGTGTTAATATGCTGCTGCTATGGACAGCCACTGTAGTGGAGGGTGTATAGGCTGGTGTGGGGCTATGGCTATGTCCTGCCAGGACCCCAGAGAGTAGGCCATGGACCACTGCTGCCCCAACCATTGAGGATTAACAATTAACTACAGCAGGACAGAAAAACTGCCCTGCTGCCCCTTCACTGGGCTGTGTTGGCTAAGCACAAACCAACTACAGTAGGTCTGCTGGTCGGTACGCATGGCATGTGCAATCACAAGCACTCCACCTTGAGATACTCAGCATTGACAACCAGCCATTTATTCAGTGATTAGCACCCCCAGACAAAGAATGCATCCATATCACTAGAGCCAAACAGGATAATGGAGCTATGTGGCTACATAGCCGTGCCATGGTCACTTTTTGGTCATAGTGAGAGTGCCATCTCAGCATATCATACAGTGGCCATCCAGGCAGTGTACATGGCAGATGGGCACAATGGCATCTCAGCCAGTGACCCTACCATTGTGGAAGACACATCCAGGCCAATCTGCACTGTTTCAGGTGATACTCACAATCCTCTGTTTCGCCTTATTCACATTTTCCAAACAGGCTGGAAAAAATTCAGACAATCTGAGACAAAATGCAGTGCAGAAAGCCAAGGACAAACACATACACACACATACACTCTTATTGGTGTACTAAGCAAAAGTGGAGATGGTTGGCATTCCTGCTTGACACTCCTTTCTCAATGTCAGCTCAAGGATTGATAAGGTGAGCTCTGTTTGCACATGCTATATTACCATGTGCTATTAGCCTCCAACCAGCTGTGGATAGTGGAGCCTGTCAGTGCTGCTGGTGGGTGTTTCTACCATTGCTGGCCATCACCTTGAGCGTTGCACATGCTGGAGCTGTACTTACATTACCAGCTAAACTGTGTCCAGAGGAATATGCAATACAGAACCTGTGACCCTCCACACACATACACACCAACTGTGTGTGTTGAACCACAGTGCTGCCTTATGGGGATAGTAGTTCCTTTTGCTGATATGCTTCTCTTCAGCTGACCTTTGGCACATGCTGCAATGCACATGGTGCACACGACCAGGACAAGGCTTATGTCTGTTGAAGGCTGGTGCCACTTCCCACTCCACCACCAACACCCCACCATGCAGATATGTCCATGCATTGTCAGTGGTGATGGTCACAGTCCCAGCATGCAGGGGCCCCATCACCGCCTGCCACCAAGACGTCTCGGGGGTAGGATGGCAGCCACTGGGGTAGTATTTCCCCAGGCACCTGCATTTTCCAGCTACCTGGAGGGCTACAGCATCTGGCATTATCGGCCTCTTCCCCATAGCTGGGTTCTGTGGCAGTGGGGGGTGGGAGAAGGCAACCTAGATCTCTGCTTAGGGTGCCAGGATCCTTTGACCACCTTATGTGGCACATTGCCTTTCTGAAGCAGTAGCAGGACTGTGTGCTGCCACTGTCACTGTGGGATCATGACGAATATCACAGATGGTTCTGCAGATGGCAGAATACCCCTTTGTGGAGAGGCTAAAAAGGTTGGGGCTCATCAATCTGGGGACGAGACGACTGAGGGGAGATATGATAAGAGGTCTATAGATTATTCACTGGAGTGGAACAGGTAAATGTAAGTCACTTTTTAATGTCATCAGACTGTGGACAGACTAGGGGACCTGCAATATAGCTACAGTATAACCCATTTGGGTCTTCTATGAAAATACTTTTTCAGTCAACGCGTAATCAAACCCTGCAATCCATTACCATAGACTGTGGTAAAAGCTATCAGTGTAGCTGGGTTTAAAAACGTTTGGACGAGTCCCTGGGTAACAGTCCATAAACCATTGCTAAACAGGATCTGAGCTATGCCCTGCTTGCCCCATTACAGTTATTTGGGATCCTTTGTGTCTTTTGGGGAAACTGCTATGTACTTGTGACCTAGATTATGCACTGTTGGACACAGGATACTGGGCATGATGGACCTTGGTCTGACACAGTTTGGCATATTTTGTAATCTTATGTTCCTATGTGCCATCTAGACAGCTGTCTGGTTCCCCCTGTGCACCAGCAGCCCCCATTGCATGACCCATGTGCCACCTCCTTTGCCTCCTTTGCCTCCATTAGCACCATCAACATAGTGCCCTTTCATACTTGGGCACTATGCTGGTGCTGCTAGTGAAGTACTACTATCACTCTTTTGGGCTCCCCCCTCTTTGCATCACATTGCAGACATAAAATAGGCTCTCTCTCCTCAAAAAACACCCTTTCCAACAGGTTTTGAATCGCGCTAGGGTTCCTGCCGTTAAGGGAGCAAGCCTTGTTCCTACCCACTCCCCACCCACTGACCCCCACTTTACGCCCCATGCACACCTTCTCTCCACCCATAGGGCACTTTACGCTGCTAGTGCCGATAGCGCCCATTAAAGTGCCTTTTTGCATGCGTTAAGTGTGCACTTGCACAGTGAGCACTCGCTAACGGCATACTTGCTCCTTTACTGCCGTTTAGTAAAAATACCCCTATGTTTTAGACCAAAAAGCCAAAACCACCCCACATGCAATGCTCTTCTCAATAATCTTACTCAAAAAGGGAAGATTAGAGATAGGTCTGTAGTTCTCTGGCCTATCCATGTTCAGAGAAGAACCTTTAGGCATAGGGGTAACAAGCATGTTCTTCAAAACCGCAGAAAAAATGCCCTCCTGAAGGGCTGCATTAACAATTTGGCAAAGTTGAGATTCTAGTTCCTCCCCACCCAACCACACTAAGGCCAGTGGGTAGGGGTCAGATCTACAGATAGTCATATTCATTGAAACCAACCAATGAATCACATCAGCAGACGACACAATGGAAAACACAGTCCAAGGCAATGATGCGAGGGTGCAGGATCCAATCAATTCCAAAACTCCAACTCAGTCATCTCAAGCCCCACTAAATTTGGCTGGAAACAGTCTGGAACTACTGCCAGTTCCTGTTACAAAATGACCATTTTAATTCAAAAATATGTTACTAATTCCTCGCAAGAAACAGAATCAGCAGAGCGGGAACCCCTAGCCATAGACAAAGACTGAACTGCCTGATACAAAGTTCAGGAGTCAGACAAAGATGTCACTAAAAAATTCCCCTAATACTCCTGCTTAGCTTCACGCAAAGCCTGATGATAGGCTATTGTCTTCTGCATCCAGGCCATGTGAATGTCAAAATCAAATGACTTCCTCCAACTTCTCTCAAGACACCAACAATCTTGCTTCAAGAAATCAAAGATCAGATGTGTACCATGAAGAAAAGACATTAGGATTACCAGACACCTTCACCATCCAAACCAACAACAAACTATCATACATCTCCCACATCCCTGAATCCCAACAAGAAACCAACTCCTCAAATCCCAGTGGGCCCGTAGACCAAACTAGCAAAGCATTCAACACTTCCCAAGAGGAAACCTCTCTCTTAGGATGCAATAACCACCAATTGGACCTACCTGAAGGAAAAGGACAAGAAAATAATCTAAGAAAAAGATAAGTGTTCCAACCAAGGAGCTGGGATCCCACATCACCATCCTCCTATTTAAGAAACAACAAATCTAGGGTATGACCCCCTATATGAGTTGTGCTGACTACAAACTGAAAAAATCCCATATCCAACATACTATCACAAAAAGCACACTCAAAAGACTGAACACAAGCCTCATAATGAGTATTAAAATCCCCCAAGAGCAACAAATTCTTAAAATCCTCCCCTAATAATAAATCAGCCATACCCGATGGCAAAAATCCAGAAGCCCTATAAATCAACAACCCAATGCCAAGACTGCCTACTCGCCTCAAAGGAGGGCATTCCACCCTAGTCACTTTATGCAGAGAAGATTGAACCCACCCAAAATCTAACTTAAAAAGAAAACCTACTTCCCCTCCCTGTTACCCTCTCAGCCCACTCCCACCCATTTACAGCCCACTGGAAAAATCTGCCGTAACAACACAAAATCATTATCGCACAACCAAGTCTCTGCTATACACACAACATCTCAATCATACTTCAAATGTCCTCAGTGATCAACTCAGTCTTATTAAAGACAGAGAGGGCATTAAACAATGCAGCTCATAACCTATTGACAGCCTCCTTCAAACCAACTCCACTTTTTACCTCAGTTAATCAAGATACCGTCCAATAAAGCTTATGCATTCCCACTGTACAGTACAAACCATACCTGCCCATACTCATCCCCACGGGGATGCTCTGAACTACTAGGCAATGACTATTATAATTCCCTCCAAATTAAAATATCCTCCCCTCTGCCTCCCCTCAGCAAGCCTACCCACCACTACAGGAGTACATACTTTGAACATACCTTGAACCCACTCACACAGTCCCCACACCCAAACCCTCCCCACAATCGCCAAAAATAAACCTAAAAAAACAAACACTCAACCAAACAGACCTCACAAGAAACAAAATGCTGGGACTGGGAACTCCCTCAACCATATCACCCACCTTCTTTCCCTTCATCCACACTGAAGGGAGCACAGAGGAGCATGGCTCTTAGCTGAGTCCTTTCGTCAGGCCACCAGCACCGGCATGTTGCACTAGCTAGCAATTTGTAGGGCTTTGTGGGGCTGGTAGTGATGACATTGGAGGGGGATGAGCTTACTGCAAACCCTCTGACTAGCTGCTCCAAGGGAGAGTAAGTCCTTTGTGCAGGCTGTTTAGCATCCAGGGACCACACAGAAGAAATTCTGCAGGGAAAATCAGTTGGGTAGTCAGTTGGGTTTTCAGGATTACCTCAAATGAATATGCATAAGATATATTTGCATGTATTAGAGATCCATTGCATGCAAATCTATCTCATGCATATTCATTGTGGCAATTCTGAAAACCCAACTGCCTAGGTATGCCTCCAGCAATAGGTATACTGCCTTATTTCGTTGCATTTTTCATTTCGTTTCAAAATGAGTGCACACCCCTAGATATTTTTACTGCATATACACTCTTCCCCAAGAAAATTCTTTACTTATATAGACATCTCATTATTATTCCCTTTATGTCTCTCACACTATTTACAAAAAAATGTACAAAATGCGGTTTTAAGTTTATTTAGGGAGCATGTGAATTTGAGGCCTTGCTTGTTAGTGCAGCATGCTTTAGGCTGATGTTCTAGATTTTTCTTGGGATTTTTGAAGTTCAGACATTATTAAGGTTCTCCATTCCCAATGACACATCTGCTTGCAGAGCTTTTATTTTTCCTTCAATACATTGTGGGACATGTTTACTAAGCCCCACGCCGGTAACGCATGTGCGGGCTGTGTTACTAGCGCAGGGCTGTATGTTACCACGTTCTAACCTCGTGCTCCCCCGGTAGCGAGCTTTAATAAACACACCCCTGTTTTCATAAAGAAGATATTAGCTGCTTCTTTTTCTTACAGCTTTGTATCCTTGGTAAAATTTTCTGACCAATAATTTTCACCTCAAATCAAAATAAAAAATTAATTTAAAATGCCAGATGCTCAAAATTAAAAAAAAAAAAAACATGTAAAATTTTAGGTATTACAAAAATGAGAAAATGATATAAAAACAATTAGCCAGGATAAATAAAAAAAGAAAGCACTGTAGTCTTATAAAACAAGTTTAAATAATAAATTTGTATTTCTAGATCACTTTCCAGTTTTTAGCTCAAGGTGGTTAGCAACATTTTTTCAGTTCCTGCCGTAAGGGCTATCATGTATGGTTATGGTTAGGCATTTGATATACCGCCCTTTACTTATGCATCAGAGCGGTTTACATGTATATACTAACAGGTACTTTTATTCCCTTGTCCCTGAAGGGCTCACAATCTAAGTGTACCTGAGGCAATGGAGGGTTAAGTGGCTTGCCCAAGGCCACAAGGAGCAGCCATGGGACTAGAGACCTCAGTCTCTCCGGCCTGAGGTTACTTGTCCCCATGTGGGAATTGAACCCCTGGCCCTCCGGCCTGAGGTAACCTGTCCCAACCACTGAGCCACTCCTCCCTCCCCATTGGAGGGAAATGGGGTAAAGGGTCATGTTTACTAAACCATACTGTTAATGCAGGGTTTGCTGAGCACTGAATGCACCATGCTAAAAGCACAGAGTTCACTGTAAAAATCCTGCATTAATTGGTTAGCGTACAATTGGTTGGGGAATTGGTGGGTTAGGGCAGAATGTGGGTGTAACGGCATACTGCAGAAAGTACAAATATTAAGGTCACACCCTAACCATGAATGTAGCCGTTAGCACAGGGGGCCAGATGCACACATCCGTGAAGTTAGTTTCACAGCCCAGTCACACGCTCGTTAGTAAACATGCCCCAAAAACTGAATTGCACAAGTACACAAGGCATGTCAACGGGAAAAGCAGGATTAGGATTGCTGGCTTGCAGCCTATTGCTCTATTAGTCTAATATCAAATAAGCATGATTAAAAGTAGCATCTTGTACCACTTTTTACATTTCCACTCAGCCATTGTTCACCATGCTACTAGCTCATAGTAAAACCTGAAATATGTGTCTACACTGGGAAGACAAATGGACACTGAAGGTTAGGTTGATTATGTAGCTCTCAGATTTGTTGCCAGGCCTGAGAAAACATGCGGTTCTTTAATGAACAGACTACATCTCTGCTTCTGATACTCCTGATCCCTGCAAAATGGGGCCTACTTTGACTTCATATTGAATTTAATGTCATTTGGCACTATTTGTCCTGATACTTGCGGGGCATAAAGGCAGCTATTGCAAGTATAATTAGAACAACATTCAATGTTAAATTTAATAAAAAACAATTGATGACAGCACTGTATATGCTTTGCTGACTTAGCTAATAGGCTGATCTTTCCACTCTAGCCCTGCTCGGGATAAAGAAAATGATTCAATTACTATTTGATGAAATAGCAGAGATGATAAAAACAGATAGATATGGTTATTAAAAGTGATGCTGGAAGATATTGTTATTCATTTGAAACAACATGGGAAATGTCATTGATATTTCCCATGCTGTTTTTGACCTGAAATGACAGGAGAAAACCAATATTTGGGTGGGTTTCCCCAAAATTATCAGTATTGCCCTTTCAGTCTAATGGTACCCCCTATTGTTCAATAGTGTGCACTATTACTCAATAATGTAAACCATTTATCAATAGGCAAATTCCTTATCATCCTACTAGACTAGTCCTGATGAGTGGGTTCTGCCCTCCAGTCAACGGGTGGAGGCAGACTTGAGCAACTTTCATAGATGTCATCCCTTGCTATATTCTCTGATACAGCACTGAGAGAAGCTAGTATTGTCTTCCTCTAGCAGGTGGCAAAGTATGTGTATTGGTAAAACTGTGAAAGATAGGCCTGACTCCTCACCCACACTAAGGTGCAGAGGCCTTGGATTGAGTCTGACGCTCCTCGCCCACGCTACAGTGCGGAGGTCTTGGATTTAGTCATGAAGGGCCCAATGGCTCAGAGAGTGGGTACAACTATGTCTTCTGGAGCGGACAGCCACCTTGTGTCCATGTTGTTTCCTATGGGTTAAGGCCACTGGTGGGCTGGAGGAGGAGTCGGAAAGCCCTCTAGGGCCCCTAAAGAGGGTCGGTAAGATGGATCCAGGCTCTACTTCCCTCTTGCTGTCCTTATCTGCTCTTCACTTTTTTTATCCCCCTTATTTCTTTTTTGGGTGATTGTTTTTTCTAAGTTCTTTTCTCACCATTGATTTCAATGGTGAAGTTTCCCCACTGATTAATTGGAAAGTAATTAGCTCCCTGCTACTATGATTAAAACAGCTTCAAATTGGAAAAAAGAGAGACCTTCCTCAGCTGAGCCTCCACAGGCCTGTGTGGGCATCCAGGATCTCTCTAATAGGGTTTCCCCAGTTATCCCAACAGGCCTCTTAATTCCCTTTTTGGAAGCTCTGGTTTGCCGCAGCTCTGTGGCCTCTTCTCACGCATTTCTTTTCTTTTTGTAATGTTTTTCTTCCATGCAGCCTGATGCGACCTATGGCCCCTAGCATTCTTTTGCTGCAAGCTGCTGTTTTTTCCTTCCATTAGGGCTGCAATGCCCAGGGCACTTTTTGGCAGGCATCCAGAGACTCCCCCCCCCCCTTTTCCGCTGGGGCTTAGGCCCAATGCTGAGCCTGTGACCTCTGCCACTCCTTTATGTTTTTCTTTTAGCCGATGAACTCCACAGCCATTTTGAGTGACGGCTTGGGCCTGGTGAGAATGGAGGATGGCAGTGTACTACTAACCATGTACCCGTTGGCCCTGGGGGGACACTGAGGGGCTTCACTTGTGGGTCAGTTTGTGCTGCAGCTCCCAAAACAGTCCTCAGGGTGTATTTGGTTGGCTAGATGTTTGACAACCCCCCTCTGTGGGGACTTTGTAGCTCTGCCATACCCTTGGGCACCCAGGGCCCTTGAGCACTCTTTCCACTGGTAGTGAGAGAGGGCACAGCCCTTGCTTTTCCCTTGTACTCCTCCATTACTCTGCAGGTCCATTTTTCTCCTACAGGGTTAGTTGAAGGACTTAAGGACAGATCCAACCATCGGAAAGTAAGTCAGAGGAGGATGCAGTAGTCCTTCCTCCAGGATCCCTGAAGAATCAGCCTTTTTTCACAACTAAGCCCTGTTTAGGCCTGTGCAGGATGTTACAGCAGCTCTGCAGGTGGTGGAGCTTACATGCAGAGGAGGTTAGCAGGTGGTTCTCTTTAGAACCTCTCCATGGTCCTATGGGGTGGTGCAGGGGCTTTTAGGGGACCCCCTCCCCCTGCCCAAATTAAGAACCCAGAGTCCTAAGGTTCTGTTTCAGCTGTCCCCTCAACCAAGGCAAGCTGGGGTAGCCATTTGGCTCCATGGGGTGGAAGTCTGCTTCATGACGGTGATGAAGCACAAGACTGTCCCGGTGATGGGAGATGCTACATGTGGAGACATCTCAGTTGAAGATCGGAGTCTTACAAAGGCCAGTGCTGTGTGCATGTCTGCATGCTAGCCCTTGGAGGAGGGTTCTGCCCTCTTCTGGTGGCCTAGTGGCTCCAGTCATAAGGCTATGGCCTCCTGCTCCCAAAGTTTCAGATTTGTGCATAAGAACATCTACTGTAGCTTGGTGGGGGGGTCAATTCATTATTCAGCCCAAACTTCTTCCAGAGCCTAGGGATCTTGCAGCACTTCGCCTAGGTGGCTAGGCAATGCTGGTGCAGAGTCTCTCCCAGAACCATGACAGCAGTAGTATGGGCCAATTACAATTGCTGGTTTTATTCCAATGAGGATTCCATTCTGTGGTGGAGCAGTTCTCTCTAAGGGTCGTTTTCTCCCAGAATAAAAATGTTTTCCCATAGAGACTCCTGGAAGACAGGTAGAGAATTGTCAAAGGACCTTCTGAGGTTCTATGTAAAGCCTGGAACTGCCCTCTAGAGAAGGGAAGTCCTGCAGGGCCTCTGTTGCTGTAGGGGCAGTCCTGGTGGAGTATCTGGTGGGCTCGGGTGACCTCCAGGGGACATATGGAACCTGTAATTTCCCCGCAATGGAGCTGGTAGTCCTCCCAAGATGCAGTTGGTTGGGGTGTATCTCAGTCTATTCCTATGGAGTGCACCCATACCAAGTGCACTCCATAGGAATGGGGTTTTGAGGTCTTTTGGCAGGCATGGAGTTGTCAGTTCCTTCAACAGGCTGCCTATCTTTAGTCCTTCAGGTGATGGTCCAGGCCAGCCTGGGACTTTGAATGCATGTTAAGTGAATTACAGCAGAACTTTCAAGGTCTCACCAGGAGAGTCCGTCTGAGGTATCTGCTTAGCTGGGGGATATTAAGGGTTACCCTCTCGCATTTCCAGCAGTAAGGTTGTTTTTCCTGTCCTCTCTATGGTGGGAATGGAGGCGTTATGCCTGGTACAAGCGGATTCATGAAGGGATTTTCCTTCCTGCATGTCTTAGACCTAGAACCCATTCTGCATCTTTCATATTCATTTGGGACCTTTCAGGTCTAGCATTGCAGCTGTTAAGTGAGGCCATCTCCTGGACATCACCATTGCATTTGTCATTTTCCAGGGTGAACAGCATTAGCTGTTTCTCCCCCTCTGCATTATATTCTACCTCTGTGAGTCCAGACCTCAAAGTGAAACCTAGACGCTGCCCCCATACCTTCACCAAGGTGATAGGGGTGTTATCAGTGCCTTTCTGCATTCAGAGGGCCAAGCTGCCCATGCCTGGATATCGGGTGAGTCTGTTTGTGTCTTTGGGGCTGCCCATAGGAGGCACAGGCTTAGGGTCCTCTTCCTGGAAAACATAGAAATATGATGACAGAAACAGACCACATGGCCTATCTAGACTGCCCTTCCATATCAACCACTACAATAGTCCCCTTTTTTCCTTTAGAGATCCTCTGTGTTTGTCCCATGCTTTTTTAAAAATCTGTATCACCTCTACTGGGAGACTATTCCATGAATCTACCATCTTTCTGTAAAGAAATATTTCCGCAAATCACTCCTGATTTTATCCCCTTTCATCCTCATCCTATGTCTCCTGGTAGCAGAGCTTGCTTTCAAACGAAAGCTGAAGTTGGGGATAGACTGTCCTGAGAGCAGCTTGATTTTCTCCCATGATTTGGAATTCGTGGGGGTCTGGTCATACTCTCCTGCATTAACTTCTCTCACAGTGGAGGGTTTATTCAAGCTTCAATCGACTTGGGGCGGTTGATTCTTGATCACTTCTGGTGGTCCGAGTCTCATCTGACCCTTGGGAGCAGAGCATTGTCCTTGGGGCTGGCTCTTGGTCTATAGTGCATATTAATTGGATTCAGAGGTACTGTCTAATCTTTGTTGTCATGTTCCTTGTCATTCAACCAAGCTGTTCCTCTGCCCTGGAAGATCAAGAGCAGGTGCAATAGTGGTTGCGTTTCCATCTTATGACTGACTGTGGAAAGGGGTGACCTACACAGAGTGGTGGGTAAACACCCAAAGAAAGACATGGGGAGGGGTGACCTGCATGGAGCGACAGATACACTTACTCCTACCACCTCGCTGGGCAGACTAGATGGACCATACTGGTCTTTATCTGCGGTCATTTACTATGCTACTATGAGATGCATGTCAGCTTGAATCCCTGCCAGAAGGGCTGGAGGAGTGAGACCCAGTACAACTGGACCAGGAACTCTATGGGGTATGTTTACTAAAACCCCGTTAGGGTGCGCGGTGCGCTAGTGTGCGGATGCCATATAAGGAGTGGGCGTTTCAGTCAGAAAAAAGCAAAACCGGGATTAATCATGCGCTAATGTGCGCTGCACATTAGCGCATGAGAAAGTTGCGCGGAAAGCATAAGTGGCGCGCTGATGTGCAAGCACAGGAACAGAGCCACAGTGCAATGGTTAAGACACTGACCAATGATGCAGGAATCATGGGTTCAATCCCCCACTGTGCCCAATGAAGAAGGCTGGCTGAGGCATTACCTATTATGGGGAAGATTGCTTTAGGAGGCATTTTATTTTTATTTTAATTATCTCTACTAGCAAACGCACTCTCAAAGCGTGTTAACATAAGGCGCCCCATAAGGCACATTTTAAAGTGCACTGTCCGCCAAGGCACCCTAGAATGTTACTTATAGGGCGCTTTATAGGGTGCCGTATGAGGTACCGCAAGGTCACAGCACTGTTTTTGATGGCAGCACTGTGCAGTTTAAGGAATGAAAATCATAAGTAGGTGCGCTGACATTCAAGGAGGAGCAGCAGTGTAGCACAATGATTAAGACACTGACCAACAATGCAGGAGTCATGGGTTCAATCCCCCACTGTGCCTAATGAAAAAGGCTGGCTAAGGCATTGCCTGTTATAGGTAATATTGCTGTAGGGGGCATTTTATTTTTATTTTAAATAGTGCTGCCAGCAAACACACCCTCAAAGTATTGTAACATAAGGTGCTGCATAAGGCGCCTCATAGGGTACCCCAGAGGGCACATTTTAAAGTGCACTGTCCACCACGGCACCCTACAATGTTGCTGAAAGGGTGGCCTATAGGGCGCCATATAGGGTGCCCTATGAGGCACAGCAAGGTCATAGCACTGTGTTTGATGGCAGCACTGTGCATTTAAACGCATGGAAATCTGAAGTAGGTGCGTTGACATGCAAGGAGGAACAGCAGTGTAGCTCAATGGTTAAGGCACTGACTGCTGATACAGGGGTCATGAGTTTGCTCCCCAGTGTGCCTAATATGTAAGGCTGGCTGAGGCATCAGCTTTGCAAAGTACGTATTGTTTCCTGCAGCACTTTATTTGTATTTTATTAATTGCTGCCAGCAAACACGCCCTCACGTGCCGTAATTGAAGGTGCCGCATAAGGCACCCTATAAGGCACTCCATAGGGCACAATATAAAGTGCACTGTCCACAACGGCACCCTAAAATGTCCCCTATAGGGCACCCTATAAGTCGCTCCACAGGATAACGTATAGTGCACCTCATATGGACGGTAACCATAAGGTGCCCTATAGGGCGCCATATAAAGCACCCTCAGAGGCACTTTATGGGTACAGTACGCTGAGAGTGTATTTGCTGTCAGCAATAATGTACATGAAAAAGAGGTAATGCTTTGGGCAGCCCTATCAAATAACCCCACTGTGGGTTAGAACCCACAACCTCTGGCTCCACAGGTGGTGAAGTAACCATTGGGCTACAGCTCTATAGCTGCTAGCAAACCCCTTGCTGGCTGCAGAGGGAGTGCATGTCACCACACAAACAGTCTGCTGTGGTCACCAGGATAGGGTTAGCACACCCGTACCCATGATGCACTGCACATGCAAATCAGCTGTCCACAGATAAACACAAGATGGGGTATGCACCCCCACAGCACCTCGGCCTGGTAGGGGGAACTGACCATGTGTACCCCCACAGCACCTCGGCCTGGTAGGGGGTACTGACCATGTGTGTTACTGGCACAGAGTAGCTACACACCGTCACATTGTGCAGGTACTGTGCTCACCCTGAGTGTGTGGTGGGGCGCCCAGCACCAGGTCCACAGCACCTTCCATGGCAAAAATAGGCCATGCTGCAGGTCCCCAGCAGTGCTAATGTGTGAGGTAGGTAGTTTCTGCAGATACAACTTAGATATATCTGTCTGTCTCAGTCAGGTGTAGCCCCTATGGACTCCTAGGAGGATTATGTACCACCACCCTCCTCCTCCAGGGCTGAGGGTGGTAAACAGGGTCTCCCATCAACAGATCCACATTCTACCTCCCTGCAATGGTGGCAGTAGAGGGAGCCAGCAACCTTGGTCCTACTGGGGAACAGACACCATACAGGGCAGCCAATGCAGCTCTGTACACATCCATAACACAATAGCAGACAGACATTAGGCCTGGATATGCTAAGCTGCCCCCACCACTATCTGATATTCTCCTGCAGCAAGCCTTCTGCCACTGCACCCTGCAAGGCATTCCATCAAGACACATACCAGCTGCAGACAGTCTGCTAGCTAGTCCATAGTGCATGTTCCTGGTGGAAATGCATGCACCCAGAACTGGGATGTCAGCATACACAACAAGCAGATAAGTCAGTGACTGGGCCCCAACAGGAAACCCATAAATATCACATGAAAGAAATACCATATAGCACTATGGGGGTGCCTAGCCATGCTGTGGTCACTGCACAGTCAGGGTGAGAGTGATCTCCCAGAAGGACATGCTGAGGCCACCCTGTCTGTGTAGGTGGTGGCCGGGCACTAAAATGTCCCAGCCAGTGCCCTATGCCATGTGCAGATGCATCCTGGCCAGGCCACCCTGTCCGGGCTATACCCATGGTACCTTGCTCCTCATTATGCACATTGGCAGGCCAATACTGGCAACAGTGCTGGCAGTGTGGGCTGTGGAGGGTGTTTGCAGCCACCACACACTGGATAGACAGACACCCACACCCACACCTATGCCAGCATTGTGCTACTATAGAGGAGTTTAGCAGCCCTGGCCACCACATCAGTCCTGGGCACAGCACAGGCATGGATATGGTACGCAATACTGTTGGGGGTCACTCCCCAGGGTAGTAAACAGAGACCAGACCTGAAGCACACACCGCAGACATCAGAAAGGTTGTTATGATGGAGCTCAATCAGCAAATTGTGCTTAACGTAGGCATTGCTATCTGCCAGTAATCATAGCAAACGTTTGATAGCTGTGTACCATATTCCCAGGTGTAGGGTGGCATTGCTAAGGTATGCAAGTGCTAGTATTGGGAGATGCACGCAGGGCCCAATGTCCTGCCTCTCCAGGAGGCATTGGCCAATGGGGCCTGTGGGTGTGGGTGTGTCTGCCCCTGTTGGCTGCTGCTTTACGGCAGAGGTTCCCAACTCCAGTCCTGGTGTGCCAAACACTGTTCGGGTTTTCATGCTGTCCCTCATGAATATGCATGCGATACATCTGCATACCATGGGGGTGGTGCATAGATATGCAGCACAGGCATCTTTATTAGAGGCAGCATGGAACCTGAATGGTGTTTGGCCCTCCAGGACTGCATTTGGGAGACTCTGCTCTAGGTAATGCGGCTGTTTATGGTGTCTGTGCTCGGTGGGGTAAAATATAGGCGTATTAACCATGCGTATGTTCTCTGCAATAAAGGTTTGTCCTTACTATCACGGTTTAGTTGTGGGAAAAATATGTGGACTGGCAGTAGCCCCAGCTGGTCTTTGAACTTGTGACCTTCTGTTCTTGCACACACTGTCTGTGTGCACTGCACCACCATGTTGCCACAGGTATGTTGCATTCCCTGGGGAGTCCATGACTGTACATCCGACAGGGCCTGTTTGTTGCAGTGCACGGCACCCACCTGGACAGGGCTAGGCCATGGTCTGCTGTTGCCACCAGCTGCTGCCACCTCCACCACCAGTACCGCTCCATCCTTAGATTGGAGACAGCATAAACCCTGAAGGATTTGTGGCCCTCCAGGACTGCATTTGGGGGAATCTGCTCTAGGTAATGTGCACATTTCTGGTGTCTGTGCTCTGTAGGGTAAAATAGAGGTGTTTGAGCCATGCTTATGTTCTCTGCAATAAAGATTCGTCTTTACTATCACGATATAGTTGTGGGTAAAATATGGGGACTGGATTGGCAGGAGCCCCAGCTGGATCTTGAACCTGTGACCTTCTGTCTCCAAACACACTGGTTGTGTGCACTGCACCACCATGTTGCCACAGAGACAGTGCATTCCCTGATGATACCATGACTGTTTGTCCGGCAGGGCCTGTCTGTTGCAGTGCATTGCACCCACCTACACAGGGCTAGGCCATGGTCTGCTTTGGGCAGCTGCCACTGCCCCCCTCCACCTCCAGTACCCCTGTGCCACCATGCTGACATGCCCTTCTGCTGGTGGTGCTGGTGGTACCCAGTCTCAGGCCATCCTGTGTGCAGGTAGGCGGCTGCCTATGGTGCGGGTTCTGGGGTAGGGGAGCCTGCATATCTGTCCGCACGTCCCCCAATCACCGCCTGCCAATGTTCTGTGTCCTTGGGGGTAGCTGCTGGGTACTATCCCCTGTGACACTGTGCTAAACACTCTCGTGCCCATGTTGGGCCCTCATCAGTTGCTGTCTGGCTGCTGTTCAGTTTCAGCATTCCTAAGTGCCATCTAGGCATCTGCCTAGTCTGCACTGTGCCCCAGCTGCACCACAGCATGTGCCGCCTGCAGCCCTCTGTATCCCCTTTCCCAGCATCTGTCCAGTTACCCATTCCGACCTGCCCGCCCTGCTGTTGTGGAACATGTGCATGCCATAGGTAACCTGTCCAATGGAGAGGTAAACCCTGATCAGTGTTATTTCACTGCGGGATCATTCACCTTGTATGGGGACGGAGCGTAGACCCTTCTAAAATTCATATTTATTTTTTGTGGCTTTCTTGGGAGTGTTTTTTGATGTTTCCCATTACTATCACTATTGCCCAGCTTGATTATTATTTTTTTATATTTTGTTGGGGTCATTTTTAATGTTTATTTGCCCTTTTGTTCCGTGCACATGTATCACACTGCTCACTTTTTGTTGGTTTCCCTGGTTTTCAGTTTCATTGCTTACAGAAATGGTTTCTCTTCCCTTTAAATCGGCTCTACCGCGAGGTTTTCACTCGCGGTATTTTTTTAGTTGAATTTCAGCCCCGCTACTGTGCGGGGAGCCTCTCCCCTCCCACTCTCCACCCATTGACCCCTTCTCTCCGCCCCTGGGGAGCCTTCCTCCGCCCTCCAAGAGCCTTTCCATGCCTCTATCGCACATCAGCGCGCCACGCACATGAGCGGGCACTTTAGTGCGGCGCGCATGTGTGCGGGGCACAAAAATGCATCGTTAGCATGCACTAAGGTACCTTAGCACACGCTATTGTGTGCCGCGCACTTGAGCGCAGTTTATTAAACATACCCCTATGTCCTCAGGGGACCCTGAGGAATTTTCTGCCTGAAGGCTGATGCAATCAGGTTGATCCTGGGTAGGCTCATACTTTGTTTTGTGGAAGGAACCAAGCAGCAAGCTGTGTGTTCTTGGAACACATGGACTGCTACCCCCCTGCGCACAGAGCCACGCTATCCTCCCCCCCCCCCCTGCTGAGCCACATCATGCTGCTACCCCCTGATGCTGCTGATTCCAGTGGTAGGGGAGGGACAGCTAGGCTTGGTGGCAGGCAATGTGCTTCGGCACACATGGCCTGCCATTTCTGAACCTCCGAAGTTATGTCAGAGGGGGGTCAGAAGTGGCAGGCCATATGTGCTGAAGCATATGGCCTGCCCCCAAGCTGAGCCATGCCCCGCTGACCTTGCTGCTGGAATTGGTGGTAGCGTGATTCAGCACTGGGGGCGTGGGAAGATGTGGCTCAGGGGGATGGCACGGCCAGCCCTGGCCCTAGTGACCCTACGTGTTCTGGCTGAACTTTGCACGCAGAATCTTGGATCACACAGTGTAACCTTTCTCTAGTTTTTCAAGATATGGCCCTGCAATTAGAAACACAGAGAGGTTTCCAGTTAAGGCAGTTTTGTGGCTTCTTCTTGCTTAGGGCCTGGCTCTTGTAGGTGCATGCTGGTTAGTTTGAGCTGCTTGGGAATCTCCCTGCTTGGGACCTGGTGAGTCTGTATGCCCTTAGCAGATGTTAGAGCCTTTTAGTAGTGTGGCCTGAATTGCAACTTGGCCTTGAACCATTAGGGTTCAAGTGGTTGGCCTGTTCTGCTACAGATTTCTTGGGAGGTGTCTTGATGTGGCCTCATTCAATAGAAATGAAGCAGTTCTGTCTGCCTGAGTGTCATGTTGAGTCTCAGTGGGCTCTTGTGATAGAGGGTTCTGGAGGGTTCCTTCTTTGGGTCTATGTGTATGGTCTCCCTGGTGGGTTGGTCCCTTACGATCCACTCCAGGGGACTCTGGCATCTGCTTTATGGTGTCCTTGCTGTGGCTCTTGGCTTTCAGTACACCTTTCTGGTTCTTTGGATGGATCCTTTCACTGTGAAGCCTTCACTATCTGTTCTTCAAGGATGCTGCCCTCCTCCTTTTCTTATCCTCATTGAATTGTGGTCCTGACTTCCTTTGTAAAGAAGGATCTTCAAATGGACTTCTCGCGAATGGGCAGAAAGTGTTGCTTGAGTTCATCGCAATTTTTCATTCCTCCTGCCAATTGAACCTTCTCTGTCCTCGGCAGTTGGAGGGAGGTGCTGGCCGAGGTCAAGTTCTTTATTGTCCGTTTACACCTAGAGACGAGTGGGGGCAGGGTGCATTCTTTCTGGTAAGTACATTCAGGAGTGAGTTCATTCTATGGAGCTCAACTCTCTTGGGTGGTGTGCACTTGAGTATCTGCAGAAGACAGTTCTAAAGCTTCCTGGCATTTGTTTATTGCCTTGTGAGGTCCTACAGGGTGCTTGTGGAGGTTACTCAGATGATTCCTTTGACAGGGTAGTCTGTCTTGAATGTTGTCTTCCTCTCACCTTGGGTCCTGATTGTTTAGGTATATCCCACTCATTTGGATAGGTCTAGCAGGATGATAAAGAATTAGAGATTTTAATCATCTCAGAGAATCTTTCCTTGAGTCCTGCTAGACCAGTCCAGGACCTACACTGAAAGACTCCTTTTGGACATTTGAAAGCCTGCTGCCTTTTAGGCATATTAGCGATGTCTCTACCTGGGAGACTCTTTCTGCAAATTTGGGTGATTCTGGTTGCCATGGAAGGTCTAGACAGCCTTGTGGGCTGGCTCCAGTTTCCTCATAATAAGAGATCCAAGTACCTGTTCACACTCTTTGTGGTGAAGCTGTGTTTATTAACATCTGAGATTTTGTCTGAATTTTTTAGATTAGTTTATTGCTTGGAAAGTGTCATACTGGCTTTTGTCAGTGCCATTTCAGAGGATATACCAAGTGATGACATCACTGAAAGTTGCTCAAGTCTTTTTCCACCTGATGGCTGGGGAGCATAACCAACCTGTCTGATATTCAGCTGCTGCCCAGTTAGCATCGGTCCTGATGAAAGACAGCTGACAATATTTTTGTCAGAGCTGCGAAACCAAATGAAGGTAGAAAACAACAACCATCTCCTCACTGTGACTGCTCTTTTTTAATCACGTTTTAAGTGAAAGTACATTTAAACCACTTATCTTAAACTTTTCTTCCAATTTGTGCATCTCACTGCACCAGCAGACAGCAAACAACAACGTGCCACGTTTCGGGTCTGCCACTCTTGACCCTGTGTCAGGTTGTAAAAGAATTTAGTCCTGCAGTCTCGTGAGCAGGGGCTGAGAATCCACGGGCTGTCTATCCAACTCTTATAAAAAATGGCATCTGACGTCATGACCAGCCAAAGAAACTGAAACTGGCCAATCGATGCACCCCTTTCACTTGTCAACCAATAGGAAGGGAAAATCCCCTATTGAAAAAGGGGGCCTTCAAATCCTATAGGATAAAAGAGCCAGATGATGAAAACTATCATTTGTTGATACACGCCAGTCTTAATAAGGATATGAGCATTCAAAGCAAACGTTTCCATTCCAATGATGCATTTAAACCATGGGGGATCACTGTTCTTAGCTGAAAAATCCATCGCTGTTCTCTCTTTTGCAGCTGATAAACATGATTTCCACCCTTCGGATCTAGAGGAACAAAGTCCAGAACGCACCATCTTAGCTGCTAAAAACACCATCGGAGCCGATAAAGTCCTTGTATGCAAACAGGACGCATGTTCAGCAAGGTGAGTTTTTACAGGTCGCATAGTGCATCCCACATAGTAGAGGGAACAGGGGCAAACAATTAAGTAAACCACATGTGTAGATTGACATGTAGTATGCCATTTTGACACGATTACGTCAGATGTCCGAGAATCACAACAAGTAGTGCCCACAATGGAAAATGCACAAAAACGTCAATTCCCACATGAAAAATAGCCCGGATCTTCATGGGAAGAAATAGGGCGATCCATAGCAGAGGCAGAATGAACTCTCCAATCACACAGATTAGCCCCTCTGGAATAAGCAAGTAAACATTTTTCCCATTAAAACATGAATGAAAGCTCAAGACTGACCAGAATTTATGTAATGTTTTTGTCACCGTCTGAATTCCCACAACATATGGAAGTACCCCTACAATATTATCTTCAATAGATGAACCTATAGTGTTTTTAGTTGTATGAGACAAAAGCCAGTCCTGATGAGTAAATCGAGCACGCTTAAAAGCAGCAGCAACTATTTCCAAAGGGTATCCTTGAGATAATAAACGCGCTTTCAAATCAGATACATGATTATAGAATTCTTGTAAAGTAGAGCAGCTGCGCGTAGTCTCAAAAATTGTCCATATGGTAATCCCCGTTTCAATGAAGGGGGGTGATAACTACGATAATAAGAAGAGTGTTGCGCTGTACTGGTCTTCTAAACAATGAAGTAACAAAACCCTCAGAGGTTAATGTAATTGTTATATCCAAAAATTGGATATGAAACCGATCCATTTGGGCTGTAAATTGAATATTAGGCTTAAAAGAATTTAAAGTAGCCAAAAATGACTCCAACATTTGAAAGGTGCCTGTCCATATGAAAAAAATATCATCCAGGAACCGACGCCAAAAAGAAATGTACTGAAATAAATGCGACAAATAAATGTATAATTCCTCAAATTGTACCATATAAATAGTGGCAATAGAGGGGACTACTGTCGCCCCCATAGCAATGCCAAATGACTGCAAAAAATACTGCCCCTGATAAAGAAAAAAATTATTATTTAAAACTAAATCCAAAAGCTCCAACAAAAAAGCTCTTAGCACTCGTGTAGGGAGATCCAATGGAAAGGTGGTATTACAACAGCTGTGGGCACAGTACGGGTGCAATGAATAACAGAGCTCAGGTTTTGGGATGGAACATATATTGTTTTTTTTAAATTGTTTATTTATAAAGTTTTTGAAGAAAACCCCGTGATCTGGTCACAATACCACGGCTCTTTCGGTCTCTGGTCCCTCAAGCAGTGAGAAACAGGCAGAGAGTAACACAGAATACAATCACACACAAAGTGCTATTTTCTTTGAGCTCAGAGGGAAAACCACAGACGGTCTATGGACACGCATAGTTCCACGCCTGCTGAATTCAAATTCTTCCTCCTGAAAAGCTCCTTTTATTAAAGAAAAAAGGGAAGTAACAGTCATTTATTATAAATGTGAAATAACACAAGGTGTTGCCAAAGTTCTTTTTACAGAGTAAGATCTGATTACAGTGTAATAAATGAAATTTGCTTGATTATGACAAAATTATTTATAATTGCAAAGTTGCAAAAATTATGTTGTGTCAGCATTGACTGTACAATGAACTATGGCCTATGCTTACTCTTTATGCTTGCGTTAACAATGTTCCAAACTATTTTAAAAACGGTTAGACAGAACTCATGATCATGACATCCACTGTTCCCTCTAAGCTGTGCACGCGTGTGCGCGCACACACCTCGCCGAGCGAGCGCACATACTTTACAACAGAGCGCACAAAAATTATGGTTCTGATTCTGATAGAAAACAACACAGATGTCTTAAAATTTAAAAGTTGTTATGTATTTACGTTTTTCACAAGTTCTACAATGTTTTCTAGTGCAATCAATGTGGTGTACATACTGTATTCTGATGTGTAGTCAAATTTTAAATTATATAACTCCGAGTGTCGTTATGTGGCGCACAAAAATTTAATCTTCCTTCAACAGTTGCGCAGCTGATATTTTATGCGCACACAGCCTACAGAAAATTAGAGGGAACATTGATGACATCCTATTCTATTTAAGAGGAAGTAGGTGAAAAGCCAAACTTCTAAACACATTCTGAAATTCATCCATCTTCAATTACATATTGGGGATTCTGGTATCCCCTTTATCTGTCCATTTCTACAGTCCTCCCTGTGATTCTATAAAGAATCATTACAAAAGAGCGGTAGCTGAAATATGTCCAAATCCAGAATAAATCTTCTACAGTAGGCTTCATTTTGGAGATGTTCCTTCAAAGTCCTAGGCACATCTGGTCCATAGGTGAGTTCCATCTTGTTCGTTGGAAGAAATCGTTATACAAAATCATGTGACATTGTTTACCTTTGCTTAGCCTCAAAAAGAATGTGTACAGAGAGCAAGACTTTACCAATTATTCTTATAAGCATTACCTCTTTTAGCAGTGGCCAACTGCTTCTCATAGATCTAGCAATAATTCAGAGATTAGTTCCTCATATCATGACACCAGTCATCACTCCAGATTCTTCAGCAGCATCATTTCGTAGCATGGGCTGTGCCATGTACATCTTAGATAGAGCTTTCTCAGTGACTGTCTACCCAGGCTTCACTGCTGTGCATACATGAGTAGTTCCGCTGGAATCGCTGATCTTTATCAGGAGTCTCCCTCATATCAGTAGCATTTCATTCACAATCATTTTCCTCTTCGGCCCATAGGATTTAGTGCATACAATATATAATTTATAAAAACCCAACTCTCCACTACAGTATCTCTCTTGATGCCATACAATTGCAAACAAGCACAATTATTCATCCCTAATGACAGTCTTTAATTGTTGAACAGAATTATATTATCTATTGTTAATTACAATACATCTATAGCTAGCACTAAACTATTACATAGCTAGCCTGTAACATACTTATTATTTTCATCCACATTCCTAAGCTTATTCTGTCTACTTGCCAAATCAAATGTTAGCATGTGGCCTGATAGACACATTTCTTTTTCCTGTCAGGAACACAATTGTACATATTCATATCACTAATTATATTTGTGATGTACCCTCCAGTTATAGCAATATACAAGATATAGTCAATCTGGTTATTCAAGGGATAACAAACATTAAAACTAGCAGTTTATGACAAATAATTTAAACTCATTTCAATTGTTTGTCAACAATTATTAGGAAAGCTGTCTTATCTTAGGTGATGGTTCAACTCACATTACTTTAAACATTATCAGTAATATACCCTTTTCCTTTTTATGTTATTATTTTAATACCACTTCCCCACTAATCACAACAGTTCACATTGCAACTAAAACTTGGTACAGCACATTAAACATTGATAACTTGGAATTTTTCTTTGTAAGGCAAGGAGGGGTTAAGTGACTTGTCCAAGGTCACAAGGAGTTCTAGTACTCTAGTCATTAGACTACTTCTCTATTCCATTCTAATTCGCATAGACATCTAAGCTCACAAAAGAAGGAACATTTACATAAGGGTAAAACTTTTTAACACCAAATTTGAACCAATTAGAAAGTCAATTACCACTTTTTAATAGCTTAATAGTTCTATCTTTGTTACACTGTTTTCAGAACAAAACAGCATAGCAGTAAAGTATCAGCACATAGAGCTCGCCATGCAAGAAGCCTGAGACAAAATCAGTATTGATGATCAAATGAGCAGATAAGAGCTTTAGAAAGAGCGAACATTTCAGCTGGTTGAGCACTAGCAAATAACAAGCAGCCGACTCTGCACAGAATCAACTCTTATAATTGCATCAGTTTTCCTTATTCATTGCGCAAAGCAGAAACATCAGTACATAGTGAGATCAAACAATAACAATCTAAAGCTGGAAGAAAGCTGGATTATCCAAGTGTAAAAGATACGAAAACTGAATGAGAGGCATGTTATAGTACTAGAAAATCAGTAATTTGGATTGCAAAGACTACTGCTGCCAGAAACTGAAAGCATGGAGGCATTCCTGCTACAACAGGGCAACAAAAGTCTGAAAAATAGCCCAGTGGCTTAAGTCCAGTGGGAAATTTCTGAGCAAAAACACAAACAGCAGCAATAGAAGAGTCAAATCACACTTGCAATTAACAACATCAGTTCTGCAGAGGTCTTTCCATAATAACTAAAACATATACAACATGAGACTTTAAGATCACTCCTCCAATCGACTCCTGCAGATTAGTTTAAAAGAAACTAGGAAAAACATCAGCATTTTTTCTTCAGACATTGTTACTCATACACTATCATAGTTGTAATTTTCAATTAGTCCACTATCACAAAAGAAAAATAAAACATTATACATATATTCACCATACTGTTTTAATGACTTAATTCACTTGTTTGAATGTAGTTGTATCATTCACTTTTTCCCTTTAAGTAAACAAACTTGCTTGACTTAACTTGACAAGCAATTCAAATTTTTTGTTTTTTTTGTTTTTTTTCCAGTTAAGTGACTAACTTCTCTTTCCTTTAAACACTTAATTTTTTTAACCTTTATCACATCACACAATTCATCAAATATCTAAATACATCAAAGCATGGAAGATCTTCCCATTCATTCACATCAATTATAACTAAAAATACAATTTGGAGAATATATCATCAATCATTTTTCCAAAATATCCAGAGACATAAGAAGCACAGAGGAGTAATGTTTCTAATAATATTTTTCAGCATTTGCATTATTACACATAGGGGTATGTTTACTAAACCTTCTTAACGTGCGCGCTGTGCAATTATCACGCGCTAAGGTACCTTAGCGCGCGATAATGATGCTTTACGGGGCACAAATGTGCCTTAGCACGCGCTTACGCGTGCAGCGGCACAAACGAGCGCTGAAGGCGGGGAAAGGCTCCCGGAGGGCGGAGGAAGGCTCCCCAGGGGCGAAGAGAAGGGGTCAATGGGTGGAGAGTGGGAGGGGAGAGGCTCCCCGCACACTAACGATGTGAAATCCGAGGCCAAAACTAACGCAAGTGAAAACCTCACATTAGAGCTGATTTAAAGGGAAAAGAAACCATTTCTGTCAGCAATGTACAGCAAAACCAGGGAAACCTACAAAAAAGTGATAAGTGTGATACATGTGCACAGAACAAAAGTGCAAATAAACATTGAAAATGACCCCAACAAAATAAAAAAAAATCATAATCAAGCTGGGCAATAGTGATAGTAATGGGAAACATCAAAAAACACTCCCAAGAAAGCCCCAAAAAATAAATATGAATTTTGGAAGGGTCTACGCTCCGTCCCCATACAAGGTGAATGATCCCACAGTGAAATAGCACTGATCAGGGTTTCCCTCTCCATTGGACAGGTTTCCTATGGCATGCTCATGTTCCACAACAGCAGGGCAGGCATGTCGAAATGGGCAACTGGACAGATGCTGGGAAAGGGGATTCAGAGGGCTGCAGGCGGCACATGCTGTGGTGCAGCTGGGGCACAGTGCGGACAAGGCAGATGCCTAGGTGGCACTTAGAAATGCTGAAACTGTACAGCAGCCAGACAGCAACTGATGAGGGCCCAACATGGGCACAAGAGTGTTTATCACAGTGTCACAGGGGATAGTACCCAGCAGGTACCTCCAAGAGCACCGAACATTGGCAGGCGGTGTTGGGGGAAGCGTGGACGACTATGCAGACACCCCTACCCCAGAACACGCACCATAGGCAGCCGCCTACCTGCACACTGGATGGCACGAGACTGCGCACCACCAGCACCACCAGCAGAAGGGCATGTCAGCATGGTGGCAGAGGGGTACTGGTGGTGGAGGGGGCAGTGCCAGCTGCACCGTGGCCGAACCCTGTTCAGGTGGGTGTCATGCACTGCAACAGACTGGCTCTGGCTGACAAACAGCCATGGCATCTCTAGGGCATGCAGTGCCTTTGTGGCGCAGCACACACAGACAGTGTGTGCAAGAGATCACAGGTTCAAACCCCAACCATGGCCCCTGACAACCCAGTCCCCATATTTTATGCAGTAATATACCATGGAAGTAAAGACCAAACCTATAGTGCCGAGAACAGAACCATGCGTCAGCTGCCCATATTTTACTCCACAGAGCACAAACACCATACACATGCACAGTACCTAGAGCAGAGTCTCCCAAATGCAGTCCTGCAGGGCCACACACCATGCAGGTGTAATGCTGTCACCAATATGAGGACATGTCAGCATGGTGGTGGAGGGAGGGGTACTGGTGGTGGAGGGGGCAGTGGCCGCTGCCCACAGCAGACTGTGGCCTAGCCCTGCTCGGGTGGGTGCCGTGCACTGCAACAGACAGGCTCTGGCTGACAAACAGCCATGGCATCTCTAGGGAATGCAGTGCCTCTGTGGCCACAGTGTGGCACAGCACACACAGACAGTGTGTTCAAGAGCAAGAGATCACAGGTTCAAACCCCAGCCGTGGCCCCTGACAACCCAGTCCCCATATTTTATACAGTAATAAACCGTGGAAGTAAAGACCGAACCTTTAGTGCAGAGAACAGAACCATGCGTCAAACGCCCATATTTTACCCCACAGAGCACAGACAGCATACACATGTGCAGTACCTAGAGCAGAGTCTCCCTAATGTAGTCCTGGAGGGACACACACCATGCAGGAGTCATGTTGTCAGCAATAAAGATGACTGTGCTGCAGTCCCATGTGCCGCCTCCATGGTATGCAGATGTACCTCATGCATATACATGAGGGACAGCATGAAAACCAGAATAGTCTGTGGAAAACCAGGACTGGATTTGGGAACCCCCTCCCAGAGCAGTGGCCAACAGGGGCAGACACACCTGCACCCACAGGCCCCATCATCCAAATCCACCTGTAGCAGCAGGATGGCGAGCCCTGTGTGAAGCCCCCAATATCAGCCCCAGCATACGGTAGCAATGCCACACTAAACCTGGCGATATGGCACACATATATCAAAAGGTTGCTAAGATCACTGGCGGATAGGAATCCCGAAGTTAACCAGAATCTTCCCTTTAGCTGTATCATACCAACCTCTCTGATGTCTGTGGAGTGTGTATCAGGTCTGGTGTATGACATTGTTTACCACCCTGGGGAGTAACCCCAACAGTATCGTGTACCATAGCTATGCCTGTACTGTGCCCAGGACTGGTGAGGTGGCCAGGGCTGCCAAGAGCCTCTATTTGCACAGTGCCGTCATAGGTGTGGGAGTGTGTGTATGTCCATCCAGTGTGTGGTGGTTGCCCACACCATTCATAGCCCACACTGTTTGCACTGTGCCCAGTGTTAGTTTGCCGATGTGCATAATGAGAAGCAAGGTACTGTGGGTAAAGCGTGGACAGGGCTGCCTGGGCAGGATGCATCAGCACAGGGCTCAGGGCAATGTGTGGGACATTGTAGAGTCTGGCAGCCACCTGCACAGACAGAGTGGCCACAGCAGGTCCTGCTGGAAAGGCACTTCCACCCTGACTGAGCAGTGACCACGGCATGGCTAGGTTCCCCCATAGTGCCACATAGTATGTCATTTAAGTGATATATATGGGTCCCCTTTTCCGGGGACCAATCACTGACCTAACTGCTTGGTGGGTGTGCACACATCCCAGTTTTGGGTGTACACATCTTCCCCAGTAATATGCACTATGGACTAGCTCGCACATTGTTTGCAGTTAGTATGTGTATGGCTGGGACACCTTGCAGGGTGCGGTGGCTGGGGACTCACTGTGCCCACTGCTGGTGAATGTCAGATAGTTGTGGGGGGCAGCAGAGCATTTCCAGCCCTACTGTCTGTCCCCTGTTGCTGTATGGCTGAGTACAGGACTGCCCCCAAGGTTGTGTGTAGCCCTAGCTGGATTGAGGTAGATGGTCCCCTCTACCGACACCATCGCAGGAATGTGGAAATGGTGCCCGGCTGGTTGTGCCCTCATCACCCATTGCCACGGACAGGGCCCATGCACACACCACCACAGACACAGCTGGCACCATGTGTGTATGTGGTCGTAGGTGTGTATATGACCTGTCCGTGGCAATGGATGGCATGGCCCAATGACTGGGGGCCCTGGAACGCACCGTACGTGTGCTGGCAGGGTCCATCCTGCATTTGGTCGCCGAGAGGCAGCCTGTGGCAGGCACGGCTGCTGCCTCTCAGACACCATCCACTTATGGGCGTCCCAGGAGTGTGTGACGGCCCCTGGGGCACCCACACACGTGCCCTGTGCTGTCCTGTCCCCATGACCCAACAGGACAGCTGGGTCCTGGTGACATGGGCTGCACTATAATGGACACACCACACTGGGTGGGAATGACTATGTCTGGGACAACAGATGATCAGATATAAACAGTTTTGATGTTTGTGTTAATTTGCACCGTTGTTGTTAATACAGTTTTTGGAAAACATACGAATGGTCATGTGTTTCTGTTACTGATGGACAATGGACATTAGCATGGGACATGTGTGTAGATAGGTATGTGTATGCACGGTACACATGGGTGTCATACATGGACCCTCTCCACACACAGGTGTGGGGGCTGGCCATGTGAGTAGGCGTGTGAGTCCACGGATGATAGCTCAGATGGCAGGTCACGATCCGGGCATTCCCAGAGTCAGGACACGCCTCATGAACACATGAAAACCCTGATAGGTCCAGGACATCTGGGCACCCTACACATTGCAGACCACGCACTTGTAATAGGTGATCTCTGGGAACAGCAGGTATGAGTCTGTATTGGCCACCCACCTCCCCCCGGAGTTGTATCACTCTCTCCCTCTCTCTGCCTTGCCCTATCTCTCTCTCTCATTTTGTCCCAGCCTTTGATGCTCAACAGGGGTGCGGCATTTGGGAAAGGCTGGACGACAGCACGCTGGTGCTGTGGGATGCTCCCAAAGGCTTTCACATTGGCCACTGGTGAGCGGTCCCACGTAGGCTCCCTTGCTACTGACAATAACCACATGTGGAGATGTATCCCTGCTGTTCCCGGAGGTCACCTGCTACAGGTGATTAACTACATTGCTCTGTGTTGCGCTTGCTTGGGGTATGTGTCTGGGGAATAGCGCACATAGTTCTGTGCCCCTTACACATGCTGACCCCTGTGATGCCATGCTACACAGGTTTGGAATGCACAGGGCACCTGTCAAACCCCTCCCCCACCCCCATGGCTCTCGCCCTGCTATGTTGCCAACATGCAGTCCCCTGGTGCATCTGTGGACAACCCCCATGGGGATTACTGTATATGCTCTTACCCACCTTCAGCATCACAGCTCGCTGATGCAGTGTGGAGATGCAGCCCCTCCAATACAGTTGCCATGCATGGGGTGGGTTGGCCTGCCGAACCCTGGGCCTGACTGGGGTGTTGGGTCTCCCCCCTGTTGGCGCCCGCATGGCCATGTTTGGTGGTGCAGCTGGCCTCCACAGTGTCTGCCGTGCCCAGGAGCATGTCCAACCCCTCCGGGTGCATGCCTGCCCCAGGTGTGCCGTTGCCATCGCTGCTGTTATCTGCAGACATCGTAGCCTCTGGCTCCTCACCATCCTGGGTCTCAGGCACTTCGCACTCCTCGGGTGGCTCCATGATGCTGTAGTCACCTGCGTTGTGGGACGACATACATAACAGAGCTTGGATTGGTCCTTGCAACTATGTATACCTGTGTGGTACATGCACCCCACATGTGATGTGTGGTTGGCCATGCCCTGTGCGTGTGCCACATACTTCTGCCACTACTGGTACCTGGCTTTGCGGAGGCACTGCCAAGCACACGCAGCACTGTGATGCTGCAGTCACCAGGTGCCAATTCGTGAACAGGGGTGCTCCACATTGTGTCAGTCAGTGCAGGAACAGGTGTGAGAAGTGTGGGACGTGTAGGAGTTGTGCATACTGGGCAGCCAGGGGTTGGTAGGGGGTGTTGTTGGCACCATCTACGGGTGGGTGACTGGCCCATGCAGATGTCAGGGGCTGTGCTGGTGCAGGGGACAACTGTGGGCCTGGGGATGAGGGATGTGGATGACGTATGCCACCAGGTTGGGGGGGGGGAATAGGATGCGGGCCACATAGGCAGAGTGCTGTCACATCATGCCTTTGTGACAGCAGGATGTGATGTGTGTACCTACCTGCCCTGGGATGGGCGGTGTCCAGTGCTTCCGGCAGGCCATGCAGGTATACGGGACCGAGCCGATCAGCCAGCTCCTGCTCTAGTGGTGTTAGTGTGGAGGTAAAAGGGCCCCCCCACCTGTGCCCACAGCATGTTGCCGCTCAGCGGCCATGTGGGCATGCACACCATGTTTTATGTCACTCATCCTCTTACGAAGGCTTTCAAGGTCTCGGTGTGATCCCCCTGCCTGCGATACAGCCTCCTGAACCTCCTCCCAGACACGTGTCCGTGTTGCCACGGTGGTGGTACTGCTGTGCTGTCCATACAGGACATTGTAGTTTTCCAGGACACTTGCCAGGAGGAGATGGTTCTCTTTAGGGTTGAACCGAACAGCCCTCCTCCTTTGTAACGACGGCACTGGTTGCCACTTGCGCTTAGCGACAGGTGGTCCGTGTGTGTGCTGTGAGCCACATGATGGCCCAGCAGCCTCCTCTGCTGGCCTTTCAGGGATCTCTGTGTCCTGCTGGACACGCACACCCTCCTCCTCCGCCACACCTGCCCTGTGCTGACTCTCCATATTCTCCCACCCCCAACCACTGGCTTCCACCTCACACCTGCTGCTTGTACCCACCTGCCTTCCCTGCTGCCTGCTCCTGACCTGTCTCTCCTGCCTCCCCTCCCCTCACCCTCCTCTGCTCTACCACACGCCCCTCCCCCTACCCCTCTCACTCTACACCACCACTCCCACTCACAGTATACTGCAGCTCTCACTGGCCCCTGGCACTATCTGGACTCCACTATAAATGCACACCTTCCCTCTTATCTGTAGATGTATTTATCATTTTGTATGGCGTAATGCGTGTTGCGCATGCGCACAGTACCACACATGCATTGTGCATATGTCACATGTGTATGAGCTATGCTGTACACAGCACCTGGGTGGCGCATGCGCAATGTGCATTGTGCATTCGCCACCCAGACACAGCGCCTGGGTGGCATGTGCGCAACGCGCGTTGCGCATGCGCCACCCAGGTGCTGTGTACGGCATAGCGCATACGCGTGTGATGTACGCACAACGCATGTGTAATACCGCGTGCATGCATAACGCACGTAGCCACCACCCGCACGCAACGTAAGTTTGGCATTTAAATATACATGCTTACTTGGGACATATTGAGGGGTTTCTGTAGGAGAGAGTCTGTGACGTTGTGAGGTTTGAGGAGTGCTAGAGGACGTTTTATTTGTGTATAGTCACTGTGCGTGTGAGTGTTCTTTGGCTTGTGTGTCTGGCTCTGTGTCTTCGTCAGTGAGGTGAGTGTCAGTGTTTGTGTGTCATTGTGCATCTGTAGCTGTTGTGTGTATGGCAGCGTTCCTGATTGTTGCGGTTGAGGAGGACGCTGAGGAGGGGCTGCGGTTGCCTAATGGGGGAGATGGTGTCAATGGGGCTGCAGCACGGGGCATGGGTGTGGACCCGCTGCAACTCAGACCTGCAGCTGTGGGGGCAGGCCGGGCAGGGGCTGTACCCGCACGGGGCAGGAGATGTGCCGAGGTGCGGCTCCGCCGGCCTCGCCTCTACAGGCCCAGGGCCCAGCTCCAGGGCATGCATGAGGACCAGGTCATCTCCCTCTACCGCCTGAGCCCAGGGGCTATTAGGGAGCTCTATGAGGATCTAAGACCTGACCTCGAGCCCCTGACTGCTCGGTCACATGCCATACTGGGTTTGGTCAAGCTCCTTGGTGCCCTACATTTCTTTGCCTCTGGCTGTTTCCAGTCATCTGTGGCTGCAGTAGGAGGCATGAGCCACCCCACCTTCTCACGCTGTCTCCACCAAGTGCTGTGTGCCATGGTCAGCCGGGTGGGGAATTACATAGCCCTTCCCCACACTAGGCAACAGTGGGGGACCCTGAACCAGGCCTTTGAGGCATTAGCCGGGATACCACACATGATGGGCGCTATTGATTGCACACATGTTGCCCTGGTCCTGCCAAGAGACAGGGAGGTAGTGTTCCGCAACCGCAAACACTATCATTCCTGAATGTTCAGGTTGTCTGTGATGCACATCAGCATATTCTGAATGTGGTACCCAGGTTTGCAGGGTCCACCCATGACTCCTATATCCTGCAGCACTCAGCACTTTACACTCAATTCGAGGATGGACAATATGGGGACTGTCTATTGCTGGGTGTGTATTTATCATATCTGACGTGCACATGCTTTTCATGTTACTAACCGTATGTGCAGATGTCTGTCTCGGTGGTGTATCCCTCGTTGTGTGGGTATGTCATCTGTCTGTGTGTGATATCAGGGGAGGGGGCCTCAAACCCCACCTTGCTATGGGGCTTTGTCGTGATAGTTAAATGGCTGCTTGCATATGTGTCGTGGTTACAGATTATGTTTCCAGCCCATGCACCAAGCCCTTGTCGTGTGTGTCTGCCCTTCACACCCTGAACCATAGTCCTGCTGTCCCATCATGTGCTGTCCTATGTTTCTGTCACAATGTGTTCTGCATTTGTTTTGCACATACATGCCTGTGTCCATTTTGGGGGACATGGGCTCCTGCTTTAACGTCGTACATCTCTTTGTTGTAGGTGATGCAGGATATGGGTGTCGCCCCTGGTTGCTGACCCCCGTGCGTCGACCACGGACACGTGCAGAGAAGAGGTACAATGAGGCCCATGCCACCAGCCGCTCCGTCATAGAGCGCACCTTTGGCGTATTAAAGAGTCGCTTCAGGTGTCTGGATAGGATCGAGGAAAATTCAAAATCCTCAAATTATTATGATGCAATTTGATTGTTCATGTACTCAATCCTCTGTGCTTGAATTAAACGCTCCCTGGAATGTACTCCACCAAGAGTATGCAGCTCTTTCACCCTGGTCTCCAGCCGGGTCACCCATGAAGTATGCCCAGCTAACTCTGTCTCCACTGTCGAACACTGAACCTTAAAGGATGTCAATTCTTGAGTAAAGTAACCCACAATAGGAAGAAGGGCTTGTTGGAGCGAGGATATTGCTTCCCATAAGCTATCAAGTGTTCCTAGCATAGGTCTTTCCAAACAGCCAAAAGTCCAGACAGCCGATGTGGTAGGGGAGCTGAACTTCACTTGCTCCACCCACAAACTACCCTCAGGAGAAGAAACCAAGGCTCCATTCCACACAGCAGTTATCACCAATGTCTGCTTTGAGAGACAGCCCTCCAGAGCATCAGGAACCTCCCGATGCAGAGACGCCACCTCACGCTCCCCCTTCTCAAAGCAACCACTTCGGAGTTGTGGCAGGAACGCTTGGACGGGGCTCAAATCCACCCCATTACACAGATCTGCTGAGGAACCCAGCAGATCAGTCGAGGCCATGGACAACGCCGATGGAAGACAAAACTTGGCAATGGAGGACTGCACCAAAGGAGAGAGATCATTAGAGGGCTTTTGGTGAATTGTTTTCTTTTTTTCCACATTGGAAATGGCCAAAACAGCAATCTAGCTCGGTGCTCCCGCTTCGGCGTCCTACTCCGCTGTCATCTTGGGTCCCTCAGAACATATATTGTTAACTTGTAGGTACGTCTCACAATGGGACGTCCAAGTGCAGTCTGGGACATTAAAGACAGAATGTCTGAAAAAAAGCAAGCACATGCAAGTTCAGGCATGATTTCGGAAATGTGGATGTGCCCTATGTGCACGTCTATCAAACATCTATATAGATGTCCCCAGGATAGCATCTCAAAAGCAAGACAATTTGTAGCATAATGGCTAGAGTAGTGACTTAAGAGAGTTATAATAAGTGTTCAAATCCCAGTGTGGGCCCTTGTGATCTAAAGCTAGTCACATCTCTGTGCCCTCTGGATGTTTTAAGGTGAAAACAAGCACTTTCCTGATGCCTATTTTTGCCTGGAGCAGGTATAAACATGGACGTGCCTGCAGATGTTTCTGAGATTGAATGGGACGTGTAAGTCCATTGCTTCTCCCCAGACATGCTTCTGCCACACCCCCGTGCCTGCTTGGATGTCCCTGCACAGGAGACATCATTTATGGAATGGCTATGGCTATGTCTCCATGATTTTCACGTCCACATGCACGTCTTCAGACATCCAAATCATGACTAAATGTTTTAAAATGACCCTCATAACTAATTCATTACTGATTATTGAAAAAAGTAATTTAAAATCAGACATAAACATTTGTTGGGGGGGGGGGATATTCAGCGGCTAGCCATCGCCACTGAAACATAAGTCTGGATATTCAACCCCGGGGTTATATCTGGCCACTGGCATTGAATATCCAGGTTGGCCAGATAGCAAAGAAGCTAACCAGGCAGTGGCCATATTGAGTCGCTGCTCGCTTAGCTTCTCTGGCGAAAGTTATGCCAGTATTTAATGTGCCTAACTTTCTCTGCTTTGCAATAACTGGGCAGTGGCGATATTGAGCCGCTGTCTGGTAACACCAGGTGCTGCTCCCGGCATGCCTTGATGCCATCTGGCTAGCACTGGGGCACTTGTGAATATTCAGTGGCACTAACATCGCTGAATATCTCGGTCAGCAGGATTAAAATGGTTAGCAGGCTTTCTGTTTTTGCACTGACTGTGCTCAGCGCTTTTTCAGTCTGGTCAGTTTCTCCGTCTTCTGGTTTTTCTTTTTTTTTTTTTAAATTCTTTATTTTGCATTTTGTGTAAACAAACAACAAAAAACTACTTCAGGTACATAATCAATAATTACTTGACCGTGCTAGTACAGAAACATGGTCTTAGCTGCCCCTCTTCCGAACTCATGAAACTTAATATATCTACCTCCTAATAATATTAAATAAACCAATAAAGAAGAAAATAAGGAAATGAGACTCTGTGACGGGCATCACCCCGGGCAAGAACAAGCTAACCGATTCTCTGACTGATTCTTTGCAAATCGAGGGCATCCCATTTATTTAATCATGGTCTAAAGAAAGGATTCCGAGATGCATACGCTTTCTCACACGCCTGATGAAAGCATACTAGATTCCACCAATATTCGACATTCAGTCTCCCAAAGTCCTTCCAGTGGCTTACTATGGCCTTCAACGCTAAGCTCAATAGCAGATCAAAGACTGCAGCGTTATGTTTCTCCAAGGTTGGAACACCTGCCAAGGATTTGTAGATAATAATACAGTATGTGAGTGAAGTATCAAGGTTAAGCAGTTGTGAAATTCAGATCCAGACTCCTTGCCAGTATTCTTGGAGTGCAGGACAATGATATGCTAGGGTACCAGCTTCTGCTCTACATGACCAACAATTTGCATCTTTGCTCGCGCTCCATTTAGCCGTGCGGACAGGAGTCAAATAAGCGCGATGGGTCATGAAGTACAGCATTTGGTTGAGCGAGGCCACTCTTGTTATCTTCATTTGCATCTGCCAAAGCTCTTCCCACATCTTGGGATCTGACATCTCACCAGCCTCGGACTCCCAAACCTTTTGCAGCCCCGTGCAACGTTTCTTGCCACCATCTCTTAGAATGGCAACAAATTTGGAAAGGAGTTTCGACTCTGTCCTGAAGTCTTGAATTTCTTGATGGAAAGGGCGCTCAGTACCTAGCACTGCAGGTAAGACCCCAGCTTTACTTAAGCAGTGTCGCAGTTGACACCATTGGTACATGCAGCGCTGGGGTAGATCATATTCGTGCTGCAGGGATTGGAAGGATTTATAGGCTCTATTAGATACCAGTTGCCCTAAGCAATAAATGCCTCGCGTAAGCCAGGGAAGCCACAAGAAGCTACGACCCTCTATCTTGAACTTATCATTGTGCCATAACATCGTGTTATCGGCATATTCTTGATCTTTTTGTGTATGCATCTTAAGCATTTGATATGCCCACTGGGTGTCTTGCAAGATCTCATTAGCAGCATCGACACTATCATATTCCGCTCCCAAACGCATCCAAAGCGGGACAGGTTTGCTCAGAGCAGCCTCCACTCGAAGCCAGACTGGGTCTCCCTGCGTGATGATTTTGTCGCTCCACAAAACTCCCTGCTTTAGCAGGGCAGCCAAATGGCACCAGTAAAAGTCCGGAAAATGTATGCCACCTCACTGCTTAGGAGATTTGAGTTTCCACGTCGCAATCCGAGGCGTCTTGTTGCGCCACAAAAAAGATATCAAGAGTTTCTCAATTTTCCCATAAAATTGTCGCTCAAACAAAATCGGCACCATAGCAAGTATGTAATTAACTTTGGGCATAATTACCATCTTGATGGTTTCGAGCCGTCCCCACCATGTCAGGTTCAATGGGGACCATTTACCAATATATTCTTGCATGATATTTACACATTGTTTCATGCAGCATCGAATTGTGTCTTGTATGGTGACTCCATATGTTACCCCAAGATATTTAAACGATTTAGCCTCGATTTTGAATGGGTAACTATGTATAAGCGAAACAGGAACATGTGCATTTAAAGGTATTATTGTTGTTTTGGATAAATTCAGTTTATATCCCGAAACATCTGAGTATGCAGAGATGACATCCATTGTGGCATTCAGCGATGAGGGGTCCAAAAACAAGAACAGATCGTCCGCATACGCCGACAATTTAATCTGGTGTTCTCCCAGTCGTACACCTTTTATATTTCGCTGTTGTCGCAGCTTCATTAGCAACGGCTCAAGAGCCAGGTTGAATAATAGAGGTGATAGAGGGCATCCCTGTCTTGTGCCCCTGGACAGAAGAAATTCGGAGGAAAGCCCATTATTGGCAGCTACCCGTGCCGTTGGTCGCGAGTACAGCATTTTGACACTAGCTAGAAAGTCCTCTGGTATTCCAAACCACTGCATTACGCGAAATAGGTAGGGGAGCTCCACTCGAACAAAAGCTTTCTCCGCATCAAGTGCGAGACCTACAAACGGCTTCTGAAGATGTTGCACTCTCCGGAGCACATGTGCCAAAAGACGTCCATTGTCAGCTGTTGCCCTGCCTGGCATAAAACCGCATCGATCTGCTTGTACCAGCGTATCCATAACTTTACTGAGCCTATTGGTCAGAATCTTGGCATAGATTTTATAATCTGCGTTGAGGAGCGATATTGGTCGATAGTTCTCCAATTTTTGCTCATCTCTACCTGGTTTGGGGTGAATCACAATTGTAGCTGTTGCTAGCGACCCAACTGCAGGGGACTCTTTTTTAAGTTCAGTATAGTATGCATGTAACTCGGGTATCAATTCTTGTGAAAAGGCCGCATAAAATTCTATTGGCAGGCCATCTGGTCCACTGGCTTTTCCTCTAGCCAGCTGTCTCATTGCCAACTGTATTTCCATGCAAGTAATGTCTTCTGGCAGTATAAGCTGCTGGGACCTCGTAAGCTTGGGTCCTGCTACTCCCGAGATAAAGCTGGAAAAACTATCCTCACTGTAGATCTCATCTGACCGATAAAGCTGGGAATAAAACTCTTCACATAGTTTCAGTATATCTTCATCTCGCAGATGCAGTTTCCCACTGGTATCTTTTAAACCAGTGATACATGAGTTGATTCTTTTGGCTCGTAACGCACGGGCTAAGAGCGCACTTGCCCTGTTGTTTTCATGATAATACACTCCCTGCTGGATCCTTATCTGTTTGGTAGCTTCATCATTAAGAATAGTGTTGTATTGGTATCTCAGCCTCTGAAGCCGGAGCAGAATAAGTGGGTCAGATCATTTAGATAGAATCCGCTCACCCGTTCGTATTTCACATTCTAGGTTTGCTAATTGCTTGGCTGTTTCTTTTTTTTTGCGAATACTGTAGGTTGTCATACAGCCACGCGCGGTGGCTTTAAAAGCTTCCCACCATGCCCAGGTTGGCGTGTCATGTAGCATGTTATGATTAAAATATTCAGCCACTGTTTGGCGCATGGCATCGGTAAACTCGCTATTATTCAGCCATGTCCGATCAAATTGCCATCTAGGCGCAGTCTTCTTATTTTGACCAGATCTGAGTTCTACCATCACTCCAGCATGATCCGACATGGTCTTGGCAAAAATATCTGCCTTGGAGATTATAGGCACTAGCGTCTTGGAAATGAGGAAAAAATCAATGCGAGTCTGCGATGCGAGTCTGCGTATTATGCGACATGGAGTAAAATTTGTACTCCCTTTCTGCTGGGTGTAAGAGTCTCCACGGATCAACCAAACCAAGCGCTTCCGCCATGCCCATCAGTATTTTACTAGATCGCGGTTTGTGCTGTTGCTTATAAGGCGTACGGTCTATCAGTGGATCTTGTATTAGATTAAAATCCCCGCCTAAGATCACATTTGAGGCTCCAGTGTCCAATAGCTCTTGAGCCACCTTTTCAAAGAATTGGGGATCATCTTGGCTCGGGCCATAGATAGCCATTAAAGTATATTCTGTAGCTGCGACCCGAACTCTAGCTTTGGCCCATCTCCCGCCAGGGTCCACCGACGTACTTTCGACTACCGGCATCAACGCCGCCCGCGCTAGTATTATGACATCTCCTTTCCGTTTACATGCGGGTGCTGACAAGATATTTTGATAGCCTACTCCAGTTACCTTGTATGATTCCGATAATGACAAATGTGTTTCTTGCATGTAGACTAGATCCGCACCCTGTTTCTTACAATAATTCAGTATTTTCTTGCGTTTAGCAGGATTGTTGATCCCTTGCACATTAAGGGACACCACTCGCAAGTTTCCACTAGCCATAGCGGCAGCCGCCCTTACCTTCGGTGGTGGTACCCGTCATTTCCAGAGTCTCGCAAAATAAGATTATAACATTCCTACAAACAACAGGTTTTATCAACATGCGGCTAGAACATAACTTCATTACTTGAATGGTGAAGCCCGTCCCGCCACCTCCCATTTCTACAACCCTTAGTTCCCACCCCTCCCCATCCTGTTAGTTGTTGATTCATATGTCTACCTTACCCCCCATCTATAGAAAAATTAGCTTTATGTTATATGTTATATGACTCACTCTAACAACCCAGCCGTATTCAAATTAAGCTAAAATAACAGTATTAAACCTTAGATACAGGTGCATCATGCTACATTTCATATTAATGTCCTCCGGTGTTTCATGTACCGATCTCCATTTGTGCATATTCCTGAAGATAAGAGCGCAGACTCTCTCCGCTGTCGAATGTCCGAGTGCTGTTTCCCAATGTAACTCGCATTCTAGCAGGGTAGTACAGGCCGTACCGTGCTTACAGTTTCTGTAGTAGCGGCCTGCAATCCAGTAGAGCCTTGCGCCTCTCCGTTGTTTTCTTGCAAAAATCCGGGAAAAAAGCAATCTTATTTCCTTCAAAGTGCAGCGCGGACTTCTGCTTGGCAGCCTGCAGTATTTGGAGAACCTGCGGATAGCGCAACACTTTGATGATGAAGGGTCATGGGTGTTGCCTCCTCTCAGTCGTATGCGACGGCACACGGTGGGCCCGCTCAAGTTCAAACGGCACATTAAATGTTAGTTGTAATAACTCAGGAATCAGTTTCTGCAAGTATCCCAAAGGGTCCGATCCTTCCCGGCCCTCCGGAATGCCTATGATTCTTACATTATTCCGCCGGGCACGATTGCTTTGGTCCTCACTGAGATCCTCTAACGCTGCTATTCTTTTCTGCAACGGGACTATCTGGGTCAGAAGCACTTCATGCCATTCAATCACCGTTTCTGCGACATGTAGACGCTCACATACCCCAGACAGCCGTTCCTTCACTTCGTGCATATCTTCTTGTAACTGTGTGAGTGTTTCATTGCTAGAGGCTACCATTCCTTTCACCGCTCATAGTTCCTGCAATATCTCGCGGACTCCCTCTGCGGAGTCTTTCTCCGACGCCATTTTTTGTGGAGACGTCGTCTCCTGTTTCGTGCGCTTTACTGCATGTCCTGTTGCCGGTGAGAACTCTAACCTTGCCGGCTTCAACGAGGACATCCTATATAGCGTTTAGCTCCTGGGTTTGTGAATATAGCTGAAGTCTATCGGGGGGTGGTATTCAGGATTCTACAACCTGGGTGAGAGCAGGACTCAGGCAGCCATCTCAAATCGCGGCAAGCTCCGCCCCCCCCGTCTCCTGGTTTTTCAGCGTTTCAGTTTTTTCATTCCCCTTTCATGTGATTTATTATTGCTGACATTTTTGGGCTTCAGTGAAACTACAGGTACATTTTTAAATTTTAGCGAGCTGGAGCGTGTGGCATCAGGAGGCAGTTCTTCATAAGTGTTTGTGCGGCGTTTTTTTGTCCTTCCCACTGGGCTCTCATTGCAAGAGCTTCTGACCAACATGCTGGAAAATTCCCTCTATGGTGTTTTTTATTAGTCTCTCAGGAACACATATTGCTGTCCAATAACATAAGTGGCATTCAGCTGTTTTCTGTTTTGTTTTGTTTTCCGGACATGGTTGGCTAATTATCCCACTCCCTGATGAAGCCAGATTGGCAAAACACCAGGTGTTGGGGTTGTGATGGCCCTGGAAGCTAAGTATTTTTTCTGATTTTTGCGATGAGATATTGTTCATTTCGAGTTATTATATTCCAGCATATCACCTATATGAGAGGTCTTTTAGATCTTTGATGTATATGTTAACCAGTTTCACTGTATGGTGTGGTTAACTCACCGCTGTTTTTGGGCCTTCTGTTTGGAACCAACGGGGTTACTGAGGTCTTTTCCTCTCTAAATGAGGATGTCATTGTGATGTTGTCCTGAGAGGCTATTTAAAGTCTACACAATTAAGAAGCCTGTTAACGGTGACATCATCACTGTCTATTTATTGAAAACTGAAATTTCATTAAAAATCATCAGGAAATGTGAAACCTGAACATTATCACATCCCTCAATTCCTTTTCCCTTTCTTGTTCTAACTTCATAATTTAATCCTTTCCCATTTCTTTTCCTTTAGTCTGGTTTTTCAGAGAAAAATTCTAAAATCTATCAATTTGCACCTTGCTAGTTTTCTGAAATAATGTTTGGCTGATAAAAATGCTGCAAGTTCCTAATTTAGCTTTTAAGAAATACCCAATGATGTTCATTGTTATTTTTCTATAACTTTACAGAGAAGCTTGCTGTGGGCCTATAATTTTCTGTAAGAAGCTGGCACAAATGAGATTAAAGTAAGCATGCTACCAAACCCTGGTTGTCATTAAAAATCTACTTATATGCTGAAACTATTGTATGAGCGATTTTTATGAGCATTATTCTGAAAATCATACCGTGCAATCATCTGTCAGGGATTTCATTCATCCGAAGGAGGTTTACAGAACGTTTGGACAATTTGTTTGGAAAAAACCTTCAGTCTCTGTAGACGATACTTCATCTCTTTTGTCAAATCAGTCCTTTACCTTCGCCTTTTCTCTCTGTTCAAAATGATGGCTGTGATTCAACTTGGCCAGAAGCAGTTCATTGTAATAAAATGTTTCTGCCTGTTACAACTGGTAGAAAATGATTGGTTGGGGAAATCTAGATTTGCATTTAGCAACTCCATCATGCTTGCCATGTGTGCTTTCCATTTTATGAAAATGTTAGAAGAATACAGCAAACAAAACTTAAATGCATAAGGTTGTTATGACTAGCAGAAAGAAAAATACTATGCGGTGCATATTCAAAATGGTTCATCTGGTTAGATGATTTGCTAATTGGCTATATAACAGTCAGCAAGATATTCCGTGGCATTAAAAAATGTAGTGCCGCTGAATATCTCCTCCTACCCAGTTTAGATGCCCAGATGCTAACCACTTAGCGTTGAGCCTTTCTAAGGGTGGCACTGGGGGTTAGCCGGTCAGCGGCAATATTAAACCACTGACCGGTTAATCCTGACTGGCTAAAGTTAGGCCAAGAAAAGCTGGCCTAATTTTAGCTGGTTTTAGTTATCCAGCCAGGGGTTGAATATCACTGTTGATTGGATGGCTAATTTACTAACCAGGAAAACCGGATATTAAGTGCCGCATATGGCTTTGGCATTGAATATCTGGGCTTGATTTAGAGCAGCAACGGCCAGCTGCTTTACTTTACATCACCGCTGAGTATGTCCCCCTGTAAGAATAATTAAAGATACTGGTTACATTTATCAGCTTTATAAATGCTAAGATACTACAGAATCAGCAAACAACCTAAAAGGCTACTTGGAGAACCACACGGAAACTTCAATTTGATTAAATTTAAGTCTCTAATGGTTTCCATATTGAATATATAGCCACCAGATTACCTCCACGGTCTGTGACAATTATTTCACATTAGATATAAAAGTAACTAAATTGCACCAGGACGATATTGTAAATGGTGAGCTATATGTACTTCCAATTATTTAAAATTGGGTTTAATACCAGTATCAAAAACAAATCTAAAAGGTTTTGTTTAGGCACCAGAATGGACTATCAAAGTGCAACTGGGCATCAGATTATGTTTTTATTAAGGAGATAGTACATTTGGAATTTTCTCCCAAACTCCATTCCAGTAACCTTTTTAAATTGGATCAATAACAAAGCATATGGGTGAGAGTACCAACGTCCAACTTACAAACAAACACTGGGGGGGGGGGGGGGGAAGGTGGTTAATTTTACAGCAAGGTGCCTATGTTGAAAGAGGGAAGAATCTATTTTTACCTTATCTTATAAAGACGCATAGGCACCTATGTGTCTTTATAAAATGCTAGCACAAATCCTACAGAAATAGTTTCTAGACGAAGGCGCAGATATTATGGGGTCATTTTGGAAGCTCTGTTCATGCTTTGGATGTCTGAAAATGAGCATAGAGCAAAGCAGAGAGATATCTCCATAGACATTTTAGAATCTGGCTCTGGGGAACACTCCAGCATGAGGACATCCAAGTCTGAACAGGGGTGTGGTGGAAGTGTTCTCAGGAACCTAGATGTCCCCACCTGATCTCAGAAATGTCATGGACATCCGGCATTGCGTCTAAGTTTAGACCTGCTCCAGGTATGAACAGGCATCTGAAAAGTGCTCGTTTTGGCTGAAAAACATCCAGAGGGTATAGAGAAGATAGCTTACTGTGGCTGATATCTCTCTGCAGTTTCCCCATCTAATTATTGTCAGTGACATTAATGTCCATTTTGACTCCCCCTCCTCTGCTAGGGATCTCTCCTTTACCACCCTTCTTCAGGATCTCTCCCTCCAACAACTTGTCCTCTCTCCAACCCATACCACCGGCCACACCCTTGACCCCGTCATTATTCCTCTGTCGCCTCCTTTTCGTATCTCTCAGCCCAAGGTGAAACCTCTTCCCTGGTCTGACCACTTTTGGGTAACATCTCTACTGGAATTCAACAACTCTCACCCTTCCATCGCCTCAGGTTCTCTACCTGTCCCTCCATCCTCCGTTCCTCTGCATCATCGCATTACTCCCCTTACTCTCCAGCTTTTCCCTCCAGCCTCCCAGCTCCTCCCTGCTGACTTTCCTGTTCTTTCCCCTAACTCTCAGGTCTCCACCTTTAATTCTGCACTCTCTTCAACCCTTGAATGCCTTGCTCCCCCTCAGCCAATCCATCTGAGATGCTCATCTACTCAACATCCATGGTTCCATGTGGGTCTTTGCCTCCTACATACTCATCTTCGCCGGTCGGAACGTATCTGGCGGAAGCACTGCACACCACTCACCCTTGCTTAATTCCATGAGCACCACCGGCACTATCGTTCCTCTGCCCACCAAGCCAAATGTTCTTTTTTCTCCGATGCTATTACTACTGCTACAAACCCATCTCGGCAGCTTTTCTCTGATCTCCGGTCACTCACCTCCCTTCATTCGGGCCCTTCCCCTGCACCTCCTCCCCCCATGCCCTCCCCTGCCAAATTAGCCCTACACTTCACTACCAAGATCCAGGACCATCGTATAAGTCTCCCCTCCTGCCCCCACCCCTGTCTTCCCCCCCCTCCTCTTTCCCCCCTTCCCCCTCTCCCCCTGCTCTTTCCCACACATGGTCTACTTTCTATCCTATCAGTACCGCTGAGCTTGTCTCCTCTCTCTCCTCAGCACACAAGACTACATGTCCCCTACAGCCCATCCCTACTAAATGGTTTTTGGAACCATCGCTAGCCTTAGTTTCCCACATCTGCACCTTAATAAACTCCAGTCTCTCAAGTGGCATTTTCCCTTCCCCTTGGAAACACGCTCTCGTATGCCCCATCCTTAAAAAACACCTTCTTGATCCCTTGGTCCCTGCTCACTACCGTCCAATTTCCAACCTCTCCTTTCTCTCAAAAATCCTGGAGAAGTTTGTCTTTGACCAGCTCTCACAACACCTTCACTCTGTCAACTATCTTCATCCTTGACAATCCGGCTTCCGTCGGGGGCACAGTGTAGAAACAACCTTAACCGCTCTTCTCAATGAACTACATACTTCACTCGATCGGGGTGACATCACGGTGGTGGTCTCCCTAGATATTTCCTCCGCTTTTGACCTTGTGGATCACTCCCTTCTCCTCTCATGACTATATGGTGCAGGCCTATGAGGTGCTGTTCACCACTGGTTCCACTCTTTCCTTTTCTCTCATCTTTTCTCCATAGCTTCACCCACAGACCCACACTCTCTCTATAACGCTTCCCCCCTTCCCTGTGGTGTCCCTCAAGGTTCTGTTCTGGCCCCCTTATTGTTCAATCTTTTCCTTGCACCACTGGCCGGTATGTCTGCCTTTTTCTACACGGACGACATTATCATCATTCATCATACCAGTCCGCAGCATCCTGACCTCACACTCATGAACTCATGTCTCACTCTTGTTTCTAGCTGGCTAGCCACAAACTGTCTCCATCTCATCTCCGCCAAAACTTCAGCTACATGGTTCACATTCGGAAGTCCTTGCCCCTCCTTTGCTACCTCTCTTGGCTGTTCTGCGATCCCCATTGTTTCTTCCTTCAAATATCTTGGCGTTCTCCTTGATTCCAATCTCACTTTCAAAGATCACATATCACACCTAGCTAAGATGTCTTATTTTTTCCTTCGACAAATTCGTTCCATTCGCCCTTTTCTGTCCCCCTCAGCTCTAACCACCCTCACACTATCCACAGTCTTATCACGGTTAGACTATTGTAACTCCATTTTTTCTGGTATCACTAAAGTTCAACTTCATCGGTTACAACTTATTCAAAATATCGCAGCCAGGATTATCTCCCACTCCTCCCGCAGAGACCATATTACCCCCTTACTGTTTCTCCTGCACTGGCTCCCGGTCAGATTATCGCATTAAATTCAAGATACTAACCATGGTTCACCGAGTCCTCTATACGCACATGCCACTTTACCTCACTGATCTTCTTCACTTTCACACCCCCACACGTAGTTTTCGCTCCCTCCATATCAATCGACTTCACCTCCCCCCACCATCTCATGCGCATTTACAATCCACCCGTCACTCTGCCTTCTTTCTTTGTCCAGCCCTTTGGAACTCTTTGCCCACTTCAGTCCATCTAGAAGAAAACTACACTACCTTTAGGTCACTACTCAAAACTCACTTCTTTACCTCTTCTTACAACCTTCCGACCACACCCTGCTGACCTGGTTTATCCATGTTTTACCTATGTCCTGTCTCCCTTTTGCTTTACGTCTTGCCCTATGTCTTATTATTCTCCTTTTTCCTGTCTTAATTTTTGTATTTCTTTTCCTGCTATGGGGCCTTGTGCCCATCCCAGTTTGACTTTGTAAATGTAAACCGCCCTGATGTAATATAGGGCGATATATCAAATTCAAATAAACATAAACATAAACATAGCACTCCACCATCCTCGGGACAGCACAAGTCAATGATAGCAGCAGTGATATTTAAACCTCACTTGTTCGCTTCTCATTCGGACCATGTCACTCAACTCCTCATCAGTCTGCACTGACTCCCTGTCCACTAACGCATACAATTCAGGATACTCACCACAGTACATAAGATTTTACACACTAGTATCCCACAATGTCTCTCTAATCTCATTATTCTTCCTATACTGCACTGCTCTCTTCAATCCATTCATATGAACCAACTTTGCCACCCCTCCCCTTGCAGGCTTACCTCGAAGCCACCTGTCACTCTGCATTCTTCTTTCTTGGTCCCTCCCTTTGGAACGATTTTCCCCCTGATCTTCATTCCGAACTCTCATTCCACACATTTAAAGCACAGCTAAACACCGACCTATCCCTATGACCTTCCCCCTTGATTGCCTATATTTCTTTTCCCCGGCTGCTCTAACCCCTTAACTTACCTTCTGCGTTTCCCCTCCTATCCTCACTTCCTCCAGTGTTCAATGTTTACGTGTCCTTTTCTCACTTTCCTGTATTTTAATAGTGTTCTTTTCTTGTTTTCTATGTTTACTGATTTTATATATTAGTGTAAACTGCCTTGATGAGCACCCTAAGTGGTATGTTTGCTAAACTGCGGTAATGTCATTCGCGTTAGGTTCCATGGTAAAGGAAACGATGCCCATATAAAGGCATCGTTACAGCAAGCCGTATCAGCTAACGCATGTTACAAACTACTGCGTGTTACAAGGCGCCTTGTAAGGCACCTTAAATGGCACCCTGTAAGGCGCCCTGTAAGGTGCCTTGTAAGGTGCCTAGTAGGGCACCCTGTAAGGGGCCTGGTAAGGTGCCTTGTAAGGCGCCCTGTAAGGTGCCTGGTAAGGTGCCTTGTAAGGCGCCCCGTAAGGTGCCTGGTAAGGTGCCTTGTAAGGCGCTTCATAAGGCACCCTATAGGGCTCCTTAGGCTAAGCGCTGTAGTAGGCACCCCTGGACAAGGCACTCTAGAAGGCACCCTGGGCTATAGAACCATAGGTTAAGGTGGCCTAACAAGGTTACGGTGCCCTAGGATAGTGTGCCCTAAGGGCTGCAAGGTGCTGCAGGATGACATGCATGACCTGTGAGGAACAAAAACAGATGTAGCCCCAACACTAGATAGAGCACTCAGGAAAGGCAATGGACAGGTGAGTGAAGGAGGGAGAGCTGGGAGCTGCTGGACCCATCATATCTGCGGGCAGCCCATGTGGCTGCCAGTACTGATGACAAACATGGTGGGGCAACTGTACCACAGCACAGGGTATTGGCAATGTAAAGTACTGGAAAGACAATTGGTGGCAGATGATGGGAATACGTGTCCCCCAGTGGAGGCGGAGGTGGCAGGATAGTTACAATGATGGGTGGACAGAGGAGTGGTGGTGCCATGCAGATCAGGCACAGGTGAGGCAAGCACGATGAGGCGCAATGCAGGAAAGGATAGCAGTGCAGGACATGGGGTGGCAGCCTGCACAGGCAGACAGGACTCTACATAGCTGACAGACGCAAATAGACAGACCGAGGGAATGTTGGCAATTGTGGCGAGGGTATTATGGGCTGGCAGCACAGATCTGCAAAATATGACTGTTACAGGCATGCACACTATTTGAGTAAGACAGGCATAAGAGGGGGGGAATAATGAGGAATAGAACCCATGAACACTGCCGAGAATGACATTGTATTAACCAGTAGGCTATACCTCTGTGGTGTATGTCACAGCAATGGCTGGGTACAGAAGGACTGCAGGTCACCGCACAAACTGTCTGCTCTGAGTGCCAGGATAGGGTAACCCCACCAGTACCCATGATGCAATGCACATGCTGAATATCTGTCTACAGCTGATCACCAAATGGGTTCTGCTCCTCTCCGGTACCTCAGCTTGGAAAGACGAACTGACAGTGCGTGATACTGGCACAGTGTAGCTACAGACCATGCCATTGTGCAGGTTCTGTGTTCACCCTGAGGGATAGGATGGGTGCCTGGCACTAGGTCCGCAGTACATGTGGTGCTAGAGATAGGTCCTGCTTTACATCCCCATCACTACCAGTGTGTGACAGGTGTTCCCTGCAGTGCAGCTGAAGGTAATTTGGTGTCCATCTGTATCCTTCAGTCACATGGGATCCTCTGTGACCAAACACCACCCAGATTAGTGTGTACCCTGTGTTAGGGTCTGTCTGACATGGGCATCTGTTATCAGGGCAGAGGGGTTTCTAGACCTACATGAGGTATGTGTAGCAGAGCCTTTATAAGGTCAAAGTGGTATACACTAGATACCCCAAAGGGCCCACATCCCCTTTTTGTAGGTAAGGGACAGGTGTCCCAGACCTGGTGAAGCAACCTCCATCCTGCTGGTATAAGACAGCCCTCCAGGGTTGGTGGGCCAGAGCCATACCAGCAGCAATGTTGGGGTTAGGTCTGGAACAACCCAACTGCTGCACAACACTGTCTGCCAGTCAACAGCAGACACCTTGTAGGTGTTCCAACAATGCACAGTCTAACTGGAAACAGTCCACTAGCCAGTCCATAGTGCATGCTCACAGAGGAACTACATGCACCAAGCAGGCATCTCAGTGATTGGAGCCCCAGCACTAGGAACACAAAAGTATCACTGGAGGCAGATAGTGTATAGTGCTATGTGGGAGCCTAGACATGCCATGGTCACTGCTCGGTTAGAGTGAGTGCCCTCCCAGCATGCCATGCTGTGGTCACCCTGACCATGCAGGCGGTGGCTGGGTACTACAGTGTCCCAGCCATTGCCCCACACCCTGTGAAGATGCATCCTGGCCAATCTGCTCTGTCCGGCCATATCCACACCTTGCTCCTCATTATGCACATATTCAGGCTAACACTAGTAACAGTGGGACACTGTGGGCCTGGTGAGGTGTGGGAAGCCACAAAACAATAGATAGACATATACACACACACTCCTATTGCCGCATTGTGCACAGATAGGGGTGGTTGGCAACCCTGCTTGCCACACTGGTCCTGATCACAGTACTGACATTGCTAAACTGTGCAGGAGGTAGTAGTAGTGCCCTGCTGAGAACTGCAGCTCAATGCTGGGGCCAACAGCCCAACCCTCCATGCATCTTTGAATTGTGGAGCCTGTGTGAGTGGGTGTTTGTACCCCTGTTCACTGCTGCTTTGGGCTTTGCACATGTTGCTGTTGTATCTGCATTGTAGGGTAAAATACAGGGACATGCTCTTCAGGAACCACAGCTGGGGCTTGAACCTGTGACCCTCTGCTTCTGGACACACTGGCTGGGTGTACTGCACCACACTGTTGCCACAGATGCATGGTGGTCCCTGGGGCTACCTGTACTTTTCCTCAGCCAGACCTTTTATGTTGCACTGCACACCACGTACTGGTACAGGGCATGGCCTAGGTCCACTGCAGGCTGGTGCCACTGCCCCCTCCAGCACGGGCACACCCCCCCTGCCATGCTGACATGGCCATATGCTGTCGGTGATGGTAGTGCGCAGTCCCAGGTCATCCACTGTGTGGGTAGGTGGTCGCCTAGGGAGCGGGGTCTGGGGCATGGGGCATACATGAGCAGCCTCATATCCCCCCACCCCCATCACCGCCTACCAATAGTCTGTCCCTTCCACTTGGGGGAGGGTTGGCTGGGGGGATGTCAGTGCCCTGGCAACTGTTAGCTCAGGTGGACCACGTAGATGTAGGTGGATTGTGTTTGGCCTTTGTCAGCTGCTGTTGTGCTGATTTCCGGTTTCTAGGCGCCCGCCTAGTCCACCCTGTGCCCCAGCTGCCCTCGCTACATGTCCCGCCTGCAGCCCCCTATGCCCCACTTGCACCATCGCCGTAGTGGCCTTTCATACTTGGGCACTATGCTGTTGCTGGAAATGGAGCACTACTATCACGTTTCTTGGGCTCCCTTTCTATACTGTACATTGCTGACACTGAAATGGTTTCTCTCTCCTGCAGATGTGCATCTAACAGCAGGTTTTCATTTGCGGTAAGATTCAGCCCTTCAGTTCAGCACGTTAGTGTACTGGGAGCCTCTCCCTGCCCACTCCCCACCCATTGACCCTTCCCCCCGCCCTCTCTCCACCCTCTGCGGTGTTTACCGCGGCCAGGGACGTTAACGATCGTTAAGTAATGTTAATGCGTGTTAACGTTACATACCACGCATTAACGTTACCTAACGATCGTTAACATTACATAACGTGCGGTCTATAACGTTACCGCAGTTTAGTAAGCATACCCCTAAAAGTGGTATATCATATTTTAATAAATGAAATGAAATAGTGGCTGCCCTGTTCCTAGCCACCTATTCTAACCATTAGGCTGGTTCTGGAATACAATTCTGGGGATGTCTATGTAGACGCCTCCACAGATGTTCACATCAGGCACATCCCTGTTTGTGAAAGCATGTCTGCACCTGGACGTGACTGCTATTTTTTCAGACATTCTGGCTTAGATGTCCTAGAGTGCACTTGGACGTCCTTTCTAAAATGCTCCCTCCACGCCTTCTCTTAAGCAGGTGTAAATGTGAGCATGAATAATGTGCTCATAAGGAGTCCTTTAACTGAATTGCACTAAGCACTTAAAGTGAATTTTCCTACATGGTAACTGCTTGCTCAGGCATGACAGTTATCACATGCTGATTTGTGCACTAATTGCCACTCACGTTTTAGGGTGCAGCATGGGGCAGGGTAGAGGTGGAGAGTGTGTGTGCTGTGGTGAGCACATTGCAGTTAGCGAGAGGGGACATATCATGCACCGTCAACGTTGTCAATAACATGGGCTCACTTAATGCCACTCAATAGGTGGAGATAAGTGTACCTGTGCTAATAGCGCCATGCCTTATGGTCCTCATCCACATGTTAACTGTCAGGAACATGCTGGTCATGCTCACATTTACTACAGATGTTTTGCACTTAACACATTTTAGTTTTTGTGCTAAACATGCTTAAGCTGCATAAACCAAATGCACTTTACTAAAAGGGCTCCTAATTTACGTCTCCATCCTAACCCTTCCTCGGGTTTCTCTGTAGTTTATGGGAATAAAAGCATCTGTGCTTAATAAATCATTACACAAGTAATCTTGCTTTAGATTTATTATGAATGTAACATTAGTTAACATGGAAGTCTACGTAGTAAAGAATGTTAATGCTTGTGTTAGTATTTAACACCCATCGAAGACTAATGCAAGTATTGATTTGAGGGTTTATTTTTATTAAATTGCTAGCTCTCTGACTGGGAGCTCTTAAAAGGGTTTTTTTGTATATTTTTAAAGCAAAGTTACTTTCTTTTTGGTGCTTTAGTAGAAATTTCCTTGAGCAGAGTAGGTTGTTGAACTCTAGTAACCTCCTCAGCTTTGGGAACTGCTGACACCTAATCAGGAGTTAGTGGGCCTGATTAGAGAGCAGCTGAGGCCTGCATAAAAGGCTCCAGTGCCCTGCCCTGTTGAGGCTTTCCTAACAGGGGCTCTACAGATCAACCAACAGTAAGGATTTGAGGGTTTATTTTTATTAAATTGCTAGCTCTCTGACTGGGAGCTCTTAAAAGGGTTTTTTGTATACTTTTAAAGCAAAGTTACTTTCTTTTTGGTGCTTTAGTAGAAATTTCCTTGAGCAGAGTAGGTTGTTGAACTCTAGTAACCTCCTCAGCTTTGGGAACTGATGACACCTAATCAGGTGTTAGGTCCCTCCCTACCCACCACAACTCCCACCCACCCCTAGTGAGCAGTCTTGCTTTATAGGGCACCTCCCCATTTAACAAAGCACAGAGACTTGGACCAGCACATTTTAAATATAATTAAAGAGATTTAACTGCTTTTTCTCTGAAAGGACAGCTGGGAAACCGGCTGGTACTTGATAGATCTCTCTCTTTTGATTTAACAGATACCTAAGCTCCACAAACCAAACAATGGCTGGGAAAAATCGTATTGCTAAAGCTGTTGCCCCCATTACAGCTTCTGCCTCTGTCCAGACTGAGGTCCTAATGCCAGTTGAAGGACCGGTTCCATGTGCAGGGTGCCTGCATGCTGAAGCTCTGAGGAAACAAGTGGAGGAACTCAGAGAGGAGGTGGCGAAGCTGAGGAGCATTCAAGACAGTGAGAAGTACATTGATGAGATGCTTTTTGCAGCAACCAAGCTCCCCAGCAGAGGAGAAGATGGGTGCCAACAGAATGTTGATGGTTGGACACAAGTCACCAGGGCCTGCAAAATCACCAATCCAACTTCTCCAGCCCTTGAAATGAAGAACCATTATGCAGCCCTGTAAGTGGAGGAGGTGAAAGCATCCTTGGAAAGGGAAGAACCAGAGCTCAAGTACCCCAAAGTTGCAGAATCAGTGACCACAAGGAAACAAAGGGTAGTGGTGGGTGGAGACTCTCTTTCTGAGGGGTACTGAGGCATCCATCTGCAGACCAGACTTGATGTCCAGAGAGGTATGCTGTCTGCCTGGTGCAAAAATCCAAGATATTACAGAGAGTTTGCCAAGACTCATCAAGCCCATTGACTATTACCCAATGTTGCTAATCCATATTGGAACAAATGATACTGCCAGGTATACCTCGGAACGTATCAAAAGTGAAGGTGGTGAAGCAGTTAGGTGCACAGGTGGTGTTCTCATCAATCCTCCCTGTTGAGGGTAAAGGCCAAGGCAGAGAGGCTCGCATCCTGGAGATGAATGCATGGCTGCGTGGATGGTGTCATCGAGAGCGTTTTGTTTTCCTAGACCATGTGATGCAGTTCCAAGGATTGTAGAGCAGGGATGGCATCCATCTGTCCAAGAAAGTTCAATGCGCCTTCGGTAGTAGACTGGCAAATCTACTGTAGAGGGCTTTAAACTAGATTCGTTGGGGATGGGTGAAGAAAGCCCCCAGGTAGGTGAAAGCCCCCAGGTAGGTGATACATTAAATACCTTTATGGAAATAGGTAATAGGGGTAGCATATGGAAAGCAGCATGTATAAATGCCTGTAGCATGGGAAATAAGATCCCTGATGCTGAAGCTTTGGTGGGAGTGGCTGACTTGGATTTAGTGGCAGTTACAGAAACATGGTTCACAGAAAACCATGATTGGGATGTAACTATATCTGGCTATACTTTATTCAGAAAGGACAGGGTAGGAAGAAGGGGAGGAGGAGTGGCACTATATGTAAAAAATACTATTAAAGCTTTGGAATTACAGAGCTTAAAAGTGAGAGAGGAGGCATTGTGGGTTAAACTAGAAAGAGGGAAAGAGAAATCTATTTGCATGGTGTGATATACAGACCTCCCTCACAAGAGGAAAAGATGGACAGAGAGTTAATTGAAGATATATGCAGCATTGCTAGGAAAGGGGAAGTGCTACTGATAGGAGATTTCAATATGCCAGATGTTGATTGGCACATTCCTGCTGCAGTATCATCTAGAAGTAAGGAGATCCTGGATTCTCTACAGGGAGAACTATTCAGGCAATTGGTAACAAACCCCACACGTGAAGTGGCCATACTGGACTTGGTGCTTACCAATTGTGAAAGTGTTTCTGATGTTATAGTGGGAGATCATTTTGCATCCAGTGATCACCAGATGGTGTGGTTCAGTATTAGGACTAGGGCTGTTAGAATCTATTCAAAGGTGAGGATCTTAGACTTTAGGAAGACTAACTTTGCCAAGATGGACCAATACCTCAGAGAGTCGTTAGTGGGATGGGAACAGCTGGGGGATGTAGAAAAACAGTGGGCAAAACTCTCACTTGGTTTGCAGCATGTCGTGCTGTGAGGGCTTGCGTGCATCAGTGATTCTGAGAGCTAAACTATCGGTAGTTTAACTACTGGCAGGGTCTCCCAAGATGGACAGGTCTCAACTGAGGTGCCAGACCAAGACAAACCACCCACCTGGGCAGCAGCAGAATGGGACAGTGTTGACGGTGGAGGATCACGTTTTTGTGACAACGGCAACAACACCAAACTTAAACTGCGCGGAAGAAAGTCCCAGCAATCTACTTCTGTATCCTGCCATGAAAACCCAATGGATAGTTACAACAAAACAAATTGTGCTATGGTGCTGGAAGATGAGACCCCCAGGTCGGAAGGCACTTAACTAGCTACTGGGGAAGAGATGAAGACTTTTCAGAGTAAAGCCAGCATTTATGATGTGGTTGGATCAAAGCCCTCGGGAAGTCTGACTGCTGATGTAGCTGCGCATGAAATGAGAGTCAGAAGCTGTAAAGATGTCTTACACATTGGAACATGGAACGTACGAAGCATGAACCAAGGGAAGTTGGAGGTGGTCAAGAACGAAATGGAACGTGTACAACTTGATCTGTTGGGTGTCAGCGAACTGAAATGGACTGGCATGGGGCACTTTGCATCAGATGATCACATGGTCTACTATGCTGGAAATGAAAGAAATGGTGTTGCATTTATAATAAAGAAGAAACTTGCAAGAACTGTAATGAAATACAATGCAGTCAGCGAATGCGTAATCTCTATTCGCCTACGAGGATTGCCTATCAACACAACTATAATTCAAGTATATACCCCAACAACAGCTGCAGAAGAGAATGTAATTGAAGAGTTCTATGAACAAGTACAAGCTGAAATTGACAGAACATGCAAACAGGATAGCCTGATAGTCATGGGTGACTGGAACGCAAAAGTTGGCAACAAAGAAGAAGGCAAAGTAGTTAGAAAATATAGACTTGGCAACAGAAATGAAGCTGGAGAAAGACTGATAGAATTCTGCAAGACCAATGATCTATTCATCTCAAACACCTTCTTCCAGCAACACAAGCGGCGACTGTACACATGGACTTCACCCAATGGATTGTATAAAAATCAAATTGACTACATCTGTGGAAGTCAACGATGGAAAAGCTCTGTAACATCAACAAAGACAAAACCTGGTGCTGACTGTGGTACAGATCATCAACTACTAGTATGCAAACTCAAGCTAAAGTTGAAAAATAGCAAACCACTCATGAATGCAGCAAAATATGACCTTGAGAATATACCACTGGAATTTAAAGACTGCCTGCAAAATCGATTTGCTGCTTTAGATACAAATGACAGAGCTCCGGAAGAGTTATGGAATGACATCAAGAAGGTTGTTTTGGAAGAAAGCGAGAATTCTCTACAAAAAGTGAAAAAGCAAAAACGGCCACAATGGATGATGGAAGAAACTCTTAAAATTGCCCAGAAACGCAGAGAAGCTAAAGCCAGAGGAGAAAGAAAGACAATCGCAGATCTCAACAGAGATTTCCAACGTGCAGCAAGACAGGACAAGGAAAAGTACTACAATGACACTTGCAAGGAAATAGAAGCAGAAACTATTAGAGGAAGAACAAGATCGGCTTTCCTAAAGCTATGAGAGTTAAAGAAAAAGATTCAACCTCGAATTGCAATGTTACAAGATGCTCAAGGTTCTATGTTGAATGATGCTGAGAAGATCAAGAAAAGGTGGAAGGAATATACAGAGTTTTTATATGATAAAGATCAAGTGGACCAACAGCCATTTCAACCTGTACATTATGATCGGGACCATTGGTGATGAAAGAAGAAGTTGAAGCAGCATTGAAAGCCTTATCAAAGAACAAAGCATCAGGCATTGATAGCATTCCCATAGAAGTACTGCAGCAATCTGATGCAGCTGTTACCGTACTCACAAGGCCCTGCTAAGAAATATGGAAGACAACATCATGGCCAACTGACTGGAAAAGATCTGTGTTTATACCAATACTAAAGAAAGGTGATCCAACTGACTGTGGAAATTATCGCACAATCGCTCTGATCCCACATGCCAGCAAGATTCTACTGAAGATTATTCAAAAGAGACTACAACCATACCTGGAACAAGAACTACCTGAAGTACAAGCAGGGTTCAGGAAAGGGCGAGGAATGAGAGACATCATTGCGGATGTGAGATGGGTCCTTGAAAAGACTTTTGTTGTTAAGTACCGTCGAGTCGGAGTCGACTCATGGCGACCCTCTGGATAGCTATCCTAAATTGTGTTCAGTCTTGAGTCAGGCGGCTCATTGTTGACAGACTGATACCTGTAGCTGCTGTTATTATATCGATCCATCTCATTGCTGGCCTTCCTTTTTTGCGCTGACCTTCTATCTTGCCAAGCATGATATCTTTCTCTAATGATCTCTCTCTTCGCATGATGTGTCCAAAGTATGAAAGTCGAAGTCTTGTCATCTAAGCTTCTAAAGAAAGCTTAGGTTTGATCTCCTCTAGTACCGACTGGTTTGTTCTTCTGGCAGTCCATGGTATACACAGTATTCGCCGCCAGCACCATAATTCAAAGGCATCAATTTTCTTCCTGTCTACCTTTTTCACTGTCCAGCTTTCACATCCATATGATGTTATTTAAAATACCATGGCTTGAACAAGTCAAATCTTTCTATGGAGAGAGACATCTCTGCTCTTGAGGATCTTATCTAAGTCTTTCATAGCCATTCTGCCAAGAGCAATGCGTCGTCTGATTTCTTGACTGCTTGTTGCTTCTTTATTGATAGTTGATCCAAGTAGGTTAAAGTTGTTCACGATTTCAATTTCTTCTCCTTCAACGATGAACCTGTTGATTATGCCAGTTGTCATGATCTTTGTCTTCTTTACATTAAGGTGCAGGCCCATTTTGAGACTATGTTCTTTGATTGTGAGAAGCAAATGTTTCAGATCATCTTCACTTTCAGCCAGTAATGTGGTATCATCAGCATAGCGAAGGTTGTTGATGAGTCTTCCACCAATCTTCACACCTCTGTTGTCTTCATACAATCCTGCTTCTCTGATGACTTGTTCTGCATATAAATTAAACAGGTAGGGGGAAAGTATGCAGCTTTGTCTTACACCTTTGCTTATTTTAAACCATTCTGTTTCTCCTTGTTCCGTTCGAACTGTTGCTTCTTGATCAATATACAGATTGCACAAGAGAACGATCAGGTGTTCTGGTATACCCATGCTTCTTAATGTGGCCCAGAGTTTCTCATGGTTTACACAGTCAAAAGCCTTGCTATAGTCGATAAAACACAAATAGATATCCTTTTGGTATTCTTTAGTCTTTTCAACCCTCACTTGGTTTGCAGCTTGTCGTGCTGTGAGGGCTTGTGTGCATCAGTGATGCTGAGAGCTAAACTGAAAGGGGATATTTTAAGGGCAACCAACCTATTTGTTAAAATGGTAAATAAAGGTAAAAGGAAAAGGAGACCGCTATGGCTTTCGAAAGAAGTAGCTGAAAAAGTGAAGAAAAAGAGGGAGGCCTTCATGAAATACAAGAGATCACAGAGAGAAGAAGACAGGCATCTGTATTTGGAAAAACTTAGAGAAGCTAGCAAAGTAGTCAGGAAGGCAAAGATTCAAAAGGAGGAGGAAATAGCCAATGCAATAAAATGGGGGGATAAGACATTTTTCAGCTATGTTAATGAGAAAAGGAAGGGCAAAAGTGGTATTGTCAGATTCAAGGGTGCAGGGGAGGAATATGTAGAAGCTGATAAGGATAAAGCAAAATTGCTTAACAAATATTTCTGTTCTGTGTTCACAGATGAAGAACCAGGAGCAGGACCTCAGAAAACACCCACAAACAGGAAGAGAAGCAAGGGACATCTTGAACAATTTTCAGAAGACTGTGTTCGTGAGACACTAGCTCAACTTAAGGTAGACAAAGCGATGGGACCGGATGGGATATACCCTAGAATACTGAGGGAACTTGGGGACGTTCTAGCAGCTCCACTGACTGACCTTTTCAATGCCTCGTTGGAGTTGGGAGTGGTGCCAAAGGACTGGAGAGAGGCTCATGTGGTGCCTTTACACCAAAGCGGAAGTAAGGATGTGGTTGAAAACTACAGGCCGGTTAGTTTAACTTCAGTTTTGAGTAAATTATTGGAAATGCTGCTGAAAGAGAAAATAGTGAGGTTTCTGGAGTCCAGCAAATTACAGGATCCGAGGCAGCATGGATTCACCAGAGGCAGGTCTTGTCAGACAAATCTGATTGATTTCTTTGACTGGGTGACCAGAGAGTTGGACCAAGGGAGAGCCCTAGATGTGGTATATTTGGATTTCAGTAAAGCTTTTGAAAATGTTCCTCACAGGCGATTTATAAACAAACTGAGCACCCTAGGGATGGACCCTAAGGTTACTGCTTGGGTTAGAAATTGGTTGGGTGGGAGGCGACAAAGAGTACAGGTAAATGGGGCTCACTCTGAGGGGAAGGATGTTACCAGTGGTGTGCCCCAGGGATCTGTCCTTGGTCCGATTCTTTTTAACATCTTTGTTAGTGATATAGTGGAAGGGCTGTCGGGTAAGGTTTGCCTCTTTGCGGATGATACCAAAATCTGCAATAGAGTAGACACCCAAGAATGTTAAAAAATGTAAGGTCATGCATTTGGGCTGCAGCAATCCAAGGGAGCAATATAGTATAGGGGTTAAGTACTTTTGTCCACTAAAGAAGAGCGGGACCTAGGTGTGGTTGTGTCTGATGACCTTAAAGTAGCTAAACAGATAGAAAAGGCGACGGCAAAAGCTGGAAGGATGCTTGGGTGCATACGGAGAGGAATGGCTAGCAGAAAAAAGGAGGTGATAATGCCTCTGTATAAGTCTTTTGTGTGACCTCATTTGTAGTATAGTGTGCAATTCTGGAGACCGCATCTTCAAAAGGATGTGAACAGGATGGAGTTGGTGCAGAGGGTGGCTACTAAAATGATTAGTGGTCTTCATTATAAAGCATATGAGGACAGACTTAAGGATCTTAATATGTACACCTTAGAGGAAAGGCGGGATAGAGATAATATGATTGAGATGTTCAAATACCTCCGTGGCATAAATGTTCAGGGAGAGAGCCTCTTTCAATTGAAAGCAAGTTCTGCTACGAGGGTACATGGGATAAGGGTGAAGGGGGATAGATTCAGGAGTGATATGCGGAAAAATTTCTTTACGGAAAGAGTGGTGGATCCGTGGAAAAGCCTCCCAGTGGAGGTGGTAGAGATGAGGACAGTAACTGAATTCAAAAAAGCATGGGACAAACCCAGAGGATCTCTAAAGGTAAAAAGGGGACTGTTGTAGTTGTTGACATGGAAGGACAGACTAGATAGGCCATGTGGTCTTTTTATGTCGTCATATTTCTATGTTTCTATGTTTCTATTGATTTCTGCTAGATACTTGCATTGCTTAATGGAAATTTATGTAAGCCTTCTAATCCCTTAGTCCCTGGTTAGATGCCATAAGGGATACATTTGGGATAGAATGGGGCAAGCAGTCATCCCCTGTGCCTTTGGTTCTAGACAGTCTTTTATGCATCCAGGCCCATATAGGACTCTCGGATGATTAATCAACTCCTTCACAAGGAGAGCAACTTCCCCTGGAGCAAAGTTTACCTTCCGATGCTCTTTCTTGGCTGCCATCAAGAGTATATTTGGCAGTACTAAGTACTCACATGCCTACGAAATAGGTGCATAGCTCCTAATTGGGAGCATCAGTGCACATATAGCCAATTACATGACTGGTGCTTTCCTGCTTTCTAATTTGTGAAATGAGTGTAACTTTTATATGGGATATTTACCTGTACCTACTTTGGCCCATTTAAAGGCACTGCTCTGCCTGTTCTACCTAGTTCTGTTTGTATTTATTTTATTTTATCTATTTAACATATTTTATATGCCATTTTCTACAAGTCAAAACAGTTTATAATGAACTCAGTGTGTGCAGTAACAAATGTGAAAGCACAACAGGTGTGCAGGTGAGTGATTTATATAGAACAACAGTAAACAAAAATCTCACACTCATGAGAAAACATAGATAGATTGGAGGGAACAAGATGGCCGCAGGCAGGTATGAGTTGTGAGCTGCGCTTGCTTTGATGGGGAAAAAGGAAGGCAAAATCGGCCCCTAAGCACTCTAAAGTTCCAGTGGCGTCTTCCCCGTTACCTTTTGGAACTTCGGAGCAGCGGCCGGGTGGAGTGCCAGTGACGGAGAGCTTTATCGGCAGCAGATTGAAGCGGGACTGCTTGTCCAGCAGCTCGGGGCCGAAAATAACCTCACCAGAGCAGTGGTGTCCATTTAAGGCAGCAGCAGTTGGAGACGCGTTGACGAGCACAGTGGCTATGACGGGAGTCCGAGGAGGTTCGCTGCTGGCTGCCGAAGGTCTTGCTGTGGAACACAATGAAGAACAGCACGAGAGTATGCTTGTTCTTCTGGGTCAGCTCCTAACTGCCGGGTCCTTTTAATCTACAACAGGAGGAGCAGCTGGCTCTATGGTTGCGACTCTTATGGTTCCAGGAGATGAGTCAGGATTGGTTGGAGCTCCAGGTACGTTTATTCTTGTTTACCCAAGGTTTTCACATTGGAGGTTATTTGGACAGCCATTGCCAGCCTGGGGGAAAAGTTGTTCCCCCGAGTTCAGGCTTTGACTGAGCAAGTTCAAGGGCATGAAGTGCAATTACAGCAACATATTGAAGTGTTCTCTTCTTTACAAACTTTAACAGTTGAAATTCAAACCAAGAAGACTGCTGTGGAGAACTCTGTTACTGCTCTCTGTAAAGATTCTCTTACTCTACAATATAGGATTGAATCATTGGAGAATTATGCTATATATTTTAATATAGTATCAATTTTCCACGCTCAACAGTTGTAAGTGCCAGAGAGTTGTTTAAGCAGTATTTACTGGAAGTAATTCGGATACTAGTTGAGTCACATCCCCCTGTGGCAAAATAGTATCATCTTCCATCTGGTAGAAGGATTTCTGATGGTGGAGAGATTCCAGGTGTCCACCCAGTGGATTCATTAGATGTCTCTGCACTGTTAGAGTTATCAGATGTGGAGACATTTAGTTCTGCAACTTTGTTAGTAACTCTTTCACTCCCTTCAGATGGAGATTGGTTTCTCAGGATTTATTTTTGTAAGAGGACTTCTGTTTTCAAAGGATTAAATGTCCAGATTTTTTCTGGATTTTTCTAGTGCAACACAACGGCAAAATAAGGAGTTCTTCCTTCGCTCTGTTGTCCAGCAGCTGAGTGGACAATTTTTCCTAAAATTTCCTTGCAAATGCTTGGTTAAGTTTCAGTCTATCACTTATGTTTTTTTTTAATCTATCCCAGCTGCTGGCACTCCTGAATGCGCGTGAAGCTGCTTTGGGTAATTATCCCCCCCCCCCCCCCGCATGATATTAGGATGTCTCCTGGTAGATACCTGCCTTTATCCAGCATTATTGGAATTGTCTGTATTTCCTGATGTATGTTCTCTCCCCTTGTTGTGGGCTGGGGTAGAGGTAAAATATTTTTTGCCTGATTTTGGCATTGCCTGATTGTTTTTTCTTTTTTTTATTTTGATTGTCTTCGTTTGACTCCTTATTTCATTGAGTATATATTATGCTTGATTTGTTTGTTAAATTCATAAATACATAATTAAAAAAAACCCTCACACTCATACGTTCCTTTGTCTTCTGGAGAGGATATGGTCCCTCAGAAGGAGAAAAATCACTGTTTTGTTTTCTGTGCTGTCTTACTATTTATGTTAATTTGGGTTTATCGCTCCAGCCGCTTATCCATATGTTACTAATTCATTCTTGCTGCAGTGCTGCCTTATCCATCTGTGTAGCTGAAGAACATTATTTCTTCTTGTTTATTATATAGAGCCTATAGATTTTATTTGAAAGGCATTTCATAAATGCACTAATAATATATCAGTATGAGCCGAGAGGCTGTATTGCTCTTTGATGCTTGAGGAGGAGGTAAAGGCAAGTTGGCTCTTTGGAGTGCCTCTGCTCCTAAGTAAATGCTATGCAAAACATGACAAACTTGTGTGCTTAATTTTGCTTCAGTGGACTTACTTGTGGCACTGTTAGAAGAGGGTACCATGTTGGTAGAATATGAGAATGGTGATATATTTATTTAGTTGCAGGCTGTGTGGATGTTCAGCTGTTAGGTAGGATTGGGCATTTATGAGGTTTTTATGTAATTCATGTTACAGTATTGTTGAACCAATATGATTTGCTGAGTTTGTGGACTAGTGACTATTTGTACTGCTATTAGATAATGAGGCCAATTCCATTGTGTGCATCCCCCGCATCTCCAGCCGATCAGAATTGGGACATGCTCTGGTGCACCTGATTCTGATCCCGTGAGTTGATTAATTTTTACACTATTTGTGCGTTAGGTGCAAAACCATAGCACATTTTTGTAATGCCTGCAAGTTAATAATATGCTAATAATATGCATGTAGAGTTGATTTTGAGTGCACTAAAAATATTCAGTTACCTAAACAAACTAAATGAACCCTAATCCCTTGATTCTTATATTTGCAAAAGTCTCCTCATAAATGCAAACCCTTCCCAACCTTGCTCCTGGAAATTCCTTTGCTCAAGTTTGGAAAAAGGTATGCTTCTTTAGGATGCATGTGCATAGGGTTGTAATGTTTTGAAAGAGAAAAAAACACCACATGTTGTGCCTGTGCCCCACCCCCCAAAATACCAGCAGTGATGGCAGCAGTGAAAGCTTCAGCATCTGCTGGCCATATCGGGGTGGGGGGGGGGGAGGTGGGGAGTATAAGAGGTTGCACTATTCCACTCCCACTGGATCACAGTTCTCTCCTCAGTTCTACAACATACATATTCTCCCCATACTAAATTCTGCATCCACAGAAACCCGCCCCCAGCACTTCCTTTAAAAACGAGTGCAGAGCATAGCTAAGACATCTCTCCCTTAGTATTATCTGAGTGACAACAACATAAAACCTCTCAGTACCAGGCATATTGTGAAGAAATACAACACTCTGCCAAAATGTCACTCAGAATCTAGAGCAAGTCTACCATGCCAACACTAACTTCCAAACCTCACACATCAAAGTCTCTACCTAGGAGAAGTCCTAGACTATCAATACATCTATTGAGAAAACTGAACCTTCTTGCCGTGCATCCTTACTTGTCTGTAATTGATTTGTCTGGTCTGGCTGACTGGTACTGGTGGCCCGACTCACCCACACTCGCTTCCCACAGTTTCACTCCATGCTTGCACAGCAGGGCACAACAGCAGTGGACGACTGCGGATACCAATACCGGCTGGGTCACACCTCTGGCTGGCTGACAGGCACTGCTTTGACTAGTGGCGTGCTGTGACATTTGCAATAGGGGATTCAGTAAATGTGCCATACAACAAAAGGGACTTGGCAGCCCCCACACCATACCTTCCACTCCAACAAAAACAGCAGCCATACCCCCTCACAATCTTCTCTTCCCCTGCACACTTTATCCAGCAGCTTCCTTCTCTCATACCCCTTACTCTTCTCTCTATTTTTGTCTCCTATCCCTTCACCCCACATTCCCCTCTCCCTTATCCTGCTGTCCCCTTATCTCCTTTCTCTTGCACCCACTCTCTAAAGCCCCTACTACTTTCTCTTTCCCTCCTTTTGCCTTATCCTCTCTCTTCCTGACCACACTACATACTCCCCTCTGTCCCATCCCTTCGCTCTTCCCTTCATCTATCCCAAATTTCCCTCATTCTGTCCACCAACTGTTACACTTCTTCATCTTAATTAAAAAAGGTAATTACCACAGGCTCACCTGTCTCCAGACTCGACCACGCATGCACTTTTTGCCAACTCACCACCTCTCTCAAACCTGCAAGATCACTCCTTCAGGTTCATCCCCTCATTCTCAAGCTTTCTAAGCTCATTCTGTTATTCGGAGAGGGTGTGGGTGGGAAATATGGGTGAAGAGTTGGTTGGAGGTGGGAGATGTGGATAGAGGGGTGGGAGGGTGTCTAAAAACACTTTATTGTGGTCTTTGTGCACATGTACCTGAATGAATGCAGGGTGTGTATGTGTGTGCAACTGAGTGGCTTTGCAGGAAAATGGGGATGTGATTGTGGGTGTTGTATGTGTGTGACTGGGTGCTGTGCATTTATGAGTGAGATGGGGATGTCAAACGGGCTTGTTTACAAAGCTGCGGTAGCGGTTTGCGATCGTTAAACCAACCAGGCAGGCCTTGATTTCAATGGGGCCGCGGCTCCGATAACGATCGCGAACCGCTACCGCGGCTTTGTAAACAAGCCCCTAAGTGTGTAGATGAGTTCAGTGTATGAATGTTCTGTGTGTCTGAATGGATGAGGATGAGTGTGTGGATTTTGCGCGTGTGTATGTCTCTATATGATTGCATAAGACGTGAGTGAGAGGGTGTGGTATGTTTGAGAGTATGTGATGCCTGAGTCACCCATTTTTCTCCCTCTTCTTCTTACCCTCTCCCCTCCACTTTTCTGTTTGCTCTCAACATTTTATTCTCCCTTCTCCTGTCAGAATACTGTACCTTGGTCACACCAACAAAACACAGAAGCAAATATAGAACAAAGGACCACAAATTAGAAAAAGAAAAAGGCAGACAAAATTTTACTGAAAACCTTTTACTGCAAACAGAAAGTCGGGATCGAGAACTGGAGAGAGGCGGAAGCAAACAGCCCTGCGGCACTGAAGCTTGAAAGTAAGCACTGCAGGGCTCTTTGCAGCTTTTGCCACCACCGTCAGTCCCAGAGAGGGGCAACAGTGGTGGCAAGGGGTGCTCCCAGAGGGCTGGCGCCCTAGGTGGCTACCTAATTTGCCCGCCATGAGTCTACAGTACCTTGCAAAAGTATTCATCCCCTCGTTTTTTGTCCTGTTTTCTCGCATTAGGTACAGCCTAGAATGAAAATGGAGGTTCATTTGGATGTTAGGTATTGGACCTAACAATATAGACCAAATTGGTGAAGTGGAATGATAGAAAATGCCTTATATATATCATTTAAAAAAGTCAAAACAGAAAAGTTGTGAGTGCATATGTATTCATCCCTTTGGCTATGAAACCACTAAAAAGGATCTGGTCAAATCAATTAACCGTAAAACTCACATAATTCATTGATTAGGGTCCACCTGTGTGCAGTCAGTGTCACATGGTCTGTCTCATGATGCCTGTATAAATATACCAGTTCTGAAAGGCCCCTGACTCTGCAGCACCACTAAGCAAGCACCATGAAGACCATGGAGCACTCCAAACAGATCAAAGACAAAGGTGTGGAGAAGTATAGATCAGGGTTGGGTTATAAAAAAATATCCCAAATTCTGAATATCCCACGGAACACCATTAAATCTATTATTACAAAATAGAAAGAATATGGCACCACTACAAACCTGACAAGAGAAGGCCGCCCACCAAAACTCACAGACTGGGCAAGGAGGGCATTAATTAGAGATGCCACAAAGACATCAAGGATAACACTGAAGGACCTGCAAAGATCCACAGCGGAGATGGGAGTATCTGTCCATAAGACCACTTTAAGCCATACACTCTACAGAGCGAGGTTTTATGGAAGAGTGGCCAGAAAAAAGCCATTGCTTAAAGAAAGAAATAAGAAAACACGTTGGAGTTTACAAACAGCATGTGGCGGACCCCCCCCCCCCCCAAACACATGGAAGAAGGTTCTCCTGTCAGATGTGACAAAAATTGACCTTTTGGACTATCATGGGAAATGCCCATGTGTGGCACAAACCCAACACTTCCCATCACCCTGCAAATAACATCCCCACAGTGAACCATGGAGGTGGCAGCATCATGCTCTGGGGATGTTTTTCATCGGCAGGGACAGGCAAACTGGTCAGGATTGAAGGAACAATGGATGACACTAAATACAGGGCAATTCTTGAGGAAAATCTGTTTTAGTCTGCCAGAGATTTGAGACTGGGATGGAGGTTTTTTATTTATTTATTTATTTCAAATTCTTATATACCGCACTCTTTGGCATCAGCGCGGTTTACAGATAACACAAGAAAACCTGAACAACAGGCTGTTCAGTATTACATATAACAGGAGGATCAACTTGGAGAACATGGGAGAACTATTTACATGTAGTATATAATCTTTTAACTAGATGACATGCTCGAACTATTTACATAAAACAGAATTCACCTTCTAGCAGGACAATGACCCTAAACATACTTCTAATTCTGGTTTAAAGGGAAACATTTAAATAACTTGGAATGGCTTAGTCAAAGCCCAGACTTCAATCCAATTGAGAACTTGTGGTATGACTTGAATATTGCTGTACACCAATGCAATCCATCTAACTTGAAGGAGTTGAAACAGTTTTACGTTGAGGAATGGGTGAAAATCCCAGCGTCTAGGTGTTCTAAGCTAATAGAGACATACCCCAAGAGACTTGCAGCTGTAATTGCAGCAAAATGTGGTTCTACAATGACTTTGGGTGGTGAATACATAGGCACACTCCTGTTTTTTTAATATTTTTTTAAATTATTGTTTGTGACACAATAAGGATCTTTTGTACCTTCAAAGTCATAGGCATGTTGTGCATATCACATGGCGCTATCCCCCAAAACTCCATTTTAATTGCAGGTTGTAATGTGACAAAACAGGACAAACACTGAGGGGATGAATACTTTCACAAGGCACTGTATGTGTATAATACAGAACCCATTTGAAAAAAAAAATTCATGGGTCATTTTCTAAAGCTTTTTCAACATGTAAAGCCTGACACAAGAAAGGGGGGTTTATAATTGTGATTTTATAATTGCACACATACTTACAAAAAGTAGGTGTTCAGAAAAGTGCCCTCCTTTTTCATGATCTGCGTTTAGGCGTTCCAGAAAAGTGGAGGTGGAGTTGCAATGTATGAGTGTGTTTTATAAAATATGTGAGTACATGTGTAGACTAATGCACACATTTGCAGCTTTTTTGGAAGAGATGTAAATATATGTGTCGATATTTGTATGTTATTGGGACTAGTTCTGTTGTCTTTATAAAATAGGCTTAACATAGGTGACTTGTGGGATTTCTCACATCCTGGTAAAAAAAATTACCTCCAGACTAGTGTATAAGCTCTATTTATTTTTTATTTATTTCATTTTAAAAATGTTTAACCTATGCCATCTACAGTTCTGGGTGGGGTGCAAATTCTATATGTAATAAGACAAACAAGAAAATACACAAATCAGATGAGCAGATTATGAAACCAACCAGGCAGGCCTTGGTAACAATTGAGATGCATTTAAACACAGCAGGAGCAAAGACTGGAAAAACAAAAAAGAAAACCCCCTGATCATCACTATTTTTCTAAGGGCATATTTACTAAACGTTAGCGTGTGCCAAGACATTTGCGTTCAGTATCTGCTGCTGTGGAATGGAGGAGTAGTCTAGTGGTTAGAGCAACTGCCCAATACCCAGCAAATCAAGGGGTCAGTTTCCACTGGCATTCCATGTGACCTTGGGCTAGTCACTTTACCATCTGTTGCTTCAGAAGAAATGGTCTGGCAATCTACTTCTGGTGATACATTGCCAAGGAAACCCAGAGGCAGTTGAGTTGCCAGGAATCAGACTTGACTTGATGGCACTGAAAAAAAAAATATCTGCTGCTGTGCCTATAAGTGTAACATGGGTTTGGTGTCAGACAGTGCATGCTAACAGGGCCGGCCCGTCCATTGAGCAAGAATGTTTTTTGCACAGGGCCCCGCGTTTCGGGGGGCCCTGCGCAAAGAACATTCTGCTTTTTTTTTCTTAATTAAATTAAATTAAAAAAAAAAGCTGGCCGCTGCCGCTGCGGCGGCATGGAGTGTCCCGCGGGGCTCCCTCTGCCCGGCGGAACTCTCCCGGCGCGGCTGAGCCCCTCTGCGCCAGCTTGCAGATACGCGAAGGGAGAGTGTCTCCCTCGCGTCTCTGTTAAGCCCGCAGGGACTGATGGGAAGCAGGGGCTGATGGGAAATTTCCCATCTGCCCCTGCGGGCTTAACAGAGACGCGAGGGAGACACTCTCCCTTCGCGTATCTGCAAGCCGGCGCAGAGGGGCTCAGCCACGCCGGGAGAGTTCCGCTGGGCAGAGGGAGCCCCGCGGGACACTCCATGCTGCCGCAGCGGCAGCGGCCAGCTTTTTTTTTTTTTAAATTGCCATGAGCCGAGGGGGGGGGGGGGGTTAAGACTGGCAATGGGCTGGGGGGGTTTAAGACTGGCAATGGGCTAGGGGGGGGGGGTTTAAGAAGGGCAATGGGCTATGGGGGGGTTAATACCGGCAATGGGCTAGGGGGGGGGGGGTTAAGACTGGCAATGGGCTGTGGGCTGATGAGGGCTGTCTGGAAATGGGGTGATGGGGGGGTTAGGACTGGCAATGGGCTATGGGGGGTGGGTTAAGACTGGCAATGGGCTATGGGGGGGTTAAGACTGGCTATGGGGGGGTTAAGACTGGCAATGGGCTGTGGGCTGATGAGGGCTGTCTGGAAATGGGGTGATGGGGGGTTAGGACTGGCAATGGGCTATGGGAGGGTGGGCTAAGACTGGCAATGGGCTAGGGGGGGGGGGTTAAGACCGGCAATAGGCTGGGGGGGGGTTAAGACCGGCAATGGGCTATGGGGGGGGGGTTAAGACTGGCAATGGGCTGTGGGCTGATGAGGGCTGTCTGGAAATGGGGTGATGGGGGGGTTAGGACTGGCAATGGGCTATGGGGGGGTTAAGACTGGCAATGGGCTATGGGGGGGTGGGGTTAAGACTGGCTATGGGCTGTGGGCTGATGGAGGCTGTCTGGAAATGGGGTGATGGGGGGTTAGGACTGGTAATTGGCTATGGGGGGGTTAAGACTGGCAATGGGCTATGGGGGGTGGGGTTAAGACGGGCAATGGGCTATGGGGGGGTTAAGACTGGCAATGGGCTGTGGGCTGATGGGGGCTGTCTGGAAATGGGGTGATGGGGGGTTAGGACTGGAAATGGGCTATGGGGGGCGGTAAAGACAAGTAGTGGGCTGATGGGGTGGGGTTAGGACTGGTAATGGGCGATGGGGGGGGGTTAAGACTGGTAATGGGCTGTGGGCTGACGGGGCCTGTCTGGAAATGGGATGATGGGGGTTAGGACTGGTAATGGGCTATGGGGGGGGGGTTAGGACTGGTAATGGGCTATGGGGGGGTTAGGACTGGTAATGGGCTATGGGGGGGGGGTTAGGACTGGTAGTGGGCTATGGGGGGGGTTAAGACTGATAATGGGCTATGGGGGGGTTAGGACAGGAAATGGGCTGATGGGGAGGGGTTAGGACTTGAGGTGGGCTGATGTGGTTAGGACTGGTAATGGGCTGTGGGCTGATGGGGGGGTTTAGGACTGGCAATGGGCTATGGGGGGCTGAATGGAAATGGGCTGATGGGGGGTTAGGACTGGAATTGGGCTGATGGGGGGTTAGGACTGGTAATGGGTTATAGGGGGGCTTAAACTGAAAATGGGGTGATGGGGGTTAGGACTGGAAGTAGACGGGGGGCTAGGACTGGTAATGGGTTGGGGGGTTGCTAGGACTGGAAATGGGCTGAGTGGAAGGGGAGGCTTGAACTGCAAATCGCTGATGGGGAGGGGGCTTGGAATGGAAATGGGCTGTGAGGGAAGGGAGCTAGGACTGAAAATGGGCTGATGGAACAGCTAGGATAGGACTGGAAATGGGCTGTTGGGGGGAGCTAAGATTGGAAATGGGCTGTGGTGGGGGCTTGAATTGAAATGGACTCATGGAGGGGCTAGAACTGGAAGTAGGCTCATGGGGGGGCTTGGACTGGAATTGGGCTGAGTGGAGGGGAGCTATGATTTGACATGGGCTGATGGTGGGGCTAGGAAATGACTAGAAATGGGCTGATGGGGGACTAGGATTGGAAATGAGCTGATGAAGGGACTTGGACTGGAAATGGATGGGGGAGCTAGGACTGGAAATGGGCTGATGGGGGGCTAGGACTGGAAATGGGCTGATGCAGGGACTAGAAGGGAATGGATGCTTGGTGAGACTGGAACTAGAAGGGAGCTGATGTTGGGGGAGGATTAGAATGGGATGGGGCTGGGAGAGTAAAATGGAGAGGGGAAAAATATTTTGTGTAGGAGGGATGAAAAATCTACAATTGGCCGGGTATTGGGAGAGTAAGTGGGGATTGAGGATGGAGGGGTAAAATTTGTGTGGATGAAATAGGAATGAGGAAAGAGCAAAGGAGAAAGATTAGTATGTTAAAGCAGATGTAGAGAGAGAGAATGGAAAAAAACTAGAAGAGAGAAGAAAGGACAAATGGACAGCAGATGATGGAGAGTTAGCAGAAAACATGAAGAAACCAGAAGAAAGTGGCTGGACCAATTGCAACTGAAAAAAATGCACAAAAGGTAGAAAGATATCTCTTTATTTTGAATTTATTAACTGGAATATGAAAGCTCTGGGAAATGTGCATCATTAACGTCTGCGCTTTGTTTGGTACAAGAGGAAATTAATTTATAGTTTTATTTCTATAGTGTTGTACATTCCAAGTTTGGCTTTTGGGGTTCCCAGTTTAATTATTGCCTTCCTGTTTCTAAATTGTGATTCCTTGTTTGGTGATGGTCTATGTTCTGCATGTGTAACTGAGCTGAGGTATTCTGTTTATGTAATTCCTATTTGATGTTGCCACTTGTTCTCTTTCCCCAGTATTCTCTGAAATGTATTGGTTTAATATTTGCAGTGTTGCCTTTTGATAGGTAGGGTCTGGTGCTTTGTGAGTCCTGGTAGTGCTGTCAGGATACGGCGGGTTTGCTATGGGTTCTAAATGGGCAGCGTTTGTAGTAGTTCCTAATGTGCCTGGCGGTTGGCACTGGATTATAGTAATGTAGAAATCTTTTAGTCTTTCTTTATCCATACACTCATTAAGAGACATGTTTACTAAAAGTTACTGTATGGTAACATTATGCAAATATTTATGCAAATAAGGCCACTTATGCAATTGAGGCCCCGCACCGAGTCTCCGCACATGGCCCCGCACCCCCCTTGGGCCGCCCCTGCATGCTAACAGCCCTTCAAATGTGCTAGCATTTAGGAAATGGACCCCTTAATTCAATAATTATAAAACTTAACATAATAAAAGCCAAAGTATCTACAACATATGTAAAAGAATAAAAACTAAAAAAAAATTGGGGTGGAGGAGTGGCCTAGTAGTTGGGACAAGATGCTTCAGGCCAGAAGGTCAGGGGTTCAAATCCCACTAGAGGACAGCAACGTTGGGCCAGAAGGACTGGGGTTTCTAGTCCCACAGGTGCACCTTGTGGCCTTGGGCAAGCCACTTAACCCTCCATAGCCCATGTTCCCTGTAAAATAGTTATCTCCAAGTTATAATGCCCTGTTCAATGTAATTTCAGTTTGTTCAATGTAAACCACCTTGATATCATGAAATAAAATAAAAACTAATGAAATGCATAAGAGAGGAAGATAAAAGTCAACCTGATGCAGCTAACCTTTGGCAGACATAAAAAATTAAATGACTTCTTCAAAGCTTGTCTCATTAAAGAGTTTTAAGGTCTTTCTAAACTTAAAAATACTAATTTCTGTGCTCTACATCCCAGCCCTTTATAGGGGTGTTCACGACCGTACCAAGCAAGAAATGTAACCTGTACAACTAACAAATCTGGTGCCTCCCTCCACCCAGCCATATGCAGTAACTCAGTATTTCTGAGCTTCCTGGAAGCCCAGTAATGATCACAATGAACCTTTCATACTTGCACCCTGTGTGGTCACACTGCTTGCATGTCCTGGGGGTGTTTCACTTAACTGATAGTACCTATTTGGGGAGGGTCCATCCATTCGCATGTCTGACCATGCACAGCTGTTTGTCTGTACACATGCAAAGAAACAGATGCCTAAGGCTTCAGTAAGAGAACCAGAAAGCAGATCTGCAGCAATGGCCCAATTTAAAGAGCTGGCAGAAGAAGGGGAGGGGCAGTGACCTGATTGAAAGAGCCGGTGGGGACCGTCCACATCCAGCATGTGAAGCAGAAAGCTGAGCAGCGGCAGTGGCCCGATTTAAATAGCCAGCAGGAGTCCCCACCTCCTGCTGGTGAAGATTGCCTGAGGATGCAGCAGGGGTGGAAGGGAATGAATCATAAGTGATTGCTTGAGGGGGTGGGGTGGAAAGGAGAGGAGGAGCTTAAAGGAAGATGAGGAGAAGGTGAGGAACAGAGCATAAGCAAAGGGGTGGGGTGAGAATAAAAAAAGGAGATCAGAGGGGCAGGGTAAGGAGGAGGAACATAAGGAAGGCGAGAAGCTTAAGGAAGAGGTGTGGTTAAAGAGAAGGGAAGGAAAACAACAAAATGCCAGAGAGAGAAGAGTGGAGAAAGAGGAGGGGAACTCCCTAAGTAGGGAGAGTGTACAAGAAAGGTAAGGAGAAAGGAAAGGAGTGAAAGAGTGGATCAGGGAAAGGAGACAGTGCAATTTGGTTGGAGAACAAAGGAAGGGGGTCAGGGAGTTTTTGCAGGTTGATGGGGTGGTGGTGTCTCAGTCTTAGCAGAAGAAAAGCAAGAGGGGGCAGAGCAGAGGAGAGGCATCAGGCAAAGTATGACAGAGCTGAGGATGCAGGATTCCCTCCCCCACAGCAACAATGGAACCCCAAACAAGTCCCAACATATCTGTTGAAAAATTATTTTGTTATGTAGGACCAATACCTCACACCGTGTGCCAAACCAACAGTCCAATTTAATGAAAATAAATGTGTCAAAACAACAGTTCTCTCCAATATAAACGCTTGCTGCTACTTGTGAAAGGCAGTTAAGCAAATTTTTAAATTACCAAAAAAAATGTAAATACTTAGCTGAAGATCAGCAAAGAGACAGTTCCAAAGCCATTCCCATTATAATCCATCGTCATCCACTCCAAATCCGACACAGCGCTGGGTTTTGAACAGAAGCCAATACGCCAAGTTCTGCCTCAGAGAAAGCCATGTGATCAGGCATTGCTGAATTCTTACATCACTTTCAAAGAAGTAGAACTGAGTCTAAAGGAGGGAGGAGGAGGGAGAAAGATCTGGTTGTTGGCTAGGCCTGAAGATGGGGTAAGGAGAAAAAGGGGTTGTTGGATTTGAGGGAAAAGATAGAAGGGTTGTGGGGGCTGTTGGGGAAGAAAGAGGGTACGTTTGTGCATATTGATGCTCAATATTACATTTAATAAACACAAGCATAAGCAATTTTTCAAAAATAAATAGAGGAGGGGGTGTTTGGTTCAAGGTTTGTCTAGAGCAGTGGTCCTCAACACAGGATGCCCAGGCCAGTCAGGTTTTCTGGATATCTACAGTCAATATGCATGAGATAAATCTGCATACAATGGAAGCAGTATATTGCAGATCTATCTCATGCATATTCATTGTGGATATCCTGATAACCTGACTGCCTGGGGATCCCAGAGGACTGGGTTGAGAACCACTGGCCTAGGGCATCAAAGTTCTCCCTAGTCTCTTGTCTTAGCCCAGCATCAACAAGGAGGAGGAATAATCCCCACTCAGTCACTCTGGCTTTCCTGGTACCATACAGCGAAATGATACTAGGGAGTTTTGTTGAGATCATCTAGAAACATTGTCCTTTAAAATCAAAATGTGTGTGCATAAACTAACTCCACTTCATAATGCTTCTCTGCTATGCACATAAAATTATGTACACACAGAATGTATGCACATAATTTTACATGCATAGTAAGATTGGATTATAGTTTCTTATCAGCTGGTGTTCCACAATATAACCTGAAAAGGCTTCAAATTTTGGAAAATACTACCATTAAATTAATTTATAGAGTTAAATGGCCAGATCATGTAACTCCGTTGTTGATGGAACAGCACTGACTTCCCATAATCAAGTTTAAGGTTCTATTCATAACACATTAGGCTTATTATACTTGATAGATAGATATATATCCTCTGTACAGGGCTACTGCCACCTTTTTTGCTGCCTGTGCGAATGATTACTGTGCTGCCTCCAACCCCTTGAATTCCAGTGGATTCCTTCATAAGTTTTGCTTTTGTCCTAACAATAACTTCATGAATGTCTGAACACCGTTTACATGTGCACTAGGGTTAAAGAAAGGGTAGCAGATTTCTGCATGACTTCCCCCCAGTGCCATCTGCCAGGTACACTATAAAATACTGCAAAGCCCTACAAAAAGCTCAAAGTCTATGGCAAATCTGCCAAACCCTAACAGCACTGCCAGGACTCACAGAGTGAAACCGAAATCACAAGCCACAAAAATAGGTAAATACATATCTAAATCAGAAAATGACAAAGCCGCTTAAGCAATTTCAATTTCATGCAAATGATGGAAAATAACTCTTTCTCAAGGGCTCACACAAAACAAATTTCAATATTCAACATTGCATATGCAAAATTTAAGCATAGATGCATATTTCCCAAAGTTGCCACATTCCAGTTAATAAACTCAAAATAAAATACTTTTTCTAGCTTTTTTGTCTGGGCATTTTATTTTTCCAATTGTGTCCAAGTCTCTTTCTTATGCTTTTCGTTGTCTGGCCGATTTTTATATGGTCAGGCTGGCTGCAGGCAGCAAGCTAAAAGTAGCCATTGAAAAGGTGTTTTATGCACTGGCCGTGGGACCAGGAGCAGCCAGAGCAGAAAACCGGCTTTTCATTTCCCCTCCGCAGCCTCACCCTCCTTCCTTCCTTCCGTCTGATACCGCCACAGCTCCTGCATCTTACAGAGCCACAGCTGTGATAGTGCTAATAATTAAAATAAAAGTAAAACCGGTGTGGAGCCTTCTGGCCACTGCTACGCAAGCCCTGCTGCTGCTGTTCCGCTCCCTCAATAGCAGCAGGGGTTGCATAACAGTGGCTGGAAGGCTTCGCACTGTTTTTGTTTTTATTTTCAATTATTACTGCTAACGCAGCTGTGACTCTGTAAGACGCAGGAGCTGTGGCTGCCAGGGGAAGGAGGGGGCAGGAAGGGAGATGACACAGAGGAATGAGATGGCTGAAGGGAGCTGACATGGGGGAAGGTGGGGGCTGGAAAAGAGCTGACAGGGGGGAAGGAGGGGGATGGAAGGGAGCTGACATGGGGGGGAAGGATGGGGATGGAAGGGAGCTGACATGGGGGGGAAGGATGTGGCAGGTAGAGGACAAGAAGTGAGCTGACACAAGGGGGGAAGGAGGGGGCTGGAAGGGAGCTGACATGAGGGATGGAAGGTGGAGGCTGGAAGGGAGCTGACAAGGGGGAAAGTGTGGGTAAGAAGGGAGCTGAAAAGGGGGGGAGAGGAGGGGACATGAAGAGAGCTGACACAAGCGGGGAAGGAGGTGGCTGGAAGGGAGCTAACACGAGGGGTAGAAGGTGGGAACAGGAAGGGAACTGACATGGGGAAGGAGATGGCTGGAAGGGAGCTGACATGAGGGGGAAGGAGGGGGCTGGAAGGGAGCTGACAGGGGGAAGGAAGGTGGGGGCTGGAAAGGAGCTGACATGAGGAAGAAAGGTGGGGGCAGGAAGGGAGCAGACACAGGTGAAAGAGATGACTGGAAGGGAACTGACATGGAGGGAAGGTGGGGGCTGGAAGAGAGCTGACATGGGGGAAAGAGGGGGCAGTAAGGGAGCTGACAGAGGGAGAAAGAAGGGGTTGGAAGGTAGCTGATACCTGAGGATGGTACTGGAGGGGGACTGGAAGTACAGTATGATGATACCTGGGAAGGGAGGAGGGGGATGGAAGGGAGGGGGAGATGACACCTGAGGATGGTACTGGAGGGGACCTGAAAGGGAACTGACACTTGGGAGTGAGACTGAAGGCAGCTGAGACTTGGGAATGGGACTGGTAGGTGGCTGTGTAATGGGGAGGAGGATGGAAATGAGGGCACTGGGACTGAAAGGGAGCAGACACGTGAGGATGGCACTGGAAGGGGGATGGATAGAGGGTAGGGTGACAGGAAGGGAGTTGACACAGGGGGTGGCACTGGGAGTGGAAGTGAGCTAATACCTGGGAAGGTATTTGGACTAGAAGGGGCTGTACAGTGGGGAAGGAGGTGGACTAGAAGGGAATGGACACCAGTAGCAGTCCTGGGAATGCAATGGGTTGACATTGGAAGATACTGGGAGGGGAGGACTGGAAAGGGGGCTGATACAGGGGAGGGTTACATGGACTGGAACTAGGCTGATGGAAGGAAGTGAAGAAAACAAAAGAAGAGACAAGAAATGACTGATGGATGTAAACCATAGAATGAGAGCTAAGAGGACAGGAAAGCAGAAGCCTCAGATTGGGACGAGCATGATCAGCAAATAAAATGGTCAGACAATAAAGGTAGACAAAATAATTTTATTTTCAATTTAGTGATTGGACTTTGTGCTATCTTTATATTTTACACAGTATGGGGAACTGCATCTCTTATTTATCTGATGTTCCACTGCATGAAGAGTCTGGCTTCCACTGCATGAAGAGTCAGTTTAATTTTTGTCTACATATTTTTATTTTTACTTTAGGTTGTAGTCACTTATTCTGTACTTGGTGATGGTCTGTGTTCTGAGTGTGTGACTGAGGCCAGGTGCTCTGTTAACATGGAGTTTGTACGTAGGGATATATTTTGTACTGTAGTAATTTGACTTGTTCCATTTTTCAAATAGGTGTGTGAATATTTTAGGGCCTGCTGCAGTATTTATAGTGCTGTTTTTGCTGGGTAGGCCCCTTGCTGTTTGAGTTTTGGAAGTTTATGCTGGTAAGGTATGGTAGATATGGCCTTGTAGATTTGGCCTTGTAGATCTTCGATGACCTTTGTAGGGTTTTATATTAGTTCACCTATATGCCTGGAACTGGAGAATGTTTAAATTGTTGTTAGTGAGATGACCAGAATCAGATTTTTTTTGGACTATCACAGCTTGTTTGAATGATGCTAAGTATTTGCTGTTAAGTAGTTACTTCTATTCTTGCTATGCATTTGCCCTTTCACTGCATTTTTCTTACAACATTGGATTTGGAGGAGAAATACTAGCATCATGTGAAAAGAGTTCACAAAGGAGTTTTGGGAAAAAGGAGGGTGGGGTGTAGCCAACATTAATAATAATGAGGGAGGGGCACCTATTTATAAGTTGCAGTGAAGCACCAGAAACCCTAGCATGGCCCTGCCAGGGTCGGCCGTACACATGTGATTGGGGCTGTCAGCGGCCATGGTGGGCTCGAGTCAGTCTTGAGCAGCAGTGGCAGAATTTTAAAAAAAAGTGAAGCTGCAAGGCTGGGTCATGAAGGCATTGTTGAGAGCCGCAATCACTGAGGCTGCTCCTGTTTAAGGTCCACAGTGCTTGTGACTACTCCGGAGTGCTGGACTGCTGTCAGGGTTGCGGTGGCAGTACCCGGAAGTAGCCACAAGCACCGCGAGTTATAAACGGGAGCAGCCATGGTGATCGCGGCTCTCACTGACACCTGCATGACCCCATCTGCTGCCTGAGCCCAGCCCAACACATTGCATTCCCTAAAGCCCACTAGCAAGCTGTTGCCTTTTTCAGTCTCAGACAGATTTGAGGCTCTCTCTGGCTTGTGAGTCCAGGGCAATTGCCAGATTGCATCCCTCCTAATGCCAGTCCTGACATTTGCTGTCTTTTATTTTGTATAGTATGGGGGAAATGCATTTCCAGGACTGTACCAAGCCCTGTGCGAGCAGTGCGGCCACACAGGGCGCAAAGACTTAAAGGGCTCATTTTGGCTCTCTGCCGTTGCCTGCCGCCGCCACTTTTTTGGTGGCAGGCAGCAGCAGAGAGACGAAATGCGCCCCTTAAGTCTTCGCACCGGCACGCTAAGCAGGTCTGGTCTCTCCAGGAGGGACGAGACCTGCTTAGCGTGCCAGCGACTTGCAGATCGGGTGCGCACCCCCCCTCCCGCACCCCCATAAAGTGACTAAATGGAGGTGCGGGGGGGGGGGGGGCACGCGCCCGATGTGCAATTCGCACAGGTCGCATTTCAGTCTCAGTACTGTCCTGTGCATTTCTATTTCTCTTGTGTTATGTCTAGCTTTCTTGCTCAGTTTGCACATTACCCTCTCTGCAATTATTTATTGGGGACAGGGGGTGGGGAAAGGGCAGGGAAGGGGTAGGGCGGGGTGGGCTTGGATGGAGCATAACTAGCCACAGGTGGTGGGTTTTTCTCTTTCAAAAAGTTGTCAATCCTACTCTCCCCACCCCACCACAGTCCATTATCTTCCCTCTCTTCCTACAGAGGAGCCATGGCCTGCTCGGTGCTCACCCATTAGTGATGAGAGTTTATGGCAGCAGCTGTCTAACTCCTTCCACAGTCTAAATGCCATCAGAAAGATAAGGATGGGGCTGCCGTCTGAGAGCATAATGGGAAGGCAGCGGGAGGTAAGCCGAACAGTCAAAATGTACTGAGAGGCAGCAATGGGGCTTCAGGCCATGTAAGCTCCAGAGGGAGGGTGCTGCTCTGGGCCCTCTACAATCTGATGGGGGAGATCGGATATGGTAGACTCCGAGGGGAGAGCACTGTTCCAGCTCTGCTACACTCTGCTGGAGAAGATCGGGCATGGTGAGGTCAAGTGGGAGGGTGCTGCTCTGGGCCCACTATAGCCTTCAGAGTGAGATTGGATAAAGATGTTTCAGGTGGGATGGTGCTGATCCGGTCCCTGCTAGAGTCTACTCACAGAGATCGGCCATGACAACTACAGTGTGGTATAGGAAGCCTAGCAAGCTGTGTAGAAGATCTGATATGACACGTCCAAGAATGTGAAGTTGGTGCTGGCTGAGTTCTTCCTTCTTCTCCTATTGCCACGCCTCCCTTCAAGAATCATTGTCCTGTGCAAGTGCATGGCCTGCACATTGGCTTGCGTTGGCCCTGCCTCTGTATCTTCACTCTTTTCTTATCCCATATATTACATGGTGCCAGCTGTGATCCTCACAGACGAATTGTCTTATGATCCCTTCTGCTTATAAATACAGATTTGTAAAGTCGTGGAATGCAGCTTTTTGCTATTTTGCCTCCACTCTGGGAGCTCCTTTCACTCGATATTTGTCTTGAGTCATGAACTTTAAGAAAAGTGTTAATATCTGGTGGTTCCAATGTGCTTGCCCTGAGCATCTTTAAATTGAAACAATTTTGACCTGGTTTGATGTTTGGTCTTGTGATAATGCACAGCCTTTTTCTACTGTACCCCATGTGTTGTTGGAAGACACCTTTTGTTTTATTTACTGCCCTTCTTGAATTTTCTTGCTTGGAGTGTGTAATACAATGTGTGCCTTTGAATCAGTGCTGACTCCTGGCAACCCAGAAGTGCCTGGGTTTTCTTGGCAGTGTGAGCAGAAGTAGACTGCCAAGCCTTTCTTCCAAGGCAATGGAAGGCTAAGTGACTTGCCCAAGGCCACAAGGAGAGCTAGTGGGAATCAAACCTTGGTTACATAGTTACCAAGCCAGTGTTGTAACCACTAGGCTACTCCTTCACTCTGCCTGGAGTCTGAATATGTGTTTTATTGTGTTCTTGATGTGTTCTGTCGTATAGTTTTGTACACCGCCATGATGCCACATACGTATTAGAAAGGCGATACTATATAAATCGAATAATAAATAAACAAATAAATAAATAATAGCAGGATGATTTTTAAAGAAGGCATTTCTGCTGGTAAAGTGTCCTTTTGAAAATGACCCTTTGGGTGGTTAAAATTTAGTGATGCAGAGGGGACTCATTTTAGACCCTTGGAGGGGGATTTTAGAAAGGACGTCCAAGTTAAATTTGGGATGTTCAGGGCAGAAGGTGCAGAAAAATGCTAGGGATATCTATGTCTCTAGCTGATTTCAGGAACATAGATGTTCCCAACCTGGACATGCATGCATGCAGTCATATAGATGTCACCAGTAGGGACACCTCAGTTGGAAACGTCCATCTCAGGCAAGTTAGCATAAGGGGGCGTCCAGCAGCATAGCAAAGTGAAAACTTCCCGTTCCTCAGGAGTGTTCACTGATATAGTATAAAATACAAGGGGTAATAGTGTAGCTCCTTATTCACCCTTCCAGATGTTTGTCTGACAAAATGAGCCCTTTTTAGATGCCTTTTTGTGCCTGGAGCAGGTGTAACTTTAGACTCAGTTCAGGCTGTCCAGGACCACACCTCTTCGACGCCCCCATTCAGACTTGGATGTCCCCACACCAGGAACATCCCAGAGTTGGATTTTAAAATGGCTCTGTGGGCAGCTCTGTGATTTGGAAGTTGCATGTCTGTTTGCAGACATCTAAATTGCAAATATTACTTTAAAATAACCCCCATAAGGTTTAAGTTGATGACTCCAAAAGACAGATGGTTAAACCTTTTGAAAATCCAGCCCCAGAGGCAATTTCCAAACTCTCCGGATTAGAAACCAGCAGATTTTGTACCAGTTTTCAAAGTGAAAGTGTATACCTACTTTCCACTTTAAAACATACCGCAAGTGCAACATACCCATGCCTATATTTTGCATGGGCACTTTTAAAGGAAAATAAAGCATGTAGCTTAAAAAATGCAGTCTTGGCACATTGTTTTCTATGGATGTGCAGGGAAAATATCTGCTGTGCGTGCTTGTATATAATAGCCCCTCCAGTACCCATGATGCACTGCACACACAGAACAGCAGTCTACAGATGATCACCAAATGGAGAATGCACTGATCCATCACCTCAGCTCAGTAAAATGCACTGACAGTGCATGATACAAGCACAGAGCAGCTACGAACCGTGCTACTGAGCAGTTTCAGCGGTCTCTCGGAGGGTGAGGATGGGTGCCCAGCACCTATTCCCCAGAGCTTGCACTCCTAGAGATGGTCTCTTCTGGCTGTGCTGCAGGTCCATGTCACTGCCAGTATGTGACAGATACTATCTGCAGTGTGTTATGCTATTCACCTTACCCAATTGCAGCATGTCTTTGGCGCCTTTCAAATCTGGGCTCTGCCTTTTTTGGACAGGGACCCTCCTAGAACAGCACATGTCAGTGCCCAGTGTTGCAGCAGCTGACTCCAAGGCCGCCAAATGCAGTGGGGGCTTCTAGGCTTGCCTGGGGCTGCTGCTACATTCCTGCTGGTCCCACCATGACCACAGTGAGCAGGCCAGGAACAGCTGCTGTCCCAACCATTCAGGACTACCAATCCACCACATCAAGCACAGTCAGACTACACCTGCTGGCCATCACAGGGCTATTTCAGCCTTGCACATACCAACTGTGGTTGGTCAGCACTCAATGCGTTTGCAGAGAGCAACCATGTACACCCTGGCTTGGGCCAAGCAGCATTTGGCACAGGATTGGGCTCCCAGGACAGAGAGTGTACCCGCATCCCTGGAGCTGCACTGTATATAGCAATATGTGCATGCATAGCCGTGCCATGCTCATAACTCTTACCCCCCTGATCATAAGCCCATCACCCCTGACTATAGCCAGACCCCCTCCATAGTACCTCTTCAGCATAGTGCCCCATCAAGAAAGACCACCCCCAGCAACAGGGCAGGAGCATAGGGGGTTCACTCCTGCCCTGGCCAATATATCACCAAGGATACCACAGTAAGTTTTAGGGGTATCAGGGTGGGATTTTCTTCTTGAGGGTGGAAAGTAGGTAGGAAGCTGATGTGTGGGGAACTTGTGTTGTTGGGGGGCACTATGCTGAAGGGGGTGCTGCTTTCGGGAGGCATCTGCGTGAAATCAGGGGTATCAGGCTTGTGATCAGATGGGTTGTGGTTATGATAGGATGGGTTGGGAGTGTGACCATTAGCTTGGGGTGCTTCGCCATGATCAGGCCTTTTCTGTTTGAACAACTACTACGCTAACTGCATGCTAATAGTGCGGTTGCATTTAATGCTACCTCTTGAGACAATGCTTGCCAACTGCACACTAAACCCTACGCTACCGGCTAGTGCAGCTTAGTAAACAGGCCCCACAATTTGTTAAAGAGAAACTAAGGATGTAGCTCTTTGTGCTGTGTCTCAGAAGGGGAGTATCCAGTGCTGTTAACTGATGTAGAATTACATTTCATCCAGCAGATGATATTTCGAAATCCATCCTAGTGCTGCTTTTTGGGACTATGATATGCGACCGAAGAGTACTGAAACATTTCAATTCTATTCTCCAGTTGAGAAAGGTGTTTCTTTTTCTGCCACACTGAATAAAAACTGTCTGATGAGGTTTATGATTTTATTTTGTTGGACCATTTAAAAGTCAGACATAATCTATTTACAAAAATTATAACATGCAAAAGGTTCTTTTTAGACTGGGCCATTAGCTTTAGAATAACATTTCTAAAAATAAATTATCGTGACTACAAGAAGAAAGCCAAAGGTTTTAAGCTGATATTGAATGGCAGGAAAAGAAAATCAAGTAGACTTTGAATCCTACCATTTTAGACACAATTAGGGCCAAGCCAGCTAGATGTTTGCATCCCTTTTCTTGACAGTTTCCCCTCATTTACTAGTGCTGCTAATAGTCTTATTTTGTAAATGGCAGGGACATTGCAATTCAAAATGAATACATTCAATTTCTTTTAGGACTGTTAATATTAATCTAGTCTTAATCGCAGCTTTATTCATAGATAGACTACTAGTAGCCCTATTGATCCTGAAGAAAACTAGAATTATTTTTGTAACAGATAAGAAAACCTCTTTCAAAGGTTTAGCTGATGACATTTATAGAAAGATCACTTCTGAGTCACAATTTCCTGTTTATGTCATTGTAATTTCTTATTAGAGTGAGTAGCTGGTAATAAAATCGCTATGGTGAGTCATAAAGCTTTAAACAGTTCTCCCACAAACTTGTAGCACGTAGTAAGGTAGAGTTCCGGAGCTAGCTTCCAAATGTATTTTTTACTGGGCAGAAAATTCATTTTGTAAATGATGGGGGAAGGGGATATTCAACGTGATTAACAGGGTTAGCAAACTTGCTAATTGTGTTAATTGCAGTCACCAAAACATTCAGCACCAGGGTCTGGATATGGCCCCGGCATTGAATATCCAGGGCAAAGTTAAAATGGCAACAGCCAGCTGCTTTAACTGTGCTGGCCACCACCGCAGAAAATCCCCCTCGATGATTTTAACCAATGAGCTGAGCATACGTTACCTAAGAATCAGAGAGGAGTCACACAAAACCAACATTATATAGGAACTGTTTTTAGGTGCATACCCTCCGGGGACAGGGAAATGCCTAGTGTATCTGAACATGACTCTTCTTGAATTGTGACTGAAAAGAGGTGCACTAAATCCAAAAATGAAATCTTCCTAACTGCTGGTCAAAGGCAAACCTCTTTAATTCAACCCAGTTGGCAATCCATTTCCTTCTTCCTACAATGACAGTGCTGGATAGCAAAGATGATGCGCATAGTAAGATAACGACGTTAGCATGAGAACAGTCCGTCTAGTTAAAGGTGGAAATTTAAAATTGCAAATATATTTTATGTTCTATATAGTATGTCGCCCCTTTTTAAATTCAGGAAGAGATAAGAGATTCACCTTCAGAGGCTGCAGGGTGGAAGACAAACTGACTGTAATGTCTGGAATGAGGGTTCTTGAATGGTGAACAGCAATAGCTGTGGGGCCCCTTAGGACATCATCCACTCCTGCATTCTACACAAAGCTAGTTCACTCTCTGAGTGTATATTATGAATCAAAATTAAGTGACAAAAGTACTCAGCGAATCAGGGGCAAGAAGAGCAGCTACCCTCATACACTGAGAAACAGTTGGGCCATTCAGAGTGAGGGGAGGTACGGGATGGAGGGCCATACCAGCAGGCCAGGCTATGTAAGTGACCTAACATAATGGCGCTTTCTTCCTTGCTGATTCACTGCATGCTTAAAACCAGCTTCAGAGCCACAAGGACTGGCGCGATGCAGAAGTGTGAAGTAGCATGTCTCTGCGTGCTGTGGGGTGCAGCTCATTGGTTCACTTGCAGTAGGAGGTGGAGCAAAGCTGCATGCCCTGAGATGCTGCTCCAGTCCTGTTCGTATCTTGCTCACACAATGGGCCTTTGAATAGTAACCTCTTAGAAGGTCATTTTATAACAGGTCACCTAGGTTGGGAGGGCAAGAAAATACCTATTTCTAGTCTGTTTTATGCAGATACATAGTGGTAAATTGGAAAAAATAGTGGCAATATTGAAGACATGGATATTTACACCAGTTCGGGAGCTAGTGTAATTGTACGCCTGTACAATCTGTTTGACCATGCATATTTTATACAGAATGCACTTACTTTGTGACTCCAGCTTTTCTCCACCCAAACTCTACCCCACAACACGCCTACTCTTGTGGTAGGCTATGGCCTGTAAACTAGGCCTAGATCCTAACCCCCACCTGAGAGTAGTGCTGAGAAGAACCAGAGTCTGAGAAACTGCTTTAAACTGCTTTTGAAAAGTTTGTATAATTCCTTTATGCTGATGATAGAAATGTTCTTGCATTCTCTGAGCTAGAAATGGCCTTGAAGTAGAAATGTATCTATGCCTAAGACTATGCCTTTGTTAGAATAGCCTGAGAAGGGGGGAACAGGGAGCTAGGCCCAGAGAGGGTCCCCGATTGGACAGGTGCAAGGGGCATTGGGACCAATAGAAAGTTTGCCATTATCAAACTGTAAAAATTGTATATAAGGAATTTGCTCCTGTATTCCATTGCTCAGTCACTTTTGGACACGCTCCTGTCTGAGCCTGTGCACAATAAATTGGCTTGGACCCTGTAACTGACTCCTGGTTTTATTCATTGTATGCACTTCGCTGCTACATATTCTTGGTGCATTGGCCGGGAATGTGCGAGTAGTGGATGGTATTCAAGTGAATATACCATGTATTACCGCCTCAAGGTTTGGCCCGGTTGGAACCGTGTCTGTCCGACCGCAGGGGAAACCTCAGGCGCCACCGGTCCTCTTGTATCGGAGAGGGATCCGCCTTGCCTCGGAGGGCTACTGGGTCTTGCCAGTCAACACCTCCGAACCCGAGGGGAGTCCGGGATTCAACCCATGAACTGGTTCTGTATCAGGTACCGGATCCGGTGAGTAGAAATTTCTTTGTTACTCAGCTAGTTAGTCTGGAAAATTGGTACGGGAAAATTGGTATGGGAATATGGTACCGAGAGCCTGATCACCTCTCAGGGCAGCCCGAGTACGTCTTGCATGAGTATGCGCGAGACCGAAACCGCTGCCCTTTATCAAGCAGTCCGAGTACATCTTGCATGAGTATGCGCGAGACCGAAACCACTGCTTTTGGTAGTCTTGCATGAGTATGCGCGAGACCAATAGTCAGTAAGGCCTGGGAATTTGGGAAACGTTGCTAGCATGTGTGTGTGAATGAGAGGTCTTGAAACACAGACCAAGCAAGTGCGGACTTCTGATTAGCGCAGTTCCTGGCCGGGCAACCGCGCCCAGGTCGCGAAAAGGAGGAAGCGTTTGGTGTTTGTCTATCTATTTGTTCCTAGGGCTGTAAGGACCCCTTACCTGCAGCCCGACCCCCATTCCCTACTGTCTGTTGTTGTGTACGTCATAATGGGAGGGTCGGAGTCCACACAAACTCCGTTGAAATGTATGATCAAGAATTTTAGGAAGGGATTCACCGGAGATTATGGAATCATAATGTCTCCGTCCCGTTTAAAAGTGCTATGTGAAAGGGAGTGGCCGGTGCTGGTCGCTTCATGGCCTCCTGAGGGTACCTTTGATGTTAGTATTCTATCTGTAGTACACCAGATGGTCTGAAAAGACCACCCTGACCAGTTCCCCTATATAGATTCCTGGTTATGTATCTGTGAAAAAGAGCCCTCCTGGATAAAGCGTTGCTACGAGGAACAGTGTAGGATATTGGTAGCGACCACAAGGGGGGCCCGGAAGTCTGGAGGAGAGAAGTTGCCTATTTATTCTGCCCCGGAATCTCCAGATATTCTGACCTGTCCGCCCCAGTTCCTCTATAGGCCTGTCCCCTTAGCTCCGCCACCACCCCCAGCAGGGCCGGGCGCGGGAGGACACCCCCCCTGCAGATTTACCCCTAGTCCACCAACCACCTCCGCAGCAGGAGGATGCGCACCCCCTCCTGACCAGAAGCCCCAGCTCCGTTCAGAGTGCCTCGGGAGGACCGCAGTCCACCGATGACACTGCAAGCAGGGATTCATTTGCCAGTTCAGGGTCACTTACTGCTGATGACAAAAGCTGGGGAGCTGAATTCCAACAAGCCAGACCACCTTATGCTCTCAGAAATACAACAGCCAGTCAGAGGGAGGGTCATGTTATGCCATTGCGCCAGGTCCCAGGGCTACCTATTCTTAATGACCAGGACCAGGTTGTGGTGGGGCCCACCAGTTTCGTTTATGTGCCCTTTTCCACCACTGATTTACTGAACTGGAAGAAGCATTATGCATCCTATACTGAGAAGCCCCAAGACTTAATTGAATTAATGTCTAGTATTATGCAGACCCATCAGCCTACCTGGTCTGATTGTCGCCAGCTCCTGTCTACTCTCTTCACTACTGAAGAACGAGCACGAATTGTGCAAGCGTCCACCCGATGGTTAGAAGAAAATCCTGTAGGAGAAGGAAGCCTAAATCCCCGGCAAGCAGCCGCTGCGGATTTTCCAAATGACGATCCCAGATGTGATCCGAATGATGTAAATGGGGCGGTGGCCCTCAATCAGTTCCGCCAGGCCCTACTGCAAGGCCTGAAGAAAGGAGGCTGGAAGGCCATGAATATCGGAAAGGTATCAGAAGTTATCCATCATCCAGACGAGAGCCCCGTGGCCTTTTATGAACGTTTATCCGAAGCTTATAGACTCTATATCCCATATGATCCAGCGGCCCAGGAAAATTTGCGCATGGTAAATGCAACCTTTGTGAGTCAGTCCCAGGGAGACATAAAACGGAAACTGCAGAAATTAGAAGGATTTGCGGGCATGAATGCGGCCCAGTTAATGGAAGTTGCTCAGAAAGTGTTTGTGATTTGTGACAATGAGCATCAGAAGGAGAATGAACGTAAAATGAAGAAGAAAGCTGATTTCCTTGCTGCAGCTTTAGTTGAACGACAAGGAGGAAGTTTCTCTAACAGAAGGACCCGAGGACGTGGAAGGGGCCGAGGAAATGGCCGGCCCCCGGTGGGCGTGAATCAATGTGCCCACTGTAGAGAAGAAGGACATTGGAAAAATGAATGCCCGAACCTTGACTCTGCCTTCCGGAGGGGAGGAGGGAGCACTTGGAGAGCAGGGGGACGATCCCAGACTCATGGAGGAATGCGTTGCGCACAGTTCCAATGAGAAGAAGCAGCTATAGAGGGAGTGGCAGTGGAAGAGGGCTACAGCATGGATGAAGACTAGGCCAGACTGGGCTCCAAGTTTCCTCTAGGTCCCCAGGAGCCTATGGTCAGTTTGAAAATTGGGGACCAATACATGGACTTTATGGTGGATGCGGGGGCCGATTATTCAGTAGTGGCTAAACCGGTGGCCACTTTGTCTTCTCGATCCACCACTATCGTTGGCGCTACCAGAACCAGAACCACTAGACCCTTTCTGCAGAACCGCACCTGTGAATTAGTGGAACAGAAAATAACACACCAGTTCTTGTACATGCCTGAATGCCCAATCCCCCTCTTGGGCCGAGACATGCTCGCTAAGCTCCAGGCGCAGATATCTTTTGTTGAAGGGGGAGGAATGGAACTGACTTTAAACTCAAAATCTGCTGGCCTGATGGTGTTAACTGTCCCCCGTGAAGAAGAATGGCGGTTCTATAGTGCATCTCCGCCCAAGGAAGCCAATCCCCGTATACTCACCAGCATTTTAGCTCCGCCCAAGGTATGGGCAGAGGATAATCCGCCAGGCCTAGCAAAGAATATAGCCCCTGTTCTGGTCACCCTCAAACCAGGAGTGGAACCAGTGCACATGAGACAATACCCTCTTCCGCGACCGGCGATTGAAGGAATTCACTGTCATTTAATGAAATTATTGAAGTACGGACTTCTCAGGAAGTGCCAATCACCCTGGAATACCCCCCTCCTCCCAGTCAAGAAGCCTGGGACAGGTGACTACCGCCCAGTGCACGACTTGAGAAGAGTGAATAATGCAGTTGTAACCATACATCCGGTGGTACCAAACCCCTACACTCTCCTGGGACTGATCCCCGCTGAAGCTACTCACTTCACCGTTCTGGATTTGAAGGATGCTTTCTTCTGTATACATTTAGCACCCACCAGTCAACTTTTGTTTGCCTTTGAATGGGAAGACCCCACTACAGGGAGGCGGGGTCAACACACCTGTACTCGACTACCTCAAGGATTCAAGAACTCGCCTACTCTCTTCAGTGCTGCTCTCAACCAAGATCTTTCAAGTTACTCTGTTACTCCAGGAAGAAGAGTCCTTCTCCAGTATGTAGATGACTTACTGATAGCCACCACCTCTAAAAGCGAATGTTTGCAAGCCACCAGTGATCTTTTGCACCTCCTGAATGAAACCGGATATAAGGTCTCAAGAGCCAAGGCGCAGTTATGCCAAACTGAAGTTAAATATCTGGGGTTCCATCTGTCCAACGGGATTTGGAAGTTGGGACCAGAGCGTAAGGAAGCAGTGTGTCGCAAACCCTACCCCAACCACCATAAAGCAGGTGAGGGCTTTCCTGGGAGCTGCAGGCTATTGCCGAATATGGATACCCAACTTTGCACTTTTGGCCAAGCCATTGTATCAAGCCACTAAAGGAGTGGAGCGATCTCCCCTGGAATGCGGCCCAGAACAGGAGGTGGCATTTCGATCGTTGAAGGCAGCCTTGATGTCAGCTTTGGGCCTGCCAGATGTACAGAAACCATTTCGCCTCTATGTCCATGAGTCAAGTGGAAATGCTTTGGGAGTATTGACTCAATCCCTCGGATCTTGGCAGCGACCTATGGCTTATCTATCAAAACAACTGGATACCGTCGCAAAGGGATGGCCACCTTGCCTGAGAGCCATTGCAGCTACAGCCCTTCTGCTGGGTGAAGCTTATAAGCTCACCCTGGGTCAGAATCTCCAAATTACCATACCGCATTCTGTCCTGACCCTTATGGAACACAAAGGAAATTATTGGTTCACGAATTCCCGAATGTTGAAGTACCAAAGCATGTTGTGCAAAACCCCCCGATTGCAGTTGATCGTCAGTCAAGCTTTGAATCCAGCCACATTGTTGCCAATCGGTCCAGGCCCCCTCTGAACATGATTGTTTGGAAATAATGGACACTGTATTCTCAAGTCGCCCTGATCTAACTGATGTCCCATTGAATGACCCTGAACAAACTTTCTTTGTGGATGGAAGTAGTCTTGTCGTCAACGGACAACATCGTGCTGGCTATGCAGTAGTGACCCTGGACTCAGTGATCGAATCATCGGCTTTGGCCCCGGGGACTTCAGCACAGAAGGCTGAACTGATAGCCCTCACTAGAGCACTGATAATAGGGACGGGGCTCCGCTTGAATGTGTACACAGATTCAAAGTACGCCTTTACAACATTACACGCGCATGGAGCCCTGTACAAGGAACGAGGGTTGATAACCTCAGGAGGCAAGTCCATCAAGTATGGCCCTGAGATATTGACACTACTAGATGCTGTGTGGGCCCCCAAACAAGTCGCAGTAATGCACTGCCGAGGTCATCAGGCAGGGGAAGGAGAAGTTTCACGAGGAAATAGATTTTCAGACATTTCTGCCTGAAAAGCGGCTACAACTGAACCTGTACCTGCCCCTAGTATCGCAGTTCAGGCAGCTATATTCCCGGTGCCCCTCAGTGCATGGACTCCCCGATACACCTCCAAAGAGTTAGATTATTATTGTTAAGAGGAAGGGGGAGTGTTGTCAGAGACCGGATGGATAGTGCTACCACCGCCGGCCGGTGGCTTACCTCCCGGTCCAACTGTAATCCCTGAAGCCTTAGGTCCTGCCTTTGTTCATGCTTTTCACCAGGCCACACATTATGGGAAAACTGTGATGGAAAAAGCTCTCCGACCCTATTTCTGTATTTCATTATTAGGACCCATATCAGCCTCAGTAGCCCGTAGATGTGTAATCTGTGCCAAGAACAATGCCCGGCAGGGTCCCAACCTGCCCCCTAGGGCTCAATCAGTAGGAGTTACCCCCATGGGAAATATCCAGGTGGACTTCACAGAAATGCCACGTGCGAATGGCTATCATTACCTGTTGGTCTTGGTTTGTACATTCTCTGGGTGGGTAGAAGCTTTTCCCACCAGAACTGAGAAAGCCAGAGAAGTTACCAAAATTCTGCTCCATGACATCATTCCCCGGTTTGGAATACCATAAGTTATAGGGCCAGATAATGGGCCCTCATTTGTATCTCAAGTAACCCAACAGTTAGCCCAAGCTCTGCGAGTGCAGTGGAAATTACATACCGCTTACAGACCCCAAAGCTCAGGAAAGGTAGAACGTATGAATCACACCCTAAAGTCCCAGCTGTCTAAACTTTGTCAGGAAGCTCACCTGAAGTGGCCACAGGTTCTTCCTGTAGCCCTCCTCAGGATACGTTCAGCCCCCACCAAGTCATTAGGAGTTTCCCCTTTTGAGATCCTGTATGGGCGACCTCCGCCCATTGTCCAAGGGATAAAAGGGGATATGAGTCAGATTGGATCTGAAATCACTAGACAAGAACTATTGGCTCTAGGTTCTGTCTTGCAGAGTCTCCATGCATGGGTACAAGACCAGTTGCCCATCAATCTGACTGAACCACTGCATCCCTTTAAGCCTGGAACCCCGGTGTGGGTTAAAGAGTGGAGGAAGACGCCGTTAGCATCTCACTGGAAAGGACCCTATGTCGTCATACTGTCAACCCCTACCGCAGTTAAGGTTGCAGAATTAGAGCCTTGGATCCACCACAGTCGAGTAAAGCCAGTGGCATCTACTGAACTTTGTCACTGGACTTCAACAAACAACCCAGAATCGCCATTGCGACTCACACTGCAGTGACAACTATTGCTGTATAGAGTCAACAGCCCTATTCCTGCCACCTACCGGAAGCTGGCAGGTCCACATACGGCAGAAGCTTGAGGAAATCTACAACCCTACTCCTGTCACCACCCGGAAGCTGACAGGTCTACGTATGGTGGAAGCTGTGGAAATCAGAGAATTTAATTGAAAGAGTCGCAACATACAAATGAGTTCATTAACATGCTGTAATCATGATGTGGAAATCAGAGAATTTAATTGAAAGAGTCGCAACATACAAATGAGTTCATTAACATGCTGTAATCATGATGTACTTATGCTTTTGTATTATACGTGTGGTAGCCCAGGGGTCTCTTAGAATGACCCTTGCCATACCCCCTTGTGCAGCTTGCATAACTACTACCCGAACCAGGACAAGGATTACTCAGACTTTATCATTCCTACTACACTTGTACTGGTGTAGTTAGCAAATGTGTATATAATGGTACAGAATTAAGTATCTGTACAAGAGGGAAGGTTTAGGACCTGCTTTAATCCCCGATAGAACCCCTCTTATCATGTCTTAGAGTTACGATGGAACAACGAGGATGGGGCCCTCCTAAATGCTACCCGACAGGTCACAGATCCCACAAAGCCTGCTCCCCTTTACTTTGATGCTTGTGATGCCATTAACCGAAATGGCTATTATAGCTGTGGATCTGTTAACCAAGAGCGAAGTTATTATCATGATAATAAATATATGTGCCCCGAAGGAGCATACAACTGGGGAATATACACCGGGGTAAAATCCCCATCTATTTATGCTAAAGCCTTTGAAGGCGCATACTCCTGTCCCAAGTGGGAGTGTGCATACTATGCCACCTGGTCTGGAGGGCCTCCGGGGCGAGAGGGGGATAATCGCAGAGCCAAGTTAGAGAGACTACCGTTGCTGGAACCCCATAAGTGTCAGAAAGGTACTTGCAACCCCTTAAGGCTTCTTGTGCTTGACCCTAGCCAGTGGAAGCAAGGGTTTAGATTTGGCTTATGAATAGCGGGAAGTGGAGTAGACCCTGGAACCTATGTATACATACAGCTTAACACCAAGATCCGCATTTCTTCACCTTTTCAAATACACCATACCTTCTATGAAGCCATGCAGACGAAGATAGAGATTCCACAGACCACACAGAATTTATTTATTGAACTAGCTGGAGCTGGAGCTTCCAGTCTCCACATTTCTAATTGTTTCTTCTGCAGGGGAACTAGGATGGGAGACCAATGGCCCTGGGAGGCAAGGGAATTGAACTAGTCCATCCCGTATAATCAGACTGCTGTGAATAAGACCACTAGTGAATGGGTATTGGCCAACACCATTGTCGGCCATCTCTGTTTCGTCCGAGCAGGACCACAGTTCACCATACAGGTAGAACAGCTGGTCTGTCTCAGCCAACAATTTTACAATGCTACTACTAAGGAGACATCATGGTGGTCAGGTGTAAATGCTACTGAACCTTCCAACCCTTTAGCTAGCTTCTCCAATCTTGCTAAGATATGGACCAATCTCGCCTCACCCAACACCTGGGAAGCCCCACCAGGGCTCTATTGGATTTGTGGCACCCGAGCGTATGCCCAACTCCCTAACAATTGGGGAGGGTCGTGTGTCTTGGGCACAATACGGCCCTCTTTCTTCCTTATTCCCATTTCCCAAGGGGAACAGTTAGGCTTCCCCATATACAATGGTCAACAGAAGCGAAATACTTTGAAAATAGGTCAATGGGATAAGTGGGATGGTGATGAATGGCCACCTGAGAGAATTATCACATATTATGGACCAGCCACTTGGGCACAAGATGGGACCTGGGGATACCGCACTGCTGTTAATATGTTGAACCGTATTATACGCTTACAAGCTGTTGTAGAAATTATAACTAACGAGACAAGTAAAGCATTGACCCTCTTGGCAAAACAAAGTACTCAGATGCGCACTGCTATTTACCAAAACCGATTAGCGCTTGATTATTTATTAGCATCTGAAGGTGGGGTGTGTGGAAAGTTTAATCTTACTAACTGTTGTTTGCAGATTGATGATCAGGGTCAGGTTGTTGAAGAAATAGCTGACCATATGCGTAGGCTAGCGCATGTACCAATCCAGACCTGGAATGGACTAGAGCTACATGGATGGTTTGGAACTCTATTTTCAGGGCTAGGGGGATTGAAGACTATTATGTTTGCAGTTCTAGTTATGATAGCTATGTGTTTACTCCTTCCATGTTTTCTGCCCCTTTGCTTCCGTATGGTAACTTCAGTCATTGAGAGTACAGTTGAACGGAAAACAGCAGTCCGGGTACTGGCCATGTGGAAATATCAGGCTGTACCCCGTGAGGAAGCATCAGTTTAAAAAGAGTTTGATATGTGATTTCATTCTCACCCTCTTTTACTAGGGGTGAGAATAATCAAAGGGGGGAATGTGGTAGGCTATGGCCTGTAAACTAGGCCTAGATCCTAACCCCCACCTGGGATTAGTGCTGAGAAGAACCAGAGTTTGAGAATCTGCTTTAAACTGCTTTTGAAAAGTTTGTATAATTCCTTTATACTGATGATAGAAATGTTCTTGCATTCTCTGAGCTAGAAATGTCCTTGAAGTAGAAATGTATCTATGCCTAAGACTATGCCTTTGTTAGAATAGCCTGAGAAGGGGGAACAGGGAGCTAGGCCCAGAGAGGGTCCCCGATTGGACAGGTGCAAGGGGCGTTGGGACCAATAGAAAGTTTGCCTTTATCAAACTGTAAAAATTGTATATAAGGAATTTGCTCCTGTATTCCATTGCTCAGTCACTTTTGGACATGCTCCTGTTTGAGCCTGTGCACAATAAATTGGCTTGGACCCTGTAACTGACTCCTGGTTTTATTCATTGTATGCACTTCGCTGCTACACTCTCACAGCATACGCCTTCTTGTCACCTGGCCTACTTCTAGCCTCTGGGATAGTTTTATAAAAGCCATTTTGTTCATGTTAAATAAGGTTTTATATGCAAGAAAAGTTTATTACCCCGTTAGTGATTATGACCTAAATAGGGTACTGTTGTTACAGAAGAAAATTGCATGGGCATGATAAACTGACAGCCCGATGCAGAAATGTGCACTGTCATTAGCACAGGCATCTGTGCAATGTTTCTGCCAAATTTTCTGAGCTAGTGCGGGCCCAGAATGAAAGAAGGAATCTAACGTGAGCGTAAGCACAGCACAGATGCTTGTGCTAATGGCAGTGCATCGCGCATTTAAATCCATGGAGATGGATGTAATTATCTATGCTGTGCACATGCAGTGAAGTGTGTAGAAGAGAAGGCTGAACTTATTCGTGAGATCTTAAGGAGAGGTCTAAGAAAGTGTTAAGGGTTAACTCAAAGTCTGCGGTAGGTGCTGGTGTAGAATTTTACCAGTCGTAGCAAAGGGATAGCTTCCGGGTAGGTTGAAAACAAACATGACCTAGGATTTTTGAGGAAGACTGGGGTCTTGGTATGCTGGTGCAATGTTTCAGAGCAGCGGACTTGTAAGGCAAAGGGCCTTAAAGCAGATGAGTGAGACTTGGAAGTTAACAAAATGCATGTGCTCCAACAATATTGCTTACTCATTTCTGATTTTTTTATTTAGGTACAGAGGGTTTGCAGAGATTCCCCCTGCACCGCTGTACATCCAGTACTTATGCCCATCAATCCCACAGTTGCCAGGCACAGTTGCCCCTAGCACCCAGGATGGTTGACTCATACCCACCTATGGGAGAACAAAGTATCTGTCTGCTTGGAACCAAGCCACTGACGCTGAACAGGTAGACTGCCAGTAATAAAAAGGACAATGCAAAACACATGACAGAAAAGAGAGAATGAAAAGAGCTTTAAAGAAGAGGCTCCTGGGGGCTCTAATGAAGTTAGGACTGCCCATTTGAAAACAGATTAGGGATATGGTGCATCTAACCCACCAGGGCCAATAGGACAGGTTTGGGAAGCTCTGGTCTAGGTTATTCTGATGTTTTTTAGCTGCTTTGAATGTGTTAGCAGTATGTAGCTTTCTGCAGATAGGACCCTTGTTACCATCACTGAAGTCCTAAGTGCTGGAACTGGTTGTCATGGCAATCTCCACCACTGCAATTGATTAGGAGCATGCACATTAGACAAATTTAGTTTTGCTCTATTCTTTTTGTATTTTTCATTTTGTTTTGGTTTTGTGTATGCTAATACACTAACATTCTGCTGCTAGACTTCTTAGAGACACGGAGAAATATGATCATCTCACTCCTGTGCTGAAGAACTTTCACTGGCTTCCACTCCAGTACCACATTCAATTTAAAATGTATACTCTTATCCAGAAGGTTCTGCACACAAACACTCCTCTATAACTTCCATTCACTTCCTCATGTCCATTTCATGCAAACTGAACTAATCAGCTCATACTTCCCTTCCCCCTACCACTGAAACTGCCTGCTCTTATGGTCCTGTCATCTAAGAACATATGAACATAGGAACATAAGATATGCCATACTGGATCAGACCAAGGTCCATCAAGCCCAGTATCCTGTTTCCAACAGTGGCCAATCTAGGTCATAAGTACCTAGCTTTTCCCCAAAAGACACAGGTTCCTCAGTGCTTGTATTGGGTCAAGCAGTGATATCCCGGGTCCCTTTTAATAGTGGTGTATGGACCTTTCCTCCAGGAACTTGTCCAAACCTTTTTTTTTTAAATTTCAATAATCTTTATTATATAAATAAAGTAGGCATTACAATCAAGTCCACGCCAAGAGGAAAGCTACCCAAGCTACAAAAGCAATTCAAATAGAAATACAAACAATATAATTTCAAATAACCACATAAAAAAAAAACAAGCAAAACAATACCATTAAAGAAAAGGATCCCTTTCTTACCAATCTTAGCCCTATTATACTAGGAAAGGAAGGAGAAATTATTCAACCATTTTCCTTACTTATCAAGAAAGCCTCTAATTGCCCAACATCGAGAAAAACATATTTAACACGCTCATATAACAAAATACATTTGCAAGGAAATTTTAGAAAGAAGGAAGCCCCAACAGCCAAAGTCCAATTTTTCAAAGCCAAAAAGACATTCCTTCGATTTTGAGTAAGTGTACAAACATCCGGAAAAATTTGAATAGGATTACCACAAAAAGCTTGATCCTTTTTCAAAAAATACATTCGCATTATTACATTTTTATCCGCAAGTGACAAAAAAGAAACAATTAATGTAGCTCGATGCGGAATCACATCCAAAGAAGATTCCAAAAAAATCAGAAACATTCAAGGACTCAGCTGCAGTGGGATTCCCTCTTTCTTTAGTTTCTGGAGAGGAAGTCGCCCCAGAAGAGACCAAAGACACATAATAAACCGAAAAAATAACTTAATAGACTCTACATCTTCAATTAACAAAACCTCCTTAAAATATTTCTGCAACAATATCATAGCAGCAAGATAATGAGTACAGGGAAAATTTAAAAAATGCAAATTTCTAGAATGAATAGCATTTTCTAAAGATTCTAACTGGTGATGTATAACAACACTATCCCTAATAGAAGATGTAACTGCAGCCTCCAATACAGAAACCTGACCTTCCAATGTATTTAATGATTTATTATGTTTATTAAGCAACACTTCATGATCAGAAAGTTTCTGCACAACTTCCTTGGAGAACTGCGATACTTGGGAGAGAGAAGCGCGGAGCGAAAGCTCCATACGCGTGACTAACTCCCACACATCGCGTAATGAGACCTCCCACAGGGGCAGTCACATCAGAGACAACTGAGGAAAACTCCAATAGAGATGGTAGCTTAACTTTCTGATCCCCCAAAGTCTGTAACAAAGAAGAGTGTTCTTGAACATCAAGAGGGCCTACCCCAGGTTTCTCTTCCCTGGGGAGGGAAACCTCAGCAACCACTTCCTGACCGAGTAGGGCAACACCCAGCGTGTTAAGAGATAAATCTGATGCAGTACTCATAGATTCACCCAATAGATCTTTCTCCGATTGTTCAACTCCGACGTTCAGCAGATGACGATCCATTGGGCTGACAGTCTTTGCAGACTTAGCACCAAGAGCTGGGAGCACCTTTTTCCTCCTCTTACCCATGAGAACCTACAGACACCTCCTCTGGCTCTGAAGGGGCTCCAAAGGGGCGTGGCTTGCCCCTTTGGTCACGCCCCTTCGGGTACACACCAATGGGTATGCGCCCGCGGGTCGCGCTCCGCGACGGGCCGAGGCTGTTATACCGACCTGGGGGGGGGGGGGGATGCCAAACTCCTCCTCCTCCTTTCGCCGCACCAGGATCCAGTCAAAGGAAACAGGTAACTAAAAAAACTTTTTTAAACCCGGCTACACTAACAGATTTTACTGCATCCTCCAGTAACAAATTCCAGAGTTTGATTACACGTTGAGTGAAAAAATATTTTCTCTTATTAGTCTTAAATAGCAGGGCCGGCCTGTCCATTGTGCGAGAATGTTGTTCGCACAGCGCCCCCGAGCTTCAGAGGGCCCCGTGCCAACAACATCCTGCACTGAATGGCAGGCAGGGCGGATTTAGAGGAAGCCAGAGAGGCCCCGGCTCACCTCTAACAGCTGCCGAAGTAAAGCGCATCTTTTTCCTTCACTTCGGCAGCTGTACTGAAGTTTAGAATGCTGCTTCGCTGAACGCTGGGAAACAGGAGGTCCCCTTTGACCTCAGCGCGACATCATTCTAAACTTCAATAGAGCTGTAGAAGTGAAGGAAAAAGACACACTTCACTTTGGCAGCTGTTAGAGGTGAGCCGGGGCTTCTCTGGCTCCCTCTAAAGCATTTTAGATAGCTGCAGGGCTCTTTGGGAGAGGAGAGGAGGGGAGGGGGGGGGGCTTGGACTGGAAATGGGCTGGAGAGGGAGCTAGGACTGGAAATGGGCATATGGAGGGGGGGCTTGAACTCAAAGTAGCTGATGGGGAGGGGGGCTTGGGCTGGAAATTGGCTGAGTGGGGGGAGCTAGGACTGGAAATTGGCTGATGAAGGGGCTAGGATAGGACTGGACATGGGTTGTTGGGGGGCTAGGATTGGAAATGGGCTGTTGGAGGGGCTTGAATTGAAATGGACTCATGGAGTGGCTGTGACTGGAAATAGGCTCATAGGGGGGCTTGGATTGGAAATGGGCTGAGTGGGGGGCTTGGACTGGAAATTGGCTGAGTGGAGGGGAGCTAGGACTGGAAATGGGCTGATGGTGGGGCTAGGATTGGAAATGGGCTGATGGGGGTTAGGACTGGAAATAGGCTGATGCGGGGACTGTATCTTTTCTATTAACACTCTATCCTTTTTAAGATACGGCAACCAGAATTGCACACAATATTCAAGGTGCGGTCACACCATGGAACGATACAGAGGCATTATAATATCCTTTGTTTTATTTTCCATTCCTTTCCTTATGATACCTAGCATTCTGTTTGCTCTCTTGGCCACCACTGCACAATGGGCGGAGGGTTTTAACATGTTGTTCACAAAGACGCCTAAATTCTTATCCTGGGTGGTGGTTCCTAATGTGGAACCTTGCATTGTGTAACAATAGTTTGGATTGTTCTTTCCTAGGTGCATAACTTTGCACTTGTCCACATTAAATTTTATCTGCCATTTGGATGCCCAGTCTTCCAATTTATCAAGATCCTCTTGCAATTTTCCTAAATCCTCTTGGATTTTAACAACTTTAAATAGTTTTGTGTCATCTACAAATCTGATAACCTCACTTGTTATTCCCATTTCCAGGTCATTTATGAATATGTTAAAAAGCTTCGGACCCAGCACAGATCCCTGGGGTACTCCACTATTCACCTTTCTCCATTGGTAAAATTGGCCATTTAGCCCTACCCTCTGCTTTCTATCTTTTAACCAGTTCCCGATCCACAATAGTACACTGCTTCCTATCCCATAACTTTTTATTTTTGCCAAAAGTCTCTGATGAGGGTCCTTGTCAAAGGCTTTCTGAAAGCCCAGATACACTATATCAACCGACTCACCTTTGTCTATCTGTTTATTCACACCTTCAAAAAAAAAAAAACAGATTAGTAAGACAAGGTCTTCCTTGTCTAAAGCCATGTTGGCTGTCTCCCATTAAGCCATAGTAACATAGTAAATAACGGCAGATAAAGACCAGAATGGTCCATCTAGTCAGCCCAGTAAGATGGCAGGACTATCTACATGTTCAGTAATTTTGTTCTTTATGATGGTTTCTACCATTTTTCCCGGGACTGACGTCTTTAGTTTCCCGGATCACCCCTAGAAACCTTTTTAAAAATTGGTGTTATATTGGCCATCCTCCAATCTTCAAGTATTACAGATGATTTTAATGATAGTTCACAGATTATATAGCAGGTCTACAATATCATATTTCAGTTCTTTCAACACCCTTGGATGTATACCATCCAGTCCAAGTGATTGCTCTCTCCCTCAACATTTAAGCAGTGAAGCAAACTGTACCAAATTCAAAATTAGCATTTTTCCAGTGGCAGTTCAAAGGCAAGTTACATTCAGATACAGTAGATATTTATTTGTCTGTATAGGTTTACAATCTAAGCTTGTACCTGAAGCAATAGAGGGTTAAGTGACTTGCCCAAGGTACACCCATGGGCATTGAACCCACACCTCTTGGGTAAAAGGCTGCTGTTTTAACCGCTAAGCTCTTCCTCTATGCTTAAAGTCCCAACATTTGGAAGCCCCTACTAAAAACGGCTTTTTTACAAGATTGTCTATCTTAATACCTTCTCTCCTTCTCTTCTTTTCTTTACCTTTGTCGATGCTGCTACTTCCTTTTCTCTCTCTGGTATTTTGACTGTAAACGGTTTTGAAGCATCCCTGTTGGTTTTAAAAATGGTATAGCAAGAATCAAATAAACGAATAAACTAAATTAAAATTTGCAATGCCAAACTAAAAATGAGGTCACTTAGGTGAGTGATCATTCCCTCCAGCCCCCCACCTTTGGAACACTTCATAAACCCCCCCCCCCCCCCCCCCCAGGATCTCCCCATACTCTTATTGTAAGTCTAAAGGAGGCAAGAATGATCTCCAAGATCTCCTGCCACATCACTGCCATACTCCAAAATGGTGTCAACTTTCTGAATCTGGCACTATTTTGAAGCATAATACCAGTGGGGCAGGAATGACGTTGAGATTGCTTCTTCCTCCTTTGGCCACAGTGATGGGATAAGATGGGGGTGGAGGGGAGCCTGGGAGTGCTAGCCTGCTTATTGGAATGAAATGAAATTGTGATAATTTTTCTCAAAAGGAAAGGACATAGGAAATTCTGGTGAGAGTTCCTATTTTGTTTCAAATGAATGTACTTCTCTACCATGAATTCTTTTAAGTTTTAAAGACTAGGAGCATAAATAGAGGTTACAATATAATATACAGGTGTTATATAAAATATGCCAAATCACACATGGAGTACAGTCCTTCAATCTGCCTAGATCACTAGGCTGAACAATGTTGTGCACTCATATATATAATCATTTACCATTTCCATTCAGAAATATTGAACTGATAATATAAAAAAATATTATTTGAAAATGGGTCCTTTTATATATTTGTCTTTTTGTGCAAAAAAGAGAAGAAAAGCACTTAAGTGTGATTCCATAATCTCATAGGACAAAACATAAAGAGGCACATTTCACAAAGGGACATTCATATGCGATCTGTGACAACAAAACCAGAACATCTGAAAAAAAAGCAGGCATGTGCAAATTTAGAAACAATTTAGGAAACATGGATGTGCACGTTTATCAAATGTCTATATAGACATCCCCAGGATAACCTTTCAAGACGAGATGTTTGAAAGTAAAATGGTTAGAGTAATGACTGACAAAGAAGGGTGGCTAAGGTTTAAATTCCAGTGTGGGCCTTTGTGATTTAAAGCTAGTCACTTAATTCTCCATCTTTTGTACACTCTCTGGATGTTTTAACATGAAAACAAGCACTGTCGTGATGCCTATTTGTGCCTGGAGCAGGTATAAACATGGACGTACTTGCAGAGACGTCTCTGCCATTTCTGAGATTGAACGGGATGTGTAATTTCAATTGCTCATCTCTGAGCAGGCCTCCATCGCACCTCTGTGCTTGCTTGGACATCCCTGTAGACATCTGCAAATGTCATTTGTGGGATGGCTATGGAGACATGTCCGTGATGTGCATGTCTTCAGACATCCAAATCATGACTAAATCTTTTAAAATAACCCTCTATGAGCATCACATTACCTGCTTCAGGGGCTCACTTAAAGTGTTATAAATCACTCTTTGTATTACAATATAAAAAAGATGATTTTTAAAAAAGTATCATATAGATACATATTCATAAAGCTCAACATGAAATACATAAATAATGATTCACTCATACCATGGACTTATGTCTCTTCATTTTCAAACTGTGTCACACCAACCACTCAGTCACAGTCACTTTTAAATACTGACCTATGCATTCATGTGACTAAACAGATCACAGCAACCATTCCTCTGCTCCCTCTTCTGCTCTGGATGCTCTTGCTCCACCCATGCCATGTCCTGTGTGGCGTACTGTACCCCAGTCCTGACTGTCTTCCACTGACCACTATCTGCGTTCCTGTGCCCTTCAGCTGAGCGTACTTGGCCAAATTTCGCACCCTTGCGGAATTTATACACTTCAAATTCTGGCTTGCCTCTTTCCAGTCAGTCAAAGCACTTGCCAAACAAGACTCTTATCTCCATCTGACTAACTCTCTTGCCTCTGACCCTCGCCATCTCTTTACATCTCTCAATTCTCTTCGCAAGGTGTCTCCACCTCTGATCTGTCCTTTCCTTTCTGCCCAAACCCTGGCTGACTATTTCCATGACAAAATCCACAAGATCACACTCCAATTCCCCACAATGCCACTACTTCCCCTCCTCCCCTCTTCACTCCCCTCTTCACTCCCAGCTTCCTCTTCCCTACCTCTGCACTACCCTCTTTTCCTTTCCTATGATCTCTGAGGAGGAAACCATACACCTTCTTTCCTCCTCCAAACTCACTATCTGCTCCTCTGATCCTATTCCCACCAGTCTCCTAAGCTCCATCTCTTCCATTGTTGTCCCTTCCATCTCTCACATTCTCAACCAATTGCTCTCCACTACAACTCTCCCTGCAGCCTTCAAGCAAGCTGTGGTCACATCTCTCCTCAAGCAACCCTTACTAGACCCCACTTGTCCTTTTAACTATCAATCCACCTTCCTCCTCCCCTTTGTTTCTAAACTAATTGAAGGTGCAGTTCACCACAGTTGCCTTGACTTTCTTTCTTCTCAAGGCTTTCTGGATCCTTTACAATCTCGCATTTGTCCTTTACATTCTACTGAAATGGCTCTTGCCAAAGTCTCCAGTGACCTGTTCCTGGCAAAATCCAAAGGGACTTTACTCGATTATCATACTTCTTGATCTTTATGCTGCTGTTGACACTGTTGACCACAACCTTCTCCTTGATACCTTGTCTTTGCTTGGTTTTAAGGGCTCTGTGCTATCCTGGTTCTCTTCTTATCTCTCCCATCACTCTTTCAGTGTTTGTTCTGGTGGATTACTCCTGGGAATTTTTCTAAACCTTGGTGAAAAAGGAATTGTTTAGATTGAAGCTGATTAATCTGTGAATCCAGTGTATTGGTTAAATCAATCAGGGCTAGTAGCAGCAAAGAGTTTCAGGTTAAATTTAAAACATAGAAGAGAGCTTTCTGGTTAAATTTAGAACACAAGACTACCTCTATCCAAGCAAAGGCTGTGGGACTCCCTCTGGAGATTGGTCACAGATTACCTTAGAAGCACAGGAGAGGATACTGTGTAGCAGCCAGCTTTTAATAAGTATTTTTCCTCTCCCTCCCTCCCTCCCCATCACCTACCCACCCTTGGGATAATTGTAGCTTTATAGGTGCTTAAACCTCTTAAAGGAAAGGAGGTGCCATATTCACTCTCAAGTGCAGCTGTTTATTCTCATCAGCATACATTAAGGACCTGAGATTAATTAAATTTCAGGTGAACAAAGTACACTAAATGTAGTAGGTATAGTTTTATTAGTATAAGTATCCCCAGTAAAGAACTTAAATATCTAAACACAACCTTAAAACCAAGATGCAGACAGCAGTCCAGCAGCGAGATGGGGGCTTTCCAGTCTTTTGCATTGAGTGTCACATGTATGATTTTCACCCAGTTGGTGAGGGGTCTTTCATGTGCACAAGGTGCAAGGAGCTCTTTGCTCTCAGAGAACGAGTCCGATCTCTGGAAGCAAGAGTAGCAGACTTGGAAGACATAAGAGAGACAGAGAGGTACATAGATGAGACCTAGGATATAGTCCTTAAGTCCCACCTCCAGTCGGCAGCATCCCTGCTGCCTTGGAGGAGAGAGGTCACGTGACAGGAGAGCATCACCCTGGTGTGACAGGAAGTGATCCTATAGCTTGGACCTGTCCTCCAGGTGATGTAAAACCCTATCGCACTGAGGACGTTTCGCCAGGGTCAAGTGCTCATGAGGGAAGGGTTAGGACAGCCGTTATAGTTGGGGATTCGATCATTAGGCATATAGATAGCTGGGTGGCTGATGGACATGAGGATCGCTTGGTGACATGCCTGCCTGGTGCAAAGGTAGCGTACCTCACACGTCACCAAGACAAGGTCCTAGATAGTGCTGGAGAGGAGTCTGCTATCTTGGTACATGTTGGTACCAATGACATAGGAAAATGTGGTAGGGAGGTTCTGGAGGCTAAATTTAGGCTTTTAGGTAAGAAGTTGAAATCCAGAACTTCCAGGGTAGCTTTCTCTGAAATGCTTCCCGTTCCACGCGCTGGACCCAAAAGGCAGGCAGAGCTCTGGAGTCTCAATGCATGGATGAGATGATGGTGCAAGGATGTGGGTTTTGGATTTGTTAGGAACTGGGGAATGTTCTGGGTAAAGGAGGGGCTTTTCCAAAGGGATGGGCTTCACCTTAACTGGGATGGAACCAGGCTGCTGGGATTAATCTTTAAAAAGTGGATAGAGCAGCTTTTAAACTAGACAATAGGGGAAAGCCGACAGTCGCCCAAGAGCACATGGTTCGGAACAATGTATCCTTGAAGGATACTACCAAAAAAATGAAGTTAGGACACATCAGCAGAGAGGTTGCAATAAAGACAAAGGTAGCCCAAATGCCCTTGAGTACAGGGCAGACAGAGCTTAAAGATTCCAAATTACCCTTGCCTACCGATAACCAGATTAATATGAATAAAATACAGTCTCTAAAATGCTTGTATGCAAATGCTAGAAGTCTAAAAAATAAGATGGGAGAGTTAGAATATATAGCACTAAATGAGAAGTTAGATATGATTGGTATCTCAGAGACATGGTGGAAGGACAACCAGTGGGACACTGTGATACCTGGGTACAAACTATATCATAATGATAGAGCTGATCAAATTGGTGGAGGGGTTGCGCTCAATGTTAGAGAGGGCATTCAGTCACAAAGAATTAAAGTTCTACAGGAAACAAAATTCTCCATAGAATCTCTTTGGATTGAAATTCCATGTAAAAAGGGGAAGGCGATAGCAGTGGGAGTGTACTATCGACTGCCTGGCCAGAATGAACAAATGGATGATGAAATGCTCAAAGAAATCAGGGAAGCTAACAAAAGTTACAGAATGGTAATAATCATGTGTGATTTCAATTATCCCGGCATTGATTGGGTCAGTTTCATGGCAGGACATGCTAGGGAGATAAAGTTTCTAGATGAAATAAAAAACTGCTTCTTGGAGCAGCTGGTTCATGAACCAACCAGAGGGGAAGCCATTTTGGACTTAGTCCTTAGTGGAACACCAGATCTGGTGCAAAAGATAAGGGTGCTGGGGCCACTTGGCAATAATGATCATTTCATGATAGCGTTTGATTTAATTAATGGAGGAGGGATGGTAATGAAATCCACAGTACTGCCTTTTAACTTTCGAAAGGGAAACTATGATAAGATGAGGATAATAGTTAAGAAAAAAACTAAAAGGAGCAGTTGCTAAGGTTAAAGACTTACATCAAGCTTGGGTATTGTTTAAAAATATTATCTGTACTAGCTGTATTCTACGCTTTAAGAAAAGTGGAAGGAAGTCCAAAAAACTGCCAGCATGGTTTAAAGGTGAGATCAGAGAGGCTGTTGTTGCCAAAAAAGCATCTTTCAGGAAATGGAAAAAAGAGCCAAATGATGAAAACTGGAAACAGCACAAGCACTGGCAAGTTAAATGCAAGGCATTGATAAGGCAGGCAAAGAGAGAATTTGGTCACTGCTCAGTGTCAGACGGGTGCCTGGGTGAGAATGTTCACAGTCTTGGCAAAGGCATACATTAATATGATTTGCAAGGGATTGTGGGAAATGTAGTCCATTCACACCAGACACAGCCGCTCACAATAATTAGTTGTGCTTGAGTGTAAAGCCAATAAGATATTTATTTATGGGGTTATTTATCCCAACACAGATATGCTTGGTAGCACATAAAACAGGATACTTGCTTTCAGTGTTAAACTTAGAAAAACAAAATCAGGAAAACAACAGCTGAACTTGTCAGGCAATCAAAGCAAAAGAATAAAGACCTGGTTGGTAACAAACTGGTCTTTTCTGTAGGCTCTAGCTAATATTTTCTTAGCAGTGCTTTAATCAACAAACAAAACCCACAAAGTAGGGAAAAACTGTTCTTTTCAGGTTAACTTCTTATATCTTCACACATAGACTCAGAAGTGATTTCCTCAGAGCTCACAAGCAATTAGGTAAGGCTCAATTGCTAGCAATTACCCAGCTGAAACCCCTTAGCTGGCTTGCTTTCTACTGCGTGGCCCAAATCCTACTCAGGAGCTTTTCTGAGTAGATTAAAGAACAAGTTTGTATTTCTTTGTGATGGTTGTTGTACTTTGTAACAGTAAATTACCAAAGGAGTTTAGACAAAGAGCAATCCATGTATTCACAGCCTGCATCTGCAACCCCTCCCCCTTCTTCAACAATCATGGGTTCAATATCATGGATTGGTACAGAGGAATTTCTCAATGGAGCACTCTCAGGAGAATACTTGTTTCCCTGCTGTCTTTCAAGGGTATAGCTAGGGCATAGATCAGTGTTCATACCCGAGCTTCCATTGCTGTTAGAGTTCCTCTCTAAATAGCCTGGCCAGTATGTAGTCCAGTTCTTATGTCCAGCCTTCCAATCCAGATCCCTGGACACTGGGTCTCTCTTCACATACCTTCTGGCACGGGTCCTAGGATCCCTTCCAAGTGCAGCCGTCTCCCTCACAGGTACCATCTGGAGGTTCCTATCTCTGCAGCACCATTCCTCTGGCTTTCCCCAGTCCAATGGTGTAAGCTTGCCTTTGGAATGCCTTCCAGTATACGTACTGCTCTGGACTCCTTTAGACCTCCCAAATGCTTTTCTCTTCTTTCTTCCAAAAGGCATCTTGCCCTCTCTGTCCGTCCACTCTGGCTTCTGCTTCTGATGATCCTCCCGATGATGAAGCTGTCCAAGATCATGAAGATGAAACTGAGGATAATTCTCTGTAGAATAAACTCTACCTTTATTCTGCTTAGATGAGTGCTCCACCCTAGCACAGCGCAGCTGTGCTGAATCAGGCCCTGCCCTTTGAGATGAGTGCTTGGGGATTACCTCATAGCCCTCCTGATTGAACACACGTTTCCCCACTTCAGCTCCTCTAATGGCTGTTGGAAACCTGGTGCATTCTGGGTCTGGTAGTCTTTTATGGAAAAATTCTGTTTTCTTATTTCTACCAGAACTGACAGGTTGCTTGTTCAGAGACACTTCACCTTTTCTATAGCTCCTTCCTGAGCTATGATAAGCTTCCTTATCACATCAGTCAGGGTGAGAGTGACATCCCAGCAGGACATGCTGTGGCCATGCTGTCCGTGCAGGTGGTGGCCGGGCACTACAATGTCCGAGCCATTGCCCTATGCCCTGTGCAGATGCAGCCAGGCCAGGCCACCCTATGCAGGCTATTCCCACAGTACCTTGCTCCTCATTATGCACATTGGCAGGCCAGTACTGGCAACAGTGCTAGCAGTGTGGGCTGTGGAGGGTGTTGGCAGCCACCACACACTGGATAGACAGACACACACTCCACACACCTATGCCAGCACTGTGCAACTATAGAGGTGTTTGGCATCCCTGGCCACCACACCAGTCCTGGGCACAGTGCAGGCATGGCTATGGTACGCAATACTGTTGGGGTCACTCTGTCAGATACCAGACCTGAGGCACACTCCACAGACATCAGAAAGGTTGCTATGATGCAGCTCAATCAGCCAATTGTGCTTAACGTAGGAATTGCTATCTGCCATTTATCATAGCTGTGTACAGTTTTCCAATGTTTAGGGTGGCATTGCTAAGGTATGCAAGTGCTAGTATGGGGAGATGCATGCAGGGCCCAACATCCTGCCTCTCCAGAAGGCTTGGGATAATGGAGCCTGTGGGTGCGGGCGTGTCTGCCTCTGTTGGCCGCTGCTCTAGGGCAGAGGTTCCCAACTCCAGTCCTGGAGGGCCGAACACTGTTCGGGTTTTCATGCTGTCCCTAATGAATATGCATGAGATACATCTGCATACCATGGGTGTGGTGCATAGCAATGCAGCACAGCCACATTTATTAGAAGCAGCATGGAACCTGAATGGTGTTTGGCCCTCCAGGACTGCATTTGGGAGACTCTCCTCTAGGTAATGCGCTTGTTTATGGTGTCTGTGCTCTTAAGGGAAAATGTAGGTGTTTTGGACATGTCTACGTCATCTGCACTACAGGTTCTGTCTGTATTAGCACGTTGTAGTAGTGGGAAAAGTTGGGGGCTGGGTTGGCAGGAACCACAGCTGGGACTTGAACCTGTGACCTTATGCTCCTGAACACACTGGCTGTGTGCACTGCACCACCGTATTGCCACAGACACAGTGCATTCCCTGGGGATACCATGACTGTTCGTCAGACAGGTCCTGTCTGTTGCAGTGCATGGCACCCACCTACACAGGGCTAGGCCACGGTCTGCTCTGGGCAGCTGCCACTGCCCCATCCACGAATAGTACCCCTCTGCCACCCTGCTCACATGCCTGTCTGCGGGTGGAGCGCAGTCTCAGGCCATCCATTGTGCGGGTAGGTGGCTGCCTATGGTGCAGGTTCTGAGGTAGGGGTGCCTGCATAGATGTCCACGCTTCCCCCCAGCACCGCCTGCCAATGTTCTGTGCCCTTGGGGGTACTGCAGTGCCAGGCCCCACAGTACCTGCTGGGTACTATCCCCTGTGACACTGTGGGAAGCACACTCGTGCCCATGCTGGGCCCTCATCAGTTGCTGTCTGGCTGCTCTACTGTTTCAGCATTCCTACGGGCCCCTCTGTGTCCCCTTTCCCAGCATCTGTCCAGTTGCCCATTCCGACATGCCCACCCTGCTGTTGTGGAACATGTGCATGCCATAGGAAACCTGTCCAATGGAGAGGGAAACCCTGATCAGCGCTATTTCACTGTGGGATCATTCACCTTGTATGAGGATGGAGCGTAGACCCTTCCAAAATTCATATCATTTTTTGGAGCTTTCTTGGGAGTGTTTTTCAATGTTTCCCATTAATATCACTATTGCCCAGCTTGCTTATGTTTTTTTTATATTTTTTTGGGGTCATTTTCAATGTTTATTTGCACTTTTGTTCCGTGCACATGTATCACACTTATCACTTTTTTGTTGGTTTCCCTGATTTTGCTGTACATTGCTGACAGAAATGGTTTCTCTTCCCTTTAAATCAGCTCTAACGCCAGGGTTTCACTGGCGTTAGTTTTCAGCCTCGGATTTCACAGCGTTAGTGTGCAGAGAGCCTCTCCCCTCCCACTCTCCGCCCATTGACCCCTTCTCTCCGCCCCTGGGGAGCCTTCCTCCGCCCTCCGGGAGCCTTTCCCCACCTTCAGCGCTTGTTTGTGCCGCTGTGCGCGTTATCGCGCGATAAGGTACCTGTGCACCTGATAAAGCGCCATTATCGCGCGATAAGGTACCTTATTGCGCGAAAACGTCACAGAGCGCACATTAAGACGGTTTAGTAAACATACCCCTAAGTGTTCCAGAGTTTACATTGTACAGTTTACTTTGCTTCAAAGTGTTCTATGTAAAGTTCAAGTTCTCCATTCTATTCAGTTCCATGTAAACTGCCATGACTAGCAGATGCGGTGGAATAAAATAATTGTTAAATAAATAAATAAAATAAAATAAAATAGATAAAATAATATAAGGAAACTCTCTGCCCAGTGTGCAGCCATGGCCAAGAAAGCAAATAGAATGATAGGAATCAAAGAAAGGAATGGAGAATAAAATGAAGGATATTATAATTCCTCTGTATTGTTCCATGTTGCAAACACACCTTGAATATTATGTGCAATTCTGGTCACCATATCTTAAAAAGGATATACATGTAGCAGAATTAGAAAAGGTACGGAGAAGAGTAACAAAAATGGTAAAGTGGATGGAAGGATATCCCTATGAGGAAAGTCCTAAAAGGTTAGGGCTCTTCAACTTGGAAAAGAGAAGGCTGAGGGGAGATATGATAAAGGTCTATAAAATAAAGAATGAAGTGGAACATGTAAATGTAGATTTGTTATTTACTCCTTCAAAAAGTAGAAAGATTAGGGGACACTCAATGAAAGCTACAATGTAGCACATTTAAGACTAATCGAGAAAATATTCTTTTCACTCAATCCGTAACCAAGCTCTGGAATTCGTTACCAGAGCATGTAGTAAAAACTGTTAGTGTAACTGGATTTAAAAGAGGTTTAGATGAGTTGCTGGTGAAAAAGTCCATAAACCATTATTAAAGAGGACTGGCCAAATCCACTGCTTACCCATGGGACAAGCAGCATGGAATCTGTCTACCTTTTGGGAACCTCTCAGGTACTTGTGACCTGGATTGGTTCCAATATGTTCAGATAGATCATTCCCACTCACTACCATTCCCTCAAGAACATGGTATTCCACAAGGATCCTCACTCTCCGCATTACTTTTTAACCTTTATATCCAACCTATTTGCACAATCTTACAACGCCACAATCTAAGCTATTTTATCTATGCAGACGACATCATACTGTTTGCCCCTTGTGACATAGCTAACCTTAATTTCAACAAAATCGCCACCTGCCTCTCTGAAGCTGAACAATGGCTTCGCTCAATCCATATGGACATCAACTTCAAAAAGACTGAAGCACTCTTCGTAACCAGAAATACCAACTTCACCCCTCCAGCTTCCATCAACCTGATGAACATTACTCTCCCAGTCAAATCTGAAATTAAATACCTTGGAGTTACACTAGACAAAACGCTAAGCATGACACACAACATAAAACAGACAGCCAAAACTATATTTTTTAAGCTCAGAACCATATAGCAACTCAGACCACTCACTGACATCAAGGATTTCAGAACAGTTGTCCAGGCTCTCATTATGCCACATTTAGACTTCTGTAACAGCATACTCCAAGGGACATCTAAAAAGAATCTACACATCCTACAAAGAGCTCAGAATGTCACTGCTCGAATCATTGTGAAAGCCAAAATATTCGATCACATCTCCCCTATCCTATACGCTCTCCACTGGCTTCCAATCTCTAGTAGGATTCAAAATAAAACCCTTGTCACCACTTTTAAACTCATTAATGACTTAGCCCCACCTCAGTTAGCATCATTACTTCAGACTCCACCAGAAAACAGACTTAGAAGAAAAACAAATCTCAACATGCTATTAATTCCCAATGCCGTGAGAAAATCGAAACAAATAACCACCAACACTGCTTTTTCATATTATGCTCCCAGCCAATGGAACAAACTACCACTAAAACTAAGAGAGATTAAGGACCTTATCTCCTTCAGGAAGGAACTTAAAACCTACCTGTTTAGTCAACATTACAGCAACCTACAACCTACAATCGAATATAATATGCAAGGATAAACAACTAACCAAACACAACTCTACCCCACCTAATCCAAGACTCACTCCAATTAGCATCTGCTTATCACCATTTCTGATACTTCTAACCAGGTAAATCCTAACTAACTCCTTATTAACTATTCCGAACAGCCCCCCTCCCAACACTGTACATACAATTACAAATAACTATTGTAAATAGTTTTGTTTTAACCATGTAATTAATTTACACACTGTTTTCTTTGTAACATAGTTATTATATTTCCATTAATGTTCTATGTAATACAATATTTCACTGTATGTTATATTGTTTTTAAGTTCCTTGTAAACCGCCCCTGATATCTGGAAGGGGCGGTATAGAAAAAACACAAATAAATAAATAAATAAATATTTATTTATTTATTTATTACAGTCTCTTATATACCGCACTATTTATCATCAGCGCGGTTTACATAAAACAAAGTACCATAACACAAACTATATGGTTTTACATAGAACAGGAAAAGACAATTTGGATAACATAGGGAAGTATGAAAGCAGCTATTTACATATGTACAGTGAGCTTGTGCTACAGATTAGGTACGATCTAAATGGTAGGCTAGTGTGGAGGAGAAGCAATTATGTTGGGGTCAGACTATCCTGGTAGTAAAGAAGGAATAAGTGGTATTTGAGTGCTTTCTTGAATTGCACTAGATCAGTAACAGCACGAATATCTGGTGATAAAGTGTTCCAACATTTAGGGGCATAAAGGCTGAAGGCCCTGTTTGATGTTGCTAGTGTGCACTTTGTTGAGCCCCTTGGGATTACTAGAGTGTTAGTTGATGTAGGTCTTCTAATTCTGTTAGGCGGGGTGGACTGAATGAGGTCAATTAATGAAGAGGCAGTGAGGCCATTGATGGCTTTGAATGTGAGTAACACGGTTTTGAACAGAAGTCTTCCATGTGTGGGTAGCCAGTGGAGTTGCATTAAGATATCTTATGTTCTTATGTAAATGGTTAAACGATCACTGGCTTGTGAACCAAGATGCCAGGGTTTGATTCCCACTAGCACTTCTTGTGGCCTTGGGCAATCACTTAAACCTCCATTGCTTCAAAAAATACAAGTTATCAATGTCCCTGTTTAATGTACATTACCAAGTTTAAGGGGTATGTTTACTAAACTGCGGTAAACGTGAATAACGTGCGTTGTACGACGCTAACGATCGTGCGTGCGCTATAGCGCATTAACGATCGTGCGTGCGCTATAGCGCATTAACGATCGTGCGTGCGCTATAGCGCATTAACGATCGTGCGTGCGCTATAGCGCATTAACGATCGTTAACGCGCTATAGCGCGCGTTATCACGCGCTAACGAGCATAATGTGGAGAGAGGGTGGAGAGAAGGGATCAATGGGCGGAGAGTGGGCGGGGAGAGGCTAACGCGCTGATTTCCAGAGCTGAGTTCCAACGCGAATGAAAACCTACCGGTAAAAGCACTTTAAAGGGGAGAGAAACCATTTATGTGTCAGCAATGTACAGCCTAGGTAGGGAAACCAAAAAAAGGTGATAAGTGTGATACATGTGCACAGAACAAAAGGGCACAGAAACACCGAAAATGACCCCAACAAACTGGAAAAAAACAACAACCAAGCTGGCCAATAGCGGTAGCAATGAGAAACATCAACCCCCCCCCCCCCGAGTAAGCTCCATAGAACAGAGATAATTTGTGGAAGGGTCCATACTCCGTCCCCATATAAGGTGCATGGGCCCACAGTGAAATAGCGCTGCTCAGGGATTTCTCCACCATCGGACAGGGTTCCTATGGCGTGCACATGTCCCGCAACATCAGGGCGGGCATGTCGGAATGGGCAACCGGGCAGATGCTTGAAAAGGGGATACAGAGGGCTGCAGGCGGCACATGCAGTGGCACAGCTGGGCCACAGTAGGGACTAGGGTGATGCTCAGTTGGCCCATAGGAATGTGTAAACAGTAGAGCCAGACAGCAGCTGATGAGGGCCCAACATGGGCACGAGTGTGTTTCGCAAAGCGTCACAGGGGAGAGTACCCAACAGCAACCCCCAAGGGCATGGAACACTAGCAGGCGGGGTTGGGGGGAGCGTGGACGTCTATGCAGGCACCCCTACCCCAGAACACGCACCATAGGCAGCCACCTACCTGCACACTGGATGGCCTGAGACCGCGCACCACCAGCTCCACCAGCAGAAGGGCATGTCAGCATGGTGGCTGAGAGATACTGGTGGTGGAGGGGGCAGTGGCAGCTGCCCGGAGCAGACCGTGACCTAGCCAACAGTCATGGTATCACCAGGGAATGCACCATCTCTGTGAGAACATGGTGGTGCAGTGAACAGAACCACTGTATGCAGAAGCAGAAGATCACAGCTTCAAGTCCCAGCTTTGGTTTCTGCCAACCCAGTCCTCATATTTTACCCACTACTATAACGTGCTAATACATGCAGAACCATTCTTGCAGATGACGTAAACATGCCCAAAACACCATCATTTTACCCTACAGAGCACATACACCATAAACATGCACATTACGTAGAGCAGAGCCTCCCAAATGCAGTCCTTGAGGGCCAAACACCATTCCAATTCCATGCTGCCTCTGATAAAGATGCCTGTGCTGCATTTCTATGCGCCACCCCCATGGTATGCAGATGTATCTCATGCATATTCATGAGGGACAGCATGAAAACCCGAACAGTGTTTGGCACTGCAGGACTGGAGTTGGGAACCTCTGCCGTAAAGCAGCAGCCAACAGGGGCAGACACACCTGCACCCACAGGCCCCATTATCACAAGCCTCCTGGAGAGGCAGGACTTTGGGCTCTGCGTGCATCTCCCAATACTAGCACTTGCATACCTTAGTAATGCCACCCTAAACCTGGGAATATGGTACACAGCTATCAGAAGGTTGCTATGAGTACTGGCAGATAGCAATTCCTAGGTTAAGTACAATGTTCGGAGTGAGCTGCATCATAGCAACCTTTCTGATATCTGTGGTGTGTGCTGCAGGTCTGGTCTCTGACAGTGTTTACCACCCTCGGGAGTGACCCCCACCAGTACTGCGTACCATATCCATGCCTGCACTGTGCCCAGGACTGGTGTGGTGGCCAGGGCTGCTAAACACCTCTATAGTAGCACAATGCTGGCCTAGGTGTGGGAGTGTGTGTCTGTCTATCCAGTGTGTGTTGGCTGCAAACACCCTCCACAGCCCACACTGCTAGCACTGTTGCCAGTATTGGCCTGCCAATGTGCATAATGAGGAGCAAGGTACCATGGGAATAGCCTGGATAGGGTGGCCTGGCCTGGCCGCATCTGCACAGGGCATAGGGCAATGGCCGGACATTGTAGTGCCAGGTACCACCTGCACGGACAGGGTGGCCATAGCATGTCCTGCTGGGAGGTCACTCTCACCCTGACTGAGCAGTGACCATGGCATGGCTAGGTTCCCCCATAGTGCTGTATAGTATTTCTTTTATGTGATATTTATGGGTTTCCTTTTGGGGCCCAATCACTGACTTATCTGCTTGGTGTGTATGCTGATATCCCCGTTCTGGGTACATGCATCTCCTCCGGGACCATGCACTATGGATTAGCTGGCGGACTGTCTGCAGCTAGTATGTGTCTTGCTGGAACACTGTGCAGGGTGCAGCGGCTGGAGGCTTGCTGCTGGAGAATGTCAGATAATGGTGGGGGGCAGCTGCGCATTTCCAGACCTTCTGTCTGCTATTGCCTTATGGATGTGTAGTGCTCTGCATTGCCTGCCCTGTAGGGTGTTTGATCCCGAGTAGGACTGGGGTGATGGTCCCATCTACTGCCACCATTGCAGGGGGTTGAAAGTGGATCTGTAGATGGGAGATCCTGAGCCCTAGAGGGTGTGTTGGGTGGTGGTATGTAATCCCCCTGGTAACCACAGCAGAATGTGGGTGTGGTGCCGTGCAGTCCTCCTGTAGCCAGCCATGTGTTTATTAGCAGCTCTAGCCCACTGGTTACTTCACTGCCCATGGGGCCAGAGGTCATAGGTTCACAACCCACAGTGGGGTTCATTGATAGGAGTGGAGGAGTAGCCTAGTGGTTGGGGCAAGGTACTTCAGGCCGGAAGGTCGGTGGTTCAAATCCCACTAGAGGACAGCAACCTTGGGCCGGAAGGACTGGGGTTTCTAGTCCCACAGGTGCTCCTTGTGGTCTTGGGCAAGCCACTTAACCCTCCATAGCCCATGTTCCCTGTAAAATAGTTATCTCCAAGTTATAATACCCTGTTCAATGTAATTTCAGTTTGTTCAATGTAAACCGCACTGATGCAGAATAGCGCGGTATATAAGAGAATGTAAATAAATAAATAAAATAAATAGGGCTGTCTTAGGCATTGTCTATTTTTACTGTATATTAGTGCTGCCGGCAGAACCACCCTCAGGGTACTGTCACCTTAGGGTAGCTCAAAAGGCGCCCTATAGGGCACCTTTTATGGCGCCCTATAGGGCGTGCCTTACACGGCGCCCTATAGGGCACGCCTTACGCAGCGCCCTATAGGGCGCACCTTACAACTCGCCCTATACAGTGCGCCTTCCACTTCGCCCTATAGGGAGCACCTAAATATTCCTATCAAATGGTATATGATACATGACCATGTCAGAGAGAATGTCACTATTGGAACATATTGCATAAGACGGGTACAATTTTCCTGACATATGCAAACTGTAACCCGCCTGCAGACTGTGAATTAAAACATTATAGTTGGCTTTCAAAGGACGCCTCAGCCAGCCTTTTTCATTGGGCACACTGGGGAATTGAACCCATGACTCTTGTATCATCAGCCTGTGTAGTAACCATTGTGCTACAGCTCTGTTTCTGTCTTTGGCTGTCTGCATGCTGTCTTAGGCGTGCATGTAATGGCGCGCACTGTAGCGATCGTTGCTGCGTGGCGCATAATAACGCGCGCAACTGCGGGTTATCGGTTACGATGTCCCGCCCATGTCCTTTTTTGGCTTTCCTTCCACTGACGCGGCTCCTAATGCGAATTGCACTAACGCAGTTTAGTAAACATACCCCTAAATTACAATGTAAACTGCTTTGACTGAAATGATAAAGTGGCATAAAAGACCTGTTAAATAAATAAATAATCCTCTAACAGTTATTACATGTTATCAGTGGTACAATCTTAAAAGTATTGGAAAGTTATAGTTTAGAAATTTAAGGAAATTTATCAGCATCATGTATTACTCTTGTTATAAACTTCTGCATAAAAAGTAGTTCTCTCCTGTGACATTCTTCAAGTTACTTTGAGTCATTTGAAAAGATCAATTCCTTTTTCACCTTTGGATATTGGAGATCATATTGAACAGAATGTGAAGAGATATAGAGATGTCACCTTATAGCCGCTGTCAAACTAGCTTAATCCTCATTAGGTTGCATTGCTAATTCAGCATGTTTAGAATAATGGGGGCACAATGTGAAATGTCACCTTATGTCTTCAGAGGACTTAAATGGCATAATAGTTCTTCATCGAGTCAATGATCACTTGATTCACACTAGCTCCCTAGAGCACATATCATTCACAAAGCTCAGTAGGGTCAGAGAAGATTTGTTAACAACTCTTCAGAATTAGAAAGAGTGCAGAGGCTATTTGAAGAAGATAAAAGCCTGACATATAAAAATAATGTCATTCTTCTGGTTCTGATTTGTTTTTTGGCATAATAGTCAACAAGGGAGTCATTCGGACTGCGTTTAGCAGGTCTGCTAAATGCCTGGATCATGCTGGCAGAACAGAGCTCCCCACACATAGATGTGGGTTGTGCGGGGAGCTCTGTTTGTGGGCAGGAATGGGTGGGCAGAGGGAGGAGCAAGGGCAGACAGTGGGCGGCATCATTCCCCGGACATACAGGGCCGATTCTGAGGTCAGCCCTGAACGTCTGGGGTCAGTCATGTAAACAGGGGACTGGATGGCAGCAGATGCATGATCCAGGGCCGGGAAAAGGTGGTAAGGGATGCAGGGGTATCTATCCCCTCTGCCCTACCCTGGCCATGGCTGGTCCAATTGGGGTTTGGGCAGTGGAGAAAGGAGAATCGTGGGTCTGCCGAGGATTGCAGCTCCTGCATAGAGCCACGGTGGCATGGGATGCCAAGTCACTGCTGCTCCATTAAGGAGCAGGCAGGGCTAGCTGGGGAAGTGCAGGACGTCTGGCCAGACAGAATCGGGGCACAGCCTACATGTCCAGGCCGGTAGACCCAATTCTAATCCGATAGGCAAATCGAGCCCCTGTGGGATGAGAATCGGGTCTACCGCTGCATGCCCTGATTCTGATAGGTCGCACAGGTGGGGGACAGGCAGTACAGAATGACCCCCCAAGTGTAGAGGCTATGAGGGGGATTTTAGAAAGGATGTCCAAGTGCAATCTGGAATGTCTTTGGAATCTTTGGAATGCTCTCCCTTCCTCCCTATGCCTAGAGACCCATCACCCTACCTTTAAACGCAATCTCAAGACTCACCTATTTGCACTAGCCTTTGACCTCCCCTCTCCTTTTGTCTGACCTCTCTCCCTACCCAGCTGTTTCCCCTATACCATACAGTCTCTCTCGTCTCGTGTTGTCTTGTCCTCTCTCTTCTTCTTTCTCCTACTTTCCTGTCAATTGAAACTGTAACTTCTTTTTATTTATTTATTTATTTATTTATTTAACAAGTTTTCTATACCGCCTTTTCCTTCAATCAAAGCGGTCACAAGAAATACAAAGGTTATAGGCAAGGGAAACAAACACAGTATAAACATAACAGTACAATGGTAATATAGGAAAAAATACAAGGGGTTAACAATAAGGCAACATTAGTTAAAATAATTAAATAAATATAATATATTTAGTCAATTGTTGATCCATATGTTCAATGAAAAGTGTAGTTTTCAATTGTTTACGAAAGTCTTTTAAATCATCCAGTGAGCGTAAATCAGGAGGGAGAGAGTTCCAAATTAAAGGGGCGGCCAAGCAATTGCTCTTTGTGAGGTACTTTGCATGATTTAGAGTAGTTTTTTGGGGTGCTGAGGGTGTTAGAAGTGGATAACCTTCTTGGTCTTTTGTTGCATATCATGGAGTACAGAGGGCATGAAGGCTGATTGCAGAAACTGTTGTGTTTCATTTTGAATATATTTATATTAATTTATACTTTATGCGAAGGATTATTGGGAGCCAGTGGAGTTCTTTAAGGATGGGGGTAATGTGTTCATAATTTGAGGATCCATTGATGATTTAGCTGCTGTATTTGTGCCATTTGAAGTGGCTTGAGAGCATGCTTAGGCAGTCCATTGTAAATAGGGTTGCAGAAATCCAGAATGGGAGTAATGAGTGCCTGACAGACTGTTCGAAAAGTGATCATAAGAGATAAGAGGCTTAAGTCGTCTAATTATCTTCATTTTGTAATACGCGTTTTAACAGTTTTTCTTATATGAGAACGCAGGTTTAGCTTCTTATCGAGGGTGTTATTCCGAGGTATCTTACTTCGTCCTTAACTGGAATCTTTGTGTTTGTTGCATGTAATGTAAGGTGGAGGGATAAAGCTGGTGTTTCTAGTTACAATAAGTGCTTCCGTTTTGTTCAGGTTTATTGCAAGGTTATTATTTGTTAGCCAATTTGAAATGCTGGTAATACAGTTTGAAATTTTTGCTGTAATCTGGGCAGTTGATATCAATTGGAGTGTAAATCATGATATCATCCGCATAAATCGTGTAATCTATTTGATGATCTGCTATTATGTGACAGATTGGTTGGATAAACAAATTAAAAAGAAGTGAAGAGGAGTGCAGATCCTTGCGGCACGCCTTGTTTGATTACTATGTGACGTGAAGTGTTTAGGCCAATTTTAACTTGGAACTGTCTATCAACCTAGGTTAGGATTCAAACCATTTTAGGACGGTGCCAGTTAATCGATGCTCTTTAGTCTTGTAAGAGGATTGCATGGTCCACTGTATCGAAGGCAGCTGAAATATCTAAGAAGATCCTTAAGGTACCTTTGTTGAAATTATCTATTGTTGAGTGATGTCATTAAATAAGTATAGTAGGAGCGTTTCAACACCATGGTTGGGGCGGAAGCCATGCTGATGTATATCAAGTGGCGCATGTTCATCAATATGGTCTTGAAGTTGTAGCTGTACTGCCTTCTCAATAATTTTTGCTAAGAGTGGTAAGCTGGCAATGGTCTATATGCAGCTGGATTGTCTTTTTCAAGGTTGGTTTTTTTTATGGGTAGGCCTAATTGTTGCTAATTTAAGTTGTTCTGCATGATCCATGAGTTAAGGAGTTAGTTACAAGATTGTGAATAAAATTAATAAAGTTTGACTTGGTAGCTTTGATCCAAGGTACAGGGCAAGGATCTGTGGGTGCAGTGCTTGTGTTAAGTGCAGCAATGATGTCTGAAAGTTGTGTAGTCGAGGGAGTGTAAAACTTGTTCCAAATTGTACTTGTTAAAATAAGGCTGTTGTTTTCAGGTTGTTTTATAGGTGTGTTGCCTATTTTCAATTGAAGATGATCTGCATATACTTGAGGACTGATCTGAATGTCTTTATCAGAGCTTGGTTCGTTGACTAGATTTTTTACAATTGCAAAAAGTTCTCTAGGTTTGTTAAATGCTTTCTGTATAGTATTTGTGGTGCTCTTTTTTAGTTTTGTTGATGAGATCGTTGTAATTCTTTTGCTGAATTAAATATAAATTTTGAGAGGTAGGAGATTTTGATCGTCTCAGTGGCGTTCAATTCTCCTTAATTCCCTATTAGCTTTGCGTATGTTTTTGGAATACCATGGAGCATGTTGTCTGTTTTTGAATGTTCTTGAGTCTGAAAAGGCCTTGGATGCAGTGCTAATGGTGTTATACCAGTTGTTCACTTGTTTGTTCAAATCAAGTTCAGTTGAGTCAAGGCAAGGTAATGTGTCAAGTAAGAACTGCTCTTTATTGAAGGCTTTAAATCTTCTTGGAGTAAATGTGAAGTTTTTATCTTATCAAGTTTGTCAATCCTGCTTGAGAATTCTATTTTAATTCTAAGGTGGTCTGACCATGGGACTGGTGTGATTATGGGTGAGGAGAAGCTGTCATTATTTACAAGGTGGTTGGGGGCAAAGAGAGATCTGGCGTAGATCCGTATTTATGTGTAGGAGCATTTATTAATTGTGTATATTGTAGGGAGTCCATAGCATGCAAGAAGGTTTCCTTATCTGCATTAGAAGAGGAGTTGAGGTTGAAGTCACCTAATACAATTAGAGGTTTATGGCAAGTGTTGACTGCACAGATGGTCTCTAAAATAGAGGTTAGCTCATCAGCTGGGGCGTGAGGGGCTCTATATAGGAGGCTGATAGCTAAGTGTTTGTTACCCACTGTGATAGAGCTGGATTATCAGAGGTATTAGAGGCGATAGTTTGTAGCTGAAAAGATTTTTTTGCAATGATTAGAACTCCACCTCCTCTTTTCTGTGTGCGAGGGTTGTTAAAGGCGGAATATTCTGGTGGGACCAGTTTGGTTTAGTAGAACGCTGTCAGTAGGAGTTAGCCATGATTCTGTAATGCAAAGGTATCTGGTTTTTGGTCATAGATATGGTCTCTGATTGTGTGAATTTTATTTCTAACTGATCTTGTGTTCATTAATTCAATGGAAGTTGGCGTGTAAGACCTTTTTGAGGATTCTTAGGATTTGTTTGCTGGTGTTGATAAGAGTTGTGTTTGTGTTGTGATAATATATGTGAATTTATTGAACTGAGGAGAATATGGTAAATTGGCATGTAGGTTGAGAACCACATATAAAGGGGTTGGGAATAGGAGCATCATATTGTACAGTGTAATGTGAGTAGGTGAAGGAAATATAGGGTGATAGGTAGGAGTAGTCCATATTAGTTGATCGTGAGAATCTTAATAAGGATGGATTTATATTATAGCATTAAAGTCTGTTAGCGTTAATTTTCTTAACATAAACTTCTAAAGTAGGGCGGTTAAAGCGAACAAAGATTTAGCTCCTTCATGTAATAACCTACGAGTATTGCTATGATAGAGCAAGGTCAGCTGTAGGGTGAGAACTGTTATGTTACTCACTTTTACTTTTATTTTCGGATATTCCAGTCTGACAGTATACCTTGATAGATATTTGCATGCAGATTTTTATTCTCCTTTTGTGCCCGCCTAAGGGCCACGCCAAAGGGCCCTCTTGCGAGGCCCGCGGGCGCGCTTTAGCTGCGGCGGTTTCTTGACTGTGTAGAAGGGCTCTGATTGGCAGCCTGCTCCCTGAAGTTAAAGCACTGAAAACAATTAAATCACACAGCTGATGCTCTTAGAATTCCCGATCGCACTTCTCTGCCTAAGCTGCGGCGTTAAATTGACTGTGTAGAAGGGCTCTGATTGGCAGCCTGCTCCCTGAAGTTAAAGCACTGAAAACAATTAAATCACAACAGCTGATGCTCTTAGAATTCCCGATCGCACTTCTCTGCCTTAGCTGCGGCGGTTTCATGACTGTGTAGAAGGGCTCTGATTGTCAGCCTGCTCCCTCAAGTTAAAGCACTGATAACAATTAAATCACAACCGCTGATGCTCTTAGAATTCCAGATCGCACTTCTCTGCCTTAGCTGCGGCGGTTTCTTGACTGTGTAGAAGGGCTCTGATTGGCAGCCTGCTCCCTGAATTTAAAGCACTGAAAACAATTAAATCACAACAGCTGATGCTCTTAGAATTCACGATCGCACTTCTCTGCCTTAGCTGCGGCGGTTTCTTGACTGTGTAGAAGGGCTCTGATTGGCAGCCTGCTCCCTGAAGTTAAAGCACTGAAAACAATTAAATCACAACAGCTGATGCTCTTAGAATTCCCGATCGCACTTCTCTCTTTGTTTGCATATTGTACACCGCCTTGACTTATGTAGAAAGGCGGTATATCAAATTCAATAAAACATAAACATAAAACATAATGTCTAAACCAGAACATCTGAAAAAAGCAGGTAGTTCCAGTTGCAGACATGATTTCAGAAATGTGGACCTGCCCAATATGGACATCTGCGGAGACATCTATATACAGTAAATGTCACCAGAATAGCATCTCATAACTTTGATTTCTAAGACTAGCCTAATGGTTAGAATAATAGGCTAAGAACAGAGGATGCCAGGGTTCAAATCCTCCTGTTGCTATTGTTGATATCGTGCAGAGTACTGGGACTGATTGTGCTTTTCTCTATGCCCTCTGGATGTTTTTCAGCCTACAAAAGTAGGCTTGGTATTCTTCTGGGCAGGCCCACCAACCCTTAAACCTGGATATTCAATGCCAGGGTCATATGTGACCCTGACATTGAATATCTAGCTATTGCTGCACAACCCAGAAGCTGCCAAAGCAGCAGTGATATTTATTTATTTACATTCTCTTATATACTGTGCTATTCTACATCAGTGTGGTTTACATTGAACAAACTGAAATTACATGGAACAGGGCAATATAACTTGGAGATAACTATTTTACAGGGAACATGGGCTATGGAGGGTTAAGTGGCTGGCCCAAGACCACAAGGAGCACCTGTGGGACTAGAAACCCCAGTCCTTCCAGCCCAAGTTTGCTGTCCTCTAGTGGGATTTGAACCCCCAACCTTCTGGCCTGAAGTACCTTGCCCCAACCACTAGGCCACTCCTCCACTCCTATTGCATGCATGATGCCTGCTTAGTGTCTGCACTGTAAAGATAGCAAGGGTTTTCCTCACCTATCTTTTCATCGCAGAGCACTAACCAGGCAGCATGCAATATTGCTGCTGCCTGGTTATCTTGCATCCCCGCCTCTGCTCTGCCCCAGAACTCCCCCGACACCCCCCCGATGCTAGCCGGATAGCATCAGGGTGTGTAGGGTACATAGATGGGAATATTCAATGGTGCTACCCATGTATGTGCTGTTGAATATCCCCATCTAAGGCATTTATATGGCTTACTAGGCTGTAAACCGTGTAAATGCCCTTCAAATATCGGGCCTGTACTTTTCAGATGCCTGTTTGTGCTTGGAGCAGGTCTGAACTTAGATGTGGCACTAGACATCCAGGGCATTTCTGAGATTTATTTATTTATTTATTTATTTTATTTTTAGCTTTTCTATACCGCGCTATTTGACATCAGAGCAGTTTACAGTTAACAATTTTGCACAGGGCAGGGGGAGGTGCCTTGTGCTTACATCGAACAGGACATAACTTGGATTAATAACATTGAACTATTTACATCTGAACAATGACAGATTACTAGTGTCACTTTTACATTATTAATGCTGTTGAGTGGTTGTGTTAGTACAAGGTGTAGGGGTGCAGTTGGATTGCGAGAAGTATAATAGGAATAAATGATGTTTAATGGCTTTCCTGAATTGTGTGAGATCTTTGATTGATCTGATATTGGATGGGAGATTATTCCAACACCTTGGAGCGTAGAAGGAGAATGCTCTGCTTCTAGTTGTTTGCGTGCATTTCGTCACTTCAATCGGGATTACTAGTGTGTTGGCGCCTATTGACCTTCTTGACCTATTTTCGGGGGTGTGGGTAATGAGTGCAGTGAGGGATGAGGGGGATATCCCATTGATGGCTTTAAACGTAAGGAGTAGTGCCTTGTAGGTGATTCTGCATTTTATTGGTAGACAGTGATCAGGCGGGGACTTCCAAGTTCCTTGGAATGTCTCCGCCACTTCTCCAACAAGCCCTCTTTCAAACCTGCACATCTCACACTGGGGAAATCCACAGACTCAGCTTCCAAAATGGCTCTGGAGATGTTTATGTGCTTTGGCATCTCTATGCCCATTTTTTAATATCCAAAACACAAATAGGGCTTCCTGTTTATGAAGGTGGCCATTTCAGACTTTTTATTACAATACAGATCAGCAGAACAAGCAAACTTCAAGGCCTTTGAGAAAAGACGTGGATTTTGGAATTAAGATACTGCAGAGCTGATGTGCCCGATATTAAAAGAGAATAACATGGTGAGCAGACCGGCTAACCGTGTTACTCCCTTTGTCTGGGATATTCAGCAACACTAATGGTTAGAGCCACTGAACATCTGTGGATGCTGCTGGTTAGCATCAAAATGTTTCGGGAATGGTGTGGGGGCAGCACCCGGCCATAACTGGGCAACCACGATATTGAGCTGCTGCCCAGTTATGGCTAAGCAGCATTACATATATATTCCAATCTCCACATGTAAATGCTACTATTTGTTACTTGGAGATGCCTATAAAAAAGCCCTCATCCTCATAAGCTCTAGTCAACTGATACATACATGTAGCACTCGATGCAAAAGCCTGTATCTCACTGCGGGCTGCTGTATGCATCCTGATATGATTAAATTGTTATAGATTTTTGAAGTTGTTTGGGAATGGGGAAGCTTAATCTAAATTTGTTTACTTTAATTTATTTGGTTATGTTAATCAATGATCTTTAAAAGAACTCTAATTAGCCTATTGTTAAAGTGAGTGTTGGTCACTTGTAGATGTACTAGCTGACTCTTTTTTTAAAAAAACCCTTCCTTTTAATCTCTTAATCGGGTAAAAAGTCTATAAAGAATTTGCTTAAGGTGGATGGACAAGAGAAGAGAGGGTAGGAATCAAATACCACCGATCACTATTTTGTAGGAAAGGTTCTCCTAAACTTCTCATAAAATAAGCTGTGCTACCTAGAAAATGCTTTATCACTCTTGAGTTCACAAAATTAAACTCATGGAGGGGGGGGGGGGGGGATTTTAAGCAGCAGCAGCCAGCACACTTAAAGCGACTGACCATCACCTCTTTAACATTGGGCAGAATATTCAATGCTGAGGCTATATGTGGATCTCGGCATTGAATATCCGAGTTGCCCAGATTGCGATTTTGCAATCCAGTCAGTGGCAATATTCAGCCATTGGCTGGACTGCAAAACTGGCTAAAGTTAGGAAAGCCATTCAACTGTCCTAACTTTAGCCGACTAGAGTTAACCGGGCAGCAGCTGAATATCGCCACCGCCTGATTTATCCAGGTGCCAGCCCGCTCCACATCCAGAATGTCTCAACACTAAGGGGTTTACTAAGGATTTACTAAGCAGTCTTAATGTGCGCCCGGAGATAATGTGCAGGATGCCATAAAAGGAGTGGGCGTTTCGGTCTTAACATAGCAAAACAGAATTATTGAGTGATAACGCACGCTGCGCACATTATCGGGTGAAACGCCACTAAGCACATTAACGCGCGATAATCATAAGTAGGCGCGCAGACATGCAAACATTGAAGCAGTGGTGTAGCACAGTGGTTAATACACTGACTGATGATACAGGGGGTCATGAGTTTGATCCCCCAGTGTGTCTAATGCATAAGGCTGGCTGAGGTATCATCCTTTAGGTAGTGATTTTTGAGGCATTTTACTTTTATTTTAATTAGTGCTGCCAGCAAACACACCCTCACGGTGGCGTAACCTAAAGCACCCCATAGGGCACATTATAAAGTGCACTGTCCACCAAGGCACCCTATAATGTCCCCTATAGGACACCTTATAAGGCACCTTATTAGGCGCCTTATAGGGCGTCCTATAAGGTGTCTTATGGGGCGCCTTATGAGGCACCTTAAGGTTACAGTACTCTGAGGGTGTTTTTGCTGGCAGCCCTAATGTACAATGCCTCAGACAGCCCTATCAAATAACCCCACCATGGGTTTGAGCCCATGACCTCTGGCTTTACAGGCAGTGAAGTAACCAGTGGGCTACAGCTCCTAGCAAATGCCTGGCTGGCTGCAGAAGGACTGCACGTCACCACACAAACTGTCTGCTGTGGTTACCAGGATAGGGTTAACCCACCCGTACCCATGATGCACTGCACATGCAAATCAGCAGTCGACAGATGGGCACAAGATGGGGTATGCACCCCCACAGCACCTCGGCCTGGTAGGGGGAACTGACTGTGTGCACCCCCCACAGCACCTCGGCCTGGTAGGGAAAACTGACCATGTGTGGTACTGGCACAGAGTAGCCACAGACTGTCACATTGTGCGGGTACTGTGCTCACCCTGAGGGTGAGGTGGGGCGCCCAGCACCTTTCATGGTTGAAATATGCTATGCTGCAGGTCCTTATCAGTGCTACTGTGTGTGATAGGTAGTTCCTGCAGACACACCTAGGTTACATCTCTGTCCTTTTGTATTTCTCAATCATGTTTAGCCCTTATGGGCTATGATGCACCCAGAATAGTGTATATCCTGTGTTGGTGCCATAGTTACATGATGTAGGTGGAGAAGGAGGTGTTTGGACCTATAGGCAGGTTATGTACCACCACACAACCCACCCTCTGGGGCTCAGGGTGGGAAACAGGATCACCCACCAATAGATCCACATTCCACCTCCCTGCAATAGTTGCAGTAGAAGGGACCATCAACCCCAGTCCTGCTGGGGAACAGACACCCTAGAGGGCAGGCAATGCAGAGCTGTACACATCCATAAAGCAGCCAGTTAAATTGGTGCTGCCAGCAATACCCTCACAGTGCTGTAACCGTAAGGTGCCTCATAAGGCGCCCTATAAGGCACCGGACAGTGCTCTTAATAATGTGCCCTCTGGAGTGCCTTATAGGGCGCCTTATGAGGCACCTTAAGGTTACAGCACTGTGAGGGTGTTATGGATGGCAGCACTAATTTAAATTTAAAAAGAAAATGGCCAGACAGCACTGATTTAAAGTAAAGGGTAATGCCTCAGGAAAAAAACAGCACACTGCCACATAAACATGTGCCACAAACAGTACAAAGACATGGGCAGTAGGTTACTCACAAACTTTTTATTGGTCCTTATATACTCATTGAAAAGCTACATATAAATTATAAATAACACGATACAAAACTTAATAACTTCCCTTTCCCCCCCCCCCCTTTTTTTCCCGCGCTCTGGTTGATTTTTAAGACATGCAGGCGCCGGCGTCTTTTAATCTAAAGAGAGTAAGACAATACTTGGGTAGGTGCGGTGTTTTTACACACTCTTTTTATTTTCTTTTTTACAGTTCCTTATGTTGTTTATGATATATGGTTTTATCATTTTTTATTTGCAGTTGATCGCTTGTAAATGCACAAGGATCTCTGTGTTTTACTTTTTATTTGTGTCTTTTCATGGCTACAGTGAGTACAACTCGGTAATATGGGATATTTATTGATTATTCACAGTGTTTTTTAAAAAATATGGTTGTCCAGTTATGTTACTTCCTTTAATATATAACTTTTATTTGTCCACACATTCCAATTTTATTTACTTTTCTTTGCCTTAGCATTAATTAAATTTAATTATAAATTGTACACGACGTCATTGTCATAATACATACACACAACGTGTTGTTATGTTTATATAAATGTGGGTTATATGCACTTATGTTTATTTTTTTAAAAAAAGAAAATTTCTTTTTGATTTAACAGTTGAATATCACACTATTGATTTCACAAAGCATAGGATCCTTGTTAGATGAACAGTATTGTATAGACACCTACAATTGGTCCTAAGGTAATGACTCTTCATTCACTCCTGGTCTCTTGTGTTCCACCATGCGTCTGTTTGTCCAGTTTATGAGGTTTTGAATTATTCATTCTGCCCTTGTCTTCTGAATTTCTCTGTTTTAGCATTTATGATTTTATTAATAGTTTTTACAAATTATAATTTGGTTGTTCATTTATTAAGTTTTGTATTGTGTTATTTATAATTTATATGTAGCTTTTCAATGAGTGTATATATATATATATATATATATATATATATATAGTTATCATATGTCACATAGTTTATTAACATTCTTTTTGATTACATATATTTTTTTAATTATTTATTTATTTATTATCATGTAAATATATTCTTTCATTATTTTTTAAACTTTGCTGTTGGTTTTTATGCAAGTTCTTTGTGTATTTGTGGTTTTCATGTTTTAATGATGGCATTTATTTGTTATTTATGTTTTAAGTTTTTAAGGAATTATTATTATTATCATTAAATTGTATAAATTGATGTTTTTATAGTTTCTTTTGGTGTGCCTCACCCCTGAAGAAGTGTATTACGAAACACGGCCTGTGTCGGGTCTGGCCCCTTTTGTACCTTATATGGACCAATAAAAAGTTTGTGAGTAACCTACTGCCCACATCTTTGTACTGTTTGTGGCAAGGGTAATGCCTCTGACAGCCTTACTCATTAAGCCAAATGGGAGATTGAACTCAAGACCTCTGTTTTATTAGTCAATGTATTAACCATTGCGCTATACCTATGTTGCTGTGTTTGTAGGTCAGCCCGCCTAATTAAGGCTAACACGCGTTAACGTGCCACGGCTCCCTCAATTACGAAAACGTACTTTATCGCACGAGAACCCGAAATGCTACGTTAAGACCGACACGCCCACTCCTTTTATGGCAGCCTGCACATCATCGCTGGACGCACATCAACACGGTTTAATACACATACCCCCTTGTGAAACACTTTAGGCAGCCAAAAGGCATAGCACACTGGTTAATGCAATACCCTCACAGCCAGTGGTGGTGTGTTTGAGACCCCAGTGTGCCAACTTCAAGATAAATGCATAATAATTGAACTGTGGTCAGACACATCACTGCAATGTGTTTCTGCAGCTTAGATCTTTATATATACTGATTGCGCCATCAGTTCCTGTCTACCAGCCATGGCACATGCACGTTGCTGGTGCGCTGCGTGCATTGAGGTGCATGCGTGCGTGAATAAGGCAGTACAGAAAATGGCTACCTGTTCAAGAAAGCCAGCTTTTAACAGCCGCGAGCTGAGACACCTTGCAGGGCTTATCTGCACTCAACAGAGAAAACGTTTTCCAGGATCCTCCAGACATCAGGACCTGGGCCGTGTGTGGAGGGCCTGGGAGTGCATCACAAGGTGCTTCAACCGCATGGCAGACTACCCACGTGAGGTAAGTGTATGGGGACAGGTCAATATATCCATATACATATCCATTGTGTATTGTAGGTGTGCATGCTGCTGTGTGTAGGCATACTATCCCATTTATGTTTATAAGTGAAACCCACATGATATACCGCCTATGTATCCTATCAAAGTGGTTTGCCCTATCCCCAGGAGGCTAAGGACATGATCACAGAGGTCCAGATGTCATCCTGGTGTTATGGCAGCTGCTGCTGTTGATGTGTTAAAATAAACCGTAACACAAGGAGATCTGCCTAAAGAGGTTTAACAAAGAGGTTTGTTAAACATCATGCTGACATGGTAGGTACTGCAGTTGCAGGGTCACACATCTGCCCTACCCCTAGGGGTCCTGAGACCTGATTCAAATGCCCAGTCACTCACCCTGGTGATAAGGTTGTGTGTGCCTTTGTAGTTTAAAACATCCGCCCTACCCCCAGGAGTCCTGAGAGTCCATCAAAGTGGGCTGTCAGTCACCCTGGTGATATGGCTGTGTGTGCCTTTGCAGTATAAAACATCCGCCCTACCCCCAGGAGTCCTGAGAGTCCATCAAAGTGGGCTGTCACTCACCCTGGTGATATGGTTTATGCTGCTGCTGATATCATATAATCTACCCTATCCCCAGGAGTCCGGAGACCTGCTGAAAGTGTCTTGTTAGTCACCCTGTTGATATGGTGTATGTTGCAGATGATGTGTACTACGACACCCTGCCCCCAGGGGGCCTGAGACCTGATTGCAAAGGTGGGTGTGGTATGTAGATATTGTGGTAGGTGATGCTGTGTTTGGACATGTATATGCCCTATTCCCCTGAGGCCCAAACCTCATGACACATGTCCTCTCTTTATCCTGACTGTATGGTAGGTGCAGCTGTGGATGTGCCATACAGCATCCCACCCCCGGAGACATGAGACCTGATTAAGAAGGCATGAAACACATCCATATATCATTGACGTGTACCCAGTTTGTGGTCACATATCTGGTCACTCCACAGGAGGGCCGTACCTGCTTCAAAAGGAACAGTATAGATGCTGGTGTAAGGGTACAAAATCGCACACTGCCCACTCCACAAACACAAGAAGTAATGTTTCAACTGTTTCCATATTCATTACCTTGCACAATCAGAGTATATATATCTATGTTCATAGTATGTTTTTGGAGACACAATACTGCACTGAAGGTCTCAGTAACTACAGGCCTACAACACGCATACCACAGACTAAACTGGCCTACAGACTACAGGCCTACAACACGCATACCACAGACTACAGGCCTACAACACGCATACCACAGACTAAACTGGCCACAGACTACAGGCCTACAACACGCATACCACAGACTAAACTGTCACAATGCACATGGCCGTATAACAGCAATGACCTTACGTGCACATCCCGACAAGACATCAAGACACAATCAATGGGAAAGCACTTAACTACCCAAACCATGCCTTGTGGCCCAAAGGGTGCCTGTCCTGCCTCACATTCCCCCATGCCTCAACTTGTTTGCCCCTCCCGCAGCTCCCACAGCCCAATCGGGGCCTTGCAGCACTGTAGAAAAGCAGCTGCACGCTGCCGGGAGTCCCTCTCTGCACCGGACATCATCATCGCAGCTTCTCCAGACCCCTGATCAGCACAGAGTGAGGCCAGAGCACGTTTGCCCCTCCCGCAGCTCCCACAGCCCAATCGGGGCCTTGCAGCACTGTAGAAAAACAGCTGCACGTTCCAAACGTGCCCGCGCCTGAGGGCCTCACCAGAGGGCCCTTTGGTGTGGCCCTTCGGCGGGGCGCAAAAGGCCATTGTCCAGGTCTATCTCCTGAACCAACTTGCTGAGACCTGCCGCTGCTCATTCCCAGCACCTCTCAAAATTCTGAACAAGGTACTCTCTGTAACTTTGATTTCTCTGCTGTTTGCTCTCAAGCGCTTCCCTCAGCAATATCGCTACAAAGTAATCACCCCATTGTGCTACAAAGTATTCATTCCTTTGTGCTACTGTGTTACTCCTCTGGTATATTAGGTTAGCACACCCCTACTACCACTCGATTGCTTCCATTCACTTTGTAAAATCCCTTATTGTGTTGCTATTTCACTGGCTGTTTCATCTGCATTTTATTCTATGTGTTAACACTACATCATTCTGACTCTTTACCTTATTCACGAATAAGCAGAATCACCACATCCACACCACAAAATCTGACTCAGCATTTACCAAGCCTCCATGGCCCTCCCACTACTCACTCTCACCATCTTATACTTCCTAGCAAACATCATTCAAAACTCTATTGCCCTTTTAAATGGATATAGCTACATCCCTACCCTACCTCACCTGGGCAAGAAAAATCATGGTAAACCCTACCACTCTGCCACCGGATTCCCACACCACTCTCGACACTCACACCTACTGTATGTTGCCCTCAATCATCCTGATAACTCCAAAACAGGTCCTTCAAAAACACAACAGCTCCTGAAATGCGCCCTCATAAATTCACACTCTGTGTGCAAGAAATGGCCTGTCATCTCTGATCTTATATCGGTCCATGACCTAGATCTTCTCATGGTGACAGAATCATGGCTCACTGACACTGATACAGCTCTCATAAATCAACTCATCCCTCCTAATTTCTCCATCCACTCCTGCCATAGAACTAACCGGAGAGGTGGAGGAGTCTTTATCCTTGCAAAAACAGAGCTAAAATTTCAACTGCTCGCCTCCAAGAGCACCATGCACACAGACATGGTTACCATTGCCAATAAATGCAACACCATAAACCTCATATACAGAGCTCCCTCCTCCCCACCAGAGGACATCTCTACCTTCATCGACTTAGCCTGCAACCCTGCCAACCCACGCAACCCCAACTGGCTGCTCGGAGACTTCAACTTATCCTCCCTGCAGTCCAACCATGCAGATGCCTTCCTGGATGCTATGCAAGCTCTCGGGTTCGAACAACTAGTGAGCACCCCCACCCATCTCAAAGGAAACCAGCTTGACCTAATCTTCGCTCCCCATTCTGCCGCAAGTCACAAGCCCAACCTCAACATTGCTATCACCCCTATCCCTTGGTCTGACCATAAGCTAATCACGTTCCAGAATCCCTCGCATCTAGTCCAAATTCCTCCCAATGATGCCAAGACAGAACCCTCTAAGACTCCTCATTTCAGACCGCTAGATATAGAAGAGTTCACCAAACACGATCTTCCTACTCTCAAACAAGTATCACTGAACCTTGATGAAGCAATCACCAACTGGAACACCACCCTGAAAGCATTCGCCGAACTACCAGCCATGGACAAATCAGCAACCCCCAAGAGATGTACAAGAAAAAGACATCCAGTCCCGTGGTTCACAACAGAACTTCGGACATCTCTCCTCTCTCTCAGGAAGCTTGAAAGGAAATGGAGACGCTCTCACTCCCAAGCTGACAAATCAACATATCTAGAACACTTGAAGTCCTACCATGAAACAATATACCTCAGAATGAGTGAATACCATTCCAAGCTCCTACTCCGCTCCCTTAACAAACCAAGAGATCTTTTCAACCTAGCAAAATCCCTAATTAAGGAACCCTCTCCTACTCAACCTGATCCTATATCCCCCCAGTCATATGCTGACTACCTCAAATCCAAGACCCTCATAACCGATAAAGCTTCAGTTTCCATACCCTGTCTTTCTCCCGCCTTACAAACACCTATCACAAAGTTTACCTCACCAACTGAGAAAAACATCCAAGACCTCATCACCATCATCAACACTTCCACAGCTCCAAATGACCCCTGCCCAGCATACTGGGTCAGAGCCCTGCGAGTTGAGCTTAGTCCAATTCTAATGAACATCATTGGTCAATCCTTTGCAACAGGCTCATTCCCCTCACTCCTCAAACAAACCTCAATAAGACCACTTCTGAAGAATAACAGACTTGACCCATTCTAGTCTGATTCCTACCGCCCTATCTCAAGTATACCTCTGTTAGCCAAAATAATCGAGAAGGTGGTCCAAAGACAGATCCAACATCACATTGACGTAGTTGCCCCTCTTGACCCCTGTCAACACGGGTTTAGAGAATCTCATGGAATAGAAACTCTGCTCACCACCCTAACCAATACTCTGAATAGAGGAATAGACAATGTTGAAAATGGCTTTGCTCTCATCTTCCTGGATATCGCCGCCGCCTTTGACTCCGTCAATCACAATCAACTTCTCATCTGTCTCCAGGAGAAGGATATCCGTGGCCTCGCCTGGGAATTGTGTAGGTCTTACCTAACGGATCATTGGCAACATGTCCGGGTTGGATCCATCACATCTGCACCATTCCACCAACAACAAGGTGTGCCACAAGGCTCATCTCTATCTGCGCTGCTGTTCAATATCTACATGCAGCCGATATGTGACATCATCCGCTCCTACAATATTTCCACTCTAATTTATGCAGATGATGTCCTGCTGTTTACGCCATTACTTCACCAACCTTGTCAGATGCTTCGATGCCATCACTGACTGGCTACTATCCCAAAATCTCCGCATAAACTTCAAGAAAACCGAAGTTCTGTTCATCTCAAGGAACAAAACATTCTCCCCCCCACCTTCCCTAAAAGTAAGAGATGCTGAGCTTCCAAGTAAACCCACCATACGCTACCTTGGGATCACTCTGGACCAGCATCTTAACTTTAAGGAGCACATACAAAACACTACCAGGACCATATACAATAAAATCAGAACACTAAGGCACCTTAGACCCATGCTTCCCCCTAATGATTTCCGAACCATTTTTCAGGCCCTCATTCTACCACACTTCGACAATGCAAATGTAATCCTGTATGGTCTCCCCAAGAACACCATCAATGCACTGCAACTTGTGATGAACGCTGCGGCTCGCGTTCTCTGTGGTCTTGCCAGAACGGACCATACCACCCCGATACTTAAGGAACTTCACTGGCTGCCAATACACTGCAGGTTAACTTACAAAACTCTTCTCATTATATTCAAGATCATCAACAATCTAGCCCCCACGTCACTCAATGACCTCATCACCCTTACTCCGAAAAACAGAACGAGGAGGACAATTACAGACAACACTTTGATCATCCCTAAAGACTCCATTAAGTGCACCCAAACAACCAGGAGAAGAGCCTTCACCTTCTATGCCCCAAAATGCTGGAATGATTTCCCACCTGAAATAAGATCGATTAAAGACCTCATTCAGTTCCGGAAGGCAATCAAACATCACATTTTCCTGCTACACTTTGCACAAGCACCCACCCCACCACCGATCATTCACCCACCAACCCTCACAGACTCTCCATATACTTCATAAACAAAGGGGTCTCAAGTAAATGTTGCCCCGCCTATAGTTTTATGACAACACCAGCAAAATTATAATCTTATGCTCTATGTTAATATGTATATAGTTACCCTGTTTATCCCAAGTTTTATTCCCTGTTATAATGCAAACACAAACTAGTCTTGACTAAATTGTGCAACCTTTGTTGAATGTAAACCGCACTGATAACAAATAGCGCGGTATATAAAAGATGTTAAATAAATAAATAAATAAATAAAATAAATAAACTCAGGACACAGAAGCAGTTTTGCTAGCATCCCTGCGTCACCAGGGGTAAAGCAAATGTCCATCAAAACATATAAACAACATGATGTACACAATCTGTGGAGACCAACAGCACAATCCAGCATGCCCAACTCATGCCCCGTACTCATCCCTATCCAACGTTAGCAAGGTACACAGCCAGGGAATTGTGGATGTCATGTTGGGTATCTCTCCTGTTGGACAGTTGCTTTTCCCCTGATGAAGCAAGGATGCATGTGAAATGCCTATGGGTTCTGCGTTGATGTGTCATGGAATGGGAAGCAGGACGGACACCCTTTGAGGCACCAAGCATGTTTGTGACGGTTACGTGCTGACGCATTGATTGTGTTTGGGTGGCGTGTTGGGATCTGCACTGAAGGTCATTGATGTTATAAGGGCTTGTGCATTATGACAGTTTAGTCTGTTGTATGCGTGTTGTTAGCCACTGTCTACTGAGACCTTCTGTGCAGTAATGTCTGTGTAACAACATATGATTAACGGTGATATATATACATGCATGTTGAACTATACTAAATATGGTACGATATGCGACAGTATGTTCTGTATTTGTTGTGTAGGGATTGTGAAGATGTAATGTGTTCCACTCTAGGAATGACAGTATATATGTTGGGGTAAGGGTGCATGCACCTGTTGTGTTTACACAGCTCTGTCACAACCCCAGATAGACACAGAGATGTTCATAGCCCAGCTAGGTGTGCCAGCCCATGCCCATGTTGTAGCCAGCCATAAATGCCCTGATCACACGAGACCCCAGTCATGACCATAGAGGTACAGTGTAATGACAGGTGTAATGTCATTGGCATCTGGCAAGGTGCACACGGCCACCCACCTTCCGCTGTATGTTAGGGACCATCACCCATGCATGTCTGCATAGCATGGTGCCATGGCGGGTGTGTTGGCTAATATGTTCAGGTCAGGCAAACACACATGTGTTTGCCAGACCACACAGGGGGTTGGCGAGGTCCTCCCATACACACCAGCTTGGCCAAGCCACACGTGGCATGGTGCTGCCATGTCATGCAAGGAGAGTGTAGGGACAGGGTATGGTGTGTCCAGGGTGTTATGCACATGACACATATATGTCACTACACACATGGCTCTACCCACAGCCACACATGTGTGGGCACTGGCAACTGTTAGTACAGGACACACTGAGCAGAGGAGCAGGAACAGCACGATGCTGTGCACAGAGATGTGTGATATGTGTTGACCACCCACCAGAGAGATATGGTCATTAATGCACCCTCCCATTGCTTTCCACCCCTAGGTAGAGGACCTATGGAAGAAGGGCTGGGAGATGCGGCTCAGATGCCCTGAGGTGCTGGACCAGCTACAAAGGTGGGCATTGTCCCAATGGGGAGGTGAGTGCCGCAACCTCTGCACCTCTGTAGATAATGTCACAGTGGCCCATCAGCCTGTGTGGGGCCAAACTATTTACATGTGTTCTATGTCTAACATACGAGTGTGCTAATGACTGTCATCCCCCACAGAAGAGGATGCCACTGGTGAGGGCACAGCACCACCGTCACACAGGGGGAGAAGGCCCACGCCCCAACGAAGGATGAAGGCCCACGCCCCAATGAAGGATGGAGGATCAGGAGGAGGAGGAGGAGGAGAAGGAGGCGGAGGAGCAGGAGGAGGAGGGGGAGGGGCAATGGAGGTGGCGGAGGCTATGGATGTGGAGGAGGAGGTGGCAGGGGAGGAGGCAGCAGAGGCCTCTGAGTCTGCTGCGGTCAATGGGGGAATGGAGGGGGTGGAGGGTGGGGTGGGAGGGGAGGGTGAGTGCATGTGGGTCATGTCAGGGGGGAGGAGGAGGAGGGGAGTGTTGTGGGCACTGAGGGTGTGTGGGAGGTGCCAGGGGGGATTGGGTGGGGGAGGGGAGGGGGAGGTGTGTGCTGTTGAGGGTGGGGAGGGAGGCATGGAACACAGGACAGCACAGGGCACTGTGGGTCCCTGCCAGCCCCCGCATGTGTGTGGGAATGGTGCCCGTGTGGGTGTGGCTATGCCACCCCTTGCCACAGACAGGGCCCACGCACATGCCACCACATACACACCTGGCACCGTGTGTGTATGTGGTGGTAGGTGTGTCCAGGACCTGTCTGTGGCAATGGATGGCATGGTGCAATGCCTGGGAGCCTTGGAACGCACCGTGTGGGTGCTGGCAGGTACCGTTCAGTGGGTGGCTGTCGAGATGCAGCGTGTGGTGGGTAGGGACACTGCATCTCAACAGCCATCCACTGATGGGTGTCGCAGGAGCATTTGATGGCCCCTGTGGCGCCCACACATGTGCCCTGTGATGTCCTGTGTTCCGGGACACAACAGGCCAGCTGGGTCATTATGACCTACACTGTCCACTGTTATGGATGAGACACTGGGTGTGATGGACCCTGGTTGGACACAGTATGTCACAGTCATATGTTACAATGTACATATATGTATATAGTCATGTACCATTGTTGGCATACATTTGTAAATACAGTTTGTTAAAAAACATACCAATGGTCATGTGTCGCCCTTCCAGACAGACTATGGATGTATGCATGGGACATGTGTGTAGATAGGTATGTATATGCAAGGTTGACATGGGTATCATACATGGACCATCTCCACACACAGTTGTGGGGGCTGGCCATGTGCGTAGGTGTGTGAGTGCAAGGTTGACCCTGAGATGTGGCAATGTGGAGCATGTCCCAAAATACCTAGGGGCTTGTTTATAAAATTTGCGGTAGCGGTTAGCGATTGTTTTCAGAGCCACAACACTATTGAAATCAATGGGGCCGCATCTCCGAGGACAATCACAAACTGCTACTGGGGCTTTGTAAACAAGCCCCCCAGTCACATGCATGCTGTGTGCAATGTGTGGGAAACATATCTGACGCACCATGCTTGTGTGCCAATAGCGTAAAATGGCAAACAACAATTTCTTTGCATGGAGTGTAAGATGTACTGATGAACCCAGTAGCTGCTCAGGGGGATAGCTGTTGAGGACGGCTTGGCACAATGCATGTCACAGGGATGGGCGGTGGTGACTATAAACACTTGCAAAGGATGAGCAGCCAACCTACGCAAGCCACCCTTGTCTGCCTGTGCTGCATGCGAGCCTATGTGGGAGGGCAGCCACGTAGGCCGTGGTGCGGGCAGGGAGAATGGTCACACATGTGTGTCCAATGTTGGGTATATGGGGTGGGAGGCGGTGACAGATCCCAACACCAGACAGGTACCATCATGACAGTCGCCCTGTGCAACAGGGGAGGGTGGCTGTACCCCCACGCTGGGGTCCTGGGGCTAGGACCTGCCACAGTCCATGACACACAGGGCATCGTATGACCTATGCATGCTGATAGGTGGCAGTAAAGACATCCCACCACTGAGGGACATGGGTAAGGCAATGTGGGCAGGGAGACAACATGAGGTGCAGGCTACACAGGGGAACACAGTGCCACACATTGGAAACAAACACATAGGATGTAATAGTTCAGGATGTTTTATTTGTGCCACTCACATCCTCCATGGCCGTCCACGGCGACCACGGCCCAACCCACCCCTCTGTTGTGGGGCTGCTGTTGCAGCCTCCTGTGCCAGTGCTGGCTGCTGTAGCCGGGCCGCTATGGCCTCCTGTGCATCTGCGATCCGGAGAAGCACCCCTGCGATGGTCTCAGCTGTGGTCCGCAGCTGTTGGATCTCCTGAGTCTTTGCCAAAAGATAAGAACATAAGAACATAAGATATGCCATACTGGGTCAGACCAAGGTCCATCAAGCCCAGTATTCTGTTTCCAACAGTGGCCAATCTAGGTCATATGTACCTAGCAGTTTCCCCAAGGGACACAGGTTCCACAATGCTTGTATTGGTTCAAGCATTGATATCCTGGGTCCCTTCTTAATAATGGTTGATGGACCTTTCCTTCAGGAACTTGTCCAAACCTTTTTTAAACCCAGCTACATTAACAGCCTTTACTACATCCTCTGGTAACAAATTCCAGAGTTTGATTACACGTTGAGTGAAAAAATATGTTCTTTTATTAGTCTTAAATAGTTTACCCTGTAGCTTCATTGCATGTCCCCTAGTCTTTCTATATTCTGATAAGGTAAACAATCGATCTATGTTTACCCATTCCACTCCGTTCATTAATTTATAGACTTCTATCATACCTCCCCTCAGCCGTCTCTTTTTCAGGTTAAAGGGGGAGGGTGGCTGTACCCCCACGCTGGGGTCCTGGGGCTAGGACCTGCCACAGTCCATGACACACAGGGCATCATATGACCTATGCGTGATCTTGGTGAATTTGCAACAGAGCCTGCCGAGTGCCTGTGGGTGGGACACAAGGAGATATGTGAGATACCTCTTTCAAACCCAAATGTCACACATGCACACATGCACATGTCAGGCATATCCCACCAGATCAGTGTGCAGAACATTCATGCATGCCACAACTAGCAACACATGACCATGGTTATACCTGTGTGTCCCATGAGCCATTCTCATGCCTGGAAGGGGTCCTGATGAGGGGTCATGGGAATCACTGATCTCACACATGCCAGTGTGGCAGGTTAATGTGTTGATGCTTGATCTGCACACTCGTTGTCTGAGATAGGTCAGATGAGGTGAAGGGTCAGTGCACACACATACATATATCTGGGGTTCCCTGCTATCTACAATGCTGGTGCACATTGCAGATCATGTTGACAGACTATGCTGCATAACAATACCCATGGAGGGGTGTATGTCGGGCAGGATGTCTGAGTGGGCTGTTATCAGTGGTTCCCGCTGCCTGAGCACCTGGGGTATTTGGCCGTGCACAATATGTGTGTGTCTGAGACCCTCAAACATGCTGACACCTGACAAACCATCTGACAGGAGGGTGTCAGACACCTGGCACATAACACCCCTCCCCCAACATTATAAACAATCTGCTATGTTGTCAACATCCATTCCCCTTGTGGATGTTACCAACACACCCATGGGGATTTGTGTGTATGATGTTACCCACCTTCGGCATTGCACCGTGCTGAGGCACTGTGGGCCCTCAGCTTCGTAAGTATGGTGGACATGGTTGTGGGTGTTGCGTGTGATGAGCCTGGTGCCTGCATGGGGTGGTGGCTGTCTTCCATTTCAGAAGCTGCTCCAGCCTGTGCGTTGCTGCCAGCATCCCCCAATGTGGCACTCTCATTGGTGGCTGTGTCCTGTGCCTCTGCCACCTCATGTATTTCCGGTATCTGTTCCCCCTCACTTGTGGTGTCTCCCGATACTGTGGCCTCTGGTTCCTCCCCACCCTGAGGTCCTGCCACATCCGCTTCCTCCTCCGGTGCCTCCATGAGAGTGTAGTCACCTAGTATGTGGGAAAGCATACACAGCACAGATAGGTTTGCACACTCCAACTATGTACATGTGTGAAGTACATCCACCCCACGATCAATGTGTGCTTGGGGGTGCCCTGTACGTGTGCTGCATACATACTACTACACCTCAAACTACTACTATGACTCAGTTATCACTGTGAGTATAGTATGACAAACAGACATTCCCTGATCAGCGGGCATTATCATCTTAACAGGGATAGCAAGAACAGGTGTGGGAGGAGGTTTTTAGCAGGAGTGAGGAGACATGTCTAGAGCACGTAGGAAAAGGGATGGTGTTACAAAGACATGTGAGAGGAGGGCAGAAACATAGGAATGAAAAGGGGTGTGATGGGGTACAGCACACCCATGTGCCCTCGGCATAGGCAAATGGTTGAGCTGCAGAAACAGGTATGAGAGGTTGCAAGCAGATGGCTGATGCATAGACAAAAGGGATTGCAGGGATGGGTTGAGAGCATCAAGGTGTACGTTGCATACATACCTGCCTGGGGATGGGCAGTGTCCAGGGCCATGGGCAGCCCCCACAGGTATATTGGCCCAAGACAGTTGGCCAGCTCCTGCTCCAGGGGTGTGAGGGTTGGAGTTAAGGGGCCACCCCCACCGGTGCCCATGGCATGTTGCCTCTCAGCAACCATGTGTGCTCGCACACCATGTTTTATATCATGGAACCACTTCCTGAGGCTGTCAAGGTCCCTCTGTGGCCCCCTGCCTCTGCCACAGCCACCTGCACCTCCTCCCACACCTCTGTGCATATGGCCACTGTGGTGGTGCTGCTGAGCCGTCCATAGAGAACCTCATAATTCTCTAACACACTGTGGTTTTCCTGAGGGCTGAACCGCACAGCCCTCCTCCGTTCAGCAGCAGGCACTGGTACCCGCCTTCTCTTGGCAGTGAGAGGCCCCTGTGTGGGCTGGGACCCACCGGATGTGCCTGCTGCCACCACTCTAGGCCCACCACTCCCTCCCTGCTGAGTAAGGGGCTGCCCCTCCCCCACCCTAGCCATGTGCTGCTGCTCCATTACCCTACGCTCCTCTCCCTCTCCCTCCCTATCACTAATTTCTGCTCCTAACCCCCTGGGCTCCACCTCACACCTACTTGCTGCCCCCTCCTCTCCCTGCTGTATGCTACTCACCTCTCCTGTCTCTCTCACCTACTGCTCACCTCCCCTCCTCTCTCCCTCCTCTGCTTGGCTACACACCTCTCCACCTGCCTCTGCACTCTCCAACACCTCTCCAACTGCCTCTCACTCTCTGCACCACCAATACTCACAAACACAGCCTCCTACACCTCACATCTTCTCTTGACACTATCTCAACCTTGCTAACACCACACACCTTCTCTCTCTCTCCTACACAAACCCCTCAATGTGGCCCAGGTGTGCAGGTGTATTTATAGGGTTTTGTTACGTAACTGCTGCACATGTTGTGCATGCACCGTCACAGCTGCTGTGAGTGTTGCACATGCACGCATTGCGCATGTACCACATAGATGTTGAGGGTGCGTGCGCAGACGTCACACATGTGCTGTGCGCATGAGGCATAGCGCATGTGCGTTATGGCACACAGCACATGCGCATGTATAACGCTCACACACAGCGCATGTGTATATATATATTTTCAGCTCATCATCACACAGCTGTTAATGTAAGTGAAGGTATGAGATATACACACCACGGAAATGTATATGGTCAGAGGATGGGGAGGTGCCCCTGCATAGTTCCGTGTGTTACAGGAATTGACAGCAGGGTAGCAGACAGCATTGAGACACCAGAACACACAGTGAGGGGCATTGGGGGAGATATGGGGGACACAGGATATTACTGCAGCCTTGGATTGATGCAGGGACAAGGTAGTGAAGAAACACTTCTGTTCACCCTTTTCTATATCAACAGAGAGGTGTTGGAGGGGACAGACAGAGTACAGACCCTTGTAGTTTGGCAATCACACTTCAGAGATAACTCTCACATGACAGAGCTATGTATAGTGTGATGGTGAACAGTCAGTCTGTGAAGGATCTTGGGTGGTCTGCGAGTTGAGGACAGGAAGGTGCAGTGTGTGTTGCACAGCTAGAAAATGACATATGTTTCCCTTGTGTTTCCCAATCCACAGGACATACCTGTTGCAGCTCCTGGTGTGGTGGTGCATTGACAGGTGACTGTAGGCCATCCAACATGCAGTGGTCTGGGGTAGGTGGACCTACACATACACCCTTCCCCGACATTGTACCATCAGCCAACACCAGTCTATCATTGGATTTCACAGGGCCTTTTGGTCCAACAATCTCCAATTGGGCACATACCAGCCGTATGCTACTGCTGGCACGCTCACCTTAGCATACTGTGTGGGTGTGTTTCTTAGGGTTGGCTGTGTGTTGATACAGTGTGCAGGCATTTTACATTATCATGTGGTGTGTGGGGTCTGTACACCGGGGGGGGGGGGGCAGTGATGACTATGCTATCTCTACCTTGCTGCTGTTTACCATGTGAACATTGTGGATATGTGTTGTGTGTTGTGAGCAGAACTGTGTCTTGTGTTGTGACATACGACTGTTGAACAGCATTTTTTGGATCACAGATATCGCCATAATGTGGGCATGCATCAACAGTGGCTGGACATGGTTACATGGTGATTCTACAAATTGTGATGACATCGTCTCCCTTCACTGAGTGACCCAGGGGATCCGAGACATACACATGCTGCACGCACACGGTAGATTGAACCTTCTTTTGGGGGGAATGACATCAGGCTTTACATGTTAATGATTTACGGTTTGTTTTGCAGATATTTCATGTAGCCTCTCTGTTCACAAATGCTGATCCACATGGGGTGGAGCTGTGATACGCTTGTGTAACATGGGCATGGACATGGACATGGACATATCCATGTGACAGCCGTGTCTGCAGTTCCAATTCCAAATTTGAACAACATACAGTGTGTTCTGTGTTGTGATCATGTTATGTTTGTCTGTGTGTCATTTTATTATGTGCATATTCATGTTTGACTGTCTGTAATTTGTGCTGATGTTGCAAGCAGCATACCAATACATTATTTCTCCTCTTCTGACACATGGCAGAGAACAAACTGGCCATATCTACTGGAGTGCACCCGGCATCGCCATCATCCACCTGTTGGGGGACACACCACCATGGAACTTTCCCTGGGAAAATGGTGCCATAGGATGTTGACCTCTGCAAGTGGGACACATGCCTAGGATGGACAGTATCATTGTTGGAATGGTATTTTGGCCATGACAGACCTGTCCAACACACTGTTGCTGCCGTGCTCTGGCTGGGTGACATGTTCATCGCAGGAGACACACATGACCTTTCCAGTACTGTGGCATATTGTGATGTGACACTTGACTATGCATGCCGAGGTTTCAAGGACACTCTTCACTTGACTTGTTGGATTGCAGACACAGTTTGCACTTTTGACACTGTGTACTGGTCCACATGTGTGCAGCAGGGACTGACATTGTCGGTGTATGTTGTACATTCCTCAAATGTTGTGTTGTTGTGTTTTGGCCATGTGCGTGACATGGTACACAGGATATGCTCATCTGTTTGGTCCAACACAAGCATACAGCCATGCGTGTGGCATAGGGGGTGCGATGGAGAGGTCCTGTTGTCTATGTCCACCTACTCTCCACTTGTACATGATACAGTTTTTGCCATGACAACGCTTTACTGCTCACCAACAGCTTAGATTGATGTTTTCACTGACCAAGGGTGTTTTCGTGCCTGTGTGGCATCACTGTATCATGTTGAGACGTACACGGTGCATGTGCATATGACTATGTTGGAGAAACACAGCATGTAGCAATATGGCTTCTGTGTGGTTTACTGTAACATGTTTGCCCTTATTTTCCATCTCTATATACTGGTTCTTGTGTTTGTTTACTGTACAGACGTGATGCTCAACATGGATTTACAAACCTTGCATTGCATGTCTGCACACTCCTATTTATCCCCTGAGGTGACAACACTCACATTGCCCCATTACATTTGGAGTGTCGCAGTGTGAGTGCCCATTGCCTTCCTTCAATTGTGCATTCCATGTGCCGTGATATATGTGTACAGACACTGTATCCACACCAACCAGTGCAGAGGACCTTCTGCATAGTGTTATCTCTGCATGTTTCAGCAGGTTGTTTTTTGGTATTGGTTTCTGTGTTCATGTGCCTCTGCTACCTGTTGGCATATCCTCATTGTGCATTTGACCATAGTTTATGGTTACATTGTTGCAGCTTTGATTCCTACATGAGGCATTATGTGGCAGCTGTAACATCAATTTCCACATGTGTTTTTAAACTTTCAACATTTTAACAACTTATGCTGTTTTCATTTGTGTGTCTCCTGTGTTTCCAGATAGATATGTTTTCAGGTACAGATCATGATTGCTGTGTGTTAGGCCCTCATCATGCACTGCCTACTGTCTACATGCACTCATATGTGGGTAACACATTTGAGGCGTGTAGCAGCATGTGGTGTGTGGGGGCCAAATGCATACTGCCCAACATGCACCTGATGCACATTATTTCTCCTGCCCTCATTTGTAGACGTGCCAGTGACCTTTACGTAGGATGTGGGCTGGTGCCCTGCTAAATGTTTGTTTGCTCTTTCACCTGGGATCCACTCACCTTGGTATTATGATGGTGGTATCTACACTATCTGTGATGAATAACCAAAATAAAGATATGTGATCCTGTGAGCAGTGAGTGAGAATCAGCTGTGCCTACTTAGTTGGGAACTGTGTGTGAGAGAAAACTGCAGCCAATCTGAGCACTTTTCAAATCATTTAAAATCCCTTCAGCAATGGCGCGCCCGTGCCTTGCGGGCCCGCGCCTGAGGGCCTCGCAAGAGGGCCCTTTGGCGTGGCCCTTAGGCGGTGGACCGTGCGAGACCCACTATCTGCTGCTATATGCTCATTCTGTTCAGCGATATGCTGTTTGTAGTTAATGTAAGGTAATGTAATGTAAGTTATGTACTGTGTTCCCTGTTTGTACTCCTAGTGTTTTGTTGTGATGTAATGATAATGCAATGTATGTTTCCCTCACCTTTGTTTAACTTTGTGCTGTATTAACCGCTTTGATTGAAGGAAAAGGCGGGATACAAAACATGTTAAATAAATAAATAAATAAATAAATAAATACATACATACATACATATGTCTCAGATGCTGCTTGATCACACTGACACTAATATTTAATGATTTACTGGTCATATCCATGGCCCACCTGTGCTCATATCCTTGTACGGTGCCACCTGTCTATCTGCCAGGCATTTTGCCACATCACTGGGTGTTGCAGGTTCCCATACACACATTCCCTTTGAGGTACTATTTTGGCATTGTGCTCATAGTGGTTGTTTGGGATAGTGGTTACAGACATGTGTTATAACACTGTAGGTTGTGGGTTTGATCCCCACAAGGTTTTTTTTTTAATGTTTCTGTTGGGCTAACATAATCATTAGGAATCTGCAGCTTCATCACCTATGCACACACACTTCCATCTCTTCACTGTACACCAGTGTGCCCTCTGTTCTGCCTACCCATGATGTATTGGTTGTTACATATGTCTCTTACTTTATGGGATCTACATGGCAGTCTGCTTGGGAGATTGGCATTTCTGCAGTTCAGCTGTTCTGTGACACTCCTGTTTGCAGGTTCAATTCTGTCTTGTTGTGTTCCCTATTTTTCCCCTGCTCCACATAGCATCCCCAGCCACCCCTTGGCTTTAGTTTATTTCCTCTTTTGCATGCTGTCTCCACTGTATAACATTTGATTGTGTGTGTGCATATAGGTATATTTGGGTGTGGTCCCAATTACAGACTGTGATCAGATCTGTACACACCAGATCTGCATGCGCATTTGATCATGGTTACTGTTGGAGGTTTGCCTATCATGGCAGCCAGCAGGCTTCTAGTGTGGTGCCATGCAGTATTCTTGTATGCAGCCTTTGCTGTTGCACTCGCGTTGGTGGTGTGGCCCACTGGTCTGTGCATTGACACTTGTGCTGATGGTTATAGGTTTGATTCCTCTCTGTTCTCTTTGATTTGTTTGCCTGTGCTGCACAGCTACTTTTGATTCCTGTGACAGGCATATCTGTGCAGATCTGTGTTGTTAGCACCTTGTACCCTTATCACAGTTGGAAACCATCCTTCTGTCTGTCTATGTGTGTCTGCCAGCTGTATGCTGCCCTACCCTGCTGTGCATGCTGCTACCCCACGTCCTGCACTGGTACACATTTCTTCATTGCAGCTCTCCCTGGTTGCCTCTCCTGTGTGTGCTGTGCATGGCACTACTCTCCTCTGTCCTCCTGTCATTGCACTTCTCCTGCCACCTCTACCTCCTCTGGTGGACACGTATCCCCATCCTCTGCCACACACTGTCATTGTTGCACTGTACATTACCATCACCCTGTACATCGGTAGAGCTGCCCCCAATATGTTTGTCCACTTTACCTGCTGCCACATGGCCTGCACACAGATTTGACAGGTCCATGAGCTCCGTCATCTACTTCCTCCCATCACCTGTTCATTTCCTTTCCTTGGTGCTTTGTGCAGTGTTATGGTTACATCTGTGTTTGAGCCATACATTTCATGCTTGTGAACTTGGGGCACCTTTGTGCCTCTGAGCACCATCTCCTATGTCCCACTCGCATCCCTTGGGCATCTTTCATGGCACCTTAGGGTTTGGCCAGCTTATGGGGCACCTTATATGCTGCCTTGGAGGGTGCCATCCTTTCCTGTCGCCCTCTGGAGCACAGTGTGACCTGTCTTGGTGATTTATGATGTGCCTTATGATGCGCCCTAAAAGGTGCATTAGGTTGCAGCACTGGGGTGAGGCTTTTTGGGCTGGCAATGCAGATTGTTGGGATGTGTCTGGCTCTTCCAGGCAGCAAAAGGATTTTCCTCACACAGCCTTTTTACTGAGTCCACTGGGGGCTTGAACTCATGACCCCTGTATCAGCAGGCAATGTCTTAACCAGTGTGCTACACCTCTACTGCTCTATTTGCATGTTAGCGCGCCTACTTAAGATTACTGCACGTTAGCGTGTGCTGCTCCCTTTATCAGGTGATAATGTGCACAGCGCACATTATCGCACGGTAACGCGCCTTGCTACGTTTAGACCGGAATGCCCACTCCTTTTATGGCATCCTGCACATTATCGCCGGGCACACGTTAGCGCCCTTTAGTAAACATACCCCTTAGAGTTTCAGAGCTCTTGTCTTTATATACATATATCTGTGCTTCAATATAATTATTTCTAACAATACTTTTGATGATTCATACTGTGAACAAATTGACAGAGCGAGTCTCTTAGCTATTCTCCCTTTCTACCTTCCATGTTAGTGTAATAAACACCTTTTCAGTTCAAATACCACAGCTCTCCCTCACCTTCTCGCAGAAAGATAATACCCCTTTGAAAACTATTTTACCCAACAAGCACTTTACTATTATATACACACAGAAATTAATTAATATCTAATGTGGGCAATTTCCAAAGGCTTTTTACCAGGTCAATGAGCTGACTGAAAACATTTCACTACCTCTATTTCATTACCCTTCTAGATCAGCTTCAGCCCCTCTTCCCCTTCTTCAATACTAACTTTTCCCCTCAATCTCTGTTATCCTTTCATCCTTTTCTAAGATCTCCAAAGAGGAAACCTCTCATCTTCTTTTCTTCTTTAAACTTACTACCTGCTCCTCTGATCCTATCCCCACCTGTCTCCTTAACTCCATATCCTCCTCTGTCATCCATTCCATCTCACATATTCTCAACTTCTCGCTCTCCACTGCTACTGTCCCTGCAGCCTTCAAGCATGCTGTAGTCACACCTCTCCTCAAAAACCTACACTAGACCCTATTTGTCCTTCTATTGACCCATCTCCCTTCTTCCCTTCATTTCCAATACTTCTTGAACTTGCAGTCCTATGCCATTGCCTTGAATTTCTCTCCTCTCAAGCCCTACTAGATCCACTTCAATCTGGTTTTCATCCCTTACATTCTACTGAGATGGCACTTACCAAAGTCTCCAGCTACTTGTTCCTGGCTAAATCCAAGGGCCTTTGCGCAATCCTCATTCTTTTTGACCTTTCTGCTGCTTTTGACACTGTTGACCACCACCTTCTCCTCAACCCACTGTCATCACTTGGTTTTAGGGGTTCTGTGCTGTCCTGATTCTCTTTTTATCTCTCCCATCGCTCTTTCAGTGTTTGTTCTGGTGGTTCTTTCTTTACTGCTATCCCACTCTCAGTTGGTGTACCCCAAGGGTCTGTTTGGGACCCTCTCCTTTTCTCTTTCTATACCCAGTCCCTTGGTGCTCTCATCTTCTCCCATGGATTTCAGTGTCATTTATATGCTGATGACTCTCAGATCTATCTATCTACAACTGAAATTTCTCTGATACTCCAGATCCGCATCTCTGCCTGCCTATCTGACATCGCCGCCTGGATGTCTCACCACCATTTGAAATTGAACATGGCCAAAACCAAATTTCTTATTTTTCCCCCAAACCTTCTTCCCCCTTCCTTTTTTCTCTATCTCTGTGGATATCACTCTTCTACTTCCTGTTTCCTCAGCCCATAAGCTTGGAGTCATCTTTGATTCCTCCCTCTCCTTCTCCACACATTTCCAACAGATAGATAAAACCTGTTGTTTCTTTCTTTATAACATCAAGAAAATTTGGACCTTCCTTTCTGAACACTCTACCAAAACACTTATCCACTCTTTAGTCACTTTCCATCTCAACTATTGCAACCTCCTTCTTGCTGGTCTTCTTTTGAGTCACCCCTCTCCCCTTAAATCTACTCAGAACTCTGCTGCTCGACTAATCTTTCGCCATTCCCGATATACTCATATAATCCCTCTTCTCAAGTCACTTCATTGGTTTCCCTTCCATTTCTGTATCCAATTCAAACTTCTCCTTTTGACCTATAAATGCTATAGGTCCTCACAATACTATTGTTTCTCACCTTTCCTCTCTTCTCTCTCCCTACACTCCTCCTTGTGAACTCCACTCTTCCACTTGCCTTCTCCTCTCAATGCCCTTTCCTTCCACTGCCAACTCCAGACTTTGATCCTTTCACTTTGTTGCTGCCTATGCCTGGAACGAACTACCTGAGTCTTTATGTCAGGCTTAATCTCCCCCCCTTTTCAAATGCATGCTAAAGGCTCACCTCTTTGATGCTTCTTTTGAATCCTGATCCTTGTTTTCCTTGTGTCTCCTTACCCTTCTCTATTATACCCTTATTCTTATCTATTGCATTGTCTGTCTTGATTAGATTGTATGCTCTGATGAGCAGGGACCATCTTTTATATGTGTCTGTACAGCGCTGGGTATGCCTTGTAGCACTATTTAAATAATCAGTAGTAGTAGTAGTATTGGTAAAAGTACACACTTATGGATTTTTAAGTTCTTGGGACTGTCAGGACATGTTGCTTTGCTTTGACTGTTGCTGCTTTAGCCCCCTTTCTGGACTCTGCCACTCTAGACAACCACCTAGTCTGTCCAATGGATAAGCTAGCCCTGCTTCCCACATAGTCTCCTCTTCCTCCTTACCTTACCCCAGCCCACTGTGCCAAGCAACGTCTCTGATCTCTCTAACCCCCTCCTTTGTGTTCATCAACTGAATATGCTACTCCTGCTGGAATTCTGTGCACAATAATTCAAAATGTTGTACGTTTTTGTGATATTTTATTTCTGTATTGTACTCAAAAACAATATCCTTTTTATTTTTTACAAAAATGTGTATAGAGTGAAGGAGTACACTGAAGGAGTCAGAGGCTAAGCTAATGGAGTTGCAGCCGGAGGTCCTTACCCCTTGCCAGTGAAAGATTGGCAAAGATCTGTAACAGCACAGATACAGAAACTAGTGAAAGCTCCCTCCCCTTATTGGCTAAGGATTGGCTTCGGCCCATGATAGTGAACACACCTGGTGCTCAAGGAGGCCTTAATCCCTACCAGTATAATATGGGAGGAGTGTTGCCTTGCGATCTCCTGATCTTCATTTTAAAACCCTCATCCAGACTGGCAGCAGGAGAAGAGTTTAAGTACATATCATCTCCTGCTGCAGTGGGGTCAGTCTCATAGTAGGAACTCTGAGATTCCATGGCTCTTACTGTAAGACTGACCCGACAACAGGAGATGATGTACCCTTAAACATTTCTCCTTTCACTGGGCCAGACGGGTTTTAAATTGAAGATCTGGAGTTGGTAGGGCAACACTCTTCCCTTTATGGAGTATTAAAGATCCAGCCAGCACCAGGTATCCTGAGTAAAACAAAATATGAAGGTTTATCCACTGCTGAAATTTGTGGTCTGAAGGAGATTTCAGAGTCAAAGATGCAACCTAGAATTTTTAAAGAATCTGCCAAGATTATTGGAGTGTTGTGTAATAGAAGAGGAATTGTAATTATAAAGCTATGGCCGAGAATCCACTTTGTAGTTGATTTGAAGAGTTGAGCTTGAGGCCATTACTGGTGAGTCAGTCACAAACTACACTGAGACAAGAGCTTAAATGTGTTAAATTGGGATCAAGTGGGTTTGTATATGCGACAAGCTGAATATTGGCTGTGTAGATATATCCAGAGATACCCTGATTTTGAATTAGAGTGGCTAGGGGGCTGATGAAAATATTGAAAAGAGTTAACAAATAATGTGGGGAGTGAGATAAATCCTATTTTTCCCCAAAAGAAGTAAACATTGGAATACAGTGCCATTGACTGGGGTCCAAATGCCTTCTGTATTCATATTTTGGTAAATGTAACTATAGTTCATATCAAACCAGAGCATAAATGGCATTAGTTTCCGTATGCTTAATACTTCTGATCAGTTTTTCAACAGATCTTGAAACTATCACTTAGCATCATGTTGCTCACAGGGTGTGTACAGGCAAAAGAAATAATTGTGTTTATTTTCCTGTCATTTGCAGATTTTTTTTGTCATTTTGCTTTGTTTTGTTGTTATAAATTTTCATTTCAGGACAGTTTTATTAGTTAAGAGGTAGCTGTGGCTGCTGCCCAAACAAGGCCAACAACAAAAAACAACTGAAAGGTTACTAGAGGTTTCCAGGCAAATTAAGAAAAAAAGCAAATTTTGCTTTTTTTCCTTCAGTCTTTCTTTATAAACATTTGTCATGGGGTGGCCTTAAACTGCTGCCCCTTGTGTTGGGAGGCATTAGTTGTCCAGGAGAAGCTATTATGTTTTGGGGATGGGGGGGGGGGGAGGCTGGCTCTAGCCAGCCTATTTGTCACTGGGTCTTATATTTCTGTAGTGCTCGTCACAGGAAACTGAGGGAACAATCTCACACAGATATGTAGTCTCCTCATAGATCAGATCAATGACATTTTGAAAATGTAATATTTGTATTTCTCATTTTCTTTTTAGCTCAGTTGATGCATAAATAGTTTTTGAGAATGTTTAAATGACTGAGTAGCAAGTAGCTTTCGCCCACACTTCAATGGCATGTTCACTGAGTTTTTGTCAGCCTTTTCCAAATGTCAGTGGTACTGGAAGAATAGCCCTCCACATCTGAAAAGAGATAATGAGAATGATGTATATTTAAATTAAACTAATTGCATATTCTACATTCCATCCAAACACAGACTTGTTTAAGTCCAAAATATGGGGGAAAGGTGTTGTACATTTTTTCATGACCTCTGAGCTGCATTAGTTAATATAGGGTGCAATTATTAATAATTATGTTTTTTTGCAAATTATCTTTCTGCCAATCATTTTTGAAGTCTCAAACTGGGGTGGCTCTTGACCTTAGTTATTAGAGTACAAGCAATGAACATTCCCCTCCTTTTACGGAAACAATGCAAATTGTCTTGTACAAACATCCATCCACAACACAATCTGGCATGAGATATTAAAGAGTTTTGGGAGCTTCCAGATTACACATAAATTGAAATGACTGGAAATTTGATTGCTAACTGCAGTCTTTTGGCTTTCAGCTCAATCCAGCCCTGTCTCTGGTTTTAGCCTTTAAATGTTTTCTCAGTCATTGTATTACAGCCAAAAGTTTTTAATAGCATGATAAACTGAACACTGGTAAGGCAACATTACCAGTACTAATTATGAGTAGATGTGATGAATTCAGTCCTTATGCAACCATTTTGACAGGACACAATAATACATGCCACATAATCAATAAGGATCATAGGCCTGTAATAGAGAGGAATAATAAAGGTATGCAGATTGATTAGATAATGGGGTTGTATATTTGTTTCAGCCTTATATACTGCCTTTTCCCCCAAGGGGAGTGTGTTTCCAGGGTGGTTTACATACAAACAGTGCAATGCATCACTACAATATATAATTAATGCACCTCTAAATCATTCAGTTCTCTGATTTAAGATAGAAAAAGCTAGGCACAGGCTGTCTGAAGACATTCCTCTTTCTGTAAGTCAATCTGGAATGGGTAAAAGAAGTCTTGGTTCTCTTCAGGAGTCTATTCATCTTGGGCCACAGCTGCACTGAGGGTCAATTGAGCTGTTGCATAACGAGCAATTAGACTCTGAGACATCCAGACCTCTGGCCTTGCCTACAAAATCATTGGTCAGCAACCTCAGTAGATATATTTTTAGTGAACAATGTTTGTAACGCTCACGAACTATGATGAAAATTCAAATGCACAGTCTCTGCATTGTTTACTCTTGGGTTATATGCATGTTCAGAGTTGAAGAAAATAATTCCTTTCTGATGCAGAAATGTGATGGAAAGTTAACTATTCATATGCTGTCATGGATGCAAACATCTCTAACCATCCTCCTCTGGAACACTCTCACTCTCTCCATCCTTCACCTTCTTCCCTCCTCCAGACACCCTCCATCTTACCCTCCCTCCCCTCCTGGCACACCCACTCTTTCTTCCCTACCCCCCCCCCCCCCCAGGCCCCTCTCTTTCCCTTCCCTTCTCCCTCCTACAGGCACTTTCCCCATCTTTTTCCTTCTCTCCTGGCATTCTCTTTCCCTCCCTTCCCTTCTCCCCCCCCCTCCATGGCACACTATCCTCTTCTCTTCTTCATCACTTCCATCACTCCTCCTCCTCTTGCCATACACCTCCTCCCCAGGCACACCCTCTCTCTCATTCTCTCCTTCCCTATGCAATGCTGTCCCTTCTCACTCCCCAAGCATCTGCCCCTTCTACTACCCCTACCTTCATCCCAAGCAGCTATAATGTCAGCCCCATTTCTCATCCTCACCATGGCATTATCAGTGCCCTTATCCCAGTCCCAGCATTAGCATCTGCCATGGTCAGCCCCCAGTCCTGTTATACCATCCCCATCCCCAGCATTTTTGAGCATCAGCCCCCATATGCCACTACCATCCATGGAATTTTCCAGCATCAGCCTCCTTTTTTGCCCCCATCTCTAGCATCAGCCCCTTTATGCCAGCCCCATTCCCAGCATCTGCTCCGTTTTTTTAAAATTTAATTTCAGCCATGACCCTTTTTAGCAATGGAAGCTTCCTCCATCGCTCCCGCTGCTCTGTGTCACATACAAGCACATTTCCAAATGCAAGGGCGCTCTAAAGCAATACCCAAAAGAGTGCAAAGCGTCAGTAAACTAATGAATGAGAAATGCTTTGACTCGCTCTAGAAGATGGAATTCCTTCAATACCCTCAAACAGCTAAGACGTCTAACAAGTTATTTAATGAGTGTTGTATATCCAGTACTTCTGGAACCTTGTATCTCTGACTCTGTATTCTTATGCCAGTGGATTTAGCTCTCCAGCAGTATAGCATAGATCTAATCTTATATTGTGGCTGACTTTGCTCGTGTTATCTGGTGCTGCAACTCCGTTGTCTCACTGCCACTCTGACAATGACAGCATTTTGCTGAAAACTGCTTCAGAGAGCAATTTTCAGTCAATCTATAACAAAAACAAAACCATTTTCTGTGATGTTTCTCATATATGTTAAATTGTTTTAAATGAGGGTCTACAGTTAGAAGAAAGCTGGTTTATACCATTTTTTTAGTAGCCACAAGTTGTCTGTTTATACCTAGGAGTTAGGAATAGGATTTCTCAAGACAGTTAAGAAAATGGTGCTTTGACACAGAAGGGTGATATTGTAAGATATCTCTTTCGTGTTAATAACTGTGACATGCTCCATTTTTTGGTGCTGTTCGCTATTGTTACTAATTTGAAAGGTAATACCGGAGAGCCAAATCCATTGGCATACAGTGAAAGAGACAAGGCTCCAGAAGTATTGAGATCTTTTTCCTTCCTTATATACAACACTCATTACACAACTTGTTAGACGTCTTAGCTGTTTGAGGGTATTGAAAGAATTCCAACTTCTAGAGTAATGGGAAGCATTTCTCATTTAAATGCAAGGACAGGCATGTCCTACATTTATTTATTTATGTAACATTTCTTCTATATCAAGAAATGTTACATAAATTACCAAGGTGGTTTACATATAACTCAAAACCTGGGGATACATTGAACAATGAACTATAAATGATAACGTTATTAGTATGTAACCAGGTTTAAACTATATACATTAGCGTGTGATTGCAATAAACAAAGAATGCCATTATTTCTTTATTTATGTGATCTTATCTACCTCCTTTCCAGCATCAAGGCGGTTTACATTAAACTAAGAACTGTTACATGTAACTGTTACATGTAACCTTGAACCATGTAACCTTGAACTGTTACATGTAACTGTTACATGTAACCTTGAACCATGAAAACTAGATTACATTTAACATTATGTACTGATCAAAATGATTTACAACCGATTTCAAACTTATTTTCATGTATATTTATGTAGTTCAGATTTTAGTCATTTGGGGTCTAGTTAACAGTTATGTGGACTGTGTAATTAGGATCATTATTCTGGTCAGTACCTTAGTCATGTCACTGAGTCCCCAAAGTGCTCCTTAAAAAGGAAAGTTTTAAGGAGTTTGCAGAAGGCCTTTGGATGGTGGTTCTTATATACTCTGGAAGCGCATTCCAGAGACCTGGTGTGGAAAGTGAGAATGCTCTTTTGGTTGTAACTGCATTACATCTCGTATACTCCAGCGGTACTAGTAATGTGTTGTTTGCATAGCTTCTACGGTCTCTGTTTTATAGTGTAGTTTGATGGAGGGATCCCAAGTAGGTGACGATGTCATTTTGTAGTATCTTGAATATTGTGTGTAAGATTTTAAATGTAATTCTGCTTTCTATTGGCAGCCAGTGGAGCTGTTTCAATACTGGGGTGATATGCTCTTGTATTGCTCGTTATATGAACAGCTGGCTCACTGACAATAACCTCAAAGTAAACTTTGATAAGACTGAAGTAATGTTTATTTCCAGGAGCACAACATTCAACCCACCCCAAGAAATCAATATACTCCACAGGACAATCACAACAAAGGACGAAGTAAAGTTTCTCTGTGTCATCATAGACAAGAACCTGAACCTCCATTCCCACATTAACAAGACAGCAGCAAAAGCGTACCATCGTTTAAAGATCATCAGACGACTCAAGCCACTCCTCAGACAAGCACACTTCCACACAGTATGCCAGGCAGTCATTACCCCCATACTGGACTATGGAAATTCACTATATCAGGGGTTACCCAAACACTGTGTACACCCACTTTAATTGGTTCATAATCACAGGCATGTCCAAATACGAACACATAACACCAGTACTCCGACAGCTGCACTGGCTACCCATAAGGCACGGGCAAAATTCAAGGCAACACTAATCATCTTCAAGACCATACACCACTGCTCAGCAGAAGTTCTACAGACCACAATAACCAAAGACACAAGCAGCAGACCCAGGTGAACCCAAGGCAGCAACAGACTCCTCACCCCGGCCGGATACTACAAAACGAAGCAATCAACTTCCAGAAGAGCCTTCTCACTCTCGGCGCTGGACCTATGGAACTCGTTCCCAGTGGAACTAAGAGCACAAAAGGACCTCAAGGACTTCCACAAATCCCTCAAAATCCACTTATTCATGGCCTCATATGAACAAGCACCTTAACTTCCAATCCATGTAGCCTTGCCGACACAGCCACCATACCCCAACATCTCAGACCTGGGACTCAACCCCCAGAAATATATGTAAGTCTTGTCACCTATGTTTAATGTAGACCCCTTGTCATATCCCTAACCACTTTGGTTGAAGGATAAGGTGGTATACAAAACTGGCTAAATAAATAAATAAATAAATTGGGGTCTATGATATGAAGCTTGCCATTGCGTGTTGAGCAATCTGTAATCAGTTTATGGTTTGCTTCAAGAGTCCTTTCAGAATACTGTTACAGAGGTCCAGGTGGGGGCAAACCAATGCTTGAACTGTTGTTCAGAAGTCGTTCATAGATAAGAGTGGCCGTAGATGTTGCAGTGCTTTTAGCTTTGTATATCTTGCTCTGATGGTCTTGTTGATATGGGTAGTCAAGGTTAGCTGTTGATCCAGTATTATACTTAAGTACCTCACTTCCCTTTTTACTTCTAGGGTTGCAACCCTAACCTTTAGAGTGGATGGGGATTGATAAGTAGACTCTGGGGCGAAGGAGCATTATGAGTTAGGTAACAGAACTGAAGTATTCATGAAATAAGAAGGTCTGGAAGTTTCTGCAGTCTTCAGTGTCTCTTAGGGTACTTGGGAGGGAGATCCATAGTGCGGGACTGTATATTGAGAAGGATCTCTGGAAAGTCGCTCGGATGCTTGTTGTCTTGCGCATTGGGATGCTGAGCAAGTTCTGGTTTTCCTGTCTTCTTGTTATTGTGTTTTGGGGCTTCTGAATGAGTTTGCAGAGGCAGTCTGGAGCTTGGTAATGGGTGGACTTATAAGTGATCATGATTGCTTTGTATTTGATGCTTGTCTGTATAGGGAACCAGTGTAGTTTTTTTTAGCACTGGGGTAATGTGTTCATCTCTTGGGGGCATGTTTACTAAACCGTCTTAATGAGCGCTCTGTGACATTATCGTGTGCTAAGGTACCTTAACGCGTGATAATGGCGCTTTAGCGGGCACAGAGGTACCTTAGTGCGAGCTAACTCATGCAGAGGAGCAAACGAGCGCTGAAGGCGGAGAAAGGCTCCCGGAGGGCGGAGGAAGGCTCCCTAGGGGCGGAGAGAAGGGGTCAATGGGTGGAGAGTGGGAGGGGAGAGGCTCCCCGCACACTAACAATGTGAAATCCGAGGCTCAAAACTAACGCCAGTGAAACCCTGGCGTTATAGCTGATTTAAAGGGAAGAGAAACCATTTCGGTCAGCAATGTACAGCAAAACCAGGGAAACCTACAAAAAAGTGATAAGTGTGATACATGTGCACGGAACAAAAGGGCAAATAAACATTGAAAATGACCCCAACAAAATATTAAAAAAACATAACCAAGCTGGGCAATAGTGATATTAATGGGAAACATCAAAAAACACTCCCAAGAAAGCTCCAAAAAAAAGATATGAATTTTGGAAGGGTCTACGCTCCGTCCCCATACAAGGTGAATGATCCCACAGTGAAATTGCGCTGATCAGGGTTTCCCTCTCCATTGGACAGGTTTCCTATGGCGTGCACATGTTCCACAACAGCAGGGTGGGCATGTCGGAATGGGCAACTGGACAGATGCTGGGAAAGGGGACACAAAGGGCTGCAGACGGCACATGCTGTACTGCAGCTGGGCCACAGTGTGGACTAGGGTGATGCCTAGGTGGCCCATAGGAATACTGAAACAGCAGAGCAGCCAGACAGCAAATGATGAGGGCCCAGCATGGGCACGAGTGTGCTTCCCACAGTGTCACAGGGGATAGTACCCAGCAGGTACCCCCAAGGGCACAGAACATTGGCAGGCGGTGCTGGGAGGAAGCGTGGACATCTATGCAGACACCCCTACCCCAGAACCCGCACCATAGGCAGCCGCCTACCCACACACTGGATGGCCTGAGACTGCGCTCCACCAGCACCACCAGCAGAAGGGCATGTCAGCAGGGTGGCAGAGGGGTACTGGTGGTGGAGGGGCAGTGGCAGCTGCCCAGAGCAGACCGTGGCCTAGCCCTGTGTAGGTGGGTGTCATGCACTGCAACAGACAGGCCCTGTCTGATGAACAGTCATGGTATCCCCAGGGAATGCACTGTCTCTGTGCTAACACGGTGGTGCAGTGCACACAGCCAATGTGTTCAGGAGTGGAAGGTCATAGGTTCAAGTCCCAGCTGTGGTTCCTGCCAACCCAGCCCCCATATTTTACCCACTACTAAAATGTACTAATACAGACAGAACATTTAGTGCAGATGACGTAGACATGCCCAAAACACCTACATTTTACCCTACAGAGCACAGACACCATAAACATGCGCATTACCTAGAGCAGAGTCTCCCAAATGCAGTCCTGGAGGGCCAAACACCATTCAGGTTCCATGCTGCCTCTAATAAATGTGGCTGTGCTGCATTGCTATGCACCGCCTCCATGGTATGCAGATGTATCTCATGCATATTCATTAGGGACAGCACGAAAACCCGAACAGTGTTTGGCCCTCCAGGACTGGAGTTGGGAACTTCTGCCCTAGAGCAGCGGCCAACAGGGGCAGACACATCCGCACCCACAGGCTCCATTATCCCAAGCCTCCTAGAGAGGCAGGATGTTGGGGCCTGCATGCATCTCCCCATACTAGCACTTGCATACCTTAGCAATTCCTACGTTAAGCACAATTTGCTGATTGAGCTGCATCATAGCAACCTTTCTGATGTCTGTGGAGTGTGCCTCAGGTCTGGTGTCTGACCCCAACAGTATTGCGTACCATAGCCATGCCTGCACTGTGCCCAGGACTAGTGTGGTGGCCAGGGCTGCCAAACACCTCTATAGTTGCACAATGCTGGCATAGGTGTGTGGAGTGTGTGTCTGTCTATCCAGTGTGTGGTGGCTGCCAACACCCTCCACAGCCCACACTGCTAGCACTGTTGCCAGTATTGGCCTGCCAATGTGCATAATGAGGAGCAGGGTACTGTGGGAATAGCCTGGATAGTGTGGCCTGGCCTGGCCGCATCTGCACAGGGCATAGGGCAATGGCTCGGACATTGTAGTGCCTGGCCAGCACCTGCACGGACAGCGTGGCCACAGAATGTCCTGCTGGGAGGTCACTCTCACCCTGACTGAGCAGTGACCACGGCATGGCTAGGTTCCCCTATAGTGCTGTATTGCATTTCTTTCATGTGATATTTATGGGTCCCTTTTGGGACCCAATCACTGACTTATCTGCTTGGTGTGTATGCTGACATCCCAGTTCTGGGTACACGCATCTCCTCCAGGACTATGGACTAGCTAGCAGACTGTCTGCAGCTAGTATGTGTCTTGCTGGAACACCTTGCAGGGTGCAGCGGCTGGAGGCATGCTGCTGGAGAATGTCAGATAGTGGTTGGGGGCAGCTGAGCATTTCCAGGCTTACTGTCTGTCTGCTATTGCCTTATGGATGTGTACAGCTCTGCATGGCCTGCCCTGTGGGGTGTCTGTTCCCCAGCAGGACTGGGGTTGATGGTCCCCTCTACTGTCACCATGGCAGGGATGTAGAATGTGGATCTGTTGATGGGAGATCCTGAGCCCCAGAGGGTGGGTTGGGTGGTGCTACTTAATACGCTTTTGGGTCCAAACACCCCCTTCACTTAAATCATGTGACCATGGCACCCACACAGGATTATGCACTATTCTGGGTGCATCATAGACCACAAGGGCTAGACATGACTGGGAAATATGGATGGACACAGGTATATCCTAGGTGTGTCTGCAAGAACTACCTATCACACACTGGCACCAATGGTGACCTGTTGCATAGCCTATCTCAGCTAAGCCAGGTGCTGCGGACATGGTGCTGGGCGCCCCACCTTGCCCTCAGGGTGAGCTCAGTACCCCCACACTGTGTCAGTCTGTAGCTACTCTGTGCCAGTAACACACACGGTCAGTTCCCCCTACCAGGCCGAGGTGCTATGGGGGTGCATACCCCATCTTGTGATCATCTGTTGACTGCTGATCTGTATGTGCAGTGCATCATGGTTACTGGTGGGTTAGCCCTATCCTGGTAACCACAGCAGACAATTTGTGTGGTGACCTGCAGTCCTTCTGTAGCCAGCCAGGGGCTTGTTAGTAGCTATAGAGATGTAGCCCACTGGTTAATTCACTGACTGTGGAAGCAAAGATCATGGGTTTGATCCCACAGTTGTGTTATTTGATAGGGCTGTCTGATGCATTTCCTTTTTTAATTTAAATTAGTGCTGCCAGCAAAAACACCCTCGCAGTGCTGTAACCTTAAGGTGCCTCATAAGGCGCCCTATAAAGCGCCCTTTAAGGCACCCTATAAACAGTGGCAGACAGTGCACTTTATAATGTGCCCTCTGGAGTGCCTTATGCGGCACCTTAGGTTATGGCACTGTGAGGGTGTGTTTGCTGGCAGCACTAATTTAAATTAAAAAAGAAAATGCCTCAGACAGCCTTACTCATTAAGCCCGCTGGGGGATCAAACTCATGACCCCTGATTTGTCAGTCAATGTATTAACCATTGTGCTACACCTCTGCTGCTGTGCTTGCAGGTCAGTGCGCCTAATTAAGGCTAATGTGCGTTAACGTGCCGTGGCTCCCTCTATCGCGTGATAACCGACTTTATCGCGTGATAACCCGAAATGCTACCTTAAGACCGGAACGCCCACTACCTTATATGGCATTCATCACAGTAAGACTGCAACTAACGCTGGTAACATTAAGACAGTTTAGTAAACATACCCCATAGTCCTTATCTGCTGTCATTTTCTGTGTTTTTGTGAGTTGAAAGAAGTTCCTGTGCCTGCCCTCTCATTTGGAAATGTGTTCACATGCATGAGAGACAGAGTGGTGGTAAGCAAATGTGGAAGCTCCCACAGTTTTAGTGTGTCAGAAACATGGTCGGACAGGGCACATGTGGCCCATCCCTTTCCAGCAAACATCTTCCAATGGCAATGAGGATTTTTAGCTGCTGGAGTGCTAAAAGTTGAACTAAGAGGTAAGTTTACTAAACGGCGCTAAGGGAGCATGCTTTCCCAAGTGGTAATGGCAGCAAAAAAGGGGTTTTCCATTCAAAATAGGCTCTGGGTGTGTAGGGGGCGTTCTGGCGTTAAGGGCGCTATGAGCTATTTAACATGTGGTAACAGGACATCGGGTGGTAAGGTGTAAATGACCTAAAACAGCTGTAACCCTAACGCTGGATAAAGGAGCAGCCTGGAAAGTCAATCTGGAGGTGATGGATGGAAGGATAGCTGGGAGCTGATGGACCTGCCTGATCCGTGGGCATCCTAAGTGTCAGCTAGTAAAGTGGATGAGCATGTGGGAGGCAGCTGTAGTGATACACAGGGTGTGCCAATGTAATATGGCTCAATGTCAGTGTGTGGCATAGGATGTGGAACACGTGTCCCACAACGGAGTCAGAACTGGCAGGATGTGTGCAGCGACAGGAGGACAGATTAGGAATGGCGACATTCACATCAGGCACAGGAGAGGTGTGTGTGCGGTCTCAAATTGTAGGAAAAAGTACTAGTGTAGGCCATGGTTTAGCAGTCTGCACAAGAAGACACGACTGTACCCAGTCAACAGAGGTGGATGGATAGGCTGAGGGATGGATGGTGGCATAGGAGAGGATGGTATGGGCTGGTAGCTTCGATATGCTGTAGGTGCCACCCCCAACATATCTGTATTGTGCATGAAAATGTGTGGCATTGCCACCTGGAAGACCTGACAGCAGCTATGTTGGACTCACACTTGTCCTAGACACACAGCCACCAAACAATACCTCAGATAAATGTGCTGATAATAACTGCACAGGTATTATCCATACAGGGCACATAGGGTACATAAGCTGAGACCTGCAGGTGGATATCCGAGGTGTGGGATGTGTCCTCATGTACTTCAGAGATGTAAGGGAGCCAAAGCTGTGCAGTAACAGACATGACTCATGTTGTCCAAATAGGTTCATTTATTTATTTACATTCTCTGCTATTCTGCATCAGTGTGGTTTACATTGAACAGGGCATTATAACTTGGGGATAACTATTTTACAGGGAACATGGGCTGTGGAGGGTTAAGTAGCTTGCCCAGGACTACCTGTGGGACTAGAAAGTCCAGTCCTTCCAGCTGAAGGTTGTTGTTCTCTAGTGGGATTTGAACCCCTGACCTTCTGGCTGGAAGTACTGTGCCCCAACCACTAGGCCACTCCTCCACTCCTTACAGCTATATGCATTGAACTGGCTGTTAGTATACTGCTGTAGCAGTGCAGTTACATCGGGGCACATCTTATCATCAATTGGTAATGTCTGATGTTAAACAGGGACTGTATGGACTTGCAGCTAGCTGAGCCATTGGTGGGTTAAGCGATCTGTTCAATGTTACAAGGAGGTGTTGTTGGTCCATGAAGGTTGTGGCAGACATAAAATGCGACAGTAACACATTTGGAAATGCCACATAAATAGTGGTAGTGGGCCTCAAACCATGGTGTCTTGGCTACCAAGCCACTGGCACATCCATCACACCACACCTTCAAGCAAGGGCCTGACAATTGCAGGGTGAACATATCTGACCCCCTGCAATGAGCTGCAGCACAGCCAAGAAAGCCATGCTCTCAGAGGGGCATGATGGGGAATAGCATGTTTGCTGACCCAAAGTTTAGTCAGAACACATTACTAAGTAGAAGGATGAGTGTCTGCAAGTCACAGCAGAGCCTGGACTGTTACAGGCAGGGATATGAGCTGGGTAACACACAGGCGCAAAATGAACAAGTGGGAATCAAACCTTCCTCCCCTGTTTATGGGGACAGCACACTAACCAGTATGCTACATCTCCATACCTTGATAGATTGCAATGTCTGGATTCAAATAGCCTGTAGATCTCTGCCTAAACTGTCTGCTGTGTGTGTCAATATAGGTTAGCCCCTCCAGTACCCATGATGCACTGCACATGCAGAACAGCAGTCTGCTGCTGATCACCAAATGGAGAATTGACTGATCCATCACAACAGCTCAGTATGATGCACTGACAAGTGTGTGCTTCAATCAAGTAACAGCTAAAAACTATGCTACTGAGCAGTTTTAGCAGTCACCCTGAGGGTGAGAATGGGTGCACAGCATATGATTCCCAGAACTTGCACTGCTAATGATGGTTTTTGCTGTAGATCTGCATCATAGCTATTGTGTGGCAGGCATATGGGACTCCCTAGCTATGAACAGCCACAAGTAATTCTGAGAAAAGACTCTAAGGGCCCCAGTGTCTAGGGTGAAACCATCGTTCTAGTAGCCTGACCTTAGAGGGTAGGAGTTGCCTAAATCCAAAACAGGTTATAGAGTATGGCTTGGCCTAAGGCACTGTCCCATTGGGGCTTTCTCTCCAGGCAGTAGTGAGCTGCAAGGTATGAATTGAGGACCAGGTGGCAACTCAGCAGATGTCTACCATAAGGACAGTGTGCAGGTTTGCAACCGAGGTTGCCATAGCCCTGATGTTGTGCGCTGTGACCTGGCGCTCCAACGAGAGTCCAGCCTGATTGTGGGCAAAAGCGATGCAGTCCGCCGCCCAGGTAGAGAGGGTCCGCTTGGTAACAGCCTCCTCAAGTCAACTGGGGTCAAAGGAAATGAAAAGCTGCGAGGCTTTGTGGTGGCCCTGAGTACGTTACAGATAGGACAGGGCCCTGCTTCCCATCAGATAGACCATGGCACATGTTGCAATGCGCCAGCACAGAGGACCAGGACATGGCTTTGGTCTGCTGTAGGCAGGTGCTACTGCCCCCTCCGCCAACACCCCCACTGCCCACATGCTGTCAGTGGTGGTGGTGGTGCGCAGTCCCAGCATGTCCAACATGTGGGTTTGGCGAGTGCCTAGGGTGCAAGTTCCAGATAGGGTGGGGCAGATGCACACATTTATTTATTTTATTTATTTATTTAACAAGTTTTATGTACCGTCTTTCTTGCATTCAAAGCGGTTTACATATAACATAATAACTATTCACGTTTAGTGTTTTACAATGAACACGGTGTTGAACTTGGATTAAAGGGATAGTTACATCAGATTTTACAATAAACAAGATATTGAGCTAGTATCAAAGGGGATAATGTACAATAAGTCAGTTTACATATCACATTGTGCCTTTTAGTGTTTTAGGTTTGAGGGAGGGGAGTAGAGGGGGTGAGTAGAGGGGGGTGGAGATTTGATTAGATGGCCCTGAACATGGAGTGAAACTTTGATGTATGTGCATGGGGATGGAGCTGTAATGACAGACTACAGTATGTAGTGGTCTGAGAGTCATTCTCAAGTTGTTCATAGTGTTCTTGGAAAAGGACGGTTTTCAGAGCTTTTCTGAAGTTCATTAGATCTTTGATGGCTGTGATGTTACTCGGAAGTGAATTCCAAATTGTGGGCACGTATATTGAGAATGCCCTTTTACATGTTGCTTGCTTAGCTTTAGTTTTGATTGCGGGGGTGAGAAGTTGGTTCTGTTGAGCTGTTCTTCTTGCTCTGAGTCCTTAGTGAAGAGGTGTTGAAGGGAGTCTGGATGATTTTGAATATAATGAGTAGTGCTTTAAATTTGGCATGCTTAGCGATTGGCAGCCAGTGTAGTTGTTTCAGGGTTGGTGAGGTGTGAACATTTGACGCCGTTTCTCTGATGATTCTAGCAGCTGTGTTCTGTAGTAGCTGCAATGGGTAGACGGATTGTCTCAGAAGTCCCTGGTATGACACATTACAATAGTCTAGTATTGGTATGATAATGGCCTGGCATACTGTGCGAAAGAGGTTTTGGTCTAGTAGTGGCTTGAGTTTTCGAACGATGTTTAGCTTGAAATAGACCGCTCTTGTAGTCATGCTGATGTGCTTGTGAAGAGATAGGTTATGGTCCAGGTGTACACTGAGGTACTTGACATGATCCTTAATTTGCATGCTATTGTGTAGTATATTTAAGGACTTTGGTGGAATAAAGGCAATGTTCTGGGTTACAAAGAGTGCGTTGGATTTATTGTTCGAGGGTTGCTCATAAAGTAATGCCCCACATTATTTTTCTCGGAGAGTTTTCATTCAAAATGTATAAAAATCACTCACAGTATAAATTAATGTGTCCTTAATGCATATTATTTTTCTAAATAATCTCCATCAACATCTACAGCCTTACACCAGTGAGAATCGAGGGTATTAATTCCTCCTCTCTACCAGCTCATGTCCTGTTCATGCAGCCATTTTTTTACAGCACGAATCACGCTCACATCATCTTCAAACCTTGTTCCACGCAGGCCATCCTTTAGTGGTCCAAACAGATGAAAATCTGATGGTGCCAGATCAGGACTGTAGGGTGGGTGGGGGAGCACTGTCCAACCAAATTTGGCGATTGCCTCTTGGGTTCGGAGGCTTGTCTGAGGGCGAGCATTATCGTGTTGAAGCAACATGTCTCCTGGATTACTGTTAGGCCGCACTCGCAAGTAATGCCGTTTCAGTTTTTGAAGGGTTTTGATGTACCTGTCTGAATTGATTGTTTCACCTCTCTCAAGCACATCCACCAGAATTACGCCATCAATGTCCCAAAAGACGGTGATCATCACTTTTCCAGCGGAAGGAGTGGTCTTGAACTTCTTTTTTCTTGGTGAGTGAGCATGATGCCATTCCATGGACTGTCTTTTAGTCTCTGGTTCATAGTGGTGAGCCTAGGTTTTGTCACCTGTGACAATCCAGGACAAAAAGGCCTCCCCCTCAGCTTCAAAATGCTCCAACAAATCAGAGCAGATGTCTTTCCTTTGGCGTTTGTGTTTGGTTGTGAGACTTCGCGGAACCCATCTTGCACACACCTTTGAATATCCCAAAGAGTCAATAACTGCAATTGCACTACCTCTACTGATGGAAAGCTGTATGGACAATTCCCAACTCGTGATGCGCCAATCCACACGAATAATGTCATCAGTGCGCTGCAACTTGTCTGGACTGGTGGCTGAGGCAGGACGCCCAGACCGCGGCTGATCTTCCAGTTCCATTTTACCACTTCCTAAAGCCTTTACTCTCTTCACCCATCATCCAACAGTGCTCCTATCTACTGCAGAACGTCCATACACAGCACACAACTGTTTGTGAATGTTTCTCACGCTTTCTTTCTCCTCCACCAAGAATTCAATTACAGTTCATTGTTTGTACCTTGTGTCACTTACAGACGCCATTTGAAGAATCACTACCGCCTCGCTATTTGTCAGACAACTATAAAATTACACACATGTGTCCTTTGAAGTTCCAAGTTGCTACCCTTTCAATTTCACACCTCTATCTTCATTCTGGACTGAGAAAAAACATGTGGGGCATTACTTTCTGAGCAACCCTCGTATTTTATGTTGAGAATTTGTTTCTATAGCCAAACGTCCATCGCTTTTAGACATGTCATTAGGTTTGTGAAATCAGGTTGGTCAACTTTAAACAGTGCATAGACCATGATGTCATCAGGGTATATTCTGAATTACACTTTGAAGTGCTTGATAATGTTACATAGTGGCTGTATGTAGGTATTAAAGAGTGTGGCGGAGAGAGCTGACCCTTGAGAGATACCTTGTGGTTGGTCTATTATGTATGAAATTCCCTAGTTGGCTTTTACTTGCAGCTTTCTTTCTGATAGGTAGGAAGTGAACCACATGGACTACCAGGCAGTCCCCCAACCACATGCCTTTGCAGGGACCCCATTCCGCCTGCTACTGATACATCTCAGAGGGAGGATGACAGCCACTGCTGTGATAGTTCCCCAGGCACCTGAATATTGCAGCTACCTGGAGAGCCACAGCTGCTGGCACCATTGGCCTCTTCCTCCACAGCTGGGTTCAGCAGCAGTGGGCGGGGCCAGCCGGGATCTCTGCCTAGGGTGCCAGGACCCTTGGACCGCCCCCATGTGCTACCTCTCCTTTCTACAGCAGCAGCATGTCTGTGTGCCACTGTTGTCACTGTGGCATCATGCCGGACATCACAGATGGTACTGCGGATGGAAGGATACTCCTATGAGGAGAGGCCAAAAAGGTTAGGGCTTTTAAACCTGGAGAAGAGATGGCTGAGGGTAGATATGATAGAGGTCTATAAAGTAATGAATGGCGTGGAAAGGGTAAATGTGGATCGATTGTTTACGCCATTAACATGTAGACAGACCAGGGGAATGCAGTGACGCTAGTGTAACCCATTTAAGACTACTTAGAGCAAATATTTTGTCAATCAATGTGTAATCGAACTCTGGGATTCATTACCAGAGGAAGTAGTAAAAGCTGCTTGTCTAGCTGAGTTTCAAAAAGGTTTGGACAGGTTCCTGGAGGAAATGTCCATAACCCATTATTCAAGGGGACCCTGGAAATCCACTGCTTGCCACAGTACAGCCATTGTGAACCTGTGTGTCTTTTGGGGAAACTGCTAGATAACTGTGACCTAGATTGGCCACTGTTGGACACATGATGGACCTTTCTCTGACCCAGTCTGGCATATCAAATGATCTTCTGTTCTTATGTGTCAGCTGGGGAGCTGCCTGGTCCCCCCTGTGCACCAGCAACCCCCACTGCATGACCCACGTGCTACCTCCTTTATCCCATTTGCACCATCAATATAGTGCCCTTTCATACTTGGGCACCATGCTGATGATGCTATTGGAGCACTACTATCACTGTCTGGGTTTCCCCTGTCCATGCATCACATTGCAAATTTTGAAATTGGCTCTAAATACATCCTTTCTGTGAGGTTTTATTTGGCATTAGGTTTTCCAGCATTAAAGGAATGTTGCGCAACAGGTGTTAAGGGAGCACACGCTGTTACCAGCCACTCTCCGCCCCGTTACCGGCCACTCTCCGCCTATCGTGCCCTTAACACTGCTGGTGCCTTTACCGCCCGTTAAAGTGGCTTTTCGGCTGCGTTAAGGGCACCAGGGTGCCGATAACTGGTATTAACGGCACACTGTCTCTCTTACCGCCATTTAGTAAACATACCCCATAGTGTCCCTGAAACATTGGGGGAGGGATATTGCTTTGCAGCATTTGGGAGCATTTGTACCCCCTTCACCCCTCCAAACTATGCCCATCCTGTGGGACAGAATCTGCACATGGAAACATAGAAACACGATGGCAGAAAAAGACCACATGGCCTATTTAGTCTGCCCTTCCATATCAACTACAATAGTCTTCTTGTTTCCTTTAGAGATCTTCTGTGTTTGTCCCATGCTTTCTTGAATTCAGATAGGGGGTTATTCTGGTTGTGCAGGGAAGTTAGTCGGGGCAGGGAAGAGGTGTCCTGGGAGTGGAGAGTGGACAGGCAGTGGGCGGTCACCCAGGGCCAATTCTGATGTCGGCCCTGTATGTCCAGGGCCGGCAAAATGTCCAGGGAAGTAATTCCACCCCTTGGGTGGAATAACTTTCCTGGACATGTCTTTTCGGCAGCTGCAGGGTGTGGAAGGGGTTGGGGGTGGCAAAAGTTAATTCCCTGCAGCCCAACCCTGGCCTTAGGAGGCCGGATCATGGATCAGGCTGCGGGGAATTAACTTTTTGTGCAGTAGTCAGCATCGCAGCATTAAATGGAGCTGTGGCACCATTTAAATGCCCTGACTGAGTTAGTCGGGCTTTGCTGTACGTGCAGGCTGGGAATGAATCACAGTCCTGGCCTGCACGTACAGTGCTGTTCGTGATTCTGATTCCGTAGGGCTAGACGTGCCCTGCAGGATCAGAATTGCAATCTCCTTTGTACGTCTGGCTCAGCCCGGTCGTACAAAGGAGATCTACATCTGGGATAGAATTGGGCCCGTTCTGTGCTCATCTCTCCCCACCTCCACTGGGAGACTATTCCACACATTTACCACTCTTTTCATAAAGAAATATTTCCACATATTACTCCTGAGTCTATTCCCTTTCACCCTCATCCTATATCCCCTCATAGCAATCGAAAGAGGCTCTCCTCTTGTTCATTTATGCCACAGAAGTATTTAAATGTCTATATCATAACTCCTCTATCTCCTCTATCTCACCTTTCCTTCAATGTATACATATTAATATCTTTAGGTCTGTCTTTATATGCTTTATAATTGAGACCACTAACCATTTTAGTAGCCACCCTCTGCACCGACTCCAGCCTGTTTATATCCTTTTGAAGGTGCGGTCTCCAGAATTGCACACAATACTCCAAATGAGGTTGCACCAGAGACCTATACAAAGGCATTATCACCTCCTTTTTTCTGCTGGCTGTTCCTCTCCTTATGTACCCAAGCATTCTTGTGGGAAAATTTTGCCGCTGCAGTCAGTCACTTTAGGGTTCATCCCTAGGGTGCTCAGTTTGTTTATAAGTCACTTGTGTGGAACGGTGTCAAAGGCTTTACTGAAATCTAAGTACAGTACATCTAGGGCTCTCCCTCCGTATCTCGTAAAGGATATAAAAAGGCTGGAAGTGGTTCAGAGGAAGGCAACCAAAATGATTTGGATCCTGCATCATAAGACTTATGAGAAGAGACTTGAAGACCTAAATATGTACACTCTGGAAGAGAGGAGGGTAAGGGGAGATATGATTCATATTTTTAAATACTTAAAGAGTATTAATGAACCAACACACCTCTTCCAAAGATGGGGAAGCTGTAAAACTAGAGGGCATAACATGAAGCTGCAAGGGGGTAAACTGAAAGGCAATGTCAGGAAATATTTTTTCACTGAAAGGGTGGTGGATGCTTGGAATGCTCTCCCGATGGAAGTGGTGGGGGCAAATACAGTGACAGAATTCAAAATGGCAAGGGAAAGGCATAGTGGATCCCTTTATAGCAACAGGATAAAATCAAAATAAGCATAACTATCTCTTATATCTGAACAAATAGGGGTGCCCTATACGGAGTGGTGGGTGCACCCCTAAATAAAGGCATGGGGAGAGGTGACCTGCACGGAGCTGCAAGTGCATCTTCTCTTGCCACCTTGCTGGGCAGACTAGATGGACCATACTAGTCTTTATCTGCTGTCATATACTATGTTACTATATATCTTTCTGGCCACCCAGTCAAAGAAATCAATCAGATTTGTCTAACACAACCTGCCTCTGGTGAATCCATGCTGCCTCAGATCCTGCAATCCATTGAACTCCAGAAACCTCACTATCTTCTCTTTTAGCAGCATTTCCAACAATTTACTCACCACAGATGTTAAACTAACCAGCCTGTAGTTTTCAACCTCATCCTTACTTCTACTTTTGTATAAAGGGACCACTTGTACCTTGTCTCCAGTTCTCTGGGACCACTCTCAGCTCTAAAAAAGCATTGAAATTTTGGTCAGCGCAACCACTAGAATGTCCCCATGTTCCTTCAATATTCTTAGATGTATCCCATCTGGCCCCAATGTTTTGTCTGCTTTAGCTAGTTCCTCATGAACACAGTTTTCTGAAAATTGTTCAAGATCCCCATCACATCTGTTCCTATTTGTGGGTGTTTTCTGAGGTCCTGCTCTTTTGTCCTTCATCTATGAACACAGAACAGAAATATTTGTTAAGCAATTCCGCTTTATCCTCATCAGCTTCTACATATTCCTCCCCTTCACCCTTGAGTCTGACAATACCACTTTTGGCCTTCTTCCTCTCACTAACATATCTGAAAAATGTCTTATCCTCCTATTTTATTGTATTGGCTATTTCTTCTTCTTTTGGTATTTTTGCATGTCTTCCTTTCTCTGTGATCTCTTGTATTTTATATAGGCCACCCTCTTTTTCTTCATCTTTTCAGCTTCTTCTTTTAAATTGTATTTACCTTTCTAATAAGAAGGTTTGTTGTCCCTAAAATATCCCTTTCAGTTTTGCCCATTGCTTTTCTACATCCCCCAGCTGTATAGACACATAGAAACATGATGGCAGAAAAAGACCACATGGCCATTCATACTTTCACTTTGACTCTTGCCATGGGGAGGCATGCACAGGGGCGGGTTCAGTGGCCCTTGTTTTGATTGGGGTGGATGTGGGAGTAGGGGCCTTAGGAACTAGAGTATGTGTTGTGTGAGTGGTTAGGGGACCAGGAGCCATGTAAGCAACATGTATTTTATTTATTTATTTAGAATTTCTTATATACCGCACTATTCGGTATTGATTTGGGGAGGATCAAAGACTATGGCAGCAACGTATCTTTATACTGGGGACACTAAGATGAATGGCAGGACTGTCACATGGAGATCATCAGTGCTATAAAGCTTCAGCAGCTAGGACCGGCTGAGACTTTCTCCTTCCTTTTCCTCTTGCTCCCCTTTCTTTCTGCATTTCTCTCTCTCTCATTATCGAGATAGGTAGCTGCCATGGTCTTTGATGTCTGCATGATGAGTAAAACTACATGCCTTCTAATTCTCATTCTCACTTTTACACATGTAACCCCAGGGGCAATTTTCTAAAAGCACTCTTATAACTGGGAAAGGTTTATGAAATGATTCCCTACATACCTGCACAAACATGCCTAGAATCTGTACATGCCAGGAGTATGCTTGTGAAAGTATTATACCTAGACATGGCATTCTAATCCTTGCTAAAATACCCTCATTAACATAGTTGTTAAAAATGCCTTGACAGCATTGTCACTCTACAATACATTGGCTGAATAACATGGGTCTATTACCAAAGGGAAGCCATATAGTGTAATCAAATTCAATTGAGCATGCTCAGTTCTTTTTTTCTCTTGACTCCTCCCGCTGGCTTTCAAAGGGTATACAACCAGTCCTAGTAAATGGGAGCAGTTTTGTCAGTACAGAAGAAAGAAGTTGGAGAACTATCATGCTCCAGAAAAGGAGGTGAAAGGAGAGCATTTTGCAACTGGTATTGCTTTATTCTACTGGTATTGAGACAGAGCTCAGTGGTAAAATAAAATCCTGATAATGATTGATTAAGAGATTTAGGGGTATGTTTACTAAACTGCGTTAGTGCAATTCGCGTTAGGAGCCGCGTTAGTGGAAGGAAAGCCAAAAAAGGACATGGGCGGGTACATCGTAACCGATAACGTGCAGTTGCGCGCGTTATTACGTGCTGTGCAGCAACGATTGCTACAGCGCACGCGCAACTGCGCACAAGCTTAAGACAGCGCGCAGACACTCAAATACAGAAACAGAGCTGTAGCACAATGGTTACTACACAGACTGATGGTACAAGGGTCATGGGTTCGATTCTCCAATGTGCCTAACGAATAAGGCTGGCTGAGGCATCATGTGTAACCCTTTGAAGGCCTACTATAATATTTTAATCCACATTCTGCAGCCGGGTTAATGTTTGCACATGTCAGGAAAATTGTACCCGTCGTATCCAATATGTTCCAATAGTGACGTTCCCTCTGGCATGGTCATGTATTATATACCATTTGATAGGAATATATAGGCAGAAGTTGGGATCCCGAAAGTATTGGGCTTGGCCTGGAAAGGGTTAAGTAGTGGGCTGTGTGGATGTTTAGTTGTACCTGAATAGTGCTGCCAGCAAATACGCCCTCACAGTGGCGTAACCTAAGGTGCCACATAAGGCACCCTAGAGGGCACTCCATAGGGCACATTATAAAGTGCGCTGTCTGCCAAGGCACCCTATAATGTCCCCTATAGGACACCATATAAGGCACCTCATAAGGCACTGTATAGGGCGCCATATAAAGCGCACTATAGGGCGCCTTATGAGCCACCCTAAGGGGACAGTACCCTAAGGGTGGTCCTGCTGGCAGAACTAATATACAATAAAAATAGACAATGCCTAAGACAGCCCTATTGATGAACCCCACTGTGGGTTTTGAACCCATGTCCTCTGACTCCACAGGCAGTGAAGTAACCAGTGGGCTAGAGCAACTAACAAACAACTGGCTGGCTACCCACCCTGAGGAGGAGGAGGGGGGGGGAGGGGAGAGGGGAGGGGGAGAGGAGGAGGGGGGGGGGTTAATGGACCCATAGGCAGATTATGTACCACCACACAACCCATCCTCTACAGCTCAGGGTGGGAAACAGGATCACCCACCAATAGATCCACTGTCTACCTCCCTGCAATGGCAGCGGTAGAGGGGACCAGCAACAGCAGTCCTGCTGGGGAACAGACAGAGCGGCACACATCCATAACGCAATAGCAGACAGACAGTAGGCCTGGCAATGCTCAGCTGCCCCCCACCATTATCTGACATTCTCCAGCAGCAAGCCTCCAGCCGCTGCACCCTGCAAGGTGTTCCAGCAAGACACATACTAGCTGCAGACAGTCCACCAGCTAGTCCATAGTGCATGGTCCTGGAGGAGATGCATGTATCCGAAACGGGGATGTCAGCATACACACCAAGCAGATAAGTCAGTGACCAGGCCCCAAGAGGAAATCCATATATATATCACATGAGAGAAATGCTATATAGCACTATGGGGGAACCTAGCCATGCCATGGTCACTGCTCTGTAAGGGTGAGAGTGACCTCCCAGCAGGACATGCTGTGGCCACTCTGTCCGTGCAGGTGGTACCGGGCACTACAATGTCCGAGCTATTGCTCTATGCCCTGCACAGATGCGGCAAGGCCAGGCCACCCTATCCAGGCTATTCCCACAGTACCTTGCTCTTCATTATGCACATTGGCAGGCCAATACTGGGAACAGTGCTAGCAATGTGGGCTGTGGAAGGTGTTGGAAGCCACCACACACTGGATAGACCAGGGGTGGGCACCTCCGGTCCTGGAGGGCCGCAGACCAGTCAGGTTTTCGGGATATCCCTAATGAACATGCATGAGATATATATGCATTAGAGATATCCTGCCAACCTGACTGGTTTGTGGCCCTCCAGGGCTGGATTTGGAGACCCCTGCCTTACACCTCTGTCATTTAAGATCGTGAGTGGGCAAGGTACAGATGTCCTAGACATCGAAAGGGTATATAGAATGTGTCACATTCCTCCTCGATTCTCATCACCACCAAAAAGTTGTCTAATAGACAATTATTTGGTGGTGGTGAGAAGTGAGGAGGACTGTGACAAATTCTATCTAACCTTTTTGATGTCTTGCACATCTGCACCTTGTCCACTGACAATCTTAAATGACAGAGGTGTAAGGCAGGGGTCTCCAGATCCAGCCCTGCAGGGCCACAAACCAGTCAGGTTGGCAGGATATCTCTAATGCATATATATCTCATGCATATTCATTAGAGATATCCCGAAAACCTGACTGGTCTGCGGCCCTCCAGGACCAGGTTTGCCCACCCCTGGGATAGACAGACACACACTCCCCACACCTATGCCAGCATTGTGCTACTATAGAGGTGTTGGGCAGCCCAGGCCACCACACCAGTCCTGGGCACAGTGCAGGCATGGCTATGGTACGCAATACTGTAGGAGTCACTCCCCAGGTTGGTAAACACTGTCAGACACAAGACCTGTAGCACACTCCACAGACATCAGAAAGGTTGCTATGATGCAGCTCACTCAGGAAATTGTACTTAACCTAGGAATTGCTCTCTGCCAGTAATCATAGCAACCTTTTGATAGATGTGTACCATATTCCCAGGTTTAGGGTGGCATTACTACAGTATGCATGTGCTAGTATTGGGAGATGCATGCAGAGCCCAAAGTCCTTCCTCTCCAGGAGGCTGTGGATAATGGGGCCTGTGGGTGCGGGTGTGTCTGCCCCTGTTGGCTGCTGCTTTATGGCAGAGGTTCCCAACTCCAGTCCTGCAGTGCTAAACACTGTTCGGGTTTTCATGCTGTCCCTCATGAATATGCATGAGATACATCTGCATACCATGGGGGTGGCGCATAGAAATGCAGCACAGGCATCTTCATCAGAGGCAGCATGGAACCGGAATGGTGTTTGGCCCTCCAGGACTGTATTTGGGAGGCTCTGCTCTAGGTAATGTGCATGTTTATGGTGTCTGTGCTCTGCAGGGTAAAATGTGGGTGTTTTGGGCATGTTTACATCATCTGCAAGAACGATTCTGTCTGTATTAGCACGTTATAGTAGTTGGTAAAATATGAGGACTGGGTTGGCAGAAACCACAGCTGGGACTTGAACCTGTGACCTTCTGCTTTTGAATACACTGGTTCTGTGCACTGCACCACCATATTCTCACAGAGATGGTGCATTCCCTGGTGCTACCATGACTGTTGGTCAGACAGGGCCTGTCTGTTGCAGTGCACGGCACCCACCTACACAGGGCTAGGCCACGGTCTGCTGTGGGCAGCTGCCACTGCCCCCTCCACCACCAGTATCCCTCAGCCACCATGCTGACATGCCCTTCTGCTGGTGGAGCTGGTGATGCGCAGTCTCAGGCCATCCAGTGTGCAGGTAGGCGGCTACCTATGGTGCGTGTTCTGGGATAGGGGTGCCTGTATAGATGTCCATGCTTCCCCCCAACACCGCCTGCCTATGTTCTGTGCCCTTGGTGGTACCTGCTGGGTACTATCCACTGTAATAAACACTCTCGTGCCCATGTTTGGCCCTCATCAGTTGCTGTCTGGCTGCTGTACAGTTTCAGCATTCCTAAGTGCCACCTAGGCATCTGCCTAGTCCGCACTGTGCCCCAGCTGCACCACAGCATGTGCCGCCTGTGGCCCTCTGTATCCCCTTTTCCGGCATCTGTCCAGTTGCCGTTCCGACATGCCCGCCCTGATGTTGCGGGACATGTGCACGCCATAGGAACCTTGTCCAATGGAGGGGAAAGCCCTGGGCAGCACTATTTTACTGGGGGCTCATTCACCTTGTATGGGGACGGAGTATAGACCCTTCCATGATTTATATCTTTTCTATGGAGCTTTCTCGGGGGGGGGGGGGGTTGATGTTTCTCATTACTACCACTATTGGCCAGCTTGGTTATGATTTTTTTCCAGTTTGTTGAGGTCATTTTCAGTGTTTCTCTGCCCTTTTGTTCTGTGCACATGTATCACACTTATCACTTTTTTTAAGTTTCCCTGCTTGGGCTGTACATTGCTGACACTGAATTTTTTCTCTCCCCTGTAATGTGCATTTAACGGCAGGTTTTCATTTGCGTTGGAATTCAGCTCTGAAAATCAGCGCGTTAGTGTGAGGGAAGCCTCTCCCCGCCCACTCTCCACCCACTGACCCCTTCTCTCCGCCCTCTCTCCACCTTTGCGTTGTTTTACCGCGCCGCAGAACTTTACGATCGTTAACGCGCTATAGCGTGCGCTATTGCGTGTTAACAGTCGTTAACACGCAATAGCGCATGCTATTGCGTGCTAACGATCGTTAACACGCGATAGCGCACGCTATTGCGCGTTACCGCAGTTTAGTAAACATACCCCTTAGTTATAAACGCACAGGAAAAAAATAGAATACATACGCGATCTAGTTTGCTGGCACAGATCTGAAATAGCACACCTTTGCTCAAATTCTTAATTTCTCGTAACTTGGGCAAAAGATGTGGCATTTCAAAACCGATGCCAGCAAACCAACTTGCATACTTTTTGTTCTTTTAAAAATTTCCCGTCACTTCAAGAAGGGAGAAGGATCAATAAGAAAGTGCAAATAAAAACTTCTACAGAAAGTGCTGCAGGACATTTGACACTAAGGAGTAAAATTAAGATTCAGGCAGTAACAGATCATAGGAAATAACTGGTGTGCTCGGCAGTTTATTTCGGGTCTTCTCAAACTATTCCTGCTGGTTCATTTGCTCTTCAAAGTGAATGTCAGAATTTTTTAGTCCATGTCATCCTATTCCTGGAAATGGGGTTAATGAGCACTCACTGTATATAGAAAAGAGCCTATTCCCTTTGGTGTCTTTTTAACACAGGTTTCTAGTTCAAGTATATCATCGCTACCAAACGAAAGGACAGCAGTTCTAAAAAACATTTCTTTTATTCACTGTGCTGTCACATTCGCCATGACCTCTCTAAATTACATAGCGCAGTGTGTTAATTAAAGAACCTCTGCAACTCTTTTAGCAAATTGTAATGTTGAATAGTGAAGTGTACAATGCATTACCAACTGTGGACAATGTGTGCTGGGAATGGCCGACACAAGAAATCGGCCACAGAAATAGAAAGAACGGAAGAAATCTAAGCTAAGATACAACATTTAGTAATAATTTTGCTTCACATAGCATTAAGGGGCATGTTTACTAAAGTGCGATAAACGTGGATAACGTGCGTTGTAAGACGTTAACGACCGTAAGTGCCATATAACGCGCGTACCGACGCGCTAACGACCGTTAACGTAATACTACGCGCGTTAAGCATAGTTAACGATCGTAAAGTCCCGCGGCGTGTTAAAACAGCGCAGAAGGTGGAGAGTGGGCAGAGAGAAGGGGTCAATGGGCGGAGAGTGGGCGGGGAGAGGCTCCCCTCATACTAACGCGCTGAATTTCTGAGCTCAATTCCAACGCGAATGAAAACCTGTCGTTAAAGGCATTTAAAGGGAAGAGAAACCATTTCCGTCAGCAATGTACAGAAAAACTGGGGAAACCCACAAAACGTGAGCAGTGTGATACATGTGCACAGAACAAAATTTCACATAAAACGTTAAAAATGACCACAAGAAACATTTTAAAAAGCATAATTCAGCTGGGCAACAGTGATAGCAATGGGCAACAAGGAACAACACTCCCTGGAAAGCACCAAATAAAAAAGAAATGATGTGTGGAAGGGTCTACGCTCCGCAGACCCTTTCAAAGATCATTTCATTGTAATGGAGCTGTCCTGGGAGTGTTGTGTAATGTTGCCCAATGATATCATTGTTGCCCAGCTTGGTTATGGGTGTGTGCCCCTTTTCTAAGGTCTTTTCTGAGGTTTATGTGCACCTTTGTCTGCATACATGGTAAATGAGGCCACAGTAAACCTGTTGCAGAGCAGGGTTTCTGACTCATCAGGCCGGTTTAACTAACTCCAGGGACTGCACTGTCTCTGTGGCCACAGTGTGGTGCAACAGACACAGCCAGTGCCTGTAAGACCAGAGGGTCACAGGTTCAAATCCCAGCTGGGGCTCCTGCCAACCCAGTCCCCATAGTTTTACCCACCACTAAACAGTGATAGTAAAGACACTCCTTTATTGCAGAGAACATACGCATGGCCTATATTTTACCACACCAAACACAGACATCAGAAACAGGCACATTACCTAAAGCAGAGTCCCACAAATGCAGTCCTGGAGGGCCACACACCATTCCGGCTTCATGCTGCCTCTAATAAAGATGCCTGTGCTGCATAGCTATGCACCACCCCCATGGTATGCAGATGTAGCTCATGCATATTTATGAGGGACAGCATGAAAACCTGAACAGTGTTTGGAACACCAGGACTGGAGTTGGAGAACTCTGCCGTAAAGCAGCAGCCAACAGGGCAGAGCTACTCAATTCCAGTCCTGGTGGCCCGCAACCCTGCAGGTTTTTGGGATATCCTTAATGATATGCATGAGATATATATGCATTAGAGATAGCCTGCCAACCTGACTGGTGTTTGGCCCTCCAGGGCTGGATTTGGAGACCCCTGCCTTACATCTCTGTCATTTAAGATTGTAAGTGGGCAAGGTGCAGATGTCCAAGACATCAAAAAGGTTAGAATTTGTCACATTCCTCCTTGCTTCTCACCACCACCAAAATATTGTCTATTAGACAACTTTTTGGTGGTGTTGGGAATCTAGGAGGAATGTGACACATTCTATCTACCCTTTTGATGTCTAGAACATCTGTACCTTGCCCACTCACAATCTTAAATGACAGAGGTGTAAGGCAGGAGTCTCCAAATCCAGTCCTGGAGGGCCACAAACCAGTCAGGTTGGCAGGCTATCTCTAATGCATATATATCTCATGCATATCATTAGGGATATCCCAAAGACCTGCAGGGTTGCGGGCCACCAGGACTGGAATTGAGTAGCTCTGCAACAGGGCCACACACCCACCCACAGGCCCCATTGGCCAATGCCTCCTGGAGAGGCAAGACATTGGGCCCTGCCTGTATCTCCCAATACTAGCAGTTGCATACCTTAGCAATGCCACCCTACACCTGGGTATATGGTACACAGCTATCAAACGTTTCCTATGATAACTGGCAGATATAAATTCCTACGTTAAGCACATTTTGCTCATTGAGCTCCACCATAACAATCATTCTGATGTCTGCGGTGTGTGCTGCAGGTCTGGTCTCTGACAGTGTTCACCACCCTGGGGAGTGACCCCCCAACAGCCTTGTGTACCATATCCATGCCTGTACTATGCCCATGACTGGTGTGGTGGGTATGGCTGCTGGCCACCTCTATAGTAGCACAATGCTGGCATAGGTGTGGGGGTGGCTGTCTGTCTATCCAGTGTGTGGTGGCTGCAAACACCTTCCACAGTCCACACTGCCAGCAATGTTGCCAGTATTGGGCTGCCAATGTGCATAATGAGGAGCAAGGTACCATGGGTATAGGCCGGACAGGGTGGCCTGGCCAGGGTGCATCTGCACAGGGCATAGGGCAGTGACAGGCACATTGTAGTGCCTGGCCACCACCTACACAGACAGGGTGACCTCAGTATATCCTGCTGAGAGATCACTCTCACCCTGACTGTGCAGTGACCACAGCATGGCTAGGCACTCCCATGGTGCTATCTAGTATTTCTTTCATGTGATAAATATGGGTTTCCTTTTGTGGCCCAGTCACTGATGTATCTGCTTGCTGTGTATGCTGACATCCCAGTTCTGGGTGCAGGCATCTCCACTGGGCACTAGCAGACTGTTTGCAGCTGTTAGGTGTTGTGATGCAGTGGCTGATGGCTTGCACCAGGGGAATATCAGATAGTGGTGGGGTGCAGCATACCATATCCAGGCCTAATGTCTGTTTGCTATTGTGTTATGGCTGTGTACAGAGCTGCATTGACTGCCCTGTGGGGTGTCTGTTCCTCAGCAGGACTAGGGTTAATGTTCCCCTCTACTGCCACCTTTGCAGGGAGGTAGACTGTGGATCTTTTGATGGGAGACCCTGTTTGCCACCCTCAGCCCTGGGGAGGGGGGTGGTGGTGCATGGGGGCTACACCTGACTGAAACAGACAGAGATGTCCAAGGTGCGCCTGCAGAAACTACCTATCTCACACAGTAACACTGTTTTGGATCTGCGCCATGGACGGTGCTGTGGACCTAGTGCTGGGCGCCTCACTGCACCCTCAGGGTAAGCACAGTACCCGCACAATGTGATGGTGTGTAGCTACTCTGTGCCAGTACAACACACGATCAGTACCCCCTATCAGGCCGAGGTGCACATGGTCAGTTCCCTCTACCAGGCCGAGGTGCTGTGGGGGTGCATTCCCCATGGTGTGTATCTGTGGACAGCTGATTTGCATGTGCAGTGCATCATGGGTGTGACTGGCACAATCCAACCCTGTGAAACTCCAGCACCTGCTCACAGGCTCTGATAAACCATAGGCCATCACACGTACATCTGCTAGCACAGGGGTGGGCACCTCCGGTCCTGGAGGGCCGCAGACCAGTCAGGTTTTCGGGATATCCCTAATGAACATGCATGAGATATATATGCATTAGAGATATCCTGCCAACCTGACTGGTTTGTGGCCCTCCAGAGCTGGATTTGGAGACCCCTGCCTTACACCTCTGTCATTTAAGATCGTGAGTGGGCAAGGTACAGATGTCCTAGACATCAAAAGGGTATATAGAATGTGTCACATTCCTCCTCGATTCTCACCACCACCAAAAAGTTGTCTAATAGACAATTTTTTGGTGGTGGTGAGAAGTGAGGAGGACTGTGACAAATTCTATCTAACCTTTTTGATGTCTTGGACATCTGCACCTTGTCCACTCACAGTCTTAAATGACAGAGGTGTAAGGCAGGGGTCTCCAGATCCAGCCCTGGAGGGCCACAAACCAGTCAGGTTGGCAGGATATCTCTAATGCATATATATCTCATGCATATTCATTAGAGATATCCCGAAAACCTGACTGGTCTGCGGCCCTCCAGGACCAGGTTTGCCCACCCCTGTGCTAGCATAATGCATAGGTGCAAGACACCCTACAGAGTCTGTAATATAAGATGCCCACACTGGTAAAAACACACATACCCACGCACGTACAAACACACGTACCCACGCACGTAAAACCACACGTACCCACGCACGATTGTACGTGCGCAGCCACACACGGGGCTACGCCCGTACCAACGCACGCAGCCTCGCACGCACCAACATACGTGGCTAGGCACACTCCGAGGGTGTGTTGCTGACACCAATACTCAACGTAACGAAAAACATGTCTCCTCATTCCCTCTGTAATGTACAGGGTGATGCCTGGGACAGCCTTCTGCGTTAGGCACACTGGGGACTCGAACCCATGCTGCCTGTAACAGCGGTCAGTACCATAACCATTGTGCTACAGCTCTGTTTCAGTGCTTTGTGTCTGTACGTCTTCTTACGATTAACGCACAGTAACGCGCCACAGCGCCCGGTAACGCTCGTTAATTTTTTGAACGCGCGTTAGTGGTGACGATGTACCGCCCATGTCCTTATTTGGGGTTTCTGTCACTACCGCGGCTCCTAACGCGAATTGCACTAACGCAGTTTAGTAAACATACCCCTAAGTATTTAAGAAGTAGGCGATGCTTTTAGACTATCAATGTGATCATTTCTTTTTTTAAAAATTTATTTTAATTTGAAATAAATCACGGGCACATGTTTAAGCAAAGTACAAACAAAAAATAATACATTTTTGATCAACTGGAACCTTTTCACAAATATGTAAATTATTACAGAGATCAGAGAGCCATTGATAACCTGATCAAATCTGTAGATGACACAAAATTATTCAAAGTTATTAAAACTCAAGAGGATTGTGAAAAATTGCAAGAAGACCTTGATAACCTGGAAGACTGGATGTTCAAATGGCAGATGAAATTTAATGTGGACAAGTGCAAAGTTTTGCACCTAGGAAAAAACAACCCAAACTATGATTACACGATGGAAGGCTCTACATTAGGAGCCACCATCCAGGAAAAAGATTTAGGCGTCATCTTGGATAACTCATTGAAACCCTCTGCCCAGTGTGCAGTGGCGGCCAAGAAAGCAAATAGAATGCTAGGAATCATAAGGAAAGGAATGGAGAATAAAACAAAGGATATTATAATACCTCTGTATCGTTCCATGGTGTGTCTTTATCTTTATCTTTATTCCATTACTTGATATACCATCCTTCATAAAAACAACAGAGCGGTTTACAAAAGAGCAAAATGCACACTGCCAGAAAAAGGAAAAGAATGCCATAGTTTTGATAGGACAGAGAAAAACCTAGGCACCTGCCTAGGCCATCTATTTGGAGGGGCTACATGGTGCAGCACCATGTAGATCACAACAGCCTGACAGCCACAAAACCAGTGCTAGTATTTTTCAGCAGCTGTTTTGATGCATTGCTGTGCATGTCTGCATATGCACTAAATAGATGTCAAAGGGCTGCTGGTGTTATATGCTGTCAGGGTGTCAAGAGATAGGGCCTGTGCTCTATATGCTTCATCCTATACTGGCCACTTAGCCAGAGTTTTAGAGCAGCAGAGTTCAATGGGGGGAGGGGGACATGCAAATGAGGTGTTTAACATACTGGAAACAAGAATGACATCAAAAGGTGCTGTCAGACCCACACCTCACTTGCATAGGTGGTTTGTAGCAATGCATACGTCCACCTGGGAGGGCCATGCTGCTGCCATTGGCCATGTTGCTGTGGTGGATGGCCCCTTACCCTGACCAGAAATGATAGGCTTAGGCCTATGACTCTGAGCAGATCACTTCTATTTCTACCACTGAATGTGGATGTGCTTTGTTGGAGTGCACTGATCAGTTCTTCTGTTTCCAAGTTTGGCAGGTGAGGTGATCCAAAGATCTGGGGAGCTCTTATGGGAGTCCAGGGTCCTGTGCACTTTTGGATCTCTGACAGCTGGAGTGCTTAGCAGGGGTGCTGCTTGGTGTTGGCAATGTCCGGGGAGGGGTGAATGAAGACTGCACTATAGTGTTCTGTCAGAGCCCTTCCTATGGGGGAAGTATGGGTTCTGTATGTGGATGGGCATGCCTCCCCCCTTACCCCCTAACCCCTCTCCACCCCAACCTGCCTACCCCCCCTTCCCTTGGCAGATTTCAGGCATAATGGTAGCTGTCTTAGAGGGTGGGCCATGGGGATGTTTCCAGACATTATAGGCCCTCATCTGTGTGCTCATTGTGTTTGCCACCAGATCTCCTGGTTCTAGCATTGCCCCCCTCCCTTCCCTTCCCATACATTGGGGGACACACACCATAATGGCTAGAGTGCATTGAAGTCATAAAAGAGGAGGGAGAGCCTACTCCCTCCCTGCAGCCTAGGTGAATAGGCACCTTGGATGCCTCAGGGTGAGGGGGGGTGAGGGGGGGGGGGGTTATATTTCATATGGTGGACACTGTGGACACCCTGACTGATCCCATATAAGGTCCCCTGCACCTTCAGATACCGCAATTGTATCCTATCTGCCACAGTTAGGGGTGCTGTACAGTCTCTCTGCATGCATTTGCTTTCCTGATTTGTATGTACCACTCTCTTGTATCCCATTGCTTGTATGCCCATTGCTCTGAGCTGTGCAGTCGGTTTTGCTTATTTCCAGTCATCCCTCTCTCTATTCTGCACTGGCCTGTTACTACTGTCCTGTAGGTGGGTAGGGTTCCATTTATTGCAGTCTGCACTGGTTCTGTAGATTACTACCGCCCTTATAATGCATTTGTATCTAACAATTGCAGGGCAGATGTTGCAAGAGCATTCGCTGCGCACATGTGGTATGGCTGCACGTTCACATCTACTGTGGTAGTGATGCATCTAACGTGGTGGTGCATCCCTACTGTGGCCATGTCCCCTGCATCTACCATGGCTGCTATGCCCCTCTGTAGTACAAAAGCATGCTAACCATTCATTTTCCCCATGCTACCTGCTGCTCTTTCATAAACATGCCCCTAAAAATATAATCTGCTATCCCTAAGTAAACCCAACCCAAAATCAGTCATTTGCTACACTCACACACATACACCCAGCACCAAGCATACAAAACTCACATACAAGTCGTCAACTCTCAAAATTCTCTTTCTTTCTATTCACTCACACCAGAGATTAGTCTTCCTAACATTTTTCCTCAGAAACTTAAATCTTTTTTCCTCTTTCAAAAATGAATCCAAATTTTATCAGTGTCACACACAAGTTTCATCCATGTAGACCCTGTCTTTCTCTAAGGCAGTTCACAGATGATGTAGCCTTTCTGGCCCGCTGGAATGCTATTCTAAATAAATGTAGCTTCGATCTAATTATCGAAGTTCTGTGACATTTTCCTACAACCAGCGGCGGCAAAAGTAACCTCTTATATACGAGATACTGGTGATTTTCTGGCACAACTGTCTACCTGCTGTGATTCTTTAGTGTACACGTTTTTGGTGACCTTAGATGTTCAGGCGTTATATACGAATATTGACCAAAAAGAAGTGCTTCAGTGTCTTTCCACTTTTCCGCTTGAGCTCCCTTCGCGAGTTCCACACACTTTTCTGCTCACCCTTTTGGAATTGGTTCTCAGCAATAATTATTTTTTGTACCAGCAATGCTTCTATTTGCAAATATTTGGTATAGCGATGGGGGCCACTGTTGCCCCCCTCTATAGCTACCATATATATGGCGTTTTTTGAAGAAACGTACATTTACACTTCTCCCTTATTTCAATATGTGACATTTTGACGTTGGTTTTTGGATGACATCTTTTTCTTATGGTCTGGGACGGCCGAGGATTTAGATTTGTTCTTATTCTCGCTGAATGGATATTCATCAAATATTCAATTTACGGCAACATCGGACCGAAGCCGGATACTATTTTTGGACATAACTGTTCAGTTGACAACTGATGGGATCACCACAACGTGATACATTGTTAAATTTTTCTAGCTACCACCCGGTATCGCTCAAACGAGGTTTACCGTTTGGGCAATTCTTGCGTCTTCGTTGGAATTGTTCGACATTGGCGGAGTTTCGTAAGCATGCCCTTGATTTACAGCACCGATTATATCTTCGTGGGTATCCTCTCCCTTTGTTGAAGAGGGCATACAAACGAGCAAGTTTCTTCATAGAGAATGGCTGTTGCTTCCTCAAAACTCCTCTCGGGATGACCAATCAGAAGAAGAGCGTTTGACAGGAGTGTTTCCTTATCTTAATGGAATGCCCAAAGTGGTAAACATTTTGTGTTATTTGGACAGATGTCCATACTTCGATCACATATAGCTTAAACTGGCATATTACTTGTGATTCCAGTTTTGTAGTCTACTTAATCCAATGTCCTTGTCGCCTTTATTATATTGGCCGAACCACACGGAGAATTCAGATCGGACTTGGGGAACATGCATCCAGTTTGCGACGCCTATGGTGGAACACTGTTTACAAACGAGCAAGTTTTCTTCATACAGAATGGCTGTTGCTTCCTCAAAACTCCTCTCGGGATGACCAATCAGAAGAAGAGCGTTTGACAGGAGTGTTTCCTTATCTTAATGGAATGCCCAAAGTGGTAAACATTTTGTGTCGATATTGGCCGGTTTTAGCTGTTCATCCTTGTTTTGCGGACAAGTGGCTTATGATTGCTTATTCGAGGGGATCTAATTTGCGAGACAAAGTTGTCAAGACCACCTCACCTCTGGATCGCCCCCTTACAGCTCATAGTGATCCTGGTCACTATACTTGTGGCTCCTGCAGTTATTGCCAGTTGGCCCTTATGGGGCTTATTTGGACAGATGTCCATACTTCGATCACATATAGCTTAAACTGGCATATTACTTGTGATTCCAGTTTTGTAGTCTACTTAATCCAATGTCCTTGTCGCCTTTATTATATTGGCCGAACCACACGGAGCATTCAGATCGGACTTGGGGAACATGCATCCTGTTTGCGGCGCCTATGGTGGAACACTGTTTACAAAATGCACACTCATTTGATTAATTACAATGGCGTGTCTTGGATATGGTTCCTGTAGACCCTAGAGGAGGTGATCGGGTTGCTAAGCTGCTGCGATTGGAACAACGTTGGATATTTGATTTAAAGACTGTTTCACCTCTGGGCTTAAATGCCTCTTTGGAATGGCATACTATACTTTGAAGAGCATCTGATTGCCTTTTTCTGGATTGTCCAATGCTGACAGGGGGTTCCCTTGCTGAGTAGGGTTTCCCCATTAGTCATTGGTTATTGTTGTGACCTTTATATTGATTGGCTAGTAGTCTCCTTTTGCATTTTACGTCACACGCCAACTCTTACAAACCCAACCATTCGGCTTTCATTTTTTGATCTTGAAGCTATAACTATGGAATTCATACAATCAACCTGATGCAGGGCTATTGGAGTTTTTCTAGCCTGAAACGTGTCATGTAATGTATACTATGAATTCTGTGGACATAAAGGCTCGTCAAGAAGTTTTGAAGTTTTTTTTTTTTAAGTGCCTGCGAGTCAGTCCTGACTCCTGGCAACCCAGAAGCTCCTGGGTTTTCTTGGCAGTGTCACTGGAAGTAGATTGCCAGGCCTTTCTTCCAGGGCAATGGAGGGTTAAGTGACTTGCCCAAGGCCACAAGGAGTGCTAGTGGGAATCGAACCCTGGTTGCTTGGTTACCAAGCCAGTGCTCTAACCACTAGGCTACTCCTCCACTCCAGTGGTTATATTTGGTCACTATTTTAAATTATTAAAAAGGAACGATCATGGCGAGAGGAAGGTATTTGTTCCTCCCTCTTTTGCATGATTATTCCAACAAAAATAATTCTGTTAATGGTGTTTTTTCACTTTTGTGCCAAGGTTTAGGTTCTGATTTTGCTCTAAGGAAGCCAGGGTGCCTTAATATCTAGGCTGCAGTACACAGGTTACCAGACCCCTGGTGTGGGAGAGAGTTGGGACCTCTCCCTGTCACACTCCTCACACATCTGGCACAGTACCCTTACTAGAGAGTAGTGCTGTCCCAATGTGGGACAAGGTGATGCAGACTCTAAATTGGCGGGCCCAACACAGTGACCACATAGATGACGGGGGGGGGGGGGGACTCATAGCTAGAGCACCCGGTCACCACATGGAGTCCACATTGTCCAGGTGCAACTCTTTGGTCCACCCTATATACCATCCACTCTTGTAGCTTGATTTCTGCCAGGGGGTGGAATGCAGTCCACAGCAAATACTATGCTCCCATCTTGAGGAAACCACTGGGGGACACACCACTCCAGCCCTCAGGGAAAATAAACCCTTGGTCTATAAAATGCCTCTCCCCTTAGGCAAAAGATTAGGAAGGAGAACACCAATCAGAAAGCTGCAAACAAGCAAGCCCATGTTTAGTAATAGAAACATATGAGGTGGATTTAACACAGAGCTTTATTGCCACACCCCCCCCACTATTGTGCGATCAAAATCCATGTTAGTACTTTGTTAAACTCCTTGCTCCAAGTTACTGCGCTTTAGTAAACATGCCCCTCTGACTCAGCAGAGAAAACAAAACCTTAATTTGTACTTAAACACTGAGTTTTGTCCTTCAGAAATTTAAATGCTTTTAAGCAGCATCTTGTCAGCTTCAAAAAATATAATCCATATACTTCAGCTTTGACTCCCTTCCCAGTCAGACTCACACAACTCAAACTCTTAGAAAATTTCCTCAAACAGCCAAAATCAATAACAGCCAATATTTTTCTTTCCTCACAGAAACGTCTATCAAGCAAAACTAGATTTAAGATTTTCCAAACCCAGTCACACTCCACACACACAGACCGGTCTCTCACTCAACCAGCACTCAGCCCACCAGGTCCCACCTGTCAGAATATCCCTTCTTAGTGTATCATATTTTCTGTCTTGGAATTCGTCCTCTTCCTCTATACTCAATAAAAAATAGTCCCAAGCAGAAATGTCACAGAAACATACACTGTGCTGTCACAATAGCTGGTCCATGTCAGAGATTCACTCAATCAAGGTAAATTTACAAGACACTTAAATCCATAAAAGATGGTTTTCAAGCAATCAGATATAAACTATTCCAGTCCTAGGCCTGCCCCTCTCACACTATTCCAGCTGGTCCCGCAGAGCTCATGCAGAGCACTTTTACTTCATGTGCCACTGTTCTAGGTTCAGACCCAATTTAAATGTATCCATTTTATTATAAATTCATGCTCCCAGACCCTTTTACTACCTCTCTCTACTATCCGGATGCAAAACTGAAGTTCCAGAGCCTACGTGTACCTTTGGGTGGTCTTAGCCCCATTTCTTTATTTAGCCATGATTTGTGGCAGCTTTCTCCCCTGTAATTCATATTTATTTAATTTCTCCCATCTGACACTTTTTGGGTGTCCCCAAACCCCCAGGACCCCCATCTCACCATCTCCATCACCTCTTTTTTCCCCTGATGGCTCCAGGGCATTTCAGGCAGGCTGTAGCCTTTCCCAACTTTGGCCCCATCCCCATTTCAACTCCCACAGTTCCGAGCCTCTATTTGGGGCCTCGATGGCTCAAACACACAGCTGATCCTCTCCTCTCATGGCCGCACTTAGGCCACTGCCGACCTGACTCAGGCTGCAATCTCCCATTACTGAGCCACAGGACCCACTACTGCTACTGCTATTACTGATCATCTGTATAGTGTTACAAGGCATATGCAGCACTGTACAGACACATGAAAAAGATGGCCCCTGGTGATCAGAGCTTGCAATCTAGTCAAGATAGACAACACAAAAGGACAAGGATACATCTAGGGGAATGGCAAGGAACACATAGGTGACTAAGCAGATCACAATCCAAAAGCAGCCTCGGGGTGAGCTTTCAGCTTGGATTTGAAAAGGGCCAGAGATAAAGTCTGACATACAGACTCAGGAAGTTTGTTCCAAGCATAAGGAGCAGCAAGGTGAAATGATCAAAGTCTGGAGTAAGCAATAGAAGAGAAGGACACAGATAGAAACAATTTGCCAGAAGAGCGGATTTCCCGAGGAGGGTTTTAAGGAGAGATAAGAGAAGAAAGTTCATGATGAGCAGCAGAATGAGTGCACTTATAGGTCAGCAGCAGAAATTTGAACTGGATACAGAAATGGATAGGGAGCCAATGAAGGACTGGAAAGGGGGGCTGTTACTTCTGGAGAGAAATCTGAAATTGTGAGTATATACTTCTGGGAATTTTTCTGAAAGGAATTTTTTTTCTTTTAAAGCTAATTAATCTGTGAACCCACTATTTGTTTTGTTAAATCAGTCAGGGCCTAGTAGCAACAGTTTAAGATTCAATTTAAAAACACAGAAGAGAACTTTCTGGTTACCTTTCATACCCAGTAGACAGCTGTAGTTTAAATTTCATAGTCACTCAGGGCCTAGCATCAGCAAAGTACTTTTAGTTTCAAATTAAAACACAGAGGAGAGCTTTCTGGTTAAATTTAGAATCCAGCAGAGAGCTTGTAGTTTAAATTTCATAATAGGTTAGAGCCTAGTAGCAGCAAAGAGCTATAATTTAAATCAAATCAGAATATAGTTTTCCTCAGCAGCACAGGACAAGGTACTGTGTAGCAGCCCTTTTTTAATAAGGAAGGGGGAGGTAGATTTAGGAGGAAAAATGTGACACTTGGTTTTGGCCATGTTCAATTTCAAATGGCTTGGCTAGACCTCAGTTGGTAATCTGACTCCCTCTGCAAACGGTGGCTTTCAGGATGCCATGACAGAGCCCTAGCTGTCGTTGTCTCACTACCCAAGTGCCACCTGCACCAAAAGAGATTAATGGGTATGTTTACTAAAGGACTTAAGGGCGCACCAGTTAGCCAGCGGTAAGGGTGTTTCTGTGCTTTAAAGGCTGGGGCGGGGAGTAGGCGTTCTGGGGGTAAGGGCGCTTGGCTCCACTTATCAGGTGCTAATAGGATACCGGGCATTAAGGTGCCAAGCATGTACCTTAATGCTCAAAAATGGCAGGCACCTTAATGCAGGATAAGGGAGCCCTCCTGAAACTCACATTGCAGATGATGGATGGAAGGAAAGGTAGGAGCTGATGGACATCTCAGATCCATGGCATTCTAAGTGTCAGCTAGTAAGTGGGTTGAGCATGCAGGAGGCATCTCTACTGTATCAGTGATGGGTGTCCTCATGATCTGATGTAATGTCAGTGTGTGGCATAGGATTGAGAAGTGTCCCATGACAGACCCAGCAGAGCCATGATGTGGGCAGCTAAAGGATGACTGAGCAGGAGTGGTGATGTGCGGATCATGCACAGGAGATGTGTGAGTACATCCTAATGAAGAACACGTCCCTGTGCGAGCCATAGGGGTATGTTTACTAAACTGTGTTAGTGCGATTTGCGTTAAGAGCCGCAGTAGAGACAGAAACCCCAAATAAGGACATGGGCGGTACATCGTTGCCGAGAATGCGCCGAGAACGCGTGCTACAAGGCGCCATAAATGAACGAGTGCTACAGGGCACATTACCGCGCGTTAATCTTAAGACGGCGCACAGGCATACAATCACAGCAACAGAGCTGTAGCACAATGGTTACAACACTGACTGATGGTACAGGGGTCATGGGTTTGACTCCCCAGTGGGCTTAATGTATAAGGCTGGCTGAGACAGCACCCTTTACATTTAAGTAGTGATTGTTGAGGCATTTGACATGTATTTTAATTTGTGCTGCCAGCAAACACACCCTCAGGGTGGCATAACCTAAGGTGCTGCATAAGGCACTCCATAGGGCACATTATAAAGTGTACTGTCTGCCAAGGCACCCTATAATGTCCCCTATAGGACACCTTATAAGGCTGTGAACAAAGCCCTGGCTGGCTGCAGGACTGCACGTCACCACACAAACTGTCTGCTGTGGTTACCAGGATAGGGTTAACCCACCCGTACCCATGATGCACTGCACATGCAAATCAGCAGTCGAGAGATGGGCACAAGATTGGGTATGCACCCCCACAGCACCTCGGCCAGGTAGGGGGAACAGACTGTGTGTGGTACTGCCACAGAGTAGCCACAGACAGTCACATTGTGCGGGTACTGTGCCCACCCTGAGGTTGAGGTGGGGCACCCAGCACCAGGTCCACAGCACCTTTCATGGCTGAAATACGCTATGCTGCAGGTCCCCATCAGTGTGTGATAGGTAGTTCCGTTAGACACACCTAGGATACATCTGTGCCCTGCTGTATGTCTCGGTCATGTCTAGTCCTTATGGGGCGATGCTGCACCCAGCATAGTGCATATCCTGTGTTGGTGCCATGGTTATTTATTTATTTATTTATTTAAAGTCTCTTTTATACCGCGCTATTCAGCATCAGCGCGGTTTACAATAAGCAGTGAACATACACATTTCCAATAGTACTTTGTGTTTACATATGAACAGGATAATCAACTTGGCTAACAGGGTAACGATGCAGGTGAAGGGGGGGGGGTGTATAGACCCATGAGCAGATCATGTACCACCACACAACCCACCCTCTGGGGCTCAGGGTGGGAAACAGGATCACCCACCAATAGATCCACAGTCTACCTCCCTGCAATGGCAGCAGTAGAGGGAACCATCAACCCCAGTCCTGCTGGGGAACAGACAGAGCAGTACACATCCATAACGCAATAGCAGACAGACGGTAGGCCTGGAAATGCTCAGCTGCCCCCCACCATTATCTGACATTCTCCAGCAGCAAGCCTCCAGCCTCTGCACCCTGCAGGGTGTTGCAGCAAGACACATACTAGCTGCAGACAGTCCACCAGCTAGCCCATAGTGCATGGTCCTGGAGGAGCTGCATGTACCCAGAACAGAAATGTCAGCATACACACCAAGCAGATAAGTCAGTGATAGGGCCCCAAAAGAAAACCCATATATATCACATGAGAAAAATGCTATATAGCACTATGGGGGAACCTAGCCATGCCATGGTCACTGCTCAGTCAGGGTGAGAGTGACCGCCCAGCAGGACATGCTATGGCCACCCTGTCCGTGCAGGTGGTACCGGGCACTACAATGTCCGAGCCATTGCCCTATGCCCTGTGCAGATGCGGCCAGGCCAGGCCACCCTATCCAGGCTTTTCCCACAGTACCTTGCTCCTCATTATGCACATTGGCAGGCCAATACTGGCAACAGTGCTAGCAGTGTGGGCTGTGGAGGGTGTTTGCAGCCACCACACACTGGATAGACAGACACACTCCCCACACCTATGCCAGCATTGTGCAACTATAGAGGTGTTGGGCAGCCCAGGCCACCACACCAGTCCTGGGCACAGTGCAGGCATGGCTATGGTACGCAATACTGTAGGAGTCACTCCCCAGGTTGGTAAACACTGTCAGACACAAGACCTGTAGCACACACCACAGACATCAGAAAGGTTGCAATGATGCAGCTCACTCAGAATATTGTACTTAACCTTGGAATTGCTATCTGCCAGTAATCATAGCAACCTCTTTAAAGATGTGTACCATATTCCCAGGTTTAGGGTGGCATTACTAAGGTATGCAAGTGCTAGTATTGGGAGATGCACGCAGAGCCCAATGTCCTGCCTCTCCAGGAGGCTTTGGATAATGGGGCCTGTGGGTGCGGGTGTGTCTGCCCCTGTTGGCTGCTGCTTTACGGCAGAGGTTCCCAACTCCAGTCCTGCGGTGCCAAACACTGTTCAGGTTTTCATGCTGTCCCTCATGAATATGCATGAGATACATCTGCATACCATGGGGGTGGCGCATAGAAATGCACAGGCATCTTTATCAGAGGCAGCATGGAACCGGAATGGTGTTTGGCCCTCCAGGACTGCATTTGGGAGACTCTGCTCTAGGTAATGTGCATGTTTATGGTGTCCATGCTCTGTAGGGTAAAATGTAGGTGTCTTGGGCATGTTTACGTCATCTGCAATATACGTGCTGTCTGTATTAGCATGTTGTAGTAGTGGGTAAAATATGGGAACTGGGTTGGCAGGAACCACAGCTGGGACTTGAACCTGTGACCCTCTGCTTCTGAATAAACTGGTTTTGTGAACTGGACCACCTTGTTATCACTGAGTCAGTACGTTCCTTGGTGATACCATGACTGTTCGTCAGACGGGGCCCATCTATTGCAGTACAAGGCACCCACCTACACAGGGCTAGGCCACGGTCTGCTCTGGGCAACTGCCACTGCCCCCTCCACCACCAGTATCCCTCAGCCACCATGCTGACATGCCCTTCTGCTGGTGGTGCTGGTGGTGCGCAGTCTCAGGCCATCCAGTGTGCAGGTAGGCGGCTGCCTATGGTGCAGGTTCTGGGGTAGGGGTGCCTGCATAGATGTCCACGCTCCCCCCAGCCCCGCCTGCCAATGTTCCGTGCCCTTGGGGGTAGCTGTTGGGTACTATCCCCTGTGACACTGTGGGAAACACGCTCGTGCCCATGTTGGGCCTTCAGAAGTTGCTGTCTGGCTGCTCTGCTGTTTCAGCATTCGTATGGGCCACCTAGGCATCACCCTAGTCCGCACTGTGGCCCAGCTCCACCACAGCATGTGCAGCCTGCGGCCCTCTGTATCCCCTTCTCCAGCATCTGTCCAGTTGCCATTCCGACATGCCCGCCCTGATGTTGTGGGACATGTGCATGCCATAGGAACCCTGTCCGATTGTGGGGGAAACCCTGAGCAGCGCTATTTCACTGTGGGCTCCTTCACCTTGTATGGGGACAGAGTATAGACCCTTCCACGATTTATATCTTTTCTATGGAGCTTACTCGGAGGGGGGGGAGGGGTTGATGTTTCTCATTGATACCACTATTTGCCAGCTTGGTTATAGTTTTTTTCCAGTTTGTTGGGGTCATTTTCAGTGTTTCTGTGCCCTTTTGTTCTGTGCACATGTATCACACTTATCACTTGTTTTTGGTTTCCCGGCCTGGGCTGTACATTGCTGACGCTGAAATGGTCTCTCTCCCCTGTAATGTGCATTTAACCGCAGGTTTTCATTTGCGTTGGAATTCAGCTCTTCAGATCAGCGCGTTAGTGTGAAAGGAGCCTCTCCCCACCCACTCTCTGCCCACTGACCCCTTCTCTCCGCCCTCTCTCCACCTTCTGCGGTGTTTTACCGCGCCGCGGGGCATTACGATCGTTAGCGCATCATAACGTGCGTTATGTAACGTTAACGATCGTAAGCGCAGCATAACGCGCGTTATGATGCACTAACGATCGTTAACATTACATAACGTGCATTATGTATGATTACCGCAGTTTAGTAAACATACCCCATAGTGTAGCAGTGGCAGGAGAAGACATGACTATACATAGTGGGCATATGCTGATGGATGAGCTGAAGGATGGGTAGCGTTAGAAGAGAGTGCAGCATAGCCTTGCTGTCCTGATGTACCTGATGTGATGACTGCACAAATGCAGTTGTAGTGTGTGTGAAAAAAATTGTAGCCTCCTTTGGAAATTGGGCACCAATAACAATGTGCACTTTTTTACTGGGGACTGTGCTGTTGCTGCCACTGGAGCACTGCTATCACTGATTTGGGATCCCCTGTGGCTGGAGCACATTGTGTACAGTTAAATAGGCTCTCTCTCCTCAGAAATTGCCCTTTCTATGAGCTTTCAGTTGGTGTTATGGTTCCCAGAGCAGGGAGCTCTAAAGCATGGTAACACAACCTGGTGTTAGGGCAGCAAATGCTATCCCCTCCCAGTCTCTGCCCCATTTATGCCAACTCTCCACCTCCTTTCACCTTAAGACTGAGGGCCCCGTTTCTGAATGTTAATCCAGCATTATCGACACTTTCTGCGGTGTTAACCGCTCAAGGACACCAATAACGCGCATTAACGGCACACTTGCTCCTTTACCACCCTTTAGTAAACATATCTCTATGAGTGCCAAGGCTTCCAGTTCCCCTTGCAGTCAGTGTGGCATTTTTTCATTTTAAAAGCATGATTCCCATTTTCTTCTTTTAAAAATGTGATCTATCTATTTGTTTGTTTATTTATTATTTGATATTTATCCTGCCTTTTCAAATTGCTCAGGGCAGGTTACAAATAACATACATAGTAATAAAAAGTAACATAACACGAACTGATAATATCTCATCATAACACGTGATGTTATGGTATGTTTACTAGGGGTATGTTTACTAAAGGGCATTAAGGGAACAAACGCTAAAGGCAGCGATAAGGGGTGTTACATGCGTAAAGGGCACTGGGTGGGTAGGAGGCATTCCGGCGTAAAGGGCGCTATAAACCATTTACATGCGTTAACATGACATTGGGCGTTAAGGTGTCAAGCATTCACCTTAATGTCTGAAAATGGCTGTAACTCTAACGCTGAATAAAAGAGCATGAAGGAAAGTCAATGTAAAGGTGATGGATGGAAGGACAGGTGGAAGCTGATGGACCTGTCAGATCCGTGGGCACCCTATGTGGCAGTCAGTAAATTGGACAAGCATGTGGGAGGCAGCTGTACCAATGCACAAGGGGGTGCCAATGTAAAATGGGATGTCAATGTAGTAAGAGTAGTCAACTGTGCAAAAAATTTTGAAGGACAGGGATCAAATTGTATATTTGCAGGACAAAGAGAAATCAAAACTTACTTAACATCCTCAATAGAAAATGAAGTAAAAGAGGAAAAAGTCCTCTCCTGAGAATTAGAAGAATCATCTTTCAATGATAAAATCATACTCAGCTTCTCATCAGACTGAGCAAAGAGGGGATTCTGAGAATCCAAACCCATCTGAATCCTATCTTATATTAAAAAAAATTGTGAAAATATTTCACCAATGTACTCACAAAATTACAACTGTCCCTTAGCCACATTAAAAAGTTTACCCACTTTTCTGAATAATGTTTTAGTTAGTAAAGTTCTTTAGTAGATCAGAATAAAATAATTTCTTAGCATCTTGAATTGCCTTTTTATATTTTGCAGCACCCTCTTTCCACAAAACCTTATTCATATCAGTTTTATCCTTAACTCACTTCTTTTCATATCTTCTAACCTCCTTTTTCAAAATTCTCAATTCATCATGGAACCATGGAGAGTAGTTCTTATGCTCCACTGATTTAATCTTTTTTGAAGCCATGCCCTCAAGCACATTATGTACTGTATCTCAGTACACCGACTATCAACTTTTTCATTCAAAGACAATGATTCCATAGTCACATTGCAAGTAGATAAAGCTATCAGAAATTTTTCTTGATCAACAGATTTGGGATCCAAAATCTCCACAGGAATACCTTTGTTTAAATCCTGAAATGGTTCCAAAATCTGATATCCAAAATATAGCACCAGATGGTCTGCCACGGGACAGAAAATGATTTTGGTTATAATTCCTGACAACATAAATTAGTACTACCAAATATAAAAATCAAATCCAATACATGACTACTTTCATGTGTAGGATTTTGGCATATCTGAAGAAAACCCACGTCCTCCAAAGCATAAACAAAATCAAGTTCTGAACCAGTCAGAGATGGATATGATGGAAAATTAAAATCACCTATTACAAATGCTTTAGCATAAGATACCATCAATTGTAAAATAAGCTCTAAGATCTTATCCAAAACTCACTTTGGGGAATTGGGAGCTCTATAAACAACTACACATGCAATACGAGAATCACAACCTAAAATTACTGCTAAACGTTCAGCTGGGGAGGAAGTGACGTCACCGGAGCCAATGGCGGCCTGAACGAGCTGCTCCGGCACCGATCCGGCCGGTAATAGGAAGCTTGCGACCCCCCCGGAGGTGGAAAGCGGTGGTCCCGGGTGCGGGAAGCGGCTGGAGCTGACCGCGACGGTTGGAACGCCGGCGGCAGCATAATTCAGCGGCGGAGAGCCGCGTGTGCGGGAGGCCGGTACAGCCACGCGGTGGGCAGAAATGGCGCCCGGAGGTTTAAAGGAGGAGGCGTGAGTGGCCGGCGGCAGCCCCGGACGGGCGAATCTCTGCCGTTTTGCAGCCCCTCTGAGGGAGGAAACTGCGGGGCACAGGAGTGCTGGAGGAGGCCAAAATCGCGAGGCACTGGACCTGGAGGTGAGCAGAGGCTGAAGAGGGAGCCCACAGGACCGGAGACAGCTGCACAATCGTGAGTCTGCAGTGCTAGAATCAGAGGGCACTGGGAGGACCTGGTGGCGGCTGGGCAGTAGCAGGAATCTGCAGCACAGAGCAGGGTGACAGTGCTGTGTACGGCTGCCCTTAGTGCTAGCAAGGGTGAAGAGTGAAAGACCAGTGCAGAGCCAGACAGCGCACTCTGGGGCAGAGATGACCACCAGAAGAAAAGCCGCGGATCTCAAAGAGTTTGCCTACCCTGGATCGCATGGAGGGAAGGGAGAGAGAAGCAGGCCCAACAGGGAATAAAAAGCCACTGGATGGGCAAGGAGAGCAGGGTGAAGAAGCGGAGAGGGAAAATGTAACAGCTCCTGGACAGGAAACTCCGCAACCTATCACCAGAGCGGAGCTTCAAGACTGGTTCCTTGAAATTAAAAATGAGGTGCAGTCCGTGAAGAATGAGTTGAACGAGGTGCTGGGACCCCTGAAGGAGGAAGTCGGAGAGTTGGTGTGTCGAATGGGAGACCATGAGAACAGGTTACAGGAGCTTGAACAGCAACAGGAAGGAGAGACCCAACGGCATGCGAAGTTAGGATCTCAATACGAAGCTCTGTTATATAAGCTGGAGGATCTGGAGAACCGTTCACGACGCAACAACCTGAGACTCCGTGGAATCCCAGAGGAAAAGGAGTTTATGGATAGTGAAAAGGTTGTGCGTTCAGTGTGCCTGGAAGCTCTCTGACATGGTGGAGAGGAGGTGACAGCTATGGACATACAGTTGGAAAGAGCGCACCATGCATTGGGCAAACCAGTTGGGAATAAACCACGAGACATCATCATATGCCTAGCACGGTATAAAATCAAAGAGAAAATTGTGCATAAAATATGGCGAGCGGGACCCCTCATGTGGCAAGGGTACCCAGTGCACATATATGAGGACCTTTCTGCGGGCACGTTGCAGCGGAGGAGGGCTCTGCAACCAGTTACACAAATCCTGCGGAGGGAAGACATTAAATATCGTTGGCTTCATCCATTTAGACTCTCGTTTACAGTTAAAGGGCAGACATGGCGGCTACAGACTCCGGAGGAGGCAATGCAGGCCCTCCGGGAGGCAGGACTGAGCACCACGGCGGAATGCGTGGGGGCAGGTACTGCAACTGGCGGGTGGCGGGGGCAGCGTGGGGGCAGCCCGCAGCACCGGCGTACACGAACTGCAAACCCAGGGCGGGAGCTGCAAGCCGCCCAGCTGCCGGAAAACACCTGAAAGGCTGTGTAGACTGATAGCATGCTGGTTTAATTGTTGCAGGGTACAGGTGGAGTGCTATGCTTCTGTCTGACCCTCTTGGTAGCATATAGGTTTTGTGTAAGGTAATTTGGGGAATAGAAGGGAGGGGAGTTGGAGAGCGGGTGGTGAAGGGGAAGGAGTAAGAGGATGGGAGGGGGAGGAAGATGGAGATGCAGTAGTGTACAGGGCGGGAGGACTTAGGGAACGGGGGAGAGGGGGGATGGAAGAAGGGGTACAGAGGGTGTGGGAGGGGTATGTGGAGCGGAATAGGGGGGCTGAGGGGATGAGTAGGTGATAGAGGGAGGCGGGTCAGCGGGTTGGTAGTCGGGGGGGTAGGGATGAGAGTAAGCGTTAGGCTGGGGAAGGTAGGGGACGCACTACTCCTGAGTTATCCTCTGGAAGTGATGGAGGATATGGGGGGGAAGGGGGGGGAGGCCTTGAAGGGGTTAAAAGGGGTTCGACGGGCGAGGGGAGGAGGAGGGGGAGGGGGGAGGTATGGGGCAGGGAGGGTGGGTGGAGGGCTTGGGGGAGGGGGGTGCGGGAAGCAGAAGAAGTTGCGGATTATGACCTTGAATGTCAAAGGGCTGCGTTCAAGACAGAAACGACGGTTGGTGGAGATGGAGGGTAAACGAACAGGTGTTGATATTATGTGCATACAGGAAACTCATCTGCGGGTGGGGCAGGAATATATGTTAGAATCTCGGCAGTACCCTACAGTGGTTCTGGCGGGCCAGAGACTAAATTCTAGGAAGGGGGGGGTGGGCATCTTGATAGGGGGGGAGTATCATAACATGGTGAAGGAGGTTCGACGGGGAAAAGGAGGTAGATGGGTGGGGGTGTTGCTACAAATCGAAAGGGAGGAGGTTTGGGTGATCAGTCTGTATGGCCCTAATGAGAAGCAGGGGGAGGCCTATGAGCAACTTTTGAAGGAGTTGGTGGGCGTGGGGAGTATTCCAATAATAATGGGAGGAGATTTCAATCTGACATGTAACCCCAGATTAGACACCAGCGGGGGGCAGGGGGTGGGGGGCGAAGGGATAGACAAAGCCTGCATAAATTGAGAGAAAGCCTGGGTTTGGTGGATGTTTGGAGGAGCTGGCATCCGGGAGAACGGCAATACACATACTATTCCCCAGTGCATAGCTCCTACAGTAGGTTGGATATGATATGGGGGGGTGGAATCTGGTTAGATAGAGTACAGGATGTAGAACATGGTTCGATCACTTGGTCCGACCATGCCCCAGTGAGTGTATGTTTTGATCTGGGTCGGAAAGAGGACAGTCTAAAATTTTGGAGACTCAACAACTCTCTGTTAGAAGAGGAGAAGCATGTGGGGAAGATTAGGGTCCAGATACAGGACTACCTCCAATTCAACGATACAGGGGAGGTGTCTATGGGGGTACTCTGGGATGCCTTAAAAGCGGTGATTCGTGGACAACTGGTTAGCCTAGGGGCGCGGGTGAAGCAGGACAAAGGAGCAGCGGAAAGTAAATTATTGCAACAGCTGCGGCGTTTAGAGGGGGTACATCAGAAGGTGTCGGATCCAAGCATCCTTGCAGAGCTTATTAGGGTAAGAGCGGAGCTGAGTACACTGCGGGCCCAAGAGATAGCATTCCAGCTCGCGGTACTGAAGCAGGCCCATTTTGAAGGCGGTAATCGGGCGGGGAAGATACTGGCCAGTCGCCTGAAGGGGCGGCGGCAAGCAGCGCATGTTGATGGTATTCGGAATACTAAAGGGGAATGGATCCACACCTCAAAGGGTATAAGGGGGGTGTTTCGGGAGTACTATCAGAAATTGTATGAAAGTGAATTGGAGGTGGGAGGGCAGGACACGGCCGAATTTTTGGAGGAATGTGGTCTGTCGCAAGTGACTGAGGAGGAAAGGGAATATCTCGGGCAGGAAATCCGGGAGGAGGAGGTGAGGAGGGCTATAATCACGCTGAAATTGGGGAAGGCGCCGGGGTTGGATGGGTACACGGCAAAGTTCTATAAGGTCCTTTCCGAACAGATCACGCCCCTCTTTACTAAGGTAGTTAATAAGGTGCTGCAGGGGGAGGGCCTTCCGCGCACAATGGCGGAGGCGGGTATAACAGTCCTGCCGAAACCAGGCAAAGATAAGGGGGTATGCGGCTCATACTGACCTATCTCCTTGATAAATTTGGACGCAAAGTTGTTGGCAAAGATTTTGGCGAATAGAATTCAAGATGTGGTTCCGCACCTGATTCATCCGGATCAGACGGGTTTTGTGAAGGGGCGTCAGGGTGGTGATAATGTGAGAAAAGTTTTGAATGTTATGTGGCATCTTCAGCGTGCCACCGAGGAGGCAGTGTTAATCACAGTAGACGCCGAGAAGGCCTTTGACCGGGTGGAGTGGTCTTTTATGTTTCAGGTTTTGGAGACCATGGGGTTTGGAGGGAGGTATATTAGTTGGATAAAAGCGCTTTACCAGGGACCGCGTGCTAGAGTTAGGGTGAATGGTGGATATTCTGAGAGCTTTGATCTCCATAGAGGTACTCGACAGGGGTGCCCCTTGTCACCCCTCTTGTTTGCATTGGCTATAGAGCCGCTGGCAGCCTATATCAGACGGGCGGGGGATATTAAAGGAGTGACGATCTGTGGGAGGGAGGAAAAGATTGGGCTGTTTGCAGATGATGTTGTCTTTACCCTGACCCAGCCCCTTACAACCTTACCAGTGCTTTTGACGGCTATACAAAGGTACAGCCGCCTCGCGGGATATAAAATGAATCAGGGGAAGACGGAGCTGTTGGGATTTAATTTGGCGCCCAGGGTGGAAGAGAATCTCCGGCACCACTTTAAGTTTCGGTGGGTGGAGGGGAGATTTCGGTATTTGGGGATCCAGTTAGGGACCCCCCTATCTCAGCTTAAGCAATGGAATTATCAAGGCTTGGTTGAGAGTATCCGACAGGATCTATCCCGGTGGCGGGGGTTGTATTTGTCTTGGCTGGGCCGCATTGCGGTGGTTAAAATGAATGTACTCCCACGGTTATTATTTGTGTATATGTCTCTGCCGTGTAGGCTGGTTAGAAAGGAAATTGATAAGATGCAAAATCTTCTGCTGCAATTTATTTGGGATGGTAAGCGCCCGAAGGTCGCCCGGGCGACCATGTATAGGTTAAAAGCGGAGGGGGGATTGGGGGTCCCGTCGTTGCTCCGGTATTATGAAGCGGCGCAACTTCGGGCGCTGTTCGCTTGGAAGGAGGGGGTGGAGAGACCTGGATGGGTGGAGATGGAGGACGGGGAGGGGGCAGAGGTGGGGGCATGGATATGGGACCCTGGTGGGGGGGGGACGGAGAAAGGAGATGGGAATCCCTATCGTGAACTGACAAGACAGGTTTGGGTGAAATGGAAGCGGTTCTTGCTAGGGGGGAAACAATTCTCCCGCGAAACTCCAATTCAGACCTTAATGAAAGGCAGGATGGGGGAGGCAGCAAGGGTTTTTAGGGGGTGGGGGGAGAAAGGGTTACGGAAAGTGGGCCAATTGGTGGGGGAAGGGGGGCACATTCGGGGATTTGAGGTGTTGCAACAGCAATATGGCTTGGAGGAGTCCGATAGATTTGCCTATGTAAGTTTGTGGTATTGGCTTCAGCAGCGGGAGGTGAAGCAAGACTGGATGGCGAAGTGCACGGCTGATGAGGAGATGATGGGGAGTGCTGGGATGCCTACTCGGATTATCTCAAAGTTATACAAACTTTTGGGGGAATATCAACAGGGACCGCTACGGGGTCAGTTGCAATGGGAGGAGGAGCTGGGGGGGGCAGTGGGATGCTGAGCGGTGGGACAGAATTTATATTAGAACCCATAAATTGGCTCCGGGAACAGCTATGCTGGAAAATAGCTATAAGCTCCGTTTAAGAATGTATTGGACCCCGGTGTGGCTGCATGCCCTCTACCCTGATAGTTTGGATAGATGCTGGAAAGGGTGTGGGGATAGAGGTGATTTGCTGCATATGGTGTGGGGCTGTATGGTAGTTCGGGATTATTGGCGGGCGGTGGAAAGTCTTACGGCAGCCATCACAGGGGTGCAGGTGAGTTTTACCCCTAGTGTGGTGATTCTGAATGAAAGTGAGCGGGGAGGGGGAGGGAGAGAATTGGATAGACTACAGGGGTATTGTGTCATTGCAGGGCGGATGGGCCTGCTGCATTGGTGGAAGAAACAGGATGTTCCCCCGATAGCGGAGGTGGTGGGGCGTATGGAGCAGCTTAGGGGGTACTGTGCAATAGAAGCTCATCACAAACATACTGTCCACAGGTACAAGAAGGTGTGGGAACGATATGAGCATTGGTGGGCAGAGGGGGGGGGGGGGTTAGTATAATGTGTCCCGGTCAGGGTTGTTGTATACAATCACTGTCCCCTTCACCTGTAGGGGGGCTGGGTGGGTTGTTTCCTGTATGCACCTCTGTACTCCTGCACCTTGTGTTAAGATTTGCCTTGGTTACTTTTAGTTAGCTTACTGCTGTTTGTACGGCGGAAAGGGGTTCTTCTGCTTTAGGGGAGGGGGTGAGGTTTGGGTTGGGGGGTTTAGGGCTAGCGGGAGTAGGGGGGGGAGGATACTATTGGGTGGGGGGGTCTATTATTATTATTAGTGTGTGGTATGGGGTCTTTATGCTTGTATGGTCCACAAGAGACGAATTTCTGCCTGTATAACCAGTAGAATGTATAAAATGTACAAGGTACAATGTATAAAGTGTGAAACAGAGTATGGGGGTTAACAGAAAATGGAGAAGCACTATGGGCGGGGATCTACCACACCTGCTGATGACAATGTAAAGAATGTTTTTTTTACTTTTTATTTTTTGTTGTATTTGAGTCGGGGGGGTTCCCGAAGTATGTTATGTATTGCCTGTTGTGTTGAGTGCTAATAAAAACGTTTAAATTATATAAACATTCAGCTGGATCAAACTTTTTTGATTTTTTAAAGAAAGGATTCAAAGGGGTATGTTTACTAAACGGTGCTAACATCGCGGCTGTGATGTTATCACACAATACGTGATGTTATCGCGCGATAATGGCACATTACTGTGCGAGAACGTCACGTATTGCGCGATAATGTCTGGGGCAGCATTAAGGTGCGCAGAGGGTGGAGTAAGGCTTCTCAGAGGGTGGAATAAGGCTCCCCAGGGGTGGAGAGAAGGGGTCAATGGGTGGAGAGTGGACGGGGAGAGGCTCCATGCACACTAACACCATGAAATGAAGCTCTGAAAATTAGCGCCAGTGAAAACCTCGCACTAGGCACATTTGCAGGACAGAGAAACCATTTCAGTCTGCAATGTACAGCAAAGGCAGGGAGACCCAGAAAAGTGATAGTAGTGATAAATGTGCAGCAACCAAAAAGGCAAAAACCATAAATAATGACCAGAATCAAAAGTGAAATCCAAAACACTGAGCTGGCCAATAGAACAAATAATGACAAGTGGTATTGAACACAACCTATAAAGAATAAAAAGGACAAGCTCACTTTTGGAAGGGTCAATTCTCAGTCCCCCCACAAAGTGAATGTGCCAACATAGAAATAGTGCTGATGAGGGTTTTCTGTGGTGTGTATGGGGTAGCTTGCCTTTGTGGCTTACACATGTGCAGCAACAGCAGAGTGGGCACGTGGGAAAGGACACTATGGTGATGGTGTAAATGGGGTACAGGGGGGTGCAGGTGGCACATGCAGTGGGCCAGCTGGGGCACAGTGTGGACTAGGCAAATGCCTACCTGGCACATAGGAATGCAGAAACTGAAAATCAGCAAGACAGCAACTGACCAGGGTCCAATATGGCCACGAGTGTGTGTCCCACAGTGTCCCAGGGGATAGCACCCAGCAAGTAACCCCAAGGGCACAGAACATTGGCAGGCGGTGCCGGGGGGACGTGCTGATGTCCATGTCAGCACCCCTACCCCAGACCCCACACCATAGGAACCCGCCTAGCGGCACACTGGATAGCATGGGACTGTACACCACCAGTATAAGGGCATGTGAGCATGGTGGTGGAGGGGGTGCCGGTGCCAGAGGAGGCAGTGGCAGCTGCCCACAGCAGAGCAAGGCCAAGTCCTATATAGGTGGGTAGCGTGCAGTGCAACAGATAAGGTCTGTCTGAGGAACAGTCATGGGATCCCTAGGGAACAACCTGCCTGTGTGGTGCAGTACACATAGCCAATGTGCCCAAAGGCAGAAGGTCACAGGTTCACATCCCAGCTGGGGCCCCTGCAAACCATGTCCCACTATTTTACCCTACAGAGTGCAGAAACCATAAATATGTCCACTGCCTAGAACAGAGGTTCCCAACTCCAATCCTGGAGGTCCAAACACCATTCAGGTTGTCAGGATGTCCCTAAAAAATATCCATGAGATGCATTTACATGCACTACCCCCATTGTATGCAAATTAGCGACATCCAGGAAACTGGAATCGTGTTTGGCCCACCAGGAACGGAGGCTGGACCCTCTGCACCAGAGCTGTGGCCAACAGACGCACAAACACCCACACCCACAGGCTCCACTATACTAAGCCTCATGGAGAGTCAGGCTGTTGGGCCGTGTGCGGAGCAGCAGCTACCACCACCTGCACCTGTATACCTTAGCAATGCAGTCAGATCCATGCAAACACATTCCATATATGTATCAAAAGCTTGCTATGATTAATGTGAGATCACAAATCCTAACTTAAAACAATTTGGTAAAATAGATTCATCATAGCAACCTTTCTGATATCTGTGGAGTGTGCTGCCATATATGTTTACAACACTGTCTACCACCCCGGAGCGTGACCCTAATAGTATTGAGTACTTTCGCACTGCCCGCACAGTGCCCAGGAATGGTGTGGCGGCCAGGGCTGGCAGCCACCTCTATCGTTGCACAATGCAGAAATAGGTGTTGGAGTGTGTATATGTCTATCCAGTGTTTTGTGGCTGCCTACACCTTACTGAGCCCACAATGCTTGCACAGTTTCTAGTGTTAGCCTGCCATTGTGCATAATGAGGGCCAAGGTATTGTGAGTATGGGCTGGGCAGGATGCATGTGTACAGGGCATAAGGCAATAGCTGGGATATTGTAATGCGCATCCACCACCTGCAAGGACACAGTGGCCACAGCATGTCATGCTGGGAGGTCACTCCCACTCTGACTGAGCAGTGACCTTGGCATGTCCAGGTTCCCACATAATGCTATAACACTGCTTTTGTAAGTGATATTTGTGGGTTCCTGTTTCTGGGGCCCAATCACTGACAAACCTGCTTGGTGTGTGTGCCAGATCCCATGTCCGGGTGCACATTGTTCCTTTTAGAGCATGCACTATGTATATGCTAGCAGACTGTCTGCAGTTAGCATGTGTATGGCTGCAACACCTTGCAGGATGCAGCAGGTGCACACTGACTGCCCTTTGCTGGTGAATGTCAGATCGTAGTGGGGGCAGCTGAGCTGACCAGGCACACTACCTATCTGAAAGTGGTCCAGTTTCATGTGCAGATCTGCATCAGCTCTCCGTTTGCCAGTTGGCTGGGGGTTGCTGGTCCCCCAGTTTGTCATCATGTACCTCAACTGTCCCTATTCCAAACGGTGATAGTGTATGTCTGTTGTTCGCAAGTCATGTTTCCTACCCTGACCCAGAGATGGCAGGCTTGCTACATCTATCTTTATCATGTGAGTCCAGACACACCCCTGCTCCAAAAACAGGTGTCCATGGTAACCTCACTGAATATGCATTATGTTGCAAGAATCATGGTCTACATGGGCTACACATTACTAGCAAACAGAAATGGACATAGAAAACTCCTAAGGCTGGCTGCAAAGAATACCTCACACACTAGTATTGATGGTAAACTTCAGCAAAACCTATTGCAAACAACCTGGGTACTGTGGACCTGGTGTTGGCCACATGACTTTACTCTCAGGGTAATCACAGAACACGCACAATGGCATGGTCAGTAGGCACACTGTGCCAGTAACACACACGGTCAGTCCCCCTACCCAGTTGATGTGCTGCAGAGGTGCAAACCTCATCTGGTGAGAAAATGTAGACTGCTGTTCTGCATGTGAATTGCATCAAGGGTACTCTTGGTGCTAACCTATCCTGGTAGCCACACCAGACAGCATGTCTGGTGACCTGCACTGATTCAGCAGCTAGCCATAGTTTGGTTACAACCAATGTTGAGGTAGGACAATGGTTAGTATAATGACTTCAGTAGGAGAGGTCATGGGTTCAATACCCCAGTGGGCCTGTATTTTGATGTATCTGGACAGGTATAATATACTGCATTATCATTACATCAAAGCATTTTACCACTTGAAACAATTTTTAAAAGTGTGGCCAGTCGCATGCAGTGGGTATGTTGGAAGAGTGGTGTGGGCTGCAGGTTGCTAGATTAGCTGGTGAGCTATATACAAAGTGTGTCCGTCAGTAAAACTGTTCGAGGCTATGCCCGTTTATGCCTGTAACATTCTGACATAGATCTGAAATCAGTGTGCACACCCCAAAGCACCCTCAGCTCAGTTGTCCAGACTAAGGTGCCTGTAAAGTGCCTTAGCTGTGGCCTTACACAATCCCGGTAAGCAGAGCAGAAAGTGTGTGCAGATGTCCTGGTGTTGCTGTGTAGCCAGCCATTGCTATGTTAAAAGGCATAGCACACTGGTTAATACAATGCCTTCACAGCCAGTGGTGATGGGTTCAAGACCCCAGTGTGCCAACATCAAGATAAATACCTAAGATGTATATCATGGTAAGAATAGTCAGACACATGTCTGCAGCATAAATCTTTTCACCGTAGCCATATACCCCATGGTGCCTCACAGTATGGCGTGGGAGAAAGTGCATCATAAAGCACCCTATGAAGCGGCGTGGACAAAGGGCAGAAAGCCTGCTACGCCGTGTATCTTGGTGGCGCCACCGTTCGCCGTGTACCGGCCGTGGCACAGGCACGTAGCTAGCGCCCGTAGTGATGCATGTCAATGCGCATGCGCGCAAATGCAACGTGTATGCATGCATCAGCAAGGCATCTGAGAAAATGGCGATGCGGACAAGGAAGCCTGCCTTCACCCGCCGGGAGCTGTGACACCTTGCAGGACTAATCTGTGCTAGGCAGCACAAACTATTCCCAGGCTCCTCCAAACGCCAGGACCTCTGCAGCATTAGGAGGGCATGGGAGCGCGTCACAAGGCGGTACAATCATATTGCAGACTACCTACTTGAGGTAAGTGTATGGGGACAGGTCACACAATGCAAGGTGTGCAACACAATATCCAGCAATGAACACATATCATACATGTACAACATGGTATATACACTAGCCTGTGGGCCAACCAGTGCTGAATGTAGCTGTGTATGCTGCTGTGTGTAGGTATACCCTATCCCCAGGAGTCTGGGGACCTGATCACAGAGGTCCAGTTGTCAGCCTGGTGCTATGCTACCTGCTGCTGCTGATGTGTTAAAATCCACCCTAACCCCAGGAGGCCTTAGATCTGCCTAAAGATGTCTGGTAAACAGCATGCTGATATGGTAGTTTATGCAGTTGCAGGTTCACACATCTGCCCTAGCCCCAGGAGGCCAAGACCTGATTACACAGGTCTGTTATAGATCCTGTTGGTATGGTAGGTGCTGCTGTTGATGTGTCTAAATCCACCCTACCCACAGGAGTCAGAGACCTGATTACAAAGGTCTTTAATAAATCCAGATATTATGGTAGTGTATGCAGGGTCAGGTCACACATCCACCCTATTCCCAGGAGGCCCAGACCTGTTTACACAGGTCTGTAATAGACCATGTTGGTATGGTGGGAGCTGCTGTTGATGTGTTTAAATCCACCCTACCCCCAGGAGTCCTGAGACCTGATTACAGAGGTCTATAATAAATCCTGTTACTATGGTTGTTTATGCAGTTGCAGGTTAAAACATCTGCCCTACACCAAGTGGTCTGTCAGTCACCCTGGTATTATGGTATTTGCTGCTGTTGATGTGTTCCAATCCACCCTACCCCCAGGAGTCCTGAGACCTGATTACAAAGGTCTGTAATAAATCTAGATATTATGGTAGTTTATGCAGGGTCAGGTCACACAACTGCCCTATTCCCAGGAGCCCAGACTTAATTACACAGGTCTGTTATAGATCCTGTTGGTATGGTAGGTGCTGCTGTGGATGTGTTCCAATCCACCCCACCCCCAGGAGTCCTGAGACCTGATTACAAAGGTCTGTAATAAATCCAGATATTTATTTTTATTTATTTATTTTATTTAGCTGTATTTATATCCCGCTTTTCACCGGGTCAAAGCGTTAGAACATACAATAATCAATTACAAGGGTTTGGGGCTGTCACCTGGTGGCCAACAATAATAATTGTTAACAATTAATTGGGACGTAGACATAGACATTGTGTTATGGTTACATATGACATATGTTCAGGGGGACGAAATTTGGTGGTTGGGAGGGAGTCAGTGGTGGGTGCTTGTCTCTGGTCCGAGGAATTCTTGGAATAGTGCAGTTTTAAGTTGTTTCCTGAAGGATAAGAGGTGTTATGGTCATTTATGCAGTTGCAGGTAAAAACATCTGCCCTACCCCCAGGAGGCCTGAGACATGATATAAGTGGTCTGTCAGTTACCCTGGTGTTATGGTATTTGCTGGTGTTTATGTGTCCAAATCCACCCTACCCCCAGGAGTCCTGAGACCTGATCAAAGTGGTCTGTCAGTCACCCTGGTGTTATGGTATTTGCTGCTGTTGATGTGTTCTAATCCACCCTACCCCCAGGTGTCCTGAGACCTGATCAAAGTGGTCTGTTATTCATCCTGGTGTTATGGTTGTTTATGCAGTTTCAGGTTAAAACATCTGCCCTACCTCCAAGAGGCCTGAGACCTCATCAAAGTGGTCTGTCAGTCACCCTGGTGTTATGGTATTTACTGCTGCTGATGTGTTCTAATCCACCCTACCCCCAGGAGTCCTGAGACCTGATCAAAGTGGTCTGTCAGTCACCCAGGTGTTATGGTATTTGCTGCTGTTGATGTGTTCAGATCCACCCTACCCCCAGGAGTCCTGAGACCTGATTACAAGGGTTTGTAAGAAATCCAGATATTATGGAAGTATATGCAGGGTCAGGTCACACATCTGCCCTATTCCCAAGAGGCCCAGACCTGATTACACAGGTCTGTTATAGATCCTATTGGTATGGTAGGTGCTGCTGTGGATGTGTTCCAATCTACCCCACCCCCAGGAGGCCTGAGACCTGATTACAAAGGTCTGTAATAAATCCAGATATTATGGTAGTTTATGCAGTTTCAGGTCACACATCTGCCCTATCCCCAGGGGCCCATACCTGATCGCAGAGGACCATTATAGTTGCTGGTGTTAGGGTACCTGCACTTGTGGGGGTTTCACAGCTCTTCCCTAACTCCAGGAGGCCCCAGACCAGATTACAGATGTTAATAGCTCAGCTAGATGTGGTTGGCCATGCTCCTGCTGCAGTCACCCACAACTGCCCTATTCACAGGAGGCCTTAGTCCTGACCCTAGAGGTATAGTAGAAAGCCTGGTGTCATGGTAGTGGTGCCTAGCGATGTGCTCAGGGCCACCCACCTCCCGCTCTATCTCAGAACACATCACCCATGTTTTGTAAAGATATCATGGTGCCATGGCGGGTGTGTTGGCTGATGTGTATAGGTCAGGCAAACACACAGGTGTGTGCCGGACCACACAGGGAGTTAGGAAACACCTACCCTGGAGTCCAGCATGGCCAACCCACACATGGCATGGTGCTGCCATGTCATGCTAGGAGAGTGTAGGAACAGGGTATGAGGGGTCCGGGGGGTTGCGCACAGTACACATAGATGGCACCTCACACATGCCCAGACCCACAGCCACACATGCAGGCGGCGCCGGCAACAGTTAGTAGAGGACACACTGGCCAGAGCAGCAGCAGCAGCACCCTGCTGCTCACAGTGATGTGTGATATGCGTTGGGCACCCACCAGAGATATCTGGCCCCTAATGCTCCCACCCATTGCTTTCTCCCCAAGGTAGAGGATCTACGGAAAAAGGGACGGGAGTTGCGGCTGCACTGCCCGGAGGTCCTTGCCCGTCTCCAAAGGAGGGCACTGGAGCAAAGTGGCGGTGAGTGTTTTGTGGCCTCTGCAGCGCAGTAGAGCATGTCACAGTGGCCCAACAGCCTGTGGGAGGCCAAACTATGTACATGTGTTATGTGACTCACATGATGGTGTGCTAATAACTGTCTTTCCCCACAGAGGATGCTTCTGCTGGTGAGGGCCCATCTACATTGGGGCCTCCCAGAACAGGCCCCACAGTGCCAGTCCAGCCAGAGGAGGAGGAGGAGGAGGTGGAGGGGGCAGAGGGCGAAGAGGAAGAATACAACATGGGGGGTGTAGGGTGGGGTGGGGCGGGAAGGAGGGGAGGGGGAGGCTGAGTTGTATGTGGCAGGGGGTGAGGAGGGCAAGGGGGAGGTGGAGGAGGAGGAGGAGGCAGAGGAGGAGGAGGAGAGCAGGGAGGGGGCAAGAGAGAGGGTGGGTGGGAGGTGTCAGGGGGCAGGAGGGAGTGTGGAGGAGGAAGGTGGCTCTGTGAGTGGGAGGGGACACAGGACAGCATAGGGCACTGTGGGTCCCTGCCAGCTGCCACATGTGTGCGGTGATGGTGGCCGCCTGGGAGTAGCGTCCCAACCCATTGCCACAGACAAAGCCCACGCACATGCCACCACACAAACACTGGGCACCTGGCATGGATGTGGTGGCAGGTGTGTGTGGGATCTGTCTGTGGCAGTGGGTGGAGTGCTGCAACACCAGCGGACCCAGGACCGCACCATGTAGTGGCTGGCAGGCACCATTCAGTGGCTGGCTGCTGAGATGCACATGCAGCGTGAAGCTGGTATGGGTGGTGCATCTCAACAGCCATTCCCTGATGGGCATCCCAGAAGTGTTTAAGGGGCACAGGGGCGCCAACACTTGTGCCCTTTGCTGTCCTGTCACCCGGGACAGAACATGGGGTGTTTTGTAAATATTATCCATTGTAAATGTTAAAATAAAGAAGTTTGTACGTACAGCACAATGGTCATGTGTCTCCCTTACAGACAGACTGTTGACGTGAGCATGGGACATGTGTGTACATCCCTATGTGCATGCGTGGTAGACATAGGTAACATACATGGACCGTCGCCACACTCAGGTGTGGGGGCTGCCCATGTGCATAGGCGTGTGTCCCATGGTGCCCCTGTGATGTGCCGATGTGCAGTGTGTCCCAACAGCTATGGTCACATGCATGCTGCCTGTGATGTGTAAGTAAGAGAGTGTGAATTATCCCAAATCTTGTTGAAAACACACTCAAATAAAACAGCACACATACAAATGTACAAATATGGTAATTGTCTTCAAAATACTTTGTAGAATATTCATCTTCACACTAAACTAATACCCATGAAGAGGAAGGTCTCAGTAACAGAGGGCCCGTGTTTAATGTGACTACAGATCACTCAAGCAATCAGTCACAAACACCAGTACTCATAGCCCATTTCACATCAACGACCTCCTCAACATGCTGTGGCAAACAAGCATGCTCCTCCAACTGCTCCTCCTGTTATTTTTGAAACACAAATCATGGAAGGTCAATCTCAAGTTCAAGCTCAGTGGAAAGATGTTTTCAGTTTTTCAAGTACTCATATATCTGAGCTTTACAATGAAGTGACTCCTTTTGGATTGGACGAGTGTGCTATAGCTCCGACTGAGGCTAATAGCTGGAATAAGATTTTGATATTGCAGAAGCGCATTATTCACTCTGAATTGCATCGATTATCTTTAATTGAGTATGTCCGGTGACAACATATTCCTAGGGGGCTCCGAGTTTACAAAGAACCCCGTTTGTTTGCCTAGGGAGAGGGGTCTGCCGAGTAAGCTGTATAGGTGATCTGGGGTGGGTGTGTACCACTGTACGTCTCCTTGGGGTATGTGGTGGTGAATAGTAGGCGAATGTATGAGCTCATTAACATGATGACACCAGATGACCCATGCTACAAGGGGGGGAGTGCATATGGCACAGACCCCCACTAAACATACGAACCTACGTGTTATGGTGTTATAATATTGGGGAGCACATGGAATGTCATTGTGGATGTTACATCAACCCCCAGGGGGCTTGTTGTGTATTCTGTTACCCACCTTATGCATCGTGCCTTGATGAGGCAAGGATAATATCCATGCTGGTGTGTGGGGTGTCTGATGTCCTCGGTGCCTGCATTGTGGGGCAACTCCCCTCCGACTCCACGTCTCCCACAGCCTGTGTGCTGCTTCTACTGGCCCCCACTGGTGCATCGGCATCCGCTGCCCTGTCCTCTGCCTTGGCCACCACATTGTTCCCTGGGGGTCTCCCTGACAGTGCTGTCCACGTCCCCAGACTCGCCAGCCTCTGGCCCCTCAACATCCTCTGGTGCCGGCACATCCTCCTCCTCATATGCCTCCATGGCCTGGATGTCACCTGGGGGATGGAACAGGGTACACAGCAAAGATGAGTTTGCGCAGGGCACATATGTACACCTGTGTAGTACATCCCCGCTAACAGCAATGTGGTGTCTGCCTGTACCTGCTGTTACTGCGCCTACAATGGGGACAGCACATGTGCGTACAGTGAGCTGTACCTGATGGGGGGAGGGGTGGCCTCTTGCACTGGTGGAGCTGTGCCACATTTGCTGTTATATTTGGGGATCTGGTGCGGCGACTGCCAGGCCCACTATATGCAGCACTAGGTATGCACTGTGCATGTGACCTTGGATGTGGGCTCAGCGCTACATGTGGCCAGGGTGCATGTGGGAGCCATGAGTGGGATTGAGGCCTGTCATAGTGTGTGTGAACAATGTGTATGCATTGGCCTGAGTGGTATGCACATTAGGTGTTGCAGCATTCGTCCGGGTCAGCCAGATGTGTGTGGGAACTGCCGCCTTGGTAGCCACTGTGCAGTGAGGGTGGACAGCTATCACATACTCAGTGTGTGTGGTGGGCTGGTTCAGGGATGGGTGGAGCGATGCTGGGCATGTGGTTGCACTGTGGGTGAGGGTCATGGGAATGTGTCTGTGGAACTGCAGTACCTGTGGAGTGCTGACCCCAAGTGGTTGGGGGTTTTGACTAGGTGCAATTGGTACAACTGTGGCAATGTGCACCCCAATGTCTTGTGAGGGTTGGTGAGGGTTCCCCACTGTATGTTGGCCAATGACAGAGTGTTATGTGTCTGACATGTGGGTGATGTGGTCATCGGGGTTTGTTTGCATCCACCTCACCATCACAGTGTGATAGGCCTTCCTCTGTCACTGGTCTGGGATATGTCCCTGGACAGGTGATCGCAAACACATGTCATTGCTGTTATAGGTGGTGTCATGCACAAAGTCCCAGGTACCTCTCACACCCACCCTGTACCTATCCAGCCATGTTTTGCTGGATTTGTGGCCCCCAGTTGCCTGTGTTGAGGCACACGTGTCCTCAGGACATAGGCCCCCACCACGACTGGCATGTGCTGGGCCGTGAGCTGTACGTGTGCTGCATATCTCTTACCTACCTGCCTGTGGATGGTCAGTGTCCAGCTCTTCAGGCAGTCCACACAGGTAGATGGGGCCCAGACGGTCTGCGAGTTCCTGCTCCAGGGGTGTCAGGGTTGGGGCAAAGGGGGCACCCCCTCCAGTGCCTATGGCATGTCACCTCTCCGCCATCATGTATGCATGGACACCACACTTAATGTCATTAAATCTTTTCCTCGGGCTATCCAGGTCCTTAGATGGTCCCCCTGCCTGGGCTATGGCCTCCTGGATCTCCTCCCACATGTGTATGTGTGTGCCCACAGTGGTGCTGGTGCTCAGCCAGCTGTAGAGCACCTCATACTGCTCCAATGCACTGGCCAGCAGGATGCTGTTTTCCTGCTGGCTGAATCTAACAACCCTCCTCCGTTCCTCGGCTGGCACCGGTATACGCCTACGTTTGGCACTGGGTGGCCTCTGGGTGGCTGCGACACACCGGAAGGGCCTGCAGTCCCCACCACAGGCCCACCTCTCCTTGCTGGCTCTGGGTCCCGCAGAACATGTGTCCCTCCCTCCTCCCCTCCTGCCATGTCCTTTTGCTCCATCTCCCTGCCCTCTGTGCCCTCTCCCTCCCTGTCACACATCCTCACCCCTCCTGTTCCTCGCCTGACCTCCCCTTCCCTGCCCCTTGGCTCCTCTGCTCCACCTCACGCCTGCTCCTCACCTCCCCTCCCCTCTTCTCCCTGCCGCCTGATCCTCAACTCACCTCCTGTTTCTCTCGCCTGCTCCTCACCTCCCCTCCTCTCTCTCTCTCAACTGCTTCAAAACACACCTCTCCTCACCTGCTATAGTCCTGACCTCACACTCGCCTGCTCTACACTTCGCTTTCTGTCTCCATTGCCTACACAAAACCCTCAGCGTGTACCACGTGTGCATGTGTATTTATGTGTTTTTTACGTCTACGCATCCTTGCGCGTGTTAAGCATTTGCAGTGGCGCGAGCATGGTGGCTGCGTGCGTTGCACATGTGTAGGGGAGATGCGGGTGTTGCATGCATGGGGACACCATGGTGCACATGCACTGTGCGTGCGTGTGAGCATGAGACAGGCGCATGTGCGCATGTGCTGTGTGCCATTACGTGCATGCTGTCAGCCTCACGTCACATGTGCATAGCGGCACTCATCAAATAGGTCCTACACACACACATTCTGTAGCTCCCCTGTGCATGTGCAATGTGTGCAGCGGCCACGCTCACGCCGCTGCACATGCTCAAAGCATGCAAGGATGCACAGATGTAAAAAAGCAACCATTACTACACACGCACACACTGAGGGGTTTGTGTAGGTGAGGGAGACGAGGCATGTGGTGTTGGTTGTTGGTGAAGCAAGGAGAGTGTCAGAGGCAGGTTTGGTGTGGAGAGTGGCTGGGTTGGTGAGTGGTGGTGGAGTTGTGTGGCTGGGTTGGTGAGTAGTGGGTGAGGTGAGTGGCTGGGTTTGTGTGAGTTAGAGGAGGTGAGGGGGGCTGAGTGTATGGCGGGCTTTGTGGTTGCTGCATGTGCACTGGGAGGTGTGAAGGGCCTGCAGTTGCCTAACGGGGAGATGGTGTCCATGGGGCTGAGGCACAGGGCATGGGTGCAGTCCCGCTGCAACACAGACCTGCAGCTGTGGGGGCAGGCCAGGCAGAGCTGTGCCGGCATGGCGCAGGAGGAGTGCAGAGTTGCAGGCTCGCCAGCCACGCCTCTACAGGCCCAGGGCCCAGCTCCAGGACATGCGTGAGGACAAGGTCATCTCCCTCTACTGCCTGAGCATAGGGGCTGTTAGGGAGCTCTATGAGGATCTAAGACCTGACCTTGAGCCCCTGACTGGTCGGTCACATGCCATAGCGGGTTTGGTCAAGCTCCTTGCTGCCCTACATTTCTTTGCCTCTGGCTGTTTCCAGTCATCTGTGGCCACAGTGGGTGGCATGAGCCGCCCCACCTTCTCACGCTGACTCCACCAGGTAATGCATGCCATGATCAGCCAGGTGGGGAATTACATTGCCATTCCCAACACTAGGCAACAGTGGGGGACCCTGAACCAAGCCTTTGAGGCAGTTGCCGGGATACCACACATGATGGGAGCTATTGATTGCACACATGTTGCCCTGGTCCTGGCCAGAGATAGGGTGGCAGTGTTCCGCTACCGCAAACACTACCATTCCCTGAATGTTCAGGTTGTAGGTGATGCAGATATGCATATTCTGAATGTGGTCTATAGGTTTGCAGGGTCCACCCATGACTCCTATATCTTGCATCATTCGGCACTATTCAGACAATTTGAGGCAGGACAGTATGAGGACTGTATACTGCTGGGTGGGTATTTTGCATCTCTGACATGCACATGGTGATCTTCTGACTAACCGTATGTGCACATGTCTGTCTTTGGACTGTATCCCTAGTTATGTGTGAGTCTCATCTGTCTGTGTGTGATCTAACGTTGGGGTGGGCCCTCCAGCTCTTCCTTGCTACGGTGCTGGGTACGCTGCTACATAGTTGTGGTGTCCCATCATGTGATGTCATATGTTTGTGTCAACATTTTTTGTGCTTTTGGTTTGCACGTATATACTTTTCGCCATGTGTGCAGACATCAGCTCCTGCTTTAACGTTTCACATTTCTTTCTGCAGGTGATGCAGGATATGGGTGTCGCCCTTGGTTGCTGACCCCTGTGCATCAACCACGGACACATGCAGAGATGAGGTACAATGAGGCCCATGCCTCCAGCCGCATCATTATAGAGCGCACCTTTGGCATTTTGAAAAGTTGTTTCAGGTGTCTGGATAGGACCGGTGGGGCCTTACAATACACACCCCAGACTGTGGCAGAGATCATTATAGCATGTTGCATCCTGCACAACATTGCTCTCAGGCACGATCTCCATGTCCAAATTAATGAGGATCTGGAAGATGATCCTACGTGCCCTCCTGTATGTGGCCGTGGTGACACACGTGAAGGCACAGCAGTCAGGTGGCGGGTGATTGAGGAGGTCTTCTCATGTAACTACTGCATATGTTTGAACATACATTTCTTTACATATGTGTTTACTACTACTACTAGTGAACATTTGTATCGCAATAGCAGTAAGACGCAACACTGCACTGACATATGAGAGACAATGCCTGGCCATCAGATCTTACAATCTTGTCAGGACTCAAACACAGAAGATGTGAGCAGGGCACCACAGCGGGTGGAGGTGGATTATGTGTGTTAGGATTAGTAGGCTTGGGGGAGGTGGTAAGGTGTCACACATGATTTGTAGCTGATTGGGAAAGGGGCTTCTGTATAGCCACAGGTAGTTAGTTCCAGCCTTTGGGTGCAGCAAGGTGAAAGGCGTGTAGTCTGGGGTCATCAGTAGGTGAGCGGCTCATAGCTGGGACCAGTTGCCTAGACATGTGTGGTTCACATTTTGTAATATGAGGCGCTTGATTTGGTTGTATGCTTTGCTGAGCAGGGACTGTTTGTTACTTGTTTCGATATAGCGCTACATATGACAGGTAGCACCATATACATGCTCAGTAGTAGTTGTATTAGTGGTATTTGAGATCATCAAGGAAAGGTACTGCAAAGCCACAGTGTGACTTCATGTAGAGGTCAGCAGGCGAGCCTTGACATGGATGTGGAGATGGATAGGGAGCCTGTGAGATGTCATGACAGGGGGCATACTATTGCCATTATGCGTCTGGTGGTAGATTGGCCATGCAGTGCAGTGTTGCGTATTTCCACGCAGACACCGATGATTCAAAGGAAGATCAGCAAGATGTAGGTTACAGTAGGCAAGCCGGGAGCTGATTAAGGGGTGGGTTGGCGTTTTAGTTGTGTGTTCAGGGGAGACTAGGGAAATATAGCTGATGTCATCTAGAAAGAAACCCCAAACCTCAGCTACAAGCTGGGTATGTGTGGAGAGGAGGAAAGTGGCGTCCAAGACAACCCCTACATTGAGGACCCTGGAGAAAGGAAGGTGTGGCCACCCACACACAGACGCTGTACTGGGAGGGTAGGGTTTATGTGGAAATCTGGGATATCCATTCTTTGCCATTGTAAATTTCACGCAGTGGGGTGACATGCAGCCAGCAATGTCAGGTGACAAGCAGACATCGGTGTGTGGTTTGGCAGAAATAGCTCAGGCATGGAGAGATATATTTGCAGCTCATCAGCACACAGCTGGTAATGTAAGTCAAGGAATGAGATAGCCACACCAAGGAACTGGATATCGGGAGAGGGAAAGGAAGAAGCCCCTGGATATATCCCTGTGGTACAGGAACTGGCAGCAGGGTAGCAGAGGACATGGAGCCACCAGAACACACACTTAAGGGGCAGCGCGAGAGATATGGGGGGCGCAGGATAGTACAGAGGCCTTAGAGACGAGCAGGCACACAGTAGGGAGGAGACGGTTGTGTTCAACAGTTTTGGGGGCAGCAGTGAGGTCAGGATGGGAACGGACAGAGTAGGGGCCCTTGTATTTTGCCACACACACTTCAGTGAGAACTTTAGCATGAATCGAGTTGGTACAGTGTGATGGAGAACAGCCAGTCTTTAAAGGATCTTGGGGGGTATGAGACCTGAGAACGTGAAGGTGCTGTGTGTGTTGCGCAGCTCCAACATGACATATGTATGTTTCTCTTGTGTTTCTCAACCCACAGGACATCCTTGGTGACCCTCCTGGTGCTGTGGTGCAGTGCCAGCTGACTGTATGTCATTCAACATGCAGTAGTCTGGGGTAGGTGGACCTACAGGTAATTTGTCTGTGAGAACATAATTTGGATATGCATCAACATGGCTGGACATGGGGACATGGTAGTTCTACACATTTTGATGACATCTTCTCCCTTCACTGTGACGTGCTGTGGCCTTTGCCAGCCTCAGAGGATCCCGAGCAGACACTTGCTGCAGACACATGCTAGGTTGCACCTTGGGTCTTTTGGGAATGACATCAGCCTTTACATATTAGTGATTTACTGTTTTTTTCATGGACCTTTCCTGCTGAGTCTCTGTACACCAATGCTTATGCACATGGGGTGTAGCTCTGCAACGCCTGTGTGACATGGGCATGGACATGACCATATCCTTGTGACACCCTCGTCTGCGGTTCCATTTTCAAATTTCCACAGCATGCAGTGTGTTCTGTGTTGTGATCATGTTATGTTTGCCTGTGTGACGTTTCATTACGTACATATTTATGTTTGACTCCCTGCAATTTGGCCTGATGTAGCGAACAGCATACCGATACATTGTTTCTCCTTCTTCTGCACAGGGCAGAGGACACACACAGCACATCTACAACAGTGCATCCGTGGTCACCATCACCCACCTGTTGGTGGACACAACAACACCATGCAATTATCCCTGGGAGAAGGTGCCATAGGATGTTTGACCTCTGCGAGTGGGACACCTGCCTCGGATGGACATTATTGTTGGACTGCTACTTTGAGCATAACAGGCCTGTCCAACACACCGTTGCTACCGTGCTCTGGCTGGGTTTTATGTTCATCGCAGGAGACACACATGACCTCTCCAGTACTGTGGCATACTGAAATGTCACACTTGACTATGCATGCCCATGGTTTCAGGGGCAGTCTTAATGGGACTTGTTGGGTTGCAGACACCCTTTGCACTGTGGACACTGTGTACTGGCCCCTACGTGTGCAGCAGGTTGCTGTATGTTGTACATCCATCTGACATTGTGTTGGTATGTTTTGCCCATGTGTGTGATCTGAACCGCAGGATACCCTCATCTGTTTAGTTCAGCAGGGGCATACAGCCATGCATGTGGCACAGGGGACACATTAGGGAGGTCCTCTTGTCCATGTCGGCCTACCCTCCACTTGGACATGAGACAGTTTTTGCCACCACATCACTTTACTGCACACCAAATTTTTGGATTGATGTTTGCCCTCACCAAGGGTGTTAAAGTGTATGTGTCTGGGCGTGGGCAGCAGTTTTTTGTGATCCCAGGATATTCCCTGAATCAATCCCCTGAAGAACCCGTTTAAGAGAAACGCTCCAAAGGCGCTGGGGGGGAGGCGTCGGGATGTGTGTGGAATACGGATCAGTTTAAGAGTCTGTTTTGGGAGTCTTGTGTTCTTAGCGGTATTAAGAAGAAAAGTTTTATACCTGCTTCAGTGCAACGGTCAAGATAAGAAAGAAATCGTTATTAAAGCAAGCAAAGTGGCACATTATTTTTTATATAAAGCAGGCTATTTAACTTGATCAATGTTACCTACCGTTGGTGGTCGTTGATGTTATCTGGTTTCTATCCCTTTCAGTTTGACCTTTGGGTCTTTTTGGATTGAAGCCTGAGAGTTCTGAGACCATTTGGTAGAAATTTGATACAGTTAAGATAACTAAATTAAAGTAATTTCTCCCAACCAGCTTGTGGATGTATTTCCCTGTTTGTTACATTTAACGCAGAATTTTTTGACTGTTTTGTATAAGCGTTAATGAATTGACCATTAGGAAAGTGTATGTGTGGCATCACTGTATCATGTGTCAATGTACATGGTGCATGTGCATGTGACTGGATATGTTGGTGCAACACAGCATGGGACAATATGGCTTCTGTGTGGGTTACTGGAACATGTTTGACCTTTCTTTCAATCTCTATAGACAGGTTATTGTCTTTGTTTACTGTACAGATGTGTCACTCTACATTGATTTACAAACCTAGCATTGCATGTCTGCACTGTCCTATTTATCCCCTGAGGTTCCGTCACTCACATTGCCCCGTTATATTTGGAGTGTGGCAGTGTGGGTGTCCATTTTCTTCCTCATTTGTGCATTCCATGTACCGTGATATATGTGTACAGACACTGTATCCACACCACCCATTGCAGGAGACCTTCTGCATAGTGCTATCTCTGCATGTTTCTGCGGTTCCTTTTATTTGAATTTTCTGTGTTCATGTGCCTCTTGTACCTGTTACCATATCCTCATTTTGCATTTGGCAATTGTTTTTTGTTACATTATTGCCGCTTTGACTCCTATATCAGGCATTATGTGACAGCTGTAACATATATTTTGATATCTGTGTTTACACTTGCTTAGTTTTAACAATGTATGCTATTTCATTTTTGTGCCTCCTGTATTTGCGCACAGATTTGCTTTTGGTTAAAAATTATGACTAATGTGTGTTGGGCCCTCATCATGAACTGCCTACTTCTAAATGCACACAGATGTGAATGAGGCATTTGGGGCATGCACCAGCATGTGGGGGGTGGGGGGGGGGGGCTAATGCATAGTGCACACCATGCACCTTATCTCTCCAGCCCATCATCTGTAGACGGCCCAGTGACTTTTCTGTGACATGTGGGTTGCTGCCCTGCCAAATGTGTTTTCACTTTTTTCACAGTTATCCATACACCTTGATATTATGAAAGGTGGTATCTATGCTATGTCTCATGGTTAACCAAAATAAAAATATGTATTGGACGTACATTTGTCTCTGCTGCTGCTTGACCACACTAACACAAATATTTAGTGATTTCCTGGTCAGGTACATGGTCCACCTGTGCTCACATCCTTGTACGGTGCCAGCTGTCTATCTGTGAGCCATCTGCCACATCACTGGGTGTTACGAGGTCCCCTACACACATTCCCTTTGAGATAATATCTTTGCATTGTGCTTGCAGTGGTTGTTTGGGATAGTGGTTACGGACATGTGTTGGCACACCATAGGTTGCAGGTTTGATTCCCACATGGTTTTTTTGGGGGGGTGGTGGGGGGGGGGGGGTTGTGCTAACCCGACCATGAGCTGCCTGCAGGTTCGTCACCTCTCCACACACCCTTCCATCTCTTCACTGTACACCACAGTGTGCCCTCTGTGCTGACTATCCATCACATATTAGCTGTAACATATGTCTCTTTCTTTGTACCATCCATGTAGGTAGTCTGCTTGGAGGATTGGCATTGCTGTTGTTCAGATGATCTAGGCCACTCCTATTTGCAGGTTCAATTCTCACATGCTCCTTTTCTGTTCCCTATTTTGGTGGCAGATCACAGTCTGTAATTAGGACGAGAGCCACATATAACTACATGCACACACACAATGAAATGCTATGCAGTGGATACAGCCAGGGCCGGCCCGCCCATTGAGCGAGAATGTTTTTTGCACAGGGCCCCGCGTTTCAGGGGACCCCGTGCAAAAAACATTCTGATCTAAAAGTAAAATTTAAAAAAAAACCTGTCTGCTGCCGCTGCCGGGGCCGGGGCCGCGGCCGCTGCGGCAGAATCGAGTGTGCATTGGTACAGCTGCCCCCGATATGTTTGTACACTTTACCAGCTGCCACATGGGCTGGACGCAGATTTGTCTGGTCCATCAGCTCTGATCTACTTCCTTCCATCACTTGTTCATTGCCTTTCCTTGTTGCTCTATGCAGTGTTAGGGTTACATCTGTGTTTGGGCCATAACTTTCTGTCTTGTCAACTTGGGGCACCCTACTGCCCTTGGCCACCATTTCTTGAGTCACATATACATCCTTGGGGCATCTTTGGTGGCACCATAGATTCTGACAGCTTATGGTGCATTTTATATGGTGCCTTGGGGGTTGCCAACCTTTCGTGCCGCCCTCTGGGGCACATTATGACCCGCCTTGGCTGACGTGGTGGTTTCTGATGTGCCTTCTGGTGCACCCTAAAAGGCGTATTAGGTTACGGCACTGGGGTGCACGTATTTTTAGCTAGCAGCACAGATTGTTGGAATGTGTCTGACTGTTATAAGCAAGAAAAGGAATTTCTTTTGGCACCCTTATTCATTGAGCTCACTGAGGGATCAAACTCATGACCCCTGTCTTAGCAGTCATTGCATTAACCAGTGTGCTACACCTCTGTTGCTGTGATTACAGGTCAGCGCGCAAATAACGCGTGATAATATGCCAAGGCTCCCTCTATCATGCTATAATGGACATGCGCCCTCTATCGCACGATAACCCGCCATTGCTACCTTAAGACCAGAACGCCCATTCCTTATATGGCATCCTTCACATTATCGCTGCAACTAGCGCCGGGAACATTAAGACGGTTTAGTAAACATACCCCAAAGTAAATTTTACTACAATTGCTTCCCCTCCACCCCTTTTATCCTCACATGAACAAGCATACAATTGATAGCCTAGGGGACAAAAAATCCCTAATACAACCCCTTCATCATCCACTAACCAAGTTTCAGTTAGAGCTAAAACATTCCAAGTAAAATCATCCAATAAATCCAATAAAAATTGTTCTTTATGATTTACCGAATGCATATTAATCAAATCTAGTTCAAGCTTATGTGAAATACAAGAAACAACCGGAACCTTTTTTAAAACATGAAGGAGAGATAATAAACTGTCTGATTTAGATTTATAATATCTATAATAATTACCTCCAAGAACCCCATACCGACCCTGACCCTGTATAACTGGGATAGGAGATCCAACAGTATCCAGCACTCTTGCAAACCACATAATAACAGCTCTAATACCTAACACAAAAATGAATTACCCCAATCAGGTTGCTCAAACTCACATAAACAGTCTACACAGAATCCTCTCAAAGTCCATGGAAAGGAGTGAGCTAAGGAGCACACTCCTTAGTCACACTCCTTTGTCGGCGCAACGAAGGAGGCGCCTCTACCTCGAGCATTAGATTCTGATTTTGTCTTCCTCGGCACCCCTATGATATCATAAAGGGGTGGAATCTGAGAGCACCAGTACAGGCAGTCAGGAAATGCTGAGGGAAACTTCAAGCCAGCACCGAATGGCAAAGTGCAAATGAGCAGCTCAAACCACAGCAGTCACAGATGGTAAGAGAAAGAAAGCTAACTGTGGCAATCATAAATGGTAGAAGAGAAGCTCACCACTCCTGCATTTGATGCCTGCTTTTATCTTCCTCGACACTCCTATGATGTTACAAAGGGGCAGAGCTTGGGCCCCCCTCCAACATAAACCCTCAGGCAGCGGTGACATAAATAAATAAATATATATATTCCATTTAAATTTTGGATGAAAAATGTCTTTTTCTCCTATCAGACATTCACAGTTTATTCTATCCAGCCTTTAACAGAACTGCTGGCAAGTTACTCGGGATTCTTCTTCTTCTGCTTTTCTTCCCATGTATACAATATGGGGGTAATTTTAGAAGTTCTATTTGTGAATTGGATGTCTGAAGGAGGGGCACTTAGGGGGATGTTTACTAAATGGCGGTAAAGTTACCAGTGGTAAAGGCAGCGTTAAGGTGCCTGAAGCCATATAAGACAGTGGGTGGGTAGGGGGCGTGCTGGTGTTAGTGTGCCTTGGGCCGTTTAGCGTGAGCTAACAGGACTAAGGGGTATGTTTACTAAACTGCGGTAAACGTGAATAATGCGCGTTGTATGACATTAACGATCGTTAGCATGCTATAGCGTGCGCTATAGCGCATTAACGATCGTTAACGCGCTATAGCGTGCATTATCACGCGCTAACGAGCGTAATGCTCCGCGGCGCGGTAAAACACCGCAGAAGGTGGAGAGAGGGCGGAGAGAAGGGGTCAATGGGCGGAGAGTGGGCGGGGAGAGGCTAACGCGCTGATTTCCAGAGCTGAATTCCAACGCGAATGAAAACCTACCGGTAAAAGCACTTTAAAGGGGGGAGAAACCATTTATATGTCAGCAATGTACAGCCTAGGCAGGGAAACCAAAAAAAGGTGATAAGTGTGATACATGTGCACAGAACAAAAGGGCACAGAAACACCGAAAATGACCCCAACAAACTGGAAAAAAACAACAACCAAGCTGGCCAATAGTGGTAGCAATGAGAAACATCAACCCCCCCCCCCCCGAGTAAGCTCCATAGAACAGAGCTAATTCGTGGAAGGGTCCATACTCCGTCCCCATACAAGGTGCATGGGCCCTCAGTGAAATAGCGCTGCTCAGGGATTTCCCCACCATCGGACAGGGTTCCTATGGCGTGCACATGTCCCGCAGCATCAGGGCGGACATGTCTGAGCGGGCAACCGGGCAGATGCTGGAAAAGGGGATACAGAGGGCTGCAGGCGGCACATGCAGTGGCGCAGCTGGGCCACAGTAGGGACTAGGGTGATGCTCAGTTGGCCCATAGGAATGCGTAAACAGTAGAGCCAGACAGCAGCTGATGAGGGCCCAACATGGGCACGAGTGTGTTTCGCAAAGCGTCACAGGGGAGAGTACCCAACAGTAACCCTCAAGGGCACAGAACACTGGCAGGCGGGGCTGGGGGCGAGCATGGACGTCTATGAAGGCACACCTACCCCAGAACACGCACCATAGGCAGCCGCCTACCTGCACACTGGATGGCCTGAGACCGCGCACCACCAGCTCCACCAGCAGAAGGGCATGTCAGCATGGTGGCTGAGGGATACTGGTGGTGGAGGGGGCAGTGGCAGCTGCCCGGAGCAGACCGTGGCCTAGCCAACAGTCATGGTATCACCAGGGAATGCACCATCTCTGTGAGAACATGGTGGTGCAGTGCACAGAACCACTGTATTCAGAAGCAGAAAGTCACAGGTTCAAATCCCAGCTGTGGTTTCTGCCAACCCAGTCCTCATATTTTACCCACTACTATAACGTGCTAATACAGGCAGAACCGTTCTTGCAGATGACGTAAACATGCCCAAAACACCATCATTTTACCCTACAGAGCACAGACACCATAAACATGCACATTACCTGGAGCAGAGCCTCCCAAATGCAGTCCTGGAGGGCCAAACATCATTCCAGTTCCATGCTGCCTCTGATAAAGATGCCTGTGCTGCATTTCTATGCGCCACCCCCATGGTATGCAGATGTATCTCATGCATATTCATGAGGGACAGCATGAAAACCCGAACAGTGTTTGGCACTGCAGGACTGGAGTTGGGAACCTCTGCCGTAAAGCAGCAGCCAACAGGGGCAGACACACCCGCACCCACAGGCCCCATTATCACAAGCCTCCTGGAGAGGCAGGACTTTGGGCTCTGCGTGCATCTCCCAATACTAGCACTTGCATACCTTAGTAATGCCACCCTAAACCTGGGAATATGGTACACAGCTATCAAAAGGTTGCTATGAGTACTGGCAGATAGCAATTCCTAGGTTAAGTACAATGTTCGGAGTGAGCTGCATCATAGCAACCTTTCTGATGTCTGTGGTGTGTGCTTCAGGTCTGGTCTCTGACAGTGTTTACCACCCTCGGGAGTGACCCCCACCAGTATTGCGTACCATATCCATGCCTGCACTGTGCCCAGGACTGGTGTGGTGGCCAGGGCTGCTAAACACCTCTATAGTAGCACAATGCTGGCCTAGGTGTGGGAGTGTGTGTCTGTCTATCCAGTGTGTGGTGGCTGCAAACACCCTCCACAGCCCACACTGCTAATACTGTTGCCAGTATTGGCCTGCCAATGTGCATAATGAGGAGCAAGGTACCGTGGGAATAGCCTGGATAGGGTGGCCTGGCCTGGCCGCATCTGCACAGGGCATAGGGCAATGGCCGGACATTGTAGTGCCCGGTACCACCTGCATGGACAGGGTGGCCATAGCATGTCCTGCTGGGAGGTCACTCTCACCCTGACTGAGCAGTGACCATGGCATGGCTAGGTTCCCCCATAGTGCTATATAGCATTTTTCTTATGTGATATTTATGGGTTTCCTTTTGGGGCCCAATCACTGACTTATCTGCTTGGTGTGTATGCTGATATTCCCGTTCTGGGTACCTGCATCTTCTCCGGGACCATGCACTATGGACTAGCTGGCGGACTGTCTGCAGCTAGTATGTGTCTTGCTGGAACACCGTGCAGGGAGCAGCGGCTGGAGGCTTGCTGCTGGAGAATGTCAGATAATGGTGGGAGGCAGCTGCGCATTTCCAGACCTGTCGTCTGTCTGCTATTGCCTTATGGATGTGTAGTGCTCTGCATTGCCTGCCCTGTAGGGTGTTTGATCCCGAGTAGGACTGGGGTGATGGTCTCCTCTACTGCCACCATTGCAGGGGGTTGAAAGTGGATGTGTGGGTGGGAGATCCTGTCCCCCACCCTGAGCCCTAGAGGGTGCGTTGGGTGGTGGTATGTAATCTCCCTGGTCACCATAGCAGAATGTGAGTGTGGTGCCGTGCAGTCCTCCTGTAGCCAGCCATGTGTTTATTAGCAGCTTTAGCCCACTGGTTACTTCACTGCCCATGGAGCCAGAGGTCATAGGTTCACAACCCACAGTGGGGTTCATTGATAGGTCTGTCTTAGGCATTGTCTATTTTTACTGTATATTAGTGCTGCCAGCAGAACCACCCTCAGGGTACTGTCACCTTAGGGTAGCTCAAAAGGTGCCCTATAGGACACCTTTTACGGCGCCCTATAGGGCGCGCCTTACAAGTTGCCCTATATGGTGCACCTTCCACTTCGCCCTATAGGGAGCGCCTAAATATTCCTATCAAATGTTATATAATACATGACCATGTCAGAGAGAACGTCACTATTGGAACATATTGCATAAGACGGGTACAATTTTCCTGACATATGCAAACTGTAACCCGCCTGCAGACTGTGGATTAAAATATTATAGTTGACTTTCAAAGGGTTACACAGGACGCCTCAGTCAGCCTTTTTCATTAGGCACACTGGGGAATCAAACCCATGACTCTTGTACCATCAGTCTGTGTAGTAACCATTATGCTACAGCTCTGTTTTTGTCTTTGGGTGTCTGCGCGCTGTCTTAGGCGTGCTCGCAGTGGCACGCGCTGTAGCGATCGTTGCTGCACGGCGCGTAATAACGCGCGCAACTGTGCGTTATCAGTTACGATGTCCCGCCCATGTCCTTTTTTGGCTTTCCTTCCACTAACGCGGCTCCTAACGCGAATTGCACTAACGCAGTTTAGTAAACATACCCCTAAGTATGGTAAGTGACAAGACACCTTAAGTTAGGGCACCTTAAAGATGTCTTAACTTAGGGCATCTTAACTTAAGGAACCTCAAATTAGGGCACTTTAACTTAGGGCACCTTAAAGGTGTCTTAACTAGGGTGCCTTAATCCTAAGTTAAGGCACCCTAAGTTAAGGTGTCCTAATTCAAGATACCCAAGGGCGTTAAGATGGCTTAAAGTGACAAGCATGCACCTTGAGACACGAAAATAGCTGTAATCTAGACACTGGATATAGCACCAAAGGAATGTCAATGTAAAGGTGATGGAAGGAAGGACAGGCGAGAGTTGATGGACCTGCCATATCGGTGGGCACCCTTTGTGGCAGTCAGTAAATTGGATGAGCATGTGGGAGGCAGCTGTACCAATGCACAGGAGGGTGCCAATGTAAAAAGGCACAGTGTCAGTGTATGGCATAGGATGAGGAAGACGTGTCCCCAGTGGAGGCAGAAGTGACAGGATGTTTGCAGCGACAGATGGACAGAGTAGTAGTGGTGACGTGCAGATCAGGCACAAGAGAGGTGAGCGCAAAGAGTTGAAATGTGGAAAAGAGTATCAATAGTTCATGGAGTAGCAGCCTGCACAAGAAGACATGACTGTACACAGCAGATAAAGGCAGATAGATGGGCCAAAGAATGGATGGTGGCTGAGGAGAGGGTGTTATGGGCTGGCAGCACCATTGTGCAGAGCCCTGACTGTTACAGGCATAAAAATGATCTGAGTAGCACAGTCATGAAAAGAACAAGTAGGAATCAAACTCTGGTCCCCTACTTATGAAGACATTGCATGAACCAGTAGGCTACACCCCCATGCCTTGCTATGCAGCAATGGCTAGATACAAAGAGACTGCAGGTCACTGCCTAAAATGTCTGCTGTGTGTGCCAGCATAGGGTAGCCCCACCAGTACCCATGATGCAGTGCACATGCCGAACAGCAGTTTACAGTGGGTCCCCAAATGGAGAATGCATATATCCATCACCTCAGCTCAGTAAGATGCACTGACAGTGTGTAATATAAGCACAGAGCAGCTACAAACTGTGCTACTGAACAGTTTCTGCGATCACTGAGATGGTGAGGATGGGCAACCAGCAGCAGGTCCCCAGTACCTGCAGTGCTAGAAATGGTCTCTAATGCAGATCCCCATCACTGCCAGTATGTGGCAGGTATTGTTTGCAGTATGATATGCTGGCCACCCTGTATCCTGTAGCATGTGCCAGTCATAACTGGCCCTGTCTGAACAGTGTATGTCAATACCCAGTATTACAATGCTGATGCCATGTCTGCCAACTTGCATGGGCTTGTTAGTAGGGTCCTGCAGGCCCTACCCATAGGAGTAGGCCTGGAATGTCGCACATCCCAACCACTTAGGTCTAACATTCACCCACAGCAAACACAGTCAGATTGCACCTACTGGCCACCACTAGCCATACACAGACAGGTCACTGGTTAGTACACACTGCAAGTATAATCAGGCTTGAGATATATATCATGACACCCAGCAGGTGATGCAGTGATTGGGGCCCCTGGTCCCTGCCCCCCCCCCCTGAACAGGAAGTGCACCCATATCACCAGAACCAGACACTATACTGCACTATGTGGATACAAAGTCATGCTATGGTAACTGCTGAGTCAGAGTGAGACACCTTCTGGCAAATCTGCCCTGCTTCAGCCCATACCCACAATACTTTGCTCCTCATCATGCACATTTGCAGGCTAATGCTGGAAACAACTTAGGCACTGCGAGGCTCAGTGAGGAGTAGAAAGCCGCAAAACAAAGGATAGACATACACACACACACACACTCATATCGATGCACAGTGCAAAAATGGGGATGGTTGACATTCCTGCCTGCCACTCTGGTCCTAAACTTAGCTCAGGCATTGTTAAGGTATGTTCATTTGTGGCAAGAAGGCCTATCCGGAATCTGGGGGAGGACAAAGAGACAGGGAATTCACCCTAGTAAAGGGCCCCCTTTCACCAAATCAGGGTAGGAAAGCCATAAACACCTCCAGGAATCAGGAAACTTCCATGTGGACTACATTTCATGCTCCCCCTAGTGGAATGAAGGGGAGAGGAAACAAGGCTCAGAACCCTTTAGGCAGTGAATGCTTCAAGCATTCAGGTGCCCGGAGTCAGGCTGATTTCCATCACCTGAGTAGGGTGGGGTTGGAGCTAGAGCCCTGGAAGTATAAACCCAGAGCAGAGTATGACTTGGAAAGGAGGAGAAGAGAAGCAGGCAGCCAGACTGAGCAGAGCAGAGGAACGGACCTTCCAGCTGGAGAGAGTGCTATTTGGCATGTAGCACAGTTGCAGGAGAGTTTGGAGCCAGGAACAAGAGAGACTCCAGGATTCCCCAGAAAGCTGTTAGCTGAGCACTGTGAGCAAGGTGGGGAGTCAGAGCCTATGCAGCTGGGAGAGCCCGAGGTGAGGCTGATTGAGGAGGACACTCCCATGGACTGTTCTTTGTGCCAAGCTTTAAACCTGAGGAACAGGGAGAAAACAAGCCAGTCTTGAGAGAGAGTTTTCCAAGAAAAGAAACCCATAGTCCACAGGCTGGGTGGCCATGAGTTCCTCATGTTGGTAAAGGGAAAGGTCACAGGGACTAAAGAGCAAGCCTGGAAACTGGGATAAGCTTGTTAAGCACCTGCTGCTGGAACAAGGACACTGGGGTAAGAAAGTATCTAATTATAACGAAGCTTTCTTGTGCCCTGAGTTATATTTGTTGCTTGAAGGTTTTGGAGCTGAGAGAAGCTATACTATCACGGACAGTGAATGTGATGTTGTTTTGTGCTTTACCCAGCAAGGCTAAAGAGGGAATTATCCTTGCTGTTAAAGACTGTGTATCCTACACTATGGAGAGCCTTTAAACAGACATTTTTGGGTTTGTGTTTGTTTTTGGAGAGTGCTCTGCTTCACAGAGACCCTGAGCAAATATCCTGTACATGGTATGAACGAACCTTTGTGTATATAAAATAAATTTCTGTCATTTGCCTTACCCCTTGGAGCCTGACTACAGCTTTCTGTTTGATGCACACATACAGCCAAACAAAGACTACTTTTCCCATAAGGCACTGCGGGGAAATAGTTTGAAAAAGCTGAAAAAGCAGCCAGCAGAGAGTTCCTCTAAAAACCATGCCCCTCTAAGCTAGAGGTGAGTGGTGGTGGCGTGACACATTGTGCAGGAGCTAGTAGTGCGCTCTGATGTTTACGCATGCTCAGTGTGCCATTGCTGTCAGCCTGACAGATAGTGGAGCCTGAGGATAGTGGAGTCTGTGTGGGTGTTTTCACCCTTGTTGGCCGATTCATTGGGGGTTGCACATGTTGATGTTGTACCTGCACTGTGAGATAAAATCTAGCCACAGGGACATGTACTGCATGATCCACAACCAGGACCCAAACCTGTGACCTCCTTCTCTTATACCTACCAGCTGTGTGTAGTGCACCACAGGGTTGCCACATGGCCACATCAATCCTTGGGGCTGACATGCTCCCCATCAGACAGATCTTGGCACATGTTGCACTGCACACAGTGCACTGGAGCAGGGCATGGCCTTGGTCTGCTGCAGGTGGGTGCTGTTGCCCCCTCTGCCAACACCCCCCCAAGCCATGCTAACATGCCCATGTGCTATCAGTGCTGGTGGTGTGCAGTTCCAGGCCAGCTGTCTAGGGTGCAGGATCTGGGGGGGGGGGGGAGGGGAGGGAGGCATACATGGATGGTCACTTATGCCCCCCACAACCATCTGCCTCTCCAGGGGCCCCATCACTGCCTGCCAATGTTATGTCTCTTCAACCTGGGGAAGAGACGGCTTGAGGGTGTTATGTTAGAGGTTTAGAAAATATTGCCTAGAGTGGAACGGGTAAATGTAGGTCGATTGTTTATGCCATCAGAATGTACAAAGACTAGGGGACATGCAATGCGGCTATAGTGTAACACATTTATGACTACTAGGTGAAGATATTTTTTTCAGTCAGTGCATTATTAAACCCTGTAATTCATTTCCGGAGGATGTAGTAAAGGCTGTTAATGTAGCTGGGTTTAAAAAATGTTTGGACAGGTTCCTGAGGAGGGTCCATAAACCATTGTTAAAGAGGAACCAAATATGCACTGCTTGCCCCATTACAAGAATTGTGGATCATGTGTGTTGGGGAAACTGCTAGGTACCTGTGACCTAGATCGGCCACTGTTGGACATAGGATTCTGGGCATGATGGACCTTGATCTGACAGTCTGGCATATTTTCAGGTCCTATGTGCTTATGTGACACCTGGGCAACTGACTAGTCCACCCTGTGCACCAGCAGCCCCCACTGCATGATCCACATGCACCCTCCTTTGCCCCATTTTCACCATCAAAATAGTGCCCTTTCATTCTTGGACACTATGCTGTTGCTGCTAATAGAGCACTACTATCACTTTCTGGGGCTCACTGTCTGTGCAGCACATTGCAGCCATTTAAATAGGCTCTCTCCCCTCAAAATGCACCCTTACTGACAGGTTTTGATATGCGATAAGGTTTCTGTGGTTAAGGTGCTGTCGTTAAGGGAGCAGGGCCTTGTTCCTGACCATTGACCCCCTACTCTCCACCCACAGGGCACTTTACACTGCTGATCCCGTTAACGCATGCTAAAGGGGCGTTAACTCACACTGACGCATTAGCGTGCGCAAAGGGTGCAAGTGCCCCGTTAGCACACTTGCTTCTTTAGCGCAGTTTAGTAAACATCCCCCTTAGACATGCAAACCATGGAGATGTCCCTAGATCCATTTTAGAAAGCTACAGTAGGTATGTAGACATCCCCAGCACAAAAACATCCATGTAGCATGAGGGGGTGCTAGAGGCGATTTCAGAACAGTACAAGCACATCAGGCCCTGGTTGTGGAGGTGTCCATGCCTATACCTGCTCCTGACCATGAATAAGGTGCAAGATAGTGCTCATTTCACGGATGAAATGCTTTCAGGGGGAAGAGCAAAATGCACTTATTTCCTGGCCAAAGAAAATACATACTCCAAACATATTACAGGTTCTCTGTCGCACATCTGAGTATCTGAAATACCAGATGTGCTGGTCTCATAACATAGATGCCACCCTTCTGACATACCCATGCTAAGGCATCTAAGTACCCAGTTCTGTGGGCATGCACTATGGGATGTCCACATTTGTAAAATGGCCTCACCCTTGCATGCACCCATCCTTGCTATCTACGTGGGTCTGTCTCCAGAACCAGTTACTGGGACATTCATTTTTCAGGATGGAGACAGAGCAATTTCAGAAGACAATGCTGCCATTCCGCTGGATTTTGGATGTTCTTCTTTGGGCATCCCAGATTTTTCCTAGATGTCCCTTCTAAACTGACACTTCATATATGCACCATTAAACACTATTTTTATATAATTATATATATTATATACATTTCTGATGAAAAATATCATTTTGTTCTTGATTCAGTTTCTTTTCAGTTCACACTGTAAACCCCATTTCACCTTGCTAAACCAAATTTACACGTCAGCACCACTGACAGCTCTTAGTGTTTATAAACCTAGGCCCTGCTTACTTATAAAGATCTATCAGTGCTTTTCAAACTTCTAATTCCATAGGACCCCATTTTAACAACAGAAAATTCACGTGACCCCCAGATGATGATGAAATCAAAATGTCAGGTCTCCAGCTTCCTTCCCCTCCTGCAGTTCATCTAAAGCAGAAAGTAGTGGCAACAGTAGCAGCAACAGAGTCCCTTGTGTCAGTGTGTAGTGTGTGCTTACAGTACTCAGCATAGGTTTCTGGTCTAACAGGAAGCTCACCCAGGAGGGGGGCAAGGGCATATGAATGTTCACTGGCTCACAGGCCACCTACTGACTGGTTTCTGCCATCACTTGACATAGGTCACAGTGAAAGACCAGAGAGAAGGGCAAATGGCCATATTTTTGGGTCACCCATCCACTGATGATGTGAACCCATTTGGGGTCCTGACACCAAGTCTGAGAACCACTGAGATATATAGATAGATGTAGATATAGATGAAAAGATATGAGCACAGAGACCAGAGTTTGAATCCTGTTGGCACTCCTTGTGACCTTGGACAAGCCACTTAACCACCCATTGCCTCAGGTATAAACTTAGATTGTAAGCCGTCCGGGGAGAGTTAAATAAATACTGTACCTGATTGTAACTTGCCTTAAACTGCTACTGGAAAGGCATGAACTAAATATTACTAAATTAAAATAAAAAAAATATATGTAGCCACTTGGCATAAAAATATATGTAGCCACTTGGCATAACATCTCAGACACTGGAATAGCAGAACTGGATTTTAGTTTCTTCCTGAGATGCCATTCTTTGTATCCTTGTAGGTTAGGGGGCCTGTGCTTGGCTTTTCTTTCCTTCTAATAAAAGCACTGTGAATGGATTCAAACAAATAAAAGTACTCTTAACATTAGAGAACTTGGTTTGCATGTCTCCACTATCTCAGAGGAATGTGGCTCATCTCTTTGGGAACTTCCAGCAAACCCAATTCAGTCAGCAGAGGTACACAGCTCTGAACTAAAAACAATGCAAGTAACATTCAGGCCCTTGAGCAACATAGCAGGTTGAACTTCTGCCTCAAGGCAACACAAGCAACAGAAGAGGAAAAATAAAAACACAAATAATGCTTCAGAGAGATTTGGTTTGGCAGCAGCTCTAGCCTTTAAAAAATGTTTTTGAAAGTTCTGGGCCAGCCAATTTCAGTCTGTATGAAGCATAAGTCAAAGGAAAACAGGAATATCTTTGAAAGTTCTGGGCTAGATCGAGCATTAGTCCTCACGTAATGCTCTTTTTCTCTTTTTTTCCAAACCTTTTCTTCTTCCAAAGACTGTGAAACAGTTAATTGAAGTTGCAAAGCAGTAAATTCTTATTCTCAAGACATAGTTAAGCTTTGGAACTCATTGCCAGAAGATGTGGTAAAAGCAGGTTGAAAAAGAAGTTTGGACAAACCCCTGGGGAAATCCCACTGACACTCCTTGTGACCTTGGGCAAGTCACTTAACTCTCCATTGCTTCAGGTACAAACTCAGGGGCATGTTTACTAAAGTGCAGCAGGGAGTGCGTAGTTAAAGCGCATCCCTACAGTGATGGTGCCCAGTGACCATGATAAACACAAGGGGCTTGGTAACGCTATGCTACTACTAGCATGCTAGCCGCATAACTAGCAAGGTAGCAGTGAACATATGACCCTAGCATGTGTATGTGGTCACAGTGTGCATTGGGCAAAGGAGAACTACAGGCGCAATAATAGGGTGTGGGGGTGCAAGGGAAACATTCTGGACAATGGTAACTGTGCCCAAAACACACATACAGGGGGTATCAACTAGCCAGTTCATAATACAGAGGGTTGACCGGGAAAGGGTCCAATCGCTGATTCCCTAACTGTAGGAGATAGGGTGCAAATGTGGGCTTACATGGGATCAGGCAATGTGTCCACAGTGTCCATAAAGGAGCTCAGGGATATGAACTCCCTCATCCTGAGGCACCAAGGAGCGCAGTGCAAAGCCTTTGGTGTAGGCAAGTTCCACCTCTCATTATGGCTTGGGCAGAACCATAGCCATTGTGGAGGAAGGGAAGATTATGGACACCAAGCAGAACCTAGAAACATGCGCAGGGTAGCCTGCAACCCCATAGCCCACCCTACTGAACAACCTCCCCCTTTCATGGTCTGCCCCTACAGCATGAGTGGGCTCTACAAAACCACCACATAAAGATGATGAATTCCAAACAGCCCCCAGTTGTCCTGGCAACAACATCCCACCATACCTATGTAGATCAAGAACACTCCAGGTCCATGGATTGCCAAATCTCCTAACCAAAAAAAATGGCTATCACATAGTGAGCTCAAACATTGGAAATCTACATTCACTAAAAGAAACAATAAGTAACTGCTCAAAGCTAGTAAGGCCTCCGGCACATTCTTCTTCAGTCAGGGTGAGGGGCCATCTGCCTACAGAAACATAGCCCCTGGTAGCAGCTTGGACCCCCTGATGTACGTATACAATGCATCATGCCCTCCTATGCAGGGGAGGCAGGAGTCAGATGGCTATTTTGCTGTTACAATGTGATGTTGCTAGTAAGTGCATCACCTCATTTGCATGCCCCTCCCCACACTTGTATCTGTTAGCTCTAATTTTGGCTGTGACATCTCTACTGCATCAACACCAGGAGCGACATTTATTCCTTGCATATGCAGACGTGAACAGCATTCTGTCAGGACAGCTGTTGGTGTGTCTGTGGATGTTTGCCCACTGTCCCAGCAGGGTCACCCCTGACATGCAGGCCCTTGTTTTGTGTCTGTCAGACTGTTGTGGTCCACTGCCATGTCAGCTGCCCGATGTCGGCCCTCCACACTGGTGTCCTAGGCAGGCATCTTGTTATTCTGCTCACATCTCATTTTGCCCCATCCTCTTCTTATGTGTTTGCCCTTCTTCTGCCCTTCATATTTCCTAACACTAGTGTCTGGACCACGTGGCTGGAGGGCATGGGCATGGAGAGTGCAACTAGCACCTGATCAGAGTCTGACGTTAGCTGCACCCATGCTAGTAGGCATGTTTGTTCAGCTAGTGCATGACTACCATATTTGCCCCACTGCACACCCTGATTCTACCCTGTCTACGCCCTATATCTACTTTAACCTCCCTATTTGCATGCTGCTTGGCTAGCACCGGATTTTTCATGCAGTTGACTGTGAGCCATGTGCTGCTTGCAACCACATGGCCCAAACATGCACTAACCCTGCACTAACCCTCATTCTATTGGATGACACATTTTAGTAAACATGTTCCTTAGATTGTAAGCCCTCTGGAGTCAGGGAAATACCTATAGTACCTGATTGTAACTTGCCTTGAACTACTGCTGGAAAGGTGTGAGTTAAATACTACAAATTAAAAAAAGAAACCTCCTCATATAATCTGCAGTTTCAAAGGTGTCTACCCTATTGCAGATTTTAGTATCACCCGCAAACAAGCAAACCTTTTCAGACAGATCTTCTGCAATATTACTTAAAAAATATTTAAAAGAACCAGACCAATCCCTATGGCACACCACTAGTAATGTCCTTATCCTCAGAATGAACTTCATTCTCTGTTGCCTCCCACTCAACTAGATTCTCACCCAGTCATTTTAGAGCCCATCCCCAGGACGCTCAGTTTATTTACAGCTTGACAATGCGGAATTGTGACAAAAGGGTATGTTTTCTAAGGAGCATTAATGGAGCAAAGGTGCTGTTAATGGGCATTATCTGAACCTGTGAGCGGGAAATGCTGTGGAAAGCGCCAATAATGCTGGATTAATGGGCAGAAATTGGTCCCTTAGTGTTAAGGTTAAAAGAGGTGGAGAAAAGGTGTTAATGGGCCAGAGACTGGACTGGGATAACGTGCTCCTTTAATGCCAGCTTGTGTTACTGTGCGTTAGAGCTCCTGGTGCTGGGAATCCTAATGCCATCTGAAAGCTCACGGTAAGGGCTATTTCTGAGGGGAGAGAGCCTATTTCAAATTAGTGATAGTAGTGATCCATTGGCAACAAAAGCATGGTGCCCCATTAATAAAGGGCACTATGTTATTGGTGCCATATGCGCAAAGGAGGTGTCACATGGGTGATGCAATAGGGCTGGCTGATCCACTAGGCTGACAGGGCTGTTGCCTAGGGTGTACATCTATGATGTCTGGTATGACTCTGCTGTGACAGTGGTAGCACACATACATGCTGCCGAAGTCAAAAAGGTGTAGCACCACCTGCACTGCCACCATGCTGCCATGTCAGCATTGTGTGAGGGTGGGGGTGGTGGTCGCAGCAGCTGAAGCCTGCTGCAGATAAAGTCTGTGTCCAAGCCCTGTGTGTCAGGTGTAACACTGCAGTTGCCACTGTCTGTGGTCTGAAATGAAAAAAAAAACCCTCCAAAAAATGTAATGACATACAATAAATCAAAAAACAAAGTCAAAACATAATACCCGTGAATTCGTTTACAGGAGAAACAATATTCTCACAATTATCATTTTTCTGTCGGGATCCGCCGACCTGAGATGGGGAGAGGAAAAACTCCCCTCTCTATGTCGGCAGGAGCCTTTTCTTTATTTTCAAAAATAATTAAATAAAAGTTGAATAGTAGTGTTAAAGACACTTATCTGCAAAAGTAGGCGATATCCTTTCAGCAAAAGGGCATCAAAATTCCAAGCAACACTTTGGTTTGTTTGACTGTCTGTGGTCTGGCAAGCATGTCAGCAGCAGGTACAGTGGAGCACATAGTGATCCCTCCCTTCCGAGGTCTAAGGCAGCAGCACACATGCCCACATCCCCCGGTGGAGGGGGGCAGGAGTGGCATGGTATGACAGCTGCATGTATGCAAGTTCAATAAGGGATGGCCAGGCAAGGAGGGATTAGCTGGCATGCTGTTCACCATGATCAGTGGACCCTGGCACCCAGCTAATTTGCCGAGTGAATGGGCTGGCCCTGGGATCAGGATGCTCCCCACATGCACATATTGACTGGATATGTGCATGTGTGGGAAAAATATGTGACTGAGGCAGGATTACTATGCAATATGATAACAGGCCATGTCATATGAAAAATTACCATATGGCCCCCTCACCTATCAAATGATGACCCTAATCTGGACATGAACTGGTGCCCGTAAGTAAACACTCAGTCAGTTACAACCATCTGAGCCACATGTAAATCAAAGTAACATAGTAACATACTATATGATGGCAGATAAAGACCAATATGGTCCATCTAGTCTGCCCAGCAAGGCAGCAAGAGTAGTTGCACCTGCCATTCCATGAAGGTCACCCCTCCCCATGACTTTTTTTAGGGGTGTACCCACCGTTCCGTGTAGGTCACCCCTATTTGCTGAGATATAACAGACAGTTATGTTAATTTTGATTTTATCCTGTTTCTATAAAGGGATCCACTGTGTCTGTCCCATGCCATCTTTCCTCATGTTATCCACTCCCTCAGGGGAGTCCACTCTATTGCAAATTTTCGTGTCATCTGCAAATACACAGACTTTTCCATTCAGTCCTTCAGCAATATCACCCGCAAATACACTGAACAATACCGGTCCCAGGACCGAACCCTGAGGCACACCACTAATCACCTTTGTTTCATCCAAGTGAGTTACATTTACCATCACCTTCTGTCATCTGTCAGTCAACCAATTTCTGAGCCAGTTCACCACCTTGGGACCCATTTCTAAGCTATTGAGTTCATTGATAATTCTCCTATGAGGAACAGTATCAAAGGCTTTACTGAAATCGAGTTAGATCACATCCATCGCATGCTCTTGATCTAGTTCTCTGGTCACCAAGTCAAAGAACTCAATCAGAATTATTTGGCAAGATCATCCTTTGGTAAAGCCATGTTGCCTCAGAACATGCAACCTGTTGGTTTCGAGGAAGTCCACTATTCGCTCTTTCAGGAGTGCCTCCATTACCTGTTCCCGCCACTGAGGTAAGGCTTACTGGCTTGCAGTTTGTCACTTCTTCCTTACTGCCACTATTGTGAAGAGGCACCACATCAGCCCTTCTTCAGTCCTGGGGAACTTCTCCTGTCTCCAAGGATCTATTAAAAATATCCTTTAATGGCCCTGCAAGAACCTCTCTGAGCTCTTTCAATATCCTGGGATGTATCCCATCCGGTCCCATGGCTCTGGCCAATTTCAATTTTGCAAGCTGTTCTAACACATCACCTTCTGTGAATGGTATGGTATCTACTCCATTCCCATTTGTATATTTGTCAATCACAGGTGGTCCTTCTCCAGAATTTTCTTTAGTAAAAACAGAACAGAAGTATTTGTTTAGCATTTTCGCTTTTTCACTGTCACTTTCCACGAATCCGTTCCCAGCACTTTTGAGTCCTGCAATTCCACCTCTGATTTTCCTCCTCTCCCAAATATACCTGAAAAAATTAACCATGGTGGCCTGCAAAATATGAGATTATTCTATGACTTCCCCACAAGCACACACCAGAAAATGGGTACATTGATCATTCTGCTAGGACATGGAATGTGTGTGTTCATGTGTCATGGCCTGACCCTTTGACTGGACAGATCCCATATGTAAGACATAAATGTCAGTTGAACCAGCAGCATAACAAAGCAGTGCAACATACAGATTTAAGAAGATGTCCCTCTTCTACACCTGCTGAACATTCCTTGTCAGACAAGTATGGCACAGTGCCTGCAGAAACCTAAGCAGACATAGGCTTATCCAAACTCCTACCCTCATGCATCCTGACAATGACCACATATAGTCCCATGGATTGATAAACTCACACAGCTGCTCTGTGGCTCCAAACACATGACCAGTGTGTGTATGAGAAATGGGTCAAGGTTCAAGACCAGCCTGTAGATCATGCATTGTATGTCCAGGTGTGTTTACTCTATCCTATGTTTCCAGAACTGTATCAGCATATGCAACCAGCATGTGTCCACACACTCAGCTGCAATGCTGAGAAGCTGCACCATCCAAAGCTGGCCAGCATAGCACCAGTGCACTGAGCAGATGTTGACAGTGCCTGAGCATTGTAGAATGTGCTATTAGTACCTGTACACTGAGCATGACAATGATGGAGCATTAAAGGAGGCCTATGGGGCAGGTAAGAATGCCAATCGGCACTACATTTGGACAGCAGGGTCATGTGTGTGTCTCCAAAGGAGTATGAGCTGCAGCATGCATTGTGCATGCACATGGTGCACAGCCTTTATGGTATGGCTGTGTATGAAACATGCTGCAGGTCAGCTATACAGCAACCCCACATACTGTGTGAGACACCATTTACAAGCAGGTTAGTTTTCAGTAAATAGTTGCAACCTGTGGCTGTGACGCTGTAATGCATTTCCAGTTACACCATCGTTAAGGCCCATCCCCACAGCATTCCCCTACACTTACCTCCTAACATGACACTGTTCTGCAGCTCACAAATTGCCTACCTGTTTGACTGGAGTGAGCAGAGGGGACATGTGTGTGTGTGTGTTGAAGCCCTCACCTCTGACTGACCCTCCAGGACACACCAATTTGCATAAGTGAGAGGCCTGGTTAATGCCAACTGCCATAACAGCTATATCCATGGCAACATTGTCAGCCTACTTGGTGCAGCTGCAGCCTATAGAGAACAAGGCTCAAGTGGAGGGCTGGTCTCTGTGAATGTCCAATTCATTTACTTGGTGACACTGGAAGGATTCTGCGATTTACCTGCATGCACATTGCTCTTGTCCTATGCTGCAGTTGCTCCATGCAATGTATGCACATACAGGCAGGTCCGTATCAGGCAAATTTGCACACATTAAGCATCATCTCAACACTATCTACTGATCATTGGCCAAAGCATTCAGTAGTACATTACCAATTACCCCAAATGAGAGTTCAAATGCACCTGTGTGTCTGATTGTGACGGTGAGACACTGACTTCTGAATGGGTCAAGCTGCAGTGATATGGGTGCTGTTTCTTTTATGGCTGTTCAGTTACTAGATGGGCTGCTGGATGTACATGCTGTTTGTACAAAGCCAAAGTATTCAAGTGGCTATGCGCACATGCAGTGCGTGGTGACTAGCAGACTGGGCACAGATGGTATGTGATTGGCTAACACAGCACAGTGTTGCCTAACATATGCATGCTGTCTGTGATTGATCTAGTTGATTGGAATTCCCAGAAAATGAGGCTAGCATCTGTTCTAGGACTGTTGGTAACCTGCTGATAACTATGGTCTTGGTAGGCCCTTCTGCTTGGAGTCAAAACCCCTTCTTCCTGCCTAGACAACACTCACTGCACTTGGGTTCTTTGGAAACAGCAGCAACAACTATAGGGACTGATGCATTATAGAAAAATCCCTGGCCAACAGGAACAAGACACAAAGCCCAGATAAGACAGCATACTATAATTGTACAGAATAGCAAACAACTAGATTACAAACTAGCAACAAAACAGATCTATTGAAAAACCTGGAGAGTCCATCCATTGTACTGCTTGCTCTGGGGACCAGGTGATGTGTACCATTCCTCACATTCAGGGTGACTGCCGAAACAGGTCATTTGCACATATGGCAGTTGCTATTTATTTATTTATTTAACAGGTTTTTTTATACCGCCTTATCATTAATTCAAGGCAGTTCACATGGAACAAACGTAGCAATAGGCTTTTACATAGAACAGGGAGTAGAAACTTGGAGGAGTATATGGAGTAGTAGATACATTTAACAATTGCTATGTACAGTAACATTGTTGCAAATGAGGTAATATAGCACACAATGTTCCTGCATATTACAGAGCTGATGTGATGGATTGCTGAATTCTCCATATGGGCATCCGTCGCATATATCTGCTCAGATTGTGCAGTGCATCATGGGTAATAGATGGGCTAACCGATACCGGCACCCAGGGCCCCAGTTGCAGCCACAGTGGTGACTGTGATCACTGGAGCATTGCCCAGTACCTGCTTGTCTTCTATGATGGTGGAAAATGTGTGCATGGCCCCCCCAAGGAGGGCAGGATGGTCTGCAATGGAGCGCATGGGTCATGAATTTGGTTTGAGTTAGGTGTATATGCAGACGTACCTATCTTGCAGTGTACATCAGGTCACAAGGGACTGCATGCCCTGCACATGTGCTACCTCAGGGGTTAGTGCCACATTGCAGTGCAGTAGACCTCTGCATGTGACTGTTGTTTGCTCTTAGAGGTATAGTGGAGGGACAGGCATCTTGACCTCACATGAGGCTTGGCCTTTGGGCAAGAAATGTATTCTGCAGCTGTGTGTCTGTTATGCAGCTACAATACTGAGTGTCCAAAGCTGAACATACTGCATGTGTACTGCTGTAGGCAGGCCCTAGGTGTGGTGTACCACTGTCTCAGAATGTGCCAGACACATTGCTTCATATCCTGGGTTTCTGCCATTGTAGGCAGGGACCTGCAGTCTCTTTGATTCTAGACATTGCTGTGCAATAATGTTTGGAAGTGTAGTCTAATGGTTAGTACACTGACTCAGTAAGTGATAGGCCAGCGTTTGAATCACACTTGTTCTCTTTGTGGCTGTGGGAAACTCCATATTCCAGGATGGCCACCTGCAGGGATCAGAACGCATCCACACTTGCTCCACAGGCCAATATGAGAGACACTTATCCAGTTGTTATATGCACATAGGGTTACCAACTTTTTCACCGAGAAAAACTCGACACCTATGGCTCGCCATACTCTACCCATTCTCCGCCCCTGGTCCCACCCCTGCCCCACCCCCAGTCCCACCCCTTCCCTGCCCCCAGTCCCACCCACCCTGCACTCCAGCCCCATCCACAAAAATTACCGAGCATAAGTGTTGGCTAACTCCCTTGGTCAGATAATAATTAAACTGGGAACCCCAAAAGCCAAACATGAAATGTACAACACTGGAGAAATAAAACTATAAAGTAATTTCCTCTTGCACTAAACAAAAACGCAAAGATGTTAGCAATACACACTTCCCTGACCAGACATATTCCAGTTAATAAATTCAAAATAAAAAGTATTTTTCTACCTTCTGTCTGGCCTTTTATTTTTCAGCTGCAATTGCTCCAGTCACTTTCTTCTGGTTTCTTCGTGTCTTCTGCGAGCTATCCATTTGTCCTTTCCTCTCTTTTAGATGTTTTCCAATCTCTCTCTATATCTGCTTTACCATACTGATCATTTCCCTTTTGCTCTTTCCCCCATTTCTTTCCTTATTCCTTTATCATCCATTCAAATTTCACCCTTCCATTCTCAATCCCCTCTTACTCTCCCAATACCCGGCCCATCATAGACTTTTCTTCCACACAAAATATCTATCTTTTCCCCTCTCCATTCTCATTCTCATTCCCCATCCCCATCCCCTTCTAGTCCTTCCCCAAAATCAAATCCCTTATAGTTCTAGACCCATCCAGCATCCACTCCCTTCTAGTCCCATTCTCCCATGCCCCCACATCAGCCCATTTCCAGTCCTAGCCCCACATATGCTCTTTTCCAATTCCATTCCAGCCCCCCATCAGCCAGTTTTCACTCCAAGCTCCCCCATCAACAAATTTCCAATCCTAGCCCCCTCGTCAGCCCACTTCCAGTCCTATTCCAGCCCCCATCAGCCCATTTCCAGTCCTATTCCAGCTCTTCATTAGCCCATTTCCAGTGCTAACCCTCCCATCACAGGCCATTTCCACGCCTAGCCCCCCCCCAAAATCACAGCTCATTTCCAGTCCAAGTACCCCCATCACAGCCTCTTTCCAGTCCTAGCCCCCCCCACCATCAAAGCCCATTTTGCAGTTCTAGTCCCCCCCACCATCACAGCCCATTTCCAGTCCAAGTCCCCCCCAACCATCACAGCCCATCTGTAGTCCTAGCCCCCCTAATCACAACCTATTTCCAGTCCAAGTTCACCCTCCCCCCACCATAGCCCAATTCCAGTCCAGGCCCCCCCCCCATAGCCCATTTCCAGTCCAGGTACACCCCCCACCCCATAGCCCAATTCCAGTCTAGGTCCCCCCCATAGTCCATTTCCAGTCCAGGTCCCCCCCCCCATAGTCCATTTCCAGTCCAGGTACACCCCCCCATAGCTCAGTTCCAGTCCAGTCCCCCCCCCATAGCCTATTTCCAGTCCAGGTCCCCCCATAGCCCATTTCCAATCCAGGTACACCCCATCACAGCCCACCCAGTCCTTGGCCTCCCCCCCCATCAAAGCCCATTTGTAGTCCTAGCCTCCCCCCCCCATCACAGCCCATCCAGTCCTTGGCCTCCCCTCACCCCCCTCCGGCCTCTCCCGGCCGGCCCCGTGGCTGTTTGAGGTGCTTCAGAGGGAGCCGGGGAAGCCTGTGCGAGGCCCCGGCTCCCTCTGTACAACCGCCAGCATGAAGATCCTTTTCCTTCACGCTGGCGGTTGTTTCTGTGAAGCCGCGAATGCTGGGAAAGGTTAAAGGGCATTGCCTTTAACCTTTCCCAGCAATCACAGCTTCACAGAAACAGCCACTAGCGTGAAGGAAAAAGATCTTCACGCTGGCGATTGTACAGAGGGAGCCGGGGCCTCGCACAGGCTTCCCCGGCTCCCTCCCCCGCGGACTTCGGGAGTCGGGAGAAAAGCCGTTTTTTGCTCTGGCCGCTCCCGATCTTGCGGCCAGAGCAAAAAAACGGCTTTTCCATGGCCGGTTTTACATCTCTGCCGGCAGCCGTCCTGGCCATGGAAAAACCGGCCAGGCCAGCTGAAAACCGGCCGGTTGACAACCCCATTCCAGCTACCTCCTCCCCACCTTTCAGCTCTCTTCCAGCCCTCACTTTCCACCTGTCAGTCCCTTTTGCCACCTCTTTCCCCTTGCAGCCGCCGCTCCTGCTTCTTACAGGGCAGCGGCTGCAATAAAGTTAAGATAAAAATAAATTTAAACCTGTGTGGAGCCTTATCCCCCCCCCCATTACAGCTTCATTTTCCCTCCCCAGTGCAGCTTCACCCCCCTAGTACAGCTTCACCTCCCCCCCCCCAGTGCAGCTTCACCCCCCCAGAACATCTTCACCTCCCCCCCAGTACAGCTTAACCCCCTCCTCAGTGCAGCTTAACTGCCCTGTTCAGCTTAACCTCCCCAGTGCAGCTTAAACCCCTGCCATGCAGCTTAACCCCCCCCCCATGGAGCTTAACCACCCCATGCAGCTCAAACCCCCCCATGCAGCTTAACACCCCCCTCCGTGCAACTTAACCTCCCCCTTGGAGCTTAACCTCCCCATGCAGCTTAACACCCCCCTGTGAAACTTAAACCCCCCCATTCAGCTTAACCCCCCCCATGGAACTTAACCTCACCATGGAGCTTAAACCCCTCCCCGTGCTGCTTAAACCTCCCACCCCGTGCTGCTTAAACTCCCCACCCCTGTGCAGCTTACACCTCTGAGCAGCTTAACTCCCTCCCCCGTGCAGCTTAACTACCCCCCCTCCCCCCCCGTGCAGCCGCTGCTCCTGCTTCTTACTGAGCAGCGGCTGTAATAAAGTTAATTTAAAAGTAAGGAAACCTGTGAGGAGGAGCCCTCCGATATTATGAAACTCCTTCTGCAGGGTCCCTGGCTGAAAAGGAAGTGACATCAGAGGGGCGGGCACTGCAGAAGGAGTTTCTTAGGGCTGGAAGGCCCCTCACAGGTTTCCCTACTTTTAAATTAACTTTATTGCAGCCGCTGCTCTGTAAGAAACAGAAGCAGCGGCTGCAAGGGGGCCAGGACTGTGATCGCAATCGCGATCGCAATTGCAAAGCCGGTTTTCTGCTCTGGCTGCTCCCGATCTCACGGCCAGAGCAAAATGCTTTTCAATGGCCGGTTTCGGTTCTCTGCCGGCAGCCGGCCTGGCCACAGGAAAACCGGCCAGGCCGGCTGAAAACCGGCCGGTTGGCAACCCTATATGCACATGTGTCAAGAGGATTGATTGTATGGGGGTTAGAAAGGCTGACACAGCTGTTATACCTAAATAGCTGGTTTTGGGACTTCCCCGTGGCACAGTTGCATTATTTTCACACACACCACAACTGCATTTGTGCGGTCACATCAGATACATCAGGACAGCAAGACTATGCTGCACTCTCATTTACCACTATCCATCCTTCAGCCCATTCATCAGCATATGCCCATTATGTACAGTTATGTATTCTCCTGCCAGCTGCTACACTATGGCCCACACAGAAACATTTTAACATTAGGATGTATCACTCACACCTCTCCTGTGAATGATCTGCACATCACCATCCTTTTGATGCTCACATTGTGGCAATGCTGGCTCTGCCAGGGGACACTTCTTCCCAATCCTATTGCCACATATTGATATTACAGCAGATTACATGGGCACCCCTCACTGATGCAACACAGATGCCTCCCACATGCTCTTTCCACTTACTGAATGACACATAAGATACATATGGATCCGACATGACCATCAACTCATGCCTTTCCTTCCATCCATCACCTAAATTGTGGCTTTCATAAGGGCTCCCTTATCCTGCATTAAGAAGACTGCCATTTTCGGGTGTTAAGATGCACACTTGGCATCTTAACACCCGGTGTCCTGTTAGTGCCTGATAAATGGAGCCAAGAGCCCTTACCACTGGAAAGCCTACTTCCCACTTGGCCTTTACCACATGATAACACTCTTACTGCTACCATTAACGCTTGCTAACTGGTGCGTCCTTAATGTTCTTTGGTAAAAATACCCTAAAGGTTTTGCTGAAATCTAAGTATATGTCTGGTGCCCCCCCCCCACCCCAATCCAAATCTCTTGTCACATGTCAAAGAAATCAATCAGATTTGCCTGAAAAGACCTACCTCTAGTAAAGCCATACTGTTTCAGATTCTGTAATCACTTGGATTAAAAAAAAACACACTATCCTTTGCTTTAGCAGCTTTTCACCACAGAGGTCAAATCGACCCGTAGTACCCATCCTCCTCCTTACTTCTGCTTTTGTGGACAAGAACCACAAACATCCCTGATATCATTCCCAACTCTAAAGAAACATTGAAAAATCAGACAGTAGAGTTAACATAACTTCCCTAGCTTCGTTCAGAAGCTTTGGATATATCCCGTCTGAACGCATCACTTTGTCTACTTTAGTTTAGTTAGATCCTCATGAACACAGTCTTCTGAAAACATTCAAGTTCTACTTTACTCCATTCCTATTTCAGAAAATTTATGTCAAAGCAGCCTGAAAGCTTTTGTCAGAGTCCAGCTTTTCAGCCCTTGTTCCAGTATTTAAAGCACATGATTACATTTCCAAATGTAACTCATGCACCTGCATGGGTAGGGTTGGTAGCTCAAGCTTCCCTTGCCACACTGGTACTGAGCCAGGACCACTGTGCAGCAACACTCCCATAGGACAAGGCACAAAAAACACCACCCCTCTGACACATGTTTAGAACCACCTGGAATGGTTAACCCGGAAGAAGGGGAGAGGGACTGGTGCTGCAAAAGAGCAATGTTACTAAATTATCGCCCCCAAAAAACACCTTAATAGAGGAGAGAAGTAGCAGTGACCCAAAAAGGACTGTAAATGTTATGAATTTTAGCGAGGGTCATAGGGTAGGTAGGATACAGGAAAGAAAGGCAGGGTAAAATCTAAAAAATGCAATGCAAATTTTAAAAATGCAATGCTTCAACACTTTAGAATTCTGTAGCATTAGCAACAACCATAAACTTTACACTTATTACCACACTGTAGATTTTGGCATCACCCTTTCTGAGATATAACTTTTTATGCTCAAAGAAAAATCTTTATTTGTAAAAAGTGTCCCTTGTGTGAACCGGCATAGTATATCTCTCTCAAAGTGTGGATTAACACTGCACCAGAAATATAGGATCCCTCGCTCCCAGAACAACTGTGTACTGGGGTCACTTGAAGCATGTAAGTGTCCTGCATCAGCCACACAAAAACATTTGCGCTCATGTTTCGTTGCGATCCTTCCATGGGTTGTGCTGTTGCAGCGTGTATGGTTCCCTGGCTCCTGAGACCGTTGCCATGGCTCCCATGTTCTTGAGCCTTTTGCCTTCAAACCACAAGATCAGTCCAGACTTCCTGGACTGCATGACCCCAGTCACGGTGGGGCAAGCGTGAAGTATGGTGTTTTGAGTAGGCTCGCATATACATGTTCATACATGCTTACACATGTGCAAACAGACATGCTTACAGACAATTTCCCTGCCGCTGAACCCTTGACAATAGTTGAGTGGCTGGTGGACGTGAGGATCACCTGGTAACATGCCTGCCTGATGCTAAGGTAGCATCCCAGTTGGGCACATACGCAGAGGCAGCACACAAAATTTAAAGCTACGGGTGGCTTGCTGCACTGCCTCCACTCCAGGCCCAGCTGAAATTTTGCCAAGTGCAAGATTTCGGTCAGGAAGAGAAGAGCTGAAGCAGTGGCAGCATGGCAAGCCACCAACAGGTTTAAGGTAAGTTTGCTGTGCTGCCTTCATGTATGGGCTGGGCGGGAGGAGGGGTGCACTGCGCTGCAGAGGGGTGCCAACCTCAAGAGGGGGATACCTGCCCCAGGTGACGAGGGATCTGGGAATGCCACTGCATTTGTACATTATGGGCCCGATTTTCAAAGGCATTTACATGGTTAACAGCCCATATTAACTGTGTAAATGCCTTAATCAAGGATTTTCAAAGGCATCTAAATGGCTAGGGCCTTGGAAAATCCCCGATTAAGTCCCCTATGCACCCTGATGCTATCCGGTTAGCATTGGGGCATGTTGGGGGCATTTTGGGGTGGAGCTGAGAGGGGGAATGGAATTAACTAGGTAGCAGTGATATTGGATGCTGCCTGGTTGGCCCCGGCGCCTTAAAGATAGGCGAGGGTTTTCCTCATCTATCTTTAAGGTGCCAGGGCTAACCAGGCAGCATTCAAAATCGCTGCTTCCTGGTTAGGCGCAGCAGCTTTGCGACTGTGTGGCGAACCCCGGATTTTTACTTCCATCGCTGCGGAAGTGAAAATCTGGGGTTAAAGGGTCGGCTATGCTTCTACAGTGCTTAGCCCTGCCCAGTGCAATATGAGGCCTTATAATTTTAAGTGTTTACTGTTTATTTGGTGGTTTTTTTTATTTGAATCAAAATTGTTTTGATTCTGTTAGCTGTTCCCCTCTGTCTTTTCATTTTATGACTTTTTGAATGTTTTATATTTTCATTATTTATTTATTAATTTACTATTTATTGTATTCATATATTTATATTTATTTTATGGTCATTTTCGAGTGAGCTATGTCTGGCATTTCTACCATGTCTCTTTGTGGAGAGGTTTGCTTTTTTCCCTCTTTCCTTTTCTCCCCTTCATTTCTTCTCTTCTTTTTGTTTTGTTTTAAAGAATGAAGCTCGTGAAACCATGCCCTCCAGTATTTTTATAAACGGCCTTTTTAAAATCTGTCTATCTCTAGAATACTTATAACGTTTTTTATTTTCTTAGCTCGTCCCGACTGGTACTGAGCTGTTAATCATCAACACCGGTGGGAGACAGTGTTTTTAAGCAGCCTTGACATGAGTCTGCTCAGAGAGGCTGCTTTTCAATCAGCTCACACTGTGGACCTTTGCTGTAAGTTTTTATGACTGTTTTCTGGTTTGTTGCTAGTTGCTCTCTCAGAACAATTGTCCCTTTGATCATTGTTATTACCTGCTAGTTTTGAGTGGATTTTCTAATGCTAACCTCACATTCATTTAATGCTGCTGGTGTTTCTATTTCATGGTTTTATGGGGGCTGACTGAATATATGATGTTTATTACTATTTTTTGAAGAGGTATGTCATGATGGGGGAAATTTCATTGCTTATCCCTGGGATAGGCAGCATAGAACCTGTTTGCCTTTTGAGAACCTGACATATATTTGTTACCTGGACTAGCCACTGTCAGAAACAAGATACTGGGTTTGAAGGACCTTTGGTCTGACCCAGTATGGCATATTTTATGTTCTTATGACATTTCCAGAGGCTGGTACTAAATAGCTTGCATGACATTTAGGAGCATGTTTACTAAAATGCGGCAGTGCACCACATGTTAGGCCCTGAATCTTAGCTAATGCTTATAATTTTACACGTTTCCCCCCATTCATTACTTATTTAAGAATATTTAAGCACACCTTTTCATCTAAAGGTCAAAAAGGGGAACAACAAACATCAAAATTAGCACTGAATAAAAACACATACAATCTTACAATACATATACGTTAAATAACCACAGCCCATAACACATGTGTAGTACTACTATGACTTATGAAAGCCACATCATTCAAAAACATACTCTGGCTGATATCTTTCTCCCAAGCTTGTACAAGCAGCCATGTTTTCAGTTGCTTCCAAAGATTAGAATGTCAGAGAATAGTATATTTTAGGGACTGCCAATTTCTACCCTCTGACCATTAAAGTTAACGAAGAATGCTGCAGCATGAGTGCTGCTTATACAGAGCAGATATGGTTATGTTATCCCAATGTTAACTTATTTATACTGGCTTCTAGTAGAATGTAAAATACAGTATAAAATTATAATGATGATTTTTAAGATTAGAGATAATCTTAGTGCTGAGGTCATTTCAACGGTTTTACAAATTTATTCTCCTAGTTGTCCTAGTAAGCAGTATTACCAGAACACACGTGTAGTGCAAGAAAGGATCAGACAACCCAAGTTTGAGCACCTCATCTCTGGAATGAACTGTTGAATTATGAACATTATTGTTGTTCTTAAGTATCATTAAGTCAGTGCGCAACACATAAAGTCATTGAACAACCCCACCAGTAGCTACCACTGGCGTTTAGTGAATTCCACAACCGCTATTTTTGTCAGGGGCAATCGGCTGGAGAGGAAGTCCTTCCTCTCCAGCCGATTGTCCCCGACAAAAATAGCGGTTGTGGAATTCACTAAACGCCAGTGGTAGCTACTGGTGGGGTTGTTCAATGACTTTATGTGTTGAGTGCATTGCCTTGTCATTGATTTGGGGGGGGGTGGGGTTCTATAATATTAAGTCAGTGCTGGCTCCTGGTGACCCTGTGGATAGTTGTTTTAACTGTGTCCTGTTTTCAATCAGGTGGATAATTGTTGATAGAGTGGCATCCATAGCTGCTGTTATTGCATTGATCCATTGCATCATTGGCCTTCCTCTTTTGTGTTCACCTTCAACCATGCCAAGCATGATGTCTTTCTCTAATGATCTCTCTCTTCACACGATGTGTCTGAAGTATGAAAGTCAAAGTCTTGTCATCTGAGCTTCTAAGGAAAAGCTTAGATTTAATTTCTTCTAGTACCGACTGATTTGTTCTACGGACAGTCCATGGTATACACAGAATTATTCACCAGCACCATAATTCAAAGGCATCATTTTCTTCCTTTCTTCTTCACTCTTCAACTTTTACATTCATATGATGTCATTGAAAATACCATGGCTTGGACAAGTCATATCTTTGCATGCAGCGATATATCTCTGCACTTGAGAATCTTGTCTAGGTTTTTCATAGCTATTCTGCCAAGAGCAACGTATCCTCTTATTTCTTGACTGCTTGTCATTGCTTTATTGATTATTGATCCAAGCAAATTAAACTTGTTTACTACTTCTTCTCCATCAAGGATGAAATTATTAATTTTGCCAGTTGTCAAGATCTTTGTCTTCTTCATGTTAAGGTGCAGACCGTTTTTAAGACTTGATCTTAATAAGCAAATGCAACATACAATTACAGTAATCTAAAGTCGGTGGAAATACTGCCTGAAAAACTGTTTGAAAGTCTACTTCCTCTAACAGGGGACATAGGCATTGCAAAAGCTGCATTTTATATAAGGCTGCCTAAACTGGTCCCCTAACATAGGGATGAAAGGTCAATCTCTGATTTAAAATGACCTTCATAATACATCTGACTTAATGGGCAATTCACTGTCCCCCACTTTTATAGCAGTCAATGGATCATATGTATAATCTCAAGTGACTACCAAGGCTTCCAATTTGGTAAAGTCCAACATCTTTGGAATATTTTTTGGAGGCAAAAAGTAGATACGATTGAGTGTAATTGTGTAGCAGCATCCAAGAGCATCAGTGCAAGAGCATCAGTAATTCTGTTAAAAGGACTAATGGATCTGCATTAGGATCATGGAAGATCTTTACTCAGTTATTATAGATAAGTGATGCCTTTTGGAAAGCTTAAAAGCAGTGTGAACACTTTTACAACAATAACATTTTTTGTGTAGAGCAATGATGATATGGTGATTAACCAAAGTGGAAATGGAGTTCTCTCTGTGAAAACTGAGCTCTACCGTTAACTTTATAATTGTATCTATCTTATAGGGGTACTATGTAAGGATCATGTTTGGATAACACAGGTACACTAAAAAAATTTTTTTTTTAACTGCCTCTAATGTTTCGATTGATTTTTACGTTTTTTGGTGCGCTGAATCCAAATCTGGTAACCAATTTGCTCCATCACGTACAGATTTTTTGCTACATTGGGTTAACAGTTTGAGGTGAAAGTTTCAGATTGAGTGCGATTGAGATAAAAGTTTCTTGGATGAATTCTTTATACTAATTGTTTAGTAGTTATTCAAATAAGAATGAAGAAAATTGTAACAAGGCAGCACATAAGAATAGAGTAATGTCAACAAAACACACTGTGATGGTAGCAAAATTGTCTGCACTTAAAACAGCCACATACATGTGCACAAACATTGAGCATATAAGAGTGAGGTTAGACACAAAGCAAAGCAAAGAAATATGCAAAAAATGTTGTACAGGTATGTATGTAAGAATAGAAAACGCAAACCGCACCATTGCAATACATGAAGACAAACACCCGATGGTGTGAAAATAAAATTCTAATAAATGAGATCCGACACTGTGGTAATAACTAGCAAATTTTTATTTCAAAGTTTAGTAAAAACACGATATTTGTCAACACAGTTTAGATTTTAAAGTCATTCTTGGGTCAATCAATCTCCTGGTGGGCCCGTTTCTTCTTCCCCCGAATGCTTCTCTTGGTGCGCTGCTTGGTGTATTTTTCATCTGGGGTTTCCCGCAGCAGCAACCAGCAGAAATCAGCCATCATAGTGGTGTTCCATCTTCCTTGGTACCTTCTCTCTGCGTCCTTGATGTCCTGGTGAAACCTTTCACCTTGTTCTTCACTGTACGCCCCCAAGTTTTCGGGAAAGTAGTTCACATGGGAGTGCAAGAAATGGACTTTCAGGCTCATGTTACAGCCTTGTTCTTTGAAGGCATTGAGCATCCTGGCAACAATATCCTTATAGTTCTCATCCCGCCTGTTCCCCAAGAATTTGAGAACAACATCCTTGAAGGAATCCCAGGCTTCTTTTTCCTTCTCAGACATCGTTTCAGCGAATGCTCCATCTGAAATGAGTTTCCTTATATCAGGGCCAACAAACACTCCTTCCTTTAGCTTTGCTTCAGAAAGTCGGGGGAACTTTGAGCAAAGGTACCGAAAGCACTCACCATCTTTTGGAAGGGACTTGATGAATTGCTTAATGAGACCCAACTTAATGTGGAGAGGTGGTAATAGAATTTTATCACGAGGTACCAAGCTCTCATGAAGAACATTTTTCTCACCGGGTCTCAAATACTCCCGAATTGGCCAGTCTTTTTTCCCCCAGTGTAGGTCGTGGGCCCGGCTATCCCACAAGCAAAGGAAGCAGGGATATTTGGTGAAACCAGATTGCTGCCCTAATAGCATGGATAGAATTTTAAAGTCTCCACAAATCATCCACTTATGCTCATCATAACGAATCTTCTGAAGAATCAGGGCCAAATTCTCGTATTTTTCTTGGAGAATAACAGAGTGAGCAATAGGAACTGAAGCGAATGTGTTGCCATTATGAAGAAGAACACCTTTTATGCTGTCTTTTGACGAATCAATGAACAGCCGCCATTCAGCAGGATCATACTTGAGTTTAAACCTTTCCATCACTCCGTATATATCGTTGCAAAATACCAAATCTTCCTCTTTGCTGAAATACTTCAAAAATTGTGTCTCGCGGTTGCGGTACCAATAAAAAGTTGTTCCTGGTGACAATAGATTTTTCTGTTTAAGCCGAGAACCTAGCAGTTGGGCAGCATCTTTTGGGAGTCCTAAATCCCAGACTAAATCATTCAATTCAGCTTGAGAGAAAAGTTCAGGTTTCGGATCTGGTTCAGTTTCAAACTCGGAAGTACTGGACTCATCGGGAAAAGCCATCTGATGAGTCTCATCATGATCAGAACCGTCCACACAAATATGATCCAAAGATTTTGGTGGTTCAGGCACAGGTACTTCGTTGCTATGAGGCATAGGCCTAATTGCTGAGGGAAGGTTGGGGTAACTTATTACGTTCTTATTTTTTAAGTTGTATCCCTTCACAATGCAAGAGCAAAAATAGCAGTCACTGCTGTGGTCTCTTTGTTCACGCCACATCATAGGTATTCCGAAACGAAATGCTTGTTTTTTACCTTTCATCCATAAGCATAGATCTTCCTCACATGTCTTGCACACTTTGTGAGGAGCCCACGGTTTGTCTTGATCGCCTAACTTCAAACCGAAATAGGCAAAATATACTTTTTTAATAAATGCAGAAATGTTCCTCTGCCGCTTTTTCACGGTATATTCCCCACAAATAAAACAAAAACTGTCCGGAGAGTTGACGCAACCTCTGGCTCTGTGAGCCATCACAAATACACAGCACTGCAAACTACAACTGTAGTGAACCACTTCGGAATAAAGCTGGATTACGACTGAGCAAACAAAAGGTAATAATGAACTTGCAAGAAACTGAAATTTGACAGGAACGTTCATGTCGCAACCACCGTGTTTGAGCGAGCGAACGAGGCGAGGCGAACAGGAAAGAACATGCGCCAGCGCGAGTACTGGATTTAGCCCCCCGCCTCCCAATTGTCCTGTTAATGTATAAAATGAATACAAAACACTCTAAAATATCATGAGGGAGTGTTTCTAGTTAGTTAACCATTACAACCTCTATTTTGGGCCAAGAAAATAAACTGCAGTCGGCTAAAAAGAAATTATGTGAACATTCCTTATATGGGTAAGAAATCTAATTTTGCAAGAAAACGTGACGTGATGGAACATTTTGGCTATTTTTCCTGGATTCAGCACCCCAAAATCTATAGGAATCAGTTGCAAAACTGGAGGCAGTTTTTTGGTAGTGTACCTGTGTAATTTAAGCATATAGGGCCAGATTTTCAACAAGGTGCCGAGGCCGTCCGTACCCGCAAAAAGATACCCATTCAGTAGAAAGGTCTGAATCATGAGTCATGTGCTGCCCACATGGACAGGCCACAAAAATGTGGCATAAAATGAGCATAGTAGCAGGTGCCTAGTGCGGCCTAGCCGTGTATGCGCAGGGGCTGGAAAATGGGTTCAGCACACGATAAGTTAGGCAGCCTTATCCGTGTAGGCCCCCCATGCAGGCAGGCGGGATGGCAAGTAGGCATGAATCAATGTATCCCCCACCTGTCGCACCCATGCATGGATGACACTGTCACAAGGCCTGTACAGGAGCCTCCTGTGGCTTGGAGGGTCGACAACAGTGGAATGGCTCTCCTCCAATGAGTCTAGGCCCTCACCCGTGCCGTACTTAGGTACAAGGGGGTCCTATACCGCAGGGGGGGGGCCATTGTCTCAACCTGCATCTCACAATGGTGATTTGGAGAGCCATCTAGCTCCGCCTGCAAAGGTAAGGAGAGCTGCACATACATGGAAAGGGGGGGGGGGGGGGCTGAGCAACATGACAGCCCAGATGCACCCTGAATGGTCCAGATGTGTGTCTGGCCTGGGAAAAGGGCTGTTGGGCCATGACACATGCTGGTGGCTGCACCAATGATAGGTGACAGTAGGGTGACGGGCCATGCTGGCTATAGCTGTCATCCCTGGCTGCCCACAGTAGAAGGAATGTCCAGACACAGCAGGTGTGGAGGCTGCTACACCCCCTGATGGCAGTTGGCAACCACACCACAGGGCCAGCATTGCAAAGGCACTGTCCTGTGCATGTGGAATTAGGAGTTGGGATGCCTGCCCCGAGGGAACCTGCTGGGCTGCAGGGATGCCCCAGACACATGCCAGTGCCACCAACCCCTGTGACCCCTGGCCATAGCTTGTAGGGGGCCAGTGTCAGCACCAACATATGTGCATATGTGTTGTCAGTGTGTCCCTGCATGTGTATCAGCCACTGCAGGCCACCACCCCCTCCCCATAGCCGTGCCTGCCCATGTTCCCCAATCAGATAAAAGGTGCCAAGGCAGGGATGTGTGCAACAGATGGGGGGACTGGGTAGGGGTGAGAGCTGCTGAAGTTGCAAATTGAACAAGAGGGGTGACATAGGTGTAGCAGTGGGGCAGCTGGCACTGTTGGTGGTGGCACGGGGCACGTGTCCAAGTCCAATGGGAGCAGAGTGGATGAACCCTGTCCCATCTGGCAGCAGTGTACTGTAACATGCCCCCTCACCAGCTACCCATGGATATGCCCCTGTCCCCACACTGGGCAGTCCCCCAGGTAGAGAGAGAATACAGGCATATGCAACAGGTCCCATGGAAACAGACAACTGATCCCATGTGTGTACTCCCCCTTCTCACTGTGACTATGGCATGCGATGCACCCTTGAGTCGCTAAAGCACCATTTTTGGATGCTGCTTCAGAGGCAACCAGAGCAGCTCCAGTGCATCTGGGAGCTCGTGGTGGCAGAGGAAGGTCAGTGAGTTACTCATTGTCCCCCATCAGACCCATGGAGTGACAGCCATGCCTGCTGGACAAGTGAAGACAGACCTGGCAGAGTAGTACCCCCTGTACACAGTGATGATGACATGCCTTGAATAGCCCTACCATCCCCCAGTGCCATGCACCCACCGGCACCTCCCCCTGTGAGAGGCAAGCCACAAATGCCCATGGGTAGGGGATACAGAGCAGGGTGGATATGGGCACTGGGGAAGATGTGCAGTGTGCAATGTGGGATGGCACACAACCGTGGCCTCAGGATGGGTTCTACAATGCATGCGGGGTCCCCTGGAGATGTGCTGGTCCTATACAGGTGCAGTTATCTAACCTCCCCTCCCTCTTCTCTGACAGATGGTTCAAGGGAAGAGCCATCCAACTCCAGTGCACCATGGGCACAGACTCCAGGGGGTGGACCTGCTCTGTTGCATCTGTCCCAGTCCGCATCCCCATCCAGCACAAGCAGTAGCAACACTGAGGAGGAGGAGACCATTGCCTTAGCCACAGAGGACAGATCCACTAAAGGGCAAGGCAGCGAGGGGTCCATGGCACAGCAGCAGGAGGGGGAGTCTGAGGAGGGGGAAGGCTCAGAGGGTGAGGGGCAGGAAAGGGAGTCTGAGGGGGAGGGTGGCTCAGAGGGTGAGGGACAGGAAGGAAATTCCGAGGGGGAGGGTGGCACACAGAGTGAGGGGCAGGAGGGGGAGTCTGAGTTGGAGGGTGGGGCTATGCACTACCACCCATCAAGCACCACAGGTATGACAGTTTGATGCAACCAGGGGCCAGCAGGCACCCAACAGGGGGATCAGGGGAGGGATAGTGGACCATGGCTGACCACTGCCCTGCAAAGTCATGCCTGGACATGCCCATCCCAGGGGGCCATGGGGCATCCTCTGGGCATGGACAGGGGCAAGCACAATGTTCCCCAGACCCATGGGCAGCACTCAATGTCCATGAGCCCCCACATCTACCCCAGCACCCCTGCATACACCATGGTGGACCCACACCAGGCACCTCTGTGCCACTGCTGAGCAGGCAGTGTGCAGACTGGGCCCTGGCCACTCTGATGGCAGAGATACTCCTCGGTGGGGATGTGTAAACAGTGATCCAGGCACTTTCCATGTGCCTGGATACCCTCGCTGATGCCTTGACGGGCTACAAGCAGAGCCCCCCCTGCACCATAGGTGCTCCCCGTGGTAGGCATTGTCCTTCTCCCGGCCATGATGGGCAGGTCATGGATGCCCACTGTCCTCTTAGCTGTGGGGATTGCTGTCACTGTTTGAAGCAGATATGTTGCCATTGCTGGCTATGTTGCAGCCTTGTAAATAAATACTCCCATCTTTTGCAATCCCAGTGTATTGTCAGCTTTGTGGGGGCAGGGCTGTTTGTATGTGTGTTTGGTGCTGAGGTCTGTGGGAAGGAGCACTGCTGTTCTGGGAATTGGGGGGTGTTTGCCTTGTGGGTAGGGTCCCTGCACGGGTATGGCACAGAGGTGCTACATGTGTGGGTATTGTCACCATACCATGCTGGTGCAGGACAAATGCTGCAACAGCTCTGCAGGGCAATACCACCAGTACATACACACTCAGTGTTCCCTCGTCACTTGCTTTGCATGGGTAGTATGAACGTTACATAACTGTGCACAATGGGGCTGTCCAGCACCACCATAATTGTTCAGGTTACATGCACCATTGCCATTCACGGTCATCGTCTGTCACAGTGGCGGCACACACACAGCACACACCCTGGCCCAGGAGGTTACACCTCACGCCACAGCACTCATGCCCATTACTGTGCTGTCTGGCCTACCCGTGTGTTGCTGTCTGGTCATCCATGTACGCATATGCCTTTGTGACATGGTGTGTGTCCCCTGTGTCCTACGGCAGATAGCTGTTAGATATATTCTTGTACCAATGGTGCACAGGAACTTATCTGGGTAGCAGATATGGTTTTGGATGGGGCATGACGTGGTTGCGTGTCACATCTGCGTATGTGTAAGAGGGCCTATGCGGGTAGCATGATCCAGCCATAGCACCTGTACATAAGTCACGATGGCAGAGACAGGGTGGAAATGGCAAAAGAGGACCAGGAAGGCCAACTTCACAACCTCAGAGATCTCTAGGGCCCTGGGGCACATCATACAGCAGCATTCACGTGACAGGAGAGCATCACCATGGTGTGGCAGGAAGTGATCCTATAGCTAGGACCTGTCCTCCAGGTGATGTAAAACCCTCTTGCACCGAGGAAGTTTCTCCAGGGCCATGTGCCCAAGAGGGAAGGGTTAGGACAGCAGTTATAGTTGGTGATTCAATCATTAGGCATATAGATAGCTGGGTGGCTGGTGGACGTGAGAATCACTTGGTAACATGCCTGCCTGGTGCGAAGGTAGCAGACCTCACAAGCCACCTAGACAAGGTCTTAGATAATGCTGGGGAGGAGTCTGCTGTCTTGGTACATGTCGGTACCAATGACATAGGAAAATGTGGTAGGAAGGTTCTGAAGGCTAAATTTAGGCTTTTAGGTAGGACATTGAAATACAGAACTTCCAGGGTAGCATTCTCCGAAATGCTTCCCATTCCATGTGCAAGACCCAAAAGGCAGGCAGAGCTCCGGAGTCTCAATGCATGGATGAGACAATGGTGCAAGGATGAGGGTTTTGGATTTGTTAGGAACTGGGGAACATTCTGGGGAAAGGAGGGGCTCTTCCGAAGGGATGGGCTTCACCTTAACCGGGATAGAACCAGGCTGCTGGCATTAACCTTTAAAAAGGAGATAGAGCAGCTTTTAAACTAAATAGTAGGGGAAAGCTGACAGTCACCCAAGATCACATGGTTTGGAACAATGTATCCTTGAAGGATACTACCAAAAAAATGAAGTTAGGGCATATCAGCAGAGAGGTTCTAATAAAGGTAGCCCAAATGCCCTTGAGTACAGAGCAGACAGAGCTTAAAGATTCCAAATTACCCCTGCCTAGCGATAACTAGATTAATATGAATAAAATACAGTCTCTAAAATGCTTGTATGCAAATGCTAGAGGTCTAAAAAATAAGATGGGAGAGTTAGAATATATAGCACTAAATGAGAAGTTAGATATGATTGGTATCTCAGAGACATGGTGGAATGAGGCAACCAGTGGGACATTGTGATATCTGGGTACAAACTATATCATAATGATAGAACTCATCAAATTGGTGCAGGGGTTGCACTCTATGTTAGAGAGGGCATTGAGTCACAAAGGATTAAAGATCTACAGGAAACAAAATTCGCTATAGAATCTCTATGGATTGAAATTCCATGTAAAAAGGGGAAGGTGATGGTAGTGGGGGTGTACTATCGACCGCCTGGCCAGAATGAACAAATGGAAGATGAAATGCTCAAAGAAATCAGGGAAGCTAACAAAAGTTACAGAATGGTAATAATAACACAGGTACACTACCAAAAAACTGCCTCCAGTTTTGCAACTGATTCCTATAGATTTTGGGGTGCTGAATCCAGGAAAAATAGCCAAAATGTTCCATCACGTCACGTTTTCTTGCAAAATTAGATTTCTTACCCATATAAGGAATGTTCATATAATTTCTTTTTATCCGACTGCAGTTTATTTTCTTGGCCCAAAATAGAGGTTGTAATGGTTAACTAACTAGAAACACTCCCTCATGATATTTTAGAGTGTTTTGTATTCATTTTATACATTAACAGGACAATTGGGAGGCGGGGGGCTAAATCCAGTACTCGCGCTGGCGCATGTTCTTTCCTGTTCGCCTCGCCTCGTTCGCTCGCTCAAACACGGTGGTTGCGACATGAACGTTCCTGTCAAATTTCAGTTTCTTGCAAGTTCATTATTACCTTTTGTTTGCTCAGTCGTAATCCAGCTTTATTCCGAAGTGGTTCACTACAGTTGTAGTTTGCAGTGCTGTGTATTTGTGATGGCTCACAGAGCCAGAGGTTGCGTCAACTCTCCGGACAGTTTTTGTTTTATTTGTGGGGAATATACCGTGAAAAAGCGGCAGAGGAACATTTCTGCATTTATTAAAAAAGTATATTTCGCCTATTTCGGTTTGAAGTTAGGCGATCAAGACAAACCGTGGGCTCCTCACAAAGTGTGCAAGACATGTGAGGAAGATCTACGCTTATGGATGAAAGGTAAAAAACAAGCATTTCGTTTCGGAATACCTATGATGTGGCGTGAACAAAGAGACCACAGCAGTGACTGCTATTTTTGCTCTTGCATTGTGAAGGGATACAACTTAAAAAATAAGAACATAATAAGTTACCCCAACCTTCCCTCAGCAATTAGGCCTATGCCTCATAGCAACGAAGTACCTGTGCCTGAACCACCAAAATCTTTGGATCATATTTGTGTGGACGGTTCTGATCATGATGAGACTCATCAGATGGCTTTTCCCGATGAGTCCAGTACTTCCGAGTTTGAAACTGAACCAGATCCGAAACCTGAACTTTTCTCTCAAGCTGAATTGAATGATTTAGTCCGGGATTTAAGACTCCCAAAAGATGCTGCCCAACTTCTAGGTTCTCGGCTTAAACAGAAAAATCTATTGTCACCAGGAACAACTTTTTATTGGTACCGCAACCGCGAGACACAATTTTTGAAGTATTTCAGCAAAGAGGAAGATTTGGTATTTTGCAACGATATATACGGAGTGATGGAAAAGTTTAAACTCAAGTATGATCCTGCTGAATGGCGGCTGTTCATTGATTCGTCAAAAGACAGCATAAAAGGTGTTCTTCTTCATAATGGCAACACATTCGCTTCAGTTCCTATTGCTCACTCTGTTATTCTCCAAGAAAAATACGAGAATTTGGCCCTGATTCTTCAGAAGATTCGTTATGATGAGCATAAGTGGATGATTTGTGGAGACTTTAAAATTCTATCCATGCTATTAGGGCAGCAATCCGGTTTCACCAAATATCCCTGCTTCCTTTGCTTGTGGGATAGCCGGGCCCGCGACCTACACTGGGGGAAAAAAGACTGGCCAATTCGGGAGTATTTGAGACCCGGTGAGAAAAATGTTCTTCATGAGAGCTTGGTACCTCGTGATAAAATTCTATTACCACCTCTCCACATTAAGTTGGGTCTCATTAAGCAATTCATCAAGTCCCTTCCAAAAGATGGCGAGTGCTTTCGGTACCTTTGCTCAAAGTTCCCCCGACTTTCTGAAGCAAAGCTAAAGGAAGGAGTGTTTGTTGGCCCTGATATAAGGAAACTCATTTCAGATGGAGCATTCGCTGAAACGATGTCTGAGAAGGAAAAAGAAGCCTGGGATTCCTTCAAGGATGTTGTTCTCAAATTCTTGGGGAACAGGCGGGATGAGAACTATAAGGATATTGTTGCCAGGATGCTCAATGCCTTCAAAGAACAAGGCTGTAACATGAGCCTGAAAGTCCATTTCTTGCACTCCCATGTGAACTACTTTCCCGAAAACTTGGGGGCGTACAGTGAAGAACAAGGTGAAAGGTTTCACCAGGACATCAAGGACGCAGAGAGAAGGTACCAAGGAAGATGGAACACCACTATGATGGCTGATTTCTGCTGGTTGCTGCTGCGGGAAACCCCAGATGAAAAATACGCCAAGCAGCGCACCAAGAGAAGCATTCGGGGGAAGAAGAAACAGGCCCACCAGGAGATTGATTGACCCAAGAATGACTTTAAAATCTAAACTGTGTTGACAAATATCGTGTTTTTACTAAACTTTGAAATAAAATTTGCTAGTTATTACCACAGTGTCGGATCTCATTTATTAGAATTTTATTTTCACACCATCGGGTGTTTGTCTTCATGTATTGCAATGGTGCGGTTTGCGTTTTCTATTCTTACATACATACCTGTACAACATTTTTTGCACATTTCTTTGCTTTGCTTTGTGTCTAACCTCGCTCTTATATGCTCAATGTTTGTGCACATGTATGTGGCTGTTTTAAGTGCAGACAATTTTGCTACCATCACAGTGTGTTTTGTTGACATTACTCTATTCTTATGTGCTGTCTTGTTACAATTTTCTTTATTCTTATTTGAATAACTACTAAACAATTAGTATAAAGAATTCATCCAAGAAACTTTTATCTCGATCGCACTCAATCTGAAACGTTCACCTCAAACTGCTAACCCAATGTAGCAAAAAATCTGTACGTGATGGAGCAAATTGGTTACCAGATTTGGATTCAGCGCACCAAAAAACATAAAAATCAATCGAAACATTAGAGGCAGTTTAAAAAAAATTTTTTTTAGTGTACCTGTGTAATGGGTGATATCAATTACCCTGGTATTGACTGGGTCAGTGTCATGGCAGGACATGCTAGTGAGATAAAGTTTCTAGATGAAATAAATGACTGCTTCTTGGAGCAGCTGGTTCATGAACCGACCAGAGGGGAATCCATTTTGGACTTAGTCCTTGGTGGAACACCATATCTGGTGCAAGAGATAAGGATGTTGGGCCACTCGGCAATAGTGATCATAGCATGATCCCGTTTGATTTAATTAATGGAGGAGGAATGGTAAGGAAATCCTCATTACTACCTTTTAACTTTCAAAAGGGAGACTATGATAAAACGAGAAAAATAGTTAAGAAAAAACTAAAAGGAGCCTTTGCAAAGGTTAAAGATCAAGCTTGGGTGTTGTTTAAAAATACTATCTTGGAAGCCCAGACCAGTTATATTCCATGCTTTAAGAAAAGTGGAAGGAAGTCCAAAAAACTGCCAGCATGGTTTAAAGGTGAGGTCAGAGAGGCTGTTGTTGCCAAAAAGCATCTTTCAGGAAATGGAAAAAAGAGCCAAATGATGAAAACTGGAAACAGCACAAGCACTGGCAAGTTAAATGCGAGGCATTGATAAAGCAGGAAAGAGAGAATTTGAGAAGAAACTTTCTGTGGAAGCAAAAATGCATAATAAAGACTTTTTCAAGTACATTCATAGCAAAAAAACCTATGAGAAAGTCAGTTGGACAATTAGATGATAGAGGGGTAAAAGGCGCAGTAAGAGGGGACAAGGCTATAGTGGAGAGACTGAATGAATTCTTTGCTTCGGTCTTTACTGAGGAAGATGTAGGGATGTTACCCATGACTGAAGTGGTATTTAGTTCAAATCATTTTTATTCATTTTATACAGATAATTCCATACACTTCCATGAGTGACCTCAAGAGCTTACAACAACACCGTTTCTTAAAACAATAACTTCCCGCTGAACATACTATCAATCCTAATGAACTATGACTTCCCAAGATTCAGTTACATAGTTACGCAAACTCTCCTTAAACTTAAATTGCCACACATGGTTCAACAAACAAGTTAACAGTCAAATTCTTTTCCCTCTTCACACGTTAAGCCTCTGTCCCCCCCCCTCATAAACCCCCCTCCCACATCCATCCCCACCCCCCCTGTCCCTGACACATGGACAAGCATTCGACAATCCCTCAATCACCCTTCCAGCATAAGCCATTCCACATCTCTCTTTACTGCGACTCTGTAGATCTCCACCCTTCACCAACTCACACCACCTATTCCCAGTAATCTCTCGGAGTGAGCTGTACATTAAATATTCAACACCATACTGCGTTCCCTAGGTGACAGCGTGCCTATGAGAAGAGCCCAGAGATCCAAAAACATATCCCAATATTTGCCACCCAATATTTGCTTTGCTGTCATTTTCTCCATGTACATCAACTCTAATATAGCTCTTTCCCAAACCGGGACCCCAGAAGGGGAAAGCTCAACCCAATTACTCAGCAGCACCTTTTTTACTAGTAAAAAGCCTCGCACTAAGAAGGGTCTATACATGTGCACACTCTCCAAACCACTCCCCTTCCAGCAATGGAGCAGACATGCCTCTCGCTGCATAACATCATTCACCCCCAGCCAACCCGCCAACTTACCGCAGACTTTTACCCACAAATTTTGCACCAGGGGGCAACTCCAAAACTTGTGTAGCAAAGTTCCTGCCTCTGACCTACACCAAGCACAGGTGGGCGACGTTCTAATACCTATGCGAAACGCCCAATCATCTGTGGTGTACGCTCTCCAAAGAAACTTGTATTGTAGCTCCTGTAAGTAAACCCACAAGGTCCCCTTCGGTATCGCGTCAAAGGCCTCCCGCATACTCACCACAGACAGCCCCTCCAACCCGTCTTTACCCCATCTCTCACATAACTCAGAAAGGAATTCATTATCCCCAGGAGGCAATACCAGCATTCTATGCTCTCCCCCACCTTTAGGCTGACCCACCCACTTTCCCAGGGCAAATTTAAAGGTCCCACCCACCGTCCCGTCCCCCGATACTTCCCCCAAACTACTCACATAATGCCGGGCTTGCAAGTATCCATAAAAATCACCCTTAGGCAGCAAATAGCGTTCTTGTAAACTCTGAAAGCTATCCAGAACCCTCCCATCCCTCATATAAAGATCCCCAATGCAAACAATCCCCTTCTTAGCCCACCTATGAAATACACTAAACAAGGAAAACCCCTGGTGAAAATACGGATTCCCCACCAAAGGGAGCAGGTCTGACTTCTTCGAATCCCACCCATATCTAACACACAACCCTCGCCAAGCTGACCGGAGGGCCTCTGTATACCCATGACCCATCCCACTGCTGGCCGTACTATATTTATTCATATGCAAAACATATAGACTATGCATCGGCGCACAAAGCTCATTCAATTGCCTCACCGGGGCACACCCATCCTCCCCCCGCACAAGTGCTTCAACATGCTGCAGCAAATAGCAGAGATTATAATTCCTTAATGAAGGTAGCTCCAACCCCCCCTATCCTTCCTTCTCATCAGAGCTCTCAGTGGAATCCGAGCCCTCTTACCCCTCCACAGGAAACCGCGTAGGGATTTTTCTAGGCGCTGCCAATCTTTATCTAGGACCCAAAGAGGCAGCAAACGAAGTACATACAACCACCGCGGCATCTCTACCATGGTAAACAATGCTATCCTCCCCTTCAGCGACAAAGGAAGACCCCTCCAACCAACAAGTGTCTGTGCAGTTCTATCCAGCAGACCAGGCACGTTCACCCGATACAGATCTTCCGGCCTATCGGGCAATTGTATCCCCAAGTATTTGATCGTCCCAACCGCCCACACAAGTGGAAAAGGACCCTGCCAACTCGTTCTAACTCTGCCCCCCACATCCAGCACCATCGATTTTGAAGCATTGATTTTTAAACCTGAAAATTCACCAAAAGCATGTATCAGTTGCAGCACCCATTCTAAAGATGATTGCGGTCTCGTAAGACAAAGAAGCATATCATCCGCGAACGCGCTAAGTTTCATCTCTTCACCCCCTAAAGATATGCCTTCAATCCTCGAGTCGCACTGAATAGCTCGGAGCAGAGGTTCCAACCAAAGTACAAAGAGCAGAGGAGATAAGGGACAGCCCTGCCGTGTCCCCCTTTCTAATGTAAATGGATCAGAGAAGGCTCCACTCGCCCCCACCTGGGCCATTGGGCGACTATACAAAACCTGAACCCACTGTACAAATTCCCCCTTCAAGCCAAAACACTCTAACACGTCCCACAAATATTCCCAGGCCACCCTATCAAACGCCTTTTCAGCGTCTAAACTCACCAAGAGCAAAGCCTCCTCCTCCCGCAAGCAGTATCCCATGCCTAACAACAATCTAGCAATATTTTTGGTCGCCTCCCTACCCTGCACAAAACCCACTTGCCGTTCTTCTATAAGGGAGGGAAGGATTGAATTGAGTCTCCCCACCAACACTGACGCAAGAAGCTTCATGTCACAATTGATTAGAGAAATGGGTCTATATGAGGCTGGGTCCAGCCTGTCTTTCCCTGGTTTAGGGATCACTGAGATATCAGCACACCGCATATCTCTAGGAAACTCCCCAATCTGATGCACCAAATCAAACATCACCACCAGAGTGGGAGCCACTCTAAGCGCCAGCATTTTATAATATTCAATACCAAAGCCATCGTGCCCGGGAGCCTTATGTGCCTTCCCTTTCTTAATTCCATGAAGAAGTTCCCGTACCGTCAGAGGCTCATTTAATCTACCCAAATCCTCCTCCGACACCTGCGGTAGAGAGAGCTCATGTAGAAATGCCCTACCCTTCTCATAATCCCTACACTCCTCACTATACAGGCCAGCATAGAAAGTTTGAAATACTTGCGCTATCTTCTGGGCTGATGCTGCAGCCCCCCTCCGTCTTCCCTGAGTACCAGTATGAAACGGGCTCCACCAGGGTCCCGAACTAGCCTGGCCAGTAAGCGACTGGTCCTATTGCCATACCTATGTAACTGATGTTTATAATATTGCATAGACAGAACAGCTAATCTCTGAAGCAGCTCATTCAGAGCCATTTGCGCACTGGTATACTCCTGCTGGAGGCTCCTATCCCCACTCCGACTGAGCTTCCTCTGTAACTCTTGAAGGCTCCGCTCTAAGACAAGGATACTACGGTCTAAATGCCTATGACGCTGAGCTGTATACGATATGATAGCACCTCGCATCACTGCCTTACCAGCTTCCCAAAACAATAGCGGGGAACACTGCGGTTGATCATTAAATAGAGCATATTCATCCCACTGCTTTTCCAAATAATGCTGAAAGTCCTTATCTTCACTAAGATACGCGGGAAACTGCCATCTCCCCCGTGCCCCTCCCTGGCAGTCCCATAGCAGCCACACCATCCCATGATCAGATATTACTATTGGATCAATTTCCACTTTAAGCACTCTCGATATCCCCCCTTCGCTCACCAAAATATAGTCTATACGCGACCAGGTACTGTGCGCTCTCGATTGATGTGTATACTCCCGCGCTCCAGGGTGAAGAATCCACCAAACATCTACTAACTCTCCCATTCTACACAGATACCCCACCCCCTTTCGGATCCCGGCAGTCCCTCCACAACTCGGAGATTTATCTAAATAAGGATTGTGCAGGCAATTAAAGTCACCTGCCATAATCAGTTTGTTACTGCCCGCTTTCTGCACAAACCCCAAGAGCAGTTTAAAAAACGCATGGTCATACACATTTGGGGCGTAGACATTCACTATCCAGATAGTTTCATTATATACTTTTGCCGTCAGCATGATATATCTCCCATTCGGATCCGCCTGCACGTAACTCACTTCAAAGGGGAGGCCTCGTTTCACTAACACCACCACTCCCGCCCTTTTTGTGCCCGAAGATGCCCCATATGCTTCAGCAACCCAATCCCTCACTAGTTTCCGGTGCTCCACAGCACTTAAATGCGTTTCTTGCAACAACGCTATGTGCGCCCCCTTCCTTTTTAACATTTGCAAAATCTTGGTGCGTTTAACTGGGGAGCCAATGCCTCCTACATTCCACGAGATTAGCTTTATATTAGACATAATTTATGCCTAAACTATCCCCCACTCTAAGATACTTCTGCTCATGCTCCAAGAGATGCCAAGCCTCGTCTCCAGAGCTTAAGGTTGATCTACTCCCATTAATGCAAGCTTTATGCTGCTTTTGCACACCGCTCCTCAAACAAGATCGTCCAGTTACTTCTATTCCCCCCTTTCTCTACCCCTCCTCCTTCTCCCCCCCCCCGGTTCAGCTTCCTCTTGTCCACTCCACCCCTACCCACCATAATCCCCCCAATCAAACTGCCAGACCCAGCCCCACCCCCCACCCTAGACCCATCCTCAATTACACCAGCCCCCATGCATCCATCCACATCCACACGTACAGTTCTACCTCTACTTACATCCCTACACAAATCCCCCCCTTCCCACCGCCCTTGAACCCCCCTGCTATATATCATTACTTAATCTCGCCGTAGCAAGACACACCCTGTAGGGAGTACAATCACTGTCCATGCACCTCCGGGTCGCCCTCCTTGGCACATTAAACATGCAGCGACTGATTAGTTCATCATCATGTCCAGACACTTTCTTTTGCACATATGGAAGAAGCATGTTCGCCCCTCATATACACAGTCCCAGTCCAACTGCCAGCTGCATATGTTGCTTAAGCCATAGCCACAGATTTTGTCGCCACGAGTGAAGCCATGAACTGCTTTGCCGCACTCGCCTGTTCAAATGTATGCGCGGTACCCTTGTGAAAGACTTTCAAGGTTGCAGGGTATAACAGCGCAAATTTAATTCCACCCTTGACCAATTCACTACAAACAGGCGAGAATTCTTTGCGCTTTGCAGCTAGCAGCGCTGAGTAGTCCGGGAACATCAGGACTGGTACATTATCCAGCTTCAGGTCTCGCCGTTTTCGATAGGCCTGCAGGAGCAAAATTTTATGCTGAAAAATTGAGCAGGCGCACCAGCACCGGTCGCGGTCTACTTCTGCCGTCCACATGCTGTCCAAGTCTGTGGGCCCTCTCCACTTGTATCTTTCCTTGCAAGACTGTAAGGCTCAACTCCTTGGGGAGCCACTCCTCAAAGAGAGTGAAAAGCTGGCTTCCAGTCCAAGACTCTGGCACACCAACCAGCCTGAGATTATTCCGGTGTGACCGGTTCTCTAAATCATCCACTTTCAGCAATAAGTCCGCAATTTGCTTCTGGTGTTTGTGGTTAGCTCTCTCCAGCGCTAGCTCACCCTCCTCTAGCACTGCCACTCGCTGTTCGACTTCCTCCAATCTCCTAGTATGCTCACCAAAGGTCTCGCCCATCTCCTCCAGTTTCTTCATAACTGTATCAAATTTTGGTTCGAGCAGCTTTACTACTTCCTGTGCTACCTCATCCGGGCCCGAATCCGTGCTCTCTTTCCCGGGCGAGTCTGGTACAGTCGGCCCTCGTGCCGAAGTTGCCATCTTGCTCTCCCGCACACCAGCGGCCTTATCCTTTTTTGCCGCCGCTTTCATTCCGTCTTCCTGGGACATCAGGCCGTCAGATTATGCAGCAGTACTTGGGCTACCAGATTTCCCCACTCTCGCACCACTGCGTAGCACTGTCGCCGAGTTATTCAAAGAATTCGCAAGCAGCCCGGGAGTGCGACGAGGAACACTCCTCACCCGCTCATGTGCACATGTGATCCCTTCTGAAGTGGTATTTAAAAGTGATGCTGCAGAAGAATTGAAAGAAATATCGCTACACTGGGAAGATGTATTACAACTATTTGATAAACTGAAGAGTAGCAAATCACCTGGACTAGATGGTATACATCCAAGGGTGTTGAAAGAACTGAAATATGAGATTCCAGACCTGCTATTAGTAATCTGTGAACTATCATTAAAATCATCTGTAATACCTGAAGATTGGAGAATTGACAATGTACAGTAACGCCAATTTTTAAAAGGGTTCCAGGGGTGATCTGGGAAACTACAGACCAGTGAGCCTGACATCAATACCGGGAAAAATGGTAGAAACTATCATAAAGATTAAAATTACTGAACAAGTAGATAGTTATAGCTTAATGGGAGATAGCCAATATGGCTTTAGACAAGGACGATCTTGTCTTACTAATCTGTTAGCAGCATCTGATGTACCCTTGACTTGGTGATGTGCGGTTTGAAGTGGGTCATATGTGAGATTGTTGCTGGCAATGCAGACAACAGAATTGTCATGCCACTTTGCTACATAGACTGACCAATCACATCGGTAATCATAGTCTCCTCGTTGGCCACTCTTCTTCATGTCCTTTGTACCTCGAAGTTCTTTGTGTGCTTCGTCAGTTCTCAGTTTCCAAATAGTTCCTGTAGCTGCAACATTTATTTCTGCGAGTGACTTGATCAGTGCGTAACTTGTAAAAAAATATCTAAAAACAGGTGATGACAAATTACTTCTGAATGCTTTTCAATAACATCAACCATATGGTTTATGACCCTGGAGCCCAGAGGTTCTATCGAATGTGTAGAACTTTCTCGTCCTGTGTACAGCTTAATGTTGTAAGGGTAGCCATCATCTGTCTCCTTTGCTATCACTTCCAGTTTGCCAGCAGTTTCAAAGGGGTCATCATTGTTCAAATTGTCAGGAACATCTTCAACATCACTGTCAGCTGCAGAATCACCTGCAGACAGCGGCAACACAATGATGGTTGTCGGACGAGTTAAACGTTCCACAGTTGACATAGCATCTTGGACAGTAACTGCCCGATGAATTTTGCTATGTCTGGTGTCATAGAAGATTCTTGTATCCATTGTTTATCAAAACTGAAGGAATTATCGGAAAACAATGTGCATTGGCAATTATTAGTCGACATTTGGATAATCCTGGCAGTGTTCCTATATAGGAGCATTAGACATATACATAAAATTTACCCCCATCAGAAATCAAATAAAATGTGAGTGCACCTTTGAAACACGACCAGGCATGCCTCGTACACAATGATCAAAATGTAAAACAACCAAGTATCTCAAAATTATAACTGCTAAATTTGACTTACCCTCAAATTGTAAAAAATGTGAAAATTTCAGTGAAATTAAAACTTGTGCAAATGAGACCATTTAATGTTTGCACCGCTGTTAAATATGACATTACCGCTTGTTCACATTCTGCAAAGAATATTTGTATGCGAAAATCGAGTACATAAAAAATAAGTAACGTTTGTCATGTTCCCATACAGGAACATTGCCGGGAAAAAAACAACACCCATGCTTTATGTAAATCTTTAACCTTTGCAACTGCTCCTTTTAGTTTTTTCTTAACTATTTTCCTCATTTTGTCATAGTCTCCCTTTTGAAAGTTTAAAGGTAGTACTGTGGATTTCTTTGACATCCTTCCTCCATTTATAAAGTCAAATGCGATCATGCTATGATAACTATTGCCAAGTGGCTCCAACACCCTTATCTCTTGCACTAGATCTTGTGTTCCACTAAGTACTAGGTCCAAAATGGCTTCTCCTCTGGTCAGTTCATGAACAAGCTGCTCCAAGAAGCAGTCATTTATTTTATCTAGAAACTTTATCTCCCTAGCATGTCCTACCATGACACTGACTCAGTCGATACCCGGGTAATTGAAATCATCCATTATTATTATTGTGCTGTTACTTTTGTTAGCTTCCCTGATTTCTTTGAGAATTTCATCATCCATTTGTTCATTCTGGCCAGGCAATTGATAGTACACCCCCACTACCATTGCCTTCCCCTTCCCCTTTTTACATAGAATTTCAATCCATAGAGATTCTACAGTGAATTTTGTTTCCTGAAAGATTTTAATCCTTTGTGACTCAATGTCCTCCCTAACATAGAGTGCAACCCCTCCACCAATTTGATCTGCCCTATCATTACGATATAGTTTGTACCCAGGTATCACAGTGCCCCACTGGTTCTCCTCTTTCCACCATGTCTCTGAGATACCAATCATATCTAGCCTATTATTTAGTGCTATATATTCTAACTCTCCCATCTTATTTTTTAGACTTCTAGCATTTGCATACAAGCATTTTATTTATTTATTTATTTGTGCTTATATATTGCTTTTCGTGAATCAAAGCGGTTTACAAAGAACTCAAAGAAAAGAAAGGAAAAATACATTTAACAAGTTAAAAAGGAACATTGATAACAAAGAGTGATGGGGATAAAAAACAAAACAAACTGACAAATAAAGCTAATAACTAATTACAGAGAAAGAGGCAAGCTCTTTAGAAAACACTGATCTTAACATTATATTTAAGTAATTAGTAATTTTAGAGGCTGCATTTTATTCATATTAATCTGGTTATTGGTAGGCTGGGTAATTTGGAATCTTTAAGTTCTGTCTGCTCCGTACTTAAGGGCATTTGGGTCACTTTTGTCCTTATTGTAACCTCTCTATTGATATGCCCTAACTTCAGTTTTTTGCTAGTATCCTTCAAGGATACATTGTTCCGAACCATGCGCTCATGGGCGACTGTCGGCTTTCCCCTATTTTCTAGTTTAAAAGCTGCTCTATCTCCTTTTTAAAAGTATATGCCAGCAGCTTGGTTCCATCCCACTTAAGGTGGAGCCCATCCCTTTGGAAAAGTCCCTCCTTTCCACAGAATATTCCCCAGCTCCTAACAAATCCAAAATCCTCTTCCTTGCACCATCATCTCATCTACCCATTGAGACTCCGGAGCTCTGCTTGCCTTTTGTGTCCTGTGCATGGAATGGGAAGCATTTCGGAGAATGCTACTTGGGAAGTTCTGTTTTTTAACTTCCTACCTCAAAGCCTAAATTTGGCCTCCAGAACTTCCCTACCATACTTTCCTATGCCATTTGTAGTGATATGTACCAAGACAGCAGACTCCATCCCAGCACTATCTAAGACCTTGTCTAGGTGGCGCATGAGGTCCTCTACCTTCGCATCATGCTGCTTATCCTAGGTAAGTAGGGGATTTCTCAAATCCTCTTTAATAATGGAACATTGATAACAAAGAGTGATGGGGATAAAAAAAACAAAACAAACTGCCAAATAAAGCTAATAACTAATTACAGGGAAAGAGGCAAGCTCTTAAGAAAACACTGATCTTAACATTATATTTAAGTAATTAGTAATTTTAGAGGCTGCATTTTATTCATATTAATCTGGTTATTGGTAGGCGGGGTAATTTGTAATCTTTAAGTTCTGTCTGCTCTGTACTTAAGGGCATTTGGGTCACTTTTGTCTTTATTGGAACCTCTCTGTTGATATGCCCTAACTTCATTTTTTTGCTAGTATCCTTCAAGGATACATGGTTCTGAACCATGCGCTCTTGGGTAACTGTCGGCTTTCCCCTATTTTCTAGTTTAAAAGATGTTCTATCTCCTTTTTAAAAGTATATGCCAGCAGCCTGGTTCCATCATTTGTACTGACATGTACCAAGATAGCAGACTCCATCCCAGCACTATCTAAGACCTTGTCTAGGTGGCACGTGAGGTCCTCTGCCTTCACACAATGCTGCTTCTCAAATCCTCTTTAATAATGGTCTATGGACTTTTCCTCCAGAAACGTGTACAAATCTCTTTTAAAACCAGCTACACTAACAGCTTTTACTACATCCTCCAGTAACATGTTCCAGAATTTGATTACATATTGAGTGAAATAATATTTTCTCCCATTAGTCTTATTTGGGCTACATTGTAACTTCATTGCATGTCTCCTAGTCCTTTTACTTTTTGAAGCAGTAAACAACTGAGTTCACACATTTCACTCCATTCAATTTTTTTAGATAGTTGCCTCATTGTTTTTGTGGTATTTCTTTATTGGATCCTCACCTTGTTAGAGATTTGGAACTTACAGGAGTTGCTATTTCAATGGGAATTTTTATTTAGTTGTGCTCTAGTGTAAATATTTTTCTAACATTATCAACAAATAAATCCCAGTAATTTCAGTGGACAGGCACCAGCTCAAAACTGGCATAAAACAAATAAAGCTACCCGAAGGGATATGATTATTAAACAGCGCTAAGGGCATGTCCATCTCAGGCACATCTGCACACAATATACATTATCTCAACACTGTCTATTGATCATTGACCACAGAATTTAGTATCACATTATGTTTTACTCCAAAACAACAACCAGCCTTATGTTTACAGAAACGACATGCATTGGTTTGCTTGATTGTGACAGTGGGATACTGACCTCTGAATGGTGTGTGCACAATTCCAGCAGGAGGAGCGTGCCACAGGATGTCATGTTGGTCTCTACATCCCCTGGCACCATGTGGGAAGACAGTGTCTTGAGGTGAATATTGGGGTGGAGGTGGGGGAGGAACAGTTCATACCTGTTTTAAATGTACCCCTGCTAAGTGGCATTGCCAGCCAGAGGCTCTGTTCAGATGCATAGAAGCTCTGAGTGCCACCCAGTCTCTGCATGTTTCACATCAGAGGCCATGCATGACAGCTTCATCCACTCTCCGTGGGTGCCAAATGGGACAGCCACAAGGATGTTGTTAGAGTACAAAGAGGCTCTGGATGGTGGCATATGTGTAGCCAGCAACTATACCAACATATAACTCTACGTCCAACCTGCCATGCTTCCACGTGCTCTTGGTGGGGTGGGGGGAACTGCATACGAAGCGTGGGAGAGCACATGTGCTTCACTGCATATTTTTGCAGTGTCAATGGCCAGGGACATGACATAATATGGGAGCATGAGCATGGCACTATGTTCAATACTTACTGCCAAATGTTGTGTAGGGGGACATAGTCTTCTGGTATGTGACAGATGTAGGCCACTGTGAGCCAACATGTACTCACAGCCTGTCTCTGGGCCAGTTTCCAGTGTTCTTGGCATTGTATTAGCTGTCCCGTTCAAACAGAAAGGGTACACAAATGAAGAGCAGAGGATTCTGAGTATTGTCTACAAAAGAGTAGTTTGCAGAGGATGTACATGAATCAAAGGTTAGGTAAACAGCTGAGTCATCATAACATGGGTCCAGCATGAGCATGACCTGACTGCACATAGCTGTTCATGCTGAGAGGCCTCTCTCACTTTGACTGTGCTGTGACCATGTCAAGTATATATATCAATAATTGTGCTATCTAGTGTTAAGCAGCAGTGATATGGGTATTGTTTTTGTTGTGATACTCCAGTCACTAGCCAGGCTGCTGGCTGTCTGTGCTGTTTGTATGGAGCCAAGATCTTTGTCATGGCTCTGTGTACTTGCAGTGGATGGTGTATGAATGGTTGACACAGTTCAGTGTGAATAGTCTCTGCAGGTTGAATGTGATGAACATAAGAACATAATATAAGAACATAAGATATGCCATACTGGGTCAGACCAAGGTCCATCAAGCCCAGTATCCTATTTCCAACAGTGGTCAGTCAATCTAGGTCATAAGTACCTAGCAGTCTCCCCAAAAGACACGGGTTCCTCAATGCTTGTATTGGGTCAAGCAGTGATATCCTAATGAATTAAGATTTCTCTGAGAGAGGGGAGAACTGCTTTCCTGGGCTGCCTCTAACCTGCTGGTAACTATGGTTTTGGCAGACTGTGCAGCACACACAGCCTCCCCCTCCTGCTTAGACACAACTCACTGCATTCAGGTTCCTTGGAAACAGCTGCCCAAGTCCTAGAGCATGACATATAATGCTACATAAGAATCCCAGGCCAACAAGTGTATGACGCAAGGGCCAGATGGGACATGTTACTCCAATGTGCTGCAGTTATACTGAGTACAGTAAATCTCACCAAGACTATTGCTATCTGGTTCTCTCACAGCAGTCCCTCACCCTTAATAGCCCCTTCTTTTTCTGGCACTCCCGTACCTTTGGTCTCTACTTTTCATTATCTTGGTGTGCACTTTGACTCTGACCTATCCTTTCACACTCACATTTCTCACATCACCAAAACATCCTTCTTCTTTCTTTGTCAAATTCGCTCTGTTCGCCCCTTCCTTTCCCCCTCGGCCCTCACCACTCTGGTGTTATCTTTAGTCATGTCCCATGTGGATTTTTCCAATTCATTATTCATCGGTCTTCCCAAACATCAGCTAACTCGCCTTCAACGGATCCAAAACACTGCAGCACGCCTTATTACACACACCTCCCTCCGAGATCATATAACCCCTCAATTATTCCATCTCCACTGGTTGCCTGTTCCCTTCCGTGCCACCTTCAAACTATTAATTCTGGTACATAAAGCCTTCCACACCAGCACCCCACAATACTTAACAGATCTCCTCTACTTTCACTCCCCCAGACCCCTCGCTCTTTCCATCTTAATTGCCTCACCCTACCCTCCCCTTCCCGTGCTCATTTGCAGTCCACCCGTTCCTCTGCTTTTTTTTTCGCTGGTCCTGCCCTCTGCTCTCCCTTCTTCCCTCCATTTAGAACCTCAATACACTACATTTAAACATAACCTAAAGACCCACTTGTTTTCCCTAGCGTTCAATGTTCCCTCTCCTTTCGTGTGACCTCACCTTTCCCATCCCTCTCCCCTTCTTGATGTTTTCCCTACTTACGTCTTGTCCTGTCTTTCTCCTTTTCTTTACTGTCCTTTTAAGAGATTGTACGTACATTTCCTTTCTTTTTCGTTGGCCATTGGCCTTCTTTTATTGAATTGTTTTAAATTGTACACTGCCTTGGTTATTTTAGAAAGGCGGTTTTTATCAAATGCAATAAACATAAACATAAACATAAAAAACCTTTAGCATGATATACCTTACTCAACACCTGCAGCATTCTGGCAGCAGAATAGACCTTCACCAGAAATTGGAGAGACCATCTTTTGCAGTGTTTGGTCAGGGGACCAGGTGATGTGTGCTCTTCCCATCATTCAGGGTGGTCGATGAAAATGTCACTTGCCCATGTGGTGGCTGTTATGTCTGTGAAGCACACAATGCACCTGCACATTCCAGAGCTGTTGTGATAGATTGCTGCATTCTCCATTGGGTAAAAAGTGAAATATACAGTAGATGCTCGCATTGTGAGGTGCATCCTAAGAAATAAAGAGGCAACCAATACCGGCACACATAGTCCAAATTGAAGCCATAGTGGTGACCCTGATCACTGGAGCATTGCACAGTACCTGTGTGTCATGTATGACGAAGGAGCAAGTATGCATGGCCCCCCAGAAAGGGCAGGAAGGTCTGGGATGGACCTCATGGGCCATAAATGAGGTTTGAGTTTGGTGTAAGTGCAAAAGTATTTATCTTGTAGTGTGGAGCAAGTAACAGTGAATGCATGCCCTGCACATTGCTGCCTCAGGGATTAGTGCCACACTGCAGCCCAGTGGACCTTTGTGTGTGAATGCTTTTGGCTTAGGAGATGTAGTGGAGGGAAGGACATCTTGCCCTCACTTGTGGTTTGGTCTTTGCACAGGAGATTACTACTGCTGCTGTGTGTCTGTTATGCAGCTGCAATACTGAGTGTCCAGTGCAGTCCATACTGCATGTGTACCGCTACAGACAGGCCCTAGGTGTGGTTTACAACTGTCTCAGAATGTGCCTGCCAGGTTGTTTGAATTCCAGGGTTTAGGCAATTGCAGGCAGGGGCCTGTAGTCTGGTGTATTTTAGAGAGTCCTTCACTCCTAGCTAAATCCAAAGGCTTTTACTCAGTCTTCATTCTTAGAAACATAGAAATATGATGACAGAAAAAGACCACATGGCCTATCTAGTCTGTCCTTTTTTTTTCTTAAAGCAGACCCTGGTGATGGATCTTTTTTTTTTTTAGTGCCATTGAGTCAGTGTTGACTCATAGTGACCCAGCTACCTCTGGGTTTTCTTGGCAATGTATCACCAGAAGTAGATTGCCAGCCTTTTCTTCTGGGGCAATGGAGGGTAAAGTGACTTGTCCAAAGTCACAAGGAGTGCCAGTGGGAATCAAACCCTTGATTTTCTGGGTACTAGGTAGTTGCTCTAACCACTAGGCTACTCCTCCACTCCAGTCTTTTTGACCTTTCTGTTGCTTTTGACATTGTTGACCACCACCTTCTCCTTGATACATTGTTCTCACTTGATTTTAGGAGTTCTGTACTGTCCTGGTGCTCTTCTTATCTCTCCCATCGCTCCTTCAGTGTCTAGCCTGGTGGTTCCTCCTCTACTGCTTCACCCTCCATTGCCTTTGAAGAAAGGCTTGCCAATACATTTCTGGTCACACTGCCATGGAAACCCAGGAGCTGCTGGGTCACCAGGAGTCAGTATTCACTGGAGGGTACACATTATTATTAGTATTATTCTTTTTTATGTGTTATGCATGCATGCACATTGCAGTCATAGCCATCTGACCACATGACTTTATTGCCTCTGCTGCAGCACATTGCACAATGTCATCCAACGTGACTCTGTAGATCTATGACACATGAGTTGTACATGATACTGGAAACTGTGGTGATAACTGTGAATGAACATCATTTGCTCCATCACATATACGCAGTACATGCAGGCACATCAGACTCCAAAGATGCCCACCTGCGCAGATCATCTCACGTCCTTAATTTCTCCATATGGCAATATTAGAGAAACAAGAGTTCAGAGACATGCATGGATGCCAGGTGTGTAGGATCATGTGAGTGACTTTGTTCCACCAGACAGTATAGGGGTCATTCTGAGGCACAAATAGTGGGGGATATAGGCCCTGCCTGGATGTACATCCCCACTATTTGTCTCCCTTGCTGTCCCTGTGAAAGACTCCCTGTACAAACAGCGGGGCTATATGGAGAGCCTTAGATGGGGCGGGAGGGGGTGGGTGGGAGGTGGAACGAGGGTGGTGCATGGGTGGGCTGTCACACCAAACATACAGGGCCGATTCTGAGGTTGGCCCTGGACGTCCTGGGTTGGCCTTCTAGACAGGGGACTTATTCCACCTCAGAGGTGGAATAAGTCCCCCTGGACATCAGGGGATAGTGGAGGCTGGCAGAGGCAGGAAGGTGAGAGGGTGCAGTGGGTTCCCCGCAGCCCAATCCTGGCCATGGTAGGCCGGATGGGAGGTTTGGTTGCAGGGAAAGGTGGGCTCTGTCCCACGGCCAGCAATTATGGCTCCATTCAGGAGCCGCGGTGCCATGATGATGGGATGCCATGGCATCGCAGCTCCATTCAAGAGCCTCGACTGAGTTAGTTGGGGATCTGTAGGGCTTATGGCCTTTTAGAATCGGGGTCTGGCCTGCACATACAGGCCAGTAGACCCGATTCTGAGGGGCCGTAGAAGGGCTGGATGTCCAGAAATGAATTGGCCTCCACATGTGTATACCTTATCTGTCTAAGAGCACTTTGAGTTGCATGCAGCTTGTACAGATGTGTGGCTTTTATGCCTTTTGATCATAGACTCCTTACATGTGCAGTAGATGGATGCATACTTGTCAGGAAGATTGTATCGGGGTTAGAGCAGCTGAGACAGCTGTAAAACCTAAATAGATGATATTAGACCCTCCCTGTGACCCAGCACCTATATTTCACACACACTACAACTGAGGTTGGCTGCATTTGTTTATTTATTTTATTTATAGTTCTTTTATACCGCACTCTTTTTCATCACTCTTTTTCTTTTTTTTGTGAGGTCGCATTGGGTACATTGGGGCAACAAGGCCATACAGCACTCTCATCTACCCCTATTCATCCTTCAGCCCAACCATCTGCATATATCCATCATGTTTAGTCAATTATTCTCCTGCCAGTTGTTACACTCTGGCCCACATGGTGGCATTTCACTTATTGGGGTGTATCACTCCCATCTCACCTGCAGCTGATGTACAAGTCACCACTGCCACCCAGGCATTCTTTCTATGCATACATCATGGCCATGGTGGCTACTCCATGGCACATTTCTACCCACTCTTTCTTATACCACCCACGGACATCACCATGGATTACATGTGTAGTCCTCACTGCTACAGTCCAACTGCCTCCCACATTCTCCTCCCACTCACTTTCTCACACTTAAGGGACATATGGATGTGATATGTTCATCAGTTATTATCTTTGCTCCTGTCCTGCTGCACAAATGTGATTTGCAGAAAGTCTCCCTTATCCCATGTTATTTATTTATTTATCTAAAAGGATTTAATATACCGCTTTATCTTTAAATCAAAGCGGTTAGCACATCAAAACAATCAAGAGTGTGAGGGTGAATACATGCAGTGGATACATCGACTAGTGTGGTGTGGGTGAGCAGTGTGAATGATTAACTGGTGAGCTATATACACTGTGAGCTATGAACAGGGGCTATATACAGGTAGCAGGGGGGGGGATGCAGGGGTCATGCATAGGTTGGAGACGTTATGGCAACTGGCCTTAGCGGGCATTAGTGTGCACACTGGATGCTCTTAACACCCAATATCCACTTAACACCCGCTAACCGGCCGCTAGCAGTCTTAACGCCAGAATGCCCACTCCCCGTCCTGTCCTTTAACCCACGTTGGGACCCTTAATGGTGCCATTTACCACTTGCAAATGCTATGCCCTTAGCGCCCTTTAGTAATCATGTCCCTAAGTCTTTGTATTACTCTTAAATAGCCTAATTTTCTACAGTTCACTGTTAAATGTGTGGAGGCCAATTCCATTTTGCATGTCCTGCCCCTGTATGACCGGTCAGAATCGGGGCATGCAGCAGTAGTTAGATGTGCCTGCAGGATCAGAATCTGGTCTAATGGCCTGGACATGCAAGCCGGGCCCCAATTCTGATGGGCCGCATGCCCAGCCACATACCCGGCTAATGCAGCCAGGCTCCTGAATGGAGCCACAGTGCATAGCATCCTGTCACAATGGCACTGCGGCTCCATTCAGGGGCTGCCATCCCTGGACGCAGAAAATAAGCATCTTTCCCCATATCCCGACCTCGATCTGGCCTGCCATGGCCAGGGTCAGGCTGTGGAGAACCCTTTGCGCCCCTCGCCTCTTTGATTTTGCCTGGCTTTGCGGTCCGCTGACATCCAGGGGGACTTATTCAACCTCTGAGGTGGAATAGGTCTCCCGTCTACATGGTCGACCTTGGACATACAAGGCTGACCTCAGAATCGGCCCTGTACGTACAGGGTCATGTTCCTAACTGCCCTCGCTCCTCCGCCAGCCCACTCCCTCCCGCGCACAAACAGAGCTCCCTGCTCAAGTCAGTTATATGTGCAGGGAGCTCTGTGGCTGCCAGTGTGATCCAGACATTTAGCGGGTCTGGACATCTGGATCGACTTCTAGACCTTCTAAACGAGGATCGGAATGACCCCCATAGTCTTTTTGTTTGATTTTGCATTTACTTTCATATTGACCTTTTTACCATTTTGACTAAGATATGTAGAACATTCTGGATAAAAATACTATAAAATAAAAATGCTATGGATAAAATTCCATAAAAAAGCCCAAACCTGTGTTAAATGCATCGTAGGACACAGGATCAGTGATGTGATTCCATGATCATTGTTTCAGCTTCAGACTTTGCTGCCAGGCCTATTAATCCTTTTTGTGAGTCCGTAGACAAGTCATGGGGTTCTCAAGCTGTGATTCATCATGTCATCTAGCTCTTGCTCTCTAGCCCAGAGCTAGGATGAAACGGTGATCTATATTCTTCATTCTGTGCTGTAGGGAACTTTAGTTTTAAAACAGCAGCTTCTGCTGTTTCTTCAGAAAAACAGTCCACCTTTTTCTTGGTTCTAAAAATGGGCTAAAATGTTAAGATATTCAATCTATAAATATATCACAGAAGCAGAGAATTTTCATCTCTCTTTCTGTCACTGAGGTGGCGCTAAGTGTACCTGCAGTAATGACAACATTCACAGTTAGCACATGCCCAAATTGCCCGCACTAACCATGATGCGCCGTCAATGCCCATATTCCGCCCCAACTGCTTAGTTCCCGCTTAGTCACATGCTACCCAGTTAATGCAGGAAATTTAGCATGGGGATGCACACTAACTCTTAGCATGGTGCTCTCACTAGATGCAAAACCCTATGTTAACAGCTCGCTGTAGTGAACAGGCCCCTTCAAAAACTAAATTAAACTAAACTATGCATCTGCAGCAGCCAAATAGCAGATTTAATATTACACGATAATTTCTACATTTCCATTGCACTTCTACATTTACCACTGTAAAATTTACTTATGATTTGGAAAGACGCGTTATCCATATAAGGGTTATATGATTAGCCTGCTGCTGAAAATTTACAACACAATGTCGACGATTTTTGATATATTGATACTTTTTGTTTGTGTGATGGCTACAATAATTTGACAGCACAGCCATTTTCTAGTTAAATCTAGGCTATCTGACAACTTGTCCTGCACCTGGGACCTAATTAATTGCCTGCTGCAAAGCTGTATCAGAAGCAGAATAGGGCCCCTGGAAGGACAGGGAACAGAGAAGAACCTCCCAAGATTGGTGGAAGTTCTAGAAGGGAGAAAATGTTCCCAATCACATGGAATGCTATGAGTCAGTCATAGTTCTTAGGGATGTCAAGTGGAAGATTAATTTTTTTTTTTTTAAATTTATGCAAGTTTACAATTTAAACATCAATCGATAATGTTTAGAGAAAAGATGAGTTCTTGTGAACTAATACAAAAAGGAAATCCCATCTCTAGAAATACATAACAAGAAACATCATTAGTCCCCATAATGGGGAATGGTTACATAATTAACTGGAGGCAGGAAACAACCTACAGTATACAGGAAATCATTTCAAAAATAAAGATGGTGACAAGAGATTAGGATCATATTAACAACAGATGGTAAGCCCTTTAAGAGGGCAAAGATGTTATAGTATGCATACTGATAAACGACGAAAGGTCTCCAGGTTGAAAAAAAACATACTTCTGAGATTTATAAAGTATTATACATTTGCATGGAAATTTTAACGTGAAGGAAGCCCCCAATTGAGCTACACCAGGTTTTAGTAAAAGGAAAGCTTTTCGACATTTCTGGGTTTCCTTTGAGACATCTGGGAAAGCAGATATCTTCTTCACCATGAACAAATTGGCTCTTTTTTTATAAAACCATTTAAGGAGCCAATCCCTATCTGACGAAAGGGAAAGGGATACCAACAAAGTAGAAGTTCTAATTTCACCCTCCCCAGGAGAACAAAGCATAGCGGAGACATTAAGAAAATCAAAATTCATAGTTCCATGTACAATCCGACCCTCTTTCTTACCCGAAGGTAAGTAGAAAACTCTCTGTACAGGAGGAATTAAGTCCACAGGAACCATTAAGGATTCTTGAAGATATTTCTTAAATAATTCCAACGGTGCTACATCCGGAACCATGGGAAAATTAAGCAACCTAAGATTTGAGGCCCTGGTAGCATTCTCCAAAGACTCCAGCTTCGTTTTCAACATTAAATTGTCCTTCATTAGGGAAAAGGTTAAGTCAGAAACCTGTGAGAGCTTCTGATCAGAAACAACGACATTATTCTTAACTTCCACAATATCATTAGTTAGAGAGAGCACATCCTCCTCAAGTTTAGAAACAGTAGAAGACGAGAGAGTCAATTGCTGAGTCACAGCCTGTGAAAGCTGGCTAATCGCTTCCCAGATATTATCTAAAGTCACCACAGCAGGTCGAATAAGTGAAAAAGAGAACAGAGGCCCAGTTGGAGAGGATCTTTCCTTCGATGATTCAACATCCTTTACCAGACCGGCTTCATTGCTCACCTCGATAGAAGTTAAAGCTCCAGGTACACAAACAGCCACCTTAGAAACCGACAGCTGTACTCTGGAATTTCCACTCAGCATGCCCCACTTCTGGTCCTTCACCACATCCAACACCGGGGGAGGAGAAGGGCCGCGCGCTAGAGGGGTCGCCGAAGAGCCTGGAGCCGCCGGAGGTGAACGTCCATCTGGGGAGAAAGACAGCTCAAGGGCGGAAGACGCCACACTTTCCTCAAGCGGCGAAACCAAGCCCGCTCTAATCTCCCCTATCTGATCCGCACTGAGCTGCACAAATTTGTCCATCGGGCCCACAGCAACAGCTGTTGACTCCGTGGGAGGAGCTTTAGGCTTACCCTTGCATTTCGGCATTGAGCTCAGATCCTCTCGAACGCCATCTGGAATTAACCACTACCCCTGGAAGATTAATTTTAATATTATTTTATTTCATTGGTTGGGGAGTTTCATTTAAAAATGTCCTAATGCTGCCTTAATGCTGGGACTCCAAAATGGTGTCACGCTGAGCTGTGGCTGTGTTGCATTTCTTAATGTTTTCACTGTGTGTCTTTGCTTTTATTTGAATTGATGCAGAGGAAATGGAAGGATAAGATCCACCTTTCTTGCCAACAACAGATGCTGACTCAGCGGGGACTGATGGATGGCTTTATTCTTCAGCCTGAGGCAAATACCTCTTCTCTGTTGATTTGCTGGGAGATGCGCTGGAGGTTGAGGGCTCCTGCCCTCCCCCGAGCTTGATGCTACTTTTCCCATGAAGCCATTTAGTGAACTCCATGTTGCCTGTGGGAAGCTGGAGAATGAGCAGGGAATAACTATGGAAGATTGTGCCAATGGTATTTCAATAGAAGAGGCTAAGGCCAGTGTTGAAAGTAGAACGTCATGTAATGAGATTAGCATGTTAAGGAGAGTAATGAGGAATGTTACAATGGAGATTGGTGCTGTTGCAGTTGTGTTGAAGAAGCTGGTGTTCATGAACAGTGAGAGAACTATAAGCACTTGAAGGGGAAGATAGCCTTGGTGAGACCTGAGCAATTTAACTTCAAATGATATGGGATCGTCTAGTGCTTTTTGAAAATCCTTATCTGTTAAATGATAAATGTATGAAGTTTGAGAACTTTCAAGCTTCACTGACCGTGATACTGTAGATCAGGAAGTGAATAGTTTAAAACAGAAAGTTCAGGAGCTGGAGGAAATATCTAGTGCAAGCCAAAATGGAGTAGATGCCCATGTTAAGAACTCCAATGTTGCCATAGGAAGTTAGAAGCCTTAGAGAACACCGTTTGTCACTGTAATTTGTGGTTCTTGAACTTTCCTGAGGAAATGTTCAAGAGATATGCTACCATAGTATTGAATATTCCATTGGAATCGGTACCTCTATTGGCAAGAGCATCTTACTTAACTCAGGCTAAGAGAGAAGAGGCCACAGAAGTAGCTCAGTCTGGGCAGATTAATATGGACAGTCTTGAATTAAAGGACTATCTTGAGAAATCTGGAGAGGGGGATATATTTACCTCCACTCTTCCTAATTACATGTTCTTTGGACCCAGATAGTGATTGGATTATGAGGATGTAATTCAGAGCTAAGGATTCTTGAGTAAGGAGCTTCCAAGATGTCACCACGACTAGCCAGAAGAGAGGGGAACAATTTCTTTTGTTAAGATAGAGGGGTCTCCAGCTCAGTGGAATATTTATTTTGTGATTTCCTTGCAAATGTTTGATTAAATATACTGGCCCTTGCTATATCTTCTATGAACCCTAGTAGTTTTTTTTCACCTCTAAATCCCTTGAGCCACAGATGACTGAGACTCACGAGACCTTACTTGAGGCTTCTGTTTCCCCTACTTAATATCTAGGGGTTGGATGGTTCGCTTTTAGTTTTAAAGAATTGCCTGATTTTTCTTTATTAACCTCATTTCCTCTAGATTTGAGAAAAGCACTAGACACATAGGGGGTCATCCCAATCGTGAATAGTGGGGGCTGGACATCCGACAAGGACATCCAGCCCCCACTATTCCCCTAGTCACTATTGTGAGCTCTGAACACTCTGCATGTACTTCCAAGATGTGAGGGGAGCTCTGAGTGAGGGCGAGAGGGGGCAGGCTGAAGAAAGAGTGAGGGCGGGCCGTAGGCATGTCCCCTACCCCAGACATACAGGGTCTTGAAGAACCAGAAAGGGGACTGTTACTTCTGGAGAGAGATCTTCAATTGTGAGTATATACTTCTGGGAATTTTCTGAAAGGAATTCTTTCTATTAAAGCTATTTAATCTGTGAACCCACTATTTTTTGTTAAATCAGTCAGGGCCTAGTAGCAGCAGTTTAAGTTTAAATTTAAAACACAAAAGAGAACCTTCTGGTTACATTTCATACCCAGCAGAGAGCTTGTAGTTTTAATTTAATAGTCACTCAGGGCCTAGTATCAGCAAAGTACTTTTAGTTTAAATTTAAAACACAGAAGAGAGCTTTCTGGTTAAATTTGGAACATAGCAGAGAGCTGTAGTTTAAATTTAATAGTCACTCAGGGCCTAGCATCAGCAAAGTACTTTTAGTTTAAATTTAAAACACAGAAGAGAGCTTTCTGGTTAAATTTAGAACCCAGCAGAGAGCTTGTAGTTTAAATTTCATAATAAGTTAGAGCCTAGCAGCAGCAAAGAGCTATAATTTAAATCAAATAAGAATATAGCTTACCTCAGCAGCACACGACAGGGTACTGTGTAGCAGCCCTCTTTTAATAAGTGTTATCTCCCTCCTTACCTCCCTCCCTCCCCACATCCACCCACCCATGGGATAATCGTAGCTTTATAGTACTTACACATCTTAAAAGACAGGAGGTGCTCTCAGGTGAAGATCATTACCAAAATCAGTCATACAGTAAGGACCTGAGATTAATTAAGCTTCAGGTGAACAAGGTATATTAAACATATTAGGTACAGTTTTATTGGTATAAATATCCATAGCAAACCCTTAGTAAATAAAGAACTTAAAGATCTAAACAAAACCTTAAAACTAAGATGCAGACTGCAGTCCAGCAGAGAGATGGGGGCTTTCCAGTCTTTTGCATTGAGTGTAACATGTATGATTTTCTCCCAGGTGGTGAGAGGTCTTACGTGTGCACAAAGTGCAAGGAGCTCTTTGCTCTCAGGGAACGAGTCCATTCTCTAGAGGCTAGAGTAGCAGACTTGGAAAACATAAGAAAGACAGAGAGGTACATAGACGAGACCTACAGGGATATAGTCCTGAAGTCCCACCTCCAGTCTGGCAGCATCCCTGTTGCCATGGAAGCGAGAGGTCACGTCCTCCAAGTGATGTAAAACCCTCTCGCACCGAGGAAGTTTCTCCAGGGCCATGTGCCCATGAGGGAAGGGTTAGGACAGCCATTATAGTTGGTGATTCGATCATTAGGCATGTAGATAGCTGGGTGACTGGTGGACGTGAGGATCGCCTGGTAACATGCCTGCCTGGTGCGAAGGTGGCGGACCTCACGCACCACCTAGATAAGGTCTTAGATAGTGCTGGGGAGGAGTCTGCTGTCTTGGTACATGTCGGTACCAATGACATAGGAAAATGTGGTAGGGAGGTTCTGGAGGCTAAATTTAGGCTTTTAGGTAGGAAGCTGAAATCCAGAACTTCCAGGGTAGCGTTCTCCGAAATGCTTCCCGTTCCACGTGCAGGACCCAAAAGGCAGGCAGAGCTCCGGAGTCTCAATGCGTGGATGAGACAATGGTGCAGAGATGAGGGTTTTGGATTTGTTAGGAACTGGGGAACATTCTGGGGAAAGGAGGGGCTCTTCCGAAGGGATGGGCTTCACCTTAACCGGGATGGAACCAGACTGCTGCCATTAACCTTTAAAAAGGAGATAGAGCAGCTTTTAAACTAGATAATAGGGGAAAGCCGACAGTCACCCAAGAGCGGATGGTTCAGAAGAATGTATCCTTGAAGGATACTACCAAAAGCAGAGAGGTTCCAAAAAACAGTAAAGTAGCCAAATGCCCTCGAGTAAGGAGCCGACAGACCTTAAAGATCCCAAATTACCCATGTCTACCAATAGCCAAATTAATATGAATAAAATACAGTCTCTAAAATGCTTGTATGCAAATGCTAGAAGTCTAAAAAATAAGATGGGAGAGTTAGAATATATAGCATTAAATGAGAGGTTAGATATGATTGGAATCTCAGAGACATGGTGGAAGGAGGACAATCAGTGGGACACTGTGATACCTGGGTACAAACTATATCGTAATGATAGAGCTGATCAAATTGGTGGAGGGGTTGCGTTCTATGTTAGAGAGGGCATTGAGTCAGAAAGGATTAAAGTTTTGCAGGAAACTAAATTTGCTGTAGAATCTCTATGGATTGAAATTCCATGTAAAAAGGGGAAGGCGATGGCAGTGGGGGTGTACTATCGACCGCCTGGCCAGAATGAACAAATGGATGTTGAAATGCTCAAAGAAATCAAGGAAGCTAACAAACGTTATAGCACAGTAATAATAATGGGTGATTTCAATTACCCATTATTAATTGGAGGAGGGATAGTAAGGAAATCCACAGTACTACCTTTTAACTTTCGAAAGGGAGACTATGATAAAATGAGGAAAATAGTTAAGAAAAAACTAAAAGGAGCAGTTGCAAAGGTTAAAGACGTACATCAAGCTTGGGTGTTGTTGAAAAATACTATCTTGGAAGCCCAGGCCAGCTGTATTCCATGCTTTAAGAAAAGTGGAAGGAAGTCCAAAAAACTGCCAGCATGGTTTAAAGGTGAGGTCAGAGAGGCTGTTGTTGCCAAAAAAGCATCTTTCAGGAAATGGAAAAAAGAGCCAAACAATGAAACCTGGAAACAGCACAAGCACTGGCAGGTCAAATGCAAGGCATTGATAAAGCAAGCAAAGGAAGAATTTGAGAAGAAGCTTGCTGCGGAAGCAAAAATACGAAATAAAGATTTTTTCAAGTACATTTGTAGCAAAAAATCTTTGAGAGAGTCAGTTGGTCCATTAGATGATAGAGGAGTTAAAGGGGCATTAAGAGGCGACAAGGCGATAGCGGAGAGACTGAATGAATTCTTTGCTTCGGTCTTTACTGAGGAAGATGTAGGGATGTTACCCATGACTGAAGTGGTATTTAAAGGTGTGGAAGAATTGAAGGAAATATCGATACATCGGGAAGATGTATTACAACTATTAGATAAACTGAAGATTAGCAAATCACCTGGGCCGGATGGTATACATCCAAGGGTGTTGAAAGAACTGAAATATGAGATTGCAGACCTGCTATTAGTAATCTGTGAACTATCATTAAAACCATCTCTAATACTTGAAGATTGGAGGATTGCCAATGTAACACCAATTTTTAAAAAGGGTTCCCGTGGTGATCCGGGAAACTACAGACCGTTGAGCCTGACATCAGTACCGGGAAAAATGGTAGAAACCATCATAAAGAATAAAATTACTCAGCATGTAGATAGTCATGGCCTAATGAGACTAGGGGAGGTCTCAGAAATCTTCGGCTGCCACCACTTACTACTAGTAATATGGTGGACTAACGCACAGACTCACATCAAAGACCCCAGTGATAACTGCTAGCCATACATTTCTTTTTTTCTTCCGTCTTTTGAATCCTCTGTTACACTTTTTTAACTGAAGGTAATATGCTCCTTAAGAACCTCATGATTGTACGGTTCCAAAACTTATTTAAACGTAATCAAAAATAAGTGCTTAGCTTTTAAGATGTCCCCACTTATTTTTGATTACGTTTGAATAAGTTTTGGAACCGTACAATCATAAGGTTCTTAAGGAACATATTATCTTCAGTTAAAAAAGTGTAACAGAGGATTCAAAAGACGGAAGAAAAAAAGAAATGTATGGCTAGCAGTTATCACTGGGGTCTTTGATGTGAGTCTGTGCGTTAGTCCACCATATTACTAGTAGTAAGTGGTGGCAGCCGAAGGTTTCTGAGACCTCCCCTAGCCACAAGTCAATAAAATGATATGCAATACACTTTCCTGTTGATTTTACAGAGTTGATTTATTATTAGCTGAGCTTGTACTCTGGGAAAAGTGTCCACATCTGTATTTATGGCCTAATGGGAGACAGCCAACATGGCTTTAGACAAGGAAGATCTTGTCTTACTAATCAGTTATGTTTTTTTGAAAGTGTGAATAAACAGGTGGACAAAGGTGAGTCGGTTGATATAGTGTATCTGGACTTTCAGAAAGCCTTTGATAAGGTCCCTCATCAGAGACTTTTGGCAAAACTAAAGAGTCATGGGATAGGAGGCAGTGTACTACTGTGGATCAGGAACTGGTTAAAAGATAGAAAGCAGAGGGTTGGGCTAAATGGCCAATTTTCCCAATGGAGAAAGGTGAATAGTGGTGTACCCCAGGGATCTGTGCTGGGTCCGCTGCTTTTTGACATATTCATAAATGACCTGGAAAGTGGAATAACGAGTGAGGTTATCAGATTTGCAGATGACACAAAACTATTTAAAGTTGTTAAAACCCAAGAGGATTGTGGAAAATTGCAAGAGGATCTTGATAAATTGGAAGACTAGGCATCAAAATGGCAGATGAAATTTAATGTGGACAAATGCAAAGTTATGCACCTAGGGAAGAACAACCCAAACTATGGTTACATGATGCAAGGTTCCACATTAGGAACCACCACCCAGGAAAAAGATTTAGGCGTCATTGTGGATAACATGTTAAAACCCTCGGCCCAGTGTGCAGTGGCAGCCAAGAGAGCAAATAGAATGCTAGGTATCATAAGGAAAGGAATGGAAAATAAAACAAAAGATATTATAATGCCTCTATACTGTTCCATGGTGAGACTGCACCTTGAATATTGTGTGAAATTCTGGTCACCGTATCTTAAAAAGGATATAGCGTTATTAGAAAAGGTTCAGAGAAGAGCCACCAAAATGGTAAAGGGGATGGAAGGATACTCCTATGAAGAAAGGCTAAAAAGGTTAGGGCTCTTTAACCTGGAAAAGAGACGGCTGAGGGGAGATATGATAGAAGTCTATAAATTAATGAACGGAGTGGAACGGGTAAACGTAGATCGATTGTTTACGTTATCAGAATATAGAAAGACTAGGGGACATGCAATGAAGCTACAGGGTAAACTATTTAAGACTAATAAAAGAAAATATTTTTTTCACTCAACGTGTAATCAAACTCTGGAATTTGTTACCGGAGGATGTAGTAAAGGCTGTTAGTGTAGCTGGTTTTAAAAAAGGTTTGGACAAGTTCCTGGAGGAAAGGTCCATAAACCATTATTAAGAAGGGACCCAGGATATCAATGCTTGACCCAGTACAAGCATTGTGGAACCTGTGTCTCTTGGGGTTACTGCTAGGTAAGTATTGTCAGACGGCTGCCTGGGTGAGAATCTTCACAGTCTTGGCAAGTGCATATATTTATATGATTTGCAAGGGATTGTGGGCAATGCAGTTCATCCACACCAGACACAGCTGCTGACAATAATTTAGTTGTGCTCAAGTGTTAAAGCCACTAAGATATTTATTTATGGGGTTATTTCTCCCAACACAGATATGCTTGGTAGCACATAAATCAGGTTATTTGCTTCCAGTGTTTAACTTGGAAAAACAAAATCAAAATCAGGAAAACAACATTCAAACTTGTCAGGCATTAGCTAATGTTTTCTTAGCATATATCAAACAACAAACCAAAAGCTACAAAGAGAAAAAAAACTGTTCTTTTCAGGTTAACTTCTTATATCTTCCCACATAGATTCAGAAGTGATTTTCTCCTAGCTCACAAGCAATTAGGTAAGGCTCAATTGCTAGCAGTTATCCAGCTGAAACCCCTTAGCTGGCTTGCTTTCTATTGTGTGGGTCAAATCCTGCTTCAGGAGCTTTTCTGAGTAGATTAAAGAACAAGTTTGTATTTCTTTGTGATGGTTGCTGTACTTTATAACAGAAAATCACCAAAGGAGTTTGGACAGAGAGCAATCCATATAAACACATTCTTCATCTGCAATCATTCCCCCTTCTTCAACAAGCATGGGTTCAATATCATGGATTGGCACAGATGAATCTCTCAATGAAGCACTTTCAGGAGAATACTTGTTTCCCTGCTGTCTTTCAAGGTTATAGCTAGGGCATAGATCAGTGTTCATACCTGAGCTTCCATTGCTGTTAGAGTTCCTCTCTATATAGCCTGGCCAGTATGTAGTCCAGTTCTTATGTCCAGCCTTCCAATCCAGATCCATGGACACTGGATCTCTCTTCACATACCTTCTGGCACGGGTCTTAGGGTCCCTTCCACGTGCAGCCGTCTCCCTCACAGGTAGCGTCTGGAGATTCCTAGCTCTGCAGCACCATTCCTCTGGCTTTCCCCAGTCCAATGGTGTATGCTGGCCCTTGGAATGCCTCCTAGTATACGTACTGCTCTGGACTCTTCTAGACCTCTCAAAGGCTTTTCTCCTCTTTCTTCCAAAGGGTTTCTTTCCCTCTCTGTCCGTCCGGTTTGGCTTCTGCTTCTGATGATCCTTCAGATGAAACTGATGATCAAGCTCAAGCTGATTCTCAGGATAATGAGGATAATTCTCTGTAGAATAAACTCTACCTTTATTCTGCCTAGATGAGTGCTCCCCCCTAATACAGCGCAGCTGTGCTGAATCAGGCCCTGCCCTTTGAGATGAGTGCTTAGGGATTAGCTCATAGCCCTTTTGATTGAACACACGTTTCCCCACTTCAGCTCCTCTAATGGCTGTTGGAAACCTGGTGCATTCTGGGACTGGTAGTCTTTTATGGGAAAATTCTGTTTTCTTATTTCTACCAGAACTGACAAGTTGCTTGTTCAGAGTCACTTCACCTTTTCTATAGCTCCTTCCTGAGCTATGATAAGCTTCCTTATCACATACCCCCCTGCTTAAGTTATTACGGACTGGTTTAACTGGTGAAACTTCTTTCCTACAGTCCGTAATACCTACGAGAGTGTTCTCTTTTTGAAGCTCACTTACTTCCTGACTGGCTTCAGGGTCATTATTATTTACAGGCCTCTCCTTCCAAGATTTAAGTACATTAATATGGTAGGTCTGCCTACGCCCTCTTGCATTTTCTACCATTTAAGATACTGTGCTCACTTATTTAACAACCTTCCATGGCCCTTTCCACTGTACTTCAAATTTTGGGGCTGTACCTGCTACTTGAACCAAAACCTTTTCACCAATGTTTAATTGGCGGCTTTTGGCCTTCCTATCATACCACCCTTTCTGGCGAACTTGACTGTCCTGCAGGTTCCTCTCAGCAACCTGCGAGGTCCTTTTCAAACGTGCTCTCAAGTCACGTAGAAACTGTGACACCTCCTGACTTCCTGGTTCAGGATCAATCCACTGTTCCCTCAAAATATCTAACAAACCCCGTGGAGCCCTACCATACATCAATTCATAGGGAGTTACACCTAGGGACACCTGGATTCTTTCCCTGCAGGCATATAAGGCAAAGGGCAATGACATATCCCATTCTTTTACCTCTCCTGCTAACCCCCTTTTCAACATTTGTTTGAGAGTTTGGTTGAATCTCTCCACCAAACAGTTTGATTGTGGATGGTAGGCTGAGGTTTTCACGTGATGAATGCCAAAGGCATCCCATACCTGGGCCAAATATTTGGATACAAAATTGGACCCTCGGTCAGTCAACACCTCTCTTGGGAATCCCACTTCACAAAACAATTTTACTAGCTCTAAAGCTATTGTTTTTGCAGAAACATTCCTCAATGGTATGGCCCAGGGAAACCTTGTTGCCTAATCTACCATAACTAGGATGTATTGGAAACCTCGGGGCGTTTTGACTAATGGGCCTACAATATCCATGGCAATGCGACCAATTGGGTCTGTGATAATTGGCATGGGAATCAATGGCACCACCGGTGGGTGAGCGGCTGTAACTCGCTGACACGCTGGACATGCAGCACAAAACTGGGCAGTTTCTTTGAAAATACCTGGCCAGTAAAAACGCATAAGTATTTGATCTAGCATTCCTTGCATCCCTTTATGACCTCCAACTGGATGATCATGTGCTAGTCTAAGTACTAGCCCTTTGAAAGTTGTGGGTACCACCAATTGTTTACGTATGGTCCCATTTCTGGGGTCCTGACTCTCTCTATATAATATATCATTATCTAGTCTGAATCTGGGCAACTCCTCCCTGACCTCCTGAGCATACTTAAAAGCTCGGGTGAGAGCTTGATCAGCTCGCTGCTCTTGTGGAAAGTTAGGAAACTTTGCCACTAACTCAGCTGGCACCCAGGGTAAACTTTGACCCGCTAACATCTCAGCCCTACCCTGTGCTCTGCAAAGTCTCTCACGCCGCTTTTGTGCTTTCAACTTTCTTACTTTACCAGATGTTGGGGTTATTAAATCATCATGAGAGGGTAAGTCTCCTAATAACTCTGCCTGCTCCCCCTCCTCCTTCTGCTGGCTCTCTACCTTAGCCTGCGAGCGGGTGGATACAAGGCCCCTCTTATTACCTATAGTTTGGCCTTCTGGAAGCTTAACCATCTTTTTAGCTAGGGACTGAGGACTTCCAAAGAAAGGCCCGGGAGCTATTTCCATTATTTCTTCTCCCTCCTTCTTTCCTAGCCCTTCCACTAGACCCTGCTTAAATCTTGGCCAGTCTCTTCCTAGAACCAAATCAAAGGGTAGCCTAGGCACCACTGCTAACAGGACTTCCTCTTGTTCCCCCAGGCACTTAACCTTTAGCCTATAGGTGGGATATGATGTTGCAGCACCATGAATGCATCTGATGTGAACTTGGCTTTCAGGGGTTCTAGGCACAAATCCTTCTTGGGCCTCTATCCTCTTCCAAAGCCTTTTTGACATCATACTCTGGTCTGCCCCAGAGTCTAACAAAGCATTTGTGGTAATTCCTTGCACATCAACCATCAAAAGAAATCCTTCTTTGGGCTGTTTTAAATCCACACCCACTAAGCTAGTGTGTGTCTGGCATCTCTTTTCTAAATGTCCCCATTTTCCACACTTGAAACATTTCTTTCTATTCCACTGTGTCATCTGGTTTGATACAGTACATTCATTTTCAGAAACATTTTTAATTATTTTCTTTTCTGATACAGCACATCTTGCCTCAGCACCAATCTTCAGAGGGCCACCCATTCTATGGCAAGCCTGCGTGGCTTCCAAGAATCTCTCTGCTAGCATGGTTGCCTCTCCAAGATTTGGGCAATTTTGCTGTATAAGGAAAGTGTGCAAATCTTTAGGGACCGCAGACATAAATTGTTCAAGCATTATAATGTCTAATAACATTTCTACCGTCTTTTGCTCAGGCTCCAACCATTTTACAGCTAAACCTCTGATTCTCTGACTCAGAGCCCTGGGTGTTTCACCCACTCTCAATGTAACAGCTCTAAACATTCGCCTATACTCTGAAATAGACAACCCTAGGCGATCTCTAATAGCAGCCTTTACATCCTTATAATTCAAAGCCTGGGCTGCTGGCATTGCTCTGTAAGCTGCAAGCGCCTCTCCAGTTAATGAGGCTGCCAGCCTTACTGCCCACTGGGTCTCTGGCCATGCTAATGCTTGTGCCACTCTTTCAAAAGACTCTAGAAAATCATCAACATTATCATCTGGAGTTAGCTTCCCAAAACTAAATGCCCCAATCCCTTGATTGAGTCCCACACTGTCCACATGTGGTGTACCAGTATTTACTGCTGGTCTTGCATCTGTTCCACTTTGGTTCTGCAGCTGAACTAGGGCTTGCACCAGATCAAGCACTGGCCTCTGCTGTTCCATTAAGGCTTTCATAGCAGTGTCCTGAGCCTGCTGTGCTAGCTCCTGTTGCCTGCTAAACTGGGCTGCCATCCAGCTAGCCATCTCCCTCGGATCCATCTTGATCCCTGCAAGAAACAAAAAAACAAACAAAGTGCACTACCTTCCAAACAGGTGTGTTTTTTTTCTACTTTTTTTTTTTCCAATTACCCCTGTGCCTTACTCCCATCCACCACTAGACATGCCCAGGTACTTATTACCTTGTGTCAGTGATGAATCCAGCTCTGCACAGGGTCTTTTCCTCCTGGGACAGCTTCCTGGAACCACCACTTCTCCTCCAAAGTGCAGTTGAGGGAAAATCTTTTTTTCCAGCTTTAAACTTGAACTTTAGTTGTAATCCTCAGCAAGTAAATCCCCTTTGTGCAAAAGCAATCCTGCCGACTACGCCATTTGTCAGACGGCTGCCTGGGTGAGAATCTTCACAGTCTTGGCAAGTGCATATATCTATATGATTTGCAAGGGATTGTGGGCAATGCAGTTCATTCACACCAGACACAGCTGCTGACAATAATTTAGTTGTGCTCAAGTGTTAAAGCCAATAAGATATTTATTTATGGGGTTATTTCTCCCAACACAGATATGCTTGGTAGCACATAAATCAGGTTATTTGCTTCCAGTGTTTAACTTGGAAAAACAAAATCAAAATCAGGAAAACAACATTCAAACTTGTCAGGCATTAGCTAATGTTTTCTTAGCATATATCAAACAACAAACCAAAAGCTACAAAGAGAAAAAAAACTGTTCTTTTCAGGTTAACTTCTTATATCTTCCCACATAGATTCAGAAGTGATTCTCTCCTAGCTCACAAGCAATTAGGTAAGGCTCAATTGCTAGCAGTTATCCAGCTGAAACCCCTTAGCTGGCTTGCTTTCTATTGTGTGGGTCAAATCCTGCTTCAGGAGCTTTTCTGAGTAGATTAAAGAACAAGTTTGTATTTCTTTGTGATAGTTGCTGTACTTTATAACAGAAAATCACCAAAGGAGTTTGGACAGAGAGCAATCCATATAAACACATTCTTCATCTGCAATCATTCCCCCTTCTTCAACAAGCATGGGTTCAATATCATGGATTGGCACAGATGAATCTCTCAATGGAGCACTTTCAGGAGAATACTTGTTTCCCTGCTGTCTTTCAAGGTTATAGCTAGGGCATAGATCAGTGTTCATACCTGAGCTTCCATTGCTGTTAGAGTTCCTCTCTATATAGCCTGGCCAGTATGTAGTCCAGTTCTTATGTCCAGCCTTCCAATCCAGATCCCTGGACACTGGATCTCTCTTCACATACCTTCTGGCACGGGTCTTAGGGTCCCTTCCACGTGCAGCCGTCTCCCTCACAGGTAGCGTCTGGAGATTCCTAGTTCTGCAGCACCATTCCTCTGGCTTTCCCCAGTCCAATGGTGTATGCTGGCCCTTGGAATGCCTCCCAGTATACGTACTGCTCTGGACTCTTCTAGACCTCTCAAAGGCTTTTCTCCTCTTTCTTCCAAAGGGTTTCTTTCCCTCTCTGTCCGTCCGGTTTGGCTTCTGCTTCTGATGATCCTTCAGATGAAACTGATGATCAAGCTCAAGCTGATTCTCAGGATAATGAGGATAATTCTCTGTAGAATAAACTCTACCTTTATTCTGCCTAGATGAGTGCTCCCCCCTAATACAGCGCAGCTGTGCTGAATCAGGCCCTGCCCTTTGAGATGAGTGCTTAGGGATTACCTCATAACCCTCCTGATTGAACACACGTTTCCCCACTTCAGCTCCTCTAATGGCTGTTGGAAACCTGGTGCATTCTGGGACTGGTAGTCTTTTATGGGAAAATTCTGTTTTCTTATTTCTACCAGAACTGACAGGTTGCTTGTTCAGAGTCACTTCGCCTTTTCTATAGCTCCTTCCTGAGCTATGATAAGCTTCCTTATCACAGTATGACCTAGATTGGCCACTGTTGGAAACAGGATACTGGGCTTGATGGATCTTGGTCTGACCCAGTATGGCATATCTTATGTTCTTATGTTCTTATGTCTATTCCATTGAAAGCCCTGCGTACCAGGGGCTGTGGAGGTGCATGGGGAACTTATTCTATCTCAGAGGTGAATGCGCCGGAGGTCAGCCCCAACAAGGTAAGCCAGGCCAGGGTGGTCCTTGCAGCCCGATCCTGGCCTTGGCAAGCCCGATCGGGAATCAGGCTGCGGGGAATGTGGTACTGCAGACCCTCTGCAGACAGAAGAAAATGCTTTTAACTTAGAAAAAAGAGGCAGACACCGGCTGCAGCATCGCGAGGAGCCATATAGGGGGAGCAAGTGGGACCTCTGGAGGACTGAGGAGCCACACCCCAGAGCCAATGATGCAATATCGGCCTGCACCCAATCCAGAAAGGGAAGAATTCCTTTTAAAAGCCCAGACACAGGAGACACAAGGGACACAGGAAGGAAGCTAACCCTGGAAGGAGAAAGGAGAGCTTTCCTGGAAGGAGAGAACGACCAGGGAATAGGAGTCCTGACAGAAGGAACCGGCCCAGCAGACTCAACAGAACCAGGTGAAAGAATCCGCTTCAAATATCCCAAGAGGGGAGAGGATACACTTTACAAGTGGGAAAGATACAAAGAAGAAGCTAACCCTGGAAGGAGAAGGACTGTGCCAGAGAGTCCTGGACCTGAGTCTGGCAGAGGCCAGCAACCTTTGAAAGACACAACGAGGAATAACCAAGAAGGAGGTGAAAGAGTTACTTTGAAAGGTGACATTCCTGGCCCAGAGAGAAAGAAGCTGTGGTGCAAGTGTGGCTTAACCCCAGCAGAAGGCCGGCCGGAGAACTGGAGGCCTACCTTGGTGTCAGAGAAGCCAAACCACAGCAGGAACAAGCATCAACCCTCACTTGGCCGTGATAAACCCAAAAGGAAAGGTAATCACTATTTTACTGATTGTGATTTTATGAATGCTGTGACGCAGGAGGAGCAGGGCCTAGAGGAATGCTGTCCTTCTAGAACTATTTGTGCTACAAAATACAAACCTGTGCCAAACAAGAAACTCTCTAGTATAAGAGCAGTAGGCAAGAGAAACTGTCCTCACTCTAGAGGTGTACAAAACCAAGGCTTACCTTTGGATGCAGCGCATTGGGACATCGTACAAACATTGTATAAAAAGCCTGAATGCGAGCCACTAGATATTCCTGACTGTGAACCAATGCAGGTGGAATTCCCAGATGACCTTTCGGACCCCGAGATGGATTGCAGCTATTGCCTGGCAGAAAGCTTTGAGCCCTTAGCCGAGGAGTAGAGCTGTGGTCTGGGGGAAGGTTTGAATCTGTGTTTCTTATAATACTGCTGTGAAGTTAACAGGTCTAACTCAGTTCATGTTTCTTTTCTTTCAACCTGAAGCAAGGACATTTTTGTGTTGATGTAAATTCTGAGTTATTGAACCTATTTGCAATACGGGAAATAAAAGCCTTTATTCTCCCTACCCTCAGACTGTTATATTCTTTGGAGCTTTGGTTACCCAGAAGGCTACCAGGACTATAAAAACCTGGGCCCTGTCTTTGAGCTAAACTCCACCATAAAATATTTTTGTGTCCACCCTCCCTGCTGTGACATCCCAGTGCCACCAGGGGGGCGTTGTGACAGGAAATGGAACATTGCTGAGCTGGAAGGCAATCTGTCCTCTGGCATAGCATCCCAGTGCCATGGTGATGTGACGCCATGGCACCAGGTTCCATGCAGCAGCCCCGCTGCCTTGTGCAGGGAGGGTGCCAGAAGTCTAGGAGATAAGAATCGGGGCATGGTCTGCCTGTCCAGGCCAGTTGCACCCGATTCTGATCCCGCAGGGAATCTTCATGCCTTGCCCAAGTGTATTGCTTGCTGCACCCACCCTCTGGAATGAAATACCATTAACACTCCACACGATAAAAGACCTTCATCAATTCAAAAAGGAACTAAAAGCCTACCTCTTTACAAAACACTTTGAGATCCCCTACCAACAAAGAACCTCTCCAATACAATCACTGAAACACATCCACAGTACCCAAGACAGAACAAATGACTAACTCAATGAAACATTACAAACCTCACACAACATGCTAAAGAACCACTCAAACTGTTGACTATTTCACTATTGTAAATAACCACTGTAACTAACTATGCTGCGATCCATGTATATAACTTGTAAATAGTTTGAAAAGCTCTGTTCTAGTTAATGTTCAAAATATGTTCCCTGTAAGTACACCTGTATATAGTTAAAGCATAATGTTCCTTGTAAATTTAAACAGAAGTATACAATTGTTCTGTTTACTGTTCAATGTAAACCGCCCCTGATCTCTGGAAGGGGCGGTATAAAAAAGACTGTTAAATAAATAAATAAATAAAATTGTGTTTTTGCCATTTTGCTCTTTCTCCCTCTCCAGATTGCTTGACAATACTCTCCTGTTGACTTTGCTGACTCCTCCCCCCTTGAAGTCTCACAGCCGCGTTCATGCGGCCGTGCTCATCCAGGTAATCTTCTCTCAAGCCTCTATAAAGCCAGGATGGCAGCGGCGCCTGTCGCCGTTGCGGCACGTGACAGGGGCGTGCACCAAAGTAGCACACCTAAGGAGCATGCCGTGCTCCTTAGGTGCGCTCCTTGGGGCGGCTCTGGCAGCATCGGACCCACCCCTTCCAAACCTCTCTCCATCTGGGCACTATTACTTCTTCTCACTTTTGCGGTTTCACTCCTGTTTGGCCTGCATCAAACCCTTTCTCTCTTGGGTCACCTTCTTTTCCTTTCTCCCTTCCCTTCCCCCCACTTTACTGTGCTTATGGCCTTGTCTACCTCTCCCATCCCAGTCCTTTGGGGCAACCATTCTCTCCCCGTCTCTCCCTACTTGAAACATGGTCATCTTCATTTCCGCTGTTCGTATAATTTGATCCCCTGCCTTTAGACAATTCGCCCCCTTATCCCTGCTCCCTCTTCTTCATTACCTCTCTCCTCTCTTAAGCTGGGACTCCTCAACTGCCGCTCACTTAGGTCCAAAACATTATTGTTTCAAGATCTTGCTGTACATGAATCTTACGACTTGCTATCGCTTACTGAGACATGGCTCAAGGAGGGGGAAGACGCCCTGCTCGCCCGTTGTCTCCCATCCGGTTTCAGTGCTTTCTCTACTCCCCGCTTAGGGCGTACCAGTGGTGGGGTTGCAGCTCTCATTCGCTCCTCCTTTTCCTGTACACAGGTCTCTTCCCCTCTGCTTCATCACCCGAGGCCCTTCTTCTCTGTCTTCCTTCCTCCCCATCCATTCACATTCTACTTTTCTACTCACCTCCAGCAGTTCGTCCCCACCTCTGGGACTTATTTCTCCTCTCTATCTCTGACCTTTCCATTTGTTATCCACATCTGATAATTGCTGGAGACTTTAATCTGCACTGGGATAATCCTTCTTCCTCTAGGGAACATACCTTTATCTCTTTGCTTCAGGATCTATCCCTCACTCAGCATGTCCTTCTCACCACCCATGCTGCCGGCCACACTCTTGACCTTGTCATTGCTCCTTCAGGACCCGTCTTTCAATTACTTAATTTTAGCACCTTACCTCTGCCCTGGACAGACCATCACTGCCTTTCTTTCTACTACCTTCCCCTTTCCCCAGCTCTCCCTTCTTCTGTGCCCCATGTCAACCCCCCTCCCCACCTTCTCTTTGACTTGGATGCCGGATCACGCCGCTTACTGTTCAGTCTTTCCCTGCTGTAAACACCCTCCTAGCTTCAGACTTTCCTTTGCACTCTCCCTATCTTGTGCTGCTGAGGTAAGCTATATTCTGATTTGATTTAAATTATAGCTCTTAGCTGCTGCTAGGCTCTAACTTCTTATGAAATTTAAACTACAAGCTCTCTGCTGGGTTCTAAATTTAACCAGAAAGCTCTCTTCTGTGTTTTAAGTTTAAGCTAAAAGTACTTTGCTGATGGTAGGCCCTGAGTGACTATTAAATTTAGACTACAAGCTCTCTGCTGGGTTCCAAATGTAACCAGAAAGCTCTCTTCTGTGTTTTAAATTTAAACTAAAAGTACTTTGCTGTTACTAGGCCCTGAGTGACTATTAAATTTAAACTACAAACTCTCTGCTGGGCATGAAATGTAACCAGAAAGTTCTCCTCTGTGTTTTATATTTAAACTTAAACTGCTGATAGTAGGCCCTGACTGATTTAACAAAAAAATAGTGGGTTCACAGATTAATTAGCTTTAATAAAAAGAATTCCTTTCAGAAAATTACCAGAAGTATATACTCACAGTTGCAGCCGGCTTTAGCTGGAAAAGTCCCATGGTGTGTGCAGGGGATATTCCTAGCATTTCCCCTGCAGATACCACAGTAAAATGCTGGGATCATGGGGGTCCAGCTTCATAAATGCAGCTATTGTCCCCCATTGAGGCTTGATTTGGCCACCTCCATGGGTCTCTTCCCTGTGGGGGGGGGGGGGAGCATGGGTGTCCTCTGTAGACTGCCTTCACCCTCACTCACCCCATCTTAAAGATAGCAGGCCACAGGAGTGAGTGTCTTATATGGTGGGCCATAGGGTTGCCTCTTGACCCCATCTGGTAGAGCTACTGGCTGGCAGCCTTCCCAGAGCATGTGTTTTTCTACCCCTTCCCTCAGTATCTGTGTGTTTGGCCTCCTGATTCATGTTCTCTAGCATCCCCATTCCTCACACATGGGTGACACAGTCCACAATGACTAGGGGGATATACAAGCCATATAAGAGAGATGAATAAGAGGGGGGTTCCCTCCCCAACATATCCGAGGCCTTGTACTATGTTTCCTGCAGCCTAGGTGAACAGGCACCCTGGGCACTTCAGGATGAGTGGGGTTCATATACCCAATCCAGCAGAGACTCGCTGCATGTGTTTGCTTTCCCGATTTGCATGCTCCACCCTCTTGTACTTAGCCCATTACTCTGAACTGTGCAGCCATTTGTGCTTATTTCCAGTCCTCCCTCTCTATTCTGCACTGACCTGTTACTTCTGTACTGTAGGTAGGGGCTGAGACACAGTTATTATTGTTTTCGGTGGTTCTGTAGCCTACTGCTGCCATAATAATGCACTTGTTACTAACAATTGGAGGGTGCACCATGCGTTCAAAACTTCCATGATACTGATGCACCTTGCACACTGGTGTGTCCTTACTGTGGCCACCATGCCTTGGCGTAGTAAAAACAAATGCTATTCTTGCAATAGCCCCATGCTGCTCACGGCAGGTTACTAAACAGGCCCCTGTTATTCAAAAAGAGTAATACAGCTTGTATTGTACATGTCAAGCTGCATTATTCTTGGAAAAATAGCTCCAGCTCAAAGCTGCCAATATTTTTCTGTCCAGGAGCATCGGGGCTAGGATGAAAGATAGGAGTAGGAGCTGGATCTGACACATGCAGCATTGATAACATAGTCTGAGAACAGGGTCAGAGACTCTAGGACAGAGATTAGGAAAAGAATGTGAAGGAAGCTCTCTGATGCTGCAGCTGCTAATTCCCCTCCTCTTGTCTCTGATTGGTTTATTCTGCTGGCCAGGACCAAAGAGCTTCTGGAGGTGGGGAAACATTTTCTCCAGTTCCACAACATTGGCAGGTAGCATGTGTTAACTTCCTTTGCGCTAACTATAATATGCAGTCTACACCCACTTTCCCCCCAACCCGCACTTCTTCATGCATTAAGAAGTGCAGAACCTTTACCATGCTGGCTGCTTTTAGCATACAGTAGCCATTACTGCAAGCTTGCGCTAAATGCATGGAGGTCGATTCTGCTTCCGGCAGGTCTGCCTGCATTTCCTGGCCAAAACCTGGACGTGCCATAGATGTACCTGATTCTGCCACCATGGGTCCCGGATGTACCCGTGATGGTAGAATCGAGGACATAAACCTTTTGGCAGGTACCCTATTCCTGTGTGGGGGACGTCCCATGTGCTGCCCGTCCACATCACACAATGCTCTGGCTGGTGTACTGGTGCATTGGTGTCCCGTTGCCATGGCACTGAGATGTCCAGCCAGAGGCACTGAAACCACAGTCCTGGTGTGGCCCATGCACACCACTGTCTGACCTTCGGTGAGGGCCCCCAAGGCCAGGATCGGGCAGCGTGAGCTCTCCCACGGTGGTATAATGGGGTTGGTGGGGCTACAGGATGTGATCGCTGCTGTGTCCAGTACTTATTCCCCCATTGGGGAGGAATAAGGCAGGCATCCATCTCTGTGCTGGAGGACATACAGAAGCCTGACCTGAATGGCCTCTGTATGTCCCAACAGCTGGCCACTCCCCCACTCCGCCCCAGCACTGCCCTCTCCCACCACCATCCAGCGCTCCCCACACAAATCCTATGTACGTGCGGGGAGCACTGTTGATGGAATAGGGCCTAGGTTTTGAATGTGGGTTGGATGTCCAACCCAGACGTCCAACCCCACTATTCACGTGTCAAAATGCCAACCTCAGTGTGTATTAAAACCCACATTAAACATTAATAAAAAGATTTCTTAGTGTTGTAACTGTCAGTCATTGCAGATTATCTCCTATATCATTCTATGAATGTTTCTAAATATTGAACTCAGTATTCCAAACGAGGCCTTACTAATGCATGACACTATCGTCTCTTTTTCTTTGTTGGTTATGCCTCTCTCTTTGCAGTTTAGCATCTCTCTGGCTTTGGCCACTCTCATATCATATTGTTCCACTACCCTAAGATCATAATACACTATGGGCCTGATTCTGATTCGTGGTATGTGCAGACCCACAAGCCATCTGGACCCTATGCCCCCTCCTGTTCTCTCCACATGATTAGAGCCGCAGGATGAGGAGAGCAGGTGGGGGGCAGGTGGGGGCAGGATCTGGCCGGAGTGGGGGTAGCCGTCTGGTAGAACATACAGCGCTGATTCATGTCATGGCCCTGTACTTCCTGCCATGTCAGAGGGGATGTGCTGATTATTCCAGCTCAAAGATGGAATAATCAGCACCGGCGGGGTGATCGGGCCCTGGTATCCCCCCCCAGGGCCAGGGCTGGGGCAGGGTGTGGGGGATCCTTGCTGCCTAATCCAGGTCCTGTCTGGCTAACTGTGGGTTGGATGGCCAGGAAGAGGGGGCTCCTAGCCACATGAGTCAGGGGCGACTGTAGGGAGGATGTCCCTGCAGGCAGGCAGGTGCATGCTGGGCTCTTCTTGGGCCCAGTTCTGTGTACCGCATGAATGTTTTGTTCCCACAGTCCAGAATTGGATCCTAACAGGCCCGTCTTGTTCGGGGCCATCTGGACGGCCCAGATGTGCCTCTTCATGAATCGGACTCTACATCTCTGAAATCTCTCTCTCCTGGTCAATGTTCAGCAACCTTTCCCTCCTATTGCATACAGCTCCTTTGGATTTCTATTCTTCAAATGCAGCAAATTGCACTTCACATTAATGTCTAACAACCAAACATTTAACCTGTTTTTCACCTTTTGTAGATCACTTCTCATTTTGTTTACTCACTCATGGGTACCCACACCACTGCAATCTTCATGTTGTCTGCAGAAAGGCAAAGCTTTTTCTATAATCACTCATAAATAGATTGAACAGAATCAGCTCCCAGGGCTGATCCCTGAGGTGCTCCACCACTCACTTTCTTTCCTCTCTGTGAATTCCATTTACCACTATTGTCTGTCATCTTCCGGTCAACCAATTTATAATTTGGTTCACCACATTGGGACCCACCCCCACACTGTTCAGATCAATTGTGAGTGGCATTGGTGCACAAATCCAGTTCTCCAAGGTCACAAACAGATCGGGTTGTCAGGATGTGTGTTTAACTTTTATATTTATTTTTATTGCACACTGCTGAGAGAAGGTAATGTCTGGATAAGTGGTATATTTCTTTTGTAAATAAATAAACAAATATATCTCCATATATATATATATATGGTAGATTTCTCTATTAAAAGGATTTGGTACACTGTTATTTGAAGTTTTTCAACATAATGGCTTACATAAGTAAAAACAAGGCGATCTTAGTCCATTTCAAAATTATAACAAAACAAGAATGATGATAAATACATGATGGGATGATCGGGGGCTGTCCAGCAGGTATCGGTGCTGCAGGGGGGCCACCACTCGTTTTTTAAATATTGTTGGTGCTGCGGATCACAGCACCACGGCACCAATAATATTGTGGAGAGGGGTCAGATTGCAGCTGATGGTAATGATTGGGACACAGAGCTGATGACAGATCAAAGCAAACAATCAAGCCTAAGAATAAACTAAACTAAATTAAACCCAGCCACATCTAGCCACAAACCTTTTTTGTCCTTCTCCTCTGCTACAGTTTCCTATGAGGATCAAATCTCTAAGATACAGATTCTATATATAAATATTTACCTGGAATTGAAAAGCAGCAAATCGTGAATAAGCATTTTATTCTCACAGGACTTATTACAGTCTATCTACTGTAGATTTACTCTCTTAAAAAAAACACTGACCTTCATCATGGAGTTTAGCTCATCTAATTTCAGTTCCATTGCATTACAGTTTTAATCTATTTTTATATTTTCTGGTTTCTAAGCTGCCCAACTTTCAATAGCTCTGCAATAACTAGACTTTATTAATGTTAAATTACCATGCAGTTTATAATGAACTAGGCTTCAGTATTTTCTTTCTACAGAATGATCAGAAGCATTCAGCAACATTTAGGTTGTTCAACTGAATGAAGAAAAAATGATTAAGGGTGGGAGGGGTGTTTCTTAGCAGTTAATAACCCTGCTTGAGGAGTGGAAACTAAATTAGGGGAAGAAATAGCTAGCCTTAATAGAATTATTGATGCTGCAATTGAGCTCTGTATTAGCTTTGGTAACACATTATTACATTCCGTCTGCAAAATGTTACAGATGAATCGATCGATGGTGGTTAGTGGAACCAGTACATTACTCGAAGCGTGGAAACCTCCTGTTACAGCTGCTGAGACAGTCACTAAAATAAGTGAGCAGGGAGCCGAAGACAGCCCCTTTCTCTCTTGCTCTGGATTTAGGTTTTAGATGGTATCGCTTAGTTTTTTCCAAAGCCAAGCCCAAGGTGAGTGCTAATCAGGTGCTCATCAAATTGGTTTGTCTAACTGGTTACAAAACTAAAAGTGAAAAATATAAAGGGAGAGTGGAATTGAGATGTCGAGTTCAGGATGTGTGCAGTTCCCATGGTATTTTAGGAACGTCTCTGCAAAATGTGGAGCTGTTTCTAAAATACACAGCCACGTGCAGCGGGAGGAGCCGTTTTCCGAAGTTACACATGAGAAAAAAAACGGATGGAGGAAACCTGCTAATTTCCACATGCAGGTTCCGGCATTGCACAACTTTCTTGTGTGATGACTGCTGTCACTTACATGTGCAGCTGAGCCATTTTGCAAACATAAATGTGTAGCTGATGCTACTTAGCGACAGAGGCTGCTATTTCTATCTAATACAATTTGAAGTGAGGAATAAACTAGGGGGGATTAAGGGAAATGATCCCTTTTTATCTCTCCTGTAAAGAGCTGGCTGAAACAAACACTTTTTGAAAACCTGTACAGGACAGGAAGCAGGCGTAAATTGTGATATTCGCTATTGCGTTTATACACGTGCATTCACTCTCTGAAATGGGGAATTCATATGTATATGGTTCACCTGCCCTGGCTACACCCTAGCCACACCTCTGACATGCTCCTATGTAACTTACACATGATTGGGACATCCATGTGTAAAATGAGCCCTTTCCTGCGGATTCCAGTTACACGTGTATGTGCTGGCACATAGCACCTGTAAAATGTGAAGAAGACTTCTAAAATAACCCACATTGAAAACAGATAAAATAAAATAGGTACATTCAATTAAACAAACCTTAAAAGAAAGCTTACCATACAGTGTACTTGCTAGGCATAACAGGAATTAAAAATCAAATAATGGAATCAAAATAACATGCACATTCAAGATGGAATATTTAACACATACTGGTGGCCTTACCCCCTTCTTGCTGGTTTATTTATTTATTTCAATTTTTTATATACCGCACTATTTATAATCAGCGCGGTTTACAGAGAACACAAAGACCAGAACAAAAGGCTGTTCGGTATTACATATAACAGGAGTATAAACTTGGATAACATGGGAGAACTATATACATAGAATATATAATCTGTTAATTCAATAACATGAAAGAACTATCTACATAAATTAGCAGTAGTGCTAGGGTCAGGAGGAGATTGTGGTTATGTTTGTGGTGAGGCTAATATATTGCACTTTATGTAGGGTAGTATTTGATAAATAGGTTATATTTGAGGGCCTTTCTGAACTGGGCTAGGTCGGTTATGGCACGTATGTCAGGTGGTAGGGAGTTCCAGTATTTTGGGGCGCAAAACATGAAGGCTCTGTTCGCTGTTGATCGGCTACATGTTGTTATGGCCTTTGGCATTATTAGAGTATTTAGCGCTATTTGTCTTCTGGATCTGGTTGGTGGTACAGTTTGTGTGAGATCAGTCAGTGAGTTGGCTGACAAACTATGGATGGCCTTGTATGTGAGAATCAAGGTTTTGAATATGAGCCTGCCTTTTATCGGGAGCCAGTGAAGCTGCTTGAGGATTGGTGTCATATGATCACTCCTGGACGCTCCTTGTAGAACCCTTGCAGCAGTATTCATGGCAAGTTGTAGAGAACTTAGGGTGGATTGTGGGAGACCTTGTAGAATTGAATTGGCGAAATCGAAATGCGGCAAGATGAGTGCTTGGAAGATGGTTGGAAGTAAACTGGCATAACTAGCTATAGACCAAGAAAAATCAGGTTCTTAGTTCATTGCCAACTCTTTGGGATTCCCACAAAATAGGTTTAAGGAGCAATTGTCACCTACAGGTGATTACCCTGCTGGACGTGGCAAGGTGAGAGCAGTAGCAGAGAGAGGAGTTGAGGAAAAGGAAACAGGTAGAAAGCTCTGACAAAGATTATGACAAAGGAGGATCTACAAGGCAAGCCTCCAAGGAGATGAGTAAAACAAAAAGGTTTGGAGATAGGGAAAATGCTCCCACTAAGGGGTGGTAAAGGGCAGAGCTGTACCCAAGGCTGTACGAGCCGTGCAGCCACACAAGTCGCAAGTACGGAAGATGTGCTAATATCATCACTAGACTTCCAGAAAGTCCAACAAGAACAATTTTCTGCATACCAATGGGTGTTGGAAGGGCACTAAGAGCACAAGTTGCACAGGGCACATTTCTAGCTTGGTACAGTCCTGGCAAAGGGGATATGCAGTGCTACTGGGATGTAGAAAAACTTAGGTTGTGGGTAGATATAAATTAATAAATGCAATGAAATGAGGCTCAGATGGGATCTGACCGCTGTCGGGTAAATAATCATTCTAACAGAGAAAGATCTTGTTAGACATACTCTGCCCTTTGGGGACAAGTTTGCCAACCATTAGGCAAACTAGGGTCACCTAGGACAACATTGCTGGGGGAATGGCGGCAACAAACAGTAGCTAAAATCAAAGGAAAGCAACAGGTCCTGGCAGCCACACAAACTCAGAGTCATCAGTACATACTTTTATCTGCAGGAAGAATGGGCAATATGCAAGTACTGTAGCTCCTTTACTCTTGTAAGTGGCATTTTAAAATCACTCTCATGTATATATTTACAAAGTAAAGTTTAATATTTAAAAGTGTGATGTCCACTTCTAAAACAAAGACATGGGGAGGGATGGCCTGCACGGAGCGGCAGGTGTACCTACTCTTGCCATCTTACTGGGCAGACTAGATGGACCATACTGGTCTTTATCTGCCGTCATTTGCTATGTTACTATGTTACTAAATGTCAGAATCTGTATCAATCATCAAACTTGGCAAAGCATCCCGATGACTAGAAGGAATAAATGAGAATTTGCAGGCCTGCACAGGGAGGAAAGTAACAGAATTTGCAAAACAACAGAAAACATTCTTCAAAGATTTAGATAAACAAGCGAGGAAAAACAAGTGGCAAATGTACAAATTCCATGGGATATACAGAGTTACTCCAGGAACCTTTTGTCGATCAAGAAGGGACACATGAATGGCTAAGGAGGGGTGAACTGAAACTAAAGGATGAAAGACTGATAGTTGCAGCCCAGGACAGTGGCTTTTGGATAATATGGTTTACAGTGAGCATTGAAAAAACTGGCAAAACAAACATATGTGCCTGAAAAGCACTGGGATCATGACTCTAAAAGAATTACTGAGAATCTTGAGATTATGATCACCTAGGATACTCCCATTCTGACCGATAAAAAGATGGATGCGAGGAAGTCGGATATAGTGGTAAAGGAGGAAAAGCATCAGAACAACATTGATTATAGAGGTGTCCATTCCAAACGACTACTCTGTGAATCGCATTTTATTTATTTTATTTTATTTAGTACACACTTAAATACCGCCACTTCCAGTGATCAGCAGCGGTTTGATTACATCTTTGGGAGTTGTCAAATCAAGACAAAAAGTGGGGCAAATATATACATAGAATTGGGGGTGAGGCACAGCACACAGGATTAGTGTCTTGGAGATTGGACTACACATATTTACATTTTTTACATTTATACATATTTACACATTTATCGGTTCAACAGAGCATGATTAATTGATTGCTTTGCTTCATCTATCTTGTACTGAGAGTCACAGCTGATTGTAGTGACTTTTGAATAGATGAGTTTTTAGTTCCTTCCGGAAAGCAGTAATGTCCTTGATTGATCGCAGCTCGAATGGTAGTTGATTCCAGATAGTTGGTGCAGAGAATGAGAACGCCCTGCGACTAGTACTGAGCATTGAGAGGGATAGATCTTCAATTACCAAGAAATGCAGTCAGAGATCAAGAAAATGTGGCAGAAAGATACTGAGTTATTTTCCATAGTGTTGTGTGCCACAGGCTTAATGAAGAGGAATTTCCAAGCACACCTCGATAAATTACCCATACATGTAACCAGAGCCGTACCGACCGTGAATCGTGCCCTGTGCGACTTGCACATCGGGCACGCATACCCCCACCTCCCTCCATCTAGCCACTTTCTGGAGCGCAGTGGGAGAGAAGAGGCACCCCCGATGTACACGTCACTGGCGTGCTAAGCAGATCTGTCCCTCCCTGCTCTGACGCCATGTCAGAGGAGGAAGAGACAGATCTGCTTAGTGTGCCGCAAGAAGGCTTAAGGGGCGCATTTCAGCTGTCTGCTGTTGCCTGCCACCGCTGAGTGAAGAAAAAGTGGCGGCAGCAGGCAATGGCAGACAGTTAAAATACATCCCTTAAGCCTTTGCGCCCTCTGTGGCCACACCGCTCGCACAGGGCTAGGTACGGTCCTGCATATAACATCTTACGAAGTCTAGAGGGAGACTCTCTTTGGCATGATGGAAGTACTAAGTCGAGCCTTAGCCATAAATTTGAGAAATTGAGATTATACTCCACATACACAGGCTTAGAAGAGAGATTTATAACTGTCAAGGTATGCATAATACTCACCGTTTTGGAGAAACTGCCCCAAAAGCAGAACCAAAGACCAGCTAATGTTGAATAAGGCGATCATGGCCATGACTTAGAAAAGCAGAAATCTCAGCATAGCATGGATTGATTATAAGAAAGCTTTTGACAGTGTCCCATACTCTTGGACAATAAATTGCCTTGAAATGTACAAAATAAATCCTGGTTTGCTAGAGTACATTAAATTCACCATGATAATGTGGCAAACCACACTCTTTTTGAAATATATAGGTGGTCAGTACATCATTTCTAACATTAAGATCCAGCAAGAAATATTTCAGTGGGATTCCCTATCAACCCTTCTGTTTTGTTTGGCACTTAATCCAATGAATGTTCTCATCAACTCTGGGATAGGGATTTAGCCTGAATCCTAAAGAAGGTGACAACTCAGAAACAACATCCCATTTATTATTTGTAGATGATCTGAAACTCTACAGTTCAAGTGACCAACAATTAGCAGAACAACTCTGTATGGTGTAAACCTTTCTAATGGCATCAGGATGACCTTTGGCCTTGACAAATGTGCTAAGGCAAATTTTCTGGAGGAAAATTGAGCAAAATGGAAAACATATCCCCCGTTTAAGGCTGTGACATCAAGGACCTTGAACAGGAAGGCATATATAAGTATCTCAGGGTAGAGAAAGGAACGACACTCAAGCAGAAATTACTAAGAGAAAAGATAAGTAAAGAATACTACAAGAGATTAAAATCATTATTGAAAAGTGCCTTAACATCATGGAATACGATACAAGTCATTAATCAGCTGGCAATTCCTATACTCTCATACAGCCTTGGGGTTGTGGAGTAGCTTCTTAAAGATCTTGAAAAACTTGATGTGAGAACAAGAAAACTCCTCCATACCCATGATGTAATTTACAGAAATCAGTGTATGCCAAGACTGTACATCCCTAGAGCTCAAGGAGGGCTAGGCCTCATAGAGATTGATTACACATATAAAGCTACTATCATAGGTCTGCAGGCCTACCTAACAGCATCATCAGATCCAAATATGCAAAAAGTGCTGAAATATGAAAGTAAATGTCCAGAATCTGCCTCCATCATCAAACTTGGACAGGCATTTTGATGACTAGAAGGAATGAGTGAAAATCCACAAGCAAACACAGGGAAGGAAGGATGAGAATTTGCAAAACAAGAGAAAAAACTCTTTAAAGAATTAGATCAACAAACAAGGAAAAACATGTGGCAAATGAACAAATACAGTGGGAAATACAGATTGTTACTCCAGGAACCTTTTGTCAATCAAGAATGTACACATGAATGGTTAAGGAGGGGTGAACTGAAACTGAAGGATGAGAGGTTGATAGTTGTAGCCCAGGACAGTGGCTTACAGATGAGATGGTTTACAGTAAGCATTGACAAAATTGGCAAAACAGACATATGTTGATTCTGTGGGAAAGACCTGGAAATGGTGAATCACCTCATAGCTGACTGTGCAGTTCTGATGGCAGAAAATTTGTATACAGAAAGGCACAATAAAATAACACGCCTCATCTATTGGAAACTCTGTAAGCACTACAACATCACTGTGCCTGAAAAGCACTGGAATCATGACCATAAAAGAATTACAGAGAATGTTGAGGTTTTGATCACCTGGGATACTCCTATGTAGATGATGTCATTCAGTCAGCCAATCATCCTTTTGCAGGCACAGTATAAGAGTCTCGTGATTTTTCAGTGTCTTCCTTGGACATTCATGGATCCTGTATTCACAGCGGTTTATACTTGAAGCAGGGCCTGGTCGGCCCGAAACACGCGTGTTGTGTGTATAGTTTCATGCCAGCGAGTGAAGGACTTCAGGACGCTTTGCAATTTAAGCTAAGTTCTGTTTTTGCACTATTCATGCACTGATTAAAAAGGGTCTCACAGACATTGGAGTTGAGCATTTGCCCACTCTTTTCTGGTCTGCTTGACCCAAAAAAACACTTCAATAATTGTATTGGTGATTTATATTTCATGTTTGCGATTGGGATGATCTTTATTTTGCCCTGATGAGCTGCTGGCAGCTGGTAACCCAAATCATGTGACCAGTAGCACTCGATCCACTAGGTTCCTTCAGGTTAGAAATATGTCATGGTGCCCTGCTCTACCAATGTAAGATGTGAACTGGCACCTTTGCTTCATCCAGGAAATGGGCAACCTGATAACCCAGTTCATGTGCCTGTGGGAATGAGTGTAGTTAGTTGTATGCTTCCTCTTCTGAGCACAGGTGCCTATGTGCTGGAGGTAAGGATTTACAGAAGGCTCTAGGTTAGGGAAGAACAGCGGTTCAAATCTCACTGCCCTTGAGAGCCCTAGAGACAACAAGTTGCAGTGACCCAGTCCCATGAGGGAGAGTTTGTACCAGGCTATGGTTTCACACATATTCTCACTCTAATACATTATGTGACCTGCTACACTGATTTCAAAGTGTAAACTCAGGATCTGAAAATCTCATATTAAAGTGCACAGGACATTTGGAACCAATACTGCCAACCACTCTCACCCTGGAACTGGGTAATCTGGCAGTCTTGTTGCTGGGGTTACAGAGTTGCCAAGTTACCCAGTTCTGGGACTGAGATATAATCACTCTTCAGGTTGTACATTAGCATTGAGATGCAGTAGGGTATAAGTAGTCCCTCCTTTAACCCACTGGAATCAGTGCTGCATTTCCCATAATACATCAGTCTGAGATTGTCAGATATCCAGGACTAACTGCAAATCTCACTTCTGGAACAGGGTAAATTGGCAACTCTGGAGTCATAACCTTACTGTGAAATACAGCATGGTATGTGTGGTCAGAGCTTTGACAGGTTGGACTCTGTGTCATATTCCTATAATGCATCTGCCTGTGTGGCTCATAAATCCAGGACTGGCTGTCCCTAGCTGCTGAGGCTCAGGTGGCATTGTAGTGGTGATGTCTAGGCAGGCAGCATGCATGGACAAGGGGCACAATGTTGTGAGCGTGTGTTGACAGTCGGCAGTGGGCAATATACATGCGAATGCGCATTGCAGCTCCACATGACATCTGACATCATGAACGTGGATCCTGACTTTGAAGGGATAATGGCAGCCTGATCGAGGATGCCCCAGTTCTCAGATGCTGACCTGCAACTGCTGGTCACTCTGATCACCCCCAAGCAGGCCCTGCTGTTCACCAGCTCTGGGGCAAGGTTCAATATACTGTAGCACGGCTGGTCAGGGCATGGCAGCATGTACTACGATGCTTCAACCGCAGCACTGATTAGCAGAGTGATGGGCTGAATTGCCAAGTTTAACAGTCCCAGAGGTGCATTTTTCAGCTAGTCCAGGATTTATGACAATGTCATTCTGATGCATTATTGAACCTGAAGCACGGATTCCAATAGGTAAAATTGGAAACTACAAATACCATAGTGCATTACAATGCACAATTAAAGCCTGAGCTTTCAAACATTCTCACTCCAAGAACTGGGTAACTTAACAACTTGGAACTGGCTTTGCTGCTTCTGGATCATGCTTATGCACATACCTCCCAGCCGTCAGGCTCCGCCTGGCCTATTACAGAGTGGCATGTGAGACAGTTTCATGAGTGACACGTGAAGTCAGTTCATGATTTCTGACAGTCTCATCCTGATGTCTTTTGAGACCTGCAGCACTGATTCCAAATGGTAAACCCAGGACCTAAAAACACCATACTGCATGGCAGTGCACATTTAAAACCATAACTGGCCAAATATCTCATTGCAGGCAGGCCTATGTAGGTCTGATGTCTCAGTTGCCTGCCATCTAAATGGTAAGATCACATCCATACATTCAATGGGGTAAACCCAAAACTGGAGCACGCCCATCTAGAGTTGCCAACTGACTCCAGATGCACCTGACAAGCTTGGTCCAGTCCTGGGGTTACCCCACTGCATGCAGGGAAATATACTTCTGATTTCTCTATTGCAGTCCATGAAAAAGCAAGACTACAAGTCCCTGCATGCAATGGGGTAAACCCAGGACTGGATCAAGTCTGGCGAGCACATCTGGAGCCAGTTTTTAACTCTATGCCCGTCAGGTGCATCTGCAGCCACTTAGCACCCTAGCAGACCAAAATGTGGGGATTGAGCAAATGAGAGGCCATGTCATGGTATGGCTTCAGATATACTTTGCAGGCCCTTGCCAGCATTCGAATATGCATGATGATTCTTTGGGGAACCTATATGTATCAGAGTTGGCACGTTAACCAATTCAAAGAGTGGGTTTGTGAGCCAGTCCTGGTTTGGTGAGAATTTCATCCAGATGCATTAGAGTGCCTACAAGTTATTTTCATGGGTGAGAGCCACAAATTCTTGAATCTTAAAGTCAAATCAGAACTTACAAAAGGGGTGAGAACCAAGAAGTGAGAACTCTCTCACAAGGAACCACTTGAACAATTTTAACTTTTGAAAATTTTCTACTTTAATTTGTAAATGTAGTGCAAATTCAAATTTTGTAAACAAGCAATTACAATCTTTATAAATGTAGTCAAATATTTTCTGTGAACAATTCTTTAAATGCTTTTATTCAATAAGGATACAATACTGCCTCTTTCAAAAACAGGCAAGTATCAGTTAACCAGTTTAAAACTTGAGATTTATTTACTCCTTAGTAGAAGAAAAGTTCAGTTCTAACACTGTCTTTTATCTGTAACTTTGCTGGTGAATGAGTATTATCATTCAGGTAAAGACACCTTTGTTTAAAAAAAAATTCAACTACTAGTGCACTAGTGTTTTGACAAAAAATAGTCACTATGGTATGCCACTCATTTATCTCAAATATTCTTTCTAGGTCTTGCTGCTTTCTTGATGTTGGGTACCTTGAGATCTCTTCTCTGCTCCAGTGATGTCCAGCTGTAGTCAAGATACCTACTACCTATCTTTGAAAAAATCAGTAAAAGAGACTACCTCCCTAGCTGTGTGTACAGTGACTAGAAAGTGTTCCTATCCTTTCTTTTATTTCTATTTCTGTTGTGAGCCTGGCTATCCCCCCCCCCCCCCAAATAAATAAATAAATAAATACATAATAGATACACAAGTTCCCTAGCTTTCCCTCAAACAGAACTCTGTGCCAAAATCTGCTTTTTCTTTAGGTATGTACAAGAGTCAATCATTTACAACTGCCATTCAGTTCAGGAAAAACTATATCAATTGCTAATACATTTTATTCTTTAATTAAGGCAATGTTTTTTTCTTTCTTCAAGATCACATCCAATGAATTGCTCTTCCTCTCTGAACCAATTCAAACTGTTTCAGGATTAATCAAATTTTGTGTGCAGTACACTGTTCTAAAACAGCTCACTTTCAAGTTTTTCTCTCACTACATTGGGTATTTTATACTTTCAGGCTTACTTTTCCTTCACTGCTTGAAGGACTCCAGTGCTATAGAAAGCAAGTCATACACTGTTAAGCTTTTAACAACAATAGTGCTCAAAAAAACTAATTCTTCAACAATTCAATTACAATTATCGCCCAGCTTGGTTTTAAAACAGCTTGAATGAGTTACAGAGCTTCTTCAAACTACTTCCAGTCACTAAGGAAAAGGTTTCCACATTTAACTTCAAATTTTCTCTCCAGCTTTCATTCAAGCTTCTTATACACGTCTCTTGTAATAATTTTTAATTACTTACAATTCTGATATCAATTAAATCCTTTTATAGATCTTCCATACAGACACACTCTAGCATACCTTGCTCCATATAGTTTTCTGCCACCACAGGCACTGAAGTTCCTGCATGAGGATTCTATCCTCTCTGTAAAAGTGTTCTTACACCCAGCTCCATCTGGAAATAGTTCCTTACTAATTTCATTCCAACTCCCACAGCACACTTTCATGGCTCTAAAGCCTCTAGCAGATCTTTGTATACCTTAAAATTGTTGTATAAACATGTTCTTTAAAGTTTGCTTAGGATCTGTATTATTTATTTAACTAGGTCATGCTTTTTATTTCCTCTGAGCTCTTCTGTGCTTGCTACAGGATCAGCTGCTTCCTGCATCAGCTCTGCTGTGTTCATTAACTCCTTCAACACTATATTGAAACTGTAGTCTGATATGCCCACACATATTCCTTCAGAACCAGTAAAAATATTTATTTGGCATGTTTCTTTATTTGATACTTCATTTGAACTAGCCAGCTTTTCATTTTAAATATTTATTTCCTTATTTGAAACTTTACTGACCCTTTTCATTTATTTTTGATGAGGCTGTTAACAGGTACATTTACCTTTTTTTTTCTCTCTGCCATTACATTCCCCCAAACTGGAACATAATGTCCTCAGCATTGTTCTGAAAACTTTCACAGTACCCCACTCACTTATACATTTCACAAACAGTTAATTACATTTTAAAAATACCCTGTCTTTAATAACAATGGTAATTTTCACTCAAATATTTTAGAAGCAACCCTTTGTTAGATCTGGCAGATCTCTGTAAATACTTGCTATTACCTTTAGTTAAGCAATCGACTTCTTCCTCTTCCTGTGCCAAACCAGGACTATCACCTTCATCTAAGCTAGCAATTTCTTCCTCTTCTTGTGCTAAATCAGGAAATTCTATGAAATTATCATCTATCGGTTCTTCATATACAACCTACTCTTTTCTAAGGGTTTGAGTGTCATGCCTATGGAGAAACCAAACTTCATCAGTTTCATCATATAGCATGACGTCACTCCTTGACCAACAGAAATGTTTTACAATGGCTCAAAAAGTAAAAGCCACATTGCCTGTGTTTAAAATGCTAGGGCTTAAAAACACTTCGGCAAGTTCATACTTTTGGGTGACCGGTACAGCAGTGAACCACCCTCTGGATTGGTCTTACAGTTAAAATATTAAGATACAAACTAAAACACATCTTGAAAAAATATATATTGCACTACTCTTGTGGGAACCCACTTCTTAATATTTGTATCTTAATATTTTAACTGTAAGATCAATCCAGAGGGTGGTTTACCGCTGTACTGGTCACCCAAAAGTATGAACGTGCCGAAGTGTTTTTAAGCCCTAGCATTTTAAACACAGGCAATGTGGCTTTTACTTTTTGAGCCGTTGTAAAACATTTCTGTTGGTCATGGAGCGATGCCATGCTATATGGGGCAATCAGTTTTGCAGTTTAGCAAGAAAAAATTTCTCTTTGCAGTCATGTTTGCTAACTATTGTGTGACTTGGTTTTAATGTAGTTTTTATCATGTACTTATGCTCCATTTTAGAGCTCTGGTTTTGACTGCATTTTATAAAAATTTGATACACTATTTTGATATTTTCTCTCTTTTTTTTATACTCTTAAGGAGTTCTAGTTATGATTGTAGCTTTGGTCTACCTTATACTTTTTGATCTTGATCTTTTCCCTCCCTGTTTAGTCATATCCTGCGTTAAGGACAATTTACAACAAATTTGACTCATTTTTTATGGATGGTCTGGTCAGTGGTGTTTCATTTTGATATTACTTTTTTCAACGATTACTTTTTTCAACGATGTATTTTTTTCAATGATATACTCTTCAATAAATTTTAGTAGTAAAGGAACCTCATTACAAGTTCCCATATATGTATGATCAGTACTTTCTATCTTTCCTAGTTGTGTCTTTCCCTTATCAATGCTAATTATTCATTTAATTATTTATTTATCTATTTATTTATCTCCCTTCCAGTGTATTTACCTTACATACAGTCTGGATCTTTGAAGGCATCTTATATGTCTTCCTCATCTCCTTTTATCACTTTTTTATTCTACATTTTCACTTTATATGCCCATTTAATAATTTTATTCACTCTTGGACTATATTTATGGTTTTAACTTTTATATGTGTTTTTAATCTATATATTATATTATTGTGAGACACAAGTGTGTTATATACTGGTTTATTGTACAGTTAATGAATTTAAAAGGATTTCCATGTACACTGTGTCTCTATATGTCACCCTTGCACTTTTTAATGTTGTTTTAGCAATTTGCACATTTTTATTTCTCATAGTTTTTTTAGTTGAAATTTTTAATCTTAATTTTATTATTTATTAATTATATGTGTGTTATGTTTTTATAGTGCTATGATATTGTATTTTTATGATATTATGTGTTCTCATATGTATATTATATTTTTTGAGGCTTGTTTTCCATACCCCCTGAAGAAGGCCCAGGCTGAAACCCGTTGGGACAATAAAGGAAGAAATATATACCAGAATATTCACCAGTCTTTGATACCAGCTCCTTTGTCTTTACTCGAGAACAGGCTTAGATACAGACACCACACAATTATGACCTTTAATTCATTTTCTGAATTCAAAATCCAATGAATTCAGGAGCTTCAGATTCTGTCCAATCACATCTTTTCTTGTCTAATCCTATCCTGTCCAATTGTATCCTGTCCAGTCCTACAATATGCTTTCCATGATGCTATTTCTGTAAAACAGGGGCTCCACAAGGTCCTTACTTTACTTTACCTTGATGTTATGAGTTTCATGGGTGGTGTGCCTGAGCTAACTCAGCCACCCGTGACACTCATAACATCAAGGTAAAGTAGGGTAATGCCTCCTTGGAGCCCCTGGTTTGCACATAGATAGGGTGCCATGCTGGTGGACAATCATCCCCTCAACCTCTGGAAGAGGATGATAGTGCTGTGGCAGACTCTCTTCCACAAATTTATCAGTATTCCACTCTTTACCTCATGCTATTGTGTACAGCTGCCTGTATTACCTGCACTTGACATGTTTTAGATCCACACTAAGACCTGAGATATATTGCATTTGTCCACCATCTGAGACAATGATAGCATAGAGGCCCATCCAAAAAGATGACACATTGTCACCCTTCCCAACACACCAAGTCTGTGAAGGTGATTGAATTAGGTCATGCCTTTGGCACTCTGTTGGGTACAGATCCCTTCCCTTGGGGGGAAATCCATCCTCTAGGTCTGACATGACATTCCATACCTGTGTACATACAATTTGTTTTCCTCCATCTAGAATTGTGACACCAGGGAATACAGAGTGGCATGTCCTCCCTATGTCTTGATCTGGTGTCTCTGAACGATTCAGTCACACTTCTTTCCTGCTTTCCTGGTACCATGGGACCTGCAAGGGGTCCTGTGGGAGCCTAGCAGATCATGGCTCTTTGTGCTCCAACTGCAGCATGTAATCTCCTGATGACATGGTAATACCAGTGTTGGATGGGAACACTGCTAGGGACAGATGGTTTTGCAAGGCATACTGTGCTCTACAGATGACACAGGCAGGTCATATGACAATAGCTAGCCACTTAAGGGGCTGTCAGCAGCAATGCAGGACACTGACATGCAGTACTAAGATCTTTGAAAAGCACACCTGGGTAAGTCAGCACACAGGTTGAAAAGTTATGCATCAGGACACCATAAGCACTGTTTTCAAGGTTGATTCTGTGGGAGCCATTATGAGCTAGGGCCATGGCAACCTATATTATGCCCTGAGTTATAGTATTACTATGGTGCAGCAGTACTGTCTCTTTGGTTCTTGACTTGTAGCTCCCACATGCATTGAGATGGGTATGAATATTTCCTGGAGCTGTATTTGGACCTTGTATGACCTCCACAACTGCCTGTACATATCTCCCCAGCATACACAGATATCAGTGACATTCTGAAGTGCCCTCTATCCTGGCTGTTCTGACACTGTGCATGCTGGTAACCTCTGTGCCCCAGCATGTTTCTTTGAAAAGATCTGCTTTGCTGGACAATATGCTCCACTTCTGCCAGCATCAACCTGCACCGGTGTAATGTGATGTGTAGAGCATAAGGCCTAGATAGTACTCACTCCTACATGACACTGATGCATCACCAAATCGCAACACATTGGCCATGTCTATTGTCCTGTCATCTGTCATACTGCAATAGACAATGCAGACCTTCAATGATGTAAGGACAAACATCTGCAGAACAAGTCACCACTGCTCTCTACCTCTGCAGCACAAAGGTGTTCACATCGGAGTTAGCAGCCCAAATAAGACCACATAGGTACATTTGTCAGTGGCACAACTATGTGCACAGATGACAGGCAGTCCAGTCATGTTACATCCCTTTGTTGAGGGCTGCAATATGCACTGGTGACATGACAAGTTGGCTGAGAGTAATCTCTGGTCATCACCCACTGTTGCTGAAGCAGGATCATACAGCATCTAGACTGTGTCTTTGTGGATACCATTCCCCATCATGTGTGCAGGTAGCATATAATGTTTCCCGTGTGCAGTATATGGAATGATGCTTTCAGCTACTGTCATGTACATGGTATTCATGATGAGAATACCATAAGTGTGTGAGCTATATGTTGGCAAGGTGCTGATGATGTGCATTAGGTCTATACCGTCTCATAGACATCATGAGCATCCACAACATGGTTCCAGAGGTATCTCATTGTAGCCTAGGACAGATCTTGGGGCTTATATATTCACCAACAAGGCATGGTACTTGGTAAACCACACCGTCTGACTATTGGTTAGCTCTGTTCAGTCCATGCACAGGCCTGTGCTTCACAACAACATTTTCACCTTGCACATATAAGTTTAGAGATCAGTGTGTAGCAGTGGATGTGGAATGCATCTGTCCTCATCCTGGTATCATCACCTACTGCCTATCCTGTCGTACTGTATGATATACATGTTGAGACCCATCTGAGAGCTTGCAGCTTGCAGGATGTGGAGACAGGGCCATGTGAATGCAAGCATTCTTTATCTTTATCTTTATACATCACTTTATATACCACCCACACAGAAGTACCATTAGTTGCTGTTTCACTTTTCATGTGCAACTTTCTTCCAGATGTCACTATCTAAAGATGTGATATTTTGATAATTGTTATGCGTGATGATACAGAATACATGGCCTTGCTTACTATGATAACATTTCTAATGGTTACAAACATTTGCAGAATGCATGTGCGTACAAGTGTGCCAAATGGGAGATGGTGTGAGGGCACTAAGGGCCACAGCGTACCATTCTTCTGTGACACCAATGTTCCCTAATTGATCATGTATTATGAGTAAGTATTAGTCAGGCCACCTTGTACACTGTGGGTGCTGTTTACCATGGTTTGTTAGTGGAGCATAGTCTTTCATTTGGGGCTTCTCGGTAAGAAACAGGTCACTCATCTTTGCACTTTCCTTGATAGTTTAAGAATCTGCACAAGAAAGGTAAGAGTTGAGTCAAAAATGCCCCAGATATTTGCAGCAAGTGCTAGAAGAACTGCACTAGGAGCAGGAAGGTGAGTCCATATGCCTCTTACATTTACAGACACATAACCCTGTAGGTACAACATCCACTGCAATATTGGTTATGTCTTCATCCAACTGCTATATATTCGAATTGTGCACAGGGGCTTGTATAGAAGAGCTTGTATTAAGCAATGCATTGTGGCACAGATCTGTCGGAGGCTGGATCGGGGGTCGGGCTGTGGGAAATTTGCTGTTTTGATTGGCGGCCATGGCTCTGCGGCTCCCTTTAAACGCCCTGACTGAATCACTGTTCTGGCCTGCACATGCAGGATTGTTTGCGATTCTGATCCCGTGGGGCTAGACGTGCCCCATGGGATCAGAATCGCAATCCCCTCTGTGCTTCCAGTTCAGACCTGATGCACAGAGGGGATCTATGTCCGGGACAGAATCGGGCCCATAATGAATGGTGGTTCCATGCATCCTCATTGTGTGCATCTCAGCTGGCTGCCAGCTATGTTTCATAGTACACTGTATTCTAGGGATGGTCATCTTATAAGTACAGAGATTCTCACTTGACAAACCATAGCCACATGATCATATGGGCCCCCTCCCCCCTCGGACCCATGACACACATATTGAAGCTCTAGATGTGGGAGGGGAGAAGGTGGTTACAGTGCTATCTTCCACATCAATCCTTTGGATCAGCACCACTCATAGGAGAGTTTAGCCAGCATCGGAACATGCATAGTAACATAGTATATGACTGCATATAAGGATTAGTATGATCCATCTAGTCTGCCCAGCAAGGCGGTAAGAGCAGGTGCAATGAGACCATGGATGTAGACACCAGTCTATGTGGCATTACCTTCTCTGGCAGCACCTCAGCTATTAGCATTCTCTGCACATGTTGCCGGGGGGTGACAACTCATAGACATTCTGACATGTCTGTAAAGCTGTGCTTCCTGTGGACATTGAATAAGTACAACAGGCATAGCCAGCAGGCGACAGAATGTGCTCAGTATTCTTGTGAATACACACTCCTATATGTTCCATGCACCTATATCCCAGGACACCATGGCAATCATTTTCCTTTCTATAACCACTTCATTAGACTGTATCAGATGGCTGCAAGCTGTGGCAGCAGTAGGACAAAGCTGACAGACAAAGGAAGGGATCATAGGTTCTGTATTTCTGTTATCCAAGTACCCTTGTGGGTGCATTAGCATCAGTCATGGGCCAGTGTCAGAGATAATGGGGTCTGCATGCAGCAACAGGAAACATGTACTGTAGTGTGTTTTCAAAGGTCAGCGACTATTGTGAGGTACAGATGGGAACTTTAGTAACTTGGAGCACAGTGTATTTTGGATTAACCGGCTGATTTTGCTTTGATTACCTTGAAGTTGTGTGTAAACCCACTGTTACAGTGATGAGCATTAAGGGACTGGGTACAAACATATTCTTAAATTTCTCATTGAAGTCTGCTTTGTCTGCTCCACGTCAAGACATGCATAGCAAGTAGGATAGAAAGGAACATTCCACAAAAGTGCTCTACCCTCATTTCTTTCTTTTCTGGCTGACTTTGCAGGGAAAAATTTAAATATCTGTGTCCTAGTCTACGAGGGATGGGGAGGGCAGAACAAAGAGGGCTGTACATAATAATATATATTTGTTTTTGGCAGAGGTGTGAAAGAATCAAAAAGGTATAGCATAAGTAAATTATGTAGCAGAATGAAAATTATTAGCATCCTTTAGCAAATTTATAAGCAGAGGGTTGAAAGCATCAAAAAGATGATATCGGAAACGTTCAGTGTACTCAAGTGAAGGACAAAAAAAGTGAATAGAATGAAAGGCTCATAAGTTAAATAAGATCAGGAATGTGAGTAGCCGAATGTTGCTGAAGACCTCATAATCCATTGATTATTTGCATAACAGCCCTCCTAATGGTGGCATCAGTTAGTTCAGCTTTATGCACCTTGAATTTATGTCTTGAAAGCTGAAGAAGCCAAAGAAATGAAATGCAGTGTTTATACGACTTTATCCGTCTGTGCAGCCTTTCTGAAATGTTCCCTAGGAAGCACGAGAGCCTCCACTTCAATTTAGCTAAGGGTTCTGATTTTTTCACACTTTTTGATATTGTGAATTTGCTTTTTGTCTTGGGATTTATAATCTGATCAGAGGGAGTCCTGGGATTTCCCTGATTCCATTTGGCTCATCAAAGCTGTTTAGCAATGGTTGGCATCTCAAGCAAAACACTTCTGAAAAACAGGAGAGTACAAAAATAATCTTTCACCACTGATCTCAAGCAACACTGTTAATCTCTATTTCTTAGAGTCAGGCCAGATGAAGCAGAAAAGTAAAACCTTCTGAAGAAGCAAAAAACTTGGCATTAAACAATATTTTGCTATATTTTTTTCATTAAAAGGCACATTTTAGAAAGGCCACGTAGGTGCAGTCTGGGACGTCTAAATAAAAACGTCCAAAATTCAATGGAAGTGCAGCAGTGAAGGTGGGTACGTGTAAATGTTTTCTAAAATTGGTCCGCCTCCACCCTAAAAGATAAACGTCTCCATCAGATAGAAAAGATATGGGGATATTCAAAATTATACCCCAAACATATACAAGTTTTGAGGCAATTTTAAAAACTTGCACATGTCTAATATAGATGGCTGCAGCCCGGCAACATACAGTAGAAGTGTCCGTGGGGTATTCCAGAACTGGCACAGGTATCTCTCACCATTTTGCAGGAGGAGACATGCAGTGGCAACCAAGAAAAAAGTAAATTTATCTGTATGTTCTTTTGGAATGGCGAAAATTACTGGGGGAGTAAGAGGGCTTTCTCTTCTTCTCTGTACAGGACTTCATTTGCCAAAATGAGCACTTTACAGTTGCCTAGTCATGCCCAGGGGTGGTCATAGACATGGACGTGTCACCCGCCATTCTACAACTGGGAGCACAAATGTATCCTTTTGTGAATGCCCTGGATATATCTTTGGCATGCAACCATGTGACAGTAGTTTTGACAATGACAAGTCACCTGAAAATCTGTGAATCTACATGCAGCACGCAGTGCAACACCATAGAAACAGAAAGGTGATGCAGCTACAGCTGTACTATGCAAAATTTAAAGATAGCAAATATATATTCCAGAACCTGGCATACGCCAATCACTAAACTGAAAATTTTACCTTTTTAGTCTGGACATTTTATTTTGTAATTTTCTTGTTCCCATTCTCTGGATTCTGCTTTCCTCCATCTTCTGTTAACTCTGTTTTCAGGGTTTCCTATCCATGTGTCATTTCTTTTTTCTCCTCCATCTTCACTTCTTCCCGTACATCCCTCTGTGATATTGATCTTTCATGTTCATCTTTCGTCCATTTTTTTTCCTTCTCTATCCACTCAGATTTCATCTTTCAATTCTAAACCTCACTCTTTCAGAGCTTAAAATTACAGAGCTTAAAAGGGAGAGAGGAGGCATTGTGGGTTAAACTAGAAAGAGGAAAAGAGAAATCTGTTTGCATTGGCGTGATATACAGACCTCCCTCACAAGAGGAAGAGGTGGACAGAGAGTTAATTGAAGACATACACAGCATTGCTAGGAAAGGGGAAGTGCTACTGATAGGAGATTTCAATATGCCAGATGTTGATTGGCAGATTCCTGCTGCAGTATCATCTAGAAGTAAAGAGATCCTGGATTCTCTACAGGGAGAACTATTCAAGCAATTGGTAACAGACCCCACACGTGAAGGGGCCATACTGGACTTGGTGCTTACCAATGGTGAAAGTGTTTCTGATGTTATAGTAGGAGATCATTTTGCATCCAGTAATCACCAGATGGTGTTGTTCAGTATTAGGACTAGGGCTGTTAGAAGTGATCACCAGATGGTGTGGTTCAGTATTAGGACTAGGGCTATTAGAATCCATTCAAAAGTGAGGGTCTTAGACTTTAGGAAGACTAACTTTGCCAAGATGGGCCAATACCTCAGGGAGTCGTTAGTGGGATGGGAACAGCTGGGGGATGTAAAAAAACAGTGGACAAAACTGAAAGGAGATATTTTAAGGGCAACCAACCTTTTTGTTAAAATGGTAAATAAAGGTAAAAGGAAAAGGAGACTGCTATGGCTTTCGAAAGAGGTAGCTGAAAAAATAAAGAAAAAGAGGGAGGCCTTCATGAAATACAAGAGATCACAGAGAGAGGAAGACAGCATCTATATTTGGAAAAACTTAGAGAAGCTAGCAAAGTAGTCAAGAAAGCAAAGATTCAAAAAGGGGAGGAAATAGCCAATGCAATAAAATGGGGGGATAAGACATTTTTCAGATATGTTAGTGAGAAGAGTAAGGGAAAAAGTGGTATTGTCAGACTCAAGGGTGAAGAGGAGGAATATTTAGAAGCTGATGAGGATAAAGCGGAATTGCTTAATAAATATTTCTGTTCTATGTTCACAGATAAAGAACCAGGAGCAGGACCTCAGAAAACACCCACAAACAGGAACAGAAGCGAGGGACATCTTGAACAATTTTCATAAGACTGTGTTCATGAGAAACTAGCTCAACTTAAAGTAGACAAAGCGATGGGACCAGATGGGATACACCCTAGAATACTGAGGGAACTTGGGGACGTTCTAACAGCTCCACTGACTGACCTTTTCAATGCCTCATTGGAGTTGGGAGTGGTACCAAAGGACTGGAGAGAGGCTCATGTGGTGCCTTTACACAAAAGCGGAAGTAAGGATGTGGTTGAAAACTACAGGCCGGTTAGTTTAATTTTGGTGGTGAGTAAATTATTGGAAACACTGCTGAATTACCATTTCCTCTAAACCCCCCTCCCCTACCTTTCCTCTGAACCTTGAAAAATGGAATTTCCATCCGAGATATAGAAGGCTATTTTTATGTATAGTATAATCAGGTGTCTAGCCTCAGAAAAAGTCCTGCCTGTGATCTTGTAAAATGTATATATGTATATATTTACCCCACCATGCTCTGCTACAAATCCTACTATACTACCCCATTGATCAAATGTATATCATTGTACCATATTGTGTTGATGTGTGCTAATCCCAGAAATCAGATTGTATACTTAAATTGTACTGTTCAGACACCCTTGCTACGCAAGTAAACCGCTGCTGATCGCTGGAAGTAGCGGCATACAAATCTAGGACAAATAAATAAATAAAATAAATAAAATAGTGAGGTTTTTGGAGTCAAGCAGATTACAAGATCCGAGGCAGCATGGATTCACCAGAGGCAGGTCTTGTCAGACAAATCTGATTGATTTCTTTGACTGGCTGACCAGGGAGTTGGACCGAGGGAGAGCCCTAGATGTGTATTTAGATTTCAGTAAAGCCTTTGACACTGTTCCTCACAGGCGACTTATAAACAAACTGAGCACCCTAGGGATGGACCCTAAAGCTACTGCTTGGGTTAGAAATTGGTTGGGTGGGAGGCGACAAAGAGTACAGGTAAATGGGGCTCACTCTGAGGAGAAGGATGTTACCAGTGGTGTGCCCAAGGGATCTGTCCTTGGTCCAATTCTTTTTAACATCTTTGTTAGTGATATAGTGGAAGGGCTGTCGGGTAAGGTTTGTCTTTTTGTGGATGATACCAAAATCTGCAATAGAGTAGACACCCAGGAAGGTGTAGATAACATGAGGAGGGATCTAGCTAAGCTTGAAGAATGGTCTAGAATTTGGCAGCTGGGATTTAATGTTAAAAAATGTAAGGTCATGCATTTGGGCTGCAGCAATCCAAGGGAGCAATATAGTATAGGGGGTGAAGTACTTTTGTCCACTAAAGAAGAGCGGGACCTGGGCGTGGTTGTGTCTGATGATCTTAAAGTAGCTAAACAGGTAGAAAAGGTGACGGCAAAAGCTAGAAGGATGCTTGGGTGCATACGGAGAGGAATGGCTAGCAGAAAAAAAGGAGGTGATAGTGCCTCTGTATAAGTCTTTGGTGTGACCTCATTTGGAGTATAGTGTGCAATTCTGGAGACCACACCTTCAAAAGGATGTGAACAGGATGGAGTCGGTGCAGAGGGTGGCTACTAAAATGGTTAGTGGTCTTCATTATAAAGCATATGAGGACAGACAGACTTAAGGATCTTAATATGTACACCTTAGAGGCAAGGCGGGATAGAGGTGATATGATTGAGATGTTTAAATACCTCCATGGCATAAATGTTCAGGGGGAGAGCCTCTTTCAATTGAAATCAAGTTCTGCTACAAGGGGACATGGGATGATGGTGAAGGGGGATAGATTCAGGAGTGATTTGCGGAAATATTTCTTTACGGAAAGAGTGGTGTATCTGTGGAATAGTCTCCCAGTGGAGGTGGTAGAGATGAGGACAGTAACTGAATTCAAAAAAGCATGCGACAAACACAGAGGATCTCTAAAAGAAAAAAGGGGACTGTTGTAGTTGTTGTATGGAAGGACAGACTAGATAGGCCATGTGGTCTTTTTCTGTCATCATATTTCTCTGTTTCTATGTTTCCTTCATCTATGTATGGCTTTCCACCTCCATCACTTCAGCCCTCTCTTTTTCTATCTTCCTCTCATCTTCTTCAGCCTTTTATTATCCAGCCTTTCATAAGTCACTTTCTCTCTCCACTTCACCCTCTACCTGTGTTTGGTATTTCCCATATCTCTTCATCTTTCTCTGCCCCATGTCAGAATGCAGAGCCCTAGTTTTGCTCCAGCGAATATGGGTTTAATTAAAACTCACTTTTTTAGCCATTAAGTTATTCCTGCCAAGGACATTACTAAGGTCCTGATTCTGGGATGCAGGTTGCAGGGCTGCATGTCCCAGCAGAACATGCAGTCCTGCAAGCCATCCAGGCCTGATTCTCCCTCTGGCTCTCCCTGTACATCCTGAGCATCAGGACAGGGCGAGCTGGCGGGAGGCAAGAGGAGGCAGGCCAGCCTGGCATGATGTACAGGGTCAATTCAAGTCATGGCCTTGTACGTCCTTCTGGGCCTCAAAGGTGGAATAAGCAGCAAAAACCTGGTATTCGGGCCAGGGGAACCCCCCGCCAGGGCCTGGCCCAGGTTCGAGGGGATCTGCACCACCCTATCCAGGCCACGGCAGGCCAGCCTTGGGTCAGGCGGCGGGGAAAAGGGGGGCTGAGTACACGGGAGTTGGGGGTGCCTGCAGGAACGATGTCTTAGCAGGCAGCAGGGGCTTACCGGGCCATCCTCGGGCCCGATTCTGGTTACTGCAGGCATGTTCTGTTCCCACAGTCCAGAAATGGGTCTAAACAGGCCCGTTTTGCTTGGGGCTGTCCTGACGCCCCATGCGTGCCCTTACCAAAATCTGGCTCTAAGCTTAATTTTCAAGTTGTGTTCCATGGGTGGGGAAAAGCATCCTAGCAACCAAGAAGGTATGGAGGAGGAGTCTAATGGTTTAGAGCAATGGGCTGAGAACCAAAGGAACCAGGTTTAAATCTCAAATCCCTGTGATCTTAACCCTCCATTATTTCAAGAAACTCACTTGATCCTCTAAGAGAGGTGTGAACTAAATCTAATTTGGATTGTCCAATGGGTTATGGATTTATTCAGAAGTCTGGAGGGGGACTGGTGGGATGTATTTCCTACAATGATTGAAACTGGATATATGAAATTAGATATATATATATGCTGATTGCTGCTAATATCTTGTGTGTCAGGAATATTAGATGAGTTGATGTGCCCAGTGGCCAAATTAGCCCTGCTTACTGGCTTGGAATTTTTAAATTTCCTATATTTTATGAATGGTATAAGTTATTTTCAGATGATACAAGTGGCAATTTATAATTTAAGGAATATTTTGGATCTACTTCATCAGTTGCATAAAGTGCAATACAGAGGTGGGTAAATATGCATGCTTTCTCTCTATATATGCCTTCTATCTTCATGCGCTGCATACCTCTGACAATGTGGACTCTTGTCCTCAAATGCTCATGCCTCAATAAATTGGTTAGTCTATATCAGGGGTGGCCAACTCTGGCCCTGGTGCACCACGATACAGCCTGGTTTCCAGGATGTCCCTAATGAATATTCATGAGATATATTTGCATACAATGGGAGGCTGGATCGTGGTGCACTAGGACCGAAGTTGGCCACCCCTGGTCTATATGGTTCCACCTACCTCGTTCATGTTTGCTATTCCAGAGTAATACTGATACCCTTCTGAAAAATTTGGATCTAATGTTCCTCCCTGTGGCATTTGTGAGTATTTGAACTGTGGAATCCATTACCCCAGTTTTCTAATCAGATCACCATTTTAATAAATTTTCTTTAGTTTGCCTAGGAAAATCAAAGAATTCTGTTGGTGATTAGATAATGGTCAAGAAACTAAAAAAAAATTCCCTGGAGGTAGGGCTGTTACTTGAAGATCTGGTTCCTGATCTTCAGGCATTATCCCTGGAAGGGAATATGACTGAAATTGGGTGTTAAGCTGAGTGTTGAAAGGATGACTCTTTCTGAGATGAGTCAAAATTATAAGAGGAATGCTAGGTGGTTTCATAGTGATCTGCGTCTGATGTGGCAACAATCTAGACATTTGGAGATGAAGTGAAGGAAGTCTATAATTGAGGATAAAGAGAGCTCTAGGAAGCATGATAGGTGTCTAATCAAATTGTAAAGGAAAAAAAATGAATTATTTTGCTAAACAGTTGGCCGAGGCTGGAAAAAGAACCTGGATATTATTCTTGATATAGAAAAATCTTACAGGGACTGGTGCTAACCTCTAACTTTTTCAGATATGCTACAGAAGAAAATCTTAATTTGAATGTAGAGAAAATGGAGCTACAAGGGTTTGATGTAATGTTTTTGAAAGAGAGTGCTGAGGGTTTCGAAGCTGGTAAAAACATTAAGGGAGATGAGGTAACTATCTCTTCAAATACTTCCCAGGAGACATCGTTGATTGCCTTCTGATTGGTTGGACCTTTTGAGGTAATAAACTCTTGCAACGGCTAAAGGAGATATCTAGTGGTAGGAATTCAGTATTATTTAGAGTAATTAAGGTAGGTCATCATCCAATTGCTCTCTTCATAACCCTCATGATTAACTTTTCCTTGTCTGAAGGGTGTGGTTTATGGCATTAAAACAGTTTGCTATTCACCCTATTTTGAGGAAAGAGCTGGTCAATCTGAGGGAGTTATTCTCTTACTGTCCAGTTTCAAGCTTATCTCTTCTGGCTGGAAAAGGTTGTCTGGAGTCAATTTAAGCACTGTTTTAAGTGAGTTTAGGCCTTTCACTCCAGAGAATCTACTTTTAAGTTGTCATGCTGGGCAAAATTTGTGTCTGGCAAATCAAGTTTATGATATCCTCTGAATTCAATTGGACATCTTGATGGCATTTAATACTGTCCATGATGAGCTTTTATTGTTTAGGAGAGGGAGTTAGTTATCCAGGGCACTGCCTGGGCTTGGTTTCAAGCTTTTTTTGAACAGAAGGTCTCAGTGTCCCTTAGGGTAGATGGGATTAGGCTTTTTTTCAGCCTAGAGTAACCCAATATCCCAATTTGTCTCCTGCATTGTTTAATATTTACCTGGTATTTTCAGTATAGGAACTGGATATGTTTGATTTGGATTTTTATCTTTTAAAGGAGGATATCCAGAATGTGGCTTATGGGCTCAATATTGAGTTAGGATGGCTAGGCGCTAGTACAGCACTTAGCCATTGCCGCCATCCTCTAACCCCAGATATTTAATACTGGAATCATGCTGTATGTGGCTCTGGCATTGAATATCTGGGGTCGCCACACATGCCCAGAAGCCGCAGAGGCTAATCAGGTAGCGGCAATATTGCACCAATGTCCGTTTAGTGTCTACGGGTAAAGATAGGCCAGCTTTTGCAGATCCTATCTTTTACCCGTAGAAGCTAACCAGATAGCAGTGCAATATCGCTGCTACCCAGTTAGCCTCTTTAGCTGCCCACAATATGCCCCAGAATGCCCATGACATACCCTGATGCTAAGCGGTTAGCATCGGGGCATGTAGGAGAGAAAATCGGGGATATCTAGGGGTACTATCCAGGTTAGTGCCATTGAGCATCCCGCTGAATGGCATTTGCATGGTTTATAGGGCTGTAATAGAACACCACAAAGCTGTCTCAGGGAAGCAATAATCCAAAATACAAATCAAACCCTGTACTATGCTTTACTCAAATAGTAACAACCAATATTAATCTTATTACAATAATTTCTTTTAGCAGGCAAAAATGACCTCAGGATGGCTAATATCCCTCATACAGTGACAAGTCACTATAGGGAAATAGCAGACGCTTCACATCACAGGTCAAATAGCCTATATCATCCAACCTAATAAGTACAACCAATTTTACAAACTTAATACACCCCAAACAATTCACTCAGGAACCTATATCCAGTAATCTTCACAAACATTCACCACATAAATAACACACACTCATTAAAAGCGTCTCACTTAAATAATCATGGCAGTACATCTGGAGTCATCAGTGCAGTCCCAAAGCTGAAAAAACATAACACAGAATTACTCCCATGTAAATATAGGCTCACAAATAAGAGCACACTGTACTTATCTGAAGTAAGCAGCTTAAACAGCACACAGCCTCAACGGGACCAAAACCAACGGCTCTTCAGCACACTGCCCAAAGCCAGCTCAATGAACCAGCCAGAACTTGAGGAAAAACACTTCTCTTTCAGGCTCTAGACTTAAAACTTCAACTCTTCTAACCCCCTATCTCCTTTTCTTTTCTTTTCTTTTCCCTTCCTTTCCCTACTCCCTGTGCCTAGCATCTCCCCTCGCCTTCCCTTCTCTTCCCTGTTTCTAATGTCCAGTACCTCCCCGTCCTTCCCTTCCCATGCCCAGTATCTCCCATTTTCTTACACCCCCCACCATGTTTAGCCCCTTTTCCACTTTCCTTTCAGCTGTCCTAAAATCTCCTTACTGCTACTGCATCTGCATTGTGATCCACCAGTCCTGCATGCTGCACTAAGAGACAGGCAGAGTCTGAACAGATGTACATGCTCATGGCTGGGTGTTCCACCCTCTCCAACACAAACTTCCTGTTACAGAGGGGTGGCATGTGGCAGGTGTAGAGTGTGTGCAAATACCCAATAGCCCTATGCTGTATGCTGTAATGTGGTGCAGTGTACTATCATCTGATACTGGCAATAAGTGCAGTGACCTAGGAGACCAGTGGGAGTGAATGGTGAGTGTAGGAACAACAAAAGGGAAAGACTTAACAGTGAGGGCTATGGACTCAGAGAAAGCAAGTCTCAAGTCACTTAAACCTCCATGGCCACAGAAAATGTCCATGTTTTCAATGTCCCTGTTTAATGTACATTACCAAGTTTTTAAGTTACAATGTAAATCACTTTGATTGAAATGATAAAGCAGTATAAGAAAACCTGTTAAATAAATAAGTAAATAAAATAAATCTGATGTGAAGTTCATGGATGGTTCCACTGGCCCTATGGAAGGTGGTCAATGATGTAGTGAGAAAGAGGACTATAGTTAGAAGGTCTAATATTTCCAAATGACTTGGGTAAATAATATTGACTTGCTAATATTAATAAAGCTGCAATCTTTGCTTTATAAATCTGCTTTATGTAATTTGTTTTATGAATTGTGATTGCAAATGGTCTTTTGGTCATTTGAAGGAGTTAGAGGAAAGCAAGTGTGACTCAAGGCAATCTGCTGCCTGAGGCAAGGGATTATAGCATCCCCCCAAGGGGGGCCTCCTTGGCCGGTATGGAGGACCCTTCAGTCAGAACACCGGCCAGGCCATTGCCCACAGAAAAAAGAAAGCAGTTGATATTCCCAGATGTAAATTAAAAAACTCTGAAAATTGTCGAGAAATGCAGAGAAGCTAAAGTCATAGGAGAAAGATAGGCAATTGCAGAACTCAGAGATTTCCAATATGCAGCAAGGCAAGACAAGGAGAAATATTACAATGACACATGCAAGGAAATAGAATCAGAAACTATTAGAGGAAGATCAAGATTGGCTTTTCTAAAGCTATGAGAGTTAAAGAAAAAATTCCAGCCTTGAACTGGAATGCAAAAAGATGCTCAAGGATCCATGTTGAATGATGCTGAGAAGATCAAGAAAAGGTGAAAAGAATAACAAAGTCATTATACCATAAAGATCAAGTGGACCGACAGCCATTTCAACCTGTACCTTTGGATCAGGAAACATTAGTGATGAACGAAGAAGTCAAAACAGCATTGAAAGCTTTATCAAAGAGCAAAGCACTGGGCACTGATGGTATTCCTATTGAAGTATTACAGCAATTGGATGAAGCTGTTACCATATGTACTTACAAGGCTCTGCCAGGAAATTTGGAAGACAACATCATGGCCAACTGACTGGAAAAGATCTGTGTTTATACCAATACTGAAGAAAGGTGACCCGACTGATTGTGGAAATTATTGCACAATCACTCTGATCTCACATGCCAGCAAGATTCTACTCAAGATTATTCAGCAGAGACTACAACCATACCTGGAACGAGAACTGCCTGAAATGCAAGCAGGGTTCAGGAAAGGCCGAGGAACGAGAAACATTATCGCAGCTATGAGATGGATCCTTGAAAAGACAAAAGAATACCAAAAGGATATCCATATGTGTTTTATTGACTACAGCAAGCCTTTTGACTGTGTAAACCATGAAAAACTCTGGGCCATATTAAGAAGCATTGGTATAACAGAACACCTGATCATTCTTTTACACAGCCTTTACATTGCTCAAGAAGCAACAGTTTGAATGGAACTAGGAGAAACAGAATGGCTTAAAATCAGAAAAGGTGTACAACAAGGCTGCATACTTTCCCCTTTCCTCTTTAATTTATATGCAGAACAAATCAGCAGAGAAGCAGGACTGTATGAAGGCAACCAAGGTGTGAAGACTCATCAACAACCTTCGCTATGCTGATGATATCACATTACTGGCTTCTCAAGATCAAGGAATATAGTCTTAAAATAGGTCTGCATCTTAATATTAAGAAGACAAAGATCCTGACAACTGTCAAAATCAGTAAGTTCATCATTGATGGAGAAGAAATTGAAATAGTTGACAGCTTTAACTTACTTGGATCAACAATCATTAAAGAAAGGTGGTGGTGTCCGAAAGTTCGCCGGTATTGGATGCGAATAAATACATACTTGGGTAGCCTGCTCCATCAACAGATCACCTGGTCGGGGACCTTAGTAGTCTTGGATCAACTGGGACTTTGCCCCAAGGTGGGATGGGAGCGTATTCTGGTGAGGAAGGCATGTCTGGTGGGTAAAGGACTGATACTGCATAGATGGAGAGAGCCAGCACCCCTACCTTTTGGGAATGGTGGAATAATTTCCATCAACTGATGCTCTTTGAGAGGTGAGGGCGAGGGGGAAGTGTTTTGCGTTGGTCTTCCTTTTGGCTGATATGGGAGCCCTACATCCAAATGCTGATACCACGTGTCAGTAATGAAATATTGCAGGAGGGGTAGGAGGGGATCTGAGTAGAGTTCCAAAGGGGGAGGGAGAGTCCCAAGGCTTTAGGGACATGTTATGGGTTGGCAGGGGAGGGTGGAGGGAGGACTCACCCCTGGGGCTTCTGGATTAGAGTGGTGGCGGGGTGGGGTGGGAGGGGTGGGGGAGAAGGGAAGATAAGGGGAGGGGAGGAGTGTTTTATCACTGAAAATGGAGCTATCTCTGAGGCGGTGGATAAGAGTTCACCCCGCCGGGAGATGCTGTGTATTGGTTGGTTGCTATGTAATGTAATGTGATGTGTGTGCATTAATAAACAGAGTTTTCAAAAAAAAAAAGAAGAAAGGACTAACAGTCAAGAAATCTGACAACGTATTGCTCTTGGTAGAATGGCTATGAAGGACCTAGACAAGATTTTCAAGAGCAGAGATGTCTCTCTCCATTCAAGATTTTTCTCCAGGCCATGGTATTTTCAATGTCATATGGATGTGAAAGTTGGACAGTGAAAAAGATAGACAGGAAGAAAATTGATTCCTTTAAATTATAGTATTGGGGATAAATACTGTGTATATTATGGACTGACCAAAGGACAAACCAGTCAGTACTCAAGGAGATCAACGCTAAGTTTTCCTTAGAAGCTTAGATGATAAGACTTCGACTTTCATACTTTGGACACATCATGTGAAGAAAGAGATCATTGGAGAAAGACATAATGATTGGCGAGGTAGAGGGTCACCATAAAAGAGGAAGGTCGGCAATGAAATGGATCGATATAATAACAGCAGCTATGGATACCATTCTATCAACATGCTTGGATGAAGGTCAAACAAAGTTTAGGTCAACTATCCCGAGGGTCACCAGGAGTCGACACCGACTTAATGGCACTTAAGAACAATTAAAAAAACCCTTTGCATTCAACAGGACAGGAGCCAGGAAATGTTCTCTAAAACCCAGACCATCCAAGTCCTTCATGAGCAAGAAGGTCCCTATTTGAAATGGTAATTTATTTTTGAGTATCTTCTAAAGAAGATCTTTATATTTCTCTAAAACTTCTCAATCTTTCAGCAGCACCACCAGATATACTCAAATGTGCTGCAATCCCCACAGCATTTCCAGCAGAAATCACTTACATTAAAATAAATCTTATGTAGTTCAAATGGTGTAAGGTACCAGTGGTGTAATAACTTATAGCTAGTTTTCATCAGATCTACTAATATCAATTCCTTGGTAAAGATTTCAAAAGTGTCCTGGCACACATCCAATTCCTGCTCATCAGGGCTGGGGGAAACAGGAACACGATATTAGGCCCCACAATTACAAGGGGCCCTCCAACTTACTATTTTATAATGGTGACAGTTCCTTACAGTAGGCACCGCAGTTGCCTCTCCCCTCTTTCATCTGTTGCAGCTGCTACCAGCATGGTAATTTAACAAAGCACTGGTAAAAAAACCCTAAAAGGAACAGCAGCAAAGGTTAAAGATTTGCATCAAGCATGGGCGTTTTTTTTTAAATACTATCTTGGAAGCCCAGACCAGCTGTATTCCACGCTTTAAGAAAGGTGAAAAGAAGTCCAAAAAACTGACAGCATGGTTTAAAGATGAGATCAGAGAGGCTGTTGTAGCAAAAAAAAAGCATCTTTCAGGAAATGGAAAAAGGAGCCAAATGATGAAAACTGGAAAAAACATAAGCACTGGTAAGTTAGATGCAAGGCATTATTAAGGCAGGCAAAGAGAATTTGAGAAGAAGCTTGTTGTAGAAGCAAAAACGCATAATAAAGACTTTTTCAAGTACATTTGTAACAAAAGACCCGTGAGAGTCAGTTGGACCATTAAATGATAGAAGGGTAAAATGGGCACTAAGAGAGGACAAGGCCATAGCAGAGAGACTCAATGAATTCTTTGCTTTGGTTTTTACTGAAGAAGATGTAGGGATGTTACCATTGCCTGAAATGGTATATTAAGGTGATGCATCTGAACAATTGAAAGAAATATTGATAACTGGGAAGATATATTACAATTATTTGATAAACTAAACAGTAGCAAATCACCTGACTGGATGGTATACACCCAAGGGTGTACATTGACGAACATGCCCCGCTCGACATTCACCAACATGGCTTCCGCCCTAATCATGGAGTTGAAACCTTACTGCTCTATCTGTTCAATGACATCATCCACACCATAGACAATTACGATCAAGGAACATTATTGATTTTTATAGATATATCAGCGGCCTTCGACACAGTGGACCACAGTATCCTACTAACCAGACTCCAAAGCATTGGCATTACTGGCACTGTCCTAAATTGGTTTAAATCTTACTTAACTGATAGGCAGTTCAAGGTAAAAATTAATAATGTCACCTCTCTACCCACTAAGATTAAACAAGGTGTTCCCCAAGGTTCTGCGCTTTCGTCTCTTCTATTCAACATTTTTATCCAACCAATCTGCAACATCATGGTTGCCCATCAAATAGATTATACTATTTATGCTGATGACATAATGATTTACACGACAGTCAACCTGAACAGCCCCGATTATAACAAGATCAGGAACTGCCTCGACAACATGTCTGCCTGGCTTACTCTCAACAACCTGGCCATGAACCATAACAAAACAGAAGCTCTCATCATTACTCGAAACACTGACTTCAGCCCCCCACCTTTTATTAAATTTAAAAATACAACAATACCGTTAAAGGACGAAGTAAGATACCTCGGAGTAACCCTTGATAAGCGACTCAACCTTCAATCTCATATCAGAAGAACTGTTAAAAGCACTTACTACAGAATGAAAATTATTAGACGCCTGAAGCCCCTTCTCTCCCAACAACAACATTTCCGCTCAGTCTGTCAAGCTCTAATAACTCCAATTCTTGACTTCTGTAACCCTATTTACAACGGAATCCCGAAACACTCACTCAAGCCACTTCAGATGGCTCAGAACACAGCTGCCAGAATAATCGCCGGCTCTTCAACTCAAGCCCACATTACCCCAATCCTTAAAGAACTCCACTGGCTCCCAATAAGCCTCCGTATCAGATACAAGTTGGTCATCAATATATTCAAAATCAGACATAAGACTTCAGCAATCAGTCTCCAAGCCCTCTTATTCCCTAACACCAGCAAAAGACCTAGAAGGAAAACCACAGCTGACACCCTCGGCACCCCAAGTAGCTATACTAAAGTCTGTAAACTCACCTCACAAAGAGCTCATTCCTTATCGGCCCCTCGAATATGGAACTCTCTCCCCCCCGACCTACGATCTATTGAGGAACTGAAGGAATTCAGAAAACAACTAAAGTTCGTTCTTTTCATTGAGCACTACGGCTATGACACTTAACCAACTCATATTAATTGTAACCTCTCTACATTGTGTTTTTTGTAATAGTTCACCATGTTATGTATCCCACCTTTCACTTCCCATGCCTATGTTTAGCTTTTGTATGTCTTTGTAACCGCTTTGATTTAAGGAAAAGGCGGTATAAAAAACCTGTTAAATAAATAAATAAATAAAAGAACTGAAATATGAGATTGCAGACCTATTATTAGTAGTCTGTGAACTATCATAGAAACATAGAAACATAGAAATATGACGACAGAAAGAGACCACATGGCCTATCTAGTCTGTCCTTCCATAACAACTACAACAGTCCACTTTTTGCCTTTAGAGATCCTCTGTGTTGGTCCCATGCTTTCTTGAATTCAGTTAGTACTACCGATCATTAAAATCATCGGTAGTACCTGAAGATTGGTGAATGACTAATGTAACACCAATTTTTAAAAAGGGTTCCAGGGGTGATCCAAGAAACTACAGACCGGTGAGCCCGACATCAGTACTGGACAAAATGGTAGAAGCCATTATAAAGAACAAAATTACTGAACATGGCTTAATGAGAGAAAGCCAACATGGCTTTAGCCAAAGAAAGTCTTGTCTTACTAATCTGTTACATTGTTTTGAAGGTGTGAATACACAGACAAAGGTGAGCTGGTTGATATAGTGTATCTGAGAGACTCTTGGTGAAGTTAAAAAGTCATGGGATGGGGGGGCGGAGCCTGATGTCCAGCGGGATGGTCGCATAACGCTGAGGCTCCCGAGAGGCCTACTCAGAATCCTGAATAAACACCGTAAATACTTGGAACTTCTACTCTGATCCTGCCGGGGCACATTGGTGAGATGGCGGGGACCAAACCCACGCGCCTGGAATTTGGATCTCCAGCGGCTTCTCACGGCAAACGATCCAAAACTGAACCTCCGTCCCCGCAGAAGGGGCTGGCCTTGCGCGAGGGCCCCGAAATGCAGCAGGAAATCCTCGCAGAGATTAGAGGGGTCAAAGACCTCGTGCAGTCAAACGGTGAAGCACTCCGAGCGCTGCGGGAAGATTTTGGTGTGCTGCAAAGCAAGCTAGAAGGGCTTTCTTCGCGTCAGGACAAAATGGAGAGCATATTGGACTCCCATGCGGCCCGGTTGTCCAAACTCGACAAAGTTGAGCGCCAGGTGCGGGCCTTGCAGAAAGAAGTGGAAGATGGCAATAATAGAGCGCGCCGCAACAACATTCGACTCGTGGGCATACCGGAGGGAGCGGAATCGGGAGACATGAAAGAGTTTTTATGCAAAATCCTCCCTTCCCTGCTTCAAACCACCTTTACCAAAGATTTGGAGATCGATCGCGCTCATCGTGTGCCCACAAGCATAACGCTCAACAGGAAGACCCCGCGGCCTATCATTTTTCGACTTTTGAGATATCAACACGTTGAGCAAATTCTAAGTGCCTCTCGGGCAAAGGGCCATATGGAGTTTGAGAGCCACAAGATCTCCTTCTATCCCGACTTGGCTAAACCCACGGTCGACCGCCGAAAGCGCTTTCTGGAATTCCGGCCGAGGCTTCAACAACTACAAGCACGCTATGGCCTGATGTACCCGGCCAAGTTCCGAGTCACGCTTCACAATCAGACAAGAACATTTGAGGACCCTGATCTACTAGCGGAGTTTTTGGATTCCAAAGAAGCCGACTTGATGCGCTGACTTCCAGAATATTCCTGCAAGTATTCTCATATCCGCTACACCCGCCATATTGGATCTGCCGCAGCCCAGTAAAGAGTCTGGCGAGGGCAGTTTGTTGCCTTACTCTTGATGGTATCTGTGACCCGACTCCATCTACCCACAGTAGCCTCGATGAGTATCAGAGACAGTGTTAATTATGGACTCTGGTGTTTCTTTTCTTTTTTCATGTCTTTCTATTCCCTCTCTAGGGCCTCCTCCCGCAGACATATGGTCGCCATATTCTTTGGGGGTTTTGCTTCTTCTCTAAGATACTTTGGTACATACTTTTCAATATGGGGTGTATTAGCCAGAATACTTGGTGATTATGTCATTGTTGCACAGATTCGGATTATGTTGTATGCTTTCAAGCGCCCTTACCTGAAATGTCTATTACCGATTGATGGCACCATGTAAGATTTTCTCATTGAACGTAAAAGGAATCAATAATCCGATAAAACGGAAGAAAATCCTAAGCTACCTAAGTCAGGAAGCCGCGGATCTGATTTTTCTCCAAGAAACGCATTTAAATTTGAAGGAAACTCTTAAACTCAATATTAAACCTTACATGGTGGCCGCCTATTCCCCAGCCGTTTCTAAGAAATGTGGGGTCGCCATACTGGTTAGGAAATCTTTGCATGCTACTATTATTGCGACTAGCTCAGATACAGAAGGTAGATGGTCCAGAGTCCACCTCAAGATAGGTAGTCTTGAAGTTACATGTATATGCCTTTACGCTCCTAATGTGGATGACCCTGCCTTTTTTGCTACCATTGCTCAGGTTGCACAGGCCTCTGCTCATACTTCATTGATAATTGGGGGGGATTTCAATCTAGTCCTTGATCCCCTGATTGACAAACAGCCGCCTAGGACAAGTGGTCCCCCCAAGAGTCACACCACGCTTACCTCCCTGATCAAAGATCTTGCTTTAGTTGATCTATGGAGGTTACTACACCCCAATGAGCTTGACTTCACCTTCTTCTCTTCCCCTCATAAATCCCAGTCTCGCATAGACTTCTTTCTAATATCAAAACTGTTAGTTCCTCAGGTGGACACTGCAAAGATTCACTCCCAACATATTTCAGATCATGCCGCCATTTCCTTTCAATTACACACTACTGCACCCCAAGGGAATTCGGGGGCCTGGTTCTTTGATAGAGCCCTGTTAACTCAGCCGGAGTTCCAGGTAGAAATTCGAGCAGCCATACAGGATTACTTCCATTTTAATCTACCCCAGGATACTGCGAATTGGGCTTGGTGGGAGGGCTTCAAAGCGGCCATTCGAGCAACGATCACTAGCTATCAAATCCGCCTGCGGAAACAACGCAAACAGCAGCTACTCACACTAGACCAACAAATAAAAGCAGGCGAACGAGTTCTAACTTCACGTACTGATCCATGTGTATTAATTCGATTACAGCGTCTCCGTTTTCAATATAACTCAATCCTCTCAACTGCAGCTTCTAAGAGTATTGAGCTTCAGCGAGGGACATATTATCGTGAAAATAACCGAGCCGGTCGACTCTTAGCCAACGCCTTGAAAGGTCAAAAAGAAGCCAAACGCGTAGCGGCCCTTCGAGCTCCACAGGGAGGGGGCATAGTAACCACAGACTCCGACATTGTAGAGCTCTTTCGGGATTTCTATACCCGCCTATATCAATCTGAATGTGAGTTCTCGTCCGAGACATTCGAGCGATTGCTTTCTGGCATTCAGCGACCGACCCTTTCTGAAGATGATAGGGATGCGATGGATGAACCCTTCTCTACTTCAGAGATCCAATCTGCCCTAACACGAACAGCCTCGGGCCGTGCCGCAGGGCCCGATGGTCTCCCGACCGAATTCTACAGAACGTTCAGTGCAGATTTAGTTCCCTATTTAAAACTCTATTTTACTGCCCTTGTGGTAGATACATCCTCTTTGGGATCCTTTTCTGCAGCTAATGTGGTAGTCTTTGAGAAAGAAGGCAGAGACCCGCTACTAACCGCCAACTACCGTCCAATCTCCCTACTTAATGCCGATTATAAGATCTTCGCAACGATCTTGGCCACCCGGCTATCAGACAGGATGGCCACCCTAATTCACCCCGACCAATGCGGTTTTATACCCGGCAGATCAACTGCTGACAATGCTCGGACCTTGTGCCATGTGCTATCTAGTGCTGCCAATCTAGATCTTCCATGGGTGGGTCTTTCCCTGGATGCCGAAAAAGCCTTTGATCGTCTAGAATGGCCTTTCTTATTTGCAGTTCTCCGATGGTATGGCTTTGGGGAGGGCTTCCTCCGATATCTCCAAGTCATGTATACTCAACCCGTCGCCAGTATTTGTGTTAATGCCATCAAGTCTCAGCCATTTAATCTCCAAAGAGGCACGCGTCAAGGTTGCCCCCTATCACCAATGCTCTTTGATCTAGCTCTTGAACCCCTAGCCCTCCTTATTAGACAATCCGCACGTATTCGAGGTGTCCCCTTCAGTCGTAGGGAGGTTAAACTCTCTGCATATGCAGATGACCTTATGCTTTTCGTATCCCTCGATTCGGTTCCAGCTGTCTTGGATCTGATTGACGGATACTCACAATTATCGGGCTATAAAATTAACTGGACCAAATCTGTAGCATTCCCACTGAACCGCTGGGTACATGAGGCTGACATGCAGGCCTTTCCCTTCCTTTGGCAACCCCGCATGGTGAAGTATCTCGGGGTCCATTACTGTTCTCCTTTAGAAGACACTATCAGTTTTACTGCCAAAGAGGTAGTCTCCAAGGTCCGTGAGCTCACGAATCGTTGGTCTCCCTTATCTCTTACATGGTGGGGTCGCTTAGAAACTGTGAAAATGATGATAGTCCCCAAAGTGAATTACATTTTAGAAATGCTGCCATGCTTACTCCCGCTACATACCTATAAAGATATTGAGGGCCTTCTCGTCCGTTATCTCTGGCAGGGCAAGCCACCAAGGATAGCTAAACAAAAATTACAGTCTGCGAAGGAAAGAGGGGGTACCAGATTTCCTGATTTTCTTAGATATCATCAAGCCTTCCTACTTAAGCAAGGTGCCCGATGGCTAGATACCTCAACAGACAGCAGACCAGTTTGGCTTGACATAGAAGAGGAGCTTAGTAGCCCAATTCCGTTGACCCATCTCCCCGGTATGTCCTATCAAGTAGACACCCGCCATCCACCAATGATTGTCGATACTCTTGCGGCCTTTAACACTCTCATTCTTTCACTGGGCCCGAACGTATGTCCTCCGGACGGACTCCCGCTATGGAATAACCCCAGAATTCAAGTCCTAAATAGAACGATAGCATGGAAACCCTGGTACTCAAGGGGGATCTGGACACCCCAACAGCTTTTCTCTGCAGCTTGTTGGAAAACCTTTTCTGATTTACAAAAGGAATTTGCGTTACCAGTGAAACACTACTTTCAATTGATGAAGCTTCAACACTGCCTCAAAAGTGCTCGAATCATGCCGCCCTCTGTCCCTACTGAGGATGGGCTATTAGAGATAGTTCACTCTATTGGTAGCACGCATGGGGTAGCCTCTAACTTTTATAAAATATTATGTCAGGGTACAGACACGGCCACTTTTAGAGCCCAACAAGCCTGGGAGCGCGAACTGCAAACCACTTTAACCCCTGTGCAATGGAGCGTTTTCTGGAGCAAAGTAGTGCGGGTCTCCCGGTCTGCCTCTGTTACCCAAACTCTCTTCTTCTTTGCACACAGATGCTTTTATACCCCAGAAAAAATAGCCAAATGGAACACAAATGCTAGGGACCAGTGTTGGTCTTGTCATACTGCTGTGGGAACCCTCGCTCATGTTATTTATGAATGTCCTCAACTACAGGTTTATTGGGGGCGGGTCTGGGGTCGTATTCAGTTTATCTTACACCTTCACGAACCTCTCTCTTGGAAGATCGTGGGACTCCGCTCTGTGGCGGAGATCCCCTCTCTTCCTAAGAAGGGTCACTTTCTCCTTGATTTCATGCTGGGTGTAGCCATATGCTTAATCACGAGGAATTGGAAGGATAGCTCTCGACTTACTGTCAATGAATGGTGGAACCTTGTCTGCTTATATAGTAAATATGAGCAGATACCTCGGAGAGCTATTCCCCATGCCCAACCTCACTCTCGCTTGTCTAAATGGCAGATGCTTAATGATTATGTACAATCTGCTCATTGCTCCAACATGCCTGTATAATGTGCACTCATCATGTTTCCGATCACCGTTAGGTTTTGTAACACAATAATGTAAGTACACGCCCGCTTCGGGAATGATTAGTTTTCTAGAGAAGAAGCAGGGGGGAGGGGGGTGGTAGGGGCTTACTTTGGTGTATGTATTACACTTTGTATTTGTCTTTTAGCTGTATGTCTTCCTTTTCCTTTGTTGTTATAAAACGAAAATAAAGAATTAAAAAAAAAAAAAAAGTCATGGGATAGGAGGCAGTGTTCTATTGTGGATCAGGAACTGTTTAAAAGATAGAAAGCAGAGGGTAGGGCTGAATGGCCAATTTTCCCAATGGAGAAAGGTGAATAGCAGAGTGCCCCAGTGATCTGTGCTGGGTCCGCTGTTTTTTAACATATTCATAAATGATCTGGAAATGAAAATAACGAGTGAGGTAGTCAAATTTGCAATGACACAAAATTATTCAAAGTTATTAAAACCCGCAAGGATTGTGAAAAATTGCAAGAGGTCCTTGATAAATTGAAAGACTGGACTTTCAAACGGCAGATAAAATTTAATGCAGACAAGTGCAAATTTTTGCACCTAGGAAAGAACAACCCAAACTATGGTTACATGATGCAAGGTTCCACATTAGGAACCGCCACTCAGGAAAAAGATTTTGGCGTCATCATGAATAACACATTGAAACCCTCCACCCAGTGTACAGTGGCGGTCAAGAAGGCAAATAGAATGCTAGGAATCATAAGGAAAGGAATGGAAAATAAAATGAAGAATATTATAATGCTCTGGGGAGTTCCATGGTGCAATCGCACCTTGAATATTGTGTGCAATTCTGGTCATCATACCTTAAAAAGGATATAGCGGAATTAGAAAAGGTACAGAGAAGAGCCACCAAAATGGTAATGGGGATGGAAGGATACCCCTATAAAGAGAGACTTAAAAGGTTAAGGCTTTTCAACCTGGAAAAGAGATGGCTGAGGTGAGATATGGTAGAGGTCCATAAATTAATGAATGAAGTGGAACGGGTAAACGTAGATTGATGGTGTAAAGAATCAAAAAGTAGAAAGACTAGGGGACACTCAATGAAGCTACAGTGTAACCCATTTAAGACTAATAAGAGAAAATATTTTTTCACTCAATGCATAATCAAATTTTGAAATTCGTTACCAGAGGATGCAGTAAAAGCTGTTGATCTAACTGAGTTTAAAAAAGGTTTGAACAAGTTCCTGGAGGAAAGGCCATAAACTATCATTTAAGAGGACCCAGGAAATCCACTGCTTGCCCCGGAAAAAGCTTTGAGGAACCTGTGTGCTTTTTGGGAAGCTGCCAGGTACTTGTGATCTGGATTGGCCACTGTTGGAAACAGGATGCTGGGCTTGATGGATGTTGGTCTGATCCAGTATGGCATTTCTTATGTACTTGGATATGAGGGTGCTGCAACAGAGGTGAGAGCATGGACTGTGCCCGTTGGAGCCTGGGCACAAGCCCCAGGTAACATATGTGTGCATGCCCATGTATGCAGTGTAGCACCATTGTGGGGAGTTCATGCAATGAATAATGGGATGGGATCAGGCACACAACATGGGGGAGGGCCACATGGCTGCTCATGTAGGTCACATGGCCTCCTGGTGCTGCGAGGCAGACTAGCCAGTCATCATAGCATTCCTACTTGGGCCCTGCCATAGGCAATGACTGTGTCCTCAACGCACACTCAGCATATAGTTCAGGGGGCTATTGTCAGACAGCATCTACTGAGGGAAGGTACCACTGTCTGTATATGGCAAAGAAAGCCATGACAGAGATGCCTAACCACAGGATCTGTCCCTGTCTGGGTGACAGGGTTGTGGGAGGACCTGGGCATAGGCCACTCGATAGGAGCCACAGTATAGTGACATGCCCCTACACACAGAAAACAAGGTGCAATAATGTGAGTGGCAAGGCAGGGGCCCAGGACACGGGCACCTGACTGCAGCCTTGACAAGCCCCAGTGGTGCCTTCAGGGTTCTGAAGCATCAACATGGTTATTGGTTCTACAGCCCCCGCCATGGCTCACTGGTACTGTTGGGAGCAATGGGCTGCGCTCCATAATGCAGCCTGCCTGGCATCCCTAGTAAGTCACCTGTGTGGCATGAATGCAGTCACACACCAATCAATCTCCCTGTGCCTTCCTCCCACACCACACTGCTAGCCATACACCCCTGTGCCTCACCCAGCAGCCACATACCTCATATGGTCCAGGTATGTTCCTCCCACTATATTGGCCTAGTGACCAGCGCACACCCACCTATACCTGTACAGCGGGAGTATGGTCTGGCTGCCTGCTGCATGGACTATTCCACAGCAGCTGATACCTTGGCATACCCTTTGCTGTGATTGCATTGTCTGGTGGCGGCTCTGGGTACATACATCTAGCATACCATAACCTAGAGTCCACTTACCCAGTTTTCTTAGTTAAACATGTAGTAAACAAGATATCTCATTTACCTGGGTTTGTTGGTTAACCGTGTAGTAAACAAGATACCCCATCTACTCAGTTTTGTTGGTTAAAAAATGCAATGCAGTTAACCACGTAGTAAATGAGGTATTCCATTTACCTGGTTTAGGGTAACCATGTAGTGAGTGAGATATTCCACTTAACCAGTTACCTTGGCTTAGAAGTCACAGTACTGAATATCGACAGTTATCCTTTTCCACGGATATGGTGGCTCCTGGTGCACACCATTAGCTCCAATATTTGGCTTTCCTGCACATGAATCTTATGTGGGTTTCTCTTATCCTTTTGGGTGGGGCATGTCCCAGGGTACGGCCTCATAACCACCTATTTTAAGAACCTTGAGCAGGTAGCCTTCTGTCTTATAGTAACATAATACATGACGGCAGATAAAGACCAGCATGGTCCTTCTAGTCTGCCCAGCAAGGCGGTAAGAGTAGGTGCACCTGCTGCTCCATGCAGGTTGCTCCTCCCCATGCCTTTGCTTAGGGGTGCACCCACTGCTCTGGGTAGGTCACCTCTATTTGTTGAGATATAAGAGATAGTTAAGTTTATTTTGATTTTATCCTGTTGCTATAAAGTAATCTACTATGTCAACCCCATGCCATTTTGAATACTGTCATTGTATTTGCCTCCACCACTTCCACTGGCAGGGCATTCCAAGCATCCACCACCCTTTCAGTGAAAAAGTATTTCCTGACATTGTCTTTCAATTTACCCCCTTGCAGCTTTATGTTATGCCCTCTAGTTGTACAGCTTCTCCATCTTTGGAAGAGGTTTGTTTGTTCATTAATACTTAAGTATTTAAAGGTCTGAATCATATCTCCCCTGTCCCTCCTCTCCTCCAGAGTGTACATATTTAGGTCTTCAAGTCTCTTCTCATAAGTCTTCTGATGCAGGCTCCAAATTATTTTTGTCGCCTTCTTCTGAACAGTTTCTAGTCTTTTTATATTCTTTGAGAGATATGGTCTCCAAAATTGGACACAATATTCCAAGTGAGGCTTCACCAGTGACTTGTACAGTAACATTAGTGCCTCTTCCTTTCTGCTGCTAATTCCTCTTTGTATGCAACCCAGCATCCTTCTGGCTTTTGCCACTGCCTTGTCACACTGTCTTTCCACCTTGAGATCCTCAGAAACAATAACTCCGAGGTCCTTCTCCTGGTCCGTGCACACCAATCTCTCGCCCCCTATCGCGAGCAATTCCCTTGGATTTCTACTTCCCAAGTGCATTTCACTGCACTTCTTCACGTTAAATCTTAACTGCCAAGCATTAGACCATTCTTCCAGATTTTGTGGATCTTTCCTCATGTTCTCCACTCCTTCAGGGCAGTCCCCCCTGTTGCAAATTTTTGTGTCATCTGCAAATAGACAGGCTTTTCCATTCAGTCCTTCAGCAATATCACTCACAAATACATTGAACAGTACCAGTCCCAGGACCAAACCCTGGGGCACACCGCTAATCACCTTCCTTTCATCCGAGTGAGTTCCATTTACCATCACCTTCTGTCGTCTGTCAGTCAAGCAATTTCTGACCTGGTGCACCACCTTGGGACCCATCCCCAAGCTGTTGAGTATATTGATGCCTCCTATGAGGAACAGTATTAATGGTTTTGCTGAAATCCAGGTAGATGACATCCATTACATGTCCTTGATCTAATTCTTTGGTCACTCAGTCAAAGAACTTAATCAGATTTGTTCGGCAAAATCGTCCTTTGGTAAAACCATGTTGCCTTGGATCATGCAACCTGTTGGTTTTGAGAAAGTCCACTATTCGCACTTTCAGGAGCACCTCCATTACTTTTCCTGGTAAGGCTTACTGGCCTGTAGTTTGTCACTTCTTCCCTGTTACCACTTTTGTGAAGAGGTACCACATCAGCCTTTCTCCAGTCTTGTGGAAGTGCTCCATTCTCCAAGGATCTATTAAAAACATCCTTTAATGGCCCTGCAAGAACCTTTCTGAGCTCTTTCAGTATCCTGAGATGAATCCCATCCGGTCCCATGGCCTTGTCCACTTTCCATTTTGCAAGCTGTTCTAACACATCATCTTCTGTGAATGGTGTAGTTTCTACTCCATTCCCATTTGTATATTTCCCTCATGGTTAGCCATTTTGATGCCATAGCCTGCACACACAGCCATGAAACATACCTGTAAGGCTTGTTTCATGCCCTCATAGACCTCCATTACCCTGGGGCTCATCATGAAGGAGCATGCCACCCTCTTTGACGCTGAGAATGCCATCACATAACAGTGTGGCTGGCAGGAGATTGCCCACAAGATTAATGCTGGAACTGAAAAAGAAGTGGGTGGGAACTATGGGAGTGTGAAAAGGAGAAGAAGGCAACTAACAGCAAGCTGCCACCTGAAAGGCAGAAAACCCTGAGCCTCCTGGAAGAGCAGGTACTGCAGTTCATGGATGACATTGCTATCGCTGGCATTGCTGGTCATGATAACTCCACTCCTGCCTCACAGGAGAGTGAATAGCTCCTGCTCCCTGGCTGCTCTGTCATTTGCTATAAGGTTGTGCCATATGGCACAGGGTGCTGGGTTCTCATCCCTACTGCTGATGCATGCCTGACATTCTACTCCCTTGTAGCACTGCATACCCTCTCCCTCACCCCTGGCCCCAGCATGCTATCCTCCATGCCCTCCCATGGCCCATCCTGACTGCCATCTCACCGCAACTGACTCACCTGGCCATTCCCCTCCCATCCACCTGTTCGTAGACAGAGACACAGATGGGTTTTCACGTGTCCCATGGTGGGGTCAAGGGATGGTATAGTATATGATCAGGGGAAGAACCATATAGTGTTATGATGCCATATTCTCCAGCTGTGTCTGGGACTCCATTCTGTGTATGCTGAAGCATGTCAGAGCTGTTCCCTCAAAGGCGTTGTGACTCAAATCTGCACAGTATGCTTGGGGACATTTATGAGTAAGTGTTATGCCCCCACAGTAGTCCTCATGATGTATTTGGGTATGTACAGGTATGAGGGGCAGCAGGGCTCTTTACAGTGTCTGCTCACCATGCCCTGGGCACATGTGCTGTTTCATACACAGGTGAGCAGATAGTGTAATGTAGCCCTTCCCCCTCATGTCCTACTCCTTGATGTGTAGCTGGTTGGAAGCTGACTGCTGTCTTGGGCATATGCTGTGGGAATCTGTAGCAGGCAGGGACTATGTTGCCAGATACACACATCTACCCTTGTAGTTTTCTGTAGGATGCATGCAAAACCTGGACAGACATGCATTCTGTGCAGACCTGCTTTAAATACTACCTCTCCACTGCTTGTACCTCTCACACCTATATGTACCTCTCACACCTATATGGAATGGGGATATGGCTATAGTGGCAGAGAGCTACAACAGGGCCACCAGCCCTCACTTATCAGGGCTAGTGCACACTCATTGTATTCCCTCCCTTGTTCCATTGGTTAGTGCCGAGGTCTGACCTGTGTCACTCTTGCTCTCCTACAGACCACCCAGAGCCAGGACCATCAAAGCCTACAGTGGCTCAAGCAGATGGCATCCAACCAGGGAGTAGTGGCTCCAGCACTCCTACAGGTACAGCACAGGAACCTCAGCAACCCCCATTTGCTCTGGAATAGAGCAGTGCATCATGATGAACAGGGATGAGGAACCTGACCCTGCACAGCCTGCAGCTGGTGAACTGGCCTTCCCCATCCTGGAGGACCTGAGAGATATTGGGGCAGGTGAAGTGGATGAACAGATACTCCAGGAGGGAATGTGTTTGCTGGAGTGCACAGAGGGCATCAATTCTGAGTTACATACCATCTGCCAGGAGCTGTAGGCAAGCAATCAGATGCTTCTGGACCACCACTTGATGGAGCTGAGGCACAGGTTCATCTTCTCAGGGAAATGGCAGCCTACATAGTCTTCATGTCAAACACTTGTCACCAGTTGTTGGCCTCTCATCAGGGGCAGGATACAGTTGTCCTTCAAGAGGGGCCCTTTGCAGCAGCACCAGAGGGTGATGAGGCGCATGATACAGGCCCTATCACAGGGGAGGGAAAGTACACAGTGAGCATTGCCTCTGAGACTGTGCCATGCAATGCAGAGCCCGAGTGGGGAAGCGGGCATGACCTGATCATGTACTGGGTGGTGGGCGTGGTAAGAGGGCACTGTTTATATAATGTTTGTTTGACTGCACTGTCCTAGTGGTGAAGGCTAATGCCATCTGCTGTTTGTTTCCCTGCCTTCCTTTTCTACAGCCTCTGTAGCATCTGTCCTCTCTGTCACTTCACCCTCAGGGTTGTCATGCTGCATAGCAAGATTATGTATGATACAGCAGGCTGTGAAGATCCTGCATACACATTCAGGACTTTACAGAAGCTCACCCTCATTGTGATCTAGGCATCAAAAGTGGCTTTTGAGGACCACAATTGCCCATTCCACCACTGTCCTGGTCCTCTGGTGTACCTGGTTGTATCACTCCTCTTGCAGGCTCTGTGGGTGGTGCACATATATCAGTAGCCATGCTCAGAGAGAGAATACATGGTCACCTATGGAAGCAGGAGACAGGCACACATCAGTACAGCAACTGTGCCAGGTGTTTTGGGGCTGGGTGGGTGGGGTGGACATATTTACGGTGCCTTTCACATGACTGTGACAAGAGGCAGTGCATTCTGGTGTCATTTCTGGTGTCACCTAAGTCCATTAATAACACAGGTACACTACCAAAAAACTGCCTCCAGTTTTGCAACTGATTCCTATAGATTTTGGGGTGCTGAATCCAGGAAAAATAGCCAAAATGTTCCATCACGTCACGTTTTCTTGCAAAATTCGATTTCTTACCCATATAAGGAATGTTCACATAATTTCTTTTTAGCCGACTGCAGTTTATTTTCTTGGCCCAAAATAGAGGTTGTAATGGTTAACTAACTAGAAACACTCCCTCATGATATTTTAGAGTGTTTTGTATTCATTTTATACATTAACAGGACAATTGGGAGGCGGGGGGCTAAATCCAGTACTCGCGCTGGCGCATGTTCTTTCCTGTTCGCCTCGCCTCGTTCGCTCGCTCAAACACGGTGGTTGCGACATGAACGTTCCTGTCAAATTTCAGTTTCTTGCAAGTTCATTATTATTTATTATTTTATTTATTTATTTATTTATTACAGGCTCTTATATACCGCTCTATTCAGAATCAGCGCGGTTCACAATGTAACAACATACCACAACAACAAACTGTTAGGTTTTACAGAGAACAAGGTCAGAGAACTTGGATAAAACATGGGACGTCATTACTGCAACTATTTACAAGAGTATTTACAAGAGTATTTACAAGTAAACATAAAAGGATTTGTTCTTAGTTTGGGTAGTGATTAAGATTGGTTAGTTGGTCAAGTAATATTGGGGGAAGAGGTGGGATTTGAGTGCCTTTTGTTTGCTCAGTCGTAATCCAGCTTTATTCCGAAGTGGTTCACTACAGTTGTAGTTTGCAGTGCTGTGTATTTGTGATGGCTCACAGAGCCAGAGGTTGCGTCAACTCTCCGGACAGTTTTTGTTTTATTTGTGGGGAATATACCGTGAAAAAGCGGCAGAGGAACATTTCTGCATTTATTAAAAAAGTATATTTCGCCTATTTCGGTTTGAAGTTAGGCGATCAAGACAAACCGTGGGCTCCTCACAAAGTGTGCAAGACATGTGAGGAAGATCTACGCTTATGGATGAAAGGTAAAAAACAAGCATTTCGTTTCGGAATACCTATGATGTGGCGTGAACAAAGAGACCACAGCAGTGACTGCTATTTTTGCTCTTGCATTGTGAAGGGATACAACTTAAAAAATAAGAACGTAATAAGTTACCCCAACCTTCCCTCAGCAATTAGGCCTATGCCTCATAGCAACGAAGTACCTGTGCCTGAACCACCAAAATCTTTGGATCATATTTGTGTGGACGGTTCTGATCATGATGAGACTCATCAGATGGCTTTTCCCGATGAGTCCAGTACTTCCGAGTTTGAAACTGAACCAGATCCGAAACCTGAACTTTTCTCTCAAGCTGAATTGAATGATTTAGTCCGGGATTTAGGACTCCCAAAAGATGCTGCCCAACTGCTAGGTTCTCGGCTTAAACAGAAAAATCTATAGTCACCAGGAACAACTTTTTATTGGTACCGCAACCGCGAGACACAATTTTTGAAGTATTTCAGCAAAGAGGAAGATTTGGTATTTTGCAACGATATATACGGAGTGATGGAAAAGTTTAAACTCAAGTATGATCCTGCTGAATGGCGGCTGTTCATTCAATCGTCAAAAGACAGCATAAAAGGTGTTGTTCTTCATAATGGCAACACATTCGCTTCAGTTCCTATTGCTCACTCTGTTATTCTCCAAGAAAAATACGAGAATTTGGCCCTGATTCTTCAGAAGATTCGTTATGATGAGCATAAGTGGATGATTTGTGGAGACTTTAAAATTCTATCCATGCTATTAGGGCAGCAATCCGGTTTCACCAAATATCCCTGCTTCCTTTGCTTGTGGGATAGCCGGGCCCGCGACCTACACTGGGGGAAAAAAGACTGGCCAATTCGGGAGTATTTGAGACCCGGTGAGAAAAACGTTCTTCATGAGAGCTTGGTACCTCGTGATAAAATTCTATTACCACCTCTCCACATTAAGTTGGGTCTCATTAAGCAATTCATCAAGTCCCTTCCAAAAGATGGTGAGTGCTTTCGGTACCTTTGCTCAAAGTTCCCCCGACTTTCTGAAGCAAAGCTAAAGGAAGGAGTGTTTGTTGGCCCTGATATAAGGAAACTCATTTCAGATGGAGCATTCGCTGAAACGATGTCTGAGAAGGAAAAAGAAGCCTGGGATTCCTTCAAGGATGTTGTTCTCAAATTCTTGGGGAACAGGCGGGATGAGAACTATAAGGATATTGTTGCCAGGATGCTCAATGCCTTCAAAGAACAAGGCTGTAACATGAGCCTGAAAGTCCATTTCTTGCACTCCCATGTGAACTACTTTCCCCGAAAACTTGGGGGCGTACAGTGAAGAACAAGGTGAAAGGTTTCACCAGGACATCAAGGACGCAGAGAGAAGGTACCAAGGAAGATGGACCACCACTATGATGGCTGATTTCTGCTGGTTGCTGCTGCGGGAAACCCCAGATGAAAAATACGCCAAGCAGCGCACCAAGAGAAGCATTCGGGGGAAGAAGAAACGGGCCCACCAGGAGATTGATTGACCCAAGAATGACTTTAAAATCTAAACTGTGTTGACAAATATCGTGTTTTTACTAAACTTTGAAATAAAAATTTGCTAGTTATTACCACAGTGTCGGATCTCATTTATTAGAATTTTATTTTCACACCATCGGGTGTTTGTCTTCATGTATTGCAATGGTGCGGTTTGCGTTTTCTATACTTACATACATACCTGTACAACATCTTTTGCACATTTCTTTGCTTTGCTTTGTGTCTAACCTCGCTCTTATATGCTCAATGTTTGTGCACATGTATGTGGCTGTTTTAAGTGCAGACAATTTTGCTACCATCACAGTGTGTTTTGTTGACATTACTCTATTCTTATGTGCTGCCTTGTTACAATTTTCTTTATTCTTATTTGAATAACTACTAAACAATTAGTATAAAGAATTCATCCAAGAAACTTTTATCTCGATCGCACTCAAACTTTCACCTCAAACTGCTAACCCAATGTAGCAAAAAATCTGTACGTGATGGAGCAAATTGGTTACCAGATTTGGATTCAGCGCACCAAAAAACGTAAAAATCAATTGAAACATTAGAGGCAGTTTAAAAAAAATTTTTTTTAGTGTACCTGTGTAATGTTAGGAGATTTTAATCTCCCGTCTCTACCCATCACATATTCAACCCTCTTTCTTGAATCTATACACGACATAGGCTTCCACCAAATCATTAATACAAAAACTCATAACAAAGGAGGAACTTTAAACCTTATCTTTCTCCCAGAAGTAATCCATAAACTTTTCAATCCAGAATCCCTGCAGTGCACGCCGATCCCATGGTCAGACCACTACCTGATTAAGTTTAATCTTAAATTTTCTTTTTTCTTTTTTCTTAGAAAAAAGAAAATTTAAGAAAATTTAAGTTAATATAATACAAATACTATCAGTCTAGAATTTGACTAATATTACTTTCTAGTTGCCATGCAGAGTTTATTGCATATTTTTGGTTTAAAACACTCTGTGAAACAAAGACCGACTTAGTGAGTTAAGTTTAATCTTAAACACACTGACTCAAATAACAAAAGCAGCCAGCAAAAACCCCCACCCCCCAGATTTAAAAACTTTAATGCAGAAGATTTCCTAGATCAAACAATCCCTTACCTCTCCTCATCACCTTCCAACCTTGATGAGGCTATTACATCTTGGCATAAAACAATCTCAAAAGCAGCTGCATATAATCAACCATTTAAGAACACCCGTTCCAGAACTGGTGATGCCCCTTGGTTCAATAATACTTTAAAAGTTATGAAAAGAACACTCAGGAAAACTGAATTAAAGTGGCGCAAAACTAAATCCACATCATACAATGAACTATATCATACCTATCTCAAAAACTACAAAGACGCCACAGACAGTGCCAAAAAAAACTTCCACTCAACTGTCCTAAACAAATCTATAAACAGACCAAGGGAACTATTCTCCATTGTCCAAAACCTAACTAAAAACACATACAACTCCAGTCATGAAGCCGACGATATATCTCCCCAAACCTTAGCAAATCACTACATAAATAAATAAAAAATAAAGAATATCCCACCAATTACACAAGCCATATCCTACCAACCTCTACCAGATTCTTGGAATAAATTCTACCCCATAACTAAAGAGACCCTAAAGAATATAATGTCGAATTTAAATACTACAACTTCTCACCTTGATCCCTGCCCCATAACTTGGATAAAGAACACCCTTCCAACATTATCCCCTTTCATTCTACCACTAATTAATCTCTCACTAAATCAAGGCTACCTCCCGCCCATACTAAAACATGCACAAATCAGACCCATATTAAAAAACAATACTCTGGACAAAACCTCACCGAATTCATATAGACCCATTTCTAGTATACCTTTTATGGCCAAACTTATAGAAAAAGTAGTCCAAACACAAACACAGGAACACATTGACACATCAGCGCCCCTTGATGACCAACAATATGGCTTTCGCCCTGGCCATGGGGTAGACACTCTTTTAACTGTTTTCCTAGACACACTAGTAAGAGGAATAGACAGCCCTAAAAATGCATTCCTACTACTTTTTCTAGACATTTCTGCAGCATTTGACAGTGTTCACCATACACTAATGCTCAATAGGCTCAGACAAATAGGTGCCAACTCAATAGTTCTTAAATGGTTCACATCGTATCTATCCAACAGAACCCAAACTGTCAGGATCAACACTCAAACCTTCAACACATACAAACAGGAAATAGGCCTCCCCCAAGGATCTGCCCTCTCTGCACTCCTATTTAATATATATATACAACCAATTTGCAACATCTTTAAAAAATTCAAAATCCATTATCACATATACGCGGACGACATCATGTTATACATTCCTTTCACAATCCCTACGCTTCCACTTCAACTATTAACAGATTGTTTCAAGGAACTAACAACTTGGCTAGAAGACCACAACCTTTTTATTAACCATTCCAAAACTGACATACTGATTGTAACAAAAAACAAAGCCTACACCCCCCCCCCCTACCCACATTATACTTCAGAAACATGACATCCACATAAAAAACAAAATAAAATACCTAGGGGTGATACTAGATACACACCTTAGTATGAACACCCACATACGAAATACAACCAAGAAAATATACTTTAAACTCAAAGTATTAAAACAATTACGCCCTCTAGTACACCTGCAAGACTTCCTGAGCATCATTCAAGCCATTATCACACCACATTTTGACTTTGCCAACCTCTCTCTACTAAGCACAACTAACCAAAACATCAAAAGGCTCCAATTGGCCCAAAACGCTGCAGCCAGAACTATAATGAAGGTACACCCTTTTGAGCACATATCACCTTATCTAGCCAAACTACACTGGCTCCCTATTCAATGTAGAATAAACTATAAATTAATAATAACCACCTTTAAAGCATTAAATAACACTGCCCCAGCTACCCTAAATAAACTACTCACTAAAGACACAGCCCACTCCGCACATAGAAGAGGCAACGCTAATAAATTAAGGATTCCGAAAGAATTCACAAAGACCAAAAAAAAAACACCAATAAAAAAGCATTCTCCCACGCTGCACCTATACTCTGGAAATCACTACCAGACGAAATCAGAGCCTTAACCGACCTTAAAGACCTACGCAAAACATTAAAAAAACTCACCTCTTTATCTCCCACTACAGTCCACTGGCAAACTCCCAACACCAAAATGAAAAGGGATAATCTATATAACACATAGAAACTAACACCGCAATTGCCTTATGATATTATGACCTTTGACACTGTCTATGATTTTTTATATATCTACCATCACTGTTGAACTCATTTCTGCTAACTGTAAATAGTTAAATGTACATAGTTCTCCAAAGTTCAAAAGTTTAAAAGTTTAATTGTTAATGTACATAATTCATGCAATGTTCAATGTAAAAACAGAAATGTCTTTCTGTCCCTTTAACTGTTATATGTAAACCGCACCTGATCACCGGAAGGTTGCGGTATATAAAAGTTTGTTAAATAAATAAAATAAATAAATACAATTTCTTGCATCATGTCATTGCTTGGCTGCTGTTTAGACTCTTGCCATTTTGCCAAGATGCACTGCTTCAGTACATTCTGAGGCTTTGCTGCCTCTAGCCTGCTTTTCTCCATTGGGATCCCCTGCTACTGTTCAGATGTGTTTCTCCCTGTGACCGCATCACTAATGTGCAGCCTCTCATCCTGGCCCTGCAAATCTCCCATCTGACTATGCACCTGTGTGGGGGTATATCGGATATCATGTGCCCACTCTACTGTGTCCCATTCTGGGATGACTACCCACATAGTTACAGTACATGACCAACATTTCTATCACATTTGCTCACAACTGTGTCCACTTAGCAAGCAACCATGTATCTCCAATGTGTCCTGTGACTGCTGCTTGCCCTAGACCAGACTGCAACAGGTTGACAGCATCGTGGCAAGAGCCCAAGAAATGGGTACATACATCAGTGATGAGCATGTGGATATTGACTACCACTTGCATACTGTATTCATGGTGTTGTAATTGTGGCAATTTCAGAATGTCTTATGGTCCTGACCCTGGGCCCTCAGTGCAGTCAATGATAACCAATGACAGATGGGAAGCCAGCTATATCATAAAATGCCTTCATTGTCTCCTGTCTTTGATCAGGTATGGTGAAGAAGGTGATATAGGTTTGCATCCTTCTCACCAGGGCAGTGGTGAAGTCATCAATATAGTGTCATGTGATAAGATCGAGTGATGCCAGTGGTGAAACCTACCACATGTTAGAAGCTTCCTGAGGTCAGGAACCACAGTGCAGTGGTCACCATCAGAGCCACTGGCAGTGCATGGCTTTGAGTAGTGGCTGGCTCCAATGCCCTGCACAGCATCTCATGCATCTCTGTTATGCTGTCACTGTCCATTTGGTGGTCTAGTGGTTAGGACAAGGTACTTCAAGCTGGAGGGATGGGGGTTCAAGTTCCACCTGGGACAGCAATCTCAGGCCGGAGGGACTGGGATTTCTAGTCCTATAGGCACTCCTTGTGGTCTTGGGCAAGCCACTTAACCCTCCATTGCCCATGTTCCCTGTAAGTATTAGCGTGTTTCATATCCCCTTGTGTTAAATGTATCCCCCAATTGACCGCTTGGACCAGGTGAAAAGCTTGATATAAATACAGCTAAATAAATAAATTTATGGCTTCTTATACTCTTTGTATGATTTGTTGCTCTCTGTCTTCTATCTCTTGATGGAGTGCTATGTATTGCTGTTCCTAAGCTGTTTAGTTTGCCATTATTTGCTTCACATTTCCCCAGTCATTCTGTATGTAGGATCCTTATATACTCCCTCTATAAGAATATCTTTTTATTTCTGGTGAAGTTTTTTGGCCAGGTTTTGGCCATCTGTGAGACCCTTCACCCTTCTATATGTATAGGTTATTGATTTTGAATGGTTTTTGCTCTCCCATTGCCCTTTGTTGTTTGAATTTATGGTGGTTTTAGACTGTGGTAAATTGTTTGCGTGCATAATTAATTCTCTAGTCTTTCTGACATCATTTGCTTTTCCTGTTACAATTCACAGTCTGAAAGTAGGTCATCATTATATCTCTCCTCTTGGTGGATGATTTCCTCTCATTTATTGTTTTAGTGATGTATTTATTTACTTATCCTCTTTCCCTCTTTCACAGTACTCTACCTGGATGATTCCTTGTAAGTTACGCTCTGGTGAGTGATTGTTTACATTGTTCAATATTTACTGTTTATTATATATATGTGTATACTATCATGGCTAATTACACAACCCTTGTGTGGTATCACTTTTTTATGTTTTAGTCATTCTATATGTAAGAGTATTTACTGTATAATTATTAACCCATTAATTTTAGTCTGTTTTTATATATACAGTATATATGATTTTAGACAAAAGAACTATTTTATCATTTGGTTCCTTTGAATTAGATGATTGTCATATAGTACTATCTATTATTTTTAACTTTTTAAGTTTTTATTTGAAATGTTGTAATTTTAATTTAACCTTTATTTTATACTTTATATTTTATATGTATAATGTTTTGTCTATATGTTTTTGTACAAAGTCTTAATCCCCTGAAGAAGGCTTTGGCCGAAGCACGTGTCGGGCAGACCCTGTTATTAATAAAGCACTTTCCTCCAGTAGCGTGGCTCTCCTGCTCCTTTATGCTACCCTCAGTCTGTATATCCATGGAGTATGGTATCTGCGCTTCTCACACTGGATTAATGTCTGCCATTGCTGCTGCACATTGGCGGCGTCTCTACCTCTATTACAGTTTGTGCATGCCCCACATTGCACAGGCGATTCCTGCCAACAGGTACAGTTGTTTTTGCTGCTGCTCTGTGAGACATGTATTGGTATATCACCAGGCCAAATGTGCCCAAACATCTGGCCTAAAGATACTCTGTTTATGGCATTTGGCTCGGCGTCCTGCGACGCTGAATATCTTTGCTAACCAGGAGGAAAATGACCCTACACATACTGCTAAAGCTGGTTTAAAAGGGAAACATTTAAATGTCTTGGAATGGCCTAGTCAAAGCCCAGACCTCAATCCAATTGAGAATCTGTGGCATTACTTGAAGATTGCTGTACACCAACACAACCCATCTAACTTGAAGGAGTTGGAGCAGTTTTGCCTTAAGGAATGGGTGAAGATTCCAGTGGCTAGATGTGCTAAGCTAATAGAGACATACCCAAAGAGACTTGCAGCTGTAATTGCAGCAAAAGGTGGCTCTATAATGTATTGACTTTGGGGAATACATATGCACACTCCTGCTTTCAGTTTCTTTTTTGTCTTAAATTATTGTTTGAGTCACGATAAAGGATATTTTGCACCTTCAAAGTCATAGGCATGTTGTGTATATCACATGGTGCTAACCCCCAAACTCCAGTTTTATTCCAGGTTGTAATGTAACAAAACAGGACAAACAGGGAATGAATACTTTCACAAAGCACTGTATGCCCCTGCGTGAATATTCATCTGTCGGCGGTTGATTGAGGATGCCGGATACCTAGATATGCGCCACTTACACAGGTAACAGTGCTTTTTTGCTGCCTTACTGTTGCCTAAGGGTTGAAATAAGGGGCCCGTTATCTTTAAATCCAGCTACCTTGCTCTATTCCTGCAGGACTTTAATCAATTTGGGTAACGTTGTTAAAGGCTTGGTTAGACAAAAAACAATATCATTTGCAAAAGCGCCATTTTTGTATGGGCATCCTTCCAATTCAAACCTCGCATGTCAACTGAATCCCCAATTTTAAATGCAAGCATCTCAAGGGAAAGCATGAAGGGTAGTCTTGCTTTGTCCCTCTAGAAAGCAGAAAATTCTGGGACTGATGACCATTAGCCCAGACACACACCTTAGGTTCTGCATTATTTGTACTTATCTAGGTTAAAAAACTCCCTTCTAGTCCTTCCTGCTGCAAAACTTTAAACAGGAATGCCCAACAAACCATTTCAAATGCTTTTTTGGCATCGATTGAGAGCTATCCATATCACATCTATGTGTATTGGGGATCATTTTAAAAGTTTTAGTCATGATTTGGATGCCTGAAGACATGCACATCCAAATCACCAGTGTGGAGATATCCAAGTAGGCAGAGGTGTGTGGCTGGGGAGGTGCAATGGACTTACAAGACCCCTTTTGATTTCAGAAACTATCTGCAGGCACGTCCACATGTAGACCTGATCCAGGTATGATTAGGCATCAAGAAAATGCTTGTTTTGGCTTTACAACATCTAGAGAATATACAAAAGTTGGAGAGCTAAGTGATTAGCCTAAGATCACAAAGGTCCATGATCAGATTTGAATCCTTGCTGCCCTCCTCTTAACTCTCTGTTCTAACCATTAGGCTATTAGGGGTCCCTATTGTAAGATACTATTCTGAGGATGTCTATGTAGATGTCTCCATAGATGTCCATATTGGGCATGTCCACATTTGTGAAATCGTGCCTGAACTTTCACATGCCTGATTTATTTTTCAGACGTTCTGGCTTTGACGTCCCAGATTACACTTGGACGTCCTTTGCAAAATGTAGCTTCACACCCCTAAATTTAAAATGATAAAAAGTGCATGGCAATGGGAGTCTGTGTTTTTATAAATTTTCCCCACAACACATGCAGAAATTGTGGCTAAAATGAAGCCATGGATATTTATACCTGCTTGGGAGTGGGTATAAATGTTCATGAATGAAATCATAACACTATCCATGCGTCACCCAAAATCCATTCCCAAACACGCCTATACCGAAGTCACACCTCCGCCCACCATTCAGCCTCAGCCTCTGGCTACTGCCTGGCCACTGTCACCAGTAGTCCGCCCGTAGCTTCAGCATATGGGTTAGGTAGCCTGGAGACCTTTTATTGAAAGGTTAAGGGTGTAGTTGTGGACCTTTTCAATAAGTTGTAGTCGTGAATCGAGTGGTTCAGGCAAAGACAGGCTTTTAATTCCCCTCCCGGGGCGGATTCAAACACAAAGTAACATAGGAACAGAAAGCCATACACTCTGGCACAAGGTAGGAAAAATAACTTATAACAGCTTCCAACTTAAATCACAAATGGTACGGTATTCATTGCATACAGTCCCTTTAGTATTTGGCAAAGTAAAGTCCTGTGCTTCTCAACTGCCAGTTGACCAGCTTCTTCAAGATATCTGGCTCAGCACAGTGAAATCCTATCATTTGTAACTGTTAACATACAATCCATTTGAGTATCAGACAACTGTTCATCTGGAGGATCAATTAGCATTGACTCAGGCTGGCTATCAGCTGAATACAACTTCTGCTTTGTATACAACATTTCCAGATTATTCTCTGCTGTCTGTTCTAGAGGCTTCCCTATTATTTCCTCTAGGAGATAAGGATCAACTTTACTATATCTCTTGGCATAGCTTAGAGGAGAGTCATATTCTTTATAGTTCTTATGAGAGAAATTCTTATAACCACTTTTGCAATGATTATATAGCCTACCTTCTGGCTTTGAGGCAGGAGAAAGTCCGTGCACAGCTCTCTCAGGATGGGGTTTAAACCTCAGAGGTTTTTCTCTGTGTTCTGGCTGCTCACCCTCTTCTTCTGACATACAAATGTCTTGCACTGTATATCTTTCACTCCTTGGAGCTTGTAAGTGCCTCCCAGCTATCCTCACTGGTAACTTCTCCCTTTGGGTGCCTTCACCATAGGATAAATACCTGGAGTTTTGGTCAAAGGGTTTTTGTGCCCTGCTCCTCCAGTTATTCCTGTCAGCTGCTTTCTGTCTCTCTCTCTCACATTCAGAATCAGAATCCACTGAATCACTTACATACGTTTTCCTTTCACACCGGGACAGACGCTGCTTCCAGGAGCCAGACCTCAGCTTGCACAAACTTTCCAGCTGGTTCTGTTCTCCTCCGTCTTCCCTGTTCTTCCTCTTGCTGTTCCCTTTGCTGCTGCTAAACTCTAATGAACGTTTCTTATACATTTGTTTGGGAGCTAATCTAGCCCTTCCCCCTCCCAGGTGAAAGCTATCAGGCCCAGGAGATGGGGATTGTTTGTTAGCTGGGCGGGGTTCCTGCCCTCATGGCTGGGATTGTTTGTGTTGCTCCTGGCAACTGGGTGTCCTGAGCTTATCCTTCCTGCTAGAAACAGCCCTACTGCACTCAGGTTCCTCTGTTTCCATATCACAGGATGTCTCTTCCCCATTACACCACACACCTCAGCGCCACACACTCCAGCAGCCTTGGCCCTTCTGTTGGTTTGAAGATCTCCTCTCCCAACTGCATCATCTCCTTCTTCCACCTTTAGTCCTTAGCTTCAGCCTCATTACCCTACCTGCCCACACCACAAAGTAGGGGGGGGGGGAGGAGCTTGTTTTTCATTACTGCCACTCAGTCCATCCTAAGCCAGCTCTGGTCACCTGCATCACACAGGAGTTGAAAGCAGAGAACTATTTTTTTGCACAATACGGGAAGTAGCTGCTCTGGGAATTTCAACCCTTTCAGTGGTGCCAGAGCTGATGGAGGATAAACAGAGCACTGGCAGCGAAAAAAACAAGATCCCATGGCTCTGCAATGGACAGAGGTGCTGTGCGGGTAAAACGGGGCTGATTCTAGGGACAGCTGAGAGTCCCTCATTCCAACACTTATACGTGGCCTCAATAATGCAGCACACATGCTCTAAGCCCCAGACGCCAGATCTGACTTTTTAGTTGCCAAGAAGATCAGGTGCCTGGGATTTGTCGAGCCCTGGTGTAAGCACTGATGTTCGTCGCTACATATATAGATTATGCATCTCATTTTGCCACCTAAAAGGTTGGTAGAAGTGGGTGACATAGTGAAACATATAATCTGTTCAGGAAGTGGTTGAATATCAGCCCATATATGTATAGATTATATACGTATAAGCTGGACATTCTGCTTGTATGACTATATTCAGCTGCACTTACTAAACATAGCATCACTGACTGCACATACTATTTAAAGCATCTAGATTAGACATTTCATATTATACCTGGGTGCCATGTTGAAAGTTTACTCTCATGGCTTTACCTGCGCAGAAAATGCTTAGAAATGAGTAGGACTTCTGATTTTAGGTTTTAACTAAGAAACAGTGATAAAATGCATAAATCAGACATTTTATTGGCTAAATACTGGAAAAACATTACTTCCCCAGTACATTTCCACTTCTCTCCTGGCTATATCCTCCACTCCATTTTTCTAACGACTCCTAAGTGATGCAATTGTAGATGTTTTATTCCATCAGAAAAGGTACCCAGCAATGTATCTGTTGCAGGAAACCACCAATAAACACAGATTTTTTTGTACCCTCGAAAAACACCTAATCAGCTGGGAAATAAATACTTAGAAGCCTTAAAAAGAGACATTTCTGTCTGACAGAGTGCATGTTGCTTGCATGAATATATAAGCACTTTAATAATACAAGGAAACACTTTACCAAAATTAGATTTTGCTGCCTCTTTCAAGCTCTAGAGACTCCTGGCTATCTTTCTGTAAATGGGCTCTTAAAGGATGATGCCCTCTGCTTGGGTAGACTTCTCTGCCAGGAATCCATAGTTATCTTGCAATCTTTAATCAACTTTAATCAACGTTGAACATCGGATTACATGGAGCCACACTGAGGTAGTTCCACTCCTACTTAACGGACAGACAGATACAGGTCAAGATTGGCCCCAACACCTCCCGACCCATAAAGGTCATGCAAGGCATACCCCAAGGATCCGCCCTATCAGCACTACTATTCAACCTTTACATCCAGCCAGTATGCAACATCATACAAGAACACAAGATAAGATACACAATCTATGCAGACGATATCATGATATACACACCAATCGCCCTCGACAACCCAGACTACTCAAAGATAACAGAGTGTTTAATGCACATGAACAGCTGGTTTCAAGACAACAACTTGACAATAAACTACAACAAGACCGAGGCCCTAATCATTACATGAAACTCCGACTTTATCCCTCCTCCCAATATCAAGATAGACACCACAACCATACCCATACAACCAGAAGTGAAATACCTCGGAGTGACTCTGGACAAAGAACTGAATCTCCAGTCCCACATCAGCAGAACTGCCAAAAATGCATACCACAGGATGAGCCTAGTCCGACGCCTTAGGCCCCTCCTCTCTCAAGAACACTTCCGCACAGTATGCCAGGCATTAATAACACCAATCCTAGACTTCTGCAACCCTAACAAAACAAGCCTCAGGCCACTGCAATTGGCACAAAACACAGCAGCACGCATAATAACAGGCACCAAAAGACAAGAACACATCACTCCCACTCTAAAAGATCTACACTGGCTACCAATCAGCTCCCGCATCAGATACAAGACAGTCATAAACATCTTCAAAATCAAACAACGCACATCAGCTCTCAACCTACACCCACTCATACAACCCGACAGCAGCACAAGACCAAGGAGGAAAGGTACATCTAACCGAGTCAACACCCCTGAGGACTTCAACAAGGTACGCAAGGACACCGAAAAACGAGCCCTTTCAAAAGCGGCTCCAACAATCTGGAACACACTCCCCGATGAGCTCAGAGCAACATCAGACATTAAGGACTTTAGGAAACTACTAAAGACGACACTCTTCATTGAGCACTATGGGAACGTCACATAAGCTGTGCAACAGACAATACCCCAACTCACCAACATACCATCGAGACCAGATCACAGTACTGAAGCAAAGCCCAATGTACATAGTACTGTAGATAGCGCACATTATAATTAGCTCACCATGAATTAACAATCACCTACACTCACACGCACTCACTGCTCACTGCATGCGCACACTAAACACAAGACTTTGTGATTGTTTGCTGTGTAGACCGCTTTGATTGAAGGATAAGGCGGTATAGAAATCTGTTTAAATAAATAAATAAAATAAACTCCTCAACCAGTATGACATCATCAAGACCATATCTATAACACCAGCGTCTTTTCTGTTCTTTGAAATATCTATATATGTCTACTTGTCTGCCTAGAGCAGGGTTTCTCAACTCACTCCTCGGGACACACCTAGCCATACAATGGAGGCAGTGCATGCAAATTTCTGTCATGAATATTCATTGTGGTTAGTCTGAAAACCTGACTGGCTAGGTGTGTCCCCAGGGCTGGGTTGAGAAACCTTGATCTTCTAGAGGGAGAGGGAGAAAGATTTCAAGTTTGCAGGAATTTATGAAAATTTCTAGCCTCTTTACTTGTGAATGTCAGCTTTCCTTGCGCTGCCTGGATCCTTTTCTAATCCTTGAAACACCTGTGTTTGGCCTTAAACTCCAACAATACAAAAATCAAACAAATAAACCTCCTCAAACTCCAGCCTCTGGCAATTTTCCATTGGAAACCCTGGCCCAGATTACAAGTCAGAGTAACATGATTTTTCTCCACCTCCTTCTCCTGCATTGCAGGACGGTATTTCCAAAATCACTAGCTAGCACTGCTAAAATGTCTAGCTGCCGACGTTGAACTTTAAACCCGGATATTCAATGCTGGGGCCATATCAGGTCTGTCTGGATTGTGATGAAGCTAACCAACAGCGGAGATATTCAGCTGCTGCCTGGTTAGCTTCTGCAGTGAAAGTTAGGCCAGGGTTTCCTAGGCTAAACTTTCACTGCATATCGCTAACCGGGCAGTGGCTCAATGTTGATGATGCCCAGTGCTGGGTGCCACAGCAGAATGCTCCCTCGTTGTCTATAGATACTGTATAATGGTCCTTTGTAGAGTGTGAATAAACTCAAACTAAAACATGATACACTCAAAAGTCACCATAAGCAGTAGATAATACTTCTCCTGAACAGAGTTCTCTAGTTTTTCAAAATACGTTTCAACATCCGGACTCGTAAACAAAGGTCTCAGACTCATCGGCTCTGAACTAAACTGTTGAGCTCAAGCGCTTCATTAGCATCAATGACCTTGAAATTACTTTTTTTATATATATATATTGCTTATGTCCCAGGGTGTGAATGTTTTCAAATTCAAAACACTTTCTTTGCCAATGAAATGAAGGGATAAAATTGTTCTTATCTTAGTATCCAATTTGTCACAACAGAAAGAATTTCTTCCCCAACGCCGTCAAAAAGCACTGCTGCCGCGTTTCATCGCACGTTTCTTCAGGGGTTTAATAAACAGGATATTACTCGTGAATCATACCAACATCATGTAGCAAATCCCAAATTTTAGAATGCTGCCCGCGCTCACCCTACATAGGTCTGGAATAAGTCATTTAACAGAAGTCTTACTAACTGGAGACGCCACGCATCCAGTCCTGCTATTCATCTTCCTGGATCGGGCCCATAGTGTACCTGGATTTTCAGAAAGCTTTTGATAAGGTCACTCTTGAGGAAATTAAAAATCATGGGATAGGAAGCAGTGTACTATTGTGGATTGTGAACTGGTTAAAGGGCCGAAAACCGAGCATAGGTCTAAATGGCCAATTTTCTCTATGGAGAAATGTGAATAGTGGAGTATCCTGGGGATCTGTGCTGGGCCCACTGCTTTTTACCATATTCATAAGTGAGTTGGAAATAAAACAAAAAGTGAGGTGATCAAATTTTCAGATAGCACAAAATTATTCAAAGTTGTTAATTCACAAGCGGATTGTGAAACATTGCAGGAGGAGCTTGAGAAATTGTGAGACTGGGCATCCAAATGACAGATGAAATTTCATGTGGAAAAGTGCAACGTTATGCATGCAGACAAAACAACCTAAATGCAAGGTTCCACATTAGGAATCACCACCCAGGAAAAGTTGCTAGACATCATCATGGATAATACGTTGAAACCCTCCGCCCAGTGTGCAGCGGCAGCTAAGAAGACAAATAGAATTCTAGGAATCATAAGAAAAGGAATGGCAAATAAAACCAAGAATATTATAATGCCTCTGTATCGTTCCATAGTGCAACCACACCTTGAATATTGTGTGCAGTTCTGGGTACCATATCTAAAAAAGGATATAGTGGAATTAGGAAAGATGCAGAGACAATACAATGTGTGCCTTCGAGTCAGCCCTGACTCCTGGCGACCCAGAAGCTCCTGGGTTTTCTTGGCAGTGTCACCAGAAGTAGATTGCCAGGCCTTTCTTCCGAGGCAATGGAGGGTTAAGTGACTTGCCCAAGGCCACAAGGAGTGCTAGTGGGAATCAAACCCTGGTTGCTTGGTAGATGCAGAGAAGAGCGACCAAAATGATAAAGGGGATGGAAGGATACCTCTATGAGGAAAGGCTTAAAAGTTTAGGGTTCTTCAGCTTGGAAGAAAGATAGTTGAGAGGAGATATGACAAGATCTATAAAATATTGAGTGGAGTGGAATGGGTAAACATAGATCGGTTGTTTACTCCTTAAAAAAGTAGAAAGACAAGGAGACATGCAATGAAATTATGATATAGCACATATACAGTAAGACTCATCAAAGTAAATATTTTTTTCACTCAGTGTGTAATCAAACTCTGGAATTCATTACTGGAGGATATAGGGCACTTCCTGTGGAATTTGCCTGCTTCCATTTACCTGCCTTCAACACTTGGCCAGCCTCCTTCCCCTCTCCTGGGCTTTGTTCAGAAGCTTACTTTTCTGAGCACATGAGCAGCTGACCTTCCATTTAGAGGTTCCTGCTTGGGAGAGCACCCTCATTGTAAGCCTCTGCTAACTTTTATGTTCTATTAAGGCATCTTCTTGTGCCTGTTTAGAATTTAGCTTGTTATTTATTTATACATTGTTCTTTCTTTCTATTTCTAGATTTTCAGTGTGTGTTCTATCTTCTCTCTGTCCTTTACTGAACCCCTGATCTCTGCAGTGCCCTGTCTCCCTCCTTAACACTTTATTGCCTCTGTACACTGGGGTTCCACAGCACACCCTTTTTAATTCAACTCCTACTCTCCATCCCTTGGATGCCTGAGGTTCTGGGAAATAGCATGGCCCATCAACTAGATTTGCAACATGCTGGGACCTCCTCCAGACATTTTAGCTTGGGAGTCCCCATATGTGAAGACTCATTCCTGCTTGTTCCTGGAGATAGCACAGTTACTTACCTGTAACAGGTGATTTATTTATTTATTTAATTTAGTAAACATTTGTATACCGCTGCTTCCTACGATCAGCAGCGGTTTACTTTACAGAATCATAATGTATCATACAATACAGTGATTTTTTAGATTTACATTTCGATTAGGCAATGATTTACATAATCTATATTATAACTAGTGCCCTCAAGAATTGACAAGAAAGTCTAACTAAATAGGGTCTCACCTATCCTATCGTTGCCTGCAATCCTAAATCCTTCTTTATATAGCAATTTATTCTTATTCCATTTTCTTTCTTTTTTTTATATATGTTTTTTCTTTTTTTCCAAAACTTCAATGTTAATAAATATAAATCACAATAAATATAAAAATAGATAAAGTGCAGGTCTCAGACTAACACTGGCAGCCCTTATTTGCATAAATCAAAAAGCAGCTTGCCTTCTCGCATCAACGACCTTCTCAGCACTCATCTATTAGCAGAAAAAATCAACAGGGATTAGCAGCTTTTTCCAACATTCCCTATTAGATGCTTTCTTCAATCATTTTCAGCATCTGTTAATTCACGTTGTTTATAATATAAGATTGTGCTTATCTTTGTAATATGTAGATGTTAAATCACCCCGACGCCACCAAATGGGTACCGCAAAAATGCGTTTCGTATCTCTTCCTCAGGGGGGATATTTTACTTCATAGCACGATCTATAAAACAACGAAAGAGGTAATAGATGTACCAATACACAATTCACATTTGCAGATATAAATTTTCCAATATGCAGACATAATTTCTACCTTGAAATGGAACGCGATTATTCATTTTCTGTGGCTTCTCAAACATATCTTCCTGAAACAGTTTCACCAACATGTCACAGAACGCCGCGCATGCGAGTTGCCTCCAAGTGACTGGTTTAAATAATGATGTCATATCATTCGGCCAATAAGCTGGTGCCCCCATTCTTTTACTATATATTAGTCACAGGTCTAAAGCAGTATATAGAAAAACTTGTCCAGCATTGTCACAGAACGCCGCGCATGCGAGTTCCATCAGATTGAGCCTATTTAGACGGTGATGTCATGATTCTCAGCCAATAAAACAGCTCATATATTCATTTGCTGTTTGCTACTCAAAGGACCAAATAGATGTGTACAAAAAACCTGTACCAACATTATATGCAAGCTCTCCATTCTATTGAGTTATTTAAACCCTTTGTACCTGTAGTAGCTAATCGGAAAATCCATTTTTGTTCTTGCAATAATAAAGATTGTGCTCGCGATTTTCCATTTCTTCCTGTCAGGATCCTATCAATAACGAAACAACGTAGCTCTTCAAAATGATGATTTTTAGTAACACAGTGTGCTACCATTGGGGCTTCCAATGTTTTACATTTCAATTTACTACGATGTTCTGCCATTCTGATTTTGAATTGGCGCTCCGTCTTCCCAATATATAGTAAGGCACAAGGACATCTGATGGCATACACAACATGGTCAGAGAGACAAGTTGTACTGTGTTTAAAAACATACGTCTTCCCTTCATGTGTGAAGCTAGTTCGTTCTTCTGTCACTGTACACACGGTGCAATTACCACATGCTTTATGTCCTGTTGGTACTATTAAAGATAATTCTGACTGTCGTCTTAATCGACTAGGACAATGATTTACATAAAACAGGAGAATCAATTGGATACAATATACATTTGGTTGGGGCACAAACAGGAGAATCAATTGGATACAATTGGGGCACAAACAGGAGAATCAATTGGATACAATCGGGGCACAAACAGGATACAATTGGATACAATATACATTTGGTTAGTGATCTCTGGGAACAGCAGGAATAAGTCTTCACAACCCACCCACCTCCCCTAGGAGTTGTCTCTCTTTCTCTTTCTTTCTCTCTCTAATTTGTCTACTTCCCTCCTTCGGTCTCAGCTACAAACCCAACTGATGAGAGGGAAGTGAATGGGCGGGAAGGCAGCGCGCATGCACGTGGGATGCTCCCAAAAGCTTTCTTTTTAGACGCTGGGGAGCGTTCCCATGCAGGCTCCGTCGGTACCGACGTACCCATATGTGAAGACTTATTCCTGCTGTTCCCGGAGATCACCTGTTACAGGTAAGTAACTGTGCTCTCTGAGCACATGAGCAGCTGACCTTCCATTAGAGGTTCCTGCTTGGGAGAGCACCCTCATTGTAAGCCTCTGCTAACTTTTATGATCTATTAAGGCATCTTCTTGTGCTTGTTTAGAATTTAGCTTGTTATTTGTTTATATATTGTTCTTTCTTTCTATATTTTTCAATTTTCAGTGTGCTAGCTTCTGTATGTCCTTTACCCAACCCCGTGCTCTCTGCGTTGCTGTGTCTCCCTCCTTAATACTTCACTTTATTATCTGCCCATCCCTGGCTTACCTTTCTTTCATAGTTTTCCTCTGCTCATTGACACAATTACTTAGGTTCACCTGAACCAACCAGGACCTCTCTCTCCTCTCTCTCTACTTGTATCTCCTCTGATTTGCATTCTCTTCTCTTCTCCCTCTCCTTTAGCTCCCCATCATTTTGTGTTCTTGATGTTAACTCCCCTTAATCTTTTCCCCTCATTCCAATAATTCCATGGCCCTACTTCTCGTTACCCACTCTTCTGCCTTTTTTTCTTCTACGTTATCATCTGCCCTTGAGCGTCACTATTTTCTTCCTGTCAATCAGCCATCTCCATTCTCACTGAGGGAACCTCACCCTCGCTTCTATTCTGCCGCCTCCTCTCTCCCCAATTCTCTCCTGCTCCTTCTTCTCTCATCTGGAGATATCAATCCCAACCCTAGCCCCCCTTGACTTCATTCACACTCCCAAGGCAGATGGATACATAACCTCTCAAATCTGGTTTAAATCCCTCTCCTTTCTCCCTCTTCTCTCCTTTTCTCATGCCCTTGTGGAATGCACATTCTGTCTCCAATAAACTTGCTTTTATTCATGACCTCTTTATCTTTAATATTCTGCATCTCCTTGCTCTTACTGAAACTTGGCTTCTCCCTGAAGACTCTGCTTCAGTCACTGCCCTCTGTCATGAAGGCTACCTATTTTCCCATACACCTCGGCCCATTGGCCAAGGTGATGATGTTGGGTTTCTGCTCTTTCAGTCTTGCCAATTTCAGCCCCTCCTGCCTCCATCTAATTCCTTTGCTTTCTTTGAAGTCCATGCCATCCACCTATTTACTCTACTACCTCTCTGGGCAGCTGTCATTTATTGACCCTCCAACAAGTCCACCTCTACCTTTCTCAAAGACTTTGACTCCTGGCTATCTTCCTTTCTGGATGCATCTTCCTCTTCCCTTATTTTTGGGAATTTTAACATCCACATTGATGAGCTTTCTGACCTTTATGCGTTAAAGCTCCTTTCCCTAACCACCTCATTCAACCTCCAGTTGGGCTGTACTGCTCCTACTGACAAGCATGGCCACTGCCTTGACCTTGTTTTCTTCTCCAACTGCTCACCCTCAAACTTCTCCACCTCAGTTCTTCCCTTATCTGACCATCACCTGCTAACCTTCACACTTAGCCATGCCCTGTCCTGGTCTCATCTGATCTCCATCAACATGTTTAGGAATCTTCACACCATCGACCCTTCAGCTCTTTCCACTGCTGTCTTATCATCTCTTTCCTCCACTATGTCATCTGAGTCTGTTGATGAGGCAGTATCTTCCTACAGCACTGTAGTCTCTTCTGCTCTGGATGCACTTGCTCCTTCCATTCCACACCCTGTGAGGTGTACCATACCTCAATCTTGGCTGTCCTCAACAACCCATTACCTACATTCTTGTTCCCACTCTGCTGAGTGTCTTTGGCTTAAATCATGTACCGTTGCTAACTACCTACATTTCATATTCATGCTAACCTCTTTTCAGTCAGCACTAGTATTCACCAAGCAAGAGTACTATGTCCATCTGACTAACTTTCTTGTCTCTGACCCTCGCCATCTCTTTGCTATGCTTAACACTCTCCTTGAGTTCCCCTTCTCTCCCAGTCCCTCCTTCACTTTCTGCTCAGACCTTGGCTGACTATTTCCATGACAAAGTCCGAAAGATTAGCCTTGACTTCTCCATAGGTTCACCTCCCTCTCTTCAATCCCAAATCCTTTCCTCACCTTCTGTTACCCTTTCTTCCTGTGGCCTTCAAGCATGCTCTGGCCACACATCTCCTCCAGAAACCCTCACTAGACTCTGCCTGTCCTTCCAGCTATCGGCCTATCTCTCTCCTCCCCTTTGCTTCAAAACTACTTGAAAGAACAGTTCACCGCCACTGTCTTGATTCTCTTTCAAGCCCTTCTGGATCCACTGCAGTCTGACTTTTATCCTCTACATTCCACAGAAACGGCTCTTGCCAAAGTCTCCAGCGACTTGTTCATCACCAAATCCAAGGGCCTTTACTCGATCCTCATCCTTCTTGACCTTTCTGCTGCCTTTAACACTATTGATCATCACTTTCTCCTTGATACTTTGTCCTCGCTTGGATTTAGGGGCTCTGTTCTGTCTTGCTTTTCTTCTTATCTCGCCCATCATATTTTTAGTGTATGTTCTGGTGTATCCTCCTCTACTGCTATCCCGCTTTCATTTGGTGTACCTCAGGGCTCTACTTTTCTCTCCCAACACTCAGTCCCTTGGTGCACTTATTTCCTTCCATGGTTTTCAGTACCATATTTATGCTGATGACCCTCAGATCTACCTCTCTGTACCTGAAATCTCTCCAGGAATCCAGTCCCAGATCTCTGCCTGATTATCCGACATTGCTGCCTAGATGTCACACCATTGTCTGAAATTGAACATGGTCAAAAGTAAGCTCCTTATCTTTCCCCCTAAACCCACCTCCCCCCTTCTTCCCTTCTCTATTTCTGTGGATGACACTACATACTTCTCCGTTTCCTCAGCTTGCAACCTTGGGGTCATCTTTGACTCTGCTCTCTCTTTCTCTGGGTACATCTAACAGATAGCTAAAACATTCAGTGTCTTTCTCTATAACATCAGCAAAATGCATCCCTTCTTTTCTACTCACACTACTAAGATCCTTATCCCTCACTAGTCACCTTCCGCCTTGATTATTGTAACCTGCTTCTCACCAGTCTCACTCTGAATCATCCTCTCCCCTTCAGTCTGTTCAAAACTCATCTGCATGGCTTATCTTCCGCCAATGTCGCTATGCTCATATAACCTCTCTTTTCATGTCACTTCACTGGTTCCCTATCAGTTTCCACATCCAATTCAAACTTCTCCTACTGACCTACAAGTGTATTCATTCTATGGCTGCTCACCAGCTTTTTTCACTTATCTCATTCTACACTCCTCCTCGGGAACTCCACTCCTCTGGCAGATCCCTTGTATTGTGCCTTTTCCTGCCACTGCCAACTCCAAACTTCATTCATTCCATCTTGCTGCTTCATATGTCTGGAACAAACTACTTAAGTCAGTGCATCAGGCCCCTTCTCTAGCCCTATTCAAATCCAGGCTGAAAAAGCCCTCTTTGAAGCTGCTTTTGGATCCTGATGCTCCTCATTCTCTTGTCCACTACTTATGTGTATCTCACCATACTCTATTTCCCAGTTTCACTATGGGGTAGATTCTGACCTGCATTTAGAGGGGCTGGATGTCTGATATGGACCTCCAGCCCCGCTAAATACAGGGTTTCCAATCCAAAAGACAGAGCTCCCCCATGTATAAGCAAATTGTGTGGGGAGCTCTGTTCGTGGGTGGGAAGGGTTGGGCCAGAGGAGGTGCGAGGGCGGGAGAGGGCAGGAACCTGACCCCAGATTTACAGGGCCGATTCCGGGGTTAGGGTTGGCCATTTGCATGGGGGACTTATTCCACCACAGAGGAATAAGTCCCCCTAGATAGCGCAGAAGGAGGACACTGGGGCTGCAAAGCGAGGTGAGGAAGTGCAGGGGGTACCATGCAGCCAGACCCTGGCCACAGCAGGTCCAATCAGGGGTTGGGCTGCGGGGAAAGCAGTTTTTTGGTATCTGCTGGGGATCGTGGCTCCTGCATGGCAACATGATGCCATGGCACTGTGGCTCCATGTAGGAGCTTGGCTGGGCTAGCCGAATAAGTGTTGGGAAGACCAGGGTGCCTGAATCGGGCACATCCTGGATGTCCCAGTCATATGCCACAATTTTGCTCCTGCGGGGCTGTCTAGCCCCCATGGGAGCAGAATCGGGTGCATCTCTGGGCCGTCTGGATGTCTGGATGGCCTGGAGACGCATATCTCTGAATTGGCCTCTATGTGTTTTATCTTGATTAGATTGTAAGCTTTGATGAGCAGGGATTGTGTCTTACGTCTATATGTACAGCACTACATATGCCTTGTAGTGCTATACAAATGGTTATTATTAGTAATAGTAGTAAAAACTGTTAGTGTAGCTGGGTTTAAAAAAGCTTTAAACAAGTTGCTAGAGGAAAAGTCCATCAATCATTATTAAAGTGGACTAGGGAAATCCACTACTTACCCCTGGAATAAGCAGCATAGAATCTGCCTACCTTTTGGGAATCTGGTAGGTATTTGTGATCTGGATTGGTCACAGTTGGAAAAAAGATTTTGGGGTCAATGAATTTTTGGTCTGACCCAGTATGCCATTTTTTATGTTCTTATGAAAGGCCTTTTTGTTGGAGTGAAAGGCCTTTTGATGGGCACATCTGTGCAATCTATGGCTTGCAACACATGGGAAGTGGGCCATTTTTATAAAATTTAGTCATAGTTTTCTGCTTGTATTGCACACTCTGAGGGAGGGCTATACAGACAACAGTGTGGGTGAGAGAGGCCCTCAGAAACTGCATGATGCACTGTTAAGTGACATACTGATTGAGGCCTGTGGTGACAGCTAGAACAGACTGGAAACTGCCCATGGAAAGAAAGGCAAAGGCTGTAGTGACCTTCAGGTGGACTGGCAAGGACTGCTTCATGCAGCATGGATGGTACAACCCATCTGTTCAGGTCACTCATGGCTAGGGTTGCCAACTGGCTCCAGATGCGCCCGACAGGCTTGATCCAGTCCTGGGTTTACCCCATTGCATGCAGGGACATGTAGTCTTGCTTTTCTTATGGAATGCAATGGAAAAATCAGAACTAGAAGTCCCTGCATGCAGTGGGGTAAACCGAGGACTGGATCAAGTGTGTCGGGCGCATCTGGAGCCAGTTGGCAACCCTACTCATGGCTCCTCAGTTCCTCCACCAGCACCCAGCAAAATCCTTTGCCAGCACTATAGAAGCCCACACACACAGAGACTATGAGGCACACACACATAGATAAAGACTATGAGGCACATTTCAAAATGGGATGTCCAAGTGCAATCTGGGACGTCAAAGCCAGAACATCTGAAAAAAAAGCAGGCACGTGCAAGTTCAGGCATGATTTCAGAAATGTGGACATGCTGATATGGATGTCTATCCAACATCTGTACAGACATCCCCAGGATAGTGGCTTGAAAGCAAGATGTTTGATAGCATAATGGTTAGCATAGTGGTTTAGGAATAGCATGGCCAGCGTTCAAATCCCAACATTGGCCTTTGGGATCTATGGCTAGTCACTTAATTCTCTGGCTATTTTAATGTGAAAACAAGCACTTTCCAAATATCTATTTATGCCTGGAGCAGGCATGAACATGAGCATGCCTGTAGACTCTCTGATGTTTCATAGATCAAAAGTGACTTATGTAAGTCCATTGTTCCTCCCCAGACATGCTTCTACCATACCCTCTTGCCTACTTGGACGTCCCTGCACCAGAGACATCTTTGTGAGTTTGCCATCCATGTGCAAGTCTTCAGACATTCAAATTAGAACTAAACCTTTTAGAATGACCCTCTATCAAACATCAGAGATATACCAAGACAGACACAACCCAGGGTAAGGAAAACAAAACTGGGAATTTGAGAGAAGCACAGCTGAGGAGATAAAGTGACGTTGGGGGTGAATGAGATACACAGGAAGTTTGAAGGGGGATGCTCTAAAGGTTAATGAGAAGGACAAGACATAGAGCAGGAAAATGAAAGGTAGCCAAGGACAAACCTACACGGAACACAAACAGCAATCAGTTGATTCTTCTCCAGACACCAACACTGCAAGCAGTCTCAAAAGACAAGAGGTTGGAGTTTGTACATAATTTAAAGCAAATGTAAATGCAGAGGCTTAAATATGCCATTCTCCACATTGACATGCTTAGCAAAATATATTCTATGGGTCCGATATTGAGTTAGGATTGCTAGGCGCGAGTAAAGTGCCTAGCCGTCACCGCCATCCTCTAACCCCAGATATTCAATGTTCTTAATATTCTTCCCCTCCTCCAATTTAGCTTTTCTTCTGGCTATGTCTCCTCCTCTTGTAAACATGCCATTCTCCAAGATCCTAGAATGTATTGTTCTCTCTCAGCTAACACTTTTCCTTGACAAGACCCTTGCCCTTAACCCATGTCAAGCCAGATTTTATCCCAGCCACAGTACAAAATCGCTACTGTCAGCTCTTCTCAATGGAATCTGGACATGTAACTTTATCATTCTCATCACCCTTGATCTATTTTCTGCCTTTGATCTCATTGGCCATAGTATTCTTCTTCATTATCTTTGCACTATTGGTTTCCATGGCATGGTTCTCAAATGATTTTCTTCTTACCTTTAGATTTCAGTAAAGCCTTTGACACCGTTCCTCACAGGTGACTTATAAACAAACTGAGACCCTAGGGATGGACCCTGAAGTTACTGCTTGGGTTAGAAATTGGTTGGGTGGGAGGCGACAATGAGTACAGGTAAGTAGAGCTCATTCTGAGGGGAAGGACGTTACCAGTGGTGTGCCCCAGGGATCTGTCCTTGGTCCGATTCTTTTTAACATCTTTGTTAGTGATATAGCGGAAGGGCTGTCGGGTAAGGTTTGCTTCTTTGTGGATGATACCAAAATCTGCAATAGAGTAGACACCCAGGAAGGTGTAGATAACATGAGGAGGGATCTAGCTAAGCTTTAAGAATGGTCTAGAATTTGGCAGCTGGGATTTAATGTTAAAAAATGCAAGGTCATGCATTTGGGCTGCAGCAATCCAAGGGAGCAATATAATGTAGGGGGTGAAGTACTTTTGTCCACCAAAGAAGAGTGGGACCTAGGCGTGGTTATGTCTGATGATCTTAAAGTAGCTAAACAGGTAGGCGACGACAAAAGCTAGAAGGATGCATGGGTGCATACGGAGAGGAATAGCTAGCAGATAAAAGGTGATAGTGCCTCTGTATAAGTCTTTGGTGAGACCTCATTTGGAGTATTGTGTGCAATTATGGAGACCACACCTTCAAAAAGGATATAAACAGGATGGAGGCTATTAAAATGGTTAGTGGTCTTCATTATAAAGCATATGAGGACAGACTTAAGGATCTTAATATGTACACCTTAGAGGAAAGGCGGGATAGAGGTGATATGATTGAGATGTTTAAATACCTCCGTGGCATAAATGTACAGGGGGAGAGCCTCTTTCGATTGAAAGCAAGTTCTGCTACGAGGGGACATGGGATGAGGGTGAAGGGGGATAGATTCAGGAGTGATATGTGGAAATATTTCTTTACGGAAAGAGTGGTGGATCTGTGGAATAGTCTCCCTGTGGAGGTGGTAGAGATGAGGACAGTATCTGAATTCAGAAAAGCATGGGACAAACACAGAGGATCTCTTAAGGAAAAAAGGGGACTGTTGTAGTTGTTGATATGGAAGGACAGACTAGATAGGCCATGTGGTCTTTTTCTATCGTCATGTTTCTATGTTTCTTTCAGATCATTCTTTTCAAGTCTCCTCCAACTCCAGACTGTTTCCTTCCTTCCCTTTACTCTGGCATCTCCTAAAGCTCCCTCCTGGCTCCCACCAATGTCTTTATTTCACTTTTACCTTTCCTGATTCAATCCCTTGATTGTACTCCTTCATTCTAGGCTGATGATATTCAGATCCTCTATCAGTTCAGTTCTATCTTCCCTCTTCAGTCTTGTCTCCAAGCAGTCAATCACTGGCTCCTTGACCATCATCTATCTCTTAATGTTGCTAAATGTAAGTCCATCTGCTTCCCTTCTCCCAGCTCCCTCTCATCCCTCTCTACCCCTTTGCTCTCTTCCACCCCCTCCCATACTACAACACTATCAAAACCCTTGACTTCACCTTAGATTCTGCTCTCACCCTTAAGCCCCAAATCAACTCTGTCTCCAAGTCTTCTTTTCCAGTCCTGAGCTGTCTTTGCTCCCTGTGTGCCTCCCTCACTACTCCGTAGTTCAAACTGCTCATTCTCTTCTTGGTCATCACAAGACTTGACTACTGTAATGTGCTATACTCTGGTCTTCCTCAGTACTCTTTGCCACCTCCAACTTATCTAATCTATTCAGCTAAATTCATCCTTGGTGCCCACCTCTTCAACCATGCTTCTCCACTTTGAATCTCTCTTTGCTGACACCCCATCCCTATTATATTCAATATAAGGTCCTCACTCTTGTCCGTCATGTTCTCTACTCTGCCTGTCCTCCCTATCTTGCCATCCTGATTTCTTCCTACAGGCCTTATACTCCTCACAGGCCTCACTCGTCCCTCCCATCGTCCCTTTGCCTGGCTGTCTCCAGGAACTCCTCTTTTGTCTACCTCTGTCCCTCCCTCTGGAACTTAATCTCCCATTTCTCTTTCATTCAGAAACTTCCTTTCCCAGATTTAAGATGGGTGTGAAGATACAGCCATTCCATCATGCCTTTCTACAGCCTCCTCTCCCTGATCTGCCTTCCCCCAGGGATTTTTATCTCCCAGGGCATTATGACCCCTGCTCAATGTCTTTGATTTCCTTTACCCTCTTCTGCTCTTTATTTTTGCTTTTATCACAAACCACTATGATGACCTGGCCATTTGGCAGCATAGGAAATTGAGAACATAAACAAATATTTTTTTTAAAAAACAGGGACAACTGCATGTAGCCAGAGTGAACACATATAAATCACAGCCTTCCCAAAATTGTGGTAATGCCAGTTTTTTCTTGTAGAAATCACAAAGTTTCAAAAACAGCGCCTTAACTGTATGTCGGTAAAATCAAATGACAACAAAAATCATGCTAGCACAATTAGAGCTTCCACACAGTGTGGCACCTAGCAGATAGCCATCTTGAATCCCCTGGTCAGCAGGCATTTATAAAGTGAAGAATTTGTTAAAATCACACTAATAAGCAGTTGCCACTAGTTGGTTCTGGCAAGCCTCCTAGAAAGACAAAAATAATAAAAGAAATTGCTGAAGAGGTGATTGGCACACCATTTTTTTCTTTCTTTTCTCCTCTTAGGCATAATATAAAAACAAAAAGTTCCCAAATGTAGCTGTCATTCTTGATCACATGCATCAAAGGAGGTATTTTTCCAAGCAGGAAAACACATTTGTTAAAACCCTTCTTGTGTCAAGATTATACACTGGAGAAAACTGTCTGTCAGTTAGTTTTTCTTTGCCAGATTTTGAGCGTAGAACAGCAATAATTCTGTGAAAAGCTGTACAACATTTCAAAAATTAGTTAACACCGGAAAAATAGAATGATGAGTAGTATCAGGGCACGGGCAGGGTCCCGGAGCCCGCCCGTAACCGGGTGCGTGGCCCGGCGCGGGACCCTGCTCATCGGGAACAAGGGATGCGCGTGCCTGCGTCAATACGCTGGGGCGCATCGTTTGAATTGATTGGCTCCGCTCGGGGCTTCGTGAGCGGAGCCAATCAGAGGCGTGCATCTGGCATGTGCTCCGGAGCACGTGGCCTGCACGGAGCACATGCGAACGGGCGGCCAACAGGCAGGAGGTGCACCGGCGGCATTGCGGTTTTTGGCGCTAGGCCTCTGTGCGGTGGAGGCCTCCGGGTGAGCAGCGTGAGCGGGACGGGTCTTCGGAGTCGGCTGGGCGCTGCGGTGTATTCTTCAGGCGAGTAGGTCTTGCCGGTGCATAAGGCAGCTTATTATCAAAAAAAAAAAAAGAAACAGAAAACAGTGATACCGATAGCAGGGGGTGGTGGGGGGGGGGGGTAGTTAGGATCCCCGGTTGGGACGGCTATATATACAACACATAAAATAAAATAAACTTGAAGGACGAGTCTGGTTTTGGGAGAGAGCTCAGGAGGGGGACAGATTATCCCCACTGTTAGCTGCTAAGCTTGTTCGGCTGCGGGAAGGGTGGTGAGGATAGGGGATGGGGCCAAAACGAGCTGCAGTGAATCCAGTGGCGCGAAGGGCAGCTTCTCTAGGGAGGGCTAGAGGGCAGCGTGATAGGGGGGCTCCTACCAGGGGTAGAGTGAGACAAAGGGGCACTGAGGCCGGGCAAGCTCCAGGGGCAGTGCAGGGCTCTTCAAGGGGTTCCTCCTTGTCTCCAAGGGTAGGGAGGGTAGCTGGAAGAGGGCGCTCGCCTAGGCCCCGGGGGGCGTGGACTCTGGGGGGGTTAGTTGGGTCGGTACGGATGTCACCCGAGCCGGACACTGCCGGGATGGGACGCAGGGACGAGGTGGCCGTAGGTAACTCGGGGGAGAGGGGTCCTACTTTTGGGAGTCTCGAGGGGGGTGGGAGACTGGGTGCTTTTGGGCCTTGGGACTGGAGTAGCCTGTGGGCCGGCTCCTTGCGAGGCTGCAGCGGTGGTAGAGAATTTCACAGGGGGTCTGTGCCATCGCCGGGTGGTTTGGGGCATCAAGGGCAGCAGACCGCTTGGGATAGGTGGCATGCGGGTGGGCAGGGTTCCTCGGGGATGGATTGGGTGGGGGCATGGCAGCCTTCTTGGCCCTTGGTTTTCTCCCCGCCGTGTCCCCCCTTTTTCTCTCCACAGGTACCTTTTCTTGCGGCTCCGCGGGGAGTGCTGCCTTCTGAGGATTCAATGCGAGCAAGGAGTATGGAGTCTGGCAGCAGTGTGGCGGAAGCAGTCTCGGACGTGGCGGAACGGGAGCAGGGCCCACGTGCTCAGCAGCGGGTGGTGGACCCTCGCAACGAGATGCCTGTTGTGTCCGGTGGGGCAGCGGCTGGAGGAGCGGCGGTTGAGTCACAGGGGCAGGGGCTTGGGGGGAGTGTGGGGGGGGGAGGTCCCAGGGCGAGCGATCTGGGAAGGCGCGTAAGAAGCGGATGCATGCCTGTTGGCGGAGGCATAGTTCTGACTCCTCATCCTCTTCCTCTTCTGAAAGTTATGATTCCTCTTTGGACATGTCGCGGAGAATGGTGGCGGCTGGAGACAGGGGGACTTCGGGGTTGGGGGCGTAGGTTCGGCTTCTTTGGCGGCGGAGGCCGAATTATGGGAAGGTGTACCAAAAATGTTGCGGCGGAAGATATTAAAGCGCAAGTACATTGACATTTTTCGCCTGCTCGAAGGGCGGAAGCGCTTCGGGGATAGCAAGAAAAAACGGAAGGAAGATGAGAAGGCCGGGCGGGTCCGTTCTGTATCGCGCAACGTCGTTAATTGGGTCCTTTCGTTCTTGAGATTGGTGAGTGTGTGGGGTCATCATTTTCCGGAGCAGTATGGCAGTTTGCTGTCGTATGCTGACGCTATCTTGGGAGCTTCGCAAGTGCACGACGGCTGGTCGTGGCTTAATTATGACGAGAAGTTTCTGGACAAAATGGAAGAAAATAAGCTTTTAACTTGGGGGACGCAAGATATCAATCTGTGGTTGACACAGATGTCGGTTAAGGCTGGAGCGGGAGGTGCGGGGGGAGTTAAGTTTGGGCAGGGGGTTGCAGGGGGAGCGAGTCGTTCCTTTTGTGCAGCGCCCCCCGTGGGGCAGCCGAAGTCGGTTCTTGGAGCGGGAACCGACCTGTGTTGGAGATATAAAAGGGCCACTTGTCCCTTCCCGGACTGTAAGTTCCGCCATGCATGCTCGGTTTGCGGAGGGCCCCATTCTGCGACAAAATGTATTAAGAAAGGAGCTGTGCCGCCCTCGGTTCCGGGAGCCAAGTGAGGCGGCGCTTAAGGAATTAGCTCCTTCCCCGATTCGGGTACAGGTGCTATGTCGCTGGCTGCTGCGGTATCCGAAGAAAAAAGATAGTTTGACGTTGCAATTCGGTTTTAAGTGTGGCTTTGTTATTCCCCGGCAAGGCGAAGTGGTCACGGGATCGGTTAGGAATTCCTCGAGTATTCGTCGCTGGGTGGCGATAGCGCGTGAGAAGTTGGCAGGCGAATTCAGCTTGGGGAGAATAGCTGGGCCTTTCGGCAACCCGCCTTTTCTGAATTTTGTCATCTCCCCTTTAGGTGTTATTCCCAAGAAGGAGCCGGGCAAATTTCGACTTATACACAACTTGTCTTCGCCGCTCGGAACGTCCGTTAACGATGCTATCCCACGCGAGCTCTGCAGGGTGAGGTATGCCTCTTTCGATAAGGCGGTTGAGTTGGTATCGAAGGCCGGTTGCGGGGCACTGATGGCGAAGGTGGATATAGAGTCGGCCTTTCGCTTGCTGCCAGTCCATCCGTCGGCGTTTCGGTTGCTGGGTTTTCAGTTTGAGGGTGCCTTTTACTTTGACAAGTGTATGCCGATGGGTTGTGCGATATCATGCGCCTATTTCGAGATGCTTAGTAGCTTCCTCCATTGGATGGTGGTGCAAAGGGTGGGTGCCTCCGCGGTGGTGCATTATCTCGACGATTTCCTATTTGTCGGCAGGGCGGAGTCTGACGCCTGCGGGGACTTGTTAAAAGGTTTCATGGCAATGGCTGGGGAGTTGGGGGTTCCGCTCGCTGAGGGCAAGACGGTGGGTCCGACCACGCAGCTGAGTTTCCTAGGTGTGGAACTGGATTCGCAGTGCATGGTGGCGCGGTTGCCCCAGGACAAGGTCAGGAAGCTCAGGATCCTAGTAGCCACTATATCGGCCTCGACTAAAGTGACATTAAAGGAGCTGCAATCTCTGTTAGGGTCTCTTAACTTTGCCTGTAAAGTCATTCCTATGGGGCGAGTGTTCAGTAGGCGCTTGGCGGCGGCGACGGCCGGGGTAAAAAGGCCGCATCATCGCATTCGGGTGTCTCGGGTTATGCGAGAGGATCTGCGGGTCTGGGATACATTTTTAAGGGACTTTAATGGGACGTCCGTGCTGCACGAGGCGGAGATCTCCAGCGGCGACCTGCAGTTGTACACTGACGCGGCGGGAGGAGTTGGCTTGGGGATCTATTTTGCGGGAGCTTGGTGTGCTGACAGATGGCTGCAGGCTTGGGCGGACGCGGGTTTGCTGAGCAACATTACTTTCCTGGAGCTTTTTCCAATATTGGTCGTGTTGGAGTTGTGGCCGGATAGGCTGGCGAACCGTAGGGTTCGTTGGTGGTGCGATAACGAGGCGGTTGTCACTGTCGTCAATCGTTATTCTCCTCACTGTAGTCGGGTGGCGTCGCTTATGCGTCAGGTGGTACTGGCATGTATGCGTTTGAATATTGACTTAAAAGTGCGGCATATTCCAGGGCAAGTTAACCAAATAGCTGATGCTCTTTCCCGTTTACAGATGGAGCGTTTCCGGAAGTTGGCGCCGGAGGCGGACGAGGTGGGGCTTGTGGTCCCCTCGAACTTGTGGAGCTCTGGCCTGCAGCAATGAGGCACCTATTGAAGAGCTCCGTGGCAGCTCACACCTGGGAAGCTTATCAATGGGATTGCGCACGAGTGCAGCAATTTTTGTGTGAGAGGGGCTGGCATGGGGGGAGGGTGCCTGACATGTTGCTTGGGCAATACGTAGCGTGGGCGAAGGAGCACGGGGTCACGAGGTCGGCTGTGCGTGGTCATCTCGCGGGGTTTGGATTTTTTGCCCGGGCAGTAGGGTGGGAGTTCGGGGGTAGAGGCTTGCTAGCTCGGCGGTTGCTCACAGGGTGGGAAAGGTCTCAGCCTGCCACGCGCGATCACAGACGGCTGATAACACATGAGTTACTTGAGAGGGTGTGCCGGGAGTTGACACATGTGGCGAGGGCCCCCTATGAGTACGTGCTTTTCCGGGCGGTATTCTGTTTGGCCTTTTTCGGGGACTTCAGAGTCAGTGAGTTGGCCGAGGCTTCGGGTAAATTGGATAGTGGCCAGAGTTTGCGTCGGCAGCATGTATGGCTTGAGCACGAGCGTATGCGGGTTTTGTTGGCTAAGTCCAAAACGGACCAAAAGGGTAAGGGGTTATGGGTGGTCCTTCGTGGGACGGGCGGGCTGACATGCCCTCTTGCTGCCATGCGCGAGTACTTGGCCATTCGCCCGGCGCGAGTAGGGGGTCTGTTCATGCACGGGGATGCCTCCCCGCTGACGCATTTTCAGGTCACGGCAGTTTTGCGCTTGGTTTTGCGGCGGCTCGGCGAGGACCCTAGTCTTTTTTCGTCGCATTCCTTCTGGATCGGAGCGGCTACCAGTGCGGCGGCGGCAGGCCTGTCGAGTGAGCTGATACGGAGCATTGGCAGGTGGCGCTCGAGGGCTTTCGAGGGCTATGTCCGACTGTGAATGTTCGGGGGGGGGTGGGGGGTTTGCTAATACTGTGTTTTTTCTCTTGCAGATGGGGGTGTGCATGTGCGGGGCTGCTGGATGTTGGGGCACTCCTTCGTCTATTGGGCTGGCCAGCAGGCGGCGCAGCGACCTTGTGGTGCGAACCTGAGTCTGGATCCTGCGGTGGTGGCGGTGTCATGGCTGGGCGAGCGGGGTCTGCGGTGGTCGCAGCTGATGCCTTTGCTCCGTCACCATGGACGCATAAGGGGACAGCTGACGATTTTGTTGGTGCACTTGGGGGGTAATGATCTAGCAGCTTGGACTTGTAAGCAGCTGATCAGGGCAGCCAAGAAAGACTTTTCGGTTTTGTTTAAAATGTTTCAAGGTGTTTTGTTAATATGGTCTGACATCATACCGAGGCCAGCGTGCTGGGATCAGCGGCGTTGGTCTCGTGGCTTGATCAAGATGAATAGGCAGATAGGGAGGTGGGTCTGCGCTCAAGGTGGCTTGCAGGTTCAGCATCCCTGGGTTGAGGTGGCCTGCTCAGGATTGTACAGGAATGACGGGGTGCACTTATCTCCAGTGGGAATGGATTTGCTCCTGAATGATTGGCAGGAGGCACTGGAGAAGGTGGTTCAGGAAAGGCCACACTGGTCGCAGCTTGGGGTTTTTGGGGGGCGGCACAGGTAGATTTCATCTCCTGCGCCGGTGGCGGGATCCCGGAGGTCCGGGGTCCGGAGCCTTTGGCAAATTGGGGAGGGGGCGGGGTGCCCTCGACCCGGACGACCCCTGGAAGACTTTTGCTAGTAGCATGGCAAAGTCGGATAGGGGTGGCAGAACTCGGCCGTTGGTGGGGACCACGGCTTGAGCGGAGGCGTGGCCGCCTTGCTAGTTGCATGGCTGGTGGTACATAAATCCGCGGGGGGAGTTGGGGGAAGATATTTGTTAATGTTAATGATGTTGATTGAAATAAAGCTGCGACCAGTTGTCACCAAAATTGATGTCTGTGTTGTTAATTGATACTGGAAGGGGTGGGGGGTAGAATAAGGGCGGATGGGGGGGTAAAGAGAGAGGGGACGCTGGGTCCGGCTACCCGGTTACTACTTGTCGGTAAAGATGGAGCAGAAAATCATGATTTTAAAGTTAGAAACTGAGTGATTGTAGTGAAAGAAATAGTATAGGATCATATTATTTATTTATATAAGATTTATAAAACTTCGTAGATCCTCTTCTTGGACAAAGCGGTTCGAGATGGTTTACTATAATTTAAAGACACAATAATAAACAGGGATTAAAAATAAAAAAATAAAAACAAAACATTGAATCTTCATAAAAATCACATATAAACGTATGCCACTTATTTTCTATTTTTGCTCAGGTAATCAAATATAACTTCAATTCCTTCTTAAGCATATCTTCACAAAATTCCTCAGATATCTTATTCCAACAATCCAGCACCAGTATCCTGAAAGCCCTTTCTTCCCAGTCTAATAATTTTGTTATCTGGAATAATTAACAAATTAATGGCGATGACATTAAAATATCAGTTAATTCTGTATGCCCTGACTGCCCTGCTCCTAATACTAGCAATGACATTAATTATAATTTCATATATATCTATTTGAAAAAATAGTTTATAAAACAATGTGAGTCAGAATACGGAGCAAACTTAATCAGTCTTGGAGTCATTATAAAAGCCTTATTCATGATTTGGACATTTAGAAATGTGTATGTGGATGTCCCTAGAGACATTTTACAAATGGTTTTTAAAGATGTCTCCAGGGTGGGGTTGTTCAAGTAGGCAAGGGGTGTGGTGGAGGTGTGTCTGTGGTGGTGCAATGGACTTAGATGTCCCCGCTTGAGCTCAGAAACATCGGGGATGTCTGTAGGAATGTGCAGATGTAGTCAGGCATGAATAAGCATTGGGAAAGTACTTGTTTTGGTTGTAAAATATCCAGAGAAGATGGAGAGTTATGTGACTTGCCTAAGATCACAACAAGCAGCAGGATTTGAACATTGGTTTCCCTGGTCCCAGTCTACAACTCTAACCATTAGGCTATTAGACATACCCATCCACAAATACCATTCCAGGGATGTCTATATAGAAGTCCCCATAGACGTCCACATCGAGCACGTCCATGTTTGTGAACTCATGTACCATTCCAGGGATGTCTATATAGAAGTCCCCAAAGACGTCCACATCAAGCACGTCCATGTTTGTGAACTCATTCCTGAACATGGACGTGTTTGCTTTTTTTGCAGACATTCTGGCTTGGGACATCCTTTGTTAAATGTGCCTTTGTGTGTCCTGTGTACCTAAATCCATATGGTGATAGAATGGCTCCCTATTGAAAACCAATGAGGGGACCAAAATAACACAACGCATGATTGGAAAACATGTAGGCACTCTTCTTAATCAGAAAGAAGAGTGGTAGCATGATCGACTTTGTACATTAGTGCCATAGCTGTGTCCTATGCAACATAGCAGGCTAGATTATAGATTTATGCTGCTACATATAAATTCTGATATCTTCATGTTCCCCCTTTCAAAAACTGTGCCCTGTGCCACCATACCCTCTGCACCGCTCTAGCCATGTCTCTGTAGGCAGCGCCATAGTCATTCAAAAGTGAAGAAACAATGACATCTCCATCCTTGTCCATGCAGTGATCCTTTACCATCCTGTCAACTTTGACTAGTAAAGATTCAGAAAAGTAACAGGGAGCCAGATTTTCTGTACCACCTAGTCGGCTTCTTTTCAAATGAGTGAAAAACTGCAGTCGCTGAAGTCCAGGCTCCAAAACTCCTAGAGGTACCTGTAAATGAAAAATGACAGCGGAAAACATTGACTGCCAGCACTTCAAAAGCTGCTCGGTGTCAGCACCTCAGGCCCCTTGCTGCAGTGGAAGTAAGTAGAGAGTTAGATGTATCTTCTTTATGTTGTCGGTTAGAATTTGCTCTTGTGTTCCTCTTTAGAGTCTCAGTGTGGCTGTCCCTTGACTAACTGTTGTATGGACTCCCTGGCACTCGTGCTACACACTGAATATGATGAGCACAGAATCAAAGCTGATCTCTGGATACCTGAAAAAGCTGAAAACAGATATGAAGGAGCAGGAAAGCTATAGGAAGATGTAGACAAAATCAATAACAGAAAGAGAGAGAGAATTTTTTGTTCCGGTTTCTGGAACTAACTTTATGTGAAATGTTCACATAAGATCTTTTGTAAAGGAGGTCTAATGCCTGTCTTCAAATACAATTCCTTTCTTCTCTATTTTCATAAATCGTCCACATAGTGTTCCCTTCTATGAAAGCATAGTATTTCTCTATTCATATCACTAATGTTAACTAGCAAGATACGTCTGGGACAGTTCTCCCACACATCAGGCAAGGTGACCTCTGAATGGGCCATGAATCCTTAAAAATGGCAAGTGAAACATCCCAGTTGAGGGCAATTTTTCAGTGATATCTGTGAGTAAGAAAGTGTCTTACTGCAAAACTCAGCTGTCTAAAACCTGTCCACCCTGCATATGGATAAAAATACCACCCCTTTGAAAGTTACTCTCCCTTAGGGCTTGATGCAGAAACCCTGTATTAAGCCTAGTGATAAAGCTGTAGCACAGGATTACCTAACACACAGGTGTAGCACACAAGGTTTGGTCAGTGATGCTTTAAGCAAACACCATGCAAATGAACTGTGCGCAAAAAGTCTGCACTAAACCAGGAAAGCAAGCCAGGCACATGCACACCGGGGTCTGCATTAGCAGCACCTATATTCTGCACACAAAAAATACACACTTGTGTGCATGTGTTGGAATGCTATTTGGTGCATAAACAGTGAGATCTTCATTAGTTAGGGGGAGTACATTTTCCTTTGCTTTCTCTAGTTAGGGACCTTGTACTGAGAAGATAAAGCTATGAATAAGATTAATTTAGCTGAAAGTTAGTTCAAAAGAAGACTAGATAGCGAAAATTAGGGGTTTCCTTTACTGTAATTGATTTATTTGATATACTTAAGCAGGTGGAACCCCCTTGTGCAAAGAAGGAACCAGAAAATAGCACAGAGCAAGGGTGCAGAACAGAATGTCAACTGAAGGACGTTGACTCATTTCTGCAACAAAACTAAAGGATGTTTTTACTAAAGCACACTAAGCTGTTAGTATGCATTTTAGCAAATAGGCCCACGGGAACAGCTATCACATGCTAAAAACAGCCAGCAAAGTAAAAATCCTAATCTAATTGTTTTGGGTATGATGGGGAGAGGGGGGGGGGGGTGGATTATTGAAGGTGAGTGAGCATGGACTGTACATTTTAGTTGTTGCCTGGTAATTACCATGCGCTGTCAGTTTTGCAGATGGCGCAGGTACACTTGACACTCCCTAGAGAGGGGGTATTGAGTGCACCTGCGCTGATTGTGAATGAACTCAACACATGGCAAGTGAGTTTCTCTGTGGTAGCTTGGGGGGGGGGGGAGGAGCATGCTGGCCATGCTTTCAACAGCACACAGCTCTTGCACTTACTGTGCATCGGTGTTTGCTCCTAATTGGAATAAACGTCCGCTGGATTTGCAGCAGGAACAGGAATGGGTAGTCTTTCAATGGAAATTAAAACCTTTCTTATTCCCTAGATAAGGGTGGAGTGGGGGATGGGTGTGTGTGTTGTTTTTTAGTTTTATAGTCATTGGGCCCGATATTCATTTGCGACAGCTATGCGCCTCTAAGGCATGTAGATGTCAGTGCCGAACCTTATTAATTTATTTAATTGACAGGGGATTTTTATACCGCTTTATCATTTTAGTCAGAGTGGTTTACATTGTAACTTAAACTTGGTAATGTACATTAAACAGGGACATTGATAACTTGGATTTTTCTGAGGCAGTGGATGGTTAAGTGAGACCACGGGGAGTGCTAGTGGGAATCGAACACTGGTCTCTTGGTTCCCAAACTTTAACCCTGAATATTCAAACCCAGCTACCGACATTGAATATCTGGGGTCATTGCGCAGCCGCATATGGCCAAGAAGCTAACTGTGCAATGGCGACACTCAGCCGCTGCCCAGTTAGCTCCAGCGGTAGAAGTTAGGACAGTTTTAGTTGCGCCTAACTTTCACCGCTGAGGGATAAGAGGGCAGTGACTGAATATCGCCGCTGCATGGTTATCCCCAGGTACCGCCCAACATGCCCCGATGCTAAGCCATGTTAGTGCCGCTGAATATCCCACTTAGGGGCATTTACATGGTTTACAGCTCTGTAAACTGTGTAAGTGCCTTTGGATATCGGGCCCCATTGTTCTTTTTGGGGGGGAGGTTGCTCTTTTTCTCGTTTAATGAGATTGTTTATACTTTTGTGAACTGCTTGCCTGATGTATCATAATAGCTGTATATTTTTATTTATTTATTTATTTAAGCTTTTCTTATATACCGCCTCTTCCAGAGATCAAAGGCGGCTTACAGATAACAGGAACTGAACAAGGTTTTACATGGAACGATTTTGAATTATTTACAATCATGATTGTATATGAGTGTTTTTAAATTATTTAAAATATTGTATATGAAATATATATATATATATATATATATATATATATATATATATATATAAAATAAAATATAAAAAATTTTATATGAGTGTTTTTAAATTAAATCATTCTGTGCAGACATTCTGCTCAGAATAATATTGATGTTTATACACCAGATAGCATTCCAGCAAATGCGCATTACATTGTTTGAGCACACTTCCCCTGCCGTTTTCAGCAAAGCCAGAAAAAAGTTGCCGGTACTGTATGCTCAAGAAATAAGCATAAATTCCTCACCGGTACTGACCGCAGATCTACAGTATGAGCTAACCTTTAACATCTCTTCAGACCTGGTGTTAAAATCCCAGCGTTGAGCTCAGCCTTCTGGTCTTCTGTCCACTTCTCTGTATCTGTGCTTCATAGCTAATGGCTTCATTATCTTCTATTTAAATGTATCAAAGACACTGTGAGCTGTTGCTAGCACAGCCATTTGCACATTGGTTATGACTTCTTGCATTCTGCACCCACACTGGCTTGGAAATTCTGCATAAACATTGCGCTAATAGCACACACTTTGCTGCATCGAGCCCTTAATTAGTATTCCTTCACTACTTTTGTCAAGTGCCTCCACAAAATATGTCTCTATTGAGAGGATACATTTTTTGCAGATGGTGCAATCTGTGCAGCAAGTAAGTGCATAAGTTATACCAATTTTCAAAGAGGAAGTAAGTTCCTTTTGAAAATTACACACCATGGCTATGCACACACATTTACATCAGCTGTAGTATTTAATAAGAATATACAGAGTCATTATACGATAAAGATCAAATGGACCAACAGCCATGTCAACCTGTACTTAATGATCAGGAACCATTGGTGATGAAAGAAGAAGTTGAAGCAGCACTGAAAGCCTTATCAAAGAACAAAGCACCGGGCATTGATGGCTTTCCCATAGAAGTATTACAGCAATCTGATACAACTGTTGCCATAATTACAAGGCTCTGCCAGGAAATTTGGAAGACAACATCATGGCCAACTGACTGGAAAAGATCTGTGTTTATACCAATACTAAAGAAAGGTAATCCAACTGCTGTGGAAATTATCGCACAATTGCTCTGACCTCACATACCAGTAAGATTCTATTCAAGATTATTCAGCAGAGACTACAACCATACCTGGAATGCAAACTGCCTAAAGTGCAAGCAGGGTTCAGGAAAGGGCAACAAATGAGAGACATCATCGCAGATGTGAGATGGATCCTTGAAAAGACAAAAAAATACCAAAAGGATATCTATATGAGTTGTATTGACTACAGCAAGGCATTTAACTGTGTAAACCATGAGAAACTCTCATGGCCACATTATGAAGCTTGGATATACCAGAACACCTGATTGTTCTCTTGCACAACCTTTACATTGATCAAGAAGCAACAGTTTGAACGGAACAAGGAGAAACAATGGTTTAAAATCAGCAAAGGTATACGACAAGGCTGCATACTTTCCCCCTACCTGTTTAGTTTATATGCAGAACAAATCATCAGTGAAGCAGGACTGTATGAAGACAACCAAGGTGTGAAGATTGGTGGAAGACTCAACAACCTTTGCTATGCTAATGTTACCACATTACTGGCTGAAAGTGAAGATGATCTGAAATATTTGCTTCTCAAGATCAAGGAACATAGTCTTAAAGTGGGCCTGCACCTTAATGTAAAGAAGACAAAGATTATGACAATGGGCAAAATCAATAAGTTAATCGCTGATGGAGAAGAAATTAAAATAGTGGACTTTAACCCACTTGGATCAATTATCAATAAAGAAACAACAAGCAACCAAGAAATCTGACGATGCATTGCTCTTGGCAGAATGGCTTTGAAGGACCTAGACAAGATTCTCAAGAGCAGAGATGTCTCCCTCCATACAAAGATTTGACTTGTTCAAGCCATGGTATTTTCAATAACATCATATAGCTGCGAAAGTTGGACAGTGAAAACGATAAGAAGAAAATTGATGGCTTTGAATTATGGCACTGGCAACAAATACCGTGTATATCATGGATTGCCCAAAGAACAAACCAGTCAGTACTAGAGGAGATCAAACCTAAGCTTTCTTTAGAAGCTTAGATGACAAGTCTTTGACTTTCATACTTTGGACACATCATGCGAAGAGAGAGATCATTAGAGAAAGACATCATGCTTGGCACGTTAGAAGGTCAATGAAAAGGAGGAAGGCCGGCAATGAGATGGATTGATACAATAACAGCAACTATGGGTGTCACTCTGTCAACAATAAGCTGCCTGACTGAAGACCAAATACAGTTTAGGACAACTATCCAGAGGATCACCATGAGTCAACACCAACTCGATGGCACTTAACAAAATCAATAACATTTAGTAAGTAAAATATACTCAAGAAAATTTACCTGCATACTTTAGAAAATTGAAAAGTATGCACATGTAATCAGTGACCACTTTACTTACTGCCCCCCACTCCCATGGGCTGCAGCAGTCAAGAGCAATGGGAGCAATGGCTGAGGTAGAAGATGGACCAAAACAGCTGAAAAGGAGCCACCTTGCAGGAAGAACCATGAGGGTGACAGACAGCAGCAGCAGCAACACCAGGAAGGAGAAATGCAGCTGTAAACCGAAGCCGCAGAAGCAGGAAGCGGTGCAGCAGTGACAGTGGAGAAGAAGAGTAGGTCTAAGCTAGCAAGGGCAGAATGAGGAGGCAACTGCTATCATCCCTGAGGCTACTGCTGCTATGAAGATGAAGAATTGTGGCCACCACAGCAATTGTAGATACCCCAGAGCCAGTGATAAGGGAAGAGATCCAGCAGACAATTGGCCCCATCTGGAAATTGTCTGAGAGAAAGAAGGGTCCTGCCCCCTGTCCCTAGAAAGAAGAGAAGACAGATTCCATTGGAAGGCATAGGGGAAGTGGAAGAACCTTTAGAGCCAGACCCAAAGAACAAAGAAGAGGAAGAAGAAAAACTTGTGGGGTACATGTACTGACAAGGAGAAACCTGAGTAAAAGGAGCCCTTGGAAGGGAGAAGTATATACAGAGGGCATAAAAAGAAGCCAACCAGAGTATCAAGAAGGAGTTGCTGAGGAGCTGTGGAACAATGAGTCAGTAGGAGGCTGCAGTGGACTAAAGAGGTAACCAGAATCAGTGAGAGTGACCAATGTCCCCAGAGCAAGCATTGTGGTAGATGTTTCATGGTGTAGGTTTGCGTTACTGCATGAGAGCCAGAATGGCTTGCCATCCCTGACAAAACCATGAATTCTGCTTTACATCAGAAAATTCAAGAGCAGAATGTCAGGCCTTCCATTCATAAACTGAATCTAAGTTGAAAGTGGGTCATACAGCAAGACAATGATCTTAAATATTCAAGTAAATTTACTACAGAATGACTAAAGATTTTGCATTGTTCATTGGCCAAATCAAAGTCCTGAGCTAAACTATTGAAATGTGGAAAGACCTCAACTGAGCTGTTCGTTCAAGGAAGCCCTGAAATGTCACAGAGTTGACGGCTATTGCTATTCAAGAAGGTAATGTCAGTTACTTGAGAGTTAATTCACTTGATATAGTGCAAATCAAAAATATGCAATATCTTAGGTATGAAAGGTTCACACAAAGATACTTATTGTTGAATGTTATTGTTGAAGAAACAATAAGGGGGGGGGGAGTTATGCGATGAGGGAGGGCAAAGTTCCCACCCAGTAAACTCACATGTATGCACAGACAGAGCTATTAGAAGAGCCATATGGAATAAAAGCAGTAAGAGAAGAGCCCATCTTCTCACGAAGAGAACATTCAAGGACATAGAAACAGCATGAGGAGGAGGAAGATCCAAGTATCGACTCTATGGAACTGAAGATCCCTGAGGAAACAGTTCCTGTGGAATCTGATTTGCAAGGAGTAGATAAGGAGTCCATGGAGGTTTGTGTGACGGTCTGAGAGAGAATCCTGAGAAAAAGGAGGCATGAAACCAAGTGTCTGTCAGAAGAAGCTGGCTGCATCAGCTCTGGTTATGGTTACCAGCTGATGAAAGCAGCCAGCATGAATGGAGTCCTCAGAGGCACGATTATGAGAATATCTTCTGTGCATTGTGCCTATATGCTATGAAGCCTGAAGATTGCCTGAGTAATAAATGAGGAGGTCCTAAGCTTCCAGAAAATGGTACCATACCCGGTGTACTTTAAGAGTGAAGAAGAACAACATGGAGTTGCAAAGGATATTAACTCAGTTTGGACCTATGTGGGTGGATGGCAACATATGGATCGGTTGTGGCTACCATGGGAGGTAGCCAAACTGAAATATGGGATATAATAGATTCTAGAAATCACATTTGGTTTCAAAGATTTTCCTGATTAAAGATTATTAACTGTGACAAAAGGTAAGGAACTGTTATTATCAAGGGGAATATTTCAAGAGAGTTAAATCAGCTGAGGAAGCTGAATCAGTGCTTGTGATCCCTTAAATTTGGTTTGTGAAGTTTTGTTGAACATTGAATATCTGTTTATATTGACTTATACCATTATTGCCCTGGTTATGTGGAGCGTGATTGCTAACACGGGATGTGCATTCTGTAGTATCCATCATCTTTGTAGACTCATTGTAGGTTGACGCAGAGAGTAGAAAAGGATTCACAGAAACAGAAATCTTCCTTCTCTCTTGAGAAGTGCAAAATCAGCTTCATAAAGCTGCAGTTAAGGATGCCAAGAAAACTTTCTTTATGCAGCATTTCAATGTTTATGTTTATTGATACTTGCTATACTGTCTCTCAAAATATAATGAAACGGTTTACAAACTAAAAAATGGTAGGACAGAGAGAACGCCAATAACATGACAGGATAGCCTAACCAAAAAGGGGAAAAAGAGACATGGTGAAGAAGGAGGGGTTAAGCAACAAGCCACCTCCCTGGTATTTAGCAATATACTTAGGTGCACTCAAAGGCAAGGGAAAATAAACGAGTCTTAAAGCCAACCTTAAGTTTCTTAAAGAAAGGCTCAGCTCAGAGGGCAAGGGGAAAGGAGCTCCAAAGCATGAACTAGTCTGTGTTCCCACAAAGAATGAAGAGTCCATGCAGGAGTATACAGGTAAGCAAAGACACGAGACAGGGTGGTAGACCTTGCTTCAATGCTTTATATGTGTTCTGTACAGTCTGTAAACAATTAAGGGGTATTTTACAAATGCTATTCATGCTTTGGACATCTGAAAATGGCATAGAGATGTCCAAAGCATGGAGACGTTCCGGAGCCATTTTAGAAGCTGGATCTGTAGATGACTCCAGCACGAGGACATCCTGGGCAGAATGGGAACATGGTGTTGGTGTATCCAGGGCACTCCCAAGAACTTTATTTTTATTTACTTATTCATTAAAGTTTATACCACTTTTATGAATAAATCAAAATAGTGTACAAACATTTGTGAATACTTACTCTACTACTACCCTCCCATCCCTACCCTTCAATCCCTCTCTCACCCATATCACCTGCCTGGAAATAAATATGTCTTTAAACCTTCCTAAAGCATATCAAACTAATCATCGCCCACAGTTCCTCTGGCAGCTCATTCCATCTCTCTGCGTCACCACTCTAAATGCACACAGCTGCCAACCAACTTTCCGTATATCCTCTAGACCAGTGACAGTCAATAAGCGCCCTTGTGAAGAGAGTAAAGGGCAAGGCGGGACATACCAACACAACCTATCCTTCATATATTCTGGATGCGAATCATACAATATCCTAAAAGTAATAGCCATCAACTTTAAAATACAATGCTCCTGAATAGGGTACCTCTTGGCAAACCTACATACAAAACATTACAATAATCTAGAGCACCATGTACTAAGGAATGAATTATCAACCTCAAGGCATGGTAGTCCAAAAAAGGTCATAGTTGGCAAATCAAGCACAACTTCAAATATATTGGACACATTACCAATCTGCTTCATACCTACACCTTCCCTTTCCAGGATAACTCCCAGAGATTTCAACTTGCTCCTCCTGGGAATTGTATAACCTGTAATCAGGATCGTACTAAGCTAGAAATGCACCATGTGCGAATAACAAATCTGGTGCCCCCCTACACCCCAACCATGTGAGTAATGCACTATTGTAAAGCTTTCTGGAAGTCTGATGATGATATCAGTGCCCTTTCTGTTCTTGCAACTGCACCGCTCGCATAGCCCTTGGTACGGCTGTGTCTGCAATACCTGGGAGAGACCTTAACTCCATCTGTTCTAAGGTTCCAAGCCCCAAACATACAGTCTTATCTGCATTCAGCATCAACCCACTATTTATCAACTAGCCCTGCACCATCCTCAGGCAACTATTCAAACATTCAATCACTATTTCCACATCCCTGAGTACTGGGACCATCACCTGTATATCATCTGTGTATATGAAAAAACTAAACCCAAAGGATCTTATTAAGCAACCCAGAGACTGTACATACAACCCTCCATTGCCTCAGGTACAAGAACAGAGATTGTGAGTCCTTTAGGGACAAGGGAAAAATATATATACAGTACCTAAATGTACACTACTTTGACCGGTAGGAAAGCAGTATATAAGCCTAGTTAGTTAAATAAATAGATGTTGAATAACAACGAAGACAATCCATATACCTGATACTCCCATCCATATACCTGAGTCTTCCCATCCACTTCTTGAACCTTGCACCACCGATCACTCATAAAAGATCAAATCCAAGCCAGCACCATCCCCCCAATTTCTAACCCCTTACACTGTTCTAACAACTCCCTTTTACCAGATGAAACGCCACATACAAATCTAGTGACATCAACAACACTGAGACCCCTTTGTCCAAAAGGACATGTACTTGATCTAACAAGGCCGCCAAAAGAGTTTCTGTACCACTATCAATACAACCCCCACCTCCCTCTCCTCGAGTCATACCTAGTAAGGAAAAATCCTCCATATACAATCCTACTTGCACCACCACCTCCTTTTCAACAAGCTTTGCCAACATTGGCAGATTTAAAATGGGCTTATAATTCTGATAATCCCTCCTATCTGCCCCTACCTTCTTTAATACTGGAGTTATCACAGTCTCTTTTAAATACTCTGGAACCTGTCCTTGCCCTAAAAAGGTATTACCCAAATCCCTCAACCAATCCAACATAGGCTGGGGAGCCCCTTTAAACCTTCCAATAGGGGCAGGGTCCAGTCCTGAAAAGGTTTCCCACACTTCCATCAGGAGCTGCTGAAGCTGCTCACTTGTAATAGGTACAAATTTCTCTAACCATTGGACAACCATCCTCCCTCTGGTATCCCAGTCCCTTGACCTATGCCCTGCTTTAATCTCTGCACTTTCTCCAAAAAATACTTTGCATCACATCTATATCCACCATATCCTCTACCCCCCATCCCCAGCTAAAGCCTTGCCCCTCACCAAATAATTCATTACACAAAAAATCTCTTATGCTGGATTCCAGCCTGCACTATTTTGTGTGAAAAAAACTCCATCTTCAGATTCTGGACATTCTGCATATATTCATTAGCTTCCCGTCGCCACTTCTTCCTATCCTCTTCTAACCATGTCCATCTCCACAACTGTTCCAATCACTGTAACCTCCTCTTCAGTACACACAGCTCCTCCATAAACCATTGTTTCTGCTCCCCCCCCCCCCCCCCGTACATATACAGTCTTAACTGGAGCCATCTCATCCAATGCTTCTAATGACATTTGAGGCCAATCCTTCACCTGCACATCTACCTGATCATCCATCCCCATATTCCAAGGACTAACTGCTACCCTTGCCGACCACATCAACATACCGCCTTACCTCCATCTTCTTCCTCCCCCTAGCCCCCATCCCCTTCCAGCCACTGACATGTAAATCTGACCATATAATGGCCTTACCAAGGAACTGGCTTAATAATTAAACTTGGATATCCTTGCCTGATTCCAGTAGCACCCTCGACGTCCCTAGCCGTGTCACAGCTTCTACCTGCTCCAGGCAAGAAACAGGAATCGGAAAAGTACTCGGTTTGTCAGCAACCATGCAGAGGGTATGGAGAAGGAGGTACACACCTATGCATAGGCATAGGCATAGTTGGGGTGGGGGAATGAGGGTGCGGTGCCCCTCCAAATGTTGCAGGCACTAATGGTGCACTGGTCTTCCTGGCCCCACTGCCAGGATGATTTCCTTACCCTTTGCTCCCTCCAAAGTAAGAAGACAAACTACACGGATACCCCTTTCATGTTTCCACTTTGCCATGCTGATTGATGTCCCCTTATGCAACCTTGCATGAAATGGATGTCCCCACCTCACAGTTTCACAGCAGGGTCTTCTTTGTGGATGTTGGCATGGGCATTGCATCGGGGGAATTTCTGTTTCTAAAATCGGGCCCTGGAGTTTTTCTGCCCATTCTGCTCTGGATGTCGCAAATTGCACTTGGATGCCCTTTCCAAAATGGCACTTCATATGTTCCTATGAGTGGTACCAACAATGTTCTCTTTATTCCCACTTATTATATTATGGCCAGTAGTGTGTTTGTGACAGTAGCAAAACAATCGTGCAACGAGCTTGCATTACATGTTTTTTGGTTAAAACATGCACATTTTGTTTGTGTGTGCATGTATGGATCTTATGTCCAGGAAATGGTGATGTCAGGCAGGGGGTATTAGAAAGGGGGGGGGGTGTAAACTGCATTTTTATTACATCACATATCTAGACTTTGCACCTGAGGAAAAGATCTGCAATGAAAAAGTATTATGCTACATTTAATTTTACAAATGGTTTCAATGAAAGTTCCTCTGGGAGCAATCTTTCTCCACACTGCAGAGAAAATCTTGGAACTGATAACAAACAATTTTTGTTGCTGTAAAATAATAGTTTTACTTTCTTTAGACCTTGTTTTCTTTTCCTAGCTATAATGTATTGCATTGGCATTCACTAGTTACAGGTCTGTCCCAAAGGGATGAAATGTCTGTGTTGGAATGCTGTCAACGCAATATGTAAATAGAAACCAGTCAATTACTTAATTGAAATTAATTTTTTAATGTAATTATCAAGCTATCTTTAAAGAGCATTAAGTGATGGAATGTATGCTAGTAACATTCATAATAATGTATGACAACCTTTTCTGGACCAGGGCAATATGCAGGCATGCAGTCAAACCTTATCAAATGATAAGCTTACATTTATAAATTAAATCAGCATGAATGAAAAATCTTTAAATATAACCATGGCTAATGAGTAAGTTTGAGGCCCTTGTACAGACAGCTTTTTAGCATATCTAAAGTATTGTGGCTACTGGGCAGCTGTCCTCATACAGGATTAAAAAAAGTAATTAAACTGATAACCAAGAGAAACAGTTTCATCTTAGAAGGTTCTTCTCTGAAGGAAAATTAACTGTAGTGCCACATTAATTGCATACTTGTAATCCTTGTGAACTGTTGATGTTTCAGAAAAAAATCCTTCAACTTAAAGGCAGACAGTGAGTGCTCTAGAGGATCTGTGGGCAGAAGCAGAAATGTACAGTAGAAGTAACTGAAATGTGGGGAAATGGTTGATATCAGGAAACCAATAAGTATTTTTGTGACTATAAAAGATATTCCTTTGTCCTTTCTTTCTGACATAGAATATTCTCCCATCCACCCATTGGTTATATGACTGTTGTAGTATTCATAACTGTAAATACTTACCAGCAAATAATCATAATGATCATAAATTAGTCCATTGGAATGGTTGCAAGAAGTATGGTGTTATTGTAGCAAAGAACTATGGGATATAAAAAATGAGTAGGTTAAGATCTTGTGGAATTTTAAAATACAAACTGACAGGCACTAGGAACATAATGCTCCTAACATCACGGTCATAGAAAAGAAAAATGTATGGTTTACAGATGTACCAACCAGGGCTGGCCCAAGGATTTTTGCTGCCCTAGGCAGGTACCTCATGCTGCCCTCCTGTGCTTGTCATGTCACCCAGCCCACTGTGCCACTCCTGGCATCAACTGTCTCCCCTGGGGGAGAAGAGCGGCACAGCAATCCCTCCTGTTCTTTGAAGCCACAATTGAACTGGTGCTTCAGTGCTGCAATGGGCCTTAAAGCACCTGCACGCGTGTGCACTCATGGCTTGCCACTTCTGCCCCCTCCGACGTAACTTCCTGTTTGAGGGGACAGGAGCAGCAGACCTTGACTGCGTACATGCGTGTGGGTGTTTTAAGACCCGCCATGGTGCTGAAGTGGCAGTTCATCAAACACTTCAAAGAAGTAGCAGATCTGCCTCTATCATATCTCCTCTCAGCCATCTCTATAACATCAAAACAATCCGCCCATTTCTTTCTGAACACACTACTAAGACGCTTATCCACTCCTTAATCACCTCTCGTCTTGACTACTGTAACCTACTCCTTGCTGGTCATCCTTTGAATCATCTCTCTCCCCTTCAATCTGTTCAACACTCTGCTGCGCGGCTAATCTTCCGCCAGCCTCGTCATGTCCATATTACCCCTGTTCTCAAGTCACTTCATTGGCTCCCTATCCGTTTCCACATCCAGTTCAAACTTCTCCTGCTGATCTACAAATTCATTCACTCTGCAGCTCCTCACTACCTTTCTTCTCTTATCTCTCCTTACACTCCTCCTTGGGAACTCCGCTCTTCTGGAAAATTGCTTCTATCTGTGCCCTTCTCTTCTATTGCTAACTCCAGACTTTGCTCCTTTCACCTTGCTGCACCTTGCGCCTGGAACAAATTACCTGTGTCTTGCATGCCAGGCACCTTCTCTGACCCTTTTCAAATCCAGGCTGAAAACGCACCTTTTCACTGCTGCTTTTGGATGACTTACCTGATCTCCTTTTTTTTTTAACTTTCCCTCTTGTTTTATCCCTGTCTACACCTTCTGTGTTGTCTGTCTTGACTAGATTGTAAGCTCTGAAGAGCAGGGACTGTCTCTTACATGTCTGTGCAGCACTGCGTATGACTTGTAGCGCTATACAAATGCTCAGTAATAGTAGTAGTAGAAGTAGTAGTAGTAGTAGCCATGCTGCCCACCAAGGTCTGCCACTCTAGGCAATCGCCTAGTTCACTTGGTAGCCGGGCCGGCTCTGGTACCAGTACACATTGACAGTAGAAATGCTGCATAACAGCTGGAAAAAAATTACAAAATACCATGAGTTACAAATGGAAGTGGAAAGACTGGGGGAAAAAAACAATGGTAAAATGCCAATAGTGATTGGAGCTTCTGGAGCAATACCAACTGAACTCCCAAAATACTTAGCAATTTTAAACTTAAAAAGACATAACTCCATCAGATTTGTGGAAAACTACCCTACTTGGAATAGCATGCATTCTGCACCAATATTTCTGATTCCCAGGCCTTTGGGAAGGACCTGAATTAATAGTCAATACCAGTCAATTTTTACTGTAATGTGCCACACATGAATACATCATTATCATAATGAAATGCATGTTTTATTAAATCATAGAATGAAATAAATGGTAATTAACTTTGCTAAATTAACTAAGACTGTTGAAATGTTAGTGAAAATTAACCAACCCAGTAAAATCGTGGAATGCAAAAGAAGAACGTGTAAAATAATTTAACTTTATTGAATTATTCCACTCCAGCCACTGGCCCGACACAGGCCGTGTTTCGCAACGCCTTCCTCAGGGGCTTAAATGGCTGTATGTGTACTGTTTTATTGAAGTATCATTTCAATCCTGAAAAGTGAAATGAACAGGTGTATGTCAAGGTACGGCGACGCTTTCCTAACTATTGTAGCCTCACTCATAGTGAACATCAAGGGAGGAGTAGCCTAGTGGTTGGGGTAAGGTACTTCAGGCCAGCAGGTCAGAGGTTCAAATCCCACTAGAGGACAGCAACCTTGGGCTGGAAGGACTGGGGTTTCTAGTCCCACAGATGCTCCTTGTGGTCTTGGGCAAGCCACTTAACCCTCCACTGCCCATGTTCCCTGTAAGTATTAGTGTATGTGTCTCATATCCCTGTGTGTTAAATGTATCCCCCAATTGTGTTGTGACCGCTTTGATTGAAGGATAAGGCGGTATACAAAACTGTCTAAATAAATAATAGCCTAATGGTTAAAGTCCTATGCTAGGATCAGGGAAACCAGGGTACAAACCCCATTACTGCTCCTTCTGATCTTGGGCAGGCTTCTTAACTCTCCATCTACTCTTCATAGCCAAAACAAGCACTTTCCAATTGCTTATTTGTGTCTGGAGAAGGACTAAACTTGAATGGGGTTACAGATATCACCAACATTTTGGAAATCAAGAGTGGATGTCTAAATCCATTGCACTGCCCAAATCTGCCTCCATCAAGCCCCTTTCTTTCTTGGACGTCCATGCACCGGAGATATCTTTAGAAACCATTTGTAAAATGGCTCTGCGGACTTCTCTTTGGATGTCCACCTACATGATTTCAGGCATCTAAATCATGACTAAGGCTTTTAAAATAGCCACTTTTATAGCCAACAAATACTGTCATATGTGTAAACCATCCTAGTTGAATGGGGTGAGCATAACTGAAGCCAGGCATTGTTTATAAGTGACACCTGACATAATGATCTAACTTTATTTCATACCACTTATTATTATTTTGCAGACCTCTATCATATCTACCCTTAGCCATCTTTTTTCCCAGTTGAAGAGCCCTAACCCTTTAAGTCTTTTCTTGTAGGAATGGAAGGAGGTACTTCTACGAGGAAAAGCTTAAAAGGTTAGGGTTCTTCAACTTGAAAAAAAGATGGCTGAGGGGAGATATGATAGAAGTCTATAAAATAATGAATGGAGTGGAACAGGTAAATATAGATTGGTTGTTTACCCCTTCAATAAGTAGAAAAACGAGGGGGGACACAATGAAGCTACAATGTAGCACATTTAAGACTAACCAGAAAAAATATTTTTTCACTCAACGCATTATCAAACTCTGGAATTCATTACCAGAGGATGTAGTAAAAATATAACTGGGTTTAAAAAGGTTTGGAGAGGTTCTTAGAGGAAAAGTCCATAAATCATTATTAAAGAGGACCAGGGAATTCCGCTGCATATTCTGGGATAAGCAATGTGGAATATATGTACCTTTTCTGGAACCTGACAAGTACTTGTGACCTGAATTGGTCACAGTTGGAAACAGGATGCTGGGTTTGATGGACCCTTGATCTGATCCAGTATGGCATTTCTTATGTTCTTACTTACATTGTATGATAATGGATCAAGTTACCCTACATTACCAGTTGAGATGGAACGTGCTAGGAAGACTTTTTCAATCTAGTCAAGACATGCAGCTGGTATTGTCTTCTGGTATGATTTTGAGACAGATGAAGGCTTAGAATTAGGGCTTTTTTTTGGCCACTCCCATGTTGTGGAATAAACTCCCAGATGATATGAGATTTCAGATGAATTATGATGCCTTCTGGAATAAAATGAAAACCTGTCTTTTTCTGAAAGAGAAGGTTTTCTGAGAGGAACTAGCAGGCTACGCACTGTGACCCCTACTCCTCAAGACTCTAAATCACCATCTTCTCACCCTCCAAAGACCACCCAAGACTACTTTTTAGAATTTGTTGCTGTCTAGTGGGAGCCAGATATGAGCGGTCCTCAGTAGCTCTTCTCTAGTTGGGCACTGGTTTCAAAATTGCATCCATGACCCCTAGCATGGCCAGGAGCATTGGACTGCGTGTTAGTGGGTGATGCTCCTGGTTGGAAAAATATTGCCAGCTCCATGGTAGTAATGCCCAAAAATAAGATTTGAAGTTAGGTACATCTTGATGCATAGAGTATTATCGTTGCTTCCCAAGGCAGTCTGTGCCTCCACATTTAATTTCTTCTCTATTAATTAATAATATTAATAAATATTATTAATAAATACTATTAATAAAGTGCATATTATAGGAAAATGATTTTCAGAATTTCTGTGAGTTAGGGATATCTCATAATAAATAACTAGAATAACTTTTAGGGTGCCAGCCCCCGAAACACCCATGCAGATATTGCAGAAAAGTATGCAGTGTGGCATGGATAGCCATACATGCATGTACACCCAGGCAGGATATGCTTTGTAAAATTAGGACTGGTGCATGTACTTTGACCTGCAGCTTGAAAGAAGAATGAAAAAGTTGGTGGAGGGAAGGCAGGCATGGGGCTTGCATTTTGCAACTCGTATGGAAACATTTCAAAATAGCACTGGTCTCAGAGCGGAAGGAACAACTGGGGTAAGAGGTTGTTGAGAGGACTGCAGGTCACCAAAGGGCTAAGGCTCTAATTTTTTCTGGCTGAATTGGCAGGTGAAATCCTATAAAGGGCGCTATGTTTTCCTTACTTCATTTTTTCCCCTTTGTTTCATGTATCAAAAATGAATTAAATCGTAAAGTACTGTACATGGAACAATAAAAGAAAAAAGAAAAATTAAACAAGAAATAATACTTTTCCTAGTGCATGCCCCTAGAATTTTATAGAACAATGACTGCCTCACCTCTCATCACCAGACACTAAAAGAAAGAAATCTGCATATTTTCTGAAATAGGAGCAACCGCAAATACTGTGTTGATGGTGTCACTTCTCTTTGGCTCAGCAACAAGCCTTAAAACTTGTTTTCAAACTTCCATATGAATCAACAGTCTTTGTCAGCCAATTCTGCCACTGTAAAGAAAGCCGTTCGCTTCCTCATTGTTCCCTCTCTCTTGTTTTCTGAATTCTGCTCCAGATGGCTTCTTTGGAGACATCTTTATTATTTATTTTTTACTCTGTGCTAAATAGTAAGAAAACAATATGATAACTTGCTAAAGAATAAAGTAACCGGCCCGAACGATACCCCTGTGAAATTTCTGCATAGACAAGGAAGGGGTTAATTCTCACATAGATTTGATGAACTGAGCATACAATACATAACAGGAAAATTCAGTTTGTTGACATTATCTGTATCCCATTTCCTAATATCAACAAAGCTTGGGGCTGCATACTAGAGGGCAAGAGAGATGGAAGAAAAGAGAAAGTAGGCTGAGGATTTAACATGAAACAAAACGTTCTGCTGCACCCTGGCTGAGGAAAATGTCTTCAGTCACTTGTTAATTGATTACTTGTGGATTTTTGAGAGAGAGGAAGGGATTGTAGAGCTAAGACGTCCTCGTCGATGGGCAGACTGGATAGCCAATATGGTCTTTATCAGCCATCACTTACTACTGGGTCAATCTTTAAATACCACCATGATGCTTAAATAAAATATATATTAGGGCACATATTAGAAAAAGCTACATGCACATGCACAAGACCTCTGAAATTTCCATCTTCCCCATCTGTGAAAATACTGTACATGTGCCCTGGGCTATAGGGTTTGCATGTGCACATGATGGAAAATGAAACTCCGTGTGCATGTAGCATTCCCATAGAGAACAATAGCTGCAGAGGCATTCAAACACAACACAAACTACAGATTATGTGTTGTGTTGATAATGCTGTGCACGTGGGATCTGTATAATGTGTTGCCCCCCCCCTTACACGTGAATCTGTATATGCCTATACACTGTGCACAGCGAACATCAGGATGGCTAACAGGCAGCCAAATTTTTCAAGGGATGAGATCCTAGTGCTCTGTCACCCTGTGTTGGAGGAAGAGTTGCTCTAGCGCCCCCCCCCCCCCCCCCCCCATGATGGCACAGATCTCATGCTGCAGCAGAGAAGGGTTTGGGAGAGGATCCACAAGGCTCTAACAAAGTAAAACACTCAAAGACACAGCTCACAGGAGGACACGTAGCTGCTGGCAGGCAACCAGTACGAACGCAGGAAAGTAAAGTAGCCAGGGCTGGGTGTAAAGGGAGCTAAGAAACGTCGGTCCCCCTGGGCAATACCCTCTGAGGTCCTGAAAGAGCAGCACCAGTCAGAGCAATCAAAAAGATCATTACACCTTGCTGCTCTTGATGCATGGAACAAATTACCCGAGTTAGTAGCCAGGCTCCTTCTCTGGCCCTATTCAAATCCAGACTAAAAACCCAACTCTTTGAGGCTACATTTGGATCTTGATCCCTTTATTCTCCTGCTTATCACTCATCTGTATCTTGCCATTCCCCTTGATTTCCCCTAGTCCCCAGTTGTGGTGTGGTCTGTCTTGAAGAGATAGTAAGCTCTGATGAGCAGGGACTGTCTTACTTGTACATGTGCAGTGCTGTGTACGCCTTGTAGCGCTATACAAATGATATGTAGTAGTAATAGTGGCAGTAGTAGCCACAAACACAAAGACAAGCGGAAGCACACGTGGAATCTGAGAGAGAGAATAGGCACACATATACTAGCAGAGCAGTGGCAAAGGAACAGGAGGCATGAGACAGACAGGACACAAGTGACACATGGTTGAGGCAATGGAATGTGCAGGTGGTAACACATGGGCATGACTGCAAATTCCATGACCTATGGTCACCAAAAGGCAAGGCCATGTTTTGGGGCATGTATGAGGCTCTATAAGTTAGGGTACAATGTGAACCTGGATGCAGGCAGTGCTGGTCCACAAAGGCACAACAGAAGGAAAGCAGCCACATTGTGGTGCAATAGCGTACAACCACTGATGATAGCCATCAGCAATGGAGACTTTACTAGTGGTACTATTAGATCAAGTTTATGTTTGCCTGGATAAGGGGGTATTGGTGCTTTTAGTATCTTTGGCTTTCAAATTAGTGGAATGCTGGCTGCTTCTGGAGCGTTGTCACTTCTTGGGGATGGGGGAAATGTTCTCGAATGGTTGGGTTCTTTTATAAGTAAAAGGCATTTTCGTGTGCAGGGACCCGCCGGTTGTTCTCAGGTGGGGAATGGGGTGTGCCACAAGGTTTCTCCCTTTCCCCTTTATTGTTCAATGTTTATTTATGGCTCTTGAGCACCTTAGTGCATTCTTTTGGTTTTTATTTTTATGCATATGCGGAAGATCTACAAATTTTGGCTCCATTACAGGGCGATCCGGGGATAACTGTAGGGCACCTTAATGAGTATCTAGAGCATGTGTCTGCCAGGCTGGCTAGTAGTGGGTTAGTGCTGAATGTGGATAAGACAGCATGTCTGTGTTTTGGAATGTAGAGCATGCCAAATTGAAGGTATTACCATGGTTGTCTAGTTTTACTATTCCATGAACAGAGGAGTTGAGGTCATTAGGGGTGATTCTGGAATGGATAGGGGTGGGGGACAAACATATCAACTGGGTGGTTTGGGTTGCCTGTTTGTAATTATGGTGGTGCATCAGTTACACCCATATTTGGAGGATAAACCATTGCAGGATGTTGTGCAGGAACTGATGCAGGGGACTCTGGACTATTGTAATGCCCTTTATGTTAGGATGTCACTTAAAGCTACTCAGCTACTGCAGGTAGTGCAAAATGCAGCAACATGGCTGCTGATGGGGGCAAGATGGTGGGAGAGTGCAAGTCTGTTACTGCTGCACCTGCACTAGTTACTAATCTGGGCGTGTTGTCAGTTTAAGTTAGTGATTGTTTTATGGGACTTGGTGAATCAGCATCCTGGGTATTTACAGGAGCTTCTGCAATGGTATGATCCTCCCAGACCGCTACATTCCTCACAAGGATAAATACTGGTGCTTCCTGGTTTGGCGGTAGTTCATAAGACATTTTGGTGGGTGCGGGTGTTCTTGGTTGTTGGAAGTGAACAATGGAATGCCCTACCTTTTGAGCTTAAGGCTCAGACTTCTCTGTTGGGTTTTCACAAACGTTTGAAGGCTTTTTTGTTTGCAGGAGAGTGAGGGGGTGATGTTAGGAGGTGGTTAGTGTTTTAATTTGGTTTGTCTATATTTTGTAATTTTATTTGTACACCTTTTTGATTGACTGTGGTCAAAAAAGTGGTATAAGCTTTTATAAATAAATAAAATATGGATCATGCTGGGAACCAGGATGTCTGAAAGAAGGGATAGAAGATGTGACCTGCATCCAGTACCAGAGTGCTCCCAATGACCACATGCCATAGCCTCCCTACACCTGGGCAGGGCCGACCCACAACCCAATACAACAGGAGCTACACAATGTCAAACGTTGCTGAGAGTGGCGTCTGGCACTAGGGACATTCTCACTGCCATCTGCTCCCCTGCTGCCTGTATATCAAAGGAACAGGGAAGTGGAAGCTGTTTTTGACATCCTCTACCCCACTTGGGCAGTGGCAATGTTGACATCCAGTGTCTTGATATTCTTTTCCTCTGAACCCCTGCTATTCTACCTTGACTGCTCTACGACTATTATCTCAAGAGATAACAGCCTGCGGTTTCAGGCCATCTCCAGGGGGCTGGCTGCTGGGATCTGTGTTGCTACCTTCCAGGGCATCTGCAGAATCCATATCTCCTGTAAACAGGACATGATGTGCAGTCACTATATTGCAACTGTCTATCAACACCATGACAAATAGGACATGATGTGCAGTCACCATCTTCCTGCTCTCTACCCAACCCATGTATTGTTAGTGGTGCATACCCCATCCACACATATCTACCAGCTGATGCAGTGTTCTTCAGTGTGTGACAGTGGGTGGTACTCTGAGTGGTGACCATAGTCCCTTCACATCAGCCTCGACTAAGGCGACCTGCAACATACAAGTGAGAGAGCCACGGCTGTGGACAAAATAGATAGGGATAAGGTCTAAATACAGTGCCCCTTAATACTACTTGCTCTGCAAGTCCACAAGCCACATGTGAAACTGCACATTGGGAGCAAGAGCTGGCTACATATATCCTATCACCATACTCACTGTAAGGCACATGATTTCTCATATACAGTATGTGTGCTGCTCCCAAAGCAAAGCAGAAACCTGTACAATGACTGGCAAGTGGTGAAACAGCAGTTAGGCAAGAATGGTGATGAGCCCAGTACAGGGCTAGGGAATAGGGCCCCAAGTGTTAGAACAGAGGTGGAGTCTGCTCACATTCCTCTATAGCATAGGGTCCTGGACATGGCCTAGGTGTCCCTTGGAGGACCCTTTCAGATGCACTGGCAGTCCTTTAGCAGTAATAGGGTGCTGTGAGATCACAACCTCTACACAGATAGAGTGGCTGGAGGTGAGCATACCAGAGCAGCAGGCTGCCACTGCAGCCACCTAGTCTCAGGGAGTAGGGACAACCAAAGCATATGCCTGTCAGACACTATTGCTGACTGTGACCCAGATCTCCCTTGCTGCATGCACACTTGTCATGGCATAAGATGCAGTACACATTCCCAAAGAAAGGTGTCTCATGAGTGGTAGGGTTTATTCTGTACCCATGCACAGCATCCAGATGGAGTGGAGGTAGCAAGATGAGGGGGCAGAGCATGTAGGGAGGGAGAGGACAAGTGAAGGAAAGTGTGCAACAGATACTCCCTGTGTTCCTGTGAGGCTTTTGATGTATCCAGGTCTGCAATCCCCTCTATAGTCTCTTCATCAATTCTTTGGAGCAATTGCTACTCCAGATTGGTGATGTTCTGTGGCTGGCCATCTAATCCCCTCTCCAGGGCCTTGGACTTGGTTCTCCTCTTGACATCCCTCCACTTCTGTTTCAGGTCCTTGAGCTCGGTTGAGGTGATAGATGGCATTCAGTCACTGACATATACCCTGCCAGAGTCTCTGTTTCTGATAGGAAGTCACATGGATCCCCTCATGGCTCCCTCAAGAGGAGTTCTACCTCCCCCTGACTGAAGTTGTCCTTTCAGATGAGCAACCTTTGTTTTGGTGCCATGATGTGGCTAGAGACAACACTGATCACAACATTTCTAAAATGGGTCCATGCACACTTATGTTGCCATCTTATAGATGTATATTTGGGTGATTCCTGCATGTCCTTAATTTGCACATATGTTATGAAATAGGCTGCATATGCAATGTGTATGGGATTGAAATGGCTGGAGAACCAATTTAGAAGTGCAAAATAGGGAGTTCATGATCAGCAAGTGGAATGCTACCTTGAATGCCTCAGCTATTGTCCAGCTAGCTCAAGGATATGAGAGCAGTGCACAAAGTCTTATAAGGGCTCATATGTATGAAGGATATACTCTGTCATACCTACAAGTATCCACAGGAGCATGCCCCCTCACAACATTTGACTGAATGTTGGGAAGGAGGATGAGACAGTAGGTGAGACCACTTTATGTGTTGCAATGGCAGATGTTAGCCACTTTTTTTTTAAAGTGCCATCAAGTCAATGCTGATTCCTGGCAACCTGGGTTTTCATGGCAAGATTACACCCACAAACGACACCACCTGTAATTTACCCCAAATCTGAATCATGACATACCTGACCTAGACATGGCCATTGAAAGCTGGAACAAAACCACCCTCACTGCTGCAGCATCCCCAAGCAAGGACCACAAAAACACAAGAAAAATATCAACCCTATGGTACTCCTCTGAGATTAAGCAAATGAAGCAAATACTGCGACAGCTGGAGAGACAATGGAGACGGACGAAATCCATTACCATCCTTACACAATATAGGCAAAACCAGCATGAGTACAACATAATAAATAAAGCCAAACAACAATTATACACCAACCAAATTATGAAGTCAGCCAATAAACCTCATGAACTGTTTGAAACAACAAGGACAATCATAAAAGACCCAGTGCAACAAGCCAACCCAGAGATGAACCCACAGGTATTTACAAACTATCTGATAACAAAAAACCTACAAACTATGAAAGCCCTCCCGACCCCAACCTTAACCAACCCAGATACACCTCCTACAACAACATGGAATGAATTCCATAAACCAAGCTGCCAACAAATAGAACATATCATTACTCAACACCACCACCTCACCATCAGAACCATGCCCAACATCCTGGATTAAAGCCACAAAGGGCCATCTCATATATTTTATACTGAAGATAGCAACAACCACACTTAACTAAGGATATATGCCAAATGCACTCAAGCATGCTATCATATGTCCTATACCAAAGAACCCATCACTCAACAGATCTGACCTAAAATCCTACCGCCCTATATCCAGTCTACCTCTCATGGCAAAAATCATTGAAAAAGTGGTACAAAAGCAACTACAAGACCACCTCGATCTACACACACCCCTGGACCACTATCAGCATGGCTTTAAACCTAAACACAATGTTGAAACACTACTAACCTCTCTACTGGACACCATCATTAAGGGAATCAACAACATCAATACCGGATTCTTTCTCATATTTATGGACATATCAGCTGCATTCAGCACAGTATCACACAATATATTATTGTGACACCTTCAGGATATTTGCATACAGGGCACAACACTAAAATGGTTCCAGTCCTATTTAAGCAACAGACAGCAACAAGTAAAATGTGGCAAGCTCAAATCATCTCCCTTCACTATAACCCAGGGTATCCCCCAAGGATCATCAATTTCAGCTATGCTCTTCAATATTTATATTCAACTCATCTGCAGTATAATCCAACACCATAACTTGCAATACAGAATATACACCAATGATATCATGATCTTTGCTCCAATCAACATTCAAAACCCTGACATCCTACCCATAACAAGATATATGGAAGCAATGATCAGCGGGCTAGACACTAACAACTTAGCAGAAAACTTCAACAAAACAGAGGCACTAATTATCACCAGAGACAAATCATTCACACCCCCACAACAAATCTGCCTATCATATCACACCATCAAAGTACAAAGTGAGGTCAAGTATTTTGGTGTCATCATAGACAAAAACCTCATATTACAGTTCCAAATAAAGAAAACCACCGCAAATGCCTACCACAAGATGAAGCTACTCAAGAATCCAAATCTGCTATTCAGCCATGATCTGTTCCACACAGTCTCTCAAGCAATTATCACACCAACCTTGAACTATTGCAACACGATATACCAGGATTTACCAAAAAGCTTGATTACGCCCCATGCAACTGACTCAAAATATGGCCATCCATATACTTACTGGTACCCATAAACAAGAACACATCACCCCCACACTAAACCAATTGCACTGACTCCCAATGCACTCCCGCACCAAGTAAAAAACAATTCTAATAATCTTCAAGACTATACACAAATCCTCTGCAAACATGCCAAGATGGGCCATTACATTAGGGAGTCGTTAGTGGGATGGGAAGAGCCGTGGGATGTAGAAAAACAGTGGGCAAAACTGAAAGGGGATATTTTAAGGGCAACCAACCTTTTTGTTAAAATCGTAAATAAAAGTAAAAGTAAAAGGAGACCGCTATGGTTTTTGAAAGAAGTAGCTGAAAAGGTGAAGAAAAAGAGGGAGGCCTTCATGAAATACAAGAGATCACAGAGAGAGGAAGACAGGCATCTATATTTGGAAAAACTTAGAGAAGCTAGTAAAGTAGTCAGGAAAGCAAAGATTCAAAAAGAGAAGGAAATAGCCAATGCAATAAAAATGGGGGGGGGGGGGGGGATAAGACATTTTTCAGATATATTAGTGAGAAGAGGAAGGGCAAAAAGTGGTATTGTCAGACTCGAGGACGAAGGGAAGGAATATGTAGAAGCTGATGAGGATAAAGCAGAATTGCTTAACAAATATTTGTGTTCTATGTTTACAGATGAAGAACCAGGAGAAGAACCTCAGAAAACACCCACAAACAGGAAGAGAAGCAAGGGGCATCTTGAACAATTTTCAGAAGACTGTGTTTGTGAGAAACTAGCTAAACTTAAAATAGACAAAGCGATGGGACCGAATAGGACACACCCTAGAATACTGAGGGAACTTGGGGATGTTCTAGCAGAGGCAGGTTTTGTCAGACAAATCTCATTGATTTCTTTGACTGGGTGACCAGGGAATTGGACCGAGGGAGAGTCCTAGATGTGGTGGTATTTAGATTTCAGTAAAACCTTCGACCCTGTTCCTCACAGGTGACTTATAAACAAACTGAGCACCCTAGGGATGGACCCTAAAGTTACTGCTTGGGTTAGAAATTGGTTGAGTGGGAGGCGACAAAGGGTACAGATAAATGGAGCTCAATCTGAGGAGAAGGAGGTTACCAGTGGTGTGCCCCAGGGATCTGTCCTTGCTCTGATTCTTTTTAACATCTTTGTTACTGATATAGCGGAAGGGCTGTCGGGTGAGGTTTGCCTCTTTGCAGATGATACCAAAATCTGCAATAGAGTAGTCACCCAGGAAAGTGTAGATAACATGAGGAGGGATCTAGCTAAGCTTGAAGAATGGTCTAGAATTTGGTAGCTGAGATTTAATGTTAAGAAATGCAAGGTCATGCATTTGGGCTGTGGTAAACCAAGGGAGCAATACAGTATAGGGAGTGAAGTACTTTTGTCCACTAAAGAAGAGCAGGATCTGGGCGTGATTGTTTCTGATGATCTTAAAGTAGCTAAACAGGTAGAAAAGGTGATGGTGAATGATAGAAGGATCCTTGGGTGCATAGGAAGAGGAATGGCCAGCAGAAGAAAGGAGGTAATAGTGCCTCTGTATAAGTATTTTTGGTGCAACTTCATTTGGAGTATCGTGTGCAATTCTGGAGACTGCACCTTCAAAAGGATATAAACAGGATGGAATCAGTACAGAGGGTGGCTACTAAAATGGTTAGTGGTCTTCATTATAAAGCATATGAGGACAGACTTAAGGATCTTAATATGTACTCCTTAGAGGAAAGCGGGCTAGAGGTAATGTGATTGATATGTTTAAATACCTCTGTGGAATAAATGCACAGGAGGAGATCCTCTTTCAACTGAAAGCAAGTTCTGCTATGAGGGGACATGGAATGAGGGTGAAAGGGGATAGATTCAGGAGTGGTATGCGGAAATATTTCTTTATGGAAAGAGTGGTGGATCCATGGAATAGTTTCCCAGTGGAGGTGGTAGAGATGAGGACAGTATCAGAATTCAAAGAAGCATGGGACAAACAGAGAGGATCTCCAAAGGAAAAAAGGGGACTGTTCTAGTGGTTGATAAGGAAAGACAGACTAGATAGGCCATGTGGTCTTTTTCTGTTGTCATATTTCTATGTTTCTATCAGATAGGAACTAATCAACCAAGCACCAGCAACTGCTCCAAGAGCACAAGCAATAAGAATTTGATAGTTGATAATTTGATAGTTGATAATTTGATGAATTTTGAAAACCTCTCTCTTTTCTAAACATTACAACAACTCAGATCATCCCTCAATAGACTTAGATAATGGCTAACCAGTTTTTATCTAACAAATCCCAAATGACCTACACATACAATTCTTCATAGCTGATACTGTACTTTGAATAACGCTTAAGTCCCACATAATGTGTATTTGTACATAATGTATATAGTTTACACTGTTCTATACTGTTCTGTATTAACACTGGCTGTTTATCTTATTGTTTTTGGTCACATGATGTTATATGTAAAACAAACTCCGATTTGTTAACTGTTGTTTATTGTGAACCGCAACTGAACTATGGAAGATGCGGTATATAAATCATTGTTAAATAAATAAATAAATACATAGTCATCCCACCGGAATACAAGAAAACCAACAAGACCACCTCTGCTAGGACACTCTGTTCTCTAGTGCCCCAGCACTAAGGAACACCCTACCAGAAGGCATCAGATCAACTTTGGATATCAAGGACTTCCGCAAAAAACTAAGTACTTACATTGAACACTCTGGTCACATCATGTAACCATACACAAGCTCTGGTCACATGACAATCCATCAGACAACCTTAATAATACATACTGTTTGTGCATGGTTTACAAGTTTAAAATCTGTATATAGTTACATAAAAAGTCTTAAGAGTTTAAATATGTTAACATGTTCGCCTATGTTTAATGTAGCAGTCAACTGTGATCTCTCACTGTTCTGCATAAGTTTAATGTTGTAATGTAAATCACTCTGAGTGAAGGATAGAGCCATATATAAAAACTGTTAAATAAGTAAGTGGGAGTAAATTGCCAGGCCTTTTATTTTGAGACAATGGAGGGAAAAATGACTTGCCCAAGGCGTGCCACTGGGAATTGAGCCCTACTCGCTTGGGTACTATGCTGTTGCACTAACCACTGGACTACTCCATTCAACTGAGGAAGGGTTCTCCCTTTCCCCTACAGGTGGCAACCAGACACAGGGACTGTGGAACACCAGGAAGTGAGGGAGGGGTGGAGAAGAGTTTTTATGTGTTCTTTACTCTGCAGATATATGTTCAGCAGGGACTCCATAGTCTGTTTTAACCTGTACATAGATACAGGGTGGGGGGAAGGGGGTATCATAATACCCACCATAATTGCCTATCAAATCCACACATGGCATCGATTGTCATGTGGACCTCTCTATGTTTTTGGTGTGCTTCAACTTTGTACAAACCTTTATTAAAGATCCCACCTACATTGACTACCTATCTACTACGTCCCTTCTTCATGTGTGTATGTACAGTGCATGATACATTGCCATGCCCCTGACATGATGTGGTGCTGTCTCCCTTTGCACATGTTGTGGGCACAGTGGCTGCCCAGCATGGGTGCATGAGCTGTGGCCTACTGCAGGATCAATGAGTACCTAGCCAATGGCAGTCCATGGATTTGGTGACACCTATGTGGACATTGCATGGCTGGGGGATAGAGAGGGTTTATACGGGGCTTACAGAGCAGCCATCCACCAGTGACATCTCTACTCTTAGACCTCTCATAGATGCCAGAGTGGGTGAGGATGATAATGTCGTGGTGAAAATCTGGGGAAGAAATCTGTTATCTTCCTCTATGCATTGCAAACCACTTGCATATTGAGTAAGTGGAATGCCTTCCTGTTGCGGTAGGTGACCTCCCTTCCTCATGGGGGGGTCTGAGGGCCTCATGGGTGCAATTGATGAGCCCCAGTACTGATGGAAAGTGGGCCACCTCATGAATTGGATCATGGTTTGCTGCTTCTTCTGCATGATCTGTGGGATGGTTACATACGGTTCAGTGTGATTAGAAAGGCCCTCAGGAACTATGAGATGCACAGTGAGATGGCTGACTGGCTGAGACCTGCAGTGGCAGTGAACACAGACTGGAAACTGGCTAGGAAGTTGATGGCTGTGGTGATCTTGAGGTGGACAGGAACGGGTAGGCCCCTCTGTGTTGTGGAGCGGAGGAGAACATCTAGAATAGAAGGTGGATGGCTGTCTTGTCAAAATGGAACCTGGTGAGGCACTGCTCATCCATGTAGTCCAGGAATTGGTTCCTAGGCCTGTAGGCCCTTGATATGGGTGCCTCCTGGTAGATTTCCTGTGCTCGCTGTAGGCCTCATGCAGCAGGGCTAGGGTAACCAATGTGCTCATCTGAGCCATGTCTCCTGCCTCCCTCCACCAAGACCCTGTGTTTCTCACCAAACACCCTCTGGCTCCCACTACCAGCACCCAGTGACTCCAAACAACTTCATCCACAGCATTGCACATGTACCTCCACACACACACATACACTCACACACACATACACAGAGCAGGGAATCCTACAGAGACATAAAGGCCATAGAGAACATTGGACCACACATAGATAGGCAGTAGGGAACCATATAGAAAGGAGACAGATAAACTATGGGCCAAGGGGTGTGTCATGGGGGGAGGGAGGTTGGGATTGGCACAGCTGGAGTGAGGGGATGAGGGAATGGAACTCTAATGGGGTCTGGAAAGGGGGAGGTAGATACTGTAGGTTGAAGTAGGGCATAGGATACACTATAGAGGGAGAAATTATCCAGATTATGGCTTCTATTATTTGGAAAAATGAACTGAATTTGGTAAATGTATTGAAATAAAAAAGTGAAAGAAGAGTATAGTAAAACAAAATATATGAAAAGTATGGGCTATAAGAATGACATAGAAAGAAAAGAAGGTGGTAAAACCAAGAGGAAAAATAAAATAAATATAACAGAGGAGAATAAAGGGAAATATCCAGATAATTGCTTAGAAAGAAATGACCCAGTATTCAGGTAATTATTCGGATAGTTCCCTTTATTTTCTTCTTTTTTAAATATAGTTTTTACTTTTACTTTTGTCTTCACCATTTTTTCTCCATGTCATTCTTATAGCCCAAACCTTCATTTATTTTGTTTGACTATGCTCCTCTTTCACTTTTTTATGTCACTCTAATGACCAAATTTTTTCACGCCAACATAACTTCTTAACCCTACTTTTATTACTCTTAACCCTGGAATTACCAAGATTTTTTGAACACACTGAATACCGTTGGGGTCATAAATGACCCCACGACAAATTTTAATTGTTAACCATGAAAATTTTAAACTAAACAGACAAAATACTATTTTGAATTATTTATTATATGAAGGTTAAATGTTTTGAAATGTAATGCTTTATCATAAAATTACATGAAGAAGAGTTGCCATGAAAGCAGTTTTTGCATGCACTTGATGAACACAGTAAAGTACTACAGTCATTTGCATGAGACACAGACAATTTCTGAATGTTCTTTGCAAACATTGCGCTTGCAGGAGGTGCAAACTATGTTGCTTTTCTTGTCTTTTTCTCTGGAACAGCAGTGACACCTTGCCCTTTTCTTTGGGATCCCGATATTGCAAACAGCATCAGTGGCTTCTTCAATGCTAGAAGAAGTCTCGCTGCAATTACTCTGAAGCAGCTGCTTTCCTAATTCCAAGAGGAATAGACAACGTCTGTGTTTTGACTTGGACTGCCATTCTGGATTTAGTGACATCCAAACAATGAAGGCGTTCAAAGCACTGATGTAGAAGATTGTCACTGGCCAGCGTCTTGTCACTGGCCATTCGTTTTGTGGTATACGTGCACAACATTTGATCTGCCGTATCTACTCCACCTTTACTAGAATTATAGTCCAAGATCCTGTGTGGTTTTTTGTCTGGACGTGTGTTATCTACTTCTTCTTGATCATGCAAACTGCTCAGAAGAACAACCACTTTTCCTTTCTTCGAGCAATAGGAAGCCAGAGTGGCGTCATCGCGAAAGGCAAACAGTGAAGTGAATACCTCTCGGCCCTTTGCTGTTACAAATTCTGGAGGTAATTCTTTTCTGTTCTTTCGAATTACCCCCAAAAGTGTCATTAGTTTTTCTAGCATTTTCCATGACAGGGATAAACTGCAGAAGAAATTGTCAACAGTAACATTTCTGCCAGATCGCATCAATCCTTCAGTGAGTTGCAGCACAACCCTTTCACCCTGATTCTGTTCCCTGTTTTGTCCGAGTTCCCTTCCTGTATATACTTGAAGACGCAGAACATATGACGTTGTACTGTCACACAACATCCATAGCTTTATGTCATATTTCCCAGGTTTGCTGGGAATATATTGTCTGAATGGAACATGGCCACGAAATGTAAGCAGTTGCTCATCCACGGTAACATTTTCACCAGGAACAAAGGCATCACTTAGAGTTGCTTCTCAGGTATCAAAAACGTGTCTGATTGGAGAAAGCTTATCCACGCCTTTTGTTCACGTCTGTTGGTTGCATCATCAAATCTGAGAGCACAAGAAATTTGCTGAAAACGGTTACGGGCCATATTTTTGACGAAAACAGAATGACCATCTTCAAGTTTCCACAACTGAACTATGGATTCATTTCGTGACTTGTGCACACCTGAGAGGATCAGAAGTCCAAGAAAACGTTGAAATTCTCCGTCTGTCAAATCTTTCCGGGTGTCGTCATAAATGTGCCTTCCTTGTTTGCTCGTCCACATCATGATTTCATTCAATAAGTTCTTCCTCATGAACAAGTGGAATGCTGCGAGAGGGCCATCCACATTTCGTACAGCATACCTTGTAGGACCTTGTTGTACGGGCATGACATTAGCTCTGGTGTATCTTCCAGCAGCTTGCTTTATAGGTTTCCTGTTCCATGATGTGGCATCCTTAGATAACATAGGCTTCAATTTCAACATTTGTGCTTATAGTTGATGACCTCTTAGCTCCTCTACGACCACAACTAAGATTCCTCACAGATGATACTGACACCGAGGACTCCTGCCTTCTTCCCCGTCCAGCACAGCCTCGACCTTTGCCTTGACCTGTAACTTGACTCTTTGCTGCAGGCGATGTTACCGGCTCAACATCAGTCTCACATTCACTTGTGCTGTCGCCATCTGAATCATGACAGTCATCATCAGATTTATCGCTGATATGCTTCTTCGCTTGCTGAATATGCTGCATCATCAGACGACTCAGAGCCGTCACTGTCAGCATCTTGTTGCAATATTTCTATTATTGGGCAGCTGAATACTTTCGTTTTGACATCATAAGCAATAACCTAAAATAAATAAACAAAGATAAAGTTGTATAAAATGCAAAGCAGTTTTACTATAGGTGTACAATAATCATGATGAACGAGCTGAAAGCCTTTAGATTTCATTGGAAATAATGAGAGAAGATATATCAATTACAGAAAATGTGTAATTTTCATAAAATAAGAGTACAAAAAATAAATGATACATAATTAATGATAAATACCTTTGTCAGATCAAAAAATTCACAAAACTGCAAATTGTATCACGATCCAAACCGGACGTAAGCAACTAGGGTCAAAAATGACCCCACTGGTACTCTGTGCTGCAATTCATCACTAGTGTCACCTAGCGGATTAAAATTATTCCTCTCATGGCGCAATATAAAGAGAATATTGACATGTGAAAAGTCATAAAAAGACTGCATTCTTGAACAACTAGTTTCCGAGATACACGTTGCGAAACTTGCAATGGGGTCACTTTTGACCCCATCGGTACTTCCAGCATTAAGAACATAAGATTTGCCAAACTGGATCAGACCAAAGTTCCATCAAACCCAGCATCCTAATTCCAACAGTGACCAACCCAGGTCACAAGTGCCTGGCATATCCCAAAAGGAGTCAGTTCTACACTACTTACACCAAGGACAAGCAGTGGCTTTCTCCTAGTTCACTTCAATAATATTTCACTGACTTTTCTTCCAGAAACCTGTCCAGTCCCCCTCCAAACCCAGCTGCACTAACTGCCCTTATTTCATCCTCCAGTAATGAGTTCCCAAGCTTAATTATATCTTGAGAGAGAAATTATTTTCTCCTATTTGCTTTAAATGTACTACTTTGTAACTTCATAGTGTTTCCCCTAGTCTTTGTACTTTTTGAAAGAATAAACTATCAATTCATATCTATCCATTTCATTCCACTCTAAAAATTTAATGGAATGAGACCAAATTTGGCATGGAGGTAAAAGGCACATTAAAGCTGAAAATGGGTGATATCAGACAGGGAGTGCCGAAAAAATTAAGTCCCCTCTAAAAATTGTCAAACATATTTTTATAGGCGATGTAATTCTAACAACTTCAGCATACAAACATTTGTTCACTGTAACATAGCAATTCGGAAATTGCATCTTTCAGGCTGCCTTCCCCTTTCATCACCTTTCCCAGGATAGCCCATGGGAATATGATAGGGTTGTGCATTTGAAACAAAATGGGAAATGCCAAGATGTTTCCCATTTTGTTTGATATCATTTTCAAACAAAAATGAAATGGGAAGCGCCCAAATTTTTATCATTTCCCATCTTTCTTTTATAGTGCACACTATCACTTAATAGTGCACATTATTGAACCATAGTGCAGGGCGCATTGCCGTAATAATGTATGCTCTTCCCTAATAGGTCACACTATGGCTGAATAGTGTGCACTGTTAACCCTTAGTAAACACTATTAAGCAATATTGCATACTACTAAAGGAAGACAGGAAATGATGAAAGAAAAATGAAAAATAATAAATAAATAAATAAATAAAAGACACAAAATGAAACAAAAACTTTTGCAATTAAAACTGAAATGAAATAAAAGAACTCTTTTTTGCCTGTACGACTGTAGTATTTGATGTCCTAGGCCAGGAGTGGCCAACTACATTCCTGGTGCACTACGATCCAGCCTGGTTTTCAGGATGTCCCTAATAAATATTCATGAGGTATATTTGCATCAGGATGTCCCTCGTGAATATTCATTAGGGGCATCTTGAAAACCAGGCTGGATTGTGGTGTATCAGGCCGGAGTTGGCCACCCCTGCCCTAGGCAAATCTTCAACCATGCCCCCCTCATAGTCAAGCATTTCCCCTTCTCAGCCCCATTGCAGCATTGCCCCTTACTTTACTTCTCCCCCTCCATAGTCCAGCATCTCCCTTTCTCTTTCCTCCACTCTCTATGTGTCCAGCATCTCTCCTTCCCTAGCCCTCTTGCTGTGTCCAGCATATCTCATCTTTTCTCTCCAGGGCTGTACCAAGCCATAATTGTGCCCTGCATATCTGGCGCCCCCCCTTCTTACCCATGCCTCCATGTCCAGTCAGCTGCCTTCCCTTGCCCTGCTGCCGCCACTTTTTGTTTTCTGGAGGCAGGGGCACCGGCAGCAGCTGAGCAGACTTGACTTCAAATGAAAAACAAAAACAAAAACATGCAGGTCCTTCAACTCCGCACTTGTATGCAGATCTGATCCCTCCCTCTTTTGATGTAGGTTCATGACAGAGGAGGGAGGGACCAGACCAGTCATTCAAATGCAGGTCTTTGCAACTCCATGCTTGAATGGCTGGTCTGGTCCCTCCTCCCTCCTCTGACGTGACCTACATCAGATAAGGGAGGGAAGGACCAGACCTGCGTACAAGCGCGGAGTCAGTAAGACCAGCTTGTTTTTTTAATTTGAAGTCAGGTCTGGTCCACTGCTGCTGGTGCCGCTGATGCTGAGAAAACAAAAAGTGGCTGCATCAGGGCAACAGCAGGTAGCGAGACGGGGAGCCGAGGCTGGCAGCCTGAAATACGCCCCTAATCCTTGCATGTTGCTGCTTCTCTCTGCCTCCGGCTCCTTATCTCTATTCTCCTGCTCGGGCTCGAGGCTGCAAAGAAGGAAAGTGCACAGAGCAGTAGTTCTTTCTGCACGGCCTGCATGCTAGGCCTGTGGAGTCCCGCCCCCTCTGACAGGAAGCTTACATCAGAGGACGTAGGACTCCATGGGCCTATAGTGTGCCAGCTGACTTGGGTTTTTTGCTGCCTTTGGCCCCAGCAGGAGCTGCTACAGAGGGAAGAAGCAGGTGACGCTGGACCCTTTAAAGTGCCATGCTGTGACTCCCTAGGCAGATGCTTAGGTCACTTAATGGTAGGGAAAGCCCGGTCACACTAGCACAAGAGATGCAATGGCACACACAAACACACACACACACACACACATACTCACATAAGCAAACACACAAACACACACAAGCCAAACACCGACACAAACACATGAAGTAAAGAGATCAACAGGTGAATATACAATCACACATGCATACACAGACACATGCACACATAGACACACACTCAAAGACACCCACAAACACACATACGCAGAGGGGTTGGAATAATTCCCTGAGACATGCTTTGCATGTATTCCGAAGTATTCCCTCCCGCTGCTGCCACATCTGTATCTGCTGGGTTGACTCTTAATGGTTCAGGGTCCAATGTAATAAGCTGCTCCGTTCTTTATTGTGGTGCTTCGGTCACGGTTTTCATGTGCTAATCTCACTCTTTTTAATGTGGAAAAATCTGAAGTAAAGCCACCCCATTGAAGAAAAGCGCAGTAGTCTGTAGTGCTATATAAATAACACAGGTACACTAAAAAATTTTTTTTTTAAACTGCCTCTAATGTTTCGATTGATTTTTACGTTTTTTGGTGCGCTGAATCCAAATCTGGTAACCAATTTGCTCCATCACGTACAGATTTTTTGCTACATTGGGTTAGCAGTTTGAGGTGAACGTTTCAGATTGAGTGCGATCAAGATAAAAGTTTCTTGGATGAATTCTTTATACTAATTGTTTAGTAGTTATTCAAATAAGAATAAAGAAAATTGTAACAAGGCAGCACATAAGAATAGAGTAATGTCAACAAAACACACTGTGATGGTAGCAAACTGTCTGCACTTAAAACAGCCACATACATGTTGTGACGCGGGGGCCGCCGGGCGGAGTGTGCGCGCGCGTGTGCCAGCACCCCCTGGTGGCGGCGTAGTAGTTCCACCACAGGGTGGGTTCCGCGGGGCGCCACCGCTCGCTGGTCCGCTGTCACCAAGAAGGTTGGATTGGGGTTGGCCAGGTGCGAGGGTCAAGGGTATCAGCCTTGTGCCGGCCTCGTTACCAAACTCCCAAAGAGAAAAATTATACTCTTGCACAAAGTGGAGGAAAAAATGAAAAAGGCTTTTATTCCCCTTTTTGCACTAAGGGTTCAAATCATACGCACAACACACTGGTAAACGTAACAGAAAAAGTCTTTGCAATGGATTTTCCAAACAGGGCATGAACTAACCAAAAAGGGCTGTTAACTTCACAGTAACAAAAATTGTTCAAACAGTAATGCTTCATTCACTGCCAGATCCATGGAATGATTCAATCTCATCCACAACACAATAGGTACATTCCATTGGGCTATCCAAGTCCTTGGACATAGATTCCACTTGCATGGCCTCCTCCTCTGACTGCTCTGGGGAAACCGAATAAATGTCCTTCCCTGGAGTATGTTCTGGTGCTTCCCAGGGCTTAGCCAAATGTTTGGGCCTAGGCTTCTGCAAGGTGGAATACCACAGTGGCAGCTCTTTTTCTAAATGTTTAAAAACCTTTTCTTGGTAAGGTTTTCCTCTGTCAGTTCTTTGCTTATAACAGCTGTCTTTTAACTTATACTTCTGTCCTTGTTTATGATAAGGAGGGTCACCTTTCCAGGATTCTTCTCTAGGCAAACTATAACAATTTTTAAAAGCTTTACCTCTTGCTTTTCTCCTGGTTCTTTGGGACAAAGCTGGAGGCCTACCTTGGCTACTGCCTTCCGTGTCAGTGCTCTCTGGTGCGTTCCTTCGGCTCTCCCACTCTTGTCTCCTTTGGCTTTTATGGCTGGTTTTCTTTCCGGCTTCAGAGCCTAATCTAGTCAGGCTTCGGCCTTCTCGGCCTATCCTTTGGGTTATAGGACTGCTTCTCCTTCCCCAGCCTGTCTTTCTGCTCAGGCTTGGCTTGGGCCTAGACCTTGGCTTTGATCTGTCCTCTGCATAGCCTGTTCTTGGTCCTTCTCTGGAGCTGCTTCTAACTTGTTCTCTCCCCGGTGGAAAACTTCCTGGTGAACCTTCTGAGCTCCCCTGTGAGCCTGCTGACTCTTGCCTGCATCTCCTTAAATGTGTGGTGTTGGAGTATGACTCCTGCCCCCTGAGGCGTGGTTCTGGAGTCTCTGTCCTGCCTCTCCTGCTCCCCCTAGATGGATCCTTTGGAAATTGCAGGTCATTTCTTTTTTTCTCCGAATTTAAAACTTTTTTTCTCTCTAGAAGAGGGTCCGCTGCGTCACACATCCCCCTTCTTAAAATATTACGGGCTGGGGAAAACCCTTCTCCGCAGCACGTAATCCCAGATTCTGCACTGTTCTGTAGCTGTTCAGGACGTTGGACGTCTGGGCAACTGTTCAGTCGTACCTTACCGGGTTGGGACACAGCCTTTGTGGACGTTAATAGCGCCGCGCGCTCATGCCAAGGTCGAAGAAGGTTGGCGTGATACACCTGTTCTCGACCACCTGTGTCTCTTACGACGTATGAAGTGTCCCCTACCGGGTGGACGACCGTATGGGGACCCCTCCACCGGGACTCAAATTTAGGGGTGGCTCCGGGGACTAAAACCATCACCCTGTCTCCGATTTTTAAACATCTAGGTTTTACCCGTCTGTCATAGTACTGTTTTTGTCTTCTCTGGCTCTTCTTAAGTTCTTCAGTGGCAAACCTGGAAGTTCGTTCGAGACGTATTCTCAACTTCCGAAGGAATAAGGGTATCCCTATTTCTTCTTCTTTTGGCTCAGCCCACTGTTCCCTTAGTATATCGAGGATGCCTCTAGGTGTCCGCCCATACATCAGTTCATATGGGGACGTGCCTAACGAGCTCTGCTTTCTTTCTCTGCAGGCGTAGAGGATAAAAGGTAACATAGTGTCCCATTCAGCCGTTTCTCCATCTAGAGCGCGTCGGAGCATCTGTTTTATGGTCTGATTTAGTCGCTCTACCAGGCCATTGCATTGTGGATGGTAAGCAGCTGTTTTCAAGTGCCGGATACAAAAAGCGTCCCAAACTTGGTTAAGGTACTTCAACAGAAAATTACTTCCTTGATCTGTCAAGACCTCTTGCGGGAATCCTACTTCACAAAATAGTTTTATCAATTCGATCGCGATTGACTTGGCGGAAATATTCCTCAAGGGAACTGCCCAGGGGAACCTAGTGGCTTGATCAACAACCACCAGTATATACTGAAATCCCCGTGGCGTTCTGATGAGGGGTCCTACTAGGTCCATAGCAAGTCTTCGGATGGGATCCGTAATTATGGGCATCGGTACCAGTGGCACACCCGTTGGTTTATGTGGCGTGACCCTTTGGCAGGCCGCACAGGATTCACAAAAGCGTGTTGTCTCTCGAAACACCCCTGGCCAGTAGAATCTAGCCAGGATCTGATCGAGGGTGCCTTGCGCACCTTTATGCCCCCCAACGGGGTGGTGGTCATGGGCCAGACGTAGGACCGAAGCTTTGAAGTTACTTGGGACCACCAGTTGTTTCCGTACCAGACCGGTCCACAGGTCCTTACTCTCCCGATAGAGTATCTCCTCCTCTAGGAGGAATCTTGGGTACGTCTCCCTCTCTTCTTTAGTCTGCTCGAAGGCCTGAGAGAGGGCTGGGTCCGCCCTTTGCTCCATTTTGAACGAGGGGAACTTTTCCATTACCTCGGCCGGAATCCATGGCATAGCTTTTCCCTCTTCCAGCTCCGCTCTTGCCTTAGAACGGCATTGTCTTTCTCTCCTTCGGTCCACCTTTGGTTTTCTTTCCCTCCTCGTGGGGTCCTCTATTAAACCATCGTGCGACGGGAGCTCTCTGAGGGAAGTGTCTTTGGAGCACGAGGGTTGTTCTCCATCTTGGGTGTGTGCCCTTGTAGACACTAGAGCTGTCACGTGGGCCACATCTTTGCCTGTCTGACTCTGTTGGCGCCTGGAATTTATATTAGGTTTTGGCTGCATGCAAGTGGAGTCTGATTTCCCTACCGGCGATACACCTCTTTTTAAGGTCTTCCTAAACTGTGGCCAATCACGGCCTAGGACCAATTCTTGTGGTAACCTAGGTACCACAGCGATCAGCATTTCCCTCATAATGCCTAAGCCCTTTACCCATAACTTGTATACTGGATATCGGGTAGCTGCACCATGCACGCACTTAATTTTCACTTGACCTACTGGAGCTTCCGGAACCGATAGGCCCTGAGCCTGAATTATTGACCATAACCGCTTAGAGACCATGGTCTGGTCAGCTCCAGAATCCAGTAATGCTTTTACAGCTATGCCTTGTATTTTCACATCAAGGACAAAGCCTTCCCGTACTGCACTAGGGGATTCTCCCACTAGGGCAGTGCGAGAATAACACTCGTACTGGAGGTGTCCTCTTTTGCCACATGCAAAACACTTCTTTGTATTCTCCTTTACCGTAGGTCTAACATTTTTCCCTTTGGTAAACGGAGGATGTGAAAGACTCTCTATCTTTTGTGCTTCAGCCCCTATTGCTATCCTGGGACTTATCCTAGGATGGGCAACCTCTTCAGCTTCCAAGTATCTCTCTGTGAGATTTATTGCTTCAGCGGTAGTGCAGCAATTTTGTAGCACTAGGAAATTCTGCACTTTACTGGGAAGGGCATTCATATATTGTTCTAGGATGATAACATCCATGAGGGTGTCTATCGTTCTTTTTTCAGGCTTTAGCCATTTATGAGCCAGGCTGCGTACACGATGGCCTAGGGCCTTAGGTGTTTCGCCGGCCTTTAAGCAGGTAGCCCTAAACATTTTTTTTATATGTGAAAGGTGTGAGGCCTAAGCGATCCCTAATCGCTAGCACTACTTCCTCATAGGAATCCGCTAAGATTGGGGGCATTGACCTATAGGCCGCTAGTGCCTCGCCCGTGAGCGATGCCGCTAGTCTCATTGCCCACTGCTAATTTGGCCATTTAGCCGAAGTAGCTATTCTAGTAAATGTGTCTAGAAAATCATCTATGTCGTCATCTGCACATAGTTTCCCCACCACCAAGTCATTACAGTGCCATTGTCCATGGTCGGGATTCGCTGATCCAGCGCGTAACTGGGTCTCTGCCTTGCCCCTCACCAGTTCCTCTTGCTGCTGGGCAAGCCAGGTATTCATTGTCTCGATGACTGGTAGTTGCTGCTGCTGCATTGCTTTCAGCGCCTGTACTTGGCTTAGCTGTGCCATCTCAGCCTGCTTATTGAACTGTTGCGCCATCCAAGCGCAAAGTTCCTTGGGCTCCATGATCCTGAAATGATAATAAACAGAAGAAAAGGAAACCCAAGTGCGGCACTTTCAAAGAAAAAAAACCTCTCCCTCGTTTTTTCCTTTTTTTTTTTTTTCACTTAACCTCGCTTAACCTCAGTTAAGCTCACTTCCCCCAACATCCAACACTAAACAGGTTTTATTACTTGTTACCTTGTTCAAGTGTTGCGTCAGCCTTAGAGGAAGATATGCTGCTATCCACGGCTTTGACGTGCTTCTTGGACTGCCTCAGGATTGTCAGCTTACAGGCTCTTCTTTTCGGATCCGGTCCAGATTTCGGGAACTCCGTTCCAGGTTTTGGAACTCCAATCCAGTCGAGTTGTCTGTTCCGTTCCGGGATTTACTTTTTTTTTTTTTTTCAAAAAAAAAAATTCTTGTCTTTTCAACTTTTACCGTTGCAGGCTTTTGTACGTCCTTGGGGTTGGCGTCTATCCTGCCAACTACGCCACTTGTGACGCGGGGGCCGCCGGGCGGAGTGTGCGTGCGTGTGTGCCAGCACCCCCTGGTGGCGGCGTAGTAGTTCCACCACAGGGTGGGTTCCGCGGGGCGCCACCGCTCGCTGGTCCGCTGTCACCAAGAAGGTTGGATTGGAGTTGGCCAGGTGCGAGGGTCAAGGGTATCAGCCTTGTGCCGGCCTCGTTACCAAACTCCCAAAGAGAAAAATTATACTCTTGCACAAAGTGGAGGAAAAATGAAAAAGGCTTTTATTCCCCTTTTTGCACTAAGGGTTCAAATCATACGCACAACACACTGGTAAACGTAACAGAAAAAGTCTTTGCAACGGATTTTCCAAACAGGGCATGAACTAACCAAAAAGGGCTGTTAACTTCTCAGTAACAAAAATTGTTCAAACAGTAATGCTTCATTCACTGCCAGATCCATGGAATGATTCAATCTCATCCACAACACAATAGGTACATTCCATTGGGCTATCCAAGTCCTCGGATATAGATTCCACTTGCATGGCCTCCTCCTCTGACTGCTCTGGGGAAACCGAATAAGTGTCCTTCCCTGGAGTATGTTCTGGTGCTTCCCAGGGCTTAGCCAAATGTTTGGGCCTAGGCTTCTGCAAGGTGGAATACCACAGTGGCAGCTCTTTTTCTAAATGTTTAAAAACCTTTTCTTGGTAAGGTTTTCCTCTGCCAGTTCTTTGCTTATAACAGCTGTCTTTTAACTTATACTTCTGTCCTTGTTTATGATAAGGAGGGTCACCTTTCCAGGATTCTTCTCTAGGCAAACTATAACAATTTTTAAAAGCTTTACCTCTTGCTTTTCTCCTGGTTCTTTGGGATAAAGCTGGAGGCCTACCTTGGCTACTGCCTTCCGTGTCAGTGCTCTCTCGTGCGTTCCTTCGGCTCTCCCACTCTTGTTTCCTTTGGCTTTTATGGCTGGTTTTCTTTCTGGCTTCAGAGCCTAATCTAGTCAGGCTTCGGCCTTCTCGGCCTATCCTTTGGGTTATAGGACTGCTTCTCCTTCCCCAGCCTGTCTTTCTGCTCAGGCTTGGCTTGGGCCTAGACCTTGGCTTTGATCTGTCCTCTGCATAGCCTGTTCTTGGTCCTACTCTGGAGCTGCTTCTAACTTGTTCTCTCCCCGGTGGAAAACTTCCTGGTGAACCTTCTGAGCTCCCCTGTGAGCCTGCTGACTCTTGCCTGCATCTCCTTAAATGTGTGGTGTTGGAGTATGACTCCTGCCCCCTGAGGCGTGGTTCTGGAGTCTCTGTCCTGCCTCTCCTGCTCCCCCTAGATGGATCCTTTGGAAATTGCAGGTCATTTCTTTTTTTCTCCGAATTTAAAACTTTTTTTCTCTCTAGAAGAGGGTCCGCTGCGTCACAATGTGCACAAACATTGAGCATATAAGAGCGAGGTTAGACACAAAGCAAAGCAAAGAAATGTGCAAAAAATGTTGTACAGGTATGTATGTAAGAATAGAAAACGCAAACCGCACTATTGAAATACATGAAGACAAACACCCGATGGTGTGAAAATAAAATTCTAATAAATGAGATCCGACACTGTGGTAATAACTAGCAAATTTTTATTTCAAAGTTTAGTAAAAACACGATATTTGTCAACACAGTTTAGATTTTAAAGTCATTCTTGGGTCAATCAATCTCCTGGTGGGCCCGTTTCTTCTTCCCCCGAATGCTTCTCTTGGTGCGCTGCTTGGCGTATTTTTCATCTGGGGTTTCCCGCAGCAGCAACCAGCAGAAATCAGCCATCATAGTGGTGTTCCATCTTCCTTGGTACCTTCTCTCTGCGTCCTTGATGTCCTGGTGAAACCTTTCACCTTGTTCTTCACTGTACGCCCCCAAGTTTTCAGGAAAGTAGTTCACATGGGAGTGCAAGAAATGGACTTTCAGGCTCATGTTACAGCCTTGTTCTTTGAAGGCATTGAGCATCCTGGCAACAATATCCTTATAGTTCTCATCCCACCTGTTCCCCAAGAATTTGAGAACAACATCCTTGAAGGAATCCCAGGCTTCTTTTTCCTTCTCAGACATCGTTTCAGCGAATGCTCCATCTGAAATGAGTTTCCTTATATCAGGGCCAACAAACACTCCTTCCTTTAGCTTTGCTTCAGAAAGTCGGGGGAACTTTGAGCAAAGGTACCGAAAGCACTCACCATCTTTTGGAAGGGACTTGATGAATTGCTTAATGAGACCCAACTTAATGTGGAGAGGTGGTAATAGAATTTTATCACGAGGTACCAAGCTCTCATGAAGAACATTTTTCTCACCGGGTCTCAAATACTCCCGAATTGGCCAGTCTTTTTTCCCCCAGTGTAGGTCGCGGGCCCGGCTATCCCACAAGCAAAGGAAGCAGGGATATTTGGTGAAACCGGATTGCTGCCCTAATAGCATGGATAGAATTTTAAAGTCTCCACAAATCATCCACTTATGCTCATCATAACGAATCTTCTGAAGAATCAGGGCCAAATTCTCGTATTTTTCTTGGAGAATAACAGAGTGAGCAATAGGAACTGAAGCGAATGAGTTGTCATTATGAAGAAGAACACCTTTTATGCTGTCTTTTGACGAATCAATGAACAGCCGCCATTCAGCAGGATCATACTTGAGTTTAAACTTTTCCATCACTCCGTATATATCGTTGCAAAATACCAAATCTTCCTCTTTGCTGAAATACTTCAAAAATTGTGTCTCGCGGTTGCGGTACCAATAAAAAGTTGTTCCTGGTGACAATAGATTTTTCTGTTTAAGCCGAGAACCTAGCAGTTGGGCAGCATCTTTTGGGTGTCCTAAATCCCGGACTAAATCATTCAATTCAGCTTGAGAGAAAAGTTCAGGTTTCGGATCTGGTTCAGTTTCAAACTCGGAAGTACTGGACTCATCGGGAAAAGCCATCTGATGAGTCTCATCATGATCAGAACCGTCCACACAAATATGATCCAAAGATTTTGGTGGTTCAGGCACAGGTACTTCGTTGCTATGAGGCATAGGCCTAATTGCTGAGGGAAGGTTGGGGTAACTTATTACGTTCTTATTTTTTAAGTTGTATCCCTTCACAATGCAAGAGCAAAAATAGCAGTCACTGCTGTGGTCTCTTTGTTCACGCCACATCATAGGTATTCCGAAACGAAATGCTTGTTTTTTACCTTTCATCCATAAGCGTAGATCTTCCTCACATGTCTTGCACACTTTGTGAGGAGTCCACAGTTTGTCTTGATCGCCTAACTTCAAACCGAAATAGGCAAAATATACTTTTTTAATAAATGCAGAAATGTTCCTCTGCCGCTTTTTCACGGTATATTCCCCACAAATAAAACAAAAACTGTCCGGAGAGTTGACGCAACCTCTGGCTCTGTGAGCCATCACAAATACACAGCACTGCAAACTACAACTGTAGTGAACCACTTCGGAATAAAGCTGGATTACGACTGAGCAAACAAAAGGTAATAATGAACTTGCAAGAAACTGAAATTTGACAGGAACGTTCATGTCGCAACCACCGTGTTTGAGCGAGCGAATGAGGCGAGGCGAACAAGAAAGAACATGCGCCAGCGCGAGTACTGGATTTAGCCCCCCCGCCTCCCAATTGTCCTGTTAATGTATAAAATGAATACAAAACACTCTAAAATATCATGAGGGAGTGTTTCTAGTTAGTTAACCATTACAACCTCTATTTTGGGCCAAGAAAATAAACTGCAGTCGGCCAAAAAGAAATTATGTGAACATTCCTTATATGGGTAAGAAATCTAATTTTGCAAGAAAACGTGACGTGATGGAACATTTTGGCTATTTTTCCTGGATTCAGCACCCCAAAATCTATAGGAATCAGTTGCAAAACTGGAGGCAGTTTTTTGGTAGTGTACCTGTGTAATTAATAGTAGTAGTAGTAGCACTAGTAGTAGGCATACCAATGCATAGAATTCAATGGATCTCCGATGTAATTACTCTTTATGTAAAAACAAACCATGATCAATTTTGTTATGGTTTCCTACGTGCCTTGAAGTGCAAAATCTTTATTCCAGCTCTCTCATCTTTTAAGTAATATTTTAATGGTGTTCTGTTCTACTATTTTATTCATTTGTCTTTATGTAAACTGCTCTTATGCCTCCAAAGGTCGGTATAGCAAATTTAATAACCATAAACGATACCACTGTACTACCCAATCATCACAATTTATCTTTATTTCACTACTCTATCGTTCTTCCATTATTTCCCTCTTAGTTCAATTTTGTTTTAGGAATATAAACTATGATTGATATATATTAATTTGTTGCTGCCTACAAGTTCAGATAAATACTAATGATGTAAACTTTATTTTTTGGTGCCCACGTGTTAGGGGTATGTTTACTAAATGACGCTAACGTCACAGCCGCGATGTTATAGCGTGATACGTGATGTTATCGCGCGATAATGGCACATTACCAAGCGAGAACGTCACGTATCACGTGATGACGTCTCCGGCAGTGTTAAGGTGTGCAGAGGGTGGAGTAAGGCTCCCCAGAGGGCGGAGTAAGGCTCCCCAGGGGCGGAGATAAGGGGTCAATGGGCGGAGAGTGGGCAGGGAGAGGCTCCATGCACACTAACTCCGTGAAATGAATGTCTGAAAAGTAACGCCAGTGAAAACCTCGTGCTAGAGGCACATTGGCAGGGGAGAGAGAACATTTCAGTCAGCAATGTACAGCAAAGGCAGGGAGACCAAGAAAAGTGATAGTAGTGATACAAGTGCAGCAACATCATAGTGCCCAAGTACGAGAGGGCACTACAGTGAGGCTGCAAATGGGGTACAGGAGTTTGCAGGCGGGACATGCAGTGGAGCAGCTGGGACACAGGGTGGACTAGGCAGATGCCTAGGTGACACATAGGAATGTAGAAGCGGAAAACCAGCAAGACAGCAACTGACCAAGGGCAAACATGTCCACGAGTATGTGTCCCACAGTGTCCCAGGGGACAGTTCCCAGCAAGTACCACAAAGGGCACATAACATTGGCAGGCGGTGCCGGGGGGAAGCGTGGTTGTCTATGCAGGCACCCCTACCCCATATCATGCACCATAGGCAGCCGCCTACAGGCACACTTTATGGCCTGGGACTGCACACCACCACCACCACCACCGGCACAAAGGCATGTCAGCATGGTGGCAGAGGGGTGCTCGTGGCGGAGGGGGCAGTGGCATATGCCCACAGCAGACCACGGCCAAGCCCCATTTAGGTGGGTGCCATGCACTGCAACAGACAAGGTCTGTCTGACGAACAGTCATGGTATCCCTAGGGAATGATCTGCTTCTGTGACAACTGTTTGGTGCAGTACACACAGCCAGTGTGTTCAGGGGCAAAGGTTCGCTGGTTCAAGCCCCAGCTGTGGCTCCTGCAAACCATGTCCCTATATTTTACCCAGTACTAAACCATGGTAATAAAGATGGAACCTTTATTGCAGATTAAATAAACATGCCATAAATGCCTATATTTTACCCTACAGGGCACAGACACTATAAACATGTGCAATCCCTACAGCAGAGTTTCCCAACTGCAGTCCTGGAGGGCCAAACACCATTCAGGTTTCATGCTGTCCCTAATAAATATGCCTGTGCTGCATTTGTATGCATTGCCCCCATTGTATGCAAATGTATCTCATGCATATTCATTAGGGACAGCAGGAAAACATGGACCGTGTTTGCCCCACCAGGACCAGAGTTGGGAACCTCCGCCCTAGAGCAGCAGCCAACAGGGGCAGAAACACCCACACCCACAGGCTCCACTATCCAAAGCCTCATGGAGAGTCAGGCTGTTGGGCCCTGCGCAGAGCAGCATCTCCCAATACTAGCACCTGCATACCTTAGCAATGCCGTCCTAAATGTGGGAACACGTTACACATATATCAAAAGGTTGCTATGATTAATGGCAGATAACAAATCCTAAGTTAAACACGATTTGTTGATAGAGATTCATCATAGCAACCTTTCTGATATCTGTGGAGTATGTTTCAATTATTGCTTCTGACAGTGTTTACCACCCCGGGGAGTGACCCCAACAGTATTTTGTACCATAGCAATGCTTGCACTGTGCCCAGCACTGGAGTGGTGGCTAGGGCTTCCAAAAACCTCTATATTTGCACAATGCTGGCATAGGTGTGGGAGTGTGTGTATGTCTATCCAGTGTTTTGTGGCTGCCTACACCTTACTGAGCCCATACTGCTTGCACTGTTTCCAGTGTTAGCCTGCCAATGTGCATAATGAGGAGCAAGTTATTGTGGGTATGGCCCGGACAGGGCGACCTGGGCAGGATGCATCTGCACAGGGCATAGGGCAATGGCTGGGACATTGTAGTGCCCGACCACCACCTGCACGGACAAGGTGGCCACAGCATGTCATGCTGGGAGGTTACTCTCACCCTGACTAAGCAGTGACCATGGTATGGTTAGTTTCCCCCATAGTGCTATACAGTATTTCTCTCAAGTGATATCTGTGAGTTCCCTTTTCTATGGCCCAATCACTGACATACTTGCTTGGTGTGTGTGCTCACATCCCACTTGTGGGTGCACACAGTTCCTTCAGTAACATGCACTATGTACTAGCTAGCAGACTGTCTGCAGTTAGCATGTGTATGCTGGAACAACCTTACAGGGTGCAGCAGGTGAAGATTGACTGTGGACTGTGTGAATGTCAGATAGTGGTGGGGGGCAGCTGAGCTTTCCCAGGCCTACTGCCTGTCTGCTAGTGCCCTATGTGATGTGTACATATCTGCATTGACTGCGCTGTAGGGTGCCTATTCCCCAGCAGGACTGGGGTTGATGGTCCCCTCTACTGCCACCATTGCAGAGATATAGAATGTGGATCTGTTGGTGGGATATCCTTTCCCCCACCCTGACCCACAGAGGGCAGGTTGGGTGGTGCTACATAATCTGCTTTTGGGTCCAACCACCACCCTTCTCTTATAACCTGTGACCACGGCAACCACACAGGATATGCACTATTCTGGGTGCATAATAGTCCACAAGAACTAAACATGGCTGGAAAATACAGATAGACACAGGTGCTTCCTAGGTGAGTCTTCAGGAACTACCCATCACACTGGCACTAATGAGGACCTACAGCACAGCCTACCTCAGCCAAGTCAGGTGCTGCGGACCTGGTGCTAGGCGCCCCACCTTGCACTCAGGGTGAGCACAGGAACCACACAATGTCACAGTCTGTAGCTACTCTGTGCCAGTAACACACACGGTCAGTTCCTCCTACCAGGCCGGTGTGCTATAGAGGCGCATACCCCATCTTGTGATCAGATGTAGGCTGCTGATCTGCATGTGCAGTGCATCATGGGTATGGGTGGGTTTACCCTATCCTGGTAATCACAGCGGACAGTTTGTGTGGTGACCTGCAGTCTTTCTGTAGCCAGCCAGCCATGTGTTAGATGTAATAGAACTGTAGCCCACTGGTTACTTCAATAACTGCAGAGGTCATGGGTTTGATCCCACAGTGGTGTTATTTAATAAGGCTGTCTGAGGCATTTCCTTTTAATTTAAATCAATGCTGCCAGCAAAAACGTCCTCACAATGCTTTAGCCTAAGGCGCCCTCTAGGGCACATTATAAGGTGCCTTGGCGAACAGGGCTCTTTATATTGTGCCCTTTGGAGTGCCTTATAGGGCACCTTATGCGGAACCTTAGGTTACAGCACTGTGAGGGTGTTTTTGCTGGCAGCACTGATTTAAATTTAAAAAAAGGAAATGCCTCAGACAGCCTTCTTACATAACACCCCTGCAGAATCAAACCCATGACCTCTGCCTCCACAGTCATTGCAGTAACCAGTGGTCTACATCTTTATTGCTTCTAACATTGCACTGGCATGAACTTAGGGTTAACGCATGTTAACGTGCCACTGCGCCCACTATCATGCGATACAGATTCCTGCTACCTTCCCGCCGGAACGGCCACTCCTTATATGGCATTCTTCACATTATCGCTGCAACTAGTGCCGGTAACATTATGACGGTTTTGTAAACATACCCCTTAGTCTGTAACAGTTTGTTATAATAACCAATTTATTTTATTCTATCATGATACTGCTACAGAAATAAAGCAAATATTTTAATGGTCTTTTTCTAATTGTAGCATTTTGCAAAATACTGATCTAATCATAAGCAGACTTGATTTGCTTTGCTTTTTCTTTTTCCTTGGAGGATTGAGTAATACTGCTGCAGTCGACAGACAGAGTGGAAGCTGTTATTGTTGAGTTTACAGTGTTCACAGTGGATGATTCAGTTTAGAGATGCTAGGAAAGATATTTTTTTATTAAATAAGAAGTCACAGTTTACAATCAATTAGAAAAAAAGGGTGTTAGAAATAATGAAATTTTGCATAATCTCTCCCTGTGTAATGTTTTTCAGTTTAGAAATATATTACACTTTACAAAATGGTATTAGTTTTTGCAATTTTTTTAAATTTTAATTTTTATTGATGTAATGTAATAGTCCTAAAAATGAAATTAATTTAAACAGTTCCGAGGAACAGTGATGCCTATTTTTTCTAGGTATAACAGTGAAATAAGAAAGAGTATTTTAGGAATTTGAGAGGACAAGAAGATATCTTTATCTTTATTTCACACTTTATATATCGCCCTTGCCGAAGCCTGAGAGCGGTTTACAATAAAATAAAATAAAATATGAATATGTAAAGGTCGAGAAAGAAAAGACAAAAATGCAAAACAAATACTTCTCTTTAATTTATTTATTTCAAACATTTATATTCCACCTATCCATCGTCATCTTGGGTGGATTATACTAAAGGTCTGACTGACCTTTTCAATGCCTCGTTGGAGTCGGAAGCGGTGCCAAAGGACTGGAGAAAGGCTCATGTGGCCCCTTTACACAAAAACGGAAGTAAGGACGTGGTGGAAAACTGCAGGCTGGTTAGTTTAACTTCAGTGGTGAGTAAATTATTGGAAACACTTCTGAAAGAGAAAACATTGAGGTTTTTAGAGTCCAGTGGATTACAGGATCCAAGGCAGCATGGATTTACCAGAGGCACATTTTGTCAGACAAATCTGATTAATTTCTTTGACTGGGTGACCAGGGAGTTGGACTGAGGAAGAGCCCTAGATGTGCTGTATTTAGATTTCAGTAAAGCCTTTGACACCGTTGCTTACAGGTGACTTATAAAAAAACTGATGCATAAAATTTTGTTTAAATACCTCTGTGGCATAAATGCACAGGAAGAGAGCCTCTTTCGATTGAAAGCAAGCTCTGCTACGAGGGGACATGGGATGAGGGTGAAAGGCGATAGATTCAGGAGTGATATGTGGTAATATTTCTTTATGGAAAGAGTGGTGGATCCGTGGAATAGTCTCCCAGTGGAGGTGGTGGAGATGAGAATAGTATTTGAATTCAAAGAAGCATGGGACAAACCCAGAGGATCTCTTAAGGAAAAAAGGGGACTGTTGTAGTTGTTGTTATGGAAGGACAGACTAGATAGGCCATGTGGTCTTTTTCTGTCATCATATTTCTATGTTTTTATGTTTCTATAAGAAATAATTAAAAAAACTAAAATCAAATGACAAGACATAAAATAAACTATATATACATAGATACAACAAATAAATTACAAACGTGTAACTTCCTGTCAGTGCCCACAATTTCTAAGAGCAATGTTATCCATCAGTCTCTACTCTTTAGATAATTTAGCACAGTTTTAGCCTGGATCTCATCCTTTTTGTGCAGATGTAGATTTAGAGTGCAGTGGGATTAAATAATGTTTGTCTTGAGGGGTTACTAAAGGAGCTGCGCTTTCTTCAATCTTATTTAATATTTTTATAAAGTGTTTGGGTAAAAGTTTAGAGTTTGGGGTTTTGAGGCTTTTTATACATTATTGACATTCAGATTGTGGTTAACTGGGAGGCAACAAAGGGTACAAATATATGACTAAAAGATTTCTACTTTACTATAATCCAGTGCCAACCGCCAGGCACATTAGGAACTACTACAAACACTGCCCATTTAGAACCCATAGCAAACCCGCTGTATCGTAACAGCACTACCAGGACTCACAAAGCACCATACCCTACCTATCAAAAGGCAATACTGCAAATATTAAACCAATACATTTCAGAGAATAACAATACATGACCTACTGGGGAAAGAGAACAAGTGGCAATGTCAAATAGGAATTACATAAACAGAATACCTCAGCTCAGTTACATATGCAGAACATAGACCATCATCAAACAAGGAATCACAATTTAGAAACAGGAAGACAATAATTAAACTGGGATCCCCAAAAGCCAAACTTTGAATGCACAACAACACTGTAGAGATAAAACTATAAATTAAGTTCCTCTTATACTAAATAAAGTACAGACGTTAATGATGCACATTGCCCAGAGCTGACATATTCCAGTTAATAAATTCAAAATAAAGAGATATTTTTCTACCTTTTGTGCATTTTTTTTTCTGTTGCAATTGCTCCAGCCACTTTCTTCTGGTTTCTTCGTGTCTTCTGTTTACTCTCCATCATCTGCTGTCCATCTGTCCTTTCTTCTCTCTTCTAGTTATTTTCCATTCTCTCTCTACATTTGCTTTAACATACTAATCTTTCTCCTTTTGCTCTTTCCTCATTCCTATTTCATCCACTCAAATTTTACCCCTCCATCCTCAATCCCCACTTACTCTCCCAATACCCGGCCAATTGTATATTTTTCATCCCTCCCACACAAAATATTTTTCCCCTCTCCATTTCACTCTCCCAGTCCCATCCCAGTCTAATCCTCCCCCAACATCAGCTCCCTTCTAGTTCCAGCCCCACCCAGCATCCGCTCCCTTCTAGTCCCCGCATCAACCCATTTTCAGTCTTAACCCCCCATCAGCCCATTGCCAGTCCTATCCTAGCCCCACCATCAGCCCATTTCCAGTCCTAACTTCCCCATCCATTTCCAGTCCTATCTGAGTCCCTCCATCAGCTCATTTCCAATCCCAGCCCCACACCAGCCGATTTCTAGTCCTTTCCTAGATCCACCATCAGCCAATGTCAAATTCTAGTTCCCCTCCACTCAGCCCATTTCCAATCCAAGCCCCCATGAGCCTACTTCCAGTTCTAGCCCCTCCATGAGTCCATTTCAATCTAAGCCCCCACCGCAGCCCATTTCCAATCTTAGCTCCCCTCAACAGCCCATTTCCAGTCCTATCCTAGCACCTCCATCGGCCCATTTCCTGTCCTAGCTCCCCCCCACTCATCCCATTTCCATTCCAGGCCCCCCTCCCCATCAGCTATTTGCAGTTCAAGACCCCCCCCTTTCCACTCAGCCCATTTCCATTCCAAGCCCCCGTCCCCATCAGCTATTTGCAGTTCAAGTCCCCCTTCCACTCAGCCCATTACCAGTCCTAGCCCCCCCATAGCCCATTACCAGTCCTAAGCCCCCCATATCCCATTACCAGTCCTAACCCCCATCACCCCATTTTCAGTCTTAGCCCCCCATAGCCCATTACCAGTCCTAACCCTCCATCAGCCCACCTCCAGTCCTAACCCCCCATCACCCCATTTTCAGTCTTAGCCCCCCATAGCCCATTACCAGTCCTAACCCCCATCACCCCATTTTCAGTCCTAGCCCCCCGTAGCCCATTACTAGTCCTAGCCCCCATAGCCCATTACCATCCCTAAGCCCCCCATAGCCCATTACCAGTCCTAACCTCCCATCACCCCATTTCCAGTCCTAGCCCCCCATAGCCCTTTACTAGTCCTAGCCCCCCCCATAGCTAGCCCCCCATAGCCCATTACCAGCCCTAAGCCGCCCATCAGCCCACTTCCAGTCCTAACCCCCCATCACCCCATTTTAAGTCTTAGCCCCCCCCATAGCCCATTACCAGTCCTAACCCCTCATCAGCCCACCTCCAGTCCTAACCCCCCATCATCCCATTTTCAGTCTTAGCCCCCCATAGCCCATTACCAGTCCTAACCCCCATCACCCTATTTCCAGTCCTAGCCCCCATAGCCCATTACTAGTCCTAGCCCCCCATAGCCCAGTACCATCCTTCAGCCACCCCTAGCCCATTACCAGTCCTACCCCCCCATCACCCCATTTCCAGTCCTAGCCCCCCATAGCCCATTACTAGTCCTAGCCCCCCCATAGCGAGCCCCCCATAGCCCATTACCAGCCCTAAGCCGCCCATCATCCCACTTCCAGTCCTAACCCCCATCACCCCATTTTCAGTCTTAGCCCCCCCATAGCCCATTACCAGTCCTAACCCCCCATCAGCCCACCTCCAGTCCTAACCCCCCCATCAGCCCATTTCCAGTCTTAGCACTCCCCATAGCCCATTACTAGTCCTAACCCCCCATCACCCCATTTCCAGTCCTAGCCCCCCCATAGCCCATTACCAGTCCTATCCCCCCTCCCCCCATCAGCCCAGGGAAACTTTAAAAGAAAAAAAACTTGCTTCTGCTGCTGCCGCTGCCACCATGGCAGCAGCAGAATCAAGTGTCTCCTGCGGGGGCCTCCCCCGGCTGCCCGGCAGAGCCCTCCCTCAATCCCTCTCCCGGGCACAGCTTTCAGAGCCGCCAAGGGAGAGTTTCCCTCTAGCAGCTCTATTAAGCCTGCTGGGGCTGATGGGAGATGCCTGTTTCCTTCAGCCCCGGTGGGCTTAACAGAGTCGCGAGAGGGAAACTCTCACTTCGCAGCTCTGAAAGCCACTCTGAGGAGAGGGATTGAGGGAGGGCTCTGTCGGGCAGGAGGGAGGGCTCTGCTGGGCAGGGGGTGGGGGGCCAGCGGGAAACACTTGATTCTGCCGCTGCCACGGTGGCATCAGCAAGTTTGTTTTTTCTTTTAAAGTTTCCCTGGGCTGATGGGCAGAATGTTGTTTGCGCGGGGCCCCCTGAAACGCGGGGCCCTGTGCAAACAACATTCTTGCTCAATGGACGGGCCGGCCCTGGGTGTGGAGTCTGGGTAGTCACCAGCCTTGGATGTACAGGGCTGATTCTAATGTTGGCCCTGTACGTCCAGGGCTAGCGACATGTGCAGGGAAGTTATTTCACCTCCAAGATGGAATAACTTCCCTAGACGTGTGTGTTTTGTGATGCCGGGGCACGGATGGGGCAGGGGCTGGAGGAGATTCTCTGCAGCCCGACCCTGGCCTTAGGAGGCCAGATCAGGGGTGAGGCTGTAGGGAATAAGCTTTTCATTCTGGCGGCCGGCATCGTGGCACTTCAATGGAGCCGCAGTGTCATGGCAACATGACGCCATGGCTTCGTGGCTCCATAGAAGAGCCTTGACTAAGATAGCTGGGGACAGTCCTGTACATGCAGGCCAGACTGAATCGCAGTCCCGGCCTGGATGTTCGGAACTGTTTGTGATTCTGATCCCATGGGGCTAGATGTGCCCCGCAGGATCAGAATCGCGATCCCCTCTGTATGTCCGGTTCAGACCGGATGAACAGAGGGGATCTATGTCTGGAAAGGAATAAGCATGTATCTGAATTCAAGAAAGCATGGGACAAACACAGAAGATCTCTTAAGTAAAAAAAGGGACTGTACTAGTTGATATGGAAGGGCAGACTGGGTTTTATCTGCCATCATGTTTCTATCTTTGATTTGTCCAAGAAATCTTCTGGACCCAGGTCAACCACTCCATTCCTTATGAAAGGGTGAAATTGGGTAGAAAGGTCAATGGTCCTTGATGAGTAGAATGT